>OW121701.1:45695781-48484948 GCA_933228785.1 Lasioglossum pauxillum
TGTACCACGCTATGCTCGAAGCTGAACGGCGCTACACGGTTTTTGCGTTAGACTCGAGTCGTTAACTAGGATCGTTAGGGACGTTTTCGTAATATTCGTTGCTCGTTTGTTTATCCCTTCCTTTGTCTTCAATAAACAGAAAAATATCTTCTAACTAGTATATTACTCTGTCTAACTTAAACTGTACGTTTAACTATTTGAAATTACTCGCATGTAGTACTTACAATCACAAAACATTAAATTTAGTGGTTCAAGACGTAAGGTGAAGTGCCCTAAGTCTGGACAGTCCAAAAGTGATACCTAAATCTGGACAATTGAGTTTTCATAGTAAAATCAGTAATTAAGAGATTAAATAATTATATTATATATTCTGAGGCCTTAGCTACAACTAGGTGTGAATATTATTTCATTAAGACATCAATTGAAATTTAAAAATGAATTCAAAGTTTATCTGAAAACAGTATACAAAACAGTCTATTTACATGCGAATCATGTGCATTTATAATTCGAACTTTTGTTAGAAAAAAAAATATAATTTAAGCCCTCAGACAAAAAATGATTATCACGCATAATAATATTGATATTTTAAAATAAATTGGCAATCAAACTTAACGTAAATAATAATTATTAATCCAAATATTAGATGTCCAAGATTAGGACTGTTTTCAAATATAAGTACTCCATACTGGGACGCGATGACAGTAGCTGTCCCACTCTAAGCTTATACACAATGTGCTTACGCCTGACGCCGGACACGTGTTTGTGAATAAAATCAACGCACTGTTTGCAAATTATTTAACTACATATACGTATAATTAGTCTTCTATTAGCTTGTATAACGTATGTAGAAAATGTTTTCCGGTTGTGACGTTAATAATACTTTATGTTTACATCTTAAATCTATCAGTATTACTACCTAACCTTAAAAGTTGTATTATGACAAGTTTGATTAAAACAGTAAATGAAAATAAATATATATTTGGTTAAATAATACAATACTATAATCTATGATAAGAATACTACATATTACGCAAAGCATCTTCTATTCGTCATGTGCAACAGCGCCACCAACCAACGTTTTAGGTTATGTTCGCTCGATCAACTCGTAAATTGAATTTGTCCCGATATAGGCTTTACTTCTGTCCAGATACTAGCTTAGATTGGATTTAATATGTCCAACTATAGGTTTGAATTATTCTTGTTAATACAATTAAGATATTAACCTAAACAATGATTTTTTTATTTTAAATTACTTTACAAACTCTGAACTGTATGTTAAAACTCTTAATAAATTGTTTTTGTTTATTTAAAATGATAAAATTTAAAATAGAAAAACATGCTGTCCAGGCATAGGGCACTTCACCTTATTTAAAGGTAGAAAATGTAGACTTAGGTGTATCCTGTATATTACGTACTATTTCCAAAGTAAACATGTAAAATCTTAGGATTGTATCGCATACCATAGCAAAATTAGAGAAATCTTTCTCTAAAATTTCCTAAAATTTCGCATGTTTACTTTGGAGATAGTATGTAGTATTCAGGATATAACATAGTGTTCACTTTCCACCTTTAAATACATGAAATTGAAAAATATGCTAGGTGTCCTATTATTTTGTCGAGGACTGTAAACAAAGGTGCCGCTTACACTGGCAAACATTTACTTTGCATTGAAGTAGTTATTTTATTGCATAAAAATTTATTTGCGTTGGAATCATATATAAAGTCCTATGTAAACAGTTATGTAAAGTTTGAATTGAAACGGATGTAAACACATTGCAAAAATTGCGCAAAAATTGCTGGATGGTTTTTTCGGGCTATTTTATGGAACAAACACGAGGAATAGATGTAAAAATATTTTTCTCGGAAATTTAAACCACACAGCATGAAAGTCTTCCTGGAAAGAAATGAAAATTTATACCGATCTTTTGGCACGGGAATAATTAGATTATCTGCAATTTCAAGAATGGAATACATGAAGCTGATTACATGCAGAACATTTACGACAATATGACGACATTTACGACACTATGACGATACTTGTTCTCAAAGGGTTAACTAACATTGTATTTTATCGCATTACGCGATGCTTACAAGCGTCAAACTTGGTGCCCCGTAGTTCCAAAACTACGGAGGAGCATGTAAGTAGACACAGACAATTTTGTAATTGGCTCAACAAAGTTCACCGAAGCTTAACAATTCAGGCGAACCCTCCATAAATTTAGAGATCAATGCAATACGATGGCGAAACGAGTGAAACAATTGCGGATCTCTCATCGATCGCGATCAATAGAATACAGGGTGTTTGACTAAAGGTGGGAGAAAATTTAAGGGGTGGTTCTCCATGACATCAACGATAAAAATGAACAATTAATTACAATAACTTCCCTATAAAATCGGGAAGTTAATAAAAATTACGATTTCGGCATAGTTTTTTAGTTACTAACAATTAAAGATTCGCCTGAGATGATGCAACCCGACCGACAGCGGTATACGTTACATGAGTACACTTGATACATGACTGTCGAGCGCGTCTATGACGTACGCAACGTGTACAGCGTACACCTCTGTTGGTCAGATTGCCTCATTTCGGGGATATTTTAAATTCTAATAACTAAAAAACGACGCAGAAACCACAATTTTGTCATTCTTCATTTTCGTCTTATATTGTCATGGAGAATCACTCCTTAAATTCTCTCCCACCAGTAGTCGAACACCCTGTACAACTCGTGTAACTTTCGTTATTTACACTTGAAAAAAATCACACGTGTACTTCAAATACCGATAAATACGTGTGCAATATCCCAATTCGATAGATTTCATAGTTTCTTCGAAAAAAAATTCGCACTGAGCATCTTTCTATCGCTCGAAAAACCGGGATTCAATTTTCGGGCTTTTCCCGCTAATTAGACGTATTTATATTGAAATATCTTATTCGGTGTTTATTAGCGGCGGTGACGGACCGGGTGGTAATTAAGCGTGGCGCGGGGGCGGATGGGAGCGTGTTTGATACTCGACGCTGCCAATTTGCTTGTCGCGAGGGAGCTCCGGTATCTGAGCTGGGATTAATTCGAGAGAGAAGGTCGATGTGGATCACGCGTCCACTTTTGTCTCTCTGCAGCTCTTTTCAATTTCCGGGGGCCGGTATCGGGATCGGTGTCTTCGCGATCGGTGCATTCGCATTTTTCTCGAGCGCAGTATTCATCGAGGGTACATCCGGAATTACGGCGGGCTGCGGCTCCGCGAATAAGGTATTCGGTATATCTTCTCAAGTGGCCGTATCCCCGCGTTACAGGCCAATAAACCTGATTAACATTGGGCGTTCGTTAATTACGGGCCCCCTCTATTACCTCGACTTAGCCGTGCGTTAATGATTTCACGGTCCCGCGGGCTTTCCCAGCGTATCGACGAATCAACGATACGTTGCCGCATCCCAATATGCATTCGACTGTTGCGACCTACGCCGGATGCACGCGTATTTACATATTCCTGTCGTGCTCGGTGGTGTGGCGCAACCGACTCACCTGTTAATTGCCAGCCACGACCTTTTCATCCGCCGCGCGCTCTGTGATTATTTATGCCTCTTCTTCGAGTCTTTTCGCTCCTTGCGGAACCCCGGTAAAAACGGACCGCCACACAATTATTGGAATTTTATCGTTTCTAGTTTCGAGGCCTCCGGCTTGGGAATTCTATTTTAACGCACGGCGGGCCGGAACCGCGAATGCTGGACAGAATTCGTATCCCCGTTAATTATATTAGGTTGTCTCAAAAGTGTAGCCCTTTGCAGTCGAAACTGTTTTAACTCGAAAATTAAATATTACTTCCGACCTAGAATAATTCCATTGTATATGATTTTTTCATTTTATGGATATGAAATTGATATAATACCTCATACAATACCTAAATGTGTAGGTATTGATTAGATATCAATATATTTAATAAAGTAAACAATGTTGTGAATAATGGTACTGCAATTTTCAGTGGTGACAACGATGAAAATTCGGCTGCTTTTTACTTTACCAGACTCAAAATTTGTGCCTTTCTCCTACGAATTATGATGTATTTGGTATGTAATCCAGTAGATTTGTTCGCGGCGCGGATGCAGATCGAAGTTTCGAACCTCTAGGATCAATACTTGAGGAGTTATGGTCGCTTAAAGTTGAGCATATTTCCAGTTTCGTGACAGGTAAGGGCGCCGCCATATTGGTTTGTTGTGACGGTCGCACGCCGCTTACAGATTTGGTTAGGATTACGTCGAGGGGAGAGGGGGTCGCGGCAAGGTAAGCGGCTCGCGCTCGTCACTACAAACCAATATGGTGGCGGCCTTACCTGTCAAAAATGCTCAACTTTAAGCGACCATAACTCCTTAACTATTGATCGTAGAAGATTGAAACTTCGACTGCATCCGCGCCGGATACAAATCTACTGGATTACATACCAAATACACCATAATTCGTAGGAGAAAGGTACTAATTTAGAATCCGGTAATGTAAAGTTTACTCTAAAATTCCTGCATACAGAAATAACACAATCATGTATTTATTAATGTTTCATTCTTTCTTGAGCTTCTTTTAACTCAACCACGTCATTTGTTTCCTTATAATTCTGAATGTGCACTATGCTCATCAATCGAGAACGAAACGAACGTGTTCCGTAGAATTTCCAAAGTTTGGAAAATAGAAACGCCGAATTTACACTGCCTGGAATAGATGGCCCGAAGTAAATTCAGGCAGAAAATACACGGGTGTCAAAAGCGTAAAAATAGAAGTCGCTGTTACTCTTAATCCTATGAAAAATGGTCAGGTAGATCCCTCACAAACATTGCTGCTTTCAGTTTGGCAACGCGACAGGACTGTAGTTTATCTTCTTTGTAAGTTGCTGAGCAGTTACAAGCTGTATCAATGTACGATCGTGTAGATGATGATACGAACTGTATCATTATAAATAATCTAGTAGATACGACACGATGCGATCACGATTACGACAAACGGCGTAGGAACACGGAGTACGAGCACGGATTACGGATTAGGATTTAAGTTTATTCGGTGCGAATTATAAGTGTAATTACCACGTTTTTATTAGCTCGCTTTCTTGTCTCTGTCTGTCTGTTTGTTCGGTACAAATTTTGCAATTGATTTTGAACTAACTTCCCGATGAGCTAGAGATTTGAAATTTTATACATAGCTCAGAAATGGATGACAATGCAATATTTAAAAAAATTTTTTAAAAAAGCCTATGCGTTCAGGAGATATAAATGATTAATAATTTGAACCTTTGCACCCCCCGCCGCGTGCCGTAGTACGTCTTCGCGTTCAGCGTCCCCACTCTACTACGTGTTCCCACTCTGACTCATCCCCACTCCACTGACCCGCTTCGCACCGAAGGAGCTCAGTGTGCGTCAGTGTGCGTTCGAGCTCCGTGCGGTGTTTACAAAGTTACTACGTATTATTACAGTATAATGTTTGTTTACCAAGCGAGAGAACAGTTACACCGAAATTCTCCATCGAACCTTTATCTTTGACATTTTACCACGGCGTTCGTTTTCGATATGACGCGTCGCAATACCGTCTGAAATTTACTACATGTCTCTGTTATAATCTCATCAAAATGTTCAAAATCGATTGTAAAATTTCACACATATAAGGCTAAAAAGCAGAAAATAATTATTTAAATAAAAATAAATTTTTAAAAAATACCACGTTTTTAAAACGGACTAAAAAGTATAAAATAAAATTTTTAAAAACGCCACGTTTAAAAACGGTCTAAAAAGTATAAAATAATTTTTTCTAGCCCCATACAGATTCCTAACCCCGTACAGATAGTCCTGAAAATTTGTGATTGTGAATTTTGAATAGCTATGAAAATACTTGTAAAATTCAAAACAAAAAACGTGGAGCGCATGCAATAGATAATTGAAGCATGAACACCTAAATCACTAACAATTTTATTGCACTGCAAATGATATGAACTGTTTTGCGAGTTTTCTCAGCGGCAGCTACTCTCTACACTTCTTACTATGTATTATCTCGCGCCCCACGTTTTTCGTTTTAAATCTTACAAATATTTTCATAGCTATTCAAAATTCACAATCAAAAATTTTCAGGACTATCTGTACGGGGTTAGGAATCTGTATGGGGCTAGAAAAAATTATTTTATACTTTTTAGTCCGTTTTTAAACGTGGCGTTTTTTAAAATTTTATTTTATACTTTTTAGTCCGTTTTGAAAACGTGGTATTTTTTAAAAATTTATTTTTATTTAAATAATTATTATCTTTGGCTGTATTGCTATTGTCGTCTTGCAATCTCTCAAAAATAAAAGGATACATACCATAAAACATTCTGCTCCAACAGATATGAATATCGATCTTGATGGAGGTTATAATTTCACAAATCTCTCGATGGTTGCAGATAAGCTTCGAGGACTGAGACCGGAACGGCTAAAAAATGGCGGACAATCTGCGAAGAAGACGCTACCTGACCATCAGCATACTGCACATCATCACCATCATGTGTCAAGGCAAGTTACCGCAAGATTGACCAACTGTAAGAACTCTAAAATCATGAATTCCTCAGGGACGACGTCTATGCCAGGTCGACTATGCCAGAATTGATTAGAGTAGATCATAGCCAAGATAGCTCGGGAAAATACCATGTAACATTTGTAACATGATTTAATGTCTATCACAGAGAATCTTGCTGGTACTCCACCGTCGTCCCCGAAGGGTTAGTTCTCTCCGCGGAGAGATCCGTAATGAATCTTGGTCCGAGATCGCGGCGTTTAGGTTCGGCCGGGTATCCTTTATGCAGCCACTCGCATAAACCGCGGCAGATAAGCGACACATTGTAATTTACGTTTTAATTCCCCGGGTGGGAACGGGCGGAATCTATTTTCATTTAAGGGCTCGCGTAAAAGAAACGTATTTCGGTGTAATACGCGTTACGTCTATCGCGGAGGCGCCGCGCCGCTAATGGAATTCGCGTAATTATAAAGGAAACGTGTAGCAACTACGAATGGCTCGGTAAATAATTACAATTACGGCAGGAGCGGGTGGGATCAGGGACGGAGACCACGGTTTATATCAAGTGAATTAGTATTATATTCCGATTAGATTCGGCGAAGAGCTCCGGAATGGAATGCAAGCCGGCTAGAACGTCCGGGCACGCAAACTATTCCGGCCTCGGCCACCGCGAAAAAACAGTTCCCTCTCGGAAACTATTATTCCGTCATCAGAAGAAACAGACCGCCTCGCCGCGACGTACGAATCTTCCTATCAAGTCGTAAAGACAATTGCATACCTTAACGAGACGTTGCGCGTAACAGCCGCTCGGAATTATTGCCGTTTCACCTACCGCGGACGCAGTTTCGCGGGGACTTCCATTATACTTTCTTCACACTGTTGCCATCATTATTCCACCCGCTTGTTCATTGCTCCTCGACGTTCCCGTGGCACTCTTATCTTTTAACACCTACGGTGACCCTAAAAGCACCTAGACGTCAAACCGTGTCACTCGAATTTTTATAGCCTGATATTCCATGGGCTTAGTTTCTCCTTTGCGATTCAGCCGAACACTTTTTTCATGGCAATCTTGAACATTGTACTCTGATATTCTTTGGTTCCCTCTTATTCCTTGCGGTTTAATTGAACACTCTTTTAATGGTTATCTTACGTCATTCGTCATAATTTCCTCGCTCATAAAAGTGTACTGAGATAGTTTCTAAGATTAAAAACTTCAGATATTTCAGAGAAGTGAAAGAAACCTCGTGGTTGCAATTGAAGACTGGAATTAAAAAAGTGCCAAAATGAAAATTCCGTGGAAAATTCATGCAAAACTTGTAAGATCGTCCTGTAAACAATCTCGTAACCAACTCAAAATTTGTTATCAATCGTCACGGAACTCGCAGCTTTATTTTATTTCATTGCATGGGCGTTGGAACGCACATCCTTAAATTCCCAACAATTCTTAAATTCCAGTCTTCAGTTATCGTGTAGTACAGTAGCGAAGATTAGTGTGCAGAAATTTTGTAGGGGGCATGAAAGACAAGAGTACCAGCGGAGTTGTGCTAATTCAATTACATTGTATTTCAATTAATAGTAATTCAATTATGTCGTAAATGAATTACTATATAATTCAAATACAACGTAATTCAATTACTAAGTATTTTAATCAGATTTGTAATTGAAATACTGTATAATTGAAACACAATGTAATTGAAATACAATATAATTGAAGTGCAATTTATAATTGAATTGCAGTATAATTGAAATACAATATACTTGAAATACAATATAATTGAAGTACAATATAATTGAAATACAATATAATTGAAATACAATATAATTGAAATACAAAATAATTGAAATACAAAATAATTGAAATGCAATGTATAATTGAATTACAGTATAATTAAAATTACAATATACTTGAACTGATTGCGAGGGTGTGCCGTAAGTAGGTTACGAGCAGCTAGTAAATTTATAAGTAATAAATTCCTTCTCTTTGAAACCTTTACATGGATTTTTCAACCTCTTCTTGCCTATTACTTCATTTTTCATAATTCAATTACAATGTATTTTATAATTGTGCTCCATTGCAATTACGAATTACATTGTAATTCAATTGACTGAAGATCTGAATTATAAATTACAACATGATTGAATTACAATTTAATTCAATTACAATGTGTTTTATAATTGTGCTCCATTGCAATTACGAATTACATTGTAATTTAATTGACTGAAGATCTGAATTATAAATTACAACATAATTGAATTACAATTTAATTCAATTACAAAGTATTTTATAATTGTGCTCCATTGCAATTACGAATTACATTGTAATTTAATTGAATGAAGGTCTGAATTATAAATTACAACATAATTGAATTACAATTTAATTCAATTACAATGTATTTTATAATTGTGCTCCATTGCAATTACGCATTACATTGTAATTCAATTGACTGAAGATCTGAATTATAAATTACAACATAATTGAATTACAATTTAATTCAATTACAATGTATTTTATAATTGTGCTCCACTGCAATTACGAATTACATTGCAATTTAATTGACTGAAGATCTGAATTATAAATTACAACATAATTGAATTACAATTTAATTCAATTACAATGTATTTTATAATTGTGCTCCATTGCAATTACGAATTACATTGTAATTCAATTGACTGAAGATCTGAATTATAAATTACAACATAATTGAATTACAATTTAATTCAATTACAAAGTATTTTATAATTGTGCTCCATTGCAATTACGAATTACATTGTAATTCAATTGACTGAAGATCTGAATTATAAATTACAACATAATTGAATTACAATTTAATTCAATTACAATGTGTTTTATAATTGTGCTCCATTGCAATTACGAATTACATTGTAATTTAATTGACTGAAGATCTGAATTATAAATTACAACATAATTGAATTACAATTTAATTCAATTACAAAGTATTTTATAATTGTGCTCCATTGCAATTACGAATTACATTGTAATTCAATTGACTGAAGATCTGAATTATAAATTACAACATATGTGAATTACAATTTAATTCAATTACTTTGTAATTATAATTCTGGAGTAATTCAATTGTAATTCTGCACAACTCTGAGTAGCAGGAACCATTGCAGAGTTAAAACTTTGACGATGTAGTGGTACGTCTTTTGGAAAACAGAAACTGACAGTGTTCGACATGGTCGAATGTTTAAACATGGTCTTAGATTTTCGAAAAGTGTAAATAGTAAACATGTTGAATGTAATTGGAGACCACAACTAACGTTTAAATCGTTTCGTAGAGAGGCCACCATCTCGAGACACGAAACGGAACGTTCCGCAAGGGTATTTCCCTTTTTATGCAATCCCCCGGTCGGGTTAGGGGGATAATTAATAACAGTAATGCAGAAAATGTCACTGCGAGTTGATTTGCCGCCACGCAAACAAAGTTGCGTGTCGGGTCGGGTAGTTTCATCGGCGGCGAGGAGTTTTTGGCTCGCGGGGGCGCAGTTTCTGGCACGCTCCGGCCATTATCTATCATACAGGTTGACACCCAGATTTCCCGTTAATTGCGAACACGGGGAGCCTCGTGTTTCACCGTGCAAACACACCGTGTGCCGCGGGGGAGGACTGCTCGCGTTTACTCACCGCGAAAAGAACGAATCCGTCTTATCGCGCGTTTCGGTTTAGCAATTCAGCCAGTCGCGCTCGTTAAATGTAAAGCAGCTTAAATGCCTCTCGAAGAACGAGGCCCGGAGTGCGCGCGACGTCACCGCTGCTCCCCGACTGTATTTCGCATCGCCTCTTCGATAAGGAGATCGTTAACTCTTCGTGCCAACCTTTCGAGGGAATCTATTTCGATATCTGTGGTCGCGAGACTCCTGGATCGAGGAGAAGTCGCGTTCCGCAACGAAATCGAGGTCGCTATGTATTTCGGCCTTTTTCGTCGTTGAAATTTCGACAAGTTTGCAAATTGGATTAAAACCATATCGATGGTTACACTCTGATGTAGAAATGGAAGAACGCAATGACCACCGGTCCATATTCTATTCTTAACCCGGCTACGCTTTAAAAAAAAGGAACTTAATAAGTTGTTAGGGGTCCATTTGGACCCTAAATGCCTTACGTGTGACAATTTCTATTACAACTATTCCAAAAAGGATTTTCAATATTTTTTTAAGTGGAAGAAGAATTTTAATTAATTATTTCCGTTTCGAAGTTATAAGCGCGCAAAGAACGCTTTGGGTCCAAATGGACCCGATAAGCGTAGCCGGGTTAAAAATAAACAGCGTCGCTAAAGTCAATTTGCGATCGATCAGTTGATCGGAGTTGAATCGTCTTTGGCTCGATGAGTTGTCCTAGCTTCGAGATTGCATCTTGAAGTTGATCTCGGGTTATTTTCTCCCGAAAATTCCGGAATGATAGCGTGTCGCACCCTTTTTTCCGAGCTCTACGAATAGGAAAGGGCCGTAAAAATGGAAGAACGCAATGGTCATGGGACCAGTTTCTATTCTTAAAAACTAACAGCGTCGCTAAAGTCAATTCGCGATCGATCAGTTGATCGGAGTTGAATCGTCTTTGGCTCGATGAGTTGGTCTAGCTTCGAGATTGCATCTTGAAGTTGATCTCGGGTTGTTTTTTCTCAAAAATTCCGGAATGATAGCGTGCCGCTCCCTTTTTTCCGACCTCTACGAATAGGAAAGGGCCGCAAAAATGGAAGAATCCCAATGGTCAGGGGACCAGTTTCTATTCTTAAAAACTAACAGCGTCGCTAAAGTTCAATTCGCGATCGATCAGTTGATCGGAGTTGAATCGTCTTTGGCTCGATGAGTTGTCCTAGCTTCGAGATTGCATCTTGAAGTTGATCTCGGGTAATTTTTTCCCGAAAATTCCGGAATGATAGCGTGTCGCTCCCTTTTTTCCGAGCTCTACGAATAGGAAAGGGCCGTAAAAATGGAAGAACGCAATGGTCAGGGGACCAGTTTCTATTCTTAAAAACTAACAGCGTCGCTAAAGTCAATTCGCGATCGATCAGTTGATCGGAGTTGAATCGTCTTTGGCTCGATGAGTTGGTCTAGCTTCGAGATTGCATCTTGAAGTTGATCTCGGGTTGTTTTTTCTCAAAAATTCCGGAATGATAGCGTGTCGCACCCTTTTTTCCGAGCTCTACGAATAGGAAAGGGCCGTAAAAATGGAAGAACGCAATGGTCATGGGTCCATGTTCTATTCTTAAAAATAAACAGCTTCGCCGAAGTTCAATTCGCGATCGATCAGTTGATCGGAGTTGAATCGTCTTTGGCTTGATGAGTTGTTCTAGCTTCGAGATTGCATCTTGAAGTTGATCTCGGGTTGTTTTTTCCCGAAAATTCCGGAATGATAGCGTGTCGCTCCCTTTTTTCCGAGCTCTACGAATAGGAAAGGGCCGTAAAAATGGAAGAACGCAATGGTCATGGGACCAGTTTCTATTCTTAAAAACTAACAGCGTCGCTAAAGTCAATTCGCGATCGATCAGTTGATCGGAGTTGAATCGTCTTTGGCTCGATGAGTTGGTCTAGCTTCGAGATTGCATCTTGAAGTTGATCTCGGGTTGTTTTTTCTCAAAAATTCCGGAATGATAGCGTGCCGCTCCCTTTTTTCCGACCTCTACGAATAGGAAAGGGCCGCAAAAATGGAAGAATCCCAATGGTCAGGGGACCAGTTTCTATTCTTAAAAACTAACAGCGTCGCTAAAGTTCAATTCGCGATCGATCAGTTGATCGGAGTTGAATCGTCTTTGGCTCGATGAGTTGTCCTAGCTTCGAGATTGCATCTTGAAGTTGATCTCGGGTAATTTTTTCCCGAAAATTCCGGAATGATAGCGTGTCGCTCCCTTTTTTCCGAGCTCTACGAATAGGAAAGGGCCGTAAAAATGGAAGAACGCAATGGTCAGGGGACCAGTTTCTATTCTTAAAAACTAACAGCGTCGCTAAAGTCAATTCGCGATCGATCAGTTGATCGGAGTTGAATCGTCTTTGGCTCGATGAGTTGGTCTAGCTTCGAGATTGCATCTTGAAGTTGATCTCGGGTTGTTTTTTCTCAAAAATTCCGGAATGATAGCGTGTCGCACCCTTTTTTCCGAGCTCTACGAATAGGAAAGGGCCGTAAAAATGGAAGAACGCAATGGTCATGGGTCCATGTTCTATTCTTAAAAATAAACAGCTTCGCCGAAGTTCAATTCGCGATCGATCAGTTGATCGGAGTTGAATCGTCTTTGGCTTGATGAGTTGTTCTAGCTTCGAGATTGCATCTTGAAGTTGATCTCGGGTTGTTTTTTCCCGAAAATTCCGGAATGATAGCGTGTCGCTCCCTTTTTTCCGAGCTCTACGAATAGGAAAGGGCCGTAAAAATGGAAGAACGCAATGGTCATGGGACCAGTTTCTATTCTTAAAAACTAACAGCGTCGCTAAAGTCAATTCGCGATCGATCAGTCGATCGGAGTTGAATCGTCTTTGGCTCGATGAGTTGTCCTAGCTTCGAGATTGCATCTTGCAGTTGATCTCGGGTTATTTTCTCCCGAAAATTCCGGAATGATAGCGTGTCGCACCCTTTTTTCCGAGCTCTACGAATAGGAAAGGGCCGTAAAAATGGAAGAACGCAATGGTCATGGGACCAGTTTCTATTCTTAAAAACTAACAGCGTCGCTAAAGTCAATTCGCGATCGATCAGTTGATCGGAGTTGAATCGTCTTTGGCTCGATGAGTTGGTCTAGCTTCGAGATTGCATCTTGAAGTTGATCTCTGGTTGTTTTTTCCCGAAAATTCCGGTATGATAGCGTGTAGCTCCCTTTTTTCCGAGCTCTATGAATAGGAAAGGCCCGTAAAAATGGAAGAAAGCAATGGTCATGGGACCAGTTTCTATTCTTAAAAACTAACAGCGTCGCTAAAGTTCAATTCGCGATCGATCAGTCGATCGGAGTTGAATCGTCTTTGACTCGAAGCTTGTCCTAGCTTCGAGATTGCATCTTGAAGTTGATCTCTGGTTATTTCTTCCCGAAAATTCCGGTATGATAGCGTGTAGCTCCCTTTTTTCCGAGCTCTATGAATAGGAAAGGCCCGTAAAAATGGAAGAATCCCAATCGTCAGGGGACCAGTTTCTATTCTTAAAAACTAACCGCGTCGCTAAAGTTCAATTCGCGATCGATCAGTCGATCGGAGTTGAATCGTCTTTGACTCGATGAGTTGTCCTAGCTTCGAGATTGCATCTTGAAGTTGATCTCGGGTTGTTTTTTCCCGAAAATTGTGGAATGATAGCGTGTCGCTCCCTTTTTTCCGAGCTCTACGAATAGGAAAGGGCCGTGAAAATGGAAGAAAGCAATGGTCATGGGTCCAGTTTCTATTCTTAAAAATAAACAGCTTCGCTAAAGTTCAATTCGCGATCGATCAGTTGATCGGAGTTGAATCGTCGACGAGTTGTCCTAGCTTCAAAATTGCATCTTGGAGGTTGAGTCGGGATCTAGAACGTTTGGATCTCGGGTTCTTTTCTCTCGAAAATTGTGGAATGTTAGCGTATCGGTTCCTTTCGGGTAATTCCGGGGATTCGACGCGTTGAACGAGGACCTGTCGCTTCCTTTTTTCCGAGCTGGGTCTATGAATAGAAGAGGGGCCCCATCAATCATCCAATTTCTCCAGCTGCCGCCCCTTAACACCAGAGCCGACTTATCGCACAGCGTTTCTAAGGGCCATGGAAATCCCGGGGCGAATAAACATCAGACACAGCAGGCCACCACCGACGTCGTAACCGACGGTTTACCGGGAGGGATCGTTGTGTATAAGTAGACCGATGAAGAAGAACCGCGGGTTATCAGCGGCCGCTGATAAAACATATTGTGTTAGCGGCGGTGGGCGTTAATCAATTTTCCATTCAACGTGCAATATCTTCACCGTGGTATCGAGACCCGGCTCTCCGCTCAATGGGGAGAAGCCGATGCTGGGAGGTCTTAAGATCGCTGGAGACGGTCGTAATTATCGCCAAATAAGAAACTACCTCCCCTATCACCCTTTGAACAAAATAGATTAAGCTCGGCGCACACACCCGAGCCGCTGCTGGTCGCCGTTCTATTGCAAGTTTTAACGAATGGCTTCCAGCTCTCTGTTAATCGATTATAATCATCTACTTTGAACCAGTCGCATTCTGCTCGTTATCATTTCCTCTCTGTTTGATATTGTGCCTAACTTAGACATAGCCCAGCCATATACATGTAAAGAAAGGATGCATTCTTTAAGGGGGATCTATACCCAATGAAGTAACTAGAAAGGAACTAGAATCTTACTAGATTTTGGGTCGAAACATGGGTTTACGCGCTTCGATTTTTCGTCCTTATTTGAGCGGATTTTTGACTGGGTGAGGACTCATTCTATAGAGGAAGGTTAAATCCGGCGCGCTCTGCTATTGATTTAACGAGATTATGTTTATATCTAATAATATGAGTGCCCAAAGTAGAGAAAAAATCTAGAAAAATAACCGCAGATTTCAATGTATTTTCCTGTCTCAAAGAGATTTTTATGACTGATATGATGAGCAGAGCGCGCCGTGATGAACCTTCCTCTATCAAATGAGCCTTTGTGTAGCTCAAAATATGCTCGTATAAGGACAAAAAATCGCCGCGCGTGATTTCATTCACATTAGCAGAGATTTCCCCATATTAGGTTCATGAAGACAGAGGTTATCTCTGATGTAGAGCCAATCTAGAGCCAATTTCATTTCAGTTAGTTTACACGAGATGGTGCCTAGTTAGAAGGACTGTCAATCAGTGCTGCGATATTGTGCAACATTTCACTGCTGTCAATGTGGAATCATAGCAAAACTGACACAGACGAGGTACATATTCTCATCGGTGGCACTAATATTAGTGCGACCTGCCCTGTATAACGGCATTCGCGACGAGATGAATAGAATATGGAAATAGCAAGCAACTCCATCTCGTGTTCATTATGCAGTTGCGTGTTTATCAATGTTACCAAACTTTTTTTCTGCACAGAGGTTGATAACATTGATAAATAGCCCAAAATCCGAGGGTATAGATCCCCCTTAAATCAAATCAGCCGCGCTTCATTAGCCCAGCGCGCCCTCTAATCGATATGTATCGATCCTCAACGAGTGAAATCGAAACATAGAGAGGTGACGTAAGCGAACACGTGTGAAAAGACTAAAGTGACAAATAAAATAAAATAAAATAATAGACCTAGGAGGAATTGAGGAGAATAGACTTTAATTGTCGTTTCTCTTTCTTTTAGGTAATTAATAAATAATTTTGTATATTTGTAAATATTGTATATACACGTGATATACACCATATGTCAATTATAACCTCTTTCTTTTAGAGCAACACAAACTTGGTTATTCTCCTAGAAAGTCCTTAACATTATTCTTTGTCTTATATACATATTCTACTTGTCTGGTTCGAGACCACCCGCCCAGAGAAATATGTGTCGTTTCTCGGAAATATAAAGACTGTTCTTTCAAGTGAACGTGTTAAGCAAGAGATCTGATTCTTCCACAGCCTGGTGTCGTGCACTTCTCACTGTTGAGTCTATCTTTTTTCTGCTAGCTTCATCAGGGGTCGAAAGTCAGCACGAGTCCGTGCCAGAGAAGAATTGCAAAAGGTCTCGACTCGCACGCGAAAGCCTGAGCAACGAGACCCGTAGGAACGCGTCGAAGTAATCCGAGTCGAAAGCCTCGGTGAAAAATCGCAGCCCCGGAGACAGCTCGCAAGCGAGCTAGAACAGCGCCGGTGCTATCGAGCCGGTTTTCACGTGGAATCCGTACGACCGATCAGAGATCCGTTGTGAAACAATTTGCCTGGCAGCGGCGGTGGAATCAATGAGGGTCGCCGACTGCCACGCGATCCCGTCCGGCGATGTGCCGTCGTCGTTGAGTCGAGTCGAATCCAGTCGAGGCTGCTCGCGACTCGTTCGACGGAAATTTGTTCGGGTCGGGAGCCGTCGACGGGTTCGTTCGTATGCATAGCCGGGTATGTTGATTGGCTGGCACGCAAAGTCGGTTCCCGCCGGCACCGACAAAGTCTGCGGTCTGATACACACGCTGCCTTGCTGCCTGCCAGCCAAGCAAGCTTGTCTGTCTTCCTGTCTGCGTGCTTCCGCGCATCTCCTTCCACCTGACTCAACGACGGATATTGCATACGCGTTGTATTAATATGTATTTAAATTAGTGCCTTAAAGCGAACCGGGGCTGCGCGCCTCGCCTCGTCTGTTTTTATCTGGGTTAATGGGTCACCGAGCACCCTAATTAATCCTCAAATTGGCACCGCGTCTTCCGAGACTCGTAACGAACCGAACGGATACTGTGGTTCGTCTATGGCAGGCTCCGGAATTACTGGCTCGCGATGGCTGATTTTCGAAGGCTACGCTTCCTTGACCCGGCTGCGCGACTCGCTCCCCGTGGCGGTCCAACTGATCACGGTACTATTGTTAATGCGTTTCTTTTTCTCAGTGGTATCCCCTGAAGGCCTATTCCATTATGTTTAGGATTTGGACGGGGCAAGAAACTCTCGGATTTGAACGAGCACACTTTATTTCCCGCCTTGCAATTCCGTCACAACAAAAAACTTTGTACAGAACTATGTACAAGTCTCAAGGCCAGATGTACGTTTGGCTCGAGCGAAATAAAGCAATAGAGCAGAGTAATGGATGCGTTGAATGAATTATTCTCAGCAGCGTTGCTGAGAATTTAGCGAGTTTGAATGCTAAGCTAATCGAGAACACCGGTCCAACGACGCGCGACGTTTTTGATTCGATGTTCGTTAGCGATTGAAGAACGTTGAGATCGGAGTCGAACAGCTGGCAGTTTACCGTCACCGTCGAACGAGTGATTGGCAGATCGATAGAGCGATCAACCAATAGGAATCCCCATTTTGGGGTCGATAATCGATCCTAATCGACGTCCGACGGTGCTGGTCTAAGCTACTGCGAGCTGCTTATCGACTCTCGATCTCGCTGTTACGTGCGGGTCCGCCAATAGCGGGGCGGCGCAGTAAATCGGCGCGTTCACGCTGCTGACACGTTCCGCCAATCCCAACACACATTATGTCGCACGCTAATTTCGGATAACACATGTAGAAAATAAACTTGGAAAATAAATTCAAAAGATAAATTTTGAAAATAGTTTTTAATTTTATTGTCAACGTTTTATTCACATGCAGGACAACTAGATTTTTGCACACGTTTAGACGTGCTTGGCAAATTGGTATGATCTACGGGAAGGTTGGACGCAAACTATTAGATAATTGCATAAATTCGTGCATAATTCGGCGGAGTGTAAAAAGAAATTATGTAGTCACCATTCTTTTCTAATTTTAGAAATGAATGATGACTGTATAATTGATTAATAAAGCTGTATTGTTTAATATTTAACCATTGAATTTTATTTTCAAATCGGGCACGAACGTTTGCAATCATCTGATAGTTATCCCAGATGTGAATACAATTTTGACAATAAATTAAAAAGTATTTTCAAAATTTGTCTTCTGAATATATTTTCTAAAGTGTTTGCAGGGGATACCACTCACAAGAAAAACGCATTAACAATGTGGGAATCTATTGATACGAGTGTCGCCCTAATGCGTTAAGAATAGCTCCTATAGTACGCGCCTGAAGAGCTTCGAGCACTACCACGGGGAGAGAAACGCACGACCGGGACAAGGAGGAGTAGCCTTCGAAAATCGGCCATCACGAGCCATTAATTCCGAGGTCTGGTCTATCACCGAACGAGAAGAATAGGATAGAATAGGGCAGGTAGAAAAGGGGTCATACATGTATGTGGTTGGGCAAGTACAGCGGATGATGTCTGTGGTCAGATAAGTAGACCAGGGTTCAGACGTTGTTGGACAAGCGATCTGTGACCGAAGATAACTCTGTTGACCCGAGAAGTGGGTAACGAGAAATAGAGAAGTAATGCTCTGAAGCTGGACAAGTAGAACAGGGACAGTCTACCTCGAGGAAAGTGGATGGAGACGTCCTATGGTCGGACATGTCGAATAGTGGTTCAAACAAGTGTCAGGTGGTAGGTGAAGGAATGAACTCGTCCCAAGTATTATATAATTAATTGTAAGATGGAGTAAATGTATAAGGAAGTGATGGAGTTAATTTGTAGAGTGGAATATATTTCCAATGTTCTAAATTTTAATGAATTCTAAAAGTTCATTCGCACAATATACAGGGTGTCAGAGTGTAGATGTATGTATTTTAAGCCTCGAGCTGGCAGAAATAATTCGAAAGTTATTCGAAGCCTTTGAATAATAGATAAGAATAATAGATGAAAATTTTATTCGAAGCTTCGAATAAATCCGCTTCGAATAAAAAAGTTACCTATTATTCGCCGAATAAATTCTCGACGAATAGAATTATTTAAATAACGAGTCGAATAAAAGATACTGTTTTATTCGAACCTTCGAATAACGAATAAAAAGTTATCTTTTATTCGAATCGTTATTTAAATAATTTTTTATCTAAATAATGCCCAGCTCTGATGTACGAAAGGTGCTAAAAAATTAACTTTGACATCGTATTCTATTCATTACAAGGATAAGAAGTGCAAAATGGATCATCGGTAAATCTCATGAATATAAATAAAATCGAGATGAGTAGAATAATATGCAATACAAAATAATTGTTGACTTTTTAACCTTAATATTTATTATTTCAGAAGCTTTCTTATATCAATTTCCATCACACGTGTAGAATGAAGGGTGTAGAATCACGCTGTGACATACAATTCTTTTTACACCTTGTACAAATGATTCGGCAAGTAGTACAACTGTTATACAGGAAGGTCCGTTTAAGTACGAACACCTATACAGGGAGGTCCGTTTAAGTACGAACACCTATACAGGGAGGTCCGTTTAAGTACGAACACCTATATATCTTGGTTATTATTAGTCGTACAAAAAATCTCCACAGAATGAAGTTGTACTGTTTCAAGGGGCGAATTTGATGATGGTAAAAATTTTTTTTCAAGGTCATTTTTTTACAAGATTTCAAGGTCATTGATTTTTTTTTAATGAAATGAGGTATTTTTTAATAAATCAATCGACGCAGCTGGCCATTCGTTATAAAAAAGTACTAACCCATGTATGTCGAAAAGTTAGTAGTTCAAGAGATATTTCAATTTAAATAACTCTAAAATCCCATTACTGTCGTACTAAGACGTTAGCGTTTACTTGCTAGTGTAAATTGAAGAGTTGAAATTGAAATTGAAAGATTGACGTTGAAAATGAAATTGTAGATTTGAAATTGACGTTGAAATTAAAAAATTGAAATCGAAGAGTTGTAATTGAAAAATTGACGTTGAAATTGAAGAGTTGAAATTAACGAAGTGAAATTGAAAAATTGAAGTTGAAATGGAAGAGTAGAAATGTGAAGTTGAAATGGAAGAGTAGAAATTGAAGTTGAAATGGAAATGTTGAAATTGAAGTTGAAATGGGAGAGTTAAAATTGAAGTTGAAAATGAAGTTGAAGAGTTGATATTGAAATAGGAGTTGAAATAAAAATTTGATGTTGAAATTGAAGAGTTGAAATTAACGAATTGAAATTGAAGAATTGAAGTTGAAATTGCAAAATTGACCTTGAAATTGGAAAACTGAAATTGCAGAGTTGAAATTGAAATTCAAGTTGAAGGCTTGATATTGAAATTCAAGTTGAAATTGAAGTTGAAGGGCTCATATTGAAATTTAAGTTGATATTAACGAAATGAAATTGAAAAATTGAAGTTGAAAATGAAGTTGACGAGTTGATATTGAAATTGAAGTTGAAATTGAAAAATTGACATTGAAATTGAAATTGATGTTAGCGTTTACTTACTTGTGTAACGTCTTAGTACGACAGTAATGGTATTTTAGAGTTATTTAAATTGAAATATCTCTTGAACTACTAACTTTTCGACATACAAGGGTTAGTACTTTTTTATAACGAATGTCCAGCTGCATCGATTGATGTATTAAAAAATACCTCATTCCATATAAAAAAAATATCAATGACCTTGAAATCTTGTAAAAAAATGACTTTGAGAAAAAATTTTTACCATCATCAAATTTGCCCCTTGAAACAGTACAACTTTATTCTGTGGAGATTTTTTGTACGACTAATAATAACCGAGATATATAGGTGTTTGTACTTAAACGGACCTCCCTGTATATAATCCGATCAATGGACACCTGTGGTCAGACAAGTTTGCATTAGTGGATTCAATGAATCCAGTTCGCTTCGATCGCAGCTCGGGAAAGTGATTTCGGTCGCATAATTCTTTAATCGTGGCCGGATGTTCGATCCGGAGGAGGTTATTTCGTGTTATTTCAGGTTATTCGAGGTGAGGCACGTCGGATCCGCGGACCAGAAGTTCAAACAGAAAATCTCGGCGCGTATAATAGGAAGGTCTGAAAACCACCGCACCGGTGGCATATGAAAACCCGCAGACTGTGCGTCGTCGCTCGTGAATGCAGAATCGGCAGCGAATGTGCCAGAATAAAGCATTCTCGAATTCGACGATACACACTGTTTGCCGTTCCAATATACCTTCTGTATCGGTTCGCCTGCGAAGTGCCGTGCACGAGACCGTGGACTCGTTCGGTCAACCGTAGAATCTCAATGGATCCCGTTCTTTCATGGCCTTTTTTTTCCACCTATACCTTTTTTCGGCCGAATCGTCAGCCGTAGGATTTGTCGATTTCATAGTGGTCCAGAGGAATCATTCTCCGCCCCCGAAACGAAACGGCTAGAACAATCGCATTGTTCCCACGAAAAAAATCCGCCGAGCTTTCCCCGGTGCTCGAGCACCGAAAATCAAATCAGCGTCTTTATCGGTAAAACGAAACAAGCGCTTTTAGAGTAATTAGAACGAAACCTTGTCGATAAACGTACGATCCTTTCGTTAGATCCAAGTTTCGATAAAAATAAAAACTCGGTGTTTATTTTTGAGGTAATGAAAACGTGGTATAGTTGCAAAAGTCACGAATACAAATTCGTCTCTTGTCGTGGTAATTGCGATGGGTTGACGGTAGAAAAGAATTCTGAAATTTTTCTTACGTTTTCACCGTTCTGTACTCTGCTTGTGTATTTTTATCATAGAATTCTCGGGCCAGCGTGCGGAATTGTATAGCTAATAAACGGTGATTATCCGAGAAAAGATTTTTGTCAACCTCTTCTCGAATCACAGGATGTTCCGGGATTCTTCTCTTTCGTTTCCGTAGTCGTCGGAAGAGAAAACGATCGAAGGAAACTCGTCTCATAACGAGCGCATGGAATTATTCCCCTCGATGATCCAGGAAAAATGCTCTTCCCTTTGTTCAGGAATTCGTTCGGGCATCTTATAAATAATTTAATAACTGAGTCATGATTTTTATGGTGTGTTGACTTCAATGCCTATAATCTTTACGGATTTATCTCATACTATCTTCAACAGAAACAGTTTTGCGATAAAGAAGATCGGGTCAATTTCTACTTCGTTTCTTGGTTACTAACAATTAAAAATATCCCTGTATTGCGGCAATCCGACCAACAGAGGTGTACACGTTACGTACGTCAGACGCGCGCCATAGTCCGGCATAGAGCGACACCACTGTCGCTCGAATTGCAGCATTTTAGACGGACCTTGAATTGTTATCAACTAAAAACCGAAGTCAAGATCGCACTTTTTAAATTCTTCATTTTCATCTTATATTATCACAGAGAACCACCCCTTATATTTTCAGCCGCCTGTAGTCGAGCACCCTGTATAAACTTTAAGATCTATAGTACCTACTTACCGCCCAAGAAGAACGGTTCCTAATTGAGAAAACTTGTCTCTACCAAACAGAGACGTTCCGGAGTTCCTCACTGTCTTCAAGAAAGAAAGGAAGAAAGAAAGAAAACGATCGAAGGAAGCTGGTTCTATAATGAGCGCGTCGAATTATTCCTCTCGATGATCCATGAAAAATGCTCTTCGCTTTGTTAGTGGACTCGTTACAGCGTCCGGGGAGAGGTCGAGTGATTTCGCCGTCAATTTGTACGTTGCATCGAAGTCGTTCCGCGTCGAAGTCGACGCGTTCGGCTCGCGGGAACGAACGATTCCTTGTTGCGGCGCCATTACGAGTTGGCGTCGATCAGAGAACCTTCTCCGACGATCTCTGCGTATACCATGGATCGTCTGGATCCTCGGCATTTCGCTCGATTTCGCCGGAGCATTGTCGCTCGGCAGCGACGAGAAAAGAGGAGAAAAAGCAAGAGTCGGAGAGAGAATTCCGTGGCAGGAGCGAAATAGGGGCACACAGGCCGTGGTTACGTCTTTCCCGGCGTCGTTCCAGCGAATGGAAAAACTTCTGGTATTCCCCTGGTCGGCAGGCAGGCAGGCAAGCAGGCAGCGGGATCGTAGATTCTTGATGTAGCCTTTGTGCCCGGCGAAAAGAGAAACGGCGGGAGGGAAACGCGCGAAGAAATCCTTTGGAAAAAGAACACCTCACCTGTGCCGATGATGGCGGCGGCGGCGGCTGCTCGGCTCGCGACAACCCTCTTTCTCTCGTTTAAAAACTTTCTCTCTCGCCCTCGGCTACGGTCACGTCCCTCTCTTCCATGTTCAACTGCAAAAACATATTTAAGATCTTATCCCTGGCCGAGGCTAACCGTATTCAAACTTGAGACATTAAATGTACATTAGTGTCGTCGCGCCGGTCTGCGCGACACTTAACACGCTTTCGCGATCTCCATGACGTCTCGCGAGCTCGACCCCCCTAACGTCTCCTTCCTTCACCTCCAGCTACCCCTTTTAGCGAGCGGACAATGCGCCGAGGATGCGCGTGCCCTTGAATCCTGCGGGGAACGAGCATTTTATTTTTACGATTGCTCCTTCGGGATGGCGGTACCGAATTCGCTACTGCCCTTGCATTAGGAAAAAGTACCTACAGATAAACAGCGTTCTTATCTTTATTTTTATTTATTATCAGACTGCGGATCTTTATGGATATTCTAAATGTGATGGTTTATTTTATAAAAATCGGGAAGGAAATCAATTTACCAATTAGAAAATTCCTTATAGCAGAGATCTTAATTTATTATTATCAGACTGCGGATCTTTATGGATATTCTAAATATGATGGTTTATTTTATAAAAATCGGGAAGGAAATCAATTTACCAATTAGAAAATTCCTTATAGCAGAGATGTCGTTAATGTTTGTTACTAAACATGTTGTCTTGTATTGAAAAAAATTGCACATACTATAAATGTATTCGCAGTCCGTTAATAACATGCATATTTAGTAGCTTCTGTTCAAAGTCTTCGTCGCGAGTCTGACTTGATGTTAGAGCGTAAGGGGTTCAGCCTAATAGAAAAGAAGAAGAATAGAAAGTGTTTGGTGTGACGCAGTCGTCAAAGCGGAAACAAGAGTGGTCAATTTTGCGGAGTTTTAAAAGTCGGGAATACACCGGTATCCGCAGCAGTCTATTGATCAGAGTACGTGCCGGTATCAGTGTATTCTGGGCCGACGATTGTGCCAGCCGCTTCGAATTCCAGGCTCCGGCGACGAGTTTACACAGAGAAGCGGGTCGCGTGCCGGTGAATGACGTTCACACGTGCTCGATCGTCTCCGTCGCCCTGGATTCGCGTCGTTCGTCGCCGCGACGACGAGCAGAAACGAGCAGAAGCGAGTAGAAACGAGGCGGAGGCGAGAATCGCGCATTATGCGGCGGCAAAAGTGCCGCCAGACGACGCAGAAAATATAAAGTGATCCGCGGGACGGGTTTGACGGCCGCATAAATGACGGGTAGCGGCTTTCATAACCGTGAAAGCGGACGAATATCATCGAGCGTCGAGAGGCACACACTCGTGCGAAAAAAAGCCACTCGTTAGAATGGCCGTTTTGCGTCGTCTATTTATCATGCTAGCCGGCTCTCGATCGCGCTCGATGCCAGCACACTCTATTAACGATGCCTCGACGCCTGCCGCCGACGCATCTACCGTTACATCGGAATTGCATTCGGATTGATTTTTATACAATATGCAGCGGTCATATTCACCAGTCATTACGCGAGCCGCTAGATGCGCTCTCTCGTGCTCCAAACTTCAATGGACAGGTGCCGTCCGAATGGAGACCCCTCGATGCATTCAATACACTCGATGCACTCGATACGTTTCGACGCGTCGCCAACAAAAACTCGAGAAAATCCGATTGAGCTTTTTCATATTCCCTACTATTCCTAATTACCATAATGGTAATCGGTAGACTGCGGATCTTTTAAATTACGCCTGCTCATTTTTGTCAGAAATGCATACAATTCGCGGTCTAGTAAAGAGTGTTGCGTTGCGGCATTCTCTACGAAACGCAGAAAGTTCCATTCATGCTGGCCCAACCACTGCAGAGTAATCGCTGGACAGATATAAGACGTTGTTAGAGATTTCTCTAACCTCTAATACTGTATACAGGGTGAGTCCGACGAAACAGAACACCTAAATATCTCCGTTACTTTTCGTTGTACAAAAAAACATCTTAGGACAAAGTTACACGGTTTGAAGGGCCACATGTAACGGTGTAAGGGAACAAATTTTCGAGGTCATTTTTTATGAGATTTCATGGTAATCGCTATTTTTTTAAATAGAATGAGGTATTTTTTAATACATCAATCAATGCATCTGGACATTCGTTATAAAAAAGTACTAACCTATTTATGTCGAAAAGTTAGTAGTTGACGAGATATTTCAATTTTAACTCTCCCAATTTAACTTCAATTTAAACTCTTCCATTTCAACTTCAATTTTTCAATTACATTTCGTTAATTTAAACTCTTCAATTTCAACATCAATTTTTCAATTTCAATTCGATAATTTCAACTCTTGAATTTCAATTTCAATTTTTCCATTTCAACTTCAATTTCAATATCAACTCTTCAACTTCATTTCACCACGTTTTTCAATTTCAATTTTCCCTTTTCAACTTTAATTTCAACTTCAATTTTAACTCTCCCATTTCAACTTGAATTTCCACTCTTCCATTTCAACTTGAATTTCAACTCTTCTACTTCATTTTCAACTTCAATTTTTCCATTTCAACTACAATTTTAACTCTCCCATTTCAACTTCAATTTCTACACTTCTATTTACACTTCAATTTTTCAATTTCAATTGCAATATTTCAATTTCAATTCGTTAATTTCAACTCTTGAATTTCAATTTCAATTTTTCCATTTCAACTTCAATTTCAATATCAACACTTCAACTTCAATTTCAATTTCAATTTTTCCATTTCAACTTCAATTTCAATATCAACACTTCAACTTCAATTTCAATTTCAATTTTCCCTTTTCAACTTTAATTTCAACTTGAATTTTAACTCTCCCATTTTAACTTCAATTTCCACTCTTTCATTTCAACTTGAATTTCAACTCTTCAATTTCATTTTCAACTTCAATTTTTCCATTTCAACTACAATTTTAACTCTCCCATTTCAACTTCAATTTCTACACTTCCATTTACACTTCAATTTTTCAATTTCAATTTCAATTTTTTAATTTCAATTCGTTAATTTCAACTCTTGAATTTCAATTTCAATTTTTCCATTTCAACTTCAATTTCAATATCAACTCTTCAACTTCATTTTCAATTTCAATTTTCCCTTTTCGACTTTAATTTCAACTTGAATTTTAACTCTCCCATTTTAACTTCAATTTCCACTCTTCCATTTCAACTTGAATTTCAACTCTTCAACTTCATTTTCAACTTCAATTTTTCGATTTCAATTCCAACTCTTCAATTTGCAGTAGCAAGTAAACGCTAACGTCTTAGTACGACAGTAATGGTGTTTTAGAGTTATTTAAATTGAAATATCTCCTGAACTACTAACTTCTCGACATACATAGGTTAGTACTTTTTTATAACAAATGTCCAGTTGCATCGATTGATGTATTAAAAAATACCTCATTCTATTTAAAAAAATATCGATGACCTTGAAATCTTGTAAAAAAAATTGCCATGAAAATTTCTTCCCTTACACCGTTACATGTGGCCCTTCAAACAGTGTAACTTTGTCCTAAGAAGTTTTTTCGTGCAACGAAAAGTAACGGAGATATTTAGGTATTCTGTTTCCTCGAACTCACCCTGTATATTAAAATTAAAATCAATTGCAAAATTTGCCACCGAACAAACAGACGTGGTAATAAACTGACATCGATCTATCGATCAGTTCGGCGCGCCGTCGTCCCCGCACCGCTTCACCGTTCCCCGCGAGCGCCGCGGGTGGATCGAGCAGCTCGGGCTGACGCGGTCGAGCAGATCGAGCGGACGCGGTGGATCGACGACGCGCCTAGCTGATCAGTTCGTCTATTGACACCGCAAACGACGTTCGAGTACGTATTTCTAACCATCCCGAAGTTTACGTACCCGTCTCGTCGACCCTCCTCAGTTTTTCTTTCAACTCATTTTCAACTTAGAGTCTTGGTATCGATCAGATTTCCCGAATCGACCCGGAATCTAAAACAGACGTAAGTGACATATTTGATTGTCCCATAAGTTAATACACACAATGCAAATTCAACGTAATTTTTGACGAAAGCATATTACGATGCTAGGTTAGAGGAATCTTAGGAAGTAATAAATTATATTAATATGTTCGTGTAGGTTAACGATATTAAACAAACATATTCCATAAAAAACTTCCGGGACAACCTAATACATGCCGATTGAACTAAACAGCATCCACTTTTTCGAAGTGCGTTCAAAAAACGTTCGCCGATTGACGTGGAAAAGATACAGACCATGTTCGGTCTCGAGCAGACACGGTCCGCTGCAATAACCCGAAACACTCGACGCGACGGTCCCAGAGTTTGGGTGTCATCGGACTAATAACACTGTCCAACAAATTTCAACTTTTTTTATGTTCCCTAATTACTTTTGGGTTCTTCTTGTAGAGTTTTTTGCGCTGATTCCGAATCTGTTTTTAATTTTTTTCCTATACGCACAGTTTTTGAGGAACATGACTTTGAAAAAAAAACATATTTTTCAACTTTAAACAAATATTGTAGTGTTATTATAAAAGATATTGAGTTGTTCTTTATAGCAAAAGATTCTGTAGACTTTCCCGAATACAGCGATATCAAATATTAATACTTTATGAATGTTTAAACATGTGTAAACAATCATTAAAGACGAAGAGACACCACTTTTGCACCAATTTTTGAGGATATTTTTCAATTTATCTCAAAAAATAAGGGTCCAGCGGGAAATCGAACTATACCACTCAATAGAGCAGACTTTTATCTTGAGAAGCCACCCTGTCAAGTTTGAATTATCAACGTTTTTTTCGAACCAGAAAGCAAAATATCTTCGCCCGACATGAGCGACGGCGCAGCGAAGATATTTCGTTTTATGGTTCGAAAAGAACGTCGATGTTTCAAACTTCAAAGCGGGGTTTCTCAAGATAAAAGTGTGCTCTATCGCATGGTATAATTCGATTTTCCGCTGGACCCTTTTATAATAACACTACAATATTTGTTTAAAGTTGAAAAATATGTTTTTTTTCCATGTCATGTTTCTCAAAAACTGTGCGTATAGGAAAAAAATTAAAAACAGATTTGGAATCAGCGCAAAAAACTCTATACGAAGGACCCAACAGTAATTAGGGAACAAATTTGGTGTTGGACAGTGTAATTTGATAATAATTTCCATAGCCTAAACATAGTTTTACCGAAGCGCTCCAACTCCTACGACCAAAAGGCACCACCCACTCACCAATAGAAATCACTTTGTCATCCCCATTCATTTGTAAGATAACCAATAAGGAAAGACGCCGAGTCGACCTTATACACGACGAGACACCGAAAAGCAGATCACGAAAATCGCTCGAACCGAAAACGTTACTTTACCATCGAACCTCATCATTTTGTTGTACTATTAAGTTTGAAAATATATATAAGGTGTTAACTTCCACGAGTCAACTTCATTTCAAATATGTTATTCTTATAACACCGTCAAAGCCCCGAGTATCGTCGCGAGCAAGCGAAACGGGATTTACGACCCCGCGAAGTTCGGTATATGGACTTGCGGTATTTCGGACGCTTCAGACGCTAATATTAGGTCGACCTATAACGAACGCGAGTTTATTTTCGTTGTTTTGGGAGACGACATATCGTCTCATTATATATGAAATCATATATGATTCTCGTTAACGATGACGCCATCACAGTACGTCACTCTGATGGACGTCAGAGAAGAGACAAGAGAGGAAATAGAGCAGTGTAGTCGAATTTAGAGGAACGCCTTACGAGAAGTCTGAAATCACGTATGACGGTTTAACAAAGATATACCTTGAATTCTCCCACACACAAACCTACAGTTTTTCACACCAGTCCATGGTACTGACCAAATACGAATCGACATTCATAAAAAAGCATACGTGAAACATCGTAGGTCTGCCGATAAAAAATGTACTACAATCCGCTCGGAGTTCTCTTTGATCGGTGTGGTAGCGGATGAAAAGTTCCTTGTTGGTATACCGACGACAGAATACTTCAAGCGAGCTATACGCAATGATTTCGGGCTGGTTGCAACGTTCGTAAATATTTTTACAGGCTTGCAACCGAATTTCGCAGCTACCGAGGTTCCGTAGCGTTCTCTGTGGACGTTCTTCCATCGATTAGAGACCGAAACGAACCCCGTGGAAAAAGGTGGACGCGAAACTGCCGGGCGGGGACGTCAGGTTGGAACGTTCATCGGAGTTTTCTTCGGGGACGACCACGTACGACGATCGTTCTTTCGACGATTGCACACGACCGCTAACGAGCCTGTGTCTTTTTAGCGCGACGGATCGACGACGGTGGCCCCCGGTAAAACCCGGCTGATCCTTTGAACAAACAAAAGAAAAATATGACCGGTCGTTAGGTTCGTTGCCCGTGCAATCGGACGGCGCGACGCGGGACTCTAGAGCGGAATGCGCACCGCAAAGGAATTCTATTTAGCTTCTGATAAACCATCGTAGTTTATCGAATGAGCCGTTTCGTCGGCTCGTCGCGCGCAACAAATAGAATCTGTCGGATCGTCTCGCGTTACAGCCGGTCGCGCGTTCCTCTGTGCGGAGCTTTGCTTTCTGCGGAGCCTTCGTCTCTCATTGACTCGACGGACAACGTAATTACGGGGAACGTCGCGGCCAGAGGCCAGCAGCGAAGCAATTTCGTCTGTCCCCGTGCCTCTGCGAAGCCTCTGTTTCACGGAAGTCGTCCGAGCAGTCCTCCGGAAGATTCTTCTCGCCCCGTTCCGCTTTTCCGACCTCGGCTCGCACCTGTTCCGCATCGTGCTCATTCGTCCGCCAATTTGCTTCTATTCCGGCCGATTCCTGGTGATCTTGAACTTGATGATCTTGAAACTCTCCGGTCGAAGGGACAAGCGTGTTAAGTATTCGATGGTTCTGCGATAAGTGCCATAAGATTCATCACTAGACTACGTTTGCGTCAAGTAAACGAAGCCAAATAGAAATTTTTATATTCTTCCAGGAATTTCAATAAGATGAAACTGATACGTTGCTATTTCTAATTTTTTTTATCTATCTATCACGATAACTTTTTTAATATTGTGTTATACGATTTGAACTTTTTTGGGAAGCTAGAGCAATTAGTTTACTAAAGGATGTGAAAAGAAATTTTTTCAAAAATTCCAATTGATCGGAATTGTTGAAAAAATACTAAAAGTTGAATTTTTAACTTTTTTATGTGGGCCTATATTGAAAATTTAAAATATACATTTTGTAGATCTGTGTCGATTAAACATATTCTGAAAATTTCGTCAAAATCAGTCGACGTTGCAATGAAAAATTGCAGATTTTCACAATTTTCGGCAATAAATCGTGAAAATCTGCAATTTTTACGATCTTTAAATATTTGTAGCTCATTGCAACGTCGACCGATTTTCACGAAATTTTCAGAATATGTTTAATTGACACAGATCTACAGAATGTATTTTTTAAATTTTCAATATAGACCCAGATAAAAAAGTTAAAAATTCAACTTTTAGTATTTCTTCAACAATTCCGATCAATTGCAATTTTTGAAAAAATTTGTCTTCACATCCTTTAGTAAACTAATTGCTCTAGCTTCCCAAAAAAGTTCAAATCGTATAGTAAATATTAAAAAAGTTATCGTCTTCTTTAGAGCGGTCTTAAACTTTTGTCCGCTACTGTATATTGATCTTTAAAAATGAAAGGTGACCTCGATTTTTTATAGAATAAACATTTTTAAACAAATTTTTTTGTGTTGACATTTGTACACCGCTAAATGTTGATTGACTTTTGTTTAAAACATTTTTTTGTCTCATTATCGGAACTGACTGAAAACTTATGTTCAGTTTTGAAATAAACAATAATCCACATAATGGAACTCATAAAATGTTGATTTTTAAATCACCTTAACTCTCGCCTACCTATTTTGATTGTAAATGCATAAAATCCGCGATTATTCGTCGTACATGAAAAGTAACGTTGGATATGTCTAAATACAAAATGGAGATGAATTAAAATGGGTACATAATAATCTACGGGGTGCAATAGTATTTCTAGACCAAATGTCTTCATTACATTTCATATGCAACAACTGAACATTTATCCAACTATATGGACCGTACGATCCTCCTCGATTCTCGAGTCAGGCGACCCGCGCGAATTATCTCCGGAAGATCGATTCTTCTCGCGGGGACTACGGGGAAACTGGGTTGAAACCATTAACCCGCGTGACTACGAGATCAGAATGCATTTCCATCTTTGCCCGGAGTCTGCGGCTTTAATTACCCCGCTCTCTCGAACCGATAGTCGTTCGTCGGCTTTAGTCGAGTTTGTCCTTATCGATGCCGGGGGAGCATCGGGTTCGAGTCGCGAAATCAGAGTCGAAGCGAAGAATAACTTCGCAGGATCGGCTTCTAAAGCCTCGGAGAGTATTGTCTGGGCGACGCACAGTGGTTCGGGTTGCCGACCTGTACAGTTCGTTTGGTAAAAAACCACTCGTCTTATATCGGTGTTTAACACTTTCAATGCGAATTTTTTTAATTTTTCTTTTTCTTTTGTGACATCTAAATATTACCTCTCTAGAAATCACTTTTATGAAATAAACAAATTTTTTCTCAAAAATTTCGAGCGCAAATCGCTAGGTCCGTTTCAGAATGGACTCAGTTCCAGAACGGACTCGCGTGGTAAAGTTGTTCTTACGTCAATTCCAGAACTGACAAGCGTGGTCGAGTTGTTCTTATGTCAGTTCCAGAACTGACCCGCATTGAACGTGTTAATGCATCTACATTAATGCATCTACATTTCACAATGTTGAGCAATGCTGAAAATATCGATATTAATGAAATTGAATAAAAATTATATAATTAGAACAATCATTTAAAAATAAGCATTTCGTGAATATGATTTTCGATCGAATAAATTACTAATTTTCTTTTGTAAACCCTGACGAACCTATTTAATATTTCTAACAGAGTTTTTTTTTAAACGAAGAGCATTCTTCTACCTTCAAAATACATACCTCAAATTTAGAATGACAGTTCTTCCTTTGTTAAGTACGTAATTCTTAATAGACTAATGAAAGTTGTCGGAGTTATTTCCCTTCGACATGAAATATCTTTTGAGCTCAAAGTAGTTCCGCATTTATTCACATTGAAATATTTCCAGAATACTTTTTCTTGCATGATGTCGCAAGAATCATTTCCACCTTCGTTCTTCTTCAGTAATTACTATTGTTTAAAGTGTCACAGATACTTCAGTGAATATCGGTGTTTATCGAACGTATATTGCTTTCTAAAAATTGTATGTACAAGCATTTAAAAATCACACATTTTATGAATTCCATTATGTGGATTATTGTTTATTTCAAAACTGAACATAAGTTTTCAGACAGTTCCGATAATGAGACAAAAAAATGTTTTAAACAAAAGTCAATCAACATTTAGCGGTGTACAAATGTCAACACAAAAAATTTTTTTAAAAATGTTTATTCTGTACAAAATCGAGGTCACCTTTTATTTTTAAAGATCAATATACAGTAGCGGACAAAAGTTTAAGATCGCTCTAAGGAAGACGATAACTTTTTTAATATTGTACTATCCGATTTGAACTTTTTTGGGAAGCTAGAGCAATTAGTTTACTAAAGGATGTGAAGACAAATTTTTAAAAAAATTGCAATTAATCGGAATTGTTGAAAAAATACTAAAAGTTGAATTTTTAACTTTTTTATGTGGGCCTATATTGAAAATTTAAAAAATACGTTTTGTAGATCTGTGTCGATTAAACAAATTCTGAAAATTTCGTCAAAATCGGTCGACGTTGCAATGAGCTGCAAACATTTAAAGATGGTAAAAATTGGAGATTTTCTCGATTATTGCCGAAAATTGTGAAAATCTGCAATTTTTCATTGCAACGTCGATCCATTTTGACGAAATTTTCAGAATATGTTTAATCGACACAGATCTACAAAACGTACTTTTTAAATTTTCAATATTGGTCCACATAAAAAAGTTAAAAATTCAACTTTTAGTATTTTTTCAACAATTCCGATCAATTGGAATTTTTGACAAAATTTCTTTTCACATCCTTGAGTAAACTAATTGCTCTAGCTTCCCAAAAAAGTTCAAATCGTATAGTACAATATTAAAAAAGTTATCGTCTTCTTTAGAGCGGTCTTAATCTTTTGTCCACTACTATATATTTCTGACGTCATAATATTGTAACTGATGTCAAAACTAATCCAACGACCTACATTGTTATACCCTTAACCCTTTGCACTCGGAGCTATTTTAACTGGAAAATTAAACATTCCTTCCGTTCTAGAATACTTCCATTCCCTACGATTTTTGAAATTGTATGGATGTGAAATTGGTAGAATACCTCATACAATACCTAAATGTTTAGTAATTGATTAGATACCGATGTATTTAATAATGTAAACAATATTTTGAATAATGATACAACAATTTTTAGTGGTGCCTCAGTGGGGACAACCGAGTGCAAAGGGTTAACCCCTTAACCTACAACTACGAGCTATGCCCGTAGTAGATGATCGTGCCAAACGTGAATATTACGGACTATGCCCGTAATCTACTACGGGCCCGATCATCTACTACGGGCTGTGTCCGTAATATTTACGATTGGCCCGATCATCGTACAATTTCGGCCCGAAATTTTCGAATCTAAATCGTAGGTCAAGGAGTTAAATTTCAAAATAGTGCTAAAATTTTAATCAACTGTTAGATCGGTCACTCGGACGACTGTGCGTCGGGACTCGACGGGACCCGGCGGGTATTTTCGGCGGCGCGTTCAGTCGCGTGAATATAGATTTTCGCAGCGAGAATCGCGCACACGGAATCGCGTGTACGCGGACATGCATGCATACTCGATGGACCGGTGTAGCTCGCAGCCGGCATTCGGGACGCGTGTGCCTTCGCAAACTCGATTCGACGAGAGAAAGAGAGAGAGGCGAGGGAGGCTTCTCGCGGCCCGTTTAATGGCATTTCCGTGCCGTTCCGTCCCTAGAAAAGAGAAATATGAAATTTCAGGACAGGAAGTCGCGTGTTCGCAGCGTATTCTTTGTCGGTGCCGCACCACGCTGGCCCACTTTCGAAACACCGATCAAACTAGCTGGCCGTTCTTTCGAACTCCGACGGAGACTGCATATTTCACAGATAGATCCACCAGCGGTATCTCGATAACCGCTCGACACATTTATGAAGGATATGTCATAAGTGTCACTCTGACACTGTGATCTGGATTAATACCGTTCATTTTAGCTGGAATTCGAATAACCTCATTTCGTGGGTTGTTTTAAATCGTTCTAGATTTTTTTTATAGACGAGTCTTTGACAGAATCATTTATTCCTCGAGCATCTCCCCGCGCCTCGTTCCGCTTGTCCGACCGTTGGCCGACTTATTCTACTAGACAGCGAGTCTTTACGATCCATGGCATCCGTAAACCGTCGAGTTTACGAGAAAACTCGTACGTTAACAAGAATTAACCGTTTACGGTCTGAAATGCTTTCTTTTATTCCGGAACTTGCTAGACGTACAACTCAATTACGTTTCCATATACAGGGTGTTAGACAACAACTGGGAGAAGACTTCAGGGGTGGCTCTCCATGGCAATATAAGACGAAACTGAAGAAGAAAACGATTGTTCCGCAGTTATTAATATACTGCGGATCTTTATGCATTTATGGCTTCTAAAAATGTTCAAAAAATGCTAGAATATAAAATTCCACAGAATTTAATACGATTTTTAATTATTTCGGATCTGTAAAGGCTAGTACCACTGAAAATAAGATTATACTTGTCCCCACTTTCTTGAAATTTGCCTGAAAAAATTGAAAATTGCATAAACACCCGCAGTGTAGTTATTAACAATTAAAAATCCAGCTGAAGTGCTGCAATCCGGCCAACAGAGATGTACGTTGGGTAGATCATGGATCCGCTGTACAACGAAACCTCTGTTGGTCGGGTTGCAGCACTTCAGCTGGATTTTTAATTGTTAATAACTAAGGTGAAGTGCCCTATGCCTGGACAGCATGTTTTTCTGTTTTAAATTGTATCACTTTAAATAAACAAAAACAATTTCTTAAGAGTTTTAACATACAGTTCAGAGTTTGTAAAGTAATTTAAAAAGAAAAAAATCATTGTTTAGGTTAATATCTTAATTGTATTAACAAGAATAATTCAAACCTGTAGTTGGACATATTAAATCCAATCTAAGCTAGTACCTGGACAGAAGTAAAGCCTATATCGGGACAAATTCAATTTACGAGTTGATCGAGCGAACATAACCTAAAACGTTGGTTGGTGGCGCTGTTGCGCATGACGAATAGAAGATGCTTTGCGTAATATGTAGTATTCTTATCATAGATTATAGTATTGTATTATTTAACCAAATATATATTTATTTTCATTTACTGTTTTAATAAAACTTGTCATAATACAACTTTTAAGGTTAGGTAGTAATACTGATAGATTTAAAATGTAAACATAAAGTATTATTAACGTCACAACCGGAATACATTTTCTACATACGTTATTCAAGCTAATAGAAGACTAATTATACGTACATGTAGTTAAATAATTTGCAAACAATGCGATGATTTTATTCACAAACACGTGTCCGGCTTCAGGCGTAAGCACATTGCGTATAAGCTTAGAGTGGGACAGCTACTGTCATCGCGTCCCAGTATGGAGTACTTATATTTGAAAACAGTCCTAATCTTGGACATCTAATATTTGGATTAATAATTATTATTTACGTTAAGCTTGATTGCCAATTTATTTTAAAATATCAATATTATTATGCGTGATAATTATTTTTTGTCTGAGGGCTTAAATTATATTTTTTTTTCTAACAAAAGTTCGAATTATAAATGCACATGATTCGCATGTAAACAGACTATTTTGTATACTGTTTTCAGATGAACTTTGAATTCATTTTTAAATTTCAATTGATGTCTTAATGAAATAATATTCACACCTACTTGTAGCTAAGGCCTCAGATTATATAATATAATTATTTAATCTCTTAATTACTGATTTTACTATGAAAATTCAATTGTCCAGATTTAGGTATCACTTTTGGACTGTCCAGACTTAGGGCACTTCACCTTAGACAACGAAGCAGAAATCGCTACTTTTTCCTTCTTAATTCTCGTCATACATTGTCACAGAGAAGCACCCCTTAAATTTTCTCCCACCTGTTGTCGAAGACCCTGGCTTAGTTTCGGTTTAGGACAGTTGAGTAAATAGACAATTGAACAGAATGATAATCGGTGGAAGAAGCAAAAGTTTAGTGCAAAAGTGAACGTGGAAAGGGTTGAAAAGAAAAAATTCGCAGCCCATCAAGATCTGACCGCTGCTGGCCAGGAACGCAGGCTTTATCGCTTGTCTCTCGCCTCATTCAAGGCTCGTTTCATTTCTCCGGTCATAAGTTAATATAGCGGGTTGTCGTTACAGCTTCCTTTTACAACCTAGAAGTTTGTTTACGAGGATTTAGGTTAGATTTAACGGCAACTGTTAAAACGCTCCGAGTCTGTTTCGCAACGAATTTCCTTCCCCGCGGCGTAGCTTACAGCCGTGATTTCATTTGAGCGATAGACAAGTTCCCTTCTGCGAAGGTTCTTACTGTTATTAATCTAGTTACGAGAAGTCCGCAGTTTGCAATAGAAGATAGGTTCGCGTGAAAATTTCACTGACAAGACTGTTACGGAGAGAAACGAAATCGCAATAGACGATCGATTGACGGACAAACGAGCCCCAAAGACAAACCAAGCGGCCTCGTTCGTCTTTTCTGTCCTATTAGCGGTCGCGATAAAAATTCAAATAACAGTGGCGGCGCGGGCATTCGTCGGCCGGCTATCGCCAGTGCAAATATATTCGCGGAGACCCGCTCGTGGTTAAACATTAACTGTATCTCGGGGACGATCAGCAGGGCGTCGCGACATAACGGGTAAAAATTACGGCGGCGCGAGTTCGTGTTTGCTCGCCGAACAGCGGAATTCTGAAGAGAGCGAGCATTCCGCTCGGGAATTACGTTTGCGGCCAAGACTGGTACGCGCGCGCGATGTAAAAGGGAAAGCGGGGCCCGGCTTACGAAGTAACGTAATAAAGGCGCACTCGCACCTTCGCCGCATCAAACGAACTCGGAACAAGAAACTGGCTCCAAGGCGGGCAAATATTTACGAGCACCAGCGCAAATACGAATCCGTTTCGCGACAGCTGCCGCGTGCTGTCCGCGGCGTCCTTGCAACCCCTTCGCGGGCATCTGACCTGCAAAAACCTCGCACACCCTCTTCTTTCTCTCGGTGCGTTCACCCTTACTAGTTTTCGCTGTCTCTTATGTTATTGTAAATATTGTCGTGGGAAGGTTTGGCTTGTCTGTCCGTGCGAGCCACCTCTGTTCCTCGTGAGAGACCACTGTCCCTATTCTATTAGGTGTATGTACAAATAAGTTCTCGGCCTGAGAATAAAAACGGCTGTATTAAGGGGGTCTTTTCCAGCAGACGACGCACAGTGGGGTATTTGGCCCGAAAAAGTGGAAAAAATTCAATTTCTAAATTTTTGCGTATGGCATAAAATTTTTGTTGTTTGTTGTAGTTAAAGGTCTGAAGAATAAGGCTGCAATATTATTTTTTCTATTTGTACAACCGTGAAGTAGTAAACTTCATCGAAAATCGAGAAAATTTTAAGGCGCGCTTGGTGTTCTTAAACAGTCTCTAAGACAGCGTCTGTTCATTGGCGATTTTCATGTGTTTGAAGGGAAATTCTGTAAATTCTTGTAGTACAAAAGTTGTTTAAGTAGGTATACAGAGCACTTTCGTATAGATTTTATTTTGTTATCATCTAAATTAGTATAGTTATTAATATTTGAATATTACCAATCATTCTGTAAGCTTTTTAAAAATTACAAAACTTTATTGACAATTTTGTTATAGTATAAAGCCGTATTGAGTGCTCTTTTTGATGTCATTACATTCGGTAAAGATTCGTGATTATAAGCCAACAAAGTTTGATTCCGGATATGTCCGGATTCAAATTTTATAGCTAATTTAGAATTAAGTGTTTAGCAGCGTTTCGCGTACGCGTACGTTCGGCTACGCTTGGCCTCAAATGAAGAAGAAACATTATCCGAGGAAAAAATTTCTTATGTATTTTCCGATGAAAATTAATGGTAATCATTTAAAAATATTCTTATAATATACCGGGTGAGCCATTTAACGTGAAACAGACGTGTATCTGGGAAATGAAGCTATTTTGGAGAAAAATGTTTCAGACAAAAGTTGTATGGTTTAGAGGGGGGCATAAAATGGTGTCATTGATTTGACCTTGGATAGTCGTTTGAAAATCACGTGAAGGTCATCTTCCATTTCTTAAATAGAACTCCCTATTTTTTGTTGCATATTCTTGTAGCTTGTTTTGACAGCTTTCCAAAACACTATTAAAATATTTTTTTCTTAAATATTTTTCAAGTTATAATAGTGCAAATATTCCACTATCGCCTTGCTTTTTCAGGGGTTCTCGATAATCTGAGGAAAAAATGTTTCGTCAAATTTAAGTGTCAATCTTAGGTACGAAAAACCTGAGATTAATGAAATTTACACTACATTACTGAATCAGTGATCAACTTATGATGATTTTCTATAATAATCTATCTAATGAATTCCAGTTTTATAAATATGGTTAAGCACATTAACATTTTTATGTTAAACTTCACACATTAAATGATTGCTAATTTTTTCTACCAATTTTCGGTAATACATTGGCTGGAAGTTTGTTGGTGAATATTTAAAATTTGAATTTCGCGCCAAACATCGATTTGGTGTCTATTGATCCTTGACATCGGATTGGCTAGTTAGATCTACGATGTTTCTCTGTTTTCTGCTTTGACTTTGTCGCATCGGTTACAGTCTAGTACAGTTTAAACCTTCTTGTAGACAAGTACCATTTCTTTTACGCTCTTCATTCTGTGTTTTTTCAAAATTAGCAAGTATGTATATTACCTCTGGTTTAAATCATAAAAATTTTCCTGTGGCAATGAATAATTGTGTCTATTAAATTTCACAGACGCGGACTTTTCTTGATGATGGTTCAAAGCCGAACCGAAACGTTGAAATTATAATTCTGCAAAATTGCTAATTTCTGTATTCTTTGATCGAACCGGTAGCGCCGAAATCATTTGTGCATATCTATCTGTTGTGTCTTGCAATAGAAGTAGACAATTTTTATTTTACATATATATCTGCAGTCTATTTATCGCATTAAAAGATAGAGCATTTTTTAAAATGCGAAGGGATTAATATCTACAGATCGGATCGGCCGCGTACGATGCTCGTTGAAGTTTTCGTTTGCTTCTGATGCGCGGATTCACGACGAATCGGTGCGTTAGCCACTGCGAATCGTAAAGCGGCTCGTTCGGTGCGTTATCGGGCCTTGTTACTCGATTTTACAGCCGTCAATGCCGGCCGGCGCCTTAACGCTCCCGCCGCTTCCGTTGCGCATCGGTGGCACCAAACGCGTTTTACACCGGCGAGAAATCTCTAAAATTTTTATCCCCGGGACTACGTTTTATAGAGACGACCGCGGGGTGCGGCTACGGACTTATGCCATTCGCCTCGCCGTTTTATTTGACCCGCGTGCTGAACCGGCGCTGGCGCAACGAACCGGTTTAATTCGCTAAAAGGTGGAGGTGAAACCCTCTCGGAGCGCAGTTGAACTTCGCAACTTGTCGGCGTGCGGCGCAACGGTTTTAACGGGAACCTTATTTTTGCATTTTCTAACTGCTTTATGCTCCGAAAATATAACGCCCGGCCGTTCCGCACGGGTTCGAACAATCGGCGACGGAAACGCGGCGGTCGTCGTATACTTTATCGCCGGACCCCGGCGGATCTTTATGAAGATATTTCCGTTTCTGCAGTCTTAACGAAACTCTCACGCAAAAATTAGGTCGTCGATTAAAGAACTCGCAGCAACGATAAACATTGCACCCGGTGTTCGTTGCCGCATAGGTTCTTCCGTGTATTTTCAGTATTTTTGGAACCGACCGGTGTCTCGACGACCAACCAATTTTGTTGCTTTCAGCAACGCAAACATGGTTGGCAAATACCCATTTACCGTTTACGTCGGGAAACTGGATTGATGTTTACAAAAAACACGGGTACTTTTTTTTAGCGAATCGAACGTTTTTCCTCTTTGAAAATTGTAACTACCTTTTTGATGATACAGTATTATTAATACTGTTTTTGAAACCCATGGCTAAATTCGAGCAGGACCATGCGGGATCACGCGCCGATATCCTTTGTAACGATTCCGATCCTTTTTCCGATACGCGCCGGTGAAATTGTCATAGTTTCGTGCCGAGATAATGTTTTCATTTGGAAAAATATCTCGCGTAATCTCGCGGCGTACATGAACCGACGCGCAATATTTGAAACAGACAGATCGACGAGTTTCTCCTCAGAAAAATTCCGAAACATGAACCGCGCGCGGATTTCAGCGGCACAGCCCGCGCGGCGTCCCTCTAATGCATTACGATTGAATTTCCTCCGGCCGACGCGACGCGACGCGCGACTGCCGCGCGACACTTTGTATTTTCAATCGCCGGGCAGTTTTAATCGCGAGGATTCGTTTAATTTCCAGGGGCTCGCGAACATTTCACCGAAAAATAATTGCGAGAGCCACGGAGCACGAAACGCGATACTTTTCGGGCGCCGTTTTCCGGGCTCTTTCAATTATTATTCCGATTTGTTTTATGCGAACGTGCGCGCTCCGCAAAAAATAATATAACCCGCGCCACAGTCGATACGGGAGCACAGCGAAGCGACGGAGAATTTTTGATTCCCGGCTACAGTTATCGCCGATTGCGGATGCTTCGGACGCAGACGAAGACGAAGATGACGACGACGACGAGGCGGAAGCGCCTTAATGCGCGGCGCCACTCTAATTCCGTCTTTTCAGCCTGCTCGCTGGTTGAAATGCAATATCTCCGGGCCGGATGCTGCAACGCGAAGTATTCCCGACATCTCAAAACTATTTCCAAGGCGGATTTCTTCGCCTGCAAACGCGAGGCAGTCGGCCGCTCGCAAATCAAACGCGGATTCCGCTCCGGCAGCCGACGATCGACAGATTGCGCCCGTTAATTAATACCTCGCGTTCCCAATTTGCTCTCGGTAAAATGAAAACTGCGCGGTCGTCGATGCTCGTGCCCTTTCATTACTTACAAAACGTCTGGGAGAAAAATGGAAACGTTCTTGAACGTATTAGGTGTGAACATAAATTCGGTACTTGTTTCAGTGATATTTAGCTTGTATTCATAAAGCAAGTGTACAAAGTCTAGAGATGGGATCAAGTTCAATATGTACTCACGAATCCGAGTCAAGTTCAATAACCAAGTTTCATTTCTTGGGTTTCGATCGTCTTCGGCATTCATCCATTGAAATACACGTATGGTAGAAGCTTGAAATATTTCGGAAATCATGTGAATCATACCACGAACATTTTGTTCATTAAAATAATAGATTATTTTGTGACAACCCAGTTTAAATGTGATTTAAACGTGTTTTAAAATTGATGTTGCTCAACGCGTTCACGACCAGCATTTATTTGAGTAACAGCCTCCATAGTTACAATATTGTATTAAATACAATAAACTCTGGTGTAAAATTTCGAAAAAGATACTGCCACACGAAAAGTATGAATTAAATAAATGTGTTATAATTTCAACACTAAACCTACCACCACCGGTCAAAATGGCCGGTTTCAGATTTTTTATTTTACAATTATTGAAAAAAGATTTCATAAGGACTGATTGTCTACGTATCTTTAGTGGAGCACGCGTTATAATAGGAGCCGCGCAAAGTCTAAATTGTTCTTCTTATAAGGAATCATGTACCAGTTACTTTTAAGGCTCTGTAGGTTTAGTGTTAAGTAGGGATGGGATCAAGTTCAATATGTACTCACGAATCCGAGTCGAGTTCAATAACCAAGTTTCATTTCATGTGTTTCGATTACTACCGAAAAGCAATAAAAGTTCCAATGATTATACTTGAAAAGTATTCATTGTATACAAGTAGTTATCGAACCTCGGAATGAGTACAAACAAGTTTCGAAAAGATACTTATAAGTACTTCGATGTTGAAAGTAATCGAAACTTTCACAAGTAGTACTCGAATCTTTTAAATCAAAACTGCATATATAGTAGGTTTTAAGCACTTTCTTTATTAAATTCGTAACTATTTAAGAATAATATTTCATTTACAATACTTGGTTTTATCCTATTTCTTTTTTTATCCATGATATTTCCTGCTTTTGAAAAAATTCTTTCTGAAGGTACAGAAGTGGCCATTATACAGAGATAGTCCCGTGCAATTTTTGATAAAATGGGGATACTTGGTTGAATTTTCACGCCAAAATAATAACGGGTCCTCTTTGCGTTCTAAATATTGTGATTTTAGATAATTTTCCACTTCTAACACAGCAGACGATCAGATAGGTATCGTATTAATTGTAATTGCTATTTCATTGTCAAAGGATGACCAAATTGATAATTCGCTATTGCGCCGATTTTCGGACATCTGCGTCTGTGAACTATCACATGTTGTAGATGAATTATCATTATTAATATAATTAGTGGCTATATCAGTCAAGGCATCCCGTGCTCGAGGGATAGATTCATCTTTAGAGAAAGCCAATGTTTTGAATCGTGGATCCAATAATGCAGTTAACATATACGAATGATTGTTCTCGACATCATCTAGATAATGTTCGATATAATATATCAGTTTTTGTCGCAAAGTACATTCCACACTACAATCATCGGCAGAAGCATGTAAAATTATGAGACCCCGTTTTCTCTCTCATCTGCACAGCGTGTTTACAAAAAAAAGTAAACAGACACCGCGCCGGAACAGCCTTACGTTGCCACGGAGCGTGCAAGAAAAAATTTCGAACGTTTCGAAACTGTTCGACCAAGATTCGAGTATACTTGCAAGTATTATTTACATTTACCACAGTACTTGTAAAGGGTTCGAAACTGTCTGGCAAAGGTTCGAGTATACTTGGGAGTACTATTTTTTTTTCGGAGTACTTATAGAGAGTTCGAATTCCATCAATCAAGGCTCGAACCTGTTTGCGAGGTACTTGATCCCATCCCTAACAAAGTCATACTTTGGAGCATTTTTTCCTACATGTACAGCAGGCCTGGGCAATTTGCTAGCGAGTCACTTCTTTCGATACTCCTGGGTCCTCCCCACCAAACTCCTGTGGAGTGCATGAGGAGGTTGGGAAGATTAGGAGTGTATAAGAGATCGTATCCTCGCAGATACGCGAGGTAAAGTAAGTACGATCCGGGCAATTCGCATTAGTTGATAGTGGCTTGACCGATACACTGGCAGTGGGAGTCGTGAAGCGACAGCGAGGAAGACGTTGTCCTGCTGTACAGCAGACTCGGACATTAATCGAATAAAATTTTAAACATGATTGATTGATTAATGTGTACGATTAAAAAAAGAAATCGTCGAAAAATCGACGACTGATTCAATCGATTGATGAAGTTAATCGTCAATCGTTGATGAAAAGAAGAAATCATTGGAAAATCGACGATTGGATCAATGGATTGACGAAGTTAATCGACAATCGTTGATTAAAAAAAGATATCGAAAAAAAGCACGTAAACAGAGTTTGTATTGTATATAGACCAAATGATAATGCACCAGTTGTATTGTATATAGACCAAATGACAATGCTCAGTTTGCATTTCTTTCAGTATTCATACAGTTTTGATTCCGCATTTCATTTCGAAATTTCATCAGTTAAGCATTAATCAATTATCCGATTGACGATTACAATTAAGGATGTTCCGGAGGTATATAAAAACGCAACAAAACTATTGGAAATTTGACAAGATATAATTCTTACTAAATTAATGCAATTACCAAAGTTTGGGTTCGATTCCTGCACCATTTAAGAATTATGGCAACTTAAAGTTTGCACATTTTAACAGGTCCTCTTATGAAAAATTCATAAAATTCCACTTCAAGCCCTATTTAAACCTTGAAAAAACGCAACTAGAAACTCCAGTTTTTTTTGTATGTAGTAAAAATTATGTAATTAATTATGTTCAAAATTTATTAAGATTCACTAAACAGTTGCAGAGCAAAAAAATTATAAACTGTTACGAAACGTCAAATTTATCGTGTTGTCTCTCACTAGCATGGAAACGCGACAAGTGTAGACCACTGAATATAGCTACAGAGGGTACAGTATTCGCAAAAGTTTAATGCAAAATATACTCATGAATGGCTTTCATTGCCATGTATTGATGAATTTCGAATTTCTAGTACTTTTGTCTCCCATTGTACCTCCAGAACATCCTTAAAAGGAATGTAATCGTTAATCGCAATTAACGACTGAAGTAGAAATGTAATTGTTAACCGCAATTAACGTCTAAACTAGGAGATTAATTGTTAATTACGATTAACGATTAAAGTAGAAATTTAGTCGTCAATCGGTGATTCAATTTTTGCCCAACTCTGCTACACGGGATGAGCATAGCTTGATCACTTCAAGAATCTTCATCGTTCATGGTCCAGATACGTGCAACCCGATTTACAATATTTGTCGGTACGAAGGAGTTGAAGCAAACATCATTAACATCTAGTTGACACTTTACTAGTTTGATACGCCTAGTTGACGTGTCAAAAGAGACTGATGCTTCTCCAACATTGTGAAGTCGAAAATCGTGTGACAACAGTCCGCGAATCGGCGAGTAAAGTCGCCGGAGAATAAAAACCGGAAGAGTAATTAAATTGACCGTTTGCGTGGCGGCTTAATTTCGTTGTGGAAGTTTGCGAGGTCCTCCTTAATTTTCCTCTGTATTAGCAATGTAAAATAAGGGGGTGTCCTGGCACGAGAGCAAGCAAGAGAAAGAGAGGGAGAGAGAGAGAGCAGCACCCGGGGGAAGGATAGGGACTAATCGAGCAAAGTTTGCAATTTTCATGGGCACGCCGGTGAAACAATGCGACCCGGGCGAAAAGGTTGTAACGACGGCCACGGCTAATGCTAGGGCCCCATAAAGAATACTTCTTAAATAATTCGTGGTCGGGCAGAGGATGGCAGAGTGAGGCCAGGGACTAAGTTAAATACGAAGTCCGGTGATCGACGTCTGCGAGTATCGCAGATGTTGCTCCGGTGCGGCGGCGGAGCGTTTCGGTGAATTAGTCAGTAGTTACGAGCTCGGTATTGCTTGTCTTTCGATTCGCAAGCCTCGAAGTTCGCCACCCCGTGGCTTTCTATTGGCAGAGGACACACAGACCGACCCACGTTCACGGTATAATCGTGGACAGCGTTAAGTATCGCCGGCTGCGCCACTGCAAAGACGATTAGGTTCGGTCACCGTTGTATGTTCTCCTAATAATAATCCGTAGCTGACTGCTCTCAGTTTCCTTGTATACATCAACAATTTTTGTGTATAAACAACATGATGTATCGTACATCTTGTCACATATTTAACGAGTATTTGCTAAACACTTGAGGTAAACATCCCGAACCGAAAGGACGTGGCAGCCATTTTTCTAAAACCTATAAAAATGGTACCAAATTATGTGGTGCACAAATTTACAGTAAAGTCCACACATTTTTAACACTAAACCTACCACCACCGGTCAAAACAACCGGTTTCAGATTTTTATTTTACAATTATTGAAATATATGAACTAGACAAAATAGTCTAGTAATCGCCAAAGCTGATTTCGGCCCAATTTAACTAATTCAGAGAACTGAATATCGTTTCTCATAACTTCGCATACAACCCCGTTGAGTGACATTTAGATTTTGGATTGGCGAACGTTCACGGCGATCGGAGTACGCCTGGGAGCCGATTCTTGCCGTTCGGCCTACATCTTGTCCAAGGAGGAACAATGGGAATCACGAAGTGACCGTATCGCGACTATCGCTATTATGCGAGCGTCTCTCGGTTATCTGAACCGCGCCGCGGCCTGATAAATGGAGTTCCGTTGTACTTGCATCGCGTCGCTATTATAAATATTGATTCTTTCGCGGCCAGCAGCGCATTGACAGAACGTGTATCATTGTCGTCCGCGTTTTCCCATCCTCCGTTCGAACGGCTCCGGATCAAGTATCTACGAGTGCGCATACACGCACACGGTCTCGCGGGGTACGATCCTATTTTGCAGAATGATTTCACAACGTATTAAACTTGTCGTCGATCGACAGGAGAAGGCCGCTCTCGAGCACAATTTGTCGCGTGGTCGGCTGTCGATAATTCGAAAATATATGAGCGAGCCTAGCCCGGCCCACCCTGGGTCGGAGTCGATCGACGACACTCGGAAAAAAATCGTCGACCTAAACGTTTCGCCGATTTATTTCGTCCCTGTGGATCTTCGGATCCCCGAGGCTCGGCGCATCGAGAATTTAATCGGTAACCGAGCGTTCTCTTAAGCGAACAATTATTTCCAGCTTGCACACTGTCGCGGGACAAATTACTTGTCTGCCGTTGTAATTGGAAGACGAAAGGGGGAATGAAACTCGATTTTGGTGGTATCGTGTGCTCGCGTAAACAAAGGGAAATGGAGGAACGTTTCTGAGACGCGAATTTTGCGATGTCGAGGTCGGGGTAATTAAAACCGGGATTATTTTGATTACTTTCGACCGGAATGGTTCTCCGGTGTAATCATTCGAGGTAATGATTTGTGCGAACGTAAATGTACAGCGGTGTGCGAAACTTCCCAGTCGAATCTGTTTTTTATCAGGCCATTATTGACCGAGGTATTTATTTTCTGCTAAATAAAAATACATTCGATTGCAAGTATAAATATATTCTACTTTCATCTGTTTAATTGCGGCTCGTGGAAAATATAAGGTGAATGCCCAAAACTGGACAGTCCAAAAGTGATACCTAAATCTGAAAATTGAATTTTCATAGTAAAATCAGTAATTAAGAGATTAAATAATTATATTATATATTCTGAGGCCTTAGCTACAAGTAGGTGTGAATATTATTTCATTAAGACGACAATTGAAATTTAAAAATGAATTCAAATTTCATCTGAAAACAGTATACAAAATAGTCTATTTACATGCGAATCATGTGCATTTATAGTTCGAACTTTTGTTATAAAAAAAGATATAATTTAAGCCCTCAGACAAAAAATAATTATCACGCATAATAATATTGATATTTTAAAATAAATTGGCAATCAAACTTAACGTAAATAATAATTACACTGTCCAACACGAAATTTGTTCCCTAATTACTGTTGGGTCCTTCGTATAGAGTTTTTTGCGCTGATTCCGAATCTGTTTTTAATTATTTTCCTATACACACAGTTTTTGAGAAACATGACTTTGAAAAAAAAACATATTTTTCAACTTTAAACAAATATTGTAGTGTTATTATAAAAGATATTGAATTCTTCTTTATAGTAAAAGATTCTGTCGACTTTCCCGAATACAGCGATATCAAATATTAATACATTATGATCGTTTAAACATGTTTAAATAATCACCAAAGGCGGAGAAACACCACTTTTGTACCAATTTTTGAGGATATTTTTCAATTTATCTCAAAAAATAAGGGTCCAGCGGAAAATCGAACTATACCATGCGATAGAGCAGACTTTTATCTTGAGAAACCCCGCTTTGAAGTTTGAAACATCGACGTTTTTTTCGAACCAGAAAGCAAAATATCTTCGCCCGACATGAGTTGCCGCCAGTGGCGCTCACCATTGCAACGGTCGTTCGCCGCTCCGTATCCCGTCGCCGCGCCATATCTCGTCCCGAGGGCCACTGGCGGCCACTCATGTCGGGCGAAGATATTTTGCTTTCTGGTACGAAAAAAACGTCGACGATCCAAACTTGACAGGGTGGCTTCTCAAGATAAAAGTCTGCTCTATCGCATGGTATAGTTCGATTTTCCGCTGGACCCTTATTTTTTGAGATAAATTGAAAAATATCCTCAAAAATTGGTGCAAAAGTGGTGTCTCTCCGTTTTTAATGATTGTTTAAACATGTTTAAACAATCATAATGTATTAATATTTGATATCGCTGTATTCGGGAAAGTCTACAGAATCTTTTGCTATAAAGAACAATTCAATATCTTTTATAATAACATCACAATATTTGTTTAAAGTTGGAAAATATGTTTTTTTTCAAAGCCATGTTCCTCAAAAACTGTGCGTATAGGAAAAAAGTTAAAAACAGATTCGGAATCAGCGCAACAAACTCTTTAAGAAGGACCCACCAATAGTTAGGGAACATAAGAAAAGTTGAAATTTGTTGGACAGTGTTATTAATCCAAATATTAGATGTCCAAGATTAGGACTGTTTTCAAATATAAGTACTCCATACTGAGACGCGATGACAGTAGCTGTCCCACTATAAGCTTATACGCAATGTGCTTACGCCTGAAGCCGGACACGTGTTTGTGAATAAAATCAACGCATTGTTTGCAAATTATTTAACTACATGTACGTATAATTAGTCTTCTATTAGCTTGAATAAGGTATGTAGAAAATGTATTCCGGTTGTGACGTTAATAATACTTTATGTTTACATCTTAAATCTATCAGTATTACTGCCTAACCTTAAAAGTTGTATTATGACAAGTTTTATTAAAACAGTAAATGAAAATAAATATGTATTTGGTTAAATAATACAATACTATAATCTATGATAAGAATACTACATATTACGCAAAGCATCTTCCATTCGTCATGCGCAACAGCGCCACCAACCAACGTTTTAGGTTATGTTCGCTCGATCAGCTCGTAAATTGAATTTGTTCCGATATAGGCTTTACTTCTGTCCAGGTACTAGCTTAGATTGGATTTAACATGTCCAACTATAGGTTTGAATTATTCTTGTTAATACAATTAAGATATTAACCTAAACAATGATTTTTTTATTTTAAATTACTTTACAAACTCTGAACTGTATGTTAAATCTCTTAAGAAATTGTTTTTGTTTATTTAAAGTGATAAAATTTAAAATAGAAAACATGCTGTCCAGGCATAGGGCACTTCACCTTAGCTAACGATTTTATAATAGATCCATTGTAATTCCGTACTTCGTTTAGAGGTAAGAACTACGATTATTGTAAGCGAAAGACTTCGTAGCCAGTTCTCTCGACGTAGTAGCAGGCTTGTACGAAAAACAGAGAACGCTCATGAGAAGGTATTCTGTTTCCCGGAGGTGTAGAGCGAAAGGACAAGAGGTAAAATTAGTGTTCGACACGGACCGGTTCCGGCGTTGCCGGGGCGCTAGTCTGCTAAGTCGTTGAATGGAGCGTGTCGGATCTACTTAAGCAGGCTAAAGTAGTCTTAACCCCGTTAAAGTACTTTAATGTGGGAAACCTGTTTATCATAACCACAACGGCGCGAGATTATTCCCCGGCGCCTATTATACAGGCCGTCTACTTATTTCAGAAACTGTCACGCCAATGGAAATCCCCGATGAATACCAATACACCGCGCGCCGCTGCGCTGTCGTGAAATTAATTGCCGTTCTACAGGGGGCGGCCGCGTGCAATCTGCTAAAAACTCTTTACGCGACCCAAGATCGATTAAAGCCTCTCTCTACGTACCACCGTATATAATTCCCCGAGTGCATGACACGTTTCTGTGAATGCGCGGGGGAACCACGTCGCATTTTTATCACCCAACGAATCGTGCAAAATAAAAAATAATCCCGATTCCCTGAACTCGGTTTCCATTTGCTCGAGCCGCGAATAATGTACGTTTAGCAAATTGTAATTGATCTGCCCGATGAATGCCAAGCGAGTCGGTACAAACGATGACGAATACGTAATATATTATGATATATAATTGTTGTTTATTTTACCGATGTGATTTCGTTGACGTTATTTACGGGTGATTCGACGTAATGCTGCTATAATAAACGGACGACGTTACGATAAATATCGTCGCAACGGGAATCAGGCGTTTCGTTATCGTAGTTTGCGTGCACGTCCGTAGTTTGTTATACGATATTTTTATACTTCTCTTCTGAAATGATTCTTTAACTTTCCTGTTTATTGAAATTATTGAAAGGAGAGACACATTTCGATTTAATAATTGCTTTTTACAATCGATGTAGACTATATTTATTTTGTATAAAGATTCTAAGTTTAATGATTGGTGTAGTGGGTTCTAAACACTTTTTTGGACCAAGAAGTTCCTTTCGATTGCGATGAGTTTCGCATGCGAGCATCTGTTATAATAAATTTTCCGGCGTCCAGTTTCGGTTTCATTGCTAACGAAATTAGCCCGCTTTTACGGGGATTTTTGCGGTCGGCACTCGACGCTCTGCGCGTTAATTTTTTATTGCGCTGTTCCCTGGCGAAGAGCGAGTTCGACAAGCCTGTTCGTCACAGAAGCGGTGATGGCACCGCGTCGGACGAAATTTTTCAGGGAGTCGCGACTAAAATAAATGAACGACACGGAGGAGAAAATTGAAGTGTCTGCTCGGCGGGGTGGCCTCAAAGCCGGGACCGCAATCTTTTGAAAAATGAACGGGCGTAATTCCATGGTCCGTGGAATGTCCATAGCGGCGATGGCGGCGGCGACGGCGGCTAGTTTGCATTGCAGCCGGTCCATGTACATACATTATCCCGCCGCTAAGTGATGCGAGGACTTCATAGAGATGGAAGTATGCCGCGAGAACCCGGCAGACACCGAAAATCCTCGGTACACGTTCGTCCTGGTCACCGGAGGACGTGCCGAGGACGTCATTTATATTCATTTAGTCCGGTCTGCCCCCACTCCTCCTCCCCCGCCGCCTGCCGACTATACTTATACGAGTATTGGACAAGTATTCTCTCCCTCTTCCTTCTGTCGAGAGAGTTCCAGGTTTGGCCCGCGCCTCGGCTCGGAAAACTTTGCCTCGGAAACAGCACCGCCAGCACACCCCTAAATTAATCTAAGACCCCAGACATCCCAGGTTGCAGCAGTTGCGTGGCTCCCCTAACGTTCTTGCCGCGGCAACGCGAATCCGCAACGAAAAAACCGAATTATTTACCGGTCGCCACGCTGCTTGCTCGCTTGCTTGCTTTCGTTAACGAGCACGCTCTCTCGGCCGAACTATGAAACATAGTCCCCACGGTGAAACACAAATTGGCAACGTTTTGGTCGTCTCTTGATTAGACGAGCGAGCGAGCAAACGAATTTCCCCGAGCTCCGGAGACTGGAATGATTAGCTTTCGTTTCATCCTTTCTTGTTCCCGGACACCGAATTAAGCATTTGATTTACCTCGGTATTGAATTTTTATTTATTTGTAGTAGATAGACTGCAGACATTTATGAGAATTAATATTGTTCTGCGTGAATGACAAGGTAATGGAACCGAATAAACATTTGATTCTTCCTTTAATCATTTATGGGGATTAATATAAACCTCGGGGATTAAAATGAATTCGTAAAAATTGAAAGTGATCCGCTAATGGACGTGTAGACTAGACCACTGATATTCTACAATTTCAAGCTACCGTTGTTAGGTAAATGATTGAAGGAGCATTACTAGACTGTGAGATTGTAAGCATTTACGAAGAAATTAGCTGGGTGAAATATAAAACAGTAGATGAGAAAAGTTTCGAATATTGTAATGTTGTTTTTAATACAACAAAATCATTAATGGACGAAATCAATTTTTACTTTACTCCTGCTTCCCACATACAATGCAGGACATTACCACGTAAAATTATATTTTAGCGATAAGAATGCACATCCATGAACTTTTTACCACGTTTTTATTATTCAATATTAGCTTCGAAACGGAATTTTAAGAAATATAATGAATGTTGAAATGTCGATTTCTTGTAGAAGTTATGAAGAATACACTAAGATTGTATTTTTACAGTTTTAGCATCTTGTGATGGTTGTCAACATATAATTTTTCAGATTTTTTATGACAGTCAAAAATTGTTCAGAGCAGAACCCCGCCGGTTCGAGACAGACCGAATGCATTTTACCACATTTTTATTAGCTCGCTTTCTTGTCTGTCTATCTGTCTGTCTGTCTGTCTGTCTGTTCGGTACAAACTTTGCAATTGATTTTAAACTAACTTCCCGATGAGCCAGAGACTTGAAATTTTAAACATAGCTAAGAACTGGATGACAATGCAATATTTAAAAAAAATTTTTTTAAAAAAGCCTATGCGTTCAGGAGATATAAATTATTAATAATTTGAACCTTTGCACCCCCCGCCGCGTGACGTAGTACATCTTCGCGTTCAGCGTCTCCACTCTACTACGTGTTCCCAATCTGACTCATCCCCACTCCACTGACCCGCTTCGCACCGAAGGAGCTCAGTGTGCGTCACTGTGCGTTCGAGCTCCGTGCGGTGTTTACAAAGTTACTACGTATTATTATAGTATAATGTTTGTTTACCAAGCGAAAGAACAGTTACACCGAAATTCTCCGTCGAACCTTTATCTTTGAAATTTTACCACGGCGTACGTTTTCGATACGACGCGTCGCAATACCGTCTGAAATTTACTACATGTCTCTGTTATAATCTCATCAAAATGTTCAAAATCGATTGTAAAATTTCACACATATAATGCTAAAAAGCAGAAAGTAATTATTTAAATAAAAATAAATTTTTAAAAAATACCACGTTTTTAAAACGGACTAAAAAGTATAAAATAAAATTTTAAAAAACGCCACGTTTAAAAAACGGACTAAAAAGTATAAAATAATTTTTTCTAACCCTATACAGATTCCTAATCCTGTACAGATAGTCCTGAAAATTTGTGATTGTGAATTTTGAATAGCTATGAAAATACTTGTAAGATTTAAAACGAAAAACGTGGGGCGCATGCAATAGATAATTGATGCATGAACACCTAAATCACTAACAATTTTATTGCACTGCAAATGATATGAACTGTTTTGCGAGTTTTCTCAGCGGCAGCTACTCTCTACACTCCTTACTATGTATTATCTTGCGCCCCACGTTTTTCGTTTTAAATCTTACAAGTATTTCCGTAGCTATTCAAAATTCACAATCACAAGTTTTCAGGACTATCTGTACGGGGTTAGGAATCTGTATGGGGCTAGAAAAAATTGTTTTATACTTTTTAGTCCGTTTTTTAAACGTGGCGTTTTTAAAAATTTTATTTTGTACTTTTTAGTCCGTTTTAAAAACGTGGTATTTTTTAAAAATTTATTTTCATTTTGCATAAAGATCTACTCTCATTACCAAACACCATACGCAAGTATCCAGGAGCCATCGCAGTAGCGATTGCGGGCAGGATAGAACTTGGAAAAGGTATTCATCCGGTCCGAATAAAATCCAGGGTCACCTGGCGGTAGATCCAGTGCGGATGGTGTCCGCCCAGCGTGCATTATAGTAACTGAAATTGCAGGTTCGTCGGGGGGGCCTTGTATTTCGGAGTCGCGACGGATAAAGCCATTCCAGGGCGACGGAGAGAGGTGTCCGCGTTCGGAAGAGGGTGGGCGTGAGAGGGCACTTGCCCCACGAGCATCTCCACCATCCGATAACACGCCGGGATGGATTGGTTTTTTGCTCCTGGAACAATTCTATCCTGGCTATTATCTACCCTCACCCTCTCTCCCTCTTCCTCCCGGCATCGGCGTCCTTTCTTTCTCTCGTTCTCTCTTCCGAAAACTATAATTGTATAAAGGATGCCGGTCGTCACGTCCCGTGGACGCCAGCCAACGTCCACTATTGCCATGCATCTTCCCATTGACTCCCCCATGGAATCTGGCCAGACGCGTGCACGATGCTCGCAGAAGATTTACTTCTTCGAGAAACGGTGATCCGACTCCGCTGGTTTATTTACTCTGCGAGACTCTTCGACTTCGCGCGGTTCGTTTTCTCCTATTTTCTTCTATCTCCTTCATTCGTCTTCATTCCACGGGACTTCTTACGAATTTTCTTCTGCGGTGTAGTATGACTCTTTCTCGTACCTTTCCGAAGCACTCTGTGTTCCGAAACTTGAACGAATGACGATCGAGCCGTTGTGAAAGAGGGGCGTTAGTTAATGCATCGATGACATCATTGCCAGGAAACTCCGCAACGCAATCTTGTCGTATACTTCTTTTATGAATAGAATCTAAGTACCATATGAACACTAAACGCACCGAGCTACGAAAATAGCACGTACATGTTGGCTTATAAGAATGACAAGATTGAATTTATTTCGACTTTGCGCGGTTCTTATCGTGATATGTGCTCTAATAAAGATATTTATTAAATCATTCCGTATGTAAGCATCGTTATAATTGCAATAATTGCAGAATTTTATTCTTAATTGAAATCTTAATTTATTTACACACCCAGTACAAACATGTTAAATGTATTAACCCTCCGCCGCAAGAGGTCCAACTGTGTCAAGCTTCGGGGCTCGCCTAATTCTCCAAACAAAAGGCAAACTAAGCAGCAATAACAGTCGAGAGCGTCATGGAGTCGTAAAACCGGCTCGAAGCGAATACGTTCGCTTACGGCGGAATACGTTCGAGCATGGTTCGAGGGCAATGCCCCGTGTTCAGGGGGCAACTTCTCGAAAACGATTAATGCAAAGTAGCCTGGGTAGGGGTGTCGGTTAGCATAACGGCAAAGGTGGAGGTCCGAGCCGCGTATCGTTGCTTGTGGTGTCGGCGTCGGCGTCGGTCCGCTAAGCCGGCTTAGCGTCGAACGTTGAAGCATCGTTGCTTCGGCCGTGGCCGCGAATGGCCCCCGCTGCAGATCCGCAATTTGTAACGGGTGTAACGACGGCCTCAGCGTCGATAATTCCACCAGCGCGCAGCGTCACGATTCTTCAACCGGTGCGCTATCAAGAGCACGCTCGCGCGCTTATTTCGGTGCGTAATTTTGCCGCGTGTCCCCCGGAGGATCGGAAATTAGCGGGATCAAATTTGCTCGGGTAGCGAAACGCGTCCCGCGACCAGTAAACCGATCGCGTAATCCGGCCCCGGCGCTTTGTTTATAAAACGATTACGCCCGTTCCGAACCCGTGGATCGGTCGCGCGCGATAAAAACCGCTCGCGCTCGCGCGCGCGGTCACACCTGTTGGCTTCCACTCGCCCTTGGTTTATTAAACCGAAACGGGCATCGATCTCCGGGACACCTGGCCACGCGAGCCCCGTCCACCGGAAGAAGCAAAAATCCGAGACTTTGATAGAACGTCCGGCCAACGACCGGGAACCGATCGTTTCCGCGTGACAGCCACTGGCCGAGCGGCTTTAATAACGTCCACTATCAATCTTCGCACGCTAAACGCGCGAGCATCCTCGCTGGCGCAAACCGCGCGCGATCTTGCAGCTGGACTGAGCCAAAAATGCGTCCGGTCTGTCTCGAACCGGCGCGGTTCTGCTCTGAACAAGTTTTGACTGTCATAGAAAATCTGAAAAATTATATGTTGACAATCATCACAAGATGCTAAAACTGTAAAAGTATAAACTTGGTATATTTTTCATAACTTCTACAAGAAATCGACGTTTCAACATTCATTGTATTTCTTAAAATTGCGTTTCGAAGCTAAAAATGTTGAAAAAGTTCATGGATATGCATTCTTATAGCTAATAAAATAAAATTTTAAAAAACGCCACGTTTAAAAAACTGACTAAAAAGTATAAAATAATTTTTTCTAGCCCCATACAGATTCCTAACCCCGTACAGATAGTCCTGAAAATTTGTGATTATGAATTTTGAATAGCTATGGAAATACTTGTACGATTTAAAACGAAAAACGTGGAGCGCAAGATAATACATAGTAAGGAGTGTAGAGAGTAGCTGCCGCTGAGGAAACTCGCAAAACAGTTCATATCATTTGCAGTGCAATAAAATTGTTAGTGATTTAGGTGTTCATGCATCAATTATCTATTGCATGCGCCCCACGTTTTTCGTTTTAAATCTTACAAGTATTTTCATAGCTATTCAAAATCCACAATCACAAATTTTCAGGACTATCTGTACGGGGTTAGGAATCTGTATGGGGCTAGAAAAAATTATTTTATACTTTTTAGTCCGTTTTTTAAACGTGGCGTTTTTAAAAATTTTATTTTATACTTTTTAGTCCGTTTTAAAAATGTGGTATTTTTTAAAAATTTATTTTTACTTAAATAATTATTTTCTGCTTTTTAGCCTTATATGTGTGAAATTTTACAATCGATTTTGAACATTTTGATGAGATTATAACAGAGACATGTAGTAAATTTCAGACGGTATAGCGACGCGTCATATCGAAAACGAACGCCGTGGTAAAATGTCAAAGATAAAGGTTCGACGGATAATTTCGGTGTAACTGTTCTTTCGCTTGGTAAACAAACATTATACTATAATAATACGTAGTAACTTTGTAAACACCGCACGGAGCTCGAACGCACACTGACGCACACTGAGCTCCTTCGGTGCGAAGCGGGTCAGTGGAGTGGGGATGAGTCAGTGTGGGAACACGTAGTAGAGTGGGGACACTGAACGCGAAGACGTACTACGCCACGCGGCGAGGGGGTGCAAAGGTTCAAATTATTAATCATTTATATCTCCTGAACGCATAGGCTTTTTTAAAAAATTTTTTAAAATATTGCATTGTCATCCAGTTCTGAGCTATGTTTAAAATTTCAAGTCTCTAGCTCATCGTGAAGTTAGTTTAAAATCAATTGCAAAATTTGTACCGAACAAACAGACAAACAAACAGACAAACAAGAAAGCGAGCTAATAAAAACGTGGTAAAATATAATTTAATTTTTCCAGAATTTTCAATTACAGACGAAATTACGGAAAACCCTAATTCTTTGTTACCTCATATTACCCCCCATGCTGACATATGGAGTTGAAGTTGGCGCGGAGTATTTTCCCTAGATAAGCTATCGAATGGCCTATTGCAAATTCAATTTGTTTTAGGGGTACTTTCGATCTTCTCATCCGACTGTTCCCTTTTGTACACCTATAATTAAACATTGCAAAAGGCGCACAGTGGCTACGTGCGTGAAGCGCGCGCCATCGGACTCCGTGGTCGCAGGTTCAATCCCCGATCCCGGCACCTCTGGAAATATTTCACATGTGTCTTTTTAAAAAACTGTGGTGAACCAAGCTAGTTCGGAACCCACCTTTATAAACTGTAGGCCCCGCTGAAAAGGTGATAGTAGTGAAAGTGGAAAGATAGGGAGTTGGTAAATGGATTTTGAAACCCTGAGGGGAACAAATAATTGAAAAAAAAATTAAACATTGAAAATCTGTGACTTTCCGTTTACCGCTCAACTGTATGGAACGACGTAAACGGAAAGTGACAGAGTTAACAAAGTGAGCACGGAACTTGACGTGTTAATAAAGAGTCGCATGGACGACGAATATCGTGCGTGGGTTTCCCGAGGACATCTAGAGGGTAGTTTCTGTTTTGCAACGTCGTGGTCGAACGGAAATAGCGAGCCCGATACAGAGCCGAAGCGAATCGGACTGTGGGGATGCGCCGCATTGCGGTGATCCAGTTAGGGGCGAATTTTAATTGAAGCTACGTTACTTTTAATACCGACCGTGATGCATAATTTATGACTGGTACGTCGCCGGCCGTCGCGTCTCGTCTCGTCTCGTCTGGTCTCTGTCCAGTCGACCAAGTGATCTTTTCTCTCGTCTCGAGCCCGTCGCTGAACCCTCTCCTGCGCGACGGAAGCCTTTTAGCCGGAGACATTTTGCAATTTAAACGCGCTTGCCGTTAATCGTCCCTTCATCCTCGTTGGTGTTTCTGTAACGGTCACGCGATTTTCGAAAAAAATTCCCCGCGAGTCGTTACATCGTTTATATTAAACAGCAATTACTCGCATTCATCGGCTCCAATTACTCCCATTTACGGTCCTTAACAATTTTCGGCGCGCGGGTCGTCACAATTAAAAGTTCGCGGAGCCCGTTCCCCCTTCGCGCGCGCGCGTAATCACGGTCTCGCGCGTTTCATTATAAACCTGCAATTTCATCAAAATCGTTTCACTCCCCTCTTCCCCAGTCGGTTGAAAACTGAACACCAACGCTCGTAAAAAGGCGACAGACCGTCGTTACAACTATAAAAACCGACCACCGCGTTAACGCGTACCCGTTGTACAACGTACAAGCGCGCGCGCGCGTACCCGTTGTCGCGATTTACCATCGGGATATCGGCCGTTCGACGCGACGCGGCCGGGGATCACGCAATCGTAAAAAGCGCAATGCGAACGGAACGATCGGCGCAAGAAACACATTTGTCAGAGCTTTCGTTATCGACTCGGATCCGTCCGTTTTATAGCCGGTTTTATTTACTCGTGCGAGATTTTCCGGCACACGGCTAAAATGATTCTCAAAGTGTCTTCCTTGTACTGTCGCCTCTGTGCCACGCTGAATGCGACGAATGTGTCATACTCGAAACAGTCGAGAGTGAAACACTTTGATCGTTTCGGAGTTGTTTGTATAATGATTGAGGACTTTCGTGGCTGCGTTCTACTACGGTGCCTGGACATCGTAGATACATACAGTGAATTATAGTTATGTTCGGACACTTTTAAAAGGACGATAACTTCTTTAACAGCGAAACAAAATTTTTGGAAAAATTGTTATTGGTCGGAATTTCCGAAAAAATACTAAATGAAATTTTCAGGATATGTTTAATTCACACAGATCTACAAAATGTATTTTTTAAATTTTTTATACAGGCCCACATAGAAAAATTTGAAACAGCTTTTAGTATTTTCATTGTAATCCCGACCAATTTAAATTTTTCCAACATTTCTTTTCCACGTCGCACAGTGGGCGAGAAACCGATCTTTTTGGACAAAAATCTGCCGACAACTCAGTTTTTCATCGATTCAATTGGAATTTTTTCTAAAATGTTCGTGAAGGACTATACTTTGATGACGTGCTAAGCGAAAATCGTTAACTGTCACAAGAAATGAAGAACCTTATCTACAAAACCCAATAACTCCGATACTTCATCCGCCCAAACCATGAAGGGTATAGCCGGATAAGCATGGGCCAGCGGCCCCCGCTCCGATTTTCCTGATTCCTGTCTTAAAACATCGTTTTATGTCTAAAAAATCATTGTGTAAAATTTCAAATGTCTACCCCCACCGATAGGGGTGATATTGAGGTAAATTCCCCCGCACTTAAATGCAATTTGCGCTAAAACGAGAAAAGATATCGACATGGGATAAACGGCAAATAAAAGATATAGATACACTCTATATTTCAAATTTTTTTCAGAATTTTTTGCTAATTATTTATAGTTGAAAATAATTAATTAATTTTTTGGAAATTTTTTTAACTATCTTCCCCTAGGTTGACACCTACCAAAAAATTCTAAAATATTGCTATGATTCTAACCTATTTTGTAAAAAAATCTCAGAAGTGTCCGTTTGGTGGAACAGTGTCAAAAAAAAATAAAGTATGCCGGCGAACGCTCGGTTTGATCAGTAACGACGCAGAGACCGATTCCCCTTGCGGCGGCTAGTGACGGGAGCGAACGGGAAGTCGGCGCTTGTACGGAAAAGCTGATACATGTAAAAATGCGACTAAATCTTCTAATACATGATTACAGTTAGAAGTCTAAACAATTATATTCTAGACAATAAAAATCGTTTAGTTTATAAATACATATAAAAAAAAGAAAAAAACAAGGAAAGCGCCGACTTCCCGTTCGCTCCCGTCACTAGCCGCCGCAAGGGGAATCGGTCGTTGCGTCGTTACTGATCAAACCGTGCGTTCGCCGGCATACTTTATTTTTTTTTGACACTGTTCCACCAAACGGACACTTCTGAGATTTTTTTACAAAATAGGTTAGAATCATAGCAATATTTTAGAATTTTTTGGTAGGTGTCAACCTAGGGGAAGATAGTTAAAAAAATTTCCAAAAAATTAATTAATTATTTTCAACTATAAATAATTAGCAAAAAATTCTGAAAAAAATTTGAAATATAGAGTGTATCTATATCTTTTATTTGCCGTTTATCCCATGTCGATATCTTTTCTCGTTTTAGAGCAAATTGCATTTAAGTGCGGGGGAATTTACCTTAATATCACCCCTATCGGTGGGAGTAGACATTTGAAATTTTACACAATGTTTTTTTAGACATAAAACAATGTTTTAAGACAGGAATCAGGAAAATCGGAGCGGGGGCCGCTGGCCCATGCTTATCCGGCTATACCCTTTATGCTGCACTCTCTCTAGCATGATTTCGTAATTTAAGCTATTCGGAGACCATATAACTGAAGCAAATTCCAACTGGGGACGGACAAGGGTAATATATAGCAATCTAATTGTGTGTATTGAGTGAAAATCAGTCGAAAAGTGTAGTATAAACCCGAGTGTTCTTGAGGCGGAATTGACAATATTATGAATATGTTTGGAAAAGTTCAAGGTAGAGGAGAAATGAATACCTAAATCCTTTAGCTCACTTATTGAGGAGAGAAGACAGTCATTGAGACGGTAGGGATATACGAATGGTACAGAGCGACGGGATTGAACACGGTGCACTCGAACATGCACCAAAAATTCAGTTGGTGGGCGCGTGGGATGTTCGCTCGCGAGTGTCCACGGTGGAAAATAAATTCCGGTGGCGACGCGACGGTGGGCGCGAATTAACATTCGCATGATTGGGCTAACGAAGCGCGCCGAAAACTGCGGTGGCGAACGGCCTTAGAACAGCGGCGCGACGCTCGGACGAAAGCCCTCGAAAGCTGCACAGGTCGTCCCTCTTAATCACCGCGGTAAAAGTTGTTACGGAAAATTCGACGAGCAAAAGTTCGAAAACGCTGCTCGCCGGTCGGGACCGTAGTTACGCGAGTAATTTCTGCCTGGTATAATTGCGCGAGCTGTCGTCGGCGTCGCGTAACGGTTTCGCACGCGCCGAGACGCGACCCGTCGTCGAAGCCGATAGACATCCGCGACGCGACGCGATCGAGAAAAGACCAACAGCCGTGGCCGTGCAATTAAACATTTTGTTGGGGGGTTGCAGCTTGACCCGGATCCGCCTGCTGTACGTTTCCCTCCCGCGACCTTTCGCAATTACACGGCCGCAATTTATCGTTGCAACGTGATGAGCCGACCCGGGGAACGGATAACGTTATCTCCTCGCCGCTTTTCAAGGGACCCTCGGCCGCTCCGAGGATCCCTGAATGCGGATCTTTGCTCTTTTCAAAGCCCCTTCCGATTGTACAGGTGCGCACGGACTAATTGGGCTGCTCCCGAGCCACAAAAGACACCGCGCCAGTTTTTTGGAGCCCACGGTACCCTCGGATTTTTCGAGCTACCGAGAATGTAGCGTTTCCATTTTTCTCCTGAAAGAACCGGAGCCCTGCCAACCAGAAAAGGGGCTCGTAGGAACGAAGGGGTTGAACGAGGCTCGACGACCCTGCAATGTTCACTTTACCGAGCGGAATCGGGAACGCGAGGTATTAATTAACAGCAAGATCTTTCGATCGTCCGCTTTCAGAACGAAATCAGCGTTTCATCAATTATTGCGAGTTGAAGATTTTATAGGTCTTCTTCGTTTACGTTCTGGAGAATCGTTTCTCTCTGCCAAGGGAAAGGAGTTCCTAGCAACGAACGGGTTGAACGAGCCTCGACCATTCCACAATTTTTATTTTACTGGTGGCTTGTCTTAGGTGACCCAATCTGTTTTTTGAAAAGACACCTAGTTTTCAACTAGTCCATGACTCGAAGATTCGTCAATGAATGTTCCGGCGATTTCGTAGAAACGGCCCACTGTGGCGATGGGAAATTGGGCTTCCCGGGTCGTTAGCTTTTAAGTAATCGTTCTTCCAAGCCATTCGCGTGCCGGATAGTACGTTTTTCGATCGGCTCCATGGGCCGTCGAACACAATACTGGCGAAATCCGCGCGATATTTAGCAAATGAAACGATCCCGGCCGCGGCTGTTTCATTTCGGATTATAGCGGGAGCGCGGCTGCGCCGCTGCGGCGCCGGTCCGGGCCAATCGCGTGGAAATCAAAACCCTGTTTGAAATATCGCGAGTGCCGGTTCGGGGCCGCGTTACCGATTGTTACGGGCCATGTTCGATCCCGTATTCGTATCGTAACACGGTGAACGGGACGCATCAACCGTGGGGCTCGTTCGCAAATTGATCGCGCCCGATTCGGAAAGTCGGCCGTCGAAGCGGCAATGATCGTCGCGCGTCGGTTTGATTTTTGTGTGTCGGCCCGGTTCCGAGTAATTGGTCATCGGCGCCCTTCGAGCTAATAAATTCGCCGATCGTTCGATACGATCGCGATGGAAATTTGTTAGACGACCGTTCCTGTCGAGCTCGACGTTCCGCTCCATTTTTAGCCCGCGCTTCGTCCCTGTCCTTTCTCCTTTTAATTTACGACGCGGTCGTTCGTCGTCTCGTTTGTCCGCGATTCTACCTAGTTGAGGCAGCTCTCGATAAATCGGTTCCCCGCGTAAATCTTCCTTGCTTTCCGCGGAATTGAAACGTTTGTCCCGCGCGCGAGAGCCGAAGATGTCGTCTCGTACCCGGCACGGCGCGCGGTGTGCCGGCTTCCGCGGCGGAAAAGCTCCCGTGCCAAGTCTCCGGGCGAACGTGTTAATTTAATAAGCTAATTTGGCGTCTGGCCAACGTCCCGGGGTTTCTGGTTTCTGTCCAGGGCGAAATTGCACGCTTCCGCGGCGTCGAATAATTAATTAATTATCGGGATATGCCGACTCGCGCCGAGCTGAGCCGCGAGACCACGTGTAGAACGCTAACGGTCCGAGTGTTTCGATTTTCAAGCGCGGAATCGAATTACACGCCGTTCCTTCTGTTTGCCGCCTTAACGATCCAAGCCGTTCCGGATCGGATGCGGTCGCCAGCCAATCGGAACGCTGGAAACAATTAGGACAACCGATCCGGAGTTTACTAGCAGACGGACTGACGAGGGAACGTATTCGAGTTACGCTAATCGATATTAATGAACTTTTTGGGGGGAGTACTTCTGAGAGAAATATTCGGCACGTGTTCTTGCGATCAGAGTCATTTGGTAAAAAAATATTAGATAGAAACGTCGCCTGTTTTTGTGAATAAAACAGACTTCGTCTTATTTTCTATGTAAAACTTAGAGATTTCTGTCTGTGTTAATATTTACTTCAAAAATTGATCAATTTTCCAGCGTTTACACGATGAAGCTCCTTTTCGCCATATGGCGAAAGAAAGTTTTGGTATAACCTAACAGATTGACAGTTGTAGTTAGATCATGCACCTTTGTGCAAGATAAAAATTGTTTGAATAAATTGCAGAAGATTAATTCTCTCTTACGCAGCCCGATGATGTTAAAAATTATTTACATAAAAATAAATTTTTAAAAAATACCACGTTTTTAAAACGGACTAAAAAGTATAAAATAAAATTTTTAAAAACGCCACGTTTAAAAAACGGACTAAAAAGTATAAAATAATTTTTTCTAGTCCCATACAGATTCCTAACCCCGTACAGATAGTCCTGAAAATTTTTGATTGTGAATTTGGAATAGCTATGGAAATACTTGTAAGATTTAAAATGAAAAACGTGGGGCGCGAGATAATACATAGTAAGGAGTGTAGAGAGTAGCTGCCGCTGAGAAAACTCGCAAAACAGTTCATATCATTTGCAGTGCAATAAAATTGTTAGTGACTTAGGTGTTCATGCATCAATTATCTATTGCATGCGCCCCACGTTTTTCGTTTTAAATCTTACAAGTATTTCCATAGCTATTCAAAATTCACAATCACAAATTTTCAGGACTATCTGTACGGGGTTAGGAATCTGTATGGGGCTAGAAAAAATTATATTATACTTTTTAGTCCGTTTTTAAACGTGGCGTTTTTAAAAATTTTATTTTATACTTTTTAGTCCGTTTTAAAAACGTGGTATTTTTTAAAAATTTATTTTTATTTAAATAATTATTTTCTGCTTTTTAGCCTTATCTGTGTGAAATTTTACAATCGATTTTGAATATTTTGATGAGATTATAACAGAGACATGTAGTAAATTTCAGACGGTATTGCGACGCGTCATATCGAAAACGAACGCCGTGGTAAAATGTCAAAGATAAAGGTTCGACGGAGAATTTCGGTGTAATTGTTCTCTCGCTTGGTAAACAAACATTATACTATAATAATACGTAGTAACTTTGTAAACACCGCACGGAGCTCGAACGCACACTGACGCACACTGAGCTCCTTCGGTGCGAAGCGGGTCAGTGGAGTGGGGATGAGTCAGAGTGGGAACTCGTAGTAGAGTGGGGACGCTGAACGCGAAGACGTACTACGTCACGCGGCGGGGGTGCAATGGTTCAAATTATTAATAATTTATATCTCCTGAACGCATAGACTTTTTTAAAAACTTTTTTTAAATATTGCATTGTCATCCAGTTCTGAGCTATGTTTAAAATTTCAAGTCTCTGGCTCATCGGGAAGTTAGTTTAAAATCAATTGCAAAATTTGTACCGAACAAACAGACAGACAGACAAGAAAGCGAGCTAATAAAAACGTGGTAATAAAAATGACTTGTTTCATATCGGCATTTAATGCGTCTACATTACTTCCTAAATGTTTAGCAATGTCGAAAATGTCGATATTAATGACAAGCATTTAAAAATGAACATTTCATGAATACGATTTTCCATCGAAAAACTTACTAATCTTCTTTTGTGCATCCTGCCGAACCTATTTAATATTTCTAAAGAAAATCGTTGTAAAATAAAGTTTCTTTTACCTTGAAAATGCATCATGTTAGCATCATGAAACAAGGCTGGCTGTGTTCGACGTGTTGTGCGCGAACACTGTTCCGTGGAGCGACGCACGGGCTGCGAAAGTTACTCTGATTTGCAGAGTACTCGATCAGTTACGGTAGTCGCCGTACGTGTTTGGAAACAGGTCGAAAAACCGATTAGGTTAGCGCAGTTTTGGCATGAATATGCGAGGTAACGAGGTGGCTGTTCGGGAATCAAAGTTACCGAAGGTACGGAGGGCGGAAGGGTGTGAGTCGGGGGCAGGGATCGATTGTCTGAGAAGCGGACCGGATGGGCCCAACGTTCGAGCAACGAAGCTAAATGCATCTCATTTGGCCGATGCATTGCTGTTGCCGTTGCTGCTACTGTTGCTGGCAGACACCCGCGGGCGATAACTACTCGGGGAGCAACGAATTTGACGAACTTGCTGTATTCGATTAGCGCGGAGCACGGGCCCGGCCCTGTGTAACTTGCGCTCGGATACTCAAGCTGCTCCAGAAGTGGAAAGTTGCGGGACCTCCACTTAACGCATTACGCGGTTATGCTTGAGTGGCGAGCTTCAAAGTCTGCTGGAAGGCTGGGAGAACCGAATGCGTTGCGTTTCGCAACGAGCGAGCCTAGCTCTTGAAAAAGCGCCACCTCCTTCCAGCAAGCACGGTATTCTTATGGACGTGGTAGTTCGCGTGACAATTGCTAGCAGAATCTCGAATTAGACATACAGTCTATATACAGTCTAGTACAAAGTATTCGTACACGTTAAAAAAACGAATGACTTTTTCAAAATTGGACCCAACAGCTTGAGTTTCTTTTGAGACATTAGAAGGATTAGTTTACTAACTAATGTGTAAATAACTTTTTAAAAAAATGGTTATTGATCGCAATTGCGAAGGAAATAGCAAAGGTCACGACTTTTAACTTTTTTATCTGTACCTGTAATGAAAATTTAAAAGGCGCCTCTGGTAGGTCTAGGTCAGTTATATACTTGTGCAAAGTTTCATCGAAATCGATCAAGGATGTTACGAAATATAATTGATTGAAAATAGCAAAAATCGTAAGAATCTGCGATTTAAAAGAATCGCAAACCGTAAATTCAAAGATTTTTACATCTTACAATGGCCATAGCTTTTTTATCCGTCAACCAATTTCAATGAAACTTTGTACATATATATAACTATTAGCCCTTAGCACTCGAGTGGTGAGTCAGAGTCACCACCAGAAATTGCGATACCATTATTCAAAATATTGTTTAGAGTATTAAATATCTTGGTGACTAATCAATTACTAAACATTTAAGTATTGTATGACGTGTTATATCAATTTCATATCCATAAAATGAAAAAAAATTATATTGATTGGAATTATTCTGGGTCGGAAGATATGTTTCATTTTCGAGTTAGAATAGCTCCGAGTGCAAAGGGTTAAATTTACAAAATACATGTATTAAATTTTCATTGAGGGCACAGATAAAAAATTAAAAAATCGCGGTCTTTACTGTTCCCTTCGTAATCGCGACCAATAATAATTACAAACAAAATTATTTACACATTAGCTAGTAAACTAACCCTTCTAATGCCTCAAAAAAACTCAAGCTGCTGAGTTCAATTTTGAAAAATTTATTCGTTTCTAAAAGATGTACGAATACTTTGTACACCGACTGTACTAACTGTTGAAACGTTCTTAGTGTGTAGCCGACTCGAGTGTCAATTTTGGTTACGCAGTGTTCGATTTTAAATGATGCTATTCTTGGTTTGTGACTCGGGTACGGCTGGAAGATTTCGGGTGACACCCTTGGGAAAGTGACCATACCGCTCTCAGTGGCACTTGACGCACCGTGGTTCCAATCATAGTTAAGACTAATTTATGACTTCCAAAGAGTGCGAGGAACTGAAATGTTTATATCTGGTGTTTTTCTGTAATTTCGTTTATGGGCGTTGCCCATATTAAAAAACCTCCACTTTGCTATTGGCTATTTGCTATTGGCTAAGGTCCTACGTTCCAATTTTTGGTGCAGGGAATTTTCACTGCCACGAGGTCCCCTTATTTATGAACCTTCGAAGGAAGGTCAGTCAATCAAGTCTATCTTTCGCATACCGTTGCTCCTTTTATTAATGTTGGAATCCAACGATAATATTATACAGAAACAGGCTGTGGTGCAACTCCGACCGGAGGAGCAGAGATTTCGTTGCCTGGCCCAAGTGGTTAATGACAACCCCACTTAAGAAAAGGGACCAAAGGTTTTTCCAGGGACGAACCAGTCTAGTCGTCGTTCCAATACAGTACAGAACACATCACAGCATCTTTTACGCTACAGTATTAGCTTAACTTTACCTTATTTCAATACAGTTTATCTCTTTTTCCATTCACATTTCGAGCACTGTTTAATCCACTTATTTATGAAATAAGTCATCTTATTAAAGTTTTTCAACAATTAAAATTATTGTCATCCGAAAATTCGACTATTCCCTTATTTCTTTCAGTAGCTCCCCACGAGGCGTGTTTCCCAGCGGCTCGCTAATCGTAGTTGAGCACAGATAAGACACTAACTTACCGGAGTCTCCAAATACAGACTGTCGAAACAGCTACGAAACCGTCCGAGGGCTGGTTTTTCGACCGGAATTTTCATCTACACGATACCCGGCGTTAAACGACGACGGCTGGCTCAAAAGCTGTCTTACGTAGTCCGTATACACCCTCTTGCTGCGTGTACACACCGACGTTAAATTTATTTGACGCCGCCGCGCTGGAATCTCATTTCAACCTGAATCTGTGCGTCCGGTAACTAAAGTGGAATCCGGACGTGCTATTATCCTTTATCTGGTATCGCGAGCACGGACAGTTAATCGTTAGCAGCTTGTACAGTGGTGTTGCTCCACGCCTCACCACTTCGCTACTCGTACCCAGACTTTGCTACTTCCGACGGAGCTGAGTCGCTTCTTTCATCCAATTAACTCTGCTAATTTTTGCCTCGTTCAATTCTACATTGGTCGGGCAAGTGGACGCTTTATTCATCGTTCAAGTATACAAAAGTGGCAGCCTGTCGGTCCGCGGAAGTTTATGTAGATTAATTAGAGCAGTGGGCGATTGATTAGAGTGAAGTGCTATCACATCACGTTGCTTAACGTGATCCTCATCCGTCCTTCATTTCACGAACGGAATTTGTCCCTCGGTGTCAAATTGATACAGTGATAAAAGATCGATGAAATAACAAGGTAAACAGTTATTTTCGATGTATTTTTATCTAGCTTGGACAATCCTACTGTACAATATGGTCGGGTTGTTATATTTTTCGGCGATCGTTCGGTAGTGAGCGCGTGTTCAAGCGGAACTTAAAACAGGATCAAACCAACTTTGTACAATACGGCTGGGTTGTAACCAGGGACCAAAAATAACAGTTATTCTAAATTTTTCTACGATAAAAATCATTTTTAAAAAGTTGACTATTATTGAAATTTGTGATAATGTACACAAAATATAATGAACAAAATTCGAAGAACGAAATGATTGAAAAATATCGATTTTTTAATTATTTTGGTTACAAATGACAGTTTTTAGTGTTCAAAAAATTGGATCCTCCTCGATAACTGTTATTATCGATGAAGAAACACTGTTTCGATTGCTCAAAGCAGTTATTGATGAGAGAAGTTCATTTCGATCACTCGTAACAGTTATCGAGGAGAGAAATTTATTTCGATGGCTCATAACAGTTATCGAGGAGACAAATTTATTTCGATCGCTCATATAACAGTTATCGATTACCGAATTTCTTTTCACTTGTTGTCCATAATAATTATTGATGAGATAATTCATTTTGGTTGCTTATTTATTGAATTATCTACTCTTTTTTGGATGGAGCAAGCTTGTGAAATTCATTGAAAAGATTTCGTACAACAAAACGAATCAACGGACCATAAGAACAACACAAAGTTTGTTTGTTTGTCACATTAAATTTTGATTGCAGCAATTAATTTTCGAATGAAAACGGAAATTATACTATTTAATAATAACTATTACAAATATCCTTCATCAATAACTCTTATGAGCGATCGAAATAAATTCATTTTATCGAATAAGTGTTATGAGCGATCGAAATAAATTTCTCCAATCGCCCACTATTATGAGCGACCGAAATAAACTTCTCCCATTGATAACTGTTATAAGTGATCGAAATGAACTTCTCTGAACGATAACGTTTACCAACAAGAGAACAAATTTTCGCTTCCTTATAATCCTTATCTATAACCAATACGATTTTAGTCGATGAAATACTTGTTATTCTATGATTTTTTTTCTTTTTGGTTATAACTTCCCTGGTTATAACGGTCCCTGGTTGTACCCCTTTCTCCAGCTGGAAAATTGCCGAACCAAAAAATTCCGACTGAGGAACCTCCACTGGCATGTCGCGGAGCTGTTAATAGTTAATTGCCGCGGTGACGGAAAGAGCCGATTTCCGCAGGCGGCGGCGACGGCAGCGCGAGGATTAATAAAAATACCGGGTCGGGGACAAATCCAGGGGACAAATGGACGAAGAAATGATAACGGAAGCGGTTGACAGCGGTACACGGTGTAAACAGAGAAAGACAGGCGGCCCGGGGCCGATTCGATCGAGTTACAGGCCGCCTTTACAGGACAGGGGATCGGGCCGAGAACACGGGGATTTTTCCACCGATAAAAAAGCTAGATAACGGGTACCCGCCAGGGAGATTAATTGTTTCGCGTCCGGTCGGTTTTAGCACACACATATACACGTACATATACATACAGAGTGTAGCCCGGTCCGGTGTATCGATAATCGATTTAGTAGTTTTGACGCGGGGCAGAGTCTGGCCCCGTCCATATTAATAGGGGTGTCGTGCATTAAGACTGCCGGGATAATCCTTGGGACCGCGATCTGCTGGCGGCGATATATGCAAATCTGGCTGAATAATTAACCGACGTTTTCCGCCTTGATAAGCGCACGGTCGAGTAATCTTCGTAATATTTCCTGCAGGAGGCAGAACCTCTAGGTTTGACGTTCGAAACAGCTCCGATCCACGTCCTTCTTAAGGTCGATTCATACAGGGTCTCGCCGATCTGGTGGTACAAGTCGCTATGTGACCCTATATGGAAAAATGAGTCAAAAAGTTTTCCCTAGCCGAAAAGTATTCTTTTAGTATTCATACCCTAAACCGGGGCGTCAAACGAAACAAATTTATTCCATATTTTCGACTTATTTTCTCACGCAGAATCACCCCCTCTGTTTCGTCGTAAAACCCTCTGCCAAGGGACAAGCGTGCGACCTTGAAAGCCAGTTACACTACCACTGGCGGTGTAAAAAAATATAGCGATTCGACAAATCGAAAGGCACGTAGCTGACGAACACATGCTGAACCTTTTTAACCGTTAGCGTACCGAGATTTTGTAGCTGTAGCCGCCTGTAACCGAATGTATCTATTTTATTACCACGTTTTTATTAGCTCGCTTTCTTGTTTATCTGTTTGTCTGTTCGGTACAAACTTTGCAATTGATTTTAAACTAACTTCCCGATGAGCTAGAGACTTGAAATTTTAAACATAGCTCAGAACTGGATGACAATGCAATATTTAAAAAAAATTGTTTAAAAAAGCCTATGCGTTCAGGAGATATAAATTATTAACTAGAGGGCTATTGTTGCTCGCTCGCTTCGCTCGCTCGCGAGTAGGGTTGTTGTTGCTCGCTCGCTTCGCGAGCTCGCGGGCAGGACTGCTCTTGCGAGAATGTTAGTGGTATGCATGGCTAGTAGGGCCCACAGCTATTAATGTCTTTCATTTTGTGTGTGACTCTCCACGAGCCACACAAAGAACTTCCCGATTCATTAGTTGCTGTATATTATTATTATTATTTATTAAGTGTACGTTTTGAGAAGATTATACGTTTTCAGGGAAATTCAATAGTTTTCTACAATACTTATCAAAATGTTTGCTATATGGCGTCGCATTAAACCAATATCGTATGCTCGTTGCTCGCTTGGTTCCTTGTTATAGCATACTAATATTGCAAAATAAATTGTCTTAATTAGTTTTTCGCAAACGATACAACTCATCATTATCCGGGTTTGCAGTATTGATCTTGGTTTTCTTCGATACTATTAATTTAAATTTTCTCAAAATATATAAACCGCTCAATTTTGAAACTCTGCTCAGTGCTACATACAACATTTGTAAAGTTCGTATTTCTGATGTTTTAAAATCCATACATACTTTCTCGTATGTTTGTCCCTGACTTTTATGAATCGCAATCGCTTCAGCAGGAACCACTGGAAATTTACTACGTGTAATTTGTTATTTTCCTTCACTCGAAATATTTACTTGATTCGATATTTTTTTATTATTGGTGTTAAATTTTGATTTATGTTTGCGTTTTTCATATAATCACGATAACGAGTTCTTACTTTCACTCCTACCCTGGCCAATTGAAAATCTAACCACAATATAGACGGAATTTTAGTATTTTCTTGAAAAGTAATAAATTTTAATATTCCGCATGCTCCATTAACCAATTCGTCTTCAACGTCAATGTTATTAATTATCATATATTTTATATTAATTTTCAATTTAATCTCAGTTAACAATTCGTTTTGAACTCATTGTTTATTTAAAGATTGTAATATAAATGTTTTTGTACTTTCATCGATATTCTTTGAAAATGTATTCTCGGCGATGATTAACTCACTCTTGCATTGGAATAATTTTCGATTATTGTAAGCGGTTACATTAGCATTAGTTGCATAATTGGAAAATACATTTTTTTTAATTAAAAAAAAACAAGAAAAATTTTTTTTAATTTTATAAAAAATTTTTTTTTTAATTTTATAAAAAAAATTTTTTTTTTAAATACGTCTAAATATATATATTTAGTTACGTTTACTTCTTCGGTGGATACGCCTTTCGTATAACTTGCAATGTTTAATCAACTCCTTTCGAAAAAAACTAAAAAACTACTTGACCAATATGGACCAAAATCTAATCAGCTCTAAGTTACAGCGAGGCACATCGATTGCATCATTCATCATTCCGATCGCGTTGTTACTTTTTCTGAAAACGTTAACGAAAAATTTGATACCATAGAAACGGACATACGTACACACACACACACACACACACACACACACACACACACACACACACACACACACACACATACCGACATTTTGATAAAAATAGTCTAAAATGACTCCAATGACCATGAAACGTGAAGATCTGCTAAAAATTCGATTTTCGATTTTCGGGGTAATTACAATAACTTCCCTATAAAATCGGGAAGTTAATAATTTGAACCTTTGCACCCCCCGCCGCGTGACGTAGTACGTCTTCGCGTTCAGCGTCCCCACTCTGCTACGTGTTCCCACTTTGACTCATCCCCACTCCACTGACCCGCTTCGCACCGAAGGAGCTCAGTGTGCGTCAGTGTGCGTTCGAGCTCCGTGCGGTGTTTACAAACTTACTACGTATTATTATAGTATAATGTTTGTTTACCAAGCGAAAGAACAGTTACACCGAAATTCTCCGTCGAACCTTTATCTTTGACATTTTACCACGGCGTTCGTTTTCGATACGACGCGTCGCAATACCGTCTGAAATTTACTACATGTCTCTGTTATAATCTCATCAAAATGTTCAAAATCGATTGTAAAATTTCACACATACAAGGCTAAAAAGCAGAAAGTAATTATTTAAATAAAAATAAATTTTCAAAAAATACCACGTTTTTAAAACGGACTAAAAAGTATAAAATAAAATTTTAAAAAACGCAACGTTCAAAAACCTGACTAAAAAGTATAAAATAAATTTTTCTAGCCCCATACAGATTCCTAACCCCGTATAGATAGCCCTGAAAATTTGTGATTGTGAATTTTGAATAGCTATGGAAATACTTGTAAGATTTAAAACGAAAAACGTGGGGCGCATGCAATAGATAATTGATGCATGAACACCTAAATCACTAACAATTTTATTGCACTGCAAATGATATGAACTGTTTTGCGAGTTTTCTCAGCGGCAGCTACTCTCTACACTCCTTACTATGTATTATCTTGCGCCCCACGTTTTTCGTTTTAAATCTTACAAGTATTTCCGTAGCTGTTCAAAATTCTCAATCACAAATTTTCAGGACTATCTGTACGGGGTTAGAAATCTGTATGCGGCTAGAAAAAATTATTTTATACTTTCTAGTCCGTTTTTTAAACGTGGCGTTTTTAAAAATTTTATTTTATACTTTTTAGTCCGTTTTAAAAACGTGGTATTTTTAAAAAATTTATTTTATACTCCTACTCTTCCCAATTTTTCACTACTTTCACCACCTTTCAAAATACACCCTCCAACCAATCATATACAATTTTCCAAGACCACACCTACCTTCGAGCTTTCCTCATTTCTATGGGATCACAACAAGACCAGGACTGTTTCGACTACCGAGCCACTGCCAACTCCAAGCACAGCCGAGTCTGACTTGGAAACAGCAAGTCAAGTCTTGTATCTTGTACAATAAACAATCGTGTTCCCCGAAGTTTGACTATACAGTCGTTAGCCATTAATCCAGCCGTGATCCGTCGTCCCAATTCCGGGATCGACACGACACCACACCCTCTACGCATGTACCATCAGTGCAGAGACACCCTGTAGAATATATTTCTAAACCAACTCGTTCCGCGCCTAAGCGGATGATATAAATTATTATAAATCGACTTTTACCGGTCGTCGCTTCCGTCAACGTTGACGCTGCTTCGCGAGAGGCAGATAGCCGGTTCTTTAATTCGCTTAGCAGTCATTACCGGCGAGAGAGAGGAGTCTCGGCCAGAAACTTTTCCATTTCATTACTCCGGCCTGCCTCTTTCTACCTCGGTCCCACGGCCGGCCACTTCGCTCTCTCTCAATCCTAGCCCCATCAACTTTATTACTTTGTCCTCTTTCGGTGTTGCACACCCTTCGTGCAAGCGGGACCGCCCCTTAACTTTCGGCTTAAATCTTTTTCTCGGACGCGAGGAGAGTTCCTCGAGGAGCTACACGGGAAAACTCGTCGGACGAATTTACCGCCGGGACCATAAACCGGCTCCGTAACCGGCCGGCGATGCTTAATTAACGACGTCGGATCAAACGCCCCCGAATTATGTCTCCGCCCTCATTTCTCTCCCTTCTACGCTGGGAATTATTGCGAAGTCTAGCTCTCCTTCGGACTTCTGGCTAGAGTTTCACTCTTATGTCACTATAGAATACGTTTTATGCCGCTCAGTAACGTTGCATTCGCTAGAATTCATAGCTTCGGCGTAGATTCTGAATTAATTTCTACGTTTAGCTCTGTATCCTCCAAAGTTGACTCCGGGAGGCTCCTCCCACCGATCCAAAGAATCACCAGTGAGCAGCAAAAGTATTCTTCATGTTAGATAGTCTACACCAGGGGTCGGCAACCTTTTGAGTCGGAAGAGTCAAAAATTACAATTTACAAAATTTCAAAGTTTTTAAAGAGCCACAAAACATTTTCTTGTCAACAATAAATAGTACTCGCATAAATAAAGTTATTTGATAAAAGAAACTAATCTATTTATTCATAAGAAAAAACATCCAAAGAGCCACAGGTTGCCGACCCCTGGTCTACACCTATCAAGGACTAAGATTGCCCCATGGGGCACTGCTCCGGCTCCGTTCAAAATCGCGAGCAACCAAACCACGCCCCTCGCAATGCAACGAATATAACAAGATGGACAATCGCATCTGTCTCCAGCGTTATCAACCCTTTGGACTTGGACCCCGGGGCAACATCGACCGCACTCAGGAGTCACAATCCCGTTCCACCGCCTCAAATAATCACCACCCCGGTTAAACGCTCGGAGACTATTCTCCGGGGAGGGGAGGAGGGATACAATATTTGCTATTGCTCGTATCAGCGAGGAATTTGGCTTCGCCGTGCACGGAACGAAACGATCGCGCGTAAACCGCGCGGAAACTGGTCGCGTTGCTTTCGGAGCCGGAGCGAGGAGCGGAATCGAGGAGCTATGAAGCAACGAAGTGCAGGGCATTTCGTTCGAGCGCCCCGGCTCGCAGGTGGCCGACTCATGGAATCGCCGAAAGAAGCGGAGGGCAGAGCGAAGTAGGGTAGAGCGGAGCGGAGCAGAGCCGAGCACAATTTCCCGTACGCAAAATTAAGGATTAAAGTTACGACTGTTGGTCGACGCGCGAACGACCGCGCGCGTCCGTCTGGCCGTAGGTAAGCGGGCCCGGTGTGCATCGGTGCGCAAATGACGCCGGCTATAAAATATTCAAAGGCTGCCGCGATAATGGTGGTGCGTCCAAGCATATTAAACATTCAGTCACGTAACCGGTCCAGCGCCGTCAGCGCCGCGGCGCGCGGCGCAGCAACGCCGAGCCGAGCAGGGCAGAGCGGAGCGAAGAGCACGGAGCGAGGAGCGAGGAGCAAAGAGCGGAGCCGACGGAGACAGGGCAAGTGCACGTGGTAATTCAACTTCCGAAGTAAAGTTTTGGGGCTGCGAGATACATCCCGCGGTATAAACTTCGTGAAATTACACTATATCAAACCCCTGCTCCCTCTCACGCGCGTTTGCTCTCTCTCTCTCTATCTTGCTCGCTATACATATTTATTATTTAAGTTGCGAGCACTTGTTTCGGGGGACACGCAAACGAACGGCCTTCCCCCGCACGGGCGCTTTGTCCCGTCTTCTGTTTAACTAGGAATCAACGCGGCGACATGTGGATATCCACCGGGAAACTTGCCGCTCAACACCTACCCTCAAACCAGCCTGTGAATTCAAGGGTTCGCTTCGCGAGAAATTTATTTCGCTGAGGGTTATCGCACGATTAACCGCGTAACGTCTGAGGATCGGCGAATTCACCGTTCGGAAAACTTTGAACGAGATTGCTGATACGGACAGATAATCGCTCCTGCAGTCGTGGATTTTCCTGACAATGATCTAACACGCTACAATTTTTGTGGAACTTGTGCTTCATTTATTAATAACTCGTAGCAGTCGAGGGCTGACTCAGAGTCAACACTAAAAATCGCTGTACCATTATTTATAACACTGTTTAAATTATTAAATATGTTGGCATGTAATCAATTACTACAAATGCAAGTTTTGTATGAGGTATTATATCAATTTCATATGCATAAAAAGAAAAGAATCATATACAATGGAATTATTCTAAGTCAGAAGAAATGTTCCACTTTCGAGACTAGAGAAATATAAAAGTTTTTGACCAACATGTGAAGGTAAGACTCGTAAAACTTCCTAACTGAATCGTTCCGAACGGATAACACTGTCCAACAAATTCTTTTTTTTGTATTTCGATTCCCAGTATGCGATTCTTATAGTGTTCTTCGCGCTGATTCCAAATCTGTTCTTAATTTTTCTCCTAGACGTACAGTTTTTGAGGAAATTGAGTTGAAAAAAACACACATTTTTCAACTTTGAACAAATATTGTGATGTTATTATAAAAGATATTGAATTGTTCTTTGCAGCAAAAGATTCCGTAGACTTTCCCGAATACAGTGATATCCGATATTAATACATTATGATTGTTTAAACATGCTTAAGCAATCATTAAAGACGGAGAGACACCAGTTTTGCACCAATTTTTGCGGAAATTTTTGAATTTATCTAAAAAAATAAGGGTCTGGCGGAAAAGCGAAGTACACCACGCGAAAGGCCAGACTTTTATCTTGAGAAACCACCCTTTCAAGTTTGCATGGTCGACGTTTTTTTCGAACCAGAAAGCAAAATATCTTCGCCCGACATGAGTTGCCGCCAGTGGCGCTCACCACTAGAACGGGCGTTCGCCCCATATTTTGATTTCTGGTTCGGTAAAAACGTCGACGTTCCAAACTGAAAAGGGTGGTTTCTCAAGATAAAAATCTGCTCTATCGCGTGGTATAGTTCGATTTTCCGCCAGATCCTTATTTTTTAGATAAATTCAAAAATATCCGCAAAAATTGGTGCAAAACTGGTGTCTCTCCGTCTTTAATGATTGTTTAACCATGTTTAAACAATCATAATGTATTAATATTGGATATCAATGTATTCGGGAAAGTCTACGGAATCTGTTGCTGTAAAGAACAATTCAATATCTTTTATAATAACATCACAATATTTGTTCAAAGTTGAAAAATATGTCCTTTTTTTAAAACCCAATTTTCTCAAAAACTGTACGTCTAGGAGAAAAATTAAGGACAGATTTGAAATCAGCGCGAAAAACACTATAAGAATCGCATAGTGGGAACCGAAATACTTTTTGGCTGTTGGACAGTGTAGTATAATGTCCTAGCAACGAATTCTGGTGTCCTATCATTCACAGGAAGTAGAATCGGTCGGTGATGCTCAGACGCGTCACTTCAATTTTCTCGGAGCCGTAAGGTCAACTGCGAAGATGTTATTTGTTTCTTCTCACACAGTTTTCCACACAGAATCACCTCATGCCACCTCATCACCACATTCCGTTTAAATTGACGTTAATCTGGCATCGGCCGTGCCGCAGATCTCAAAGGCGAGTCCGTGTGACGAGGGCCGCTTGGAAATTCGGTTTGATACAATAACCACGCCGACCGAGACAAGGCATCGTCGTCTGGCAAACATCGGATTAGTATCGTGGCGTCGTTTAAACGAAGACAGATCCAATTATGTCGGGGAGACTGTGACGCGCGTGCGCACGGCGTCATTGTTGATGCATGAGCCGGGGAAATTTAAACGGTCCGGTCAAAAAGGGATTAAATATTCCATTACGGGCGGGTGCGTCGGGGTTTCCCGGGGCGGCCGATGGCGTCCGCGAAATTATAGGTCGCGGCGGCGTCGGGCCATTTATTTAACGGCTGTCGTTAATTCCGAAATCCAAGGCGGGGATGGGCGGACGGAAACGAGCTAACAAGAGAGGAAGAGAGAGGGAGCGAGAAAGAGGAAAAAAGAGGAACTGTGCCCCTTAATAAGTAGCGTGTAAGTGGCCCGCGGCAGTATCCTTAACGAGCCAGATATTCCGAAGTAATTAGAGACAAGGCCGTCCATCCCCCACCGCCCTTCTCCCTTAACCTCCGGTTGCTCGTCCTCCCAGCCGGCAGTAACCATGAACATTACCATTAGAATCTGTTACGTTCAACGGAGATGCCATTGGCTCCCGGCCGAGACCGGCTTATGACGCCTTTTTTTTCATTCTCATCGAAATCCCGCGGATATCCCGCCGATCTGCAACCGTCCGCGATCCCGGACTCCCGCGCGGAGATCGTTATCGTTAGATCGCCCCGTGACCGAGCCGCGATCACGAGTTACAGCCGACGAGCTTTTTAACGCCTTCCCGATACCGTGACGCGCCCCGTTAATCCGCAATGGCCGCCCCGTGGGATTTACCGCGCGCCTCGGATTAGCGGCAAAGAGCGCGCACCGAACCGGGGATTCAATCGACCGCGAGAGCTACTTCTCTCTCTCGCGCGCTCTCGAGCCAGCAGACTTTTACGTTTAACATCTCCGGGCCGGTCTCTTCATTATCCCTCGAGATGCTCCGTGAAAGAGCTCTCTCATCCCCGAGTTGAATGTCCATTGTTCAACTCTCGGACAGCGGATCTTCATGACGAGTATACGGAATCTATCCACCAACAAGAACATTCGAAATCAACCAGCGAAGTTTTGGTTGCTTAGGTGGAAACACCCCCTACAAGGATAGTTTTATAAAGACTGCTGGAAGTGTCTTTTTTGCGTATGCTATCCTAATAAACGACACATAATAAACGACAAGCAGGTTAGCTGCTTATATTGGACTGACGACAGTCCTGTCTTTATGCCTCTGCCTGGTCCCATCCTTCTTTGGGACAAATTGTTCCTTAACCCTTGTGTTGCCAACCAAAATGTACAAATTACACTGTCCAACAAATTTCAACTTTTTTTATGTTCCCAGATTCCTATTGGGTCCTTCTTATAGAGTTTTTTGCGCTGATTCCGAATCTGTTTTTAATGTTTTCCCTATACGCACAGTTTTTGAGGAACATGGCTTTGAAAAAAAACATATTTTTTAACTTTAAACAAATATTGTGATGTTATTATAAAAGATATTGAATTGTTCTTTGCAGCAAAAGATTCTGTGGACTTTCCCGAATACAGTGATATCCAATATTAATACACTATGATTGTTTAAACATGTTTAAACAATGATTAAAGACGGAGAGACACCATTTTTGCACCAATTTTTGAAGATATTTTTAAATTTATCTCAAAAAATAAGGGTCCAGCGGAAAATCGAACTATACCACGCGATAGAGCAGACTTTTATCTTGAAAAACCCCCCTTTGAAGTTTTCGACATCGACGTTTTTACCGAACCAGAAAGCAAAATATCTTCGCCCGACATGCGTTGCCGCCAGTGGCGCTCTGGACGAGATATGGCGCAGCGACGGGATACGGAGCGGCGAACGACCGTTGTAGTGGTGAGCGCCACTGGCGGCAAATCATGTCGGGCGAAGATATTTTGCTTTCTGGTTCGGTAAAAACGTCGATGTCGAAAACTTCAAAGGGGGGTTTTTCAAGATAAAAGTCTGCTCTACCGTGTGGTATAGTTCGATTTTCCGCTGGACCCTTATTTTTTGAGATAGATTTAAAAATATCTTCAAAAATTGGTGCAAAAATGGTGTCTCTCCGTCTTTAATCATTGTTTAAACATGTTTAAACAATCATAGTGTATTAATATTGGATATCACTGTATTCGGGAAAGTCCACAGAATCTTTTGCTGCAAAGAACAATTCAATATCTTTTATAATAACATCACAATATTTGTTCAAAGTTGAAAAATAGGTCATTTTTTCAAACTCAAATTTCTCAAAAACTGTGCGTATAGGGAAAAAATTAAAAACAGATTCGGAATCAGCGCAAAAAACTCTATAAGAAGGACCGAATAATAATCTGGGAACAAATTTGGTGTTGGACAGTGTTATTGAACATATTTTGTCTTTCACACTAGAACTACCAGACCAGTCAAAGTGACTGGTTTTACAATTTCATTTTAAAATTCGTACTTCATGTTACAGTTTTTCCGCAACGATGTGTGACTTTTTCAGCGATAACTAAAGGTGTAATATAATGAATTTTATTTTTGTTTAATTTATTCGGAATTAATATAATTTTGTGTCGCGGTTACTTATACCAATGTCAGTCATTTTGACTGGTACGACTGGTCTTCTTATTCTGATGCCACAACATAGTCATCGACGTTGTTTCACGCGGTTATTTTGTCTACCATAGTCGTTGGAATAGAACATAATTCTTTTGTATATAATGATATTTTACAAGCCCTAGAAATGGCAAAATAATTGAAAATCTCTGAAATGTTGCAAAGAGTGAACAATATTTCAATGGAATGCTCTAAAATCGAGGATGGCGAATTATATCAGCACGAAGAAAATGAAATTAAACTCTATAGTCATAATAGTGATAATGAGATTATAGAGACGAAGGAGATGTTCAGGAGTCCTCGAAAAGTGAATTAGAAAATACTTTGATTTTACGTAAAAAAATACGTGCTTGTGCGCCTTCAAGTTCTGAAGATAAAAATGAAAGTATGCAAGATCATAAAAATGAAATTGCCGCAGACGGATCCAGTTGGGAACTAATAAAAGAAACGTATTTTTTAAAGACCAGTCATTTTGAATTCCAACAAACACAGTTTCTCATTCCAGCTAATAAGTAATACGAGAATTCGATTCTGCAATCCCAAGAAGCCCTAAAACCGTTCTCTTTCTAATTAGTCTAGCACTTTGTGCAATTCTAGCCCGCTGTGCGTCGCTGCGTTGTTTCGTTCGACGCGTTGACTATGTCGATCGGATATGTAGCAAAAGGATATAGACAAATCCTGGTCCAATGTATACAGTGTGTCCCACAATTCCTGAACATCCCGGAAATGGGACGTTCCTGAGACCATTTGAAGTAACATTTTCCTTTGCAAAAATGTTATCCGCGGCTTTGTTTAGGAGTTATTAACGAAAAACGCGGACCAATCAGAGCGCGACCTTCACGCGAGTTGGCACAGTCAGCCAATAGATAGTTGGCGCGCCGAGCCTCTGATTGGTCCGTGTTTTTCGTCAATAACTCCTAAACGAAGCCGCGGATAACATTTTTACAAAGGAAAATGTTGCTTCAACTGATCTGAGGAACCTCCCATTTCCAGCTGTTAAAGGAATTTTGGGACACCCTGTATAAAATCTTCCACGACCTATTTGGACGCAGGAAATCAAGCTGCATCGAAGAATAATAACTCAAGAACGAAACAAGGAATAAATGAAATCGCGAAGACCGAAGGATAATAGAATCGATAGCGATGCTGTCCTACAATTCGCGATGTAATCACGACAGGGAGTAAATGTTATAATAGCGAAGATGCAGAAGTGTTGGAACGCTCGCGGAATACCGGGCGCATCGAGCAGAGAACAGACGGCGGAGGTATCTCTATTGTCTCAGAAAACACATGGCCGACATTACGAAATATATGATTCTCCACGGTAGACTCTATAAAAAGAGGAGGGGCGCTGTAGAACACGCAGTTCGAAGTTGTTTTCGCGTCGTTTCCCGCGGGATATCGGGTAACGGTGAAAAGAGCGTGCATGTAACATCAACGTCGATATCGTTCGCGTCCCGTTTGTTGCTATTCGTTCTTGTGTAACGGCGCGGGCTCGTGATACGCCGAGAATACGGGACCCATCGAATGGAAACTATTTAAGCCGCTTCTGCAAATGGGAGGAACGAGCACGGGAATTTTTTCCCTCCTATGGAGACACTGCCGAGCACAGCCTCTCGCGCTTTAAACGACCCCTTAACCTGTTAATCGAGCAACTTACCCCGGCGAACCGTTTCTGAACGAGAGCGACCGACCGATTTATGCGACGATAAGCGCAATTAAAATATCATTCGTTCTTCTTGCGAGCATCGCTGACGAGATCCGCTCCGGGATCTGTTGGCAAGTGGAAAAACGAGCCGGTATTTTTTTTACATTTACCTAGATCTTTACGCGCAGCTGCACTGCGTCGAAGAATGCTTCTGTGGTTTATTGTCTCCAAGTTCCGTCGACAATGAACTGAATAACGCTGAAATTTCCCTGCCGATCGGTTATTTTATAGTTTCTTTTTCAAGAAAACAACAAGTGGACTTTCATTTTTTTCTGATGTTCTAATATTTTTTTCCTCACTTTGCTACTTTCTTCCTGTTTTTTAAAGTCATATATTGTTTTCAAGTTGTATTAACTGGAAATTGTAATTTTTTCAAGTCTCTGAAATAAATTGCATTCTTACAGGCTTTATAAGGATTCACCTCGAAATTTTCATTTTAGCACTTACAGCCTCGTTTAATTTCAGTCTTCAATTATGGGACTGAGTGGAGTATCGTGAAAGTCTATTGGGTTGGCAAGAAAGTAATTTCGGTATTTTAAGGTGAAATGAAACCGAATTTCTTTATTTAAGCGATGAACTTTAATCAATAAAATATTTTCTTATTTATTCTTTTTGGCAAAGAAGATGATCGAACACGAGGGAAAATATCTTATTCGTTAAAGTTGATTGCTTGAATAAAAAAATTGGGCTCTATTTCACCTTAAAATACCGAAATTACTTTCTTGCCAGCCCAATAATAACAAATAAGCCAAAACGATTTGCACCTGTCAGAGCAGTGGAAGGTTGTTAAATAAAATATTAAACGTATTTCTTGGTTAGTATTTTGGACTGCTGCGAAATGAAGCGAATTTAGAATATTTGAGGATTATTCGAAGGTACAATGTGGAGGAGGATTTCATCGCTAGTCGATCTATGAAGAATTGATCTTCGAAGTCAATCGTCGAAGCGTGTTCGAGAGGGAACGTTCCGAGAGGGAACGCGATAAATCTGTGCCGGCTGATCGTTGATAGCATCCGAGATGAGCGCAGTAAATTCATTAGACGGCCATATCTAACGCGCACAGTCAGTCAGTCGGCGTAGTTTCCTGATTAGATATCGCGATCCGAGCTCCACGGCTGATCTTCGAAATACAAATCAGGGGGCGGCGGGGCGCGGAATGCCGAGTCGTGAACACGAGGCATTGCTAAATGGTTAATAATCCGGCGAAGATTTGATCGCAAACTGGAGCTACGAAGAAAATTCGCGATACGATGATAGGATCATGGAAACCGCGTGCATAATCTATCAAGCGGGAAGACGAGTGTTCCGTTTGGGATCGCTAAAATGTTTGATCGCGGTGTTTTAAGTGGAAGGGAAAAGACGATGGAGTCTACTTGCTTAACAATTTGATAATAGCTCGGGTCCGTATTTCGTTCCGGCAAATGGTAGAGTTTCTTCTTTTACTTCTTTGATTGGTGGGACTGAATGTTAGAAGTATATAGCCGTTATTCTCAAATAGTTGAGATTATTATACAGTTCTATTCAACTTCCTTTTCTTGCTGGCAATGCGCGCGAATTTTATTTTGCAGAAAATCTACAGTCTCTTCGTGTTTATTATAGTATTTTCTATCACATTTTAGTATATTCTAGTAAAGCTTGTTAAAGAAAACTTGAGTACAGCTTGTCAAATCCAGCTGTGCGGCTGAATGTCCCCTGCAAGGGGAAATTTGTATTTGTTTGACCATTCCTATGTTTTGGTCAGCCGCAGAACTAGATTTGACAAGCTGTACTAATAAATATTTCCTTATATCGATCGTAGAGTTGTTAATAAAAAATATATTAAGGCTTTCGGCTATAATTGATCGATCTGGTTCGATCAATTGTCATCTAAAAGCAATTTTGCAAAGTCTTGACAAGTGTCTTGTTCACCGGTATGAAATCAACACGTGTTTCACTGTCTCAACGAATTTAAAATTCTTTTTCACAAAGCAAACTCAATTATTTCTTGAAAATTATCTAAATTAAGATCGAAACGTTCAAGTTAATGTTGTAACTTGCAAAATTGCTTTTAAATAACAACTGATCGAACCAGTGCGCCGAAATTCGAACCCTGTTTATTTTGGGTCCCATGGAAATCATCGACACAGATTTCTCCGACACGGTTTCCACCGACAACATTTCATTAATTTTTTATTTATTAATTAATTAATTGAAGAACACTCGGTTTCATATTTCGTTTTTCCACTGATTTTCATTCAATCCACATTAATCAATTAATAAATAAATAATTAACCCGGCTACGCTTTAAAAAAAAGGAACTTAATAAGTTGTTAGGGGTTCATTTTGACCCTAAATGCCTTACGTGTGACAATTTCTATTACAACTATTTCAAAAAGGATTTTCAATATTTTTTTAAGTGGAAGAAGGATTTTAATTAATTATTTCCGTTTCGAAGTTATAAGCGCGCAAAGAACGCTTTGGGTCCAAATGGACCTGATAAGCGTAGCCGGGTTAATGAAATGTTGTCGGTGAAAACCGTGTCTGAGAAATCTGTGTCGATGATTTCCACGGGACCCGTTTATTCTCTGGGGTCCACTCGTGGGCCAGTCGAAGACATTTATCTTGCGGCTCGCCCCTCTTTTCCATCGATACTCCCACGCGTTGAAAATTGTAAAGGAGAGGGAAAGACCATCTTTTCCTGATCCTGGTCCTGCGTGCCGCCAGGCAGATTCTTCCCGACTGTCGACTTAGCAACTTCGAAATCATAGACATCTTGTACCGACAGTGGAGTTTCTCAGAGATAGTTGAATAAAGTATTGTCAGAAAGTATTGCAATTCTGTTCTTCCCACCAGGGAAGTGGTCCTTCGAGTCATAGTTACATAGTCGGCACACCACGTGCAAGTTACGAGAAGTTCGTGCGATCATCATTGATCCAGTCAAGAACTCAAGAATTCAACAACACCCTTTATATTTCAGTATATTGTAGTATATTCTGGTATATTCTATTTCATTCTTGTCTATTCTTGTATATTCTAATTTATTCTAGCACATTCTGGCACGTGCCGGTATATTATATTCCAGTACATTCGGTTATATTTTAGTATGTTCTAGAATATTCTAGTAGATTCTGTTATATTCTGGTATATTCTACTGTTATCTGGTATGTTGCAGTATACTCTCGTATATTTTAGTATATTCTTTTATTGCTAGCGACACGAGCGATTTTTTTATTACCACGCTTATATTAGCTTGCCGAGTTGTCGATGTTGTCGATGTGTCGTTGTTGTTGTATGCGTAAAATCTTGTAATCGAATTTTAAACCACTTCCCGATAAGCTAGAGACTTGAAACTTTAAACATAGCTCAGAACTGGATGACAATGCAATATTAAAAAACAAATTTAAAAAAAAACTATGCGTTTAGGAGATATAAACTATTAAAAATTTAACCATTACACCTCCCCGCGCGACGCTCGGTATTACGTCATCGCGGCCAGCGATCCCCATTCCGCGCGCCTGCGCTTACCTACTCCACTACGTGTTCCCACTCCGACTCATCCCCACTCCACTGGCCCACTACGCATCGTAGGAGCTCAGTTTACTTACTGAGTTGGTTAGGATTAGGTCGGGTGGAGGGCGACAAGGACCGGCGATTCTGCTCGGTAAGCGGCTCGCGGTCGTCACTACAAACCAATATGGCGGCGCCCTTACTTGTCAAAAATCCTACAGAATGTAAATTTCAATTTGCAGCAGCCATGACACAATATTATTCCTTTTACAAAAGATGGTTGAATTTACAGGTTGAAGTGGTAATTGAAATCGATTACAAGATATGTAAGGACTAAAAAGTAGAAAATAAAAAAGTATATAAAAAAACTTTTTAAAAACCTCGCTTATATTAAATTGCACTAAAAAGGAGAAAATAATTTTTTTAGACATCAGCGACAATAAATAAAAGCGTGGAGCGCCCACGAAGATTCCGTCAATATAGTTTAGCGCTCCACGCTTTCATTTATTATCGCTAATGTCTAAAAAAATTATTTTCTCCTTTTTAGTGCAATGTAATATAAGCGTGGTTTCTAAAAAGTATTTTTATATATTTTTTTGCAGAAAGATCTACAGTTTCGCCGAATCGGTGCGGTGCTCCGTTGTAAACACGCCTGCTGTATGGGTGGCGCATAGGTTTTACACGGTTTCGGGCAGACGCGGATTGCTGCGGGACACCGCCGCTTAATTACTATGCTACGCGTAATGGACGGACATTTGCCTATGCGAGTTACTTCGGTGCACGATAACGGTCATTACTGTAAATTGCGGGCTTAATAGTTTTAAAATATCCGCGGCGCGAGCGGGCCATCGATCAACCGCCAGATGCGACGGGAATATCATCCCCGGTAGCTGACATCCAACGGGTACGTGCTCGAATGATGTTCCTCGAGACCTGTCTTCGATGATGTTCGAGCGGAGTTTCAAGCTAATCTATCGCGGCTCTCTCAATCCGTCTTTTTCCTCGGGTCACATGCGCGCAAACAGAACCGGTTACAATTTCAGGCGAACAGTTTTACCAATTTTGGGTTCTGGTAAACCAATTTTCAATTATTCGGAAAGCAGAAGCGCATGGTTCGAATGAATAACTCGAACGTTTTTTCCTGTTGCAAAATGTAATTTTCTCGATATCGAAAAACGAACGACTGATAAATTCAATTTCCACTGGATACAATCGGGAAATTTGCAATTCGCGAATATGTTGATTACAACGGTGCTTACATTAATCAATGAATTATACGAAAGAAATATTTTTCGAAACCATGGCTTCATATTCGAGATGAATACACACCAGTACAAGCTATTGTCTCCCGAAGCGTTGGGTCCCATGGAAATCATCGACACAGATTTCTCCGACACGGATTTCACCGTCAACATTTCATTAATTAATTTATTAATCAATTAATTCAAGAACACTCGGTTTCATATTTCATTTTTCTACTGCTTTTCATTCAATCCACATTAATTATTAGGTCTATAACTTGAAAACCGGAATTTTTTAAGGAAATTTGAGCGTTTATTAAAGAAAATGTTGTACAATTCTGTCATTCAAAGTATTGTCCATCGAAAGATACAACATTTCCCCATCTTTCTGGCAATTTGTGGATGCCATCGTAAAAAAACCGGTCATCTTTTGAACCAATGAACGAATGGAGCCAATTTTTGATGCCTTGGACTGAAGTGGAGCGTATTCCGGAAAGTGCATTCTGCATCGACCGAAACAAATGGTAGTCAGAAGGCGCCAAGTCTGGACTATATGGCGGTTGGGGCAGAACTTCCCATCCGCTATTTTCCAAATAGTTTTTTACGGGTTGAGCAACATGTGGCCGAGCATTGTCATGTTGGAAAATCAATGTCTCGTGTCTGGTCTCCCATTCTGGCCGTTTTTCCTTCAATGCTCTCTTTAAACGAATCAGTTGTTTTCGGTACAGCTCTCTAGTAATGGTTTCACCCTGCTTTAGAAGCAAGCTCTTCTTGTGTTCGACACGAGTCTTCATCGAGTAACGCTTCCAATTCTTCATCTTCAAACTTTTTCGACTGTCCAGGCCGCTCTTTGTCTTTGATGTCAAAATCGCCATTTTTAAAGCGTTGAAACCACTCGAAACACTGTGTTTTCGCAAGAGCATGTTCGCCATACAATTCCACGAGCAAACGATGACTTTCGGCTGCAGTTTTCTTTGCAAAAAAGTGACTCAGCAAAACTTCCCGCAAATGCTGTTTCTTTCGCCAATTTTCAAAATTTTTCATGATTGAAAAAAATATGATGCGCACAAGCAAATCAAACACTGTTGACTGATTTTGCAGGTTATGAATAGAGCTTCGGAATGGCGTGTATGTCAATGATTTGCTACAGCGCATACATAAGTGCTGACATCTAGTGTCAAATTCCGGTTTTCAAGTTATAGACCTAATAATTAATTAATTAATAAAAAATTAATGAAATGTCGTTGAAAACCGTGTCGGAGAAATCTGTGTCGATGATTTCCATGGGACCCCCAAGCGTTTGTCCACCGCAAACAGCAAAGATACAAAGAGCACAAGTTCGGTAGACTATCAAGGTGCTCGACGACAGCGATGACCCGTTCCTGAAGATTCTTTAATCGCGAAAAAACTCTCTCGTAGTACCGATAACGTTTGACGTTGTCTTTCGCGATTAGCGATCGATCTCTGCGCGAAGTACGACGTTCGAGTGCAAGTATAACCCTCGAGGCTTGGTCGTCGACGGTTCGCAGAATGCCGAGAGGCTGGTAGCATCGCGGAGAGTGCTGGGAGGCACCCGTCTAGTCGAGGGTCGTCTCCTGCACTCGGGGGTAGCAATCTTGCTCGTCGGCGCAGTCGGTTTTCCCAGATTTCACGTGGTAGCCTCGCACACGACTGGCAGAACCGGCGGACGATTATGGCGGGACCAGGCGGGTACGCCGGCCATCAATCGGGCCGGGTATCGAGCGAGGGTTCACGAAATAAACCGAGCAATTTATCGGCGACTTTCGCGATACCCCCGTTCCGCCATCGATCTTGCGTTTCACCAGTGTCAAGGTAAACCACGCTTTCGCGTTGTTACGCTCTGATAACACTAATCTGTAGTTACTGGCCGGTCGATATACCTCGGCTTGTGGCACCCCCGTTTCACTCCCCTAACTCCCGGCGCTGGCAGCGTGTGCGTGCACGCGGTTAGGTGTACGCGGGACTCGCAACATTATCGGTAAATCCGTGACAGAGTCGCGCAGTCCCGGATTCGATGGGGTCGGGGGAAAACATCGGCTCTGCGCAGAGGGTGGCTGAACGAGGCTGGATGGTGCACCGGTGCGTCGGGGCATCGAGGGTGCAACGGGGAACCGCGGGGCACGCCGGGACGAGAATTGACCACCGTTCTAACTGCTACAAAATAGGCGTGCGGTCGCGTATGAAATCCGGATACGGCTATTCTGCTTTCGAGTTTAATGCCCCGAACCACCCCCTTCCCGCGTCCGTTCTCCGCGATCTACGCCCGCGAGCCTATTCGATATTGATTTACGAGGAGCGAATCAATGCCGTTTTCCCCGTGATTCATTGCCCACGATTTCCAAGCGACTCGATCGGTTTCGGTGATCCACCGAGCGACAATTGCCGGGGCGGAGACTCTGCTTTATTCCTTAAACGTTTAAATGCCGCGATTTATTTCGTTGCTGGGCTGATTGACATTTTTTCTCTTTTACCAATTGCCTGCACGAACGAAAGTCACCCTTCACAACAGAAGAGATGACCCTACTCAGATTTAATCCTGTACACATGTGTAATTTTATTAATCTGTTTCGAACTGACGAGAAATCTTGAGAAGGTGAACAGTGCGAAATGTTCGTTCAACGTGCCTGATTTTTAAATTGTTTAGATGAAGGAATCTCACGTGTTGAAACTGCTGAAATGAAATAAAATGAGTAATTCGAGGAACCAAATTTTAACAACGCTGCATATGTTAATGCACCCGCCAAAAGCTTGACCACGTTAAGCAAAAAGATAGGTGGAAACAGGACCACGAAAGCACACATATAAATCCGAATCAAAAAGCTTCTACCAGAAAACAGATTCGTAAGCTTCGGATGCAGAGCTTTTCTTCTTTGCCAGCTGAAAACATACTTCCCTGCGGTAGTTACCGGCAAGGTGTTAATGCATCCCCGGCTGCGGACGTAGTGCTACATACTTTATGATTCGAGCCAAAGGTTGCTGACGTAGTGCCGAGTCTTTTATGGGGCTTTGTCGCTCTATTTTTTAGAGCGGAACGTATGGAGCTGTAAAAATCCTGCAACCGCTCTCTCGATGTTCCTTTTTGAAGATTTATCAACGACCGATTTCGCTCTCGATCTCGAGAAGATCTTCCATATTATCTTCTATATTTGTCTATGCACGTTTTCTTTAATATCCATTTTATATATCAGTAATCTTTATATGCGTCTATATTCATATAGACATGTCTTGTATATCTCTTTGTGTATGTCTTCTTACATGGCAATTTTCTATATGAGTCACGTTTATATTTGCCTATATTCAGACGTGTCTTCTATATCTGTCTATGAATGTCTTCTATGGCTTCTTATGTGGCCATGTTCTATATCAATCATCATTATATGCGTCTATATTCATATAGACATGTCTTGTATATCTCTTTGTGTATGTCTTCTTACGTGGCAATTTTCTATATCAGTCATGTTTGTATTTGCCTATATTCAGACATGTCTTCTGTATCTGTCTATGTATGTCTTCCATGGCTTCTTATGTGGCCATGTTCTATATCAGTCATCATTATATGCGTCTGTATTCATATAGACATGTCTTTTATATCTCTTTGTATATGTCTTCTTACATGGCAATTTTCTATATCAGTCATGTTTGTATTTGCCTATATTCAGACATGTCTTCTGTATCTGTCTATGAATGTCTTCTATGGCTTCTTATGTGGCAATTTTCTATATCAGTCATGTTTATATTTGCCTATATTCAGACATGTCTTCTATATCTGTCTATGTACGTCTTCCATGGCATCTTATGTGGCCATGTTCTATATCAGTTATCGTTATATGCGTCGATATTCATATAGACATGTCTTGTATATCTCTTTGTGTATGTCTTCTTACATGGCAATTTTCTATATGAGTCACGTTTATATTTGCCTATATTCAGACATGTCTTCTATATCTGTCTATGTATGTCTTCCATCGCTTCTTATATGGCCATGTTCTATATCAATCATCATTATATGCGTCTATATTCATATAGACATGTCTTGTATATCTCTTTGTGTATGTCTTCTTACGTGGCAATTTTCTATATCAGTCATGTTTGTATTTGCCTATATTCAGACATGTCTTCTGTATCTGTCTATGTATGTCTTCCATGGCTTCTTATGTGGCCATGTTCTATATCAGTCATCATTATATGCGTCTGTATTCATATAGACATGTCTTGTATATCTCTTTGTATATGTCTTCTTACATGGCAATTTTCTATATCAGTCATGTTTGTATTTGCCTATATTCAGACATGTCTTCTGTATCTGTCTATGAATGTCTTCTATGGCTTCTTATGTGGCAATTTTCTATATCAGTCATGTTTATATTTGCCTATATTCAGGCATGTCTTCTATATCTGTCTATGTACGTCTTCCATGGCATCTTATGTGGCCATGTTCTATATCAGTCATCGTTATATGCGTCGATATTCATATAGACATGTCTTGTATATCTCTTTGTGTATGTCTTCTTACGTGGCAATTTTCTATATCAGTCATGTTTGTATTTGCCTATATTCAGACATGTCTTCTGTATCTGTCTATGTATGTCTTCCATGGCATCCTATGTGGCCATGTTCTATATCAGTCATCGTTATATGCGTCGATATTCATATAGACATGTCTTGTATATCTCTTTGTGTATGTCTTCTTACATGGCAATTTTCTATATGAGTCATGTTTGTATTTGCCTATATTCAGACATGTCTTCTGTATCTGTCTATGAATGTCTTCTATGGCTTCTTATGTGGCAATTTTCTATATCAGTCATGTTTATATTTGCCTATATTCAGACATGTCTTCTATATCTGTCTATGTACGTCTTCCATGGCATCCTATGTGGCCATGTTCTATATCAGTCATCGTTATATGCGTCGATATTCATATAGACATGTCTTGTATATCTCTTTGTGTATGTCTTCTTACATGGCAATTTTCTATATGAGTCACGTTTATATTTGCCTATATTCAGACATGTCTTCTATATCTGTCTATGTATGTCTTCCATCGCTTCTAATATGGCCATGTTCTATATCAATCATCATTATATGCGTCTATATTCATATAGACATGTCTTGTATATCTCTTTGTATATGTCTTCTTACATGGCAATTTTCTATATCAGTCATGTTTATATTTGCCTATATTCAGACATGTCTTCTATATCTGTCTATGTATGTTTTCCATGGCTTCTTATGTGGCCATGTTCTATATCAGTCATCTTTATATGCGTCTATATTCATATAGACATGTCTTGTGTATGTCTTCTTACATGGTAATTTTCTATAGCAGTCATGTTTATATTTGCCTATATTCACACATGTCTTCTATATCTGTCTATGTATGTCTTCCATGGCTTCTTATGTGGCCAAGCTCTATATCAGTCATGTTTATATTTGCCTATATTCAGACATGTCTTCTATATCTGTCTATGTACAGTAGCGGACAAAAGTTTGAAACCGCTCTAAAGAAGACGATAACTTTTTTAATATTGTCCTATACAATTTGAACTTTTTTGGGAAGCTAGATCAATTAGTTTACTATAGAATGTGAAAAGAAATTTTTTCAAAAATTGCAATTGATCGGAATTGTTGAAAAAATACTAAAAGTTGAATTTTTAACTTTTTTATGTGGGCCTATATTGATTAAAGATGGTAAAAATTGCAGATTTTCAAGATTTTCGGCAATAAATCTTGAAAATCTGCAATTTTTACCATCCTTAAACGTTTGTAGCTCATTGCAACATTTTTTGACGAAATTGTCAGAATATGTTTAATTGACACAGATCTACAAAACGTATTTTTTAAATTTTCAATATAGGTTCACATAAAAAAGTTAAAAATTCAACTTTCAGTATTTTTTCAACAATTCCGATCAATTGCAGTTTTTGAAAAAATTTCTTTTCACATCCTTTAGTAAACTAATTGATCTAGCTTCCCAAAAAAGTTCAAATCGTATAGTACAATATTAAAAAAGTTATCGTCTTCTTTAGAGCGGTTTTAAACTTTTGTCCGCTACTGTATGTCTCCTATGTCTTCTTATGTGGCCATGTTCTATATCAGTCATGTTTACATTTGTCTATATTCATATGTCGTCACATGTCATCTATGTCTGTCCGTATATATCTTCTACATATGTCTATGTATGTCTCCTACGTCCTCGTATATGTCAATCTTCCACATGTACGCTAATTCCAGAACAACCTGCACTCTCGCCCAGGTGTCTCAAGTATGTCATACACGCGGTTCTCGCGATCAGCCCTCGTCTTCCGAGCGTTTCATTAATTTTGCCGCTCCCGGATAATACAGCGATCGGTCACGCGACACGAAATGGACATCCGGCGTTCCTGCTTCGATCCCGGAGCATAGTCGCACGAATCTCCGGCTTGTTCGTACAAGTTTGCGACACGGTCTTACACGAAGGCACACACCGTCGCACACCTTGTCCACCATTTGCATCCTAAACAGGCCGGAGAAGAATTTATGCTCGCGCTCGGGAATCTCGGTGCGTGCATTCTTCCTTAACATATGCGCGAATAGATCCCGCGAATACCTCGGTGGCCGTAGCGTAATCACGATTGCACGCCAGACTGCGGATTCTATGAAAATGTTTATGAGAGAAACTGGTCCTGAAGACGAATCCTACGAAATCTTGCAGAAGCGAAATCATTTTCGTTGATCCGCGGATGCTGCAGCTTGTTTTCACAATTTGCATAAACTTCCGAACTCTACATGCAGGGATCAACTAATGAAGTTTCTAATTAATGAGTGGTTCATTCAATCCTTCGCAGAATGATTCATTTCGCACGTGAAATTCGAATTGAAATTAATCGTTTTTTCTTCAGTCGTCGCATCGGGTGTCCCAAATTCCAGTTGCTCAACCTGTTCACCCTGTTGCCTATGCCTGAGATTTGTTTGAATCGTTTCGTTGGCGCAGCGAAGGGTCCCTCCGTGTAATCCGAAGTAGCAGGCGCGCCCCGTATCGCAACAAGGCTGGATGAAGTGCTAGCCTATTCACTTCAACTCTCCTTCTCCCGTCAAAAATGTTCTCTTCCACGAGACTCTTATTACCGTGAAATTACACAAAGGGCGATGGCGACAGGGTACACGCAGGGTAGAAAAAACGTGAGGAGAGCAAGAAGAAGAAGACGAAGGGGAAGAAGAGGAGAGCATGTCCGTAGACGATGAACCCGCGAAACCTTTTGCGGAATGGAGTCACGGGGCAGATCAGGCTGGTTTCAGCGAGTCTGACATGTTCCCGTCATAAATCTGCGGCAGTGAGTAGCTCGGCTGGCGAGGGGGGCAGAAGTTTATAACGTGACGGAGACCAGGGGAGTCGCGGAGACAGCTCGCGAACGTACGAGCGAGAGGAGTGAGCAGAAGCGAGCCAGAGAGGGGCAGAGAGAGAGAGCGAGAGAGGTACAGACAGGGAGAGAGTGCGCGGGTAGCACAAAAGTTATTAAATTTGATTAGACTCCGCCGCATAGCTGTGCAGGAACGAGGATAGGCTAGGTAGCGAGAGTACGGGAAGGGAATGGGGCTGCAAAAGGGGGTAGATTTCACCTGGGGTTGGTGGTCGCGGCCGAGACACGAGAGTGTGAGTTTCGAACTAGTATGAGTGCCTGGGGTATCTACGGCTTATGACGCCCCTTCTCTCTTTCTCCCTCTCCCTTCCGCCCCTCTTTCTCTCTCTCTCTTTTCCATCCTGCGCTCTTCAACTCCTACACCGGTCTCCTCGCGATTTTCCGCAGCGCCCTGGCTTTTCTCGCTCGCCGGACCTGTATCATATTAAACATAATTGTTAACCTTTTACACTCTTCCGCCCCTGCCCCGACGACATTAATACACTGCTTAATCGCGGAGGAAAGCTGCCGAATATAGAACACGTTCGTTTATGAAAATCAATCACGATATATGATTAAATGATCGAGTATGAAATGGTTAAATATTTGTTTATAAATATTTGATTACATAATACAGAGGTACTTGTTAGATTCTTATTCCCATGCCGCTATCTTCTAATAATAATTCTATTATGTTCAATAGGTGATTGACAATCACATTACAATACAGCAAACCAACAAAGGGAATCGAACAATCCGCAAACATTTCCAATTTTCTCTGCTCGAACCAAAACGTCGATCCCGAAATTTCCGGGAGATTTGCGTGATTTTCGGGGGACAAGGTTGCCATTTATACGATTTTCAGAAATGATCGTACACATGAAAGCAAGTCATTCGCAGCTATTGATTCGAAGTGTGAAAGGGCTTATGGGTAAAATGCTTTTTCGAGCGGTACACAAAATGTTTCGATTACATCCTGCGTTTGACATCGAATACGCGCATGGTTTGTTTGATGCAACATGCATTTTTCAAATCGTGCCTTATCCGCGCAAAAAACAGCTAAACTCCGTTCAACGGTGCAAACATTTATGTTGGAAGCGAATGCGCTTTGATAAATATTGCGGATTTTTGCGTTCTAGTACGCAGTCTGTTCAAAAAGTTCCAAGATGGCGTAATAAAAAATTGGATTCTGTTGATTAATCTCATTGATCGATCTCTAACCACTACAAAGCATTGAGGAATTTATCTTTTGTTACCTGTTTTAATTGCTCGGTTACTGTCCGTCTTATAGGACTCACCTCTTCACAATACGTTCGCTTCATTGGTAAATCCCAAATATAGGCAACCCCAAATCCGGCAAATGTATTGGGTTGGAAGGAAAGCTCGTAGCGTTTTTAAATTAAAATTGAAAGCTAAAATTCAGATATTTATTCATAGATTTATTCAATAACATATTTTCCATTCTGTTCTATTACTTTTTGCCATTTTCGACTTAAAACTTCTCGTGTTATTGAATAAACATATGAATAATATCTTAATTTTATCTTCGATTCTTAATTTGAAAACGCTACGAAATTTCTTTCCAACCCAATAGTTAATAACAGGGTAATTATACAGAAGCAGATACACCACCAATTATGATGACCTTGAAATATGTTGTACAGCATATAATATATAAAATCAAGCCGTTTTAAAAATACTCACATGGGTATCGCGAGACAAGAAAATTGCAGGGCACCAAGAAAGGTTGAAATCACATAAGGTGAAGTGCCCTAAGTCTGGACAGTCCAAAAGTGATACCTAAATCTGGACAATTGAATTTTCATAGTAAAATCAGTAACTAAGAGATTAAATAATTATATTATATATTCTGAGGCCTTAGCTACAAGTAGGTGTGAATATTATTTCATTAAGACATCAATTGAAATTTAAAAATGAATTCAAAGTTCATCTGAAAACAGTATACAAAATAGTCTATTTACATGCGAATCATGTGCATTTATAGTTCGAACTTTTGTTAGAAAAAAGATATAATTTAAGCCCTCAGACAAAAAATATTATCACGCATAATAATATTGATATTTTAAAATAAATTGGCAATCAAACTTAACGTAAATAATAATTACACTGTCCAACACCAAATTTGTGCCCTCATTACTGTTGGGTCCTTCGTATAGAGTTTTTTGCGCTGATTCCGAATCTGTTTTTAATTATTTTCCTATACACACAGTTTTTGAGAAACATGACTTTGAAAAAAAACATATTTTTCAACTTTAAACAAATATTGTAGTGTTATTATAAAAGATATTGAATTCTCCATTATAGTAAAAGATTCTGTCGACTTTCCCGAATACAGCGATATCAAATATTAATACATTATGATCGTTTAAACATGTTTAAATAATCACCAAAGGCGGAGAGACACCACTTTTGTACCAATTTTTGAGGGTATTTTTCAATTTATCTCAAAAAATAAGGGTCCAGCGGAAAATCGAACTATACCATGTGATAGAGCAGACTTTTATCTTGAGAAACCCCGCTTTGAAGTTTGAAACGTCGACGTTTTTTTCGAACCAGAAAGCAAAATATCTTCGCCCGACATGAGTTGCCGCCAGTGGCGCTCACCATTGTAACGGTCGTTCGCCGCTCCGTATCCCGTCGCGGCGCCATATCTCGTCCCGAGGGCCACTGGCGGCCACTCATGTCGGACGAAGATATTTTGCTTTCTGTTACGAAAAAAACGTCGACGATTCAAACTTGACAGGGTGGCTTCTCAAGATAAAAGTCTGCTCTATCGCATGGTATAGTTCGATTTTCCGCTGGACCCTTATTTTTTGAGATAAATTGAAAAATATCCTCAAAAATTGGTGCAAAAGTGGTGTCTCTCCGTCTTTAATGATTATTTAAACATGTTTAAACATTTATAATGTATTAATATTTGATATCGCTGTATTCGGGAAAGTCTACAGAATCTTTTGCTATAAAGAACAATTCATTATCTTTTATAATAACATCACAATATTTGTTTAAAGTTGAAAAATATGTTTTTTTTTCAAAGTCATGTTCCTCAAAAACTGTGCGTATAGGAAAAAAATTAAAAACAGATTCGGAATCAGCGCAACAAACTCTATAAGAAGGACCCACCAATAGTTAGGGAACATAAGAAAAGTTGGAATTTGTTGGACAGTGTTATTAATCCAAGTATTAGGTGTCCAAGATTAGGACTGTTTTCAAATATAAGTACTCCATACTGGGACGCGATGACAGTAGCTGTCCCACTCTAAGCTTATACGCAATGTGCTTACGCCTGAAGTCGGACACGTGTTTGTGAATAAAATCAACGCATTGTTTGCAAATTATTTAACTACATGTACGTATAATTAGTCTTCTATTAGCTTGAATAACGTATGTAGAAAATGTATTCCGGTTGTGACGTTAATAATACTTTATGTTTACATCTTAAATCTATCAGTATTACTACCTAACCTTAAAAGTTGTATTATGACAAGTTTTATTAAAACAGTAAATGAAAATAAATATATATTTGGTGAAATAATACAATACTATAATCTATGATAAGAATACTACATATTACGCAAAGCATCTTCTATTCGTCATGCGCAACAGCGCCACCAACCAACGTTTTAGGTTATGTTCGCTCGATCAACTCGTAAATTGAATTTGTCCCGATATAGGCTTTACTTCTGTCCAGGTACTAGCTTAGATTGGATTTAACATGTCCAACTATAGGTTTGAATTATTCTTGTTAATACAATTAAGATATTAACCTAAACAATGATTTTTTAATTTTAAATTACTTTACAAACTCTGAACTGTATGTTAAAACTCTTAAGAAATTGTTTTTGTTTATTTAAAGTGATAAAATTTAAAATAGTAAAACATGCTGTCCAGGCATAGAGCACTTCACCTTAATACTCTGTAAGTTTATGAGTGGTACTACTGGTACTAGAAATGAACAATTAATTCGAGACTTTTCTGAACAGATCCTTCATACGACAATGATGCGAATGTATGAACAAACGATTGAAAGCGGGAGTTTGGTCTGAGGGCGGAAAAGACGGGGACCAAAAATTGCGTTCCTTCGAAAGTAACGGCGAGAAAGCGTTCTTTCGTATTGTTCCATGGGGTAAGCGCCGGGACGCGGCGCCTTGCCGGTTACCTGGAATTAAAATGAGGTTGCCCGCACCGCAACTACCGCAGTTACCCGCAGTGTCTCCTCGGGAATTCCGAGGTTACGCTCTTACGAGCTCCCAGCAGGCGTGTGATCGCCGACTTGTGGACACTGAGAACACTTTGGCAAGTTTGTAGCGGCGGCCTTAACGAAGCGAGACCTACTGCAGCACCGAGACCTCCGGTCCACCATAGCTTTCGAGTTAAGACTGCCCCTTTATAGTGACCCGTTTCGCGTGTGTGAACTCGCAACGGCTCGTTTGTCTCCCTCCCTCCCCCATTCTCTCTCTCTCCCTCTCATTTGTGCTCCGGGCCGGTCCGAACCCGCGCCGAGCAATCTCTCCCGATAAATTCTCTGTAACTGGAACCGGTGATCGCTGTCCCGCGTGAAAATTAATCGAACGTAAATCCATTTGGGCGCAAAACAATGTATACGCGGTACAGTAACCCCGGCTCAACGTATCCTATCAAAATCGTCGGTGTAATTGACGGAGGAATTATTCACGTAGCTGCCCGGACAAAAGCGGAATTGCGCCGCTGTGTTTGTCGAAGATTCGAACAAGTCGACCGTGTCTTTAGGAAATTTTGACGAAATGGAAAGGAATACAGAGTAGGGGGAAAAGTTATCCTTTCTCTGCCAGTACCGGATTAGTCGCGACACATTGTGACACATGCTCGACAGAGACAAAGCGCCTCACGTGACTAGGCCGTGGCGGAAGCGTGGGGGGAGTAGCGTGGTAGAAAGGGAAGGCAGAGTGGGGAGTCAAATCTTAATCTGGCGACTCTGGTTGATACAATGCAATTATTCGGACACTGTGTGTTTGTAGCAGCAATTATGGTTAGATTTTTCTGGCTTGTTAGTTGACTGATCTTTATGATGGAGTTTAATTCTGTATACGAAGACGTAGGTAGCTGTTATTCGATATTTTATATATTTAATATATTTATAAAAATTTAAATATATATAATATACGACAGAGCAATTACCGAGGATTAAAGAATATCGACGAATATCGAGGAACAGATGATAACGACGATGTGTTCCGACACAGCAAAATATTTTGGACCAGCCTCGAAATGAACCGAGCATCTGTTTTAATCGGCTTCGGATTTGAGCTGGGTTCGGCTCTTCGAACATTTATTTCAATCAAAGTTTCAAACATCGGAACAAGCAGATTTGCCAGCGTTACCGTCGGGGCTAATGAAACGCACCGTTCAAGTGTTCTCTTCGTTTATCCTCAAACGCATGATGCTCGCTTTGATCTTTCGTTCAGTGGCTTAATGTTCCCCGCCTTCCTCCTCCTCCGTGGGGGTCGTTCTCTTCGACGTTTTGTCCCGCGACGTGTATTACCACGAAACTTTTAATTAAAAATCCACGATACGGTAATTCGGTTCGCGAGAATCTAAACCGTCAGCCATTCCTGTGATTAAAGGCGAATTTAGCCTTTTCAGTTTGCACGCGGGACTCGGATGATTCATCCATAATGACAGGAATCAAGATCGTTTTCGTCCGCGTTCCATCCGAAGTGATTAGCGAACGATATAGCGTTTCTACTTTTGATAAAGTGACGATTCACCCAAAATGAAACAGTGGAACGACAGTGACGAGTCTTAGCAAACGGATGATGTCCAGTTGCCCGGTTCGATTTTAACACTAACCTACCGAGCATTAAAAGCGACTGACATGTATGATGTTTATAAACACAGGATTTTAAAGTTATATATACTTTTTACTATTCTCGTAATAGTAATACAATTTATTTCGATCATTTCCCGATTGACTTTTACGGACTTTTTCAAGCTCAAATTCTGTAAATGATTTCACCCTGTTCTACTCATCAAGAGAATACGCTCGATAGGACCGTGTTTAAAGAGCACGCGTCCCACGCCCATGCACGTGATATCCTTCCCAGTTTTCTGTTTGCTCTCTTACCTAGAAAGGAGGCCACTCTGGTCTTTGAAAATATCTCTGCAAAAGGATTCGGTTAAATTCGTAGGAGTGACAAGGTTATGGACGTTTGAGGACCGTAAGCTCCAACTGTGTAGAACCGATAGTGTGACTGTGTAGAATCACATGTTCCGGCCGTAGCTCCGCCCAAACCAACCAGATTTCCTAACAGGACACGATCGACACGAATCAAACCGTCAAGAGTGTTTTGTCGCGGAACTGTCGGTTCGCGAATGTTCCGGATCACTGCCCGCCAAGTTAATCTTGGACAGCTAGTTCAAATGATATGATGATCGCAAAAGACAATGATTGGTTCGCATGAATTGAAATCGCATGAATACGTTAAAAGAAGCGTTTCGTCCCGGCCTGCTAGTGGACTCGTCAGTAAGGCTCATCTAGCAAGTCCTGCCTTATACGCGCGCAGATGATGATAATGATTCGCCGTGATGATTCGAACGCACGCGAGGGATCTCGACTGATGTGATCCCGTTCGCGAGGGATCTTGACCGACGCGATCCCGGTTTGTCGGGTGTCCTGACCGCTGGACAACGAACTACCGTGATGCTAACTTCCCACGTATGATTGACAAGACAACGGCTCGTGCGTTGTACTTGTCTACCCGAGGACTGGAGAATGTCACGGCGTTAGAGCGTAAAACTCAACTGAGCGACTTCGTCTTCCAGTCCTAACGCGATGCTCGTTGGGTCTCGAATAAGAAATAAGATGCACTGATTGGTTCCTGTCGAAAGTTGCATTTCCCAATCAGTACACTTTCGACTTCTAGGACGTCCTTCCTGTAGCACTGAATGAGGCCCTGGGAAGGAGGAGTGGGGCGATATCTAACGCAGTCGACGACGCGACGGGTCTCGGTAATTCGACACCGCGCGTAACGGTCGCGGGCGGTCTTTCGGAGAGACTAAATTTATGGCACCTTGTATATTCAAGTGTGTATACAAACTAAACGTTAGTCAGATGCCTTGACTGTTCACCGAATGACCCTAGTTTGTTTAATTCTCGAAGAAGAGATTTAGACACGAACGTACCATAAATTCTGTCCGAAGGAAACACGAATATTGTTCCTGCGCGACGGAACAAGAGTGAGAATTGACCGAAGGTGACCAATTATGAGAATCGTCTTGCAGCGAGCAAAGCGAAATCGGGGTACAGGGATCGACGGAAGGGATTGCGAAGAGGATTGCGTAGAGCGACAAGGTAGCAGCGTGGTGGAATCAGGATTGCCGCAGACGTTGGGCCATAGATCAAGCGAGTTAGTTCACCGGGAACCATCGAATCCGCGCTCATTTCCGAATGACCCTGGTTTGTTTAATTCTCGAAGAAGAGATTTAGACACGAACGTACCATAAGTTCTGTCCGAAGAAAACACACAAATATTGTTCCTGCGCGACGGAACAAAGAGGAACAAACTTTTCAAAGGAATCATGGGTCAAAAATGAACCGTCCTCTTGAAAATTGAGGTTAAAATTCAAATAACGCATACACTTACTTGGCTCAGAATTTCATTACAACATAACGTAATATAATAGATCTATTCTGAGCCCCAATTCTGAATCAAGTAACTTTATATGTTATTTGAACTTTAACGTCATTTTTTACCAATGGTTCCTTTGAGAAGATGGTTCCTCTCATTTGACCTGGAAACGTCTGTTAAGGTCAATTTTGCATAAAACTTTTTTAACAGATCCTTGCCGATCTTAAGGTGTAGAATCACCCAGTACATTTCAAACGAAGCAGTTTAAATACGCCTTAACAAGCACGGGATTCGAGGAAGAACCGGACAGGCCGGCGCGGCGCAGCGAAATTCATTATCGAGATGCATTTTCGACGAGTAAACGCGGTTTTAGATCGGCTCGGCGCCGCGCAGCAAGGCGCGCGAAACATTTTCGATTCTATCCTCGGCGATTCTACACTCTTTATGAAACACCGACAAAGCCACCGCATTCTATTTACCGTTGCGCAAGCTGGGCCCTCGCGGCTGACTATTTATTGCTTCCATTTCCTCGCTTCGTAATTTCGTCGGCGGCGCCGCGAGGGACGCGTGGCGATCGCGAATTTCGCATTGACACGCTACGTATTCGGAAATGCACGATTCCTTCCTCGGAAACGCGTCTCGTCCTCCGATCTTTTCGCGGTCCCGCGGTGCCACTGAAATCCATATTTTTCATCAGCATCATCATAATACGAACGTTCCTCGTTCCCCGGTTCGCGTCTGGATCAATATAATATACATATACCCCGGTCGTTAGACCGCGGCGTTGTATGCAGATTCATACTTTTGCGGGAGAGCCGAAGGGAGTCCTGAACAAAATGAAATTCCATTTTCTTCGCGAGAGCGGTCCTGGTAAATGGAAAATAAAATGCAGCGGCGTCCGATTCCATTAAAATTTTCATTTCCTGTAGAATGTATAAAATTCTACGGTCTAATTATCATCCGCGATGCCTTGCCCCCGCGCGTGATACAGCGCGTCGACGGCGATCATACTAATCGGTCGCGAAAACCGATCAAGAATCCCGAGCCGCTTTGAAACGGAAGGACGACAAAAATTATTTAACGCTTCCGATGGCTCGGGTTCGTTAGAGTGCAGTCCCGCGATCGATGGCTCGCAATTCCAGGCCACTCGATGCTAAATCATGACCCCCGGTGCTGAATGCGCAACCTGTCCCATGGTGAACCGGTTATGACATTCGCGAGCCGGAAAATCCGCCCACGCGCGTGCGATCCCAGGTATTTCGCCGAAAAAAGCTCGACGCATTCCGCGAGTTCACGCGACGGTATTTAGCTCGGCGGTTTCCGATACCCGCTGCCGCGACGCAAATCACTCGAACGAAGGAACACGAAATTTTCTGACCCGCGGCCACACACCTGCATTTTCGATCGGAAACCGGCGGCGCCGAAGCATTCCGAGGATTCCTGGATGCTTCGCGGATATTTGACGGACCGTTTCGCCCATTGGAATTGACCGACCTCGCGATTATCGTCCAACCGATCCAATGATTCTCGTAGTTATCGGCTGCAACGTGGTATTTGACCCTAAAAACCGGTAAGAACTATTCTAGCGTTATTTATAGGTTCGAGTCCATGATATGTGAATTCGTCTGAACGTCAACTACGATGTCCTGAAATAGAAAATGAATATTGTTGTTGGGAGTAATTTCTGTAATAAGTTTATTACAGAATACTATACATACAGGGAGGTCCGTTTAAGTACGAACACCTATATATCTCGGTTATTACTAGTCGTATAAAAAATCTCCACCGAATAAAGTTATACTGTTTCAAGGGGCGAATTTGATGATGGTAAAAATTTTTTCTCAAAGTCATTTTTTTACAAGATTTCAAGGTCATTGATATTTTTTTTAAATGGAATGAGGTATTTTTTAATACATCAATCGATGCAGTTGGACATCCGTTATAAAAAAGTACTAACCCATGTATGTCGAAAAGTTAGTAGTTCAAGAGATATTTCAATTTAAATAACTCTAAAATACCATTACTGTCTACAGCTGCATCGATTGATGTATTAAAAAATACCTCATTCCATTAAAAAAAAATATCAACGACCTTGAAATCTTGTAAAAAAATGACTTTGAGAAAAATTTTTACCATCATCAAATTCGCCCCTTGAAACAGTACAACTTTATTCGGTGATTTTTTGTACGACTAATAATAACCGAGATATATAGGTGTTCGTACTTAAACGGACTCCCTTGTATATTTAGTAATAGATACATACGTACGTACGAGTAGATGTATGATTAACCCTTAAAACTCGGAACTATTTTAACTCGAAAATTAATCGTTTCTTTCGACATAGAATAATTCCATTGTATATGATTTTTTTCATTTTATGGATATGAAATTGATATAACATAATACCTCATACAATACTTAACCCTTCACTGCATGATCTTCTTAATTGTGATGAAAAAATTGACAGAAGGTCAGTTTTTGTGTTTTATTTAAGGGAGAAATATTTTTAAAAATTAAAACATCATTCTATCAAATGAGATAAAATGTGTAGAATACTAAGAAACACATTCTTAGGTTACTATATACCAGATTTGTTAACTGTATCAGATATGATACACTATGCAGCGAAGGGTTAAATATGAAATAATTGGTTAAACACCAACATATTTACTAATATAAGCTATATTTTCAGTAATGGTATAGCAATTTTTAGTGGTGACTCTCTCTTTCGCTCTGGGTCACCAGTCGAGTGCTAAGAGTTAAGCAAGCAGAAGTGCACGTGGAAGAGCGATTATTGTAATAGAAGACCTAAGAGTTACCGTAATAAAAACTGTTGGAGTGACATAAGAGTCACATAATACTTCGTGCGTTTGTTTGCGGGCCGCTCCCCCGCGACTGTTCGTTTATGTTTTTGTTTCTAGAGATCCTATTCTTTTTTCTTTACCTCCTTCTGATGGCTCTCTCGCCTTTTGTTCGTGCAGTGTGCAACATCACGATTCTTATTAAACTACATAATTTACGTGTGTCCTTTTTATTTTGGAGTAACCCCAGTCCTCAACAAAAATAAAGTGAAAGTACTTAAAATTTTAAAATCTGAACAATTAGTACTTCAATATCCATAGTGACTTTCGTGTATAATTAAGGACCTACTGGTGACGCACCAGTAGTCACTAACAATAAAAATCAAATAACAATGAAAAGGTAACGCTTCCAAAACGAATTGAAGTATTAAAATTAACAATGGTGAATATGTACACAGAGAAAAAGAGTAGCTCTCTCACGAAGACAGCGAGTAGCTCTCCTGCGAGGAGAAAGAGAGGGAGCAGGGTGTTTCTTGAAAAAAGATGGCGGAACGCCGCGGTTAACCGAGAACAAAGACGCGACTGAGAACAATCAGCGCAAGCTTGACGGACGAGTAGGAAACACATAGGGGACAGTTTAATAGCAATATTGGTCACTGTTAACTATACGACCGTAATTAGAGCCGCGGCTATTGGTATTCTGAGGGATTCCTGAAGCTAAAGCCCCGCAACAGCGTGCAGCGCTACATAATTTACCGAAATAGCTGTACGATCGCGGCCGGCATACCTTTGATAACGTCATTAAATGCGCATTCTGCGGTATGGGCCCGGTTCCTCAGCCAATTTTCCGCGATGACAAAGAGTGTGTGTGCGCGTGTGTGTGGGTGGGTGGAATTGGCTTCCCCGTCTGCTGGATCGCATCAAGATCTTCCGGGCACGCGATACGCCACCGTCCCATTCTAATCATTCGGAATTGTATCGAAGAAATTGCAATCGGACGCTCCCGCGGAAATTCCTTCCCCGGGAAAAACTCGATTATGCGATCCCTTGGACGATTTGCGAAGCTCGGGCTAAACGACGCCGAAACATCGACGTGTTATTGCAGGGGGAAGGGAGACGCGCGGCGGCTTCAGAAAATGAAACCTTCGAGGGAATTCGCCAACGTGCGCGGATCTGCCGGGTCCTGCTATCACGTTACCCGACAGTGTCGTTTGCGCGCTGATTCCCGGTCCCGCTCTCGTTTCGCCACCGCGTAATAGGCGTTTCCCTTTCGTTTGTTTACCATTTCCAACGAAAGCGCGAATTGCTCGGCCGGTGTCCCAGAAAATTTCAAGGAACACGTCGCGCCGGATCTCTTAATCCGAATGATCCCGTTCCGCCGAATAAATCGACCGATCTTGCATTCTCCAACACGGACCACTGAAACACTAACGCAGAGTAAGATCTGAAATTAATTTGTCCTGCGATCAAGTAGCAACTCAAACTGTCGCACTTCATGGAAAAATGTTGCCGTCGAGGATTTCTATTTTTACCACGCTTATATTAGCTTGCCGAGTTGTCGTTGTCGACGTTGTCGTCGTTGTCGATGTTGTCGTTGTCGTTGTTGTATGCGTCAAATCTTGAAATCGAATTTTAAACCACCTCCCAATGAGCTAGAGACTTGAAACTTTAAGCATAGCTCAGATCTGGGTGACAATGCAATATTGAAAAACAAATTTAAAAAAAAACTATGCGTTTAGGAGATATAAACAATTAAAAATTTAACCGTTACACCTCCCCGCGCGACGCTCGGTAGTACGTCATCGCGGCCAGCGATCCCCACTCCGCGTGCCTGCGCTGACCTACTCCACTACGTGTTCCCACTCCGACTCATCTCCACTCCACTGGCCCACTTCGCATCGTAGGAGCTCAGTTTACTTACTGAGTTGGTTAGGATTAGGTCGGGTGGTGGGCGACAAGGACCGGCGATTCTGCTCGGTAAGCGGCTCGCGGTCGTCACTACAAACCAATATGGCGACGCCTTTACCTGTCAAAAATCCTACAGAATGGAAATTTCAATTTGCAGCCGCCATGACACAATATTTTTCCTTTTACAAAGGATGGTTGAATTTACAGGTTGAAGTGGTAATTGAAATCGATTACAAGATATGTAAAGACTAAAAAGTAGAAAATAAAAAATATATAAAAAAACTTTTGAAAAACCACGCTTATATTAAATTGCACTAAAAAGGAGAAAATAATTTTTTTAGACATTAGCGACAATAAATAAAAGCGTGGAGGGCAAAACTGTATTGACGGAATCTTCGTGGGCGCTCCACGCTTTTATTTATTGTCGCTAATGTCTAAACAAATTATTTTCTTCTTTTTAGTGCAATTTAATATAAGCGTGGTTTTTAAAAAGTTTTTTTATATATTTTTTTATTATTTGTAGAAATCATTTGACTCAGTTTGTTGTATTTATTTATATCTGTAAGTATATTTATTATCTTTATTATAATTATGACGAAATCTTGTGTGTGAACGTGGTTGTCTTTATATTCAATAACCTCAACTGCCACGTGGCCCGCTCACTCAGAGTCGCCAGATGATGGGAGGGAGCACGAATTGGGGGGAGAAGGGTCTCTCTCTCTGCCAGTACCGGATTAGTCACATGACATTGTAATACATGCATGACAGAGACGAAGCGTGGGGGAATAGCGTCGTAGAAAGGGAAGATAGAGTGGGGACGCAAGTCTTAATATGATGCGAATCATGCAAAAGAAATAAGAGATGCCGACACCGCGGACGCCGTGACAACACCCACCGGCAGCTCCATAGAATATTTTACTTTATACTCGACATTATTAGAAAGGGTATAGCCGGATAAGATTACTTCTGTACAATACTCAAGGTTTATCAGAACCTGATAGACTTACAGAATAAATAGAACGTAACAATTTTAATGTTAGCTTAGTTCTTCGCGGGAAAAACGTCGAAAAAATCGGTTTTTATTTTTTTTAACAACGGCGCACCAAACCAAAAAATCTGAAAAAATTCATGAACAATACTTATAACAATATATCGCTACTGTAAAAATATAAATGTTGTCACTCTAGAACTTCCATGTGAAATCTGCATTTTTTCTATTTTTTTGAGATTTTTGATTTTTTACAAGCAGGATTTTCACTTTAAAAATCTGAAACCAATTGCAAAGTATGTATTTGGGTTCTTGACATGTGTCAGATTTTTCTCAGAATTTCTAAACGTCATTAACTAGTGAAAAATGGCCAAAAACTGATTTTTCGATTTTACCCCATAACTACCCTCCCGATCGAGATACAGGGTTGAAATTTTGCACAGTATGTTTTTTTGGTGCTCTATCGAATGGCACATCGTCGATAAAATTCGGTTCAAGGACATGTTTGACTATCTTATCCGGCTATACCCTTTGCTTTCACTTTTGTTATTCAGAATCATCATTCTTTTGTACCCTCTGAAAATACGATGTAGCGATGAATACGAATTTCTACAATGTGGGGTTTCGAGCGCGCAATACATACTTACTTTTCCAATTACAACCGTCCTGCTATTTCACTCATAGAAACGGTGGAAATAAAGTTTTACTTTTATGCTTCATTGAGCGGAATATTAATTATTCGGAAGCTTTTCAAATATAATGTAGAAATTCGAATGCGTAGCAGAGCGTACAGATCCTAAATTCATATTTTCAGAAGTGAAGCTGTGCTGGTTTTTAATCTACATAGTCGCCAAATACTTTTATTTTTTATCGAGGATATTATCTGTACGGCGTGGGCTTTAGAAATATAATGTAGAGGTTCGAATGGCGCGGCGCGCTGTAAATTCTTATTTTTAGAAGTAAAGGCGCGTTGGTTTTTTAATTTATAAAGATGCTCGAAGGGGTTAACGAGGTTGAAAAGGGAAAGGGAGTGTTCAAGAAGCGGGCACACCTGGCTGGCTCGGCTTACGGAGCACGTAGTGTCGCAGTCGAGGTTGACCTACATATAAGCCGCACCACAGTCTGATCCCGTGCAAACCCATTCCCCTGCGACAGGCTAGCCGACTGTTAGAAACCCGCCTGCATATTTACACGCGACCAGAAGAATACCTACGCCTCTCGTTCTGCTCGTCCTGCGCGAAATCTCCTTGGGAAAAGGAGTAGTGGAGAAAATAGTCGCATTTTCATGGAGAAAGCCTCTCTTGTCGATAAAACACAAGAAATTAGGGAAAGAAGTCGGTGGTTCTCTCGCGAAGTAAATCAGTAGCACTTTTATGAAGAAAAATGTTATCCTTGAGACAGCATAACTTCTGAAAAGTTTCCACATACAACGATAAATAAGACAACCATTTAGGTGATCCAGCCGAGCCGAGACGACACGTTCGACGTCCACCAACGCCGGGCAGCTGCAAATCGTTGGATTATGCAAGACGACTGGACCCCGAGGACGATATTTCTGTATTTACTCCGAAGGCGCCGGCGAAACTTTAACAAACACTCCGATAAACACTAGAAATCCAGTGAAATACTACACCCCCGTACACGCTTATCCGGCACACGTTCGATTATCCCGCGAGTAATCAGAGGACGCAGGCTCTTTATACGTTCGGGAACACGCGCGTTAACTAGGATTAATCTTTAAAGCCACCGGCGCGGCGGGACCCTGCAAACTCGAATTCGTTACTACAACGACTACTAATGCTGCCATTTCATTTTCCTAACACGGAGACCCTCAGATCTCAGATCGGGATTCGCTCTCTCGAACTTCTCTCGCAGATCGTGAGCGGCGCGGTCGATCTAATTCCGAAGTCCGGACAAAGAAATCCCGCGGACGCGGCTGTTAATGCATTATTACCGAAGTTAGATTGGCTCTAAGGAACTTTTCGGCCCGCGAAATTAATTTTTTCTCCGTTCGGTCTCTGTGAAACGATCTTCTCTCTTGTTCCTGTGAACGCTTCTTTTTGCAACTCGGTTTTTACCTTTGACTTAATTATAATCAGCAGTTAGATTCCAATTGTATGTATTGGTAATGAGTAGACAGCGGATTTTATGCATTTATGACAAAAATGAGTAGGTGTAATTTTAAAATATTCAAAACATTCGACGAATTTAGAAATACTTTTGTATAATTTCTAACCTATTGGAATATTAAATGAAAAAATTAATTTCTATGTCACTCCGGTTTGTTGTATATGCTGGAACGCTTTTATTTTGCATAAAGATCCGCAGTCTAGTAATCAGTAATACTTACAGTGTTATTGATAGACTGATCTTTGTGCGCTTGAAAAATCATTTATATTATTATTTGAATATAATAAAATGTGCAGCTTTCTCTTCCTACAATGAATCGCCTAATTAATTGACTTGTTGCACTGCGACTTTCTTTACATCTCGAATGCCTCTTTGTCAATCATTGTTCGGCTCTAAGGAACTTTTCGGCCCGCGAAGTTAATTTTTTCTCCGTTCGGTCTCTGTGAAACGATCTTCTCTCTTGTCCCTTTGAACGCTTCTTTTTGCAACTCGGTTTTTAAAGGGATTGTAACTTGCTGGTTAGGACAGATGGACTTAATTATAATCAGCAGTTGGATTCCAATTGTATGTCTTGGTAATGAGTAGACAGTGGATATTTATGCATTTATGACAAAAATGAGTAGGTGTAATTTTAAAATATTCAAAACATTCGACGAATTTAGAAATACTTTTGTATAATTTCTAACCTATTGGAATATTACGGGAAAAAATTAATTTCTATGTCACTCCGGTTTGTTGTATATGCTGGAACGCTTTTATTTTGCATAAAGATCCGCAGTCTAGTAATGAGTAATACTTACAGTGTTATTGGCAGACTGATCTTTGTGCGCTTGAAAAATCATTTATATTATTATTTGAATATAATAAAATGTGCAGCTTTCTCTTCCTACAATGAATCGCCTAATTAATTGACTTGTTGCACTGTGACTTTCTTTACATCTCGAATGCCTCTTTGTCAATCATAGTTCGGCTCTAAGGAACTTTTCGGCCCGCGAAGTTAATTTTTTCTCCGTTCGGTCTCTGTGAAACGATCTTTTCTCTTGTTCCTGTGGACGCTTCTTTTTGTAACTCGGTTTTTAAAGGGATTATAACTTGCTGGTTAGGACAGAGTGACTTAATTATAATCAGCAGTCGGATTCCAATTGTATGTCTTGGTAATGAGTAGACAGCGGATTTTATGCATTTATGACAAAAATGAGTAGGTGTAATTTTAAAATATTCAAAACATTCGACGAATTCAAATATACTTTTATATAATTTTCAACCTATTGAAATGTTAAGAGAAAAAATTAATTTCTATGTCACTCCGGTTTGTTATATATGCTGTAACACTTTTATTTTGCATAAAGATCCGCTGTCTAGTAATGAGTAATACTTACAGTGTTATTGGTAGACTGATCTTTGTGCGCTTGAAAAATCATTTATATTATTATTTGAATATAATAAAATGTGCAGCTTTCTCTTCCTACAATGAATCGCCTAATTAATTGACTTGTTGCACTGTGACTTTCTTTACATCTCGAATGCCTCATTGTTCGGCTCTAAGGAACTTTTCGGCCCGCGAAGTTAATTTTTTCTCCGTTCGGTCTCTGTGAAACGATCTTCTCTCTTGTTCCTGTGAACGCTTCTTTTTGCAACTCGGTTTTTAAAGGGATTGTAACTTGCTGGTTAGGACAGATGGACTTAATTATAATCAGCAGTTGGATTCCAATTGTATGTATTGGTAATGAGTAGACAGCGGATTTTATGCATTTATGACAAAAATGAGTAGGTGTAATTTTAAAATATTCAAAACATTCGACGAATTTAGAAATACTTTTGTATAATTTCTAACCTATTGGAATATTAAGGGAAAAAATTAATTTCTATGTCACTCCGGTTTGTTGTATATGCTGGAACGCTTTTATTTTGCATAAGGATCCGCAGTCTAGTAATGAGTAATACTTACAGTGTTATTGGTAGACTGATCTTTGTGCGCTTGAAAAATCATTTATATTATTATTTGAATATAATAAAATGTGCAGCTTTCTCTTCCTACAATGAATCGCCTAATTAATTGACTTGTTGCACTGCGACTTTCTTTACATCTCGAATGCCTCTTTGTCAATCATTGTTCGGCTCTAAGGAACTTTTCGGCCCGCGAAGTTAATTTTTTCTCCGTTCGGTCTCTGTGAAACGATCTTCTCTCTTGTTCCTGTGAACGCTTCTTTTTGCAACTCGGTTTGTAAAGGGATTGTAACTTGCTGGTTAGGACAGAGTGACTTAATTATAATCAGCAGTTAGATTCCAATTGTATGTCTTGGTAATGAGTAGACAGTGGATTTTATGCATTTATGACAAAAATGAGTAGGTGTAATTTTAAAATATTCAAAACATTCGACGAATTTAGAAATACTTTTGTATAATTTCTAACCTATTGGAATATTAAGGGAAAAAATTAATTTCTATGTCACACCGGTTTGTTCTATATGCTGGAACACTTTTATTTTGCATAAAGATCCGCTGTCTAGTAATGAGTAATACTTGCAGTGTTATTGGCAGACTGATCTTTGTGCGCTTGAAACATCATTTATATTATTATTTGAATATAATAAAATGTGCAGCTTTCTCTTCCTACAATGAATCGCCTAATTAATTGACTTGTTGCACTGTGACTTTCTTTACATCTCGAATGCCTCTTTGTCAATCATTGTTCGGCTCTAAGGAACTTTTCGGCCCGCGAAGTTAATTTTTTCTCCGTTCGGTCTCTGTGAAACGATCTTTTCTCTTGTTCCTGTGGACGCTTCTTTTTGTAACTCGGTTTGTAAAGGAATTGTAACTTGCTGGTTAGGACAGAGTGACTTAATTATAATCAGCAGTTAGATTCCAATTGTATGTCTTGGTAATAAGTAGACAGCGGATTTTATGCATTTATGACAAAAATGAGTAGGGGTAACTTTAAAATTTTCAAAACATTCGACGAATTTAGAAATACTCCTGTATAATTTCCAACTTATTGAAATATTAAGAGAAAAAATTAATTTCTATGTCACTCCGGTTTGTTCTATATGCTGGAACACTTTTATTTTGCATAAAGATCCGCAGTCTAGTAATGACTAATACTTACAGTGTTATTGGTAGACTCATCTTTGTGCGCTTGAAAAATCATTTATATTATTATTTGAATATAATAAAATGTGCAGCTTTCCCTGCCTACAATGAATCGCCTAATTAATTGACTTGTTGCACTGCGACTTCCTTTACATCTCGAATGCCTCTTTGTCAATCATAATTTCCTTAAAGAAAATTCCTGTATTCTCACGATAAATGTCCATAACAGTGACAGAAAATTCGATTTGAGTTTAACAGAAACTATATCGGATCTTACACTTAGTCGCCACGAGTTAGACACACGGTGTTAGCAAATTCAAAGCATTGCTTCAGGTGAACAAGTTAATTAACCGACTAGGTTAACAAGCCAGAAGTCTCGCCATTGAGGGACGATCGAGCTTCTAGAGACCGACTAGCGGTATGTTCCCGTGACGAAGCACAGACAACAGCAATGGGAATCGACGCGACTATAATTCCAACAACTGGCACACAAACGTCGCTGAGATTCGACAATGATTACGAGGCGAATAAAAAATATTCCGAGGAAAAGCGCCCGGTTAAATAACGTATCAGCTAGTATCGGTAGCCGCTGAATAGGGGAACGTGATCATTAAGCGATGCTGAACGGGTACCGTAAAAAGCAATATCGCACAAAGCGTGGCGAGAGTGAGCAAGGCAGAAAAATCGACGTTATGTGACGTTCGATTCAATAGGATCGTCTGTCGCAGTACAGTCTCCAAGGATTTTAGTACGGATTATTCCAGTACCTGTCGTTCAGTCACGGTACGATTGCCGACAAAGGAGCCGATCGATCCAAGTCCCCCTCGCGCTCTCTTTTTTCTCTCTCTGCTTCCTCTCTATCTCACTCCCTCTTCGCCACTATCTCCCTTTCTCGCTTTCTCTTTCTCTCTGGTTCCGTTCTCTCATCGTAAATCGCGAACGAACGACTCCCAAGCGGGCCGGTCGATGATCGAGAAAGTTTCGCAGATTGTTCTCGCGTGTTTGTCTGTTCTCGCCTCGGAACACGTTGATCATGCTCCTGTTCAAATAAAGCGGCCGCGTTCTGATATATCGGGGACGGGACGTGTGTCGCGTTCAGTCAACGAGTCGGACGACGAACACTTGCCAGTCTTCCATTTTATTCGCGACACACGTCGTCGGGCACATACGTCCCCGCTTCTCCCCCTCTCTCTCTGCTTCTCTTTCTGTCATGACGATATCGCGTATCTTCGGCTTCGATTTCGTTCGACGACCTCTCTCCGCACGCGTGATACACCCTTCCGCGGCCTAACTTCGTTAGAACGACCGGCCGTTCGCTATGATTCGCATCGTCGGCATTGGCTTCCGCGCGAAAACTGTTTCCGGGAAGCATTTTCCTCCCGTTGTGGAGACTGTTTCGTCGTGGATCGAAAAAGAATTTGTACTTCGGTTTAACAATAACGTTTATTGTATCGTACAAATCTGTTACCGGCAGAATTAACCTTAGGCAACTATTTCACGGAGCTAGTCGACTGTAGCGGTGTTACAAATTGAATGCGGACGTACGAATGTAATGTTCGGATGTGATCGCGTAACTATTGGGACGAGACTACGAAAGTCCTCCAGATGAGATTACAATGTTCTTTCTGCGAAGCTAAAACTGATTCCGATTTTCTGCTCCGGGGTCCGATCGCTGGTCACCTCGTTGGTGTTAAAAGTCTTCGAGGGGATGGGCCCGATTTGTCGGGAGAAGCATCTCCATTCGTTGATGGACTTGAGGGAGGAGGATCTTCCGGACAGTCCTCGCCGGTGGAGGTGGAAGTTCCTACCTCAGGTCAGTCGCGGAAATTTCGGGAAATTGCAATAACGGGAACCCCGGCGCAGCGCGACGAAAAGGCCCAAGTGGCCCGCACATGTTGTATATTTTTAACTTCCCGATTTTATAGGGAAGTTATTGTAATTACCCCGAAAATCGAAAATCGATTTTTTAGCAGATCTTCACGTTTCATGGTCATTGGAGTCATTTTAGACTATTTTCAGCAAAATGTTCGTATGTGTGTGTGTGTGTGTGTGTGTGTGTGCGTATGGCCGTTTCTATGTAATCAAATTTTTCGTTAACGTTTTCTGAAAAAGTAACAACGCGATCAGAATGATGAATGATGCAATCGATGTGCCCCGCTGTAACTTAGAGCTGATTAGATTTTGGTCCATTTTGGTCAAGTAGTTTTTTAGTTTTTTTCGAAAGGAGTTGATTAAACATTGCAATTTATACGAAAGGCGTATCCACCGAAGAAGTAAACGTAACTATATATATATATTTAGACATATTTTAAAAAAAAATTTTTTATAAAATTAAAAAAAAAATTTTTATAAAATTAAAAAAAAAATTTTTTTCTTGTTTTTTTTAATTAAAAATACTTTTTTCGAAAATTATTCCAATGCAAGAGTGAGTTAATCATCGCCGAGAATACATTTTCAAAGAATATCGATGAAAGTACAAAAACATTTATATTACAATCTTTAAATAAACAATCAGTTCAAAACGAATTGTGAACTGAGATTAAATTGAAAATTAATATAAAATATATGATAATTAATAACATTGATGTTGACGACGGATTGGTTAATGGAGCATGCGGAATATTAAAATTTATTACTTTTCAAGAAAATACTAAAATTCCGTCTATATTGTGGTTAGATTTTCAATTGGCCATAGTAGGAGTGAAAGTAAGAACTCGTTATCGTGATTATATGAAAAATGCAAATATAAATCAAAATTTAACACCAATAATAAAAAAATATCGAATCAAGTAAATATTTCGAGTGAAGAAAAATAAGAAATCACACGTAGTCAATTTCCAGTGGTTCCTGCTGAAGCGATTACGATTCATAAAAGTCAGGGACAAACATACGAGAAAGTATGTATGGATTTTAAAACATCAGAAATACGAACTTTACAAATGTTTATGTAGCACTGAGCAGAGTTTCAAAATTGAGCGGTTTATATATTTTAAGAAAATTTAAATTAATAGTATCGAAGAAAACCAAGATCAATACTGCAAACCCGGATAATGATGAGTTGTATCGTTTGCGAAAAACTAATTAAGACAATTTATTTTGCAACATTAGTATGCTATAACAAGGAACCAAGCGAGCAACGAGCATACGATATTGGTTTAATGCGACGCCATATAGCAAACATTTTGATAAGTAGAAAACTATTGAATCGGGAAGTTCTTTGTGTGGCTCGTGGAGAGTCATACACCAAATAAAAAACATTAAAAGCAGTAGGCCCTACTAGCCATACGTATCACTAACCCTCTCGCAAGAGCAGTCCTACCCGCGAGCTCGCGAAGCGAGCGAGCAACAATAGCCCTCTAGTTTATGGTCCCTTGTCCCGAGCGGATGGACAACCATCGGTTCGAACCTTGGATCCGGTACCCTAGGTATCTCGCGTACGGTACCTCTTAAGTTCGAAAAGTTAACGAATTTTTTAGTCCAAACCAGATGGCCCAAGGGGGTGCGATAAGTATTTCGAGCTCTCACGGACCTTGAGGGTAACAATGCTGTGAGGGACAGGCGCGACGGTTATACTCGTAAATAGCTAAATCTTATACCTCTCCGACGGTACTTTAACGACTATGTTAAAAATAGAAAACGCTTGCCGCGCGGAATGGCAGATGTCTTTCGAATTTAAATACAAAAATAAGACGCGACGAATAATCGATTGCGAAACCGAACAGAGACCCCCTTGCCAATTTCACCTGCCGTAGGTGCCCTCGCGGTAATTTGCTAGTATATTCTTGTGTATTTCATTATATTCTGATATATTTTAGTATATTACAGTATGTTATAGTGTGTTTTTTCAAAAATGAGAACGCTTCAAATGACCTCAGGAACCGCCTATTGCAAGGAACATTTTTGGGACACCCTGTATTGCATCACATTCTAATACATTGTAGTTATGTTGTACGAGCTAGCATTTCGATTGTCTCCTATCGGTTCGCAACGATCAGCCGCGACAGATAACGTCGCTCCCGTCCCCAACAAGTAGAAACTGCCAGTAATGGTCAGACGCATTAACCGCGCGCGCCTTCCGGACGTGCATTCGCGATCGATTTTCCTTGTGGAAGAGGCTGCCCGTGAAAAACTTTCGTTCTGTATTCCCGATATAACTTCGCACTCGAATTATCCGCTATCTTCCTGCTGTTCCTCCGGCTAGAATAAAATTTAGTAAACTTCTCTCTCGCGGCTTGATCAAACAAATCTTCCTAATTGCTCTCTGAATTCTATAATAATTCAGATATGTGGTATTTGATTTGTTGTACTTTATTTATTGAATATAGGTAAAAAGGGTATTGAATAGATTACAGATAGTATAGATGTTATATTAACGTAAGAAAAACAACAAGATACTTTAACTCGCAAGCAACGCACACGTCCTTCACTCTCCGCAGTCAACGCAAATCTCTCCATTCGCCCAAAAATGTCCTTCTCCAGTCCTCACTCACACACCCGTACTCATCCCCATAGCCTATGCGTGTCTCTGTGGAAAATCCCAGCCGACCCTTGGGCCTGGTTTTCGTCAGGGACGCTTTCTCTGTGATGGCCTTCGTCCCTTGGGCCTGGCTTTCGTCAGGCTTTCATAGCCCTCCTCCTGCCATTAAGGACCCAACGACATCCTGGTTAAAACTACGATACTACAGATATAATAGGATTGCGTTAAACGAAAAAGTAATACCGAGGTGCACTGTTGGTTTGATTTCGTATCTCGATTTCGTAACCGATGTGGTAATTGGATGCGATACTCTATAAGCTATCATCAACACAAAAATAAAATTCTACGTTGACTGCCAAGGCAGTAGTGTTAAACTACACATGAGAATCGAAGTGCGCTGTTGGTTTGATTTCGTATCTCAACCGATGTGGTAATTGGAAATGATACTCTATAAGCTATCATCAATAAAAATAAAATTCTACGTTGACTGCAAGGCAGTAGTATTAAACTAAACATGAGAATCGAAGTGCACTGTTGGTTTGATTTCGTATCCCGATTTCGTAACCGATGTGGTAATTGGAAATGATACTCTATAAGCTATCGTCAAGAAAAATAAAATTCTACGTTGACTGCCAAGGCAGTAGAGTTAAACTACACATGAGAATCGAAGTGCACTGTTGGTTTGATTTCGTATCTTAACCGATGTGGTAATTGGAAATGATACTCTATAAGCTATCGACAATAAAAATAAAATTCTACGTTGACTGCCACGGCAGTAGTATTAAACTAAACACGAGAATCGAAGTGCACTGCGGGTTTGATTTCGTATCTCAACCGATGTGGTAATTGGAAATGATACTCGATAAGCTATCGACAATAAAAATAAAATTCTACGTTGACTGCCAAGGCAGTAGTGTTAAACTAAACATGAGAATCGAAGTGCACTGTTGGTTTGATTTCGTATCTCAACCGATGTGGTAATTGGAAATGATACTCTATAAGCTATCATCAAGAAAAATACAATTCTACGTTGACTGCCAAGGCAGTAGAGTTAAACTAAACATGAGAATCGAAGTGCACTGTTGGTTTGATTTCGTATCTTAACCGATGTGGTAATTGGAAATGATACTCGATAAGCTATCGACAATAAAAATAAAATTCTACGTTGACTGCCAAGGCAGTAGTGTTAAACTAAACATGCGAATCGAAGTGCACTGTTGGTTTGATTTCGTATCTCAACCGATGTGGTAATTGGAAATGATACTCTATAAGCTATCATCAAGAAAAATAAAATTCTACGTTGACTGCAAGGCAGTAGTGTTAAACTAAACATGAGAATCGAAGTGCACTGTTGGTTTGATTTCGTATCTCAACCGATGTGGTAATTGGAAATGATACTCTATAAGCTATCATCAAGAAAAATAAAATTCTACGTTGACTGCAAGGCAGTAGTGTTAAACTAAACATGAGAATCGAAGTGCACTGTTGGTTTGATTTCGTATCTCAACCGATGTGGTAATTGGAAATGATACTCTATAAGCTATCATCAAGAAAAATACAATTCTACGTTGACTGCCAAGGCAGTAGAGTTAAACTAAACATGAGAATCGAAGTGCACTGTTGGTTTGATTTCGTACCTCAACCGATGTGGTAATTGGAAATGATACTCGATAAGCTATCGACAATAAAAATAAAATTCTACGTTGACTGCCAAGGCAGTAGTGTTAAACTAAACATGCGAATCGAAGTGCACTGTTGGTTTGATTTCGTATCTCAACCGATGTGGTAATTGGAAATGATACTCTATAAGCTATCATCAAGAAAAATAAAATTCTACGTTGACTGCAAGGCAGTAGTGTTAAACTAAACATGAGAATCGAAGTGCACTGTTGGTTTGATTTCGTATCTCAACCGATGTGGTAATTGGAAATGATACTCTATAAGCTATCATCAAGAAAAATACAATTCTACGTTGACTGCCAAGGCAGTAGAGTTAAACTAAACATGAGAATCGAAGTGCACTGTTGGTTTGATTTCGTATCTTAACCGATGTGGTAATTGGAAATGATACTCTATAAGCTATCATCAATAAAAATACAATTCTACGTTGACTGCCAAGGCAGTAGAGTTAAACTAAACATGAGAATCGAAGTGCACTGTTGGTTTGATTTCGTATCTCAACCGATGTGGTAATTGGAAATGATACTCTATAAGCTATCATCAAGAAAAATAAAATTCTACGTTGACTGCCAAGGTGTTAAACTAAACATGAGAATCGAAGTGCACTGTTGGTTTGATTTCGTATCTCAACCGATGTGGTAATTGGAAATGATACTCTATAAGCTACCAACAATAAAAATAAAATTCTACGTTGACTGCCAAGGCAGTAGCGTTAAGCAAAATATTTTCGAGTGGCACCGAAATTCTCGGTCCCGAGCGTGCAGTCTAGAATCTAAACACATCGGGGCTGCAGTACCTCTGGTTTTCGGCTGCGGAGGGAAAGTTTGCGAACTCACGGAAGTGCGGATAAGTAGACCCAGTTAGCGTTGACGGAATTCTTGTTGTCGCAAGTCGGTTTCCACCCGTGTCCATTCGAGTTTCGAAGGAACGCCGGAATCGTTCTCCCGAGTTCCAGGCATTCTAGCGGCGGCTAAACGCGCGTTCGCGGTCACCAAGACGTTCACAGTTTCGCAAACGCGCGAGGTGTCGCGTGCATTGTACCTTGTACACCTTGCACAATAACCTTTCGCAATCTAGAAACCTGAAATTCGGCTAGCGACATCGAATCTCAATTTCTCAATGGGACACTTTGTAACTGTATTCTTATGTCGATCGTATATTGTTCTTAAAAACGTTATTTTACGTGATTTCGGCGCACTGGTTCGATCAAGTATTAATAATAGACACTATTTGCAAATTTTCACAATCTCTATTTCAACGTTTCGATCTTCTTTTAGATCATGATCAAGAATTGTTTAGAAAAATTCCTTATAGAGCTTCATAATTTTTTGTTTCAATTATTTAGAAAAATTGTTTAGAAAAATTCCTTATACAGCTTCATAATTTTTTGCTTCAATTAACACACACACAAATTGTGTGTATATTGCAATTAAATTGAATGTTAATTAACAAATACCATACTTTATGTTGGTATGAGAGCTGTGAAAAGAGGACTATATTGACTGTGTTTGCCTTTGAATTTAGCGTCACATTTCGATCGTCAATGGAACGATCGATATGAGGTTAGTTTTCGATTATATATGTTGTCACGATACATTGGTACATTGTTACATACTACACTGCCATGGAACCAGCACGTGTTTCATTAAAATTCAGAATATAAAATATTACTTTACATTGCACTAAGCAAGTAAGTAGCATTTACTTCACGTAGTTTAAATCTACATAAATTGAATATTTTACATCAATTATTACTTTACAGACGCAAATCCTTCAAATATTTCTTGATAATGATCTAAAAGAAGATCGAAACGTTGAAACAGAGATTGTGAAAATTTGCCAATAGTGTCTATTATTAATACTTGATCGAACCAGTGCGCCGAAATCACGTAAAATAACGTTTTTAGGAACACTTTGTATTTGGAGTACGATAAAGTGGCGAGAAAAAATCGTGAGACTTTTCCACTTATTGCAAAGAGTGAATCTCAACGAGCCATGATGGTTTGACTATCGACAAAAATTTTTTCAACTTTGTAGAGAAGAAAATTTTCAATGATAATTTTAGGATCGAAGAACCTTTGTTCTTCTTGCTGATCTACAGTTAAAAAATTTATTTAGAAAGAAGCTACTTAGAATGTGACAACAGAGGCTTGAAGCTTCGAAATCAGACTAGATAGGCCACCATACCATTTTTTCACGGAGTTGCGATAGGGGAAACCAACCTAAAGTTTAGCATCTTGAACAATTTCAAGCTAAACCTACTTTCGTTTCCTCCGTCTGTTCATTAGTAAAAAAAAATATCCAGAAAGAAGTAAGTTGTAGGTGCGAAAGTAGAGACTTCAAGCTTTAAAATGAACTTGGAGTACTGTACTATTTTTCTCGCGGAGTTCCAGCAGTTGAAACTAAGCCAAGATTGTTTCGAACGGGAGGGCCGTAAGAATTAGTTTACCCTAAGAATCGTTTTCCAGCGCGGCGCGGCGTCTCGAACGAAATGTTTAAACTGGCGATCCTCTTTTTAAATATAAGACCGAGCGAGGAACGTCTTTATCGCTTTAATCCCATTCATTTTCCCGTTTGCGCTCATCCGGACCGCGTCTTGTCCGTTCTTCACGCTCGGTTATTCTTCTTGCTCGCGAGCGAAGGCGAGCGGATGGGCGCTGGTGGACGCGGCGAGCCGTGTTCACAGCTTTTCTCGCATTTCCCTCCTTTGTGGCCTGCTAAGCACTCTTCGGCTGGCGAGGAAGGAGAAAGAGAGAGAGAGAGAGAGCTCCCTTAAGACGATGCCTACAATGAACGCCTGGCAAACGTTTACGGTCGTTGTTCGCACAGAGAAATCATCTCCTCCTTTCCATTTGACTCGGTCAAATAAAGGAAGAAAGGGGAACCTCAAAGACGCCTCGCGTCCTTTGCAGGCCCCCGTCCTCGCCTCTCGGGGAACGATATCGAGATAATGCTTCCCGTATTTTCCTTCCCTATGAAATAAGACCAGAAACCCGACGAAAATATCGCGGCGTTCGTTGTTGCCCTCCTTCTCCCTCTCTTTCCTTCTCCCGAGAGAGTCTCTCCTCTCTCGGACGGTTGCGCGAGAGCGTGCGCCATCTTTTCCTCCTTTTTTCCCTGACCGACCAGCACCTTCCACTTTCCTCTACACCTCCTTCTATCCGTTTCCACCGGCGCGCTGCGTCCTAGACATTTTCCTTCTACCAGCTTCTTATCTCCGGCTCCTTTCAGACACGTTTTCCTTCCTTTTTTCCCCCTCTCCGAGCCACCCTCGGGTTTTCACCCTCGACTCGCCCCCTCCGCCCACAGCCAGCCGTCTTTTCTTTACTGCTATCTCTGTCAATGGCTCCACTCGCAGGTATAATGTCCCCTTTCGTCGCAATCTGCTCGCCACTTTTCAATGGCGGATGGCAGAATGGCCGGCCGCTAAGAACGGGATGTACGCCCTCAACCCGGTAAACGTTACGATTGCTAGTTGCATTAAGGAATCGTCGTCCCCTTCACGTCCACGCCAGCCGGCAGAAGTGCTGCTGCCGCGCGACCCGCTCCAATGTATTTTACCCGTCTGTCTACCCGCCGCGCCGTTCACCCTTCTCCTTTATTTCTCATCGGTTCACAGCCGAACCCCTCCGAGTCTCTTCCCGCTTCGAACAATGCGCTCTTTCTCTTTTTTTCCCCCCCGACGAGCAACGGATGCTTCCTTAGCGTTCTATAACAATGTTTTCTTTTGCAGGTCAGTCGATGATGCTATACGGGTCTCTCTCTGGGTGTTCTCTTACCCGCTTTCCCCGGTAAGTCTTCCCCGTGGCCAATTATTTTTTCCTCCGGATAGACGATCGCTCTGGCAACGCTAATTGCAACGACCTGGCAAACTCCAGGCGAGTTACAGACGTAATTCCTTGATACGCAGTTAGCGATCCTCCTCTGGCGAGATCATTCGCTCGATGAGCGCGCGTTTTGTCCTGATGATGTCTTTAAACTGTCTTTTAGATACTCTGACTCCCATTAATATTCGAACGTTGATTATGTTTGACTAAATTAGCAATATTGCTTTGTTCTTAACAAAAGATCGAACCGTAGCGCCGAAAACATTTAAAGATTTAATATTCGAACACTCTAAAAAATGGATTACTTTTTTAATATTGAACTATACGATTCGAACTTTTTTGAGAAGTTGGAGCAATTGGTTTATCACAGGATGTGAGGAGAAATGTTTTAAAAAATTGCAATGGGTCTGATTATTGAATAATCCCTAATGGAAGCATCTTTATAATTTTGATAACACTGCCCAACAAATACGTTCGAATTTTCACGATCGTAAATTTTTGTATATGCACAAATGATTTCGGCGCTACCGGTTCGATCAAAGAATACTAGAAATTAGCAATTTTGCAGAATTATAATTTCGACGTTTCGGTTCGGTTTTGAACCATCTTCAGGAAAAGTCCGCGTCTGTGAAATAGACACTGTTATTCATTACACAGAAACAATTTTATGATTTAAACCAGAAGAAAAATACGTACTTGCTAACTTTGAAAAAATACACAATGAAGAGCGTAAATAAATGGTACTTGTCTATACGAGGGTTTAAACTGTACTAGACTGTAACCGTTGCGACAAACGTCAAGGCAGAAAAACATAGAAACATCGTAGAACTTACCAGCCAATCCGGTGTCAAGGATCAAATATTGATTTGGCGTCTCTTGATCCTTGACACCGGATTGGCTGGTAAGTTCTACGATGTTTCTATGTTTTTCTGCCTTGACGTTTGTCGCAACGGTTACAGTCTAGTACAGTTTAAACCCTCGTATAGACAAGTACCATTTATTTACGCTCTTCATTGTGTATTTTTTCAAAGTTAGCAAGTACGTATTTTTCTTCTGGTTTAAATCATAAAATTGTTTCTGTGTAATGAATAACAGTGTCTATTTCACAGACGCGGACTTTTCCTGAAGATGGTTCAAAACCAAACCGAAACGTCGAAATTATAATTCTGCAAAATTGCTAATTTCTAGTATTCTTTGATCGAACCGGTAGCGCTGAAATCAACTGTCCAACAAATTTCAACTTTTTTTATGTTCCCTAATTACTGTTGGATCCTTCTTACAGAGTTTTCTGCGCTGATTCTGAATCTGTTTTTAATTTTTTTCCTATACGCACAGTTTTTGAGGAACACGGCTTTGAAAAAAAACATATTTTTCAACTTTAAACAAATATTGTGATGTTATTATAAAAGATATTGAATTGTTCTTTACAGCAAAAGATTCTGTAAACTTTCCCGAATATAGTGATATCCAATATTAATACATTATGAATGTTTAAACATGTTTAAATAATCACTAAAGGCGGAGAGACACCACTTTTGCACCAATTTTTGAGGATATTTTTCAATTTATCTCAAACAATAAGGGTCCAGCGGAAAATTGAACTATACCACTCGATAGAGCAGACTTTTATCTTGAGAAGCCACCCTGTCAAGTTTGGATCGTCGCCGTTTTTTTCGAACCAGAAAGCAAAATATCTTCGCCCGACATGAGTTGTCGCCAGTGGTGCTCGGGACGAGGTATGGCGCAGCGACGATGGTGTGTCGAGGATGTATTCGTTGTAAGGCGAAGATATTTTGCTTTCTGGTTCGAAAAAAATGTCGACGTTTCAAACTTCAAAGCGAGGTTTCTCAAGATAAAAGTTTGCTCTATCGCATGGTATAGTTCGATTTTCCGCTGGACCCTTATTTTTTGAGATAAATTGAAAAATATCCTCAAAAATTAGTGCAAAAGTGGTGTCTCTCCGCCTTTAGTGATTATCTAAACATGTTTAAACATTCATAATGTATTAATATTGGATATCACTATATTCGGGAGAGTCTACAGAATCTTTTGCTGTAAAGAACAATTCAATATCTTTTATAATAACATCACAATATTTGTTTAAAGTTGAAAAATATGTTTTTTTTTCAAAGCCGTGTTCCTCAAAAACTGTGCGTATAGGAAAATAATTAAAAACAGATTCGGAATCAGCGCAAAAAACTCAATACGAATGACCCATTAGTAATTATAGAACAAATTTGGTGTTGGACAGTGTAATTACAAAATAAAAAATATGACACCGATCGGTTAGTGTGAAACTCTACCAATAAATACAACAGTGATCGCACGACTTCCTCCAGTTAAATTGTTTCAATATTTCATAAATGAGGTGCATTGCATTTGTTAAAACATTTAAACTGCGCAACGAAACTAACAGTGGCGGGGGCCACGTAGAGGACAAATCCAGACAACATCAGAATGAAAAACGAATACGTTCAACGTTTGTTCCACCGTTCCGTATCAAATTAAAAATGTGATGGAGCACGGTAGAGTACAAGCAGAACTCGAAAACAGTACAAAACGTGACAGTTTATTTCCGGCATAAAATTGTGCTCGAAGCAGTCCAATCAAATATTTGCTCGTGCCCGTTCGCGAGCGTGGTTATGCTCTCCTTAACAGTACAAATAAATAAAATCTCGTTGCAGAATAGAGTTCCCCGGCGGTTTTGTCATGGTTTCGGCGCTAATTGTCCATGATTCCTTCGATCGCGCGGCGTGTTATTTTTTCGCTGGCCGTGCTCGTTAAGCCCGGGTCGGGTTTTCTAAACAAACTGCGCCCGCGTAACGGCGCGAACGATACGTTCTCATGAAATTAAGCGGCGGGCATTCCGCGGAACGGCCTCGTGCGCCGTAACGTCTTGTTTCATCCGGGACGGTGTGGCGCGGCGAAAATTGTGGCTACTTTGTCACAATTTTGGTAATCCTGTCGTAACGAATAGCCTGCCGGGGGTCGCGTCCCTCACCTACCAAACTGTCCGCGAGGCTTTTATCCAGCGTTTCTTTTTTCTCCTCTTTGGATCCTAATCTTCCGGGAAGAGATGGAGTTTAATCTTGGCAGGCGGCGGCAACAGTAATAGCAGCGGCGTCGTAAACACTGTCGAGAAAATTTGTCCCGTTATTATACGACGGTGTATTAACGAGGTAATGGGATTAAATCTGTAAGAGCGCGTCCATTTAAATAATCGTTCGCATTTACATCGCCCTTAGCGAGCGGGAACGAGGCGCCATTCGATGCAGCCGTCCCGGACGCAGTTTTAGTTTTCCACGGGCTCGTAAGAAGGTTTAAAAAGCCGCGGCTCCGTTGCACCCCTAATGCGCTCGGATGCCGCTCTCAATTGTACGGAAGTAATGACCCTTGACTTTTGATTAGACCGTCGCGCCGGGAGCAAGAAAATGTCCAGCCGTGTCTGGCAAGCGTTGTTTTTCAACGGCTACGTCAACAGACATACACATAGAGAGAGGGATAGAGAAAGTGCGCGTTATCGTGACGAGGAGCCGGCTGAAGTGTCCGCAATTTTAGGAACGCGGTTGCAGAGCTTACTTGCTCGCTGACACGGTCGACCGCGCGTTGCTGCAGCAAGATATGGCCGGAATGTAGTTATTAACGCTAGGTATCCAACAGTTTCAGACTCGCAGAATGAATTCGCTTGCTTTATCAACATTCCTCGCGTTGTTACGCAATTTTTTAACGCCCAGGCCATCATTGGACGGCTCTGTTAAGCCCCGATTGTCGTCGCAAGGCTTTAGGATGTGTTCCTTCTCCATCGAGAAGGTAGCACAGCTTGAGAAATAAAATAGTCGCTTCACCTTCGTGCGTCTCCCATTTGTCGGTTTTAATTTGTCGGTAATTTGAAGGTGACCTCCAATTTTTTAAATGGAGTCCTATGCATTTTTTTATATCATGTGAAAGCGCGTGTCAAAATATGCCTTCACACACACTTATGTCAGAAATGGAAGAAATACTTGAACACTAAACCTACCGAGGGCTGAAAGCGATTCAAATGTTTTTGCTTACAAAAATGACAAGACTCTATTTATTTAGAGAACCTGTACAATTTTTATAACAATATGTGCTTGGATAGAGAAATTTATCGAATCAATTTCCAGGGTTGTACTGAATTACAATCGAATTACTCCAGGAATTGTAATTACAAAGTAATTGAATTACATCGTAATTCAGTCATATTGTAATTTATAATTCAGATCTTCATTCAATGAAATTAGAATGTAATTCGTAATTGCAATTGGAGTACAATTATAAAATACATTGTAATTAAATTACATTAATTACGAATTACGATGTAATTAAAATTTCCAACATGTGTATAAAGAACATGGATCTGGAAAACATATGTTTTAAATTTTCATTAAGGGCCCAAATAACAAAGTTTTAAAAAATGCCTTTTTTATTTTTGCATTTAATCTTGTGAATTATAATTTTTGGAAAATCTTTTTCGCATATCAGTTTGTAAACTAATGCTTCTAATTGATTATAAAAAATCAGGTCGTTTGGTACAATTATAAAAAAGTGATTAGTTTTTAAAAGGTGTACGAATACTTTGTACACCCACTGTATCTCGCATCGTATAAAAAACAGTGCATTCCGAGATATCTCGTCCAAAGCATATCATGGACGAAATCACGTTCAAAACGTTCAATATGATTTCCTTGTGCATGAACGCACACGTCGGCTCTCCTAATTACATTTTTGGCAGTTTCTGCTGGTATTGTCCGAGATATTAATGCACATGCTTGCTTCATTTTGCTTTTCAAGTCGTTTAAATTTCGCTAAAGAACAGAGCAGTGGAATAAAAGACTGCCCTCTTAAGTGACGCATGGTCGCCGTATCATGATCGCTGGCGATGACGGCGTCGGTGGTATATTTCACGGAAAGTTCGTTGCGAGACAGGAGTTGAATAATGCAATTGAGTGGGCCGGTGTCGTTCGCAGGCGATCATGGTCGCGTCTTGATCTACCATGGCGGAATCGCGCAGCGCGAAAATTGCCGTTTCGCTTCCGCAAGCATCACGCAACGGCATCCATGTGTCGGAATGGCCTAGTGAAAAGGATATTGCAGGCCGACGCCGGGGCGTCGCGCGTCGCGGCGCTCCGATGGACAGAGACTCGCGTAACTCGGTTTACACGGTGGCGTTCGCACAGTAAAAAAGCCCGAGCCGCTACAATAGCGGCTGAAAAGGGCCGTAGCACGGACAAAAAGAATAAAATTCCAATATCCTGGGAAATAAACAAGCTGGCTCGAAAATCTGTCGCGCTAATCAAGAGTCGTTTTATTCCTTTTTCGATCCAATCCCCGTCCGCCGACGCTGAAAACTGATTATCTCCGTGGAATCAGGACGCCGGAGGATAATGCGATCGATAATGTGATCGAATATGTACGATGCTCCGCTATTATGTTCGATTATTACCCACGGATATGGTCGTCGTTTATACCCGTTTCGGCGAACAACGACTTTTATGGACGAACATTGATAAACGAGACGCAATCGTGATCGTTAAACGATGGATTTTATGCGTGAATTCTAAACTGTGAGGGAAGCTTCATGCGGATACCGCAAGTAGTTTGTAGACTTTATGCGTTTGTGGAAAAAACTAGCATTCCTGTGTCACGTCTGGTGGTTCAGCCATTGATAATAATTCAATCATGTATACATACATTTTCTGAATTTCTTTCTATACAATACTTGCTTTAAGGATGTTGTACGAGAAATAAAATATAAAATATTATAAATGATAATTAATGTTGAACTATCGCACGCAATGTAGTATAATATACGATAGTTTAATATTAATTATTAATTACAGTATTTGATATTTTATTTCCCGATACAGCATTATTAGAGCAAGTATAAAAAGAAATTCAGAAAATGTATGGGTCATTCCATGCCGAATCGATCACTTCTGGCAGGCACCATCGCCGATTTTGTTCTAAATGAAATATGTTGTAGTCCATGTGAAATTAGGGGGGGTTTAAGTCATCATTTTGCCGGTTTCGAATATTTTTAGAAATGGCAGGCCTTCAAATTTTTCGATTTTTGCCCATTTCGGCGAAAACGGGCCTCACTTACGAATTTTTATCTCAAGAACCGTTTGTCCGATTGAGCTAAATTTTTTTTTGTTTTATTCGGAAAGGATTGGGCTATTACAAAATAATTTTTTCAACCTCGAAAATCAACTTTATAATGTCGAAAAATTTAAACAAATTCTTCTTTTGCGTTTTTTTTAATGATGGGGCTCAGTGATTTTACTTTACCAGCTCATTGTGACGTCAATTTTAATGATACCATCTTTTTCAAGGGCTCATTTTAAAGGGGAAACTTCAAGGAATATTACCATATTTTTTTCAAAATTTAAATCACTGAGCCCCATCATTAAAAAAAAACGCCAAAGAAGAATTTGTGTAAATTTTTCGACATTATAAAGTTGATTTTCGAGGTTGAAAAAATTATTTTGTAATAGCCCAATCCTTTCCGAATAAAACAAAAAAAAATTTAGCTCAATCGGACAAACGGTTCTTGAGATAAAAATTCGTAAGTGAGACCCGTTTTCGCTGAAATGGGCAAAAATTGAAAAATTTGAAGGCCTGCCATTTCTAAAAAAATTCGAAACCGGCAAAATGATGACTTAACCCCCCCCCCCTAATTTCACATGGACTACAACATATTTCATTTAGAACAAAATCGGCGATGGTGCCTGCAAAAAGTGATCGATTCGGCATGGATGACCCGTATGTATACATGATTTATCTTATCAATTATTATCATTGGCTGAACCACCGGACGTGATACCTGTTACCATTTTTTTTATATTTATTTATTCTTTAAGAATGCCAACCCGAGGTTGTCCTGCCGTTCTTTCATATTTTCCAAATAACGCAATTTTTATTTTGCAAACAATTTTTATTTTGCGGCTGACTAAATTAAACTAGATTATCGACGTTTTTCCGAACAGTCCCGACTAACAAAGGGAGTCAGCACCGAGCAGAGTAGCGAATAGAGATCGTTTGGGGTCGAAATCGAAGGGACGCAGCTTAGGATGCGGTCCACGAGGTCTCCGAAGCGACGGATCCGGCCAGGTCGTTGTCAGCCGGTTTCTGTGGGGGTGGAAAGGTGGTGGAGGGTCTGGCAACCTTGGGAGGCTCTCGCGGGAGCCGCAATTCAGGTACTCCGGGGGCTGAAGCGGCGGTTTTCCACCACAAAAATTGCCGTCGGTGGTGTAGGTACGCCGCGCGCCGTTTGCGGGTCCGTCGACACTCGGGAGAGGGAAAACAAGCAGATAGGGACGCACGGAGGCGTCCGGATTAGGGATTGACCCTATATCTCCTTGCTGCTTTGCATATCCCCAGCGATGAAACCACTAAATCCGCGGGACGAATCGATCTTCCCTCCTTCTTCCCTTCTCTTTTTTCCACGTCCGTCGACACCTCGTGGGAAATCGCGACGAATAACCGATACCGATGGCCAAGCGTATCCACGCGCGCTGATCCTGTCGAGTCTCTCCGAACCGGTTTGCGAATTCGAACCACTCCGACCACGGTCGTTTTCTAGGAAAGACGATTATCCCTTTGTACTTACTCGGAACTGTTTCAACTCGGAAACCAAACATTTCTTCAAACCCAAAATATTTCTGTTCGACAGAGTGTCTCATCAGATACTACTATCTTGATTTACGTCATTATTATTATTATTCGCAGCGAGAAATGTTTTGATTAATATTTAATCTGCGTATAGGGGGATGTAAACGCACCCCAGTCTAATAAAAACATACATAAGAAGTGGCCGAATGGAAAATTTCCAAAGTTCTCGTAGGAATGCTATCTGTGACATACTTCACACATGATTTAAAAAATGGAAATTATTAAATTTATTCTTTTTATTTATAGACAAAATTTATGCATTCAATTAAATTTTTTAATTTTCTTTAATCTTTAAAAAATTTGTTTAATCTTCTCTTATCTACCTCTATCTCTTATCTCTTATCTTCATGAAAATCAATAAAGTTTCACGAATACTTACGCAGTCAAAGTTTTTTTTACACACGTACAGGGTTAATATTAGACTATATCGTTCATTCATAAGAAAAGTGACATAAGTAAAAAAATGGAAATTTTTTTATTGTATATCACCTACTTAAAAATTTAAAATAATTTGTTGTTGTTTAGACACTGCCAATTCTCATGTACATTAGAGTCCGAAATTTACAACATAATTTATTTTATTTACGTTTATTTGATTTATATTTATTTTAAATAACCACAATTTATATTTTCGTTACCACACTGGTGTTAATGGTTTTTCTAAATGGATCCGAATAATTTTCATCCACAAATCAAAGCAGTTTATTAACCTCTATTAAAAAAGTAATAAAACCTACATATCGAGAAATTAGTAGTAGATATTTCAATTTAAATTAAGTTTGAAGGGTTTAAAAGTTTGGTAATGGTCTAATCGAGGACCCGAAGAGATTCTCGCGGATTCCGAACGGTTGGAAAATCGGCCAGGAAAATAGATCCAGCAATAATACAGCGTGGCGAATCGTTTCAGCTGTTCGCGTAAGAGCTTCTCTCTGGTGGTCGACGGAACGCAGCCCGGGGAGAGCAATTTCGCGGACCGTAAAAAGTTAAACGAAGTTCCGCGCATGTTCGTTTTCGAAACGCGCGGCCCCAAAAATTGGCCGCATTGTTCGTCGCGGGAACGTAAACTACAATTCCGGCCTATTCCGGGGAAGCTTGCAGATTATATGACCTATATTACGGGAATAAACGGGGGCCGGGACTCTCTATTGTATCTATGTATAATTTAAACTATTATGTAAACGGTGGGCGGACAACAATTTCTAGCGTTGTGCCGAGGATTAAAATCAAAGTTACGCGTTGGCTGTAATGAACGACAGACCGGAAAATAATGCGTGCGACTGGGCTGAAATGTTAATCGTTTCCCGATATTCCGATACTCCCCAAAGGAATCGCAGCAACACGCCGTGTTGTACTCTTCGTCTCGTCCGGTTCTACGAGTAGATAGAGGAAGCAATCTATAAAAGAAAAATGATATGAATGAATTTCGTTAGAACGAAATTCGTAGAAAATACCCCTTGGCTGCATTTTACCTTGCGTAACCAGAAACTTTTGCCTTTTCCAAAAATCGTAGTTTCAATCCTAGGAGATCAGTGGTTCAAGAGTTATGAGTGTTTAAATTTCAACGATTTTCAGCGTTTGTGACAGGTAAGGGCGCCGCCATATTGATTGGTATGTACCAGCTGTTAGACCGACCCGACTGGGCTTGCGAATCTACGTTATCGACATCACTGCGTGCTTGTGATGGCATCTAGTAATTCCGTTCGGTGAACAGCGCGCGACGGTCACTATATACCAACATGGCGGCGCTCTTACCTCTGTCAAAAACACTGAAAATCGCTCAACTTTAAACACTCATAACTTTTAAACCACTGATCTCCTAGGATTGAAACTTGGTTTTTCGGTATTTTCTCGCCAAAATCTGGATTACATGTGCAAAAGGCAAAAATTTCTGGTTATGCAAGGTAAAGTTTAACGTGCCCCTTTGTTAACCTTTGACTTGAACAATTTTTATTTTACATAAAACGTGATGGTTTTTTATTGATTTTGATGTTTAGCTTCGATTTCTTCGAATCGAACATCCACAGTCTAATGTTAATAGTAAGATGGATGCACACGCACACGCAATTTACCGGATCAACACGTTGACCAGCAACTCAACAGCCTCGCGAATTAGATCGAATCGAAGAAACTTTACGAAAAAGGAACTGTCATGTTAAGACTCGCGATAGACCTTATTCACTGGCGAAATCGTTGGGAAATTAGGTATTCCAAGCGCCTACGCGAAATGTCGGCCCGATAGAGATACAGTGCCCATTCGCAGCGTTATCCGACGTCGATTTTTGGCAAGGTTCGGGCACGCCAACTTTCGCGAACTATCACCCGGCCACCCCCAATTTTAGTGCATTCATAAGCTCGCGATTTATAGTCTGTCGATGGTCGCGCGTCGCGGTTGCTCGAAAAAGAAGAAATTTTTATCGCTGACAGTACAGGGAGTCGTGGTGATTTGATTTTGTTTCATTGCCGGCTGATCGATATTCGCGATCATATTTTTCTTTCGTTCGACGAGGCTTGTGTTGTTCCGTGTTTTAGGCAAATATTTCGGTGAATCGATTTCGCAGGCAGACGTCCTTGCCAGTTTGTAAACACGTTGACCAGTGCGACCGCGTTTCATCGTGTTTTTTCTATTTGTTTTGGTTTTTGGCGAAATTTCGCTTGTGTACCTTTAATGGTGTATTAACAAATTGTACTCCCCTGCGTTGCAGTAGTTGATTGGACCTTTCTTTTAAATCAATGAAATAATTTATACTTTAACCCCTTGCCGTATCATTTTCTTTACAGTTACAGCGATTAAAACGTCTTTATTCCCAAAAAGACGTCGAAGAGGAAAGAAAATTTGTATTCTTTTTATTATTGGGAGTACAAATTAGTTCGGTCCGTTTTTTTGTGGTCAAAAATGTATTTATTTTAGAACAAAATAAATGAACAGGTTAATCAAAGTATTGTCCATCGCTGGCTACTACTTTTTCCCACCTTTCAGGCAATTTTCGAATTCCGTCTCGAAAAAATGTCTCGTCTTTTGAGGTGATCCAAGTTTGTAACCAATTTTCGATTTCTGCGAAAGAAGCGAGCCGGTGACCTGCCAAATCGTGCTGCATCCGTCGGAACAACCAGTAATCCGAAGAAGCAATGTCCGGCGAATACGGCGGATGCAATAAAATATCCCACTTTATGTTTCTAAATATTTTTTTACGACTTTTGCGACGTGAGGCCGAGCGTTATCATGCAGAAGAATAACTTTGTCATGTCTCTGTTCGTATTTCGGCCGTTTCTCTCGTAATGCCTTGCTTGTGAATTATTCCCATGGATTTTAATCGTATGGAAACTGCTTGTTGGGTAACTCCCAATGATTCTGCAAGCTCCTCTTGCGTTTGACTCGGATCTTCATCGAGTAATGCCTCCAATTCTGTATCTTCATATTTTTTTGGCTGTCCAGAGCGAGGCTTGTCTTCAACGCTGAAATCACCATCCTTGAAACATCGAAACCATTCCCTACATGATTTATCAGTTGGAGCATTGTCACCATAAACTTCTACAAGCATTCGATGGGCTTCAGCAGCACTTTTCTTCCAATTAAAGGAGAAAAGTAAAACCTCCCGCAAATGCTGCTTAGTCACCACAAAAGTTGACATATTCAACACAGTAAAAAACAAAAGTTTTGTATGAAAACAAAAGCGATATAAACTGAATATTATTGGTAGATGTCTAACCTCTCTGAAAACATCGAAATCAGCTGTCACTGTGAAACATTCATAACAGTCAGAGACATCTTTTGAAAACGGACCGAACTAATTTGTACTCCCAATACAAACGAATCAAATTTTATTTCATTTAGAAATGAAGACGTAACATTCATGTTTGTTACACTTCGTTCAAAATCTTCATCGCGATTGTGCTCGTTAAAACACGGCAAGGGGTTAATGAAGCATATACGATATTTGCATAGCGATATTTGCATATAAAAAAGAATTTGTTTCGAGGTTGTAGCACGGTTTAAGCAGAGTCGCTAGATGATGGAAGGGAGGACGAATCGAGTGGAAAAAGTACCCGACACATGCACGACAGAGACGGACGCGTCACGTGACCAGGCCGCGGTGGATGCGCGGGGACTAGCGTCGTGGAAGGGGAATGTAGAGTGGCCAAGAATGGCCAATGTGCGTGAGGCTTAGCGGGCACAATTGCGGGTTTTTCGTGGAACACTTTGGGTGCAACGCGTGCAAACGAGTAGCCCGTAAACGGCGAATGTCGCAGATAAAGAAGCGCCGCGACGCGATTCATTAGAAGCGTCGTTCCTGCCCAGATAAAAATGTTATTGCCCCACGGCTAATTTACGCGCCGCTGAATATCCCCTGGGAAGATTTAACCTCCACCCCCGCGGCGGAACGGGCCGAGCTTAAGGCCAACCGAGGGGCATTAAAGTCGATGAATTTGCAAGAAACGATACTCGATCACTCGGCCAGATCGAACCCCGAGATCTCGACGCGGACGCAGCGAATGCTTACGTATAATTTCACCGTGACACCTAACCTCCCCTTCTGCCTAGTCATTGCGTGGCTGCTAAACTTTCTTGCTGGCTGGATTCGTCAATTTTTGCACTTTTATAGGGCGTTGGGGGACGTTCACTGCAACGATTTTACTGTTCACGACTTTACTCTTTAGTGGAGCTGCCCGTCTATTTAATATGGTTTTGCATTTCATGGAACTGAAAGAGTATCGTTGCTGATGCATTTGTTTCCTCTGTGCTCAACAGAATTTCGAATTGCACAACTCCTGTTAGACAGGATCAAACATATCTTGCTAACGTATCTTATAACGTATCTTGCTACCGCTATAAAATGAAAATAAACGGCACTTCCAATGCTGATCCTCCGAAGCAACTTTAAAAATGTTTTCTCCTATTTCGAATCGTTGTTTTATGGAGTGCTGGGCACGTTTATAGCGTCGGTGGAATATTATACACGCCATTATTCCCCTCTTTGTGTTCACTGAGATCGTTTAACCATTCATACGTATAAATTATACGTTTATTTCCTTCGTTAAGCTCCCGGTCTATTGAATATAGTTTTACGTTGTATGTAGACGTTGCAGCTAATACACACCCCTAACCTGCAGAGTATTTCAAGCGTACAATTTTAACTGGATTAGATATCCCGTGTTGCATTGTTACTGTCGCATGAAAGTAAGTGGGACTCTAAGTTAGTCCTCTGAAACAATTTTAAAAAGATTCATGCCAGATCCGTTTTTTGTTTTATAGAAAAACGTTTATGAAATATGCATGCTATTATTCCATGTGTGACTCCTGTGTTTTGTAATTAATACAGACAATTTTTATTTTAAAAACCCACGGTCTGCTAATTATTTGCAACTGGTCCGAATTAGTTCGTCTCTCTTTCTTATCAAAGTGGGAATTTGTAGATGTACACTCAGCCGAGTCTAGCATTCTAATTCGCGGACTCGTTAGCGGCAGAAGCTTTCCGCGAGGCTTCCCGTTGAATTGGTTGAATTGGGATGGCGATGCTGAAGGAGGGCGCAAATCGCCGGATGTTTCGGTAAATGTGCAACACGATCGTAAAACCGGGCCGCTAACAATGCCGGCTAACTGTCACAGCTCCGCGCCGCGCCGGGAAAAATCGCTTAAGATTCCGCCCGGGGATCCGGTTGATAATCGCCTTTTCGACGAAACTCGGCCATGAATTCCGAACGCGGGTGTGTTGGGCCGCGGCTTCGAGATTAACATTGATTTAAATTACAAATTTAACTACCTCGAAGAGCGGGTCTCCCGACCGGCAGCTATTCTGGGTCAACTGGCAGAGCTAGGCAGCGATAGGGCCCTCCATAGCTCCCCTAACTTTCAAGCCGCGTTACAGCACTGGCTCGATTCGCGTGAAGGAACTGCGCAATACACAGGGTGTTCGACTACGGATGGGAGAACATTTATGGGGTGGTTCTCCATCACAATATAAGACGAAAATGAAGCTTGAAAAATTGCGATTTCGACTTTGTTCTTTAGTTATTATACTAGACTGCGGATCTTTATGCATTTATAAAGAAATTTGTTGGGTGAAATATAAAACAATAACAGATTAGAAAAATGTAAGAATATTGTAACGTTGTTTTTAATGAAACAAAATCATTAAGGGATGAAATCAATTTTTATTTTATTCTATTTTATTTACTATTTTATTTACTATTTACTATTTTATACTATTTTATACTATACTATTTTATAAGGTAGAAATTATCTTTAGAAATGATAATAATAACTTGGTTAGTGCATTAAAAACACTAAATTATAAAATTTTCATTAAAATTAAAATATTCTATTAAAATATTCTACTATTTTATTTTATTTATTTTATTTTTATATTATTTTGCATAAAGATCCGCAGTCTAGTTATTACCAATGAAAAATCCGCCGAAAGTGCTGCAACCCGACCAACAGAGGTGTACGTTGGATAGGCCATGGACCTGCTGTGCAACGTACACCTGTGTTGGTTGGGTTGCAGCACTTTAGGCGGATTTTAACACTTTCGTCTTACAGTGCCATGGAGGACTACTCTGAAATTTTCTCCTACTTGTTGTCGAACACCCTGTATACGGAAACGTAATTGAGTTGTACGTTTGACAAGTTCCGGAATAAATGAAAGCATTTCAGACCGTAAACGGATAGGTATTAATAATTGTAAATATCCCCGAAATGCGGCAATCCGACCAACACAGGTGTACATACAGTCATGTATCAAGTGACAGATATGTAGCGTACACCACTGTCGGTCGGGTTGTAGCATTTTAGGCGGATCTTTAGTTGTTAGTAACATTAATTATTAATGATAACAATTATTAATGATATCGGCGCTACGGTTCGATCGTTAAATACAAAAAAAAAACAAAAAATTAACTAAGCAATTTTGCTAATTTTCAAATAAATCGACGTTTCGGTCACTGATTTGGACCATTTTCAAGATTATATTGAATTGCGTCTGTAATTAAAGTAAAGAATAGTGTCGTAAAAACAGACATGGTGAACACACGTGTTTCACGAGTCTCACGATTCTCATATTATCATACTTAATCACACCTAAGCAAGTGAGTGAAAAATTGTGAAACTAAATTTGTTTCCCTTACATTTAAACTTTTAATAGTTACTACTTTTGAAAATTGTATGTCACTATGTATAAATTGTGTTTATTTTCTCTTACAGGCGCAATTCAATATAATCTTGAAAATGGTCCAAGTCAGTGACCGAAACGTCGATTTATTCGAAAATTAGCAAAATTGCTTAGTTAATTTTTTGTTTTTTTGTATTTAACGATCGAACCGTAGCGCCGATATCATTAATAATTGTTATTAACAAGAATACGATCGATATAAATAAGTTTATTTAGTTGTTAGTACCTATAAAACGAAGACAAAATCGCAATTTTCATCGTCGCCCAGAATCTTGAAAAAATGAATCGACAAACACAAAACAGTTAAAGAATTTGGAGAATGTAAAGATACCGCCACATTATTTTCATCATACTAAAATTATTAATGTAATCGTAATCGTTCCTTGTAATCGACGTAGGTGATTTTTATTTTGCATAAAGATTCGCAGTCTAATCCGAGACAATTGGCCGTTCATGTTCATTCAACATTTGTCGTTTTTAATGATCTTTTTATGTAACTTTTACCAAAGTAATTTAGAGATTTTTCGAATTAAGCACAGCGTGAGCTATAGCGACGTGGCGATATCGAATCGAGATCGTTTAGATAAGTTCTTGCAGCCACACTGAACCATTCATTCCGATAGTAGCATTAGATCCGCGTGATCCGACCTGGTCGCACGATTCCGACACAGTTTCGACTTCCGAGACGATTTTTAATCCCACCCAAAGCTCCAGACATCACGCGACGTCCGCAAACGATCTGCGGTCTCCGTGGACGATCCGATATTTCAGCGACATCCTGCTCAAGATTCTTCTCTCATTTTTCTACCGCGATCAAGAAGCCTCGGACTCTCGATCTAGTTTCAGATGTTCGTAGGATTAATCGGCTCGTCGATGTCAGTGTCTTCGATCCCCTGGCATTTCGTGTCACGCTAAGTGGAAAGTTCCGGCGCTGTCTAATGTGCGAGGTAACTACGATTGTGAATTGAACTTTGACTACTTCCGGGACATCGGTATCGGTTCCTTGTCGTGAAATGTCCCACAGTGCCCCGGGAGATTGAAGCTGGCTGGACAAGTTGCATTTTTCAAGTGAATTCGACAGGATCGATATGGCTCCTTTGAATACAGTCGTAATTTAAATAAAAAGCTTATTGTAGTAATCAATGGAACTTTTCAAATAATTTTACACAATTCTGCGATTCGGAGGGAAAGCATTTATTACGACTTTTGTGTATTTTCCCGAGTTAAATAAGCTCCGTAAAACATTATTGTTTATTCGCCGTTTACCAATTCCCTTCCCAACGATTCCAAAAGAACAGAGAAACAAAGAATAAAATGAAAATGCAAGCTTCATATGAAATTTCCAATGCATGCATTACTTGAAAATTAAACTGAAGAGGAAGCTCCCTTCCAGAAATGAAAAGACTTCTTACAAATACAGTGCTGATGGAATAGAAATAGGAACTATATTAAGATCTCTGTTCTATAGGTTATTTAAAAATTGGAGCAGAGGGGCTAGAAGTAAATGGTAATGGAAGTTCATCGATATCAACGTTTCCATTACGCAAAATTTAGAACGGCAGGATTTCCTCGTTCGATTAAGAGAGTGTACCGAAAATACAGGGTAGATGGAACAGGAATAGAATCATATAAGAACTCATCCTATAGATACGACGCAAAATTAATCCTTCGTGACTCGAAATTGGATCTGCGAGATTGACGATTTGAATTTGTATTGTTGTTTGTGGGTCTTCCTGGTCTCTTCTGGAACCTTCTTCTGTGTTCCTTCTGGAATCGTCTTCTGGATCTGTGAGACATCCACGAGTTGAACTTGCACTGTTTTAATTGTCCTCAAACTCCTCGAGAGGTTCTTGTTACGCTAGCTGCAGTTCTCTGCAGCAAATCAACAATAACATCACGTAAGAAAAGCTCTAAGTTCTCATAGTAGGAATATCAACGACAAAATGAATACTATTTATCCGAGAATTGGAGGGTCAAGTAAAACTGGGGAAAGAAACGGAGAAGTTCCCCGATAGGGGATGCACGAGTTGCATAAATGCACCGATTGCGTAAATGCAGTTGATAGGAGCGAGAAACGGGTATGGTCTCGCGATCGCGTCTTCGTTCCCCATCTTTTCACAGTTTACCGAGCAAGGCGTCGTGGTTTCGGTGTGGTTGTGGCAGTTAATTAAGAAAAAGGGACGAGCTGTTGTGGGCTTGGAGGCGAGGGAAGGCGGCACGGCGTCGACGCGGGGATTTAATTAAATCAACGCGCGATAAATTCGAAAGACGAATTCTTAACCCCGACGTGGATATATCCGGTCGGTCGACTACGATCTTCCTTCCTTCCTTCCTTCCTTCCTTCCTTCCTTCCTGCTCGCCTGCCAGCCAGCCCTTCAGCTCTTCCCTCGTACCCTAGTCCCTTGCCCCTCGTCGAACCTGCCGGCCGAGATTAGGGGTGAGATTAGGAGGACCCGACACGTTGCAGGCGCGAGAACCACGATAAATTCTCCTTTGACTTTATCGATGCTCCCGGCTGCGGTCAAAGTCGCTTCACGAAAGTGCCGTTAAAAGGCAACATCCAGGCCGGGATTAGACGGCGCTCGGATCGATCCGATCACCGTCTATCGACGATTATTTGTCTTCGCGCCGATTCCCACGAAAGCTCTCGCTTTCGTCACGCGTTGCTGTTATTCCGCTGACTTTCCCCGGTACTGCTCGAATTTATTCATCACACTTTTCCAACAAGCGTTTATTTTCATTTAACCCGTTGCTCTATAATATGTTTTCAGACTCGTGATGAATATTCTAAATTGAGTTTGATAAATATGTATGTTATTACTTTCCCCTAAACCGAAATGAAATTCTATTTTGATTCTGTTAATGTACAGCTGACGGAGAACAAACAGGCATGCAACAGATATAAATTTCCACCTTTTTAGGAAATTACGAACTACAGAAAAGTTCTAATCGCTGAAACCGTAAAACAAATCGTAGGGAAACAACATAAACAACGAGAATTATTTGATAAACAACGAACTTCGTAAATTTCTTCGTTGAAAACGAAACGCCGCACAGTGGGGTATTTGCCCGATTTCAGCGGTCAAAATTCAATTTAAAAAGTTTTACATAAATTGTAAAATTTTTGTGGCTTGAGTTAGTTGAATGTCTGAGGAACAATCTCCCATCATTCGTTTTCCCATTCATGTATCCATTAAGCACCGAAATTTGTCGGAAGTTGAAGTTCCGTTAACCCGCTTTCATTTCTCAACGAATTCACCTATTAGTAATTGTTACCTTATTTACATACACTAACAGGTTTTTGTTTTATAGAAGTTTTTTTAGCTAAGTATAGGGTATACTTTTAAGAGAAATTCACTTTTGTACCATACACATGTTTGTAATTATTAATATTTAAAGATAACCAACGATGAGTCACTTTCTTGATGATTCTAAGACTTTGGTAATGATTTCGTTATACTTCCGGGTGCGTCCCGGTGTTCATTTCTGTGCCATTTTATTCTTTGAAGTTTTCTGATTAAGATGCAAGAAAAATTGGATCTGACTACGACTGACTCCGTGTTTTATAGTTGGTTTACGGAAAAATGGCCATCGCGCGGGCGCGAAAATCATAGCATTTCTCACATCTTGCATGTTCGCATTCGCTACATTTTCGTATTTACTTCAGTAAATACTAAATAATAATAATAAACACACAATATACACTAAAATAAGAAAACAGTATTCACATGAAATTTAAATAATATACAGGGTGGGGCAATAACTATGTTTACTTTGAATATTGTCGTTATTTGTAGTAATATGAAAAAATGTTATGAACAAAATTTGCACGGTACAGAGGGGGACATGTGATGGCATAAACATTTTCTGCGTGGGTGGAGGCATAGAGGAGATTTCAAGGTGACCTCGATTTTTTAAAATCGAAAGACCTACTTTTTGTATTATGAATCGATAGACTATCGAATTCTGAGTAAAAATGTATTGATCTCCACATGTCTTAAATCTAATAGTTAACGAGATATTATCGAAATAATTTTCTTTCTTCTTTTGATAATATCTCGTTAACTATTAGGTTTAGAACATACGAAGGTCAACACTTTTATACTCAGAATTTGATACTCTATCGATCTATGGTATAAAAAAAGGACATTCTGTTTGAAAAAATCAAGGTGACCTTGAAATCTCCTCTATGGCTCCGCCCACGCAGAAAATGTTTGTGCCACAACATGTCCCACTCTGAACCGTGCAAATTTTGTTGATAACATTTTTCCATACTATTATAAATAACGGAGATTATTCTTTGTAATAACTATTTTAAAAAGATATTTTAATTGTAAATGATTACACTTTTTGATAGTGTACATAAGATAGACGATTAACGTTAAAATATTGATTATAATCCGCAGTACTTGATTGAAAAATAGCTACAAACTTTACAATCTGATACGCTCCTCTTTATGGACAAATTCTGAATTTAAAACATCCGTTTCAGAAAAAACGGCATACAGTACAAAAAGTAGAAATCTCAAGCTTTAAAATGGTTTTTTTATCAAATTTGGATAAATTTTAGCAAAATTACAACAGTTTCAATATTGAGCGAATTTTGAACTATCTGTGGCCGCTGAAATTGAGCAAATACCCCACTGTGCGCCGTGTTGAGACGAGACAAGATAAAATAAGATTTCGTGCATCGTTCACACAGAATATATCGACGTAAAAGACCTACCACTTTCTCAGGATCAATGAAAAATGTGTCAAAGTGACAGAGTTGACGGATAACGGTCGGGTGGTCTGAAAAAATTCAGGTCCGATAGCCACGAGGGCGTGTACAGCACCTTTAGATATATCAATGACGTCGTCCTCGAATTTCTACGAGAAAGCTGTCGACATCCAATTTGATTTTACTCGTATGCGTTACTAAACATACCTTGTACAGAAACAGATTCCAATGGGAACGTGGGGGCAAATAAAAACCACGTAAATCATAACGCGTGTTACCTTTTGCCGCGGAGTGTACGCGTTCCGGCTTCGAGCGTGTCCAGGTTCAGTTTTGTGACCGATCTGCCTGTCAGGCTGTATTTCGAAAAAGCTCGTTTCGGTTTTTAAACGCGTCGGCCGGAAGCCAGTCCCGCGTACGGGAAATGAACGGTTTTCGAACCCGCTTGTCCGTGTGTGCGTGCGTCGCCCGTAGATAACGGCCGTGTGTACAAACATATATTCCGCAATCTCTGCGGGCAGCGGTGGTTTGCGGGGGCCCGGGTGGCTGGCGGAGGTGGTTGTTTTCTAGCGGAGCTCTCAGACAACACGAGGCGAAAGAGGCCTTTCGCTTCTCTCTCTGTCTCTCTCCCCCGATCTCTTTCTCTCTGTTTCTCGGCAGCCACCCTCTCTCGCCCTTCAAGAAACAATATAATGTGATTTAGTAGACCATTACTGCCACTGTACTTTCCGAGTAGCGGCGCCTAGGTGCGGTGCACCAGCCTTCCATAGACATACCAACCTCACCGTAGTCACGTATAACCGACTGTTCTCTATCTCATCTGCCCTCCCCTCGTCCCGCCCTCTTATCTCTCGCCCTGCCACTGCCGTTGCCGCAACCCTCCGTTACAGCCCCGCACCCTTCACCTGTCCCCCCAATATCGCTCTGATGTACAGGATCTTGCGGCGAAAAACGAAATTTAGGGAGTCACCTCGGACCAGAGCGAAGGTGACCCCCTTCTTCCGAACCTCTCGCCAAATTATTCAACTCGAAAAATCCCAATTGTTGCTCCCCCGAAGGAAAGCGCCCCGCGGAATACCGATGGATAGCGAATAATCATTTTACTCTCGCGAAAACCGTCACAAGCTACTCGCCATTGTGTTAGCACCTTTAGTGGCAAATTTCTGAATTGTCGTGGGGTTTTGATTAGAGGACAGGGTCGTCGAACGGAACGACCGAATAATTGTTTTAGGCCGTCCACGATTTGGCCAGCGCGAATTAGGAAATTTACGGTATCTTCCTTTGACGGGGGAAATTGCGACACAGAAATTCACTTCGGTGCAGAGGGCCATGTGTTCTTACGTTCGACGCAGAGACGCGGGGGAGAGAGAGAGAGCGAGAGGGCGAGTCCCCCAGTCTGCGGTCACATACGTGTTCCCTAACATTATTAGTCAGTTCCCTCTGCCGTTTTGCGCGCTGCTTCATTAGTTCTGTTCATTAGCTAGTTCAGACCTATCTCGTTCCGTCCGTGGGGTATTTCCCAAATAATGATACTCTATAGTCCGGCTGACCGTCGCTGTACATGCGATCGCGTAATAGAATACGAACGAAAACTCGTCGGGTGATGCATCGCCGTTCCCCGTTATCACGCCCCTGCTACGCCGCGCCGCGCCGCGTCGTTGCTCCGCACATTAGCTTCTGCTAATTTCCACATTTCTACACGGTCGGGAGCCCCTTATCTGTAGATTATACGTTTCTACGTGCGAAAACTAGCCTACGTGCCGCCAGAGATTTAAACGTTCAGTTCTCGAACGAAAATACGCGACCAGGGATTCCCAACTCGACCACGAAACAGCCGAACTCGAACTTCGTATTCGGGGACCTGAAAATAGGGTCTTTCAAAGTCTAAGGTCATTCCACGCGAAATCGGACACGTTTTGGAGTACTGTTTCGGACTTTGTTCAAATTTGAATGTGTTGTAGTCTCTAGTGACCTATGAACGAATCTCACAGGATTTTTCTTCAGGTCGAAATGTTTAACTCTTTAAAAAATTTCAGGATGCTTGGAGAACAATAAACAAATTGAATTTCATAACCGGAATCGAAACCGAATATGTCCGCGAAACTATTACAGATCACGTGATTCAAGAAATCCTTAAATTTTCTATCGATGTATTACAAAGAGAACAGCAGCCAAGAGAAGATTCCCAAGAATTTTTGGAGCTAATAACTATTTTCCTGGTGGGACTCCACCAAGAAATATAAGATTTCCCAACTCGACCACGAAACAGCCGAACTCGAACTTCGTATTCGGGGACCTGAAAATGGGTCTTTCAAAGTCTAAGGTCATTCCACGCGAAATCGGACACGTTTTGGAGTACTGTTTTGGACTTTGTTCAAATTTGAATGTGTTGTAGTCTCTAGTGACCTATGAACGAATCTCAAAGGATTTTTCTTCAGGTCCAAATGTTTAACTCTTTAAAAAATTCCAGGATGCTTGGAGAACAATAAACAAATTGAATTTCATACCCGGAATCGATACCGAATATGTCCGCGAAACTATTACAGATCACGTGATTCAAGAAATCCTTAAATTTTCTATCGATGTATTACAAAAAGAACAGCAGCCAAGAGAAGATTACAAAGAATTTTTGGAGCTAATAATTATTTTCCTGGTGGGACTCCACCAAGAAATATAAGATTTCCCAACTCGACCACGAAACAGCCGAACTCGAACTTCGTATTCGGGGACCTGAAAATGGGTCTTTCAAAGTCTAAGGTCATTCCACGCGAAATCGGACACGTTTTGGAGTACTGTTTTGGACTTTGTTCAAATTTGAATGTGTTGTAGTCTCTAGTGACCTATGAACGAATCTCAAATGATTTTTCTTCAGGTCGAAATGTTTAACTCTTTAAAAAATTTCAGGATGCTTGGAGAACAATAAACAAATTGAATTTCATACCCGGAATCGATACCGAATATGTCCGCGAAACTATTACAGATCACGTGATTCAAGAAATCCTTAAATTTTCTATCGATGTATTACAAAGAGAACAGCAGCCAAGAGAAGATTACAAAGAATTTTTGGAGCTAATAATTATTTTCCTGGTGGGACTCCGCCAAGAAATATAAGATTTCCCAACTCGACCACGAAACAGCCGAACTCGAACTTCGTATTCGGGGACCTGAAAATAGGGTCTTTCAAAGTCTAAGGTCATTCCACGCGAAATCGGACACTTTTTGGAGTACTGTTTCGGACTTTGTTCAAATTTGAATGTGTGTAGTCTCTAGTGACCTATGAACGAATCTCAAAGGATTTTTCTTCAGGTCGAAATGTTTAACTCTTTAAAAAATTTCAGGATGCTTGGAGAACAATAAACAAATTGAATTTCATACCCGGAATCGAAACCGAATATGTCCGCGAAACTATTACAGATCACGTGATTCAAGAAATCCTTAAATTTTCTATCGATGTACTACAAAAAGAACAGCAGCCAAGAGAAGATTACAAAGAATTTTTGGAACAAATAATTATTTTCCTGGCGGGACTCCACCAAGAAATATAAGATTTCCCAACTCGACCACGAAACAGCCGAACTCGAACTTCGTATTCGGGGACCTGAAAATGGGTCTTTCAAAGTCTAAGGTCATTCCACGCGAAATCAGATATTTTTTGGAGTACTGTTTCGGACTTTGTTCAAATTTGAATGTGTTGTAGTCTCTTGTGTCCTATGAACGAGTCTCAAAGGATTTTTCGATATATTAAGAATTGTTGATTTTACAGACGTGTAAAAAAGGTGTCATCTTTTTTTATTAAATCGTAAGACTAGAACTAATAAAACGATGAAAATGAGTTTATAGGAACTTATAGTGAAAATGTAAGAGTATCCACTAAAAATGTTGTCATTTGAAAAACATGTTTTTTTCACTATTTATTTTGCAATTGTTTTAAACAAATACTATGTTTTCATAGCAGGGAACTTTTTGAAAATTTGAAAATGTGTTCCCTTTGTGTGTTCCCTTCTCTCAAGCGTTCTCAAGTGTTCCCTTCATGACGCTTAATTATTTGAAGTGAACGCTGCACTCGGACTTCATACAGTGGGTGTACAAAGTATTCGTACACCTTTTAAAAACTAATAACTTTTTTATAATTGTACCAAACAACCTGATTTTTTATAATCAATTAGAAGCATTAGTTTACAAACCGATATGCAAAAAAGATTTTCCAAAAATTACAATTTACAAGGTTGCAGGTAAAAATAAAAAAGGCATTTTTTTAAATTTTTTTATTTGGGCCCTTAATGAAAATTTAAAACATATGTTTTCTAGATCCACGTTCTTTATACACATGTTGGAAATTTCATCGAAATCGATTGACGCAGGAAAAAGCAACAGGCGTCGAAACATGTACGATTTTGTGGATTTTAAGCAGAAACTGATCAAAAGTCGTAGAAAACTACGATTTTCACCATTTTTAACCGCTTGTAGCTCGTGTGTATGTTAATCGATTTCAATGAATTTTTCAACATGTGTATGACTAACATAGATCTACAAAACATACATTTTAAATTTTCATTAAGGACCCAAATAAAAAAGTTTTAAAAAATACCTTTTTTATTTTTGCGTTTAACCTTGTGAATTATAATTTTTGGAAAATCTTTTTTGTATATCATTTCGTAAACCAATGCTTGTAATTGATTATAAAAAATCAGGTTGTTTGGTACAATTATAAAAATGTTATTAGTTTTTAAAAAGTGTACGAATACTTTGTACACCCACTGTATCTATCTTTCATAAAGCTTTACTATTTGAAACATCTTTGGCACAGGTTTGATCTGTTGAGATATTCAATGGGAGTTTTGTTAAATTCTTCCAGAGTTTGCCACTCTACAGGGTGTACCCGTCAAGTTTTTTAACTATTTTTCCGGTGCTCCTCAATCTAAACACTATCCTCCCTACAATATTAATTTTTTTCTAGGTGTACTAGACATTACTGCGCTAATGTTTATTTTTAACTTTATCGAAAAATGTAAGATTAGGATTTAACGCCTACCATTTATACTACATAATTCCACTTTATACATATTATGTTATATATTTCTCTATTTTTTTGTAAAGTGTTATAGTAATGTATCCTATAAAACCAAACTAGGTTTGCGGCATTAATAAATAAATAATTATTTTTCCGGTAGTGCAATTAAAAAATGATACAGACAAAATTTGACCAATAAATGGTGGTCTACATGTTCGCATGCTCTTACATCTCAAAAAATACTTTTCACGTAAAAAAGGTCACCTTAACTTTTCTAAATGACACCACACGTTTTAGACATCATAGGATTGTTGCCGACGTCGAAACGAATTCAACAATATGTTATACTACGACCTTGAAATGACCTTAACCTTGAAAATTTTATGCAAACATAATTTTAATTTTCTTTTGATACTTTTCAGTTCATTATTGAAGACTAAATGACTCAAATGTTCTAAAGAAGTTATAAAATGTTGATAAGAAAGTTAGTGTACAGAAATTTCGTTAAGGGTTGAACGGTCCAAGGACGTCGACATATTATTATATGGTATTTTCAATTCATTTTCATTCGGATCATTAGAGAAATTCGAGTCTGACTTCTTCTTCTTGTAATTAATCAGAACAATTTTGTATGTCGCATAAAGATCCACAGTCTAATTACAAAACATCGGGAAAAGCGAATTCGTGGGATTAATAAGCGTTTCGATGATTCTAAAGCACAGGTTCTGCTTTGACGTTCCGGAAGGCTGGTTCTCGAGCTCGCAAGTCGAAAATAGTTTAATTACCGTCATCCCCTGTGCCGGCAAATGGATCTGATACTTTATGCAAATAAACGCGGCATATTCGAGTGCTATAAACAAATATTTCGAGGAAGCAATTTATTAGCCATATTGAAATACAGTATATTCTTTGAAGTTTCTAAGGGGTGGCTTTCATGCTCGTACGTCGAAATAATTTTAATCCTCGATGCTTCCCTAGCCAACAAATGGACGTGACACTCTAGCACAAATGAACGAAGCATAACAAGCTCGATTGCTATAGAAAGAGTTCACCATGGAGCCATTTCTGCCGATTAATTTCAAAAAGCGTTCAACTCGAAGAATATTCTGATCGGCGTGTACCGGAGGGCTTTTCTCTCAGGAACAGAGTGTACACCGGACAAAGCGGGAGAATTGTATTAATATTTGAAATTTCAGTGAATCGAGAGGCTTCTGTATCCCGGGCGATGGAAGCTCGGAATCGCAGATTCAGCTCGTTTTAGCGAGAAACCACCCCTATTTGCTGGGTTTCTTTCCCACGATTCGAGAACCGGCTCGGCTCGGTATGGCGCGGCGCAACAATCGGGATAATGGCGAGAGCGTGTGTCGGCCGATGGTTTCGAAATTACGTGACAGTGCGTGCGCTAAAACCGAGAGAGCACCCTCCTACAATTCCTCTCACTCCCGTGTGCCATCCTCCATCGTGCCTCGAATCCTCCGCAACCCTTCGGTTGTATTATATATAGGTATACATATATATTTCCGAAAGCGCGGTTCCGCTCTCGGCATGCAAATTAATCCGATTGCTTCGGTTATTTTTATTAATTAATCTGCACGATGGAAAGTAAATTCCATCCCGTTCCCGACTTGATTCAATATTTAAGTTTAATCATACCGTCACCGCTTTCGGGATCGAGCAATAATTCCAGGACGATACGATCCGGCCAATACCCGACTCCGTGTCTGATCGTTTCTCCTACACGAGTTTTTATTCGGACGACTTCGGTGTTCGACAGCGAACAGTGGAGGAGGCGGTAATGTGCCCGCCTTGTCATTTCTCTTATTACAACAGAGGTAATAAGGCAATTAAAAAAATAGACATTTTTAGCGGAGAACGATATAATTCATAGTGTTTACTGGATTTATACAGGGTGGGAGAAAATTTAAGGGGTGGTTTTCCGTGACGGTATAAGACGGAAGTGAAGAATAACAATCTTTTAATTATCAACAATTAAAGGTCTGTCTAAAATGCGGCAACCCGACCAAGGGAGGTATCAAGTGACAGATGTGTAACGGACTGTCAGTTAAGCTGCGGTATTTTAGGAGGATTTTTGGATTTTTAATTGTTAATAGCGAAAAAACAAAGCTGAAATCGCAATTTTTTAATTATTTATTTTCGTCTTATATTTTCATGGAGGGCCGCCCCTTAAATTTTCTCCCACTTATAGTCGAACATATGTAACGTACTGTCAGTTGGGTTGTCGCATTTTAGGAGGATTTTTAATTGTTAATAGCGAGAAAACAAAGCTGAAATCGCAATTTTTTAAATTATTTATTTTCGTCGTATATTGTCATGGAGGGCCGCCCCTTACATTTTCTCCCACTTGTAGTCGAACACATGTAACGTACTGTCAGTTGGGTTGCTGCATTTTAGGAGGATTTTTAATTGTTAATAGCGAAAAAACAAAGCTGAAATCGCAATTTTTTAAATTATTTATTTTCGTCGTATATTGTCATGGAGGGCCGCCCCTTAAATTTTTTCTCACTTGTAGTCGAACATAACATTTAATACTTTAGGATTTTTACTTGTTAATAGCGAGAAAATAAAGCTGAAATCGCAATTGTTTAATGATTTATTTTCGTCTCAATATTTTCATGGAGGACCGCCCCTTTAATTTTCTCCCACTTGTAGTCGAACATAACATTTAATATTTTAGGATTTTTACTTGTTAATAGCGAGAAAATAAAGCTGAAATCGCAATTGTTTAATTATTTATTTTCGTCTTAATATTTTCATGGAGGACCGCCCCTTAAATTTTCTCCCGCTTGTAGTCGAATACATGTAACGTACTGTCAGTTGGGCTGCCGCATTTTAGGAGGATTTTTAATTGATAATAGCGAAAAAACAAAGCAGAAATCGCAAGTTTTTCATTCTTTATTTTTGTCGTATATTGTCCTGGAGGGCCGCCCCTTAAATTTTCTCCCACTTGTAGTCGAACATAACATTTAATATTTTAGGATTTTTAATTGTTAATAGCGAGAAAACAAAGCTGAAATCGCAATTGTTTAATTATTTATTTTCGTCTTATATTTTCATGGAGGATCGCCCCTTAAATTTTCTCCCACTTGTAGTCGAACATATGTAACGTACTGTCAGTTTGGTAGTCGCATTTTAGGAGGATTTTTAATTGTTAATAGCGAAAAAACAAAGCTGAAATCGCAATTTTTTTAATTCTTTATTTTTGTCGTATATTGTCCTGGAGGGCCGCCCCTTAAATTTTCTCCCACTTGTAGTCGAACATAACATTTAATATTTTAGGATTTTTAATTGTTAATAGCGAGAAAACAAAGCTGAAATCGCAATTGTTTAATTATTTATTTTCGTCTTATATTTTCATGGAGGACCGCCCCTTAAATTTTCTCCCACTTGTAGTCGAACATATGTAACGTACTGTCAGTTTGGTAGTCGCATTTTAGGAGGATTTTTAATTGATAATAGCGAAAAAACAAAGCAGAAATCGCAAGTTTTTCATTCTTTATTTTCGTCTTATATTTTCATGGAGGGCCGCCCCTTTAATTTTCTCCCACTTGTAGTCGAACATAACATTTAATATTTTAGGATTTTTAATTGTTAATAGCGAGAAAACAAAGCTGAAATCGCAATTGTTTAATTATTTATTTTCGTCTTATATTTTCATGGAGGACCGCCCCTTAAATTTTCTCCCACTTGTAGTCGAACACATGTAACGTACTGTCAGTTTGGTAGTCGCATTTTAGGAGGTTTTTTAATTGTTAATCGTGAAAAAACAATGCTGAAATCCCAATTTTTTAAATTATTTATTTTTGTCGTATATTGTCCTGGAGGGCCGCCCCTTAAATTTTCTCCCACTTGTAGTCGAACATAACATTTAATATTTTAGGATTTTTAATTGTTAATAGCGAGAAAATAAAGCTGAAATCGCAATTTTTTAATTATTTATTTTCGTCTTATATTTTCATGGAGGGCCGCCCCTTATATTTTCTCCCACTTGTAGTCGAACACATGTAACGTACTGTCAGTTGGGTTGCTGCATTTTAGGAGGATTTTTAATTGTTAGTCGCGAAAAAACAAAGCTGAAATCGCAATTTTTTAAATTATTTATTTTCGTCGTATATTGTCATGTAGGGCCGCCCCTTAAATTTTCTCCCACTTGTAGTCGAACATAATATTTAATATTTTAGGATTTTTAATTGTTAATAGCGAGAAAATAAAGCTGAAATCGCAATTTTTTAATTATTTATTTTCATCTTATATTTTCATGGAGGACCGGCAAACAAATTCCCAAGTTACGCAACTCTATGACCAAAAGCTTTTCGTTGCATTGAAAGAACTATTCTTTGCGAATGAAATAAATTAAATGCACTGTTGCGTGCTGGAATATTTTCGGTAAAAGATACGCAGAATCGATATTTATAAGTGGAATGACTTCATCACTGATATTTTAAAAAATGAAATTGAAGTTTCTTTTTGGGGGCCAAATATGATGTGACTGAATGAAGGAACGTGTACGTTGATTTTTTGTTTAATTTTCAGTTGATGAAGTATCTGTGAGACTCTGTATACATATTTTAATAAACAAGAAATCCCAATTTTTAATAGTCAGCAATATTAAATCCGTGTTAAAATTTTCTTTCTCCGATCCGCGCTTTTATCGCTTCACTCTGGCCTTTGATCTTTATTTTATACGATGTTTAAAGTTTGTTAATATCAGTATTATATTCATGCACTTCGCTCGACAATGTTTCTTTAATATTTATAAAAATCCACCTTGATGTAGCGGCTTATGCGCTTTGTGTCTTAGGAAATTCTGAAATATTGTTATCCAAGAAAGTATAGGGTATACGTCATAGTATTATTATATTAGACCTTATAAAAGCGTATTAACCTATTCATATCCACTCGACGTAAGAAATTATCGCAGCAGGATGTCTTCTATAATTTTCTTTCAATGCCAGAAATCGACAAACATGAATTAAAAACTGTATCGGTTTTCCATAACGAGTTTCGAGAAGATAGAAGCGAACTCTTCCCTCTTTATCGATGAATATTGATATTAAAATATGTCTCGTATAATTTGCTCCGCAGCATTTTCGTTCAGCATTTGTTATCGATTGGTTATACATCGATACTTCGCTTGTACGTATAAACGTATTGACATTTTGCCGGTTCTCTGATTTAATATTTAATAAATATTTATTCGAGCATTGAGTTAATATTTATCATAAGAATATTTATTTTCGATAACTTCCTATTTCGTTTTAATCTTCAACTATGATATCTTTCATAAAGTGAGAGATCACGTTATGGGATTCTAATTATTGGAATATGGGTATACAGTATACTACTCTCTATTAAAATGTGAAATAGAATTTATTCTGTTATATTTCTGAAGACACGTTGTGAGGCACGCCTTTACTGCTCAACAATATCGACACAATTTACTGATTCCGTCAAGCGACGGAATCTGCCTACTAAATAACAGTAGATTATTTTCGTCAATGTGTTCCTTAAATAAATGCCGACACTAATATCCAGAAGTTGACACTAGATCTAAACTCAAACAACAGGAACGTGTTTGTTCAGATTATTTCAACAATGTTTATTACACAATTATTCAAGAACATTTAATTCGATAAATTCCCCATTAATGCAACTTATGGACTGAATAATCATAAATTAGAAAATGTCGAACCTTTGGACCAGGAACTGAAAAAGTGGAAGACTTAAACAAAGAAAAATCCTAATGGACTTGAACCTAAGCCTAGCATTAAATCTCCGATCATCAGCAAATCTGACTTAGAAAATTCAAGGAAAACAAAAATTTTTAAAAACGCCACGTTTAAAAAACGGACTAAAAAGTATAAAATAATTTTTTCTAGCCCCATACAGATTCCTAACTCTGTACAGATAGTCCTGAAAATTTGTGATTGTGAATTTTGAATAGCTATGAAAATACTTGTAAGATTTAAAACGAAAAACATCCTGCGAGAAAAAATGAATCAAGGTGATCTTGATTTTTTGTTAAAATAATTTTTTCCAAGATTTTCATATTGAAAATTGAAATATGTAAATGTCTGAATACTGAGTTTCATTGGAAGCATTTTTTCGTTACATTATCAGAAGTGGCTGGAAATCGTAGTGAAGACTTTGTGTTTGCTCCCAAACGCACAAAAATAATTTTTTTTTTTATTAAAATCATACATCTTTTATTTTTTATAGTTGGAACATTTATAGCCTTATGGGTGTATACATATAACCCGAATTACAATTCGTACCAGTTACTGGGCACACCCTGTAGAAACACATGCGTAAAGCGTTTCATTGTTTGGTCCAGGGGTGTATAAGAGGGTGAGAGTTGGAAATAATCGACAGTGGCACAGCATGTTCGAATTCAGCGAGGATGTACGACCAGCTAAGACTGCTGGGAGGGTTTGGTTGGCCGGAAAGGTCTGGTTGGCTGAGAGAACGTTCGGAGACTTTTCGGCGAGCGACATGAATTACTTGCGCGGAAAGGGCCGCTCGATAAATTTCCACGGTAAGTATCAAAGTTCGCGAAAGAAAACGCAACACCTGTTAGCTACGTGCCGCTGCTTACGGTATTAAGAACTTACTTTAAAATGCTATGCATAGAGAAGCCAATCCCATGGCGCGTTCGCAGCGCATCTTGTTGCCGTTCTCCCCCCTCCCCTCTCTCTCTCTCTGTCTTTCTGTTCATCGCTTTCCTCATTTCACTGGCAGCCCCGCATTCTCGGGCCGCATAACGCGGCAGTTTGCCATCTCGCGACCGATATTGCGAGCATGGCAGAAAACGCGGGCGGTAACGGGAACGCTAACACGGGCTCTTCTCGCCCGCAATGCTAGCTCTGATATCTCTCCGCCGTGTGGGAAATCGTCTTCGATGGAGGCTGTATGATGCTCGCCATATTTCTCCGTTTTCCCGAAGAGTCCAACTTTCACCGCGTGCGCGCACGCGGAGAAACCCCGAGGCTCGATAAAACAGCGAAGTAATTTCGCATTTAAGTGCACGCGGGCACGTGTGAAATTGATCCTGAAACATTGCGAAAAGTTTGACACATCCGACGGCGCAGCGCGGCGCGGCGTGCCTCTCCTTTATCGAAGGTTCAATTTCTGTTGCGAGGCCGGGGCGAACTCAGCCGAAGAAATTCAGCGAGAACTTTGTTGCCGCGCGAAATAAGTTTGCGTTTAAGTGCATGCACGCCGTGGAATTTAATCCTGAAACAGTGTGCGAAAACTTCGCCCCGGGAAAAGTTTTCGGGATAAAGTAGCGAAGCAATAAGAGAAACGCTTCCGAAAATTCGGATTCGGAATTCATATTCGATTTTGTCGGAGGGGGTATTCGCGGCCGTGATGCTTCGCGATGAACACGGTGATCCGTGGTTCGGATAGCAGGTGGAGTTAAGAGCTGGGAGTTGGGTGGACAAGCAAATCGAGTCGCAGATAGAAAGCGGCGGGTCTGATATCGGGGAGGCAACGCTGGCGGAGATAGAGGCCGTGGGGAACGATGGCGCGAGGCACTGAAACTTTATGTCAATATAGGGGAAATATAGTGCGCCGTAAAAGTCGCGCGACACCAATCTCGGTTTATTATGTCGTACATTATCGGCTGTATCGAGAACCACGCGTCTATTAACTCGGTGACAACGGTGACAACGCTCGCGTGCTGTGCGTCCACGCTTGCCGTGATATTAACAGGGACAGTCGATTACAGCCCACCATAAATCTCCTCCTCGGCGCGCGGCGGCTGCTCGGGAACCGCGCGATACGATCGAACCAAGAATCTTGTGTGTCTTGAAACCATAAGAGTAGGACTAACCGGTGCTTTGACCGCTTCGGTTCGAGCGGGACGCTGCACAAAGAGAAAGCCTGCAAGCTTGTTCCACGCTGCAGCGACGGTAAACATCGGCACCAATTTAAGCTGAAATCCCTGTAATCAAGGGATCTGGTCGAGCACTCGGCTGCCGACACCGATGAAAAGGGAATTGGAAAGTTCCGCGTGCCTGAGAACATCGAACCACCGGCTACCAAGCTCGAAGAAGTTAACGAGTTGTTCCGGTGCCGGTTTCCAGTCGACATTAACCGATCGGAAACGGCGTATGATGATTATTTAAACTGCTGTTCGATCGATCCTAACACTGATATCTGTTGCTTCCTCCACGGCACGCTGATGTTAGGCTTGAACAGTGATCGGAGTGCCTTTTTGAACACTAACGATTCCCTGAAGACTTTCGAAAGACCGTACAATCAACAATGGACCTGAGACGCCTTCAGAAAACACCCATTCTCAGACAAATCCGGAAGAATTTGAAAAACTTCAAAGGATCCGGACTGTCCTCAACACTTCTGAGGATGCCAGGAAACCTTGGAAATACTCGAAAGTGTCCCAAGAGAAGCCAAAGATGATCGCAAAGGATCCCGAAAGGCAACCCGAAGATCTCGGTAATTTTGATTATGAAAAGAAATTGAACAACGAACAAGAAAATTGAATTCACGCTTTCGTTATTGTGGAATAACCATGAAATGGTACATTTGGGCAAGTCTCGTGTTAAACTCGAACGAAAGAACGTTTCGTCAGTGTTCGTTCCCTTTCAATATTCTAAAAACGAAAGATACAGTCGAGTAAAGGATCTAAGAACTCAAGACGCGTCTGGAAGCGTAGAACTCGGAATGACGTGGAACAGGTACATGACAAAAGTTTGTTTTCGAGATAAAGTTGCGCGCGAAACACAAGCAACCGAAGAAGTTATGCATCAACCGAAAATGTATTTCCACCCTAGGGCCATTCGTTGCTCGCCACAACGCCGATGTAACGCTTCATAACTTGTAATGGAATCGCCTTCGAACTCGCGAATGATGATGCACAGTGAGCTCAGGGTGAAATTGATCAGCTGAATAAAAGTTTCTCTTTCGAGTCATCGTGGAGTCTGTTTAGTCGGAGATTCGGAGCTTAATTGTGGAATTAATTGTTTGGAATTGTCCTCCAGCCTCTGATACAGTCAGCTGTAACGCTTGTCCCACACTGGAAAAATAATTGCAAAAGGAAACCGTAGTCGGGTACCCGAAAATTCGTGATACTCGGGTACCCGAAGTCGAAATCGGGACGGGTCGTGAAACCGAAAATTTATATTCTTCGGATACCCGAATGTCACAGATTTTCGGGTTCCCGACCAGAGTCGCCGAAACCCGAACCCTAGGATCGGGAAGAAATTATTTTTCGATCGATACATTTTTCAATTCAAATTTTAGGGTTATGTTTGCGGCGCATAGGTTCGATCATATAATACACAAAGATAGCAATTTTGTAGACATTTATCAAACGTTCGATTCGGATGTGAATCATTTACGTTATAAAGACACGTTTGCTATAGAATGTTTTCTATAAGAGAAAAAGAAGGAAGGATGGTGGTGTGTTTCGTCCTAGACCCGCTAGAGGACTCATCAGTAAGGCTATCTAGCGGGTCCTGCCTAGGATCGGGTATCTGCTCCGCCATACTATTTAGCTCCGTTAAACTACACAGGTAAAAGAATACTGTCGAAACAAGAGGTAGAAACGCGATGAAAATGAATTTCTAACGCTGGTCGAAAATAAAACTTCCTGTAGTATTAGAATAAGTTGCTATCAATCCCAGGAAAGACGTTGGACCGAAGATTAAAGATGATTAGACCAGTTCTGTGTTCTTTGATGAATCGTAGTCGGGTAAAGGGGCGATTCTTTCGAAAAAGTTGGTAACGAACGGCAGCGCCGCGGTTAACAAATATATTCGAAGAATTATAGGACTTGTCGGAGTATAAATTGCGAGAGCGCCTTGAGCCATTGCAGGATCACCGGGTCGAGAAATGTAGAAAGGTGGAAGTAGAATGGGGCAGCGGCTGCATTAAGGCAAACTCGAGGAATTGCAAGACGTTTGCGCCTGTTTCCCTGGCCGATGATCCCGCCGCTTTTTCCCGAAAATATGTGGGAACGCGGGTGGAAGTTGGTAACGAGGCTGGTTACTTTTAAATTCACCAGGGAATGCACTCGCTGAGAAGCTCCGCCGTTTCTCTTTCTCTCTTTCCTCGGCCGGAAGTATGCAAAACAAGAGTCCTTCGAGTGGCAGGGAGCTTGTTAAGAATTCTCCGTTGTTGCATCTTTCGACGGGAACATACTGCTCGCCGCGCCGCACCGCTGCGAAAACGATATTCGCGAGCCTTCGATCGCGAACCGGCTCTCCCTCTGTCGCGGAATCTCGCTGTTCCGGTCACCGAGCTGCTCGTCGAAACTTTCCGAAAGGGGAATTACGGGAATGGCTATTCGAAAACCCTTCGTGTGCTTTTCATAAAGAGAACTTCCGATCGGAGATCGACGCTCCTCCCGAGAGTACCTGCAAGTTTTATCCAAGTTCCAAGCGGACAGAGAAAAGAAGCTCGTTCGTTTTACAAGGATCCCTGAACCGCTCGATAGGACCGTGTTTAAAGAGCACGCGTCCCACGCCCATGCACGTGATATCTTTCCCCAGTTTTCTGTTTGCTCTCTTATCTAGAAAGGAGGCCACTCTTGGTCTTTGAAAATATGTCTGCGAAAGGATTCGGTTAAATTCGTAGGAGTGACGAGGCTATGGACGTTTGAGGACCGTAAGCTCCAACTGTGTAGAACCGATAGTGTGACCGTGTAGAATCACATGTTCCGGCCGTGGCTCCGCCCAAACCAACCAGATTTCCTAACAGGACACGATCGACACGATTCAAACCGTCAAGAGTGTTTTGTCGCGGAACTGTCGGTTCGCGAATGTTCCGGATCACTGCCCGCCAAGTTGATCTTGGACAGCTAGTTCAAATGATATAATGATCGCAAAAGACAATGATTGGTTCGCATGAATTGAAATCGCATGAATACGTTAAAAGAAGCGTTTCGTCCCGCACCTGCTAGTGGACTCGTCAGTAAGGCTGATCTAGCAGGTCCCGCCTTATACGCGCGCAGATGATGATAATGATTCGCCGTGATGATTCGAACGCACGAGAGGGATGTCGACTGATGTGATCCCGTACGCGAGGGATCTTGACCGACGCGATCCCGGTTTGTCGGGTGTCCTGACCGCTGGACAACGAACTACCGTGATGCTAACTTTGCACGTATGATTGACAAGACAACGGCTCGTGCGTTGTACTTGTCTACCCGAGGACTGGAGAATGTCACGGCGTTAGAGCGTAAAACTCAACTGAGCGACTTCGTTTTCCAGTCGTAACGCGATGCTCGTTGGGTCTCGAATAAGAAATAAGATGCACTGATTGGTTCCTGCCGAAAGTTGCATTTCCCAATCAGTACACTTTCGACTTCTAGGACGTCCTTCCGGTAGCACTGAATGAAGCCGTGGGAAGGAGGAGCGGGGCGATATCTAAGGCAGTCGACGACGCGACGGGTCTCGGTAATTCGACACCGCGCGTAACGGTCGCGGGCGGTCTTTCGGAGAGACTAAATTTATGGCACCTTGCATTTTCAAGTGTGTATAAAAACTAAACGTTAGCCAGATGCCTTGACTGGTCGTCGAATGACCCTAGTTTGTTTAATCCCCTAAGAAGAGATTTAGACACGAATGTACCATAAATCCTGTTCGAAGGAAACACACGAATATTGTTCCTGCGCGACGGAACAAGAGTGAGAATTGACCGGAGGTGACTAATTATGAGAATCGTCTTGCAGCGAGCATAGAGAAATCGGGGTACAGGGATCGACGGAAGAGATTGCGAAGAGGGTTGCGTAGAGCGACAAGGTAGCAGCGTGGTGGAATCAGGATTGCCGCAGACGTTGGGCCATAGATCAAGCGAGTTAGTTCACCGGGAACCATCGAATCCGCGCTCATTTCCGAATGACCCTAGTTTGTTTAATTCTCGAAGAAGAGATTTAGACACGAACGTACCATAAGTTCTGTCCGAAGAAAACACACGAATATTGTTCCTTCGCGACGGAAAAAGAGGAACAAACTTTTCAAAGGAATCATGGGTCAAAAATGAACCGTCCTCTTGAAAATTGAGGTTAAAATTCAAATAACGCATACACTTACTTGGCTCAGAATTTCATTACAACATAACGTAATATAATAGATCACTTCTGAGCCCCAATTCTGAATCAAGTAACTTTATATGTTATTTGAACTTTAACGTCATTTTTTATCAATTGTTCCTTCGAGAAGATCGTTCCTCTCATTTGACCTCGAAAAGTCTGTTAAGGTCAATTTTGCATAAAACTTTTTTAACAGATCCTTGCCGATCTTAAGGTGTAGAATCACCCAGTACATTTCAAACGAAGCAGTTTAAATACGCCTCAACAAGCACGGGATTCGAGGAAGAACCGGACAGGCCGGCGCGGCGCAGCGAAATTCATTATCGAAATGCATTTTCGACGAGTAAACGCGGTTTTAGATCGGCTCGGCGCCGCGCAGCAAGGCGCGCGAAACATTTTCGATTCTATCCTCGGCGATTCTACACTCTTTATGAAACACCGACAAAGCCACCGCATTCTATTTACCGTTGCGCAAGCTGGGCCCTCGCGGCTGACCATTTATTGCTTCCATTTCCTCGCTTCGTAATTTCGTCGGCGGCGCCGCGAGGGACGCGTGGCGATCGCGAATTTCGCATTGACACGCTACGTATTCGGAAATGCACGATTCCTTCCTCGGAAACGCGTCTCGTCCTCCGATCGTTTCGCGGTCCCGCGGTGCCACTGAAATCCATATTTTTGAGTGAGAATTGACCGAAGGTAACCAATTATGAGAATCGTCTTGCAGCGAGCAAAGCGAAGTTGGGGTACAGGGATCGACGGAAGGGATTGCGAAGAGGGTTGCGTAGAGCGACAAAGTAGCAGCGTGGTGGAATCAGGATTGCCGCAGACGTTGGGCCATAGATCAAGCGAGTTAGTTCACCGGGAACCATGGAATCCGCGCTTATTTCACGGTGTAACCGGTGTTCCGTGGGCCGCGGCGCCCCCACCGTAGGCCGCACCCTTATAAATACGTCAGCGATAAATCTCGCTATTTGCCGCCGCTACTTCTACCATGGCTACGGTGAATCGATACGTCAGAGCGTCCTGTTCTCTTGAGCCGGCTGCGAGGAGCGTGTGGCTGTGTATAGTCCGATACCGGTCGCATTCCGTGGCAACATAAATAACCATTATACAGAGGGGCTCCGCCATTACGATTTCCGTGCACGTGCGCGATCCTCGATCCCGTCAACCTTCCTCGGGGCAAGAACAGACAGAGAGAAGGTAATCCAACGGACCGGACGTCTCGTCGGGATCGACGACGTTTAACGCGCGGCAAGGAATTCCCTGTTGTCCGAGCGACGTTCCTGAACGATTTATATTATTATATTTTGTTGCTGGCGCAGACCCTTCGACCAGCACGTACGTACCGCTCGCTGCTACGTGATAAACTGCCCGACCGACTTCTGCCCGATCATTCGATGCCGGGAACAATTTATTCTTCTCCATACCGAAACTTCATTTCGAACGTTATCAACCTCCTGCCTGTCTCGCAAGCGCGCAAACTCAATGGAACGCGATAAAATTGTTAAGAAAAGAAGCGCGGCGACTGTTTTGTAACGTGCTGGGACTTCTGGATCTTCTGATCTACTTTCTTCAGCAATCCCTCGCGATCATGCGACAATTAGCTGCAGTAAACTTGGTAAGGACTTTGCTCAATTTAACTTCGGCTTCGAAAAATATCCGAATATTCAAGGGTCGATCTCACGCTTTTAAAGTGAATGTGGTATGCAAAAAATCGCGTGATACTTCACGTCTCATAAGTCTTTCAATTTCCGTATAGAGGATTTTCCCGTGTTCGTCTACATTAGAGTGTTTCATGACTCGCGAGCCACACGCGATTCCTTCCCCGTTTAGGTATTTCTCCCACTCTAGTATTGCATTACTATTGCCGCCCACTGGGGAACAAGTTGCCTCAGAGGGGAACAAATTGGAACTCCCTTGTCTACATCGCCCCTCTTTCAACAAAGATTGCACGGTGCATTCCTCGAGATGTTCAACGAATAACGAAAGAAGAGTCTTCTACGAAATATTGAATACCTCTTAAAACACGATGATTAATTGCGAGTCTACGGTGTTCCTTCCCATCCAACAATAAAGTATCATTATTCGCGTTACAATTGCAACTCGCCAAGAACACGAAGACAAACCCGCCGCGCCTCGTCGTCGGATTTCATCGCACAGTTTCAAGAAAGTTTCGCGCTGCGCGCTTTCTCGCGGAAAAAGAAACAGCCGAAAGAAACGCAGCCGGATAGAAACGGGACGCCGCGCCGCGCCGAGCTGAAGAGTACATTGACTCTCTGGAAATGTTGTTCGCGTTTCACAAAGACGCGACAACGGGAACAAAACACCGAGGTCCCGAGAGGGAAACGACGAGAGGAGGGAGACAATTGCATTTAATAAAACATCAACCGGGGAAGCTTGCGAGCTTGGGGGCGAGTACCATATCGATAAAGCATCGGGGATATCACTATCGAGAGCGGGAAAGGGTTGTGCGTCGCCGCGATTCTTGGCCCATTTTTCTTCTGGGATCTTTGAAACGTAAAGCCGCGCTCGGATACCGGAATGAATTGCCGGGTCAGTTAGCAGAGCGTCCCGATCGGAACGTAACCCCGTGAATAGATAACAACTGACCGCGGGAATAAAGCGGATAAAGAAAGAGAGGGGAACTGGAGGAACAAGACGGTGGTGAGCGAACGAGCGAGAGCGAGCGACAAGATCGGACGATAAAGCGCATAGAAAAGTTAGTGAAAGAGGTTCGAGGATCGCGTTCACCTACTCCGCTCTGGCCGGCCACCTTCGACCCCTCGAAAGGAAAGCCTTTTACCCCACTCGGAATCGTTAGCGCGTCTCTGATAGCGAGCGAAGAATAAAAGTTGTCTGAAAGTCGGAGCTCTTACCCCCCCCTCTCTCTCTCTCTCTTTCCCTACAGGGTGTATTTTTTACAACGCTATCTGGCCGAGGATAGAACAGCCTGCAGCGTCTGAGCAAACCTTGCGAATCGCTGGAAAAACTCCCGAAGAACAACCACCGGTGATTAAGTTACCGAGTGCGAGCACTCGGCCGAGAACCTGTTAAACGCGCGAGGATATCGTATCGAACCAACCCCCGCTCGTAACTCGCCCCTATCTGCCAGGAAATACACCCCCGCCAGCATCCCCCTTCACCCTCGTGAATTAGACTGACCGTAATCGCCGCTTCTTTTTCATTCTCTCGGATGATTCGTTGGCCGCGCGCACATTTTTATGCCAACCCCTCCGCCGCATAACACCGCCGGCCGGACAATTACATTCAATATCGTTACTGGTTCAACGTTGATAACGCTTGAATCTTTGGCTCCGGAACTAAACCTCTGATTAACTGTGGACGCTCTACGTTGCGTGAATGCTTCATTGCGACTGAAATGTCGATCGAAGAACCGTCTATCTTTGCGCAACTTCGTGAAAAATAAACGTACAAGAATTTACCTCGGCTCATACAGTGGGTGTACAAAGTATTCGTACACCTTTTAAAAACTCATAACTTTTTTATAATTGTAGCAAACTACCTGAATTTTCGTCAACCGATCTCGATGAAATTTTCTGTATGTGTACAACTAACATAGATCTACAAAATATATATTTTAAATTTTGATGAAGGGCCCAAAGAAAAAAGTTTTAAAAAATGCCTTTTGTATTTTTGCATTTAACCTTGTAAATCACAATTATTTGCAAAATCTTTTTCAAAAATCAGGTCGTTTGGTACAATTATAAAAAAGTTATTAGTTTTTAAAAGGTGTACGAATACTTTGTACACCCACTGTATATTCATAATCCCGAACCTCATTTTTCTGAAGACGCGACACGTATTAATATACAGGGTGTCCCAAAATTCGTGAACATCCCGAAAGGGGGTGGTTCCTGAGATCATTTCGAGCGACATTTTCCTTTGCAAGAATGTTATCCGCGGCTTTGTTTAGGAGTTATTAACGAAAAACACGGACCAATCAGAGCGCGACCTAGACACGAGTTGCCATAGTCGGCCCGGCGCGCCAACTGTCTATTGGCCGACTGTGGCAATTCGCGTCTAGGTCGCGCTCTGATTGGTCCGTGTTTTTCGTTAATAGCTCCTAAACAAAGCCGCGGATAACATTTTTGCAAAGGAAAATGTCGCTTGAAATGGTCTCAGGAACCACCCCCTTTCGGGAAGTTCACGAATTTTGGGACACCCTGTATATGTACAGGGTGGTCTTTTTATCTGAAGACATTGAAATATCTCGAGAACTATGTATCGGATCAAAACAAGTGGGCAATGAAAGTTGTTCGTCGCGAAGGGGGACATCCAATGATACCAAACTGGACCCCCACCGCCACCCCCTGGGGGTGGGGGTGGGAGGAGATAAAAAACTTAAATGGGAACCCCCATTTTTCATTGCAGATTTGGATTCTCCAGAAAAAAATACACAAATTTTACCTAGGAGTTTTTGCATTTTGGTTCACAGATGGCACTGTAATGGACAAAAATCAAAATGGAAAAAGTCGTTGAAAATTGGGCATATCTCGAGAAATACACATCAGATCAGAAAAATAAAAGTAGACTTATTTGATATTTTTAAGAATGCTATTCAATAACACCATAATTGACCCCCCCCCCACTTCCTGAGGGTGGGAGAGGGAACTATTTCAAAATCTTCAATGGGAAACCGTTTTTTATAGCAAATCTTGGTTCTCCATTGATTTGATATTATTGGTGTAATTTCTTTCACAGATGTCGCTGCAATCGAAAGCAGTTGGAAAAATTCATTGGTTTGTTTATCGATCCTCAGGAAGTGGGGGTGGGGGGTCAATTATGGTGTTATTGAATAGCATTCTTAAAAATATCAAATACGTCTACTTTTATTTTTCTGATCTGATGTGTATTTCTCGAGATATGCCCAATTTTCAACGACATTTTCCATTTTGATTTTTGTCCGGTACAGCGCCATCTGTGAACCAAAATGCAAAAACTCCTAGGTAAAATTTGTGTATTTTTTCTGGAGAATCCAAATCTGCAATGAAAAATGGGGGTTCCCATTTAAGTTTTTTATCTTCTCCCATCCCCACCCCCAGGGGGTGGCGGTGGGGGGTCCAGTTTGGTATCATTGGATGTCCCCCTTCGTGACGAACAACTTTCATTGCCCACTTGTTTTGATCCGGTACATAGTTCTCGAGATATTTCAATGTCTTCAGATAAAAAGACCACCCTGTATATATAATATACACTAATAAATTGTAACAACGTAAGGAAAATGAAACGAAACAAGAATAGCAGGTTCAGGAGAGTTTAAAGAAGCAATACAAATTGTTTATACCTGTTTGGATAATTGTCGTGTGTTTGGGGCGGCAGGATCAGATGTATTTACCTGCAGCCCGGTATACCCGGTGCGCCAGTCCGGTGGGGAATAGCTCTGTGACGACATTTCGATCGTATTAATTTTAATTCGGCTCCCGTATTTACAGAATTCGTCCACTCGACGCATCAGCCAGCGCGCGCGTTCATTAATATTTCATGCTCACGGTCGATACTCGTCCGGCCGGCAGTATTTCATCGCTGGGAAATCGAAGTTTCCGGCACTTTGACGCGATACCGATGATTCGCGTCGCTCGGAAAAGGGGATGATTAAAGCTGTGCACACTGCGTCGATCGCCATAATGCAGGCCGCGAACGAATTTCGTCAGAAATTACAGAATTCGTCGATGTAAACCGGATCACAAGGTTCTATTAATGTCGTTCGCATCGAGTCCGACGGGATTCAAATCTTACTCAAACCAGGCACGCTTATTTGATACATCGAACGCTTCGCTTGGAACTTCATTTATTATGAACCTCGTGTTGCCTCTGAACAGTAAAACACATATTTCCAGATAAAATCGTGAGTGCTTATGGACATTTTAGCAAACAACGATGTACGACCAGAAACGTCGACAGATCCGCGAGGCTGTAGGTCAGTGGAGAGACATGTATCGAACAAATTAGATAAATTTCACTCGTGCTGGTGCAGGTTCCGGGCAATGGAGTCTCCGGGCCGGTCCACGTGTCCGAAGCATGTTCCGAACGCGACAGAACATTAATTTCCCCTGTGCACGATGGCTCACCTGGTAGGTTGCGTTCCCTGTTTCACCTACAGCTAGGCGTGTCCTCTCTCCCTCTCTCTCTTTGTCTGTAGCTCTCTGGTGCGCGTGATAAATCATCGCGTTTTCTTTTCGAGCCAGCCGAACCCGGGAAAGAAGAATATCTCTAACCCAAGGCGCGCGAACAACGACGACAAAACGTGTTACCTCGGTCCTCCCGTTCTCGGCCGGCAGTCAATGAATTCGTAATTAAAGCCGAGGGCAAGCCGCTCGCGGAGATTTACAATTCGCGGTGTATAATGCCGGCCCGTAAATTACTGTTTAAACTTTCACCAGGGCGATTATGACACCGACGCGGCGCGAAAATTGGCTGTCGCGCGCGGCTCGGCGCGGAATTCGAAGGAACGCCAGCGCGGGCTTTCCGCTTTGTAATTTACGGGTTGTCTATTACAACGATTCTCTCCGCGCGCGCGAACTTGTGCCCTGTTCTTCGCAGGGTAATTTACGAGCAGCTCCGAAACTTGCCGACTAATTGCGTTATGTTTATTAGGTCGAGGCCCACTTCGATGCCACGAGTCTTCGAATATTAACCGAGGCGCGTCGAACCGTGTCCCTTCGAACTCCCTCTCCCACCCTCCAACCCCCGAATGACCAGCGAGCGTCGTTTGACTTAATTATCGACGTGTTTCCATGTATAATTACGCGAATCGTGTGTCAATTCCCATGAGCCGCGTCTCCGTGTACCCAGACCTGTGTCAGGTGTGCGACAACAACCCCCCCGCCAACACCTAAACGGCATTATGCGAGTGTGTCAGCCGGACAGACCGCGATCTAGCTTGTGCTCCCTTGTCGTTGCACCAATATGCTGCAAAACGTCGCATCGCGCCGCACACGCGACGCCTCCGGGCATTCGCATAAATTTCCGATCGAGAGTCATACTCTTATCTACGCCTCACCCCGACTCTGCAACCTGTCGATTTTACCACTTTTTTATTAGCTCGCTTTCTTGTCTGTCTGTTTGTTCGGTACTTTTGCAATTGATTTTAAACTAACTTCCCGCTGAGCTAGAGACTTGAAATTTTAAACATAGCTCAGAACTGGATGACAATGCAATATTTAAAAAAAATTTTTTAAAAAAGCCTATGCGTTCAGGAGATATAAATTATTTATAATTTGAACCTTTGCACCCCCGCGCCGCGTGACGTAGTACGTCTTCGCGTTCAGCGTCCCCACTCTACTACGTGTTCCCACTCTGACTCATCCCCACTCCACTGACCCGCTTCGCACCGAAGGAGCTCAGTGCGCGTCAGTGTGCGTTCGAGCTCCGTGCGGTGTTTACAAAGTTACTACGTCTTATTATAGTATAATGTTTGTTTACACCGAAATTCTCCGTCGAACCTTTATCTTTGAGATTTTACCACGGCGTTCGTTTTTGATATGACGCGTCGCAATACCGTCTGAAATTTACTATATGTCTCTGTTATAATCTCATCAAAATGTTCAAACTCGATTGTAAAATTTCACACATATAAGGCTAAAAGGCAGAAAATAATTATTTAAATAAAAATAAATTTTTAAAAAATACCACGTTTTTAAAACGGACTAAAAAGTATAAAATTACAATTTACAAAATTTCAAAGTTTTTAAAGAGCCACAAAATATTTTCTTGCCAATAATAAATAGTACTCGCATAAATAAAGTTATTTGATAAAAAAAAACTAATCTATTCATTCATAAGAAAAAACATCCAAAGAGCCGCATGTGGCTCGCGAGCCGCAGGTTGCCGACCCCTGATCTAGGGCGCTGTCGCCCTCAAAAGTCTCTTCGTTTACAAGTAGTAATTTGCATTATTCGGCAGCGTAATTTGCATTATTCGGAAGCATGCTATTTTCATTGCTACATGCTGCCGAATAATGCAAATTGCAAATAAATGTTCCTTTCTATCGATCGAATAATTGTTGATACAAGATGTAATGATGCTCTCGGCGCACTGGTTCGATCCAAAAATTGGATGAGAGCATCATTATATCTTGTATAATGCAAATTACGCCTCGTAAACGAACAAATAGAACTTTTGAGGGTAACAGCGCCCTAGATCGATTTTTTATCTAGCGTTTTGGCTGCAGGAAACCCCCATTTTTGTATTATCGAGAAATGAAATTCTTCCGCATCCTTGCAATCCTGGAAACAAGTCTACCGCCTTAAGATAAATCCACAAGCCTAACATATTATAACCCAGGACCTAAAAGCGTCGTCGAAATTTCATAAACACGGTTAATTACAATTTACTGCAAAATCGTCGCAGCAAGCAAATCCATTGCCTATATGGGTCGCCAACGCGTCGCGTCGTCGTCGTCGCGCTTCCGAAAAAGCCAGGCGAAGCCGAAACACCTTGTTGATACTTCCGTTCGGCAAAACAAGCTAATAGGAGTTTTGCCGCGCGAACGAGCAAACTGCAGCATCGCGACGGAAGAAAAGGCGTTGCGCAAACACGGTAGCAGCGAGCATGCTTCATTAGAAAGTTCCACGCAAGACAAACAAGACTGGGCTCGCAGCTAGAACAGGCTGGTAATCTTTATCTAACCTGTTTACACTGGCCGCGTTTACTATTTGCAAAACCAGCGAGTTATTGATACAAGTAGTATCGGGGGCCGGGCTGTGTTAGCATGTGCCGGCGTGTTTATGCAATCAAATCAAAATGTCGCAGCCGCTGATGCTACAGCATCGCGCTATAAATTGTTATTCGTTCGCTGATGTATTCCCTAAATATCAAGCCGGAGCATTTAAAACGGGTCATCCGATATCTCACGTGATATCGACGATTCGATACAGGAAAGTGGATCGTATGAAATTTCCTCGATTTCGACGGGCGTATAACTGGACTGCGGATTTAATGCACTTATGACAGGAGTGAGCACATGGGACTTGGAACATTGGAGGACTCGAAAGAACCTAAGAATATATCAGATGATTTCATGAGTTGGTGTTTGATTTGAAAATAAAATTCAATGGTTAAATTTCAAAGAATACAGCTTTATTAATATATTATATTATATTTATATATATTATATATATTATATTATATTTATTATATTATATTTATATATATTATATTATATTTATTATATTATATTTATATATATTATATATATTATATTATATTTATATATATTATATATATTATATATATTATATTATATTATATTATAGTCACCATTCTTATCTAACTGTAGAAATTCTACAATGATGACTTGTAGAAATTCCATAATTAGAAAAGAATAATGACTATATAATTTTCTTGTTTATATTTACTTTATTAATATGATGAATATGATTTAGTTAATATGATGAATTTTAAAATATTATTAAATTTTCACTAAAATTGAAATTATATTATTTCTGAAGCTAATATAATGAATTTTAAAATATTATGAAATTTTCACTAAAATTAAAATATTCTATATTATTTGAGGAGTTAATATAATGAATTTTAAGTTATTATGAAATTTTCACTAAAATTAAAATAATATTATTTGAGGAGTTAATATAATGAATTTTAAAATATTATGAAATTTGCAATGAAATTGAAATTATATTATTTGAGGAGCTAATATAATGAATTTTAAAATATTATGAAATTTTCACTAAAATTAAAATATTCTATATTATTTGAGGAGTTAATATAATGAATTTTAAGTTATTATGAAATTTTCACTAAAATTAAAATAATATTATTTGAGGAGTTAATATAATGAATTTTAAAATATTATGAAATTTGCACTGAAATTAAAATTATATTATTTGAGGAGTTAATATAATGAATTTTAAAATATTATGAAATTTTCACTAAAATTAAAGTATTCTATATTATTTGAGGAGTTAATATAATGAATTTTAAAATATTATGAAATTTTCACTAAAATTAAAGTATTCTATATTATTTGAGGAGTTAATATAATGAATTTTAAGTTATTATGAAATTTTCACTAAAATTAAAATTATATTATTTGGGGAGTTAATATAATGAATTTTAAAATATTATGAAATTTTCACTAAAATTAAAGTATTCTATATTATTTGAGGAGTTAATATAATGAATTTTAAGTTATTATGAAATTGTCACTAAAATTAAAATTATATTATTTGAGGAGTTAATATAATGAATTTTAAGTTATTATGAAATTTTCACTAAAATTAAAATAATATTATTTGAGGAGTTAATATATAAACAAGAACACTCCGCCGGGAAGTACAGTTTGCGATATCTATGAAAATCAGGCACGAACTTACGCAATCATCTAATATTATTATCATTTTACCCAAACTGTTACGAATTAAGGTGGGTACACTTCGGATCGCAGGGAGAGGAAGTTATTGAAGGGAAAGATTGATGCGTTTTTATATCTGATAAAAAGAAACTATATTCTTTAAGAACAAAAATGTACATACATAATATATACATATATACATATATGTATATGTATTCCCTATATTCCCTATATAGTGTTAATTACAAAGTGTGTTTGGGTCAGTCTGCATGTTGTGTGTTTCTTAAAAAGGAGAAATTGAACGTATCATGGCAGTTTCCGCTACTATGTAATGAATTAATCTCGTTTAATCCTGCTTATAACAATCCTCACGAACGTCCCGAATGTCGCGTTCGAGGAATGTTTAGCGGTGGAGTGGATCCGCTAAACGCGTTAGGCGTGAGCCAGGAGCGTCGCGTTTCTAGTGCATTGAAATACATTTCTACTCGCTTTCTGTTTCCTGTAATTGTTGCTGTAGTCAGAAAAATATCTGAAGTGACTTTCACAACAAAAATAATCGTACTCGTCTGAAGAAGCCTTATCAGAGTATAGGTAAACAGACGTATCACTCAATTAAGAAAGAGAAAATAGCTACTACAACATCAGACTATTGAAAACCAAGCGAGCTTTTCCTTCCGAACAGAGAATCCAGAAGAATGCTCGACTCTATGTACCATTTTCGTGCTGTGCGATCAGGAGAATTCAAAGAGGAGTGGTCGAGCGGGCACCGTTCTTTCTCCGAGGTCTGCGGCCGCCATCGTCGCGTTCTTTGTTGCCTCGCGCGGGCGTAATCCCATTGTCGTCGGTAACGGGCCGTAAATGGGCAATCAAGGCTCGCAGCCGGTCCTATAATTAACATTAGCATGCGCTCCGAAATGATAGCTATTTGCCCTGAGAAATCCCGGGAGCGGCGATGCGGCGCAGCGCGGCGCAGTCGTCGCGTCGCAGCGTCTACGAAAGTGTTTGATCGTGTCTGCTTAAGCCACGGGATCTCTGGGCCATTGCAGGGACCGGTGAATCGCGCAATTAATCTTCGATTCAGAAGCCCGGCTGTCGACCACTTAGGCAATCTCGGCTCCTATTCGAGCGTTCCAGGGTGTAAAACGATGGTTAAAACGATGACCGGTGCGAAATCCCGCCGCGGAGAGCGCGCGGCACCGCTTCGACGGTTAGACAGCACCCGATCTCGCTTTTTGTCCTTCTTTTTCTCATCCTTTGCCGGCTACCGATTCTTTTTTTTCCACGCGGAACTCCTTTTACCGCGAAACAGGACCGAGAGAGGGCCGCGATGGCCTTTTGTGCGCGTCGCATGTCGGTCAGCACTATTTCGTTCCGATTCTGCGAGCCTCCAACGCTCGACGACATCTTCCCCCACGCGTCGTTCCAGCGTCCACTTTACCCCGATTCGTTCGCACTTATCGACACCATCGTAAAGCAAATTGAAAACGTCCTGTAAACGCAAAAGCTGTAAAGCGAACCTGGGACATTCGTCACGCTTCCGCCATTGCTGAATATTCGTCATGGCTCCGTTGCACGCGTTTCTTCGGCGAGCGTTGCAGGCGACGCTCATTTGCATACGGTCGTAGCCGCTGGTTTACTTATGACGCATCCCTCCATCGTTTTTAAAGGCGACCGTCTTCCCCCACACTCACGATCCCAAAATTTCATGTCAAGTTGCTCTCCGGGGCAACGAATGATAGAGAAACGACAAATCCTACAAAAACTGTCACGATTTCTCTAAATGCAGCCCTTCTAGAGGGCGTGGCTTCATTGCCCCCAAAGGGTATAGCCGGATAAGCGTGGGCCATGATAGAATGATAGAGAAACGACAAATCCTACAAAAACTGTCACGATTTCTCTAAATGCAGCCCTTCTAGAGGGCGTGGCTTCGTTGCCCCCAAAGGGTATAGCCGGATAAGCATGGGCCAGCGGCTCCCGCTCCGATTTTCCTGATTCCTGTCTTAAAACATCGTTTTATGTCTAAAAAAACATTGTGTAAAATTTTAAATGTCTACCCCCACCGATAGGGGTGATATTGACGTAAATTCCCCCGCACTTAAATGCAATTTGCGCTAAAACGAGAAAAGATATCGATATGGGATAAACGGCAAATAAAAGATATAGATACATTCTATATTTCAGATTTTTTTCAGAATTTTTTGCTAATTATTTATAGTTGAAAATAATTAATTAATTTTTTGGGAATTTTTTTAACTATCTTCCCCTGGGTTGACGCCTACCAAAAAATTCTAAAATATTGCTATCATTCTAACCTAGTTTGTAAAAAAATCTCAGAAGTGTCCGTTTGGTGGAACAGTGTCAAAAAAAATAAAGTATGCCGGCGAACGCTCGGTTTGATCAGTAACGACGCACAGTGGGAAAAAGTGACTTGCCTCGCTTCAAAAAGGAATAACATTCGATAGAAATGAGGTAGAGCGATGAATTTTTTTTTAAATTAAAGCTGAAACTTTGCAGAATATGGGAAAAATAGGGAGATTACGGTACGAACGGTTTTTAACCTTGTGAAAATTCGTTAAACTTTCACAATTTCCAGAAAATGTGGTTACTGCGTTACCACGGGCAGAAAAATTTTTTTAAATTTTTGCTATATATCATTTCCCGTAGATTTTTTCACGCTGATTTCAAATCTGGTCTCAAAATTTGTCTACGACTTCAGGATTTTACAAGAAATCGATTTTTGTGAACGAATTGTTTAACGAATTTTCTCAAGGTTATAAAACGTTCGTACCATAATCTTCCTATTTCCCCATATTTTGTCAAGTTTCAGCTTTAATTTAAAAAAATTTCATCGCTCTACCTCATTTCTATCGAAAGTTATTCCTTTTTGAAGCGAGGCAAGTCACTTTTTCCCACTGTGCGACGCAGCGACCGAGTCCCCTTGCGGTGGCTAGTGACGGGAGCGAACGGGAAGTCGGCGCTTGTACGGAAAAGCTGATACATGTAAAAATGCGACTAAATCTTCTAATATATGATTACAGTTGGAAGTCTAAACAATTATATTCTAGGAAATAGCTTACATTGGAGAAGAAAAATACGTGTAAAGCTAGTTTGTTGCTGTCAAGTAACAGAAAGAAGAAACTTCTCACAAGTATGTTGTATGGTCACGGACACATAGTTTTTCTTTTATTTATTTAAGAAAATTCAATAACTAAATTGTTCATTTTGGTACTATTAGAATACATTACATACATATTCATAATAGACTTTAGCAACAAATATTGTTTGATAATAAAAATATACATTATGTATCACAAATTTCATGAACATGGTAAGTGTCCACATATTTTTGAGCGGCAGTGTATGTTCTACCGTATCGAGTACGTTCAATACACACATAAACAGATTCATTAATAAATGTTACCGACGTACTCTTTCGCGCTGCATTTCATTTCAATTCTACAGAATTCTGACTGACAACAGATGCAACATGTGTGTATCGGATAAAATAATTGAAATGCCACATTGTTCAACAAGTTTCACATATTTATCTGCATTCATGATGAGTAAGCTGAGGATTTTATCCGACAATTGCAAAATAGATTCAGCTTACAATCGTACAAAAATCGAAATAATTTCAGGTAACAAGTAGAAGTTAATCTGATGCGAACGCAGCCGACTACTGACCACCTACTACAGATTTCACAACAGACCGGTGCTATGACAATTGTCGTACAGTTTGCAACGAATCCTTACCTCCGTTAATCCGTTAAACCAGCCCAGATAGATTTTTAATCGCGTTTTTCCCGAAAACAAAGCCGCCAACGCTATTATCACACTATCTCCCCGACCTCGATTTTGAGATTCGCTTTCGCGCTGCCTGTACTGGCTGTTGTTATTAAACGGTTTATAACGTTAGCGCAGAGATTCCAATTTCGCGGCTCCTTGCGAAGGAAGCCTTCGCGACGGAGATCGGCCAATATTTGAGCGGGCAGATATTTTTCGAAGCAACAGAAGCGCTCGGCGGGATTGATAAAGCGGGATCGTTCAATTATATCGTGGCCCGTGGCCACGAGATATCCGAGGGCGAGGAAAAATCAAGATACCGTCGGACGTGTATTCCCATCGCGTCTAACAAACGGCGGCCGGCCCCATTATCGGGAAATTACCATTATTTGGCCCGACGCCTCGCCGCGGGTGCCTGAAAATTGCTCGTTGAAAGGCAACGCTCGACGTGGAGCGGCATCCCGACCAGTTTATCCGGGAAATTCGCATCCGTCGACCGCGTAATTCGTTCGTTTGACGTGTGCTGTCACGCGATCCGACCGCACCCGTACGCACGTGCACGTGCAACGCGTGCACACTCGTTCTTCAGCCGATCCCGCGAAATCCACGTGAAATATTATTCGGCCGGCCTTTTAATGATATCCTTTCGGCACCGATAAAACTGCTGGAACGCGGCCACCATTCATCCGGGTTTTTCGCCGCGTTTCCCGGCTGATTGAAACGGGACACACGCCGAAAACCCCCGATGATAGACTAAACACGCCGGAGCTAGCCAACGAAAATTGGCAAAATTCGAGCCGCTTCATTTTCCGGGAAATTTCACGGCAAGCACGCGTTCTCGCGTGTGCAAACCCTTTCCAACCTAGCGCCTTTTTTAATAATAAACGTAACGTATCGATCTGCTTGCCGGTAGGTGAATGGGGCCGTGTTTCGCCGGTACGCTGCGAAGGTGAATTTACGCTGCTTCGCTTTAGATGTACAGTAGAACCTCGCTCGTGGCATGAAACGCCACCGAAATGGGTAACCAATCACGCGATTTGTTTTTCCACTTTCCCCACTCCGTATTGGCTCAACGTAGCCACCGCAATCCCCACCACGAGTTGTTAGAACTTCTAACAACTTCTATGTATTCTCGATGCTTGATCTGAAGGTAAAACTTTAATTTTCGAAGATCAAGGTCATTTCAAGGTCATGTTATTATACATATCTGAATGTATCTTTCGATCAGTTACACGATGCAATTAAAAAGAAATGTAGTTACGTATCGAAAAACATCGATGACCTTGATAACTTCGAAAAAAATATTGTTTGCAATATAATGGTTCCTTCAAACCATTCAAATAGTACACAAAATATTTTTTGTAGCCCGACATATGGAGGAGATATTTAGGTGGCCGTATTTAGGTGGACCACCCTGCATTGCTTGTAACTTATCAATATTCCTGTCTATGCAGTTCCTGTCTCTTGCAATCGATGCACTTTGTCATAAAGATCCACAGTCTACTCGCATGTGGTGTCGTTAAACGAAATGTATGCTATGAGAAGAGTACGTGAGAATTATGTAACGAGTATGATGAAGAACATTTTTATCTGGTCCCGTTACAACACATCCAGTGGCTGTTTAGCGTCGTTAACGATCGTCGAACACAGAACCGATACCAATAAACGGCGACAAGCACGAAGAGCACGATACGGACGAAAATTTCAGCGGAACTCCACGCAGTTTTATGCAGATTCGCATTTTTATCGGCGAGTCGGCGGTGCAACGACGGCGAATAAAATTTTACGCGTTCCGATGCTAGTAGATTTCGAAAATTCGAAATTGAAACGATTCCGGCTATACGGATCCTCGCTGGTGTCCGCGGGCGATGGATGTACAAAGATGCGCGGTCCGTCGATCGCTGATTGCGAAGAACTGCGCTGCGCTGGTGCAGTCTACTCGAGTCGAGAAACCGAATGCGCACGTTTTGATCATGTGATCGTTGTTCAGCCGGGAAACGTGAATTTTCAATTTTCCCCAGAGCTGAACGTCTGCAAACTGTCCCGGACGATTTCCCGCCGAGGATCTATTGGGTTGGCAAGAAAGTAATTTCGGTATTTTTAGATGAAATAAAATGCAATTTTTTTATCAAAGCAATGAACTTTAATCAATAAAATATTTTCCATTTTGTTGTATGATCTTTTGCCATCTTTCTGGTAGCTTCATAATTCCGCGCTCATAAAACTTCTGATCCTTTTCGGTGAAAAACTGATCCAAGTGCGATTTCAGATCATCATCATTAGTGAATGTTTTACCATTCAAAGAGTTTTGTAAACTTCGGAATAAATGATAATCTGATGGTGCAATGTCAGGGCTATATGGTGGATGTGACATCACTTCCCAACCAAGCTCCAATAACTTTTCACGTGTTACCAAAGATGTGTGTGGCCTAGCGTTATCATGGTGGAACACGATTCCTTTGCGATTTGCCAATTCTGGCCGTTTTTCTTTGATTGCTATGTCCAGTTTTGTTAGTTGTCGACAATAAACATCTGAATTGATGGTTTGGTTCCTTGGGAGCAGCTCAAAATACACAATACCTTTGTAATCCCACCAAATTGACAACATGATCTTCTTTTGGTGCAATTCAGCTTTCGGTGTGGTTTGGGCTGGTTCATCACGCTTGGACCATGATCGTTTTCGAGTTGTGTTATTGTAAACAACCCATTTCTCATCACCGGTGATGATTCACTTGAGAAAAGGGTCGATTTCATTTCGTTTGAAATGCATATCGCATATGTTGATGCGTTGCATTAAGTGAATTTCTTTCAACTCGTGTGGAACCCAAATATCGAGCTTCTTAACGATTCCGAGACTTTTTAAACGATATTCTATGGTTGTATGCGAGACATTTAACCTGTCTGCAATCTCTCGGACAGTTATATGACGATTCGATTCAATAATGGCTTTCATTTGGTCATCATCAACTCCAGATGATCGACCAGAACGTTGGTCGTCTTTAAGTGAGAAATTTCCAGAACGGAATTTTTTAAACCAATTCTGGCACGTGCGTTCTGTTAAGCAATCTACACCGTAAACTTCGCATATATCTTTGTGAGCCTCGGCAGCTTTTTTACCTCTACGGAAATAAAAAAGCAATATATGCCTATAATGTTCGTTTCTGCACTCCATGTTCAAATTGACACAGAACTAACAATTTTAATCAAAATTACGTGTAATTTGCTTCAAAAGTAACCTAAAAGATGCAGTTATGAAATGTCAGAAAGAAAACAAACGCAACGTTAACAGAAGCCAATCAAACAAAACATAACGCCATCAGTTAGTGAAAACCGAAATTACTTTCTTGCCAACCCAATATTTGCTCTGGCATCGTGATCTCGTGTCCACGAAGTGAACACACGAGAACGGCCATTCGTCAAGAGATATTTCGCGATCGAGTCCGTCAGCAAAACTTTGCACAAAGGGTGGAGGACGACGAGGAACCTATGACACAGGATGGGCCTAAAGTTGATCGTTCTCAAAAGTATCGCTTTTCAAGATAGCTGATGGAAAAATAACCTACAACAACAACTCTATCATTGAATTATAACATAACAACTCTATCATTGCAGTATTTCCTAACCGCACAATTATTGATTCTTTTTCTATATTCTTCTATCGTGTTCTAGAGGTGCGCACGTGGCGTTGGCGTGGCTTACCGGCCCTCGCAACTGCCGCAGACACGAAGTAACAGAATGTTCCAAACGGGTGCTACAGTAACAGTCATTTTGTATCAATTAAAGAGAAAGACGACGCGAAACTACTCGCGACATACCGTAAGAAATCACATACTGCTTTTAAGAGAACTATGCGTGTGATAAGCGCGCGAGGAACGCGCAGCTGTGGGAAACGGATAAAAAGGGAAGGTCCTGTGGCGGGTGTAGTGAGAGAGGAAGCCGGTGCGGTCGATAAAACGCAAACAGAGAGACAGAGCGGAGGGACAGTGCATAATGTAAATGAAACCCACCTCGATGGAACCGGCACCTGAATATTTTCCATCTGCATCGTGGAATACAGATATTCAAGAGGCATCTGGCCTCGGCCGCCCCGGCTGCACCCGCACCACACCCGCCGTGACGCGAGGCATGTCGAGGCAAGCCGAGGCGACGCGACGCCGAGCCGCGCTTCGTAGACGCAGCACTCCTTATAAAACCGAACTTCGACAGTTCCGCTCTCCTCCGCCATTCTCCCTTTTCCCGGTCCCAGACTTCGGGAAAGTGGTACGTGGGCGAAATTTCGACGTGACGAGCATGCAGTGTCCCCGGCCACTCCCCCCGCCCTAACGTCTTGCTACCTCATCTTTCCGGGCCGCGTTCTCTCCCTCCCTCCCTACCCACGCTCGCCCTCGTTCGTTCGCATTTCCCCCATTGCGACTCGCACGAGAAAAGATACGAACCTGCTCGCAACGGTTGCGACGCGAATACACTCGCGGGACAACCGAAATTAGATATTCGGCCGAAGTGGACCGCCATTTCTTCCTAGGACGCTCCTATTCTCAATAGTTTCTAATCCTTTTTTACGCAAACGTGGTCGGGCGACGTTAGCGTTCGAAAACATTGAGAACCACTACATTCAAGGAAGAAAGAGCTGTTCAGGGTTACCAGATGATGTGTATTCCCCAATAAATACTTTCCTCCCTACCACTAAATGCAGCTCGAATCTCCTTTAGGGTCACATTATCCCCACTACAGTAATTCTTCGATCGGAGTCCCAACACCCGTGTTTTGAACGGACTTGAGTAGCGTAGAGGCTATTTTTTTATGACTCCGTCGACCGCGCCGAGACTTCAAACGACGAGCCGAACATAGAGAAGGACAGAATGAAATTGGAATCGCGTGGCCGAAGCGTATCGCTGTCGCCGACACAGTTTAAAGGCCCGTGCGTCATCACAATGAAACACCAAAATCTTAACTTCTTTATTTTCTATGATATCATGATGGGACTTTAACTAGCTTATTCCTGGCGTTTCGCTGATTAAAATGGTACCAAAAACGATATAATTGGGCCAATATTTAGTGGTTTACTCGACGATGAAAGTTTCGAACGCAACGAAGAACAGCGACAACGCGGGCCTTTGAACTGTGCCGACGGCGGCTACTGTTCGCGTCTCTTTCTTTCCGATACGCTCTTCTTCGTTGCGTTCGAAACTTTCATCGTCGATTAAACCACTAAATACACTGTCCAACAAATTTCAACTTTTTTTATGTTCCCTAATTACTGTTGGGTCCTTCATATAGAGTTTTTTGCGCTGATTCCGAATCTGTTTTTAATTTTTTTCCTATACGCACAGTTTTTGAGGAACATAGCTTTGAAAAAAAAACATATTTTTCAACTTTAAACAAATATGGTGATGTTATTATAAAAGATATAGAATTGTTCTTTGCATCAAACGATACTGTAGTCTTTCCCGAATACAGTGATATACAATATTAATACATTATGAGTATTTAAACAGGTTTAAACAATCATTAAAGACGGATAGACACCACTTTTGCACCAATTTTTGTGGATATTTTTCAATTTATCTCAAAAAATAAGGGTCTAGCGGAAAATCGAACTATACCACTCGATACAGCAGACTTTTATCTTAAGAAACCACCCTGTCAAGTTTGGATCGTCGACGTTTTTTTCGAACCAGAAAGCAAAATATCTTCGCCCGACATGAGTTGCCGCCAGTGGCGCTCGGGACGATATACGGCGCAGCGACGGGATACGGAGCTGCGAACGACCGTTGTAGTGGTGAGCGCCACTGGCGGCAACTCATGTCGGGCGAAGATATTTTGCTTTCTGGTTCGAAAAAAACGTCGACGATCCAAACTTGACAGGGTGGTTTCTCAAGATAAAAGTCTGCTCTATCGAGTGGTATAGTTCGATTTTCCGCTGGACCCTTATTTTTTGAGATAAATTGAAAAATATCCACAAAAATTGGTGCAAAAGTGGTCTCTATCCGTCTTTAATGATTGTTTAAACCTGTTCAAATACTCATAATGTATTAATATTGTATATCACTGTATTCGGGAAAGTCTACAGTATCGTTTGCTGCAAATAACAATTCTATATCTTTTATAATAACATCACAATATTTGTTTAAAGTTGAAAAATATGTTTTTTTTTCAAAGCTATGTTCCTCAAAAACTGTGCGTATAGGAAAAAAATTAAAAACAGATTCGGAATCAGCGCAAAAAACTCTATAAGAAGGACCCAACAGTAATTAGGGAACAAATTTGATGTTGGACAGTGATATTGGCCCAAATATATCGTTCTTGGTACCATTTTAATCAGCGAAACGCCAGGAATAAGCTAGTTAAAGTCCCATAAACCGATCATTAAAATTAAGAAGTTTGAGATTTCGATTCAGTCGAGTCAATGTGTGGTGTTCACACCGATATACCCGAGCCGAGATCAAACATCGCCGCCCTACGGCGCGGCGCAGCGTTGGCCGGCAGTGGAGTGAGTAGGCACTGGACTACGGTTAGATAGGCGACCCAGGACTCCGATTGAAGAATTACTGTACCGCTGTTGGTACATGCTAGCCGAGGATCTTCTTCCCCGCCGACGCTGTGTGACCCCCACCTTTAATTCTCTAGTCCCCACTCTTTGGCGCCACTCCTTTTTTGTTAGTTTAAAGACGTGTGGAAGAAATACCTTTTCGTACACCCCCACGTAGGGGGGTTGTGTGGGGCTCGGGCAAAACAGGCCTTCGCTTTCCCCAATACCCACTAAAAAAATCACACGTCCGGGACAGAGCCCTTTTCTCGCTCTATAATGTCCTTGATGACAGTCAGGGCCCATATGTAACTCTAAACGATGTGAATCACGTCTCCAGTTTATATACTCTGATTAGTCAGCTACTGAGATGTTAAAAAGTAGTATGCAAGTAATCTAGAGGCTTCGAGAGAGACTCGTTGAGAGACTCTGTCGCGGAAGCTGTTGTCGAACGCGCCCGGAACTCGCCGGGAATGAAATCAGGACAGGATTGTAGGCTGTTATCGTGGAAATTGCGTGCACTCGTTTCCCAGCCCGCTTTACGACGGCTCTATAAACGCGCTTTATGACACGCGACCTCGGATCAGCCGAAAAGCGAAACAGGAATCCGGAATCGCGGCTAACCGGCCCTGTCGTTTACCACCAAAGTGTTGCTAATAGAAACGATTCATGTTAAATGTTTCTTCGATCCAAGCAAGTCATTTTCTACGGCGGTTCTCGTCGCGAAAACAAAGGTGTCTGGGGAGAATTGCATTTTCACTTTGGGAAAATAAGATTTTTCTCATGTGCATATCATCCAAAGTGAACATTCAAAGTGACCAGTAACCAAAGTAGGATCAGTACCTAATTCTGCCATTACCGGACTAGTCACGTGACATTGTGACATGTTAGCGACAACGCAGTCAGAAGAGAGTTTCGGGAAAGACGACTGAACACATATTTGGTTACCTGACATATTTATGGCAGGTATTTATGGTGTGTGTGGCCGTGAAACTAATAAACAGCCCCAATGCCATAACGCAATAAACCAAGGACCGCGTAGGTCTGACTGTCTATTGAAAGCGAGATCTATAGAAAAGGCAAGCGACCCGACGTCGTATTGCTAAATAATAATAACATGTGGTTCTGAAGGATCTGGCCACGGAGTGGGGAAGGCAATGCCTTTTGGTAAGAGGACTGTGAGGAACCGCACGGCACTTACCCCAGAACCTTGCGACAGGGCTGATCGTATTTTTCTAACAGACACATGCACGACGGAGACGAAGTGTGTCACGTGACGGGACAGAAGCTTATTATAATAACTTCTAATATTGTTTGCAATATAATGGTTCCTTCAAACCATGCAAATAGTACACAAAATATTTTTTGTAGCCCCACAATTAGAGGAGATATTTAGGTGGCCGAATTTAGATGAACCACCCTGTATAATAGAGACTTTAGACTTCAAAAATTATCCTTTGTCCTCTTCCAGATTCCACAGATCGTAGTGGAATGTTGAGTTACTCTAACGCAGGTGTAGTTTTTATACCTACCACCCACTTTTGTATCTTCATTGGTAGTAAATTTGTTCAACCTACTCGGTCAATGAGTCATAGATGCGCGGTGATAACGAAAAGTAGCTTCAGCATCGGACAAACCCCTACCGCCCACCATGAAAGCTTGAATCGCCCACTAGTGGGTAGAGATCAGGTTAAATACTAAGGCTCTAACAGATATCACAATGCATATGCAATTTTTCAGACTAGACGAACGATGATATCGCCCATACATGACGCGACGCGCGACGTGGCAGTCAACGTGCTAATCCTTCTCACAAAAGTTGAAATCAGACGCACCTCTTTCACTAGAAAGAGGTACTAACCCAGAGTGTTAACTGGAGGTGATCCTTCGGTTGATCAGAATACCAGATACTCCTTGGCCGTCGTTATCATATCCTGTCGGTGCGATTTAGCGCGATTACCGATCAATAAATCCCGGAATCCGTTGCCAAGAGTAGCTCCCGTCCGAAGGGAGCAGCGTGGGCGATCAATTTCCATTGGAACGTTTTCAAATTGCCGGAGCCGGTTCCCCATAGATTCCAAAAGCGACGAGGGCCCGGCCCGTCGAGGATATCCTCGAAAAGAGTCGCCAAAGATGCAAACGGGTCGAAGTGGAGGGGAAGGGGGCAGTCGATAGCGCACCGGAGACCTTTCTGCGCTCTCTAGGCAGCTCGTGGCGAGGGCCAGACATTGTATCCAATTCCTGAGAATCAGATTGAACGGGCAAACTCCGGGAAGCGGTCCGAGTTTCGTCGGACAAGCTACCTGCCGGTCGGGTAAGGTGAGACTGAAAAAGACGTTGGACGCCGTGCTCGAATCGTTTCATCGTCCTCGGTCCAGCCCCCGCGTCCTCTGCCCTCGCCATCAGCCCCGCCGTACGTCGTTTTCCCTCGTCCTCCGCCGTCTCTCCAACACTATTTCGATCGGGGACTGGTTATGGCAAGGGATTTTAGAACCTAATAACTGGAATTGGAGATCGGCTGCCGACGTCTCCCTTTTCTCCCGGCCTCCAGCCTTGGGATGAAAGAGGATGAGCGAGCTTACCAGGTCTGACTGCCTCGCCACCTACGAAAACACCTTCACCCGATGTTCCATCCGGTTTAACGTCGCTCAGGCGACGACAACTCCCGACCCCACGCCGGACCGATCGGCCACGCGGATTTTGAGAAACGCGCCGGGAAACCCTCCTAGAGAACCTCTTTGAGTGAGAGGACACTTTCCTTTTGCGATCCAGATGTTCTGGAAGTGGTCCGACCAGTGAAGTCGGGGAATTAGCTCCGGATAACCCTCTGCGTCGTTTGCTCGATGCTGAAAGCCACCGAATGCAATCTTTTCGGTATCTTGAACGGCTGGTCGCTTGAACGCGGCCTCCAGAGGTGGCTCAGGTGGACATAGACGTAGCATTTCGATATTTGATTGGTCGGGGCTCGGCGGCGCTCCAACTCACGAGTACGTAATAAGTAAGTACAGTAACCGCGCGTTCACTGTCAGCGATCGCCTGTGCGATCACTGCCAAGTGCCAACCCACTCCACTGCCGGCGAAGGAAGGACAGAAATGGGAAAGAGAGAGACGCGGACAGTAGGGATGGGATCAAGTTCAATATGTACTCACGAATCCGAGTCAAGTTCAATAACAAAGTTTCATTTCGTGGGTTTCGATTACTATCTAAAAGCAATAAAAGTTTCAATGATTATACTTGAAAAGTATTCATTGTATACAAGTAGTTATCGAACCTCGGAATGAGTACAAACAAGTTTCGAAAAGATACTTATAAGTACTTCGATGTTGAAAGTAATCGAAACTTTCACAAGTAGTACTCGAATCTTGGAAATCAAAACTGCATATGTAGTAGGTTTTAAGCACTTTCTTTATTAAATTCGTAACTATTTAAGAATAATATTTCATTTACAATACTTGGTTTTATCCTATTTCTTTTTTTATCCATGATATTTCCTGCTTTTGAAAAAACTCTTTCTGAAGGTACAGAAAGTGGCCATTATACAAAGATAGTCACGTGCAATTTTTGATAAAATGGGGTACTTGATTGAATTTTCACGCCGAAATAATAACGAGTCTTCTTTGCGTTCTAAATATTGTGATTTTAGATAATTTTCCACTTCAAACACAGCAGACGATCAGATAGGTATCGTATTATTTGTAATTGCTATTTCATTGTCAAAGGATGACCAAATTGATAATTCGCTATTGTGCCGATTTTCGGACATCTGCGTCTGTGAACTATCACATGTTGTAGATGAATTATCATTATTGATATAATTAATAGCTATATCAGTCCAGGCATCCCGAGCTCGAGGGATAGATTCATCTTTAGAGAAAGCTAATGTTTCGAATGGTGGATCCAATAATGCAGTTAACATATACAAATGATTGCTCTGGACATCACTTAGATAATGTTCGATATAATATATCAGTTTTTGTCGCAAAGTACATTCCAAACTACAATCATCGGTAGAAGCGTGTAAAATTATGAGACCCCGTTTTCTCTCTCATCTGCACAGCGTGTTTACAAAAAAAAAGTAAACAGACGCCGCGCCGGAACAGCCTTACGTTGCCACGGAGCGTGCAAGAAAAAATTTCGAAAGTTTCGAAACTGTTCGACCAAGACTCGAGTATACTTGCAAGTATTATTTACATTTACCACAGTACTTGTAAAGGGTTCGAAACTGTGTGGCAAAGGTTCGAGTATACTTGGGAGTACTATTTTTTTTCGAAGTACTTATAGAGAGTTCGAATTCCATCAATCAAGGTTCGAACCTGTTTGCGAGGTACTTGATCCCATCCCTAGCGGACAGTCGCCGTCGCCGGCGCAGATGAAAAACCCACGTGTCCTCTTTAATCCGTACTTACATGCTGTCCTTCTCTATGTTTGGCTTTCGATTGAAGTAACGGCGCGGTCGGCGCGGTAGACGTAGTCATAAAGAAATTGTGTCACTGCGCGATCACTGTCAGTGCAGAACACGGCTGTTTGACAGTGAAAAATTCGATCCGTATTTAAATGCTGTCCTTCTCTATGTTCGGCTTTCGATTGAAATCCCGGCGCGGTCGGCGCGGTAGACGTAGTCATAATAAAATAGTGCCACTGCGCTATCACTGTCAGTGCAGAACACGGCTGTTTGGCAGTGAAATCTTTGATCCGTACTTACATGCTGTCCATCTCTGTGTTCGGCTTTCGATTGAAATCTCGGCGCTGTCGGCGCGGTAGACGTAGTCATACAAAAATAGTGCCACTGCTCTATCACCATCAGTGCAGAACACGACTGTTTGACAGTGAAATCTTTGATCCGTACTTACATGCTGTCCTTCTCTATGTTCGGCTTTCGATTGAAGTCTCGGCGCTGTCGACGTCGTAGACGTAGTCATAAAAAAATAGTGCCCCTGCGCGGTCACTGTCAGTGCAGAACACGGCTGTTTGGCAGTGAAATCTTTGATCCGTACTTACATGCTGTCCATCTCTGTGTTCGGCTTTCGATTGAAGTCCCGACGCGGTCGGCGCGGTAGACGTAGTCATAAAAAAATAGTGCCACTGCGCTGTCACTGTCAGTGCAGAACACGGCTGTTTGACAATGAACACGCGGTTACTGCAACTATAACTAGTAACTATAACCTACTCGGCGAATAATGAGGTTGCATGTGAATCATTTGAGTAAATGTGTGTGCACAAACTGACCTATATTGAGTCTCTTCTTAGCAGACAATGTTACGCACAGGTCGGGTGACAATGTCACCGAATCGAATTATGAAGAGGTCTCCTGTTGCCCCTGCGCTGTCGTCTTTGAACAGTAGAAAGGAGAATATTGTCAATGATGTTCGCGACGAACACTTTTCTTGGTAGAATAGCTTGAATTTAATACTTATTTAGCGGAGTCGCGCGTTGTCCGTGTTTATTAGGGAGTATAGAACAATAAGTCGAATTACTGGGAAGTTGTTGCGGGAATTCTGGCCGAGAGATTGGCTGGATAACCGGGTGACACGCATGCACACGCGTGTGGACGAAGACAGGCGCACAGGAGAGGGAGCGAAGAATGTCAGAATATTGTCAATGATGTTCGCGACGAACACTTTTCTTGGTAGAAGAGCTTGAATTTGATATTTATTAAGCGGAGTCGTGCGTCGTCCGTGTTTATTGGGGAGTATAGAACAATAAGTCGAATTACTGGGAAGTTGTTGCGGGAATTCTGGCCGAGAGATTGGCTGGATAACCGGGTGACACAAATGCACACGTGTGCGGACGAAGACAGGCGCACAGGAGAGGGAGCGAAGAAATGCCAGAATATTGTCAATGATGTTCGCGACGAACACTTTTCTTGGTAGAAGAGCTTGAATTTGATATTTATTTAGAGAAGTCGTGCGTCGTCCGTGTTTATTAGGGAGTATAGAACAATAAGTCGAATTACTGGGAAGTTGTTGCGGGAATTCTGGCCGAGAGATTGGCTGGATAACCGGGTGACACACATGCACACGTGTGCGGACGAAGACAGGCGCACAGGAGAGGGAGCGAAGAAATGCCGCGCAGGCCCCGAGCTGGCTGCGGCACACGAGAGCCAGGCCACCACCTTCCACATGGCATTAAAGTAGCCGAGCCATTGAAAGTTTAACGTGCCGTAAGCACGTGAGCTTCTCCTGCAGGCCGTGTGTAGTTGTATCGCGCGCATTCAGCTTTTTCTCCCAGGCTCGGGCCAAGATTCTAGAGATATCGGAGATATGTACGGTACGGGCCAGCAATAAATCAGCAGCCGCCGGGACACACGCTCCCGTAGCCCTGTCGAATCCTCGCTCCTGCCACCCACGCAGATACACCTATCCTCCAGGATCCTGCACACCGAAATGATGTTTTATACGCGACTAATCACACCGTACAATCCACATTTTAATGCGTCGAACACTCGCATTGCTCTTATATTGTGTTGGCAAATAAGTTCGTTCGGCTTTCGTGATTTATTCCACTCGAAAAAACCGAACGAACTTATTTGCCAACCTAATATTTAAAGCGGAGGAAATTGTTCAAGTAAATGTTTGTTCTTCACATTTGGATTTATCGGAATCTGAAGTTGATGGAGAAAACTAATTCCCATGTTCGTATTCTACGTGTCAGAATCTAGAGGAATTGCCGAGAACGTGAACTCTATTGAACAGTGTTGTTCGTCCGACCACAGGCAGACTCATTCCCCTTCGTCCGTCGGTTCCGCAAAAGCTTTAACTTTGCAAGCGTGTTCCTCGATCGTTGCTTCAGATATTTCAACGAATCCAAAACCCAGTGGAAAGTGCAGGTTCGCTTTACCTCGTGGATTTTTTCGAAAAAGTTTAGGTCTCCCGTGGAGAGTAGGAAAAAAGAATTTATTCTTGCGAGACTCGGCCTCCTTGAGCATGCTGAATTCATGCCAGTCTTTCGTGATCTGCTCTCCTGAAAGAGTGAGATTAAAGGGAAATTTAGAATTCGGTCTATGCTGAACAAGCCTTGAACCATTTAGATTCAAAAATATTTTGCATACAATTCTATGGAACTTTCGTTATGAATGTAATGATCCTCTTAAAATAACGTCCCAGGGAAATTCGTGGGTTTCGTACGGGATATTTGATTAAATTCAACTTTCCATCATAAATTAACATATTCAGTAGCCACCTAACCATTTTACAGTGATCTCGAAGCAGTATAAATCATTTCATTTCCCAACGAAACGTACGTACGAAATGAAAAGTATATTTTAATCTGAAACCCTGGAATGACACGGTAAGACAAGCGGTAAAAACGTTTGTAAAAATAAATTCATAAAAGTGTTGCTGGGAACTATCCATGGTACAGTAGGATCATGCATATTCAAAAGTTAAAGCATGGCAATTTAATTTCGTATTCAATGAACTGTACTGTATATGATTCGTAGGTCTAAATGGATTAAATCTTTACAGGCTCTGCTATGTTTGCTGTTAAATAATGTTGTAAGTAAACCACAGATACTACGCATTTATGACAAAAATGAAGAGGTGAAATACAAAACTGTGCAGACATTAAAACATTTCTATCTTGCATAAAAATCCATAGTGAACTTAAATATTTCTAGTTAAAGGATATTTAAATACTTTTTAGGTATACAGGGTGTCCCAGAAATGTTACTTTCTCCTTTGCCAAGGTGTTCTCCGCGGCTACGTTCCCGAGTTATTAACGAAAGTCACGGACCAATCAGAGCACGACTTCAGCGTGGCGTTGGCATTGGCCGTTCCGAATTCCGTGCGTAGAAGCCGCGCTCTGATGGGTCAGTGTTTTTCGTTAATAGCTTCTGACAAAACCTCGGAGAACATTTTGGCAAAGGAAGAAATTACTTCAAATGTGTATGTATGATTGCTTAAACGCGAATTCGTTAATAGCTTCTGACAAAACCTCGGAGAATATTTTCGCAAAGGAAGAAATTACTTCAAATGTGTATGTACACTGAGAAAAGAATCCTGTCGAAACAAAAAGAATATATGTTGATTCAATAAGATGTACTATTGAATAGTGCCAATATCATATGAACTTATTTTAATATTAAATACTATTTAATTTTGAATAGCAAAACTCATTTCCGCGAATCATATAAGCCAATAGCTTGACCATCAATGTTTTCAAAAAAATAAGATATGGCCTCAAACCAATTCCCAAATTTGTTTAACAACATATCTGATTGAAGGACAAAAAGAAATATTACGAATAATAATATACGGTATTGAATCAAATAATATTTTCAATCATTTCATGATAGACAATTCAAATACATCACGATTTGCTCCTAAATTTCATACTATTGAAAAGAATACATTGATATTCATCGAAGTAAAAAATTACAATAACACGCGTGTTATTGAAGTAACTACTTTTTTTTCTCATTGTATGGTTGATTAAATGCGAATCGCCGTTCAACTGGAAAAGAATACTTACAATTCACGAAAGATACGTCTGTTGTACTTGTTCTTTTCTTTGAAAAAATGGCTCAGCTGGAATTTTCTTGGCGCAGCACCGAACTTAGACAAGAGTGTGCATTCTACAAACAAATTTTGATAATCATGGCTCCACGTAGAAGAGAGTTCCTACTTCAAATCACAATCCAGCTGCTGTGAACCTAATCTCCTCCCCAGAGACGCGTCTGGTTGCAACGACGACTCGCAGCGGCTTGCATCGCGACGCGCAGTACACATCGCGCGTCACGCACCGCACAATTCCCCGTCCAATATTCACAGTGTTTGCACACGCGTACAAACCGCGATAGGGATCGTAATTGGCATAGTTATTTTTTCACGGTTTACTTTCTCTCGCTAGTTCCGGGAACTTCGTTCACTATAAAATCAAACTATTAAAAAGAATCAATATTTGAAACGTTCAGAGATCGCAGATTAACCACCTTCCAAATTTTGGCGTGAAGGTTGAATCTTTTTCACTTAAAATTCACCTTGTTTAGAGATTGGCTTAACAAAACCATTGAACGGTAAACATTGAAACAATTGTTGAGCGTATATGGCTGAAAATTTCACTTCGAAAGTAAAGCTGTACCATTTCATCAATTCTCTCTCCGTTTAATTTGCGAAGTTGATTAATTTGTCAAATGAACTTTTATTGAATTTATATTGTTTTCTAAATGTACATCGTTTCCGAGAACGATGAAAATAAAATTCAATAAAAATTCAATTGAATTCTCGAGCATACATATTTCAAGGTGAACACTTGATTGGTATCATTTTCTAGCAAGAAAACATTGTTGCGTTTCTTCTCTGTAAGGTGAAGTGCCCTAAGTCTGGACAGTCCAAAAGTGATACCTAAATCTGAACAATTGAATTTTCATAGTAAAATCAGTAATTAAGAGACTAAATAATTATATTATATATTCTGAGGCCTTAGCTACAAGTAGGTGTGAATATTATTTCATTAAGACCTCAATTGAAATTTAAAAATGAATTCAAAGTTCATCTGAAAACAGTATACAAAATAGTCTATTTACATGCGAATCATGTGCATTTATAGTTCGAACTTTTGTTAGAAAAAAAGATATAATTTAAGCCCTCAGACAAAAAATAATTATCACGGTCGAAATAACGGGATAAAGGGTATAGCCGGATAAGCATGGGCCAGCGGCCCCCGCTCCAATTTTCCTGATTCCTGTCTTAAAACAACGTTTTATATCTAAAAAAACATTGTGTAAAATTTCAAATGTCTACCCTCACCGATAAGGGTGATATTGAGGTAAATTCCCCCGCACTTAAATGCAATTTGCTTTAAAACGAGAAAAGATATCGACATGGGATAAACGGCAAACAAAAGATATAGATACACTCTATATTCCAGATTTTTTTCAGAATTTTTCGCTAATTATTTATAGTTGAAAATAATTAATTAATTCTTTGGGAATTTTTTTAACTATCTTCCCCTAGGCTGACACCTACCAAAAAATTCTAAAATATTGCTATGATTCTTACCTATTTTGTAAAAAAATCTCAGAAGTGTCCGTTTGGTGGAACAGTGTCAAAAAAAATAAAGTATACCGACGAACGCTCGGTTTGATCAGTAACGACGCAGCAACCGATTCCCCTTGCGGCGGCTAGTGACGGGAGCGAACGGGAAGTCGGCGCTTGTACGGAAAAGCTGATACATGTAAAAATGCGACTAAATCTTCTAATACATGATTACCGTTAGAAGTCTAAACAATTATATTCTAGACAATAAAAATCGTTTAGTTTATAAATACATATAAAAAAAAGAAAAAAACAAGAAAAGCGCCGACTTCCCGTTCGCTCCCGTCACTAGCCGCCGCAAGGAGAATCGGTCGCTGCGTCGCAACTGATCAAACGAAGCGTTCGCCGGCATACTTTATCTTTTTTGACACTGTTCCACCAAACGGACACTTCTGATATTTTTTTACAAAATAGGTTAGAATCACAGCAGTATTTTAGAATTTTTTGGTAGGTGTCAACCTAGGGGAAGATAGTTAAAAAAATTCCCAAAAAATTAATTCATTATTTTCAACTATAAATAATTAGCAAAAAATTCTGAAAAAAATATGAAATATAGAATGTATCTATATCTTTTATTTGCCGTTTATCCCATGTCGATATCTTTTTTCGTTTTAGCGCAAATTGCATTTAAGTGCGGGGGAATTTACCTCAATATCACCCCTATCGGTGGGGGTAGACATTTAAAATTTTACACAATGTTTTTTTTAGACATAAAACAATGTTTTAAGACAGGAATCAGGAAAATCGTAGCGGGGGTCGCTGGCCCATGCTTATCCGGCTATACCCTTTAACTGTGAGAACCATGGAAGACGGTTTTCACTGAAAAATTTCTGAAAGTAGGTTTTGCTTTAAAAAATCCTTCGGTTTTAATAGAGAGGGTGTTATCGAGCATGTTTTTCCGAAATGACTCAAAGCAATCAGTGAACGGAATATTAGGAATACAAGGATCACTATAGAGTGAAGCCTCTGTGGCTAAGAGATCAACTCTTTCATTACCATCAATCCCGACATGAGACGGAACCCAGTAGAACTTAATAAAACTGCATTGTCATGCATGAAAATATTGTATTCCTTTTTAATATTGAAAATTAATCCACGATTGTCCTTAGATCTGTCGACTCAATTGGCGACCATAGTCGATTGCCACAAAATCCTCCTAGCATACCGTGGACGACTGAAGCCAAGACTTTATTAATTTTTCAGCTTTAAATTCCACTAAAAAATCAACCTGTAAATTCCATTAGTATTTCTCCACAGTCCACAGAGGGAAAAATACACCGACTCGGTTCAGTTAAAAAATTTTAGCAAAACCTTCTAACGAAGCGAATCATTTGTTGATATTTGCAGCGCCGCGCCGTTCCGGGCAACAACCGCGCCACCAACAAGCATGCAGTATTTACCACTAGAAATGTAGACGCGGCAAGCAAAACGGTTCGAGTATTATCTTGCTGGGTCTAGTGATATTGCAAAAATCTAGGAAGCTGCATTCGCGAGCTTGTGCGGCCACGCGCTCGATACGTTCCACTTCCGAAATGGAAAACTCGCCGGATATATGAACCGCGAATTTCCATTACGAAATCGTTTGTTTTCCCGGGTCAGGCCGGGCGCGAAGAGGAGAGGGGGCCGGTTAACGATACGACGCGACGGGGCCGGATGTGTGCGAATCGAATGTAAACCGTTCTTATGCATATATGCCTGGCTCTCTCGCTTCATAATCCGACAGATTTAATTTGCCAGACGACGCACCACGAGGCGCGCGTTTAAACGGAAAAAGCCTGCTCTTCCGGTATTCTGCTTCGATCAAAGTAAACCGAACGATATCGTCGAGGGGCTGGCCCCGGTATTTATTCGGTTATTTAGACTCAGGGGCCGGATTACTCGAGCGATCTGTCAATTGTGGAGCGCCCGCGTCCCTGCGGTTAATTAGGCAGTTATTAATGGCAATTCCATGGCGCAGTCGGCCGGCCGCGGGAGCTTACACTCCCAATACTTGTTTATCCGATTGTACATTTTAATAATGGGGATTACGCACTCGCCCTTATCCGGTTAACGTTCCCTCGACTACAGAACAGAAATTCCGACCTGCCCGTATCGATGGGCCGTTTCTATAAAATGGGTAAAATTTACTTGCAAAATTTTCATGTGGTAGGTTAACGCGTTAATGCCGTGCGAATTTTCACCCATAGCTCCCGATCATTTAATTTCTATTTTTCGCAGTATCGCTTCACAAAGACCGCGCATGTTGCATAAACATCTCTCCGTCTCGCTTTCGAGTCGGTCGTTCTCCGCGAATATCAGCATTATCCCGTTACATACAGTCTGTCCCACAAGAGCGTGTCGACGATAATTCTGTAAATATTCATATATTTGTAAAAAAAAACTTTAGATGAGTAGAACCTATACAACAAACATTAATACGCTCCTACTTATTGTTAGGGGTAGAGTTGGGCATTAATCGATTGAAACTTTAATCAAGATTGATTGATTAATGTGTACGGCTAGAAAAGTAATCATTGAAAAATCGGCGATTGATTCAATCGATTGATGAAGTTAATCGTCAATCGTTCATTAACCCTTAGCACTCGAGTGGTGAGTCAGAGTCATCACCAGAAATTGCGATACCATTATTCAAAATATTGTTTAGAGTATTAAATATCTTGGTGGCTAATCAATTAATAAACATTTAAGTATTGTATGTCGTGTTATATCAATTTCATATTCCATAAAATGAAAAAAATTATACAGATTGGAATTATTCTGGGTCGAAAGATATGTTTCATTTTCGAGATAGAATAGCTCCGAGTGCAAAGGGTTAAAAGAAGAAATCATCGAAAAATCGGAGACTGGTTCAATCGGTTGATGAAGTCCATAAATTGTAATAAGAAATTGACAGAAACATATCTCAACAAAAACTCAGTACACATTTTTTCAGTATTCATACAGTTTTTTTTTTTAAATTATTTGGTCCCCTCAGGGTTTCAAATCCATTTACCACACTCCCTCTCTTCCACTCTCACCACTATCGCCTCGTTTCAGCGAGTCCTACAGTTTATAAAGGTGGGTTCCGAACCACCTTGAGTATTCATACAGTTTTGATTTCGTACTTCATTTCGAAGTGTAGCATCGTAAATTCGACACAGCCCTCGCCGAGGCTAGACTTATGTCTTAGGATTGACGATTGTACCTGGAACGCGTGATTTTCAGGAACCGAGCGCGAGGCCTACGTGGGCCATAAAAAAGAAGGCGTTTGGGCCGTTGGGAAAGTGCGAGGGTCTTTTGGGAAAGTTAGAGGGGACGAAAGGGTCGACTAAAAAATACCGATGGGAGAGAGCAGAATTGGTTTGCACGTCGAAGCGAGCGGTACGAATTGTGACGAGTCGAAGCTGTACTTATTTATTTAACCCTCATCCGTCCCTCATTTCGCGAACTGAATCTGTCCCTCGGTGTCAAATTGACACAGTGGTAAAATATCGACGAAATAACAAGATAGAAAATTATTTTTCGATATTTTTGTATTCAAATGGATGCGTTAACATCTGCATCTTAGTTTTTGCACAATTTTCGCATAAAATAAAGCGATGTGTGGGACATACTGCTTGTTTGGACAAATCACATCGGGCACTATGTATATTAGCATTCGGTCATTTCTCACATATGTGACACCGGGCTCGTTTTTTCGTTGGTGGAGTATGCATTATACGATTACTACAAGACGGTACAATCACTGTTGGTATACCCTTTATTTGTACAACAAGTGCAGTCGCATTAGATCCTCGCGGTAGATGTGTGCGAAACGTAATACATATACGAATGCACCAAAGAATGTCCAATTTCAATAAAAAAAAAGGCGTCGACGATATTTTTTATCTTTATTCCACGTTGCATTGAGTGAAGGAAATATTATAAAAGCATTGCATGCTGATATATCTAACATATTAGCAACAATTGCCATTGGTCATCTATTTGTTTCGCGCTTACATCTGTATGTGCCCACTATCTCCATATCATCGAGGACATCGACGCGACGCCTCCTTTCGTAGCGTTATAATACTTTATTATTTCAGGATTTTTTATCTACTTCACTACTCATTTGCTTTGACGTATGGTATGTACTAAGTAGAATAACAAATCGTCTTCTTTTTGTCACATAAGACACCATTGTACCTTTTAGTATGTGTTCAAAAACAAACTCCGAATGATGAAGTGGCTTCTTCTTCATATCGAGTAAAATTTGTGGAATTTCTTTTCTATTTTTTCGTATGGTCCCTACAAACGTCATCTTTTGTTTTTGTAATATAATTACTAATTCGTGTGAAGTAAAAAAATTGTCACACATAACATTACGTCCATCCAAACCTTCACCTAATTGTAGCACTACGCGTTGACCCTGCTTTACTTCTGTGTGGCAGTTTCGATCGCGTCCCGTGTAAATTTCCATACTATATGAGTAATACGTTTTCTTCTAATTTAGAAAAAATCGATTTTCCTTCAATTTCCGAATGCCGTATAAATTTCTCATTGAAATAATGGTGATTGAAAAACTCCGCGACAGTACGTAAGAGTACATGTGTCATATTGACACACAGGAACTCTTTCGTAACAAATTCGACTTGCAGTTTTGACATTATTATTTTCCATGAACAATGCTAAGTATATGTGTTTCGCATTAAAAAAATAAATGTCACAAACTTTCGGGCAAATTTACCGACAAATAACAGAACAGTACCCCTTAATTCGCGAAAACTGTGTCAAATTGACACGAGGGACGGATGAGGGTTAACGCGTGTATTTGTTTTTAAGTTTCCATTAAAATTGTTTTGTTACTAATCCCGAATTTATTAAATCCCACAGAAGTTTCAACGGTGAACCATTAATAGACTGCGGATGTTTATGCATTTATAGCAAAATTGAGTAGCTAAAATTCGAAATTGTTGGAAAATTTTGAAAATTTAAGAAGTCAATATATGATTTCTCCTGTATTAAAATCATTAAACGATGAAATAAAGTTCAATTTGATTTCTATTCTTCGCAGTCTATTAACTTCATCAATCGATTGAATCAATCGCCGATTTTTCGACGATTTCTTTTTTTAATCGTATACATTAATCAATCAATCATGATTAAAATTTTAATCGATTAATGCCCAACTCTGCGTCTCGGTATACTTTCAACTAATTTCTATATCTTCCGAATATAGTGTATAAGAGTTCTTATTTTGGTAATATGTTTCCCTCTGAGCTTGCCCTTCATCATGGATCACACATTTTCTATTGGGTTTGCATCAGGGGATTGGGATGGCCAACGTAGTACTTACGGTGATGGCGTTTTCCGCTTTCCATTTGATATCAAATTGATTGTTTAAAGACATCTGCGTTTATTTACAATGTCCTATCTCCCCCTCATTGGGTGACAGGTTTCGAAGATATCGCCGCACGCTCTTGTGGAAGAGACTGTGTATAGTAATGCCTCGTTTTTTGCGTACTCCATGCACCGCGATAGCGGAAACAATATCCTTTTAGCATATGCACCGCTCCCGATAAATCGAACACGCGGAAAAAGGCATGGTTCGCGAACAAGTCGCACATTATGCTCTCGAAATATTTCCATCGCCGTGTGGTTGGTTCTTCTATGACGATGCAACGCGCCGCTACGTTTTCAGACTGCAGCGGCCTCGACGATCCGTGCATTCTGTACGGTTGTGACACGCGTCGCGTCACAATTGAGACACTTTTTCCAATGATTTAGTTTCTTGCCGATAGCGCGCTTCCTGCGGAATAAATACACGAGTTCTGCCCCCATTGCCGCAGGAATGAAGAACTCCGTTCGCCTGACCTAGTCATCGCACATTCTTCCGCACAAAGAACAAACTAAAAATATGAACTGCGGGGGAACGCGGATTTTGCTGTGTCGGGGGAACAGTTACTGCAAGCTGTTTTTCGTTCATGAATTTCGAGTGTAACATATAAAACCTAAATAGAAGTCTGATTACGGACTTTATGCATTTTTGGCAAAAAGTAGGCACAACTTGAAAAAGTAGAAAGGTTAAAAAGATTTCATTATTTTAATTAAATGCTTATTTAGCTCCAGTATTTCTCAGCTGATGCGTGCAATTTTTATTTTGCATAAATTGTATCAAACTTATCATAATTCTAACGGTTGTTGAATTGTTCAATGACGATCTTAACCCTCTCCGTGTTGTTCGAAAGCCACCAAATATTGTAATTTAACCGCACAATAGTTTTAAAACAAAAATTTATTGAGATTTGTATAATATGTATTATTTTCTGTTCAAAAATTTGGTATTTCCACAAACTCAATGGGCACTTCGCTTCAACTCGTAAATAACTGACTAAAACAATCAACATTTATGAAGTGCAGAGGTCTCCTTCTGAACAATGAAAGTGAAAATCATCAACAAAATTCACATTTACCGTAAACTATTGGCCTTTAAAAAGTGGATTCGTGTAATGTATGTTCTCGAATATATTCGACATCCTTCCCCCCACTTCAGATGGGGCATCTCAGATGAAAAATGTTATTTTTCCTGGCTTAAGCACTATCGTATTAGCCTACATACCAATTTTCAGATTTTTCGCTCCACCTAAAATACGTTTGATCCGGAGAGGGTATTTCCCACGATTTCCGTAACGCTATGCTAACTTGACCACCACGAGAGTCGGGACTAGATAGATAGAATAAATTTACGTACTTCGAACAACTACTCCCTCCCACTTTGCAGCGGATACCAAAGAAATTCCAGCTGAATGAATTCCGATGTCGCAAGTCGCGAGAAAATGTTGAAAAGCAGAGGTTGCATAACGCCGAGCATCGGTTTCCCGTGGAAAACGAATACCTGGTCTGATATAGATGTTCGGGGAGGTACGCGGGACGTACGTGAGGTCGTAACGCTTCGGAAACTGGAGCGAGAAGAGCCTTAAACTCCCCCGCAATATTTTGCGAACGCAGTTTGCGTCTGGGCCGGTAGCAGTGTCGCGTATGTCTTTGTTAGCTTGCTTGAGCAGTCTACCGTGGAGATCGGAGTAGGGTTGGGGTACAGGAGCGGGCGGTGTGCTCGAAGAAGGACGCAACGATAATGCAAAAGTATCGTTAGAAAGTTTCGGCGTAAACTGCCGGTCTGATCAGCTGGTCCCCCGAACCTTTCTCGCTCGTTTCCGCTCGTTTCCGCTGCTTCTCGCGAACGAAACGGCCTTTGTCGGCTCTCCCGGGAGAACGAGCGCGCTCCTCCTTATCGAGTGTCTGAAGAAAATCGAAATTACAACCAGCCCCCTAACGACCCGGCAAACCGACCTCCATCTCCCGTCGTCTCGGCCCCCTCTCGATCACGTATCGTATCAGGATGATCGTCCTGGGTCCGCGGCCCAAGTGGATCGTCGCGTATCGAGATGTCGTCGTGATGATTGAGTGCCTCATCGACGGACGATTAATTGCTATCGCGATGCCCGCCGGGAAACACCATCCCTTGCACTCCCAACAGAAACGCTAGCCATAATCATGCAAAATTACACCTCGCGAAGAAGCATATTCCAGTTGTTTAGGAAGTCAAGAAATTATATGTAAGAACCATTACAGCGTGATTTCTACTACAGCTTAAGGTCGGCGAAGATCTGTTAAAAAAGTTTTGTGCAGAACTTTTGATCTACAATCAGGGGCGGCGCGAGGCAGGTTCAGCGCGTTCACCGGAACCCGGCCTCGCGTTTTGGAAGGAATTAGAATTAGGAATTAGAAAACACCGATTTTTATTAACTTTTTACGGAATGATGCAAAACATTTTTTTAGTAGCGATGATCAGTTTGAAGGCGTGACAAAAAATAAGTATTAGTCTAGTCAACGAACAGTTGTAGAGGGAAATGGAAGGAACATACTTTTTAACTTTGGGCCTTTGTTTGGACTAGTTAGGAGGTAAACATACTAAAAGTCCCCACTCCTAAGAGATGAGCGAGGTGCAGAGGGGCACGTAGAAGGTCCCCTTTTTCGGTTTTCCGCTTATATTTCGGAAACTATGCGTCCTTGCGATAAGACCATTATATAAAAAATTAAAGCTGACAAAATGTGCCACAGGATTGATTCGATTCAGTTTTTCGCTATCTCGCATAGTTTCCGAGATATCCGCGCTCAAAGTTCACTAATTGTGCTGAAGAGTTAGCTAGTCAAATAAGGCAAAAAACGTGAGGCAAAAATTTCTGTTTCACAATTAGTGAACTTTGAGCACGGATATCTCGGAAACTATGCGAGATAGCGAATAACTGCATCCAATCAATCTTGTGGCACATTTTGTCAGCTTTAATTTTGTATAGAATGGTCTTATCGCTAGGACACATAGTTTCCGAGATATAAGCCCCGCTCACCTCCTAGGAGTAGGGACTTTTAGTATGTTTACCTCCTAACTAGTCCAAACAAAGTCCCAAAGTTAAAAATTGTGTTCCTTCCATTCCCCCCCCCCCTATGAGCATTCATTGACTGGACTATATAGGATTTGAATGTGTATTCTGGCCCCACAAAATTTTTGGACCGTGCCCCGCGAGAGGTCACGCCGCACAGTGGTCCCAAAGCCCGAAAACGCGGACAAAACCTAAAAAATGAACTTTCAGCTAGGTAAGTTTTAATTATGGGGTTGGCTACTCTAAGAGTATATCTACTTGGAGGTAAACGGTAGAAAGGTCACATTTTTATACCTGACCAACAGTCGCAATGCGAACTTCGGTTTCATTAGTCAGTGCCTTCATACTCTTCCAAGTCTCAGTGCGAGTTTTAACTGTACAGTGCGTAAATTGTATTGGAACGTATCGATTTTAATTGTGCATTATGGATGTTGTTTGTAGAGGTAAGTTGCATAGTTTTTAGTGCCAAATGTTTATTATTAACTGATAACTATGTATGCAAAAGTAAGGGTAAAAGTGAAGGCATAAATTTTAAAGATTAATGTAAAAGTTGAGTTTCCTTCACCTTCCATCGCTAAAACTTGTTCGAGATTCTAGTTTATACTATTATCTTGCAATCTAAAAAAAAATTAGCTGCCCCTCTCTGCCCCTGTGGTCGTATCACTGTTTTTTATAATGCAGAGTAGGTATTTTGTGAGCATTCGTTGCATTTCTTCTCGAACTGAGAGATATACACTAAGTTTTTCTGAACAATTTAAATAGTTTTTGAAGGATTATGCTTAGAACGTATGGAGGACACAGATTGCCAGTTTTTTTATAAACAATAATACAATATATCTGAAATTTTTTTATATTTTTTAAGTTCAGATTCGTGATCAGCGACCTCAAAAATGCCTTAATATCAATTTTCAAGCAGATCAAATAATTTTTTAATGTATATGTCCGCCATATTGGATCCGCCATTTTGTTTTTTTAAATTTTAAGTTCAGATTCGTAATCAGCGACCCCAGAAACGCCTTAATACCAATATTGAAGCAGATCCAATAATTTTTTAATGTATATGTCTGCCATATTGGATCCGCCATTTTTGTTTTTTTAAATTTTAAGTTCAGATTCGTAATCAGCGACCCCAGAAACGCCTTAATACCAATTTTGAAGCAGATTCAATAATTTTTTAATGTATATGTCCAGCATATTGGATCCGCCATTTTGTTTTTTTAAATTTTAAGTTCAGATTCGTAATCAGCGACCCCAAAAACGCCTTAATATCAATTTTGAAGCAGATTCAATAATTTTTTAATACGATTTGAGGTTTTGTCCGCGTTTTCGGGATTTGGGACCACTGTGCGCCGGCCCTGTCTACAATACATGTTTTATATTACGTTCTTCTATTGAAATAATTATTTAATTATTTGAGTATTACTACCTAACCTGAAAAGTTGTATTATGACAAGTATTATTAAAACAGTAAATGAAAATAAATATATATTTGGTTAAATAATACAATACTATAATCTATGATAAGAATACTACATATTACGCAAAGCATCTTCTATTCGTCATGCGCAACAGCGCCACCAACAAACGTTTTAGGTTATGTTCGCTCGATCAACTCGTAAATTGAATTTGTCCCGATATAAGCTTTACTTCTGTCCAGGTACTAGCTTAGATTGGATTTAATATGTCCAACTATAGGTTTGAATTATTCTTGTTAATACAATTAAGATACTAACCTAAACAATGATTTTTTTATCTTAAATTACTTTACAAACTCTTAACTGTATGTTAAAACTCTTAAGAAATTGTTTTTGTTTATTTAAAGTGGTACAATTTAATCAATTCAATCTTCAATCTTAGGTACGAAAAACCTGAGATTAATGAAATTTACACTACATTACTGAATCAGTAATCAACTTATGATGATTTTCTATAATAATCTAAATAATGAATTCCAGTTTATAAATTTGGTTAAGCACATTAACATAGTTATGTTAAACTACACACAGTAAACGATTGCTAATTTTTTCTACCAATTTTTGGTAATACATGGGCTGGAAATGTGTTGATGAATATTTAAAATTTGAACTCCGCGCCAAATATTGATTTGGCGTCTCTTGATCCTTGACACCGTATTGGCTAGTTAGTTCTACGATGTTTATATGTTTTCTGCCTTGACGTTGTCGCAACGGTTACAGTTTAGTACAGTTTAAACCCTCGTATAGACAAGTACCATTTATTTACGCTCTTCATTCTGTGTTTTTTCAAAGTTAGCAAGTACGTTACATTACCTCCGGTTTAAATCATAAAATTGTTCTGTTTTAATGAGTAACAGTGTCTATTTCACAGACGCGGACTTTTCCTGAAGATGGTTCAAAACCGAACCGAAACGTCGAAATTATAATTCTGCAAAATTGCTAATTTCTAGTATTATTGATCGAACCTGTAGCGCCGAAATCATTTGTGCATATACAAAAATTTACGATCGTGAAAATTCAAACGTATGGTACAATTTAAAATAGAAAAACATGCTGTCCAGGCATAGGGCACTTCACCTTAATTTTTTCCTTTATGCTGAGGAAAGGTATCGATTCGGTCCGGTCGTCTCTGAGTCTGACATTCTATTTCGATGCGTGACGCGACTGCTAGCCTGTGAGCCGGCTGGAGGAGTCTTTGAGAGACAGTTGAATGGGTGGGAAGGTATTCGGGGGTTGACAGGGACCCGAGTCCTGCTAGGATCGCGTCCCCCAAGCCCTCGGATCCCTTCCGTCTCGTCGTTATCGTGCGGAGGAAGAAGGGCTGGCTCCGAGAAAGCCGTCGTCGATTCAAGGTCGAACGTCGGGGGAGCCGAAGAGCAACCCAGTGACATAGCTTAAATTCCAATAACGCGAGATATGAGTAACGGCCAAGGGCCGTTACACTCGAAGGGACCCTGATATGAGAGCGTCCCTTTCCCGTTCGAAACTGTCCCGCACACGTCCACCCACAAACCCCCAGAACCATACACCCCCGCGCACAGTGCCTCAACCGATCATTTTCCCGATCCTCCCCTCGGTGCTTTTCGCCCGGAATAGGTATACGGTCCCGGGGAATCGGAAAGATAAAGTTCCGTCAGCGTTTTTGAAATATTCGTCTTTTAAAGCCTCGGCCCCTGCTCGACGCTCGCTCTCTCCCGGCTCTCCTACTCGGGCTCCATTCCCCGGGAACGGGAACGGGAACGGGAATGGGAACTTTTCCGCGGTTTCCGGTCGCCAGACCCTCTCTCCTCGACGATGCAGCGCCTCGGCCTGAAAGCTCGCTCGGGAAAAGCAATCCGATTCGAGCCCGATAACGACGATCCGTATGCTGCTATTCATTTCATTACAACGCACCCTACGTTCGATTTTCCTCGGACGAAACCGCCTCGGACTTTCTATTTAGTTTTTCAACCCTGAGCCCCGATCGAACCACCGGGTCCCATATACGGGGTGTCTCGTTTCAGGCTATGCACGCTGAAGCGTCCGAAATATCGCAAGTCCGTATGCCGAACTTCGCGGGGTCGTAAATCCCGTTTCGCTTGCTCGCGACGCAGTGGTAAATGTTTCGATTTTAGGTGGACAAAATTATTTTTGAATAATTTATATCCTCTTGATACTTGATAATTACTATTATGACATTTATTTTTTTGTTATAAAGGAATTGAACATAAAAATGATAACAAACTGATATTTTTCTTATATTTATATATTTCTGACTTATAGAAGGTAAAGTCTGTGAATATAAGAAAATGACCTTAATATAATCACTCTTTTTAAAAATTATAATTACAGTAACTTTATTACATATAATATTCGTATTACAAACTATAATTAAGCGATCTAATCGGATCGGATTTCTCAATAAGTAGCAGGTTGTAGCAGCTAGTTTTTCTTCGACATTGTTAAGTAATTCATATAGATAAAATATACAAAAATATTGCAGCTTGAGTATGCTTGAGTCAAAGTATAATCTTACTTTATTAACTCATTCATAACAGAAACGCTTCTGATTATAGTTTATTTGATTTACTTCCTCCTTTTAGTTTTAAACTAAAACGAGAAAATATAAATTAGTTTAATATGCACTTACTTTTCATTTTTCAATGCACGACACAAAAATTCACCGCAGTTTCGGAACATTCAACTAGTTGTTAATGGATGAAAAATGGAAATAATGAGATATAATGTTAGAATTATTTGGTTCAGTATGTCTAATAATATATTTTCTCAATTAGATATGTTTTTCAATAATTGAGAAAAATTATTTTTGTCCAACTAGAATTAGACATTTTACCACTGTGCGACGATACTCGGGGCTTTGACGGTGTTATAGGAGTAACACCGACTATTTGAAAGAAGTTCGACTCTTTGGAAGTTAACACACTTTAATATATATTTAAAAACTTAACAAGTTACAATAAAGGCTGAGATTCGAGGTAAAGGTGAAGTTGTTTTCGATTCGAGTGATTTTCGTGATCTGCTCTTCGGTATCTCGTCGTGTATAAAGTCGACTCGGCGTCTTTTCTTATTGGCTAACATACAAATGAATGGGGATGACAAAGTGATTTCTATTGGTGAGTGGGTGGTGCTTTTTGGTCGTAGGAGTTGGAGCGGTTCGTTGAAACTATGTTTAGGTTATGGAAAATATTAGGTGTGAATGATATGGGAAATGAGACGGAAACTAAAATGTTGCTTATACAAAGATTCGTGGTTCGCTCTTGAGACGGTCCCGAAGCACAGTGGTCCCAAATCCCGAAAACGCGGACAAAACCTCAAATCGTATTAAAAAATTATTGAATCTGCTTCAAAATTGATATTAAGGCGTTTTTGGGGTCGCTGATTACGAATCTGAACTTAAAATTTAAAAAAACAAAATGGCGGATCCAATATGCTGGACATATACATTAAAAAATTATTGAATCTGCTTCAAAATTGGTATTAAGGCGTTTCTGGGGTCGCTGATCACGAATCTGAACTTAAAATTTAAAAAAACAAAAATGGCGGATCCAATATGGCGGACATATACATTAAACAATTATTGGATCTGCTTCAATATTGGTATTAAGGCGTTTCTGGGGTCGCTGATTACGAATCTGAACTTAAAATTTAAAAAAACAAAATGGCGGATCCAATATGCTGGACATATACATTAAAAAATTATTGAATCTGCTTCAAAATTGGTATTAAGGCGTTTCTGGGGTCGCTGATTACGAATCTGAACTTAAAATTTAAAAAAACAAAAATGGCGGATCCAATATGGCGGACATATACATTAAAAAATTATTGGATCTGCTTCAATATTGGTATTAAGGCGTTTCTGGGGTCGCTGATTACGAATCTGAACTTAAAATTTAAAAAAACAAAATGGCGGATCCAATATGGCGGACATATACATTAAAAAATTATTTGATCTGCTTGAAAATTGATATTAAGGCATTTTTGAGGTCGCTGATCACGAATCTGAACTTAAAAAATATAAAAAAATTTCAGATATATTGTATTATTGTTTATAAAAAAACTGGCAATCTGTGTCCTCCATACGTTCTAAGCATAATCCTTCAAAAACTATTTAAATTGTTCAGAAAAACTTAGTGTATATCTCTCAGTTCGAGAAGAAATGCAACGAATGCTCACAAAATACCTACTCTGCATTATAAAAAACAGTGATACGACCACAGGGGCAGAGAGGGGCAGCTAATTTTTTTTTTGATTGCAAGATAATAGTATAAACTAGAATCTCGAACAAGTTTTAGCGATGGAAGGTGAAGGAAACTCAACTTTTACATTAATTTTTTAAATTTATGCCTTCACTTTTACCCTTACTTTTGCATACATAGTTATCAGTTAATAATAAACATTTGGCACTAAAAACTATGCAACTTACCTGTACAAACAACATCCATAATGCACAATTAAAATCGATACGTTCCAATACAATTTACGCACTGTACAGTTAAAACTCGCACTGAGACTTGGAAGAGTATGAAGGCACTGACTAATGAAACCGAAGTTCGGATTGCGACTGTTGGTCAGGTATAAAAATGGGACCTTTCTACCGTTACCTCCAAGTAGATATACTCTTAGAGTAGCCAACCCCATAATTAAAACTTACCTAGCTGAAAGTTCATTTTTTAGGTTTTGTCCGCGTTTTCGGGCTTTGGGACCACTGTGCGAAGTGGTGTCCGATGACACCCAAACTCTGGGACCGTCGCGACGAGTGTTTCGGGTTATTGCAGCGGACCGTGTCTAAATACATCTCACGTTCGGTCTGCTCGAGACCGAACACACGCGATCACTCCCCAAATTGTAGCTCGTTTTATACAGAGTGTTCATAAAATGTCCTCGACGGATGTCCTTTATACAGAACGCCCTTGATAGAGGTCATGTTCTCCATCCGCTGCAGCCGCGTTCTGATTGGTTTGTGATTTTAGTTAACATTGGGTTGGCAAAAACGTAATTTCGGTATTTTAAGGTGAAATAAAACCGAATTTCTTTATTCAAGCGATAAACTTCAAGCATTAAAATATTTACTTATGTATTCTTTTTGGCAGAAGATCATCGTGCAAAAGGGAAAATCCCTTATTCAAATAAAAATTGAATTAAAAATAAAAAATTGGGCTCTGGTTCATCTTAAAATATCGAAATTACCTTCTTGCCAACCCAATAACTCTTCAACGGATAACATTTGAACAGCAACAAATGACCTTGAACGATCTTGAAGCACCAACAAATGATCTTGAACGACTTTGACACACCAACATACTTATATCGACGAATTCGCGATGGAACAGTCCATGCACAAGACGGTTGGAATACGCGGCGTGGAAACAAGTCACTCGTTCTTCAGATTCGACGTCTCCCGGGCCGTTGTCTATTTTTCCAGAGAGAAGAGGCTCATCGGAATGCGAGGTTCGCCGTTCGAACGGAGATACAACGACGGTCGACAGTTTTGAGTACACTTTTCCGGTGGCCGCGTAATGGACGAAGAAAAACATGTGAACGTTCGTGGGAAAGTGGCCACGTAATGTCCGACCGGTGCTCGTCGGCTAAAAACAGCACCGTGAAGAGAGTAAACAAGCTCGCGTTAGCGCGTAATTCCGCGCTCCACGCCGGTTTAAAAGGGAACATTTTACGGTATCCATAAATTGTATAAAATACAACTCCCGGTTCGTTTTTACGAGGGGAGCGGAACGAAACGGTACCGGACCTGTTGGAAACGAGTTACTCGCAGCGATTATATCTGTCGTTCGGATCTAACCCTTCCGCAAGCACGTCTCGAATTAATTTCGCCCTCCGCGGATGCGACGAGTCGGCAAAGGTCCTCGAAACTTTATCCAACACGGTCTGAAACGCGTTTCACTCTCGTTAAATCGTGCAAAAACTACTCGCACGAAATGCTCGTGTACTTGCACATACGGTCAGCGGAGATTTAAAAATTAATTCGAGCTTGTTGAAGAAACGTCGCCGCGTCCGTGTTTCTTGTTCCATTTGCTTCGTCGACGCGTTCACTTATCAGTCCGTGTAATCCGATTGTTAAGAACTTTGGCTGGCTTCTGAAAGCAATTGTTACGTGCTCTGGTGAAAAACGTATCCCCGTTAAGCTGATTTAATGTAACTGCGCGACAGTCCGTGTTCGACGCATGCTTGCGCCGAATACTCTGAACAACGATGAGAAAAGCTTGTACAGACTCGAAGCAAGATTTACCTTGAGGCTCATTCTACCTACCAAAGTTTACTTAAATTTAGATTCAGAATTGTAGAGTAGATTCAGATGTAGATTCAGAATTTGTCGCAAGGACAAAGTGTATCAAATTAAACTTGTTCTGTGTCAACGAGGATGTCTCGCGATAATCATCAGATTTTTTAGGCGGAGTTGCTATCGTGAGGGTTAACCTTTCTCAAGGTGACTATTTTTCATGTAGAATTCTATATTTTAATAGAATAATTAGCTTCCAGGCTGGAACATATCAATTTGTCGAAGAGCCACAGTATTTTCTTTAACGTAAAATAAGGAGGTCAAAGGTGTCTCTAATTAAATTTACAGTAGGCCATTCGATAACTTAGTCAACGAAGATACTTTGTATCAATTTTCAACCCAATAAGTTGACATGGGAGTTACTACCCCCATTTCTATGGGGTGGCAAAGAAAATCAGAATTTTCCGTGTTTTCTCTTATCTTCTTCAATTGAAAATTGTGAAAATAATCAGGCATATTTTAGCTGTTAGAATGCACATCTATGAATTTCTTCAGAATTTTTATTTTAAATATAGAAAGTTTTGGAATGCCAACTTCTTGTAGAAGCTATGAAATACTACGTTTATATTTTTACAGTTTTAGCATCTCTTTATGGTTGTTAATCATACAATTTTTGTTCATATTACGTCCAACAAGAAGATCAACGTCGATCCCAAAGAAAAATATTCGAAAACAAGTGAACAGGGTTTAAGGCACGAGAATTAAAATAAATCCAACCACAGCAGAAATCATCAACAGTAGAAATCACGAAGTAGAATTTCGCTATATACATAGATCTCCGCGTGGGAAGAATCGAGGAAACGAATCTCAATGGCGCTGATCTCGCAAATTCTTTGTTTGCGACAGGAACTGTGGCAGTTTCGAGTCGTCTAAAAGGCATTATAAAGTCTGGAGTTCTCTCCCGGGATGGAACCAAAGGCAAATGCGTTCGTTTCTGCTCAGGTGCTCCTAAAAAATTCCATCAGCGATGCATGAAGAATACTGCGACTGCAGCAATCGCAACAATGCTCCTCCGGCGAACGTTTCGAGGGCGAAATTCGAAAGTGGACGCGCGAGGCTCGCGCACCGAAACAGCCGAATTAATTTTTCAGCGAACTACCATCTTTATTACGCGGAGCCGAGTCATTAAACCCGGGAATGCACGTGTCGCAAATTTTGACCCGCTGACTAGATGTAGGGGCGATAAGGATAATTGAATGGAATTTTTCTAGCACTCATCTTAACAGTATACACATATATTAATTCATATATTATTAGTTTTGTAACATTACAACAATTGAAAACTTCTCCTCTAGATTAATTCGGATCGGAACGCTTTCTGGCAGAAATTGGGATAACCTCAATTTCGGTTATATCAAATATATATATATAAATATATAAATAAAATTTTCTTTATTTTTTAAAATTCAATTTCGAAGCTAAAAATTCTGAAGAAATTCATAGATAATCTAGTAGATAAAATACGCCTGACTTTTCTCAGAATTTTCACTTGAAGAAAGAACGCATTCGTGTGTTACGAGCCGAGGGCTGGCGGATAGACGTGGCCGAGGGTTGTTCTTATGAACAGGATGGTCGTGAACTAGCCGGTGCCTGTTTCATCACCAGGTGTCACAGGATAGGTTTTCGTGGACTAGCCGATGCCTGTTTCATCACCGGGTCGCCACTAGGTTAGGAGAAAGGGGTAGTCGTGGACTAGCCGATGTCTGTTTCACCACCGGGTCGCCACTAGATGGAAGGTTGTGAACTAGCCGATGCCTGTTTCATCACCAGCTGTCACAGGATAGGTTTTCGTGGACTAGCCGATGCCTGTTTCATCACCGGGTCGCCACTAGGTTAGGAAAGACAGAGGGTGTCGTGGACTAGCCGATGTCTGTTTCACCACCGGGTCGCCACTAGATGGAAGGTTGTGAACTAGCCGATGCCTGTTTCATCACCGGGTGTCACAGGATGGGTTTTCGTGGACTAGCCGATGCCTGTTTCATCACCGGGTCGCCACTAGGTTAGGAGAAAGGGGTAGTCGTGGACTAGCCGATGTCTGTTTCACCACCGGGTCGCCAGTAGATAGGAAATGGGTTTTCGTGGACTAGCCTATGTCTGTTTCACCACAGGGTCGCCACTAGATAGGAATTTGTGAACTAGCTGATGCCTGTTTCATCACCGGGTGTCACAGGATTTCGGAAAGAGGTAAGGTATTGGGAAATTCAGCTCTCGTAACTCTATATAAAATAGTTGATAAACCTCGAGCGGTAAAGGTTTATCGAAATGGGTGCAATGCTAGTTACTGGAGTTTAAAGGATGTATTAAAGATATTGGAACTCTCAATTATCTAAATGTAAAGAGTGCAATATATTCTTTGGTAAAGGGAAATACAAATGTATTGTATTATATGGTTTCGCGGAAGCTAATTCCCGAACTCTTGTTTTTCACGCACTGAGATATGCGGGGGTAAATGAATTTGACTTGCCTTTTCTTAAACGCGTTTCTAAACTTCTTGTAAGTTATAACGATCGAGAGGGAATGAAACCCAATCTCACTATAGTCGCGTGCAGGTTCTCTTTCAAACTTCAACTAAGCCCGTGGAGGCCAAGCTCGAGCCCTTTATATATCAGTCAGATTGTTCAAAAAATGGTAGCGGGGGTAAACAGAAAATCTGGAGGTTCGTCTATGTTTCCCCAGATGTATGCACTTCCCATAAAGAGAAAAACTGTTTATTTGGGCATGCGAGCTGGACCTCCTGCATGGACACGTGGTTTCAAGATGGGAGCAAAAGTCACGTAGGCAAAGCCTCCGTACGTAACACGTGTAATGTCGACTATATTTCTCAAAAGCAGGGAAATGGTTAAAATACCAAGGATTTGATAGATTTTGTGTATCAAGGTACTAGGAAACATGAACAGTACGTACACAATTAACTTACATGCTTACAATTTCAGGAATTACTATACTAAAATCGAGAAAATCCTCCTGAAAGGGTTAAATTCATAAATGAAATGCACTGCGTCGATGTAGTATCTGCGCGAGATTTCATCAAAGTCTGCGAGCTGCAAGGAGATGAAACAAATTGCTCCGATTCTGTGGTAGTTTTGTAGTGGCCGATCGGCCAATGACCGCGTTAATTATTACCGGGACGCAGTTACCGAGGAAAATGGTCGAAAGCATTCTTGATGATTCCCCGCAGGCGAAAGGTTTTGTATCGTCATAAATGAAGTCCGATCGGGGGAACTGTAGACTGGGGATTCCGTGGTGGTCCAATTGTTTGTTGGCAAATCGAACGCGACAGGTTTGCAATTCCAGCAGAAACTCGTCGGATCGTGACGCGATCATGGAGTGGCTATTTTGCAACTGCGCGGGGAACCCGGTGGCCGGCGTGTAAACAAACGGGGAACTACGGGCCCGAATTAATTGAAACTTCGTCAAGTAGTGTGCGTCGCGCATCCTCGAGCCGTGTGTTTCATTCTAGAGCAAATCGTAGTTTTGGCTCGGTGTCACTGTCGATTCCACCATATCCATCTTACCTAAAACCGACTGCATATTTGTAAGCTGTTGTAAGAATTATGTAAGTGTGCATGTCATATGACTGTGTGTGTGTGTGTGTGTGTGTGCATGCCATGACATATGTTTAAGTGTTATATATGTTTTTATCGATTTACGTGTTATATATGTTTTTATTGATTTGCATGTCGCGTTAATGTTTTGTTAACAGATGTATGTTTTACGTTATGATTTTGTTAAAATAAAAATCGACAGTTCTCTGTGAGCGATCGTCGCAGCAACACGTCGTGTCGAGTATCCTTACGAATTCCGTGTCGAGCCTCCTTACATATTATTCTCAGAAAACGCATGATACGTCACAACCTGAGAGAGCTAGCATTAACTCACAAAATTCCACAACCGCTGAAATTAATCGGGAGCATCACTTCTCCGATTTTAGAACAACTGTCGAAAATTCCAACTGTGATTTGTTTCAATTACAAGCAATTAAACCTTCTGCGGAACGTATTCATTTGCTTTTTAATTCAGGCTTTATCAAAGCTTGTAGCTTCAGACTTTATCAAAACGGCATTGATGATACAACCGTGGAAGAGGTGAGTCTACATGAGAAAATATGTTAATAATGTAGAATACAATTTTCCCACCCAAAGCTTTGTTTCCGAGAAAATCGAGTTTGAAAATGCAGCGAACAAGCATGCTATTCGATAAGAATCATCTGACGCGTCTGACCATGGCCTACCAATCCTACTTCCTATATACAGGGTGGTCCACGTAAATATCTCCTCCAATTGTGGGGCTACAAAAAATATTTTGTGTACTATTTGAATGGTTTGAAGGAACCATTATATTGCAAACAAAATTTTTTTCCGAAGGTCATTTTTTTCGGAGTTATCAAGGTCATCGATGTTTTTTGATACATTACTACATTTTTTTCTAATTGCATCGTGTAACTGATCGAAAAATACATTCAGATATGTATAATAGCATGACCTTGAAATGACCTTGATCTTCGAAAATTGGCATTCCTTTGCGTGGTTCGTTTAGGTAAGACCACCTGCATATCTCTTCATGTTATTGTGATGCAAAAAATATTTGTTACGTAATGTGCATATCAACAATGGACCAAATATCTGGCAAGAATATTTTTTTCCAAAGGTCATTTTTTTCGGAGTTATCAAAGCCATCGATGTTTTTTGATACATAACTACATTTTTATTTTGTTGCACCGGGTAACTGATCGAAAAATACATTCAGATATGTATAGTAACATGACCTTGAAATGACCTTGATCTTAGAAAATTAAAGTTTTACCTTCTTATTATACATATCTGAATGCATTTTTCGATCAGTTACCCGATGCAATAAAATAAAAATGTAGTTATGTATCAAAAAACATCGATGACCTTGATAACTCCGAAAAGTGACCTTCGGAAAAAAATATTCGTGCCAGATATTTAGTCCATCGACACCATGCACATTACGTGACAAATATTTTTTGCATCGCAATAACCTGAAGAGATATGTAGGTGACCTTACCTAAACGAGCCACGCAAAGGAATGCCAATTTTCGAAGATCAAGGTCATTTCAAGGTCATGCTATTATACATATCTGAATGTATTTTTCGATCAGTTACACGATGCAATTAGAAAAAAAATGTAGTAATGTATCAAAAAACATCGATGACCCTGATAACTCCGAAAAAATGACCTTCGGAAAAAAATATTATTTACAATATAAGGGTTCCTTCAAACCATTCAAATAGTACACAAAATATTTTTTGTAGCCCCACAATTGGAGGAGATATTTAGGTGGACCACCCTGTATACTAAGCGACCCGGCGGAATTTAACCCTTTGCACTCGGTTGTCCCCTCTGAGGCACCACTAAAAATTGCTGTACCATTATTCAAAATATTGTTTAGATTATTAATTATACTGGTATCTAATCAATTACCAAACATTTCGGTATTGTATGAGGTATTATAGCAATTTCATATCCATAAAATTTCAAAAATCGTAGGGAATGGAAATATTCTGGATCGGAAGAAATGTTTAATTTTCCAGTTAAAATAGCTCCGAGTGCAAAGGGTTAAACTCGATTTTCTCGAAAACGAAGCCTAAAAGAAAAGAAAGTTATTCCTTCTTTCTCGATTTATTTTCTCATGTAGCATCACCCCCTCCACGGTTGTGCCATCAATACTGGGACACCCTTATTTTCTTCTGCGCAAGGGTCCGACTGTGGGATGTACGATAATTTCAAGAAGACGTTTCGGTATGAGTTTCCATGAATATTCGCGTATTTCAGGGGAATCATTAAAAAACATCAGAGCACTCTAGGTTGAACGGCAAGAGCGGCGGCGGGGCCCTTAGGCTGAAGTGGCAAGAATCATTGGAACAATATGTACACACGGCCGTCCCGCGATACCAGGGCACAGCATCTCGCCGGAAGAATGGGCGTGCCATAAATTTGCCCAAGTACCTAGTCATAAATTGAGAATGCAAGCCGCCCCGATCCTCCGGCAGGATGCTTTTCCAGGCCGGAGGAAGTAGTTCCAGCCGCTAACGCGCGGGAGCTCGCGTGAAAGGCTTCTCGCTAGGAAAATGCTTCCTCGTCGACTATAGACGCCCTATCGAAACCGTTTCTTCCACGTAACGCCTGGTCTACGATCTAGAAAGGAAATTTCTTTCGAGCTCGTTCCGTGGTTCCACAACAAGTGCCTTCGAACACGATCCCTGCTCACCCCCCGGGCTGATGGACTCGATCTTTCCCCTGAACGTTGCCCTCTTAACCTTTCACCAGTTAATTCGACAGTCGAGGTTGCCCTCCCTACAATACACATACAGGGTGTCGGATTTATCTCGATGCGACACTGAGAAAGTGTTTGAACAAAAGTTGTTTGACATGGAGAAGGAAGTTATTAATTTAATGTAATGATATTACAAGTTTGACGTTATCACTTTTCTTGAGTACCATTTTCATTTGACGGTCGACTACTCCAAACGCTACAATAAATGTCGGCCCTAATTTAATATGAATGTGCCTTTACACTCAACAAAAATCAATCGAATTCTTTCATATGTTATATATTTTTGTCTTGAGAGTCTGACAGTGTGGTGTTAGACGAATTCAATGTAGTGCTAACGTAGTAATTCTCCTTCATGAAAGATCGTAAAATTGTAAAAAAAATCTGCTAGACGTTTTCTCCCTCCATGCTCCATTATTCGGGGATCGCAGGCGTCAAAGTCGCGATTATTTGTAGCCAGCGGAGTCCTTCGATGTCACAATTGCACTTCTACCTTCGAAACCGGTGCTCGACTCTCGGAACTTTCGGCAAATCAGCCAGGAACAGGTTAGTCGTGCACGTTACTTAAATACTTCCGACGAAAGTCCTCTAATCGCTGGTACCCGAAGGATAACGATTCCAAATTGAATTTCCACGGCGTCCTTCGACGAGATTCGGAGATTCTTAGACGAGACGTGGGTGGCCCGAAGTTTGCCCATAACTTCCATAACGTCGCGTCAACCCGCGCGATTCGTATTTAAACTTTCCGCGAGAGAGCCGGCTCCGTTCGAGCTGCGCTGATCCTGGGGATCTAGCGCGGAGGAATCGCGGGATTTTTATTGACTCGAGAGCAATCGAATTCTCCTTTCGATATGCCACGGCGCGTTGGCTGCTCGATATTCAGATATCGGGGAGAATGGTAACGCGACGCCCACGAGTACACGGTAGTTTTTCGCGATTGCCGAGCTGCTCGTATCCCTCGCAATCCCATCCGGTCCGGCCCTTGCAATCCTTTCGTTTCCATCGTGCACCGATCCACCCTAATTCCGATTCGACGTCGCCAAATCGAGGGATCCGAGCCAGAGACTTTCCAAATCTAGCTCCCACCTGTGCGCCATTGGCCTACAGATAGTACCTTAATTGCGATTACTCAAAAACAGTTACGAAACAGTGAACTTTGTTAAACTATATGCAATACGTTGCTGAATATGCCTCGCAAGTAACTCTTGGCACATCCTGCATGATGGCCCTGCATCGTTGTAAGCTTGTAATTAAACTGCGGTTCTTTATGCGGCATAAAAATTGTAAGATAGGAGCCAAATAGAAATTGCTTTCTCTCCTTAACAATTTTAATATAACGGATACTAAAGCAAAATAAAAATGAAGACTGGAATTAAAAAAGGCTGCATGTGCCATTTTTTAAAAAATTGTTTTTTCCGCAAGTAAGGCTGAAAGTTCCTTGACAATTGGTGACGAGTTTTGAGTTGGTTACATGATTGGTTACAAAATTGGTCACAAAATTGGTTACAAAATTGGTTACAACATTGGTTACAAGATTGATTACAAGATTGGTTACAAGATTGGTTACAAGGTTGGTTACAAGATTGGTTACAAGATTGGTTACAAGGTTGGTTACAAGATTAGTTACAAGATTGATTACAAGATTGATTACAAGATTGATTACAAGATTGGTTACAAGATTGGTTACCAGATTGGTTAACAAGGTTGGTTACAAGATTGGTTACAAGATTGGGTACAAGATTGGTTACAAGATTGATTACAAGATTGGTTACAAGATTGGTTAACAAGGTTGGTTACAAGATTGGTTACAAGGTTGGTTACAAGATTGGTTACAAGATTGGTTACAAGATTGGTTACAAGATTGGTTACAAGATTGATTACAAGATTGGTTACAAGATTGGTTAACAAGGTTGGTTACAAGATTGGTTACAAAGTTGGTTACAAGATTGGTTACAAGATTGGTTACAAGATTAGTTACAAGATTGGTTACGAGATTGATTACAAGATTGATTACAAGATTGATTACAAGATTGGTTACAAGATTGGTTACCAGATTGGTTAACAAGGTTGGTTACAAGATTGGTTACAAGATTGGTTACAAGATTGGTTACAAGGTTGGTTACAAGATTGATTACAAGGTTGGTTACACTCATTGTTGTATAAATGCATAATCAGGCTGTATGTTTCTCTGGTTTTCTATGTCAGGTATAGTAAAAATGTTTACTTCTCCACAACCGTGTCGTACATCGATCTACTATAATAATACCAGCGCTCATGCGGATACTTTCTTGGATGCTATCGAGCGAAAATGTCCACGCGCGAGTGCCGTTCCCAGCCAAGGCTGTTGCTCCAAGCTGTCCCCGATGCTTTTGATTTTACGGTCCGTTTCGGAACCTGTCCGCATTCGGTTAGCAAGCGTTTACAACCGAACTTGTATCGCGTTTAATACCGAGCGAATTTAGTGCCACTGTTGGACCGATTTCGCGCATTTGCGGCGCACATTCGAATTTACTGCTCGGTAAAATCCTGCGGGGGGTGCCGATACTTTACACCTACTCGCTGGTTTTCCTCGTGCATTTTTCGGATGCGGGAACGAATATGTTGTTCGTTGTATTCTGCGTAGAATGTCGCTTGAAACAAAGTACGGTAGCCGTACCGATTTTATCCCTTTTTGTGGTGGATTAGAGTTTGTAATTTAATGAAATGTATTTATTTAACAATTTCTTTTCTAATCTGTGGAATTAACAAGGAGGAAGACTCCCTGATGATTGTATCTTTAGGATGACGTGTAATTAAAGTGTCTTTATGTCTCGCGCGATTGAACAGACAACAAGTACATATATTTATTAAAACAATAACAACAACAACACGAGATATAACATACAGCAACGATAACGAGAAAGCTAAAATTACAAACTTCGACTAATCTGAAGTCCTAGAAAGGCACAGAGATCATGACGCGTTGATGACAACTCAAGGGCGATGCGTTCTGAACGAGTGGTAAAAATCCTTTTTGGTGGAGGATTGGTAACATCAGAAAAACAGTTAAATCGAGGGGAGGAATTCTCCTTTCCTCAAGAGCATGGAGAAAGTTTCCTCCCCAAAACAATGTGTTCAAAATAGTCGCTTCCAAGGACATTACACCGGTCGAGCAGCGGTTCTAACAATCGTCACTTTAACGACCGATCCGTCGATCCAACCGTCTAAAGTGCACACTTGGAAAGGATAGTATTTCCGCGTCCGGAAAGTTCCTCTTTCCCACGCACCATGTCCACTGCATATTTATGACGAAAATAGTACAGTAAGGGAATTAACACTCAACAACAAGCATCACTAAATATTACAAAACGTTATATCCCTTCGCCCATACATACTCCCAACGTTTAAAGTTTCAAACAAACATAATTACACCGCCTGGCAACTAGCATTCCCGCAAATTGGGTAGCTTCCATCGTACCATAAGCACCGACCTAACAAAATCTGAATTGAACGAAGACAGTCAGAGTCCCGGGCAGAACCATAAACACATGGACGTTGAAGTTTCCATGAGCAACTATTATTTTCAGAGTACGTCGGTGTTCGAGCATCGAGCTCACGCTGGAATTACATCGTTGCCGTTTTATTACCATCTCTGTTGCGTTCCGCGAGCCACGCATTGTAACGAAGAAGCATGAATTTCGGGCCTGTTAAAAATTGCAACATAACCCGGGGCGAGTCGGACACGTGCCATTTTCCACCTGTTTCCAGGTTCTAAGTTAAATTCTATTCTGTTGCGTCAAGAGGGTACTCTGGTAATTCATCTTTGGAAAGTCGATCTTTTGTTCGTATGTTCTTTAAGTGTAATTAAGTGTCATAGAATATGTTCGAAGTGACGTATTGTAGCTTTCAGAAGAACCAGAGTCATGACAACAGTCAACACATGTCTCCCAAAACACTATAAAAAATATATGCAGGGTGGGGCGCTATAAACAGGCCACCTGAATACAATTTATTTTCTATTGCAGCTGACCTAGAGTGACCTCGAATGACCTTCATAATAAGTCAAAGAATTTGTCTGGAAACATAATATCAGAACGTAAATAAAAGCTATGAAAAAATTAGTAGTACATATCATATTCCGAGCGCCTCGACACCAAGTAAGTTTGGTGTAATGCATTTTCTTCTACACTCAAAAACGAGCGAGTTATTCGGGTGACCACTTTATAACGCCTCACGCTGTATAACTCGTCTAATTTTGACAGCTTTCACATGAAAAAAATAACTGGCGTACTTAAAATACCCGTGTGCAAACTCCTGACACGAAAAGTTTCGTTGAAAAAAGTTCCTAAAAATAAAAGACAGCCAGCAGCCTCCAGCAGGCTCTCGCAGGATCTCCCAGACATTCGCAGATCCCTTGAATTCCGTGGAATTCGCGATCCGTCGCAGACAGATCTCCGCGAAATCGTTCGCACTCCGAGACAGAATTTCTCCCTTCCGCGTTGCCAATCAGCTCCGATGTTATCGATTCCCTCTAAGGATATCCGGAATAAACTGCGGAGACGTCCAATACGTCCATCAAATCTCTGTCAATAGTGTTTATTCTTGTCTGTTCCGCTCGGCTCCATTGTTCCATTTTATTCAGCCGTTCGACCGAGGGGATTTCTGAAAGCCCCGCCATCGGCACGCGTCCCCAATTTTAGATCCTTCGATGTGCCCATCGATTCGACGCTGAACGCATCAAAGCCGCCAGATTTATTTCGCGATACAAAGACACCTACCGCTCTTCCCGATTCATGAGCGCGCCATTTTAAGCCGTTTCCCAATTTTCGGAACTGGGGACTCTATGGAACAACTCGGTTTACTCTTCTGCACCATTCGTCTGAACAAGGTTAAGGCGAATTTACGTTCTTTCGCTTTGGATTTACGTCGTTGAGGAATCATTCACAATGAATGTAAAAGATGAAATCCACAGCAGCGATAGCAACTATTGATAGAATTGTTTAATTTAAAATAATGTTCAAAGGCTGCGCTTGTTTCATCGTTTCTATTTAGTTTATCCCGCGGGACTCGTTAGACTTATTTCTCCTTGCACATTTTAATCATTAATACACTTACCAGATATTTGTTAAAGCGTCCGACATCACTGCGATCCATCTAAACTAGTTCTCAAACGTGCATCTGCTTGTACGGTCAAAGTCGCGGTGATCTAACACCGTCGAGACGGCAAAATCGTCGCAAAAGGTAGTATTTTTTCACGAATTGGTTATATTCGAGCATTCCATCGCACTCGGGGAGTCCCGTTGATTTTCTTGGACAGTTGGTCCGATCAAAGTGAAATTTTTCCCGGTGCAGAAATTGTGAAAACGTGAATGTCGCTATCCGCCCGGTACCCGTCGCTATCCGTTTCATCCTGGCGATTTTGGAAGGGCTTTTCGCGCATCGAGTGTCCCTTCCGGCCGACAATAAACGCGCGCGATGCACGCAGCCGTGCGTATCTGCATGGAACGTGTCGGAGGATTCCTTTTTCCTCTCTCTCCGTCTCTGTCTCTATTCCTCTGCGGAGCATTTCAAAATGTCCCGCACGTGCCCGGAATGTCCACGAGATCGGCAACGAGAGGTTTGAAGCGACAAAAGGATTCAGGAATTGAGTGCCGTCGCGTCGCGTCGCGTCCCGTCGGCGGTAAGTGCGAAGAGGCAAGAGAAATGTAGACCGTTGAAGCCAAGAAAACGAACTCAGAGTGAAAGAGAAAGCGCCGCGGCGAGGGGAAAAGAAAGAATGGGACAGGGAAGATAGAACGAGGATCTGAAGAGCTACCCGCTTGCAGAGGAAAAATAAAGAGATGAAAGGGAACGGATTCGCGAAAACAAGATAGAATCGCTGCAGCGAGAAAGCGAGAATGGGCACTGTAAAATGCGAGCAGATCGACAGTAACGGTAGGAAATGTGGTGAAAAAGAACGAAGAACCGGGGGAGTTAACGGTGGCTCAAAGAGGATCGCTGAAGGAAAGGACAAGAACCCGACTGAAAGGGAATCGGCAACGAAAGGGATACATTATGAACGAGCGCCGAGATTGTTGTCTCTGATAACGTTAAGCGAGATGGTCTTACACGCATACCGAGTGTGCCGCGATGTCATCTGACTGTGCAAGTCATTTTATTCGAATGTCTTCCTATTAGCTGGCTATTAGTGGTTGACTTAGCTTCGAATCGTGTGACAAGTCTACAGGGTGAATTCGATAAAGCAGGACACCTAAGTATCTCCGTTACTTTTCGTTGTACAAAAAAACTTAGTAGGATGAAGTTACACTGTTTGAAGCGCCACATATAACGGTGCAAGGGGAAAAAAATTTCAAGGTCATTTTTATGAGATTTCAAGGTTATCCATGTTTTTTTTAAATGGAATGAGGTATTTTTTAATACATCAATCGATGCAGCTGGGCATTCGTTATAAAAAAGTACTAACCTATGTATGTCGAAAAGTTAGTAGTTCAGGAGATATTTCGATTTAACCCTTTGCACTCGGTTGTCCCTTCTGAGGCCCCACAAAAAATTGCTGTACCATTATTCAAAATATTGTTTAGATTATTAACGAAGTGAAATTGAAAAATTGAGGTTTAAATGGAAGTGTAAAAATTGAAGTTGAAATGGGAGAGTTAAAATTGTAGTTGAAATGGAAAAATTGAAGTTGAAAATGAAGTTGAAGAGTTGAAATTGAAGTTGAAATGGAAGAGTGGAAATTGAAGTTGAAATGGAAGAGTTGAAATTGACGTTGAAATTTAAGAGTTGTAATTGACGAAATGAAATTGAAAAATTGAAGTTGAAATGGAAAAGTAGAAATTGAAGTTGATATAGGAGAGTTAAAATTGAAGTTGAAATTAAAGTTGAAAAGGGAAAATTGAAATTGAAAATGAAGTTGAAGAGTTGATATTGAAATTGAAGTTAAAATGGAAAAATTGACGTTGAAATTGAAGAGTTTAAATCAACGAGATGAAATTGAAAAATTGAAGTTGAAATGTAAGAGTTTAAATTGGAGTTGAATTGGGAGAGTTAAAATTGAAATATCTCGTGAACTACTAACTTTTCGACATACATAGGTTAGTACTTTTTTATAACGAATGTCCAGTTGCATCGATTGATGTATTAAAAAATAGCTCATTCCATTTAAAAAAAACATGGATAACCTTGAAATCTCATAAAAATGATCTTGAATTTTTTTTCCCCTTACACCGTTATATGTGGCCCTTCAAACAGTGTAACTTTGTCCTACGAAGTTTTTTTGTACAACGAAAAGTAACGGAGATATTTAGGTGTCCTGCTTTATCGAATTCACCCTGTATAATGCCATTGTCAATAATTGTCAGTCTCTCGCGAGTTGCCGCGGTTGACGAATCTCTCTCTTGGAGCTCTTCCGGGAGCTCGGGGGGGGGGCGTACAGTGGGTGTACAAAGTATTCGTACACCTTTTAAAAACTAATAACTTTTTTATAATTATACCAAACGACCTTATTTTTTATAATCAATTAGAAGCATTAGTTTACAAACTGATATGCAAAAAAGATTTTCCAAAAATTACAATTTACAAGGTTGCAGGCAAAAATAAAAAAGGCATTTTTTTAAACTTTTTGATTTGGGCCCTTAATGAAAATTTAAAACATGTTTTCTAGATCCATGTTCTTTATACACATGTTGGAAATTTCATCGAAATCGATTGACGCAGGAAAAAACAACAGGCGTCGAAAGATGTACGATTCTGTGGATTTTAAGCAGAAACTGATCAAAAGTCGTGGAAAACTACGATTTTCACCATTTTTAACCACTTGTAGCTCGTGTGTATGTTAATCGATTCCAATGAAATTTTCAAAATGTGTATGACTAACATAGATCTACAAAACATTTTAAATTTTCATTAAGGACCCAAATAAAAAAGTTTTAAAAAATGCCGTTTTGATTTTTGCATTTAACCTTGTAAATTGTAATTTTTGGAAAATCTTTCTTGTATATCATTTCGTAAACCAATGCTTCTAATTGATTATACAAAATCAGGTTGTTTGGTACAATTATAAAAATGTTATTCTTTTTGAAAAAGTGTACGAATACTTTGTACACCCACTGTATGTGGGTCGCTGATGGACCCTCGTGGACCTTGGTGGACTCTGGACTCTACACATCCCCTTCGTACCTCCACTTGCTCTCCCCAAGATATCCCCAACCTATTCCTAGATCCCCTCTCTCCAATTCCCTAGATCCTCCCCTACCTTGCGTTTAGACCGTGTCCTGGTCGGTGTTTCCGAGAATTTGAGGGGTTGGATTGAAGACAGGAGATTGAGAATTATATAGCATTCTGTCAATTCGCCGGCGTGGATCAGCATCGAGGAACGACAGGCGAGGGTTAAAGTAACTGTCGTCCGCAATCGTCCATCATCGTGCTGTTCGGAGCGTGTTACGAGTAGATTCGGAAGACATCGACGATCGTTTCTGCCGTGCCAACACGCTGGAACTGCTCCAGCAGCGCAATCGCTAATCGGCCGAAAGCGAGTCGGCGCTGTCATCCACGGGGCAGGAATCCTCTCAAACAGCAGATAACTTCGTCAAGCAGTTTAGTGGGCCGGAGGTACTAATCGCGGTTGCATCGCGGTAGACTGTCACCGGGACCGACAAAAGGGGAAGCGACAATGCGGATGTGATTAATCTCGAGCGATATCGTTGCATCCGAGCCATGTCTTCCTGTTCGACCAACGCTGTCTCCCTGGCAAATGGAGAGAAAGCGAAAGAGACACACAGAGAGAGAAAGCCACGTAGAGGGATATCCAACGCGAGACGAAAGGAGAGGACGGTGTACGGGGGATGGAAAACGCGAAGCCTCGAAACCGACGCAGCCGAGACAGACACAAAAGGCTTTCCGAAGGCTGTGCAACGAACTCGTTCTGCATCCTCTGCGGGGCAGACCAGTGCGTGTACCAGCGAGCACTTAACGCGTATCGGTTGCCAGAGGGTGGAGGCTCGAGCACCACGGAATTACGCTCCCTTTTGTTTATTCCGAGCGCAAAAAAAAGTGTACGCACGGGCACACGCCTTTGACGCGATCCACGTCAAACCGTGCACAGCTTTGTCGAGAGCCGCCACAGGGAACCGTTTCCAGCGGTGTAATCAAGCGATCGGCTAATTTACACCCCGTCAAAAATAACTCGGCGCTGATTAATCGACGCCCGGCCGAAATTATGCGATTAAAGGCGGCCAGATGAAATTTATCGGGTGCGCCGCTAATCAACCGATCGGTACGTAGATGACTTTCAAATGTCGGCGTTTCGTATCAAGGGAAATGTGGCGTTACCTCCAAATTTGCTAGAGTGCCTTGTAATGTCACGTTTAATTCGATTTTAACGCGATTTCGCTGGAGAGATGAATTCTAGTTGTAGATGTATGATGAGACTGTGGATGTTTATGCAATTTTCAATTTTTGTAGCTCAATTTTAAGAATGTGGAACTAAATAAAATCTTGTTTTCAGTGGTAGTGGCCTCTGCAGATCTGGAATGAATAAAAATCGTACCAAATTCTATCAAATTTTACATTTCCGCAAATTTATGAAAATCTTCCGCAGTCTAATGATAACTATTTTTCAATCATACGCCTTTTACATTAAGAGAGGAATGGTACCGAATTCGACATGGCAGGACATCTGCATCAGAATAGCACACGCTCGATTCGACTCTAATATGATCTTGCCGAAAATAAAGGGAGAACCGAAACGAAATGATGGATGTAGGACAGCCGTGGCCATTTATATCAACAGGAAACAATTATATCAGCCTAAATAAGGCAGTCTATCGTGCATTAGAACATCACAAAAATTGAAGGAAGAGCCACAAGGAACAAAATTTGAATCTACAACAGCTAAAATGATCGTATCCGATCTTGTCGCAGTGTTCATTTTCTGTGAACTTTCCCAAAGGCAGCGATGCGCAGGGAACGAGCCTCGAGATTTTGATGCATTATTTTCTATTCGGTGACGAGATCGGCACTGAAATATTCATTTCGCGGCCCTCGATTCCGGAGTTGATCGGTCGGGTGGTCCGGGAGCTGCTAAATTCTCGATCGAGTCGTGGAGCGTTCCCTCGGCTCGGCGCATACAAAGCAGCGCTCGCTCTTTACGAGAGTTTGTCCACACGCGAGCGTGTGTTGCTTCCCGTGTCACGATTCGCAATAACAGCCGGGTTTGCCGGTCCGTGTATGAACCTAGCGAAATCGCGTTGTCTTACCTCTCCGAGGCCCGGATATCCGTTCCCCCTCGTAAATTCTTTACGGTTCCGTGACCTTCCGACATTTTTTCGCTGGTTAACCTCTCACGATCATCCGCCGGTTAACATTTCCCAGCTCGCGGAATTATTTAACCCTCGATCGGACCAGGCGTGTGTGCTCGCGCAACTGTTCCGTCCGATTCAAAGATTAATATCTACGGACCACAATGTACATCAAATCCGCGAATCCTACGATGACGTTCCATCGCTCGATGTTTGGTTGCGTCGAGTTAGTTTCGTCGACTTGCTGCGGCATTTTTATCGCCGCCGCAGCGTTAAAATGTAATCGCGATCGGTCGCCGACAGGAAGCTCGGCGCTCTATAATGCATGCCAACAATTTTTTCCCGTTGTTTTCGCTGGCGATCGGTAATAATGCAGGATCGGCTGCACTGTCCGCGAAGTCCGGGGGATCGATTAAATATTGGCGAGTTCTCTGGCTAGCCAAAAATTTGATATGCGACCGTCCATCATTTTTCCGGTCCGCTGAAACGCGAAGCGATCAGGTAACAGTTTCGAATCGCCAAAGGGGAAAAGCGCCACGAATTTTCAGTTTCCCGGTTTGATATCATCTGAATTTTAATTTTTTTCGAGCCGGGACGTGGTACGACCGGTTCGTCGATCGCGCCGATAGAGAAACTTTCAGCGTTGAAGCCGATAGCACGGAAACACCGATGGCAAAATTGATCGGACACCCAAGATCCGCGACGATATCCGATGCGCGTCCTAGCGATTGCTTTTAATACCCACTCTGTTTGCGTTCGATTCTGCACGCGGCCGAATAAGGGTGCGTTTATACCGAGGTGCACGCGGGACTTTTCCCGCAGGATTGAAGGACGCGGGTCATAAATTTCGAGCGTGTTGACGGACCCGCTGTGCCCCCGCTATGCGTGGAACAAAAAAAGGTCTCTAAGGCCCTCCACACACGGGTCGATTGAAATCGCGTCGTGAAGTTCGTACGTCTTGCTCGTCAAATACGATTCATGCGACGGACGCGATTGCTGTCCACACACGGGTCGATTGTAATCGCGTCGTGCAGTTTTTACGTCTTGATCGTCGTACGATTCATGCAACAGACGCGAATGCCGTCCACACACGAGTCGATTGTAATCGCGTCGTGAAGTTCGTACGTCTTGATCGTCAAATACGATTCATGTGACGGACGCGATTGCCATTTGCACACGGGTCGATTGTAGTCAATTTGTGTTTTTCAAACATCAAGAATTGCGTTTTCACGTTTTCACTCAAAAATATGAAAACATGCTATTAATAGTGCCCGAATAAGCTACCATCAAAAGCGGTGTCCTCGATTTTTTTCAGATTTTTTGTTGTGGGAGATCATTGTCAAAAACAATAAAAACCAAACTGCTTCGACGTTTTTGCTGCTAGAAGGAAAGCTAGACTTGCAGGTTTTACCGTGGGGGTATATTAAGCTCTAATTAGTGATACTACATCGAATTAAGCAATTTTTTTACCTCAGAAATGCGATTTAAGAGAGTGAAAAAATCGTCTCCTGTGGAGTCGCGCGAATCGTACGATCCACGTGATTTTCCAACTTCGCTTCCGATCGCACGCGATTAGAATCGCGGCGATTCCAGTCGGGTCGATTTCAGTCGACCACGAATCGACCCGTGTGTGGCTCTCCATTCATTTGCATTGGAAGTCACGTGGAGGGAGAAATCGCATGCGACTGGAATTGCGTCGACCGAATCGCCGATCGACCCGTGTGTGGACGAATTTCGCTTCCGATCGCACACGATTACAACCGCGGCGATTTCAGTCGAGCCGATTTCAGTCGACCACGAATCGACCCGTGTGTGGCTCTCCATTCATTTGCATTGGAAGTCACGTGGAGGGAGGAATCGCATGCGACTGGAATCGCGTCGACCGAATCGCCGATCGACCCGTGTGTGGAGGGCCTAAGGCTTCACGGTTCGTTTAGGTAAACTACCGATAGCTTTCCTTTAAGGATGTTCTGGAGGTACAATGGGAGACAAAAGTACAAGAAATTCGAAATCCATCAATATATTGGCAATGAAAGCCATTCATGAGTATATTTTGCATGAAACTTTTGCGAATACTGTACCCTCTGTAACTATATTCAGTGGTCTACACTTGTCGCGTTTCCATGCTAGTAAGAGACAACACGATAAATTTGACGTTTTGTAACAGTTTATAATTTTTTTGCTCTGTAACTGTTTAGTGAATCCTAATAAATTTTGAACATAATTAATTATATAATTTTTACTACATATACAAAAAAACTGAAGTTTCTAGTTGCGTTTTTTCAAGGTTTAAATAGAGTTTGAAGTGGAATTTTATGAATTCCCCATAAGAAGACGTGTTAAAATGTGCAAACTTTAAGTTGCTATAATTCTTAAACGGTGCAGTGAATCGAACCCAAACTTTGGTAATTACATTAATTTAGTAAGAATTATATCTTGCCAAATTTTCAAAAATTTTGTTGCGTTTTTATATACCTCCAGAACATCCTTAAGGCGGTGGGATATCTTCGGATTGTAAGTAGCAAATAACTAGAATCTTACTAGAAAAATTGGGTTTGCGAATTTTCGCTTTATGTCCGTATACGAGCAAACACACCATCTAAAAATTTCATACGGTACACAGTGAGCAATTTGGACGAAATCTGTGTCAAAATGAAAGAACTTCCTCCTTATTTCTGCTATATTCTGCAAAGTTTCAGCTTTAATTTGAAAAAAAATTTCATCGCTCTATATCTCATTTCTAATAGAAAGTTCTTTGATTTTGGCACAGATTTCGTCCAAATTTCCTACTGTGCGGCAGACATGAGATGTTAAACACTCCAGTAACCACAAACAGCTGTTAGGTTTGAATCGTTTGTTATTTCGGGTCCATAAGATTGCTGAATATTCTTTAGGGCAGCGTTTGTCCTAAAATTGCAACTTTCACATTGGGAAAAAACAGAACGGGGGGAAGGAGTACGCGAGATGTCGTTTATTTCACCTAAATTGTTGTTAGAGTGTCGTACACTCCGAGTGTGCAGTGTGCAGTGCACAGGTTAATACCGTCCATAGTAACAATCCGAAGATATCCCACCTTAAAGGAAAGCTATCGGTAGTTTACCTAAACGAACCGTGAAGCCTTAGAGACCTTTTTTTGTGCCACGCACAGCGAGGGCACAGCGGGCCCGTCAACACGCTCGAAATTTATGACCCGCGTCCTACAATTCTGCGGGAAAAGTCCCGCGTGTACCTCGGTATAAACGCACCCTAAACCGGTTCGGAAATACTTTCGGACGTTTTCTCCAACGGTTTGTGCCTTCCCTCCGATTTGCCTTCTTGTCCGTTTCTACTTCTCCGTCGGTCTCCTATGTCGAATTAGCGACGTTCGCTACTCCGGAAGAGTATCTGTGTCGCGGGTGAACGGGCAACTTGATTAAAACTTTCGCTCGAGCAACGTGCCTCGAAGAAGGTGCACGGTGTAGAGCAGCGAGTCACAATCAGAAAACTGTGGGAATAGGTCTGTCGCTGAACTGCTCGAACCTTCAGGACAACGTCGATCATCCATCATGATCCACCATCCATTCAAACTTTTGCTTTAGATAGGGTGAGTCACGTAACGTTTGAACCTCAAATATCTTTGTTGTTTTCAAACATACATTAAATGTCTTGAGGACAAAGTTGGATGGTAATAAAAAAAATATATAAAAAAACTTTTTAACCCTTTGCACTCCGCGCTATTTTAACTGGAAAATTAAACATTCCTTCCGATCTAGAATACTTCCATTCCCTATGATTTTTGAAATTGTATGGATATGAAATTGGTAGAATACCTCATACAATACATAAATGTTTAGTAATTGATTAGATACCGATATATTTAATAATGTAAACAATATTTTGAATAATGATACAATTTCTAGTGGTGCCTCAGAGGGGACAGCGGAGTGCAAAGGGTTAAAAACCACGCTTATATTAATATGCACTAAAAAGTGCACTAAAAAGGAGAAAATAATTTTTTTAGACATTAGTGACTATAAAATGCACTAAAAAGGAGAAAATAATTTTGTAGACATTAGTGACTATAAATAAAAGCGTGGAGCGCCTACGAAGATTGCGTCAATAAATATCTTGGCGCTCCACGCTTTTATTTATAGTCACTAATGTCTACAAAATTATTTTCTCCTTTTTGTGCATTTCATAGTCACTAATGTCTAAAAAAATTATTTTCTCCTTTTTAGTGCACTTTTTAGTGCATATTAATATAAGCGTGGTTTTTAAAAAGTATTTTTATATATTTTTTTATTTTCTGCTTTTTAGTCTTTACATATCTTGTAATCGATTTTAATTACCACTTCAACCTGTAAATTCAACCATCTTTTGTAAAAGGAAGAATATTGTGTCATGGCGGCTGCAAATTGAAATTTCCATTCTGTACGATTTTTGACAGGTAAGGGTGCCGCCATATTGGTTTGTAGTGACGACCGCGAGCCGCTTACCGAGCAGAATCGCCGGTCCTTGTCGCCCTCCACCCGACCTAATCCTAACCAACTCAGTAAGTAAACTGAGCTCCTACGATGCGAAGTGGGCCAGTGGAGTGGGGATGAGTCGGAGTGGGAACACGTAGTGGAGTAGGTAAGCGCAGGCGCGCGGAGTGGGGATCGCTGGCCGCGATGACGTACTACCGAGCGTCGCGCGGGGAGGTGTAACGGTTAAATTTTTAATAGTTTATATCTCCTAAACGCATAGGTTCTTTTTTAAATTTGTTTTTTAATATTGCATTGTCACCCAGTTCTGAGCTATGTTTAAAGTTTCAAGTCTCTAGCTCATCGGGAAGTGGTTTAAAATTCGATTTCAAGATTTGACGCATACAACAACGACAACGACAACTCGGCAAGCTAATATAAGCGTGGTAAAATGGGGCTCGCACGATACCAAAAGGATTTCTGTTTTTGGTAATTTTTTTAGAGATATCAAGGTGATCTTCATTTTTTAAAATTAATAAAATAAAAATCTGCAGTCTATTTATTACATTTTATTAACACAGTGTTGTTACGCTATGAGGAGAGAAAGAAGAGGGAAGAAATATAAACTCAGGCTCCTGCGAACATTTGACAGGAATTACGAAATACCTCGTTGACTGCCGCGCGTATTTAATAAGCTTCATTCACTTCGTTCATGAAAGCGATCAACGTTATCAATGGCAATTATTAGCAATTTAATAAAGCAGTTACCTCACGCTATAATATAGTCAATTTCAGCGCCAATCAATTGACATTCAGTGGCGTTGATTCCATGACAAGCACTTTAAGGCTACAGTGCCGGTCGACGATGTCTCCTGTGTTAATTTCGCAGGTTTTTCATCAGGACGAAAACAGAGCTGAAAAATACATTTTGTAGATTTACGTCAGTCGCATATATGCTGAAAAATTCGTTGAAATCGAGCAATATTGCCACGCGTTCGAAATCATTGTTGAAAATAACGAAATAACAGTTCTTTCAAACATTCAACTTGCAATTAAAACTTACATTGTCGTCGCTTGTTCCACCGAACTGTTCGGCGTGCATATTTCCATTGAAAATACTCGTATCGAGTCAACAAAATGAAAAACGTTGGAAAAAGTGAGCTACATTCTCCCGACTAGTCATTGCAAAATCGAAAGTACTCGAACGATTCCGAATTAATTTCCGTGTACTATCTTCGAAAATCTCGAAGAAATGCAAGCGGCTGCATCACTCATTTCCTTGCGATTCCGACAAACAAATGCGGTATACCTATTCCCGGAGTATTTTTCGCGAATCCAGTAAAACTGGTCGTTCTAGAATCCGTAAAGAGCTCGAGTCGTTTGAGCTAATTCTGCGAAGAGTTCTTTCGTTTCAAAGGGTGCACCGCTTCTGGCAGACTGTAAATGGCGAGCAGCTCCGCGCGGCATCGATAAAAGTATCATCTCGAAACAATCAGACAAATCGAATAAAACGGCAGAATTCAGCGTTGTGCCGTCGCGTCGTCGTCGTCCGCGTTGCACCGTCGCCGAGCAGCTCTCTTTTATTTCGAGCGCCCGATCCTATCGGATTTCTTTCGGGTTGTCGTCGTTCGGATGTGAAACCGGATCGCGCGACGAGCAGGATGCAAATAGAGGACCGGGTACATTGTTTTAAAATCTGTCGAGTACTTTGCGTTACATCGTTACAAGAAGCGGACCTAAGAAATTGCAGATCCGTGCTCTCGCTGATTTCCCGCCTCCGTCGAACGCGCTCTCCGCCCGGTAAGCGGCTTACGGCGCTCACGTTGCTCGTCCCGAGTCGCGACTCGCCTTGTTATTTCTTGCGAGTTATTGGAAATTTATGCACAACCGAGAGAGAGACAGGACAAGGCGGAGAGAGAAGCGGAAGAGCTGTCAGCGTTACCGAGCTGGATCGATCGATCGAGGATTATTCGTTTCGACGATGCGACGGAACTCCGCTTCCCGACGCGAGAAAATCTTTCGCGACGAACGGCATACTTCCCTCGTTAGACTCCAGTTTATTACACCGACTCCTCTCCTCTTCCGTTCGCTCAGCCACTCCTCTCTCCTGTCCGTCCAAATTTTTACGATCCCTACAAATCTGCCTGCAATCGTCGAATTGTCTGCGAACATTCTGTCAAACGATACAAAATCACGACGTTTCAAATCGACTTGAGTGACAGCTTATATTCTTACATTCGGAGATATTTATTTTGACTCATCGAGCTTGTATTTTTACCGTGGTGTCAGTCTGTTACCAAAGGGTATATTCAGTTGGGAACGTTGCCATTTGGACGGCAATGGTTTCCCCCAGCTCTGTAAAATTCATCACAGCCGAAATTAACCGATCGATTTCAATCCAAGGAATTTATAATTAGGTCAGTCAACCTTTGGGTTCATTAGCTAATTCAAGCTGTACAGGGTGAGGTAGAAGAAACAGAACACTTACATAACTCCGTTACTTTTCGTTGTACAAAAAGACTTCTTAGGACAAAGTTACACTGTTTGGAGGGCCACATGTAACGATGTAAGGGAAAAATTTTCAAGGTCATTTTTTAAGAAGATTTCGAGATCATTGATATTTTTTTAAATAGTATGAGGTATTTTTTAATACATCAATCGATGCAGCTGGACATTCGTTATGGAAAAGTACTAACCCATGTACTAACCCTACTGTAAATTGAAGAGTTGAAATTGAAATTGAAAAATTGACGTTGAAAATGAAATTGAAGAGTTGAAATTAACGAAGTGAAATTGAAAAATTGAAGTTTAAATGGAAGTGCGGAAATTGAAGTTGAAATGGGAGAGTTGAAATTGTAGTTCAAATGGAAAAATTGAAGTTGAAAATGAAGTTGAAGAGTTGAAATTGAAGTTGAAGTGGAAGAGTGGAAATTGAAGAGTTGTAGTTGACGAAATGGAATTGAAAAATTGAAGTTGGAATGGAAAAGTAGAAATTGAAGTTGAAATGGGAGAGTTAAAATTGAAGTTGAAATTAAAGTTGCAAAGGGAAAATTGAAATTGAAAATGAAGTTGAATTCGATAAAGCGGGACACCTAAATATCTCCGTTACTTTTCGTTGTACAAAAAAAATTAGTAGGACGAAGTTACGCTGTTTGAAGCGCCACATATAACGGTGCCAGGGGAAAAAAAATTTCAAGGTCATTTTTATGAGATTTCAAGGTTATCCATGTTCTTTTTAAATGGAATGTGGTATTTTTTAATACATCAATCGATGCAGCTGGGCATTCGTTATAAAAAAGTACTAACCTATGTATGTCGAAAAGTTAGTAGTTCAGGAGATATTTCGATTTAAATAACTCTAAAACACCATTACTGTCGTACTACGACGTTAGCGTTTACTTGCTAGTGTAAATTGAAGAGTTGAAATTGAAATTGAAAAATTGACGTTGAAAATGAAATTGAAGAGTTAAAATTAACGAAGTGAAATTTAAAAATTGAAGTTTAAATGGAAGTGTAGAAATTGAAGTTGAAATGAGAGAGTTAAAATTGTAGTTGAAATGGAAAAATTGAAGTTGAAAATGAAGTTGAAGAGTTGAAATTGAAGTTGAAATGGAAGAGTGGAAATTGAAGTTGAAATGGAAGAGTTGAAATGGACGTTGAAATTGAAGAGTTGTAATTGACGAAATGAAATTGAAAAATTGAAGTTGGAATGGAAAAGTAGAAATTGAAGTTGAAATGGGAGAGTTAAAATTGAAGTTGAAATTAAAGTTGCAAAGGGAAAATTGAAATTGAAAATGATGTTGAAGAGTTGATATTGAAATTGAAGTGGAAATGGAAAAATTGAAGTTGAAATTGATAAATTGACGTTGGAATTGAAGAGTTTAAATTAACGAAATGAAATTGAAAAATTGAAGTTGAAATGGAAGAGTTTAAATTGGAGTTGAATTGGGAGAGTTAAAATTGAAATATCTCCTGAACTACTAACTTTTCGACATACATAGGTTAGTACTTTTTTATAACAAATGTCCAGATGCATCGATTGATGTATTAAAAAATACCTCATACCATTAAAAAAAATAGCGATGACCTTGAAATCTCATAAAAAAATGACCTCGAAAATTTTTTCTCTTACACCGTTATATGTGGCCCTTCAAACAGTGTAACTTTGTCCTAAGAAGTTTTTTTGTAAAACGAAAAGTAACAGAGATATTTAGATGTTCTGTTTCGTCGGATTCACCCTGTATACAGGGTGGGGCAATAACTATTAGCACCTCAGATATCTTCGAAACTACAAGTTTCACAGAAATATTTGCTGAAACAAAATTGCACAGTACGAAAGGGGCCATCCGGTGGCGATAATAGTTTTTTTGCAGGTGGACGTACTTCGGACATTTGAAGGTCACCTTTATTTTTTTAAATGGAATGAGGTATTTTTTAATACATCAATCGATGCAGCTGGACATTCGTTATAAAAAAGTACTAACCTATGTATGTCGAAAAGTTAGTAGTTCAGGAGATATTTCAATTTAAATAACTCTAAAATACCATTACTGTCGTGCTAAGATGTTACACAAGTAAGTAAACACTAACGTCTTAGCACGACAGTAATGGTATTTTAGAGTTATTTAAATCGAAATATCTCCTGAACTACTAACTTTTCGACATACATAGGTTAGTACTTTTTTATAACGAATATCCAGCTGCATCGATTGATGTATTAAAAAATACCTCATTCCATTTAAAAAAATAAAGGTGACCTTCAAATGTCCGAAGTACGTCCACCTGCAAAAAAACTATTATCGCCACCGGATGGCCCCTTTCGTACTGTGCAATTTTGTTTCAGCAAATATTTCTGTGAAACTTGTAGTTTCGAAGATATCTGAGGTGCTAATAGTTATTGCCCCACCCTGTATACGCACACAGGTTTTTGCGAAAATGGTGACAACAAGCGACTACCTGCAAGAAATTCGAACGGAGTGGAATTGCATTCGAAATGTACAATGCCGCACATGCGAAAGCCTCGGAGAACATTTTCGCGAAGAAGGAAATGGTCTCAAGAATCGATCCTTTCACGGCTTTTCGACAATTTTGGAACATCATGCATCATTAGTTTATTCGAATTTACCTCGAATTATTTAATTACAGTGGTACCTCGGTATACGTCAGCTTTGGAGTACGTTCAATTCGGAATACGTCCTGTTTGGACGTGACAAATTTCGCTCGGTATATGAATTCTGTTCGGTATACGACATAAACTTCTTGTGTGAATTTTGCGCCTTTTTTAAATAATTATCTCAGAGGAAAAATTCAATTAATAATCTGTTATATTTGGAGTTGATGTATTATTAACTGACTGATCATACAAGTAAGGATTTAAGGAATGGAATTAATGATGAGGTCGGTGTATGATCGCAAAGCTCGCCTTGATCAACGGCTTGATACAGAAGACGAGTACATCCAGTAAAATAAGTCTCCGTACACCATTTACAACAGAATAACTATTTTATAATTATACCAAACGACCTGATTATTTGCAAGCAATTAGAAGCATTGGTTTACTGAATGATGTGAAAAAAATATTTTCTAAAAATTACAATTTACAAGATTGCATGCAAAAATCAAAAAGGCACTTTTTAAAACTTTTTTCTTTGTGTCCTTAATGAAAATTTATAATATACATATGTTTTGTAGATCTATGTTAGTTATACACATGCTGAAAATTTCATCGAAAAATCGAAGGATGTACGATTCTGTGGATTTTAAGCAGAAACTGATCAAAAGTCGTGTGAAACTACGATTTTCGCCTTTTTTAACTGCTTGTAGCTCGTTGTATGTCAATCGATTTTGATGAAATTTTCAGCAGGTGTGTAACTACTGTAGATCTACAAAACGTATATTTTAAATCTTTATTAAGGGCCCAAATAGAAAAGTTTTAAAAAGTGCCTTTTTTATTTTTGCATGCAACTATGTAAATTGTAATTTTTAGAAAATGTTTTTTGCACGTCTGTACATTCGTACATTCAGTAAATCAATGCTTATAATTGCTTGTATAATTATAAAAAAGTTATTCTGTTTCAAAGGGTGTACGGAGACTTATTTTACTGAGTGTATGTCTGGTGAGATGGCAGATGCTACGATAGATTTGAAAAGCTATAATAAAATCTCATTTTCTATTTATGTGTTTCAACAGTGTTTAAATTATTTTACAGTCCCATTAATGTATGTATAATATCAACAGGATTTTTTTTATATGAGAACGGATTAATCATTTTTACATTACTTCTTAAGGGAAACTTCATACTTCATTTGGTATACGTCCTATTCGTTATAAGTCCAAACATCAGGAACGGATTAAGGTCGTATTATCGACCGAGGTACCACTGTGCTGTTAATACTTTACCTACCGGAAGCCTATTAATAGGATTTTCGATAATTGTGCTGTACCAAAAGAAAGCATAGAAATTTTCTTTCACATTGCAATCTTAAATGAAACTATTAGATGATGTTATTAAGGGTGACTTGTTAGTTCATAATGAAAATTGCTGTTGCTATTGAAGGTTCCATTAAAAAGTGTTCAGCAATGTACCATAGATTCTTCAAAATTATGCAATAATCACCTGTCGGTAATGATTTAACTTACACTGGGTATTTCCCATCTTTAAATGCAGAAGTATATGAACTGTCTTACTTTGTCGAGCACTGTACCTTCATCGTTCGTTAACGCTATGAAACGAAGTAGAGTCGATTAGAAGCGCCTATACTTTACCGCGGCAGGAGCCAGCTTTCGGGAATTTCTGTAGCCGCAGCGAATTTTTGCAGCCGATTACAAGGAACTGTGGTAATCGAAACAAGAGGCAGGGTTAATTGCGCATCCGCGAGCAACTCTCGCGGTAAAGATGAGAGCCCCGAATTTCTACGTACCGGTTCACGCCGATTGATCACGCGCTCCGCCGAGCGAAAATACGTCACGCCAAAGTACCGCTAAATTACTCAAGCGCTCGCGAGAGGCTGCACTCGAGAAATTGCAGGATGCACGGTTCGTGGTCGCGCCGCTGCGCTGCATCAGGTTCCCCGCGACCTACGAGTACACGGGTTCGTCAACCGTACGATTCTTTGCGGTCTAAGCAAACGCTTTCCGCAAAGTATCGAGCTTTGTCTCGACGTTTATCCTCTCGTTGAAAAACTCGACAATTTTCGATAGTTCGCAACGCCATTCTTCAGCTATGCTCACAGTAGTAGCAACTTCTTATCGTTCTCGTTGCCTTCTTTTCCCTTTTACCATCACATAAGAAGAAGGCGACAAAAAGTTGCGTCGATGTTACTTCAGTGTGGACATAGCTTTAGACAGAAGGAAAGCGCCACGAAGAAAATTCTGATTGGACCGGCTAAGTGCAAGCGCAACAGTTTGAAAGAATCGAGTCTCGCATCCGCCAGGATACGTTTAAGATCAATAGTTCACGGCCAGGCGTGCCAGGCTCGCGTTAGATCGCCGGCAATTCTCTAATTAAGGAACACGTTCGAGTATTTGTTAGGCTCGTTGTCACGCTACCGCAGTCTCGCGTGCCCCTAATCGGACACGAGGCTGTTTGTTAATCACGTCACGCGCACTTGACTGACTTTTCAGGCTGCATTCTCGGAAACGAAACTTTATGCCGCAATTAAAGGAAACATGGCCTGTGTTCGTGATCCCTGCGCAACGTATTGCGAACGCGTCTCAAAGACCAGCGCTCTTTTTCTGCACATCACGGAGCCCCGGCACGGCCGGTCAGGCTCGCTTCAGCTGCGTGTCTTTGCAAAAATTCTTCATGGTTAATTAATCGACGTCTTGCAGCAGGATTCCGTTCTATCACCCTACGTTTCTAGGAAAAACCAATTTCTGTTTCACTTCTTAGCATCGGTTTGGTACCACTTTTACGGACGGTGATTGTCAGAACACGCATTGTGAAAGTTTAAGGCTGCGCCGGAGCGGAAATAGTAACTTCAACGGCGCCAATCGAGGTGAACTACGAAAGACAGAGAAGCAGATATGTTTCTCGCAGGAAAGACACTGACAGAGAATATGAGCAGCTTGAGATTTTTGAAGTGAAACTTCTTTGCTGAGGGTTCCGATTTTCTGATGTGACGGAAACGATGTTACGGAAGTCGACGAGTGGCGCGAAAATTTAAACGGAGATTTAACGGAGAAAAAAACGGAGACAAACAAGTTCTTATATACCCCGACGGGATTCGAACCCCGGCCTACTTGGTAGTCCAACTCCTCAACCCCGTTTAGACAACCAACGATCTTAAATTACACTGTCCAACAAATTTCAACTTTTTTTATGTTCCCTAATTACTGTTGGGTCCTTCTTATAGAGTTTTTTGCGCTGATTCCGAATCTGTTTTTAATTTTTTTCCTATACGCACAGTTTTTGAGGAACATGGCTTTGAAAAAAAAACATATTTTTCAACTTTAAACAAATATTGTGATGTTATTATGAAAGATATAGAATTGTTCTTTGCAGCAAACGATACTGTAGACTTTCTCGAATCCAGTGATATACAATATTAATACATTATGAGTATTTAAACAGGTTTAAACAATCATTAAAGACGGATAGACACCACTTTTGCACCAATTTTTGAGGATATTTTTCAATTTATCTCAAAAAATAAGGGTCCAGCGGAAAATCGAACTATACCACTCGATAGAGCAGACGTTTATCTTGAGAAGCCACCCTGTCAAGTTTGGATCGTCGACGTTTTTTTCGAACCAGAAAGCAAAATATCTTCGCCCGACATGAGTTGCCGCCAGTTCCGCTCGGGACGAGATACGGCGCAGCGACGGGATACGGAGCTGCGAACGACCGTAGTAGTGGTGAGCGCCACTGGCGGCTACTCATGTCGGGCGAAGATATTTTGCTTTCTGGTTCGAAAAAAACGTCGACGATCCAAACTTGAAAGGGTGGTTTCTCAAGATAAAAGTCTGCTCTATCGAGTGGTATAGTTCGATTTTCCGCTGGACCCTTATTTTTTGAGATAAATTGAAAAATATCCTCAAAAATTGGTGCAAAAGTGGTGTCTCTCCGCCTTTAGTTATTATTTAAACATGTTTAAACAATCATAATGTATTAATATTTGATATCGCTGTATTCGGGAAAGTCTACAGAATCTTTCGCTATAAAGAACAATTCAATATCTTTTATAATAACACTACAATATTTGTTTAAAGTTGAAAAATATGTTTTTTTTTCAAAGTCATGTTCCTCAAAAACTGTGCGTATAGGGAAAAAATTAAAAACAGATTCGGAATCAGTGCAAAAAACTCTATAAGAAGGACCCAACAGTAATTCGGGAACAAATTTGATGTTGGACAGTGTTATTATGGAACATTTTTGGTATATATTTCGATCACGCGGCAGGGCTGCATTTCGCGAAGAAGTAATATTTTTTGGTGCTCTTTGTGTTGAAATATTCTCTACATTATTGCGGGGTCCCGCACAAAGCCCTTTTTTGCAATTTGGCTCTTGGGACTTTATAAACAACAAAAGTGTACGTTTTTATAGAAGAAATTTTTTTCTGTACACTTTTTCTGTAAATTATAATTGATGGAAAATCTTTTTTGTATATCATTTCGTAAACCAATGCTTGTGTTACGTCCTGAGGTGGACGTATTATAGATTTTGAATAGTTAAAAATTGAAATTTAATTTAAATAGATTGGAATGATTGAAAAGGTTATAATTGAGATATAACGCAGTTTTGAACCTACCTGCATTAATCGAGGATTTCTTAATATTCTAAGTGATTTTAACGATAGAATGTGGAAATCGAAGTTGGGTGGTTTCTTTAATAAATGATTTGATATTCTTATATGTTTGAATAAAAATAAACAAAACTATATTTTAAGCTCTAAATTTCGGATACAGAATATTTTAGAAAATCTTATTATAAATTGTTAGTAATTACCGCTAAACAGTCTTCCGGCTTGATTTTACAGTGGTGTTTCTTCCTTCTTGATGTTTGGGTTGATTGTAAGTTAATTAAAAAAAACTTTCACTTGATTTTTTATAAATTGACTTTATACTTTTTTGTAGTTGATTGTTGTTTGATTGTGTGAAGACTTGTGAAGAATAAGATTGACTGTTAATTGTACTTTTATTGACTGGAGATTTGTGAAGAGAGTGAGAGTGAGTGCGTTCCTCATGAGGAGTCATCCCTTTTATAGCCCGATCAATCCTTTGTTTCGTCAATTTTGTCAGGTGATTATTGTCGTCATAATCGTCATAGCTAGATCATATTACCCTGCGCATCTCCTAGATCAGTTTCTTCTTAGCTGCTTTCTTATCTGCAAATCCCCTGGCCAGATCGAATTACATTTACGTCACACGTGGGGCGACGAACAATTATTACTCATCGATTCTCGATGGACAGTCTTCAGCGGATTTTTGAACATGATTTATATTTGGAAGTGGTCATTTAACGAAATAATTTCGCTACGCAGTTCTTTCGCTCAAGACGATTCAAATGAAGTATGAATTTCTTCATTCTATCGCACGCAATGTGGTATAATATACGATAGTTCGATTTGATTTTTAACAAGAGTATTGAATATTAATTTCTCGTACAACATTATTAGATTAAACATAAAAAGAAATTCAAAAGTATATGTAATACATCATTGATTATATTTAATTATTAATGATGGCTGAACCACCGGACGTAACACTTGTAATTGATTATAAAAAATCAGGTTGTTTGGTACAATTATAAAAATGTTATTAGTTTTTAAAAAGTGTACGAATACTTTGTACACCCACTGTATATGTAAATTATGAGCGAAACACTTGGGTGACGCTTTTATCATTATTGAGGCAATCGCTTAAGGATGTTCTGGAAGTACAATGGGAGACAAAAGTACAAGAAATTCGAAATCCATCAATATATTGGCAATGAAAGCCATTCATGAGTATATTTTGCATGAAACTTTTGCGAATACTGTACCCTTTGTAACTATATTCAGTGGTCTACACTTGTCGCGTTTCCATGCTAGTAAGAGACAACACGATAAATTTGACGTTTTGTAACAGTTTATAATTTTTTTGCTCTGTAACTGTTTAGTGAATCCTAATAAATTTTGAACATAATTAATTATATAATTTTTACTACATATACAAAAAAACTGAAGTTTCTAGTTGCGTTTTTTCAAGGTTTAAATAGAGTTTGAAGTGGAATTTTATGAATTCCCCATAAGAAGACGTGTTAAAATGTGCAAACTTTAAGTTGCTATAATTCTTAAACGGTGCAGTGAATCGAACCCAAACTTTGGTAATTACATTAATTTAGTAAGAATTATATCTTGCCAAATTTTCAAAAATTTTGTTGCGTTTTTATATACCTCCAGAACATCCTTAAATAGTTAGGAATAGCTGAGCGACGTGAAAGACGGATTTGGTTGGGCAGTGTAGACCGATTAGGCCGCGATCTCGTTCGCAGGGAAACGGATATTTTCGGACTGGCAAATGCGCAATCATGGGATCCTGATCGAGGGAGCAGGCCTCGACTTTTGCCGATCAATGAATTGCTGCTTAACGAGCGAAGTTGCAGGCGGCTCGGCGCGGCGCGGAATGAATGCAGTCCCCGCGCCGACTCGGGAAAGTTTCGTTTCCCTCCCTAAGTACTCACAATTGCGGTGGTAACTCGAGGCAAAGTGCAACTGCACCTGGCACAATTCGAAACATTCCAGCGAGGCGATGGATAACAATTCAAGGGATCTTCGCCCGGTCTTTCCTATCCCTTTTCTCGTCCCCGCGTCTTTCACCGTCGCCTCTGCCGCCTTTCGATTCTCCCTGTCTTTTGCTACCGTCAAAGACGGCGCCGCGCCGTTACCCGTCCACCCACGCTTCGCAATTTCTTCGCCGGGCGAAACGAAGGATTTTAAACAACTCGAAACGAAGCTAACGCGAGAACGAGGCGATTGTGTCTAATTGAAAGACGCTACCGCCTCTCTCTCACTCCCTCCCCCCCACCCCCGAGTAGAAATTTCATTCGACCGTTTTAACAATCAACCCCCGCCCACTCTTCCTTCCTTTTCCTTCTCCTCCTCCTTCTTCTGCTTCTTCTTCTCCGGCAACTCGGCCAGGCTCCACCGTGAAAAATTGCGCGGCTAATTAAGTTACGCAACTTTTAATTACGTCACTTACATCGGAGTTCTCCCGCGTCGCGCGAATAATATCCCCGGAACCGTTATTCTTTTTATTGTCCTCGAGAACTTATGATTAGCGCTGCTGCTGCCTGCAGATCGGCTCGTTTGCGAGGCAACGCGACGTGACGGTGCCTTGCGTAACGAAAATTTCATTTTTCTCAACTTCGATGTTTGTAGATAGAATCCTTCGGTCGACGACAGGAGAGGGCGGGGCTAGGGCGGGGCTAGGGCGGGGTTAGTGAATTCCGGAGCGATCGGAACGCTGATGATAGTCTCTTTTGCTTGGTCCATTTTGGGTACTATGTATAGGTTGATCTGATCACTTTTGCATCTGCAATAACGGCAGGGGCGTGGCAGTGGGCGGAGCATTCAGCTCTCCTAAGTTATAGGGTAATTATAAATGAATCAGAGCAGCTATCTTCTGCTTAGTCTGTCATCTCTATACAGAGTGTTCCGAGAGGTGAATCCAATCATTCACTTTCTCGAAAAGTGCTGTGTGCGTGCACGAGCAGTTAACGAACGGGGCTGCGTAGGGCAGGGGCGTGACTGGAGGCGGAGCGTTCGGTTCTCCGCAGTGGTGGGGAAATGACGCGTGAACGGTGTATCTCGTCGATGACGGGCATCGAAGGGGATCGATCCTCGGAAATAAAGAAGCAAAGCGAGAGTGTTAGGCCGCAATCGTGGGGCAGTTATGAGTTGTCGAAGTCAGGATCGACTTCGCCGGCGGGCCACGGGACTCCTGGTTCTCGTCTAGACGGCAATAAACCGGAAGAAAGCGGTCGAACGAGAGGAGCGGCGAATGCTGTCGTGCCAAGCCCAACTGTTTTCCGTCGAAGTGGTTTTGTGCCAGGCGGCGGCGCTTCGTGTTTCTGCCCCCGTGCCCCTGCCTGCTCCACCTGCCACCGACCTCCCCCTGCCACAATCGTGTGCCAATAAACTGGCTGAACGGTCAAAGGTTCTCAACTTTTCATTTCGGCAAGAGTAATAGAGTCCCCACCCCGGCCCCCAAAGATGAAAGCTAACAAACTGACGCGGAGGAGGCCGGGGTGGGGCGAGGTGGCTCCGGCTGCACCGTGAAAGGCGCAACGGAGATAAAGGGAGCGGAAAGGGAAAAATGTGGGCAAACAAAGGTCAAGCAAGCCGGGGGGGGGTGGACGACGCAGTATGGATATTGGTTTTCCATGAACGAGCTGCTGAGCAGGTTCTTCTCTGCGCCGTTTGCCGTTACGCAAACAAAGTTAATCTGCCCTCCCGTGGGACCGACGCGAATTTCGAGCCGAGATACGAAGCGTTAATTGATTCGACGGGAAACGGCTCACGCTGGAGCTACAATTTCATTTCTCGTTCCACGGCTTGGACCGACGCTCGACAAACAATTTTTGCCAAGCTTCGGCATTATTTTCCTCGCGGGGGACGATACGGTTCTCGATGGTCGATCAACGAACCATGGAAAAACTAGATATGATTTGACACGTTTAACACGTTCGTGACGAACGTTACATGTCGTTCGCCATTTAAGTAGAACTACTGTTCGAATTCACAGCTTAATAACCAGCAACTCTGTTGGAAATTCGTGTGGATAAATTGCTCCCACATTTCACAAAAAGCGGTTCCACACATTCGATCAAATGTTTACGCTCTCGTCCTCGTTACTCGCGCCAATTTGACACAGTTTCCACGAACACCGAATGAATAGTGCGCTCTGTATATCGTTTCGTTAGTCGCGGGCGACGCGAGTAATTATATTTCCTTCGAGGAAGGAATTTCCAAAGTTTCTAAAGTTATACAAATATCGAGGGACCCATTAACATTTCATTCACCAAAAGTCTATTAACAGACTTTTTAATAACTGACAGCTGTATCTTAAGCAAACTCAATCATTTCTACTGAAAGAAAAATAGTTTCGGAAGAAGTTGCAATACTTACCCATATAATTCGCTGGATTATGAACGAATTCTCATTGTTGATCATTGATTTCGAAGGGACCATCAGAAAATTGTATAAAGTATTCGTACACTTTTTAAAAACTAATAACATTGTTATAATTCTACCAAACAACCTGATTTTTTATGATCAATTAGAAGCATTGGTTTACGACATGATATACAATAAAGATTTTCAAAAAATTATAATTTACAAGGTTAAATGCAAAAATAAAAAAGGCATTTTTTAAAACTTTTCATTTGGGTCTTTAATGAAAATTTAAAATGTATGTTTTGTAGATCTATGTTAGTCATACACATGTTGAAAATTTCATTGAAATCGATTAACATACACACGAGCTACAAGCGGTTAAAAATTGTGAAAATCGTAGTTTTCCACGACTTTTGATCAGTTTCTGCTTAAAATGCACAAAATCGTACATGTTTCGACGCCTGTTGTTTTTGCTGCGTCAATCGATTTCGATGAAATTTCCAACATGTGCATAAAGAACATGGATCTAGAAAACATATGTTTTAAATTTTCATTAAGGGCCCAAATAAAAAAATTTTACAAAATGCCTTTTTTATTTTTACCTGCAACCTTGTAAATTGTAATTTTTGGAAAAATCTTTTTCGCATATCAGTTTGTAAACTAATGCTTCTAATTGATTATAAAAAATCAGGTCGTTTGGTACAATTATAAAAAAGTTATTAGTTTTTAAAACGTGTATGAATACTTTGTACACCCACTGTATAGCGCGTTAACTTGAAGATAGAAAATATAATTAAAATTAAACATTTCTTCCGACCTAGAATTATTATATTGTATATGATTTTTTTAATTTTATGGATACGAAATTGATATAATACCTCATAGAATACATAAATGAGTAGTACATAAGGTGAAGTGCCCTAAGTCTGGACAGTCCAAAAGTGATACCTAAATCTGGACAATTGAATTTTCATAGTAAAATCAGTAATTAAGAGATTAAACAATTATATTATATATTCAGAGGCCTCAGCTACAAGTAGGTGTGAATATTATTTCATTAAGACATCAATTGAAATTTAAAAATGAATTCAAAGTTCATCTGAAAACAGTATACAAAATAGTCTATTTACATGCGAATCATGTGCATTTATAGTTTGAACTTTTGTTAGAAAAAAAGATATAATTTAAGCTCTCAGACAAAAAATAATTATCACGCATAATAATATTGATATTTTAAAATAAATTGGCAATCAAACTTAACGTAAATAATAATTATTAATCCAAATATTAGATGTCCAAGATTAGGACTGTTCTCAAATATAAGTACTCCATACTGGGAAGCGATAACAGTAGCTGTCCCACTCTAAGCTTATACGCAATGTGCTTACGCCTGAAGCCGGACACGTGTTTGTGAATAAAATCAACGCATTGTTTGCAAATTATTTAACTACATGTACGTATAATTAGTCTTCTATTAGCTTGAATAACGTATGTAGAAAATGTATTCCCGTTGTGACGTTAATAATACTTTATGTTTACATCTTAAATCTATCAGTATTACTACCTAACCTTAAAAGTTGTATTATGACAAGTTTTATTAAAACAGTAAATGAAAATAAATATATATTTGGTTAAATAATACAATACTATAATCTATGATAAGAATACTACATATTACGCAAAGCATCTTCTATTCGTCATGCGCAACAGCGCCACCAACCAACGTTTTAGGTTATGTTCGCTCGATCAACTCGTAAATTGAATTTGTCCCGATATAGGCTTTACTTCTGTCCAGGTACTAGCTTAGATCGGATTTAATATGTCCAACTATAGGTTTGAATTATTCTTGTTAATACAATTAAAATATTAACCTAAACAATGATTTTTTTATCTTAAATTACTTTACAATCTCTGAACTGTATGTTAAAACTCTTAAGAAATTGTTTTTGTTTATTTAAAGTGATAAAATTTAAAATAGAAAAACATGCTGTCCAGGCATAAGGCACTTCACCTTAATAGATTAGATGCCAACCTATTTACTAATGTAAACAATATTGTCAATAATGGTAGAGCAATTTTTGGTGACTCTGAGTCATCCCTCGATTGCTAAGGGTTAACTTTCCGGTCTCCCGCTCTTCAGCACAACTCCTAGCTTGACTTTATTTCCAGAGCCAGGGAACTGGCCCGCGGGCTGCACGCTATTTCTTTCATCGGCTACCAGTCGGAGGGTGAGGGACGCTACGCACTGAGAACAGGGGAAGGAAGCAGTGTGCGGTCCATGGTCACCAGTTCCCCGGCTCTGAGCTGTAGGAATGCGGAACGGACGAGGGTTAACAATGCAGTTTAGCGACGCGAACGTGCCAAAGGTCCCGCTGGCATCCGGCTGTCGACACCGTCGAATTTCCCGTCGTAAATTTCGAAAATGACTTCGTCGCCGCGTCTCATTGCCGGAGGTTCCTGGAACCGCGTGGTAAACTCCGAAACGAAATTAGCGTTTTACAGGGAACATCCGGCGCATTTTCCTGTCGCAAACGACTCGCGTGACGACTGGCAACAACCCTCGACGACGACGACGACGTTTCTGTTTGACTTACTCTGTGTTTTGTTCGATCGACGCTACCCGGACAAATTACCGTGTCCGAACGGTTCCCGAAACCGAACGTGGGGACTCCAGCATTATGCGAGCCAGACAGCAGCCATTCGTACCATAAATCCACCGTCTTTTCTACGCCTTAACGACACCATTAGCAAGGAAACGGGCGGACGCACGGACGAGCAGGCTACCGGGCACGGTTAATGCCTAACGACGTGATCCCGTTGCAAAAGACAACAGGAAAGCGTCGTGCCAGCCAAGGAAACGGTACCGACCGTGATACCCGGTGACTGGTGCCCACACGAAAATGTTTCGTTGCCCCCGGGGCTCCCCTTTTCAACTCCTACACCCCTCCATGTGATTTAAAACACCCCGTTGTCTCCGGCATAAATTAACAATAAGTCGGGGCCGCCCCATTTTGCCCGAGGCTGCTCGATACGGTCATGCAAATTGGTGGAGCGTTATCATTAACTCGGCTTCTTCGCCTCTGGAAACTTCCGCGGAACCGCTCCTGTAGAAAACCAGCTATAGTCTTTCAGAAATCAAAGGTGCGGCGTCAAGGATTTTCCGATGAATGTTTCAGTAGCGACGACTGCAATTTTAGATCAGCTGGCTTCCCTCCTCGGAATCACTGACGCAGGAATATTAAAATAGTCTTTCAGCAATCGAGAATTTTTAAATAAATTGTTCAGTACCGACTCACCACGCAATTTCAGTGGTAACTCCACAAGCTATCTCGAGCAATCTGGTTCAATAATTTCCCTCGGAATTTCAACACGAAGGAAATTGTTAAGCTCCTTCGTGACGTAACGATGGAATTAGAGTTCTCATAACTGGCCACCACAACCACGAACATTGGATAAAATCATAACGATGTGTTCCACGAAGTGAGAACCGAGAGCTTGACAGGAGAAAAACAAGAAAACAGCGGTCCAAGTAGGCAAATCACACAATAAAATTTAATAATTAGCCAAAGGAATCGGGAGCGAAGCCTGATCAACGAAATGCAAATCGACGAGATTGTGCATTGGAAAAATGGATGATTGAACATTGAACGTTAACGATGAAATGTCCAGCAGAGGAGTCGATTGGCAAACAATTAAAACGGTATAATTATCGTATTGTCTCTCGGTGCGGCAGGAAGTCTCGATCATCAAGAGACGGCGACGCATTCGTTCACAGACTTTTTCAACCTCCTTCCGCGGCGAGGCGCTTCTTCTTTTTCCTCATGATTAATTTCCATGTCAAAGGGGACTTGATTGCGAGAAATTGTTAGGACTAGAGTGCCCGCGGGTCGCGTCCGACGCGGCGTTTCGCTAACATATTTATCCGAAGTTTAAAAAGTCATTCGGACGAGTGCCCGGGGACCGGCAGAGCCCGCGGGCTGCGTCGCTGACGTGTCCACCGCCATTAGAAATTCTAAGTTCATCGCCGGTAAACCGCAAAGTGGCAAGTTTCGCCACCGTTGGAATCAACGGACCGTTAACAGCCTCCCCCTCCCCTGGAGCACAGAAGAGAACCCCAGTATTCGCGCACGAACGACCACGTTTCCTTATTTCGCGCGGACACTGTCTTGCCCGTGTTCTTCCACGAGGCTGTAACCGATTCGGAGAACTCGCCTGACCACCTCCTCCAGTCCCCGCAAACCGCTGTGGATGAAGTCCTGCTCCTTGTCGATCCACTTTTCGTGAAATTATTATTGACTTTATGGTCCTGGATTTGTAAATCATCATCATCATCATTATTTATTTAACGTCGCTTCAACTGCTATGGTCATTAGCGACGGGATCTACAGTTTTTATAAGGTGGGTTCCGAACCACCTTGGGCACCACAGTTTACAAGCACATGGAAGGATTTGTAAATATTTACACCATTTTCAATACAGGGTGAGGCGTCAGAAACAAGCGGCCTGAATAACTCGCTTATTACCACGTTTTTATTAGCTTGCTTTCTTGTCTGTCTGTCTGTCTGTTTGTTCGGTACAAATTTTGCAATTGATTTTAAACTAACTTCCCGATGAGCTGGAGACTTGAAATTTTAAACATAGCTCAGAACTGGATGACAATGCAATATTTAAAAAAATTTTGAAAAAAGCCTATGCGTTCAGGAGATATAAATTACTAATAATTTGAACCTTTGCAGCCCCCCGCCGCGTGACGTAGTACGTCTTCGCGTTCAGCGTCCCCACTCTACTACGTGTTTCCACTCTGACTCATCCCCACTCCACTGACCCGCTTCGCACCGAAGGAGCTCAGTGTGCGTCAGTGTGCGTTCGAGCTCCGTGCGGTGTTTACAAACTTACTACGTATTATTATAGTATAATGTTTGTTTACCAAGCGAAAGAACAGTTACACCGAAATTCTCCGTCGAACCTTTATCTTTGACATTTTACCACGGCGTTCGTTTTCGATATGACGCGTCGCAATACCGTCTGAAATTTACTACATGTCTCTGTTATAATCTCATAAAAATGTTCAAAATCGATTGTAAAATTTCACACATATAAGGCTAGAAAGCAGAAAATAATTATTTAAATAAAAATAAATTTTTAAAAGATACCACGTTTTTAAAACGGACTAAAAAGTATAAAATAAAATTTTAAAAAACGCCACGTTTAAAAACGGACTAAAAAGTATAAAATAATTTTTTCTAGCCCCATACAGATACCTAACCCCGTACAGATAGTCCTGAAAATTTGTGATTGTGAATTTTGAATAGCTATGAAAATATTTGTAAGATTTAAAACGAAAAACGAGGGGCGCATGCAATAGATAATTGATGCATGAACACCTAAATCACTAACAATTTTATTGCACTGCAAATGATATGAACTGTTTTGCGAGTTTCCTCAGCGGCAGCTACTCTCTACACTCCTTACTATGTATTATCTCGCGCCCCACATTTTCCGTTTTAGATCTTACAAGTATTTTCATAGCTATTCAAAATTCACAATCACAAATTTTCAGGACTATCTGTACGGGGTTAGAAATCTGTATGGGGCTAGAAAAAATTATTTTATACTTCTTAGTCCGTTTTTAAACGTGGCGTTTTTTAAAATTTTATTTTATACTTTTTAGTCCGTTTTAAAAACGTGGTACTTTTTAAAAATTTATTTTTATTTAAATAATTATTTTTGAAGATAGAAGAAAATGCGTCCGACCGAACTTACTTGGTACCGAGGCGCTCATAATCTGACGTTAATCATTTTTTTTATAGGTAGAAACGTCAAGGAGGTTTCAGAATATTACAAAACCGTATTCTTATCGGTAGTAAAACTACTAATAATTGAATGTTAGTTTATGTTCCGTGACCTTTATAATTAATTATAAGAACTGTATGCCAACAACCAGAGAAGGCAGAAAACTATTTCAAGGGTGCTTTGAGATAATTTATTTTCTATTGCAGTTGGCCCTGAGTAACCTTGAATGACCTCCATAATAGGTCATTGTATTCGTCTTAAAACGCACAATAAGAATGTAAATAAAAAACCATACCGTTGTATTAAAAAAAACGGAGTTGACCTTTATATCTCTTTGATGTCTCCACCTGTAAAAAAATTAGTTATATCAGATTACAAGCGCCTCGATGCCAAGTAAGTTTGGTCTGATGCATTTTCTTTTATCATCAAAAGCAAGCGGGTTATTCAAGTGACCTATTTATAACGCCCCACCCTGTATAACGTTTACTTTATTTTAAAAGAGACGTGTAATTAACGTCTCAGTGTACCAGTCGTTCATAGCGAATAAATACTCAGTAGCCGCTGGTCGAATATCGGTGGACACTTCGCAACAATGTAATCTTTTCTACCGCGGTTCAATTCTTGCATGAAGGAAATATACAAAATATCCAACAATTACCAAATTCATTTCCTCTCCGAATACAGAATCTGCAATTTTTTCGAACACGCCACACTGCGCTGATTTAAAATTTTCAGCATAAATTTCCAAGAACTATTAATTAACGTTGCTTTTAAAAAGCATCCTGGACGCTTTTTAATTTTCTAGGATTCGGAATATTCTGGCGGAGTTCGTTAGTCTTTAACATCGTATCCAACCGCTTTCATCGAATTTCTGTAAACTTTCTTGAGAGCGGCTAATAGGTGCTCTTTGAGCGTAGACAATTTATAATTTGAAAAATCGTGGTGGCCGGTACAGGAGCCACGAACGTGAAAAATCGATAGAGAGGATCGACACTATGTAATTACATCCGCGTTTCTCATTACCGTCCCCGTTTGAATAGACGACGGAATAAAGGATATAAGCTAATCCAGAGGAACACCGGAGGGGCGAGACGCGATAATTTTGAATGATCGCCTTCAACCGTGGTGAAATTCATAAACTCGATTTGAGCGGCGCGGCGGCGGGCATTATTTCGTTTCTCCCGGGTGGTGCGACGAGTCTGAATCGTTTTTATTCCACACTAATTACGTTGCGCGGGGCGCGTCGCGTCGCTCGGAAAGTTGCCCAGTTAACCGGTTAAATGTAATGAAAATAATTTTCTCATAAAACTTGAGAGGGGGCCAGGGGTTTTATAACAGCCGGGGTTTTAAATTTCACGGTTCATTAGCGTGGATTTCATAGGTACGCGACGAGAGACGCGGCCGTGGAAACGCAATCGCCCAGCTCAAGCTCTGCTCCGCTCCGCTCTGCTCTGCTCGCGCAGCAGTTCCCCGGCGCGCAAAGTTGTTAACAAAGGTAAGTAACCCCGGGACGGCACAATGAAATGTATAATCCATTAAGTTCAAACAAAATGCCGGAGTTTTAAGAGTAAATATTTGACGAGGTGATGCCGGGGGTCCCTGTACGCGCCATTACGCCCTCTGTAAACTTCCCGGGAAACTTCTCTCGAGCCTGTCCGTGGAAAGTAATGTGCATTTAACTGGCATAAATAAGAAGTTGCTCCGCGGATTCCGCGCAGCCGGCTCCGGCTACGAAGACCGCCGAGGTCTGCTTGGAACCTTTGAATTTATCGAGTCTGTGGACCGAGATTAATTCCGAAGAAAAAGGGACCGAACGATCTCCGGCCGTCTTTCGCTTCGTTCTCCTTTGTTGGCCCCTCGGTACTTTCGATCTTGCGTTGTTAGGAACTCTGGAGTTCGCAGGATAGTCCTGTGTCTTCAATTATTCGACTCTGTAAACCAACAATGTTCGGCGAACGATTTTATTTCAGCGAATTTGAACTGTAGCGAGTTCCGAAATGAAAGACAACCGCAAATGGTTAATGGAGTATGTTAAGAAACTTTACACTGCGGATTTCATGCATTTCTCACAAAAATGGGTGGGCGCAACTTTAAGCAGTACACTGACTTAACCCTCGGACAGTGGAGATTTTCATAGCCGTATAATTGACAATGATTAGGACCGTTAACAGCTCTAATTAATAATTTTTAAATATTTACGTTTGATGACATTTCGTGTAGACTCTTTCCGATATCCCAAATGCAACAGCTATTCATTTAGTTTAATTGTCACAAATTGAATACTTGAATGACAATTTTGATGTTCAGCGTCAAAATAGACTTGAATATATCGAGACGTTACTTGCAACTTTTTAGCAGGTTGCTAGTCAGCAAGTTAGTATTGGTTCTTGTAAATTGCAATTGACAGAAACAACTCTCATTTTGCAGAAATATCCGCAGTCTAATTATAAGGTAAGGCAGGCCTGGTACACAGTGTCACCAGATCTAGACTTGTATCTTAATAAATAAAGACAATTTCTCCCGAACGTCCGACTTAGCGTTGAGTTGTACTACTGAATATTCTACCGACTGTCTTGCCGTTGACTTGTGCTACTGAATTTTCGAACCTCCTTCATCGATACCATATTCGCACAATACAAAATTCGAGATGTCCGAAAAATTTTCGGTCGCTTACCTTGACGTTAAGTTGTACTACTGAATTACACTGTCCAACAAATTTCAACTTTTTTTTTGTATTTCGATTCCCACTATGCCAGGGGTCGGCAACCTGCGACTCGCGAGCCACATGCGGCTCTTTGGATGTTTTTTCTTATGAATAAATAGATCAGTTTTTTTTATCAAATACCTTTATTTATGCGAGTATTATTTATTGTTGGCAAGAAAATATTTTGTGGCTCTTTAAAAACTTTGAAATTTTGTAAATTGTAATTTTTGGCTCTTCCCACTCAAAAGGTTGCCGACCCCTGCACTATGCGATTCTTATAGTGTTTTTTTGCGCTGATTCCGAATCTGTCCTTAATTTTTCTCCTAGATGTACAGTTTTTGAGAAAATTCAGTTTTAAAAAAAGACATATTTTGCAAGTTTGAACAAATACTGTGATGTTATTATAAAAGGTATTGAAATGTTCTTTACAGCAAAAGATTCTGTAGACTTTCCCGAATCCAGTGATACCCAATATTAATACATCGTGATTGTTTAAACATGTCTAAACATGTTATATCACTGGATTCGGAAGGTCTACAGAGAGAATCTTTTGCTGTAAAGAACAATTCAATATCTTTTATAATAACATCACAATATTTGTTCAAAGTTGAAAAACATGTCTTTTTTTAAAACTCAATTTTCTCAAAAACTGTACGCCTAGGAGAAAAATTAAGGACAGATTTGGAATCAGCGCAAAAAACTCTAGAAGAATCGTATAGTGGGAATCAAAATACTTTTTGGCTGTTGGACAGTGTTATTGACAAAATTTCGATCGTTTTACTACTGAATATTCGAGCCATCTTCACCAATTTGCAGAGATTTTCGAATATTTTCGGCTATCTACTAGGACAATATGAAACACAAAAAAGGTGGCACCGATTTTTACTGCCACCTCACTTACTATGAAATTCTCCTAACAAAAAACCTAGTTTTTGTCTAATTTCGAGAATATTGTTCTCTATCCAAAATTTTCGTTAGTTAGAACATTAACTGTGTTAACATTAACACATTCTTTATTTTTCACAAAAAAATTACAATATTGAACGTGTACAGTGGTGAGATGTTCAATCCTTCGAAAATGCCCCGGACCGAGCAGTTAATTCGCAAACCTGAGGTAAGGGGATCAAGTTTGCGGCCAATGGCAGACCGCGGCAGCCAGCGATCCTCGTTCCTGAAAAATCGACGATAATAGTGGAACGAAAATTCACTCGGGCATAATGCTCGCGAACGTATGCCGCGATGCGGTATCCTTGTATCGCGGGACCATGGATCGTGAATTCTGAATGACGGCGCCGAACGACCGACCAGAGATCGCAATTTGCGTCACGCTCCGCGGAATTTCCGCGGGCGCGCGCGCCATTTTGAATAATCCGCAATCCCGACCGCCATCCCTCCTCCCCCACCGCGCAAAAATGATAATCGCGTTCACGCGATACCGCCGCGTATAAATTTCGCCAACTTTCCGCGAGCGTCGCCGGGCGACGCGACGTAATAAGTCGCGCCACCCATCCGAGCCACCGTGCCGCGCCGTTCTAATAATTGTTTGCAAAATCGCGTGCTCCCGAAACTTTTCAGACGACCGGGTACCGAACCACCGCCGCGCGTCGCAGCGCCGTCCGGCCGCAGAATGAAATTAATTGCCGCTGTAATTGGAAGGGTTGCTTTGTGATAATTTCACCCACGAGCCGCGCTGCGCTGTCCGGAAACGACCATACGCGAAAAATAACGAAAACGTCCCGGAGCGCAGTGCCGTTAAATCTACGTGAACCCAGTAATCTCTCTAAAACAATCACGGAAGCTTCCGATTTATACGGAGGTCGAAAAATTGATACTCCTGCTCGGAGAATTTAATAAGCATTGAGGAAGAACTCTTACGACAATGACGGGGTGCTCGATTGCCGCCTCCTAGAAGCTAGCCCCCCACTTGTTAAATTAAATAATTTCAACAGTTGTGCTGAGTTGTGCTAAGTTTGTGCTACATTGTTCTCAAATATTACAGCTATAATATCAAAAATAACACTAAGAATTGAAAAAAAACGATTTTTGGAGTAGCCCCCCACTTTTCATTTTTTTAAATTTTCTCAATTGTGCTAAGTTGTATCTGCATATCTGAGTTGTGCTAGCCTAGCACAAGTCAGCACAACTTCCGATTACTCCGGCACAACGATTTAAAGGGCACTTTACTCTTGACACAACTAGAGCACAACTCAGATATGCAATATCATGTTTCTGGGATGAAGGGAAAGCCCAATTATGATATTTTCGCGAAGCGCGAAGGGCCGCGGACAAGAGTAAAGTGCCCTTTAAATCGTTGTGCTGGGGAAATTGTAAGTTGTGCTGACTTGTGCTAGGCTAGCACAACTCAGATATATGATTATGTGCTGGTTGGATAATTGTTACTAACTGAAACGTTAATTAGATGTCCAAAACGATTATTTACCATAACTTCTTTATTTATTATTTTTATGAAGTAATACTTTGGAACAATCTTAGCATAACCTAGCACAACTTAGCACAATTGAGAAAATTTAAAAAAATGAAAAGTGGGGGCTACTCCAAAAATCGTTTTTTACCATAACTTCTTTATTTATTATTTTTATGAAGTAATACTTTGGAACAATCTTAGCATAACCTAGCACAACTTAGCACAATTGAGAAAATAAAAAAAAGAAAAGTGGGCTACTCCAAAAATCGTTTTTTACCATAACTTCTTTATTTATTATTTTTATGAAGTAATACTTTGGGACAATCTTAGCACAACCTAGCACAACTTAGCACAATTGAGAAAATTGAAAAAAATGAAAAGTGGGGGGCTACTCCAAAAATCGTTTTTTTTCAATTTTTAGTGTTATTTTTGATATTATAGCTGTAATATTCGAGAACAATGTAGCACAAAACTTAGCACAACTCAGCACAACTGTTGAAATTATTTAATTTAACAAGTGGGGGGCTAGAAACGTATCGTGAGATCGACTAATCATATTTACTATTATGAAGAGCCTCACCAGGCGATGTGTACTATATTCCCCTCTAAATCCTCCTCTGTACCACTAAATGAGGCTCGATGCTCCTTCAACGACTCTCTGCACAAGGGGTTACGTGACGTCACATCATCCCACTACTGCAGCTATTACCTGCCATTAGGATAGCTCTTATGTTCGACTTTTGAATTTCTTTTACGTCACCCCCCCCCCCAGGGTTGTCCCAAATAATTTTAAAAAATCTGTTTACAGTTTACCCTAGGACAGGGGTCGGCAACCTTTTGAGTCGGAAGAGTCAAAAATTACAATTTACAAAATTTCAAAGTTTTTAAAGAACCACACAATATTTTCTTGCCAACAATAAATAGTACTCGCATAAATAAAGTTATTTGATAAAAAAAACTAATCTATTTATTCATAAGAAAAAACATCCAAAGAGCCGCATGTGTCTCGCGAGCCGCAGGTTGCCGACCCCTGTCCTAGGATAACGAGGAAAAGTGCCCCAAGGCCATTAAATATTAAAATAATTAATTTAATGCTGATGAAATCGTATTCTTCGTACATCTTTTCACTTATAAAATTTCGACAAAATTTTTTGACGTGAATAAATAAGTCTTATTTATTCATCCTAACCAGCCACACTTTTTCTGCATGGCTTGCCTAATTAGACACGGTTTCTTCGGCGAGGCATCTGAGGTGCAAGACGCCGGACCCGATCGGGTATTGCAGTCACGAAGGGTCGCTCATTAGACGCGTCAACATTAATACGTGGAACGCGTCGGGAATCGAAGGTAGACGCTAATTACGAGAAATTATCCCTCCCCTCTATCGTGTAAAAGGGAGGATGTGAGTTGCGCGTACGCGACTTGGCGCCTCGATATTTCTGTGGAAAACAGTCGGAGGAGAATCGCAGCCGCGATAACGATGTTGCGTCGTTTCCGATGAGAACGAAGCTTTGTTTGACGGGTCGGAAGCGGATACCGCTCATCAAGGAGCATCGGTCCGGCCCACAATGCGCGTTTTTCCCTTCCACCGGTTGGCCGAGAAAGGGTGCGCGGTCGCTCGCGTTGGAAACCGACGCAGGAACGAGAGAAAGAGAGAGATCAACGAAACAGCTAGCGGCGTTCAAAAGAGAAAGAGAAAGAGAGAGCAACGTGCCGGTAGGCATCGACAGCGATTCCGGGATCACCGGCGCGATTAATGGCGGCAAGATCATTTGCCAACCCCTTTCTCTGCAGCGCTCCCTTTAACAAGTGTCAGCCATTACCGAGAGCCGCCTCGAAAAAGACGAGCGCTGTAATGACTCCGATCCCGGATCGAAAACAGTGGTTACCTGACCCGACGTTAATGGTTTTCAAACAAACTGGACCGACCTGTTTCTATCCCCCTCGCTGCTCGTTGTTCGAATATTATAGGGCCAAGGGAAAAGCTGCGAGGTCCTCTCTCATTTTTTGGTACCAGGTTTGGTGATCGCTTCCAAAGGTGGAAGCAGGTTTGTCGAGCCGCGTTTGCGTTTATGGAAAGCTGCTCTTTATATTGCTGAAGGAGTTTTCTGTTTGTTTCGGCAGGTTCTCCACACGAATCAGAATAGAGAGATACTTGATTTGTTCGTTCGGTGTTACGTCGGGCTTTCGCTGCGAACCCTGCGAGTATTTACCATGGAAGAATCGTGTGTTCGGATAGGTGCAAAATAAGAAAACGAAGGTACTTTAGGAATGAAATGGAAACGCGACATTAGCGACTCGCGGTGTAAATTACAGCTGCTGGTCGTCGTTTTCGACGTCGCACGCCGGACCATAGAGCAATTCCAACGAGTAAAAAATCAAATTAATCAGGGCCACCTTCTCGGGTCTCTCATTTGCAGTGGAAAACGTCCGAGCTGGTGCTCAAGGTTGTAAATACTGTGAAATTTATTGTGCGAACAGTTCCATCGGTAGGAAGAAAAATTATAACGATTCGTCCAGCGGGAGAATCTATTCTAGCGATTGTGATTTTCCCCCTGATCATTCATTAGAGTAATTGATGTTCGTTCGGTCTATTACTCGTATAAACCCACGTCCGATTTTTCATAGAAGCTATAACCATAAAATATTATTGGAATTGTAAATATTGTGTTGATTGGACATTATACAAATTTTCTGAACAATTTTTCGATCGCGTAGTACATGAGTCTATTGTACAGTGAACTCTCTTATAACGCGATTAATTCGCACTGCGTTATAAGAAACTCAGATTTAGTACAAACCAGATCGAATTAAATTAAAGGGTATAGCCGGATAAGCATGGGCCAGCGGCCCCCGCTCCGATTTTCCTGATTCCTGTCTTAAAACATTGTTTTATGTATAAAAAAACATTGTGTAAAATTTCAAATGTCTACCCCCACCGATAGGGGTGATATTGAGTGTAAATTCCCCCGCACTTAAATGCAATTTGCTTTAAAACGAGAAAAGATATCGACGTGGGATAAACGGCAAGCAAAAGATATAGATACACTCTATATTTCAGATTTTTTTCAGAATTTTTTGCTAATTATTTATAGTTGAAAATAATTATTAATATTTTGGGAATTTTTTTAACTATCTTCCCCTGGGTTGACACCTATCAAAAAATTCTAAAATATTGCTATGATTCTAACCTATTTTGTAAAAAAATCTTTTTACAGTTGACAATAATTAATTAATTTTTTGGGAATTTTTTTAACTATCTTCCCCTGGGTTGACACCTACCAAAAAATTCTGAAATATTGCTATGATTCTAACTTATTTTGTAAAAAAATCTATGAAAAAATCTTTTTACAAAATTGGTTAGAATCATAGCAATATTTTAGAATCTTTTCTAATCTTTTCTAGAAAAATCTTTTTACAAAATAGGAGAACTTAGAATCTTTAAAAAATTCTAAAATATTGCTATGATTCTAACCTATTTTGTAAAAAGATTTTTTTTAATTTTTTTACAAAATAGGTTAGAATTATAGCAATAATTTAGAATTTTTTGGTAGGTGTCAACCCAGGGGAAGATAGTTAAAAAAATTCCCAAAAAATTAATTAATTATTTTCAACTATAAATAATTAGCAAAAAATTCTGAAAAAAATCTGAAATATACAGTGTATCTATATCTTTTGTTTGCCGTTTATCCCATGTCGATATCTTTTCTCGTTTTAGAGCAAATTGCATTCAAGTGCGGGGGAATTTACCTCAATATCACCCCTATCGGTGGGGGTAGACACTTGAAATTTTACACAATGTTTTTTCAGACATAAAACGATGTTTTAAGACAGGAATCATTAAAATCGGAGCGGGGGCCGCTGGCCCATGCTTATCCGGCTATACCCTTTGACACAAATCAAATCGCAATTTTTGCTCCTCCCCCTCATAAGGGGGAGTACTGTACTTCACCGTCAACCGTCTGGCTACCAGCTCCAGATAGATGGAAACTGCAAACCCAGCGTAGGCCGATTTGACGTTTACGTTTTCATATAAGGATCGAATCGGCTCATGGCAGTTTTCGCATAGGCGCACTTGGACATTAAAATAGTTAAGGGTGAATTTCCACACATCGATCACGAAGATCAATTACCAAAAAGAAACCACTTGTCTAATATTGCGACCACGTGGACGTCGCACGCAAGTTTCATAGCAATCGAAGAATCAGCTACTAATCTTCAGAAGTCCCATACGACGTTCGCCATGCTCTTACTCTTGAAGGAACGATTTCTGTGGAAAAACGTCGCTCGGCCGGATCGCGGAGTGAGACGAACGCGAAACTTGTTCGCGTGCCGTGTTACCGAGTAGCTCTGAATTCGCAAACGCGGTGGCGCACAGTGGTCGGAAATCGCCAAAACGTGGCCAAAATAGGAAGGAGTACTCCAATGTAGTTCAAAATTGATATTCTTAGGTTTCTCGGGTCGCTGATCATAAATCTGATGTCAAAAATTAAAAAAACAAAATGGCGGATTCAATATGGCGGATGCGTAACCCAAAAAATTATTGGACTCTCTTGAAAATTAGTATTCCCATAGTTTTCGTGCCGGCGAATATGAATCTGATGTCAAAAATTAAAAAAACAAAATGGCGGATTCAATATGGCGGATGCGTAACCCAAAAAATTATTGGACTGTCTTGAAAATTAGTATTCCCATAGTTTTCGTGCCGGCGAATATGAATTTGATGTCAAAAATTAAAAAAACAAAATGGCGGATTCAATATGGCGGATGCGTAACCCAAAAAATTATTGGACTCTCTTGAAAATTAGTATTCCCATAGTTTTCGTGCCGGCGAATATGAATCTGATGTCAAAAACTTAAAAAATAAAATGACGGATGCGTAACATGCTATGTGAAAAAATTATTTGATTTTGCTAATAAAATGATTTACCGAAATTTGATTTCGCTAAATGTTTTATACTACTTACCGATGACTGCTTCAAAATTAATGGATAAAAGATTATATTAAATGAGCGACAAACAATATAAAACTAAATAAGGAGAACATTTTATTATAATAAATAATATTTATGTAAGAAAATACTATAGATGAGAGAGAGAAGTGGATATGCGTTCCAGTAGAAAGGATGATTGGTGTGGGAATTCAATGATAACAACCATTGACGGTGAAGCCGTCCGCCAAGGAGTGCGATTTATTAAAAGAACTTTAAGACCTTGACACTGCGAGAATGAGAAAGTAAAAGTAAATAAAAATGAATCAGGAAGTTAATAACATTATATGACAATAAATAATTTTTCTCATTAAAGAGAATAATTTCGACATGACCGTTTTCATGCTGGAATCAGTGATCTTGATTGTGAATCCACTTTTCTCCAATATCTGGTCCTCCAAATGCTGAAGAATAGTACTTAAACTACTACCAAGGTTATTTCTAACCATGAGAAAAATTTCTTTTCTGGAGAAACGTATTTCAGTATCAGAAGAACCTGAAAGTATAAAAAAATAATGTATTAATTAAAAATTTTTTTTTAAACAATAAACAAATTGTTGTTGATGTTCAAAACATGTATCAGAAAATTCTATAAGTGGAACCATACAATGCTTATTTAACAAACTTTATTATATCTTCCAACTTTCTCGAGAAAACATGCTTGTAACTAGTACCGTGACTACCTCTGCGTCACAAAAATGGATCGTATGACCAAATCCGCAATTTTCCGCAGCTTTTTTTTCAAGATAATATACGATGAAAGTATCTACTACAAGACCCAGCAATTACATCTGGAGCATATTGGGGTGTATACAACTTTTAGTTTACATTCTTAAAATCTGTGCACCAAATTTTATCTTTGACTTTATACATTATAAACACTAATTAATATAAATCTAATATTATTATTATGCATAGTACTTACTTCCAGGAACAGCATCCATTGTACACACAGAAAAGAAATTCACTTTTCGTAAAATTACAAGCTTCACACTTGTTTTCTCACACCGTAGTTCACTGCACAAAAACTGCGTGACGACTGAACGCGATATTTGTACTCCCACCATTTGGCAGGTATACATAATAAAACCTTTTTACTTTGGGTTTCCCATAGAGTCATTATCTGAGTATCCAGTATGGCAAACCCCATACGCCTAACGGGAAATTCATTTTTGGCATTTTGGCCACGTTTTAGCGCTTTCCGACCACTGTGTGGCGGGGCGGAGCACAGAGCTCGCGAGATTAGCAGCTAAGGCGGAGGCGCATCAAAAAGGCGAAGCAGAGGCAGACAGGGTGCAGCCGGCTGATTATTTACGAGCGGTTGAATAACGAACAGGGAGCTCGCGGCACCCCGGAAACGAGGCGGAGAACGAAACGCGGGAAACTGTAGAAGGGGGACCAAGCGTGGGCGAAAAGGGGATGGAAAAGGAGGACGAAATGGGGGGGGCTGGTCGGAGAAGCCCGCAGGAGTTTCGCCGGTCCCGTGGATCGTCGCAAAGTTTTCGCGGCTTGCGACGACGGCCTAAACTAGCAACTCACTTCCAGCCCCCAGTTCGTCACCCCTTCTCGCACGAGCTGTTCACCCCTCTGCAAGGCGAGCCCGGTCAAAAGCGCAGTCTCTCCGCTTCCCTCCTCCTCATGCGACGTTCAGGGAAGGATTTGTACGCTTTTAGCGGTAATCTCCTGTCCCCTCGTGCCTCGCCCTCTGCGAGGTTCCCATCCGGCGTCTCAGTAACCCTCGAGCAATCCCCGAATCACTGTTGAACCCCTCGCGAGGCGGAGGACGACGACGACGACTTCAGTCCAAGAGAACAGTCCCGGTCCGACTGTGCTCAACGCTGGATCTCGCTCTGGCAGGTTCTGCGGACACATGCACGGCTTGCCACTGCTGAAACTTGTGGATTACCCCCTTCCCATCCCATCTTTCTCTCTTTCTCTGGCACGGCCTCTTACACACCCCGTCCTCCCAGCGTTCGCGAATTAAATTTTAATTAAATCTAGCCGTCGCGTCGTCGCTATCCGGAACCGTCCTCGTTCCCATTCTGTCCGCGTCTACGGGGCCCGACTCCTCGACCAGCTTAGCTATGATTGTTTTAAGTAGCTATGGATCTCGAGCACCTTAATGGGTTCGCGTAATTTAACCCGGGGATTCCCCGGACGTATTTGTACCGGGATACCCCGGGATGCAGCCACCCTCCTCTCCTCTCCCCTCTCTCCCCGATGCTTTCAGTAGTCCACCGGACAGATTTCTTGGGGGATTCCCGGTGATGCGAACTGAGATTTCGAGGATCGCGGTCCAATTGGCTGGTCCGGATTGTTTTCTGCCCGGGACTGCGGAATATATCAACGACCGAGCGCCGGAATTTCGTGTCCGGGAACGAGATTCCGAAACGGACTTCTAATGGAGCAGAGTACACAGGATTTCATCGCGAAATTGAACCTCGCTCGCGATAAGCTGCTCGTCAATCCACGAATATTCTTTCACCTTCGTATGGTCTGTGTGCTCGGTTTATTTTGAGCATTATTTGTTTGATGATTGTTCCTGTTCGAGACTATCTTCTTAGAAAAATCACACAATTTTTGAAAGGGAACCAACTCGGGAAAAATTAAACCGACTTCGAGAAAACGCACTAAAAAGTATCAAATAATTTCTTTTTAATTTATGTGAATACACACGAACTTAAATACAATACAATCTTTTCGGAGGCGGCGCAAAATTGAAAATTTTCCAGATGACAGATGTTGCTGATTATGATTTCATTGGAATATGGTGGGCTTGGAAATCAGTAGGTGGGAAGAGAAGGTACATTAATACGTGAAAGCATGTAGAAGAATTTAAGATTTAAGAATTTAAGAATTTAAGAAAAAAGATACTTATCTTTATCGGGATGCCCTGACACACCTGTTTAATATTTTTCCTCTGTTCTTCTCTTAAAATGAAGAGAATTCCATTACGATAAAAATTTACACTGACAATTAAAAATTAATTCAAATAATGTATTAAAAAAATAATGTACAGTGAAGGCTCGGAAATTGTCAAAATTCTTCATCTTTGATACGGAATATCTTTTGAGTTCCAATTAGCACCGCATGTTTACAAATTGTACAATGTTCAGTACACTTTTCCCTATATAGTTATGCACGATTTACTACCAACATCGTCCATCGACGCAAGTTATTAGTGATTCAAGTGAACCTCGCGCGCGTGCGAGCGGACTGTTTTGATTGTAGCCTACAGTCAATTGTTTATTATATGCTGCTATAAGAGTAAAATCACAAAATAAAAAGAAAAGGCCGCTAGATCTAAGTAAATCTGCATAGATTTAAGTAAATCAGCCAGTAAAGTAAGTCAAATGTTATTAAAAATAATTAAACAAACACTAAACATATTAAATTATTTATCATTGAAAAGTGATTATTTTTTCATATTTTTCAGTGAAAGTTTCATCAGAATAACTTTTATGATTCAAAAGCTGTGGGAGTGTCACAGAACCTCTCGGTATGGACGAAAAAATTTTAATTATAAATTATTACAAAAAATAGTTTGTGAACTTATATGTAAACAAATTTATTATCAATAACAAAGTATGAATGAAAATTAATTAATAAATATTGTTTAACAAATGTAAAAAATATTTAATTATCTATAATTAAAAATGACTATTTTTTAAATATTTTTAGTGAAAATTTCATTGCAATATCTCTAATGGTTCAAAAGTTATAACAAAATGTCACTGAATTTCGTTACTGTTCCTAATATCTAACATTCAGCGAAGTCTACAAGCATCATCACCCTACATTTTCGCAAATAAAATCGTAATTAATAAAAAAATGTAAAATTTCTTTTGCACGGGACCATCCCGGGAACATACTCTACAAGATGCGAAAGGTTTCGTTCCGATTGGTCCTTCCATCTCGGCGTAATCGGTGAACATACATAGAAAAAAAGGCACATACAGATCGAATTGAGTAACCTCCTCCTTTTTCGAAGTCGGTTAAAAATGCTGGCGATTATATAATTGATCAATGAAAGTGTTACGCAAAGGATGGCATGAACTCTGACGAGCATGCGATACTGCAATAAAATAGTGAGAATTTTCTTCTGGGACTGCAAACATTAACACGTTAACGTTGTTTGTAACTTTCTCACGCCTCACAGATCACAATCAAGTCTAGTCTACTTGAAAGAATGCAGTAAAAATTGATTTTGAAGTATGATCAAACAATTCGTGTTCAAAGAATTAACAATAGGTGAGCAGGGTTCCGACAACAATTGATCTGCTGATCGATTTTACGAGGAAACGAGAAGCCAGCGTGACCACGGACTCCACAGCATCGCGTTTGGGAATAAACGACGAATCGAACGAGGTCTCCGGTGACAATGGAGTCGGGATAATCCTCGGCGAAGGGCACGGGGTGGGAAAGAACGAGGGAGGAGGAAGAAGGTAGAAAAAGAAGCGAAATGTTCGCGATACATAAGCTATTTTTCCAACGGTGAACGTAATAACGATAAACGAAGTTAGCCGGAGAAAACGAGGCGAAGCGGCTCTTCGGCCCTCCTATATTGGAAGTGTTCAATATGGAGCTGCGAAACGCCGATACATTACGGTGGCACGTGTACGAGATATTGACCAATGACGTTCCGGTACTGCTATTATTGGCCGAGATCTTATTGGAGTAGACCCGGCATCGTTCTGGGTCAGTTGCGAGCGCCCAGACGTCTATATTTCGCGGCGGTCACGCCGATATTGAAATTGGAAAAGATTCACGAGCCTTTTAATGGACCCCTTATCGCGCCCGTGCACCTTTTCCTTTTTCATCGTTTACGCGTTCAACTCCATTTTATATGCTCTGCACACCGACTCCTCGTTCGATCGCCCTTGCCTTCGAACAACGAGGGGATGGCCTTGGCTAATAGAGCCACCCTTGCACAATCAAACCATTCAGATACTCCACCACCTGCTCAGCCAGGTTCTATAGCTCCCACACGATCGTTTCCAGTTTCGACATAACAATCTTGCTTTTAATTCTACTGTGACGTTAAATTATTAATTATGTTGTTTATAATTGCACATTAATTGTTGGCTGAATCAAACGCTGAATCAAACCTTTCGGAGCGTCGTCGGCTCCTTGGAATTTCTTTTCTTTCTCGCGAAATCGTTAAACCCACCACGGGAGTAACCAAAAATTTCAAATACCGAACTTCGTAACGCAACGAAGAGAAATACCGTGCTAGCTAGCTCGTCAACGAGGCTTCTCACCCGATCTCTTGCTCGTTCCACGCCGACCTAGGTTTTCCCTCTGCTGGTTTCAGCCCGCGAACCGGCTGCGAGATAGATTCATTTCGTATTTATTAAATTTCATAAAGCATCCCGGCAGACAACGGCCGTGTTTTCCATTTTCTCGTCTGCGCTCCGCGGAAGTGGTACAGAGAAACAGGGAACTGAAGAGAGAAAGAGAGACGGTCTATGGTGGAAAATGGAGAACGCTGCAAGATGAGAGTGGCAAACCGTTCCCTCCTTCTCTATCTATCCACCGCAGAGTCCTCCTTTCCCTGCTTCTCTGTTGCTAGCCATTCGCTGGCTCGACGTCGTTCAACCAACCTGTTTTACATTCAAAAGCCTTCGCTGTTCCCACTGACGGAAACAGGATCCCGCCCTACGTGGACACTACTGACCCGTCTTACATGTTCCTTTACGCACACGCACCTGAACTTGAAATGCCACACCTTTTTCTTTAGAGCGTTTCACAGTGGTCAGGGCGGCCGATCTAGCAGTTCACGAAGATTTTAGTACTTCTAGGAACGTTCCAGAACATTCCAGAATGTTCCAGAATGCTCCAATGTTCAGATCATTCGACGGCCCGTCGTGTGTTTACGCGTAGTCACGGCGACGGCAATCACGCCTGACCGTATAAGGCAATATCAACGAACCTCGGCCGAATAAATGATTGCGAATAAATGATTGACGATCACACATTAAGGATGTTCTGGAGGTATATAAAAACGCAACAAAACTTTTGAAAATTTGACAATATATAATTCTTACTAAATTAATGCAATTAACAAAGTTTGGGTTCGATTCACTGCCCCGTTTAAGAATTATGGCAACTTAAAGTTTGCACATTTTAACACGTCCTCTTGTGGAGCATTCATAAAATTCCACTTCAAGCCCTATTTAAACCTTGAAAAAAGACAACTAGAAACTCCAGTTTTTTTTATATGTAGTAAAAATTATGTAATTAATTATGTGTTCAAAATTTATTAAGATTCACTAAACAGTTGCAGAGCAAAAAAATTATAAACTGTTACGAAACGTTAAATTTATCGTGTTGTCTCTCACTAGCATGGAAACGCGACAAGTGTAGACCACTGAATATAGCTACAGAGGGTACAGTATTCGCAAAAGTTTAATGCAAAATATACTCATGAATGGCTTTCATTGCCATGTATTGATGAATTTCGAATTTCTTGTACTTTTGTCTCCCATTGTACCTCCAGAACATCCTTACAGGAGAGGATTTTTAATATAAAGGGTGCAGCCTCGCGCCGCACAGTGGAACTTTTCGTCCAAATCGGAGACAAAATCAGAGAACTTTCGATAGAAATGAGGTAGAGCGATGAAGTTTTTTTTAAATTATAGCTGAAACTTGGCAGAATGTGGGAAAATAGGGAGATTATGGTACGAACGTTTTATAAACTTGAGAAAATTCGTTAAACAATTCGTTCACAACAATCGATTTCTTGTAAAATCCTGAGGTCGTAGACAAATTTTGAGACCAGATTTAAAATCAGCGTGAAAAAATCTACACGAAATGATGTTCAGCATGTTAAAAAAAATTTTTTCCGCCCGTGTTATTGAAAAAACCGCAATTTTCTTGAAATTGTAAGTTTAACGAATTTTTTCAAGTTTATAAAACGTTCGTACCATAATCTCCCTATTTTTCCCATATTCTGCGGAGTTTCAGCTATAATTTTAAAAAAATTTCATCGCTCTACCTCGTTTCTATCGAAAGTTCTTTGATTTTGTCTCCGATTTGGACGAAAGGTTCCACTGTGCGCCGCAGACAGTCTGATTTTACGCCTGAAACCCGAAACTTGTAACCGATTCAATACACTTTTCATTTTCTGGATACTACACACTACAGTAAATCCTCTATAGTAGCCTCGGGGAGGTTCGTTTGCAAAGTTCGTTGACGGACACTATTTTTTTGAGCTTCAAAGACCGAGCCGAACGTAGTGTGGGAGCTAATATAAGATGGAAGGTGATAGTAAAGGATTTCAACCAATATGAAAGAGAGGAGGATAAAGGAAGGAGCGTTTTCGTCCTAGGCCTGCTAGAAGACTCATCCTGATAGTAAGGCTATCTAGCAGACCCTGCCTTAGACGTTTGGGATGTCGGAAGGCGGTTGAGGACTGCATATACATATAGAAATTATTGAGGAACCGAGTACTTGCGGGAAAAGTCTTCAACTACCTGTCCCTCTTGTGGCGCATGTAGGAAGTTAGGCCGCCACAGTAGAAAAAGACAGCGTGTGTAAAGAGAGACCGCGCGCAGCCGACTCTCCGCGTCTCTTCCTTTCCCGTACACTGTCCTACCTTGCGCCCGAAACTTCCATCGGCAATTAAACCGCTAAATATAGTTGAAATTATATCGTGTTTGGTCTTGTTTTAATCAGAAAAGTGCCACAAATATATTGGTGGAAGTTTCATTAAAAAATATGTAATAACACAAAATTTGTATATTGGTATTACATTGTGACGACGCGCGGGCTTTTGAACTGTGTCGGCGACTGCGGCTCTACGCGTCGCATTAGTAGTGGTTCACACCGATATACCCGAACCGAGGTCAGATTACTATAGTGGAGGGGCTATTTTTTTACATTCATCGTGTACGACCTTTTTACGACTGTAGAAGATTTACTGCATTTGGAAGTTTGAGGGTATAACCATGTACAAAGTATTCGTACACTTTTTAAAAACTAACAACATTTTCATAATTGTACCAAACAAATGATATACAAAAAAGATTTTCCAAAAATTATAATTTACAAGGTTAAATGCAAAAATAAAAAAGGCAGGTTTTAAACTTTTTTATTTGGGTCTTTCATGAAAATTTAAAATGTATGTTTTGTAGATCTATGTTAGTCATACACACGTTGAAAATTTTATTGAAATCGATTAACATACACACGAGCTACAAGCGGTTAAAAATGGTGAAAATCGTAGTTTTCCACGACTTTTAATCAGTTTCTGCTTAAAATCTACGAAATCGTACATGTTTCGACGCCTGTTGTTTTTTCCTGCGTCAATCGATTTCGATGAAATTTCCAACATGTTTATAAAGAACATGGATCTAGAAAATATATATTTTAAATTTTCATTAAGGGCCCAAATAAAGAAGTTTTAAAAAGTGCCTTTTTTACTTTTACCTGCAACCTTGTAAATTGTAATTTTTGGAAAATCTTTTTCGTATATCAGTTTGTAAACTAATGCTTCTAATTGATTATAAAAAATCATGTCGTTTTTGGTACAATTATAAAAAAGTTATTCGTTTTTAAAAGGTGTACGACTACTTTGTACACCCACTGTATGTAGGTCGTCGGATTCGTTTTGACATCAGCTACAATATTATGAAGTCAGAAATATATATCCATCTTGATTTTTTATAGAATAAAAAAATTTTAGAAAAGTTTTCCGTATCTCTCTCTCTCTTTCATGAAATCTAACGATGTCTTTGCCGTAAATCCAGCAGCGGGAAATCTAATTTCTCAGCGTTCCATGAAGCAAAAACCACCGCGGGCAGAAACAACTCTAAAAAGAATGGCAGGTGATTGTTCCAAGATCAAGCCTCGCTAAAAACGGTCAGAAAATGTAGGACAGCGAGTTAATAACCAGAAGTAGAACTGATTTAATTAGCGTGTTCTGTTCATTCCGTTCCCGGAAAGATCAATTTTCGTGGATATTTATCAGGGTTCAATTAAAGATTCGCAGGAACGTTCGTTATTATAAGAAACCCGGCCGAAAATATTTCCCAATATTTGTTAATATTCCAGAACATATTTCAAACAACCGTGCTGAAAAATGGAGAGTAATTATTTTTTTTACATATTCCTCCCTCGAGAGGTAATATACGGGGACGCGAATAACAATAGCCATTCTTCCATACACGATGGCCAATAAATCTGATGTCCTTGTCACGCTGGAATTGCGGATCGATATCGAATCATTTAAAAGTTAAATATACACGGCGATTGTGCCATTTGTCATCAGCATATTTACTCGTTTAATTCTCGTATGAGTGATACGTATTAGTAGATATCTTTCTACTTCACTTTCTCATTTTATTAAACACCAAAAGGATTTTTCCCCAGAGTCTGATGAAGCATGAACTCTACAATTAAATGTCTCCCTTTCGGAAAAAAGTCAAAAATAGCGAACCAGCACTTCGAAACTCACCGCGAGCACGGGATCTGCATCGACGGGATCGGTCAGCGAATTCGCAAGGGGTGAAATTGGAAAGTTTCGAGACCACCGGACAAGTGTCTACAATGAAGCGATAATCCCCGGCAGTTCGCGAAGGTTCTCGCGCAACAACTACACCGAAGAAACTCGAACATCCTGCGGCGGGCGAAGCGCATTCCGCAGCTTCAACTGTGCGTTTCGCTTAATGCGAGATTCAACCGTCCTGACTGCATACGGTAGTCCAGCAAATGTCGATTTTCGCACGGTAATTTCATTCCCGCGATCATTATGCCGCTCCTCTCCTTTCGAGCCGGATAAACAATTTATAAAAACCAACGAGAGCCAATGACCGAGCCCAAGCATCGACGGTTTCGACGAAGTGCATCGATAAACTTTATTAAATCTCCGGGGCGCGGCGGGATCGGGGAAACTCGGGGGCAATCGTCCACATTATAAGTGCATCGAATATGCAGGCCGCTCATTAATATTCAAGCAACATTCAGCGAAAACGACTCCATCTATATTTATAGGGGTCCCCATGGGGGTCGAGGGTTCATCCCGTATTCAATGTCGACGGTAACTTGTAAAAAGCTAGGCGGCGATCCGTCTTATAGAGTGGTCGACCCTGCCAAGTGGCCCGATTTACGTCCAATACGTCATCGCCAGGATATTAACGAGCGGCGCGGATAAAGCGGCGAAAGGAGATGAGATTTTAACTACCGATGTGTCGGGATAACGTGCCGGCGCGGGATGAACGGAGAGGGGAGGCAGAGGATGAAGACAGACATAGAGGAACATAGGGAAGAGGAGAAGAGATAGAGGAAGGAACAGAGAAAGCGGAGGTTCAGGAGGAAGGAAACGTCGATATCCCGAGATACGTTCTCATCCTCCTCCGCTCAGTTGTTCCGCGGCGTGGACGGGACCGGGATTTATGCAGCTCACGCAGCATCGCGGCTCTCGGAACAATGGGCGCACGCACAACGCGGCCAGATGAATTTCTCCGGGTAACAGATTGCCGACACGGCGATCCAATTATCGTTTAAGAATTGTATCGCGAATCGTGGATTTACTGCGGCCAGATGGCTCGCCCGCGCCCGGACCGCTTTCATTGTGCGACGCGACACCCGGCGGAATACTCTAATCTACTGTCAGTCGCCGCTGAGACTGCTGTGGATCACTTTACACCGCTGTTAGGCTATGGGACACTGCACAGTCTGTTGTGGCGGACGTTTGTTCGTTGCATCTGTTAGTCATTTCGAGGAAGACGGTTTCATTTAGTGAAACAGGGGCTGCGAACATTGGTAGTTAACCCTTAAGGGTGTGGGTCGGATTTTGACCTTGGTCGAGTGCGAGTGTGGTAGTACCTTAACACACCGATAGATACTGTATACGTACACGAGATTGCAAGGGTTCCGTAGATTTCGTTTGCTGTCTCTCTAACGCACATTTGGGGCCCCTACGTAGTCACAATCGCTAGATAAAAGACCCACAATTACGGGATGCTTCCATATATGGCCTACTTTTGCGTTTTCGAGGCGTAATTTGCATTATTCGGCAGCATGTAGCGCAGTTTCACAAATATTGGACGAAGCGACAGTGCTGCCATTGTCGAGACACATACATTTTCTTAAATATCGAGAGATTTAGGGTTCTTATAGACCAAAATGTAGGCATCCCGGAATTCAGAGTCACATACAATGTCAATGAAACCTTTATTATGTTAAACTATACGTGTTTAAACACAGCAAACGAAATCTACGAAGTAGATCCCTATACGGGAGATTTTGGTGCAAGTATTAGTTCCATGGCATTTTTAGCTAGGAGCGCTAGCGTTTTTAGTCACTATTTTACCGATATTTTACCAATACAGTGACTGAATCGGTAAAACAGTGACTAAAAACACTAGCGCTCCTAGCTACAAATGCGGAGGGCACCGATACTACGACCAAGGTTAAAATCCGACCCACACCCTTAACCCGGGAGTAAGCGCGCGTCGGTCATTTCGACCGATGCTAATACAGTAAATGCTCGTTCGTTGTGAAAAGGCCGGGGGTTTGAGTTCACAACGAGCGAATAGGGAAGCTATTTTTGATTTATGACTGCGTCTAGACACACGCCGAGCTCGCCAAGCGAGACTTCAATAGAGAGCCGAACATAGAGAAGGACAGAGTGAAATACGGATCGCGAGACCGAAGCATGCCGCCGTCGCCGGCACAGTTTAAAGGCCCGCGAGTTCTCACAATGTTTGTAATGGCAATGATGGAATTGTTAATTTTCCATTAGGCTTATGAGACTTTCACTAATTCATTTCTGGCATTTTTCTGATTAAAATGATACCAAACACGATATAATTTGTCCCATATTTACTCTACATGTGAAGCATAATTAATAATTTATCATACATTTAACACATACTATATATAGCATATGTTTAAATAAACAACTTAACATCTTGAAAATATGTTCTTAGCATCGAATTGGTATTTTAAACATTACAGTTTCTCTTTCTTTTCACTTGCTATCCTCTTCCATGTCCTACAGTACTCCATAACCGCCAATGAAACCATTAAATAAAGTTGAAATTACATTATCGTGTTTGGTATCATTTTAATCAGAAAAATGCCAGAAATAAATTAGTGAAAGTCCCATAAAAGCCTAATGGAAATTAAGAAGTTTGAGTACTCGATTCACTCGAGTCAATGTTGCGGTCACACCGATATACCCGAGCCGACGTCAATCGTTGCTGCCGTGCGGAGCGACTCGGCCCACTCGGCGTTGACAGGCAGTGGAGTGGGTAGGCACGTCGCAACGACCGCATAGACGATTTTTCACAACGAACGAGCATTTACTGTATAATGAGTAATAATTGAATAAAATGACTAATATAGTATAAATAATGTGTAATATTGTATTTTAATTGTTTCAGAATTGTTTGTTTTAGTTTTAGTTTTAGTTTGTTTTAGTTTTACTTTTGGTTCTAGGTGGTAGTTTAGACCATACAGTTGTTTTATCTTTGCCAATGTAATGGATTGTAGACTTCTGGAAAATTTATTTTTATGCAAATCATACATTGTAATCAATTTGAAAAATAAAATATTATACACAAATTTTTGCGAACGCAAAATTTACATATAATAGTATAGTGTCCTTTTATCAATTTGAATTTATAACTTGAGTTTTATGTTTTCATAACACCAATAATTTAACATATTTTGTATCTATTTTTCTCAAAATGTACTTGTAAATTTTCGATTTTGTAAACATATTAAATTTTTATATTTTCTTCAGATTAGAAATGTATCTTGAAAATAACGAATAAGTACTTACGTTTTCTTCATTGGAAATATATGTCACCTCTGAATCAGATACTTCTATATCTGAACAATCAATTTCCGAATCAGTATTGTGATCGGATTCTATTAGATAATCGGAATCTTCTGCCGAATCACTGACCTCGTCTTCAATGTCTTCAAAATATCCGAAATTAGCCATCATTGCCACACAGTATGCGTCAAACTCGATGGACAAAATCAGACTGACGTTAGTAGGCGCGCTATGATCGAATAGATATGAATTCTAGTAAATTAGCAAATAACTAGAATCCTACTAGATTTTAGGTCGAAAAAATAGGTCTGCGCGCTTCGGTTGTTCGACCTTATTTCAGCAAATTTTGGGCTGGGTGAGGGCTCATTCTAAAGAGGAAGGTTCACCACACTGCGCTCCGGTCATCATAGCAGTCAAAAAGTCTTTCAGAGACAGAAAAATGCATTGAAATCTGCGGGTTTTTTCCCTAGATTTTTTCTCTACTTTGGGCTCTCATATTATACACATTAAACATAATCTCGTTAACCTCATGACCAGAGCGCACTGCGTCAAACCTTCCTCTTTACAATGAGCCCTCACCCAGCCAAAAATTTGCTGAAATAAGGACAAGAAATGCTTTTGCGCAAACCCATATTTTCTAGTAAGATTCTAGTAAGATTCTAGTTATAACCAGAGGTGGGACTACCCCATTAAGTAGTGTTTAATCAGATTATGAAGTACAGTAAAGTCTTGATCTACGAAGTTCGATCCTCGGTTCCAAGCTAGAACATGCAGTCCCTGCTCACTTTATTAGACTCACCTCTATAATCATGATTTTTTAGTTTTACCATGAATAATAGATGATATTTAATGATGACCAATGAATTTTCCATATATTTATTTTACAAAAACAATGGATACAAACACAAATAGATCAATATAATTCTTAAAACACTAATATTTTGTTAATCCGTCCTTAGCTGCTCTTAAAGCCGCAACTCTTCTGGACATGCTATCTATCCAAGTTTGTGCAATTTCTTTTAATGCAGCGTTATGGTGCCAGTGATAGATTATTCTCTCTATCAACTTGGTCTTTGTTGTTATATTTTCTTTGGCCAGTTCTCTTTTCAGGCACTCACAGACATTTTCAATCGGATTCATGTCCGGTGAATTTCTCTTGCAAGAAAATTTTACACTTAGATAGGCAACCCATAAGGCAACCTTATAGTATAAAATCATTACCCCATAGGTTGAAAACAGCGTTGACTTCCTTATAGGATTTCAAACAGCACCAATTCATCAGGTGAGTCTAATAAAGTGAGCAGGGACTGTAGATGGTGAGGGGCTACTATATTTTTGTGGTCGCGACTACGAACGAATACATTGATATTCACTGCCACTAATGTCACGTACATATGGAATTTTGAAGCAGCTGTCGAGTCGGCGATCGAAGCCGCGTTAATTCGCAAGGAGGTCGGAACGAACGGTCGGGAAAGAGGCTGTTTCGCGCGGAGAAACCGCGCCGCGCCGACTTGTCGTCACGAGAAAAGTGTGCCGCGTCCGTATTCGCGAGATTGACTTCGCGCGAACTTCTTATCATTCGCGGCGCAAACCCGCGGGTTCGTTGGTTTCCTTCCCCCCTTTCACCCGGCCTGGCGAACGAACCACCGAACGTTTTTCCATTTCGGGTGGGGAATTACTTTTGTTGGAGTGCTGTCTGCGACGTCTATTTGCCGACTCCGGACGGATTCGGAAACTGAGTTCGAAGCGGGGGGACAAAGTCTGAAAGAGAATCAACCTCTTTTGCCCGTAATTGCTTTTCGTTCTTGTCCCCGCTCGTTCTTTGATCGCCTTTTTTTCCCTCCCTCTCTGCCATTGTATTCGACAACATTCCTCCGGCGACGGACGGTGACGATTGTCTCCGGTCCGGGCGAGTAATGCAACGATCGGGCGAAAGCCCGCGACAAGAAACACAATTGAACGAGAACGTAACACGCCGTCGCGTCGTCGCCCGGATGCGCTAATTAACGTCGCGTCGCGACGATCCACGGGAACGATATTACGAAACACCGATGACGTCCGGCGGAACGAGCCTCGAGTCGGATATCCGGGCGCTAAGGACGCCGCGACGTCCGTAACACCGGTAATACCGCGGACGAGAAAGTTGCTGTACGATGTTCCCTTATAAAATGCTTACAGCAGGCATGGGCATTTTTGTCTCAATTCAGACAGGACCGTCCCCATCGAAGCGCCCACTGTCCCCCACCAGCATCCGTCGTTGTAATCAGGGGGAGAAAACTCTTATGTATGGCCTTGGACTGCTTAGTATAGTTGAGGGAACTAGACTAGATGGCACCACGATCACAGCACATCACGTGATTAACCGTGATTGGACATGACTGATGTTTAATCCCTGGCGCTATTGGTCGCAATTTTGGCGCTAATATCCGCCAAAATCAACAGTCAACTGTCAATCTCTGTGCCTCGTGCTGTGATTGTGTAGACAGTTGTGGACTGCAGAAATAGCAATTTTATATTAATACAGGTGGATTGAGTAGCTTGGGCTCGCGGCGGCCGCGGGGACGAGGGTACTGTGTGCGAGCAGATCGATTGCTAATCGATCAGTTGATAATTAACCGAAATTCGGAAAAATATTTTAGTACGTGAACTCCTAACATTTCTTCGATCCTCTCATCCTACTCCTACCTAATATTATTATGTATTATTATATTATTTTATTATGTATTATTAATTACATTAAAATAAAAAAATTGTTAACTTAAACTATGTCTACAAAATTATTGTATCCTTGTACTTTGAGCATAGTAGGTATATTTCAGTATATCTATAGCTATAGAATCGTATAGGTGTATATATATATATATATATAGCTATAGAATCGTATAGGTATATATATATAGGTTTTAGTTGAGGGAATTAGGATAGATGGCGGTGCTAAGGTCCATACATTATACATGGGAGATTTCCCCCCCTGGTTGTAATGAAGGAAGAACGCGCTGCGTCCGTCGCTAGCAGTGCGCAGGCCTCGTGCATCGGAGTCGCGAGGAACGCCACCGAAAGGAAGCTTGGTGGGGGAAGCTAGCAAGCATTTAAGGGAGCGTTCATACCGAAGCCCCCGCGTGACTTTTACCGCGCGGTTTGGGACTTTTGCCGCGGGGACGGAGCACGCGGGTAATAAATTTCGAGCGTGTTGACGGGCCCGCTGTGCCCCCGCTGTGCGTGGCACAAAAAAAAAGGTCTCTAAGGCTTCACGGTTCGTTTAGGTAAACTACCGATAGCTTTCCTTAAAGGAAATTTCCTTGAAGGAAAGCCTTAGAGACCTTTTTTTTGTGCCACGCACAGCGGGGGCACAGCGGGCCCGTCAACACGCTCGAAATTTATTACCCGCGTGCTCCACCCCCGCGGCAAAAGTCCCAAACCCCGCGGTAAAGTCACGCGGGGGCTTCGGTATGAACGCTCCCTAAGAGGCCCCAACCGTGCCCAGCACTGTCTTATGGCATTTACGGCAAGAATCATTTACACGAAGATCAAGAAATGAACAACAGTTGTAAAAAATCATTCCTAACTAATTCATTAACGCAAACTCTGTTGACAGTGCGTACTACTAACTAACAATTCTGTACTGCGATTTATTATTTAAGAGAGCCTGTACACTTTTAATATCTATCTATACACCAACATCGTGGACTATTTATTCAAACCCCTACCCTACAATTAAGTTGGAGAAATTTCAGAAATGCAAAGATTGTTGCTAAGTTGTCTTTGAATTGTACCACTGCTTTTGGAGTTTTGAAAATAGTGAAAATTCTAAAATTTTTTGCAGTCTAACTGTTTGTTGAGTTACTCGACTGAATTTCGTGCTACCTCCTTCGACATCATGTTCTCCTAATACAAAACTCAATTTTCGAGATTTTCGAAAATTTTCGACGGTCTGACTTGTCGTTGAGTTGCACTACTGAATTTAGGGCCACCTCCTTCGATTTCATGTGTTCCTAATACCAAACTCGATTTTCGAGATTTTCGAATAATTTCCTCGAGAATTGACTTCTGTATTAGGAGAACATGATATCGAAGGAGGTGGCACGAATTTCAATAGTACAACTCAATGAGAAGACCGAAAAATGTCGAAAATTTTCTAAAATCTCCAGATTTGAGTTTTGTATTAGGTGTGAAAAGGAAGATAACTATGTTTCTACAAAATAGTGGGTGCACAAAAGTTTATTGCACACTTATATTAGTACAATACATTAAAAATAAAAAAGACGTGTTTAAAATTGAAAATAACAAACTTGAAACGTAGTAGAATTTAATAAACAAACTACCATGTTCAATATATTTTTTATTGTATATTTAACAACGTTTCAACGTATTGGATTTGTATAATAAATAATTGTATCCGTGGAGCACGATCCTCTTCTCGTCGTCTTATATTGCAAAATACGTAGTTACAATGTCGCCAGATGAGGGGAGGAGCACGAATTGGGGAGGAAAAGTTTCCCTCTCTCTGCCATCGGACACGTGTGACGAAACGCGTCACGTGACCGAGCGGAAGCGTGGGAATAGCGTGGTGGAAGGGGAAGGTAGAATTTGGTGTTTTTTCCGCTGTCTTAAGATCAAATTAACACTTGCAATTTTGATAAAATTTGAATAAAATACCATAGGGTTCTCGCTCGTTTTGCGGACGGTTCCAGTCTTGCACGACCCTCGCCAAAAGCGAGAAGAAACTCGGAAATAATCTTTGTTTCATCTTTAACTATGGAAGTACTGATCGTCCACCAGGTGCTGGCAGTGAGAAACTTGTAGGGTCCACGTGACATCCGCACTCCGCGCTACAATTGGCCGAATAGCTTGACGAAGACAGGAAATGCGCCTATTAATGTGACTGGAACTTCAGAACCTAAGCGTATGGGTGGAGTCAGCCATCTCCTGATGGACGATCAGTACACGTTGAAACAAATGTTGATAGCGAACGTACTGAAACAGTCACAAACTCAAAAGTGAGGATAGTGAAAGAAATTTTAAACGAACGCATTCTACGCAGGAAACGGCGAGTGTTACGTGAGTTGCAGCCCGGTTTCCACCCTCGAAGTTCGCGCCACTCGTCTTTAAATCAATCAGCTGGAAGGGTTGGGGGTTCTTAATCTCCCGGAGATTCCGCACCCTCAATAAGAAACGGCTTCTTGCCCTGGCCGCCGAAAATTAATGGCTATCGATATTAATTCTAGTTTGGATCGGATCGGGCCAGGCTGTATCAAATTGTTCCCATAAAATCTCGTTTCCCTCGGCCCGGGAATTGCGAGAGGGTACCCGCCACCCCCTTCGGGAGAGCAACCCCTTCGATTTTCGACGAACGCTTAGGTATATGTGCGAGGTTGCTTTGTCACGCTATAATTGACAAGATATATAAGGGATCTATTAATTGGATATAAGAAGCGCAGAAGCGTCGCGAGATTCGCTCGAACGATGCAAATGCAGAACTGCTACAGGAGCAAAGTTCCTCCGGGCCGAGGAATTGCATTAACGTGGCGATAAAAGTTCGGCCGACGCGACGTGCCGTGCTGGAAGCTTTGCGAACTCTAAAATATCATTTTCCCAATAGAGTTAATTAATTGCACGCTTTGTCGCGCCAAGGCTTTGTCCGCTCGAGTCGCTAAATTGCATTTTTGCCCTCAGGGGGGATGGATGATCCACGCTTTCGAATTGCGGACCCGGTTTGATCTTCGGGGTGAGAATCACGGATCTTTGGGACGTCGCTGTCATCCTCGGATATTCTTCCAATTGCAAATACAGTGAATTCCGTACAGTGAAGAATACAAACTATTATATTTCTGACTTTATAATATTGTAGCTGATGTCAAAACGAATCGTACGATCTACATTGTTATACCCTTACGCTTCCAAATAGCGCTAAAATCTCAATGAACTACTACAGCGCTCGGATTTACTTACTCGCGACGGACGAGTTTCGAAGGCTACGCCCCCACAACCCGGCCGCGCGTCTCGCTGCCCGTGGCGGCCCTAGTTCTCCTAGGCGCCATGAGTAGCTAGTATGGAACGCGCCTGAGTAGTTCCGAACCAGGGGGCATAAGCTGCCGTGTTAAAAATGTGTCCAGCATTTTAGCGCTCACACAACTCACACAACTCTATGTATATACCGTAGCTATATGTGTACACGCGTACAATTAATATTTAAAGTAAAAAGGGTAGAAATTTATACAGTTTCAAATAAAATTAAATGTTTATTACATATTTATTTTCGTTTACAATGTTTTGTATATTATTTTGTACAATTTCGCAACCATAGCTACTTTTCACTAAATACACTCACTTTGAACAATTTTACTCAACGATACAAAATGATATAAAGCTGTATAAAGCACTAGACGCTACACGTGGATGCGCGTAGATACAGAAGATACAGAACTGAGCTTGGCTTCACTCCTGTTCACTCCAATTTACTCGTCGAAGTGTTTTGCGACAATGAGCGAGTTTGGCTTGGCTTCCATGTTGGCTTGGTGCAGCTTGGTGGCTTCACGCCATTTATGATCAGTGCGCATGCGCTGATGCGCCACCAACGCCACCTGTGTCCCAGGGCCGAACTAATTTTACTGGTTAAATGATTCCCATTGCAGCTTACACTCCCTGTTCCGAACTAGGACCGCCACGTGGAGCGCCACAGGGAGACGCGCGGCCGGGTCGAGGGGGCGTAGCCTTCGAAACTCGACCGTCGCGAGTAAGTAAATCCGAGCGCTGAACTACTAGATCAGCTGCCCGGACCGCTGTGGCGCCGAGCGGATGATCCATGTCAAAGTGTGGATCCCCGTCCGCTGGATCTGCGGGATGAGAGCCACGGGTCTCGGGGACGTCGCCGTCAACGTCAAAGTGAGAAATCCTTCAGCCTGGAAGAGCGAACGATAGCTCGCGAGTGATTTCCAGCGATCGCGGTTCGTTTCAATGCGCACAGCTCGCTCGGAAAAGGGAGAGACAGAAAAAAAGGAAGAAACGAGGCCGTTTGGGCGGAGCGCGAGCCGGAACACGATTTTCGCGATCTCTGTGCCACCGCTCGGCGCGGTTAAGGGGAAAACGCCGACTCCGGCCGCTCTTATTGTTCTTCTTCTCGTTCGTGGCACGCTCGAACCGGATTCTCATCCGGTTTTTCACCCTCGAGCCTCGTTTCTCCTCTTTTGTCCTTTTTGCGGGCGGAACCGAGGGTCGAAAAAGTGGCATGTAAAGCGATGTTCGGTTTTTGCTCGTCTGCCACCCCTCTGTCTTCTGTCCTCTGTCTTCTGTCGCTTGTCTTCCGTCGCGTCGGTTCTCTCGCGAACGCTGCACAACGGGTTGTTTCGCTATTTTCCGATGTCCGAGCGGATTAGACCCGGCGAAATGCGTCGACTAAACGAGCAGGGCATTGTGGCAACGCCGACTGCGCGACCGACGATAAATAAACAATCGGTCGCTTGCAATTCAACATTCTTGTTGCAAGTTCGCGACGTATGGATCGCGATAGGAATATTGCTAGGCTCTCTAAAACAGCCTAAAGGAAAGCATCGATAGAATTGAACTCTGCTGCGTCCTTTGGGTCTTCTGACTTTCTTATTTATCGATGGAAACTGTCCACCAATCGACAGCTAACGTCTTCCAGTTCTCTATGGCCCTAAATAGATGGCTATATGGATACTCGAATAGCTCTAGGTTCAAAGCGGTAAAACAGTACTAAATTTTCGAAAAGCGACAGAAAACAGTGGCCGATTCACTCGCGCGCCGAATTCGAATGTTATAGTAAATTGTACAGCCGCGAAAAGGCAGTTGAACAATCGCGGGGCGATTCGTTTAATCACAGGACAAATATATCCCGCTGCAAAATCAGTATATTTCCATAAACACCGGCAATTTCCATACGCTAACGCGAGCCGAGCGGCGCGCGGTGCGTCGGCTAGAGCTACTACATATATGTATTCACGCCCGACAGTGCCGGCCGATTTAAATCTCGAATCCGGATGACCGGTGGCGGGTATTAGCGGGGAATGACTGCGAAAAAATCCTGAATAGCGCCGAGGGACATAATAGCAAAACTAACCGAGCCCGATTGGAGTCGGTCGAATGGGCCATCGGCTGATTCAGGCGTCTGTAGCGGGCCGTGTCAGCCCCGGTTAAACCGGTCCTAATCGGTTTAAAATCGTCGTGCAATCGAGGCCGCGAGAAGCTAGCGGAATTTCGTCGGCTCTCTATCGATTTTGCGACGGCGCAGTACGCCGGCGGTTCCACGAAGAATCAAGTTATCGTTACAGCCGAAACACTCCTGGAGGGTGAACAAACTCGGGGAGAACTATTCGAAGAATCATTACGCTCGTTCCAGGGAACTTTCGCGCCTTCGAGATTCCTTCGGAGAGGCATTCCGCTCCGGGGGGCGGAGCGTAGCGAGTGGGCCGGGCGGAGTGAGGCGGGGAGAGCGCTCCGGAGCGTCGAGAGGAGCATCGGCGCGGGGCACTCAGCTCCGCTCGAGCGCCGAGGAGCGCCGCGGCTGCTCTTATTGTCCCGCTCGTTCGCCTAACGGTCTGCTTGGATTTCCATCCGGTTTCCTTCGCCGCCCCAGGTTCTCCCTGTTTTTCCAATCCCCCGACTCCCCGACGCAGTTCAAATAATTGTTACGGGCGCGCTGCTGGCCAAACAGCTCCCTCTCGCCGCGCCGTTGGAACGGGAGCGCATCTCGTTAGCCGGTTCGTGATCCGCGACAACCGGATACCTTCCTCTTGCTTTTTCACGTGGCACCCACTCCACTGCCTGCTCCCATTCGTTCCCGCCCCCGTTCTCTCATCGGCGGCAGTACGAATCGAAAACGCTTCGACACTTTGTTCCCGCGCCACCAACCCGCCGGCGATCGTGCTTTTTAATTGAGCGACGCGAGAACGACCGTATTCCCCGGCTCGGATGGCTCCGATAACCATCCGGGGACCGGGATCCGGTGTTGCTTCTGAAAATAGAACTGGGATCGAGGCAACGTCGATCGCACCACCCCCAACCCCTCCACGCGCCCCACAGTCCCTATCGACCCTTCCGGAAAACGGCCGATCCCCGGATTATGATATTCGGGAATTTGTTTAATCGGCGCCCCACGATTTTCCTAATTTTTCGGCCGCGCTTCCATTCACGCGTTTCGACGCTCCGGGCTCGACCGAATTCTCTCTCTCTTTGTCTCGACACTTTTCCACGTCGCGTCGATTCGATCTCCATTTTCCCTTTTCCCATTGTACCACGCGATTTTCCGTTTCGCGCGCCACGTTCAACCCTGGCTTTCCACGAAAACCCCCCGCAGCGAGAGAAGTCGCGGCAGCCTTTTACCGGCGCGAAACATTTATCCGCGGACAAAGGATAATTATCCGGGACCGCTGTTCCGGCTTGTCGTTCGCATTGTTTAATTGTCTTATTCAGCGCGTGTCGGGTTACGGCCCGTAAACATCCCGGATGATACGTTACGAATTAATGCGGAATTTTTTTTCCTACGTGAACTTTATGGAAACCGAGGCGACCCGTCGTAAATTCGCGAGAGAGACCTCCCCCTTCACCCCTCGATCACTCTCTGCGAGCGGCCCCGCTGGAATCGCGCGTTTTGCGCGTAAACGTACGTGATTTATCGCGCTCTCGATGATTATCGCGGAACCTACTCGACGCGTTCGATCGCGGATAATCCACAGGGAAGCGACTCCCATCGATCCTCGCGGCACTCCACGGTAAAATGAATTATCGCGCTACATGCTCGCGAAATCCGTGGATCAAATTCGAAGAAGGTGTTTGCCAGAAGAGCATAGGTGGACCGTATTTCTGGTACGCGCGGATTTCTCACCCTTCGTGTTCGAACTTATTTCAAGCACAAAATCAAGACATTTGATCTAGAACATTTTATACGATGTTTTCTAAATTGTGCATGTGAAATTAGTTTTCGCATACTACGCATGAATCTTCAGCAGTTCATGGAAAATACTGTCGAATGTGTATAAACCCTGTTTTAAATAATGGTATGACAAATTTTAGTAATGTAGTAATAATTCAAAAAAAGAATTAGTGGCAATGAAATTTAAAATAGTAAGAAGATCAAAAGGATTGAAATATGTCGATACACTGTTTTTAATCTATTAAAAGTATTAACACTGAACCTACCACGACCGGTCAAATGATCGGTTCTAGATTTTTTATTTTGCAATTACTGAAATTATAAAGATGCTTTCATAAGAAATGATTTAATAAATCTTTTCATTGGAGCACGCATTACAATAAGAACCGTGCAAAGTCTAAATAAATTAAATCTTGTTATTTTTATAAGGCAATATGTGCCTGTTACTTTTATAGTTCGGTACATTAAGAGAGAGTGTTAACGAAAGAATGAATTTTGTATTCGGTTTCTATTTGCTGCAATTGATTAAGAAATTTTTTATTTTGCATAAGATCCACAGTCTAATAATGTACATTATATCAATTACAATGAATATTCCTCGGAAAAAATAGACATGCGCAGTATTACTAATAGTATTACTAATAGCATTCGCTAACCCCGAGTGGTATAAAGTGACTGCCTTATTGACGGAACAAATCAACAAACACCGAAAGAATTCAGCAAGTAGAATACCCGTAAATATCCAGCCAGGAGTCGAGGGGATCCGGCGCAGATCCCAGGCCACCGTAACGGCACGTCGGGCTCGTGAATCTTTTAGGGGCGCAACCGGTCGAGATCTGTCACGTCCGGCCGATAGATCGGGCGGGAATCGAATCAGCGATAAATTTGTTACGCGATGACCCTCCGAAAAGCGGATCATTTTTTGATACGATACCTACCTCTGATCCGAGAGATTCTGAAACGGGAGAGTTGAATCGAAGATGCCGTTCTTTGTGAGAGTTTCTGGAGTTCCTGGAGTTCGCGGTTTCGACGAGGTGGTCGGCGAGGAGATCCGAAAATTCTTTGTACGTGACGGTCTTCCAGATCCCGTCTAAACCCTCGAAAAATTCCTCAGCAGGAGTATAAACTCGGCAGAGCTACGGGAACCGACGCGGCCATTTATTTCTCTCATACGCGTAGCCTCCGCAGCATTTGCTATTCACGGGCCCACCACGACGTTTGCTCGCCAACTTCTCGAGGAAAGCTTCCCGAAGTAAGCGTACCTTCATATTCCTGTCTATTATTTACTTTCGCAAGTGCCTAGGTACCGGAAGCCTCGATTAGGAACTGTGTCCGCACCCCACAGTGCGTTGACGATGGACAAAAATAAAAAAGTCAGCTTTCGTTCCTAGATATCTATACAAGTAATAACTTTTCATTATATTCACATAAAGTGTGTTATAATGTCGCCACACGAGGGGGAGGAACACGAATTGGGGGAAAATGCTACCCTCTCTCCGCCAGTAAGATGCACGACAGGAGAGTTGGGCAAAAATTTAATCAACGATTGATGACTAAATTTCTACTTCAATAGTTAATCGTAATTAACAATTAATCTCCTAGTTTAGACGTTAATTGCGGTTAACGATTAAATGCTTATAAATCGTTAGTTGCGGTTAACGATTAAATTTCTACTTTAGTCGTTAATTGCGATTAACGAGTACATTCCTTTCAATTGTAATCGTCAATCGGATAATTGATTAATGATTAACTGCTGAAATTCCGAAATGAAACACGGAATCAAAACTGTATGAATACTGAAAAAAATAAACTGAGTTTAGGTGTATTGTCATTTAGTCTATATACAGGGTGAATTCGATAAAGCAGTACACCTAAATATCTCCGTTACTTTTCGTTGTACAAAAAAACTTCGTAGGACAAAGTTACACTGTTTGAAGGGCCACATATAACGGTGTAAGGAAAAAAAAATTTCAAGGTCATTTTTATGAGATTTCAAGGTTATCGATGTTTTTTTAAATGGAATGACGTATTTTTTAATAGAACAATCGATGCAGCTGGGCATTCGTTATAAAAAAGTACTAAACTATGTATGTAATGGTATTTTAGAGTTATTTAAATCGAAATATCTCGTGAACTACTAACTTTTCGACATATATAGGCTAGTACTTTTTTATAACGAATGTCCAGCTGCATCGATTGATGTATTAAAAAATACCTCATTCCATTTAAAAAAACATCGATAACCTTGAAATCTCATTAAAATGACCTTGAAAATTTTTTTCCCTTACACCGTTATATGTGGCCCTTCAAACAGTGTAACTTTGTCCTACAAAGTTTTTTTGTACAACGAAAAGTAACGGAGATATTTAGGTGTCCTGCTTTATCGAATTCACCCTGTATAGGGTGAGGCGCCAGAAATAGGTTACCCGAATAACTCCGCTGCTATTGGTGTCAGGAAAAAATGCATCCGGTGGAACTTGCTTGGTTTCGAGGGGGCATTAATCAGATGTTAGTAGCTTTTTTGTATGTGGACGCGTAAAGGACATATGAAGGTCAACTTCATTTTTTTAAATAGAATGAGGTATTTTTTAATACATCAATCGATGCAGCTGGACATTTGTTATAAAAAAGTACTAACCTATGTATGTCGAAAACTTAATAGTTAAGGTGATATTTCAATTTAAATAATTCTAAAATACCATTACTGCCGTACTAAGACGTTAGCGTTTACTTGCTACTGTAAATTGAAGAGTTGAAATTGAAATTGAAAAATTGACGTTGAAAATGAAATTGAAGAGTTGAAATTAACGAAGTGAAATTGAAATATTTTTCAATTTCATTTCGGCAATTACAACTCTTCAATTTCAACGTCAATTTCAACTCTTCCATTTCGACTTCAATTTCCACTCTTCCATTTCAACTTCAATTTCAACTCTTCAACTTCATTTTCAACTTCAATTTTTCCATTTCAACTACAATTTTAACTCTCCCATTTCAACTTCAATTTCTACACTTCCATTTAAACTTCAATTTTTCAATTTCACTTCGTTAATTTCAACTCTTCAATTTCATTTTCAACGTCAATTTTTCAATTTCAATTTCAACTCTTCAATTTACAGTACCAAGTAAACAGTAACGTCTTAGTGCGACAGTAATGGTATTTTAGAGTTATTTAAATTGAAATATCTCCTGAACTATTAAGTTTTCGACATACATAGATTAGTACTTTTTTATAACGAATGTCCAGCTGAATCGATTGATGTATTAAAAAATACCACATTCCATTTTAAAAAATGAAGTTGACCTTCATATGTCCTTTATGCGTCCACCTCCAAAAAGTTACTAACATCTGATTAATACCCCCTCGAAACCAAGCAAGTTCCGTGTGATGCATTTCTTCCTAACACTAATAGCAGCCGAGTTATTTAGGTGGCCTGTTTCTGGCGCCTCACCCTGTATAATACAAACTCTGTTTACGTGCTTTTATGTTTTTTTTCGAGGATTTCTTTTTTTAATCAACGATTGACGATTAATTTCATCAATCGATTGAATCAATCGTCGATTTTTGCATGATTTCTTTTTTTAATTGTACACATTAATGAATCAATCATGATTAAAATCTTAATCGATTAATGCCTAACCCTGCACGACACAGACGAAACGCGTCACGTGACCGACCCGCAGCGGAAGGGTGGGGAATGCCGTCCTAGAAGGGGAAGGTACAATAATAAGGTCTTGATATGGCGACACTGGTGTGTTACGAGTGTTAATGAGTTTGTTCATCCCATAGAAAATCGCACACTTCGTACGTCCGTATCCGGAGATAAAAAAATTCGAATCTAACGAAACGCACAGAGACATAATTTGTCGCATAGTGCATCGAGTGTGCTTCATTCCGAGACGAAATCCCCGACGTTAACGCGGCAAGAGACAATCGGGTTGCAGGTAGAAACTTTAATTCGTTTCACGAGTGAGAAGCAAACGAGCTTGAAAATGGAATGTAATGTTTACTCGCGTCGAATCACAATGTGTATCTCCAGAAGCACTTGAACCTCCCGCTGCTTTCTAAGCCGATCCGACTTACACGACTCCCTGCCTCTGCAGCAAAATCTCGCTCGTTATTCGCAGCTCCCATCTCGAACGTATTTCATCTGACATTCGTTCTACTAACTCGAGTAAATCGTTTAGGGCGCGCGACTATTAGCTTGGAATTATCCTCCGTGGAGTCATCGTAAATTGGGGATAGTACCCGTTACGGAATCAAACTCGCTGCCATATACTGCGAAATTATGTCATCGATTTCTCCTCTTTTTGCTTTCGCGAAAACTGCACTCTGCACTCATACTTTTTACTTTCTCGAGAGATACACTCTCTTTATTTGTGTAATTCCCGTCAGAGATTCCATCTTCTGGGAACGGCGAGTGTGTTGCTAAAGCTATGAAATGACCAGTGATCTCAATTGCAACATTATTTTTATTGGTGGCGTCTGCACACTGGGTCATTTAAGTTCACGACTAATTTTTGTTACAGGCTTTTAAAAATTCTTTTCCATTAATGGGAAAGCACGAATATCGAAAGGATAGAAACTTCTCATGGAGGGTTAATCAGAATTACAGTGATTACTGTGATTAATCAGAAGCTGCTGCATCGACACTTCTCCAGCTAAACTCAGTAAAATAAGTCTCTGTACACCCTTTGAAACAGAATAACTTTTTTATAATTATGCCAAATGACATGATGTTTTGCAAGCAATTAGAAGCATTGGTTTACTGAATGATGTGCAAAAGATATTTTCGAAAAATTACAATTTACAAGGATGCATGCAAAAATAAAAAAGGCACTTTTTAAGACTTTTTTATTTGGGCCCTTAATAAAAATTTGGGTAAGACTTTAGAAAACCCCCCCTTCCTTTCGACATGTGACATACGTCATTCTATTCGTTTTGACATGCTGAACACAAAATGTACCTGTCATTTTTGGCTGAAATGAATAGTTTTCGAGATATTCGCAAAAAACTATCGCTAATACTGTATTGAATTTTTCGTATTCCTCCACGCTCTGCGGCAACGTAAACCAGTCCCGGCGCGGCGTTTGTTTACATTTTGCTTCTAAACATTAGAGAGAAACCAGGGTCTTTCAATTTTGATAGACTACTCCTGAATTTCCGTATGCGTGGTCGGGCCGGCCTGACGGCCGGCCCTCTCCGCCCCCCCACCTAACCTAACCTAACACGCACAGCATGGACGTGCACGTATACACAAAATTCAATGTGTAGTAACTGCAGTTTTTCACGAATATCTCGAAAACTATTCATTTCAGCCAAAAATGACACTTACATTTTGTGTTCAGCATGTCAAAACGAATAGAATGACGTATGTCAAATGTCGAAAGGAAGGGGGGGGGTTTTCTAAAGTTCAGCCAAAATTTGAAATATATGTTTTGTAGATCTATAGTAGCTACACACCTGCACACATCGAAAGATGTACGATTCAGTGGATTTTAAGCAGAAACTGATCAAAAGTCGTATTTCCACCATTTTTAACCGCTTGTAGCTCGTGTGCATGTCAATTGATTTCGATGAAATTTTCAGCAGGTGTGTAACTACTATAAATCTACAAAACATATAATTTAAATTTTTATTAATGGCCCAAATAAAAAAGTTTCAAAAATAAAAACCTTTTTTATTTTTGCATGCAACCTCGTAAATTGTAATTTTTAGAAAATATTTTTTGCACATCATTCAGTAAACCAATGCTTCTAATTTGTATTAGAACTTGTATAATTATAAAGAAGTTATTCTGTTTTAAAGGGTGTACGGAGACTTATTTTGCTGAGTGTATCTTCGATCGGTTCTCAACCCTCCCACTGCTAGCCCCGAGTAGGTTGAACATGCAAGACCAACCACCAAAAAAATATGTGACACTGACTAAAGCTAGAAACAAAGTTCTTTCTTTCTTTAATGGTCTTAAAAGTTTGAAAATCCGTGGTCCTAAATTGAAGACTGGATTTAACCCGCGCGTAGCCAAGACGATCCTACAAGTTTTCTATGGATTTTTCCTCTGAATTTTTATTTCGGCACTTACCATAATGGTTTTCCCGTTTTAAATTGCACGTGCACATTTAATATTTATATAAAATCCGCAATTATCACAAAGGGATCGAATTCGTCAGATAGATCGGTCCACTGGCAGCGGAGGGATTAAATGAACGCGACCAATTTTAGCCTGGTCGCAAACACAGATCAGTAAATTACCCAGGTTCGGCACGCTGTCACGCGAAGAGAGAAGCTCTCGGAGTGCATCTGGTCGAGTGTCTTTCTATAAAGTCGGTCCCGCGAGGTGAATATTCCGGGTGCACGGGTGGAGCAGTCCAAAAACTCGGTCGACGGTTTGTTATTCGTCGGCAAAAACGTGTGCGGATCCGTCCACGCAATTCTTCCCCGGTACTTTACGGAGGGTCACGTTTGCCGTGCAATAGGGTACGCGATGTTGATTAAGCCGAATGACCCGGCAGCCCGCGGCATTCCCAAGAACCCGTGGACTCTTGTAAACAGGAATCGTCCCAGCGCACGTAACCAAATATTACAGGGTTGATTACATTCGAGTTGGTTCGTGCTCGCTCCCCGTTCTTCCGTTTCTCGTTCTACGTATACGTTTGTGTGTCGTTTCTTCGCCCGGGTCCTCGGGAAATTTACAAACGTATTGTCGCGACCGAATTATCCATGGTGTCAGCCCCCCTCTTCTCTCTCTTCTTCACGACGAATTTTCTCCAGCAGAAGAGATTCTCGCTGAGTCGAAGTTCGTCGATTCACTTATCCCAGCCGTGGCAGCCAGGCATGCAAAAGTCAGCGGTAATCGACGACGGTACCTGCTAAATCAAATTTCAACTTTAATAGCACTCGAAACTTATTCGATTCATTTATGGCCGCGTGCCGCGGTAATTCCTTTACCAGCTCTCTGTCGGCGCATACACTCTCGAGCGTCGTTCAACTCGGTCCACGATTTAACGATTTTGGCTCGTTGGGGAGATTCGACGAATTTTTGGGAAATTTTGAATCAGAGTTGGGAATTAATCCATTAAAATTTTAACCGTGATTGATTGATTAATGTGTACGATTGAATAAGGTAATCATTGAAAATGGACGATTGATTCAATCGATTGATGAAGTTAATCCATCGATGGATCCAAGTTACTCCATCAATGATTAAAAAAAGAAATCATCGACAAAGCGGGGACTGATTTAATCGATTCATGAAATTAATTGCCACACGGCCCATCCATAAATTGTAATAAGGAGAGAGAGGGAGGCACAGAGAGCGGAGATGGAGAATTGACAGAAATATCTCAACGAAAACTCAGTTCACATTTTTTTCAGTATTCATACAGTTTTGATTCCGTACTTCATTTCGAAGTTTCAGCAGTTAATCATTAATTAATTAATTATTGACGATTGCAATTGAAAAGAATGTTAGCCGCAATCAACGACTAAAGTAGGAGTTTTATTGTTAATTGCGATTAGGAATTGAAGTACAACCCGTGGCATAAGGTTTCAGATCGGAGGCATTTATACGGATTTTAGAGAAAACATTCACAATTTAGAAATATAAAATATTACCATCCTTTCGTCCAATAGAAACCATCCATAAAAACCATTCTTTAAAGTTTGCAACTCAACGTCCACGTTTCTTCGAACCAAAAAGCAAAATATCTTCGCCTGAAATAAGCCGCCAGTGACGGGATACGGCCATTTTAGTGGTGAGCGCCGAAATTGTTGTAATAAATGGAAGCTTATGTTATTTTGTTGTTTTTGATTCTTCAATAATCTCCTTTCCATTTCCCATCCGGGAAATTTCCCACCCAAAATCCGTATTAACGCCTCCGATCGGAAATATTATGCCACGGGTTGTAGTTTATTCGTCAATCGTTGACTAAATTATTGCCCAACTCTGTTTTAAATGTTTAAATAGGCGGAATTAATTTTAGTCGGCAATGGGACGCGACTGCGTCGACACTAGGGCTTGTCGGTTTTTAAAAACCGGTTTTCAAAACCAGTTTTTGAAAGAAAATTTTGCAAACCGAAAACCGGTTTTTTTCAGTAAAAAACCGGTTTTAAATTTATACATAACACTTATATTAATTCGCTATAATGATTTCGATGTAATCAAAAAGTACATGGCTAGTGGTATAGCGGAGAAAGGTCGGGGAACATTATTGCCTTGAACATTTTTGTAGAGGAAAATGTCGCTTCAAATAACCTCAAGAACCTCCCATTTCCGGGACGATCATGAAATTTGGGACACCCTGTATACATATATATGTGGAAATGAAAGCAGCGCATAGAGACTGTGATGAAAAATGCTATGGAAATAGCAATAAATAAATATCTGCAAGAACCTGAAGAAGCGACTTCCTCCAGTCCTCAAACATTAAAGAAGGAGTTTTTGATCTTAGAGGCTACAAATAGAAGAACAAAAAATTTAGATTTATTATTTAATGCTTTAAAGACAATTAAGCCCAGTTCAATAGCAAGTGAGCGAGTTTTTTCTATTTCTGGAAATTTTGTGTCCAAAATAAGGACACGACTAAGCAATAAATCAATTGACGTTCTTTGCTTTTTAAAATCACATTTTATTAATCAAAGAAAGAAGTAAAATAATAATGTTCATAAATATTTGTTAATTTCTGTGATTCTTTAAGGGTATTATTTTGTCAATTCTTTAATAAATAAAAAAAATTAAAAACTTCTATTCTAAGTTGTAAACATGTCTTATTTTTTATCTGTAAAAATCCGAAACCGGTTTAAACCGGTTTCATGGAAAAGTTTAAAACCGAAAACCGGTTTTTTAAAAAGTCGGTTTTTGTATAAACCCTAGTCGACACCTTGCTTGCTATAGTTACCCAGATGGACTTTAACACTAACCGTACCATGACGCGTCATTTTATTTACAGTTTCTATTTTAAAAATTCCAAGAAATTTGAATGAATTCAGTCTTGTCATTTTTACAAAAAAAGGTATACCAGTATATATATATATATATATATATATATATATATATATATATATACCAATAAATGTATATCAACCCCTTTTCACAAATAAACGAACCAGATTCGTTACCAGAATTGAAGTAATTGGATGATGCAATTAATTGTTACTCTGAACGAAAACAGACTCTACTGTATTTACATATACGTGTAATAAAATTTGTATCAAATCTTTTGAAAGATAAATCCTTTCTCACATATTAACCAGTCAGACTCGTTACCAGAAATGGAGTAATTGAATGACGTAATTGATTGATGCTCTAAACAAAAACAGACTCTAATATACTCACTTATAAAATGAAATTTTTATCAAATATCTTCTGAAAGATCCAAGAATTGCAACCGCTGTAGCCGTGAAGAAAATCACGCTGCTTGGGCTTGAACAACCGAAGTACTTTTTCCGAGGCGACCATCCGGTAAAATTGCAAAAATTGATTTACGACCCATAAAATGGTGGCAATAATTTCCAAAACTGGCGGCGGTTCAGAGTAATTCGACTATTTTAACTTGAACGTATACGAAGAATGTAAAAATTTGGGGTGAATAATCGCAGGGTAGGTCTCCCGACGGGTCGAATATTTAGATCGTCGGCGATTATAAATTATAATTCGGCGGGTTTTCAATTAGAATTTAATTGGCCCAGGCCCCGTTGCGCGAGTACTCCGCCACCCCGGGGGTTGATGGACCGAGGCTCTCCGTGCCGCGTGAAAAATACATTTTTTCCTCTCTTCCTTGCTCTCACTCTCCTTAACGAAGTAAGTTTAATTAAAGTCGAGCAGATCTTAATCTTGATTTATAGCAGTTTTCAATTGCATCGCCTGTAAACGCGTTCGAAATCGCCGTGGCTCCCCCTCTCTCCGTCTGTTTCTCGGCTGACATGCGTTTTCGGGGATCGATGGCTGCGGGGAAATTAGTTCCCTTGTTTTCCGAAATATGCCAAGGAAACCCGTCGCTTCCGGCGGAGCGATACTAACTCGCGCGCGTTGCCTTTGTAATTAAATACCGGTTAAACGCCCGAGCGATAAATAAACACGATAAGTTTCGACAAACGGAGAGAAGGGAAGAAGCGTTCCCGCAGTTGTGCATCGCAGCTTTTCCAGTGTTGCATTCGAAATTTCCGGAGGCGTCGCTCGGCATCCGGTTCCCACGGCTTTTCATCGAATCCGTTTCGAGACCGACCGTTGTTTCGGTAACACGAAACAACGAGAAACCCGGCGGGATCCGGCTTCCTAAACGATCCGCTCTGTTCTCTCTTTAATGTACCAAACTTTTACGATGATAACTATCTCCAAAATCGAATGGCTACGCTCTCGCATTCAACTCTGTTCGCGTATTTTAAAATCGAAAGAAGGAAACCGCTATTCTTCTATGTCCCTAAACGTCGACGAACATTTTCTGTAAAATCGAGCGAATGTATTCTCTCCTCGTGCAATTTTTATGCCGTTTTTAAAATTGGAAGAACACGCTCTTGTTTTCGAGTCTTCCAACATGTTCACTGTCGGGAAAAATTTCAGAAAATTAAGGCAGCTTGTTCGACGTAGCCGGGACTAAATAATTAAAATGTGTCGGAGAAATTGTTCTGCAACTGACCTAGTTTTTTGCAAAAATAAACATTTTCTTCGCGTCAGCTGCAAGGAACAGTAACTGAACAAGTTATCCCGTCCCTCGATAACCTGGTAACTGCTGAATATTTCAACACGAAATCGAAACGTTTCTAGACATTTAAAATTCATTTGTCAACAATTTTCTAATAAAAATATCTCGAGCATGTTTTTCTACATTCATTGCAATATGTTCAAACTCTCAGAAGTTGATCTACGAAACATCTATCACAATGCACTTTGTACTGCAATTTTTGTTCGTCGATTAGGTTCGTACGAGTTGCATCAATGCAACACAGTTTTTTCCGAATGGAATTACAGTAGCCCAGAACTTGATTTCTGTCTCTGCTCTCGAAAGCAGAAGGGAAGAATCGCGGACGGATATTGCGCGATTCTCTATGATAGCTATACCGTTGCAAGTGTATTTTTAATTAATTCCTCCATTATGACTTTGAGGGAGGGCTTTCGCTCTACACCCACACTCTTCTCTCTATCTTCGGGAGAGATTTAAAGGAAACACAATGGGGATTCGGCACAAAGATCCCGGGGCTGCTTCATTCTTTATAAACCGCTCGGTACACACCGTGCACAAAGGAGCATTAGCACGAGATCTTTCGCAATAAATATAACGAACGAGAGAAACGGCGCGCGACTGTTACAAATAAATTCCTTCAAAGCTGACTGGCGGCGAGCTAATGGCCGCTTTTCTACCGAGACGTAAGAATCTTTAACGCTAAACTTTACTTGCTATTTAGTGAAATGACTAGTTTATTTAATATTTCGGAACGTCGGTTATCTGGGCCTGGCACTATACTTTTATCGAACTTGAAGAAAAAACAATTTTCATTACAATATATCAAGGAAATGTAATTTTCAGGTGCCCCAAAAATGTCGTTCATCCTTGAAAGGGGTTGTTCCTGAGGTAATTTGAAGTGACATTTTCATTTGCAAAAATGACCGCCTCAAGTGACCTTCAAGTGACCTCAGGAACCGCCCATTTCAAGGTTGGACGACATTCTTGGGACCCGTATAATATCTTCTGATGGTATGTTGGTCTCGTTATTGAGTAGCTTCTTCTTAGGGCAGAGAGTTGTGAAGAATTACAATTGAATTACTCGAGGAATTATACTTAAAAAGTAATTGAATTACATTGTAATTCAGTCATATTGTAATTTATAATTCAGCTCTTTATTCAATTAAATTACAATGTAATTCGTAATTGCAATTGGAATACAATTATAAAATACTTTGTATTTATTACATTAATTATGAATTACGATGTAATTAAATTACATTAATTACGAATTACGATGTAAATAAATTACATTAATTACGAATTACGATATAATTACATTAAAATTAAAAATTAAAGAATAATTAATAAAGTAATAGGTAAGAAGAGGTTGAAAAATCCGTGTGAAGGTTTCAAACAGAAGGAATTTATTATTTATAAATTTATAATATCTGAACAGAAATAAATTTAAAAAATTGTTTTATTTTTTTTTAAAAATTGTTTTATTTTTTAAATTTCAAACATAAACGTGAAAAGCAGAGGAAGGTAACATGTCCCTACTTTACCTAGGTTACGAAATACATATATTAAAGGAAAAAATAACGAAAATCATCTAGTGAGACCCATTAAACAAACATTAATATTATATGTAAATAAAATAAAATACATTATCCAATAAGAAAAAACTGAAAAAGAGAACGTTTTTAGCTTACCACTAACCAATAATAGGATCACTTTGACTGATTATATGTTCATTTTAATTATCAGTCAGCTTCAAATTAGTTTTTATGAATACTCTTCTTTCAAACATCTTGTCACTAAGGTTGCTTGATTTTGGAACTTCTTCAAAGTTCTGGGCTATAATTTGGAAAGCTGTATTTTAATTATATTGTGTTTCAATTACACATCTGATTAAAATACTTAGTGATTGAATTAATTGAAAGGTCTGAATTATGTAATTCAGTTACGACGTAGTTGAATTACAATGTAATTGAATTAGCACAACTCTGTCTTAGGGGATCCATGGGATAGTGGTTGCAAATCCTTCTATTATATCCGTATACAACTCTCGTATCTCGTTTGAGATAATTTCGTATTCACCCAGTTTTTTGTCTGTCTTAGTGCATAAATGGTGGACGATTATCCCCAGTATATTGCGGTCCATTTTTCAGTCGTTTATCAAACTCGTCCCGCGTGCTCTATTAATTTCACCGCGCCGAAATTCGGCGACACATTTTCGTAATTCATCGTCGGTAATTTATGATCGCGGGCGTCTTCCAGGCGTTCGGTTGTCTCTCACCCCATCCCCACCCCCATAGACCGCGGAGCTCCGGGACGAGACGCGGCAACTATATTCGTCTAATAAACATTATGGAAAGCGCTCGAGATGATGCACGGCAGCAGTTAAATTACTTTAATCCGTTCTAAAAGGGGGAACGCGACCCGGAGCGGCCGTTGTTGCGCTCGGCTGAGAAGATAAAGGGCTGCTACCCCCGAGTGAAAAATTTTTGGAGGACAGATTACGAGTCTTTGATTAATCTCGCCATATTTCCTGCCTCCGAGAGTCTTCCATTCGCGAAATCTTCTTGAAATACGCAAGCGGGTCACGCGATTCCTTCTGCGGGAGGACGGAAGCTTACAAATTAAATTTTCTTGCGACATATTTAAGATAGTACAACAAATGTCTCCCTCGTAATGGTTGTTCGTACCATGAAGTATGCGCGTGAGAAATTGTGCGGAGACCCAGTTGGTTATTCGTAAAAGAAATACAACATTGTGGTGAGACGACAAGGAAGTCCCTGGCAGCAGTGTCGCCAGATGAGAAGACGGAACATAAATTGAGGAGAAAAGTTATCCATAAGACAGGAACAGGCGTGGGAGAGATGCAAAGCTATGTGAACACTGGAGTAATGCGACTAGCGGGTCGCAGTGCTCGCCATTTTTTGGTCCAGTAGGAGGTGGATCAGGTCTCAATTTTGAGTCCTAGGCTGTTAGGTTTTCTTAGTGGGTATGGGCCCGGTACATTCGAGAGTACCGTATCCAGCCATACACTTTTCACAGTCCTTAAACTTAAAATAAAAAAAGAGGGGAAAAGTTACGCTCTCTCTGTCTGTACCGGATACATGCATGACAGATACGAAACGCGTCACGTGACCGGGCCGCGGCGGAAGAGTGGGGAATAGCGTCATAGAAGGGAAAGGTAGAGTGGGGGGGACACAAGTCTTGCCTTGGAGATCTTATTGTCATTTCACCACAGTGCTGCAGCAATCGTTTAACACTAAATCTACCACCAGCGGTCAGATTTTTTATTTTGGAATTATTAAAATAATAAAACTCTGATAAACTGAAATATGCTCTCGGCGCACGGGTTCGATCAATAATACAGACAAAGCAAATTTGCAAACATTAAATTCTCAACGTTTCGATCCGGATTTGGATCATTTTCAAGAGAAATGCGTTTGAAAATATATACATAGTTAATATAATAGATATTTAACAAGGGAGACAACACTGATTACAAGATAAACTTTTAAATAACGTACTTGCTATGTATAAAGAAATTGTAACTAACTATTGGTGACTGACTGAGTTTCATGCTGGTCTACATTGAACTGAGGTACAGACCGTTAAGATAGAGCAAACACAACAATTGAAAACGACGTATATTGGCATTCAACCAATCAGGCACGATGATCGACAGGTTGTTGAATCGATTCTTGGCGGCAAATTCAAATTGACGAAATACCAATCTCAACACAACATAACCAATTGAATACCATTAAGATATGGTAAGAACATTGACATTCAATAGTTTGACCACAGATGTTATAAAACACAAAGTGTTTATTAGGAGAAGTGAAACAATACTTTGTATATCAGTGGAAACTTAGATATACAAAGTTCCTACAATACAATATACAAAGTTGTCTCCCTTGTTAAATATCTATTATATTAATTATGTATATATTTTCAGACGCATTTCTCTTGAAAATAATCCAAATCCGGATCGAAACGTTGAGAATTTAATTTTTGCAAATTTGCTTTGTCTGTATTATTGATCGAAACCGTGCGCCGAGAGCATATTTTAGTTTATTAAACATTTACGATCGAGAAATAACAAAACAATAAAACTCTGATTTGATAAGAAGTTATTGTATACATAGATATTTTTAGTAGAGCACGTATTACAATAGGAAGCGCATAAAGTCTACATAAAATCAATCTTGTCATTTTTATAAGGGAACATGTATTATTCGTCCAACGAAAGATGGCAGAGATTTTGACAGTGGGGTGCAGGGGGATCTGCGAGACGCCATGCTTCACGCTAGGCTGCGGATCCCACTCTTGCGCTTAGGTTCTGGCGGGAACCGTCAACATAGGAGCTCGGCGTCACTACATTGCTCTATTGCAATCACACTTAATATACTCGTTTGCGGTCTTCGTCAAACGATTCGGCCAATCGCGGAGGTCGTGCATCGCGAAGTAGGGATATCACGTGGTAGCTACAAGTTTCTCTGTGCCATCTTTCATTGGACGAATAATACCAGTTACATTTAAGGCTCGGTAGGTTATTTTTGCTAACCATAATAATTGCAATGTGACTACTGCACAGAGAAGCAATTATGATTTCACGCTACAGAGCAGCACAGTCAAGGGATTAAAGGCCGAATTTCCATTCGCGACGTGTTCGATTGAGGATCACGTGGAAATAGACTCGAAACGAGTGACATAACGACTCGGTAGAAGTAACAGGCCCCGAACAGAGACTTGAAGGGTTCGTTCGTCACCGGTGACAACCACGGAGCATCAATTCGATCTCCATCATTCCGCTACAGGGAAAATCTCGACGCGCAGACCCGGTATTGTGCATTATCGGATCACGGTTCGATCGAAATCGGCGCTGCGGGGACAAGTTTCCGCGCTGATAAAATATTCAGAGCGCGTCATCAGCCGCCGGCTGGGAAATTAGATTCGTCCGGAGTTGGAAAACCACCATTACTATCGCGGAGCTAAAGTAATCCGAGAATGAAGCCGCTGCGAGATCAGACCTGGCCGCTGCGCGCCGCGCAGTTTATATTTTTAGGATGTCTCTCGTCCGCGAGAGTTCGTTCTTGTACTCTCGATTGTAAAACGGAGGAATGCATTCTACCCACCGATAGTCGTCGCACAGTTTTCTGGCGTAGAAACATTTCTGTCCTCGAAACATATTATCGCACAGAATTAAAAGATCGGTCGGTTAAAACCGAGAAATCGACGATCTTTGATCTACTATAATTTTGTGCGAAAATTTTTTTTAATTATTCTGCCTGTGCTCAGTTCAGTGGAAGTTCGGAGTCCCTTTTTGTTAGGAGAAGCACTCTTTCTCGCAAATGTAAAGTTTGCAAATTCTAATGATTCTACACAGTCTAAATAATTTTTTAAATATGGATGTTTGAAGAGTAATCTTCCCTTTACAGTGACTCCTATAAAATTGATCTGCGTTTTTCTGTCGGAAAGATCAATTATTTGAATAACAATGTATTAGTGAATATTTTTATTTTCTTCGAATACTATAATCTAGTGTCCAATAAGAAATATTCTTAATATGTCAAGTTTGGAAAAATTGTGGTTTTTATGGAATCGTAGCGTAATCGAAGAGACGATATACTTGATGCGGACTGAAATAGACTCTGAATTCAAGGAGGAAGGGTATAATCGGACTTCTCTCAGTCATAAAGTCGGATCCATCGATCCCGGTGAGCCAAACCAGATATTCTCGGCCAGTGCTTACCCCCGCAGACACAATGTCAAGGAGAAGAAGGAAATATTGCTCGTAGCTCGCGATCTATGGAAGGGCGGCTGAATTTATGGTGACAGGCTGGCAGGTCGGAGCCGCGAAAAACCGGGGGTCCACGTTGTTTCCTCGTAAATACCGATACTAGCCGCATTTCGGCTGCGTAATAGGCTGAAATTGGACCGGCCTTGGCAATCGCTTCTCGGCACAAGAAATTTTACAAAAATCGTATAGGAAGATTCTCCGTATCGTGCGCAATAATCACTGACTTTTAGAAAACACATAGAAACTGTCTAGACTGCGAATGAAAATTTGTAGATACATATTAATTTACGAAGTTGGAAGCCAAAATCTGACTTTTCTGTTAGGATTATTCCCGAGATGGAAATAAAATAAAGACCCCATTCAATACTTTATACAAAAAAAAAATCATTTCCAAGGAATTGGACCCAAATTTTCTTTCATTCTTTAGTAACTACGGTAAGCTGAAAACATATGTGTACTCTCAAAACTAATTGCACCACGACCGGTCAAGTGACCGGTTCCACATTTTTTATTTCATAATTAATGAAATTACGAAGACACTTAACTAAATTTATTCATTCAAATACGCATTCGTAAAAAAATCAAGAAAAATCTAAACAAATTTAGTCTTGTAATAAGTAGTCTTGTAATAAGATTAGTGTTAAATTCTTTTAATCTTTACGCTTTGTCAAATTGCACCTACATACCTATTTTCGCCATGAATGCATCGAATGCATGGTCCAGATGCAAGAGTGAAACCGAGGTCCAGGTTTCGGATGCACAGGGAAAGAAACAACGAATTAATCCATATTCGTAAGATCGCGAGAGTGTGTTCGGTTGCAGCGGCACGGCGCGGTCAATTAGCCGGTGCTCAAAGGATTTCGTTTTGGGGTGCAATTAGTAGAGCATCGGATCCTCTTTGAGGTTGAGAGTCTCGTTGGCGCAGTTGTTCGAGGATAGCAGCGGATCGTTCGACGCGAGTTTCAAGGTAGTTTCAGTGTCAGCTCATTCGGTGTCGACGCGTTCGGTGTTCGCGCGTTCTCATCCACATCCGCACTAGTACAGAGACAGAAAGACACACAGAGAGAGCCAGAGAGAGAGAGAGAAGAGAGGAGAGCGATTCTGTAGCGCTTGTCAGGCACAGAACAATCTCTCCGGCTGGCGGCGTCTTCCCTTTAATAGAGCGGCACTTTGACGTCTGCCGCTAATCCGAATTGTTGCGCGAGCAACCGGGACAACGCTCGCGACTCGGTGATTTCCGATGAAACGGCATTGCCGCGTTACATGCGGTAATAATTGCGTATAATGGCGCCGATAACAGTCATTGTCGCGCGGCTGCATTGTCGCGTCCCTGCCCGCGGAGTCTGCCGTAGCCTGCGAAGCCGACAATGCCCGTGGCCCCGCTTTCACGCGGTAATTTTAACCGTTCGACCGATGTTAATTTCCCGTGCAATTTTCAGATTCCTCTCTCGCCTGCCCTGTCGAACCGTTTTCGCTTCCACGCCCCGCCGCTGTCGAACCGTTGCCCGAACTTTTACTGCCGATATCTTTGAGCGCCTCCGAATATTCGATATTTGGTACCTTTGGTCACGTCAAATTTCATATCATCCGGACGCTAAACGGTTAAGCAGATTAACCGTTTGCGGTCCGACGTGTTTCCTCTCTTTTGCCGTCAGAACTCGTTACAATCTTTCTTATGTATACTCGTTACAAATATTTCGTTATATCGATCGTAAATTTGTTCATAAAACCTGTATTAATGCTATCGGCGCACTGGTTCGATCATTTGATATTTAAAAGCAATTTTGCAAATTACCATATTGTTACTTCAACGTTTCGATCTTAATTCGGATCATTTTCAAGAAATAATTGCGTTTGTAAATTATTATATATTCAGATATTATATTGCATGTTAAGCTGAGTTGAGAAAAAACTATTACTCACTTGCTTTGTGAAAAAGAAATTTAAAGGGTATAACCGGATAAGCATGGGCCAGCTAGTGACGGGAGCGAACGGGAAGTCGGCGCTTGTACGGAAAAGCTGATACATGTGAAAATGCGACTAAATCTTCTAATATATGATTACAGTTAGAAGTCTAAACAATTATATTCTAGACAATAAAAATCGATTAGTTTATAAATACATATAAAAAAAAGAAAAAAACAAGAAAAGCGCCGACTTCCCGTTCGCTCCCGTCACTAGCCGCCGCAAGGGGAATCGGTCGCTGCGTCGTTACTGATCAAACCGAGCGTTCGCCGGCATACTTTATTTTTTTTGACACTGTTCCACCAAACGGACACTTCTGAGATTTTTTTACAAAATAGGTTAGAATCATAGCAATATTTTAGAATTTTTTGGTAGGTGTCAACATAGGGAAAGATAGTTAAAAAAATTCCCAAAAAATTAATTAATTATTTTCAACTATAAATAATTAGCAAAAAATTCTGAAAAAAATCTGAAATATAGAATGTATCTATATCTTTTATTTGCCGTTTATCCCATGTCGATATCTTTTCTCGTTTTAGCGCAAATTGCATTTAAGTGCGGGGGAATTTACCTCAATATCACCCCTATCGGTGGGGGTAGACATTTGAAATTTTACCCAATGTTTTTTTAGACATAAAACGATGTTTTAAGACAGGAATCAGGAAAATCGGAGCGGGGGCCGCTGGCCCATGCTTATCCGGCTATACCCTTTGCTGAAATCCTAAAATGTCCTAAATCCTAAATTTCTAAAATGTCTTTACAACCACTTTTAAATGCTTGTATACCATGTTGGTTATGGTAATATTTAATTGACGTTCAAATTACTTTTGACCTGAACAAGTACGAGTTTTATATAATTGAAAAATTCATCATAGTACATTACTGGTTCAGTAATATTGTGTAATATTCATGTATCTTTGGTGTTTCATACCTAAGATTTACGCTAGGATGTTTTATTATATGAATTGTTTCTAATAAAATCCTTTGGTGTAAATTCGCATCTTTGTCAACTACTTTTGCATTTTCAAAATCAAAACAATGGTCAAATTCCATTGAATGTTTCGTCAATGCAGTATACTGTGTTGGTGGCAAAGATGTTACGTTTATGTTCTTTAATACGTGTTTCCAAATGTCTTGACGTTTGTCCAATGTATACTTGGCAACATCCCTTACAAGGTATTGAATATACTATAGTGGTAACTTATACTCGTTACAGTTTTACTTATGTACCGTGTAATTATTAATGATAGACGTGATGGGATCGTTAAAATAAGGAACTATTGAACGAAAGTATCAATACATCGAGTCTGACTCGACATAGAACCGCAAAGGGTGGAAAAGTTCCGTACCGTGCAATTAGCGATCGCCTCGCGTTCTTTTCGCGTTCGAGAAGAATCCTGGAATTTCATCAACGTGTCGACAACGTCGCCGGGTCGGTGTCAAAGGATGCCGGAGACTTTATGGTCGAGGAGATCGCTATGGCCGAGGGAGCCGGAAGGATGAGAAAGAAGGGCTGTGATGCGCCTAATTCGCTGCGTTAATCCTCCTCGGTATGCACGGCCGGGGCCCAGCGAAACAGGGCCCTCGAGACGTCCCCCCTCCCGAGATCTTTCTTGCTCCGTTACCGTTGGCTCTTCTTGCTCTCCGGCTTTCTACTTGCTCCCCGGCGACTTCTTTCGACCGGTAGATCTTGCCGGGTACCTCTTTCTTGTCGCGTTCGCAGGGAAACGACACGATGTCGGTGCGGCTGCGGCACGCGCCCCGGACGCCCCGAGAATATTAAATTCCCAGGACGGCGCATAAATTAAAAGATAGCGGTTTTCTACTCGGGCTGCGTATAAATTTCACGCGAACAGGAGCCGACCAACCAGAGCGAGCGGAAGAAACGGCGGAGAACCGCTCGCTCGCTCGCATCTTCTTCCCGCGCGCGGACGTGGCCCGGGAGAGAACATACCCCGCAAATCTTTTTCGTATTCTGCCCGCGTCCGAGAGAGCTCGTATCTGCGTTTCTGCCCAGACCCGTTATCGGAGTTCGGTGGTTTTCGGTAAATTGTTGCATCGCCGGAATCGACGCAATTTCGCCTTGCCTCCTTCCAACCCTCGAAACCACCCCGCCGCACCCGAGAGCTCTTACAGCCACCGGAACGATCGTCGCGTGCATTTTACGACCGCCTGCCGGCTGCCGGCTGCCCGATCAAATTTTCACATTCCGTATCAGCAACGACCATTTAGCGCTTTCCGCCACCGAGACACCCTGCACTCTCTACACCTTGTTCATTTTTAACGCGTTCCCGCCATGCGTCGCACACCCACCTTATCGGCCCACGATTTCGCCGAACCACCCCGTCACACCTGAGAAACTTGCTATCAGAATTTTTATGCATTGCCGTTGGTTTAGCCGGGGATTTTCTGTCTCCCTATGCAATTAGTTGAATGCGGATCTTCGTGTGAAAGACAAACTACTCCTTTGACTTCCCTTTGACCATTTGCAGGGGGAGTTTGTCTGCGAGTACAATAATTCCGTCTCCCCGCGCAATCTTTGTGCAAAAGACAAACTCCTCCTTTGACATCTCTTTTGTATGCTAGTATAATAATTAGTTAAATTTCTCTACCCTTAATCATTTTATTCAGAATGTATGTTGATGAATGATGTCTGTGTATGTCGATTTTTCTGTACTGACGATTTTTCCGTAATTCTGGCAAGTCCATGTTTCAAAAACTTTTTAACAATCGAGAACCAACAACTCGCTTCCAGTGAAGTAATCGATTCACAGTAATAGCGCGTTCACTGTCGAACAGCCGTGTTCTGCACTGACAGTGATCGTTCAGAGATATTATTTTTTAATGACTGCGTCTACCGCACCTACCGCGCCGAGACTAATCGAAAAGCCGAACATAGAGAAGGACAGAATCAAATACGTGTGTTCTCTCAATGTAATGCCAGTTAAAAATACTTTTAATTACTTTTATACTTTTAAATATTTTTTTATGAGAGTTTCACTAACTTATTTCTGGCATTTTTCTGATTAAACTGACACCAAACACGATATAATTTCAACTGTATTTAGTGGTTTAATCGACGATGAAAGTTTTGTACGCAACGAAGAACAGCGTATGGAAAAGAAAGAGACGCGGACAGTCGCCGTCGCCGGCACAGTTCAAAGGCCCGCGTTGTCGCTGTCCTTCCTTGCGCCCGAAACTTTCACCGTCGATTAAACCACTAAATACAATTAAAATTATATCGTACCTGGTGTCATTTTAATCAGAAAAATGCCAGAAATAAGTTAGTGAAAGTCCCATAAAAAAATAATTAAAATTAAGAAGTTTGAAAATTCGATTTATTCGAGTCAATGTGTGGTGTTCACACCGATATACCCAATACGAGATCAATCATCATCGCCCTGCGGCGGCACAGCGTTGACCGGCAGTGGGATGGGTAGGCAGTTCACAGTGATCGCACAGACGACCTCCGACAGTAAACGTGCGATTACTGTATTTCGTTTCAGATTGTTAAATAAAAGATGATTTCTGTAATTCCTCTTGGTACAGCATAATTGCAGAGAAAGGTGTTTACTACTAGTGCAGGGTTCGGCAACCTGCGGCTCTTTGGATGTTCTTTCTTATGAATAAATAGATTAGTTTTTTTTATCAAATAACTTTATTTATGCGAGTACTATTTATTGTTGGCAAGAAAATATTTTGTGGCTCTTTAAAGACTTTGAAATTTTGTAAATTGTAATTTTTGACTCTTCCGACTCAAAAGGTTGCCGACTCCTGTACTAGTGGAAAACAAAAATAGTAATTGATTTTCAAATGGCTTTGAAATCTTCGTCACGAATCTGACCTGTTATTACTAAACTGCGGATCTTCATGCAATTTGTGGTTTGTAAACATTTTCAAAAAATGCTGAAGCATCAAATTCAACAGAATTTAGCACGATTATGATCTATTTTGGACCTACAAATGTTATTAACAATGGAAATAGGATTTTATTTAGTATCACTTTCTTAAATTTTGTCCATAAAAATTGAAAACTGCTTAAACATCCGCATTTTTGTTATTACACAGCAAGAAGCAAATAATTTGATTAAATTGAACACAATATATACATCAAAGTTCCTAAGTTCTTCGAAGCTTTCTGTTGTTCTAGAATCCACATGCTAACTTCTATCGTAAATGCATGGTGCATTGAAAATGTTTACTGCAGGTAGTTTAACGACTGAAATCGCGAGCCATTGGACTTGTCAGTCACTGTTTTAAGCATTGAATATCCGTAAATCTCTGCGCGTGAAACATCGTCGGATCTCGAAAAATTGCGATAGCCCGCGGTGCAGAAAATGCGGTGCGGAAATTATCGACACGGCCGCCGCGAACCATAATGTATAAGCTAATTAGGAAGGTTGCTATCTTGCGAGCGCAGCTGAGCACGTCGCTGAAATGTTGCGTTGTTCCGCGGCTCTGTGCGAGGCGGGATCAAATACACGCTTGGATTACGCCGGATTATATTCGTACATCGGTACATCGCGTGTAGTAATTCGCTGGAAATAATGCTGGCGAGAGAAACAGAGAAAGAGAGGAGGAGAGGATGACGGAGGGGTTGTAAACGCGTCCATCGCAATGTAAATAACGTAATCCGCGCGACAAGATAAAATAAGGCACGCGCCGGCTCGCCAGATTTCTCGTTGAATGATCATTCGCCTTGCGGTCATTCGATTACCGAGTAATTTAGCGACAGTCGAACACGGCCCGAAATCGCCTAATTAAACCGAGCTCCAGCTGGGGGGTGGCTGCGGGAGGAGGCTAACTAGCCTATCGAATTAATGCTCGACCGCTCGCGCTCGGTCGATTAACGACTCTCCTCGTTTTTGTTTATTAACACTTTCGGGACTCCTTTCGGAGGATTTACGTCAGACATGAATTTACAACTGCATATCTAAATTAATGAAATTATAATACTTTTAAAAGTTTTAATTTTTTAAGCTTTTAGCTTGTGTATATGTTTATACTTGAACACGAAACGTGTACCGAGGTTCGTTTTATTTTACGATTATAGTCGCATTTTATAATATTTATATTGAACATCGTGCGTCACTATACGATTTTTCTTTCCGACTATCAAATTTAAATTCTTCTTCTTCTCCTCTCCGTATCAAATCGTTTATATGACATCATGATATCTAGACTGTGGATTTTATGCATTCGTGAAAAACACAAAGGGGAATAGCGTTGGAATAATATAAAAATAATTTTGGGGTAAACTTTACTTTACTGGACTCATAATTAGTACCTTTCTCCTACGAATTACGATGTATTTGGTATACAGGGTGAGTCCGAAGAAACAGAACACCTAAATATCTCCGTTACTTTTCGTTCTACATAGGTTAGTACTTTTTTACAACGAATGTCCAGTTGCATCGATTGATGTATTAAAAAATAGCTCATTCCATTTAAAAAAAATATCGATGACCTTTAAATCTCATAAAAAAATGACCTCGAAAATTTTTTCCCTTACACCGTTACATGTAGCCCTTCAAACAGTGTAACTTTGTCCTAAGAAGTTTTTTTGTAGAACGAAAAGTAACAAAGATATTTAAGTGTTCTGTTTCTTCGGACTCACCCTGTATAATCCAGTAGATTTGTACCCGGCGCGGATGCAGATCGAAGTTTCGATCCTCTAGGATCAATAGTTGAGAAGTTATGGTCGCTTAAAGTTGGGCATTTTTGACAGGTAAGTGCGCTGCCATATTGGTTTGTAGTGACAACCGCGCGCCGCTTACCTTGCCCCCCCTCCCATCGACCTAATCCTAATCAACTCAGTAAGCGTCGTGCGATCGTCCCTACAAACCAATATGGCGGTGTCCTTACCTTTCAAAAACACTGCAGATTGCTCAACTTTAAGCGACCATAGCTTCTCAACTATTGATCCTAGAGGTTCGAAACTTCGATCTGCATCCGCGTCGTGTACAAATCTACTGGATTACATACCAAATACATCATAATTCGCAGGAGAAAGGCACAAATTTTGAGCCCGGTAAAGTCTAGAGAAGCCTAATTTTGTATTATTCATGACTGTATTATTTAAGAAAGGAATTATTATTCCAGTTTCTTGCAATCCAGTTCTCCAACTATTAGCTCCTTTATCTCTCTAATTATTTCCTGAATGTACTACGTCATTTGCGATTCAAGAACGCTTGATCGTTCCAGAAAATTGCTCAAACGCAGCATAATCTACAGTTGCATTTTAATCGAGCAATTGCGAAGGTCCGACGCAATTCCAGACCAAATCGAACTAAAAATGCAGACCTCCGGAAGTTGGTTCGTTCTTCCCTTTGGCTCATCGCGCGAGATAGAACTCGGTCTCATCGTTCTCCGTCCGTTTGATCAACAGCTGCGCGTAACAGCCGCTTACGGTGAGTGTTACGATATTTCCCGGCGCTGGTCTCACAAAAGTATTTTCCCCTTAATTGGTGTAATGCTTCTCGGAGACGTAACTGGTTCTAGAACAGTTTAAGTATACGTATATCGAGTCGTAACATAAAGTCGCTCACTTGCAAATATAAATTCGAATTGCTTGTTGCAAATGATCAAATAAAAACTGGTTATATTAAATAACCAGTTAAATAATCAGGCTGTGCAAATTAATTCGATGCCCTTTTTCTAGTGGTATTTAGCTTTCATTAGTGAAGGATGTATACAAGATCATGTTCCGAAGTATTCAACAATTCTACAATTTTGTACCGATCGTCCATCGGAAGACGGCAGTGGGAAATTTGTAGGGGTCACGTGATGTCCCTACTCCGCGCTACACGTCTTTCGCTATTGGCCGAATCGCTTCCCGCCAGAAACTGTCAAAATCAGTGTATTTCCCTATTTAGAGGGTATGGCATAGATGCGATACCGAGGAAATGACTTTTGATTTCTCACTCAGTTCATGGAGGACCCAACGACCAACCTTCTGAATTCTACATAACTTTTTAAGGCGAAGAGATATCGATTGCACTTAACAGAACATTTAAAACGCCATCAAGAGCGGGAAGAAAGTATAATTTAAACTAAACTTGCGATCGAATAAAGAGCCACTTATTTGCTGACCTAATAGTCGATGATGGAAAACGAATTGTTATTTCTGCGACCCGGTGACGCGATTTTCGCGACTGCCTAGGAGGAATTGTTCTCGAAAGGGACGGTTTGGGGGTGTCGGTGCGCTCATTAAGGGTGGACGTCCTTTATGAGGAGAGAAAACGAGGTCCCGTCGAAGAGGAGCGACGAGGGGATGGCGTGTTCCGGGTCTGGAAAGGAGACGGAATAATCGGAGGCGCGCGGGCTTCCTCACTTTTCACCGCGACGTCAGTTACAAGGTTGTTCTAGTCGACGGAGCAATTATCTTTCGCTAAAGTGGCCCCGCGTTGGTTCGAGCACGGCCGGCGCGACGCGACGAAGGAACGAATTTCACTTAACTGAATTTTTCTTATCGCTTTTGCAAGCCCGAGCCGCGCCGGGCTCTTCCGTCACCGTCCCCTTTCTTTTTCTTCTTCTTCTTCTTTCTTTTCTCCTCTCTCTTTTTTGTCCGTCTCACTGCTTTTCTACCTCGCCACACCACCAGCCCTCGTTCTCGGTTGCGCGAGTAATCACGGGTCTCGCGAAAATTGAGGAAGAACAACGATTACGATAAGCCGCGCGCGCCCGTTCCGGCTTATCAGACTTTATAATTGGGGGCGCGTTCGAATTCGCCCCCGTAGCCACCGTGTTTCCGCTCTTGGATATATCCTAACACTCCGCGTAAGCGGCTGTTACGCGCAGCTGTTGATCAACCCGATGAAAACGATGGAACTCGGTTCCAGATTGCGCGATCGGGCAAACGAACCGAGGAACCGCCTCTCCGCCATTTTTTACCGAGATCCGGGGATATTTGGCCGAAATGTGGCTGATAGGGTGGCTATAGCTCGCGATTGGTCTGGGTTAGGTCGTTGAAGTATCAAGTACATTTCTAACAATGAGACTCTCTCTTTCTCCAAGCTACGTTGTTGAGTTTCATTACGGTAAATCCTGATCCACTTGACGTAGTTGGAGATCGTCAGGTATTCGACGCTAGACTAAAACTAAAGGAAATTTAAACAACCACGATAATATACACTTTTATTGAAATTTTCAGAACGTGTATAATTGACACAGATCTACAAAATGTATCGTTTACATTTTCAATATAGGCCCGCACAAAAGGTGCAAACAACAACTATATAAACAACTACTATTTTCTCTGTAATTTCGACCAATTGCAACTTTTTCAAAAATTTTTTTCACGTCTCGTTGTAAACTAGATGGCTTGTCACAAAACTATGACAAACAAAAGTTGTATCGTTCGACGAAGTACATATATACAGTGGGTGAACAAAGTATTCGTACACCTTTTAAAAACTAATAGCTTTTTTATAATTGTACCAAACGACCTGATTTTTTATAATCAATTAGAAGCATTAGTTTACAAACTCATATGCAAAAAAGATTTTCCAAAAATTACAATTTACAAGGTTGCAGGTAAAAATAAAAAAGGCATCTTTTAAAACTTTTTTATTTGGGCCCTTAATGAAAATTTAAAACATATGTTTTCTGGATCCATGTTCTTTATACACATGTTGGAAATTTTCATTAAATTTTCATTAAGGACCCAAATCAAAAAGTTTTAAGAAATGCCTTTTTTATTTTTGCATTTAACCTTGTAAATTATAATTTTTGGAAAATCTTTCTTGTATAACGTTTCGTGATTATAAAAAATCAGGTTGTTTGGTACAATTATAAAAATGTTATTAGTTTTTAAAAAGTGTACGAATACTTTGTACACCCACTGTATAATGGTAAAGAAAAATTCTCTTTTTTTGAAAAACTGTTTTCGAAATGTCTTTGCGAATTCTTTTTACAATGACCTTGTATTTTATTTGCATATATTTATAGAGCATAGAAAGACAAATTCAACGACATATAGAAATGTATATTTATGATGTACTGTAATGGAGAAAACCAAAATTTCAAAAATAAATCATTTTCAAGTTCAATGCGCTTCCCCGTTGTGTGATCGATCTAAAATTTTTGATGGATTATTGTTTTAACCAATGTCGCAATGCTAGACAATTTTTTCCTCGAAAAGTAAATAAGATGCATCCTAGTTATCGGCGCAGAACATTCTCGGAATCGGTCCCCGGCATCGTTAACGCAAAGATAATAATTAGGTTATCATCCGCAGGCGTGGCTGGGACCCGGTTAAGGTAGGCGAAACTGTCTCGACGAAGCTGGAAACTTGTCCCGTAAAAAAAGCAGTGCGGAAGAAAGTTGCCTCGTAAAGACACCCTCTTCCCGTCGGTCCTCGCGCCGGATGACCAATTACGTGTAATTAACATACGTACGGCGAACGTACGAGTCCTCGCGAACGCGAGTGTACCCGTGCGAACTTTATCGTTGTCGATGAATTAAAACTGGCCGAAATTGGTCGACTTTACGATCGGCAATGCCTTTTCTCGGAATTGTTAAGGGTGACTTTCTTCGTGTAGAAAGTTTATCGAGCTCTTCTCGCGATTCTACGGCGCACTGTGGAGTATTTGCTTCGAAAAATTGGCCAAAACTATTTCAGCATTATTTTAAGTCTTGCATTTTTTTTAATAATGTTTGATGTTTTCTGTTCATTCGTTCATTCAACTACAGATTGTAATCTTGTCAACATAAGTTAATACAAAAATAAAAGTTCTAATATTAATTATATTTGAACACGTAATTCCAAACTAGTGTGGTGTTTATACAGGATGTTTCGTAACTGGTGGTACAAGCGAGAAGGAGGTGATACTACATGAAAAAATACGTCGAAAATATAGAATAAAATTTTTCATTATTATTATATAAATCTATACATTAATATAATATATAAAATCGACTTTGGATTTTCGTCGGGTGCGCGTGCACTTGATCACGTCTCGTTATGAAGGGTCGCATTATAGTGTTTAGCGGTAAAGGTGAGATAGTATGTAAGATGATAGGTAAAACAACCATTGCCGTGACACTAGAAGTATTTATCAACATAAACTTTCATCGAGACAATGATCTACAGTGAGATCTCTCATAACGAGACGTGATCTCGTGGTCTCAAAGTCGATTTTCTCGAAAACAAAGTCTCACACGAAATACATTTTCGACTAATTTTTTCATGCAGTTTCACCCCCTTTTCGCTTGTATGTACCAGCAGTTACGAAACACCCTGTATATTCCAATAGCTCAGACAACCAAATTTTCGTATTTCGCGCAACCCTTTTGGAGCAAAATACTCCACTGTGCAGTGTTCGGAAGAGACTCGAGGTTCGCGCACGCAGTGTTTACAATTTGACTGTTATTAGAGCGGTAACGGAGAACGTGGCCGGTGCGTATGGAACACCTTCGAAACTGGCGAAATCGTGGCCACATGCAGAATAAGCGTTCCGCTGCGCGGCGCTGCGCGGAGCTATGCGGAGCTATGCGGAGCTGCACGTCACGCATGTAAATGCCCAGGCTGTATTCGTTACATCCAGATAAAACGCCGGCGACGTGTAACGCTGTGCAAATTGCTCGCGTCCGAAAGCGCGGCTCCCGTTTAACCCCGGATACATTTAAACAGTTCCTAATAAACGCGCCCGCCGTGCTCTAAGCCGAGAGAGAGAAAGAGAGAGAGAGAGAGGGAGAGAGAGAGCCTGACCGCGTTGCAATCTCGGCACACCTCCTGGACCGAATATCCTCTCAAAAATCCCCTCGGATCACGCTTCGACCGTGAGCGAAATATTTTTTTCAAAAGATACTCCCTGCCGGCGAACGTTTCATCAAGATTAATCAACAGGGACTCTCATCTGCGTCGCTCGTGTGTCATTTTTTATTTTTCAGACCTCGAGGGCATAGAGTAGCTATGATTAGTTGGGTATCTGTCCATCAGTTTCTACCTCCGGGTAGAAAAATTTAATAAAGGTACAGGTTGCATAGAGATTAGAGGCTTCGTGCGAATATAGAATTTGATGCGTGGATTAATTCGTTGAAATTGGGATCGCGGGAAAATAGGTTCTCTTAAGAGTTTTATTCCACTGCGGAGAAGTTGGAGATGTTTTTAATGGTTTGTAGGACAGAGTTGTAGAAGATCGAAATTTTTCTATTAGGTGCAATCTATAATTAGGTGATTTCAGATTTTCCACATAGCCCTTTCTTCAGGAAAATCATTTGCAAACCGTTAAGTGTTTGCAAACAGTTTTCACTCCGAAATAATCTCTGTCGAATCCACTTTCAACCTGTCGATCTCAGAGTTCGTGCTCGGCTCTAGTCTAAGTTTCACTCGGTTCTAAGAATTTCGAGACAGGAGCCAAATGGGTCGATCGCGAGCTATCTACTAATTTAGCTCTGTTAGCCGACAAAAATGGTGGGGATGATTTTCCGCGGGGGAGAGGGCAGCTCGGTCTGAAATATTTCCACTTACGTCGAAAGCATCGTGCCCGGCATACACCGGGCGTCGGTTCAGCTAGGAATATAGGCGTGCAAGTCTAGAACGAAGCTGTTCCGCAGGGGATATCTGGATGTATGAGCAGGGGTTCTGGGTTAGGTCTGCGAGAGTCCCGTTTGATTGGTACGAGTATCACGCTCGAGGCATAACCGACTGACTCCTCGATCCATTCCCATCTTGAAGACCATCGTCCCGCGACCACCCTCGGCCCAAGCCAAGGCATCCCTTATCCGTAATTTATACTTTCAATTTACTCGCTGTCGGAAGATTCGAGGGGCCGCAACCGCTTCGGAAACTTGACCGGCTTAATGGACCCGGTCGGAACGACGCTCTTTTTCAATCTCACACTCTATCGGAATCGTTAACGTCACCATCCACCCGTTTGTCTCGGCTTATCGTGCGCTGTATACTCCGCCCGGTCCGAGTAGCCTAACATTTTCACCTGAAACGTCCCCGTTGTTCCGAGCGATTCGAGGAAATATGTTGAGAAAGGAAGGTACCACCGCGCTGCGGCGAACCACTTCCGAGTGTTGTGGTAGAAAAGATTCCTTTCTCTTGATCGTGTTGTCCAATGTTTCAATTACAGGATTACTCGACGAATTTTATCGAAAGGCTCAATGTGACTCGAGTACTTACAATTAATGAAATTATTGTTGAAGTAAAACATTAGATTTGCTGGACAACCCCACATCCTAAAGATGTTGGGAAATACCTCATTCTCTTTCCCCGACTCATTTATAGCATGTCGTCTTTCTTCAGGTATGAAATGTTTCGTTTATCTGATAACGGAAATATCTTGTGACGCACTGAATTACGAAACAAATTTGTTTAAAACAATAGTCTCATTTTTTTGAGGACTAGAATGGTGGGGAGGGGGGATTTCAAAGTTAAATTAAGTTTTTTAAATGGAATGTCCTATTTTTTATACCATAGTTCGATAGAGTATCAAATTCTGGGTATTATAGTGTTGACCTTCATATGTTCTAAATATAATAGTTAACGAGATATTATCCAAAGAAGAAAGAAAATTGTTTCGATAATATCTCGTTAACTATTAGGTTTAGGACATATGAATTTGATACTCTATCGATCTATCGCATAAAAAATAGAACATTACATTTAAAAACTTAATTTGACTTTGAAATCACCCCTCCCCATCATTCTAGTCCTCAAAAAAATTAGGCTATGTTTGTACAAAAAGTTTTTTCGTAACTTCAGTGCGTCACAAGATATTTCCGATATCAGATAAACGAAACACCCTGTATACAAATATATTTCTTCCACCGCCTTCAAACATAATTATTTCACATAACCTCTCAACAATTATAAAAATGTTAATGAAGCACATACTACCATAGATATTCTGCGAATAAATACGATCTTGTCACCGAATTAATGTACATTCCGATTAGTCGACGATTTTATTATTTGGTTCGTAAATTTATAATGTGCAAAACTGCAAATTGCATTTTTAGTTCCAGTAAATTAGACCGCTTTATTTCGCGTGCGTCGTCGTTTCTTTATGCGTTCTACGTTGGTCCCATGCAGAAGTAACGACCCAATGTCCATGCGGGGTACATAAAATTAATCGTACGCGCAATCGAAAACCATTTCCATTTCACAGCGTGCTGGGAGTAGCTTCCAATGAGACGTAAATTCGCGGAAATTCTAGAAGTGGCGGTCGAAGGTTCCCGAAACAGTTTCGAATGATAAAATATTGAAGTGTTCAGGAATATACGAGTCGTATACGGACCTGGGGCCGTTGATCGATTTTCTTCGTCCAGAGAGCATAGACTCGACATTGGGGCAATCATATCGCACTAACACGATATTTAATTATTAATTATTTATTTATCGATGCCGTAAACCTAGTTTGGTTTATATAGCATAGATTACTATAACACTAACACGATATGTTAGTTCTGTGTATTCAGAGGTGAATCTACACCTCTGGAGCTGTGGACATTTGTAAAAAAAACTTGCCGCAAAATTGTTTATACCAAAGAAAATTGTTGTTAAATATTTTACATTAACATCTACTCATCGAGAAGAGAAAAAGTTTGAGAGGAACCATATGCAGTGTCGGGTAAATTTTATTTCAGATAAATACACGTGTGATTTTAATTGCAAATAATAACTAAACTCTTTATTTAAATAAAAGTAATTTAAACAATTCCAAAAGTGATCTATTTATTATCTCTTATTTGCAAATAAAAGATTATTTATTATTTGGATTGAGATGGAAATCAAATAAATAGTTTTGGGTCTTCTCTTATTTCTTGTATTTTGCATATACAATGAACACGTGCGCGTTTTGTCCTATAAAAAAATACAATTTAATTTTATATTTGTCAATAGAAATAATAATTGAAATTGTATTCGTAAATAACAATTAACTTTATTATTTTAAATAATTCTCTTTAGACTTGCTCAAATTAGAAATAATTATTTTTGCTTTTTATTTGGATGTCCAAATAACAAATAACTTGCTATTTAAATTTTTATTTAAATAAATTTATTTATTGCCTAACACTGATCATATATCACAAACAAATAATTATTAAGATATAAGCTGCTAAATTGTTTGCAAAATTTGATTGTGTGGAGTTAGTTTTTTTTCGTGACTGGTTAAGGGTGGATTTAAGTCGCATTAAGATTTTTTTTATAAATGTCCACGGATCCAGTGGTGTAGATTCACCTCTAGGACGACTGACCATTACTTTTCATACACCCTGTACAATGTGCTTTAATCGGTCGTCGCAGAATTTGAGCATCGCAAGCGTATTGCAGTCTGCCATCGCAGCATCCTGAATTGGGATTTTGTGGCAATTTTCGGCGTAGCTCCGGGAACACGTTGGCATTACAAAGTTTGGACTGTTGCTCTAGGGTATTTGAAAGCAAGAGTTTCCAATGTACGCTCTCCCGGAACAACAACCGTTGACCGTTGCTACGAATCGATTTTAGTTTGCGAAAATTTTATCCCGACCACCGATCCGTACGCGAATAAACACACCTTCAGCGGAGCGTCGCGCGGCGTCGCGTCACGCCGAGGCTGGGTTGTGTATCGTGTGCGCGCAACAAAAACAAAAGCGTGTTTTACATTTTCATCGAGGAGAGAGGGAGACAACGCTACGTGTGGTATGATCGCTGTGAGCCGCGCCTGTGACGAGCGCGTTTAACGGGAATGTTTTTAATAATGAACAGATTGGAAATTCCGGGCTGAATTAATATCATATCGGTCGGAATGACAATGCGCGGAGAATTTTGCGATGGCACCGTAATGAAAATGCTGCATAAGTAATATCGGTAGCGGGTGCGTGTATGTATATCCGAGCGATATGAAGACCCGGAAGAATTCAATATTCGTATCTTTATCTGCTCCAATTACTACATCCACCGAAAAACGAGAGATATTACGGTCTCGCGATTCTACAATTCCGCGAGAGTTCCGGATTCCGCAACAATTTTTCGCGCGGCCCGTAATCGCTCGAATTCCGCAACATGTGGCGGCCCGGGGATCGAACAATCGCTCGCAAACTGTATAATTCCGGCGAATTATGCCACGGAGGGGCGTGTAATAGTAATTTCGGCGTGCTCGAATCGGCCATTTATTTGCCGGCGATCGAATACTGATTTTCATCCGCTATTATTCTTGTTACCACTCCGTGTGGATCCGCGACTGCGAGAACTTCTGCGAACCAGCGTGGATCCTCACGTTCTCGCAGAAATTTTCGCGGCACAGCCAAAATGATAGAGGCGACGCACGGTGTTTTTGCACGCACGACCTCGTTTTCCCTGAAGAACCCTTTCGTTAATAAAATTTTTTGAAAAGCTGGAAACAAGTATTTCAACGCGCATTCACCAACTCCGGAAGTACTCGCGGCCGCAGACGCTTCTCTCCCCGGAAAAGTCCGACGAAAATTCTGCGAATTATTTACGGAATGTTCTAACAAACATTCCCACTTCCAACCCCCTCCTCTTGTGCCGACGGTAACGCTCAGTCCAAAGGGGCCGATCTGCTATTTCTCGCGAAAATTGCGAGAGCCGGCTCGCCGTGGTCCTGGACACGAATTTGCTTAACGAAACAATTCATCGTGATGTTTCGCGTAATTCTTTTTGTTGACGAATTTATTCGACCCCCTATTGAAGAGATGGGTCCTCAATTGTTTTTCTGCAAAGCAAAGTTCGGAGAAATTAAATAAACATGCACCCGTCTCTCTTGTATTTAGCAATCAATGTCGACAATCTTTATCTTATACAAGGCGATCGCAGTTATAACATCTGATGTAGTCTGATTTATTTTGTGAGAAATAATTTGTCATTAAAATTACGGTGGCACAAAACATGGACCCGTCTCTCTTGTATTTAGCAATCAATGTCGACAATCTTTATTTTATACAAGGCGATCGCAGTTATAACATCTGATGTAGCCTGATTTCTCATAAAAATGAGAAATAATTTGTTATTAAAATTACGTTGCCACAAAATTTTCAAGGTTAAGGTTATTTGAAAAAATTAAGGTACCATTTAAAAAAGTTAAGATGACCTTTACCGCCTTCACGTAGAAAGCATTTTTTGAAATTTTTTAATTGCACTACTGGAAATGGCTAGGGAATGATGACAAAGCTTAACGTATATCAAATAAATCCACAATCTACTTAAACTTTTTAAGCCTCATCGCAAGATGGATACTTTTCATGATTCATGCCATAGCTGAATTCATTCAGTTTACCACGTTTTTATTAGCTCGCTTTCTTGTCTGTTTGTTCGGTACAAATTTTGCAATTAATTTTAAACTAACTTCCCGATGAGCTAGAGACTTGAAATTTTAAACATAGCTCAGAACTGGATGACAATGCAATATTTAAACAAAATTTTTTAAAAAAGCCTTTGCGTTCAGGAGATATAAATTATTAATAATTTGAACCTTTGCACCTCTCCGTCGCGTGACGTAGTACGTCTTCGCGTTCAGCGTCCCCACTCTACTACGTGTTCCCACTCTGACTCACCCCACTCCACTGACCCGCTTCACACCGAAGGAGCTCAGTGTGCGTCAGTGTGCGTTCGAGCTCCGTGCGGTGTTTACAAAGTTACTACGTATTATTATAGTATAATTTTTGTTTACCAAGCGAAAGAACAGTTACACCGAAATTCTCCGTCGAACCTTTATCTTTGACATTTTACCACGGCGTTCGTTTTCGATATGACGCGTCGCAATACCGTCTGAACCACGTTTTTCGTTTCAAATCTTACAAGTATTTCCATGGCTATTCAAAATTCACAATCACAAATTTTCAGGATTATCTGTACGGGGTTAGAAAAAATTATTTTATACTTTTTAGTCCGTTTTAAAAACGTGGTATTTTTTAAAAATGTATTTTTATTTTTTGGACCTACTTGTATATAACCAACCTTGATCTCGATCCAACGGAGCGAGTGTTAGATAACTAAACTTTCAACGAATTATTTGTAATTCTCGGTCCAAAAGGTCCCAATAAGTCTCATCATCGAGGTCAAATTGGAAAGTCTATTTTGCTTTCTACACATGCACCAGAATTTGTCCGAGCGACAGAAAACAGACAGCAATCGAGCGAGATCAAGCCGAAAAATTGACTTACGGCTCCGGAAGGACGCGCGCGGTTCAAACAAGTGTCCAGAACGGTCCACAGGTCGCGAAACGGGAATCTCGGCCCCTTTTTGCAGTGCGGTGGTTGTCCTTTGGCCGTCGAAACGTGCTCGCTCGCTCTTATTCTTCGTTTTTAATCGGTTTTTCGTCGGGCTTGCTCGCTCTAAATGCACGGGCCCAGAAAATGTAGCGAAATTGAGAGCCAGGTTTGGGCGGTGGACTCGGATTCGCTGCCACGAAGCCGGCGACTCTCTCTTCTACACCTTCCTCCATGCTAACCACGTCTGTGGCGCATTTAAATCTCATAATTCAAATACGCCTCCCCTCGTCGCCGCTCGCCGAGCATTTTTCACAGCTTCCTCGTCGTTTCTCGGCCGGCTGTCAGCCCCGGCCCTTGTTTCTCTTCCATTTCCTTATTTCCCTCCTTCCTCGCATGCATATGCATATTATCCACTTCATACTTTTCTTTATTTTGCCCCCTCCGGGCTCGCCTGGCTGCGACGACAGTCTTTTCGCGTCGACGACGGCGCGGCGTCAAGCGACGAGAGATTCCGTCGCCGACGCGATGAGAACCTTTGAAACGAGGAATTCTTGTTTCCCTTAAACTGCTCTTTGTCGCTTAACAGAGTGGCAATTTCGCCGGTTTACTTTACTTTGCCGGCTCCTTTTTTTCCCCCTTAATTCGGGCCAAGTTTTCAGATCGCACCCTGTACCGGCCAGGATAATTAAACCCTTAACGCCCGCAATTTTTTACCAGATCCTCTGTCCGTCAACTTTCCGACGTGCAGAGAGTTCTCTTGCTTTTCCGTGTCAGTAGCGGCGCCTCTCCTTTGTCATAATCTACTTCGATGCTCGCTGAATGCTCGGAGTTCCATCGAAATCTGCACACTGTCTATCTCGGCTTCCCTCGCAGATAAACTGTTCATGTTTTCGTCGAGTATCTCGATTTATAACGCGATCAGGAGGAAGACTAACTGTCTACAGGAACTGCATGCGAGAATGGGAATTCATAGGTATGCGAGGAGAGAGAATAAATTGCTCGAGTCGAAGAATTATTGAGCGGAAAACAAATGACGTGCACACTCCGGCTCCAGTCGCGATATTGCAGTGCAAGGGGTTAAAACAGAGCTTCGTTTCTCTCTTTGGCGAGGATCGGGAGGGAACCGAGTATACAGGAGAATCAGAGATAGAGTTGATGAAACGACATCATCCCGTTCGTATGAATCGAAGGATCAGCGCGAATCCGTAAAGTTTCGCGCGGCTGTTTACGGGGTTAAGATATCCGGGATAGCGTATTTCCCGCGAGGCATCCAGACAGTTTTATTATAGTTTGCGACTGGGAAATAATATTAGCGGGAATCGGGGCCGCGGTGAAAATCGCTCGCTCGCCGTTCTCCGCGTCGCGGCGCCGGCATTTCCAATCCGCGCGTATAAATCTTCCGAAATCGAGACAACACGCATATGCGCGCGGCCGTACGTGAGAAAAATCCACTCAGGCCACGATTGCACCGCGGCGCGGCCTCGTAATTCGACTATGCAACCCTCGTCGACATTCGTCAAACATTTTCCGTTGCACCCCCTGAAACCCCCCTCGACCGTCCCCATAGCCACCTGGCCGCTTGCTCGTTCCGCTCGACGCGCGATATCGTTTTGTCTTTCCTTGCTCGATTTTTCATCTGTCCATCGTCGGTCGCGAGGCACGATTTTTATGCTGCGATCATCGCCGGTGTCGAACCGCGTGATTTTTCGAGCGTTCGATATAAATCGATGCCCACCTGCCCGCCTGCCTGTCCACGGACAGTCCCCGAAATTCCGATTTTTGTTCGCCTCGCTGCACGAATTCGACGACACTCCGCCCCGCAATTTCATCAAAATTATTAGCCACGCTCGATGTTCCGAGCCTCTCCGCCGCGAATTCTGCCTACTGTTGCTACTGACGGCTGATTGATCATCGCGCGATCGAGATCATTCGCGGCGGTCTTGGCAGCCCTGCTGTCGCTGAAGACGACTTATCGGCGTCTATATCTACTGATACTGGTGGTAGATAAAAAAGCGCTGTTTTCGACATTTTTTTCTGGATAATTAGCCAGATTCCGAACTTTAACGCCGATGTTGACACAACTTTTTATTTTATTTTAGAATTTTTTCACAACGAAATGTAAAAAATGGCGGTTTTTTTGTTCTTTTTTTATTTGTAAGCATTTTAAACCCTTCTGGGTTTACTTCGCTTTACAGGAATTATACAGGGTGTCCCAAAATTCGTGAACATCCCGGAAATGGGAAGTTCCTGAGACCATTTGAAGCGACATTTTCCTTTGCAAAAATGTATCCGCGGCTTTGTTTAGGAGTTATTAACGAAAAACACGGACCAATCAGAGCGCGACCTAGAAGCGAGTTGGCACAGTCGGCCAATCGACAGTTGGCGCGCCATGACTACTACGCCAACTCGCGTCTAGGTCGCGCTCTGATTGGTCCGTGTTTTCCGTTAATAACTCCTAACCGAAGCCGCGGATGACATTTTTGCAAAGGAAAATATCGCTTCAAATGGTCTCGGGACCCTCCCATTTCCGGGATGTTCTGGAATTTTTGGACACCCTGTATATGTGAATACAATAGTATTGACTATAGTAATAACACAATAAGAATACAATAATAATACAAGTGAATGAATAATACAATAATAATACAAGTGAATGAATAATACAATAATAATACAAGTGAATGAATAATACAATAATAATACAAGTGAATGAATAATACAATAATAATACCAGTGAATGTCCAGTGGGTTTACGAGACAATGCACAAAGGTACTTAGAAGGTACAAGTTGTGTTGTGGAGACTTAACCTAACCTAACCTACCCTAGGTTGAATGATAGAGTTCTTTCTATCAATTTTTACAAGTGAACGTCCGTTAAGTCTAAATATGTAAATTAGAGTCTTTGAAAAAAGAATGAATACTAAGGCAAGCTCCAATATATTTGGCTTTGCTATGAGTATGTCTACATTTAGAGGTATGTTGAAGGCCCATATTAATTGTAAGTAGGGCATTTATCAACTTGCGCCTTTGTGGATTACACAATACGCATTGCCATATTATGTGGTCAAGGGTTTCGCAGCCCTGGTTACACTTACGCTGACTATCATTGACAATACCTACCCGAGCTAGCGAAGGAGCTATGTTATAATGATCGGCACGCATTCTGTTAACCGTAACGATAAAGCTTCTCCCAAGTTTTAAATGGGCGAACCAGGGTACAGAGCTTTTAGTAAAAAAATTCTGGAAAATGGCGGAGTTGCTAGCTGTTTTTGGAGTTGTGTCGGTACATCAATAGATGGCCGCCATGGATGACAGAAATTGAAAAGGTTTGATATAACGAATTTTGTTTATTCTCAAACTGGAAGGTATTTTCTCAAACTTACTATATACAATTTTTAACACTAATAGTACCACGACCGATCATCTGACTGGTTCCGCATTTTTTATTTTATAATTATTGAAAATCCGAAGATGCTTCCATCAGAAATTATTAACTGAAGTTCTTCATTCAAACACGTACTGTTATAAAAAGTAAGCAAAATCCATTTAGTCTTGTTAGTTCAATAAAACAACAATTACCAGTCACATTTTATGCTCGATACGGTTAGCGTTAAGAGGATCTCATTTGTAGAAATGCAAACTCTTGCATCTTGTGGAGAATGTCTCCCTGGTGATCTCGTCTAAACTATTTTTTGAATTTGTTTCTTTATGCTATACTATTGGCTGACAACCAGCACTGTGACTATCGCAAGTTCCCACTTCGCAAAATCATTTCAGAATTCAACTTTTCCGTATCGCGACAAAGCCCGACTTCTCTCGTGGAGATCGGGGCGGTGGTAAAATAGAGAAAATCTAGGATTTGAGAGACTATGGTGGTTCACAACAAATTCGACGGCAATTCGGGCGCGCGAGATCCGGATAATGATCGCGGTCGCGTGGCGAACGACCTTCCGTGAAAGTTAACGTAGATTTTCACGTGGGGAAGATTCGGGGCTGTGTGTAGTGGGATATGAAACGCAACGAAGAGAGAGAGAGGGTGGGATGATACGTGCGAGGGCAACGTCGAAATTTGAATATCCCCCGCGATTTTTCCGTGGATTTTTCAGCTCCGGTGCGGAGCCGATGGCACGGTTTTTGAGGTCTCGTATTTCGTGCTGATGAGAAGCGCGCGTGCACCGGCACAGACCGCAGAAACTGCGCGGAAAGGTAGATAGCGCGCTGCACATGTACCCGGGGATGCACTGCACCCGTTCTGCACCGCTCTGCACCGCTCCGGTCTGGTCTGGTCGAGTCTGGTCTTTGTAAAAATTATTCCAGAGGAAAAATGTCTCGTATTTCTGGCCTCCAGTGGCAGCCGGGCCGTTTCGCAGCCCGGCATGTAATTCCTGGATATATACCGTCCGGGGCATTATAGTTTACTCCGTTAATGAAGGAGAATTATGCCGCGCCCCAAAGACGCTAATTAAGCTAATTAATTTTATCCTCGCCCGATAACTTCGGGTGCAGAACCGAGGCCTCGAAACCGTGGTGCCCCGCAGCGCCGCCATATTTACTGCGACCTTTTCACCAATTAACAAATATTCCGACCCCGTAATCTAATCGTTTCACTCGTTACCGAACCTCGGGACCCGGCTCCAGTTCCCGTTCAGCATGCCTGCGGGAAAATACGCGACCTCGTTTCCAACGCGCGTTTATCTAACGCTCGAAGAAGAGACTGTGGAACCGACTTTAGTGGAACGCCGATTATCCGAATCAATGATATGTGTACGTTAATACGTTAAAGACAGGATGTCCCAGTATTAATGGTATAACCGTGGAGGGGTGATTCTACTCGAGGAAATAAGTCAAAAATACGGAATACATTTTTTTCATTCGAAGCTTTGTCTGCCAGAAAATCGAGTTTAATGATCCATCGTGTTCGCGTGCTTCAGTGTATGCACGAAGTAAATAGAATAGGTCCGTCATAACCAGACATGTGTATTCACTGCATTTCAAAATTATTTTCCATATTTTCGACACATTTTCTGAAAAGAATCATCCCCTCATTGTGCCATCAATACCGCGACACCCTGTATAGGATCGATTCAATCGCAAAATATCCATTTGCAACACTGAGTTTGTTGTGTGTGTGCGGGTTTTAAGTCACATGGGCTTTTTAAGACGGCTTGATCTACACATACTTCATTGTGGATTTTGGTTCACTTCAGAAATTTCATGATGGTTTCAACGTGTTCTTGAAATCTGGCTGTGTGATGTTCGATCTATACATCAATTAAACTGCTTTCGGGGCAATAAGTAATTATGTATTGTAGATAATTAGTATACTTAGATAGTAGATAGGGGAAACAAAGAATTGAAATGTGCGTGGTGAATGAGCGACTGAAAGAATGAAAGGTTAGAATAGAATTGCGCTGATTAGGTTTATGTAAACCAAGTCCAATTTCTTGGCCGTGAGGCTGAAATAAAGTATACAGAGTGAGTGTAAAAAGTATTCGTACGCCCTTTAAAACAGAATAACTTTTTTATAATTGCACCAAACCACTTGACTTTTTATAATCAATTAGAAGCACTGGTTTACGAAATGATATACAAAAGAGGTTTCCCAAAAATTATAATTTAGATGGTTACATGTAAAAATAAAAGAGGCATTTTTAAAAATTTTTTTGTTTGGGCCCTTGAAGGAAATTTAAAATATATGTTTTGTAGATCTATAGTAGTTACACGCATGCTGAAAGTTTGATCGAAATCGATTAAGATAAACACGAGCTACATGCAGTTAAAAATGGTGAAAATCGTAGTTTTACACGACTTTTGATCGGTTTCTGCTTAAAATCCACAGAATCGTACATCTTTCGATCCGTGTCGTTTTTCCTGCGTCAACCGATTTCGAGGAAATTTTCAACATATGGACGGTTTATTTTAAAAGTAGTGTAAGTCCATTTTTTCTTGTTTTTTAATTTTTTTAAAATTTTATTTACATTAAATTAAGCATGAATTACGTGATATCTCATTTTTTTCAAAAATGGACTTACACTACTTTCAAAATAAACGGTCCATATGTACAACTAACATAGATCTACAAAGCATACCATATATTGTAAATTTTCATTAAGGGCCCAAATAAAAAAGTTTTAAAAAATTGTAGCTTTTGGAAAATCTGCATATCATTTCGTAAACCAATGTTTCTAATTGATTATAAAAAATCAGGTCGTTTGGTACAATTATAAACAATTATTCCGTTTTAAAGGGCGCACGAATACTTTTTACATTCACCGCATATTATTATAATTAAAGTGCTTTTACTCGAGTTCAAAAGACCGGAAAATTTCGACAACATTGTACCGAGCATGTCACGGCAACATTACGCTGTAATTTTCGGAAATATATATATGATCCCGGGCCGCGGAGTAAATAAGCTAAACGTCCGCTTATGGCGCCAGTTCGCAAGCCCACGCGCAAACATCCGCAGTCTAGTTACGATTGAACCTAATAGCATCAAATGAACCCGACTCTCCCCTGACAAACAATTAATTATTCTGTTGCAGGTTAGTACCAAAGGAATATGCTTCCCGGGTCGACCTACTTGTCGACGCGAAATATCAAGGGACTCGGAAGAGAGAGAGGAGAATGTGTCTCGTCGACTGGTCAGAAATAACGAAGCTCCGGAGGGGGTAAGGCTCCCTTAAAATATTGGCGAACTTTCGATTCGAAAGAATCGCGAGCCGAGAGGAGGCCGACTAGAGTCGGTCGGCAAACGATCCTCAAATATTCATGGTTAATTAGCGCGGCCAGGCGAGCCGTTAAGTGGTGCCGACCTCTGGAAGACAACCTTGTTTGCTTTCCACACCTCCACGGTCGACGCACAGTTTGCTCGAGCCTCTGGACTTTAACTATTTTTTAACGAGCGACGAGTATCCGGCCTGGAAAGTCACAGGTCTCTCGCTACCGAATCAAAATTCCAATGAATCTACTGCAAATCAAATACATTTTTCCTCGACGCAGGATAGAATTCTCTTCTTTACGCTCATTATATTTCTCCTTCGATTTACTTTAGTTTCGTTGCTAATTTCTAATTGAAATTATTCACTGTAGACATGGAGCCCTCTTCAGACACTATTTAAACATGTCTAAATGTTCACAATCTTAAAGGTGAAATTTGTTTCTCGATCGAAATTGAATTACATGAAGTTATGATTTCGGCGCCAGGTTAGATCATTCCTTTTTTTTTAAAGGGGAAAAGCTGCTTCAATTGAGGCAATGAATTTGTTAGGTGTTTCTAATGCAAATTTAGGACCCAATTCAAGTACTTTTTAAACATTTTTAAGTATTTCAATGTTGGTTAAGTTTTTAAACCAATTGTTATTATTGACATCCACTGGAACGTTGTCCGGACAATCATTATCAATAGATTCATTCAGCGACAAGTTCCTATCATTCCCTCCTAACAAATTGTTAAATTTATTGAGGTTTATGATGATCGAACCTGGCGCCGAAATCATAAATTCATGTTCACAATGTTATTAAAAAATATGTATCGTTGCTTCCGACAGAGCCTACGAAATCGTTCTACCCAAGAATTATTCATGTACAAAGTGCGTCACGAAAAACACAAAACCTGAATTTCACGGTTGATAAACGAAAGTTTCAACAGCGAAATGAAACCGTTTGAAGGGAGCAATATGATGATATCAAAACGACGTTAAATAACAAACAAACAAAAAAAATATGATGATATCAACAGATCTTGAGATTAACAGTTTTTTTTTTTCGTCTTTTCAAGGCCATCAGCGTTTTTTTAAATGTTCTCTAAACGTTCTCTAAATGTTCTCTTAAACTCTGTTGATGTTATCATATTGCCCCCTTTGAACTGTTTCATTTCAATTTTGAAACTTTCGTTTAGCCTTCATTCCAACAAAGAGATTCATTTGTTCTGTCTTTCGCGACTCACCCTGTATGTTTTATAGTTCCAGCGAAAAAAGATTCTTAAAGTTAACAATTTCACTGTTAATCAAAATTCTAAAGCTTCGTGAATTGAAAAACGAGTTTAAGAATGAGTTGTCCAATTCATTTGTTCTGTCTTTCGCGACTCACTCTGTATGTTTTATGGTTCGAGCGAAAAAAGATTCTTAAAGTTAACAATTTCACTGTTAATCAAAATTCTAAAGCTTCGTGAATTTAAAAACGAGTTAAGAATGAGTTGTCCAATATTTAGGTGAAAGTATACATTTTGGATTGGTTAATGCGAATCGGAATTGTTGTGCAGAGGCGTGGCTTTTGGAGTTCCGGGGGTTGGGCACGACGATTCCATCAGTTCCCAGGGCAGGAACAAACGACCTGAGAAGCGCGTACGAGATAAACCGTGTTCACTCTCGGCAGACCCCAAATACATTACATTAATTTGCATTTTTTGGAAGTTTCGGCGCCGTTGGGGGCCGTAAAGTACGATCTCGAACCCTTGGGTTGCTCCCCGGAGACTTCACCCCCGGTCAGGGGGTGTGTTTCACGACTCCATTTGCGAAATACTTTGCCAAGACGGAAGTCGCTATTAATCATTAATAGGCTCGGAGCCGGATAGCATCTCCGTCAATACCGACTGCACGTTTAAACAGCATAAGTGACCGTCCCTTGTACGCGAGGGAGTTTATGTTTGACTCCATCTGGCACGCAAACGTCGCTCATATACACCAAACAAGAATAATGTACAATCGATACAACTTCGGCGGTATACGTAAACGTACGGAAAGTGATCGAGATAATTTTCTACGGTTGTGAATAATTCACAAATTCCAGAAAGAGCGGCTACGAATTAATACAACCAGACTGTCGACTTTATGCATTCATGACAGAAAATAGGCAATCGGATTTAACGCAGTGGAAAGATTAAATAAATTTAACCCCTAAGTGATTCTATATCAAGACCGACGTAGCCCCATATAAATTTATTTTCGGAACTATTTAATGTGTAACTATTAATAATATAACTAAATTTCATTATCTCACATTTATATTTTGGTAGAGATGAATATTAAATATTTATAACTTAATTGAAGCATTGCATATTAACGAACCTTCCGAAGTACCACTTAAGAGCTAAGAATGGCGACGATATATTATTTCCAATGTACGAAAATGATTTTAGAGAGAAATAATTTTTGATTTGTAACAATGCGACATTGATAAATACACAATATTTAAAACAAAAGTCCACTGGACTCTATCAGATGAAACAACGTTCCAATGATCAGAAGTGCTTTTCCGGCAGCAACTTTCTATTGGAAACGAGACGTAAATACGGTTACCCGAACGAATTTATTACTCATCCCTGCCTAGGGGGTTGAAGGGTGAGAATGTGAAGACGTTGACCGGAAAAGGCTCGCATTCCGTCGATGCCAGTCCCAGGTTCTTTCGGCGGTAACCGTTCTCGTGTTCAGCACAGAGGAGACCCTTTCTCCACCCCTTTCTCACCCCTGCCTTCACCCCCGCAACTCTCGGTAGGGTGTCGGTCCTCGTCTCGTCTCGTACACGTGGAGCAGTGGTGTTCTCGCTTTTCGCGAGACTCGCCGATTTATCACCCCAACTTATTCCTCGGCTTTCAACGTGCCAGCGGGCCGATCCACCCCCTGTCACCCCCTGCCACCCGTGCCCTCTTTTCGCAGTTCGAAAGAGTCTCTCGTTCTTGCACTTTTCTCGACACCGAAGCGTCTCTCTCTCTTTTTCTCTCTTTTGGCCATTGGTCCTCCCATTCCCACTCTCTTCGGACAAACCCGGTTCACCCCCAACCCCCGACACCCTCGCCACTATTATTTTCATCGCTAACAGACTCGTCCAGCTTTCTCCATTTTGCGTTATCTCGTCCGACGCCCGGAGATCGCGTCGCGCCAGGATATCGCGCTTTTCACTCTTTGCCCGCCCTTTCTCTCTCTGTCTACCGCACCCCCAACCCCTAATTCCCCGTGGGAACTGATCTCGAAACGCGCCGTTCGCGATGGTTATCGCTCGCGGAAACATCTCGTCGGCGAGGACCATTGTCGGGCATTGTTCGAAGAAACTTTCATTTGAATTCATTTGAATAAAGAATGAATAATTAACCCTTTGCGGACGAGAACGCTTTTTATCGTATTTCTCGATGGACGGAATGTGCTAGTTTGTTCCGCGAAACAAGATTTGGCAGTCGCGGGGCGAGTCGGTGTTTAAATGGGGAGAAAATGTGCTGTTTATCGCTTTGATCGGAGCTGTAAACGTTCCACCAACTTTTAAACCATTTAGCAGCCTGTTCTAATCGTTGAACATGGTTTGCTTCACGACCGATAAGGAAGATCAATGTTGAACGTGTTTCCAAATTTTTCGGTCGTATCTGCTATTTTTTAACTACTGTTTATCCAAGAAAGCAAATTGCATGGCTATGTAAAAGGGAGTCTGGAAAGTAATGGAAAGTCAACGAATCCACGGTTATGTTGTGCGTATATGCTCTTGTTATTTAACAGTATTGCGAAACTAACACGTTGCGAAATAAACTTTTGGGTTCACCTGATACTCCCAGAACTAATTTTTGTTAGAAACAGATACAGTTAGCAATCTATTTATTAGAAACCGACGTTCGAACGGCGGTATCTACAGAGGTCTAACCAGGTTGACGGCATTCCAGAAAATAAGCGGTATTTAACGGCAAGAGAGAGAGAGAGAGAGAGAGAGAGAGAGAGAGAGAGAGAGAGAGAGAGAGAGAGAGAGAGAGAGAAGGGGGAGCTGGGAACGAGTGAGAGAGATGTAGCGGATCGTCGCGAGAAGGATGATCTCGCGGGGCCTGGTGGGACAAAAGTTTTTCCTCGCAAGACGTAATTAATAATCCTGAATGTGCGCGCGTTACGTCGAGACGCGGCACAATGGTAACACTGAGCTATTCTCGGCACGGACATAATGGAGGGGTCCCAGAAAACACGGGGCGAGTGTCACCCGGTCGTTCGTCCTCCATACACTCACGCACAAGCACAGCTCAAGCACAGGTACAGGCACAAGAACAGGACAGGCACAGGCACAGGCAGAGGCACAGGAACAAGTACGTGCACAAGTACAGGTACAGGTATAGGCACAGGCACATGCACAAGTACAGATACAGGCACAGGCCCATGCACAAGTACAGGCACAGGCACATGCACAAGTACAGATACAGGCACATGCACAAGTACAGGTACAGGCACAAGCACAGGTACAGGCACAGGTACAGATACAGGCACATGCACAGGCACAGGCACAGGCACAGGCACAGGCACATGCACAAGTACAGATACAGGCACATGCACAAGTACAGGTACAGGCACAAGCACAGGCACATGCACAAGTACAGATACAGGCACAGGCACAGGCACAGGCACAGGCACAGGCACAGGCACAGGCACAGGCACAGGCACAGGCACAGGCACAGGCACAGGCACAGGCACAGGCACAGGCACAGGCACAGGCACAGGCACAGGCACAGGCACAGGCACAGGCACAGGCACAGGCACAGGCACAGGCACAGGCACAGGCACAGGCACAGGCACAGGCACAGGCACAGGCACAGGCACAGGCACAGGCACAGGCACAGGCACAGGCACAGGCACCGGTACAGATACAAGTACAGTCACATCCACAGGCACAGATTAGATACAAGTACAGGCACATGCACAAGTACAGGTACAGGCACAGGCACAAGTACAGGTACAGGCACAGGCACATTCACGAGTACAGATACAGGCACAGGCACATGCACAAGTACAGATACAGGCACAGGCCCATGCACAAGTACAGGCACAGGCACAGGCACATGTACAAGTACAGATACAGGCACATGCACAAGTACAGGTACAGGCACAAGCACAGGCACATGCACAGGTACAGGTACAGGTACAGGTACAGGCACAAACACAAACACGAGTAAGAGCACAAATACGAACACTGGCATAGGCACAAGCGCAATCGCAAAACAGGAGCACAAATACTAGGACGCCGGCGAATTCGCACACGGATCAACAGCCAAGGCGGACCGGGCCGAGCCGGTGTGGCACGCTTTTACGCAAATTGCCGCGCAATATTCGCACTAGCTTTAAACCAAATTCATAACGCTGGACAAACTGCATCCTCGAAGTATTAAGGCATTAAAGTAATTGTTTGCAGTCGCGGATAATACGAGTGAACCGGACACGGAACGCGAATAATTAATTAATGCGCCGCCTACCGTCGACCTGAATAACGACGTCGCGATATTCTTGCAAGAGAGAGTACCGTTCGCCTCTCTTCTTCTCCTTGCTCTTCTGCCTTGTGTTTTCTCTCAGACCACCCCTTGCACCCTCTCGTTAACCCTTTTCCACGCCGTTGATCCCGACGCGGGGGGCGGAGTTCGCGTCGCGAGAAAGTCTCGGGATCGTTGGTAAGTTGTTGAGCAATAAATTGCCCCGGAATAGTCTTCCGCGAGCCGGCGTTATGCGATTTAATTAAAACGCTGGTAAAAACCGGCGACGAGCTCCGTTCGAACGCCCCGTGCCTGTCGGACGCGCGCACTTTGCGCAAACGGCTTATTACATACATATATACATTCGTGTTGAAAGGAGCTGCGAAATGTTAGGAGATTAACACGTTACAGCTACCACCGTCGCGGATATGTGATATCCACAATCTTAGAGTTTACTTAAAGATAGGGAAATTAATGCTGTACACTTCGTTGTTTTATAATTATCGCATAGTCATAATTAGCGCATTTTATGCATTCATAGCAAAAATGGGTGAGTGTAATTTCAAACAATAAAAAGATTACGTGAATTTAAGACTGTCAACCATTTCTATTTGGTTGTCCTGCATGTCTTGCAATTAACCCTTTCAGGATCAAAAATATTTCAGGTCGAGCTAATAATTTCAAAAATTTGTATGTAGGCTAGTATGATAGTGCTTGAGCCAGGAAAAATACATCATATTTTTCGGGGGATATCGAATACATTTGATATTACCCTCAGAGACACCAAATATTGTCATCCAGCCGCACAATAGTTGTATAAAAAAATTCTTCATAAAACATTTATTTAGGTAGTATTGACGTACCCACAATTTTTTGAAACAATCCGATCACTGAATACATTTTATTTTTCGTTCGAAAATTTAGTATTTTCACAAACTTGAATGTCACTTAACTCCAACTCGTAAACAACTGACTAAATAAATTTGGGGTTATGTTTGCGGCGCATCGGTTCGATCAATTATACACTAAATAGCAATTTTGTAGATATTTATCAAACGTTCGATTCAGATTTGAATCATTACGTCCTGATACACGTTTGCTATAGAATGTTTTCTATAAGAGAAAAAGAAGAAAGGATGGTGGTTGTCTTTCGTCCTAGACCCGCTAGAGGACTCATCAGTAAGGCTATCTAGCGGGTCCTGCCTTAGACACAAGTGTCGGAAGGAGGGACGTTAATATACTAATTGATGACATTTTAGTAACTTTCGAGAAAGTTGTTCAACGATTTGTCCATCTTGTGGACAATGTCGAAACTAGGCCTTCTCGAACTTTTTGTGGTTTTATCCCCAATTATGAGAAATAAGAAATTATTCTCGATCGTACATAGCCATCACATATCAGTAGATAGCCTTACTGTGATGAGTCCTCTAGCGGGTCTAGGACGAAACACAACATCTTTCTTCTTTTTCTCTTATAGAAAACATTCTATAGCAAACGTGTCTCAGGACGTAATGATTCAAATCCTAATCGAACGTTTGATAAATGTCTACAAAATAGCTATTTAGTGTATAATTGATCGAACCGGTGCGCCGCGAACATAACCCCAAATTTATTTAACAATGTACGATCGAGAATAATTTCTTATTTATCACAACTGACTAAGATAGTCAACCGACCACTGCGATAACAGTTATGATGTGTCCACTTGAACAGTGAAAGCAAGTTCCACAAACAAAATTTGAATTTACACGCAGCATAATATTCAGAATGACGTTCTTCTACTTAGTTGTTTGAATATTTTCGAAAGAAGGTTCATTACATTTAATACAACATTTAAACGAGGGAGATAAGCGATTAAACAAATGCTGGGAGCGAGCGTGTTGGAAGAGTGCTCGGTGCCTGGAGAGTACTCGATATCAAATCACTTTGCTTTCACGAAACTTCTGAGTTCGCTGGGTTACCAGTCAAACTGTGAAGAAAGTAAATAAACTACTCGACTGTTGTTCGGCGTGATCGAGGTAGGACGCTTTAATCTTGCATAAAGATCCGCGGTTTCTCGATAAAAAGCGTGGTCCTCGACGAGCTGCGAAACTCGATAGCTAAAGAAGACTTCAAGACTGAGACTCTGACGAGCATCAACGAATCTGTTCGATTGTTCAAGCGCTGTTCAGTTACCTTCACGGGCAAGGATGAAAAAATAAAATAAGGGAATGTTGAGGATGCTGCAGCTAAAGTTTTGCGGAAAGGTTTCATCAGGGAAAATTGGTTAGCAAACCCCGCGTGGTAAATCTTGTTGCAAACATGTAAGAATTTAATAAGAGAGGCGCTGCAAGGTGGAAGAAGGTCGCGTGTATACATTCGATTCAGGTAGAAGAGCCCCTGCCGGGGACTTTTTCTAGCTTCTTCTAGATTACGTGGTTAGCGAGGGTGCAGGGGATCGAAGGGAATCAGAGGTCGTGGACGATAAAAAGCGGAACGGCTCTGGGAATCCGCGGGTATCGTTTAGAACGGGTTAATAAGGTCAGCTGGAAATTCCGCGTTCATGCCGTTTCCCGTTGGCCGTGGACTTTATCTTCCATTTTCTCGTGCGCGATCTTTCGGCCCCGGGTTTTTTTCATCAACGCTGACGAGCCCTTCGAGAACCGCGTTTCTATGAAAAGCAGACTCGCAACGCGATGCGGCCGCCCGAATGAGCTCCGAACTTTGCCACCGATGAATATTGAATGAAATTTTTACCGGAAACTGCTCGGGAGACTGCATTAACCCTGATAAATAATTAACCTTTTGTACGAACGACGACTGTACGTTTGCACTTCGTGTAGACACATTAGCCTTTCTATTGTTCTTAATGTAACAGCTGTTCATTGAATTCGGTCCTCATAAAACGAGGAGAAGGGCGGAAAGAGTACACGGCGTCATGTATCTTAACTTTTCAAGTTGTACTTCGTGAATCGGAATTGTCGAGCCTGTTGAATTCGCAGTCGAAGCGTTAATTAGAAGTGCCAGAAATGACAAACTCTTTTTTTATTCGAAACAAATCGAACTTGTGCGAACGCTTGTTAATTTCGTTGCTCGTTGACAGCACAAGAGGGTTAATAAGATTCCTCTATTCAAAGGTTGGTCATGATTACGGAAAGAACGCGAGGATGGATTCCGTGCTTCTTCCGACAATTCAAACTTCCTGGAGTCCCGAAGTCTTACTGAAGTAAGGGAAGTTCGATGCTGTCGAGGATAGGAATGCAATCAGGTCGCTCCCCAAATAATACCCCGACTTGGCTTATCTCGCGTAACTCGGAAAGCAATTATTCTTAAGCCTTGTGCACCGATCGGGCAAATTTTTGACCGAAACAAAGCCGTTCTTCCCTTCGTTGCAGTACGGTTGAATAATCGATGGAAAATGCGAGTTACAATTACCTAATTATAAGGAATAATTACCGGTGGTTGCTAGAACGATTTGGGATAGCAACTCCTGAGAAACATGTAAGGAACGAAGAGCTAAATTCCAAGTGTTATGGAACTCAGATTAGATCGCTTAGTTACAAAATGCTACAGAGATATCTATCAAAAATTGGCAAGCAAATAGTCTAAAGTGAACGATTGGGAATTAAGGATCTTTCACGGGACGCCTGGAAGGACTCCAGCTTGGATACCATCCTGAAATAAAACAAGTATAACTCGTGACTAATGATCTCCAAACTGCGAATCTTTATGCAAAATAGAAACTTCTTCCATTAATCCTAATAGATCAGACAGAATAGAATCTTTAAATTTTTCTGACATTCGACTCATTTTACCACGTTTTTATTAACTCGCTTTCTTGTTTGTCTGTTAGTCTGTTCGGTACAAATTCTGTAATCGATCTTTAAACAAACTTCCCGATGAGCTGGACACTTGAAACTTAATCATAGCTCAGAACTGGATGACAATGCAATATTAACTACTAAAAAGCAGAAAATAATTATTTAAATGAACAAATTTTTAATACACCACGTTTTTCAGACGGACTTAAAGGTATAAAATAATTTTTCCTAGCTCCGTACAGATTCCTAACCTCATACAGATAGTCCTGAAAATTTGTGATTGTGAATTTTGAATAGCTATGAAAATATTTGTAAGATTTAGAACGAAAAACGTGGGGCGCAAGATAATAGTAAGGAGCACATAGGTGTTCCGGCACTGTCGTAAAGCATAGTCATTAGTATTACAGCAGACATTCTACTACTCGTTAATAATAAAATATAACAAAACCGTGGTATATTAAACATTCTTTTTATTTAAATAATTTTTGGGATAAATACACGAAACCGACAGTCCATCGATCACATTCAACCACCAGCTGCCAAGAGATCAACCTGTACACCAACACAATAGTGGATTTTCGGGGATTCTAAGCGTCCGGCGATCCACCGGTCGATTATCGAAGTATGTTTAGCAGACATTGCCTAACAAAGGGACGCGGCCAGAGGAGAAGCCTCTCGAAAACGTTGGCGAGCATTGTTCGCCGGAGGATTATCGAAGGTGAAAAGAATAACCAAGTTAAATAGGCTGAACGGTGACAGAGGCGGCGGCGTTTCGGTGTGAATCGATCGTTCGATTTTTGAAACGAGAGACAGGGTTGAAGCGTGTACAATCAGTGGGTGGGACGGGATGGGACGGCCTTTCGCGGGTTTCAGCGACGCGTCGATCCATAAAATGCGGGGAAGCCATCTCGCGTGGCGAAATAAAGGGAAAATGTACACGATTACGGCGGGGCAGTCGTGAATGCTGCGTAATACCGCGGCCGATGGCGGTCGTTTTGCCCACGGTTCCATCGATCCGGGGCCCCGCGCCATTTTTGTCCGGGATTATCGGAGGCTGGTTTACCGATCCTAATTCGTATCTGGGAGCGGGCACAATGCGAGCACGTTTCGAAAGTAGACGCGTCGCGGCTGCACGCCGAGAGGATTGAGCCGGGACAAAAGCCAGACAGAGACCGGGGAACTAGTACGGTCGGGATAGAGGAATAGAGAGAATCTAGAGAGAGAGAGAGAGGGAGGGAGGGAGGGAGAAGAGAAATTCCGGAGGATCGTCGTCGGAAACGAAACTAATGCACAAGACGCTTCCCCCCGGTTGGATTGTCATTGCTCGGAACTCCGACGGAAATTCGCATGACTGATAAACCGATATCGGGTTATTCGAGCGCCCGGCATCCGCCGCCGGATGATACAAATTGATAATCGAAAGCTAATGGATTGCTTTCGATTTGTTCCCCCTCTCCTCTCCAACGAGTCGACGGCACCAATGCGTCGGTATCTCCCCGAAACGATTGGAAATTGAAATTTGCTTTAACTACCGGTACGCTCTTCTCTAATCAACGACTCTGATATTACCGGCCCGGGAGGAAAAAGAGGGCGACGCACCCCACGACGAATCTCTTGTCCCATTGTTTCGCCTCCGAGATATCGCGCTAGCTTGCCGATACCCAGCCGAGTAGAGAACGAGAGGAGCGTAAATCATTTTCGCTGCAAACATATGCTAACTCGTGTCCCCGCTAAGCCTGAACTCCCGCCGAGTGATCCTGAAGAGGAATACATCTGTCGATTGATTCGCGTTCGTCAACGTCCGTACCATCTCTCTTCGATTCGCTGATAGGTCTATCAATGATACAGATATCATACTTCATGCCTCACCATTATAGTACAAGAGAGTTCTTCTATACCCATTTCTCCAAGTGAAGTTTTACAGTTCCAACTAAAAACTATAGATCCTTACTTCACGTACACGTACTTCATTTTAACATGTACACGTGTATTAATGTATCCGCATTTTAATAATTCGCATCAATTTTTAGAATAAGTTACTAATTTTCGAAAGCAAAATATGGGTATATTAAATAGATACAAATATTAATTTTAAAGCTACTCCCATTAAAAAATGTAAACAGCTAAGCCTCTAATTTATTAGAGAAGAATCTAATGTTTTAATGTTCTGACATTAAACGACTTCTTTCGTTTAACACTAAACCTACCGAACTCTAAAAGCGATTAAAATATCTTAGCTTATACAAATGACAAGGCTCTATTTATGTTGATCTTTGCAATTTTTATTACGATATGTGCTAGGATGAAAAAATTTGTCGAATCAATTTCCGTGTATGTAACTTCATAATTTCAATAATGATGAAATGAAAAATATAAAACCGGTCGTTTGACCGGTAGTGGTAGGTTCAGTGTTAAACAAAAGAAGTCGTTTATTATCAGGACATTAAAATATCTTTGAATATTTCTAATATTTTCTTGCCGGTTCTACAATTCTCAGATGTTTAACTTTCCGCGTTTTTCATTTGCAGTTGCAGGCTGCGAATTGAATATCGAAGATCTGCTTAAAGATTCGAAAATACCATTCAATTCCATTATTGTTTAGTTTGTTATTCAGTCATACGTGGAAATTTAAACGTGCTTGCACTGTATGGTGAGAAAAATGTGAGATGCAGCACGCATATCTCGGAAAACAAAATATAATCACAAATGACATCAATGACATAAATTAATATCAATGTTCTAAAAATTATGTAAATTGAAATGAGGATGCATTAATGCACGTGTATTTAACCCTTATCCGTCCCTCATTTCACGAACTGAATCTGTCCCTCGGTGTCAAATTGATACAGTGGTAAAATCGATGAAATAACAAGGTAAATAATTATTTCTCAATGTTTTTTTATTCAAATTGATGAGTTAACATTTACGTCTTAGGCTTTTCGGCTATTTGTTTCACATTGAAAAAATAAAAGTCATGAAGTTTCGGGTAAATATACCTGCAATTTACAGAACAGTATAACTGATTTCGTGAAAACTGTGTCAAATTTGACAGGAGGAGCGGATGAGGGTTAAATACACGTGAAATAGTACACGTGTACTTGTGTATTTAAAATGTAGGGAACGCTCCAAAATACGTGTATGTAAATACACGTGTGTTATCAAAACATGTTAAAACAGGAGAAGAACAGTCTAGTTCTCTGTGAAGAAAGAATCTAATTTAATATCCTTTCAACACTTACCAAGACTCTTTTCGAATTTTTCTCGACAGCATTTCAGAGTTCCAGTAGAGGGTAGAGTGCTCGGATCCGTTGGTTTGGCATCCGCGTTCCATTTAGGTGCGATGTCCGCGTCGAATGTCGTTGGGCGTCTGCGATTCAGACATCCCGGCGTGAATGAAATCTGGTGGTAGACGTTTTCGGAAGATCTTAAGCCGGCGCGGGGTGCGCGGCTGGAGAGCACAAAAGCTATCGATTCGATGGGAACGCGAGGCCCCCACGAGGTAATTAACATTTTCGTGGGAGACGTCTCGCAATTAACCCGTTCGGAGGACTTAAATTTCCATCACGCCGCCAGCCAGGCGAGATCAAAGCTGGTTTCCGCTCCGAGACGCGATGGCACACTTTCCGATTTTCCGAAACCAACTACTTAACGTTCCATCGGACTCGTCCCTGACAGATATTTCATTAAAACTTGCAATCCGATTCAAAACCGGGACGAAAGTAGCTCGTATTAAGTCCCGGCTTCGCTTCCGCGACAAACATTTCCGTCCGAAAGTTTGTCGCGGGACAAAGCGAAACGCCGGTTGTGCATCGTTCTGTTTACAGCATTGTAAGTTATCACTAAAGGGGTGGGAAGGGGTGGGGCTGGAGGCTCGGAGAATTAAAGAAATAAATAATTGGTTTCACTAACTGGCGAAACACGTTGCTCGAGCAAGTTTGTTTCTGTTTAACCGGGAAAGTATCAGTTTTCGCTATCGCGGAATTTTGCATTTGGTTGGCTTTCGGGTCGAACGGCTCCGAGTTCCGGGGCAGTGGCCATGGTGGAAAGCAACTTGCGGAAAAGCTGCGGCCAGGTGTATCGATTCGAGCCGCGGGAATTAAGAAATCCACAGCCACGTACTTTCTGCGGAGGTTTCCCTCGAAATAACTATTACCGGGCCATGGAAACGGACATCGGCGCGGCGCGGCGGAGGAATCGAGTTAACATCGGGCCGAGAGCCCGGAAGAAAGTGGAAGAAACAATCCTTTCCGTTCGATTTGCCCAGAGTACCGAGCGGATCGGAAAGATTTAGCCAATATTTTAAGAGCCGGCCCGAGAAACGTCGGGAATAATACCGGAGACCGCGGGGAACTACCTCCTTCTCTTTTCTTCTGTTCGAAACTGCTTCCCTCGACTTAATTAAAAACAGTTTCTCAGAAGGTTACATAAATTCTGTCGGCCGTTCGTTCGGCCGCGTTTACAATCCCAGGGAACCCCGGCGACGATCATCTGCTTCGCATTTATTACGAGGACCGCTCCTCCTCGAGGAGTATGTAGATGTCCCGCCGGAATTTACATTTTAATGCCGTTTCGAGAGCGCGCACGCCGGGTACCTTGGAAAAACGCAGCCAACACTGTCCACCTCTTTCTCGCTTTCGCTCTGTCTCCCTCTCTTTTTCAAGCGTCCCATAAATCCCTCCCGTGAAAACTGACGAACGGCGCGAAAACGCGGACCCTGTGTACCCACCCGCCCCTGCTTCGAAGATAAAAGGATTGCTCACGGGTATCTGATCCTGAAGAATTCGGCGAGCTGGCATTCACGTCACCTACGCAACGGGAATTCGACTGAACGCGAATTTTACCGACGTTGATCGAGACGAATCTCCGACGCGACGGAAACACGTAACGACTTAAGTATGAGGTTGTTGTTGTTGTCCGATTTTTAGCGATTTTTCTCAGCGCTAATATGTGATCCGACGAAGTAATTCTGACAAAAACAATCCGTACTTTCAGTAATTGCGAAAGAAAAGGGAACCAGTCTATTTCGACTGGTTAACCCCTTGTAACATAATATCGAGTTAGACTCTTGATGAAGACTTCGAAGGAAAAACAGTCGGCCACTTGACAGCTAGCGCGCCGGATCGACTGTGCCATCAGTGTCTAATTGTAAGTCTCGCACTGATTAGTCCGTGTTTTTCGTTAATAATTCCTTAACAAAGCCGCGGACTCCGTTTTTGCAAAGGAAAATGTTGCTTCAAATGATCTCAGGAACATCCCATTTCCGGATATTGAAGGAATATCGAGACACCCTGTATATATATTAATAATTCCCTTTAAATAGAAATAAAATTCCATTTTATTCTAGCCACTGGTAAATACATACTGATACGGTAAAAATAAATTTTCTTTCTTTTCTAATCAATTCTGAGCAACAAAGGATAAAATAAATCGTAGTGCAAGGGATTAAACTTGTGGAGAAGTTGAAAATAATAATTATGGAGGATGCTTTCCCCGTTCCGAATTTTACTTGGGATTAATCAGAGCTTTCTGCAAGCGTTCATAATCGAGGAGGGCGTGTTCCCGGGTCGAAGATCGACGATTCCCGGAGTAACTCTCGGCGAGGATGCTTCGAGGGCCAAGGAACGGTAGAAACGGTCGCAGATTCCGTCTACGACGCGACGTCGAGAAACGCGTTCGTCGAATCGAGGGTGACTGGCGTGGCGTCCAGCCGGGAGATGATAGCCCGTAATAGGATATTTCGAGTGGCAGGACCGTTTCTTTTATCGGTGCTCGCATTTAAATGCAAAGTATTATTCAAATGGCAGGCTTCCTTTCCCCTGGCTGTCTCAGCTCGCCCTCTTCCTGTCCCTTATTGCTCTTTCTTGTTCCCTTGCTCCGCCTCCCCACCACTTGCCACTTACTCTTAACCATTTCTCTCTCTCTCTCATTTCTCTTTTGCTCTCGGGCTCGAGCCTTTTTTCCACTTTTTCTCCTAGTTCCCGGTCGCTCTCGCGATTCGATATCTTTTTCCGGCGACCTCTCGCTCCTTCTCCATCCATCTACCTCACTCGTTCTCTCCCAGTCTCTCTCGTTCTGGCCGATTCCACGCAGCTGAGACGCCCCTGGGACAAGAGGCTTCATTTCCTGATATTCAAATGCGCTCAAACATCATACCCAACCATCGTGCGGCCCACGGAGCCCTCCTCGTCGCGGTTTCCGCGCGGATAAGCCGCTCGAACCTCCCTTTGCATCCTCGGGTCCTGCCGTCGCATCCGACGCGTCGGTGCAGCGCGTTGCACCCTCGAGCCCGGTGCAGCCAGCTCCAAGCCGCCGGCAGAGGCGCGAGCCCCGGAAAATGCAAATCGCCGCCGAGAGAGCAACGGTTATGAAATCGTAAGGGACGCGATCCACTCTTTTCGGACGTCGCGGTTGCTCTTCCCCTTCTATCTCTAACTTCCTCTCCCTCTCTCACTCTCTTTCTTTCTTTCTGTACGGTGCAGAGCTACCTGCAATCACGACGGGAATATTTTTGCGCCGCGGTTCGAGGAGAATATTAAAACCGGATATCGGGAAACGATGCTCGAAAGCTGCGGCCTCTGACGGCCGACTTGGAATTTAGGTGAGAATAATTCCCCCTACGGGAAACTTTCCCGAGCGATGCCGCGGGATTAAAGTAGCGAGAGCCGGCGTGCTCTCGAATTTAGATTACCTCCGGAAATAATGAAGTTACCGATGCACGGCTCTTAACGTAAACCATCAGCCCGTTCGGGGATGAGTTTCTTCCCGTGGCTTTCCGACGTTTTTCAGTTTTCGCACGAGGTTAGACGATGCCCCAGGATCTCGGTAACGCTGCGGTCCGATTGCGAATCTTTAACCCTTTAGCTACTGGTATATATTCGTCAATGTGTCTGTCTAATAGCAAAACAAAAAAAAAGAACATGTGTACATAAGAATGGCAAAATTAGAGGGGGTAAACGGGGTAATTACCTCCCCCCTTTAATATAATTACACTTCTATGTTATACAGGGTGTCCCGGGTTTTAATGGACACACTTGGGGAGCATATCCTACAAGTGGAAATATAAAAAAAATGTTTTTGAAGTGAAACGCTTAATGACAAAGTTATAAACAAATAAAGTTAGAGTTGATGACGGTGGATTTTACTTTACTGAACACTGAAAGGTCGAACGTGTTTATCGGATTATTTTAAAATGTCGTCCTTGGGCGCAAATACAAGCTTGACATCGATTTTTTATGGAGAAAAAAAATAAAGAAAAAAAGATAAACACGTTCGACCTTTCAATGTTCAGTAAAGTAAAATCCGCCGTCATCGATTCTAACTTTATTTGCTTATAACTTTGTCATAAAGCGTTTCTGAGCAAACTTCAAATGACATTATTTTTCTTATTTCCACTTGTAGGATATGCTCCCCAAATTTGTCCATTAAAACCCGGGACACCCTGTATAAAAAATACATTTGCTAAGAAAATTAGTCCCTCTAAGCTCGTTGTCTTACTTATAAAATACATAAAAGTCAATAAGCGACCCCCGTACCCGGAATAATTCATCAAATCGTTTATTGACGACGGCTGTATCTCACGAAAGATTTGTACCGTCGCACAGAGCGGTATTTGGCCGATCTAGCTGGCCAAAAGTCCATTTCCCAAACTTACCCCAGGTAAAAAATGACAGTCTATTGGGAAAGCCTGGTAGTCCCACGGAAAAAACCCATTGTTTATTGGTCCTCACCGTACAAGTTAACTGCAATGGTTAGTCGGCAATCATACGTTGTCTCGAGTATCCGTTTAGAACTGTTCGTAGTGCGAAAGAAGTATTCTCAGAGTTCGTGACATTTTTAAGTTGTGTACTGAAAATCCATACTTGACTATGGATTCGGTAATAGCAGGTAATAACCTTTATTTTTATAGATAAATTGTAAGTCATTACTTGTTAATTATATGTATTATTAATGGTTACAAACGTGTCCTTACTTTTACATTTTTTACTGAAATGCATTTACATTCGATGTATTTTGTAATACTGTACGGTTTGATAGGGTTTTCTTGTTTTATAGTAGTGAAAGTATACCGTATGTGCTTTCTAAAAAATATTAATTTACGCACCACCTCGGACCAACTTTTTATTTATAAGTATTTAAAGTCCAAAAGTGCAAAAAGTGATTATTTTACACGTAACAATATTTTTTGTTGTGTTAGGGCCATCTGACATTATTAGGAAAACTCGTAAAGAGATATTTGATGTCATGAAGTCGCAAAATGACTTAGACATTAATGGGAAGCTGGAGTTTGCCGAAAATTACTTGATGACATTGGACTCATATAGTGAAGCAGACATGAATACAATAAAGCGTAAATTCGCAATTGTACAATCCGAAATGAAACGTAGATGGATGGCAGTTCGATCACGAATAGATCTTTTTGAAAAAAATAATAAAGATTAGTTGAATGGGGTATTTGAATTGCCGAAAATACATTTTTTTAAATTTTGTTTAAAAAAATGTTTGGAACAAAAGTTGAACAGTGTTCAGACATCTACAAACTTGGACATATAAAATTTCGAAAATATTTTTTTACAACTAATCAAGGTCACTTTGATTTTTTAATTCTTAAAATGTATTTTTTATGTCATAATGCTGTAGCTGCTCTTAAGACGAATTCAACGATATATAGTATTATGACCTTGAGACCATAAGTAACATTGCAATAGTTATGGCCAGCTTTTCGGGCCAAATACTCCACTGTGCGTCGTACGTAGTTAAAGGGTTAACCAGATTTTGCGTTAGCTCTCTGTTCTTAATCGTCTTTCGTTCATTAGGAAATTACTATAACTAGACCGTGGATTTTACTCATTTATGAACAAAAAATGGGAAAATTTCGGACTAAAATAAAATAATTTGTATAATATATACAAGGTGGGGCGTTATAGACGGTTCACCTGAATAACTCGCAAAGATATTTGAGGTACAAACGTTAGATGATCCACCCTGTATACAAATTATTAAAACTATTCAAGAGTGTTGTGGAGTCGATGCAAGCAATTCTTATCTCGCATAGAGACGCGCCATTCTACTTATAAATTTTGTAGCAGCTTCAAAATGGATATTCACGAGGTCTCGCAGCGAGAGAAGTGTCTCGCGAAAGAAAAATCGGCCGGATAGTTGATCGAGGAGCAGAACGCTGGAAAGCGGCGGCGTGGCGCGGCCCGTAGACTCGCGAGGAATGTGGGAAGCGGAAAGCGGAAAGCGAACAGCCAGGTTGCTCCCGCGAAAAACGGCGAGCGTACACTCGCGAGGAACTCGTTCATATCGATTCAGCAGTCGAAGCCCGCTTCTCGGTTTGATTACCGGAATGCCGCTCTCGATTCCGATAAACCGGCGCCGCCAACGGCCAAAGGATTACTCGAATTCTTCCGGTTCATTCGCCTCGGTCTCGAACAATGGATTCTTCGAGACGCGCCAATCCACCGGATTCCGCTGCGCAGATTTTCCAACTGGTTTTTTCGTTCGAAGATCTCGAGGACCGATTCGATCGCTGGATTCACCGTTAACACTTCGAGCGCAGAACTATCAACATCCAGCGTTCCATAAAATCAAATTGTTCCTTGTAGAACGCCGGACAATTTTTACAAAAAAGAACTTCGCCAGCTTGTGAGCGTTGAGAGACAGTTGTGTAAAATGACGGTGACTGACAATAAATTAAGAAAACTGTTATTTCAATTATTTTAAAATGATTAATTTTACAGTCATCTATTGTAAGAACCCATTTATTAAAATGAGAGTTGAAGACAATTTTCTGTCTTTTCCAAACCAAGAAGTAACTTTTGAGAGTTCCCCGGTAAATTGTTTAAAAGGGTTGTTTATTCTTTTATTTTTACTAGAATCGCATTTTAAAGGAACGCGCGTCGCTCGGGAAGGCAAGAGAGAAGCTTCTGGATGCGTCGCGCGAGGAACAAATAAGACGAAAGTCTGCCAACGGTTCAGGGGGACGCATTGAATCTTGGATGAGACGGACGACGACAAATTGAAGGATCAAAGGAGCCAGGGCGAACGTCACGCCGCGGTTTATTGTTCGACGTCTGCTGGATCACTTCCAGCCAGCTACGAGTTTCGAAGGGATAGAGGATCATCGATTAATTTGAGATCTAGTAGGTCTTCCTGTCATTGGATCATCGATTCGCCCGGGAAACGAATTTTTCTAATGGAACCTGCAAACTCCCTAGGTCTCTTTGCGTCTCGAATAATGTCACCGTGTCTAGCGATTTTTAAACCGAAAAGAATGACTTGATACTTGATTTTGAAACTTGATTGATTGATTCGAAGGGTTCGAGGAATACCGATTAATTCGAAACCTAGAAGATCTGCTGCCTACTAGTGGATCAGCCATTTGCAAGAGATAAAAATTGTTTTGAGTAGAATCTATAAAATCTATAAAATCCCTAGATCTCTTGCATCTTTCCGAATGAATCATTGGACAGGACGACTCCTGGAAAAGTGTCGTGACAGGAAATTTTCGAAGACCCGGCTCGTCCCGACAATCGAATTCTCGCACACTTCTAGACGTTAATACACGTTAGCAGCCAAGAAGATCGCGCAACAACATTTCCGTTTCCTCGGCGTCGCTCTTTTCGAAGTATCAAGCGATCGAACGGACGCGACTTAACCGGAACGCTTGATACATTCGCCTGATCGTGACTTCAGGTCGCAACAGAGTGGAACCCACGAGAGGAAATTGGGACGCCATTGCCCATTGTCTGACTATAGGAGCATCCTATCTACTTTCAAGCTTCGTTGCTCTTCGACAACCGAGATTGCGACCCGCTGTTTGCTCGTCTCGGACGCGGCGACGCGACGGACCGAACGGAACCAGCCGTTTAACATATGCAAAAAGAGTTGCGAAGTATCTTCGAGCAATTGAGAGAGACCCGTTGCATACTGAAATAGCATCCTGTCCGGCTAATTAGCTCGCTAGCCGGATTGGATTTCAATTTGAAGTCGTGGGACGAGCCGAGGGACGCGCAACGTCCGAAGAAAACCGATCGGTGTGGTTGCTGTATAACAGGGCTTCCCAAACTATGTTCCGCGGTACACCAGTATTCCGCTGAACCCGAATAGGTGTTCCGCGACAATTTGGAAAGGTCTGAAATATGAATGTATGACAAGTGTATTTGTGTACGTTTTGTAACTCGTAGGACACGTCCTGGAGTCTTTTTGTCCGGAACAGATTGTTTCGGTACACTCCCGCCAAAATACATATATAACATATTATATTTTTGTTGGATTCTTGCATGAATCTTTAGTTGATATTTTGATTTAAAACGCTTTCTACTTCTTGGGTTCCTTCCCTATTGTAAATCACGGGAAAATCCTGTTTGCTATTACGTGCGTTCGATGACGTTCCGGCAATTACGAGGGTCAATCATAAAGGCCCTTTCCTGTCCGTTTACGGGGTAACGGCTGGTTTTCTTCTAAAAAGCATGCAGGTATAAGTTCTCCTATGCAGACCTTTGCCGAACTGAAGTGCGTAGCTTAGTTCTGTACAAGCACTTCGACTAAATGGTTGCTGAGTTGACAGCATCGCGCAAGATACACTTATACATCATTTGTTTTTTCTATGTTACATCCTTGAATAAATATTGTTTAGCGTTTTTAGAAGCAAACTCTGTTCATTATTCAACAATTTTGTTATTTTTATTAGTAGGAATTACCCAACCTAAAAAATAAGCTGTGTTCCGTTAAAATTTCCGGGTTTGCGAAGTGTTCCATTGCAGAAAAAGTTTGGGAAATCCTGCTGTATAATATTCGAACTCGAGCCTGGAACTTTATCTGCGACATTAGAATAGGACATTAAAATAGTTGAATAATGTACTTAACAGCCGGTCACATGACCGGTTTCGTATTTTGTATTTTTTAATTTGTTGAAATTATAAAGAAATGCTTCCATTAGAAATTATCCAATAAAGTTCTTTATCCGAGAACGTATTATTATAAAAATCGTAAAACATCGAAATAAGTCCAGTCTTGTAATTTTTGTAAAATAAAGTATATCCGACAGAGTTTTTACCGGGTACGGTTAGTGTTATAAATTATAAAAAGTGTCAATGCATTGACATTTAATTTCTGCTTCTGGCGATTGACTTGGACAATTTTACTTCTGCATAAAGTTCCGCAGTTTCGTAATGATTGATGAAGTGAATCGAAAAGAGCGGACAGGCACTGCAACAGACAGACATTTGTACTTGTAAACGTTCGAAAATGAAATGATTGAAAAATCCTAGATTATTAAGCATCGAACGGAGATCGGGACATTAGCATTCAGCTGGCGAAGGGATCGAATTTGTTCGTCGAGGAGACCGAATTTCGCAGTCGCGGGTTCGACGCTCGCGCGGACACGTCGAGCTAATCCCGAACGGGATTTGTTCGCAAAAAGCGAAAAGTAATTTCCGCGTGCAAGACAGACGACCCTTTGTGCGACAGGGATTACCGTTTCCGCGGCTGGATTTAATTTCGCGGCGCCGCGCCGCGCCGTATCCGCGGGAATAACAATAAGCGAGCTGCAACACGGTTAGCTACGTGCGATCCGAGGCTCGCGCAATTAATTATCCCCGGAGCTGCGACGGATATCGGCGGATATCGCGCCACGCGAAATTAGTATACCATTAAACGCTTGAACAGAGAGGCGAGAGAGAGAGTCAACAAAGTCACCGAACAGCTTTATTATTAATGCCGGTCGTGATAACTTCCGATACCGCCGCAGCGACTGCTTAGCTTGCCTTAATCATTTCGAAAACGCCGATCGAGGCCATCTCGATCATTTGCGATATCGGGCAGATCACAATTGCATCGTAAATGACGCGAAATTGCATCGGAGATGATGCGATTTCAGAGGATCCTGATGGCGAGGACGGAAAGCGAACATTTTCTTCGGCGATTGCGACAAACAGGCTGGATAGAAATTTCTTTTTTATTTAACTATTCCATTGGGAGTGAACAAGAATATAAAAAAGATTTTTTAATTACTTTTTTACAGGCAGCGCACGGAGAAAAATCTGCTTGAATTGCGACAAATTGCAGCAAAGTGGAAATAATATAACCATTATTTGAAATCATAATTAAATTGTTATTATAATATAATAATTAATGACCACTAGATCCGACACCATGCGCTTATGACAAAGATGAGTACATGAAAATTAAAATAGCATAAAGATTGAGAGGTTTTAAAAATGAAGATGTATCATTCTTACCTTGTTGAAATGTTTAAACAACAATTTGAAATTTTTCATATGAATCGATGAAATATATATGATGATAAAACTTGAACGGTGACATAGAGAATGTCTGCCGAAAACATTCTCTGAAAACTAGCAAAGCAGTCGCGCCCATATCGTGAATCTCGTCTAAATGAAATTTGTGTATTTCTCAACGGCGACGTAGTAATGCAAGCTGCGAAGATCGCGTCAGAGAAAAGAGTGAAAAAGAGATAGGAGGAGAGTCGGAGGGACAAAGAACAAGAAGAATTCGTCATCGTTATTTCTCCGGAAGCCTGAGAGCATGGTCCTTGATTATTTAGCTGCAGCCGTGTGTACCCCTTTTAACAAGATTGCAGCAGGCTCCGCCGTATCTGCCGGGAACAACGAAATCGCGGCTGCATTTAGCATAATGAAGTTTTATTTGCGGACCATATGCTTTCTCGTAACGCGTTCCTCATTCTTTAACGCGATCGGGATTACTGTACCACCGTGGACTAATGCGAAACCGTGTGCGGACTAATCCTGTGCCTTTTGATCTCGGAATAGCTCGGGGAGGTTAAATACGAGATGTTCGCTTCGCTCGGAATTTAACAAGGGATTAAGTTTGTCATACAAACAACGCAGAAGGACAACAGCAAACTCGCTGGATGGACGGCGAAGTCGTCATTTATTTGAAAAATACCCTTCGTGGTTACAATAATCTATCAAATGTATATTCTCTTGTTAAATCTGTGGTTGTTCGGAAGAACGCCACATGTCACATACTTTCACTTTCGAGATGTTGCCGTTTAAAGTTTTGATCATTAATGCTTTGACATGGGACGTTGGTCAAATTGCATTGTTTTCTGAGCCTTTCCAAAGTGTTTTCATAACTTTTTTCCTGGTAAATACGTAAATCCTATACTCCAAAGCTCAATTAATGCATAAACTCTTTCTTGAAATTGTGACATGCGGCGTTTATCCTTACAACCACAGATATTTTCACAGAAAAGTTACAAGTTGATAGAATTATAAATCACGACATTCACAGCATTAATGAGAAATGAGAATTTATTATCGATCGTAAATTTGGAATAAATTTGGGATGATGTTAGCGGCGCTTATTCGATCAAATTATACACTAAATAGCAATTTTGTAGAAACTTCAAACGTTCGATTCGGGTTTGGATCGGACGTCCTAAGACATGTTTGCTATAGATTGTTTTCTATAAGAGAAAAAGAAGAAAGATGGTGTTTCGTCGTAGACCCCTAGATTCACAGCATTAATTAGACTTTCTTCGTGTGGTACATAAAATCGTCACACGTATGTGGGGCCGACATTGCGTGTTACATAATTTCGCTAGTGAATATGCTGATGCGTCTGATCATGGCCAGCCAATTCCACTGTCAGGAGAATGCAGAGGATTTTTTGAGAACTCACAGCTGTGAATAGTCCCTAGTAGCACAAAAATATTGGATAAATATTTTTTAAGCCACACTTTTTAATATGAGAAAAATATTTCTTCCTATCTTATAAGTTAGGATAAAAAAGAATATTTGGTACTTAATATAAAATAAATATTGTATGTATATTTGAATATTAAAAACAGATTGAATCAGATTCAATCTAATAGGAAGAAATATTTTTCTCATATTAAAAAGTGTGGCTTAATATTAATATTTATCCAATATTTTTGTGCTACTAGGGAGTGTTTAATGGGCTAATGAGATTTTCATGCTGACATGCTAAATACGATACCAACGAATACACCGCAAGCCATCAGCAGTTCGACGATGGTATCGGCTTGTCGTATAAATTATCAAAAGCGAAACAGCATCTCTCATCGATGAAAAATCAATAGAAATTAGCTAGGGAGGGAGGACTTCGAAAATGGTCTCGACGACCGTCGAAAAGTCTAATACATAGCTGGCAAGGGAGGCTGCGCAAACATGAGCATTGCGTTCTCAGCTGGGGCGGTCCATTGAAGAGGATCCAATCTCGGCTTTTGAAAGCCTTGCGACATGATTCGCGAAATGATCCTGCGCGGGACCTGTTATTTACGGTATTTCGCGGCCGATTATACTGGTTGCTCGCGACAGACGGATAGGAAGAGACGGAGACTGAGAAAGAGATAGAGAACCGTTTCCAATAGGTGGCACAATATTTTCCCGGGCAGTGCTCGCTTCTTAAGACCCGATCCGCGTTCCGAGAGGCCGAGCTTATAATTCCGGGAAGTCTACGGCATTTCGGGATTGAATCTTTACACTCCCGCGGCTCCATTCTCCCCGGTAATTCCAATGAATCCTCCGTGAGAGGGACGACGCCCTCTTCTCTCGTCGCGATAACGTCGTCGGGGCCTATCGAAGCGCCTTCCCTCCATTCAGCGCAGCTGTTACACGCCCTCTCTCTCTCGCTCTCTCTCGCAGAGACCACGATGACAAAGAGCCCCCGAAACGTGTACGTGCGTCGTATACCGCCAAGAAAGACAGCCACCCCGACGAACAGCCAGATGGTTCTTCCATTGACGTCTGTCTGTCTGTCTGCCTGCCCGTCTCACCTCCGTCTGTCTGTCCGACTGTCTGTCTCGATGGTTGTTTGACTGTCTGTCTGTGAGGCACTCGTCTGCAGACGCGTCCTCCGTCTGCCGCGCGCGCTTTTCCCTCGCACCTGCTGTCCAATTTCACCTCGATACTTCAACCCCTCTCATTTGCCCGATCGATTATCTGCCGGGAACAAAGGATACAGAAAAATTGATAAACTGGGCGAGCGTCTTCGACCTTCGACCGGGGACTGTCGTCTAGTCTTTCTTCTTTTCTCTAAAATTTTAAGACGATTTTTATTCTGTATAAAATTCTGCATTGTACATATTGATTATGCATAGTGTTACGTACCTACATGCATATTACTGATAATAACAACAGCAGACTAACTGATTTCTACCGGAAAATAGCGCGTACGATTATGCAAATTAGTTGAGCTAGAGCAAAGTTGGGCAGTATTTAAATACTTCTCGCCTCGGCTCTACAACGCCATCTCTGTACTACGATATGGAGTAACGAATAAACCATTAACCAACCATTAAAATTATTTAAATACCAATTGGAATAAAGGATACGTAACTTTTATTCGTTAGTCGACTTTTATTTAAATAGTTTTGTATTCGCCGAGAATGTATTCGATGAATAATAGTTACAAATTGTATTCGAAGCTTCGAATACATCGAATACATTCTCGGCGAATACAAGATTATTTAAATAAAAGTCTAATAAAAGATACTTTTATATTCGAACCTTCGAATAACGAATACAAATTTTGTATCTTTTATTCGTTATTCGTGTTACGGATGACGAACAGGTGTTCAATATCATCTCTGGCAGGAACCGTCCTAGATAAACGAACAGAGCTACTCTAGAAAAATCTATATAGCTGTTTAGTTTAGTTTAGGGCCCAAACATACGCACGAGCAACTGGTCGTTGACAAAATACGAATGTTCACTTGAAGAGTACTGACAAGTACCACCCGTCATTGCAGGCCTATATAAGCCCTTACATTTCTACTCTCGTGGGCTAGTACTGTCGTAATCACGAATCGTGTCGCGTCGTGCTGCATCTCGGAAGTCAACTACCAGTGAGATCGGGCGTTTATTTCCTTTCGAATCAAAGTTTAACCGTATAGATTCCGTAAGTTCGGTATAACATCTATTAGGCAGTGATAAGGTTGTTCCGAGACCCCCGCATTGCCAGTGCGTCAACACCGTGCATCTTAGTTTAGGTAATACCATCTTTCAATTCTTTCCATTCTAAATTCACTCAATTCGCGACAATTACGAAACTGTAATACATACGAATTCTATAGTAAGAATATATTTGTGTTCTTTGATAATTAACACGAATTCATTAAACCCACAATTATTGACCAATATCCTATTCAAGTAATTGAACGTCCCCACACGATACGATCTTACCGCTCGGATTGTATCAATTAAATTATACTAGTTACGAGGCTTACTAATTATCCTAGCGACCCCCTGATTTCGCATCAGGTTCATTCGCGACATTCCAATTGTCCAAACAGAGATTTATCCATCCTAGCGGCTCCCCAATTTCGCATTGGGTTCGTCCGCATTCTAACAGCTCCCTGGTTTCGCACCGGGTTCGTCTGTGCTCTTATACAACCTCCTAGAGGCTCCCTGACTTCGCGTCAGGTTCGTCCTCGCTGTTTATAATCCGAGCGGCTCCCCAATTTCGCATTGGGTTCGTCCGCATTCCTTAACTAACAAATTGATACCATATTCCTAGGGTAACAACCCTTCGCCGGCCACTCGTACTGCCCGCGGCCCTGGCTCGTAACATTCGAAATTTGTATTTAAATATAATTTCAAGACAATGTATTTAAATACAATTTTTGCCCAACACTGAGCTAGAGTTTAAAACAGCAAAGTGTATAGTTCTAGCTCTAGCTCTAGGTCTAGACTGTATTGTTTCAATTCATAATATGCGGCACAATATTCAGACGATCCTTAGAATATTTTAGGAAGAAGCTACGTTGCATTTGCTGAAACATTTTAAGAAGTTAGGCAATAAAACTCGATACACATTTACAACAAAAATGGTTCAGCTCAGAAAAACAGGTGTGTATACGAAAATTGATAAAACACTGAACGCTAACATCGAGAAGAATGATAAATCTCCAGAACGAAAGCTTACGTCTAACACCTTTTGAACGGCAGTGTAAGTCTGCGAGAGCTCGCTACCAAAATATACATACACATATATGTGTACGTATGTCTATCGCGTTCTCCATCGTTTCGGGAGCTAGCTCGAAAGCAGACCGTTTGACGAGCAAATCGATTCCGTTTCCCCGGCATCTTGGTTTCTTTCTCGGGGCTGCTCGCGAACCGATATACCGTCCTCCTTAAACCCGAGAACCCGAAGGACCTCGAACGCAGGAAACGGGAGCCGTTTTCCCTTCGGTCCGGCGAGGATGCAGGTGTGCCGTCACACGGACGCACACCTGTACTCGTCTTCGAGACGATTCTGAACGCGATTTCATTTGCGCCCTAAGTCTTCGAGCAATATCCTCTTGGATCGCGATCTTGGCGCACCGATGGCCTAGCAGCGATTCTCAACCAGCGTTCAAGAACAGCACCGCACAAGAGTAAATAATAAATATTGGGTTGGCGAAAAAATCATGAATTATTCTTCATATCCACCTCTTGCAAAAATGCGTCATGATTTTTCCGACAAGCCAGTAGAACGTGCGGATCTTTATGCAAAATAAAAATTGTCCCAATCAATTATGAGAAACCGAAGTTAAATGAAAATGTATTTTCTCTTTTTATGATCTAAAAAGTGCACAATAATAAAACAACGTTTTTAAATTTTTCTAATGTCTTCTCGGTTTTGTGTATGATCTATTCCATTTTATGTCTTCAACGCATACAGATCCGCAGTCTAATAACTAGACTGCGGATGTTTATGCAATTTCCAATTTTCGTAGACGAATTTTAAGAAACTCGAATCAAATAAGCCGACATGCCAATAGAACGTGCGGATCTTTATGCAAAATAAAAATTGTCCGAATCAATTATAAGAAACCAAAGTTAAATGAAAATGTATTTTCTCTTTTTGTCATCTAAAAAGTCCACAATAATAAAACAACGTTTTTAAATTTTTCTAATGTTTTCTCGGTTTTGTGTATGATCATTTTATGTCTTCAACGCATACAGATCCGCAGTCTAATAACTAGACTGCGGATGTTCGTGCAATTTCCAATTTTCGTAGACGAATTTTAAGAAACTCGAATCAAATAAGATCTTATTTTCTGCGGTAGTAGCCTTTCTAGGTCTGAAATAAATTAAAATCGTATTAAATTCTGTCACATTTCATAGCCTAGCATTTTTCGAAAATTTTCGGAAGCGATAATTGCATAAAGATCCGCAGTCTACTAATAACAAACACATGAGCCAATCAAATTACACATGAACAGATAAGTTAGTACAGGGTGACCCAGAATGTGAATTTAAAAAATAAAATAGACACTTTTGGACTAGCCTGATTCCAAGATCGAAGCATTTGTTTTGCTGCTTGTCTTTATTGTCCAAATGTTCCTCTAGATCAGGGGTCGGCAAACTTTTTTTAGAAAGGGCCAGATTGTAAAAATTTTAGGCTCGGCGGGCCAAGTAGCAAACATGAAGATATGAATGGGTTATTTTCTCATAGAGCAAAAAAACGTTTATTTTTTATATACTTTTACATAATGTTTATACAAGTTTTACTAACACTTACAAAAATACGAATAAAAGATTTACATTTACATATTGAAAACGTTATTTTTAAATAGATTCAATTTTCTAATGTGAAGATTGTAATTGTTTTTTCTGAGATAATATTTCATCATACCGGAGTTCAAAATTAGTACTTCCTATCATTAAAGTTGTTTGCAAATGCTCATTTGTTAATAATGATCTGAATTGCGATTTTACATACTTCATTTTCGAAAATGTCTTTTCGCATTGGTAAGTACTCCCAAATACGGATATAAATCCCCGTGCATATGATTTTAATTGGGCGTATTTATCTTCCGAAAGATGTTTATAAAATTGGGTTAGATCCTTTTCTTTGAACATCATTTTTAACCTATCATCATTTTGCAAATCGATCACTTCCAGTTGAAGGTGTGATGGAAGCTCCTCAATTATACAGTCAAATGGATTTTGAAAATATCAACTATCGGCCGTTGCATAATAGCGCGTAATTTGATTTAATTTTCATGTAAAAAACAGTATCATCCCGCGGGCCGGATGAAAAACAAGCGGCGGGCCGGATTTGGCCCGCGGGCCGTAGGTTGCCGACCCCTGCTCTAGATGAAAGTTACCTCTTTCGTGGAACATAGAAACAATTTTGCAGAACATCTGGGAGTTTCTGTGAACATTATGCTATGTACTCTTTTTTCGACATTAGATAACGAAGTATATAAAATTAATTTGACTACGATTAAATAGACTGCGAGAATGTGAATATCGCATCTCATCAGAGAAGACATCACATAAAATACAGCATAAACACTAGAACAAGGTGGAGGAGTCCCGAGCAGAGCAGATCGGAGGTAAACGCGTAATACGACGAGCATATTACGACGCTACAGTTTCTAGATAACAATGACATCAAACGACCCGATGGGACCGAGCTCCCGCGCCCGATAGAATCGTAATGAAAACGATCCGCGTATTAATTGGTTTTAATGTCGGCCCCGGGGCGCTCTGTTGGCCCACGACCCCGAAACCTCGAAAGAGTAGGGGAGAAATCGGTTTTAATGCCAACCCGGTCCGACCCTGCCCGAACCTTGTGTAATTCCACTATCCAAAATCGGGACACGCCTGTTGCCGTTGCTTTTGCAATCTCTGCTCGTTACACGCCCTCGATTGACAAACTTTGATGACGTTGATAATGGATACTCGGACCTGTGCCCGGCAAAACGGCTCCAACGCTGCGTGGATTGGTACCGCTGATTGCTTTCCAGTCGTTTGCACCCGGCTGACAAAATTATTTAGCGATCCTCGATAACTGTCCGGTGCTTGACTGATCCGCGATTTTTGGAAGTTCTGCGCGATCAGTGGTTGCAACATTTCCTCAGATTGCACGAAGATGTGCACGATTTCTACTAATTGTAGTCACCTAATTTACTTTTCTTTCTTTAGGTTACTTTTCTGTTGAATTGTTCCATAAAATCCCATTTTGTTTCGTAAAACAGCCAAAGAAATCGTAGATCAAGTTTTGGGGTGTCTCTAGGGGGTTGTTTAGGGTGTTTAGGAAAAATTTGTAACGTTTCTTCGTTTCTATCACGCAGAAATATCCTAGATAAAAAGGAATAATGGTTCGCGAAAGTAGGTGGTTTATGTTGGTTTGTCTTGGCGATCAACTTACTTTGTGTGTGCAGCTGACTAATCGCAATGCGCCGGCGTTTTCCTGGCCAAGACAGATTTAAGCGGAGTCTAATGTAGCTCCGGTCATGTCGGTAGCAATTTGCGCAACGATCCCTGCGTTGCAGTTAGGGATCGATGCGACCCTCCTCGAGACATTCGACGATCCTAGGCCATTCGGCGATCGCGTCTGTAGCCGGGAAATGTTCCGCAGAAATTGAAGTGGCCGGCTCTCTCGGCACGGCTCGGCTCGACTCGGCGTTTAAGTTACCCGAGACGAGGTACGGGTTTGCACGAGGCGGATTTCCAAGGGACAAGATGTCCGGCGCGACTGGAGAACGCATCTCCGAGGACGGAAAGGGGTCCTAGGTATGCGAGGGAACTCGAGGGCCGGGTGTATGTGTTTCAGACTCCATTACTTGAATTGGGATGGGAATACCGGCTGGTCCCTACACACCCTCCATATTTCGGGCGAATGTTCGCGCCCATCGTCTTCCTTCTAGCAGCCTGCTGCTGTTCATCCACCGCCCCTACCCCCACCCCCCATAAGGAGGAAATATACACGGGGAGAGATCGTCCTATTTTCTTCGGTCTCTCCCCTGTTCCCTATTTTCGGGATTCCAGACGGCCGGTCTCCCGGAAACGGGCAGCTTCCATGCGACTCCGCGACCTATCGTCTGGATCTCACGGCTCTTGATTGGTATTCCTGGCAGCCGGACGTTTTTCTGCGCCGGACTGTTTGGGGAATACATTCGGCTCAAGAATTTAATTCTCGTCCACGCTGCACCGGAACCGCTTCCTTGGATTAATTCAATGCTGTTACGTCGGTTCGCGTATCAACGGGCAACTGCGAATGAATACTGCGAATGAGTACCCCGGTTGGAAAAATAGAGAGGGTCCCCTGTCGTGTTTGTTTCGACAATCTACTTGGGCGTTGTCTGAAATTTCACGAAGTCCCCCAACTTCAAATCGGTTAATTAACCAGTAAACAATTTAGGTGGTTCGGAACCCACCTTTATAAACTGTAGGTCCCGCTGAAAAGGCGATAGTGGTGAAAGTGGAAAGATTGAAAGTAATTAAAAAAACAAATAACCTGTAAACAATTTGGTATTTGAAGAAGTGGCAACTTTTATGATTGTACAGATACTTAGGCTGTTTAGGCAGTTACTCATCGATTGTTCACAGTGTATTCTTAATGGTACAATCCTCAGTTTACATTCTTCACTACTCTTAGGGTGAATGCACAGCCAGCATTCAACGTTGAACCGCTCAAACCTCCTCAAACGAGCTCAAACTCGCGCTCAGCGAGCTTCGCCCAGAAACGGAAGGGGTTGAAAATGTTATTTCCGAAGTGGCCAGACGAGTGGCAGTTTGTTCACTGATAGACAGTGTCCGGGAAGAAGAAGCAGCGAAGGGCTCGAACAAGGTTGATCATGGTCGATGGTCGTTGGCTACGTCACGTACAGGGCAACAGAATCGCTGGCAGCATGTGGGTACGTGTTCGCAGCGAAATAGATTCGCAGACGCTGGGACTACTGGTCCTCTCTCTCTTTCGCCACGAAATTACGTCGGATCCGAGAATTATCGACAGGACTTTCGTGCTGCTTCGAGGAGAGCACAGCCGCCCCGGGTTTCTAGAGGGTGAAAGGCAGGTGCTGGTAATGGTCCAAGTTCGCGGGGGAAAGAAACCTCGGAAAGGGTTCGACGTCCTGCCGCGCAAAACTCGGGAATTATCGCGTCCCACGAATTTATTTCTATAGAATTCGAGCAAAGCCCGCGTGAGCACACCGCGCAGAGACCGTGCCCCGGTGACTCGATCTATGGGGCCGTGGGATCCCCGTAGACTGCCTGGTTCTCACGTAACTACCGACTAGCGAAGTTTCGAATCAGGTGGGACTATCTTCGGGAACCGCCAGTCGTAAATACGCCTCGCGCAATCTTAACCGTAGAAGTTGGGGCCTTGCGAGATTTACAGGGTCTACTTGATAGTACGACGAGTATGGCGCCGGAGACGCGCTGCGATCAGGATTAGTGGGAAGTCTACCGGTCTCGGACTCGTTTCGCCGTTCCGATCGGCGACGAGCTGCTCCCGAGCGTGATCCTACATTTTATTGATGTTCAGGCGGTGCTAACTTTCTGCTTAGGATCGTTTACGCACGGCGATCCGATCGCGTGTCGTCTATAAAATCTTTCCGGAATGTGAGAGTTCAGTTAATTCGATCGCTCCGATGCGAGCACTATTTCGTTAAAATTTCATTGTTTCCTGAGCTTTGTGTCATTCTTTCATTCTTCGAATGCCAAGTCAAGTTCAAGATGAGAAATGAGAGGGTTAAGAACATAGTGATGGCAGTTTTGACTTGTTTCTTTATTAGAAAAACGAATTGCAGCGAGGCCCCAGAGGATTGATCGACGAACCGTTTCGAAAAAGGGGGAAGTTATTTCGAAACAGTCGAGCCGAATAAAGCGATCTGCAGAGCACGCGGCGGCGTGGCGGCTACGCGGAATTCCCAGGCCGTATCTTAACCGTAGAAGTTGGGGCCTTGCGAGATTTACAGGGTCTACTTGATAGTACGACGAGTATGGCGGCGGAGACGCGCTGCGATCAGGATTAGTGGGAAGTCTACCGGTCTCGGACTCGTTTCGCCGTTCCGATCGGCGACGAGCTGCTCCCGAGCGTGATCCTGCATTTTATTGATGTTCAGGCGGTGCTAACTTTCTGCTTAGGATCGTTTACGCACGGCAATACGATCGCGTGTCGTCTACAAAATCGTTTCGGAATGTGAGAGTTCAGCTAGGTTAATTCGATCGCCCCGATGCGAGCACTATTTCGTTAAAGTTTCATTGTTTCCTGAGCTTTGTGTCATTCTTTTATCCTTCAAATGCCAAGTCAAGTTCAAGACGAGAAATGAGAGGGTTAAGAACATAGTGATGGCAGTTTTGACTTGTTCCTTTATTAGAAAAACGGATTGCAGCGAGGCCCCAGAGGATTGATCGACGAACCGTTTCGAAAAAGGGGGAAGTTATTTCGAAACAGTCGAGCCGAATAAAGCGATCTGCAGAGCACGCGGCGGCGTGGCGGCTACGCGGAATTTCCGGGCTTATCTTAACCGTAGAAGTTGGGGCCTTGCGAGATTTACAGGGTCTACTTGATAGTACGACGAGTATGGCGGCGGAGACGCGCTGCGATCAGGATTAGTGGGAAGTCTACCGGTCTCGGACTCGTTTCGCCGTTCCGATCGGCGACGAGCTGCTCCCGAGCGTGATCCTGCATTTTATTGATGTTCAGGCGGTGCTAACTTTCTGCTTAGGATCGTTTACGCACGGCGATCCGATCGCGTGTCGTCTATAAAATCTTTCCGGAATGTGAGAGTTCAGTTAATTCGATCGCCCCGATGCGAGCACTATTTCGTTAAAGTTTCATTGTTTCCTGAACTTTGTGTCATTCTTTCATTCTTCGAATGCCAAGTCAAGTTGAAGACGAGAAATGAGAGGGTTAAGAACATAGTGATGGCAGTTTTGACTTGTTCCTTTATTAGAAAAACGGATTGCAGCGAGGCCCCAGAGGATTGATCGACGATCCGTTTCGAAAAAGGGGGAAGTTATTTCGAAACAGTCGAGCCAAATAAAGCGATCTGCAGAGCACGCGGCGGCGTGGCGGCTACGCGAATTCCCGGGCCGGGGTTGGAACTAATAAAACAGCACCGAAAGAAGTTGCTGGCAGGCGGAGAGCACGAAGCAGCCCGCCGCGGCGCGGCGCGCTGGGAGGAGAGGCGGCTCGACGGCAGTTCGATTTTATTCGGTCGGTACCCGAAGGAGGTCGCATCAAAATTTGATCAAGCGGTTCATAAATCGTAATCGACGGCCGGTTATTCTCGTGAAGGTCGATCCGCCGGAAAATTTCGTTTCCAGGGCGTCGCATGAAACTTCTATCGGCGCAATTCAGCCCCGGCGGGATCTCGGAAGTTTCAGCGATTACATCCCAGATTGAAATTCTATTTGGCGCGGAGCGGGGGCGTCCGGTCGAGCGCAAACACCGCTCGCTCCTAGAGAGAAAGAGAAAGAGAGAAGAGAGAGCTGTGTGATATCGTGTGCTGCGTTCCTTGTACAGGTCCTCTCGTCGTTGGACGACCCTCTGCGCCCCGACCCGCGGAAAATAAAACTCCGCCCAAGAGTTTTATCGCGTGTTTACTTCATCGTAATTGCTATATCAACCAGCGGCGAACGAAAAACGAGAGGAACGACGCGACGTTCCCGGCACCGTACCCGATGCGCGACCCGCGGTAACGAGTTTACCTCGAGGCAGAGCAAGAATAACACACGGTTTTTCCGACGGCACCAAACATTTCTCTACTCCCTCTCCCTCTCCCGCACTCTTTTTTGTTGTTGTTGTTTAATCCTCTCCCCATTCGAAAAGTGGACGACCCGCGTGAAAACCGTTTGCCCGCCAGGTCCTCTCCCTCTTGGAAAACGGCGAGCGGGACAGAGCAAACACATTCGGGAATTTGGAAATTTTGCGCGCGTGAGAGCTCCCCAGCAAGACCGACCGAAATATCGCACTTAGTTTCGACAGCGATCTCGTTCTGCGAGCCCTTTTAGTGCTTTTAAAAGCTTCGACCGGCCGCGGTCTAATAGGGGGTAGAGCGGACGTTGTTTGTTATCAAACGCGCCGTGCGTACATGGGTGCTCTTTGCCGTTTAATATCGAGTTAGATTTTATGCATTTATGGGAAAACCGAGTAGGTGTCACTAAAAACAGTAACGACGTGTTAAATTAGAACAATCTAAAAACATTGTATTATTTTCAGCTTATTGAAGACACTGGAGGTCAGACATTTTTTAAAGACATTAGAACAATTTAAAATTATTCTGTTATTTTCAACTTATCGAAGACATTGAAGATGAAAATAATTTTCTATTTCACTTCAGCTTGCGGCAATGCGGGTAGAATTTATGGCAAATATTGATGGCATCTGTTGCGTGAAACGGTAGCCGTATAGAAGTCTCTTTCTTCGTATAGAATCCGCAGTGACTAGGATTGCAAGCCACTGAACTTGAACATTATTTCTTTCCTTCTGTTGTCGATATTTAACACTCGTACTACTTTCTTAAAATTGTTTTCACGTCGCATTCAACTGCTATGGTTATTTCGAAGGATTTCCAATTTTTTCTTTTACAGTTTCTTTCACAAGTGTTGCGGTGAGATGGCAAGAAGGTATCTGGCAGCAGGGTCGCCAGATGAGGGGAGGGAGCACGAGTTGAAGGGAAAAGTTGCCTTCTCCCAGTCCAGAGTTGGGAATTAATCGATTAAAATTTTAATTATGATTGATTCATTAATGTGTGGGATAAAAAAAAGAAATCATCTGAAAATCGATTGAAAAATCATCTAAAAATCACGAAAAAACACGAAACTAGACTATAGGAACACGAGAATGTCGAAGTGCTACAGTTACTCGACAACAGTGGACTTATTCGTAGATTAAAAAGGATGAAACCTTTTGAACTAGTGTAACTTAAGCTAAGCCAACTTAGAGTATTTAAAACATGTTTAAGAAGTGTTTCAAACATATGTAGAGCACGCCATTGGGAGTACATCCATTAACCGCGAAGACTTACCTAGATTTAAGCCTTTAGACCTACATTTAAGTAAAAATTGTTCTAACCAAATCGCTAGATAGTGGAAACTGGTTGCACTGTATGCGCCAAGTGCGTAATAACTTAAAAAAAAACCACAGTACATGTTGCCATAGAAATCCTATGAAATCTGAATAAATCCAATCCTGTTATTACTATAAGAGAATATACTACACCAGTTTTGTTTAGGGCTCGGTAATTCCAGAATTTGACGAGCACAACTAAATTCTGATCATTGCGGCTGCAAAGAAAATCGTACGGCGACGCGGTTGAAAGAAAATTTCATCGACTGTGTGCATCGAACAGAAGTTCGTCGAAAACTAGCATAACGTCGTCGGAGAGCTGGTTCTTACTCGGCGTGCACACGCCGATCGGATATATTCGGCGCAGCTCCTTTGACAATCGATTTCCCATTCGTGACGAATAAAATTGTAATCTATCGCGAAGTGGTCGGTCTCGTAACGATCGCCGGCGACGATACGAGAAATGGAAGAAGCCTTACGAGACGGTCATAAAGCAGACACGCGGGCCAAATCGATAAGGATCGAGAGGAATAAGTGTAGGTACGTCGAAGGCTCGGTTATCGTGCGGACTCGCTTATATGCTGGTTCGATGACTGCCGAATGGGGAGCGCGCGGCCGAATAAAAAGAAAGTAAAAGGAGAGCCCCGCCAGTTTCTTATTCGAAATAGATCCGCGTCCCCTGAAGACGCCCATAAACTTCTTGCCGGAGAGGAGATTGATCTCCGCCGCGATAAAAACGACAAATTGAAGGAGCCACTTCAATCCTTTGCGGACGAGAATCATTCCTTGTGTACTTTCACAACTACATTATACAAAATATAGCTCGGCAGTTCGCCACACAACAAAGTTCCCAGCTGACCCAGAAGTGTAAAATAACCTAACCCGAACCCGAGCTAGTCCAAGTTACAAGATTTACTAGCGAGGAAGTGAAATGGTTCTCCGGCAACCTCTACAATCACAAACGCCTATTCGCCTCGAGACACGTTTGCTTCTCCATGGAAAATATGAAATAAATTCTGGAGGGTTCCCGAGACCTACCGAATGGCTTTCAGCGAATAATTAATCGCAAATTAGCCTGCAGCAATCTGAAAACCGCGGTGGACCGGTTGCGAGCGGTGTAGAGCGGCGGCTGAAGATTTACAAGCCCCTTAAATCGTGGAGCAACCCTCTCGCAGGGCCCGGCTAGCGTTAAATTTCCCCCGGCCGAAAAACTATAAGTTTCGCCGGAATATCTTCACCGACGTGAGATGCATTCGCCATCGCGTATACATCAAATGGGGGCCGGAGCGGTCGCGCGCGTGTGTGTGAGTTTTACAGGATTTTACAGGCTCGGGGAGTGAGAGACGGGCAGGTGTGCGGGGCAAAAACGAGCCACCGTTCGGCCACACACGGTCGTACCGTGGCGAACCGGGGCTCGTGGTGTGTTGTACACGCGTTTTCCTTAGGCGAACCATTCACGGTGGCGTGGCGCGCAACATCCAGGATGCGCTGGCCGGACCAGCACTTTGCGGCACGATTTATAGAGCATTAAACCAACACGCGACTGAGCAACCGCTCGCTGCAAACTCTTCCTGCCCCGCTTATAAATATGGCCCCTCCACCGCCTGGAAAATTGCTGTTCCACCGAACACACTGCAGAACAATCGACGGAACATCCAGCACGGCTGCATATCTCCGTTTTTTCCATCAGCGAAACGCTGCACAGCACAATTAGGAAAATACAGCGTTCCCTCGATTGATGTGAATTTCTGGTATGCGGATGACGTGACTTTTTTATCCCCACTACTAGGGGGTTCCCTAGGGTGTTTAAATTGGGGTTTTATGATACTCGATGTATCGTTCTCAGGTATGGAATAGCATTAGTACAATACAACAATTTCCTTCGTCGTTTACAATTGGGAAAGTTATCCAAAAAATCTATGTTCGGCACACGTAAAAAAACGTAGTAGTAACCATTTCGTTTCCTGATACTCGATACTCCCGAGGTTCTCACAACAATCGCGAGAACACTGTAGCCCGTTGTTTTAGATTTTTATGGAAACATTGCTTCGATAACGATGCAGGTGAATCGATTATTGGAGGAGCTCAAAGAATTATAAATGTGTTACGAGCCAGGGCCGCGAGCAGCACGAGTGGCCGGCGAAGGGTTGTTACCCTAGGAATATGGTATCAATTTGTTAGTTAAGGAATGCGGACGAACCCAATGCGAAATTGGGGAGCCGCTAGTATTATAGACAGCGAGGACGAACCTGACGCGAAGTCAGGGAGCCTCTAGGTGGTTGTATAAGAGCACAGACGAACCTGATGCGAAACCAGGGAGCTGTTAGGACGCGGACGAACCCAATTCGAAATTGGGGAGCCGCTAGGATGGATAAATCTCTGTTTGGACAATTGGAATGTCGCGAATGAACCTGATGCGAAATCGGGGAGTCGCTAGGATAACACTGTCCAACACTAAATTTGTTCCCTACTTACTGTTGGGACCTTCGTATAGAGTTTTTTGCGCTGATTCCGAATCTGTTTTTAATTTTCTTCCTATACGCACAGTTTTTGAGAAACATGACTTTGAAAAAAAAACATATTTTTCAATTTTAAACAAATATTGCAGTGTTATCATAAAAGATACTGAATTGTTCTTTATAGCAAAAGATTCTGTAGACTTTCCCGAATACAGCGATATCAAATATTAATACATTATGATTGTTTAAACATGTTTAAATAATCACTAAATGCGGAGAGACACCACTTTTGCACCAATTTTTGAGGATATTTTTCAATTTATCTCAAAAAGTAAGGGTCCAGCGGAAAATCGAACTGTACCATGCAATAGAGCAGACTTTTATCTTGAGAAACCCCTCTTTGAAGTTTGAAACGTCGATGTTTTTTTCGAACCAGAAAGCAAAATATCTTCGCCCGACATGAGTTGCCGCCAGTGGCGCTCGCCATTACAACGGTCGTTCGCCGCTCCGTATCCCGTCGCTGCGCCGTATCTCGTCCCGAGCGCCACTGGCGGCAACTCATGTCGGGCGAAGATATTTTGCTTTCTGGTTCGAAAAAAACGTCGACGATCCAAACTTGACAGGGTGACTTCTCAAGATAAAAGTCTGCTCTATCGAGTGGTATAGTTCGATTTTCCGCCGGACCCTTATTTTTTAAGATAAATTGAAAAATATCCTCAAAAATTGGTGCAAAAGTGGCGTCTCTCCGCCTTTAATGATTGTTTAAACATGTTTAAACATTCATAATGTATTAATATTGCATATCCCTGTATTCGGGAAAGTCTACACAATGTTTTGCTGCAATGAACAATTCAATATCTTTTATAATAACATCACAATATTTGTTTAAAGTTGAAAAATATGTTTTTTTTTAAAAGCCATGTTCCTCAAAAACTGTGCGTATAGGCAAAAAATTAAAAACAGATTCGGAATCGGCGCAAAAAACTCTATAAGAAGGACCCAACAGTAATTAGGGAACATAAAAAAAGTTGAAATTTGTTGGACAGTGTAATTAGTAAGCCTCGTAACTAGTATAATTTAATTGATACAATCCGAGCGGTAAGATTGTATCGTGTAGGGACGTTCAATTACTTGATTAGGATATTGGACAATAATTGTGGGTTTAATGAATTCGTGTTAATTATTAAAGAACACAAATATATTCTTACTATAGAATTCGTATGTATTACAGTTGTGTAATTGTCGCGAATTGAATGAATTTAGAATGGAAAGAATTGAAAGATGGTATTACCTAAACTAAGATGCACGGTGTTGACGCACTGGCAATGCGGGGGACTCGGAACAACCTTATCACTGCCTAATAGATGTTATACCGAACTTACGGAATCTATACGGTTAACCTTTGATTCGAAAGGAACAAACGCCCGATCTCACTGGTAGTTGACTTCCGAGATGCAGCACGACGCGACACGATTCGTGATTACGACAGTACTAGCCCACGAGAGTAGAAATGCAAGGGCTTATATAGGCCTGCAATGACCTGTGGTATTTGTCAGTACTCTTCAAGTGAACATTCGTATCTTGTCAACGACCAGTTGGTAGTGCGTATGTTTGGGCCCTAAACTAAACTAAACAGCTATGTAGATTTTTCTAGGGTAGCTCTGTTCGTTTATCTAGGACGGTTCCTGTCAGAGATGATGTTGAACACCTGTTCGTCATCCGTAACAAATGTGATGTTTCTATGGGGTAGTAGCTAAAGAAAATTTCAAACTTAGGTTGTTCCATACCCTGGTAATTGACTCGGCTACGACTTGTTCATTGCACTTGTATGCTTAGAAGGGTTCCACGATTTTCCAAGAGGCCCACACGGTGGAAATTGAACGAAATCAAAGAAAATTTCAAGCCAACGTTTCAAACACCTTGGTTAATCGACTCAGCGGTTATTTGTCGCATCTTAAATGTAAGGTTTTGCCGGAAATTGCACTGTAAACTGGGTTTATGATAGGACACGCAGTTGCGCAAAGTTTATCCGGCCACGTGTGCCTGTGGGTGTATGCACAGGACCACGCACGTCCACAAATTAACGTGTTCCCGTGTGTCTATAGCTGTTTGCATGGACACCGGGGAGCGGGGATATACGCGTGCGCGTGTAATATTTATGTGTTCAGGTGTGTGTATGTGGTTCCGCGCGTACATCGCAACCCGCGTAATTAATCCTGCGCGAGGGCACGCGGCCGGAACGTACTAATTATCCACTTCTCGCGCGACCGCGCCGCGCCATCGAAGCAGACGTGGCCGCCACTGATCCGCCACTGATAGAATCCTGCTAACAGAGATGATCATTCGCGATCGGGACTGTCGCTGTTTTTCGAATGCTCCTCCATGCAATTTCTAAACCGGGCCGCCACAATTAATCCTAATTCCTCTGCAATTAATCGCAATTAGACTTCCACTGTAAACACAATTAATTGATGTTTCGATGACACTGTTAAAGGTGTACGTCGCGTCGTGAGCAACGGACATTACGTAATCTGTCCGTGATTTTTGCGCGGAAAGACTACTCTAGAATTCAACTGATTGCAAGCAGAGTTAATTTAACTAGTACAGCAGAGTGGTTTGCATTTTTACTGCATACATTTGTAATTATAAATTAATTGAGATTTCCTGTGAAGATGTCACTGTGAAATCAGCAGAGAAATCCCAGAAAGTTGAATCAACTTTTTTAATGAAACCGTGCATTATTGACGCTGCTTTTAGAATATTGGCAATTAAATTTACAGCACGTGCCGGAATTTGCCAAATCGATAAACTAGTGCGACACGTTAATTAAACGAGCTTGAATTATTGACACTTCACCTGTCGGAAGACTATTAATAAGCTTTTCGATAATTATATTGTACCCAATGGAAGTTTAAAAGTCTTTTTCTAAAGTTGAAGAATCTATTCAAAAATCCCCAGCCGTGGGACAGACGACCACAAATTGTGGAATAGTTGACGGTGGATTCGTTTTCCTAATGCTACAGAAAAATCTGGATATCCTAAACGACGATAGTCATTCTTCGTATTGTTTTCGAGCGGCCACAGTTGCCGTCTGCTAGACCAATTATCGGTGAAAGGGTTAGGTAGGTCATAGGATCGAAGCTCAAGCGATATAACAGGAAGCTATTCTTCTTCCCGATACGCTTCGCTGTCATCCGATCGATAGTTTCGTCGCGGCTCTGAAAAGAGTACGGTAGGTTCTTGCTGATTGCACTCCCAATCAAATGTACGTTCCTTACACAAATCTTGTCCGTTGCGTTTTATTCGCGCAGGGTTGGGAATGTAGCTTAACGAAAATGGCAATTTCGTGATTTTAAGTTCTTCATGTTGTTACATGTACAGGGTGTATAAAAAGTAATGGTCATCCGTTCTAGGGGTGAATCTACACCTCCGAATCGGTGGAGATTTCAAAGAGAAACTTGCCGCAAAATTGTTTAGAACACAAAAATTGTTGTTAAAGTTTTTTCTACATCAACACCTTCTACTCTCCAGAGAAACAGCAACCCCCCCTCCGTTATTCGCATTGCTCCTGCCTCTCTTCGTCTTCGGGCCCTCCGCCACTCCTGTCCTTGGCTCTTCATGTCACTACAGTACCTACTGTAGCGGTAACAGCTTCCTCCCCCCTGCTCGAGTTGCACTTGTTTGGGAAAGCCTTGATGTCTTTGCTAATTTCCTGTTTTTTATTGCTGGAGAGAAGGTCGATCTTTCTCGTCTACGTCTGCCGGGAAGAAGAACGGGGTCGAGGTGTGCTCGGTTAAATCGGCCGATTCAGACTTTATGGCTGGTCTTAAAGCAGACGCCGCGAGCAGGATTGATAGCGCGATGGGATTGATTCAAGGCTCGGCCGTGGAACCACGTGTTCCAGGACGCCTCGAACGTTACCTGGTGAGTTATCGGCACCCGACCGATTCTTTACTGCTTATTGATTCCCGAACAAACCGGAGAAAGCAGACTCCGGTGGATCCGGACACAACTGCCCTCCTCTCTTCCCTCCCGCGTTATAATAACTCGACAACTTTCCCTGCGAATCGTACTCCGATGCTCGACCCCTCGCATTATCGACACTGGATCACCCGATCGACGTCCTACTCTCGACTCCGTCATTCCTTAGTTTTCAATTCCCTCGAAATTCTCGCCGAACAGTTCGCTCGTGTACCTTCCCGGCGACTTTCTTGGCCAATCATTGTTCTACAACCAACAACTTCTATCTATCAATCTTGAATCTATTTTTATATTATTGCGTGATAACGAAATCTTGAATGAAGTTTTATAATCGTAGAAAACTTACAGAATTATTGATAATGTTCAAATATTAATAACCACACTAGTTCAGATGATAACGAAATGAAATCTGTGTGAAAGTGCTCTGTATACCGACTTGAAAACACAATTTCTTTGAAACAATAATTCTAATTTTCGATCGTAAATGTTAACAAACCAACCAAGATAAAGGTTCAAAACAGAACCGAAACGTCGAAGTAAATCTTTTGCAAAATTGCTATATAATTACTGCAGTAATTGATCGAAACGGTAGCGCCGAAAGCATTTTCTTTGTTAATTCCTTGAAACACTTGGAAATCGCTAATGAATGAACGCTGTTTCAGAGACTCTGAGGACGCAAAGCGTGCTATAAAATCTCTTGACTTTCGATGAAGTGGAGTACTTCACGGGTGTCCAAATAAACAAGAAACAAAAGTGAAACCTTATTCTTCAGATCTTTAACCACGTCGGACAACAAAAATTATACGACGCACGCAAAATTTTTAAATCGAATTTTTCCGACTTTCGAGTCAAATATCCCACTGTGCGACGATGCTTTGAGAATGAAATCGATCGGTGATGGGTCGTTTCCGAAATTCGGAGTGCCGACGATTGGCAACGGACGCAGGACAAAAGTTGTTCTCGCAGGTAGCCTGCGAGACGTCCAGTGGAAGCTGGCGGGAACGTACTCCGGATGAAATTCCCCGCTACTCTACCAGGAGAGCCGTTGTTGTATACCTTCTTATCCTCGGCAAACACAAAGAACAATCGGAAAGCAAACCCTCCGCCCCCTCCCCCGATCATCCCAAAGAACAAACGTTTCGGACGTTACCCCGGGGCTTGCCCTTAACTCGTCCAAGGAACGATTTCTCCCTCGGAAGAAGTGCACGTATCAATAACGCGACGCTGCACAGTCACAGGGGCATCTCTTTCTCTCTCTATTTCGTGGATGCAGTTTCGAGTGGCTACGAGAAGAGAGAAAGGGAGAGAGAGAGAGAGATAGACAAATAGCAAGAGGCCCTCCCAGCGACGAAGGGGAACGATAAAGGGGGCGACTCGACTTTGAGCTCCACTGACCCGTGTAACGTCCGTACAGCCTCCTCTATCTGTACTTTACAATCGAGGGTTTTATTGAAATCTCACCGCGCTCCCTATATAAACTCGAACAGACATTTTTATCCGGCGGATAAATTTCCCTGGCCCTCTTCAGCCGCCCACGCCGAGCGCAGGCATCCTCTCTTCCTCCTTCGTGTCGCTGTGTCTGTGTCCGTGCTAGCCCCGACTCCGAGACCGACCCACCGGCCAGGAATTATTGGCAAGATATGAAAGGACCGAAGTTATTGCTGATAGCAACCGGGCATACGTTCCGGAAGAGCATTGTGCCATCTCCCGTGGGCAATTCGTGCCCCCAGACCCGAATGCTTTCATTGTTTCGCGACCACTGTGGGCTGGAAAACCCGTTTCTTTTTTTGGTCGAAATTATTTTAGAGTTATTTCAAGGTTTAGGGTTGCATTACAGCAATTCGTTAAATGCGTCTGGACATCGGCTAGAGTATTACGAAATCAGAATTATAAAAAAGCATTTGAAAAATCGAGGTGATCTCCATTTTCTAGAGAAATTTTTTTCGAAATTTTTTTGCGTAGAGAAGCGAATACTCGTCAACTTTTGTTTGAAACATTTTTTGCCGGATCATCGGAAACGTTTAAAAATCGTGCTAACTGGGTCCAGTGGTCCGGAAAGTGTTTTGTGTGGGAAAAATAAAAAGTACCTCTACGTCGATCTATTTTCAACGAAAATGCCATTTACGTAAGTAACACGAATAAAGTAAAAAAATGTTCGAAACAAAGAATAGGTGAACATTGTAAAAATACAGCTCTACGCCACCCAAGGCCACCGGCACTCCCGGTTAGCATAGATTGGCTCCGGATCTCGAGGATAATCGAGGATTAAACGCGAGTTCTAATTTACAGCGACCGGGCCCCCGCTTTAAAGAGCCGGCGAATCAACCCGGAGATGGATCTCTTTGATCTCGCGCCGATATTAAAGCGCGAAGCGAGAGCTAATTATGATAATAGCGTCTTTAATGGGCGCATTAAGTTTATTAAGGAATGAGAGAAACGACCGGGTAAAGATAACGTCGAGGAGAACCGCTTCGGATCGCGAGTTAATGTCTCGCGGAACGAATACCAGAACGCGGGGATGGAAGCTAAGAAACAATGGTTAATCTCGCAAATGTATACAGGGCGCGTCAAAAATTAGTCCTCATCATAAATTGCATTGCTAAGAATTTTCAATCTCCCACTCTGGACCGACGATTTCACTTTGACAGTCATTAGTTATTAAAGGTGAATATTTTCGAGCAAATTTGCTTTGTGGTATTAATGATCGAACCTTGCGCCGAAATCAAAAAATTTTATATTCATTTTTCGATCGAGAAATATTCACCTTTATCATGGATGGCGAAACATTTACAAACGCTGAAGGAAACAACAGCATTTGCTTTGTGGTATTAATGATCGAACCTTGCGCCGAAGTCAAAACATTATATATTAGTTATTAACGTTCGTATCATTTCACTGATATACCATAGTAACACAATATCGTATTGCTTTAATATGAATTCCAACCGGGATGGTTCAACTAAATGGGAAAATTCCTAATTTTTAGGGACCCGTGCGCTGCGCAGTCGGAAATGCATACCGTCGTTTATGAAAGTAAAAATGACCCTCGCTTTTCATGCACATTTTCGTTGAAATTCATAATACTCTGTAATTTGTAGGGAATTGGAAGCCGTCGAACTTTCGCTCGAATTTTAATACGGAAGAAAATAGCTAGTGCGGTAACATAAATTGTGAAGAAAATCGCTAAATCATTTTTGGTAATGTATTAAAAATATTACCGAGAGAAGGTATAAATCAACTGGAAATACGGTAGCGTAGCAGATGCCGAATCTCGATCTCCGAACGAATAAATCAGATTTAAAATTAGTATCTACTGGTTTCAGCGAAATGAATAAGTTAACCGAAGACGTTCGTTTTTGGTATACCAAGCTGACCTGATTACTTATTGATACCGTGCCAATGGAATAACTTATTTGCCGCGTTCGGTTTTCGGAAAAGACTTTAATAACATGTAACAAGATTTACGTTTCGCGAGCAATCCGATGGAAACCTCGATTCGGCGATCGAATTTCTGATTGGATAAAACGCGCCTGTTTACATTCGCGGAGACGTCCGTTATTTAATAATTATCGATACGTTATCGGGGAATGGCGCGCAATTATATTTCCGACCTCCGGCGAAATTCTCTCTCTTCCCGTTTCTCTAATCGAAAAACCTGGACACACACGGTTCCTTCGGTTCCCGTTTTCCAGTTAGCAGCGTGAGCCGGCCGCGTTCCAGTTTCACGGGGTGCATTTCTAAGGGCGCGCGTTCGATGGTTGCCGGCTTATTAATAGCGACGCGGCTCGGTGCACTTTCAAGAGTCCGTATATCTTGGGATACGTACTGTTGGATGGACGGATGGATGGATGAATGAACGGGCAACCGCGCTACAAAGATCCGACCGTGTACAACCCGCCGACGTTCTACAGCGTTAAATGATGCGAACTGTGTATCGCGATTCAATGCTCCACAAAAATTCACTTCAAGGACCCAATTTTCCGGCCTGTCCCCCCTTGACCCGCCAGATGGCAATCCTTCTTTGATCTCGCTAATCGTGAATTCCCAATGAGTTCCCATAGAAAATGATTTCCCGCAGAACAGTACGCAATCTTCAATTTTCTGATTATCTCGCAATTCCAGTAAAAACTACACAGTGTGTCCCGGTATTGATGGAACAACGCGTGATTCTACATTCGAAAAGTTGTTGACGGCACTAGAACAAGCTGATAAGCGTATTGTCGTTCCCTTCTCCGATTTACTCTTGTAAATACAAATGTAGTCAGAGTACTAACGATTTCAAATTGTAGCAGGGTCAGTTTGAAGGCAAGGAGTACTTTCAGTATTATATTGGGGACAGGGTTGCACCATGGTTCTCGGGCAGAGGTTTATCACGAAAATTTATTGTAACATTAAATCGTTGTAAATCAGATCATTATCATCTTGCAGCTTCCCTTTCACGCCTACATATAATAAATGATTCCAAATGTAACCGCGACTACGAGGTTCAAGATCTTAACCATATCGTTTGGAAATATACCTTGTTGGAATCACAAAGAGTTGATCTTATGAAAAGATTAAGCAAGCTCAATTTGTTCTACCCTTAAATATCAGATCATTACTTTATGAACCGAATATTCAGGCATGTCATCTTCTTTTAAATGTTTTCAAGCAATGTAATTTAATGATTTAAAGTTATGTACTTAACGCGTTATATTCTGCTGTACCTATACTACTAGTGCATAACTGTAAGATGTTATATCAAACAAAGGTACAGGGTGTCCCAAAATTCCTGAACATCCCCGAAATGGGAGGTTCAGACCTTATGTTAATCCTAATGTATAGCTTTATAAACCCCTATGGGGAGTTCCACTTAAGCTGTCAATAAAAAAAAAATAAGTCGAAAGTACGCAATGAATTTTTTTTATTTGACACTTTATATTCCAGAAAATCGAGTTTGAAAATTCGGCGAACACGTGGGTTATTGGATAGGAAATCGTCTCAATCGTCTGATCATGACCTACTGATTCTACTTCTTATAAATGCTCAGCACGCAAACTTGACGAATCTTCAAAGTCGATTTCCTCGAACATAAAGCCGTAAACGAAACAATGTTATTCCTTTTTTTCGACTTATTTTCTCCTTTAGAATCACCCTCTCCACGACTGTACCATCAATGCTGGGATACTGTTTGTCGTATACCGACTATTATACACCAGCTGTGCAGTTCGTTGACCTGACCGTACATCCCTTAGCTTCCGGCACTGCCGTATGCCGGAAGCCAGAATAGGGCAATAATCAACTAATATTCAAAAATGGCTAATAGTCTTTTCGAATGTTAAGTCATAGCAAAATAGTCATTAGTCAAAACTTTTTGATTTTTTAGTGATAACTAATTATTAATATTAATGTATGTTAATCGCACAATAGTGACGGATGACTAAAGATTGATGACTGAGCATCAACTACTAATTCACTAATAAGCAATAGTTAACGATTACTTAGAGCTGTGACTAACTATTTGCCATTTAGTTATCACTAACTAATCATAAAGATTTGACTAATGACTATTTTGCTATGACTAACATTCAAGAAGACTATTAGACATTTTTAAATATTAGTTGATTATTGCCCTACTCTGCTGGAAGCTATCTGTGCAGTTCGCCACCGAGTGACCCAATGACACATATTTCGAAGCTACAAGTAGATTTACAGTTGAATAAGTGCGTTTTCAAATCGATCAATTTGTGCTTCTTTTCTTGTTCGTTGCGCCGTCGCGGCGCACCACCAACGCTTGAGTCGGTGGAGCCTGCTGGCGCATCGGGCGTGCTTTTCGTTAATAACTCCTAAACGAAATCGAAGCGGACATATTTGCAAAGGTTAATGTCGATTTAATTGACCTGAAGAACCCCCCATTTCAGGTTGTATCGTAAGGTTAGGATTTTCCGGAAGAGGCAAAGCAACTGTAGTAAGATATACACCACGTACGAGCATCGATCATCGAGAAACGGATCGAAAGCGAGCCGAAAATTTCTGCACATCTCCGAGAATAAACGCGGTAGAATACGCCAAAAGGCATCCGCTTTGAAAGAGTTTTCCGAGACTGTCGCTTGCAGGCGATTCCTTCGCGATGGTCGGAGAATGTTCTCGCTCGAAATTAAATTGCGCGTTTCCGGGCTGAGGTAAATTCATATTCAGGGATTTCCCCGAAAAGTAAATAATACCGTCAGCCGTCGCCGTCGTCGTCCTCGTCTTCGTCCTCGTCGTCCCGTTCGTCGTTTTCGTCGTCGTGCCAATACGTCGCAAAGAATTATCGTCGGCCGGATCGATCCGCAGGGGAACGTCAACGACTTGGCGCAGCGTATCGGCTAAAGTGTCTTCTATCTGTTGCGGATGCAACTGGCACGATGCGCACGTCGTCTGGATGCAGACACGTCGCATCCTCGAAAGCTTCTGCTGCTGGCAATTTCGCGAGTGCGAGCAGACGTTCCACGAACAGCTTACTGTCACTCTTCTCGAGCCCCCTGTCTTCCGTTCCTGCCCCCACCCTCTTTTCTGCAGCCCCCTGCAACCTTCTGCAACCACCCCTTCGCATATCCGGCCTGCCCCTGTTTCGCGATCCCTTTCCAGCTCCCATTATTCGGCACCTCGACTTTACCGCGGAATTATGCGGACGAGAAAAATCGCTGGAACCGTGCCTGATCGCATTCAAGAGAAACGGCTCCATAAAAAATCCAGCACGCGAAACCAACCTTATAAATATCAATCTCTTCCCCCACTCCTTTCCTCACCCCGCGCAGACCGCGCACGCGGAACCCGATCGTCATCCTCGACCGCACACAGAATCCTCATCCACATCCCAACGAAACGAAATTAACGATAGAAGTGCCCGTCCCTTCGAATGGTTAATTTGATTTCATTGCGGAAAATTAGTCACTATTTGTTGCAGAATGTATAGTAGGGTGGCTCTTATTTTACACTTTCGAATTTCTTTTACGGCGCTGTCCAGATCCACAAGTTTTGTCTAACATATGTATCGACGCGGTAAATAGTTTAGAAGATGTTCGAGAAAACTGGTTTTATGAACAATTAAATTAATTATTTTGATGTTTAATCGGCTTGGGGCACGTTTTCCCGTTATCCGATCGAGCTCAAACTTTGATTTGTTAAAAGGAATTTAGTGAAAGAAATTTTGAGAAGAGTAAAAATAAGAGAAACCCTATTGTATAGGTATACAAGTAGCGGACAAAAGTTTAAGACCGCTCTAAAGGAGACGATAACTTTTTAAATATTGTACTATACGATTTGAACTTTTTAGGGAAGCTAGAGCAGTTAGTTTACTAAAGGATGTGAAAAGAAATTTTTTCAAAAATTGCAATTGATCGGAACTGTTGAAAAAATACTAAAAGTTGAATTCTTAACTTTTTTATGTGAGCCTATATTGGAAATTTAAAAAATACGTTTTGTAGATCTGTGTCAATCATATTCTGAAAATTTCGTCAAAATCGGTCGACGTTGCTATGAGCTACAAACGTTTAAAGACGGTAAAAATTGCAGATTTTCACGATTTATTGTCGAAAATCTTGAAAATCTGCAATTTTAAAAATTCAACTTTTAATATTTTTTCAACAGTTCCGATCAATTGCAATTTTTGAAAAAATTTCTTCTCACATCCTTCAGTAAACTAACTGCTCTAGCTTCCCAAAAAAGTTCAAATCGTATAGTACAATATTAAAAAAGTTATCGTCTTCTTTAGAGCGGACTTAAACTTTTGTGCGCTACTGTATTTGGCTCAAATCGAACGTCTGTATTCTCACAAAAATGTTGCCTCATAATTAATTACAGTAGTATCGAGGACTTCGGATGAGAAATTTGCTTTCATCGTAAAAGTTTTGGAAATATATTCATTGAGATTTCAATCACTACATCCCGTTCTATATTTCTAAAAGACACGGTCTAATTGGCATTATCCTGCATAAATATTTTTACGTCTATAACAATTGTAAAGTCCGAATACAAAAGCACCCTGTATGTACGTCAACAACGCAAATGGGTTAAAAGCGTGTATATGTATAATTGAATGCCTTTCTCGTAACGAGTAATATATTGCCTTATAATAAAACAGGATAAATGGAATTAAAAAGTTGTATTTGATATCGGATTCATTAATCACAGTATTGTATTCGACATCATAAAATTCATACGTTCCCAATCGTCACTTTTTACGAAGTGTTAGTAATCCAGGATTAAATATAATTATTTAATATGACCCCTTTATTGACCTTTATATGACCCCTTCCAACAGAATCTACTAGATATGCATAATATGTAATAAGAAATGATGAACAACAACGAAGCTCTAACCACTCTGACCGCAAAATAAATCATAGTGCAAGAACAGAAAAATTCCAATCCCAGTGGTCTGTGAAGAAAATAACACAATAATGAAAATCAAACCTCGCCGCACACGAAATAAAATCTGGAAGCGAGGGTAGGGGGAGCGAATGCATATTTAAAAATCAACAAACTAAGTGAGGAACAAGCTGTCGCGGCCACGTGACGCGGCGCAGCGGCCGAACAGCCAGTGTCACCGATCGAAAAAGGTTCTCGCGAAAACAGTTGGGCGTACCGCACGCGACCAAATAATTTAATTAATTGCCAGAGATATGCCGTGTGTTGGGGCTGGGGCGTCGCTTCGGCCAATCCCATTAACCGACTGTCACGCTTGTCCATTCGGCAGAAAGGGGGCATCGTCGCCGGCTTCGGATTTCATCGATCCGCCCGTCGAATATCATTCCCGCTATCGGAGAGCCCTGGTGTCGGCTCTATTCCGCGCGAGCACACGCGTGACCGAACCGATTACGGTCCCGAGCTCGTGCCTCTCTCTCTCCGGTATCGCGACCAGTTTATTTCTCTAATTAACGCCCCCGCCGATTTCGCGCGGTCGCACCACCCGTGCAGCCCGTTGAATGAAACCGGAAACCCGCGTGCCCCGGTTGGATAAGGTTAATTGCTGCTCAAGAATCGCCTCTTTTCGTAGTCCACGCGCTGCTTCACACGTCCCAGCATCTAAGACAGTTGCCTTTCCAATAACAAGCTTCCTCTCGATGGACTCGAGTGCATACATCGCAAACATGCTTTAACACGTCGATTACCGTGTCACCTTTATGTGGCGGTTGGACTTGTCTAGATATACAGGGTGTCCCAAAATTCAGACCATTTCAAGCGACATTTTCCTTTGCAAAAATGTTATCCGCGGCTTTGTTTAGGAGTTAGGTCGCGCTCTAATTGGTCCGTGTTTTTCGTTAATAACCCCTAAACAAAGCCGCGGATAACATTTTTGCAAAGGAAAATGTCGCTTGAAATGGTCTCAGGAACCACCCCCCTTCGGGAACTTCACGAATTTTGGGACACCCTGTAGAAATTAAGCTGATTTGTTCAGTGTATCGTACTTATTCAGAATCTGCAAAATAAAAGGTTGCTCGGTTAGTACACAGTGGATCTTTGTGGAAAATCAAAATTGTCTTTTATCACTTTATCGAGGGTTAAGGTCTTATAAAGAGAACTGCGTTTTGAAAAACCCTCTGAAGTTAACCGCAGACGTATAATTTAATGGTTAATTTCTTTCTGCCTATATAAAAATATGAGCTTTTTATTTTGAAAGTGACCCAAGTTCATTTATATTTAAATTGAGATATTTAAGAGTTCGCGTTTCAACAAAATTAAAAATATCCGTATAGGACACCAATGTGTGACACTGCCTAAGTATATCCAAGGGAGTTAAATTTATAATTCCTATTAAAATAATAGCAATTATTAACATGTTCGCTACCACCGTCACAAATAGGGTTTCCAGATCTTCTATATTTGATATGAGTCTTCTATATTTGAACTTGATCTCCTATATCATATTTGAAGTTTCATAAATTTTTGTTTGAATAAAAAAGTTTAAAATGTGCTGTGTACCTCTTTTACTTGAACTCCTATATTTCGATATTATATCCTATCTCATATATACATAATTGCAGTTTTAACTACTTCTTCTATATTTGGATAAAACATTTCTGGCAACCCTAGTCACAAATGTGCGACATCCATAATCTGACATAAGTTTACTTAAAAACAGTCAAATTAATTTTGTACACTTCGTTGTTTAAAGTCATAGTAGAATGCATAATTTTCAGAGAATCCGTGACTTTCTTCTGCCAAACTGTTTTGATAGTTCAAAATTGGGTATGTTGCATTTAATAAAACTTTCGAGCAAGGAAGGTAAACTACGAAACAAATGATGATAGCGAACGTGTTAAGTAAACAATATGTGTTTTCTTACCACAAATGGGGTTAAGCCACTTTCAAAATTAACAACTGGATTTGTTATGATATTTGAAAGGGCCCAAGTCCATTCGACATAATTTGATATGCTTCAAATTGAAAAATACAATACTCAATTTATTTTATATTTCTTTACAACACTTCAAAAACACAATTTATGCAATTCAGCAAATCTTCTAACTACATAAATTATATAACAATTTGAAGAAGTCATGGTGCTCCAGTGGTACAATAATAAGTCCATCATGTCCTTGCATTTTTTTCGCTGTTGTCATTCGTCTTATATTTTTATAAAGTGGTGCCAATGCAATATTTTCGAATTTTCTTGGTCTACCCCGACGTGGTAATAAATTCAGTATTTTAAACTCTGCATTCTCATCCTTTGATACCTTATAGAATATTCTGTATGGTTCATTTCTCAAAAAACGCATGGTTTCTGCAAAAGAATTCTTTATTCTTTTCAAAACTGCGTTCTCCCCTTTCATTTCACTGAAATAAAGTTATTAACTGCCTTTTCGGCAGTTTTTGATGATATTATAATAATCATGGGGGACAAACAGTAAATTATTTTTCTTTAATGACATTTCTACGACACCAAAATCTCTATCATTCAGTAAAAACGAATGTCCTGATACTAAGAATTTATGGTCCATGATTTCCACATTATGTTCCATTGTAAATGTGTATCGCGTGAATTTCTTTTGACTGCATTAAGTAAACGTACTGATTATTTCAGTAAAACCACTGTCGAAAATGTGAGGTTAGCTTTGTAAATATTAATTAATGCTAATTAATTAAAATCAAATTCATCACTACGTTCGGACATTTCAAAATCCGCACTTTCGGACATTGTCAATAATGGATTGGACTTACGCCACTTTCAAAGTAATGTTATCAATTATTGAAATAACTGCGAAAATTTATTTGCCAAAATGATCGTATACTCTGAATATAATTAATAGAGGTGTGCGAGAACCCGATGGTCGGGACGAGTCGAGAAGAGGTCGAGTCGGGCCAGGTCGGGTTCCCGAAAATTTCGAGATTCCCGAAGAAATCGGGTTCCCGAAAATTTTGAGAATATGACATAAGACACTCTTGAAAAGAATTCGTGATGGACAACATTCTTGCAATTTCGAAAAAATCTAAAATAAAAAATCCGAAACTATGAATGTATTTATTAAAATGAATATAAATGATTACTGGGTTCTCGAAATTTTCGGGAATCCCGATAAATTCGAGAATCTCGAAATTCACCCTCTAACAATTAGAGGGTGTTCAACTCGCACACCTCTAATAATTAACCGCAAAATGTTGTTTATGTTAGCTAACTTCAAGTTGTACACGTTACTACAGCTAACAAAAAATAATTGACAAATGGACTTAGGCCACTTCCAAAATAAACGGCTCATATTTATGCGGTTTTATCATCGATTGTGATCTCGAAGCGTCTCAACTCGAAACTCCAACTAATAAAGCTCGGTACACTCGAGTATACCGCGATATACGTTAACTTGAAGGCCAGGCTTAAGAATAATGTCACCCATGTATGCGGTTCCGCGAACGTGTTAATCTCGCGATGCTGTTAACGATATACCCTCGTCGTGGTCGATCCGTCGAGCGAGGATAAGAGTAAAAAAAATTCATTAGCCGTTTACGTGGTTTCTCGCTTGACGCCGTTATTTGCGGTAAAGACGTCGTTATCGCTCCGCTTGCCACCGGGAACCCTAAACGCCGTCATTCCTCGAGAATATCGTGCCGAGTGGCAGTAAAAACGCAGCCCTCCCCTTCGGGGTCTTACTTCGATACTTGCGACAATCATTTCATCGACGCCGTACTTCAACGATGCAACTTCACCGACACAGAGCTTCGCCTACAAAATTCACTCTCGGACACGCCTTATAGGTCGCTACGATCACTTCACTGATAATTATTATATATATATATATATATATATATATATATATATATTATAAATAATGATTACCCATTGATGTTTAGATGGGGCGTTTATAAGACTAAGTCAAAATTGATCCCAGAATTGAACCCATCCAAGGGTTAATGTGTCGGATACAATATGCAAGGGAGAAACGTACATGGTGTGTCAGCCTAATGGACTCGATCTACATTAATTGATGTCGTATAAATTATAACTCCTTAATTGCAATGCTGGAAGGAGAGCACGTATTATATCGACAAAAATAAAATAGGAATGAATAACTGGACATAACTTGATATATTTAACTAATATAAGAAATAATATATTTATACTTTCGAAGTATTCTAATCTGTCCACTGTTAAAAATCAAACCTACTCTTTTTTGTCGTAAATACATAAAATCCGTAGTCTATTAACCCTCCGAGTACTATGCCGGAGTCATTTTTGGCCGGGAATATCCAAATTGTCATTTACACTCAGTAAAATAAGTCTCCTTACACCCTTTAAAACAGAATAACTTTTTTATAATTATTCCAAATGACCTGATGTTTTGTAAGCAATTGGAAGCATGGTTTACGAAATGATATGCCAAAGAGATTTTCCAAAAATTATAATTTACAGCGTTACATGCACGAAAAAAGGCATTTTTAAAACTGTTTTATTTGGGCCCTTAAAGAAAATTTAAATATAATATATAAAACATATGTTTTGTAGATGTATATTAGCTATACACATACTGAAAATTTCATCGAAATCGATTGAGCTACACCCGAGCTGCAAGCAGTTAAAAATGGTGAAAATCGTAGTTTTTCACAACTTTTCATCAGTTTCTGCTTAAAATCCACAGAATCGTACATCTTTCGATGCGTCTTTCGAACTAACATAGATCTACAAAGCATATATTTAAAATTTTCTTTAAGGACCCAAATAAAAAAGTTTAAAAAATGTCTGTTTCATTTTTTTCATGTAACCTTGTAAATTATAATTTTTGGAACATTTTTTTTGCACATCATTTAGTAAACCAATGCTTCTAATTGCTTACAAAACACCAGGTCATTAGGTATAATTATAAAAAAGTTATTCTGATCTAAAGGGTGTAGGGAAACTTATTTTACTGATTGTGAGTACTCGATTTGTGGCAATTAAACTAATTGAATAACTGTTTCGTTCAGCACATCGGAAAGACTAATGTGTCTACACGAGATATCACCAAAGTAAATTTTTAAAAATTATTAATTAGAGCTGTGGACGGTCCCAAGCAATGCCAATTTTATGTATGGCTATAAAAATCGTCCGTTGTCCGAGGGTTAATCAGATACCTTTTATTATTTTATTTTACGTCGCTTCTTCAACTGCTATGGTTATTAAGCGACGGAACCTACAGTTTTTAAGGTGGGCACTACAGTTTTACATGGCACATGGAACCAGTCTGACTCGATGTGATAGTGTAAGGGATTACATGGACCACAGATTGTCCGTCAGAGAAGATTCGTCGAGGCACGTTGAACGCCATTTAAAATATTTCAGAGTGAAGCGGCCGCAGAAAGAATTCCACGCGCGGAATTTCATCCGGAAGGTTAAGGCCGCGAGCGATAAATACGGGTCGGGGTGCGGGGCCTGTGAAAGTACGGCTCGAATCGCGGCCGACGGATATAAAAAGAAATTACCGGCCTCTCAGACGCACTTGGATCCTCCCGGTGCTTTTCTTTCCTCTTCCTTCCCATCCCCGTCTCCATCCCCGCGTCCCATTATATCCGCGTTCGCCGGGCTCTTTTGCTTTTTTCCCGTACGGCAGCAGCCAGCTCTACGGACTTGTTTCCCGATTCCACCCCGTGCTCCGCCCTTGTAACCTGATTTACAGGTGTCCCTTCCAGATACGCTCGAGCTTCCTTTGCGGGGATGGCGCCGGCCACTAGGTCTCCGGATACTTGCAAATTATTCCGCCCCGCCCCGACGCGTCGTCACTGTTTTTACCTTAATTATCGAACCGCCCCTTCTCCAACCCTCAGATCTTCTCTGGTGTTACTTGCAGTCGCACTCGACATTGATTTTTGCGTCAATGGTTGCCTATTCTACGGATTCCTCAGTTGCATTAATTAATTCACACCCCTTGCAATAGGGAAGAATGAGCGATGTGAGCTCAATGTCCCAGCATTGATGGTACAGCCGTGGCGGAGGTGATTCTACCTGAGAGATTGAATCGAAAGAAAGGAATAACATTGTTTTGTTTGAGGATTTGTTCTTCGAGATAATTGACTTTGAAGATCTGTCAAGTAAGAAGTAGAATCAGTAGGTCATGACCAGACGCGTGAGACGATTCCTATTCAATAACCCGCGTGTTCGGCGAATTTTCAAACTCACTTTTTCCTTATATAAGGTGTCAAATAAAAAACTCATTGCACATTTTCGATTTATTTTCGCGTGTAGAATCATTCTTTCCACGGGTGTACCATCAATACCGGGACACCCTATATATGTATACTACTACTACACGACAAATACAGCAAAATCTACAGGGTGTCCCAGAATTCGTGAACTTCCCGAAAGGGAGTGGTACCTGAGACCATTTGAAGTGACATTTTCCTTTGCAAAAATGTTATCCGCAGCTTTGTTTCGGAGTTATTAACGAAAAACACGGACCAATCATAGCGCGACCTTAGACGCGAATTGCCACAGTCGGCCAATAGACAGTTGGCGCGCCGCACAGTGGGGAAAAGTGACTTGCCTCGCTTCAAAAAGAAATACCTTGCGATAGAAATGAGGTAGAGCGATGAATTTTTTTTTAAATTAAAGCTGAAACTTTGCAGAATATGGGAAAAATAGGAAGATTATGGTACGAACGTTTTATAACCTTGAGAAAATTCGTTAAACAATTCGTTCACGAAAATCGATTTCTTGTAAAATCCTGAAGTCGTAGACAAATTTTGAGACCAGATTTGAAATCAGCGTGAAAAAATCTACGGGAAATGATATATAGCAAAAATTTTAAAAATTTTTTCTGCCCGTGGTAACGCAGAAACCACATTTTCTGGAAATTGTGAAAGTTTAACGAATTTTCTCAAGGTTAAAAACCGTTCGTACCGTAATCTCCCTATTTTTCCCATATTCTGCAAAGTTTCAGCTTTAATTTAAAAAAAAATTCATCGCTCTACCTCATTTCTATCGAAAGTTATTTCTTTTTGAAGCGAGGCAAGTCCCTTTTCTCCACTGTGCGCCGTACAGTGGAACCTTTCGTCCAAATCGGAGGCAAAATCAAAGAACTTTCGATAGAAATGAGGTAGAGCGATGAAATTTTGTTTAAATTATACCTGAAACTTGGCAGAATATGGGAAAAATAGGGACATTATGGTACGAACGTTTTATAAACTTGAGAAAATTCGTTAAACTCTCACAATTTCAAGAAAATTGCGGTTTTTTCAATAACAGGGGCGGAAAAAATATTTTTTTTAACATACTCCACATCATTTCCTGTAGATTTTTTCACACTGATTTTAAATCTGGTCTCAAAATTTGTCTACGACCTCAGGATTTTACATGAAATCGATTTTTGTGAACGAATTGTTTAACGAATTTTCTCAAGGTTATAAAACGTTCGTACCATAATCTTCCTATTTTTCCCGTATTCTGCCAAGTTTCAGCTTTAATTTTAAAAAAATTTCATCGCTCTACTTCATTTATATCGAAAGTTCTTTGATTTTGTCTCCGATTTGGACGAAAGGTTCCACTGTGCGCCGGGCCGACTGTGCCAATTCGCGTCTAAGTCGCGTTCTGAGTGGTCCGTGTTTTTCGTCAATAACACCGAAACAAAGCCGCGGATAACATTTTTGCAAAGGAAAATGTCGCTTCAAAAAGTCGCTTCAACCTCCCATTTCCGGGAAGTTCACGAATTTTTGGACACGCTGTATAGGTGATGTACTTACACGTTCCAGCAAGAAGAACGACGACGAACCGAAGCTCCGCTTCCGAGTTGGCAAGGGTTAAAGAAACACAACCTAATCGAACCAATAGAACTTCTATATCGTTCCTACCGATCGAACAACCCGTCCCACGCCGAAATCTCCGTCAAAAGGACACTGTGTCCAGCGATGGTATCACAAATGCTGGTTACCGAAACCGAGCCGATTCTCAACGATCAAAGCGAGTCCCCGTTTCATCGAATTGTTCCGTGCGTCATTTTCTTCGCTCCCATTTTCCCAGGACGATCTTAAACCTCCTCCCATCGCAAGGTGAGCCGTTGCAGCTGGTTCTCTTGAAACAGAAAAACTGTAACGCGAGAGCAAGCGAGCTGATCGACGAACAGCCATTTGCACGAGTGGCAGCTGCCGTCGGGCTAAACGAACGAACCCATCCATCGGCCGATTGATTACACTTTGAATTTTTCACTAATTACCGACCTCTCTCTCTCCCTCCCCGTGGCGCGTCGAGCCCGTTTTTCAGGCGTCCCCTGAATATTTCAGGGCTCTTCGGGAATTCGGTCACGAGCGGCCGATTTCGAAACCTCGCGAGGAAACGCTAGCTAGACGATTCGTTATTCCACACGATAATTCGATAACGAGCTCGAAAACGCGGCCCACATTCCTCTCCTCGGCGTAGTTTCGAGAAAAGCCGTGTAGCTACAATTGCTTATTACAAGCCTCGCTTATTACAGCACACGGTCGCCTGCCACGTTCGCCCTGCTAACGTTACATGCGACGACGTGACGGATTACACGCTGCGGTCTGGTTCGCGAAACACGCGCAGACAGTTGTGACAGTTCTGCGAGCGCTGCCCGAAAACGGAGTTAATGTTGCGAATTTTTATGCGAGCATTCCTCGGGAATGAACTCGAAGATCGCTTGTGGGTCTGTTGCTTTCCTGATAGCATGCACAGCTTCGTATTCTCTTAATCCCCCTAATAAAGTGATACAGCGTTTATCCAGATTATGAAGTATCATACAGGAACATTACGCTGCAGTGCGTATTTTGTGCAAACTCGAATGTACAATTCATCAGCGAGACGAAAGAATAGAAACGTTCGAATTTCGCGAACAGTGCGCCAGGGTTAATCGAGGTTCGAGAAACGATATTCAACACTTTTGCGGGTTTTTCGCGAGCGTTGACGAGCTGAATTGTTCGAGAAACGCTGCGTCGACATTATTTTTAACGACACATCGGCGATGCGTTTAATTGCGACAACGACGAAGACTCGTATCGAATAAAACTTGATCGACCCACGCGCGATTCCTACATTCAAGAGAAATTAGTTTAGTCACGGGATCCCAATTGAGAACCGCTGCGCTAATGATTCGATACCGATATACAGTTATGGTCCGTAGAGGCGCATTACTAACGACGATAACTCATTAACGTCGTATCGTGAATCAACTTCGTCGCGTTGCAGTCGAATCTGTAACCCGATGTACAGAGTGACTCGGGAAACTTCCAATCAAGTTGCGAGCTCCGCGAATTACAATCAAAATTTAGCGTTGTTAAAATAAAGAATTTTTATTCGATGGAATGAATGGGACGGTGTACGGTCATTGAGCTCGTTGGATTCGTTTTTCCGTGCTGCATTGCATGTATTGGATTGGCAAATAAGTTCGTTCGGTTTTTTACATTGGAATAAATCACAAAAACCGAACGAACTTATTTGCCAATCCAATGTAATATTGAAGAAAAACGTACTGTTCGGAGAAAGAGTGTAAACTAGCGGGACGGGAACGGGGCTAGAGGAACGCAAAGGTAATCGGAGTGGTCGGGCTTCTTTCCGCGTTCCCGTCCCGCTAGTTTACACTCTTTCTCTGGACAGTACGTTTATCTTCAATATTATATTGTTTTGGCAAATAAGTTCGTTCGGTTTTCTACATTGGAATAAATCATAAAAACCGAACGAACTTATTTGCCAATCCAATGTAATATTGAAGAAAAACGTACTGTAAGGAGAAAGAGTGTAAACTAGCGGGACGGGAACGGGGCTAGAGGAACGCAAAGGTAATCGGAGTGGTCGGGCTTCTTTCCCCGTTCCCGTCCCGCTAGTTTACACTCTTTCTCTGGACAGTACGTTTTTCTTCAATATTATATTGCTTTGGCAAATAAGTTCGTTCGGTTTTTATATTGAACTTGAGAAGTTCGAGAACTTCGCGTTCTAACATGTGCATTCTAAAATCGGACATTCCCTGAAATTAATATTTTCGAGAAGCGTATGAGGGTTAGTTAAGTAATAAAAATAATTTGACGATATTCCAGGAAGATGAAGTGATATTCGTTTTTCCGTGCTCTGTTGCATGTATTGGATTGGCAAATAAGTTCGTTCGGTTTTTTACATTAGAATAAATCACAAAAACCGAACGAACTTATTTGCCAATCCAATGTAATATTGAAGAAAAACGTACTGTTCGGAGAAAGAGTGTAAACTAGCGGGACGGGAATGGGGCTAGAGGAACGCAAAGGCAATCTGAATGGTCGGGCTTCTTTCCCCGTTCCCGTCCCGCTAGTTTACACTCTTTCTCCGAACAGTACGTTTATCTTCAATATTATATTGTTTTGGCAAATAAGTTCGTTCGGTTTTCTACATTGAAATAAATCATAAAAACCGAACGAACTTATTTGCCAATCCAATATAATATTGAAGAAAAACGTACTGTTCGGAGAAAGAGTGTAAACTAGCGGGACGGGAACAGGGCTAGAGGAACGCAAAGGTAATCGGAGTGGTCGGGCTTCTTTCCCCGTTCCCGTCCCGCTAGTTTACACTCTTTCTCTGGACAGTACGTTTTTCTTCAATATTATATTGCTTTGGCAAATAAGTTCGTTCGGTTTTTTATATTGGAATAAATCACAAAAACCGAACGAACTTATTTGCCAATCCAATATAATATTGAAAAAAAACGTACTGTTCGGAGAAAGAGTGTAAACTAGCGGGACGGGAACGGGGCTAGAGGAACGCAAAGGCAATCTGAATGGTCGGGCTTCTTTCCCCGTTCCCGTCCCGCTAGTTTACACTCTTTCTCCGAACAGTACGTTTATCTTCAATATTATATTGTTTTGGCAAATAAGTTCGTTCGGTTTTCTACATTGAAATAAATCATAATAACCGAACGAACTTATTTGCCAATCCAATGTAATATTGAAGAAAAACGTACTGTTCGGAGAAAGAGTGTAAACTAGCGGAACGGGAACGGGGCTAGAGGAACGCAAAGGCAATCTGAATGGTCCGGCTTCTTTCCCCGTTCCCGTCCCGCTAGTTTACACTATTTCTCTGGACAGTAGGTACACAGGGTGTCTCAGACCACCCGTACCACCCACTTAAAATCTAGAAAATACAGTGGGTGTACAAAGTAATCGTACACCCTTTAAAAACTAATAACTTTTTTATGATTGTACCAAACGACCTGATTTTTTATAATCAATTAGAAGCATTGGTTTACGAAATGATATGCAAAAAAGATTTTCCAAACAATTGTGATTTACAAGGTTAAATGCAAAAATAGTAAAAGCATTTTTTAAAACTTTTTTCTTTGGGCCCTTAATCAAAATTTAAAATATATATTTTGCAGATCTATGTTAGTTGTGCACGTACAGAAAATTTCATCGAAATTGGTTGACGCAGGAAAAACGACATTCATGGAAACATGAACGATTCTGTGGATTTTAAGCAGAAACTGATCAAAAGTCGTCTAAAACTTCGATTTTCACCATTTTTAACCGCTTCTAGCTCGTATGTATGTGTATGTTTGAAGCATGTGTATAATTAACATAAATCTGCAAAACATCTATTTTAAATTTTTATTAAGGGCCCAAATAAAAAAGTTTTAAAAATTGCCTTTTTTATTTCTGCATGTAACCTTGTAAATTATAATTTTTGGAAAATTTGTCTTGCATATCATTTCGTAAACCAATGCTCCTAATTGATTATAAAATTTCAGGTAGTTTGGTACAATTATAAAAAAGTTATTAGTTTTTAAAAGGTGTACGAATACTTTGATACACCCACTCTGGTTATTTTCAAAAATTCAAAGTGTTTCTTTTATAAATCAGATGCGCTCTATCAAATGGTGATATTTTTAACTTCCGGTTTCGGCCGGAAATAGGTGATTGAGACCGGAAGTTACATTTTTTATTACGGATTCTATGCGAAAAAACAAGAAACTTTTGTCTGAAACATTTTTTCAAGAAATGTCATTTTATGCCCTTTATATAACCTTCAAAATGAGTCTTGGATAAATAATGTTTTCACTCTATGTGTAATATCAGAGTTGGGCAAAACTTTTATTTAAATAAAAATTTCGAATAAAGTAGGTTTTTTCCAAGTGGGTCTTAAACCTACTTTATTTGAAATTATTATTTAAATAAAATTTTTGCCCAACTCTGTGTAATATAGCTCAATTTTTTTATTCAAGCAATGAAGTCAATAAAATATTTTCCACTTTGTTCGATGATCTTTTGCCATTTTTCTAGGTTATGCCAAGAGCAGATAGTGAAAACATTATTTCGCCAGGACTCATTTCGAAGGTTACTTAAAGAACATAAAATGACATTTCTAGAAAAAATGTTTCAGACGAAAGTTTCTTGTTATTTCGCATAGAATCCGAATCCGTAATAAAAAATACCATGTTCCTTTTGAAAAATGTAACTTCCTGTCTCAATCACCTATTTCCGGCCGAAACCGGAAGTTAAAAATATCATCATTTGATAGAGCGCATCTGATTTATAAAAGAAACACTTTGAATTTTTGGAAATTAGCTATTTTCTAGATTATAAACGGGTGGTACGGGTGGTCTGAGACACCCTGTACATAGAAGACACAATTAAAAACATCTTTTAAAAATAACTAGAACGAAATAAGAAATTTCGGTTCATTCGACAACAAATGATCCGGATATTTAGCTGATCGCAATCGCTCGACACACCCTGTATATTATCCAGTTGACCAAACCCAAAAGGTTGAAAATTTCTGGTACAAAATACAATTTCTAACGTCTCAGTCATTAGCGTAGATTAATCGGTGAGATGGGAAATAAAATTCTATTTCAAGCCTACGGACCACAAGAGTGTAAGAATTAGAGATCCCTATTTCACTAAACGAATCAAGATCTTAATCCACGTAATACTAACCCTTAGCATGTTTAATACCCACGTAATATTAACCCATGCATTCAGTTCTACTGTATATTCATTCGCATCGCGCAAGAATTTTCTACGACTGGAAAATTGCACAATATGCATCTACATTATGCGCCTCTAAGAAACATTGTCTAAGAATACACAAAGGAACGAATAAAAATTAGATTAATTTGCCTCCAGCGTCCGCTTCCGTTTTCAGCGGTAATTAGGTCAACAACGGAGTGGAACAGCGTAGTATAATTTACCGTTGATTTTTTGAGCTCACTGGCTGAATATAGCCGACGCTGTTTCGGCCTGGTAATAATCGGGCTCGGCCGGGCGTGTCGATGACATGATTTCACGAATTCTGTTACAGCATTGACGACGAGGGCCGTGCACACTTTGCGGGGCAATTATTAATGCCGCGTTTATTACTCCCGACATAAATACTGTGACGAGGGGGCGAGTACACACAGGGCTCTCGCGTGTTCGCTGTTTCGAGTCACGCGAAATGACTGGGCGGGTTTGCGAACGATTAGTCACCGAGAACTTGAAAACAACGATCTAAAGTTATATTACGGTGGTTAAATAGGGGCTGCGTCCAACAAGCGAAGCAGCCAACGATATCCCGGCCGTCATTGATTCTCGATTACCCGTTTTCAGCGCTCGCAAGGGATTATGCGCGATCGAATTATAAATTGAACGTTGTTGTTCGAGTCGATTCACGCCGAACCGTAGATTAGTTTTCACATGGCGAACTAGAGGACGCATCGTCACGCAAGCTAGTGCTCGTATGAAATTTTTAGTAAACAGCAGCGTCGTCGGCGTTGCAAAATGCATTAATTTTAATTTAATTCGCGACGCGCCGCCATCGGCAACAACTGCTCCCGTATTAAACGTGATTACGAGACACTTACTCACCGGTTAGTTGCCACACCCGCTTCTCGCGTGTTACAATTTTTTCACTTAATTCGACGTGTACACTGTCACTGGTCGGGCACATTTGTTTTACGAATTCCAGAGAAAACGCGCACCGCGATGAATCTACACCTTAAAATCGCGTGGATTTAACATTATATCCTATTTATTTTTGTGAATTTAACCTGTGAATGCGGCATGAAGTAACACATCGTTTAGCTCTGGATTGTTAAAAAGTCTCAGCGGTATACATTTTACAGTAACGCGAAGAGGCCCCTCGAATGGATTGATTTTCATCGAGTTGACAATCAGGTCTTATCGATTTTCCGACAGTATTTCCTCTTAACTCTTAAACTTAAATGCGTTTATGATAAACTGTGATCCCTTACCTTCAATGTAAGACCTCAGTTGTTAAAAAATTCCAACGAGAATACGTTCTAAAATCGACTCGAAGCGTCTCCTTGAAATGCATTGATTTTGTCCGAGACAAGAAATTTTTTAAGAAGTCTTTAAAAAATACATGTCCCGCCTGCGAGTAATTGTTTGAATTCCAGAAACATCGGCACCTAAAACAACAGAGTTTCGTCGCATTTCCGATAGTTCCAAGAAACTCTCAGCAAAGGGACAGATTTTCAGGTAACAACCTCGCGAGGGTCGTCGTCGGTGGTTCGAATGAATGCTGCCTAATGCCTCGTCGAAGGGAAGAAAGCTCTATCCGAGAAGTTTTTCTCGCTTGAAATTTTTCGAGCTCGTCCAGCGGAGGAAAACCGGTCCTGGAGCGCTCCCGGAGGGTAAATAAAACTCATTTGCACCGAGGACTTTTTTAACTGGCGAGCTAGATCGAACGACCACCCCCTTTACTCTCTCTCTCACCCTCTTTTTGCTGGCCAATGAAATCTTATGCGGAGCAGTTACCGTTTCGTCGCCCGAAAATTCCGCTGCGGGCGGCCGCGATCAACTTTACGACCGCTTTCGAACAACTTCCGGATTGTTCGAAGCCGTTGGAATGGCGGCAAGAGTCACTGCATCGCGCCTAAGCACTTTTACAGCGTGACCTGCGCTCATCTCTACAGCGCTGCCAAAAAATCGTGGCCGAATGCGAATTCTGCAGATTTGTCGTCTTTGAACTTGAGAAGTTCGAGAACTTCGCGTTCTAACACATGCATTCTAAAATCGGACATTCCCTGAAATTAATATTTTCGAAAAGCGTATGAGCGTTAGTTAAGTAATAAAAATAATTTGACGATATTCCAGGAAGATGAAATGATATCAACAATTTTCGGCAACGCTCCCGAACATGAAACTTTAAAAAATGAATCGCATGTAGCTCACAGAAGCAGGAAGACGCAGAAGAGGACGCTTGTTCTGCGCGGACCGGTAGCATGGCCGGGAGTATGGTCGTCTCGGTCGAATAGCGGCTCGACTATCCATTCCCGGTCGTCTATCAGTAGTCCCGGGTCCAGTTTATCGTGATTCGATTGCCTATCGTCGGGGCAGATACGAATCGACTCGACTCGAGTCGAAGTTTCGTTCGTTAACGGGAACTTAAAGTCGGTGGCTCCGGTTCGGCTCGGTCTGCGGCCGTTTGCGGTTCTTAACGCGCGGCCTGCGCCTGACAGATTACTCCGCGGGGATTCGTCCTGTTCTTTCTACGACGCGAGACAACTTCCCGGTGCCTCTCAGCCCTCCCAGCCAGTCGGCGAAGTCCCGGAAGTTTCCACGATGACGGAAGAAGAATCGAAATACTCGTTCCGCCGCTGCGGTGACAACTATTGCGCGCGGAACAGACAATACAGCTCTCCGCGGTTTTTACGAGACGGTTCTCTAGCCAGCAGTTAAATTCTTGCGTACGGGACGATGCCTTTTTCAAGAAATTACTCAAACACGTCTCCCAACAATGATAGAAGACATTGTTGTACATCGAGCGATGACAATCTGGACTCGACAGTTCAAAGAGATTCCATAATTGAAAGAATAAACATGCCATGAAGAAAATTATCTATACGATTGTAGTGGCAATGAATAGCCGAGGTCCTTCCGGTTGAAATGAGTCCAAACACGACGTACATCGGACTAATTTTGCCGATTTAATATAAAGCAATTAATGTCTTAATTAACGTCATGTTGATTTATTTAAAATCAGTCTGATGTACGTCGTGTTTGGACTCATTTTGACCGGAAGAATCTCGGCTATTCATCGGTGCTGCGATTGTAAAGGTGGAACGACAGTTACAGAAAGTAAATTCTTTTTAATCCACGTTTGCGTTGGCCTGCGAACTACGAACGACGGCACTATCGAACGTCAGTCCTTAAATTGTACATGTAAAAGTTATTCCATGAAACTGACAAGGCGTTCTAATCTTCGATCGTAAATTAAACCGGTATTAATGTGCAGATCGCGCGAAATAATTTCCGAGGCGAAATTCGGACAAAGAATAATTCAGTTTACCGTGTGTTAATCGAGGCAACATCGTCGCTCTTCGGAGCTCGCGGCCGCCCCTGCCCCATTCCGAATTGAATATTAATCGCGCGGTGTATCCTCAGCTGTTCGGTCAACGATAAAGTTGTTCGCCCCTCTCGGTCTTCGTCTTGCATCTTCAGGTGTGTTCTACGCTAAATATTCGCAAGCCGCGTGGCCGAAATCAGCCGGTGAACCCGTTGATCCGACACGATACATCAGCTTGCAGCTCGGTCACGCGATAGCACAACATTACGCGTTCGTTTGCTTATCAACTCGCCGGTGTTTAAGCTCCGCGTAACCGTAACACGGTTATCTCTCCACCCACCGGCTAAATAGAGACTCGGATTCCCTTTGAAGCAGCGGAATCATTTTTTGGAACCGGTCCGGCTACCGCTCTGTTCGATTTAGTCACGAGACACTTCTCGATTTGGCTTCTAACTTCTTATGTTAGAACCTTTAGGTAATTTTGATCATTTCTTTGAGAGACCTAAATTAATTATGTATAGCGTGGAGTTTTGGGGTCTTGATGGAGAACATTTCAGAGGCTTCTTTACTTTCTTGGCAGACTTCCTTTCTTTAGGAAACTTATTGTTAGATCTTTTAGGAGATATCGATAATTCACTTGGGAATCAATAATTAATTCGTCAGCGTATATTGATCACTTGCTTGGGAATCGAAAATAATTCTACCGTGGAGCTTTAGAGTATCAGATTGAGAATTTCGATTCAGAAGGCAACTCCTATTTTATGCAAAAATGAAGAATAATTTGTTCAAGGTGAAGATCAACTTTATACTTTCTTGCAAGCATTCCAGACGTCTTCTTGATGAAATCATGATAGTCTACCAGGAGCTGAGAACTTAATTATAATACATTGAGAAGTTCTAGGGTCCCAGAATAAGAATTGGGTTCTTCTTCTATAATAGCCACCTCATTCAAACTGATCAGTCTGAATCGCAATTCGATCTACAGTGGGTAATGAAAGTATTCGAACGTCCTTTAAAACAAAATAACCTTTTTGTAATTGTACCAAACGACCTGACTTTTAATAATCAATTAGGAGCATTGGTTCACGAAATGATATGCAAGAAAAATTCTCAAAAAATTACAATTTACAAGGTTGCGTGCAAAAATAAGAAAAGCATTTTTTCAAACTTTTTTATTGGGCCCTTAATGAAAATTTAAAATATTTGTTTTGTAGATCTATGTCAGTTTTACACATGCTGGATATTTCATCGAAATCGATTAACATACACACGAGCTACAAGTAGTTAAAAATAATTATTTAAATAAAAATACATTTTTAAAAAATACCATGTTTTTAACACGGACTAAAAAGTATAAAATAATTGTAGCATGCAGAAATGCCTTTTTTATTTTTGCATGTAACCTTGCAAATTATAATTTTTGAAAAATCTTTTTTGCATGTTATTTCATATACCAATGCAATTATAAAAAAGTTGTTTTGTTTTGAAGGGCGTTTATAATAATATACATATAATATAATACATATTATTTACAATGGTTTATTTTCAGAGCACAATTCCAACATTGTTTAAGACCGTTCCATATGTTCCTCCTATCTCATGCAAATTAGAATGAATCACTTGCTTCGAGCGCCGATAATGGCCACCTGTAATAATCCACTTGCGAAGCAACAGTTACAAACAGAAATGAAATAATACAACCGGCATTCAATTTCCAAATTCGCCAGCCATTATCTTCGCCCGAATCAATAGACGTCATAAACGCTCTAATCTACATTCTCATGTTCTTCCAACCAATTTAATTCAAAATTTATCCAAAATAATTTTAAATGGGTTTTAATGGGTTGAGCGTCGTTATTTTTTTTGACACTGTTTTACCAAACGGACACTTCTGAGATTTTTTTACAAAATAGGTTAGAATCATAGCAATATTTTAGAATTGTTTAGTAGGTGTCAACCCAGGGGAAGATAGTTAAAAAAATTCCCAAAACATTAATTAATTATTTTCAACTATAAATAATTAGCAAAAAATTCTGAAAAAAATCTGAAATATAGAGCGTATCTATATCTTTTGTCTGCCGTTTGTCCCATGTCGATATCTTTTCTCGTTTTAGTGCAAATTGCATTTAAGTGCGGGGGAATTTACCTCAATATCACCCCTATCGGTGGGGGTAGACATTTGAAATTTTACACAATGTTTTTTAGACATAAAACGATGTTTTAAGACAGGAATCAGGAAAATCGGAGCGGGGGCCGCTGGCCCATGTTTATCCGGCTATACCAGGGGTCGGCAACCTGCGGCTCGCGAGCCACATGCGGCTCTTTGGATGTTTTTTCATATGAATAAATAGATTAGTTCTTTTTTTATCAAAAAATTTTATTTATGCGAGTACTATTTATTGTTGGTAAAAAAAAATTTTGTGGCTCTAAAAACTTTGAAATTTTGTAAATTGTAATTTTTGACTATTCCGACTCAAAAGGCTGCCGACCCCTGGGCTATACCCTTTCTTTGTCCAAGCACATGCTGTAATCAAAATTGCACAAAATCTAAACAAATAGAGCCTTCTCTTTTTTTAAGCTAACACAATTAGTCGCTTTTAGTGCTCGGTAGGTTTAGTGTTAACTGAATTTCGACCAAAATGCAACATAGACCCGTATTCGAGATTCACATTCGATTGTTGAGACGTAACCTTTTTCCACTTAACTAGAGCCGACAACACGTCGCCGAGTTTACATCTCTTGTTTCGCTGTCTCGTAAGAACCGCGGCGAATCAAGCGGATCCAGAGTGATCGAGGGTAGATCGAGCGTGTCTCGGTCTCGTCGAAAAGATGGATCGCTACCCGTGTGTTCCGCTCAGCCGTCATTTCTCAAGGCGACAACCGTGATTCGCGACTCGTACAACGGGTCACGCTGTCGTTACAAATTCGAGACTGCGTTCGACAGCGTCAGCCGGCCCGAAAACGTACACGGGGGATTTTATTTCACGAATCGGATAGCTCGGCCGTATCGCACAACGGCGGAAAAGTTCAGCGTGTCGAATCGACAAATTGGCGGAGGACACGGGGGGCCGGGTTCTCGTGATATTTTAAAATAAAAACCCGGCGGCGAGCTGCGGCCGCACGCGCGGTCCCCTTTGAATTCCGCAAACGCTCAACCTATTTTTCCAGCGTTGTTGCGTTCTTTTTTTCTCTCTCTCACTCGTCCTCGGCATACCATGCCGGTCTCCGCGGATCACGGATCGACTGGCTTTGATCCGCCAAACGGAAGCCCGTCCAACGATATTTTCCCGTGTTTGACCCCCAATCGAACCCACAGTCCATTAGAAAACTTGTTAACTAACACGATCAACTCACGGAAATTATTCGAGTCAATATTTCCATCCGGAAAGAAACACACGCGTTTTGTTGGCGCCTCGTTCGTGCTCCGACCGTGCCGTGTTTCTTTTCGTTTCTGATTGACGTGATATGTTTGATATAGCGAAAATTCTGCTTCCACGGCTTAACCTTTATGCTGGCAACCAAAATGTATAGATTATTTAAAATCCTTTGTATTTAACATATTTGAACAAATTCTCAATTTAAGACTATAAATTAATATTAGTCAGCAAAGAATGGACAGTCAGAGAAATTTTGTAATATTTTTAGAGGAACATTAACAAGTTACTGAAAAAAGTCTGTGTTTACCCTGACGCAATAACGAGGAATGCTTCTGTTTTAAGCTTACACGTGTTAATCAGTCACGCTTATCTTAAGCGATGTCTGACGAAAGTTTGCTTCTAGCTACTGTTCTATATTCGTCTTTGATGTTTGCCGAGATTTTTGTATGGAAAAGATACGGGCAACGAGTGTCGACTTCGAAACGAAAGATGGAACATTACAAGCAGTTGCTGACTGTTCAATGTAGACACAGCATTAATTAGAGAATTGGTTCTTTTACAATTCCAGGAAATTGTCGTTATCGTAAAAATGTATTTTAATAGAGGCTGAAAGTGCCATTTTTTCAAAAACTGTTTTTCCCGCAAAAAGGATGTAAGTTCCAATTTCAAAGCAATGAAATAAGATTGAAAGTTCTCTGTCGTTTAGTTACAAGTTTTGAGTTGGTTACAAGGTTAGTTACAAGACGATTTTACAAGGTTTACATAGATTTTCCTCGGAATTTTCATTTTGGCGCTTAAAACCCTCTTTAATTCCAGTTTCCGATTATTTTTATAACAAACTGTTTTACCAAGGAAATGTGGGACAAATGTTTATCAACAATGATGCAACGTTAGTGCAAGAAGAGACAGGACGAGTTATTCTTCCTTGAGTAAGAAAAATAGAGTTGGCTCTTGCTTGAATCACCAGCATCAACGTTATACCCTAAATGCATTTATCATTGTCAGATCATTGGATAGACACTTGTTGAATCGTGAGAAACATTTTATATTCCCTTCTATACCTTCATAGACCTCTCTGACTTTATACTATGTCTTAAATAACGTCATCCTTCAGAATTGATTCTGTTATATGAACTACCGTACTTATTTGGCCTCCAGTGATTAAATAATAGTGTGTAATCACGTCTGATCGCTGGGCTCCTCCCTCAGATATTTTATCTAAGAGCGTCACACAGCTGTTCGGTGATAAAGTGCTGGCAAAGAGCGTCTCGACCGTGAGTAAAAGAACTAATCGCCCTCAAGGACGTCCCTGAAGCACTCTTCATCACAGGAGCAGTCATGGTTGTCGCATGGCTCGTAACGCCCTCACCGATGTGCCTCCACCGTTCCAATTACAGCATGTCGCCAGATTTCTTTTGCACGCGATCACGCTTGTTAAGAACGTCTTTTCATCTCCGGCTCTCTTATGCACAGCAACGCGAATCTCATCGTCACTGTTCGCTCGTTCCTCGGGGACTTCAATGCCTGGCGCTTGCAACGTGTCAACTTCGAATCGATGTCAAAAATGGAAGCATCGGAAGAATTTTGAAATTCCTATTGATACAGAGTACTGACGCAAATGAGACCACGTTATTTATTGAAGGGAAATATTCTCGAGATAATGATATACTATAATACTTCAAGGAAAGTACAATTAACAATTAGAAGTCTACATAAAAAATATGCTTGTTTTTATCACTATGAATTCGCTTTGATTACTTCTAGCTGATGGACAACAAACTCTGGCAATACACAGAAATAAATTAAAGATAATTTTGCAAAATTAATACTGAGACATACAGTGAACCAAGAAAGTATTTGAACGCACTTTAAAATAGTATAACTTTTTTATAATTGTACCAAATGACCTGATGTTTTGTAAGCAATTAGAAGCACTGGTTTACTAACTGATATGCAAAAAGTATTTTCCTAAAATTACAATTTACAAGGTTGCTTGCAAAAATAAGAAAAGCATTTTTAAAAGTTTTTTATTGGGCTCTTAATGAAAATTAAAAATATTTGTTTTGTAGAACTATGTTAGTTTTACACATGCTGGATATTTCATCGAAATCGATTAACATACACACGAGCTACAAGTAGTTAAAAATAATTACTTAAATAAAAATAAATTTTTTAAAAATACCATGTTTTTAACACGGACTAAAAAGTATAAAATAATTTTTCCTAACCCCATACAGATAGTCCTGAAAATTTGTGATTGTGAATTTTTAATAGCTATGAAAATACTTGTAAGATTTAAAACGAGAAACGTGGGGCGCAAGATAATAGTAAGGAGTGTAGAGTGTAGCTGCCGTTGAGAAAACTCACAATAACAGTTCATATCATTTGCAGTGCAATAAAATTGTTAGTGACTTGGGAAAATTATATAATCTTGGAAAATTAATACTGAGACATACAGTGAACCGCGAAAGTATTTGAACGCACTTTAAAACAGTATAACTTTTTTATAATTGTACCAAATGACCTGATGTTTTGTAAGCAATTAGAAGCACTAACTGATTTGCATAAAACATTTTCCAAAAATTACTATTTACAAGGTTGCATGCAATCACGGACGAGGACAATCGAATGGAATTTTGAATGTCAGGAAAAGTCGCACAGACTCGTCCGTCCATGAGAAATCTTCCGAACGATTTCCACGGGATCTTCGAATTGTCTGTGGCGACAGGAGTTTGCTGACTCGAGGCGCGATCGCGACGAGCCTTTTCAACGTTTCGAAAGGCGGTTCCTCCGACTGGATAATTTCTTCAAGGTACGAGGAGAGTTTTCGAAGAATGCCGCCGTCTCTCGTTCGGCTCGCTCGAAAGCATCTTTTAACGCGGGTAACAATGTTTACGAGAGCGACAGGGACTCGGCGAGACATGCGACTCCATTCGACAACGGGGACTCGAAGTTTTGTGGGGAATTGTGTGAGTTTGAATGAACACTCACCCAGCCTAAACGCCATACTCTGGCGCCGCGAGCGTTTCTTTCCGCGAGCTGCCGCCGCTGTCTCTCCTACCAGTTCGATGAACTGGCTCCTTTGTGTCGACAAGTTTCCGCTTTTTACCTAAAGCTCAAAAGTAGCTTCGAATTACCTAGTATTATCATCGTTGCTAATCGCCTAAAATAATTAAATGGCAGTCTATTATACAGGTGGTGCGTTATAAGCAGGTGACCTAAATAACTCGCTTGCTTTTGAAGATACAGTAAATCCTCTATAAACGCAAAATGGCCGTATACGATAAACGCAAAAATAAATATCCCCTCCATTGTAGTAATTTGATCTCGGCTCGGGTATATCGGTGTGTACCACTACTAATGCGACGCGGAAAGTTGCAGTCGTCGTCACAGTTTAAAGACCCTTGCGTCCTCACAATGTAATACCAATATGAAATCTTTTTTATTAATACTTATTTTTTTATGAAACTTTTACCGATATATTTGTGGCATTTTCCTGATTAAAATAAGACCAAGCACGATATAATTTCAACTGTATTTAGTGGTTTAAATATGCGGTTTAATACGATGAACGTTTCGGGCGCAAGGAAGGACAGCGTATGGGAAAGAAAGAGACGCTGAGAGTCGCAGTCGCTTCGGCCACGCGCTGTCCTTCTCTACGTTCGATTCGGCCTTTGAAGCTCAAAATAATAGTGTCTGTCTACGAAAAATGCAAACGAACCTTTACTGTATTATATCACCTTTGGATTGACTGTATTATATCACCTTTGGGTTTACTGTATTATATCACCTTTGCTAATCGCCTAAAATTATTAAATGGCAGTCAATTATACAGGGTGGTGCGTTATAAGCAGGTGACCTAAATAACTCGCTTGCTTTTGAAGATACAGTAAATCCTCTATAAACGCAAAATGGCCGTATACGATAAACGCAAAAATAAATATCCCCTCCATTGTAGTAATCTGATCTCGGCTCAGGTATATCGGTGTGTACCACTACTAATGCCGCGGAAAGTTGCAGTCGTCGTCACAGTTCAAAGACCCTTGCGTCCTCACAATGTAATACCAATATGAAATCTTTTTTATTAATACTTATTTTTTTATGAAACTTTTACCGATATATTTGTGGCATTTTCCTGATTAAAATAAGACCAAGCACGATATAATTTCAACTGTATTTAGTGATTTAATACGATGAACGTTTCGGGCGCAAGGAAGGACAGCGTATGGGAAAGAAAGAGACGCTGAGAGTCGCAGTCGCTTCAGCCACGTGCTGTCCTTCTCTACGTTCGACTCGGCCTTTGAAGCTCAAAAAAATAGTGTCTGTCTACGAAAAATGCAAACGAACCTTTACTGTATTATATCACCTTTGATTTACTGTATTATATCACTGTATGACCATCACAATCACGTATATACAATCATGTATATAAAATCACCTTTGAATTGTATTATACTGTATTATATCACTTTTGAATTTACTGTATTATATCACCTTTGCTAATCGCCTGAAATGATTAAATGGCAGATAATGATACAGGGTGGTGGGTTACAAACAGGCCACCTAAATGACTCGCTTGCTCTTGAAGATAGAAGAAAAGACCCTGAATGACCTCTATAACAGGTCATTGTATTCGTCTTGAAACATTGTACTAGAACGTAAATAAAAAGCCATACCATTCCATTTAAAAAAACAGAGTTGACCTTCGAATCTCCTTGACGTCAAAAGCTACCGAGATATTCAGGAGTTGTAAAACGCCCCACCCTGTATAATATACGTTTCGAAAAAAACGAACAAGCATATCATTATTCTTCCCACAAGGAACCTTTCAATCAGCAAAAGGTGTCGATTCATTCCTTCATTTTCATCACAGACACCAAACCAACAAACATAGCAGAATACACGGCAGACGCCCAATGAAATTGCGCCACCTTTGAAAAAAACACGCTGCAAACACGACCGCCACGACGAATTGTGTAGCGTACTTTTTTGAATAGTATGTCACAATCCGATGCGGCAAAAGGTAGACCAGAATCCATTTTATAGTCGCCAGCGCGGAGTCGAAAGCTCCCAGGAGAATGTAAAAGTTATTTCAAACATTTTCCACTTTTGTTTTCATAGAATAAAAAATATTCCCTCTCGCGAACCTGACAGAACGCTCAATCGCCGCGCACGCGCAAACCAAATAGTTCCCGGCGTTTCACAACACGTTTATTCTTTCAGTTTCGCGTCTAGTCACAAACAGGAGGTAATGATATACATTCGGCAAGCACTAATTAACGTCGAAGCGATTAACAACTCGTGAAACGCACTGCGTCGATCACCTTGAGCATTTCGTCACGAGGATGACGCAACTGGTGGGTGTTGAGTCGCAAAACAGGCTACCGATGACTCACCTATATAATTAACTCCGACATTATTCGGCCATTGTGCAGGTAGCACACTTTAAGATCGTGTTTTCCTCACCTGGCTACTAGCGCACACCGGTGGCCGTCGAGAAGATCCAATTTTTCTGTTTCCGCTTGCTTTGTTACATTCGCTTTTGATTCGGCGTTTCAGCATTTGATCGAACACTGAAAGGGACAGGCGTTGCTCTGTAAAAATGGCATTTTTCTTATACTGGGTGTCCCAGAAATGTTGCATTCCCTTGAAAAACGTAATTTCCCAGGTTTTTTAGTGTAACTTTTTCCTTTACGAAAATGCGACTTCGTTAACTTCGTTAAGGAGTTATTAACGAAAAACACGGAACAATCAGAGCGCGGTTACTGCAAGTGGATTCCGGCTTGGCGACAGGTTCCTGAGCGTGACGTTGGCATTGGTCGAGCCGGAATACGTCTGACTGGCCCACGTTTTTCGTTCATAACTCCCTAACCCAGGGGTGGCCAACCTTCTGTATACCATGCGTAAATTTTTTCACATGCGAGTTCAGATGCGCCATACAACTCAAGCACTTTTTCTACCTTCTTACGTTCATTGTTGCGGTTAGAAAATAGGAATTGGGATAGAATTTGCTTCGGTTAGGGGAGGAAAAAGGATAACTCAATCACGCAACTAAATTAATTAACTTAAGCCAGTTGAAAAGGCACACGTTCATTGGAGCACCAATCTACAATAGTGAGAAATGATCTTTTGGACGAGAGGGCGATCGCTTAACACTCCATCTCTTGAATACTCCAATTCCAATCCTATAATCGTAAACTGTCAAAAAATTGCGACGCATTGATGAGTAAGAAGGCTGTATAAATTCAACTGAGAGCTCTTAAAGCTGATAGCTCTGAGAGCTGGGAAAAATATGAAGATGGATTCAGTTATGGCGCCTACTTCAAAAGAATAAGTATAGGCGCAAGGATCCAATGCGCCACTTGTAATCATCAAATGCGCCACAGGTTGGCCACCCCTGCGCTAACCAAACCGCGGAGGACATTTTCACAGAGGAGAAGTTATTTACAATGGTCTTAGAAATGACCCTGTATAGACCGATCAACCTAATGGTAGCCACATAAATATTGGGTTGGGGAAAACGTTTCTTCGTATCCTCCCGATAGATGGTCTTACCATGTCATAACTCTGTTAATATTAATCGGATCTGGCATTACTTGAGTGCGTCTGAAAGGTGATATAACTTAGAGTAATTACAAACAAGAAATTTTGTTATTTGTTTATTTAGTCAAAAGTTATTACGCCTTGAAAATGAGTGAAAATAAAGAAGAAATTTGATACGTTCTGAAATTTTATTACGAAAAAGGAAAGAATGCGATTGAAGCTGCTAAAAAAATTAGTGATGTTTATGGACGTGATACAGTATGGTACGTGTGACACAAAGTTGGTTCAAGCGTTTTGAATATGGAAATTTTTATGTCAAAGATACACCTCAAGACCGGTGCATTAGCAGTCGCGATATCGGTAACGAACTAAACATCGACCACAAAACAGCTCTAAACCATTTAAAGAAGGCTGGATGCAATAGACAGTTCGATGTTTGGATGCCTCATCAGTTAACATTGAAAAATTTAACGAATCGACATTAGGGTTTATACAAAAACCGACTTTTTAATAAACCGGTTTTCGGTTTTTAACTTTTCCATGAAACCGGTTTAAACCGGTTTCGGATTTTTACAGATAAAAAATAAGACATGTTTACAACTTAGAATAGAAGTTTTTAATTTTTTTTATTTATTAAAGAATTGACAAAATAATACCCTTAAAGAATCACAGAAATTAACAAATATTTATGAACATTATTATTTTACTTCTTTCTTTGATTAATAAAATGTGATTTTAAAAAGCAAAGAACGTCAATTGATTTATTGCTCAGTCGTGTCCTTATTTTGGACACAAAATTTCCAGAAATAGAAAAAACTCGCTCACTTGCTATTGAACTGGGCTTAATTGTCTTTAAAGCATTAAATAATAAATCTAAATTTTTTGTTCTTCTATTTGTAGCCTCTAAGATCAAAAACTCCTTCTTTAATGTTTGAGGACTGGAGGAAGTCGCTTCTTCAGGTTCTTGCAGATATTTATTTATTGCTATTTCCATAGCATTTTTCATCACAGTCTCTATGCGCTGTTTTCACTTCCACATATATATGTATACAGGGTGTCCCAAATTTCGTGATCGTCCCGGAAATGGGAGGTTCTTGAGGTTATTTGAAGCGACATTTTCCTCTACAAAAATGTTCAAGGCAATAATATTCCCCGACCTTTCTCCGCTATACCACTAGCTGTGTACTTTTTGATTACATCAAAATCATTATAGCGGATTAATATAAGTGTTATGTATAAATTTAAAACCGGTTTTTTTACTGAAAAAAACCGGTTTTCGGTTTGCAAAATTTTCTTTCAAAAACCGGTTTTTAAAAATCGACAAACCCTAATCGACATCTTTGGTGACCCGTTACAAATTAAGAGAGCTTGGCTGGGAAGTTTTGTTGATGCATCCACCGTACAGTGCTGATATTGCACCATCAGACTACCATTTGTTTCGGTCTCTACAGAACTCTCTTAATGGTGTGAAGTTGACTTCGAAAGAGGCCTGTGAAAATCACGTGTCGCAGTTGTTCGCCCAGAAATCACAGAAGTTCTACAGTGACGGGATTATGGTTTTACCTCAAAAAGGTGGTCGGTCAAAACGGCACATACTTGATTTAATAAACTACATTTAAAATATGGAAAAAGCTTGATTCATTTCTGAAATGAAGAAACTTTGTTCCCAAGCCAATATGAATATTCTTCAGTGGCAGTGATATGGAGAATATATTCTACCCAATTTATTGGACAGGAATTTCATACTGTAGAGGGTAAAACTGTTCAGATAAGAGGAATAACTTCTTTAATCAAAATATTAAATATTTTTAACAAAATTGCCAGCCGTGTAGCTGACCTTATATTAATAATTTGCACACATCAGTGCTTCCTAAAAATACTAAAAATTCAATGAAGCTAAACTTCCGTTTAGAAATATCTCTGACGTTAGAAGACATCGAAAAAAATTACCTCGGCAAAAGATACACTTCGCAGGGGACTCGTTCATCGATAATTGTGTGAAAAATATTGACGATACTATCATAATTGAAGGACATGTTGCAGTGGCAACCTCATTCACCGTTTTACGAAAGCACTTCACACGCGAGTGTTAATGAAAACATTTTCCGCGTCGAATGTACATATATGATTAATTAAGGCAGACATTGACAGGAAAGCTGCTATTTAAGAAACTTCTAATGGACAAAGCGTTGATTTTGTCGAAGGTATTCGGACAGTCGGGATACATCGAGTGATTAAAGAAAACTAGACGAACATGTTCGCTCGAGTTTTATTCGACTTGGCAGCCGCGCTTAAACTTTCCTCATTCCGCTGACGCGCAGCAACGAGCAACTTTACATATAAATAAATTCATTTTAATACGAACAAACTCGGCACACTCGACGAACGCGACCATGCGAATCAGCCGCGATTAAATCCGGTCCGCGCACGCTTAAGGTTATCCACGCATCGAGAGATAATAGTCATTTCTTTGCTGACATCTTTGGAAACGTACTCTTTGTACCGTAGTTTAATACTTTGCGCAAAGTGACAAGGATTTCCCAATACAGTCTCGCTCGAAGGCTCTAGACTAGATTTTATACACTTATTACATACAGACGATCAATAATGTTAACAACAATTTCAACCCTTGCGTCGACACCCAACATTTTCCACAACGTTCAACCACATCGTTAAGCTTCGTCAGTTCGCATTCTCAGGCTGCGAATGTAAATGTGACAATTAGACGGATGATTTGCACTTACTGGACACTGATTGGAAGAGCTGAAGAGCACGGATGAACGCATTAGTTCCGTTTAGCAAGCTAGCGGCGGGCAATGTGACGTTAGCGAGAAAAATATTGTCATTCGTGAATGGACAGCCTAAGTCTTGTCTCGATGCCGTGCCATCGCTTTCACTGCCTTCGTCCAAAACCGACAATTCGTGCGACGAACACATGTAAAGATTGGCTCGACTTCGTTGCGATTGATGCAGAGGAAATATGAAAGTCATTCGAAAGTAGGCGTTGACACAAGGGTTAGCACCCATGAACCGTCTTGTCTTAGAAACTATCGAATTGCCTCGTAGAAAACATCCAGTCAAGAACCGAAAGCACCGTGGTTCCTGTATCGTATAACAAAATAACCTCGATATAACGGAAAATCTCGCGTTGGTCTCCGTGAACCTAAGTAACAAAGCTCGTGCAACAATTGTATATTGTTGGTTCTAATAGAAGAACCTGTTAAATTCGTATCTTTTGTACAACATGGTTTGCTACCAGCGTTCGTCCCGCGGTAGCAGTGTCCGTGGTCACGATATTCTATGGACGGTCGACGTGTTTCCGAAGAGGACACGATGCGGAACACTTGATCAGCCTAGACTCGTCAGCATGCCGCCGGTGACGTACTTCTCCGTGCCCATCAGCTTCTGCAGCGGACACTTGAACTGACTGTACCAGTGGGAAAGGAATTTGTAGGTTCGCTGTGGTCGCGGCTCTTTGTGAAGCAACTCGCATAGGTTGCAAGCGGTGTGTTGATTTCTTCTCCAGACCCTGTAATACTTCTTCCACTCGAAGTACTTGGCGTACTCGTCCCGGTTCTCCATCAACGCCTTCAAGTATTTGGCCAGCTCCTCCGGCGACTCGAAGTCCAGCGCGTCGATGTAGGAACCGGGCGGCGCGAAAATGCTATAGTTCGCGCCACCGTAAACGACCGGCACCAGGTCGTACCTGAAATCCAAACCGGAAGATCCAAATTCACACTCCGCTCATCCTTGACAGAATGATCATACTTCGAACACTTCTCGGGATAAAGTTACGTGACGAAGAACACCCTCTCGGAGTAATTTGTTAATTAAAATCGTGTAATTTATATGTATGTTCTCTTGGATATTCTTGTAGTGTTGCTAAAGACGAGTCCAACGACTACAATGACTATACTGATCCGATCATACGATCTCGAGATATTTGTGCCCGAAGGGTCAGGCATTTGATGTCGATGCTTTGATTGATTTAATGAACGATTAAAGATAATAAAAAGATAATAGAAACAATTTAATAACACGTTCCAACAAATTTCAACTTTTTTGGGATTTCGATTTTCACTATGCAATTCTTATAGAGTTTTTTGCGCTGATTCCGAATCTGTCCTTAACTTTTCTCGTGGACGCACAGTTTTTGAGAAACATGACTTTGAAAAAAAAACATATTTTTCAACTTTAAACAAATATTGTGATGTTACTATAAAAGATATTGAATTGTTCTTTGCAGCAGAAGATTCTGTAGACTTTCCCGAATACAGTGGTATCCAAAATTAATACATTATGAATATTTAAACATGTTTAAGCAATCATTAAAGGCGGAGAGACGCCACTTTTGCACCAATTTTTGAGGATATTTTTCAATTTATCTTAAAAAATAAGGGTCCAGCGGAAAATCGAACTATACCACTCGATAGAGCAGACTTTTATCTTGAGAAGCTACCCTGTCAAGTTTGGATCGTCGACGTTTTTTTCGAACCAGAAAGCAAAATATCTTCGCCCGACATGAGTTTCCGCCAGTGGCGCTCGGGACGAGATACGGCGCACAGAGTGGTATTTGGGCGGAAAACCTGGCCAAAAATATTTTCTTGTTTTTTGTACGTTATACTGTTACTTCATGAGTAAAAAAGTCATTTCTAACTACATACTAGTGATAATAAGTATATTTATGGGTGTTCATATGTAAAACTAAGGCGTAAGGCAGCGTCAAGGCCGTCAAAATTTATATAGGCAGCTACGAATATAAAAGAACTTTTTCAATGCAATAGAAAATTGTATTTGTTATAAAAAACCATAAAAAGTCGAAGAAAATATTAAAAGTTTAAAAATAAACTTCTTAAAAAAAAATAAAAAATATTTAAAACGAATTAAATCTTACAAATACTTTAATAGCTATTAAAAATTCACGATGATAAATTTTCAGAACTATCTGTATGGGACTAGGAAAAATTATTTTATACTTTTTACTCCGTCTTAAAAACGTGGTATATTTTAAAAAATAATTTTTTTTATTTAAATAATTATTAATTTATTCATATAAGTTGTATTGTCATCTAGTTCTGTGCTGTGTTTAAAGTTTCAAGTCTCATCGGGAAGTTAGTTTAAAGTCAATTGCAAAATTTGTACCGAATAGACAGACAAGAAAGCGAGTTAATAAAAACATAGTAATAAAACGGGCTATATTTGGAGCTTTATTTTTTTTTAATGTGAAAACTTGTGAAAACTCTTTTGCGGTATACTAATTCTAGATATCCTGAAGTTTAACACCGCGTAACTTTTATGCCGTTGCGATGAGTTGTATATGTTTAAAAACACTAATTTATGCAAAAAAGTCATGAAAATCTAAGAGCTCTTAGTCAGACTTGTAGATCGGTAAAAACACGTATAAAAACAATTTTAACATTGACAAAAATATGATTAATGTAATGTACATTCCTCCTGTAACAATATCCATCACAAATTTCGCCACAAAGATCACTTCCAACATCAAAATTATCACAGGAAAAAGATGCGTACGAACGGAATGCTGCGATCAAAGACGTGTGTATTGAACAAGTGCTATGTTCTAAGTGCAGGCACGGGTGACTGTTTAGTAAACACAGCTAAGGAGTGCACAGCGCGATAGCATGTTTATTTATCTATTTTGAGACGCAACCACAACTCTCTGTGTAAATTTTTACAATTTTGATTTTTGGCCAGATTTCCAGCCCAAATACCACTCTGTTTGGCGCAGCGATGGGATACGGCGCGGCGCGGCGAACGACCGTTGTAGCGGTGAGCGCCACTGACGGCAACTCATATCGGGCGAAGATATTTTGCTTTCTGGTTCGAAAAAAACGTCAACGTTTCAAACTTCAAAGAGGGGTTTCTGAAGATAAAAGTCTGCTCTATTGTATGGTATAGTTCGATTTTCCGCTGGACCCTTATTTTTTGAGATAAATTGAAAAGTATCCTCAAAAATTGGTGCAAAAGTGGTGTCTCTCCGCGCTTTAGTGATTATTTAAACATGTTTAAACAATCATAATGTATTAATTTTGGATACCGCTGTATTCAGGAAAGTCTACAGAATCTTTTGCTATAAAGAACAATTCAATATCTTTTTTATAACACTACAATATTTGTTTAAAGTTGAAAAATATGTTTTTTTTCAAAGTCATGTTTCTCAAAAACTGTGCGTATAGGAAAAAAATTAAAAACAGATTCGGAATCAGCGCAAACAACTCTATACAAAGGACCCAACAGTAATTGGGGAACAAATTTGGTGTTGGACAGTGTGATCGAATCTTGTGTATTGGCGCAAGTGCACCTCGGTTTGCCAATTCTTAGGAAAGCGGAATTTCGCAGGAAAATCCACAGGCTGCTCGTAGAAACGTGATCGACGAGTACAGTGATCCGTGGCAACTTTTTCTCGGGCTGTCTAGCTTCCCCGGATGTCAGGTTTCTAATAGAAACGAGTTTCGAGGTTTGAACAACTCTAAGCGAACGGTTCTAGCGGTTGCCATAACCGCAAAGAATGGTTCTTTCTATCTCGGGAATGTTAATTGATGTCTGGGAGAGACAAGGAGAGAGATTATAACGACTAAGGCTGCGGTTACGGTGGGTGTGTATTGCGAAGTTCTGGACGCAAACGATTGACGAAGTCTGTCCCTGCTTCGCACGTTCACCGAGTTCCGACGAATACGTGCGACTTCCAAGGAACGAACAACTAGAAACCTCTTAACTATACATTAAAGTTATCGTACTGTAGTACGATACGTATCCGATACGATCATTCGTCGGACAATTAATTTATTCTGTCCGATGTACTCGTCAGAAAATGTCATCGACGGCAACGGTAGCCTTGCGAAACGTGACAAAAACACACGCGCGAAACGAGTAAAGAGAAAAAGAGGAGCCGATGGGGGTGGGAGGAGCGGAGGTAAATTGTCAGTGGGATTCATTCGCAGCGCGGGCACGTGTCGAAACAATTCCAGGATCCGCGGATCTGATCGGATCGTTTACAGGCGGCCCGAAATGAGTTGTCGTTCGGGATCGGCGAATTGCGGGCTTGCGACTGACAATTTTATCGGCGAAATCGTCCCACGGCTGGAGCCATTGTTTTACCTGAGTGCGTTGTACAGCTTCTCCGTTACGTAATCCTCGCAAAGAGAATTCTCGAACGACAGGTAGAAAAAGTAGTTCGGCTCGGCGACCTCGCCGAAACAGTCCTGGCTACGGGGACACTCGCGATCCCCGCATTTCCCATAGATGTCCACGGCCACGTGTTTCGCCAGCTCGCGGATGTACTTCTCCCGACCGGACCTCGCGTGGCAGTTGCTCACGAACCACGCGATCGGCTTCGTCTTGCCTTCGATCCGCTCCAGCAATGATTTCGGCGTCTCCAGCGACTTCCGGTCACCTGCGAACACGGATCCGTCCAATTCTTTATTCTTTCCTGGTTCTTCATTTTCAAAGAATTGGCTTTCTATTGCATTTTATTTAAGCACCAGTGCTGTAAGTTTGTAAGTTTGTTTGAATTCGTAGGATTCGTGTACTTTTATAGCCGTGAAAACATTCTCTATGAAACAATATGCAGGATGTTCCAGAAATGTAGGAGAACTATGAAAGCTTTTCCTTAGCGATAATTCCGCATCGGCTTTGGTAAGGAATTATGGGAACTGATATAAGATGGAAGGTGATGGTAAAGGAGCTCGACCAATATGAAAATAGAGGAGGAAAAAGGAAGGAGCGTTTCGTCCTAGGCCCGCTAAGGACTCATCAGTAAGGCTATCTAGCGGGCCCTGCCTTAGACGTTTGGGATGTCGGAAGGCAGTTGAGGACTGTATATATAGAAATCATTGAGGAACCGAGTACTTGCGAGAAAGGTCTTTCAACTACTTGTAAGCCGCCACATAATTATTAACGAAAAACAAGGACCAGTCAGAGGGCAGTTACAGCGGAGGGACTCTGGCTGCGCCAACAGCAATGCAGCGCTCAGCGGGACCTATCGCCGACCCGGAATCCGTTCACTATAGCCGCCCTCTGATTGGCCCGTGTTTTTCGTTAATAACTCCGTATCGAAGCCGGTGCGGATATTTTCGCTAAGGAAAAAGTTAATTCAAATGATCTAAGAAACCAATCCTGGCTCTGGTACCTTGTATTCTTTTGCTTATTTTTACTCGGAAAAGAAAATGAGACGCATATACTTGAAATGCCATCAACTATATAATGCAAAATCCCAATGGAATTGTTCAACAGATATCTGGAATTGCTAAACATTCGTTCAAAAGTCTCGGAAATCTGAAATGTCCGATTGCAGGACATTGCGACAGCATTTCCCGTGAGAATATCTCTGCATAAACGAGTGAGGCAACTAGGAATCGGCTGTGTTCCGTTAGGTAAAAATCGCGAGGCAATTGTCGCTGCGATTCAGAAACCTCGAACAAGTAGAACGAACAAGTAGAACATTTCAGAAACGTGACAAAAGCGGCAGACGCGTCCGAGCGAGAAAGTGAGCGTTAACGTCAGCAACGGTAAACGTAGCTGGCGACGACGGTTTAATTATGACGTTTCCACGGATGCTTCTAGCGTTGCATAACGTGATTACGCAAAAATGTTCTCGCAACCTGCTGCCATTTTCCGGCGGCACTACGCGGCCTGGCATGGCGCGTACATGCCTTTCTACGCGGCTTTTGCTCGCTCGAGAGAAGTTCTTTAAATACCTCACTACTTAATACTTCAAAACCATCGTAAGGAACCTAACGCAATTACCTACTTACCGATGGAAAATTCTCAGATAATTGCGCGGTTTAATGTGTTTTTAATGCCGACGCATTATAAAGATTGTTAATGCACGTTTTATTGGGAATTGTGTAAGAATATTATTGCGAATGTCTAGGTATTTGTTAATAATCAGCCGTGGCGCAATGTTAAGTAGGAGGTAAGGTGGCAATTACTAAAATCGTAGCTGAACCTTGCTTTATTAGTTTGCAGTATATGTATGTTCTTTGATTGGCAGTACTAGAGTTGGAATTAGGGTTTTACAAGTTTTACTTCCTTATAAACTTCTGTTTATATTCCAAATGCGTATAAAAGCAATAATAGTTGTGTTTGTAAATGATTACCAATTATTGTTGATTTAGTCATGTTTTTTCATAGTGTTCAATTTTAATTACATTAAATCAGTTAACTCGGTGGAAATATATATGTACAGGGTGTCCCATTTCAGTTGAGATTATAAAAAATCTCGAAGACATGTGAATTAAAAAATACAAACTGACACATGTCCTTTAGTGTTTCCAATGGGGAGTCAGATGGCACTACAGTAAATGCTCGTTCGTTGTGAAATGGCATGGTAGTTGAGGTCGCAACGATCGAATAGTGAAGCTATTTTTGATTTATGACTGCGTTTAGATATCGCGCGGAGCACGCCGAGCGAGACTTCAATAGAGAGCCGAACATAGAGAAGGACAGAGTGTAATACGGATCATGTGACCGAAGCGTGCCGCCGTCGCCGGCACAGTTTAAAGGCCCGCGAGTTCTCACAATGTATGTAATGGCAATGATGGAATTGTTAATTTTCCATTAGGCTTATGAGACTTTCACTAATTCATTTCTGGCATTTTTCTGATTAAAATGATACCAAACACGATATAATTTGTCCCATATTTACTCTACATGTGAAGCATAATTAATAATTTATCATACATTTAACACATACTATATATAGCATATGTTTAAATAAACAACTTAACGTCTTGAAAATATGTTCTCAAAGAATTAGACTTAAATTTTGTAAATTAACGGAGTTACAGCCCGTAGGAGCACAGCGCGGCGTACTGAAACTTATTAATAAATTCTAGAAACTTATTAATAAAAGTGTTAGCATCGAATTGGTATTTTAAACTTTACAGTTTCTCTTTCTTTTCACTTGCTATCCTCTTCCATGTCCTACAGTACTCCGTAACCGTCAATGAAACCATTAAATAAAGTTGAAATTACATTATCGTGTTTGGTATCATTTTAATCAGAAAAATGCCAGAAATAAGTTAGTGAAAGTCCCATAAAAGCCTAATTGAAACTAAGAAGTTTGAGTACTCGATTCACCCGAGTCAATGATGTGGTGTTTACACCGATATACCCGAGCCGACATCAATCGTTGCCGCCGTGCGGAGCGACTCGGCCGACTCGGCGTTGACAGGCAGTGGAGTGAGTAGGCACGTCGCAACGACCGCATAGTCGATTTTTCACAACGAACGAGCGTTTACTGTACTAGTTTTTTAATACGTAGACGTTTTCAAATTTATACTTATTATCTACCTATCGAACTATCATTTTGTCTATTTTTATCACAAACTCTGTGAAGGGGAATAGGGTTAAACATAGTTGCGTTCACAAATGTTTTATATCTGATACTGTGCTATCAAAACACGATAAGTTTGTGGCTGAATTCTTAATCATAGTCTAGGAGATACTGTATCGTCAGTTCAGTTTACCTAATGAGCTCAATGGAATATTTAACAGTTGCAGAAAAAAGTGAAAAGATTCTTCTTTATGATGAATCAGGACGAAACATTGAAGAAGCTATTAATTTGTATGCTTTGCGGTACCCTGAAAAAAGATGTCCATCACGTAGCACAATTTACCGTATTGTTTAACAATTTATGCAAGAGATTAGTGTACAGAAGAAAACACCCGTACAAGTGAAAATAATGCGAATCGCGTATTAGACACAGTTGCTCGCAATCCAAATTTGAGTATTCGTTCAATTTCTTTTTTATTCGTTCAATTTTATATTAAAATGCACTAAAAAGGAGAAAAAAATCTTTTTAGACATTAGTGACTGTAAATAAAAGCGCGGGTCGTTAAACTATATTGACGTAATCTTCGTGAGTGCTCCACGCTTTTATTTATGGTGACTAATGTCCGAAAAAATTATTTTCTCCTTTTTAGTGCATTTTAACATAAGCGTGGTTTTTAAAAAGATTTTTTTATAAATTTTTTATTTTCTACTTTTTAGTCTTTTTTAAATGGAACGCAAGATAGGGTAATACTGGTATGAAATAGTAAGATATAGAAACGCAAGATATGGAAATACGCGAGATAGAATGAGGGGATGACACCGAGAGACGACGTCCCTTGATGGAGTCCGAAATTGTCCGAAATGGAACTGAATGAACGGAACACCACAATCACACTGAGGTCCTTCGCTGCGAATGGGCCAGTGGAGTGGGGATGAGTAGGAGTGGGAACACGTAGTGGAGTAGGGAGCGCTGGCGGGCGGAGTGGGGGTCGCTGAACGCGATGACGTACTACCGAGCGTCGCGCGGCGAGGTGTGACGGTTAATATACAAATTTTTTTCTCCTAGACACAGAGTATTTTTAAAATTTGTTTTTAATAATGCATTGTCATCCAGTTCTGAACTATGGTTAAAGTTTGAAGTCTCCAGCTCATCGGGAAGTGGTTTAAAATTCGATTACAAGATTTGACGCATACAACAACGACAACTCGGCAAGCTAATACATGCGTGATAAAGAATATTGCAACCACGATTGGCAAAACGTGTGTACGTGAAAATTCTGCGAGTTGTCGAAAAAATTCCGTTCCGACGAAGGCTTGTGCTCGTCGAGGACAATAAACGTGTGCCTCAAGTTTACGGTCGCGTGGGGTGGCTTTAATCGCGCTTGTAGAATGAGGGGATGACACCGAGAGATGACGTCTCTTGATGAAGTCCGAAATTGTCCGAAATGGAACTGAATGAACGGAACACCACAACCACACTGAGCTCCTTCGGTGCGAGCTGGGCCAGTGGAGTGGGGATGAGTCGGAGTGGGAACACGTAGCGGAGTAGGGAGCGCTGGCGCGCGGAGTGGGGACCGCTGAACGCGATGACGTACTACCGAGCGTCGCGCGGAGTGGTGTGACGGTTAATATAACAATTTTTTTCTCCTAGACGCAGAATTTTTTAAAAATTTGTTTTCAATATTGGCCAATCTTTTATATACCATGCGCCAATTTTGTTCGCATACGAGTTCAGATGCGCCGTACAACTGAAGCACTTTTTCTACCTTCTTATGTTCATTGTTGGGGTTGAAAAATAGGGACAGGGGTAGGATCTGCTTTGCTTGGGTGAGGAAAAGGGATCGCGCAACTAGATTAATTAATTTACGTCAGTTCAAAAGACACAGGTTTATTGGGGCACCGATCCACAATAGTGAGAAATGGTCTCTTGGACGAGAGAAAATTCACATCCTACAATTGTAAACTGCATGAATTGAACAGAGAGCACTCACAAAGGAAGGACCCCAAGCGACCGACTTCGATTTTGATAATTTTTTGTGAGACGATGGTATATGGATCCCTAATGATGTCTGCAAAATATTAGGTGTAGTTACTCAATAGTTTTAAAGATATAAACAATTAAACTTTCATACCGTGTTGATATGTATACCATGATTTGCAGCTCAAGTTTTCGAAATTCCATTAGCCATATCTTTAGAACTATTGAGTAGCTACACCTAATATTTTGCAGACATCATTAAAGGTCCATATACCATCGTCTCACACAAGATTATCAAAATCGAAGTCGGACGCTTGGGGTCCTTCTTTTGTCAGGTGTCGAGAACACGATGATGGATTTAATTATGAACCTACTTCAAAAGAATAAGTAGGCGCAAAGATGCAATGCGCCACTTGTAATCATCCAATGCGCCACGTTTGGCGAATGCGCCACAGGTTGGCCACCCTTGCTCTAGCACATCGGGAAGTGGTTTAAAATTCGATTACAAGATTTGACGCATACAACAACGACAACTCGGCAAGCTAATACATGAGTGGTAAAGAATATTGCAACCACGATTGGCAAAACGTGTGTACGTGAAAATTCTGCGAGTTGTCGAAAAAATTCCGTTCCGACGAAGGCTCGTGCTCGTCGAGGACAATAAACGTGTGCCTCAAGTTTACGGTCGCGTGGGGTGGCTTTAATCGCGCTTGTAGCGTGTGCGTAAGGCGGAACGGGATTAATTACACGGTGGGTCGATTATGAAGTGTGCGAGACGGTGCACGGTGCGCACGATGCACACGGTGCATACTCTCGAGGCGGGAGCGCTGCGTTGCAGATGCAGAAAGAGAGTGGTTTTCGCGCGCCCCGGTGAAAGGTGAAGAGCGAAAAGCAAACATCTTGAATAATCAATGCGCGCGGAGGGAACAGCCGCTTCTGGATACTTCGTGACGAACGTTCGTTTAATTCCAAACTCTGAGAACCACTTGGAAGTTCGCGTTCTTGAGCGTTTCGACAGCTTCGGTGGCAGTCGCTCGCCGTACCGGGTGTTTCATTTCGGTTCGCCTGTGATTTCCACAAAACGGGCGACAATTCATTTCCATGTATTTTCTCTTCCTCAAAACCGTACTGACAGTATCTCTACTGCTCGTGTTAACGTAGTAGACGTACAAATTCAATCGTGAGTCTCGCAGCTAATCTATGCAATTTTTAATTTTAACCCTTTGCACTCCGAGTTATTTTAACTGGAAAATTAAACATTTCTTCTGATCTAGAATATTTCCATTCCCTATGATTTATGCAATTTTATGGATATGAAATTGGTGTAATACCTCATACAATACGAAAATGTTTAGTAATTGATTAGATACCGATATATTTCATAATGTAAATAATATTTCGAATAATGGTACAGCAATTTTTAGTGATGCCTCAGAGGGGACAACGGAGTGCAAAGGGTTTATTCCAAACGAATTTGTAAAAACGAGCCTGTGCAGTGTGAAACTGTTCTTTGTATTTCATAATAGTAAAAAATTGATAGGCCACACGTAGCTGATGATTGACAGAGGTCATCGCCTTTTTGCGAGTTCAAGCTGCGCGCGGACGTTGAACGCGATAATGTTCCGAGTCTACGGTCGCAGAGATGTTCCTAACGGGTTCCTTAATTCACGCTATTCTTGCGCAAACACTCTAACGCGTGTCAATCGCTCTAACTGGGACTTCTTGCTTACAGCGCGACGCTAATGGGGAAATTATACAATTTCCTTCGGAAAACGTAATACGATTATCAAGTTATAGTTTTATTTGTTATTCGATATGAGATGATATTCTTTAAAAAGTCAGTCGTTTGTGTTTCATTTACGAGAGAATCGATCTCAAGCGTCTGAACAAGTGGAAATGGTCAGCCATGATCAGCCAACAGGAGGCGCGCTTTCAATTGCGAATATCTCGGAAACGAGGCATCGTGGCAACAAAATTCATTTAAGATTTTCGACTAAGTTTTTCATGCGGAATCGACTTATTCTGGTTGCATTGGCGTAACACCCTGCGTTCATAGAAATCTACCTGCAATTTCTATATTGTGATGCTACTCGGCGAAGACTCGACAGAAGTTTGTTTTTCGCAAAACAACATGTTTCCAACAGTATTTTCTCTTTCATGGATCAAAGAACAGTCGCTAAGGAAGCTCTTAAGAAGCTCACAAGAGCTTCTACCAAAGAAACGCTGTGTCCCGTCGCTTTCATTCTACTCAATATTATGTTTCATAAATCACGGTAAGTTCATGGAAATTTCTTCGCCGATTTTTTCAATGTTTTATGGATGAAAGAACACATTTACGATCTTTACATTATCGCGACAATCAGAAATTTCTGGCACAGAGCAAATGATGCTAATCAGGTCTTACAGCCTTGTTCTCTTCAAGATAAATCAGTATAAATTTCTGGACATCTTCGGGACAATTCAGACTATCTATAGTATTACGACAGGCTAAAAAATATGACTAGTGTGCATTTCAGGGAAGTTCAAAATGCGTTTCAAAATGCCGAACAAAATTCATGCCTCTGTTAATTATACAGTATTCGTTACAAACAGAACGATTTTAGGGGCAATGTAATCGAATTTTGGTATTACTTACACAAGTAAGTAAACGCTAACGTCTTAGTATGACAGTAATGGTATTTTAGAGTTATTTAAATTGAAACATCTCCTGAACTTTTCGACATACATAGGTTAGTATCTTTTTATAACGAATGTCCAGCTGCATCGATTGATGTATTAAAAAATATCTCATTCCATTTAAAAAATGAAGTTGACCTTCATATGTCCTTTACGCGTTCACCTACAAAAAAGCTACTAACATCTGATTAATGCCCCCTCGAAACCAAGCAAGTTCCATCTGATGCATTTCTTCCTAACACCAATAGCAGCCGAGTTATTCAGGTGGCCTGTTTCTAGCGCCTCATTCTGTATAAAACACAATAAAAATAAATATAATGAAGTATTTGCACGTTTACTTGACGTATATCATTTGACGAACGGTCACTTGAATCTCTGCGATTGTCGCTGGCACTCCTTGTAGGCTGTGTGTGTTTCACTTAGACAGAAAGTGAAGTAAACATTTAATCTTTTTAATTAACTTCTAAGAATAAAAAAATAAGGTATCAGAAATAAGGTATCAGGTATAAGATACCATATTTTGTTATTGTTATCACCAGAAGTTATGAAATCCGTTGAATGAAAATGCTTACCTCACTTCGTGTGTAAATGAAAACATCAGTTGCACACACAGCCTACAAGGAGTGCCAGCGATAATCGCAGCGATAGATCAAGTGACCGTACGTTAAGTGATAAGTGAACGTTCAAATATACAGGGTGTCCCAAAATTCGTGAAAATCCCGGAAATGGGAGGTTCCTCAGACCATTTGAAGCGACATTTTCCTTTGCAAAAATGTTATCCGTGGCTTTGTTTAGGAGTTATTAACGAAAAACACGGACCAATCAGAGCGCGACCTACACGCGAGTTCGCATAGTCGGCCAATCGACAGTTGGCGCGCCGGGTCGACTGTGCCAACTCGCATCTAGGTCGCGCTCTGATTGGTCCGTGTTCTTCGTTAATAACTCCTAAACAAAGCCGCGGATAACATTTTTGCAACGGAAAATGTCGCTTCAAATGGTCTCAGGAACCTCCCATTTCACGAATTTTGGGACACCATGTAGTACTTCGTTATATTTATTTTTATTGTGTTTTATACAATATATGAGAATTCAATATGTACCTTCAAACTAATGCGTTTTCAAATCATTTCAACGAGAAAATGATTTCATTACTTTTGTTCACAAAAATCAATTTTTTGCAAAATCCTGAGGTCGTAGACAAATTTTGAGACCGGATGTGTCCTGGGTGTGAAAAAATCTACGGGAAATGATGTGTAGCATGTGAAAAAAATTGTTTTCGCGCGTGGTATTGGATAAACCACAATTTTCTTGAAATTGTGCAAGTTTAACGAATTTTTTCAAGGTTAACAGATGTTCCTACTATAATCTCTCTATTTTTCCCATATTTTGCAATGTTCAGCTTTAGTTTAAAAAAATCATCGCTCTATCTAATTTCTATCGAAACTTCTTTGATCTTGACCCTGTAGTACTTCGTTATATTTATTTTTATTGTGTTTTATACAATATATGAGAATTCAATATGTACCTTCAAACTAGTGCGTTTTCAAATCATTTCAACGAGAAAATGATTTCATTATTTTTGTTCACAAAAATCGATTTTTTGCAAAATCGTGAGGTCGTAGATAAATTTTGAGACCGGACTTGTCCTGGGCGTGAAAAAATCTACGGGAAATGATGTGTAGCATGTGAAAAAAAATTGTTTCCGCGCGTGGTATTGGATAAACCACAATTTTCTTGAAATTGTGCAAGTTTAACGAATTTTTTCAAGGTTAACAGATGTTCCTACTATAATCTCTCTATTTTTCCCATATTTTGCAATGTTCAGCTTTAGTTTAAAAAAATCATCGCTCTATCTCATTTCTATCGAAACTTCTTTGATTTTGACCCTGTAGTATTTCGTTATATTTATTTTTATTGTGTTTTATACAATATATGAGAATTCAATATGTACCTTCAAACTAGTGCGTTTTCAAATCATTTCAACGAGAAAATGATTTCATTAGCTTCGTTCACAAAAATCGATTTTTTGCAAAATCCTGAGGTCGTAGACAAATTTTGAGACCGGATGTGTCCTGGGTGTGAAAAAATCTACGGGAAATGATGTGTAGCATGTGAAAAAAAATTGTTTTCGCGCGTGGTATTGGATAAACCACAATTTTCCTGAAATTGTGCAAGTCTAACGAATTTTTTCAAGGTTAACAGATGTTCCTACTATAATCTCTCTATTTTTCCCATATTTTGCAATGTTTCTGCTTTAATTTAAAAAAATCATTGCTCTATCTAATTTCTATCGAAACTTCTTTGATCTTGACCCTGTAGTACTTCGTTATATTTATTTTTATTGTGTTTTATACAATATATGAGAATTCAATATGTACCTTCAAACTAGTGGGTTTTCAAATCATTCCAACGAGAAAATGATTTCATTAGTTCTGTTCGTAAAAATCGATTTTTTGCAAAATCCTGAGGTCGTAGACAAATTTTGAGACTGGATTTGTCCTGGGTGTGAAAAAATCTACGGGAAATGATGTGTAGCATGTGAAAAAAATTGTTTTCGCGCGTGGTATTGAATAAACCACAATTTTCTTGAAATTGTGCAAGTTTAACGAATTTTTTCAAGGTTAACAGATGTTCCTACTATAATCTCTCTATTTTTCCCATAGTTTGCAATGTTTCAGCTTTAATTTTAAAAAATCATCGCTCTATCTCATTTCTATCGAAACTTCGTTGATCTTGACCCTGTAGTACTTCGTTATATTTATTTTTATTGTGTTTTATACAATATATGAGAATTCAATATGTACCTTCAAACTAGTGGGTTTTCAAATCATTCCAACGAGAAAATGATTTCATTAGTTCTGTTCGTAAAAATCGATTTTTTGCAAAATCCTGAGGTCGTAGACAAATTTTGAGACTGGATTTGTCCTGGGTGTGAAAAAATCTACGGGAAATGATGTGTAGCATGTGAAAAAAATTGTTTTCGCGCGTGGTATTGAATAAACCACAATTTTCTTGAAATTGTGCAAGTTTAACGAATTTTTTCAAGGTTAACAGATGTTCCTACTATAATCTCTCTATTTTTCCCATAGTTTGCAATGTTTCAGCTTTAATTTTAAAAAATCATCGCTCTATCTCATTTCTATCGAAACTTCGTTGATCTTGACCCTGTAGTACTTCGTTATATTTATTTTTATTGTGTTTTATACAATATATGAGAATTCAATATGTACCTTCAAACTAGTGCGTTTTCAAATGATTTCAACGAGAAAATGATTTCATTAGCTTCGTTCACAAAAATCGATTTTTTGCAAAATCCTGAGGTCGTAGACAAATTTTGAGACCGGATGTGTCCTGGGTGTGAAAAAATCTACGGGAAATGATGTGTAGCATGTGAAAAAAAATTGTTTTCGCGCGTGGTATTGGATAAACCACAATTTTCCCGAAATTGTGCAAGTTTAACGAATTTTTTCAAGGTTATAACAGATGTCCCTACTATAATCTCTCTATTTTTCCCATATTGTGCAAATTTTCAGCTTTAATTAAAAAAAAATCATCGCTCCATCTAATTTCTATCGAAACTTCTTTGATCTTGACACAGAATTCACAGAAAAAATTCGTGAACATTTCTAGATCGGTGTTGCTACTGTCCTGTGCAAGAGAACAAATTGGATATCGTCGTTCGATGGTTACCTGTGCGATTATAAAATTCGGTCCAGCTGGTGTTAGGCATCGGCGCGACGAACCGGCCGGTCGCCTTTTCCATGACGCTGCCGTAGGGCCACACTATGTCGCTGTCCAATCTGTACGTCATCGTCAGATTAAAGAAATCCTCGTAATAGTAGTCGAGCAGCGGCCGATTGGCCGGGCTCTCCAGATTCACGAAAACGTACCACTGCCGAGGGTTTCTGTTGGCCGGCAGGTCCTCGAGCGTCATTTCGTTCGCGTGAAACAGCACCGCGTCGAAATCGTTATCATCCGCGTAAAACCTGTCGTGGGTGGCATAGCAATCGTTGACGGGACAGCCGTGGAAATCGTTGCCTAAATAGAACGTCTCCTCGCCGAACAACGTGTTCCAATAGAGTATCTTCTTGGTGTTCTTGGTGACCGAACGGTCCGCCGTGATGATCCTCCTCAGAGTCACCGAGCCGTAGATCTCCACGTTGAAGTAGGACGCGACCAGGTAGACGGAGCAGAGGCACGCCGAGACTACGATCAACACGTTCCTGCTGAGGATCCATGATCTCATGTCGACGAGTGCTCTGGATCGCCCGGCAGCTGCAACCAACCGATCAACGTTCAACGGACGACAACATTAAACGTTTTCTGTTAACCGTCGAATCCCCGGACTAGCCACTTCTGAATTTACTCTTATAAGTTAATAGGCAGCGTGAGACTCCACTGGGCCAACCAGACTGCTTAATACACTGCTCGAACAAGCCAATGATCCCTGGGGCGACTTCGATCGCTATACTACACTCGGATAGTGGACGTTCGCGTTCGATCTCGATGCTGATGAACCTGATGCCCGAGTGACAGCTCTTTCCAATGACCTACGATTTCTCGACTGCCGAAACGAATGCGGCCCGCGATCGTTGGAGACTGCCTGGTTCGAGACCAATTGTTCGCTTTCGACCAGTTCTGCGTTATCTACAGAACGGGATATATACGTTATCTTATCTCATACTATATCGACGGTGTGCACAACTGACGATCGTTGCTACAGATAACCTGTCCGACAAACGTAATCGCTATTAGCTAATGGTAAACACAAAGGCCCACGTGTTTCCCACGATTTCTACGAAACCGGGATACTATTGGGCCGAGTCTCAAACAAGCTTTACTTGCCTAAATTTTATCGGCGCATTAGGGGGTGGTAGACACTTTATGGACTTCGTGCTTCTTTTTCTTGGTAACCAGTGTTGGGCAATAAATAATTTCATTTAAATAAATAATTATTTAAATAATTTTAATAACAAGTTATTTGTTATTTGGAGATTCAAATGAAACGCAAAAATAATTATTTATTATTTGAGCAAGTCTAAATGAATTTATTTAAAATAATAACGTTAATTGTCATTTACAAATAAAATTTGTAATTATTATTTGTATTAACAAATAATAAATTAAATTGTATTTTCATTCATTAATACGCCCTCCGGACGGGCCCGACCACTGGCGGTATACATGAAAGGTTGCTATAGCAGACAAAAAACGCGCACGTGTTAAAAAGAAAACGAAGAAAATAAGAGAAGATCAAAAACTATTTATTTGATTTCCACCTGAACCTAAATAATAAATAATCTTGTATTTGTAAATAAGAAATAATAAATAGATCATTTCTGGAATTATTTAAATAATTTTTATTTAAATAAAAAGTTTAGTTATTATTTTCAATTACAATCACACGTGTATTTATTTTTTAAAATAAAATTTGCCCAACACTATTGGTAACCATTTGATCGACCGTTTCAGCCGAAGGTTCTTTCGAAAGGTGCGTGAGACTGTACACCTTGACAGGGTTGTGTAATTGTTTCTGTTCGGTATTTCGAGACGCCCTTTAGCTAAAATGAATATACAGTATGCTGCTAGACGCTCGAAAAATTTTAAATTGCTAGTTGCTGTCAATTCGGAAACAGAGGAACGTCATATTTGATTGAAAAAAAACAAATAAAAAAAACAAGAAAAAATGGTCTTACGCCACTTTCAAAATAAAAGGTTCATTTATTTTCGACCAAGATAGGGATCTTATTCCAACTAATAAGTTGGTTAAAAATAAATGGACCTTTTATTTTGAAAGTGGCGTAAGTCCATTTTTTCTTGTTTTTTTATTTCTTTTTTCAATTTTATTTACATTAAATTAAGCATGAATTACGTGATATCTCATTTTTTTCAAAAATGGACTTACACCACTTACAAAATAAACGGTCCAAATGTCGTCTATACGCGAACAACGGTACACTTAGCGTGTCAAGTGCCTAATTAAGAAGTCGCATACTCAACCTCGCGATTACACGACGGTGGACACCGAGCGAAACGAATGCAAATGGAAGGTGACTGATTCGAACAATGGCTCTGAATATTCGCCGGTAATGTTTGGATAGTTACGATATTTCGACCGGGTTTCGAGAGGAGATCAAAATTGTGTCGTCGAAAGTGTCCCGCCTCTGCTTTCGAGAATCCACGCAGCAGAATTTTACGTCGGTGCAGTGTGAGTAGTGAGAAAAACCTTTCTAAGTCAACTTGGAATGTACACGGCAGATAAGCGAATGCTATGTATCCGAGGCATGAGAACGAACGACTAGACGCTAGTTCACGACGTATTTAGGTACCATTCGGGAAATACGTCATGTCACTTAATTGCTAGGTACTAGGTACGTACATAATCGCGAAACGTCTATCAACTTCCTGCGTCTCGTTCAAATTCATATCTAGAATGTCGCTTTAACGGCGCATACGTAATTGACTGCGGATCTTTATGCGAACGGCAACATTACTACATCGATCGAACGCCGCTGACGTTGAATAAGAATGTACGTTGAATCGTTTTGATGAATTGAGGAAAATGCAAGGATATTCTGAAATTTCGTTTATTGGTATTGTGTTCTATAAAAATGAGTAGATCAAGCACCAAAGTTGAAAATATTGAAAATGTACAGGGTGTGTGGAAATCATGTCATGACAATCCTAGCGAGGTTCTACGCCTTCGGAGGATATCAATGTAAGAAATTTCAAGGTCACAAGGTGAACCTTTTTTTTATTGCATCGTATTTTATTCGTCACAAGGCTAAAAAGTGCAAAAGAAAACATCGGTAGAAACTTAATCGTTCTCTTAAAAAATGATGGCAAACCTTCTTCAATATTAAATTGTTTTTTTTATATTATATTTTTATTCCTCAGTCAAATGGAGATTCTAATATAGCCAGAGTTGGGCAAAACTTGTATTTAAATAAAAATTTCGAATAAAGTAGGTTTTTTCCAAGTGGGTTTTAAACCCACTTTATTTGAAATTTTTATTTAAATAAAATTTTTGCCCAACTCTGAATATAGCGTGTTATTGATGAAGCCGTTGGAAATTATTTCTTTGGAAATTATTTAAATAAAATCAGTTCGATAATGAAATTCATTTTTTAAGAAAACGTTCGAGTTTCGACTCATGGTTTCCTCTGCACTTTTTATCTTTGTGATGAGTGGAACACGATGTAATAAAAAAAGTTGTTGATCTTTTGACTTTGAAATTAATTTTGATGAAGATTTCAAGTAAACTTCGCTCACTCCATTGTCATTTTCGATGGATTCAAAATAATAGAAAACAAGGTGAAACTTTGTGCAGATCTTGAAATAAACGATCATTTCCTCCAGAATTGAAGGTTGAACCTTCGCGAATTCTTTGTCGGACAAGCAGGTAGCTGAAGACGCGACTGCTATGACGCGGCGACAGACGGTGATTGTCAGCGGTAATTCACGAATCCTCGGGAAAGCCAGTTTGCCCGCCCGGAATGTCTCCGGCATATCTCGGCGTAGTTATTCGCAGACCTTGTCGCCGGTAGAGGAAGAAATTACGCAACGCGTCGATGGAGAGAGTAAACGGGCCACGGGGTCGTCGTATTCCGTTCGATTAAAAGTTACTCGTTCGGCAGGAACGAGCGCGGAAACGACACTCTCTTCCACCTCTTATCCGGTCGCTTTAATCCGCGGCTCGCGTAACGATCGAAATTTCTAATTAGCGCGGCACTCGACTCTGTTCGAGGTTCGTTAAAAATCAAACGATCCCCTCATCCTCGCGCTGTCTCCAGACTAAACGAAACGGAGAGAGAGAGAGAGAGAGAGAGAGAGAGAGAGAGAACCTTGTCGCTTTTCGACACCTTCATTGCCTGTTTCGGAACGCGACCGTCAGGTGACACGTGCGAATTAATTCAATCGCTGGGCGGATTTGCGATCCGTGACGAATCTGGTGAGATTACAGTAAATGGTTTATCAACGAGAGCCTCCGAACACCTTCCCTAAATGATGAAGAAGGACGAAGGACGAAGATAGAGATGATTCTTGCAGCATCATACAAGGAAGTCTACAACTGAAAATATTCCAATTTGAAAAAATGCGAAACTACGTGGAACTCGAAAGACATTCCACGTCAAGGTAAGGTGAAGTGCCCTAAGTCTGGACAGTCCAAAAGTGATACCTAAATCTGGACAATTAAATTTTCATAGTAAAATCAGTAATTAAGAGATTAAATAATTATATTATATATTCTGAGGCCTTAGCTACAAGTAGGTGTGAATATTATTTCATTAAGACATCAATTGAAATTTAAAAATGAATTCAAAGTTCATCTAAAAACAGTATACAAAATAGTCTACTTACATGCGAATCATGTGCATTTATAGTTCGAACTTTTGTTAGAAAAAAAGATATAATTTAAGCCCTCAGACAAAAAATAATTATCACGCATAATAATATTGATATTTTAAAATAAATTGGCAATCAAACTTAACGTAAATAATAATTATTAATCCAAATATTAGATGTCCAAGATTAGGACTGTTTTCAAACATAAGTACTCCATACTGGGACGCGATGACAGTAGCTGTCCCACTCCAAGCTTATACGCAATGTGCTTACGCCTGATGCCGGACACGTGTTTGTGAATAAAATCAACGCATTGTTTGCAAATTATTTAACTATATGTACGTATAATTAGTCTTCTATTAGCTTGAATAACGTATGTAGAAAATGTATTCCGGCTGTGACGTTAATAATACTTTATGTTTACATCTTAAATCTATCAGTATTACTACCTAACCTTAAAAGTTGTATTATGACAAGTTTTATTAAAACAGTAAATGAAAATAAATATATATTTGGTTAAATAATACAATACTATAATCTATGATAAGAATACTACATAGTACGCAAAGCATCTTCTATTCGGCATGCGCAACAGCGCCACCAACCAACGTTTTAGGTTATGTTCGTTCGATCAACTCGTAAATTGAATTTGTCCCGATATAGGCTTTACTTCTGTCCAGGTACTAGCTTACATTGGATTTAATATGTCCAACTATAGGTTTGAATTATTCTTGTTAATACAATTAAGATATTAACCTAAACAATGATTTTTTTATTTTAAATTACTTTACAAACTCTGAACTGTATGTTAAAACTCTTAAGAAATTGTTTTTGTTTATTTAAAGTGATAAAATTTAAAATAGAAAAACATGCTGTCCAGGCATAGGGCACTTCACCTTACTTCAAATAACATTTCAAGGAACCATAACATTTTTGGAACACCCTGTAACGCAGTAAGGGTTGATACGGCAGTATCTCATGTTACAGAGATTTAAATGGACTAATCGTTGTTGCTATAACTTCTACGCCTCGAGATATGGAGCATAAACATCAGCATCCTCACTTCAAAACGTCAAAGCGAAACAAATTTGTTTGTCTGTCGATGAAGTTCTCGAGACGTTTAATGGCGGATCGTAAATTAATGGAGCTTGCACGTGGACCGGTTCCTGGTGCGATTGAAAAGTCAATCGACAGTGTTATAACTGAGCAACAACGTGAGATAAGTAGACAGAGGATTTTTGATCGATAGAACTCGAAATCGAGTAAGCTTTTTGTCCCGGAATCCCCGTCAAACGTTTCATTATACTGCAACGAGGGCACCGATGCAGACACGCGCGTCCATGCGACACAAACGAGCGTTAGCGTTTCGTCCTTGTCATAGGAAAACTGAATGCCATAGACACTTTCACAGCCGCGGCGGTAAAAGCAATCACGTACACGCGTGGACTGTGAAAGCGAACGGTGGGCCTGACACGGATGAGTCAAACGCAATTGTTCGGGCTAGGTATCAACAGATGATCGGGTGGCGTGCTCGGCTAAACTGTTCACAACTATCCGAATATCACCATCCAAACGCGCGAACTTCGTGCCATCCTACTCCTTATGACGAACTTGGACAAACAAACCAGAACACACTTATCCAGACTCATAATCAACAAAACTGAGGTGACGACGGATAAAACACAACCAGAGTCGATTGAAAACAGGGAAACACGAACACGAACATCGCAAAAGAGAACGCGAAATCGCGATCAAACGCGAACTTGTATTCACACGATTGTTAAGTTTCGAATACACGGGGTGTGGCCGAGCGGGTGGTACAACCTGCAGGGGATGATTCTACATGGAAAAATAAGTGGAAACAGAGCAATAACATTTTTTCGTTTGACGCCTCGTTCTCTAGAGACCCGAGTTTGAAAATGCTGCGAAAACACGTGTAGATATGAATATCATGACCAACCAATTCTACTTCGTACATATACGAAATGACAAGGCTCTAGTTATTTAGATTTCGTGCAATTTTTATTACATGTGCTCAGATAAAGAAATTCATCGAATCAATTTTCATGTAAGCAGTTTCATAATTTCAATAATTGGACCGTTTATTTTGAAAGTGGTGTAAGTCCATTTTTGAAAAAATGAGATATCACGTAATTCATGCTTAATTTAATGTAAATAAAATTTAAAAAAAAACAAGAGGAAATGGACTTACACCACTTTCAAAATAAACGGTCCAATTGTAAGATGAAAAATATAAAACCGGTCATTTGACCGGCAGTGGTAGGTTTAGTGCTAAGGCACACGAACCCGATAGATCTTCAAACTCCATTCTCTCTAAAATGAGATGTCAAATGGATAAATGTTATTCCTTTCTTTTTCACTTATCTTGAGTCGAATGTATATCGATCATTTCAACGGGACGTTGTAATTAACATTAATTTTGTTTTCACTTTCTCCGTTCAAGCGGTTTATTAAATGCAACGCATTTCCTTTAAGAAACATCAAATCGATTCAACATGAGAATGTCGTAGAGTCTCGGAATATTATGCTGTGTACTATAACTTTAAATTAGCATGTGAAATTAATTAGACCATTTTCTAGTAAATTATGGGACTGTAAAAGGCATACGAATTGGGATATTCGAGGTGTATTATAATTAGACTGCGGATTTCTAGAACATTTCTATTTAGCATGGTTTATATTTAGACTGTTTTAGATTGAATCTGCTGATTTTTCTTATAAATGCATATAATCCGCAGTTTAATTATAACAGCGGTTTCGATTGTCATCGAATGTGTTGGCCGGTCGGTGCGCAGTTGGGAGATCCCACCTGAACCGTATCCGTGTCCTCGAAGGCCGAGTCTGATCCTCGTGATCGATGCGTGAGCGAGATCGCGGTCGGCCGATCACGGGCCGATCTCTCTGCGAGGCCGCATTGTCTTCCGCGCAGAAAATCAGTCATCTAATGTTCATTCACCGTCTCAGTCCGATTTACGAAGTTGGTTCACTTGTTGCATTGCCAATCGCGGGCCTAATTTGGCGAATCGGTATCGGTGTTTCGCGACGACCAGCTGGCTGCGCTGTCGCAGGCCGACTGCCGACTGGTTCGAAACGCGCGGACCGTGCCCATCGCGAGCGAGCCCCGTTTCCCACTGCCGCACGCGGCCATCGGCGTGGAACAGTCACGAAACGCCCGGCAAGAGACCGGTTTTCACGGGCGACGAGCAGCGAATCGGCGGGCATCGGCTGGGATCGGTTCGCGTGCCCGGAGAACTCACAAGGTAACATACTCCAAGTTACGCGAGCCGATTTTAATGGAACTCTCATGACTTCTTGGACAAATAGACAATTCTTTTAAACGGTCATCGCGAACACTGAAGAGGTGAAAACTTGGGGGTCAAAAATATATTTTTATCGAATATCTTGGACACTATTAGAGCTAGAGCAAAGTTATGTATTCTTTTATGAGTAGACTGCGAATCTTTATGAAACATAAAAATGTTCAGCAGCGATTGTGGGCAACAGGAGGTAGATAAAAATTTATTTCGCTCCCTAATAGCTTTTTACATCTGAAAACAACATAACACTATTTTTAGATTTTCAGTCTATTTATGAGGAATAGACCTGCGAAAACAGATTACGAATATCACTATTAAATGAGAGATTCATGTCGATCGTAAATTTGTAAACTTGGAATAATGTTCTCGGCGCCAGGTTCGATCAGATTTTACACTATATAGCTATTCTAGGACGAAACACCACCTTCAGTTCCTCCAATAGAATCACACAATGATAGCTAAGCCGTAGTCCACAGAGTATTACAAACATTAGTTTAGTGTGTAGTAATTGATCGAACATGTGCGCCGAGAACAAATTTCTTATTTATTTAACTATATAGCTATGTTGTAGAAAACCCCTTTCTTTTCTTCGAATAGAACACATTTCTATAGCAAACGTGGTCTCATGATGTAACAGATTCAAATACGAATCGAACGTTTGAGTTTTCTACAACATAGCAATATAGTGTAAAATCTGATCGAACCTGGCGCCGAGAACATTATTCCAAGATCACTATTAAAGGTTCGAATCTTTTCCAATTTTCCTTACAAAGTGTTCATCGATTTTTATACAGTACCTGAGATCTATGAATAAAAATATATAAATATATATATATATATATGTATATATATATATATATTAATAAATATATATATATAAATATATAATTAAATATATAAATATAATTAATATAAATATATATATTAATAAATATATATAAAAATATTTTTTTGTCAAGTATTAAGTTGATAATATTTTCCTATCTTTTGCAAAGGGATGTTTGCAGATGAAAACAATCTTTCACAATAGTTTGAACTACATATAATACCATGTTAGACGTCGTCTATGTTTTCAGAGAGACTGCTTCCACGTGGAAAATGTCATCGAGAGCAGAGCATAATTATCGTGTGCAGAAAGCTTAGGGAATTTGTTCCGCGAATCTCCGGTCTCGCATGCTGAAGCGCATCGCGTGCAGATTGTTGGTGCACGTTGCGCGAGCAGCGATGCATAGACACCGCAACGCGAAGGCGAGAAAAGCGAGCGTTCGTCAGCGAGCATTCTTAATACGGGGAGATCTGGCGCTCCCATAAATATATAATCGCGATATCGAACACGGGTAAGTCTGCCGAAGACGATCGACCGCTATTCGAAAGTGGCAAGTTTCGAGAACAAAGTTACACGATCGTTTAAGCCGCTGTGCTCAACCCCTTGCACTGCAATTGCCTTTCTATCCTCAATGATTAGGTTCTAATTTTCTCCCGGAGAAGAATCAACATGTACAGTTAGTCAGAAACATCTGCGTTCATCATTTAGCACTGAACCTACCGGCACTAGTCAGATTGATCGATTGATAAATCTAATAGTTAACGAGATATTATCGAAATAATTTTCTTTCTTCTTTGGATAATATCTCGTTAACTATTAGGTTTAGGACATAGGAAGGTCAACACTTTTATACTCAGAATTTGATACTCTATCGATCTACTACTACTACATTTATTTATTTAATGTTGCTTCAACATCAAAGGTCATTAGCAACACAGTACACATACATACACACTTTCTTACAATATTTTATACATTTTAGTATCTTTGATATACTGGACAAGACCGGCGATATACTCCTCAGAACCTAACAAAATGGTTAAGGATCCAAGCAACTTAGCATTTTTTCTTTCATTCTCATATTTTTTGCTTTCTATTATTAGATGATTCATATGGTATAAAAAAAGGATATTCTGCTTAAAAAGATAAAGGTGAGCTTGAAATCTCCTCTATGCCTCCACCCACGCAGAAAATGTTTGTACCACAACATGTCCCCCTCTGTACCGTGCAATTTTGTTCAAAACATTTTTCCATGCTATTACAAATAACGGAGATTATTCTTTGTATTAACTATTTCAATTATAAATGATTACACTTTTCGATACTGCACTTAAATAAACGAATAACATTAAAATATTGATTATAATCCGCAGAACTTGATTGAAAAATAGCTACAAACTTTACAATCTGATACGCTCCTCTTTATGGACAGTTTTGCACTCAAAACATCGATTTTAGTAAAAAGTTTGTATAGTACGAATACTAGAAATCTCAAGCTTTAAAATGGTTGCTTTTTCATCAAATTTAGATCAATTTTAGCAAAGTTACAGCAGTTTAAATATTGAGCGAATTTTGAAATATCTTTGACCGCACAAATCGGGCAAACAGAACACTGTGAGCTGCGCTTCGCTCTCTCATTTCGACTATCACACTCAACCAATGATCCGCGATACTCGCCTATCTTGCTGATTGTGATGAAGCATCTGTACATTCAATCATTCTGTTCATCTATCACTCAGTTATGTCCATATCGACTCTGTACCTCCGTTTTCTGTTAAATATATTTAGTTTTGTTATACAAACCTCACTCTAATCACTTTTACCTTCAACACCTATAGCTAGAGTTTACAAGAGTCGGGAAGCATTGCCTATATTTCTTAAATCATTGTTCGGCCGCCCAATTAAAAGTCTACTTTGACTGGTGCTCACTGAACCAGAACATGAGCAACCTCCACTATATAAGTGGAGCACAAATCAGGCACACACCAGTATCAGTGTGTTTTCCGAACCCCTGATGAAGCTAGCTGCAATGCTTGCGAAACGTTGGGAAATTTCTTCCTTTAGGACACGGCTTACACCCGAAAGCCTCAACAGAAATAAATGTATGATGCCAGGCCGTGAAAGCCTCAAATCTCTGTTATTTTATTATATATTAATCTTCTCATTTTTATAATGCAAGACATGCCAGTTACTATTAATTAAAGAATTGTAATTTGTTGGTATCTTGGTCGTTTTGTAAAACAGTTTTGTTTGTGCTATTAAAGATTGAAAGTTTAAAATATATATTCTTTTCGTCCCGATTTTCCACCTGCTACTTGCCTCGACTGTAGTCGCGAGGTGGCTCCGAGCTCCAGGCTATCAAAAGGAGACTGTAATCGTGGAAACGGGGGCTGTAATATTTTCTAACGTTACCCGGAACCTCCTCTAGCTTGCGGGATAGAAGCTCGGCGGTTTCAGAGCGATTAAATCGCGAACAACATGCGTCATCATGCGCCATGATAACCTTGCGGTTTCCCTGACCGCCAAATGGCTCCCTTTTCCCCAATTTATCGCCCGGATTGATCGAACGGTACTGATATTCATCTACGGCCTCGTTGTTTCCTACAAACGACGGTCCATAGCTTGAACAAACTAGGCTACGAGATACCAGATCGCCTTACACTACTAAAACATTCTTGTGATTAACCTTTTTATCGAAAACATTATAGATTTATTATTTTGATTATTTCACCTATTTTCTCAATTTTTAACCCTGAACTAGTATACCGGGGTCGCTCATGAGCAACATTTCTGTACACTTTCGCTAGTGTATACTACGATCGTTGCAAGTACCATGTTTCGTTAACTTCTTTAGAACATTTGGATTATTCAGTCTCAAATTACATACAGTGGATGTACAAAATATTCGTACACCTTTTAAAAACTTTTTTATAATTGTACCAAACGACCTGATTTTTTACAATCAATTAGAAGCATTAGTTTACAATCTGATATGCAAAAAAGATTTTCCCAAAATTACAATTTACAAGGTTGCAGGCAGAAATAAAAAAGGCATTGTTTTAAACTTTGTGTTTGGGTCCTTAATGAAAATTTAAAACATATGTTTTCTAGATCCATGTTCTTTATACACATGTTGGAAATTTCATCGACATCGATTGACGCAGGAAAAAACAACAAGCGTCGAAACATGTACGATTCTGTGGATTTTAAGCAGAAACTGATCAAAAGTCGTGGAAAACTACGATTTTCACCATTTTTAACCGCTTGTAGCTCGTGTGTGTGTGTTAATCGATTTCAATGAAATTTTCAACATGTGTATAACTAACATAGATCTAAAAAACATACATTTTAAATTTTCATTAAGGACCCAAATAAAAAAGTTTTAGAAAATGCCTTTTTTATTTTTGCATTTAACCTTGTAAATTATAATTTTTGGAAAATCTTTTTTGTATATCATTTCGTAAACCAATGCTTCTAATCGATTATAAAAAATCAGGTTGTTTGGTACAATTATAAAAATGTTATTAGTTTTTAAAAAGTGTACGAATACTTTCTACACCCAACTGTACTTGAGGTACTTGAGGTACTTGATCAATTCTGAGAAGTCCTAGTATGGTACTTCGTAATCTGAGTAAACATCGTACCACTTAAGGGTTGAGTACGGGGTCATTCGATTTGCAAAACGATTGGCTCGTACATCAACAAACTCACGATTTCAAAGCGCATTACAACCAACCAAAAAAAATGCTGCGGAAACGAGTGACTATTTGACCGCGAACGTGTTCAAAGGGGATCAAGTTCAGACTGTGAAAAGGGTCAAAGTACCGAGTAAACAGTACGTAACACCGGAGTCCCGTTGGAACTAGAACCGTTTCACCGGGAACAAGTCGGAGCTCGCAGCTGCACGAACGATCGCGTTTGCCTGGGGGCTGTCGCTGATTCTTGGTGACGCAGGGGAGCATTGCCCGTTGCTGTCGACACACCTGTCCGAGAACCAAGACAGATCGGTTTAATATTATGCATGCGCGACGGCCACGCCCCCCTCCCATTTCGAGGCTGGGGAACGTCCGGGGTACGTAAGGTGGTAAAAAATCAATATTTTCTCGCAGTATTTCGAAAATGCGCTTCTAAAATGTTATAATTAGACAACGGATAGTTACGCAAAAAAATTGTCCAGGTCTGTCGCACGAGACTGAAGTTGAATAAAACTTATTTTCTCTATTGATGGCTTCAGAAAGTCTAAAATAGTATATCTACCTACAGTGAATTAATTCCGATCAATTGCAATAAATTTTCATAAATTTTTTTTTCACATTTTGTGTTAAAGTAATTGCACTAGCTTCTCAAAAAAATATAGTCCTTTTAAAAGTGTCCGAATATTACTGTGATTTACTGTATATTCTTAACACCAGGCAGTTCCAGCCTATTCCCCTCCGACAACTACAAGGTGCCCCACCATCGATTTTCGAAACCTCTTTACAATGTATGCGTGTGCATCGCGTCGTGCGTCGTGCATCGCGCGGCACGCGACTCTCGTGTGGGGAGCTTCCCACTACTATACATTATAACGATGAAGTCTAAGAGTGGGAGAAGAATCTGAGCGGGAAAGGTGCCTCGAAAAGCCCCGGGGCTTCTCGTTGGAACTGACTGCTTAACACTATTCGATAACCTCTACCTTTCTATTGAAGTCCGAGATGTCAAGTAGTGCGGCATAGATTAGGGATGGGATCAAGTACCTCGCAAACAGATTCGAACTTTGTTTGATTCAATTCGAACTCTCTACAAGTACTTCGAAAAACAGAAATAGTACTCCTAAGTATACTCGAACCTATGCCAGACAGTTTCGAACTATTTACAAGTACTTTGGTAAACGGAAATAATACTTGCAAGTATATTCGAATCTTGGTCGGACAGATTCGAAACTTTTATGAATATCGTACCGGAAATTCTCTGATTTTTCTAATCATTATTTTTTTACCTTCAAAATCAATTATGTTGTCCTCTAATGCGTAATTTAATTCAACATGTATAACTATAATTTCATAATCTATCGGAAATACAATTCTTAAATAGTCACGAATTTAATAAATAAAATGCTTAAAACCCACCATGCAATTCTGATTTCCAAGATTCGAGTACTACTTGTGAAAGATTCGAAAATCAATTATATTGTCCTCTAATGCATAATTTAATTCAACATGTATAACTATAATTTCATAATCTATCGGAAATACTATTCTTAAATAGTCACGAATTTAATAAATAAAATGCTTAAAACCCACCATGCAATTCTGATTTCCAAGATTCGAGTACTACTTGTGAAAGATTCGAAAATCAATTATATTGTCCTCTAATGCATAATTTAATTCAACATGTATAACTATAATTTCATAATCTATCGGAAATACTATTCTTAAATAGTCACGAATTTAATAAATAAAATGCTTAAAACCCACCATGCTACTTGCGAAAGATTCGAAAATCAATTATATTGTCCTCTAATGCATAATTTAATTCAACATGTATAACTATAATTTCATAATCTATCGGAAATACTATTCTTAAATAGTCACGAATTTAATAAATAAAATGCTTAAAACCCACCATGCAATTCTGATTTCCAAGATTCAAGTACTACTTGTGAAAGATTCGAAAATCAATTATATTGTCCTCTAATGCATAATTTAATTCAACATGTATAGCTATAATTTCATAATCTATCGGAAATACTATTCTTAAATAGTTACGAATTTAATAAATAAAATGCTTAAAACCCACTATGCAATTCTGATTTCCAAGATTCGAGTACTACTTGTGAAAGATTCGAAAATCAATTATATTGTCCTCTAATGCATAACTTAATTCAACATGTATAACTATAATTTCATAATCTATCGGAAATACTATTCTTAAATAGTCACGAATTTAATAAATAAAATGCTTAAAACCCACCATGCAATTCTGATTTCCAAGATTCGAGTACTACTTGTGAAAGATTCTAATCCTTTCAACATCTAAGTAATTATAAGTATCTTCTCAAAACTTGTAAGTACTCATTCCGAGGTTCGATATCAGTTTGTATAAAATTAACATTTCTCAAATATGATCATTGAAACATTATTGCTTTTAAGTAGTAATCGAAACCCATGAAATGAATCTTGGTTATTGAAATTGACTCGGATTCGTGAGTACATATTGAACTTGATCCCATCCCTAGCTTAAATGTTTACAAGTTTTTCTCTATGCCTTCTTCTGGACGATCTACCGTCAGTCCGCCGAATGATGGCTAGTTGCCAGTCCGTCTGGCTGATAATGTCGCTATTGGCTGAGAACGATGACGAAGAACGATACCAGTCATATCGAGTCAGAGTGAAATGATGACATAACAGACCTGAGAGGTTACGCTGTGAAATCATACTAATGCACTCGGTGTCTCGTTATGGGTCGCTATCGCTCTCCATCATCGTCTTCGTCTTCGGCCACTAGCGACAGTGCGTGCGATGATAGGGAAGCCTGGACGGAGTGAGACCGTATTCTTCACCTAACAATCATCTGACGGAGAACAGTATTATCTATCTAGTTAGATAGTAACTGTAATCGTTGACTATCGACTTCGGGAATTGCATTTCGAAAGCAATCGTGCCGCGGCGCGACACTGGGTTGTCGCTTGAAACGGAGTCGTCATTAAATATTGCCGGCGCTCAGCCCGATCGAAGGCGGCGTGTTTTATTAAGGTAATGGAACAAAAGGGGATCCGTCGGGAGCTTAATTCGCCGCGGACTTTTCAATGTTACCCGGCGGCCCTCTAATCTATTCCGCGCACGAAACAGCCAAGCCAACAGCGAAGAGAGAGAGAGAGAGAGAGTACCCGAGACGCTTGTACCCGGCTAAAGCTCAGCGATTCGTCTTCGTACACTAAATAATAATTCGAAACCGGGCGAGTTTAACCTCCTTGCGGCCTCCGCGATCCGCCCGAGCAGGTTTCTCCGGGGATTCCCCGTGGCTAAATCCGCCGGCTAACGATCGTCTGCGAGACGGTCTCGAAAACCGGCCGGTATCCCCGGCGAATCGCCGGTTATTTCGCTCCGATACCGCCCCCGTGATTAATTCTTCCCATTAATCACGCTTCTGTACGTCATCGGGCCGCTATCTGCGAACTTGCTCTGCCACCGCGGCGGCACTCTAAGCGGCGCAGTATCAATCATAATCGGAATTTAAGGAGCCGCGAGCGCTCGTCGCTCGCTGTCGAATTTATCGCTCTTGCCACAGGATTCACAAAGATACTCAATCCTATCGGAACACGGCAGTCTTAGAACATACCTCCGATAGGAGACAGTACAAAAATCGCGACGATTCTGTTGTAATACGATATACGTTCGGGTTCTATTTAGTACGATTTAATCCTCCACACTCGAAGCTATTTTAACCCTTTGGTTTACCTTTAATGGATCAAAAATTAATATCACACTACGTCTTGAGTTTAGGGCGGCAAACTTTATTGTTTTTATCTTTCTACTATTCTACTATTCTATTTTTTTTATCTTCAAACAGCGGATCTTTATGCAAAATAAACATTTTGTACCTGAGTTGCAACAAACTAGAGTGACATGAACATATATTTTCTCTCTTAACGTGTTCAATATGTTGAGAATAATATAAAAGTATTTTTAAATTCGTCTAATGTTTTACTTTTTTAAATTACACCTATTCATATTTATCGTAAATGCATAAAATCCGCTGTATACTTATCTTGTTTCCATGTGGATCTAATACCTGGTCAACTTCCGTTACGACTGCCGATTTTACGCATTTATGACAAAAGTCGATAGCTGTAATTTACAGCAGCAAAACGATGGAGTCAATTTCGATTTTGTATGAAGATCCATCGATCACAGAAAATTGTATAAATGTTTGCATTATATTAATTGCGTGTCAAATTGTTTCATCGTTTATCCCATTCCACTCGTGATCCCGACTTCTGCCATCGCGATGACTTATCGCGAAATGACGATGCGTCGCGCGGTTTCCTGCGACCTGCGCATCTCGTCGCGTACACTTCCGGTAAATACAGTCGTGAAATGGAATCGACGGTCTCCCTCTTCCAGTTGAGCGATCAACCAACTGCCCTCTTACTTCACTCTTGACCGGCCCTGAAACTTTTCCCAAAGGATCCTTGACTGGTGTGACTCGCGGTGACCCTCTTCCACTTCCTCTTCCTCTTCCTCCGTCTCTTCTTTGGAAGCTTGTACACCGCCTGTCACTGTGCTCCAGCCCGCTTATTCGTCTTCTTTTTCTTTTTCTTCTTCTATTTACGTCGACGATGTGAATTTTTCAAGTAGGAAGTGCGGTAATGCCTCGATCCATGTGACGGAGGTGTGCAAGTATGGTATTAGTGGAAAATTTCTCGCTATCGCGGTCTGGACTTTACCTTTGCCTTGAAACTGTTTTGTATTAATATTTATAATAATTATTATGTCTTTGTATTATTTGGTTTTTTATTATTTATGCGTGATACCTTTATCAACACGTTTGTAACATTTTTTCGGATTAAAATAAGTTCAATTTTCTGAAATCTTAAATTTTTTTGCTTTTTATTATCTTCCTGTACTGCCTTTATCAACATATTTTTGACACTCTTTTTTATAAAAATAACTGCAAACACGTTTTAATTTCCTGAATTCTTCAATTCTCTTGTTTTTTATTATCTTTCTGTGGAACCTTTATCAACATGTTTCTGACACTATTTTTATAAAAATGACTCCAAAGACGGTTTAATGTCTTGAATTATTCAATTCTCTTGCTTTTTATTATCTTTCTGTAGAACCTTTACCAACATGTTTTTTACATTTTTTTAATTAAAATTGGTCTAAACTCGATTCAATTTCCTGAATTCTTCAATTCTCTCTCTTGCTTTTTATCATCTCTCTGTGCAACCTTTATCAGCATGATCCTGACATTTTTTAATCAAAATCAATCCGAAGACGAAACAATTTGGACCTCATTTGATTGTTCAATTCTTGTGAACAACGACTTTTGTAGATCCTAGATTATCCGAACTAACAATGTCCGAATTTGAGTGAAAACATTTCGATCCAAAGCGATCTACATATATGCAAGTCTATCGATTTTTACATGTGATAATCGCATCACTATTCGCCCCTCCTTGATTTCTACAGTATTAATCACCGACTGCAACGTTCAGGAATATTAATACAAATCATAATCAATGTTAAAAATCAGGAGCTAACAGAATTTCGTTTGATTTCTCTGTGCAGCGCTGTCGGATCGGCCGATGTTTGCCGAGCCAATACCGAACGTAACCGTGCCACTGGGGAGAGATGTCAAGCTGCCCTGTGTCGTCGAAAACCTCGGTGATTACAAGGTAATTAAATCGAGCCGTCCATCGGGCCGGGTCGGGACAAGTCGCCAGAAATCCCGAACGGCCAGCTAAAAATTCCCGGTTAATCTGTCATGCAGTAGAGAAAATTATTGTGCTTCAAAAGCGGAATGCTAAAGATCAAAAATTTAATCAGAAAAATTCACCAGCACATATTTCTTTTGCACGAAGTCAACTTCTCGTGTTTGGTAAAGAAAACAAACTATACTTGAGCGGCTTAATAACAGTATTTTTACCGCGGTTTTGTGTATACTTATTTCGACTAAATCTAAAATTTATTTAAGTAAAATAATAAATTTAGAATTTATAATTAATATTTTAATTCCTTCAATATAGAATTAAAAATTGTTTATTAAATTCTTCCAATGTAAATGAAAATTAGTCTTAAACTAAAATTTTACCGAAAACATTTTTTAAAAAATCGTAAAAAGTTCCGAAGATAAAATTAAGGTATTTATTCATATGTTTATTCAATAACTCGAAAAGTTACCTCGAAAATGGCAAAAAGTAATAGAAGAGAATGGAAAACATGTTATTGAATCAATCCATGAATAAATATCTGAATTTTACCTTTCAATTTTAATTTACAAACGCTACGAACTTCCGTTCCAACCCAATATTTATTAAATAATTTCCCTTCAATGCATCTGCGTAGTCTCGATTAATTTTCAATTATATTGTTATGAAGTGTCTCTCGATACCTTCGGTAGAAGTAATGTTGAAAAATATGCACACTGTACTGCTGAGCACAAAGCAAACCTCGTTAGTTTCATGAAATCGACCACCAACAACGGTGGAATGTCAATATTTGATGCGGCATAATTGCTCGCTAGATCATCTGTTAATGGATTCGAATGTTTGCCTGTTGGAGTAAACGTGGACGTACGATAACGATAGACGATTTTTGTCACTGGCGATCAATAACGTCGGACATCGTTATTAAAGAAGTTTCTTTGAGTGTAGGAAGCTGATTAGAAATTCTGAGTGTCCAATCATTGAAAGATTACATGTAGCGAAGGGTTAAAGTGGAAGGATCGTTATCGAACATTGTATCGCCGTATAGATCGATCGACTCTGCTATTAACTATATGGGAGAAACACAGAGTTGTTGAACTAGGTCGGTTAGTACAGAGCCTATCATCTAAACCTTTGTTCCCATGCGACTGCAGATGTTATGCACCAATAAGGACACTGGAAGTAAGGTGAAGTGCCCTAAGTCTGGACAGTCCAAAAGTGATACCTAAATCTGGACAATTGAATTTTCGTAGTAAAATCAGTAATTAAGAGATTAAATAATTATATTATATATTCTGAGGCCTTAGCTACAAGTAGGTGTGAATACTATTTCATTAAGACATCAATTGAAATTTAAAAATAAATTCAAAGTTCATCTGAAAACAGTATACAAAATAGTCTATTTACATGCGAATCATGTGCATTTATAGTTCGAACTTTTGTTAGAAAAAAAGATATAATTTAAGCCCTCAGACAAAAAATAATTATCACGCATAATAATATTGATATTTTAAAATAAATTGGCGATCCAACTTAACGTAAATAATAATTATTAATCCAAATATTAGATGTCCAAGATTAGGACTGTTTTCAAATATAAGTACTCCATACTGGGACGCGATGACAGTAGCTGTCCCACTCCAAGCTTATACGCAATGTGCTTACGCCTGAAGCCGGACACGTGTTTGTGAATAAATTCAACGCATTGTTTGCAAATTATTTAACTACATCTACGTATAATTAGTCTTCTATTAGCTTGAATAACGTATGTAGAAAATGTATTCCGGTTCTGACGTTAATAATACTTTATGTTTACATCTTAAATCTATCAGTATTACTACCTAACCTTAAAAGTTGTATTATGACAAGTTTTATTAAAACAGTAAATGAAAATAAATACATATTTGGTTAAATAATACAATACTATAATCTATGATAAGAATACTACATATTACGCAAAGTATCTTCTATTCGTCATGCGCAACAGCGCCACCAACCAACGTTTTAGGTTATGTTCGTTCGATCAACTCGTAAATTGAATTTGTCCCGATATAGGCTTTACTTCTGTCCAGGTACCAGCTTAGATTGGATTTAATATGTCCAACTATAGGTTTGAATTATTCTTGTTAATACAAATAAGATGTTAACCTAAACAATGATTTTTTTATTTTAAATTACTTTACAAACTCTGAACTGTATGTTAAAACTCTTAAGAAATTGTTTTTGTTTATTTAAAGTGATAAAATTTAAAATAGAAAAACATGCTGTCCAGGCATAGGGCACTTCACCTTACTCGGGAATATTGTTACATCGCCGCCGACATATTGAGATTATAAAATATTGTGTGTCTGTTGCACAAAGATCCACAATCTATTCATTACTACCAGAGATTTACTCGGACGCAAACCACGACACCGTTCTGTCATAGAATAGACGGAACGAGCACGCTCCTTTCTTCCCACGTCTACTTTCGCATTGTTCTCGATTAATAGGCCGGTAGAATTATCATCGCGAAACGTTCAAAGCGGTCGTCCTCATTGTTCCCAAATCCGCGTGTTTGCGTTTCATATTTTCAGGATCCACCGTTGCCTTTTTTCGCTAATAGCTCGCTGCTGTTGATACAGCACCCGGCGTCATCCGGGTAGATCGACGCATTATTTATTAACGTTCATATCAAAATTTCATTATCCTTTCGATATTCTGTTGCTTCGGTAATGCACGCCGGTCGATTTCCTCGCTGTCCGCTGGTGCTGACGACGCGCAGGTTTAATTCACTTTCGCGGTCTCGGTTCGTCTTACCCGGTAAGCACGGGTTATGAGATTAACGAAAATAAAACAGGAGAAGATTAACGAAACTGTCTAGTGTTCTATGGGAAAGACTGGTTTAGCACCAGCGTGCTTCGGGATAGAATTCGCAACAATGAAACTGAAAGAAATAATAATAGAAAGAAAATTTATAAGTAAAGAAGAGGAAGGGTTGAGTTGAAAGAAGATTGTTCGTCGAGTATAATTGGAAATAAAAGTAAAAAGGTCGCTAAGGTAATTTAATCTGATAGTATAGCAGAGGAACTAACCAGGGTTACGAGTAGCTCGAATTTTAGAATGACTAGAGTCGATGGAAAAAAATATAGGACCCGCAGAAATAAGGTTAAATGAGAAAGAGGTAGCTCGGACAATTTTGAACGATATGGGGCAATAGGGGTTGAAAACGAGTCTAGTAGGTAGATATTGTTCTACGAAGAAGTCATAAAATCGGACAAAATTAACGAAAGGAAGAATGCTTGTAGAATAGTGTAGCAGCCTATCTGCAAGACATGTTGTAGGGGATGGGCTGAGACATTATTTTCGAACATAAACAGGGTTGTAAATAACTGTCTTCGGAAAAAATTGTAAAACCTATAAAGGCCAAATTGCAGAAAAGAAGAATGCAAGTAGAACAGTATAGCTCTGCCTCAGTATGTCGTGGAGATAACTCAGGGAAAAAATTCGCATCGTAAACAGGATTAGCAGAATGAACAGAAATGAAACTGAAAGAGATTGTTAAACCAGTTTACCACTGTGTCAGTTCGTGAGTAGTGCACCGTAATTATCCTCCGAAAAAATGTCAGTACCTACGAGAACAGGATTAGGTAAAGAAACGTTGTTGCGTTGAGGAGTTGAAGGGTTTGTCGTTCATTGTCCTGGCCACTCGGCTCGTTTCTCGCAGCGCAGCGGTGGATTGTTACATCGTGCCTCGAAATATCGATGCATCGGGAGCCGTGAATACTTGAGAACCGCCTGCGGCGGCCCTGCCCACGGTGTTACAATGCGTCTGCATTTATTATTTAGCCGAGCACGTTGCGTAATAACGGAGTCTTGGACGCGCGGTTTACGTAAGCGGCAACCCCTGCCTGCATACTGCATTTCGCTGCAGTGCATCGCGCCGCGCCGGAGACACCTGACCGGGCAAAGGTGTGCGGTTGTGCGTAAATTCGAGGACTACAATGCATCGCAACGGCGCGGCACCCTTTTGCACCTGTACTTTCGCGATCGTCTGGCTTTTCGTTGCAGCGGTGTCTAACTAAATCTACCTCGATCGATTTTTATTTATTCCATACAGTACGCGCAATTACACGGATAATGATGCGGATCTTTATGCATTTATGGATTATACAAATTTTCGAAAAATGCTGGACTATAAAATTCGATCGAATTTAATAGGAACTTTATTTATTTTGGATCTACAGAGGCTATTACCGCTGGAAATTATATCTTATTTGATTCCACTTCGATTTTACACCTCTTTTGACTCGTCTAAAGAACGAGAACGAAACAAACAGAGCCATTCTACTATAAAAATTATAGAAAAAAACGGTTAGACCTGTGAAAATCAGAGTCTCATCGACACACGTAGGCGTCGATTAGGGCGAAAAGGAAAACGGGTTACTGGTGAACAAAACACAGGACCGCGATAATACCCGCCGAAGCGCAACGCGTGCTCCACATTACTCGAGCATTTATGTGTTGGTGGTCGTTAATCATTAAGCCGGGTGCACCAGCGAAGGGAAGTAGCGAGAGCAGAACGGGTCACGGATAGAGGGACGATATAGAGGAACAGAGAGAGAAAGAGGGAGAGAGTGAGGAGCGTGAAAGGGGGACGGTAATCGGAAGCTGGAGATGCCGTAGCTCGACCTCCCTTCCCGTTGATTCTCCCCGTTCAATTACCATCGTTCCATCGTGCCGACGTTATTAGCATTACCGCGATTCCGTGGAAAGGCATCGCGATATGGCGTGCCGGTAATTTCTCCCGGGCCTTTTCTTCTTCCCGGGACGAAGAATCCGCCGTGGGAGATTCTTCGGCGTTATCGGCGACGATCCATCCGTGCCCCCGGACCACTGTTATGCGAACGGCGATCGGTATTGGAAACGCATCAGTTGCCCCACCGAAGAACCCTTGCCCTACGGCTAAGACCGAACGAACGGATCCGTACTCACGGATACCCAATACTGTCTTTTCCACACTAAGGTGAAGTGCCCTATGCCTGGACAGCAAGTTTTTCTATTTTAAATTTTATCACTTTAGATGAACAAAAACAATTTCTTAAGAGTTTTAACATACAGTTCAGAGTTTGTAATTTAAAATAAAAAAATCATTGTTTAGGTTAATATCTTAATTGTATTAACAAGAATAATTCAAACCTATAGTTGGACATATTAAATCCAATCTAAGCTAGTACCTGGACAGAAGTAAAGCCTATATCGGGACAAATTCAATTTACGAGTTGATCGAGCGAACATAACCTAAAACGTTGGTTGGTGGCGCTGTTGCGCATTACGAATAGAAGATGCTTTGCGTAATATGTAGTATTCTTATCATAGATTATAGTATTGTATTATTTAACCAAATATATATTTATTTTCATTTACTGTTTTAATAAAACTTGTCATAATACAACTTTTAAGGTTAGGTAGTAATACTGATAGATTTAAGATGTAAGCATAAAGTATTATTAACGTCACAACCGGAATACATTTTCTACATACGTTATTCAAGCTAATAGAAGACTAATTATACGTACATGTAGTTAAATAATTTGTAAACAATGCGTTGATTTTATTCACAAACACGTGTCCGGCTTCAGGCGTAAGCACATTGCGTATAAGCTTAGAGTGGGACAGCTACTGTCATCGCGTCCCAGTATGGAGTACTTATATTTGAAAACAGTTCTAATCTTGGACATCTAATATTTGGATTAATAATTATTATTTACGTTAAGTTTGATTGCCAATTTACTTTAAAATATCAATATTATTATGCGTGATAATTATTTTTTATCTGAGGGCTTAAATTATATCTTTTTTTCTAACAAAAGTTCGAAGTATAAATGCACATGATTCGCATGTAAATAGACTATTTTGTATACTGTTTTCAGATGAACTTTGAATTCATTTTTAAATTTCAATTGATGTCTTAATGAAGTAATATTCACACCTACTTGTAGCTAAGGCCTCAGAATATATAATATAATTATTTAATCTCTTAATTGCTGATTTTACTATGAAAATTCAATTGTCCAGATTTAGGTATCACTTTTGGACTGTCCAGACTTAGAGGGCACTTCACCTTACTTCCAGTGTCCTTATTGGTGCATAACATCTGCAGTCGCATGGGAACAAAGGTTTAGAAGATAGGCTCTGTACTAACCGACCTAGTTCAACAACTCTGTGTTTCTCCCATATAGTTAATCGCAGAGTCGATCGATCTATACGACGATACAATGTTCGATAACGATCCTTCCACTTTAACCCTCCGCTACATGAAATCTTTCAATGATTGGACACTCAGAATTCCTAATCAGCTTCCTACACTCAAAGAAACTTCTTTAATAACGATGTCCGACGTTATTGATCGCCAGTGACAAAAATCGTCCATCGTTATCGTACCGTACGTACGATATCAATTTTGGACTGTCCAGACTTAGGGCACTTCACCTTACCTACCATACCGCGATATCTCCAGAAAAATTCAGGTGTTAGGGGTACCCATACGTAACTTCGAATCTTGATGTTCATATAAAATTTTACTTACTTAACGTTTGGTACAGAGCAACTAATTAGAGACTCATTCCACAATAAGCACACTGAGAACGCGTTAGAGCATGATTCGACGAAGCTAATCTCAGTCCTCTCACCACAAAATATTTTAATCTGACCGACAAAAAAAGACCAGTCGAATCTGTACACTTCACTTGGGATCACCCGAGCCGAATGATCGAGCTCGCATAAATTCCGGAGATTAGTTAACGCGTTCGCGTAACGAACACAGCTCGAGCGCGAGAGTCTCGCGTCGCTTGGACGATTGTAACGGAGTAAAGGCGGGTAAATGCGACACGATATCCTCCGATGTCTTGGGCGTGCGAGAATCGATCAGTAATTTTCCGAGTGCACGTTGCCGTCCGGGGACTTAACGGCTTTCGGAGTAATTGGCTCGGACTAATAAACGCCTTCGTCCATCCGGGGAGCGTCTTCCTGTTTCCGTGCAGTCAGGTGCACGTGCGTGGAGTCGCTCGAGCACGCAGACACTAGACAGCAACACGGGGCGACCGTCGAACCGACACCAAGAACACGTGCCGCACCCATTTATCCCCGGGGTGGCCTATCACCGCGAAGCCGCGTGATTGCGCGAAATTCGTCGCGATTACTGTGAACTGCCGGCAAACATGTTTGCATGCGCTTGGTACTTCCCAGCTTTTTATATTTTTTTTCTTTCCGCTCAATTCCTTCCATTCGATCTCTCTGTTTCACCTCTCTCTTCGCAGCATTATCTTCCTCGCAACCAATCACAGGTCTTCATTAGAGTACGTTAGGGTACTGTTATTTACTCTTGATGAGAATTTTTTTAAAAATTTCTTTTACGGCTTCCGCCAGGTTTGCTGCAATTAATAAAAAAATGTGCGCAAAGTTTAAGCTGGATCAGATAACGGGGAAACGTGCCCCGAGGCCCTCAAACATTAAAATAATTAATTAATTAAACTGAAACCAGATAAATTTTTTTCACTGTTAATAAAAGAAATATATGAAATTTCCTGCAAAATAATATGCAATTTAAACAAAGTAAGTTCCGCAAGTTAAAAAAAGATACACATTTTTCGTTAATGTTTGTTGATAAAAAGTAATGAAAACACAGTTCACAATTTTTCGAAAATCGTTTGTTTTACGAAGGAAAGTAACAGGTATGTCATAAAAGACGTAGCTTGTCCAGATGTAGAGGTCTTACCCAAGATATTCGAGAAAAACTTAAAAGAAATTCAAAAGTTGAAAATAAGAGCCATCCTGGTCTTCATACATTCGCCTCCTACGTCACACATATTTTCTATTCAGCATACAGAAAATCGAATGAACTTTGTGTCCGATATCCAACAAACATTTCCTAGTTCCATTTTCATCTGGGCAATCTAAATTCATCGGGCTTCCGAAACCTGTTCCAGCAACTCCTGACGGACCTATGTACTTCATGCTCACTTTTTCCCTAATTCGCGGACCGAGTCCGGGCGCAATTTTCGTCATTTTTTTTTCGGGGTCTGTCAGAGAGGTCGAGTCCTTATAAAAAGTCTCGTAACAATGGAACAATGACGGCTTTGCGGCATAATTAAATCCGGGAGAATTGACAGAGACTAGTACGGTTTCTTTGTTGTCGGCCAGGAATCGGAGAGTCTAGCCGAACGGGTTGGCCCGAGACGCGGAAAAGGTTTCGTTGCGAGGGTGCGGGGGTGGCTTTGGCACCCCCGTAAATAGAATTTTCTGGCGTTTTGATCAAAGAGCCTGCCGCCCGCCGAGCGACTTCGGCCGCCTGGGACAGCCGTATTCACGGAGCGTCGAGTCTAATGAGACTGGCAGATACTCGAGTCGCGGCGGTACGTGTTCCGAATCCGTGGGAAAAAATCATTCGCAATGCCCCCCACCCCCCGCGCTACCTCTGTGCGATGAGCCACCCCCGATTGTCTCCCACGAAACACCGACAAAAAGCGACACCAGTGCCCGGGAGATTGGGGCGCTGGATGAGCTAAAAAATTGACTGCGAGAAGACAAGCTCTCTCCTCTTCCCGATCAAAAGCCATCGTTCCCGAACTAAGGATCAACGTTTCCTTTAAAGGAAAGCTATCAGTAGTTTACCTAAACGAACCGTGAAGCCTTAGAGACCTTTTTTTTGTGCCACGCACAGCGGGGGCACAGCGGGCCCGCCAACACGCTCGAAATCTATGACCCGCGTCCTTCAATTCTGCGGGAGAAGTCCCGCGTGCACCTCGGTATAAACGCACCCTAATGGTGTTTCGAGCGAAACCTAGGCGAATTCATTTGACAACGCTTTGCCCTCTTGTCATGGACGATGCGTTGCGACTTCGTAAAGCATTGTTTAATCCTAGCACTCCCAAGCTCCGATCCTTCGAGCGGACTCCCAACGGGGGGCTTCTCGAGCCCATACCCTTCTTTACTCATTTCTCCTAAGAAAAAATTATTTAAAACAAAAGGTTGGTAATATTTAAGCGTGTGATACTTAATGGACATTCTATATAAGATAATGTATACATCGATACCACTCTGAACTCGATTCTTCAGATGACAAACATGAATGACAGGATACAACATTTATAGAATGCGTTTTGCATACACGATTTTTACATTTATAGCATTTTTGTCTGGTTGTCGATATTATATTACACTGTCCATCAAATTCATACTTTCTTTTTACCTTCCGATTCTCACGATGCGATTCTTATAGAGTTTTTCGCGCTGATTCCGAATCTGGCCTTAATTTTTCTCCTAGACGCACAGTTTTTGAGAAATTTGAGTTTGAAAATTTCTCAAAAACTGTGCGTCTAGGAGAAAAATTAAGGACAGATTCGGAATCAGCGCGAAAAACTCTATAAGAATCGCATAGTGAGAATCGAAAGGATTTTTGGCTGTTGGACAGTGTTATTAGACAGCGGTTCTTTATGCGAAATGAAAATTGTCTAGCTGAATCGCAACAAACTGGAGTGAAATAGAAAATTATATTCGTTCTTAATATGTTTAATAGATTGAAGGAAACATAAGAATACGTTTAAATTCTTCTAATTCTTTTACTGTTTTAAATTGCACCTACCCAGTTTTGTCATAACTGCATAAAATCCGCTGTCTAATTATTATATTTGATCCTTAGTTCAGGGATTATTTGTTATTTTTTGGAGATAATTCTAATGCATTGAAAAATTCTATGCATTGTAATTTTTCTTCTATAGCAGCAGAACCTTCTGGATTCTGTCATAACTGCATAAAATCCGCTGTCTAATTATTATATTTGATCCCTAGTTCAGGGATTATTTGTTATATTTTGGAGATAATTCTAATACATTGCAAAATTACAATGCATAGAATTTTGCAATGCATTAGAATTATTTCCAAAAAAAACAAATAATCCCTGAACTAAAGATCAAATATAATAATTAGACAGCGGATTTTATGCAGTTATGACAAAAATGGGTAGGTGCAATTTAAAACAGTAAAAGAATTAGAAGAATTTAAACATATTCTTATGTTTCCTTCAATCTATTAAACATATTAAGAACGAATATAATTTTCTATTTCACTCCAGTTTGTTGCGATTTAGCTAGACAATTTTTATTAAACTATAATTTATAAACAACAGTAAATAATTTTTTCAGGATTTTTCACCCAAAGAAAATAGTCCCAATTTCCATTTCTCCAACCTGTGGGCTCAAGGAACCCCCCCCCCCCCCATAGGAGTGCTAAGGTTAATATTAGGGATTGGAACAAATGGTAATCTTTCCTCGAAATGAACCCTACGTAGAACCAGATTGAACGTTCACTTTTGCAGCAACATAACAATCGCTTATTGATTCCCATTGCATTCATCAAGAAACTCGAAATTACATGGTGCGTGTAGAAACAATTTTAGTGCATCTCAACTGTGCTAAATGGGTTAGTAGAGCTAGCTATAGGAATACAATTGAATTATGCGAGAATGTAGCTGTAGAACTGTGTAGGGTTTATACAAAAACCGACTTTTTAAGAAAACGGTTTTCGGTTTTTAACTTTTCCATGAAACCGGTTTAAACCGGTTTCGGATTTTTACAGATAAAAAATAAGACATGTTTACAACTTAGAATAGAAATTTTTAATTTTTTTTTATTTATTAAAGAATTGACAAAATAATACCCTTAAAGAATCACAGAAATTAACAAATATTTATGAACATTATTATTTTACTTCTCTCTTTGATTAATAAAATGTGATTTTAAAAAGCAAAGAACGTCAATTGATTTATTGCTTAGTCGTGTCCTTATTTTGGACACAAAATTTCCAGAAATAGAAAAAACTCGCTCACTTGCTATTGAACTGGGCTTAATTGTCTTTAAAGCATTAAATAATAAATCTAAATTTTTTGTTCTTCTATTTGTAGCCTCTAAGATCAAAAACTCCTTCTTTAATGTTTGAGAACTGGAGGAAGTCGCTTCTTCAGGGTCTTGCAGATATTTATTTATTGCTATTTCTATAGCATTTTTCATCACATTCTCTATGCGCTGTTTTCATTTCCACATATATATGTATACAGGGTGTCCCAAATTTCGTGATCGTCCCGGAAATGGGAGGTTCTTGAGGTTATTTGAAGCGACATTTTCCTCTATAAAAATGTTCAAGGCAATAATGTTCCCCGACCTTTCTCCGCTATACCACTAGCTGCGTACTTTTTCATTACATCGAAATCATTATAGCGGATTAATATAAGTGTTATGTATAAATTTTCGGTTTGCAACATTTTCTTTCAAAAACCGGTTTTGAAAACCGACAAACCCTAGAACTGTGTATCTGTGTTGCATGTAAGTAAAATGAAGGATTGTGAGATGAATGAATACATCTAAAAAAATATAAGTAAAACAGATGTAATCTATTCAATATTATTAAATTATTCAAACTCATTGGTAAAATTGTTAATCTTCCCTTTGTTAATTATATCAATCTGCAGCGAGATCTGAAGTAAAGCAGAGGGAACACGTTGAACCGTAACGGGTTTGAATAACAATTGTTGATCAATTGTCGATTCAGTTTTCTATTTTTAAAGGAAGTTTCGGCGAGAGCAACGAGTACAACAATTTTTCATTCTCGAATTCGCGAGCTAATGGATCAATTGGATTGGGTGGTGTTTCGAGCATTATTAGATTATCTTTCATGACGGTTTTCATTTTCACCGTGGTTTACATATAATGGGGAAATCGGATCGGAACAATTCCGAATATTTGAATAGGATGAAATCATGCTCATCGTTGCTGCGTGCCACCGTTGAAATTCTCCTGTACGAATCCGGTTCATTATTCTATCGCGTATAGATATATATCTATGTATATACGTTTTCCTTTTATCCGGAAATGTTGAACAGAATGGCCGGCTTACGCGTGCTTTTCTTTCGGTTGAGTGAGCGGGAGGGAGAACGTCGTTTCGTGTTATTGTTTACTCGGATTAACAATATCTGCGAGCCGGGTAGGCAGTGAGCCGGTTTCCCCGTAAACCGGTCGAGATTTCGGTAATGAAGCATCCGGGAGCGTTAAAGGGGAAAAGCTCGAGCAATTTTTGGGAATATTTGCATTTAATTTCGAAGCGAGGTGATACGGCGACGAAACGCGACGCCATCGTTCGTGTTCCACCATGGCAGCGCTGATGCTCAATTAATGTTCCTAAAGCGTTCCGGATAAATCAAAGGCCAGCCAATCGTAAATCAATCGCAGCTAATTTATCGTCGCTATTGTTCCGTCGCGTAACAGAGACCTTCCCAATAGGAATTTACCGGTCCCTAATTAGCACTGCAAACATTTATGACATTAAACACCTAGTCGCAATATGACCTGCAGGTAGTGCCATTCGGGTAGCTCGGAATGGCTGATTGGTGGACAGAAAAAGACGGTCGAACACTTCTTTTTTTTTAAACAGCCAATATGCTACCCCTCTACTGTCTGCTCCATGCTCGGGCTTAACCCTTCGACTGCGACGCGCTCTTGGGGGAATCCATCAATATGGACGGCGCGTTTCTTACGTGTCAGTCGCTGCGACTGGTTGTCCACTGACTAGTGATAATAAAGATAACTAGAGGGCTATTGTTGCTCGCTCGCTTCGCTCGCTCGCGAGTAGGGTTTTTTTGCTCGCTCGCTTCGCGAGCTCGCGGGTAGGACTGCTCTTGCGAGAGGGTTAGTGATACGCATGGCTAGTAGGGCCTACTGCTATTAATGTTTTTCATTTGGTGTGTGACTCTCCAAGAGTCACACAAAGAACTTCCCGATTCGTTACTCCTTCGCCAACATCGCTATCATCGTTTTTTTTTGTACTTTCATCGATATTCTCCCAAAATGTATTCTTGGGAATAGAGATGATAAATTCACTCTTGCATTGGAATAACTTTCGATTATTCCAAGCGGTAACATTAGCATCAATTTAAAAAAAAATTTTTTTTAAATCTAAAAAAAAAATTTTTTTTTAATCTAAAAAAAAATTAAGAAAATTGTTTTTTAATCTAAAAAAAATTAAGAAAAAATTTTTTTATGTAATTGCGTTTGGTTCTTTGGTGGAAAATTTTCGTCCTCCCTTATAAATTGCATTGTAGAATCAACTCTTTTCGAAAAAAAAGTAAAAATCTAAAAAACTACTTGACCAATATGGACCAAAATCTAATCAGCTGTAAGTTACGACAGGGCACATCGATTGCATCATTCATCATCCTGATCGCGTTGTTACTTTTTCTGAAAACGTTAACGAAAAATTTGATTACATAGAAACGGCCATACGCACACACACACACACATACGAACATTTTGATAAAAATAGTCTAAAATGACTCCAATGACCATGAAACGTGAAGATCTGCTAAAAAATCGATTTTCGATTTTCGGGGTAATTACAATAACTTCCCTATAAAATCGGGAAGTTAATAAAACGATAATGAACGAATAAAGATAATAAAACGATAATGAACGATTAAAGATAATAAAAAAATAATGAACGAATAAAGATAATAAAACGATAATGAACGATTAAAGATAATAAAAAGATAATAGAAACAATTTAATAACACGGTTCAACAAATTTCAACTTTTGTTTGGGATTTCGATTCCCACTATGCAATTCTTATAGAGTTTTTTGCGCTGATTCCGAATCTGTCATTAATTTTTCTCCTAGACGCACAGTGTTTGAGAAATTTGAGTTTGAAAAAATGACCCATTTTTCAACTTTGAACAAATATTGTGATGTTATTATAAAATATATTGAATTGATCTTTACAGCAGAAGATTCCTTAGACTTTCCCGCAGCTCGTGTCGGGCGAAGATATTTTGCTGTCTGGTTCGGTAAAAACGTCGACGTTTCAAACTTCAAAGGGTGGTTTCTCAAGAGAAATTTTCAAACTCAAATTTCTCAAAAACTGTGCGTCTTGGAGAAAAATTAAGGACAGATTCGGAATCAGCGCAAAAAACTCTATAAGAATTGCATAGCGAGAATCGAAATCTTTTTTGGCTGTTGGACAGTGTAATCAATTTGTGTGTGATATATTCTAAAGAATGGATCAGCGCATCGCATTGTTGGCATTCATATCTCCTTTCTCGTCGTATTTTGTGTTTAGTACATTCCACACATTTTCGAGTTGGTTTCTTTTGGAAGACGGCTTAAGTAGTATACACGCTAAAAGTAGAGACTAAAATCCTACACTTTCGTATATATTGATGGATCGAATTAATTGGTAAAACAGTAAAGGTGGTATAGTAAAAAAATACAGCGGGCGTATATTTGCGCCTTTCGTATATATTGATCGATTTGTGAGGGCGTATATATACGCCTGTAGCAGTCAAAGGATTAAAGAAAGTCAGGGTCCCGCTCTTCGAAGACGACCGAACACCTGGAGACCATCGCCTTGACCAGTATCACCAGATCAAGACTTGCGTGACTTCTGTCCCCACTCTACGTTCCCCTTCTACGACGCTATTCCTCACGCTTCCGCCGCGGTCCGGTCACGTGACGCGCTTCGTCTCTGTCGTGAATGTTTGTCTAGTATTGCTGAGAGATGACAAGAAGGTCCCTGGCAGGAATGCGGTGACGTAGGCAAGAATGCGCGCCCGATTGGTTAGCTTGGAAGGTGCGCGCCTTCTATTGGCCGAAGCGGTCACACACACACTACTACTGCTATGCAGAACAATAGACCCCTCTTGCCTCTACGCCGCCTCAGGGACCTTTTTGTCATCTCCAAGCAGTACTTGCAGAGAGAGGGTAATTTTTTCTCCTCAATTCGTGCTCCTTCCCCTCATCTGGCGACGCTGGTCTCCGAAACCGTGTATTTCATCAATCAACGAACACAAACAACCGATTCAACGTACTCATTTTCACTGAGTTGCTACACTCATTGTCATTCGTTATCTAATTATTCAATGAAAATTTCAATGTATCTCACTGCAAGACGATCACTGCCTGTACGGGTAGTCGAATCGTGGGTCGCGAGGAAACGGCCATTGTTACCTCGCATAATAAATTTCATTCAACTCTCCGCTCTTTCACTGGCTTCTTTTTTATCGGCTCATCGTTATTCGGTGATATTCCCTGTGCACCGTTTTGTCGCGCGAGTGCTCGATAATTATCTGGAAACGAGCCTGCCATCGATGAAAAATTGACTAACGTTTCGGTGTTCATTATCGCGCGCGCTCGCGTTTCCATCGTCGCCTCTGTTTGCATTCGATAGCAGCGGCTGACAAAGTCGAAAGAGAACGAACGTGTTCGAACGACAGTAGCACCTGACGAACAAGTCGAATAACATGCTACACGTTCCGAGGAAAAGTTCGAGACGTGAAGTGAAACGCAAGTGTCTTTGCGAAGAAATTATCCGATCGTGTTCCGGAGAGAATAGAAAGAAAAGCAACGATCAACAATGCGACAGCCGGGAAACTTGAGATTTTGATCGAAATATGTGAAATTTCGACTGGGAGAAGTTTACTGAAAAATGTACATGTACCCCAAACATCCCCATTTATTTCAATCCCATGAAATATGGTATCGTTCCTTCTGGAATTGTATCTCGTCATCACTGATACAATGTTCATATATTAAACAATGGTTTACTAGAGAGTTGGGGTTATTAAATTACACACACAATAAACAGCACTTGTTAAACGATTCGCAACATCAGCAGATCAAATTAAACGTCAATTACAATGCAATTTTAAAGAACCTGAAGCACACAATGTGCTCTACGAACTACACGCTGTTAGATTCTGTCGGTAAATCATTACAAGCCGTTTGGTAGAATAACATTGGCATTTTCCGATGGAATGGGCGCTCCGTTATTTATGTATAACGTCATTTTATGCGCGCATCGTGGAATATTATCGAAATTCGATCTTGCGCCGGCACATTATTGAAACAGCGCAACAGTCGGTCGGAATCTTTGGGTTTCGGTGAACGAAACAAAAAAGAGATTCTGCAGTATGAGGTCTGAGGCTAGGAGCAGTTAGGCCAAGATGTTGCAAAATGTAATCGAGCTTCGTCTGCGGAAAGAAGTTTCGGAGTGTTCGTCCATTATTCGCGCGGAGCGAGAGCGCTTAGCGGAAACACGGCTGGCAGCGGGCTCTTCCGGGAGTAAAAGTTGAGGCGGCATGCTCGAGTGCTCACGGTAATTACCTAATTAGGAAACGAATTTAATAATTAATTTGCTAACCGGATTACGGCGCGAGAGTGCGTCAAGCATCGGCGCCGCGCCGCGCCGCGCCGCCATCGCGATGGATAACGCGGCGCTCGATGCGCGAACCGGCGACACAGAATTTCTCGCGATCCCTGAAATTATTTTTAATTACCCAGTCGATAAATCGTCGAGTTAGCTCTCGTACTCGAGATCCGACGATTGCCACCGCGCGTGTCGGAATTTATTTTCCCCGGCGAACAAAATCGCTCCGATAATGTCCGTCGATTAACGCTCCGAATGATTAATTTTTCCCGGCTACAACTCCGCCCTGAAACCGCATGAATCATTCTGGATCATCGGGAAGGACAATCGCTTCTGTCCCATCGCTCGGAGGCCGTTCAACAATTAATACACCTCTCCGCGAAATTAAAAGGACACTGGATTACAACGGGAACATTTTGTTCGTCGATTTTCGAACGCTTGTAACATCGTGTTATACTATCTCAGATTTCAAATTTCTCCCTTCACAATTGAAGACTGAGATTAAAAGAGGCTCTAGGTGCTAAACTGAAAATTCCGAGGAAAATCCATGTAAAATTTGAAAGACACTTTAAGAAAGGATACTTTAAAAATGAATGCTCTTCGCGATACATTCGAGAAAAGCTGGAGGATGCAAAAGGGGTAGGTTAAATAAGTAAATAAAGACAAAAAGCGTCCTCACATTGCTGTTTCACATTTTAAAAAGCACTTCGGTAGAGCAAGGGTTGAATTTCCAGTTCCGATCGCGAACGGAACACAACGAGACCATGGAAAGGCGCTGAATTTTTCAGGAGCGTTACGAATTCTGGCCGACCGAAATCTTAGGGGGCCAAGAACACAGCGGTCTGGGTTTGAAAATGGCAAGCCCCTGGCACGATCGACCGGTCCACAATTTAATTAACCCCCGCGCATGGGGCCGTCCCTGGACGGGGAAAGTGGAGGCCGGGAAAAAGGTAACAGTGAGTGCTCGGGAACATAACAGAGAGCGTAGAAGGCAATGGGAGCGAGAGAAACAGAAAAAGAGACGGTGAGAAAGAGAGAGAGAAGGGAAACTGGCCGAGAGGACGCGGCCCGTTTAGTGTCGGCCGAGGGTAGCCCGTTTTAATCAACTTTGCAAAAATATCCCCGGCGTTTGCCGGCGCTCGGTCATTAGGCCGAGCCTGATTTCCCACAAGGTCGCTCTTATATTTCTCCACGGTGTTTAGCTTTACCGTCGCTGTGCTGTACCATTCTGTGCCATACCGGGCCGTTTTTACGGCTGCACCGACAGCTGGACCACCGGACCTTTTATTAATTTCCCTTGCCTTCGCGGTCTACGCTAATTAGTATTGCCATCGACTCGATGCCACTTGAGACATCGCTACGAGACCCAATCGAAATTTTTTCTTCGGTCCCGACGCGATGGAACCTTTATCAAGCCAAGTATTCGCTTGCAACATACAAGCAACAGACAAGCCACCTAAGGTGAAGTCCCCTATGCCTGGACAGCATGTTTTTCTATTTTACATTTTATCACTTTAAATAAACAAAAACAATTTCTTAAGAGTTTTAACATACAGTTCAGAGTTTGTAAAGTAATTTAAAATAAAAAAATCATTGTTTAGGTTAATATCTTAATTGTATTAACAAGAATAATTCAAACCTATAGTTGGACATCTTAAATCCAATCTAAGCTAGTACCTGGACAGAAGTAAAGCCTATATCAGGACAAATTCAATTTACGAGTTGATCGAGCGAACATAACCTAAAACGTTGGTTGGTGGCGCTGTTGCGCATGACGAATAGAAGATGCTTTGCGTAATATGTAGTATTCTTATCATAGATTATAGTATTGTATTATATAACCAAATATATATTTATTTTCAGTTACTGTTTTAATAAAACTTGTCATAATACAACTTTTAAGGTTAGGTAGTAATACTGATAGATTTAAGATGTAAACATAAAGTATTATTAACGTCACAACCGGAATACATTTTCTACATACGTTATTCAAGCTAATAGAAGACTAATTATACGTACATGTAGTTAAATAATTTGCAAACAATGCGTTGATTTTATTCACAAACACGTGTCCGGTTTCAGGCGTAAGCACATTGCGTATAAGCTTAGGGTGGGACAGCTACTATCATCGCGTCCCAGTATGGAGTACTTACATTTGAAAACAGTCCTAATATTGAACATCTAATATTTGGATTAATAATTATTATGTACGTTAAGTTTGATTGCCAATTTATTTTAAAATATCAATATTATTATGCGTGATAATTATTTTTTGTCTGAGGGCTTAAATTATATCTTTTTTTCTAACAAAAGTTCGAAGTATAAATGCACATGATTCGCATGTAAATAGACTATTTTGTATACTGTTTTCAGATGAACTTTGAATTCATTTTTAAATTTCAATTGATGTCTTAATGATATAATAGTCACACCTACTTGTAGCTAAGGCCTCAGAATAGATAATATAATTATTTAATCTCCTAATTACTGATTTTACTATGCAAATTCAATTGTCCAGATTTAGGTATCACTTTTGGACTGTCCAGACTTAGGGCACTTCACCTTAAATAATTTCTAAATTTTTTGAGGTAGGAAGAAATGTTTCAGCCAAAAGTTGTTGCTTTCGAGGGGACCATTACGCGATGTACATAGCTTGTTTTCAGATGAAGGTGATTAGGAGATTTGAAGGTCAACCTAGCTTATTAAAATGGAACCACATATTTATGAATTTCTACGTTTGTAGCCCTTCACGAGACAATTTAAACGATACATTCAAGGTTATTCAAGGTCATTTAAGGTCATAAACGTAAAAAGGACGAAATATTTTAATTCACTGTGAATGTTTACGCAATGGGACATTCTGCTTGTCTTCTTAGGTGACTCACCCGGAGTGTATATAAGGTGAAGTGCCATAAGTCTGGACAGTCAAAAAGTTATACCTAAATCAGGACAATTGAATTTTCATAGTAAAATCAGTAATTAAGAGATTAAATAATTATATTATATATTCTGAGGCCTTAGCTACAAGTAGGTGTGAATATTATTTCATTAAGACATCAATTGAAATTTAAAAATGAATTCAAAGTTCATCTGAAAACAGTATACAAAATAGTCTATTTACATGCGAATCATGTGCATTTATAGCTCGAACTTTTGTTAGAAAACAAGATATAATTTAAGCCCTCAGACAAAAAATAATTATCACGCATAATAATATTGATATTTTAAAATAAATTGGCAATCAAACTTAACGTAAATAATAATTATTAATCCAAATTGTTGGTTATGGCTTTAATATAGTCCGTGATTTGTGTTAACAATACTTTATTATACATATATTTTACTGGTACTATAAAGATTTAATTAACGTAGCAGTGTATCCGCGTGTCCTGTAATCTAACTTTATCTAAATAGTGGGTACTTTATAAGACTGCTCTTTAGGAAAATTCCGACCTGCTCAGGCTAACCGCTTCTACCAGACTACTGTCCTGGCCTTATGCCCCGTCTAGGCTCTTCTGTCCCTCTGAAAACTGCCCCCTTACGCCTAAACCCTTAACCTAAGACGCTATGGTATCGTTGAATTCCAACACCCTTCCTCAACGATAACCATATTTCCGCATACAATCCTTAACCGATTAACCCGCAACGTTCCGCAATATATTTTAATTTAATTTTACCTAACGGTTTAGTTAACATATCTGCTAACATCTTATCAGTAGGACAATATTTAAAATCTATAGTTCCTCGCTCCTTTAATTCCTTAATATAGTGAAACTTAGTATCTATGTGTTTGGTTCTATTACTAAATTTCTTATTCTCTATAAGCTTGAGGCAACTTTGATTGTCCTCATAGATTACTGTCTTATCTTCTGTTTTGCCGTTAAAGTCCTTCAGCAGATTCCTCAACCAGACCCCTTCCTGCGATGCTTCTGCTAATGCAACATATTCAGCTTCTGTGGACGATAACGCCACACACGACTGTTTTCGACAAGCCCAGCTAATAGGTGCTCCAAAATATAGAAATAGATATCCACTGTTCGACTTTCTATTTGTTTTGTCCTGTGCCCAATCCGCATCTGCAAATCCTATTAAACCTGTCTTACCCTCTAACTGACCGAGCCTTAATTCGTAATTCATTGTTCCCTTTAAATAACGAACAACTCGTTTTGCCTCAGTCCAATCGACCGTTGTTGGGTTTTTGTTGTGCTGGCTCAAAATCGCAACACTTGCTGAAATGTCTGGTCTGCTGTTAACTGCCAAATATAACAAAGCTCCGATTAATTTTTGGTATTTATTATTTTCCGGCATGGATGGAGATTCTTCTCTGCTCTTTATGTATCCTGTATCTAAAGGTATGCTAGAGTCTTTTGCGTCCTGTAATCCAAATGTGGTTAATACTTTCTTAATGTATTCCGACTGTTTGATACAATAGAAACCGTCCTTATTACGCCTAATTTCCATGCTTAAATAATACCTTAACGATCCTAAATCGCATAGATGAAAATACCTTTTTAAACAGTTCGCTGTTTTATCTATATCTGAAACCTTTTTAGCCGCAATTAAAATATCGTCTACATAAACAATTATATAAACTACTTCCTTTCTATCACACTTTATGTACAGACATGGATCTGTACCGCTCTGTGTGAACCCATGATTCTTTAACATACCATTCAGCGTATCATTCCATACCTTCGCTGCTTGTTTCAATCCGTAAATGCTTTTCTTGAGTTTACAGACGTAATCCTCTTTACCTGGTATGCCATAGCCTTCGGGTTGTTCCATGTAAATGGTTTCGGTGAGGTTTCCATTCAAAAATGCCGTTTTCGCATCGAAGTGCTTGACCGACATACCTTTTTGACCTGCTATGGTCAAAAACGTCCTAAGGGTAGTCTGCCTGACAACAGGTGCAAAGACCTCGTCGTAATCGGTCCCATACTTTTGCGAGAACCCCCGCGCGACGAGTCGAGCCCTGTATTTTTCGATGTTTCCCTCGGCGTTTCGCTTTGTTTTGAAAACCCACTTGTTGGTGACAATGTCCCGATCTTTTGGTCTCTTTACGATGTCCCATGTGCCATTTTCCCTTAATGATTTAATCTCATCCTCGATGGCAATTTTCCACTTGTCCTTATGTGGTCCTGACAATGCCTCTTGCACATCTTTGGGTTCGCTGTCCTCTAGTTTTGCCTTTAAAAACGCTGCCATATACCTGTTAGGAGGTACGCCTTTGTTCGACCTTTCGGAACTTCTGCTTTGCGACTGAATTGTTCTGTTGTTTAAATTCACATGAAAGTCACTGTCCGTTTCATCTGCAGAACAAAAACTGTCTTCACTGTTGTTTTCGGTTGATGATATTTCTTCAGTTGACGATATTTCTTCCGTGATTTCCTCTTGCACGTTTCCTTGATTTGTTGTATCCGTTATTTCGGCCCTTGAAGGTGTAAATTCATCGTGCATTAAATCTTCTGTATCAATTCTCTTTTCACGGATCCCATCCAGGAAAATTACGTCTCGACTAATTTTCACCCGATTTGTTTCCTTATTCAATAGCCGATATGCTTTTGACTCCTCAGAGTATCCGACAAAAATAAATTTCTCTGCTTTGTCGTCTAACTTTTGTCTCTGTTCTTTGTGAACATATACATATGCTCTACATCCGAATACATGTAAATTACTTACATCTGGTTTTCTCCGATACCACAGCTCATACGGAGTCCTTCCTGTTGCTTTGGTTGGCAACCTATTTTGCAAGTAATTTGCTGTACATACCGCTTCGCCCCAGTATTTCTTTTCAAGATTTGCGTCCAGCAGCATACATCTTGCCATTTCCAGCAAGGATCTATTCTTCCGTTCTGCTACCCCGTTCTGTTGTGGCGAATAAGCGGCTGTGAACTGAGACTTGATTCCTTGATCTCTTAAATAACTTTGCAAATCTTCGTTTATATATTCCCTTCCTCGATCCGACCTTATGACCTTAGGCTTTTTATTAAATTCTGTTTTTACCATTTCAATAAAATTCTTTATGAATGTAGCTGCTTCATTTTTCCGACTCATTAGGCAAACTTTTGTATATCTGGAGAAGTCATCTATGATTGTTAAAATATATCTCTTATTACCTGGAGTCATAGTTTGCATAGGTCCGCAAACATCGGTGTGTATAAGGTCAAAAATTTCCTGGCTTTTATTGACTGATTCTTTGGGAAAAGGTATTCGTGCCATTTTACCTTTTACACAGCATTCACAGGTCACGCGCGTCTTGCAGTCCTTCACCCTAATACCCGTCGCTAGACCTTTTTCAGCCAACTCCTTAATTGCGACCGGGTCTCGGTGCCCAAAACGCCGATGCCATGCATGCTGACAATCCTGAGTGTGACCCTTATTTATGACATCGTTTACTCTACAGGCCTTTTCGACCGTCTTGAGCTCGTACAGCTCTGGAGACAGACCTACGGTCGCCTGTAGTTTCCCATCTTTTAGAATTCGACACTCCTGTCCCTTGAAGTCAAGCCTGTACCCGTCCTTCGCAAGCTTCTTGACTGATAATAAATTACAGCCAAGGGTCGGAACGTACAGCACATCCTTTATGCGTATTTCTGAAACTTTCCCAGGATCGTCGACGTACCTAATTATCCCTGCACCCATGCCTTCCACTCTAGCCATCTTTTCTTCATCAGCAAGACAAACGTGTCCCTTCCTGCCAGAGTCAAATTCATGGAAAAATTCCCTTGTTGTCGCCATGTGGCTTGTCGCACCCGAATCGACAATCCAAGAATTTGCTTTCCTTATGGTCGTCTTCGCCCCGTAACACGATTCCTTAGCCGTTCCGTCCTTTGCGTAAAAGCAATAATCCCCTGACGGTTTATCTTCCGAAACTTTATTTGCTTTTTCTTGTTTACTTTTCCAGACCTTATATTTAATACATTCGCTCTTGAAATGTCCTGACTTTTTACAAAAGAAACAATTTTTCTTTGGTTGCGCGCTAATGTTTCCCTTATAAGCAGTTTTCATAGCTGCTTCTTCAAAATTGTCTTTATTGTCTTTCGCACCCTTTCGCCTCTTGTACTCATCTATTAATTTGCTCTTTACAAATTGAGTACTGAGTTCGTTTTCGGATCTACTCTCTAAAGCAGTTACAAGAGTTTCATACGATTCTGGTAGACTTCCTAATAATATTGCTGCCACAAGATTGTCAGGCAATTCCTGCCCAAGAGCTGCCAGTTGGTTAATATAATTTGAAAACGTTGTGATATGCTCTTCCATATCCCCGCCTTCCTTTAGAATCATTCTGCATGCTCTTTTTAGTAAAAATACCTTACTTGTCAGCGTAGCCTTTTGGTGATAACCTTTTAGAGCCTCCCATGCCTCTCGTGCTGTCCTCGCGGTCCTTATGTGCTGCAACTGGTTGTCTTCTACCAGCAACCCAATTGTAGCACGCGCTTGGTCATCCCTTTTTGACCATGCAGCATCGATCGTAGTAGGCATGTCTCCCTTTATGACATCCCACAGGTTGTCCTTTATCAGTAGGAGTTCCACTCTGTAGCTCCATACTGGATAATTCTCACCATTTAACTTTTGAACAGCGAAACGGAATCCCGCACTTTCTGCCATTGTGATTTCACTTTATGTTTCGACCTACTTCAGAATGTCTTTAAATGAATTTATTGACTTTATGCAATCACTTTAGCACACTATTTAACACTAAACACAGGGTCCTGGGCCCATAACCTGTTGGTTATGGCTTTAATATAGTCCGTGATTTGTGTTAACAATACTTTATTATACATATATTTTACTGGTACTATAAAGATTTAATTAACGTAGCAGTGTATCCGCGTGTCCTGTAATCTAACTTTATCTAAATAGTGGGTACTTTATAAGACTGCTCTTTAGGAAAATTCCGACCTGCTCAGGCTAACCGCTTCTACCAGACTACTGTCCTGGCCTTATGCCCCGTCTAGGCTCTTCTGTCCCTCTGAAAACTGCCCCCTTACGCCTAAACCCTTAACCTAAGACGCTATGGTATCGTTGAATTCCAACACAAATATTAGATGTCCAAGATTAGGACTGTTTTCAAATATAAGTACTCCATACTGGGACGCGATGACAGTAGCTGTCCCACTCTAAGCTTATACGCAATGTGCTTACGCCTGAAACCGGACACGTGTTTGTGAATAAAATCAACGCATTGTTTGCAAATTATTTAACTACATGTACGTATAATTAGTCTTCTATTAGCTTGAATAACGTATGTAGAAAATGTATTCCGGTTGTGACGTTAATAATACTTTATGTTTACATCTTAAATCTATCAGTATTACTACCTAACCATAAAGTTGTATTATGACAAGTTTTATTAAAACAGTAAATGAAAATAAATATATATTTGGTTAAATAATACAATACTATAATCTATGATAAGAATACTACATATTACGCAAAGCATCTTCTATTCGTCATGCGCAACAGCGCCACCAACCAACGTTTTAGGTTATGTTCGCTCGATCAACTCGTAAATTGAATTTGTCCTGATATAGGCTTTACTTCTGTCCAGGTACTAGCTTAGATTGGATTTAAGATGTCCAACTATAGGTTTGAATTATTCTTGTTAATACAATTAAGATATTAACCTAAACAATGATTTTTTTATTTTAAATGACTTTATAAACTCTGAACTGTATGTTAAAACTCTTAAGAAATTGTTTTTGTTTAGGCACTTCAGGCATAGCGCACTTCACCTTAAATACTATAAAGAGTACTGTAACTTGAAACAGTTCGTACATTACACAAATTGTGTTGATATTTCATAAATTCTTACATTATTAAATGCATTCATATTTTATAAATTGCCAAGCATTCAAGCGTGGCGCGAGTCTATTTGAGCCTATATGCAGATTGCAGATCATTGTGAAAATTCCAAATATCACAGCTTGATTTATGAAAGCTAAGATGGGGACCAAGTTCAAAGTTCAAGTTCAAAAATTCAGTATACTGCGAATTTCAGTGCATTTATAACAGGAATAGATAAGTGAAAAACAACATTGTGAAGACATGAACGAGATTGTTGTTAGATGATTTTTGACTCATCGTACTGGTCGGAAGAAATATATTCCGATTTGTTCCGCATAAAAAGCCGCAGTCTCGGGATAAGATTATCATAATTAGTCGAGGAGTGTTTCCGCATCATTTTCACGCGTTCTCCGGCAGCCTTCACGGTGAGAGTGGTGCTCTAATGAAGAGAGGGTCCTCTCGCCAAGAAAACGCTCTGGTTCTTCCGGTAGCTGGCAAGCGTATTTCGCCGAGACGTTGACAATCGACTCACGGCAGCGACGCAGAGGGGTCTCATTTGCAAGATCTGGAAGCGTTTCAACGTGAAACGGAACGTCGCGTCGTTGCAGATTTTGACGGCTACGGGCCGGTACCTCGAGCACGTATTTAAACGGGAATGCAAATCCCGCAGCGAGTTTGCGGCGTTAAGACGTCGCGGACCGTGTACTTCACACGTAAGGCCGTCGTTGGATAATTACTGTCGCTCATCCGGGACGTCCGGGCCGATTCGTGCTTCCGGTAGGAATTAGAAATTATGACGCAAGACGGCCCCCCGTTAACGAGATTTGAACTTGCCTGGTCGCAATTAGAACGGCCGGCCCTTCACCATAGAGAACAGTGGTCCTGTTCAAAACTCGCGCGAAGAGATTTCGACACGGTGTTTTCGGTTTCGCGAATTCTCCCGTTTTCCCACTATTTTAGTTTCCATCCCGGCTGTTCCGTTTTATTTACTCGTCTTTTAGTCTTGTTTCCTCCTCTTCTCTCTCTCTTTCATCGATTTTGCGCGCGCCAGTCATTTGGAAAAAAAGAAGAATCTCGGTCTGTTTGACAGCCGCCGGCACACGTGGCCCGAGCGCGAAAGTAATCGAGCTGTGCGATGGATCTAGATTGCATTGAATCATCCGCGAAACTGTCGATGCGACTGCCACCAGCCCTTTAATTAAACCGTTATCCGCGTTCTCGACACTTTCGAACCGTCTTCGAAGCTGTCGACGAATTCCTCGAACCTGTTCATCCAACAAGACTCACTGTCGCACCGATTCCCATTAAATCGACTAATAACTCTTCCACTGAATAAAACACTGTTAACTGTATTGCACTTACTTTCGTCTCGTCTCACGCCCGTGCAAGCTTCCGACTCCGAATCACTCATTGGACGGCAGTTGACGCTGGCCAGCACCCTGAAGAGCTCTGCAAAATCAAAGAATTTTTATTCGACGATACCAGAACTGCAGAGTTAACGTTTATTGTACCGATTCGTTGGTGTGCCTTAGCTTGTAATTATTATTATGTGCAGAAGAATAATGACTTCTGAAATTGTGGTTTAAGAAACACGGCCTTTTTGATCGTAGTAGTATTGGATATGGGTGGTAATGAGTGCACACTAGTACTTTTGAAATAAAACTTTTCCGAATTTCACGGCGCGGGAGGAAGCGCTTTACTCAACGAAATCTTAGTTTCGATTGAAAGGAAAACTGTTGGAACCCCGAACGAAAACCAGGCTCCCCTTGGGATAGGAAATCTCTGTGTAGAAACGATCCTGAAATCGTTTCATCGATACTTCGTAATCTCTGTTTATTAATACGATTCCGAGATCGTTGATTCATTTTTGACAACGAACAGTAAGTTCATTGTGCTGATAACTTATCGATAACACGGTCGAACAAATTTCAACTTTTTTTTGGGATTTCGATTCTCACTATGCAATTCTTATAGAGTTTTTCGCGCTGATTCCGAATCTGTACTTAATTTTTCTCCTGGACGCACAGTTTTTGAGAAATTTGAGTTTGAAAAAATGACCTATTTTTCAACGTTGAACAAATATTGTGATGTTATTATAAAATACATTGAATTGATTTTTACAGCAAAAGATTCCTTAGACTTTCCCGAATACAGTGATATCATATATTAATACATTATGATTGCTTAAACATGTTTAAACGATAATTAAAGACGGAGAGACACCACTTTTGCACCAATGTTTGACGATATTTTTTTTTAATTTATCTCAAAAAATAAGGGTCCAGCAGAAAATCGAACTATACCACGCGATAGAGCAGACTTTTATCTTAAGAAACCTCCCTTCTAAGTTTGAAACGTGAAAAAAAATTTTTCCGCGCGTGGTATTGGAAAAACCACAATTGTCTTGAAGTTGTGCAAGTTTAACGAATTCTTTCAAGGTTAAAAAACGTTCGTACCACAATCTCCATAATTATTCCATATTCTACAAAGTTTCAGCTTTCATTTTAAAAAAATTCATCACTCTATCTCATTTCTATCGAAAGTTCTTTGATTTTGACACAGATTTCGTCGGTTTGGCCCAGTGTGCGCCGTATCCCGTGGATCGCCTATTCTAGCGGTAAGCGCCACTGGCGGCAGCTTGTGTCGGGCGAAGATATGTTGCTTTCTGGTTCGGTAAAAACGTCGACGTTTCAAACTTCAAAGGGGGGTTTCTCAAGATAAAAGACTGCATTATCGCATGGTATAGTTCGATTTTCTGCTAACCCCTTATTTTTTGAGATAAATTCAAAAATATCGCCGAAATTTGGTGCAAAAGTGGTGTCTCTCCGTCTTTAATGATCGTTTAAACATGTTTAAACAATCATAATGTATTAATATTGGATATCACTGTATTCGGGAAAGTCTACAGAATCTTTTGCTGCAAATAACAATTCAATATATTTTATAATAACATCACAATATTTGTTCAAAGTTGAAAAATAGGTCATTTTTTCAAACTCAAATTTCTCAAAAACTATGCGTCTAGGAGAAAGATTAAGGACAGATTCGGAATCAGCGCAAAAAACTCTATAAGAATTGCATAGTCAGAATCGAAATCCTTTTTGGCTGTTGGACAGTATAATCCAACAAGTAGGTTTTGCAAATCTAATAGCATTTGGATTAAAAAATCTATTAAGCAAAGTTCAATATTTGAACGTGTTAACACGTAAACGCTCGTTAATCACGCGCTCGAGCAGCTTATTATTGCGTGGCTATTAGCTGATTATTCGGCTACATCTCGTAACCACAGGCGGCCATTCGTTCCCCGTTCATCTCACGAGATAAACACGTTAATTGTCCACCGGTCAGGCGATCAAACACTTTTTACGAACGACGAGCGAATCGCTTGAACGTATTTGAACGCCTGCAATGCCTGTTGAGTTTCAATCCGTCCCGAACAAAGGGCTAGAATTCTCGCTTGGGAAACGTTCTTCCATTGTTACGGCGACGGCGCGGCGGGAAGAAGAATCGCTAGTCGAAGCGAACGCGTTTTAATTCCGCAAGCGGAATATCAATACAGTCGGCGGAACATATATTAAGAATATTATTATTCTCGGTAAGTCAATTCCAGCACGCACCGCGACTTTAACGAAACTCCCGCAAAGAGTTACTTAGTTTTGCATTTTACATGTACCGTGGAGCGTCAACAACGAGTGGAAGCTCTCTTTTGAGGTCTTCAATGAAACTAACAATGCTAATTGTATAATGAAATGTTAATCGCGTCACGCGACTGTGTTCATTGCCGTTCGTTGGAGCATGAGCCGAGGACGGTAATTTAACAATCACAGTTCTAATTTAATATCCTGCGATGAAAATTGCCAAACTGGTTCAGCACAAATAGAATCATAAGTGAAAGAAACCATTACAAATTTATGGAGTAACAAGTGGATCAATGGCACACGAACTGAATTTTACGATCCAGAATCAAATGATGGACAGGTACCAAAGTATTCTCCATTATCGAAATGAGCACGGTTACGTCGGAAACGTCGTTCTCATTTGCAAATTTATTGATGAGTCTATTTCTAAGACAAGTCGACATGGTTGCAGCGACTGGATTAAAATAAATTATAAATAAATAGAGACGAGGTTGCGGGCGAATGGATACGGTGGCAGAAGGGTTCGTCGGGCTGTTCTTCATCGCGAGAAAATGCCCGGCAGCGGAATGCCGGGTTTTTACCCTGGCCGGTATAAAAGCTGCTAGGCGGCAGCAGTTAAGCCTGACTTTGTACCGGTGCCAGGGATTTCAATTGAGGCCGCAAGCGGCTCGAGTTTTTCCCCCGGACCGTTTAAAGGCCAATATAGCCGCCGTTTGCTGCTCTGGCCCCCGTCACTCCCGAACCTCGCCCCCCGCGATCATGCTCGATTTATTTTCTCGCGAGCATCCTCGAGCCGCCTGCCAACTGCTCCGATCTAATAACTATGAAACCGCCTGCGCGCTACCCAGCGAAAACGCTTCATATTTTCAACCGTGAACTTTACTCAGCCTGGTCTCTATCTCGTGACAAATCGCTATGCACCAACGCCATGATTTTCGATGGAATCTACTGACAACTGTGATGGTACCCGTAGCTTTGACACTGATTCGATATACGCTAGAAATTCTGGGAGGGTGGAAGCACCTAACTTCTTCTTACGGGGAACTGGGGAGCAAAGTGTGGATCTTCGATGTGTCTAAAATATTCCTTCCTTTCATAAAAATCGGAACAGGATAATTCTTTGATGAATCAGAAGATTTAGTGTATTGAGAACTTTATTAATTGTTGTACCCACTTCGCCCCGGAGAAGTCTCAAGTCCATCTTCATTCAAATTCTTTGATTTTACTGCGATATTCCTTTGTTTTATAAAAGAACGAAGTTGAGAAATGTTGAAAAGTGAGATATAAATGTTACTAGTTCTTGTCAATGTGCACACTCCTTTCCGCGGAGGTCTAAAGTCCATCTTCATAATATTCCTTTGTTTTACATAAATCGAACCAGAAGATACGCGTCTGGATCGGAAGATACCTTGCATTAAGAATAAGACCAAAATGCTACTAATTCGAGTTAAAATGCCCATTTCCTTTTTCAAGGAACAAGCAACTTCAGGATGTTGTAGGGTAAGATAAGGAAGATTGTTTTACGATCGCAATTATTAACTTCCCGATTTTATAGGGAAGTTATTGTAATTACCCCGAAAATCGAAAATCGATTTTTTAGCAGATCTTCACGTTTCATGGTCATTGGAGTCATTTTAGACTATTTTTATCAAAATGTCGGTATGTGTGTGTGTGTGTGTGTGTGTGTGTGTGTGTGTGTGTGTGTGTGTGTGTGTGTGTGTGTACGTATGTCCGTTTCTATGGTATCAAATTTTTCGTTAACGTTTTCAGAAAAAGTAACAACGCGATCGGAATGATGAATGATGCAATCGATGTGCCTCGCTGTAACTTAGAGCTGATTAGATTTTGGTCCATATTGGTCAAGTAGTTTTTTAGTTTTTTTCGACAAGAGTTGATTAAACATTATAATTTATACGAAAGGCGTATCCACCGAAGAAGTAAACGTAACTAAATATATATATTTAGACATATTTAAAAAAAAAAATTTTTTTATAAAATTAAAAAAAAATTTTTCTTTTTTTTTTTAATTAAAAAAAATGTTTTTTCCAATTATGCAACTAATGCTAATGTAACCGCTTACAATAATCGAAAATTATTCCAATGCAAGAGTGAGTTAATCATCGCCGAGAATACATTTTCAAAGAATATCGATGAAAGTACAAAAACATTTATATTACAATCTTTAAATAAACAATGAGTTCAAAACGAATTGTTAACTGAGATTAAATTGAAAATTAATATAAAATATATGATAATTAATAACATTGACGTTGAAGACGAATTGGTTAATGGAGCATGCGGAATATTAAAATTTATTACTTTTCAAGAAAATACTAAAATTCCGTCTATATTGTGGTTAGATTTACAATTGGCCAGGGTAGGAGTGAAAGTAAGAACTCGTTATCGTGATTATATGAAAAATGCAAATATTGATCAAAATTTAACACCAATAATAAAAAAATATCGAATCAAGTAAATATTTCGAGTGAAGGAAAATAACAAATTACACGTAGTCAATTTCCAGTGGTTCCTGCTGAAGCGATTGCGATTCATAAAAGTCAGGGACAAACATACGAGAAAGTATGTATGGATTTTAAAACATCAGAAATACGAACTTTACAAATGTTGTATGTAGCACTGAGCAGAGTTTCAAAATTGAGCGGTTTATATATTTTGAGAAAATTTAAATTAATAGTATCGAAGAAAACCAAGATCAATACTGCAAACCCGGATAATGATGAGTTGTATCGTTTGCGAAAAACTAATTAAGACAATTTATTTTGCAATATTAGTATGCTATAACAAGGAACCAAGCGAGCAATGAGCATACGATATTGGTTTAATGCGACGCCATATAGCAAACATTTTGATAAGTAGAAAACTATTGAATTTCCCTGAAATCGTATAATCTTCTCAAAACGTACACTTAATAAATAATAATAATAATATACAGCAACTAACGAATCGGGAAGTTCTTTGTGTGGTTCGTGGAGAGTCACACACAAAATGAGACATTAATAGCTGTGGGCCCTACTAGCCATGCATACCACTAACATTCTCGCAAGAGCAGTCCTGCCCGCGAGCTCGCGAAGCGAGCGAGCAACAACAACCCTACTCGCGAGCGAGCGAAGCGAGCGAGCAACAATAGCCCTCTAGTTTAAATAAGAAATTTGTTCTCGGCGCGAGGTTCGATCAGTTACTATACACTAAACTAATATTTGTAATAGTCCACAGAAGTATTACAAATATTAGTTTAGTGTATAGTAACTGATCGAACCTCGCGCCGAGAACAAATTTCTTAGTTGTAGGGTAAGGTTTCTCAAGTCGAACCCCTTAAGAAAAAAACCGTATAAAACTTAGGATTTATCAAATAAATGGAAATTAAATGTGTTATTCAAAACTTGTGTTAATATTGTTGTTATTTATTGTAACGAAATTAGAAAATCTATATGCATTCACGTAAAATAAACTAAATCTTTAAAAACTTAAAACACCTATAGCCTAAGACGTACCTAAGAATTCACTTAAGCAACAATAATAATTAAAACCTATTTTTCATTAATCTGTCAAGCATTAGAAGATCAGAATCATGAGAATCATGTCATCCTCCCGATCTTCTCCACAAATCTTCCCAATAAAACCAATCGCTTTTTTTCTTATTAATTTTTAATGCCAATTCCTTTTTATTAATTACTGCGTTTCTTTTATTTGCCGCATTTTTTATGATTTCTTTATTCTGCGTTGACGTTATTTCGACTGACGAGGTAGTACTACTTCGGAATCTCATATGGGTACGACTTAAGACACGGCACAAGTTAAATTTAAGAAGTAAACATAACCTAACTGAATAAAATTAATACGATTTCGTTTCGACCAAACGATTATGTAAATTCTACTGAATTTATATTTAATAAGGAACATAATTTTACCAATAATTTACTTGCAAGATTAACTACCGAACATATGCAGAAAATTATAAGAAAATTGAAATAAACTTACTTGATGACAGGATATATAATAAGGCTGGTTTATAGCAGGCAATAATACGTAAAGCAACTTGGTTGACTCAGATGTATATTTGGTTGCTGTTGTATGTGCTGTTGTCGCCGCCCTAGCAGCACAAGATATTGTATACACATTCATATAATATCAAAAAGAGATTCAATCTGTTTTTAATATTCAAATATACATACAATATTTATTTTACATTAAGTACCAAATATTCTTTTTTATCCTAACTTATAAGATAGGAAGAAATATTATTCTCATATTAAAGTGTGGCTTAAAAAATATTTATCCAATATTTTTGTGCTACTAGGGCGCAGTTCGTTCAAAATTCAAGTGGTACGACTTAGCACTGGTACGACTTGAGCAACCATACCCTACTTCAAGTAACAAGCAGAGTTCATTCAATCCGAGAAGCTCGATCCACCGATGACGTTGACATTTCGTTCCGATCACTGTAAATTCCAGAATGAACGAACAATAAAAATTGCATCGGATCCATCGTCCTCTTCATCGAGCCACTCGCGTCGACAATTCCTGGTCTGAGAAGCTAATTAATCGGTTCAGGAAGTTCATCCCGGAGAAGATTCCATCGGAACGGAGAATCATAAATTGATCCAATATCAGTGACAGCTGCCGGCTGTTTGAAATCGGGAATCGGAATCGGCACCGGAAACGTTCTATCGAGGGTCGAGAGAGCAGCACTCGTTCCGAGATCCCAACGAGCGATACGAATTGAAAACAATTGACCGCGGTGAGCGGCGCCATTTCTATTAATTATTTCTCCTGACCGTGTATTTCGCGGGTCGTTCCCATCAAATGTTCAATGGGTTTTCAAAAATCGGTTTCAACTTTCAAACTTTGCTAATGGAATAATACATAGAAACTCGAAATTATCATGCATCGATTCCTCCTCCATGGAACCTCGAATCTGTCTTGTAATCGCTAAGATATTAATCCGGGTCGTTGGTTCACGCTAACTTTAACCATCAGACGTTCATCGCCTCGATATGACACATTTCCACACCGATTTTGAATAAATTCTATCCTCCACGCTCCGCTTTATTTATTCACCCCGCGAACGATCTTATACCGGAAGCCTGTTAATAGGATTTTCAAAAATTTTGCTGCGCCAATCGTACCAGACATAAAAGTGACTGGTGTACGTTCTTTTATTAAATTTGCAAGACTAAATTTAATTAGATTTTTTGTGTTTGAATGAAGTTTAGATAATAATTTCTAAAGGAAACATCTTCGTCATTTCAATCATTACAAAATAATAAATATAAAACTGGTTGCAGTACGATCAGTGTTAAAAATCCTGTTCTACATAACAATCCCAAATTAAATTATTAGATCATGTTAGCGAGGGTAAATTCTTATTCCACGATTAAAATTGCTGCTCGGAGATCAACTAAGAAAACCTTAGCCATGGACTTTCGAAAGGTTTCCTAAATAAAAAATCTCTAGACTAGGTATTCAACTTGTCTCATTTTATTTTAACCTTCAGTGTGCGGATTGGGTCTGTGTGATTCACGAATTGAATGTGCGCTGTTGAAATATCTTTCACATTATCTTGGAACTACTGAATGAATTCTTCTTTTAGGTAATTCTTAGTTTAGGTAATAATTTCTAAAGGAAACATCTTCGTCATTTCAATCATTACAAAATAATAAATATAAAACTGGTTGCAGTACGATCAGTGTTAAAACTTCTTTTCTACATAACAATCCCAAATGAAATTATTAGATCATGTTAGCGAGGGTAAATTATTATTCTGCGATTAAAAGTGCTGCTCGAAGATCAACTAAGAAAACCTTAGCCATGGACTTTCGAAAGGTTTTCTAAATAAAAAATCTCTAGACTAGGTATTCAACTTGTCTCATTTTATTTTAACCTTCAGTGTGCGAATTGGGTCTGTGTGATTCACGAATTGAATTCGCGCTGTTGAAATATCTTTCACATTATCTTGAAACTACTGAATGAATTCTTGTTTTAGGTAATTCTTAGTTTAGGTAATAATTTCTAAAGGAAACATCTTCGTCATTTCAATCATTACAAAATAATAAATATAAAACTGGTTGCAGTACGATCAGTGTTAAAAATCCTGTTCTACATAACAATCCCAAATGAAATTATTAGCTCATGTTAGCGAGGGTAAATTCTTATTCCGCGATTAAAATTGCTGCTCGAAGATCAACTAAGAAAACCTTAGCCATGGACTTTCGAAAGGTTTCCTAAATAAAAAATCTCTAGACTAGGTATTCAATTTGTCTCATTTTATTTTAACCTTCAGTGTGCGGATTGGGTCTGTGTGATTCACGAATTGAATTCGCGCTGTTTAAATATCTTTCACATTATCTTGGAACTACTGAATGAATTCTTGTTTTAGGTAATTCTTAGTTTAGGTAATAATTTCTAAAGGAAACATCTTCGTCATTTCAATCATTACAAAATAATAAATATAAAACTGGTTGCAGTACGATCAGTGTTAAAAATCCTGTTCTACATAACAATCCCAAATGAAATTATTAGCTCATGTTAGCGAGGGTAAATTCTTATTCCGCGATTAAAATTGCTGCTCGAAGATCAACTAAGAAAACCTTAGCCATGGACTTTCGAAAGGTTTCCTAAATAAAAAATCTCTAGACTAGGTATTCAATTTGTCTCATTTTATTTTAACCTTCAGTGTGCGGATTGGGTCTGTGTGATTCACGAATTGAATTCGCGCTGTTTAAATATCTTTCACATTATCTTGGAACTACTGAATGAATTCTTGTTTTAGGTAATTCTTAGTTTAGGTAATAATTTCTAAAGGAAACATCTTCGTCATTTCAATCATTACAAAATAATAAATATAAAACTGGTTGCAGTACGATCACTGTTAAAAATCCTGTTCTACATAACAATCCCAAATGAAATTATTAGATCATGTTAGCAGCGAGGGTAAATTCTTATTCCGCGATTAAAATTGCTGCTCGAAGATCAACTAAGAAAACCTTAGCCATGGACTTTCGAAAGGTTTTCTAAATAAAAAATCTCTAGACTAGGTATTCAACTTGTCTCATTTTATTTTAACCTTCAGTGTGCGGATTGGGTCTGTGTGATTCACGAATTGAATGTGCGTTGTTTAAATATCTTTCACATTATCTTGGAACTACTGAATCAATTCTTCTTTTAGGTAATTCTTAGTTTAGGTAATAATTTCTAAAGGAAACATCTTCGTAATTTCAATCATTACAAAATAATAAATATAAAACTGGTTGCAGTACGATCAGTGTTAAAAATCCTTTTCTACATAACAATCACAAATGAAATTATTAGCTCATGTTAGCGAGGGTAAATTCTTATTCTGCGATTAAAATTGCTGCTCGAAGATCAACTAAGAAAACCTTAGCCATGGACTTTCGAAAGGTTTCCTAAATAAAAAATCTCTAGACTAGGTATTCAACTTGTCTCATTTTATTTTAACCTTTCAGTGTGCGGATTGGGTCTGTGTGATTCACGAATTGAATTTGCGTTGTTTAAATATCTTTCACATTATCTTGGAACTACTGAATAAATTCTTGTTTTACTAGGAGCGGCATTATACAGTGCAACAACAAGAGAATTATGTAAGAAAAGTGCACACTGAAGGGTTAACAAGTGAAACAGAATGAAATTGTGATGCGTCGCGCAGATCGTCAGGATCGCGTTTATGGTCGACCTCGAGGAAACATCCGCGTCGGATTCCTGTGGTCGATGGACCGTGAGTCATCGGGAGGCTCCACAAGTGGCATGGCGGTTAGAGCACAATACGATGGAGAACGAGAAAGAAACGCGGCGGGTGGGAAGCGGGACGAGTGCGACGAGAACGGGACGGCTCGGTGCAACCCCGGGCCGCATCAGAAATGCTATGAACAAACATTATTATGACCGTATTTTACGCTCCGCCGGGCTAACGTTCCCCTAACTAAGCTCATTCCTCGACAAAGCTTATGCACTTTCGAGGATTTCTAGGTTAAACTGCCGCCCGGTCTCTTTCTACGGGCGAGCCGGGGTTGAACCCTGCACCCCAGCACTTCTTCTTTTTCATTTCCTTGGCAACGCTCGAGAACGCTCCGTTGCGCGAAAGCGCCACTTTTCCTCATTTTTACTTCTCTACTGAAGTAACGCAATAACAACCACCCTATCTCTCTCTCTCTCTCTTTCTCTTTCTCCTCGAAGCCGAGCAATGAATTACGGCCTCAACCCTCTTCGCTCTTTCCTTCTTCGCTTCGGGTTCGCAGAGCTCGAGGATTATTTGTCGAAGCGCAGACGAACCTCCTTTTAACACTTTATACACCGCATTCTGCATACTGGATTTCATGCATTCACAAGTGAAACGAAAAATTTAAAACGATAGAGAGATTCGAAAAATTTAAGAATGCAATTACATGTGACAAGAAAATTAAACCGACTTCGAAAAAATGCACTAAAAAGTATGAAATAATTTCCATTTAATTTATGTGCATACACACGAACTTAAATACAATATGATCTTTTCGGAGGCGGCGTAGAATTGAAAATTTTCGATACTGGAAATTATGAAAATCCTTAAATTCTTTAATGTATCTCTTCTTCCCACCTACCAAGTTCACATATTCCAATGAAAGCATAATCAGCAACATCTGTCATTTGCAAAATTTGGAAGATTGTATTGTATTTAAGTTCGTGTGCATTCACATAAATTAAATGGAAATTATTTCATACTTTTTAGTGCGTTTTTTAAGTGCGTTTTTTTTAATAAAATTTTTTTATTTTACACTTTTTAGTAGAACTAGCAGAATTTGTAGAACACCGTAGAGTGGTTTTTCGGTGTTATTGGTTATTTGCAATAAAAGCCGTAAAGAATGAAAAAATGCAAAATTTCGAGAATTTCTCAGGAAATGCTACTCGATACGTGTATTCATTTTTTAATGAAGCACGACTGTATAAATTAGTCTTCCTCGTTTTTCGTCGGTTCAAAGCAACTGTTGGCAGTCGCAGCCGTGTTCCCCAGAAGAAAAACTGACGAGTACACGGCCGACTGAATTAACGCTGTAAGTTTTCCGCTTGTTCGTACACCGGGCTGAAAAACAGAGGGTCGAGGATACACACCGGGACCGGTTACTCTTCTCAGTTTTCGAGCGTGCGTTAACCTCGGAGCGCACCTGCGGCAAAGTTTCGACAAGAGCGGCGCTTTTCCGAAAATTTTTCGCTCACCTTTCGGTCGTCTTCTTGTAGCCTGGGTTAATCGAGCGGGAGCTCGTTGATGCTACACTCCTGGAACTCGTTTTGCTTTAGTTAACGGATCGAGTGCTGTTTTATGTATCGTTTCCAACTCACTAAAATTTAACATTATAATACGTAATTATTATTTATATTTGATGTAACGTAAAACATAACATTTTAACTGCGTCCTTGTGTGCTGCAATGAGTGAAGGAAATTTCTATTTTGCGTAAAAACCCGCAGTCTATTGATACTAAACGAATCGAATTCAATTTCATACAGTTCTTTGATCCACTGTATGTTGATAAAATAATATACCAAAAATTGTATGGTGTATCGGAACCAGTCGTGTGTTTGTCGGAAAATATTTGGTCGGTGTTGCAAAGTAAACTGGTTGATCAAATGTTTCCTTATCCCGATTTGTAGTCGATCGCAGATACATGGCGCAGCGCGGCGCGGCGTGGTGGATAGCAATGCACAGCGGTGAATAACAACGTGGCAGCCACTCGCCGCGATTGTTTCGACACGGTCCATCGATTCTCTGTGAAGTCGAGGAAGAGGGGAGTGGTCAGGATTCATCGTGAGATGACCTGATTCGTTGATTTAATTTGTCGAAAGGATCAAAGAGCCGGCAGACAAACTGGCTGGCAGACGCTCGAAGGAACGTCATATCCGGGGAGATTAAACCGTGGTCGAACTCTCGGTTAATCCTTGGTTGCGGATACAGCCGCATCGTTCTCTGTACCGATCCCTCGCTTCACGGAGCTTCCCTCTGTCCAGATTTTCTATGGGAGTCCCTCGTCGGGATCGTTCTCGGTTCGGCGAGCGCGGCAATTACGAAAACTCGCCCGGAGAACGCGAGTCTTCGTCCGTCAAAACACAATGCTTCGGAAATTTTCGTTCAATATTAGCGAAACTCGATCGGATTGACGCACGCTAAGGTGAAGTGCCCTAAGTCTGGACAGTCCAAAAGTGATATCTAAATCTGGACAATTGAATTTTCATAGTAAAATCAGTAATTACGAGATTAAATAATTATATTATATATTCTGAGGCCTTAGCTACAAGTAGGTGTGAATATTATTTCATTAAGACATCAATTGAAATTTAAAAATGAATTCAAAGTTCATCTGAAAACAGTATACGAAATAGTCTATTTACATGCGAATCATGTGCATTTATAGTTCGAACTTTTGTTAGAAAAAATGATATAATTTAAGCCCTCAGACAAAAAATAATTATCACGCATAATAATATTGATATTTTAAAATAAATTGGCAATCAAACTTAACGAAAATAATAATTATTAATCCAAATATTAGATGTCCAAGATTAGGACTGTTTTCAAATACAAGTACTCCATACTGGGACGCGATGACAGTAACTGTCCCACTCTAAGCTTATACGCAATGTGCTTACGCCTGAAGCCGGACACGTGTTTGTGAATAAAATCAATGCATTGTTTGCAAATTATTTAACTACATGTACGTATAATTAGTCTTCTATTAGCTTGAATAACATATGTAGAAAATGTATTCCGGTTGTGACGTTAATAATACTTTATGTTTACATCTTAAATCTATCAGTATTACTACCTAACCTTAAAAGTTGTATTATGACAAGTTTTATTAAAACAGTAAATGAAAATAAATATATATTTGGTTAAATAATACAATACTATAATCTATGATAAGAATACTACATATTACGCAAAGCATCTTCTATCCGTCATGCGCAACAGCGCCACCAACCAACGTTTTAGGTTATGTTCGCTCGATCAACTCGTAAATTGAATTTGTCCCGATTTAGGCTTTACTTCTGTCCAGGTACTAGCTTAGATTGGATTTAATATGTCCAACTATAGGTTTGAATTATTCTTGTTAATACAATTAAGATATTAACCTAAACAATGATTTTTTTATTTTAAATTACTTTACAAACTCTGAACTGTATATTAAAACTCTTAAGAAATTGTTTTTGTTTATTTAAAGTGATAAAATTTAAAATAGAAAAACATGCTGTCCAGGCATAGGGCACTTCACCTTATATGTGTACAGGGTTGAGTCGTCGTAAACAGGTCACCTGAACAACTCGCTTGCTTTTCAAGATATAAGAAAATGCAACAGACCAATCTTACTCGGTATCGAGACGCTCATAATCTAATGTTACTAATTTTGTTATACAGTGAAACGAATGAATATTCGGACGCTCTGAAAAAGACGATAACTTTTTTAATATTATGCTATACGATTTGAATTTTTTTGGGAAGCTAGAGCAATTAGTTTACTACAGGATGTGAAAAGAAATATTTTCAAAAATTGCAATTGATCGGAATTGTAGAAGAAATACTAAAAGTTGCATTTTACATCTTTTTTGCCTATATTGAAAATTTAAAAAATACATTTTGTTCCTAGCTTCCCAAAAAGATCTAATCGTATAGTACAATATTAAAAAAGTTATCGTCTCTTTTAGAGCATCCAAATATTAATTCGTTTCACTGTAGATGGTGATGCCAAGGAGATATGAAGGTCAAACCTGTATTTTTTTTTAATGCAACGGTATTGTTCTTTTTGTACATTCTGGTATAGTGAGACAATTTATTTTCTATTTCAGTCGACCTTGAGTGACCTTGTATGACCTTCATAATAAGTCATTGAATTCGCCTTGAAACACACTATGAGACTGTAAATGTAAATGAAATGAAATGTAATCAAATGAAAATGTAAATGAAAAATCATACCGTTCCATTTAAAAAACAGAGCAGTCGAGGGGTGACTCAGAGTCACCACTAAAAATTGCTGTACCAGTATCCACAATATTGTTTACACATATAAGTATTGTATTGTACGAGGAATTATATCAATTTCATATCCATAAAATGAAAAGAAGTCATATAAAATGGATTTATTCTAGGTTGGAAGAAATGTTTAATTATCAAGTTAAAATACAGTGAGTGTAAAAAGTATTCGTACGCCCTTTAAAATAGAATAACTTTTTTCATAATTGTACCAAACGACCTGATTTTTTATAATCGATTAGAAGCATTGGTTTACGAAATGATATGCAAAAAATATTTTCCAAATATTATAATTTACAAGGTTACATGCAAAAATAAAAAAGGCAATTTTTAAACCTTTTTTATTTGGGCCCTTAAGGAAAACTTAAAATATATGTTTTGTAGATCTATAGTAGTTACACACATGCTGAACATTTCATCGAAGTCGATTAACATATAGATCTACAAAATTTATATTCTAAATTTTCATTAAGGGCCCAAATAAAAAAGTTCTAAAAAATGCCTTTTTTATTTTTGCATGTAACCTTCTAAATTATAATTTTTGGAAAATCTGTTTTGCATAGCATTTCGTAAACCAATGCTTCTAATTGATTATAAATAATCAGGTCCTTTGGTACAATTATAAAAAACGTATTCTATTTCAGAGGGCGTACGAGTACTTTTCACACTCACTAGGCCACTCGCGAAATAATCAAGGTATGCGCGAAACTGCAAGTGAAATTTCTCGTGTTCGCAGGTGGCGTGGGTGCACGTGGGCCGTCAGTTGTTGCTCACCATTCACACGCACGTGGTCGTGAAGATACCACGGTTTAAGGTGTCCCACGACAACCAGAAGACCTGGCTGCTCCACATAAGCAGCGTGCAGCAAGACGACCGGGGTTACTACATGTGTCAAGTGAACACGGTGCCCATGATAAGCCAGGTCGGCTTCCTTCAAGTCGTCGGTAAGCATATTTAATCTTGTTTCGACGGCTTAAGCCCAACCAACCGCGCAGCCAATTATTAAACTTCGCGCGCGGCGAGAGAACGTTAAGTGCCTTAACGAAAATCCACCTTAAAGGGAGTGTTACCCAAGAAACTTGCTCGACGTCCGACAGTCGAATCTTCCTTCGACATTCCATTACTGAAATCATCTCGTCAAACTCTCTCTTCCAGCGAGTTTCTTAATTCGCCATTAGATTACGGGTCTTCATACAGGACGCAAGAGTTAATCATTTAGTTACGTTGAAGTATTCTTCGATTTCTCCAGTCTTTTACCGTTTTGTATTTCGCCAAGCTTATCATGAAACCAGAAAAATCTATTCATCACTTACATTCAATCCTGCCCAACATTGTTCATTTTCGTATTCACATTTTTGCCATTATTCTTCGCGTATCGCGTCATTAATCAATTCGAAGTGTTTTGCCACAACTGGCTTTGTTATTGAATTCATTTATAATATTTGATATTTTACGTGTTACTCGATACGCACACAATTCTCACGGTTTTCAATGAAATGGATCCGCTATTAATTAATTCCTTATATTACTTGTATTATATTACATGTTGGTACAATATAATTAATAGTTAGTTTAATAGATATCGAAGAGGCATTTTTTCTTAGTTTATCTTCCTTCCTCACAAGTATTCTAATAAATTACGACTTCATCTTTGATTAATCTTTATGGACTATGTGGATCAAACATAACTGCGACTTTTAATGCAATCTTAAATAAAACGGACTATTGAAACGATTCTTAGAAAAACATTTGTTCAGTTTTACAGACTGCAAGACACGAAAATCGGACATTTAATTAGATATGTATTAATAGTACCAACAAATCGTGCATAGATTTTTATATTCGGGCGATACTATCGTAAAGCGACAGAACGTCGTCGTGTGGTTAGCATCGGAAACAAAAGAGAACGACGCTCGTCGATTGAAAGCGGATTTTTGTATAGTCTCGAAACTCCGCTTGGGAAAGTAGTTCTTGCCAAAATATTTGACGCGCGGTTTTACGGAGCGAGCACGTTCACCGTACGGTCTTGAAAGCTGTTCGCGCGTACTTTCCACGTCGATTTTCGTCACGTTCTAGACGGTTTATGAAACGGTTTTCAATTTCGACGGCACAGTATCCCCGTTCTCGTTGTTCTGTTTCAAGTGCCGCCGAACATATTGGACTCGCTGTCTACCGAGAGCTCGGTGGCGGTCCGGGAGAATCAGAACATCACTCTGACGTGCAAAGCGGACGGATACCCGTCACCGAAATTAATGTGGAAGCGGGAGGATGGCCAGGGTATAAGCATCAATCGACAGCAGAAAGGTGAGTCCCGATTGTTCCTGCTTTTACAGTCGACGTGCGGCCGGATCAACCGCGAAAAGTCGGTTTTAATCGGACGCCCGACACTATTCTCCATCCCTCGCCGTTGTTCGTGAAAACCCGCGATCGGCATAGACGAGTATCCGGTTTACTTTCGCAATTTATAAGCACCACCACGAATTCTCTAAATTTTACCACGTTTTCATTAGCTCGCTTTCTTGTTTGTCTGTCTGTCTGTTTCTTCCGTACAAATTTTGCAATTGATTTTAAACTAACTTCCCGATGAGCTAGAGACTTCAAATTTTAAACATAGCTCAGAACTGGATGACAATGCAATATTTAAAAAAAATTGTTTAAAAAAGCCTATGCGTTCAGGAGATATAAATTATTAATAATTTGAACCGTTGCACCCGCCGCCGCGTGACGTAGTACGTCTTCGCGTTCAGCGTCCCCACTCTACTACGTGTTCCCACTCTGACTCATCCCCACTTCACTGACCCACTTCGCACCGAAGGAGCTCAGTGTACGTCCAGTGTGCGTTCGAGCTCCGTGCGGTGTTTACAAAGTTACTACGTATTATTATAGTATAATGTTTGTTTACCAAGCGAAAGAACAGTTACACCGAAATTCTCCGTCGAACCTTTATCTTTGACATTTTACCACGGCGTCCGTTTTCGATATGACGCGTCGCAATATCGTCTGAAATTTACTACATGTCTCTGTTATAATCTCATCAAAATGTTCACAATCGATTGTACAATTTCACACATATAAGGCTAAAAAGTAGAAAATAATTATTTAAATAAAAATAAATTTTTAAAAAATACCACGTTTTTAAAACGGACTAAAAAGTATAAAATAAAATTTTAAAAAACGCCACGTTTATAAACGGACTAAAAAGTATAAAATAATTTTTTCTAGCCCCATACAGATTCCTAACCCCGTGCAGATAGTCCTGAAAATTTGTGATTGTGAATTTTGAATAGCTATGAAAATACTTGTAAGATTTAAAACGAAAAATGTGGGGCGCATGCAATAGATAATCGATGCATGAACACCTAAATCGCTAACAATTTTGTTGCACTGCAAATGATGTTAACTGTTTTGCGAGTTTCCTCAGCGGCAGCTACTCTCTACACGTCTTACTATGTATTATCTTGCGCCCCACGTTTTTCGTTTTAAATCTTACAAGTATTTTCATAGCTATTAAACATTCACAATCACAAAACAGGACTATCTGTACCGGGTTAGGAATCTGTATGGGGCTAGAAAAAATTATTTTATACTTTTTAGTCCGTTTTTAAACGTGGCGTTTTTTAAAATTTTATTTTATACTTTTTAGTCCGTTTTAAAAACGTGGTATTTCTTAAAAATTTATTTTTATTTAAATAATTTCACATTTTCTTGGGTTTCGCATTTAACCAATACCCCTTTCGTATTTGATTCTTTTTTCTGGTCAAATCGTCACACCGGAGGAAAGAATTTTTATGCAGAACGGCTCGCTTTGAACAACCGTGAACAGATGTAATCCTAGTTAAGATTCTGAATAATAACGATACACGTCAATTAATATTTCGTTCCCTTTATAACTCCCCCGCGTTTCAGCTGGGTGGCCATCGGTCAATTTTTCCAATTAGCAAAAATCGAACGAGACGTCGGGGACAGGCGCGCGCGTATTCACCGTTCTGTGCATCGCGTAACATTTTATAAAATTCGCACGGCTGCGTCCTCATTAGAGGATCGTCGGGACTGTTCCCGCCCCCGTATACAATACGAAGTATCATGGATGTTAATAACAGTAACGAACACTTCAATACCGAACAAGTGTATCGATCCTCGGCGATCAGACGTCCCAGAGTCTCGTTAATTAATTTTTGGACGGGCTAACAAAAACGCGAGGAAATTCCGTTCCGAAAATATCCTGTAAATCGTGATTCCTGTCTGATATTCATTGATAGAGGGGTTTTCATCGGACCCAGAAAAGGTAGAACAGCTTATTGAAATGCGCACGCGAAACACTGGACCGTATAGAGCCTCAAAGAATCGGACGATATTCGATATCAGATAATTGACATGATTAATCCAATGGTATTCCAAATTTTCATTCATTCCATTGTCTCACTGTTAGTTCCAATAGAGATTCCCTTTGTTCCTAAAACAATATCCTCGATCCGTGTTTCTTTAATCTCTCGCATTGTGGTTTTTTGATTTCGACAACAAAGAAATAAAATACCCCGTTGCATATTTTGACCACGTATTGTGGTGCAATACATTCGTCCACAAAAACGCATGTGAAATGAAATTTTTCACAATGACTCGCAGTAGATTCGGCAGAACCTCGATTGTCCGAACTCAACCATGGATGTTCGAGCATTAGGACAGTTACAGTGCTAGATTCAATTTTTATTACTCCCTTTGTCCCATAATAATAGTAGCAGTTGATGAATTTAATTTGTCCCATAATAATGGTAGCAAAAGAAAATAAATATAGAACGCAACATTATTATCAAAAAACTACACGACATTAAACAATAAATTAAAAATGTTACTCCTAATCTTTATTTTGTGTGTATTCTGGATTCTTCGATAATTTCGTTACTGTATTTTAAACTTGTAGGTAGGATCCTTTGGCTGCGAATCGTTCTCCATTGCTTCCAGCATAACTTGATTTCTTTCATCTGACTTTTAAAATGGGTTGATATTCAACTGAAACAAAACAATTGATTTCGATCAGCCGATGAAATTAGAATAATAGTTATAATACGTAATAATTAGGTTCACCTAAAAATTGAAAGATGTGTGAAAACAAATGACAGACGTCATGAAACATTGATGTTGATTGGAGGCTTCGCAATTTTTCGCTGCAACATAACTTACAGCTGCATTCGCCAATAATTCCCGTTTATACAGTGGGTGTACAAAGCATTCGTACACTTTTTAAAAACTAATAACTTTTTTATAATTGTACCAAACGATCTGACTTTTTATAATCAATTAGAAGCATTGTTTTACGAAACGATATGCATGAAAGATTTTCCAAAAATTATAATTCACAAGGTTAAATGCAAAAATAAAAAAGGCATCTTTTAAAACTTTTTTATTTGGGTCCTTAATGAAAATTTAACATATGCAGTAGCGGACAAAAGTTTGACCGCTCTAAAGAAGACGATAACTTTTTAAATATTGTACTATACGATTTGAACTTTTTTGGGAAGCTAGAGCAATTAGTTTACTAAAGGATGTGAAAAGAAATTTTTTCAAAAATTGAAATTGATCGGAACTGTTGAAAAAATATTAAAAGTTGATTTTTAACTTTTTTATGTGGGCTTATATTGAAAATTTAGAAAATACGTCTTGTAGATCTGTGTCAATTAAACATATTCTGAAAATTTCGTAAAAATCAGTCGACGTTGCAATGAGCTGCAAACGTTTAAAGACGGTAAAAATTGCAGATTTTCACGATTTTCTTCAATATAGGCCCACGTAAAAAAGTTAAAAATTCAACTTTTAGTATTTTTTCAACAGTTCCGATCAATTTCAATTTTTGAAAAAATTTCTTTTCACATCCTTTAGTAAACTAATTGCTCTAACTTTCCAAAAAAGTTCAAATTGTATAGTACAATATTAAAAGAGTTATCGTCTTCTTTAGAGCGGTCTTAAACTTTTGTCCGCTACTGTATATTTAATAGATCTATGTTAGTTATACACATACTGAAAATTTAATCGAAATCGGTTGAGGCAGGGAAAAACGACACGCATCGAAATATGTACGATTCTATGGATTTTAAGCAGAAATTGATCAAAAGTCGTGTAAAACTACGATTTTCACAATTTTTAACCTCTTGTAGCTCGCGTGTATGTTAATCGATTTCAATGAAATGTTCAGCATGTGTATAACTAACATAGATCTACTAAACATATATTTTAAATTTTCATGAAGGACCCAAATAAAAAAGCTAAAAGAATTCCTCTTTTATTTTTGTATGTAACCTTGTAAATTATAATTTTTGGAAAATCTTTTTTGCATATCATTTCGTAAACCAATACTTCTAATTGATTACAAAAAATCATGTTGTTTGGTACAATTATAAAAAAGTTATTAGTTTCTAAAAAGTGTACGAATACTTTGTACATCCACTGTATATTCCCTTGCTACTATTATTATGGGACAGAGGGAGTAACTTTTACAATAAATAGCGTTGCACACGAATCACCATAGATCTAGTTATATGGCTGTTGGGATAATAGAGACTTCGGATATCGAACGCTCGGATCAAATCGGGCTGTAACGAATAGATCGCCGCGCCGGATCGAACGGATTGTGCGTAGGGAAACGTGTGGTTGGCAGTTGGAAATAATTCCGCTAACATCACCGGACGTCCTTGCGTTCCTTTGTTCCGCCCGCGATCGATGCCGCGAGTCAAACAATAAACGCGACACTGTTTCCGGTAATTTCTCTAATGCAGTGGGATACGTAAATCCATTCCGGCCGGTGTGTTATTAGTAATGCAGTAATTACTCGTTCGCATGGCGCGACCTCTTCGTGCCAGTCGCGTTTCACATCGAGTACAACGTTGTCCACGGACGCATTATTCCGCGAGAATCGTCCAAGGCCTCCTACCGCGGAAAAACGATTCTAATCCGACTAAGCGTGTCTCGGAATTGTTCGTATAATCTCGATTGAAAGGACCCCCTAATCTGGCCCCGAGGACTGATCCTGCTTAATGAGTCCGAGCCCTTGCCCCACTCCTCTCGTTCCCAGCCACTCGAATCTCCCAAATTTCTACCTAAAAGTGTAACTCCCAGCTTCCTGCAACCGTGTTCGCATCGACGGCAGAGTGGCTCGCCGAGTTGATGCATGAATGGGGAGCAAAGTTACATTTCCACCTTTATTTCCTCGGAAAATCAGGCGGGAACGTGAATTTTTCGAATTGGTTTTCGAACCAAATTTATGTGTAGAATCTTCAAATACGGAACAACGCGTTCCCAATTTTCGTTTATTTTTAAACATTCCAGAATAGGAATTATTGATGAAAGTGTAGGTATTTTTATGAAAGTCTTCTCCAAGGGTAGAAGACTGTGGTGTTCAGGAATTCTTCCACTAAAAATTTGCAGAGATCCGATAATAACATTTTGCATCTATGAAAGAGGATTCCTTCGAACATTCTTCGTAATTTTTTTATTAAGAAATATTTATTACTGACAAAGCTGTAGTCGTTCATGCAGAGGTCCTGTGAGTCGCGTTTGCTTTGTCCTCTAGATGCACAGAAATTGAATAATTAAGAACAGCCTCGCTCGATGAAGGATCGCAGTTTCTCCATCGAGACGCAGGACGCTCTGACCGAGGGAGAAAAAATTCTGGCGTCTGTATAAATCCTGTATAATGGGATTTTCCAGGTGAGAGGATCGCAGCATATTTCGATTCCTCGCCGGACTGAAATGAAATGCAAAGAACCCGCAGGATGTGTTTAACGTTCCCATCGACTCGGCGATAAACTTCGATCGCTGTAGGACAGAGTGCGGACTGCATGAGACCGGTCGGAAAATTGGCCGACGGTTGCAGATGGCTCGGTAATAAAGCACGATAAACTGTATAAGTCTCGCCCCACGCCGACGCATTATTAGGAATGCAATTAGCCATTCTCCCTCTCGATTCTCCCTATTACCATTTCACGAAGATCCACTTCTATCTCTCGACGTTCCTCTCCCCCTCCCACTACCTCTCTGTCTGTTCGATTCTCGCGATCCACGGGAGGGCCGGCAGATAAAAATAACTTGACTGGGATCGTATCAATTTCTCTTTAATTGAAATTTTAAATTACTTCCCGACGGGGTTCCCGAATCGTATTTATTTCGGACGATATAGAACAGTTTATCGGCCCGTTCGCGCATCCCCGTTGTTTCGTCTGGCTTCCAGACATTTCGTTGGAACTCCCCGAAACTTGAACACGCTTGATTGTTTCGATGCGTGGTACGAGACAGACGAAATCCAGATATCTTGGCTCACAGTCAAACCGTAAAGTTTCTCCTGTCGGAAATTGCGGCATAAATCAATACGTTAGTTTACACTAGACTGCCGGTTCGATTTTCTTCGGAACGAGTTTTGCGAATGAACACGCTTAACACTAACCGCACAAAGACCGGTTTCATATTTTGTATTCCTTAATTCATCGGATTGCAAAGATGATCTTCACGTAGAAATTATTAAATAAATTTGTTCATTCAAGCACGTATTGCTATGAACATTGCGAGACGTCCAAATCAATTCAGTCTTGTAATTTTTATGAAACCACGTATACCAGTAACCATTTTGCGCTCGGTTGAAAAAATTATTCTGTCATAGCCCAATCCTTCCCGAATAAAACAAAATAAAATGTAGCTCAATCGGACAAACAGTTCCTGAGATAAAAATTCGTAAGTGAGACCTGGTTTCGCCAAAATGGGCAAAAATTGAAAACTTTGAAAGCCTGCTATTTCTAAAAAAATTCGAAACCGACAGAATGATGACTTAAACCCCCCCTAATTTCACATGGACTACAACATATTTGATTTAGAACAAAATCGACGATGGTGCCTGCAAAAAGTGATCGATTTGGCATGGGATGACCCAATTAATTAATTTAATAATTTACTTTTAATAATTTACTGCGGTTTTTGTGTATCCTTATGTAATTAAAACTGTGAAGACATTAGAAGAGTTCACTTCTGTTTCTCGCGATCAACTTGTGGAGCATTTTTATCTCGTAGAAAGATTTGCGATGCACTGATTCAAGATCGAAACTGGACATTAGAACCATGATATCGCACCAGAGACTTCAGAGTTTCTTCAAGCGACAGAGGAGAAACACGACGAGGAGCTTCGGCACAAACACATGACGAGTCCATTATTTTTAGCGAACTTATAGCTGTCGCAGTTTCACACACACCCGTTACATCTCTTTCTTTACTTCGTGCATCGTGTTCGTTCTATGGACTCACCTTTTCAAGCGAGAGTCTCCGATTTTCCGCGTGTCGAGGCAGCTTCGCGCGGAAAATCTGCGAGTGTGCGCTCGCCGGCAAGCAGCCGCGAGGTTTCAACGTAAATCTGTGGGTAAGTTAGGGATTCTGGACCGGTGTTATCTCATGATCCGCGTGGTTGTCGACTTTACACGTCGGTGTTCGAGTCCCGATGGCTCCGGGTCGGAATTGCACACGATCCGTGAGAAAATTCCCGATGGGCTCGTCGCCCGCGAGCTAATGCAATGAACCGCGATAAACTATACCGGGCTTCGCATATACACCCGCGTCCTCCACACTTTCGCTCTATCGCTATCACCCTTTCGTTGCCGTGTTATTAATGCAATTGCGCGATCCCACGAACGTGACTGTTGAACGTGCGCGATGCATTTTCCCCGAATGCACAATGCAATCGGGCGACGGGACGAACTCGCAACGAGCGCTTTCTTCTACGACGAAGACGAACGTTCGCTTTCTGCCCCTGGACACCGGGAGTTTCACTTTTGACTGGCAGTATTTTGTATTTGTCCAATCGTCAGTATTCATCAAGTACCGATATCTTGTTGTTTCGACTCTGAATAATTTTTAAAAGTTCTGTCTCTGTAAAAAGTCGTTCTCTGTACCGATCTCCCGCTTCACGGAGCTTCCCTCTGTCCAGATTTTCTATGGGAGTCCCTCGTCGGGATCGTTCTCGGTTCGGCGAGAGCGGCAATTACGAAAACTCGACCGGAGAACGCGAGTCTTCGTCCGTCAAAACACAATGCTTCAGGAATTTTCGTTCGATATTAGCGAAACTCGATCGGATTGACGCACGCTAAGGTGAAGTGCCCTAAGTCTGGACAGTCCAAAAGTGATACCTAAATCTGGATAATTGAATTTTCATAGTAAAATCAGTAATTAAGAGATTAAATAATTATATTATATATTCTGAGGCCTTAGCTACAAGTAGGCGTGAATATGATTTCATTGAGACATCAATTGAAATTTAAAAATGAATTCAAAGTTCATCTGAAAACAGTATACAAAATAGTCTATTTACATGCGAATCATGTGCATTTATAGTTCGAACTTTTGTTAGAAAAAAAGATATAATTTAAGCCCTCAGACAAAAAATAATTATCACGCATAATAATATTGATATTTTAAAATAAATTGGCAATCAAGCTTAACGTAAATAATAATTATTAATCCAAATATTAGATGTCCAAGATTAGGACTGTTTTCAAATATAAGTACTCCATACTGGGACGCGATGACAGTGCTGTCCCACTCTAAGCTTATACGCAATGTGCTTACGCCTGAAGCCGGACACGGTTTGTGAATAAAATCAACGCATTGTTTGCAAATTATTTAACTACATGTACGTATAATTAGTCTTCTATTAGCTTGAATAACATATGTAGAAAATGTATTCCGGTTGTGACGTTAATAATAATTTACGTTTACATCTTAAATCTATCAGTATTACTACCTAACCTTAAAAGTTGTATTATGACAAGTTTTATTAAAACAGTAAATGAAAATAAATATATATTTGGTTAAATAATACAATACTATAATCTATGATAAGAATACTACATATTACGCAAAGCATCTTCTATTCGTCATGCGTAACAGCGCCACCAACCAACGTTTTAGGTTATGTTCGCTCGATCAACTCGTAAATTGAATTTGTCCCGATTTAGGCTTTACTTCTGTCCAGGTACTAGCTTAGATTGGATTTAATATGTCCAACTATAGATTTGAATTATTCTTGTTAAGATATTAACCTAAACAATGATTTTTTTATTTTAAATTACTTTACAAACTCTGAACTGTATGTTAAAACTCTTAAGAAATTGTTTTTGTTTATTTAAAGTAATAAAATTTAAAATAGAAAAACATGCTGTCCAGGCATAGGGCACTTCACCTTACTTGTAGTCTCAAATTTGATGTGCAGGTACATTTCAGCCAAATGGTTGAACGTTTCCAGAATAAAGATAAACATTCGTATTAATAACAAAATAACAGAATAAAGGAAAGGAGGAACATTCCTGAATACCGCTTGGATTGAAGCGTGCAGTTAAATGCACGCGGTATCGTTCGAGGATCTATTGTGTAACTGTTACACGAGGGTTAAAAATGATGGAAGAACAATTAGAGGACGCGGTGATCGATGGTTTCCTGGATAAACATTTCGCCGTTGCGCTCAAATGTTGGTAGAGTAATCAACGATTTTATCGTCAGACCGGTGCTCTAATGAATAAGGTTAATAACCTGGAGAGAGTAAATAGCTGGGCAGTAATTACATCCGAAGGAAGAAACGCTGCTCCGAAAATTGAAAACGATCGAGTCGAACGATCAAATATACAACGATAATTCCGATTTCTTCGTGCAGAGGGTGCCAGAGAGAGCGAGAGAGAGAGAGAGGGAGAGAGAGAAGCGCAAAGTGGATTAGCCGAGTCAGATTTCCGCGAAGAAAACGATTCAAAGGAAGCGGCGTCCAAGAGCTTTTTACTCGAGCTATCTGCTTCTTAAATATTGTAGAGATTAATCTACTCGGGAACGGCTGGCGCGCTGCTCGTGGAACGTGGCCGTCTGTCAGTGGTCCGGAGGGCTTGTGGTGGGGGCAATCGGTGGGCGGAGCCGAGAGCGGGCCAGTGGCGGAGGCACGAGAATTATGCGTACACATGACGGCCATGAAATATTCACGGGACTCTGAGGATCCGCGATTCTCTGATGAGATTACACGCCGTCTCCCAAACAGGCTCCCTCGCAGCTGTTTTAAGCACGAAACCGGCTATTTTTCACGACTGGAATAATCTGCTCGATGAAAATTAGAATTCCGTGGTCCCTGGGCCCAGCATCATAACGATTCTCACTAGCTTCCAATTATTCAGAAGCATTCATAATAACATTCTTCTAGAATTACTGAAATTATAAACATGTTTTCGTGAGAAATTTTCGGATCAACTTCTGTATGGAAGCTCATACTACAATAAAAATTGTATGGGGTCTGATGTCATTATTAAATACCAGTATACACTCGCATTTATTACTCGGTAGTTCTAGTGTTAATACTGTTCCTATCGGGTAGTAACTCCCAATATTTTTTTGGAATATTTTGTAGATTCTTGTTTGAAAATAGAAAAATTGTTACGCATTTCTACGTTCTTTGACTACAATCTTCTTCAGTGTCGGAGAAAGTCGTGTCTACCAACGCAATAAATATTCATTGGAAAAATAGTACTCGAAGAAATCAACGGAAGAATCGACTGAGCAAATACCAGAGTAAAATCGCTGTGGAAAAACAAAATCTGACGCATTTTTATGAACACATACGTTCTCGATATACGCCAAAGGTGGGATCCTCAACTGGTTCGGTGACGAGTCCCCGACTAATCCTGGACCGTACTTAAACACGACCCTGGCTAATGTGTCGATGCATTTGTAATCAGCCTGTCGAGATTGGTTTCTAAAAATGGCGCGGATAGGTCAGAAAGTAAAAATGGAGTCTCGTGATCGATGGGACGAAGGGAGAAGACGGAGAGCGGATGGCTCCGAGCGACGAAACTTCGGCAATGTGCAGCAAAAAGCCCGATGTTTCGCGGAACAGAGAGCTCGTCGAACTTTTTTACAATGTTCTAAATGTCCGGCGTAATCTACTTAAAAGTTTAATGTGCCCCAAAGGGTGAGCGCCCGGTGCGGCGGTGGCGTCCGGATCCCGAGCAGTAATTCCGCGGGCCAAGTTGCCCGACTTTCGAGAGTCCTCGAGGACTCTGTGTCATCATAAAACTAGATGGATTAAAACCGGTCGCCGGTACAGATCGGACGGTCCTACGGGAAACCGGCCGGACGTCCGGTGTCCGGATATCGGAGCATTTGGATGTCAGGATGTCCCAGGTGGCACGGACATTAGCTCGCTAACGTTGGCAACGTGCACGTGAACCGACCGCCGCGCCGCACTGTTAGAATGACGGAGCTGCTGTGGTTTCAGCCGCCGACGAGCCGACGCGACAGTCCCGTGCAAACAGCCTAAATGCGCTAGAAAGTCTCTTCTATCGATGTGGAAAAGGAACATTTTATACAGACAGCGAGATCGACATTTCGATTAGAGTCATTATGATGGCTGCAATATTTTTAAAATTTCTTTTTAATTATTGTCCGGACGTAGTACAGTGAAAGGCTCTTCTTGTCAAAGTAGAAAACGAACGTTTTATTAAGACTGCGAGTTGGGCTATCCCTCCTCTTATTAGAAAAAATTGATTTATAGCGAGATCGATATTTCGACTTCAGTTATTATGATGGCTGCAATATTTTTTAAATTTCTTTTTAATTATTGTCCGGACGTAGTACAGTGGAAGACTCTTCTTATCAAAGTAGAAAAGGAACGTTTTATTAAGACTGCGAGTTGGGCTATCACTCCTCTTATTAGAAAAAATTGATTTATAGCGAGATCGATATTTCGACTACAGTTATTATGATGGCTGCAATATTGTTTAAATTTCTTTTTAATTATTGTCCGGACGTAGTACAGTGGAAGGCTCTTCTTATCAAAGTAGAAAAGGAACGTTTTATTCAGACAACGAGTTGGGCTATCACTCCTCTTATTAGAAAAAATTGATTTATAGCGAGATCGATATTTCGACTACAGTTATTATGATGGCTCCAATATTTTTTAAATTTCTTTTTAATTATTGTCCGGACGTAGTACAGTGGAAGGCTCTTCTTATCAAAGTAGAAAAGGAACGTTTTATTCAGACTGCGAGTTGGGCTATCACTCCTCTTATTAGAAAAAATCGATTTATCTCACAAATCATCCTCACGATTTGACTTATTTACAAATATTTTGACTAATTAATTACGTACTACAGTGGAAGGCTCTTGTTATCAAAGTAGCAAAGGAACGTTTTATTCAGACTGCGAGTTGGGCTACCACTCCTCTTATTAGAAAAAATTGATTTATCTCACAAATCATCCTCACGATTTGACTTATCCATAAATATTTTGACTAATTAATTACGTAGTACAGTGGAAGGCTCTTGTTATTACAGTAGAAAAGGAACGTTTTATTCAGACTGCGGGTTGGGCTATCACTCTTCTTATTAGAAAAAATTGATTTATCTCACAAATCATCCTCACAAATCCTGCAAATATTTTGACTAATTAATTACGTAGTACAGTGGAAGATTCTTCTTATCAAAGTAGAAAAGGAACGTTTTATTCAGACTGCGAGTTGGGCAATCACTCCTCTTATTAGAAAAAATTAATTTGTCTCACAAATCATCCTCACGATTTGACTTATCTGCAAATATTTTGACTAATAAATTACGTAGTACAGTGGAAGGCTCTTCTTATCAAAGTAGAAAAGGAACGTTTTATTCAGACTGCGAGTTGGGCTATCACTCCTCTTATTAAAAAAAATTAGTTTGTCTCACAAATCCTGCAAATATTTTGACTAATTAATTACATAGTAAAGTGGAAGGCTCTTCTTATCAAAGTAGAAAAGGAACGTTTTATTTAGACTGCGAGTTGGGCTATCACTCCTCTTATTAAAAAAAATTAATTTGTCTCACAAATCCTGCAAATATTTTGACTAATTAATTACGTAGTAAAGTGGAAGGCTCTTCTTACCAAAGTAGAAAAGGAACGTTTTATTCAGACTGCGAGTTGGGCTACCACTCCTCTTATTAGAAATAATTGATTTATCTCACAAATCATCCACACGATTTAACTTATCTGCAAATATTTTGACTAATTAATTACGTCGTACAGTGGAAGGCTCTTCTTATCAAAGTAGAAAAGGAACGTTTTATTCAGACAGCGAGTTGGTCAATCACTCCTCTTATTAGAAAAAATTGATTTATCTCACAAATCGTCCTCACGATTTCACTAATCTACAAATATTTTGACTAATTAATTCCGAGACATTTCGACTCTCCGAGATAAAGGAAACACCCTGTGTAATTCCAAGGGTAAACTGGTTTTTTCCCACGACAAGGGCAAGCCTAAAAGCTCAGTGAAGTTCCCGAGCCCTTGCAGCTTTCGCCTCCGATAGGTGCTTGTTCGACGTTGCATACGCAATCCTCTTATAACGCGGAAGTTCAGCTATTCCTGGACAACTCCTACCGATCGGCTCTCTCGTAGTCGTGCGAGCCCGCGAAAACCTCCAGTATTTCCCTTTTTATAGAGAATACCTGACGACCGACCACGTAAAACCCCGAATAGCCATTTTTATTATTCCCATCGGAAAATACAAGCTCGACGAATAATCCTCGATGGTGGTAAACACGGTTTTTTATTCTTTGTTTTACTGCACCGCCGGTAATCACTTTTATTCCGACAGAAATATCGAACGAAAACCGAGAACCGCCCAGGGCAGGCGGCTGCCATTCAAAATTTTGCAAAATCGAACGGACCGACGCGTCGTTTCACCCGGAAAATCACCAAGAAGGATCCTGTTTCATACGTTGGTCCTTTTTGAGGAATGACCTCTGCTTTATATTTGCCAATTAGTCTCTTTCTTCAATAATAAGTAATTCTTTTTCAATAGTAAGATAACTATTAGATAACAGTTTGTATATTTTCTACGAAAAATGAATATTTTCTTATATTCAATTGCCAATTAGTCCCTTTCTTCAGTAATAAGTAATTCTTTTTCAATAGTAAGATAACTATTAGATAACAGTCTGTATATTTTCTACGAGAAATAAATATTTTCTTATATACAAAGGATAAATAAAATACCGTTTAACCTTCACTCTTTACTCAGAAATAGTTGCACAAACGATCCTAATATCTCATCTAGATCTGCTTTCCCCTTAGAATCAACAAATTATTAAAATTTATTAATAATGCCTAGCTGAAATACAAAACTCACAGTTTGACTTCGCATTTGAAGAATTAAAAAATTTTACTGTATTACTTTCACGTCATTAACCCCTTGCCCTACAGTATCGTGTCAGACTCGTATTGAAGATTTTGAACACAGTCTAATAAATACGTATGTTATTAATCTCCTTTAAATCGAGATGAAATTCTATTTTGGTTTTGTTAATGTGTAGTTATTGAAGAACATATAGTTATACAATAGATATCAATTTTCTCCTTCTTTAAGAAATTACGAACTACGGAGAAAGTTCGAATCATTGAAACCGTAAAATAAATCGTAGGGCAAGGGGTTCAATTGATTGGAAAACGAAATAAATGTCTACGTAGTTCCTGTGTCTTGCAATTAATACAGCCAACGTTTATTCTGCATAAAAATCCGGTGTCCATTAATATAATTATTATTTCATATGAAACTTCCTTACAAATTGACTAACGTTTTGAACTTGTTCTACTTCAGTCTAACCAAAAGGATTGGTGGTAAGAGGGATATTCTTCATTCTTCTTGACCATAAAAATGGGTTAATGTCTCCGTCAGTTTCATTGGGGAAGTAGCATATGTACTGTCTGGTCGCGTGGAGTTTCTCGGACCACAGGAAAGCCGAGCGGTTTCCGTACAAGTTTCGTCGGCCATCATCAGAAGTAGCTTTCGTCGGGAAACGGTCGGTTCCTCGTACGGGAATAAACGACGGTCATTCGAGCGAGGCCGATAAAACATTCGGGGTCCCCTTCCTGTTTATGGCTCGGCCGAAAATCCTAGAGGCAGAAGAGACGCGCGTTGCTCTCTCGCGTGGTCCATCTGATTCGGTTAATTCCACGGGATGGCGGTCGCCGATTCCTCGAACGACGGCGGGGAGATACGGCTTCCTGTATTATCTGGAAAGAGGTCCCGGAGTCAGCGAAGGTTCCGGCGGCGGCAGCGGCTGCGGGATCTCCACGCTCCGCTTCGAATTCCGGCAACGATCGGATCCCGATCCCACGTAATCTTCCAGATGGACGATTCAGTTCAACGGTGTTTACTTGCACGAAACAGGATGGCGTTGAATTTCCGATAATCCGGGCGAGCCCACCCCACCAACGCAAGTTACGAGCTTTTTCCCCAACGTCGTCGTCGTCGTCGTCCGGATACGCTGTCTCGATTCCTTTTTCATCGCGTGTACCATCCGAAAGACAGCCTCGTCGACAACGGTCTCGAAATTCCAGTCGTCAATCGACGGTTTACTCTTCTTTTACTAATTGGCCTGTTCTCGCGATCGCACAGTGGGCGAAAATGCCAATCTGGCGGGTTAAAACTATTTCAGCATTATTTGAAGATTTAAAACCATAGTAAAGTAATTGGTGTTTTGTCGCGGAACTACCGATTCGCGAATGTTCCGGATCACTGCCCGCCAAGTTTATCTTGGACAGCTAGTTCAAATGATATAACGACCGCAAAAGACAATGATTGGTTCGCATGAACTGAAATCGCATGAATGCGTTAAAAGAAGCGTTTCGTCCCGGACCTGCTAGTGGACTCGTCAGTAAGGCTGATCTAGCAGGTCCCGCCTTATACGCGCGCAGATGATGATAATGATTCGCGGTGATGATTCGAACGCACGCGAGGGATCTCGACTGATGTGATCCCGTACGCGAGGGATCTTGACCGACGCGATCTCGGTTTGTCGGGTGTCCTGACCGCTGGACAACGAACTACCGTGATGCTAACTTTGCACGTATGATTGACAAGACAACGGCTCGTGCGTTGTACTCGTCTACCCGAGGACTGGAGAATGTCACGGCGTTAGAGCGTAAAACTCAACTGAGCGACTTCGTTTTCCAGTCGTAACGCGATGCTCGCTGGGTCTCGAATAAGAAGTAAGATGCACTGATTGGTTCATGCCGAAAGTTGCATTTCCCAATCAGTACACTTTCAACTTCTAGGACCTCCTTCCCGTAGCACTGAATGAGGCCCTGGGAAGGAGGAGTGGGGCGATATCTAACGCAGCGACGACGCGACGGGTCTCGGTAATTCGACGCCGCGCGTAACGGTCGCGGGCGGTCCTTCGGAGGGACTAAATTTATGGCACCTTGCATTTTCAAGTGTGTATAAAAACTAAACGTTAGCCAGATGCCTTGACTGGTCGCTGAATGACCCTAGTTTGTTTAATCCCCTAAGACAGGGTCGGCAACCTGCGGCTCGCGAGCCACATGCGGCTCTTTGGATGTTTTTTGTTATGAATAAATAGATTAGTTTTTTTTTATCAAATAACTTTATTTATGCGAGTACTATTTATTGTTGGCAAGAAAATATTTTGTGGCTCTTTAAAAACTTTGAAATTTTGTAAATTGTAATTTTTGACTCTTCCGACTCAAAAGGTTGCCGACCCCTGCCCTAAGAAGAGATTTAGACATGAACGTACCATAAATCCTGTCCGGAGGAAACACACGAATATTGTTCCTGCGCGACGGAACAATTGGGATCATCTTGTAATAAAAAATATAATAATAAAAAATGTAATAAAAAATACTTAGTGGGATTGAAAAAATTTAGGTGACCATAAGCTTTTATTAAACTGTGCGGCGGCCGCCCACGATAGCCGTGACAAAGTCTCATAATTTGTCAAAAATGCTTTTTAGCGTTTCGTATAGCTTATGATTCCAACTTTCAATTCGAATAAAAATTAATAGTGTATAAAGTGGAATAATGTGTTAAAAGTCTAGTTGAAGTACGGAATAGAGATAAAATTACATGTTAACTATTATGGAGGTTTAAAAGGTTAACGAAACATAATGTGGCCATTTTGCAAATGTATCTTCGTCGCATAAGAGGCCCCAGGATCACAAAACGCTGCGTCCACACGTTCTTAGGAGATCCCACCTTTAGACGGTCCACAATCGATGACATCCACAATTCGAGTTCCGTTACAGAGTATACATCTCCGACATCCACGAAGTGTATCTAATTTTCTCGAGAACAGCCAGTACTCATGAGCGCACTTCTATTTACCCGAGCAAGGAATAGTCTATCGCAGGGGTGGCCAATCTTTTATATACCATGCGCCAATTTTGTTCGCATACGAGTTCAGATGCGCCGTACAACTGAAGCACTTTTTCTACCTTCTTATGTTCATTATTGGGGTTGAAAAATAGGGACAGGGGTAGGATCTGCTTTGCTTGGGTGAGGAAAAGGGATCGCGCAACTAGATTAATTAATTTACGTCAGTTCAAAAGACACATGTTTATTGGGGCACCGATCCACAATAGTGAGAAATGGTCTCTTGGACGAGAGACAATTCACATCCTACAATTGTAAACTGCATGAATTGAACAGAGAGCACTCACAAAGGAAGGACCCCAAGCGACCGACTTCGATTTTGATCATTTTTTGTGAGACGATGGAATATGGATCCCTAATGATGTCTGCAAGATATTAGGTGTAGTTACTCAATAGTTTTAAAGATATAAACAATTAAACTTTCATACCTTGTTGATATGTATACCATGATTTGCAGCTCAAGTTTTCGAAGTTCCATTAGCCATATCTTTAGAACTATTGAGTAGCTACACCTAATATTTTGCAGACATCATTAAAGGTCCATATACCATCTGTTTTGTCGCGGAACTGTAGATTCGCGAATGTTCCGGATCACTGCCCGCCAAGTTAATCTTGGGCAGCTAGTTCAAGGTTTGATGATCGCAAAAGACAATTTTCTATTCGCGTGACAATGAAATACGCATGAATACGTTAAAGAAAGCGTTTCGTCCCGGACCTGCTAGTGGACTCGTCAGTAAGGCTGATCTAGCAGGTCCTGCCTTATACGCGCGCAGATATAATATAATTTCGCGTTTCTCATTATAACGCACGCAAGGGATCTCGACCGATGCGATCCCGTACGCGAGGGATCTTGACCGACGCGATCCCGTTTTGTCGAGTGCCCTCATAGTTAGACACTGAACTACCGTGATGCTAATTTTTCGTGTGATTAAACGATTGACAAGACAACGGCTCGTGCGTTGTACTTGTCTACCCGAGGACTCTACCCGAGGAGGGAAATGTCGCGACGTTAGAGTGTAAAACTCAACTGACGAACGCGGTCTCAACGCGATGTTCGTCAGGCTTCTCGAGCAGGAAATAAGATGCACTGATTGGTTCCTGCCGAAAGTTGCATTTCCCAATCAGTACACTTTTGACTATTGGAACCTCCTTCCCGTAGCTCTGAATGAGGCCCTGGAAGGAGGAGTGGGGCGATCTCTTACTCGGTCGACGACGCGACGGGTCTCGGTAATTCGACACCGTGCGTACCGATCGCGGGCGGTCCTTCGGAGGGACTAGATTTATGACACTTTGTATTTTCGAGGCTGTATAAAAACTAAACATTAGCCAGATGCCTTGACTGGTCGCCGAATGACCCTAGTTTGTTTAATTCTTGAAGAGGATATTTACGCACGTTCGCATCATAAATCTTGTCCGAAGGAAAACTACGAATCCTGTTCCTGCGCGACGGAACACCATCGTCTCACAAAAGATTATCAAAATCGAAGTCGGACTCTTGGGGTCCTTCTTTTGTCAGGTGTCGAGAACACGATGATGGATTTAATTATGACGCCTACTTCAAAAGAATAAGTAGGCGCAAAGATGCAATGCGCCACTTGTAATCATCCAATGCGGCACGTTTGGCGAATGCGCCACAGGTTGGCCACCCTTGGTCTATCGTAACAAATTCTCTAGGTCGACAAAATAAATGTTTCAGAAAGAAAAACTTGTACACTACGCTTCGGAGATCCGAAGAGTACTGATCAAGAAATGGGAACAAATATTTTTGCTATTTTTGAGCAAGCATCGAACGGATGCGAAGAGGTCCCACGGAATCGCGGATGATCACATGGTAATTGGGGCCCTCATGGCAGTGGCGAGTCGTTCGATGTCGGAAGTTGCGGGGTAGCATAACGGGCGCAGCCCCGGCGGCGCTTTTTCACGGGAGCGAGCTTTCAGCGGGAGCTTTTGAGCCCGGTTCGAGGTAAATCTGTTGACAGCGACCGGCGCGGCGAAGCTTCCGCCGGGCAAAGGCAGGTTTACCAGCTAGCGGACAAAGTTGAAAGGGTTCCCAGTCGATAGAGCGATTTGGCAGTAGGAGAGAAAGGGAAAGGGAGAGAGAGAGAGAGCCGCGCAGTCGTCGGCCGTCCGCAGCTGTGTCTTCATTCATCGCGTCGTCGTCCCGGCCGTCGCGCCGCGCTGGAGAGCTTTGACGGTACCCCGGTTGAAAAAAGCTCACTGGCAAACACGCCAGACGATTTTAAATTTCTTTCGCGACGTGTCTCTCTGTCCCCCTGCCCCACCCTCCGACCCATTCTCCGCGTATTTACGCTTTTCCTCCGCGCGCTTTGCGGAAAGCGGCTCGCTTTAATTAGCAGAAATTAGCAGAAGACGAGAAAGCGGAGGGTCTCCTCGCTCGCGTACACCTCGCGAAAAGGTGATCCGCTTCTACAACTTCTGATTTCCCTTCAAAAAGTCCTAGATCGTATACTAGTAATAAATAGTCCCCGAGAAGAGCGTCTTTTTTTTAACCTCCCGGGGCCAATGGTGGATTGTCAATTTACTTCTCTATGGTGGGCGTTATATGATGTTCCAGATGTTACAATAGTTTCTTAACGATTTAGGCTCTTTATTATCTTCCCTAGCTACCTTCAAATTCCAGAAAGCATACAATAATGTACTTTCTTCAATCGGTGTCCTGGGACGCCTGTGCAATCGCAGTCCACTGACTACCCACTCCACTGCCGGGCAACGCCGCGCTGCGGCGCACAGTGGGCCAAACCGACGAAATCTGTGTAAAAATCATAGAACTTTCGATAGAAATGAGATAGAGCGATGAAATTTTTTTTAAATGAAAGCTGAAACTTTGCAGAATATGGGATAATTATGGAGATTGTGGTACGAACGTTTTTTAACCTTGAAAGAATTCGTTAAACTTGTACAATTTCAAAGAATTGTGGTTTTTTCAATACCTCCTGCGGAAAAAATTTTTGTTTAACATGCGACACATCATTCCTCGTAGATTTTTTCACGCTGATTTCAAATCTGGTTTCAAAATTTGTCTACATCCTCAGGATTTTGCAAGAAATCGATTTTTGTGAACACAACTTATGAAATCATTTTTTCCTTGAAATTAATTGGTAACCCACTAGTTTGAAGGAATATTGTATTCTCATATATAAAACACATTAAAAATAATCCTAATGAAGTATTTCTTGCAAAATCCTGAGGTCGTAGACAAATTTTGAAACCAGATTTGAAATCAGCGTGAAAAATTCTACGAGAAATGATGTGTCGCACGTTAGAAAAAATTTTTTCCGCACGTGGTATTGAAAAAACCACAATTTTTTGAAATTGTGCAAGCTTAACGAATTCTTTCAAGGTTAAAAAACGTCCGTACCATAATCTCCATAATTATCCCATATTCTGCAAAGTTTCAGCTTTCATTTTAAAAAAATTTCATCGCTCTATCTCATTTCTATCGTAAGTTCTATGATTTTGACGCAGATTTCGTCGGTTTGGCCCACTGTGCGCCGCAGGGCGGCGATGGTTGATCTCGGCTCGGCTATATCGGTGTGAACACCATAACATTGACTCGAATGAATAAAATGTACAAGCTTCTTCATTTTTATTATTTTTTTATTGGGAGATTTTCACTATCTTATTTCTGGCATTTCTCTGATTAAAATGACACCAAACACGATATAATTTCAACTGTATTTAGTGGTGTAATCGACGATGAAAGTTTCGGGCGCAAGGAAGCCAACGACAACGCGGGCCTTTGAACTGTGCCGGCGACGGCGACTGTCCGCGTCTCTTCTTTCCCATAGGCAGTTCTTCGTTGCGTTCGAAACTGCCATCGTCGATTAAACCACTAAATACACTTGAAATTATATCGTGTTTGGTGTAATTTTAATCAGAAAAATGTCAGAAATAAGGCAGGGAATGTTCCATAAAAAAATAATGAAAAAACAACTCTATCATTGCCATTACATTGTGAGAACTCGCGGGCCTTTAAACTGTGCCGGCGACGGCGACACGCTTCGGCCACGCGATCCGTATTTCATTCTGTCCTTCTCTATGTTAGGGCCCCCGATTGAAGTCTCGGCGCGGTCGCACAGTGGTCCCAAATCCCGAAAACGCGGACAAAACCTCAAATCGTATTAAAAAACTATTGGATCTGCTTCAAAATTGATATTAAGGCGTTTCTGGGGTTGCTGATTACGAATCTGAACTTAAAATTTAAAAAAACAAAATGGCGGATCCAATATGGCGGACATATACATTAAAAAATTATTGGATCTGTTTCAAAATTGGTATTAAGGCGTTTCTGGGGTCGCTGATCACGAATCTGAACTTTAAAAATATAAAAAAATTTCAGATATATTGTATTATTGTTTATAAAAAAACTGGCAATCTGTGTCCTCCATACGTTCTAAGCATAATCCTTCAAAAACTATTTAAATTGTTCAGAAAAACTTAGTGTATATCTCTCAGTTCGAGAAGAAATGCAACGAATGCTCACAAAATACCTACTCTACATTATAAAAAACAGTCATAAGACCACAGGGGCAGAGAGGGGCAGCTAATTTTTTTATAGATTGCAAGATAATAGTATAAACTAGAATCTCGAACAAGTTTTAGCGATGGAAGGTGAAGGAAACTCAACTTTTACATTAATCTTTAAAATTTATGCCTTCAGTTTTACCCTTACTTTTGCATACATAGTTATCAGTTAATAATAAACATTTGGCACTAAAAACTATGCAACTTACCTCCACAAACAACATCCATAATGCACAATTAAAATCGATACGTTCCAATACAATTTACGCACTGTACAGTTAAAACTCGCACTGAGACTTGGAAGAGAATGAAGGCACTGACTAATGAAACCGAAGTTCGGACTGCGACTGTTGGTCAGGTATAAACATGGGACCTTTTTACCGTTTACCTCCAAGTAGATATACTCTTAGAGTAGCCAACCCCATAATTAAAACTTACCTAGCTGAAAGTTCATTTTTTAGGTTTTGTCCGCGTTTTCGGGCTTTGGGACCACTGTGGGTCGGCGCGGTAGACGCGTCATAAAAAAATAGTGCCCCTACACCATCGCCGTCCGTGCAAAACACGGCTGTTGGACACCGATTGAAGAATTACTGTAGTAGGTTCTGTAATCACTTTTTTAAATATTCCTCAGTCAGTACAGGGTACAGGTGTCGGGTCCAAGGGTTAATTGTAAGTAGAAAAGTCACATTTTCGATTGATCGCGCCAATCAAGATACCCGCCGACCATCGAGTCCCTTGTTCCTTCGACTTGAATGGCCACTCGTCCTGCAGCATTCGCCGCAAGGCTTTCCTCGATCCTCTACTCGAGCCCCAGCACGCTTCGGGTTTCTTCCGATGGATCCCCATTGTCCCAGGGCGTCTTCGCGAACAAGATCGAGATCCTATTGTCACGTCAAGTGCCAGCATCAGGATGAGTCCACCCTGGCCGAAGATTTTTAATCTCTTCGCGATTGTTAGCCTCTAATTACGATCTATTTTGAGTCAGAATTACAAACATTCCATCTAAATTTTAATCTCGTTATTTGTCGACTGAGGATGCGATGCATTCATTATCAAAATGACCAGCTGAAATTCTAAACAAGAAGGTTAACAAACACTGCAGTTTCGAGCACAATTGCGTGGCTACTGTCCCTAGCGTTTGCCCCAGATTTTCGAAAGACCGTCAAGCGTGCGAAGTACTGCATCGAACTATCTAGTGCGCAAAGTGTTAGAGCACTCTTCATCTCGATTCGGTTTCGAGATGAAACTTAAACACTGCGAGAAGTCAGGAATTTATAAAGTGTCCGATGAAGATTGAATTCCGACTTGGTCCACGTTTGTCCTCGTCCCGGAGGAAGTAATTAATGCGATCTGCTGGCAACACGCCGCTTACCCGTGGCCCCGCTAAACGCAAACAAAAGTTCTTTCATTCCCTTAATTCACCGGTCGCGCAAGTTTCGAGAACGTCCGCTGGCGCAGATGTAAGATAACTCGGCAATTATTCACCGGCGTGGCACTGGCGTAGCATAACGTGTCACAACATTTGAAACAATCGAGGGTATGGAGACCGGGACTCGTTTCGGTATAGTCAAAGCACCATTAGCTCCCGAGCCTGGAGCCGCGGACCACTTCATCAATTATCGAGCTTACCGGCAATTGACCATCCTTCTCTTATTCGACGAGATTATGCCGGTCGAATGCCGGCGTCCTTTGACCGGGACCCTTAGCTCGCACGCTGATTCCCAGACACCCCGCGAAAATTGCCTCCTATTTGGACGATTACCCTGAATTCTGCCAATTATCGTTAATGACCGGGCCGTGAATGTCCGTTTCATTTGCTGATCCCGCGCGATCCGTTTGCCAGACTGTCAATGGAGACCGAGCCTTGAAACGGTGCACTTCAACCGGCTCTTTGGAGGATCTTGTTTATGCTGCTGAATGCCCTGAATGCTCGCAGTCCGTTTAGACTTGTAGGACCACACGATTTTTCGGGATTTGCGCCTGTTTGCCGGATCCGCGCTTCGATGTCTTTAAATGGCATTATCGAAACTATCCTGCGCTCCGAATATCAAATATTTATCAATGTTCACGATACAAGTTCTACTTCAGCCAAAAGACGGCTAATCTACGTATAAAATAGTATGGGTATGTAGCAAGTCGTCTATTATGTTGAAAACATATTTGAACGGAAAGCGTTGCGGATATCGTCTACTTTTCTACTGATTTACGCAGGAATATCCTCGGGAAGTTAAAACCAAATTTCTAAATCACGAGAATTGTTCTCCCGAAGCATTTGATGAAGCTAATGGATATCTGACGCAAGATGGAGTTGTAGAAAGTCTTATATCATTAAGAATGAACTTGAATAAAAATTGTCGCAGATATCGTCTACTTTTCTACTGATTTACGCAGGAAACTTAAACCTCAAGAAACTTAAAACCAAATTTCTAAACCAAAAGAATTGTTCTCCTGAAGCATTTTAATATATTGAAGTGCAAACAATAAAAATCGTTTAGTTTATAAATACATATAAGAAAAAGAAAAAAACAAGAAAAGTTGAGTTGAGGAGGATTCGAACTGGAGTGCTCCAGAGCATCGAGGAGAACCTCTAACACCGTGACCATACAACATACTTGTGAGAAGCTTTCTGTTACTTCACAGCAACAAACTAGCTTTACACGTATGTTTCTTCTTCAATGTAAGCTATTTCCTAGAATATAATTGTTTAGATTTCCAACTGCAATCATATATTAGAAGATTTAGTCGCATTTTTACATGTATCAGCTTTTCCGTACAAGCGCCGACTTCCCGTTCGCTCCCGTCACTAGCCACCGCAAGGGGACTCGGTCGCTGCGTCGTTACTAATCAAACCGAGTGTTCGCCGGCATACTTTATTTTTTTTGACACTGTTCCACCAAACGGACACTTCTGAGATTTTTTTACAAAATAGGTTAGAATCATAGCAATATTTTAGAATTTTTTGGTAGGTGTCAACCCAGGGGAAGATAGTTAAAAAAATTCCCAAAACATTAATTAATTATTTTCAACTATAAATAATTAGCAAAAAATTCTGAAAAAAATCTGAAATATAGAGTGTATCTATATCTTTTGTTTGCCGTTTATCCCATGTCGATATCTTTTCTCGTTTTAGAGCAAATTGCATTTAAGTGCGGGGGAATTTACCTCGATATCACCCCTATCGGTGGGAGTAGACATTTGAAATTTTACACAATGTTTTTTTAGACATAAAACGATGTTTTAAGACAGGAATCAGGAAAATCGGAGCGGGGACCGCTGGCCCATGCTTATCCGGCTATACCCTTTTTAAATCAAAAGAATTGTTCTCCTGAAGCATTTGATGAAGCTAATGTATATCTGACGCAAGCTGGAGTTATAGAAATTCTTACACTATTAAGAATGAACTTCAATAAAAATTGTCGCAGATATCGTCTACTTTTCTACTGATTTACGCAGGAAACTTAAACCTCGAGAACTTAAAACCAAATTTCTAAACCAAAAGAACTGTTCTCCTGAAGCCTTTGATGAAGCTAATGTAGATCTGACGCAAGCTGGAGTTGTAGAAATTCTTATACCATTAAGAATGAACTTGAATAAAAATTGTCGCAGATATCGTCTACTTTTCTACTGATTTACGCAGGAAACTTAAACCTCGAGAACTTAAAACCAAATTTCTAAACCAAAAGAACTGTTCTCCTGAAGCATTTGATGAAGCTAATGTAGATCTGACGCAAGCTGGAGTTGTAGAAATTCTTATACCATTAAGAATGAACTTGAATAAAAATTATCGCAGATATCGTCTGCTTTTCTACTGATTTACGCAGGAATATCCTCGGGAAGTTAAAACCAAATTTCTAAACCAAAAGAACTGTTCTCCTGAAATATTTGATGAAGGTAATGTAGATCTGACGCAAGCTGGAGTTGTAGAAATTCTTATACTATTAAGAATGAACTTGAATAAAAATTGTCGCAGATATCGTCTACTTTTCTACTGATTTACGCAGGAAACTTAAACCTCGAGAACTTAAAACCAAATTTCTAAACCAAAAGAACTGTTCTCCTGAAGCATTTGATGAAGCTAATGTTGATCTGACGCAAGCTGGAGTTGTAGAAATTCTTATACTATTAAGAATGAACTTGAATAAAAATTGTCGCAGATATCGTCTACTTTTCTACTGATTTACGCAGGAAACTTAAACCTCGAGAACTTAAAACCAAATTTCTAAACCAAAAGAACTGTTCTCCTGAAGCATTTGATGAAGCTAATGTATATCTGACGCAAGCTGGAGTTGTAGAAAGTCTTACACTATTAAGAATGAACTTGAATAAAAATTCTACTGATTTACGCAGGAATATCTTCGAGAACTTAAAACCAAATTTCTAAATCATGAGAATTGTTCTCCTGAAGCATTTGATGAAGCTAATGTATATCTGACGCAAGCTCGAGTTTCACTATTAAGAATGAACTTGAATAAAAATTGTCGCAGATATCGTCTGCTTTTCTACTGATTTACGCAGGAAACTTAAACCTCGAGAACTTAAAACCAAATTTCTAAACCAAAAGAACTGTTCTCCTGAAGCATTTGATGAAGCTAATGTATATCTGACGCAAGCTGGAGTTGTAGAAAGTCTTACACTATTAAGAATGAACTTGAATAAAAATTGTCGCAGATATCGTCTACTTTTCTACTGATTTACGCAGGAAACTTAAACCTCGAGAACTTAAAACCAAATTTCTAAACCAAAAGAACTGTTCTCCTGAAGCATTTGATGAAGCTAATGTATATCTGACGCAAGCTCGAGTTGCACTATTAAGAATGAACTTGAATAAAAATTGTCGCAGATATCGTCTACTTTTCTACTGATTTACGCAGGAATATCCTCGGGAAGTTAAAACCAAATTTCTAAACCAAAAGAACTGTTCTCCTGAAGCCTTTGATGAAGCTAATGTAGATCTGACGCAAGCTGGAGTTGTAGAAATTCTTACACTATTAAGAATGAACTTGAATAAAAATTCTACTGATTTACGCAGGAATATCTTCGAGAACTTAAAACCAAATTTCTAAATCATGAGAATTGTTCTCCTGAAGCATTTGATGAAGCTAATGTATATCTGACGCAAGCTCGAGTTGCACTATTAAGAATGAACTTGAACAAAATTGTCGCCGATATCGTCTACTTTTCTACTGATTTACACAGGAAATGCTTCCACGTGTATCTTAAGAGTGTTTCAGCCAAAGGACTCGTTCTCCCGACATTCAATCATGCTAGTCCTAAATGAATCGGACACATACAGGGTGGTCCATAATTCAACAATGCGACGTTTCACATTCCTCGATTCATGATTACAGCCAACGAGACGAGAGCACCGTTCTGAAAAAGAAATGAAAAATAGCAGACACTCGGAAGTCGACGTTTCCTGACAGCAAACCAGCGCGATAAATCCTAATAAACGTTCCGGCAGCAGCAGTTTCGCGATTCAAAGTGATTCCGCGTAACAAGCGTGACAAACGGGTCTCCTGAAACCGTGACAGACCGCTTCCGTTCGCGGTCGGGCCCGGTAAACAGCGCCGTGGAAATCGAACAAAGTGAATTTATAGCGGAGAATTAAATAAACAACGGGACGAAAGAGCAATCGAATATCTGCGGGGCGCGCGCGCTCGCGCGCTTGAGCACGTTCGCGTTCGTTGACCGACATCGTATGTACACACCGCGTAAACATCATAAGCGTCTACAGAGAGAGGTAACGTTGGCCGCGTCTACAAATATTGATTGTGCCGACTATTAACTATCAGGCGGGCGAATAACAATCACGATTTTTCCGGGCTGGGCCGTTTTCTCGCGGCGAGGGCTGATTGGCCACGATATCGACACGTGCAAGACCGATGACGTAGTCCTGCGTCGGCCTAAATTCGTTAGATGAATAGTAGTGTCTTATTTAACACTGCTACAGAAAAATATTTTGGGAGAGTTATCGGATTTGGAGGGTGACATAAGTTTGTATGGGTGAAGGTCGTCTCAAGGTCACATTTGGGGGGTATCTTACGAACAGTAACGTTTACTTGAATGGAATTTAATGATTTTTTATTCACACTTTGGTAAAGTAGTTCAATTGTGAAGGTCACTCAAGGGCTAATGATATTATTCCAAGACACAAGAGGAAAAGGCTCATACATCAATGTATGGCGATTGTAGCCAACTTCAGACTACTCTCACCATTGTGAACTTTCTCACAAATGTGAAGTTGTCGTTTTATTTTTTTAAAAAGTTTTCTTTTTTTGTTTAAAAACAAATTTAAAAAATGTTTAATCAATAAATTGCTTTCAAAGGAGAAGGATCAAATATTGAATTCAGAAATTGTAATTAATATTCTTATATTTTCAAAGTTATTAAATTATTAATAAATTTAAATAATTAATTTCAACCTTTATATATTTATTGGAGGATACATTTAAAAAATCCCTAGAGATCCTCTAAAAATGTATTGATGATATCCCTATCATAAAAAGAAATTTAAGAATCAGCAACTGTTATGATATTTACCGTCTGGATTATGATATTATTAGTAGCTCGATCTCGATAAATACTGAACTTGGTCATGATCTTAAAATATGTAACCATCCAAGCTCCATATTACATAATTGGTTTTCAATCTGTGACTCATACACAATTTTTAATGATGGCAGTAAAATTCCAGGAGAATTTGTTTGGATTCCTTCCCATTCAGGCATGTTGGAAATTATGAAGTTGACGCCTTAGCTAAGTTGGCGACACTAGAACAAGCTGATAAGTGTATTGTCATTCCCTTCTCCGATTTACTCTTGTAAACACGAATATAGTCAACGTATTAACGATTTCACAGTGCAGCAGGCAGTTTAAAGGCAAGGAGTACTTTCTGTATTATTTATTGTATCTTGGAGCATCTCTTTCACGCCTACATATAATAAATGATTCCAAATGTAACTGCGGCAATGAGGTTCAAGATCTTAACCATATCATTTGGCAATGTACCTTGTTGGAATCACAAAGAGTTGATCTTATGAAAAGATTAAGAACGCTCAATTTGTTCCCACCTTAAATATTAGATCGTTACTTCATGAATCGAATATTTAGCCATTTCATCTTCTTTTAAATTTTGTCAAGCAATGTAATTTCAAGATTTGAAGTTACGTACTTGATCTGTTGTATTCTGCTGTACCTACACTACTAATGTATTGGGTTGGCAAATAAGTTCGTTCGGTTTTTTACATTGGAATAAATCACAAAAACCGAACGAACTTATTTGCCAACCCAATATAAGTGTAAAATGTATACTACAAATGTATAGCTTTATAAGCTCTCAATCAAAAAAAGCTTTTTAACCTTCCATTAGTTACATCACAAAGATTGAAAAACTTGTCGAGACGTTATTTCCCCTCGGATTTTGATGAAATTAAAATATATTGTGACCAATATTTAAGCATGAAAGTAAATTCAAGGGTATACAATAAATATACATATACAGGGTGTCTGAGCTGAAAGAGGCCACCTAAACATCTCCTTTATTTTTAATGGTACAAAAAATATTTATGTCATAATTTAAATGGTATCGAAGGAGGAATATCATAGAAGAACAATTTCTTTTGTCCGGTTATTTTTTCATAGTTTTTTCAAGGTAATCGTTACATTTTTATCGGGAAAACTTTTTTTATTCCATCTTACAGCGGCTGAAAAAATACATTTGAATATGCTTAAGTCATTAACAAGGTCGAATAAAAAAAAGGTTTGCCCGATAAAGAATAACGATGACCTTGAAAAAACTGAAAAAATAACCCGACAAAAGAAAATTGTTCTTCTATGATATTCCTCCTTCGATACCATTTAAATTATGCAATAAATATTTTTTTCTGTGCCATTAAAAATGAAGGAGATATTTAGGTGGTCTCCTTCTAGCTGAGACACCCTGTATTGATAAAGGAGCACTAATCATTGTGGTTGTACAAGATTAATATCTCCATTAACAAGGATAGAAAAATAAAAGACGCCTAGTCGACGTCTACAATCAACCATGTGCCAACTGTAGTCTGAATATTTTCGTCGATGTCATCCCACGATCTCGATTGATCCACACCATCCACGATTTTCGACGCCAACGCGTCCCGGAGAGCTTCCGCAGATTGTTTGGACGGCTAATTGGACGCGAAACCATCGGAAATTACCGAACGAATTATCCTCCTCTTCAATCGGCTCGAATTCGCCTCGCGTTCCTCGTTCTTTTTCGCGGAGTTTTCTCAATATCTGGACCCGCCGCGCGAAACCCGCGATTTTCACGCACGAGCTTTTCGTCCATCATTACGGAACTGCGACATTTAATTAAGCCCGGCCGTGGATGCCGCGATATTGCGACACGCGTCGCGACGCCCCGCTCTCCTCGCCGAGAGCAATATTGACACGATCGGAACGCACCAGCGGCATCGGTATTTATGCGCAAATACGAGCGTCGCGCAATAAATAGAATGAAGTATTATAGATATTGCCCGTGCCCGGATTAATCCCGCGCGCGTGTTTACACGCCTGCCGGCACGGCGCGACGCGGCGTTCTCTTCATTTTTTAAATGCATCTGCTTCCGGTCCTCGCTCTCCCCACCCCGCCGAAATTTTAGCGATTTCCGCCGCGGACAACGCGCGGCTCTCGCTAGTTTACAGTAATCGACGAGAATGGATAAACATTGCACGTATCATACGTTTACATTCCGTAAACACATCGGTCTCGCTTATAATTACGTGGTGGCTGATTTTATACATAATGCAGGCAGACGTTAATCGCGGTTCCCGATCAATTTCGCGAATGAATCTGTTTTTGCGGGAACGCCTATTTAAACGCTACGGTATAAATCATTCTCTGCAGAGAAAAAAAATTAAGCCACGAGTAATCCACCACGGTTTAATCGAGCTTCTATATTATTTACAACCTAATTGGAAAGTTCACCCGGATTGAAATGAAACAAATTGGAGCCACCAGTGTGATCGATTACAGTTCAGGGAAACAAAAGTATAAGAACAAACGGTACGTCGTAGAGAAACCGTCGCGGATAAACCGAGAGTCGATTGATCGACCCGCGAGCAAGAGGTGACGGGAACGTGTTCCGAATCGAATTTAATTTCCGCGGAACCATTAGCCGTTTCGAGCACTTGAAACTTGGACTTTTGAACGATGCGACGCTATGGCTCGCAAAGTGCTGGTTTGTATGGTTTGAACCCGGTCGACGGCCGCTGACATGGAGATCCCAGCCCTCGATACATAACGAGCGGTGTCGTCCAACACCTAATATCGTTCGACGGGAGAGAATACGGGATGAAGTTTCGCGTATCGCGAACTTTACAGGATCGTTAAAAGTTTCGCAAACGACGCGAAATCGGGCCGGTGTAAGCGGACCGGGCCACCGGATGCTTCGACGCGACGCGATACCCTCACGGGACACCGTAAAACACCGATCTCGAAACAATAAACCAGATCACCTTCTTGTTGCGTCGCTGCCGGCTCGACTTTTTACAAACTTTTTACTATGAACCCAGTTTTTCTTCGTCGCAAAACACTCCGAAAAGTACACCTGTATTTTGAGTCTATCTGTGTTTGAACATCAGTTCGAACATTGTCACTAGACTGCGGATGTTTATGCAATTTTCAATTTTTGTAGACAAATTGGGTCTAGGACAGGGGTCGGCAACCTTTTGAGTCGGAAGAGTCAAAAATTACAATTTGTGTTACGAATATCACTTTGAATTTGGGCATTGATATTTCCTAACAGAACCATAGAATCCAGGATAATGATTGATAGGTTGTCTGATGGATGGCGCATAATATAAACAGAAACCACTGTCTAGAATTGTCTAGACATTGTGTCTGGGCCTGTGCCACGATCGTTTGGAACATTGTCAGTTTCGAGTTATTTATTGGCGTGTTTAGCTCTTAGAATTAGTTACGGACTTGGGTACGGTTGAAAGTTAAGTGTCCTCTTTCGTTTCGGGAAAACAAACCAGCCGTACCCCCAGTCAGTGACAACTGACGCATCGCAGGCCCACACTCAGCGGAAAGGCGACACCAGTTTGGGGACAGATACCTGAACAAGGGACCCTTGTTCATAGGCTTGTTTTATTTACGAGGATTGCGTGAGAAACAAAATCACGGATTTAGTAGGCGTACCACATAATTTGGATTACGCCCCGAACTGGTGATTGGTCCCTTGGTTATCCCTACCAAAGAAACGATCTCTTCCCGAACTTTGGTAGGGAATTGTAGGAGAAATAGCGAGCAGAACTTTACGGGCTTTTGAGAGAATCATACAAACCTTGTATCTTGAAATATTAATTCATCGAACGTTACGAAGCGCATTATTAAAACGTATTAATTCGGATTCGAACTTGAATTGTGAACGGGAGTTGCGAAGTTGAATTGTGAAGTGGATTGTGAACTTTATTCTAAACTTTCTATGAACTTCCTTTCGATCTTTCTTATGAACTTTCTTTCGATCTTTCTTATGAACCTTTCTTACGAACCGTCTCATGAACTTTTCTTACGAACTTTCTTATGAACTTTTCTTACGAACTTTCTTATGAACTTTTCTTACGAACTTTCTTATGAACTTTTCTTACGAACTTTCTATGAACTTTTCTTACGAATCATCTCATGAACTTGTATTACGAACTTTTTATGAACTTTTTATTGTGAACTCATGAACTCTATGTGAACTATCATTCGTTAATTATATGAACTTTCTTTCGAACTTTTTATGAACTTTCTTTCGTTATTTTTATGAACTTCCTTTCATTATTTCTATGGACTTTCTGTGATCTCGTCACGAACAATTCAGTGAACTTGTGTTATGGACTGAACTTTGAACTGTAGAACCTTGGACGTTACAAGAGTTTATGACAAAGTGTGTGATTTGTATACACATTCTTGTGCAACCCAGAGCGTTTGATTGCTCTTGAACCAGCAGCAATCTTGGACTTGACAACGCTCTAAACAACCACAATTATTAATACGGCGGATAACGAAGAGCACTCTACTTCTTCTGTGCTCTCTCGAAGTGTAAACAGCTTGTCTGTCGCGTCGCATTGCTTTGTACACATATTATGTTATGTTAAACTATTCGTTATTATATGCGCATATATAAAATACTAGTGTGTTGTTTGCAAGTGGGTGTAATCATTTATTCGTTCTATCCTCAAGAATTTACAAAATTTCAAAGTTTTTAAAGAGCCACAAAATATTTTCTTGCCAACAATAAATAGTACTCGCATAAATAAAGTTATTTGATAAAAAAAACTAATCTATTTATTTATAAGAAAAAACATCCAAAGAGCCGCATGTGGCTCGCGAGCCGCAGGTTGCCGACCCTGGTCTAGGAGGATAAGCATGGACCAGCGTAAAGTAAAGTGGTCATTCGAAGGGTTGGTTGCAATTCCCAAAAAATATTAAATGATTTTTTCTACCCTTAATAATTTTATCACAATTGTGAAAAAAATATATGATATGAAGGAAGTAAGTTCGAGTATCTTCGTTTTTTTTAAAATTTAAATATCTGAATTAATGACCGAGGAAAAAAACAATACAGTTAAGGGTATTTGCCCTCATATCATCCTTATATGAAGGGTTAGCGACTTAAAATTTTAGAGGGTTATCTTTCAACCTAAAACTATTGTTTTCCACACAATATCAATAAATCTACCTATGGATTAATTAATCCAATAAATCGCATTATTGCAGACTCTAACACTCGTATATAATATAATATAATCGTATGGATTTTTTCATTGAGTCTTTGCACATGTTTAAAAAATAATTAGGCAGAATTATAGGGTAATACTACATATTTAATACCATTAGTTTTTGTGCATGTCCCTTCTATGTTTCTATACGAGTAATCCTTTATTGTTTTCCGTTTATAATAATAATAATAATTATTATTATTATTAAGAGTAATCCTTATTGTTGTCCGTTTATAATAATAATAATAATAATAAAAATTGTGGGTGGGGCCGCTGGACGATGCTCATCTAGACTCTTTGAAGAAAGTGTAATCACATGAAATCTTACTTTCAGTAGAAATAGCACTTGTAGATCCAAAATACTTACTAAATTTCATCAAATTTTATATTTCCAGATTTTAAAAAAATTTTTTAAAATAGCTTTTTAAAATAGACTTTTTAGATTTTTCAAAAAGCCGTAAATGCATAAAGATAAAATAAAATAAGATAAGATAAAATAAAAATTTAATTTGCATCAACTGTAATTAGATGAATTAGACGAATTAATGAATTACAACAAACTCTCGACAGCGAGAACAATTCATTTCCTCTCTTAATAGGTTTAATACGTTGAAAATAATAATGTTTTTATATTCTTTTAATATTTTTACTGTTTCAAATGACGTCTGCTCATTTTTCCATAAATTCATTAAATCCGCTGTGTAATTAAAATAAACAGGAGCCGCACAGAAATTTCTTCTCCCTTTAATCATTTTAATGAGCCGAAACGAATACATCGTACATCGCGAATTTTTACAATTCGCCTATTGTTTAAAACTGCACCCATTTATTTCCGTTATAAATACATAAAATCCGCAGTCTACTGATCACGTTCTTGTCGTGTCCCCACCTTGTTCGCTCTTTGCAAAGTGTCGCAGTGCACGCAGTTTCCTCTGATCCGCGCAAGACTTCCCGTGTTCCGCAATAAATATTTTGCAAGCACGAAAGCAAGACAGACTGCGCTGGATCGAATACATGTTCGTAGTTCACTTCGCGCTTTATCGATTTTCTGACATGGTCCATTTAACATTCTCGAAAGCATATTTTCATTGGCAACCGATCCGTTTTTTATTCTCCGGTGCGCCATTGAATATTTATTTAGTTGCCTGTTTGTACGGCGGGATATGATACGATTTATAAATACAGTCGGTGTATAAAAGCGGCGGGATTATGCTAGAAAAATATAAATTGTCGCGGCGTGTGCGCGAATCGAGGATCGAAACGCACGCGGAATACATGGGGACGATAATTCTGTTTGCAAAGAGCATTTTAAAGTTCCGCAGGGTTGGGACCGCGTCGAACGTGTCGCACGCGTTTGCGTTCGCAAAGCAAATACAAAATTAACGGGCAAATATTAGCGATATACAATTCGGCTTTTTTAAACACAATATTGCAAGTGGATCAGTAGAACGATATCTTTGTTTCTGTCTCCTGTACCGTGTGGCGACACTGAAAGCACGCGTGGTACTATTCAATCTACAAAAAGGGCGAGTTTTTACATCGGAAAATAGATTGCACCATGCAAAGGCATCTCCGGCACACAATCAGTAGAAAACTCAATGATATCTGCAACGAACGTCAGTCAAACGCGTTCTCTAAACAACGAGCCTCCTTTTACAAATTCAGTTCCGTTGCAATATAAATCCTCTGAATGCGTTCCACTAAAAAGACAGGCCGACCAATGCAGCCTTTAAAAGGCCTTCTCTTGCATGGGAAAATTGATCGAAGCAATCGGTTGAATTTTAGTCGACTAAATTTTCTAAATTGCTTAGCTAGTTCTATTATGGAAATCGAGTTCGTTCGACGCATAAAAGGATGATTTTCCGTTTCGGGAAGCACGTGGAAACACGCCTCGTCGAATCAGTAGAGAACCAGCGTATATCCGCGACGCGTCGGTAACCAGGTATTCGACTTGATGTAGATTTATCGAACTATCGGAGTTGCGTAGCAGAATCGGGAGGATGTTTTTATCAGGCCGATATATCGGGGCGGCGGGTACAAGTTCATTTCGCGATCGTTTCATCCCCCATTAATGTATTCGTCTATTGGTAGCAGGAGTATTTAGGCAGGTGGGTCGGTGGGCTCAAAGCGCGGCATGCAAATCGATACATCGAACCGGCCGCCGCTAATAGCCGTTGCGAAAGGAGAGAGTCCCTGTGAAATTTTTATGCCGCGTAACAGGCGGCCGTGTTCGCTCTCGCTGGCAAAAACTTCATTAACTACGGCAGCGAGCGGCCCAGGAGGAATGTCGGTCGCGAGCCGACTTGTTATCGCACGGTTTTCACGAAATAATGCGATCGCCGGCGCATCGAGCAGTTGTTCGTTTCGTGGAAAAACCGTGTCGAGCCGGAAATCAACGATGACGCTTTTAAAAGACGGAACTTCGCCTCTGTGTCTGACCAAAGCCGCACTTCTTTCACTTACTGGCTGATAAACGGTTCGCGTTGAATATTAACGACGACCTTTCATTTCAGCCACGCTCTCGTTCCACGATGGAACGCTTAAGATTCCGTCCAAGGATTCTCGGTCACGTCTGACCATGCACCGACCTCCACCACTTGCGCCGGGTACTGCTCCGACTGAAAGCTCGTTCGCGTTTCCAATCAACGGCGCTCTGCATGCGTCCGATTCAAACTTGATTTACCGATTAATTATTGGCTCGGACGCGCGGCACCGACCTCCGCAAACTTCTCCGAACCTCCGGTGCCACCGAAAATCGGATCGCTTTCGTATTCCCCGCTGGCCTTTCGCGTTTGAGCTTCCAAAATGGACAGCGGACTCTGAAAATATTTTTTCGAAATCTTCCGAGCTTTATCGTGATGTGCTTTGATATAATTCATATTTAATATGACTTCGGAGAGTGATCTTGTTGATAGACGTACTGATATAGAATTGCCTACATCGATTCCAGAAAAGAATAGGCAAGTTGAAGGATCTTTCTTTCTTTAGTAATCTTATTGACATGTGAACAATATGTCGACATTCCTTGATCGATTGTGTTGGATCGCTTTCGTATTCCCCGCTGGCCTTTCGCGTTTGAGCTTCCAAAATGGACAGCGGACTTTGAAAATATTTTTTCGAAATCTTCCGAGCTTTATCGTGATGTGCTTTGATATAATTCATTTTTAATATGACTTCGGAGAGTGATCTTGTTAATAGACGTACTGATATAGAATTGTTTACATCGATTCCAGAAAAGAATAGGCAAGTTGAAGGATCTTTCTTTCTTTAGTAATCTTATTGACATGTGAACAATATGTCGACATTCTTTGATCGATCGTGTTGGATCGCTTTCGTATTCCCCGCTAGCCTTTCGCGTTTGAGCTTCCAAAATGGACAGCGGACTTTGAAAATATTTTTTCGAAATCTTCCGAGCTTTATCGTGATGTGCTTTGATATAATTCATTTTTAATATGACTTCGGAGAGTGATCTTGTTAATAGACGTACTGATATAGAATTGTTTACATCGATTCCAGAAAAGAATAGGCAAGTTGAAGGATCTTTCTTTCTTTAGTAATCTTATTGACATGTGAACAATATGTCGACATTCTTTGATCGATCGTGTTGGATCGCTTTCGTATTCCCCGCTAGCCTTTCGCTTTTGAGCTTCCAAAATGAACAGCGGACTTTGAAAATATTTTTTCGAACTCTTCCGAGCTTTATCGTGATGTGCTTTGATATAATTCATTTTTAATATGACTTCGGAGAGTGACCTTGATAATAAACGTACTGATATAGAATTGTCTACATCGATTCCAGAAACGAATAGGCAAGTTGAAGGATCTTTCTTGCTTTAGTAATCTTATTGACATGTGAACAATATGTCGACATTCCTTGATCGATTGTGTTGGATCGCTTTCGTATTCCCCGCTAGCCTTTCGCGTTTGAGCTTCCAAAATGGACAGCGGACTTTGAAAATATTTTTTCGAAATCTTCCGAGCTTTATCGTGATGTGCTTTGATATAATTCATTTTTAATATGACTTCGGAGAGTGATCTTGTTAATAGACGTACTGATATAGAATTGTTTACATCGATTCCAGAAAAGAATAGGCAAGTTGAAGGATCTTTCTTTCTTTAGTAATCTTATTGACATGTGAACAATATGTCGACATTCTTTGATCGATCGTGTTGGATCGCTTTCGTATTCCCCGCTAGCCTTTCGCTTTTGAGCTTCCAAAATGAACAGCGGACTTTGAAAATATTTTTTCGAACTCTTCCGAGCTTTATCGTGATGTGCTTTGATATAATTCATATTTAATATGACTTCGGAGAGTGATCTTGTTAATAGACGTACTGATATAGAATTGTCTACATCGATTCAAGAAAAGAATAGGCAAGTTGAAGGATCTTTCTTTCTTTAGTAATCTTATTGACATGTGAACAATATGTCGACATTCTTTGATCGATCGTGTTGGATCGCTTTCGTATTCCCCGCTGGCCTTTCGCGTTTGAGCTTCCAAAATGGACAGCGAACTTTCAAAATATTTTTTCGAAATCTTCCGAGCTTTATCGTGATGTGCTTTGATATAATTCATTTTTAATATGACTTCGGAGAGTGATCTTGTTAATAGACGTACTGATATAGAATTGTCTACATCGATTCCAGAAAAGAATAGGCAAGTTGAAGGATCTTTCTTTAGTAATCCTATTGACATGTGAACAATATGTCGACATTCTTTGATCGATCGTGTTGGATCGCTTTCGTATTCCCCGCTAGCCTTTCGCGTTTGAGCTTCCAAAATGGACAGCGGACTTTGAAAATATTTTTTCGAAATCTTCCGAGCTTTATCGTGATGTGCTTTGATATAATTCATTTTTAATATGACTTCGGAGAGTGATCTTGTTAATAGACGTACTGATATAGAATTGTTTACATCGATTCCAGAAAAGAATAGGCAAGTTGAAGGATCTTTCTTTCTTTAGTAATCTTATTGACATGTGAACAATATGTCGACATTCCTTGATCGATTGTGTTGGATCGCTTTCGTATTCCCCGCTGGCCTTTCGCGTTTGAGCTTCCAAAATAGACAGCGGACTTTGAAAATATTTTTTCGAACTCTTCCGAGCTTTATCGTGATGTGCTTTGATATAATTCATTTTTAATATGACTTCGGAGAGTGACCTTGATAATAAACGTACTGATATAGAATTGTCTACATCGATTCCAGAAACGAATAGGCAAGTTGAAGGATCTTTCTTGCTTTAGTAATCTTATTGACATGTGAACAATATGTCGACATTCCTTGATCGATTGTGTTGGATCGCTTTCGTATTCCCCGCTAGCCTTTCGCGTTTGAGCTTCCAAAATGGACAGCGGACTTTGAAAATATTTTTTCGAAATCTTCCGAGCTTTATCGTGATGTGCTTTGATATAATTCATTTTTAATATGACTTCGGAGAGTGATCTTGTTAATAGACGTACTGATATAGAATTGTTTACATCGATTCCAGAAAAGAATAGGCAAGTTGAAGGATCTTTCTTTCTTTAGTAATCTTATTGACATGTGAACAATATGTCGACATTCTTTGATCGATCGTGTTGGATCGCTTTCGTATTCCCCGCTAGCCTTTCGCTTTTGAGCTTCCAAAATGAACAGCGGACTTTGAAAATATTTTTTCGAACTCTTCCGAGCTTTATCGTGATGTGCTTTGATATAATTCATATTTAATATGACTTCGGAGAGTGATCTTGTTAATAGACGTACTGATATAGAATTGTCTACATCGATTCAAGAAAAGAATAGGCAAGTTGAAGGATCTTTCTTTCTTTAGTAATCTTATTGACATGTGAACAATATGTCGACATTCTTTGATCGATCGTGTTGGATCGCTTTCGTATTCCCCGCTGGCCTTTCGCGTTTGAGCTTCCAAAATGGACAGCGAACTTTCAAAATATTTTTTCGAAATCTTCCGAGCTTTATCGTGATGTGCTTTGATATAATTCATTTTTAATATGACTTCGGAGAGTGATCTTGTTAATAGACGTACTGATATAGAATTGTCTACATCGATTCCAGAAAAGAATAGGCAAGTTGAAGGATCTTTCTTTAGTAATCCTATTGACATGTGAACAATATGTCGACATTCTTTGATCGATCGTGTTGGATCGCTTTCGTATTCCCCGCTAGCCTTTCGCGTTTGAGCTTCCAAAATGGACAGCGGACTTTGAAAATATTTTTTCGAAATCTTCCGAGCTTTATCGTGATGTGCTTTGATATAATTCATTTTTAATATGACTTCGGAGAGTGATCTTGTTAATAGACGTACTGATATAGAATTGTTTACATCGATTCCAGAAAAGAATAGGCAAGTTGAAGGATCTTTCTTTCTTTAGTAATCTTATTGACATGTGAACAATATGTCGACATTCCTTGATCGATTGTGTTGGATCGCTTTCGTATTCCCCGCTGGCCTTTCGCGTTTGAGCTTCCAAAATAGACAGCGGACTTTGAAAATATTTTTTCGAACTCTTCCGAGCTTTATCGTGATGTGCTTTGATATAATTCATATTTAATATGACTTCGGAGAGTGATCTTGTTAATAGACGTACTGATATAGAATTGTTTACATCGATTCCAGAAAAGAATAGGCAAGTTGAAGGATCTTTCTTTAGTAATCCTATTGACATGTGAACAATATGTCGACATTCTTTGATCGATCGTGTTGGATCGCTTTCGTATTCCCCGCTGGCCTTTCGCTTTTGTGCTTCCAAAATGGACAGCGGATTTTGAAAATATTTTTTCGAACTCTTCCGAGGTTTATTGTGATGTGCTCTGATATAATTCATATTTAATATGACTTCGGATAGTGATCTTGTTAATAGACGTACTGATATAGAATTGTCTACATCGGTTCCAGAAAAGAATAGGCAAGTTGAAGGATCTTTCTTTAGTAATCCTATTGACATGTGAACAATATGTCGACATTCTTTGATCGATCGTGTTGGATCGCTTTCGTATTCCCCGCTAGCCTTTCGCGTTTGAGCTTCCAAAATGGACAGCGGACTTTGAAAATATTTTTTCGAAATCTTCCGAGCTTTATCGTGATGTGCTTTGATATAATTCATATTTAATATGACTTCGGAGAGTGATCTTGTTAATAGACGTACTGATATAGAATTGTTTACATCGATTCAAGAAAAGAATAGGCAAGTTGAAGGTTCGTTCTTTCTTTAGTAATCTTATTGATATGTGAACAATATGTCGTCATTCTTTGATTCTTTAATTTTGTTGTCCAGATATAAGAGTTGATACAGTGCTGGAAATATTTTTATAGACCTCTTTTGTCTCGAATGATTTTCTAATGAATCTTTTACCGACGTCTGTGTGATGTTTTTCTGATTAGAATGATACCAAACACGATGGGATGGGATCAAGTTCAATAGTTCATTTCATGGGCTTCGATTACTACTTGAAAGCAATAATGTTTTAATAGTTATATTTGAAAAGTATTCATTTTATACAAACTGAATCGGGTTGTGAATTTAGTTGCTAATCCAATCATTTTGAAGAAAGCAAATTATAATCGCGTTAATGCTGCTTAACATCATTGAGATTACTTGTTGAGCATGCTAGTTTGATTTTATTTGATTTGATCGGAAAAACTGTCATTATTTTCCGAAGCAGATCTGCTGAAAGCGCTTACCGAAATACAGCGGGTGTAAAAAGTATTCGTACGCCCTTTAAAATAGAATAACCTTTTTACAATTGTACCAATCGACCTGATTTTTTTATAATCAATTAGAAGCATTGGTTTACGAAATGGTATGCAAGAAAGATTTTCCAAAAATTATAATTTACAAGGTTAAATGCAAAAATAAAAAAGGCATTTTTTAAAACTTTTTTATTTGGGTCTTTAATGAAAATTTAAAATGTATGTTTTGTAGATCTATGTTGGTCATACACATGTTGAACATTTCATTGAAATCGATTAACATACACACGAGCTACAAGCGGTTAAAAATGTTGAAAACCGTAGTTTTACACGACTTTCGATCTTCAAAGACAGTTTCTGCTTAAAATCCACAGAATCATACATCTTTCGATGCATGTCGTTTTTTTCTGCGTCAACCGATTTCGATGAAATCTTTAGCACGTGTATAAATGGCATACAGTAGCGGACAAAAGTTTAAGACCGCTCTAAAGAAGACGATAACTTTTTTAATATTGTACGATACGATTTGAACTTTTTTGGGAAGCTAGAGCAATTAGTTTACTAAAGGATGTGAAAAGAAATTTTTTCAAAAATTGCAATTTATCGGAATTGTTGAAAAAATACTAAAAGTTGAATTTCTAACTTTTTTACGTGGGCCTATATTGAAAATTTAAAAAATACAGTTTGTAGATCTGTGTCAATTAAACATATTCTGAAAATTTCGTAAAAATCGGTCGACGTTGCAATGCGCTACAAACGTTTAAAGATGGTAAAAATTACAGATTTTCAAGATTTTCGGCAATAAGTCGTGAAAATCTGCAATTTTTACCATCTTTAAACGTTTGTAGCGCATTGCAACGTCGACCGATTTTGACGAAATTTTCAGAATATGTTTAATTGACACAGATCTACAAACTGTATTTTTTAAATTTTCAATATAGGCCCACGTAAAAAAGTTAAAAATTCAACTTTTACTATTTTTTCAACAATTCCGATCAATTGCAATTTTTGAAAAAATTTCTTTTCACATCCTTTAGAAAACTAATTGCTCTAGCTTCCCAAAAAAGTTCAAATCGTATAGTGCAATAAAAGTCTTCTTTAGAGCGGTCTTAAACTTTTGTCCGCTACTGTAGATCTACAAAACATATATTTTACATTTTATTAAGAGCCCAAATAGAAAATTTTAAAAAATGCCATTTTTATTTTTGCATGTAACCTTATAAATTATAATTATTTGGAACATCTTTTTGCATATCATTTCATAAACCAATGCTTCTAATTAATTTTAAAAAGTCAGGTTTTTTGGTACAATTATAAAAAAGTTATTCTATTTTAAATGGTGTACGAATACTCTTTACGCCCACTGTACGTCCCAAAGGGTTTCGCATGATCTTGATTTTGAGCAAGTTGTAAGACGTGAAAGGAGAGCAGATCATGATCCGACTTTCTCGAAAGTGGAAGCGACTCGATGGAAGATTTACGATCGCTAACAACCTGCATCGGTGGAGCCCGAGATATTGTTGCTCCCCGGCCGGAAACGATTCTCCCCTTTCTTAAGATATCGACTTCCTCCGGCGCGCTCCCATTAATTATTTTCGTGGATAAACGTCACGAGAGAACCGAAGTCGCTCGGCCCCCGGTGTAAACTCCGCGGAAAAATATTTTCCAGCGCAGGTACACGCAACCAAACACCGGATAGCACGTATTCCGACGATATTTGATGTCTCAACCGGGAAATGTACTTGTTTGCTGTCGTGCAGAAAATTCGCAGTGGAATCACCCAACCTTTGTGCGGGGTCCGACTTTTCTCTCCTCTGCATACAAATTCCTGCGTAATATCCTGGTAATTGCCGAACAGCAGGATTTTATGCTAACTTACGAATCTGTGGAAGTATCCGAGTTGATGAAAATCGAATGAAACTTTATCCTCTGCCGGTGATAGAAAAACTTGACGAAAGTCACACAGAACTCCGCGTTCCACAAGCTTTCAAATATTTTTGCGCGAAGGGGTGGAACGTTATTAAAACTTTCTAGTAAAATCGTAAAATGAAAATTCCAGTTAGAATTGTAGTTATACATATATATATATAATTCGAGATGAGCATTCCCCGGCGAAAAAATTGCTACTCTTCTTCCGGATATTCCGATGGATGTAATTAACATTTCTGTCCGTTTTTAGTCTCGGATGTGGAACATTGGCCTGCGCTCAAAACGTGTAAATTCAATTTGAAATTCCTCATCACAGTGTCTTACATACTCATGTTCGACGACTCTTTTCACGACCTTAACGTCTGCGTGATACTCGACTTCGAATATAGATCCATCTTTGTACTTCAAGCTTGATTCAAGGATCAATCTTATACATTTATGATTGAAACAAGAGTTCGTGAACAATTTAACACAGTGAAAACATTATCAGAATTTAAGGACGTCGCGCGTTGTATTAAAATTGTCAACGAAAAAAAGAAATGTCTATGTGTTACTATTCCTTGCAATTGGCAGGAAAATTTTTATTTTGCATAAATATGTGTATAAAATATATTATAAAATAATTAAACCCGGTGACACCTTCCGCAATGGTCATCCAACATTTTCTTCCGACATCATTCACGAAATCTGCGTGATTTTTATTTACAGAAGATCCGAGGTCTGTGAAAATATTGCACGAATTTTCGCAGTGATGCAGCGCGGTGGTCCAGTTTTTCAAAGCTACTTTTCAATTCTATATTTTGTACGTGCTATCCGAAGGAGCGTCTTATCGATGAATCGAGTGGCGCAGAGTGAAAGAGAGGAGAGAGTCGATGCTTTTTAAGTGGATCGATTCTCGAGAGAGGTCAACGATACGAACGATAGCATAAACGGGGTTTCCCGTTCCCGGGAATATTCGATGTCGCGGTTCGAGTCTGTCCTCCCTCGGAAACAATCACGGGTCCAGATAGATCCGGAGAGGACAGATGGAATCGCATTCACGTCCCGACAATCTTCGCTTTTCACGGGGGCATTCATAAATCTTTACGCGGGTTTATTCCGGCTTTACTCGCCTCCTAGTCCCGATTAACCCCTCGGCCATTAGACCAGTGACAGGTGGGGGAGTAGTGGGGGGAGCAGGAACGATGTTTCTTTCACGAGACACATGCCCTGCCAAACTGCCTTTCCACGTGTACGACACGACGACACTCGCCGGAACGTTAGCGTTCGCCAAGGCAGCGGTCGATGCCCACGAATTATTGAGAGCACCGGCACGAATTTCGGGCTTCCCTCCTCTGTCTCTTTCTCTCCCTCTGCCCCCACTCTTGCTCGGTCCCTTTCTATTCTTCTCTTTTCGCGACAACGTTCAACGCCCTCGACGAAACTTTATTACTCTTAATTGGTTTTTTCTAGGAAACTTTTCTCAACATATTCCTGACATTTTTCTGATTAAAATGAGACCACACACTATAGTATCAGGTTGGATAAATCGATGTTAATCGAATATAATCCAAACATTATCCAAATCGTATCGTGTTTGGTAGGGATGGTATCAAGTACCTCGCAAACAGGTTCGAACTTTGATTGATTGAATTCGAACTCTCTATAAGTACTTCGAAAAACAGAAATTTTTTTTAACAGAATTTTGCAAGTGCTTTGGTAAACGGAAATAATACTTTCAAGTATATTCGAATCTTGGTCGAACAGATTCGAAACTTTCATGAATATCGTACCGGAAATTCTCTGATTTTTCTAATCATTATTTTTTTACCTTTAAAATCAATTATGTTGTCCTCTAATGCGTAATTTAATTCAACGTGTATATCTATAATTTCATAATCTATCGGAAATATTATTCTTAAATGGTTACGAATTTAATAAAGAAAGTGCTTAAAACCTACTGTATGCAGTTCTGATTTCTAAAATTCGAGAACTACTTGAGAAAGATTCGATTCCTTTCAACATCGAAGTACTTATAAGTATCTTCTCGAAACTAAGTTCTCATTCCGAGGTTCGATATCACAATCTTCACAACCTTCTTGTTATTTCTCTATTCCCTCGACAAATTGAGAAATCGCTCGAAATACAACAAAATATTATTGAATCAAATAGGACATGTTTCAAATAAAAATCATTAATTGCATAATTTTAATAAATACTTCTGTTCAAGAAGTGCATACAAGAAAATGCAAAGGAACTTATTGACAACCTACTATTTTGAGTTTCCAAATAATTAAAAATTGTTCACAATTAGGTCTCACCCATTTATAACAAAAATGGTTTCTGTCTATACCAATACAATTTTATTTGATTTAATGGTCTAATTCATGAATGTCGATTTTCAAATATTTGCCACTAGATTGTTGGTAATAACAGCATGTATAAACTAAGTTTATAGGTATTCAAATTTACCGCCAAGTATTGATTTAGAACGGTAGATCGTCGTATTCAAGCGTGTTTATATGTTTGGTGTTTTTCAATGTGTTCAATTTTCAAGTTAGTTACGAACACTTCAGTAGGTTTCAAACCAGCAAACGTTACATATCTATTTCAATGTCTTATTTGACATAATCAGAGTTATTATAGCATGTATGTATCAAAACCAATTTTCACAATGTTTATTACACATTATTTAAAATTATATTCACACACATATTTCCTATTTTTTTTGTTTGGAAGCAAATTTCCAACCTTTGATAAAGGTTCAAAACAGAACCGAAACGTCAGGAGTAAAGGTGTAAATCTTTTGCAAAATTGCTATATTGTATTAATGATCGAAACGTTAGCGCCGAAAACATTTTCAAATTGAATTAACATTTACGATCGATATTCTAAATAATTTTAAATAATTTTACCTACTATTTTGAATTTGCATTCTGTGCATTAATAAAATACGAAACGAACGTTGCTGACAAACTAATATACAGATCGATGTAGATAGAATAACGAACAATACAGACACCAGTTCGGATAATCGAAGTTCCACCGTATGTGGGTCGTCTGAGAGACAAGTCCGACAATTTCCATCGTCAAAGGCTGAAGTCTGAAGGCACGACGACGATGAGAAGCGTGAAATTTGACGGGCAGATGAAGAGGATAGTGGTTCGATCGTTGGCCCGATTTTCCCCGTTATTTTTCCGTTTTTCTCTATTTTTCCAGGCGGCGGCCGGCCGGCCGGAGTGAAAAGGGGATTTCATTTAAAGCGAGAAAGTTTCGCCGATAAAATCCGCGAGCCGTGGCCCGCCTCTTCGGAGGATTCTGTTTATACGTTTATGTCGGACGCGAGTGTTTGTTTGTTCCGGCGCGGAGTGGAGCCGAGCCGAGCGGAGCGGAGTTGAGCGGCCGCACTGTATTTGCACGGTCGACCAGACCGAATCAATTTCTGCTTTTGGTTTCAGTGTCCACGTACGATGGCGAACAATTAAACTTGACGAAGATCACGCGCAACGAAATGGGCGCGTACCTCTGCATCGCGACCAATGGTGTGCCGCCAACAGTCAGCAAGAGGATCACCGTCGACGTCGAATGTGAGTGGATTTCCAGATAACTATTATCATTCCGGCCGCGCGCGTACCGAGCCTCGTACACCGACATATCTTGCATTTTTAATTTACCGGTGCAGCGAGCGCGTTCTCGGAACGACGAAAGTCGTGCGCGGTTTTCCATTTGCAATATTGCTCATCGACCGAGCCGATGTTGTTGTTGAATCAAACTCGATGAGGTACAAAAATTTTGCAACGAGCCCTGAAAATTTCGGTGATTTCCGACCGACAAGGAGAGGTTTCTTCATTGAATTCATCAAATTCAAGCATTACTCTAAGAAAAGATGATTTTTATAATCTTCAACACTAAGCACCGGTCAAATTCACCGGTTCCAGGCGTATTATTCTACAATTATAGAAGTTATAAATTACACTGTCCAATAAATTTCAACTTTTTTTTTGTATTCCGATTCCCGCTATGCGATTCTTCCCGCCAGAAGAATCTTCTGGTGATTCTCGCGCTGATTCCGAATATGTCCTTAATTTTTCTCCTAGACGTACAGTTTTTGAGAAAATTGAGTTTAAAGAAAAGACATATTTTTCAACATTGAATAAATATTGTGATGTTATTATAAAAGATATTGAATTGTTCTTTACAGGAAAAGATTCTGTAGACTTTCCCGAATACAGTGATATCCAATATTAATAGATTATGATTGTTTAAACATGTTTGAGCAATCATTAAAGACGGAGAGTCACCACTTTTGCACCAACTTTTGCGGATATTTTTGAATTTATCTAAAAAAATAAGGGTCGAGCGGAAAATCTAATTATACCACACAATGGAACAGACTTTTATCTTGAGGAACCACCCTTTCAAGTTTGCGTGGTCGACGTTTTTTTCGAACCAAAAAGCAAAATATCTTCTGCCGCCAGTGGCGCTCACCTCTAGAACGGGCGTTCGCACACTGGAACCTTTCGTCCAAATCGGAGACAAAATCAAAGAACTTTTGATAGAAATGAGGTAGAGCGATGAAATTTTTTAAAAATTATAGCTGAAACTTGGCAGAATATGGGAAAAATAGGGAGATTATGGTACGAACGTTTTAGAAACTTGAGAAGATTCGTTAAACTCTCACAATTTCAAGAAAATTGTGGTTTTTTCAATAACACGGGCGGAAAAAATTTTTTATTAACATGCTGCAGATCATTTCCTGTAGATTTTTTCACGATGATTTTAAATCTGGTCTCAAAATTTGTCTACGACCTCAGGATTTTACAAGAAATCGATTTTTGTGAACGAATTTTTTCAAGGTTATAAAACGTTCGTACCATAATCTTCCTATTTTTCCCATATTCTGCCAAGTTTCAGCTATAATTTTAAAAAAATTTCATCGCTCTACCTCATTTCTATCGAAAGTTCTTTGATTTTGTCTCCGATTTGGACGAAAGGTCCCACTGTGCGCCGTATCCCGTGGAACGCCTGTTCTAGTGGCAGAGTTGGGCAAATTTTATTTCGAATAACGAATAAATCCCAGGATTAATTCGAGAATAACGAATTACGATTTTATTCGCTGAGAAATTATTCGTAGCTTACGAATAACGCTTTATTCGTTATTCGTTAGTCACGAATAAATCTCGGGACTTTTATTCGTTATTCGTTATTCTAAATGACGGCAGCGAATAAGAATAAAGGCCGAGAATAAGCGCAGTCGGCGGCGGGCCGCTTTTAAAGTAGGAACCCGACGTCGACACTCGACACTCGACACTCGGGGCCCTGAGTCGTCAGCGCGATGTCATTCGATGCCTTTATTCGCTCGCTGGCTTATTCGAATAAATTTTTATTCGCTGGTTTATTCGAATAAATTTTTATTCGCTGGTTTATTCGAATAAATTTTTATTCGCTGGGTTATTCGAACAAACATTCATTCGAATAAAGATTTATTCGAATAAAAATTCATTCGAATAAAGATGTATTCGAATAAAGATTTATTCGAATAAAAATTTATTCGAATAAAGATTTATCCGAACTTCTCTTCGATTAAAATTTTATTTGTAATTTTTATTCGCTGGGAATTCGAAAGAAATTTCATTCGAATAATGCCCAACTCTAGTGGTAAGCGCCACTGGCGGCAACTAATTTCTTGCGAAGATATTTTGCTTTCTGGTTCGAAAAAAACGTCGACCACGCAAACTTTGAAAGGGTGGTTTCTCAAGATAAAAGTCTGCTCTTTCGCGTAGTATAGTTCGATTTCCCGCTGGACACTTACGTTTTGAGATAAATTCAAAAATGTCGTCAGAAATTGGTGCAAAAGTGGTGTCTCTCCGTCTTTAATAATCATTTAAACATGTTTAAACAATCATACTGTATTAATATTGAATATCACTGAATTTGAGAAGTTGGGACTGTAAAGAACAATCAATATCATTTATAATATCATCACAATATTTGTTCAATGTTGAAAAATATGTCTTTTTTAAAACTCAATTTTCTCAAAAACTGTACGCCTAGGAAAAAAAATTAAGGACAGATTTGGAATCAGTTCTAAAAACTCTATAAGAATCGTATAGTGGGAATCGAAATACTTTTTGGCTGTTGGACAGTGTTATCGTTATCTGGGGCGCTGAAATGATTAAATATCTTTAAATTCCAATCGAGCATCCAAATTTTACATGAAGAATTGTTCTCGATCGCTCTTTTTTGAAAATTGAATAATGTTCTCGGAGCCACGGTTCGATCAAATACTACACTAAATAGCTATTTTGTAATACTCGTGCGTTTTGAATCTGTTACGTCACGGATTACAGATTTAAAACGCACGAGTATTACAAAATAGCTATTTAGTGTAGTATTTGATCGAACCGTGGCGCCGAGAACATTATTCAATTATCCAAATATTACGGTTGGAAATTTTGGTAATATAATTCTTCCCACACGCGGGATGAAACAATCATCGGGGCGTGGATCGCGAACACTGAGGAAACATCGAGTGAAACGAAGAGTGCGATTCGACCGTGATCGAGTTCTGGATTATCGGCGTGGACGGGGGAAGCGAGGTATTGTTTAAATTTCATTCGTCGAATTGCAGCCGACGCGGCGCGACTCGCGCGACGGTGGCCGGGTGGTCGTGTAGGATTCGTCGAGGGGTAGAAAAGAGTAGGATACGAGGGTGGCAGGGAAACGGCGGGCAGATGCGCCGTTAGGAAAACCCGAGGGAAATACCGGTAGCTCCGCGGGCGCGTCCCGCCGCTTCTGGTCATTTTTCCCTTTTATGCGTTCCATTCGTTCGCGTCACTTGGCACACTGGCGTGTGCGTGCCGAGGAACCGGCGGGCCCTGGGACAGGTCGAATAGTGTCCTTTGAATATTTAGAGGAGCGCAGACATATTTTATTTAGCCCCGGCAAGAAAACACTGGCCGCCCGACTCGCTCCCTCGAAACGCTCCAACATTTTTGTTGTTTCCCTCTGCCTGCCGCTCTTCTCCTCCCAGCACCCCTCGCACGCCTCTGAATAATTTTTATCTGTTCCCGGATGTGACGGGGCTCTTCTGTCTCCGAGGATCCGCTCACCTCTCGAGAGCGTCGTTCCCGCAGCCGAAACGTAATTATCGCGGAGTAGAACGCCGTGCGTTCTCTCAATCGGACCGAATAATTGCAATCAGAATTAATTAATCAACGCTATAGGAAACCGACGCGGCGGCAAGGAGACGCCGTTCACCACAACCCCAGGCCTCCTAACTCGCGCGCGTCTTCAGCGTGATGCGCTTCCGACGAACGCGCTCACGTTTTCATCAAGTCCGAAATGTTCCGGTGAAAAACAGTCGGCGGACGCGACCCCGCCCTCGAGCAGCTTTTCCGCCAATCCTACAGCATTATTCCAGTATTTTTTATGTTAATATTTCGAGGATTAAATCCCATCAAAGTTGAAGCATTTGCATAAATCCGTAAATCCTCTGCCGCTTGGGTCAGTGTACAGTACCGAAATGAAATTTTCCGGGCGGAGTTGTAGACGCGCGCTGGCAGAACGCGTCTGCGTGGAATAAAATATTCGTGGATGAAATTAACGGAACACAAGTTACCGTGTTAATAATTTAATCGAGGATCAAATGCGGATTCTTCGGAATTAGCAATTTTGTTTTGCTGCGTCAGAAGTGTGGGGATCGTTTAACGTATAATAAAATCTCATTGCGTATTCGATGCTTTCGCGTTAATGAGCGTAACGTGGAAGAATATGTATAGTATTGCGTAATAGGATTATGTTTTCCTGGGATAATGAACAATAAGCTGTTCGAACGGTGCACGAGGGATAAAAGGGCTTGATCGTATTGTCTGACCACAAATGACAGAATCTACTTCAACACACCAATCGGAATATGAAAGAGGAGACAGATGACAAAAATTTTGCAGTCAGGCACATCGAAATTCTTATGCAGTGAGTGTAAAAAGTACGCCCTTTAAAATGGAATAACTTTTTTATAATCTATTAGAAGCATTGGTTTACGAAATGATAAGCAAGAAACATTTTCCAGAAATTATAATTTACAAGGTTACATACAAGAATGACGCAGGCATTTTTTTAAACTGTTTTAATTGGACTCTTAAAGTAAATTTAAAATATATATTTTGTTGATCTATAGTAATTACACACATGCTGAACATTTCATCGATATCGATTAACATACACACGAGCTACAAGCGCTTAAAAATGGCGAAAATCGTAGTTTTACACGACTCTTGATCTTCAAAGACAGTTTCTGCTTAAAATCCACAGAATCATACATCTTTCGATGCATGTCGTTTTTTTCTGCGTCAACCGATTTCGATGAAATCTTTAGCACGTGTATATAAGTAACATAGATCTACAAAACATATATTTTAAATTTTATTAAGAGCCCAAATAGAAAATTTTAAAAAATGCCATTTTTATTTTTGCATGTAACCTCATAAATTATAATTATTTGGAACATCTTTTGTGTATATCATTTCGTAAACCAATGCTTCTAATTAATTTTAAAAAATCAGGTCTTTTGCTACAATTATAAAAAAGTTATTCTATTTTAAATGGTGTACGAATACTCTAATGCGTCAACCGATTTCGATGAAATTTTCAGTGTGTGTATAACTAACATAGATCTACAAAACATATATTTTAAATTTTCATTAAGGGCCCAAATAAAAAAATTTTTAACTATGAATCGGGAAGTTAAAAATACCTTTTTTATTTTTGCATGTAACCACCTTATAAATTATAATTATTTGGAAAATCTTGTTTTCATATCGTTTCGTAAACCAATGCTTCCAATTAATAATAAAAAATCAGGTCTTTTGGTATAATTAATATAAAAGTTGTTCTATTTTAAAGGGTGTATGAATACTTCTTACACTCACCGTTGCTAAAACACGTTCGTATTTAGAATAAAAGTAACAGTCATTTTTTGTTTTTTATACTTCAAACAATCTTCACTAGTCATGTTAGAAAGATTAAAAGAATTTAGTTAATACATATTATCCTCAGCTTCTCAGATTCATTAAAGAAAGAAACTTCAGTAATTATTTACAAAAGCACTGCGTACTCCGATTTTGATCAAATTTAAATATGTTATGCAGCAACACATTCTAAACAACTTTTTCCTTTTCCAATACAGTGGGGTCGCTTTTAATTTTTGAGATATTTGCAAAAAACTGTCGCGAATACTCTATTGAATTTTTCGTATTCTTGCACACTCCGCAGCAACGTAAGCCTGTTCCGGTGCGCCGTTTGTTTATATTTTGACGCTGTAGAGATGAGGGAGAAACCAGGGGGCGGAAAGGGCCGGCCTGACACCACACACACCCACTCAGTGTTTCACACGCACCCAGTGTTTCTAAATTATACTCTAGATTCTTACGTATTTTGACGTGCTGATTACGAATATAATAGTGAAAATTGGTGCAAATGTTAACTTCATAATGGAAACCTTCTTTTGAGACACACTGGATGCATGTGAAACACTGTATTAGGACTGGGTTAGAAATGGATTACGACTGAGTTAGGATGTATGCTGTATTGGTCTCAGTTGATTTTATATTGTATAATGTGAGAACCTTCTTTTTAGAAACACTGGGTCCGTGTTAAGCACTGCGTGGGTGTGTGTGTGTGGTATTGTTGCTTCTCATCTCCACAATGTGTTTACAAACAAAAAATAAACAAATGGGTGCGTGAACAGGTTTACGTTGCTGCGGAGCGTGCAAGAATACGAAAAATTCAATAGAGTATTCGCGACAGTTTTTTGCAAATATCTCGAAAACTAAAAGCGACCCCCCTATATTGGAAAAGGAAAAAGTTGTTCAAAATGTCGAAATCTATAACATATTTAAATTTGATCAAAATCGGAGTACGCAGTGCTTATGTAAATAATTACCGAAACTTCTTGTAAATTAGCCAGACAATTTTTATTTTGCATAAAGATTCGCAGACTAAACTTTGTTAATTTTAAGAATTGGGTGTAGGATTTTGCGTGCATGTTTCTAAAGATTCTTTAAGAAAATTTTGATAAAATCGACAGTCCTCAAAGGGGAACACCTCGGCAACTATTCGGTCCACGGACGTCCTGTTCCTCGATTAGGTTAATTCCGACATCGTCGATAAGTTCGCGGAGCGCTGAGGCCGGGAATAAAGGTCGGTTCGCAGGATGAAGGAGGTCCGGTGTCGGGTAGACGTGGATAGAGTCGATGGCGGGAAATGAAGAGAAGTATGCGTTAATTAGGGTCGGCGCAGGCAATTTGTGGATTTGCGGCGAGCCCGGCGCATACCGGCGCGAGCTGCGCTCGAGTATGGTTGCCGCGGGCCTTGTTGTTCGTCTATGGTTAACCCCTCGCGTTCACTAGACGGTTTCGTTCTCGTCGCGTTTAGGCTCGCTGCGACTTTTTGCCCGATTAATTGCGGGAATGAATATCTATCGCAGGCTTTCCGACATAAGCTGTGTCGCTCGCCAAAGTTCTCGCGTCGTTTCGGTATTACCGTCTGTAGTAGTTTACACAGAATCATTGTGGGCCTTTGACTCCTGACGAAGCCAACTACGACCGAAAAGCTGCAAAAACTTTCCTATTCATCACGGCTTGGGTCGGAAAATTGCATATAAGGGTAGAGTTATAGTGGAGCGGTGAGCATCGATGATAGCGGCGCACAGTGGTAAAATGTCTAATTCTAGCTGGACAAAAATAATTTTTCTCAATTATTGAAAAACATATTTAATTGAGAAAATATATTATTAGACATACTGAACTAAATAATTCTAACATTATATCTCATTATTTCCATTTTTTATCCATTAACAACTAGTTGAATGTTCCGAAACTGCGGTGAATTTTTGTGTCGTGCATTGAAAAATGAAAAGTAAGTACATATTAAACTAATTTATATTTTCTCGTTTTAGTTTAAAACTAAAAGGAGGAAGTAAATAAAATAAACTATAATCGAAAGCGTTTCTTTTATGAATGAGTTAATAAAGTGAGATTATACTTTGACTCAAGCATACTCAAGCTGCAATATTTTTGTATATTTGATCTATATGAATTACCTAACAATGTCGAAGAAAAACTAGCTGCTTCAACCTGCTACTTATTGAGAAATCCGGTCCGATTAGATCGCTTAATTATAGTTTGTAATACAAATATTATATGTAATTAAGTTACTGTAATTATAATTTTTGAAAAGAGTAATCATATTAAAGTAATTTTCTTATATTCACAGACTTTACCTTCTATAAGTCAGAAATATATAAATATAAGAAAAATATCCGTTTGTTATCATTTTTATGTTCAATTCCTTTATAACAAAAAAATAAATGTCATAATAGGAATTATCAAGTATCAAGAGGACATAAATTATTCAAAAATAATTTTGTCCACCTAAAATCGAAACATTTACCACTGTGCGGCGCGGTGAAAACAAACCAACATTCGTGGCAACATCTCGACACATACTAAGGAAAAAGTACATATGTATTTTCTTTGTTTTTCTTTTTTTTTCACCGCACAGCTCACCTCGCTGCTTCACTATAACTCTACCTTAACTATGAAAACACGAGAACGCGCCGAATCTGCCATTAATTTAGGAAATTCGGATGCTCGATTAGTAATTATTAGAATGCGGATTTGATGCGTTCATAACAAAAGTGACTAGATGTGAAAACATTTACGGAATCGAAAATCTTGCTGCATTACCTCAAGCTTATTAAAACTATTGGAAAAAGACATAAATGGCATGCAGCTCCTGTGCCTTGCAAGTGGTGCACACAGCTTGCATTTTCCATAAAAATCCGCAGTCTAGTAATTGTAAGAGGTCGTAGAAGACAACGCAGTTTTAATGTGGGGATTATTATTACGCGAAGTTTTATTTGCTAGTATTTAAATAACTGCACTTTGTCGCGTTCCATCTTCAATCCAGAGTTGGGCAAAAATTTAATCAACGATTGACGATTAACTTCATCAATCGATTGAATCAATCGCCGATTTTTCGACGATTTCTTCATTTAATCAACGATTGACGATTAACTTCATCAATCGATTGAATCAATCGCCGATTTTTCGACGATTTCTTCATTTAATCAACGATTGACGATTAACTTCATCAATCGATTGAATCAATCGCCGATTTTTCGACGATTTATTTCTTTAATCGTACACATTAATCAATCAATCATGATTAAAATTTTAATCGATTAATGCCCAACTCTGCTTCAATCCTAAGGAAAAGTACCACACTTCACAAGTGTCCAGGTTTCAAAATGACGCATCAATTATTCAAATACCTGAACCGGATTATTGCCACTGTCACGTCCGGTGGTTCAGCCATCATTAATAATTAAATATAATCAATGATGCATAACATATACCTTTTTAATTTCTATGTTTAATCTAATAATGTTGTACGAGAAACAAAACATGAAATACTATTGTTAATAATCAATGTCGAACTATCGTATAATACACCAACGCAAACATCGCAATCGAGTTTTGATCCTGGAACTAGCATACCCCGCAGTTCTTCAGATTTTGACAATTCTGACAATTTCGGAGAATAACTATAGTGTCGTTAACAAAATGATCCGCGAAATAAAAATTGAATGGGTGCCGCTGAGTGTCGCGAACAGGAATGATCATTTTCCGTGGAAACTGTGGCGGGATCGCGCGGCAGGTGGAAGTCGGTAAAAAATCCGATAACGGAATAATCCTTTCGCGGAGTGCGGACGAGGGTTGTATCGCGTTTTCATCAGCCGGAGATCATGCAATTCGACTTTAGCCGGGACGATTGCAGCACGCTCGCCTAATCCGAGGTTCGGGCCCGGCAAAGTTTCCGGGCGAGTTTCTGTTTATTCCGGTCGAATTAAACTGCGGACAGAGCATGGTTATTTTCCGCGGCGCGAGGCATCCGGGCACGGTATTTACATTTGATCAATTCCGGACGAACGAGAGGACACCGAGAGAGCTCCCCGTGGCGTGGCACTGGCTCCAGCGTGGCTCACGTTAGAAAGAAACTTCGAGCCCCGATGGAGGAAAGTTTTTCGACGTGGGGCGCTGCTGCTTGATAGTCGTCGTTCGGCACACCGATGAACCCGACCCCCCCGGCCCCCGTCCCGGTCGCACGAGTCGGAAAATTGTTCCGAAGCAACTCTATTTGCCGGCGAACCGGGCAGAGATGGCGCGATTATGTTAAACGACCAACCGTTAGCGTACCTCCGGCAACTTCCAGTTTCGTTTCGCCCCCGTCAAGTGTCGCGGACATTCGTCTGATCGATGCTCGACTCGATGCCAATTCGGCTCAACTAGGACTTCTGTCGGAGAGGCCCCGTCGAAAACCGGAGAACTCCACCCAACTCCACTAACATTTTTAATGCTAAAATCCAGTTGCAGATTTTTCGTTTCATACAAATTCGACTTCTATTGGAAAGACGATGTCAAACGCGAATTTCGCATCTGCGAACAATTTTTAGCTGTAAAGACCGGCTTCGATTTTTTCGTTTTACGACTATTGAAATTGTAAAGCCATGACTTTTATCGGAGGGATGGTGTAAAGCGCGAATTTTCGCATCTGGAAATGACTTTTAAAGGTAAAGAGTGGTTTCGGATTTTTCGATTTACCACCGCTGGAGTTGCAAAGGTTTCACTTTTATTGGGAGAAACATGTCGAACGCGCGAATTTTTGCAGCCGGTCACATAATGTTTGTTTCGCAACTAAGGTGAAGTGCCCTAAGTCTGGACAGTCCAAAAGTGATACCTAAATCTGGACAATTGAATTTTCATAGTAAAATCAGTAATTAAGAGATTAAATAATTATATTATATATTCTGAGGCCTTAGCTACAAGTAGGTGTGAATATTACTTCATTAAGACATCAATTGAAATTTAAAAATGAATTCAAAGTTCATCTGCAAACAGTATACAAAATAGTCTATTTACATGCGAATCATGTGCATTTATAGTTCGAACTTCTGTTAGAAAAAAAGATATAATTTAAGCCCTCAGACAAAAAATAATTATCACGCATAATAATATTGATATTTTAAAATAAATTGGCAATCAAACTTAACATAAATAATAATTAATAATCCAAATATTAGATGTCCAAGATTAGGACTGTTTTCAAATATAAGTACTCCATACTGGGACGCGATGACAGTAGCTGTCCCACTCTGAGCTTATACGCAATGTGCTTACGCCTGAAGCCGGACACGTGTTTGTGAATAAAATCAACGCATTGTTTGCAAATTATTTAACTACATGTACGTATAATTAGTCTTCTATTAGCTTGAATAACGTATGTAGAAAATGTATTCCCGTTGTGACGTTATTAATACTTTATGTTTACATCTTAAATCTATCAATATTACTACCTAACCTTAAAAGTTGTATTATGACAAGTTTTATTAAAACAGTAAATGAAAATAAATATATATTTGGTTAAATAATACAATACTATAATCTATGATAAGAATACTACATATTACGTAAAGCATCTTCTATTCGTCATGCGCAACAGCGCCACCAACCAACGTTTTAGGTTATGTTCGCGCGATCAACTCGTAAATTGAATTTGTCCCGATATAGGCTTTACTTCTGTCCAGGTACTAGCTTAGATTGGATTTAATATGTCCAACTATAGGTTTGAATTATTCTTGTTAATACAATTAAGATATTAACCTAAACAATGATTTTTAACTTCCCGATTTTATAGGGAAGTTATTGTAATTTTATTTTAAATTACTTTACAATCTCTGAACTGAATGTTAAAACTCTTAAGAAATTGTTTTTGTTTATTTAAAGTGATAGAATTTAAAATAGAAAAACATGCTGTCCAGGCATAGGGCACTTCACCTTATTGAAATTGTATAGGCGGATCGATCTCAAAAATTGATCGTGGTGTGCGAGGCTCTAGATTCTGATCGATCGGTAGACTGCGGATTTGTATGCATTTGTAATCAAAATGAATACATGCAATTTAATGTTCATTGTAATCGAATGCAAAGAATTTTTGCTTCCGCATAAAAATTCGCAGTCTATAAATCAGCATCCCTGTCTCGCGATCGAGCAGGACAACAGGGGAGAGTTGTTAAGTGCTAACCTTGGTTAATTAATGTTAAAGTTTCGCCGATGATCTTCGTACCTAATCAGCTGGTGGGCGCGCCAGCTGGCACCAACGTCACTATCGACTGCCAGACAGAGGCTTATCCAAGGGCGATGAGCTACTGGTACATCGATAAGGAGATGATACTCTCGAACAATAAGTTCAAGACGATCTTCACGGAGAACAGTTACAGGACGAACATGAAGCTCACCATTAACAACGTGCAGGCTGGCGACTTCGGGAACTATCGTTGCATCAGCAAGAACTCGCTGGGCGAGACCGAGGGCTCGATTAGGTTGTACGGTAAGATGATGAACGATCGCCGGCCATGGTTACCTACACCCGGTTTCTCAGCAGTTTTCCCTTTGCAAATCCCCCATTAACCGGCCGCCGGAATCAACCGAATTGTTTAACATCTCTTCCCATTCAGTTATAATATCGTTCCATGCGCCTATTTTCAGGCTATCGTTGTGCGATCACAACTCTTTGCTGTCCCGAATACGCGACGTCCCTCGTCAGCTTCAAATGAACACTCGAAGATATCTAAACGTCAAAATCAAGACAATATTTATATTCTAAACGATTTTTCATTTTATGCAAATGAAATTGTAATTTAACAATTCATTAACCATTAATTGGTATATCGTACTGGGGTCTCTCATAACCTCAACGAAAGTTCTGTACACTTGCTTTCGCTACTGTATTATACGAAAATTGCAAACATTAACATTTTTTATTAATATTCTTCCAATTATTCGATTAACATTATTTAACTTCTTTAGAATATTTGGATTATTTAGTCTGAAATAATAGTATACTTGAAAGTATCTGAAACATTTATACGAAATTTTAGAAAGGTTCTAGGATGATACTTTATAATCTGATTTTATTATTATTGGCGCATATTAGTATTGGCGCCTTAGGGTCGCCATTAGAGTAAGGATTCATTGTAGCTGGTTCCAAATGAAGAATCGCGAAGCTCGTGAATGGATTGGGGATTTTACGCATTCGTGACAAAAATGAATAGATCAGAAGTAGACAAGGTGAAAATATCTGAGACATTTGAAAGTCTACTATTTCCAATCCACTGAAATGATTATGCGAAATAAATGTCTATGTATAAAAATTGCACATAAAAATTCGCAGTCTATTCATAAATTGGTGGAAAAATCATTGATGGAACCTAAATCGTGGTCTCTGATCTTCTAAAGTTCGATCTGTCCTTATCGGCTATGCAACCGTGACAGTGCGCGACCATAGTTTGTAGCGAGTAGGCTCAAATGGTGAAGAGAGTTCAGAGCGTATAATTTTTGTTTCAGAAATTCTGAAGCCGTCCGCGGCGCCGAAGGCCACGGAGATCAAGAGCAGCGCCAACAAAGAAGGTGAGAGAGCCTCGTTGAATATCATTTCGCACAGCTCCAGCCCCGAAATCGATCATCTCTCGCTTCCCTCTTCGGAACGAACGCTCGTTAGCTCGCCGGCTCTCCACGGTTTTATTTCCAAAAATCGACTATAGCTCGCGCGGTTTAGTGGATTGAGGGAAATAGAGAAAGAGAGAGATAGAAAAGAGAGAGAAAGAGAGTGAGAAAGAGAGAGAGAAAGAGAAAGAGAGAGAGCAGGTGGGCGCCACGAAGAAAAACAACGCGGAAATTACACAGCTGAGCGAACGGCCGGAGCCGAGCTCGTTTCCCAACGGGAGAACCGGTTTCGAGAAGAGGGAACGGTGGAAAAGTTCGCGACCATGAATCAGCCTTTTATCGCGCTCCTCGAACGATTATTAAACGCCACACGGGATGGAATAATTCCGCGAAAGATCGACCCGTTTGCCGGTCCAACGCAAACAATTCTCTCGTCGTATCGATTCGTCTCGCGCCTGTTCCGAACGACCGACGATCTTCGTTCCAGAACAAACGTTCACAGCTCTCTCTCTCTCGCATTTTTGCTAAATATCTCCGCAATTCGAACATCACTTTGTTCCCTTCTTTAAAAGTCCCTCAAAGCGGTTTTGAACGTCAGGTATATTCCCGTCTTTGCAGCGAAAAAATCTAAAGATCCGAATGAAATGAACGCCCCACTCTCTTGGTCCACTATTTAATTAATTAGGAGATGCAGTCCGCGTTATCCTTTGCGCGAAAGATTCCCGGAAACATTCAAAAGATTCTTGTTTGTTCGTTGGATATGATCGGCAGACCGTGCTGGGAGGTCTTTGAAAGTTTCCATTCCCGTAGATTAATTTGTGAAAATGATTTCTTAGTTTCTTCATTTTCTTCGAGAAATACCTTGGCCGTTTGCGAAATTAACGTATCTACACAGCCTATTGGCAGGCTAACACTACGGAGCCTTACAAAAATATCCAGATTAAATTTATTTGAACTTTCCGCGGTTCATATTCGAATATCTGCGCTATTAAGTATATTTATTTAATCATTTACCACGAAAGCATCGTTATAATTTCAATATTTGCGAAATAAAAAATCTGTAGCCGGTCATTCGATCGGTGGTGATAGGTTTAGTGCTAATATCTGATCTGCAGTCATTATCAGAAGCCCAAAAAATCTGCAGTCTAAACTTCTTGGATCCTTTCCAACTGTTTTCTTTCGCGGCACTTGATGTTTAGACTACAATTAATGTTATCGGCGCACTGGTTCGATCAATTGGAAAATAAGCAAATTTGCAAAAATGTCACATGAAATTTAATTCAACGTTTCGGTCTCAATTTAGACCATTTTCAAGAATCGAAAATTTCCGTATTGCGTGTGCTTATAAAACAAAAAAGTATTAATTTAAATTCTTAAAGGTTATGGAACAACATGTTGGTTCCATGCGGACTGCATTCGATTCTTGAAAATGGTCTAAATTGAGGCCGAAACGTTGAATGAAATTTCATGTGATATTTTTGCAAATTTGCTTATTTTCCAATTGATCGAACCAGTGCGCCGATAACATTAATTGTAGCGTAAACAATTGTCGATCGAGATTCAGAGAACTGTTACTTGACGTTTAGTATTCAAATCTTTCCTAAAAAAATCAGTGCGATTCGCCTGGATCTGGATCCGTCTCGAGGGTAGGAGCACTTTAGGGGATCCTGGGCCCGGGAACGTAATCTTTACATGACTCGGGGCCGAACGACGGTATGTGCTCGCACATTGGCCGGTGTATTATTAAAGCAGCACGAATAAGTTGGGCGGATGCCTAGGTCAGGTCCCTGTGGCTCTGGCCCCGGTGTTCTCGCAGCGAAACCAATCTCAATACGCTGCATTATTAACGCCATACAAGGCTCGGCCGCGACCGTATTACCGCCATTAAGCTTCGCAATTTTACCTAACCGCCTCACCTGCCCGGATTATTGTAACATCGTACCCTTCGCTGCGCCACCCTCTCACTCTCTTACGTTACCTTCCATCGAGTAATTGTGACCAGCCGGATTTTCACTTGGGACAAGATCCGAAAAGTTGCCGAACAACCTGGCTGGTGCTGCACCTTCCGGGCAAGTTCAATTGTTCGATAGATGCAATTTTAAAGTGCTCGGTAGGGATGGGATCAAGTACCTCACAAACAGGTTCGAACCTTGATTGATGGAATTCGAACTCTCTGTAAGTACTTCGAAAAAAAAAATAGTACTCCCAAGTATACTCGAACCTTTGCCAGACAGTTTCGAACCCTTTACAAGTACTGTGGTAAATGTAAATAATACTTGCAAGTATACTCGAATCTTGGTCGAACAGTTTCGAAACTTTCGAAATTTTTTCTTGCACGCTCCGTGGCAACGTAAGGCTGTTCCGGCGCGGCGTCTGTTTATTTTTTTTTATAAACACGCTGTGCAGATGAGAGAGAAAACGGAGTCTCATAATTTTACATGCTTCTGCCGATGATTGTAGTTTGGAATGCACTTTGCGACAAAAACTGATATATTATATCGAACATTATCTACGTGATGTCGAGATCAATCATTTGTATATGTTAACTGCATTATTGGATCCACGATTCAAAACATTAGCTTTCTCTAAAGATGAATCTATCCCTCGAGCACGGGATGCCTTGACTGATATAGCCACTAATTATATTAATAATGATAATTCATCTACGCCATGTGATAGTTCACAGACGCAGATGTCCGAAAATCGGCACAATAGCGAATTATCAATTTGGTCATCCTTTGACAATGAAATAGCAATTACAAATAATACGATACCCATCTGATCGTCTGCTGTGTTAGAAATGGAAAATTATCTAAAATCACAATATTTAGAACGCAAAGAAGACCCGTTATTATTTTGGTGTGAAAATGCAATCAAGTAACCCATTTTATCAAAAATTGCACGTGACTATCTTTGTATAATGGCCACTTCTGTACCTTCAGAAAGAATTTTTTCAAAAGCAGGAAATATCATGGATAAAAAAAGAAATAGGATAAAACCAAGTATTGTAAATGAAATATTATTCTTAAATAGTTACGAATTTAATAAAGAAGGTGCTTAAAACCTACTACATATGCAGTTTTGATTTCCAAGATTCGAGTACTACTTGTGAAAGTTTCGATTACTTTCAACATCGAAGTACTTATAAGTATCTTTTCGAAACTTGTTTGTACTCATTCCGAGGTTCGATAACTACTTGTATACAATGAATACTTTTCAAGTATAATCATTGAAACTTTTATTGCTTTTAGGTAGTAATCGAAACCCATGAAATGAAACTTGGTTATTGAACTTGACTCGGATTCGTGAGTACATATTGAACTTGATCCCATCCCTAGTGCTCGGTTATTATTCTCGCGAAATAAAGCTATTCGAGGCTACGGTCTCGGATGTTTTTAGCTGTGGCACTTCATTCCTGAATTCCGTAGATCGCATATCGTTCCTTTTCTAGTTTGTCACCACCTTGAACGCCGCTTCTATAACATGAATATTTGCGCAGTTCAATTCTTCTTTCGCTGAAGGAAGTCGCTTTCATTTTACACAATCTTTGATTATGCATGAGGTTTATCCTCTCTCGTGTCAATCTGACACAGTTTCCTTTGCGTCTTGACAAACAGTATGTGGCGTACATCATTTTCTTCACCAATGCGTAATAAATAAATGTATTTGAACCCCATCTCATCTAACCTCGTTCCTTCGAATGAAGTAATTCAGAAATATGTTAGTATTCATTTTTCCGCAATGCTAACCTTTTACGATTGCATCAATTTGATACCAAAGAACAAACTGAGTTAAGAGAATGAACGAGATACTTTATATCGATCTAAATCTAACTAGCCCAGAAAAATCGAGCTGAGAAAACTGTTAGATAAAATCAGTGAGGTGACTCGATCTGGAAAGATCGAACTTTTAACGACAGTCGCCGCGCGGAAGTGAGTATCGAGGAGCAGGCGGTTAGTTAGCCGGCGATCTAATAATTCCGTATTAGACGAGACACTCATTAGCCAGCCTTTTGCTCGCACAAACACTTCGGGAATCGCTGAAGCGGGTTAGCAAACAGCGCTGCATGCACTACAATTAGGAATCAGCGGGAACGTTCTACACGTGCGACGGCCAATTATCATCGACTGATGTGTATCGAGCGCGTGTGTGTTACAGATAGAGGTTAGTACACATTCCTCGATCACGTACCGCGTTAATAGCGCAGAAACTTACGTTTCCAAGAACAAGCCAACCACGGTACCATGAATCGTTTGTATCAGGCCGCGGGAACAACGCGGGATTTCAAACTTGTAGCCATCGGCATTTAATCGCTCTGCTGTGACGCAGTATTCGAGTCATCTAGGAGATAACTGGTTTTTAAAATCCTGTAGTCTACGGGAAGCTGTTGTGAACGCATTCTTGCGAATTCAAGAATTACTGCACTGTGTAATATTAAAATTATCACGGTCTTACAAATTCTTCAGTCATCAAAGAACTCCATTTCTGTAAATGAAGAGGCGGTTTCACCTCCAAGAAGTATTTTATCTTGAGGTAGAAATAGTGCTCCAATTTAAGTACCATTTTCTAATTAGTCTAATTTTCTAAGTAGACTGTGTAATATCATAATCATCGCCGAGACAATTGTTTTGAAAATTCTTTAGCCATCAAGGAACTCTATTCCTGTAAATGAAGAAGCAGTTTCATCTCCAAGAAATATTCTCGACGTACAAAGCGGAAACATTGTTCCAAGTACCATTTTTACTGATTAGTCAGTCTGCTCTGTACAGTATTTTGAAAAAATTTTCAGTCATCGAAGAAAGTTCTGAGCAAAAATTACGCTTTTGACTCGTGATTCCTTTAAGAAGTTTGTTCCCCTCGATAAGTAGAACACGATGCAATCAATAAAAATTTTCCTTGAAAAAGTCGGTCAAGGTAATCCTTTTGCACAAAAATTTTTTTAGCAAATTTCGTCGATCCTAAGGTGTAGAATCACGCTGTAGCGGATGTTACACATAATTTGACAGCCTGTACATCAAGGTATATTTGGTAGGGTGATAATTAAGTTTGCAAAATGATTGGCTACCCATTTTCTCTCTCAGTGCCGGTGTACGCCCTGCGATTGGATTAACGGAGAAAAAGGTGCAAGACGGTCGCATAATGCATAGTGCGTCGCGTCGGGTACAGCTTTTATGCGACTGCAGTTTCGCGGTAATACGGTTGATGATTGACTGCCCGGATGCCGGGAAAGTTTCGCGGAACTAGCCGGTGGCTCGTGTTCGTCGTCTCGCCGCGCCGCGCCGGCTCGAAATCAATCTTAATATTAGCGAATTATTAATGACCCGGGCAGCAAGCGCCATAACTCACCAGCGGGGACGTTAAGCGCCACCGAACAGTTTCCAATGGGTCCGCCTTCGCCCTTATCTGGCTAGATAAGATTCGGGATGGCAGCGACACCCTCGAAATTTGATATATCGGAACACGCTCGCTAAATGGAACAGCGACATCGTTGAAACCTGAGGTGACCGCGCGCGCAACTAGAAAAGCAGATAATAAATCTTGCCGCGCGGAATTACGTGTATTTGCTGTGTTACACACGAGTTCGTCCAAACAATACTGCACTCGGACGCACAACGACAAAAGTTCCTGCACCGAATTATTCTCGCGCAGAATGCGAGCGAATGCTCCTGCAATTTCACAACATTTTAAACACCATTTCGCACCCCGGTAAGAATAGTGACGTAACATAAAAGTGCAGTCTTCTGAAAATAACTATTTTGAGAAAATTGTAAAATCTCAAACATCTTTAATCTTGCAGAAAAATATTTTTGGATGTAAATTCAATTAGGCTGTATAAAATGATATTATGGATGGACGCCTCCGTCAAATGCCACTACAAACAGAGTTGGGCAAATTTTATTTTAAATAATAAATAAATGTGTAATTTTAATTGCAAATAATAACTAAATCTTTTATTTAAATAAAAGTAATTTACATAATTCCAAAAGTGATCTATTTATTTTTCTTATTTGCAAATTAAAGATTATTTATTATTTGGGTTGAGATGGAAATCGAATAAGTAGTTTTTGGTATTCTCTTATTTCTTTTATTTTCTATACAGGGTGAGTCACCTAACGTTGCCACCTCAAATATCTTTGCTGTTTTTAAAGATACGTCAAATGTCTGAAGGACAAAGTTGAATGGTAAAATGGGGCTCACACGATACCAAGAAATGTTTGTTTTTATGTAATTTTTTTTAGAGATATGAAGGTCACCTTCATTTTTTTAAATAGAATGAGGAATTTTCTAATACATCAATCGATGCAGCTGGACATTCATCATAAAAATGTACTAACCTATGTATGTCGAAAAGTTAGTAGTTCAGGAGATATTTCAATTTAAATAATTCTAAAACACCATTACTGTCGTACTAAGATGTTAGCGTTTACTTACTTGTGTAAGTACAACGTGTCCTTTAGACATTTGATGTATCTTTAAAAACAACAAAGATATTTGAGGTGGCAACGTTAGGTGACTCACCCTGTATATGTTACGGTAAATGTGATTAATCCGGTGATTATGCATAATAACTGGTTATTATATATAATCACCACTAAGTTTGTAGGTTATTATACAGGGTGGGGCAATAACTATTAGCACCTCAGATATCTTCGAAACTACAAGTTCCACAGAAATATTTGCTGAAAACAAAATTGCACAGTACGAAAGGGGCCATCCGGTGACGATAATAGTTTTTTTGCAGGTGGACGTACTTCGGACATTTGAAGGTCACCTTCATTTTTTTAAATGGAATGAGATATTTTTTAATACATCAATCGATGCAGCGGGACATTTGTTATAAAAAAGTACTAACCTATGTATGTCGAAAAGTTAGTAGTTCAGGAGATATTTTAATTGAAATTACTCTAAAACACCATTACTGTCGTACTGAAACGTTAGCGTTTACTTACTTGTGTAACGTCTCAGTACGACAGTAATGGTGTTTTAGAGTTATTTAAATTGAAATATCTCCTGAACTACTAACTTTTCGACATACATAGGTTAGTACTTTTTTATAACAAATGTCCCGCTGCATCGATTGATGTATTAAAAAATATCTCATTCCATTTAAAAAAATGAAGGTGACCTTCAAATGTCCGAAGTACGTCCACCTGCAAAAAAACTATTATCGCCACCGGATGGCCCCTTTCGTACTGTGCAATTTTGTTTCAGCAAATATTTCTGTGAAACTTGTAGTTTCGAAGATATCTGAGGTGCTAATAGTTATTGCCCCACCCTGTATATAATCACCACTGATTATGCATAATAACCATTATACATAATCACCAATTTATTACATTTACCGTAACATATACCTACAACGAACACGTGCGCGTTTTTTGTCTGCTACAGCAACCTTTTCAGTCATACCGCCAGTGGTCGGGCTCGTCCGGAGGGCCCAGCTGCCTATAAAAAAATTTAATTGAATTTATCATTTGTCAATACAAATAATAATTGAAATTGTATTTGTAAATAACAATTAACTTTATGATTTTAAATAATTCATTTAGACTTGCTCAAATAATAGATAATTATTTTTGCTTTTTATTTGAATAGCCAAGTAACAAATAACTTGTTATTTAAATTTTTATTTATTTAAATACGTTTATTTATTGCCCAACACCGACTACAAATATGAACTAGCTCGAAAAGAGAACTGACATAGCTGCCCTCTAGTGGTTCGATCAGGCGTTACAGATATGAAATTTGCTTTCCAACTTCAAACTCGTTATTTTTTTAGCTGTGTCACTGTTCTCGCCGGGGTGCGATTTGTTTCGCTGCCTTCCTTCTTCCTTGTGTTCCTGCCTTCCTTCTTCCTTGTGTTCCTGCCTTCCTGTCAGTTGCTCGAGCAATTTTGCAAGCAATCGATGCAGAAAATGTGTCTTCTGCACAAAGATGCTCGTATATTACGATGCAATGGAACGGGCATTCTACTGTTCATCGACAACATTCTACGCCTGGAATATCATCGAAGTTATTAGATTCTGCTAAATCATTGCAAGATCACACCGCGAGGCAAACCATAACCCGGTTAAGAATATGATCGACTTCTGAACGGAGTTGTTAATGCCCTGTTGAAGTTAGTTCGAAGCTCTCGGGCCACGGGGAATAAATCGATTCAACGGTTCTTTGCGGTCCGAAACGGATGACGTGCCGCGAGACCCCGGGAACATTTTAATTTTCTATCGCGGACATTACATTGCCGGTGACCCAATTAGCCTTATTTAAAATTCAATTACCGGTGTCGCCGGGGCGCGGCTGAATCACGAATGCGGACGAGATTGCGTCGATCACGGGTTGCGCCACGATAGATTTCCAGCGGAATCGGAGCCGATCCGCGAGACCAAATCGACGATTTACAGCTCGCGCCGACGCGACGTCTGTTGTCGCGCGAGAGAGAGATCTGCCTGCCGCGCCGTCGGAGAGATCTTGACCGGGCTTCCAGTTTGCATAATGGATGCGTTTAACACGTTCGCTGCCATGTTACACGCTCCCTCCGATTGTACAGGCTGCACCAACATACGAGCTTGCGTTTGCGAACGCACGGACGTTCTGCAAAATAATTTTCAATCAAGCTAACCCAGACCTACCGTTTCCTATTAAATGTATACAAAATTGAATAATCGTGTAGGACTTCTAGGGTGGTAAGGCGAAGTGCCCTATGCCTGGACAGCATGTTTTTCTATTTTAAATTTTATTACTTTAAATAAACAAAAACAATTTCTTAAGAGTTTTAACATTCAGTTCAGGGTTTGTAAAGTAATCTAAAATAAAAAAATCATTGTTTAGGTTAATATCTTAATTGTATTAACAAGAATAATTCAAACCTATAGTTGGACATATTAAATCCAATGTAAGCTAGTACCTGGACAGAAGTAAAGCCTATATCGGGACAAATTCAATTTACGAGTTGATCGAGCGAACATAACCTAAAACGTTGGTTGGTGGCGCTGTTGCGCATGACGAATAGAAGATGCTTTGCGTAATATGTAGTATTCTTATCATAGATTATAGTAATGTATTATTTAACCAAATACATATTTATTTTCATTTACTGTTTTAATCAAACTTGTCATAATACAACTTTTAAGGTTAGGTAGTAATACTGATAGATTTAAGATGTAAACGTAAAGTATTATTAACGTCACAACCGGAATACATTTTCTACATACGTTATTCAAGCTAATAGAAGACTAATTATACGTACATGTAGTTAAATAATTTGCAAACAATGCGTTGATTTTATTCACAAACACGTGTTCGGCTTCAAACGTAAGCACATTGCGTATAAGCTTAGACCTTGGTAAAGGCACGCACCCACGTACACACATAAGGGCCGAGCGCCATCATACACAGGACGCACGGAACAAACAACTTCTAATAAACATCAGAGATGTCGCGATTGGTACGCGTGGTTACTCGTGTTCCAAGAAAGCAGGAACGTCGATTAGTTTCATGTTATTAAAATTATTAAAGAAAAACAGAAACTTCTGTTCAGCGCCTGCTCATTTTAATCAATGCAAATAATTTTTTGTTACGTTTATTAGTAATATTCTCTTGCACGATTCTCTCTCTTTCTCTACTCTTCCTTTGTCCTACATTGTCATACGTCAATCGTCCTCATTCGCTCTCAATATAAGGATATTGATAGTATTCCGATAGTAAGGACTCACACTCACTGTGTCGTTTTTATACGGTGGCGCCACATTCGTATTTATTCTAAAATTAATTATTTACTGTTTAAACTACATACTATGGAGAATAAACGTAATTAACACGAGATTTACCAGACCTTCTGACTGGTTCCAGATTTTTTCTTTTAGCGATATTAATATTACAAATATATTTTTCTGAGAAATTTTTTTAGTGAACTTCTTTACCGAAGCACATATTTAAACATAACTCGAACGAGATCTAAATAAACGTAATTTTGTCATTAATATAAGACAATGTATGCCAATTGCGTTTAGTGCTCGGTAGATCTAGCGTTAACTATGCAATAGTATCCCGGGGACTAGTAGCAGATACGGAAACGATCAGGTCGCACAGTGATCGCGCAAAAAACTAGCCGTAGAATAAATTCTCGGGGAACCTGTTGCAAAGGGAGATTCGCGGGCAGCTAAAATCGTGCGAGGGTAGCCAACGTGTTGCTTTACACGTAGAGTCCATGGTACACTTGACACCGCAGAATCCCGCTTGGTAGTCTTGGCCCATAGAAACACTTAGCTTAGCGTAGTACTAGATAGCTGAACGAAAACAACGTTTGTTTAGCCTACGCCAGAAAAATATTAACAATCCCTAATCGGGTGCTGTGTGGATTCGAGTAACGACGAATGTGTTTTGGAATTCAAGAAATAGCTTAGCTAGAAACAAGCCGTACCTTCACGCATTGTTGGAGCACTTATGGCAGCCTTGTGAAACGTTAGATTTCTGGGGTCCATGAATAAGCTCTTGCACAATGCCCCTAATATAATACTGTTTGCCAAGCTGTTATTACAACGGAAAGTGGAACCGTCTTGTAAATCTCCAGGCGCGGTTATTTACGCGAGCTTGTAACTCGTTGAACGCTACACTAAATTTTCCCGGGGAAAAAGCGAATGCTTTATGATCGGAATGCTATCTCGAGCGGCACGTTCCCGGCGAGCCTTGCACGGGGGTGGTCGGAGGCCGCGGAAGGGTTGGGATTAGCCCCCGGAGAATATACGATATTTAATAATGCCTCTACACACCAGTCGCCTCTCGGGATGCCCATCGATCCTTCCGGCCGTAATTAATTATCGCCGAGCAAAGAGGCCCGAATTATTTCTCCCAGCAGCCCCTAGGCCACCACGCATCCTTCCGCGTCCCGTCAACCCCTGCGGCAGCTCGTCGAGTGATCGATCTCTCCCCGAGAGATCCCTTGTTCCTTTATCGTGCCAGGAAGTGGACAGAACACCTCTACGACAAACTTTGTGATGTTCCAGAATCTACAGTAGAACTATACATACGGTTCTTCCGTTAATCGTTTTAATCAGCGGAGAACAATACCCAAAGATTTTTAAATAGGAGACACGATGATAATTAGTAGATAAATGTGATCAAGATGACAACACAGTAAAAATGTTTATAGAACTTGAGAATATATTAGTTCGAACTAATTCAAAATTATTGAGAAAATATGTCAATGTCTTAATTTTTAAATAGGAGGCACGATGATAATTAGTAGATAATTGTGATCAAGATGACAACACAGTAAAAATGTTTAAAGAACTTGAGAATATATTAGTTCGAACTAATTCAAAATTATTGAGGAAATATGTCAATGTCTTAATTTTTAAATAGGAGGCACGATGATAATTAGTAGATAAATGTGATCAAGATGACAACACAGTAAAAATGTTTAAAGAACTTGAGAATATATTAGTTCGAACTAATTCAAAATTATTGAGGAAATATATCAATGTCTTAATTTTTAAATAGGAGGCACGATGATAATTAGTAGATAATTGTGATCAAGATGACAAAACAGCAAAAATGTTTAAAGAACTTGAGAATATATTAGTTCGAACTAATTGAAAATTATTGAGAAAATATGTCAATGTCTTAATTTTTAAATAGGAGGCACGATGATAATTAGTAGATAATTGTGATCAAGATGACAACACAGTAAAAATGTTTAAAGAACTTGAGAATATATTAGTTCGAACTAATTCAAAATTATTGAGGAAATATGTCAATGTCTTAATTTTTAAATAGGAGGCACGATGATAATTAGTAGATAAATGTGATCAAGATGACAACACAGTAAAAATGTTTAAAGAACTTGAGAATATATTAGTTCGAACTAATTCAAAATTATTGAGGAAATATATCAATGTCTTAATTTTTAAATAGGAGGCACGATGATAATTAGTAGATAATTGTGATCAAGATGACAAAACAGCAAAAATGTTTAAAGAACTTGAGAATATATTAGTTCGAACTAATTCAAAATTATTGAGAAACTATGTCAATGTCTTAATTTTTAAATAGGAGGCACGATGATAATTAGTAGATAATTGTGATCAAGATGACAACACAGTAAAAATGTTTAAAGAACTTGAGAATATATTAGTTCCAACTAATTCAAAATTATTGAGAAAATATGTCAATGTCTTAATTTTTAAATAGGAGGCACGATGATAATTAGTAGATAATTGTGATCAAGATGACAACACAGTAAAAATGTTTAAAGAACTTGAGAATATATTAGTTCGAACTAATTCAAAATTATTGAGGAAATATGTCAATGTCTTAATTTTTAAATAGGAGGCACGATGATAATTAGTAGATAAATGTGATCAAGATGACAACACAGTAAAAATGTTTAAAGAACTTGAGAATATATTAGTTCGAACTAATTCAAAATTATTGAGGAAATATATCAATGTCTTAATTTTTAAATAGGAGGCACGATGATAATTAGTAGATAATTGTGATCAAGATGACAACATAGTAAAAATGTTTAAAGAACTTGAGAATATATTAGTTCGAACTAATTCAAAATTATTGAGAAATATGTCAATGTCTTAATTTTTAAATAGGAGGCACGATGATAATTAGTAGATAATTGTGATCAAGATGACAACACAGTAAAAATGATTATAGAACTTGAGAATATATTAGATCGAACTAATTCAAAATTATTGAGAAAATATGTCAATGTCTTAATCTTTAAATAGGAGGCACGATGATAATTAGTAGATAAATGTGATCAAGATGACAACACAGTAAAAATGTTTAAAGAACTTGAGAATATATTAGTTCCAACTAATTCAAAATTATTGAGGAAATATGTCAATGTCTTAATTTTTAAATAGGAGGCACGATGATAATTAGTAGATAATTGTGATCAAGATGACAACATAGTAAAAATGTTTAAAGAACTTGAGAATATATTAGTTCGAACTAATTCAAAATTATTGAGAAATATGTCAATGTCTTAATTTTTAAATAGGAGGCACGATGATAATTAGTAGATAATTGTGATCAAGATGACAACACAGTAAAAATGTTTATAGAACTTGAGAATATATTAGATCGAACTAATTCAAAATTATTGAGAAAATATGTCAATGTCTTAATCTTTAAATAGGAGGCACGATGATAATTAGTAGATAATTGTGATCAAGATGACAAAACAGCAAAAATGTTTAAAGAACTTGAGAATATATTAGTTCGAACTAATTCAAAATTATTGAGAAAATATGTCAATGTCTTAATTTTTAAATAGGAGGCACGATGATAATTAGTAGATAATTGTGATCAAGATGACAACACAGTAAAAATGTTTAAAGAACTTGAGAATATATTAGTTCGAACTAATTCAAAATTATTGAGAAATATGTCAATGTCTTAATTTTTAAATAGGAGGCACGATGATAATTAGTAGATAATTGTGATCAAGATGACAACACAGTAAAAATGATTATAGAACTTGAGAATATATTAGATCGAACTAATTCAAAATTATTGAGAAAATATGTCAATGTCTTAATCTTTAAATAGGAGGCACGATGATAATTAGTAGATAAATGTGATCAAGATGACAACACAGTAAAAATGTTTAAAGAACTTGAGAATATATTAGTTCCAACTAATTCAAAATTATTGAGGAAATATGTCAATGTCTTAATTTTTAAATAGGAGGCACGATGATAATTAGTAGATAATTGTGATCAAGATGACAACATAGTAAAAATGTTTAAAGAACTTGAGAATATATTAGTTCGAACTAATTCAAAATTATTGAGAAATATGTCAATGTCTTAATTTTTAAATAGGAGGCACGATGATAATTAGTAGATAATTGTGATCAAGATGACAACACAGTAAAAATGTTTATAGAACTTGAGAATATATTAGATCGAACTAATTCAAAATTATTGAGAAAATATGTCAATGTCTTAATCTTTAAATAGGAGGCACGATGATAATTAGTAGATAATTGTGATCAAGATGACAAAACAGCAAAAATGTTTAAAGAACTTGAGAATATATTAGTTCGAACTAATTCAAAATTATTGAGAAAATATGTCAATGTCTTAATTTTTAAATAGGAGGCACGATGATAATTAGTAGATAATTGTGATCAAGATGACAACACAGTAAAAATGTTTAAAGAACTTGAGAATATATTAGTTCGAACTAATTCAAAATTATTGAGGAAATATGTCAATGTCTTAATTTTTAAATAGGAGGCACGATGATAATTAGTAGATAATTGTGATCAAGATGACAACATAGTAAAAATGTTTAAAGAACTTGAGAATATATTAGTTCGAACTAATTCAAAATTATTGAGAAATATGTCAATGTCTTAATTTTTAAATAGGAGGCACGATGATAATTAGTAGATAATTGTGATCAAGATGACAACACAGTAAAAATGTTTAAAGAACTTGAGAATATATTAGTTCGAACTAATTCAAAATTATTGAGGAAATATGTCAATGTCTTAATTTTTAAATAGGAGGCACGATGATAATTAGTAGATAATTGTGATCAAGATGACAACATAGTAAAAATGTTTAAAGAACTTGAGAATATATTAGTTCGAACTAATTCAAAATTATTGAGAAATATGTCAATGTCTTAATTTTTAAATAGGAGGCACGATGATAATTAGTAGATAATTGTGATCAAGATGACAACACAGTAAAAATGTTTATAGAACTTGAGAATATATTAGATCGAACTAATTCAAAATTATTGAGAAAATATGTCAATGTCTTAATCTTTAAATAGGAGGCACGATGATAATTAGTAGATAATTGTGATCAAGATGACAAAACAGTAAAAATGTTTAAAGAACATGAGAATATATTAGTTCCAACTAATTCAAAATTATTGAGAAAATATGTCAATGTCTTAATCTTTAAATAGGAGGCACGATGATAATTAGTAGATAATTGTGATCAAGATGACAACACAGTAAAAATGTTTAAAGAACTTGAGAATATATTAGTTCGAACTAATTCAAAATTATTGAGAAAATATGTCAATGTCTTAATTTTTAAATAGGAGGCACGATGATAATTAGTAGATAATTGTGATCAAGATGACAAAACAGCAAAATGTTTAAAGAACTTGAGAATATATTAGTTCCAACTAATTCAAAATTAAGAAATTATTATCAATCGTAAATTTTTAATAAATTTGGGGTTATGTTCGCGGCGCACGGTTCGATCAAATTATACACTAAATAGAAATTTTGTAGACATTTTTCAAACGTTCGATTCGGATTTGAATCATTACGTCCTGAGACACGTTTGCTATAGATTGTTTTCTATAAGAGAAAAAGAAGAAAGATGGTGGTGTGTTTCGTCCTGGACCCGCTAGAGGACTCATCAAAATGGCTATTTAGTGCAGTGATGCCATATGGAGCTCCAAACGGAGCTCCCGTACTCTCCTCCTTACCCCTTCCACTATTCCATTCCAGCACCGTGCGCAGGCGCACACTCCACGGTCCTCATCGCGCACGTGCAACGTGTCTCCCATTTGCTCCACTCATTCCCCGTCATCAGAGAGGGGGTACATCATTTCACCGTGACTCCCCGCATCTGGCATCACTGATTTAGTGTATAATTTGATCGAACCGTGCGCCGCGAACATAACCCCAAATTTATTCATTCAAAATTATTGAGAAAATATGTCAATGTCTACTTAAAGCAGACAATTTTTATTTCGCATAAAAATCCCCAATCTAATAATTAGATACAGTCTAAACAATTAATTATTAAATAGATAATTAAATAATTATCGGTCCGCGTACCGTTATTTTCCCTGCCGACCGACAATCGTATTTGCGATCTTACCGAATCGTTTCAATTCGCAATGACCGACCATTGTACCCTCGGAACATCAGAGATTCCATGATCCAGCCCGCGAGCCGGGAAACGGTATTAATTTCGCGAATCGAGGTCTGTCTCTCCCTCTTTCTCTATCTCTCTGGCTGCCGACCCGTTTAATAAGTACACGACAGGCACAAAAGGTTCATTTCTCCGCGGACAGAAAGGGAACTTGGTCATTTCCCGCCGTAGAACCTCAACTTTTCCATTTAAAGTACCAAGGGACCGGAGCAGAGTTCATACCCCACCGGATGAACTGCAGGTACTCGATTGCTCGACGCACGAACACAAGTTTTCCGATTGGAATTGCTAGGCAGGAATCGAACCTTTTAAATTTTTCACGTGGCTCGAGTTTAATTTTCGAGGGGGACACGTCGTCAAGTCGTGGTTGAGGATACGATCAAATAGTAAGACGATCGCGAGCGTTTCGTTAAATTGGCACCATAAAGTATTCCTGAAAGGTTTTCGAAGGTGCACGCAAGATGGCGGCATGGAGCACACTAAAATTAAGGGACAACGGTGATAGTTGCATAGAACATACAAACACATTTCACGGTACAAATTTTGCGAGATTGTAACCTGGTTTTCCTCAGTGTTCCACAAGTTCCGGGGACAATTTTCGAAAGGGGTCGCAACATGGCGATCCGGGGCACGCTCGAATAGGGGGCTGATCTCTGTTGTCTCTCGATGCAAGTTTCAGCGCACACTTTCTAGGCGAAACAATCTTCAGTCTTTAAGTTCCCGATAAATTTATAAGTTCACGAACTAGGACACCGACGGGGGTAGAAAATGGCGGCGTGTGTTCGGTGGGATTGTGCGAGGCGTCCGCAACAAAATTGACGATATAAATTTCCGTGCGATGGAAACTAGTGCCCTTAAATTTTCGAGCGCGAGACAAAAGTTTCTACAGAGGGGTACAAAAGGTGAAAACAGAAGGAGGGGGGGAGGTAGACGCGATTGCTCGGTCCCACGAAGAGGAAACAACCCCCGTGCGACAGCTCTTTGTGCAAGGCCGCGAATATGCTTATTCTTCGCGAAAGATGCCACCGGGTCGGCCATATTGTTGAGAGGAGAATCGGGGGATGGGCGGCGGGAGAAGGCGGGTTGCGAAACAAAGTTTCCCGGGCGTATTTAAACTTTTATTCGAAAACTTTTTAGTACCGCGCGCTGTCATCGTCCCTGCTCTGCTACACAGTCTAAAGGGCCGCGCTTGTTTGCGAACCGGAAAGGGGGTGGACTTCCCTTCGCAAAAAACCTCGAGAACAAGGATATCCGCGATGGGAGGACGACGAGGATACTCGGAATCTCCGAGGAGAATTAATCGAGTGCCGCTTAAAACGGTTTCGACGGCTATTTTTAGACGGGAATGTTCCCGGTCGGAACACCACCCTCTCAGCCAATTAATTCGTTGTCCTTCGTGAGATTGCGTTAACGATTCTTACAACGGTGGAAACTGGATTTCCCGGATTAGCTGGGAACGAATTTTTGCGAGCACTAGCAGTCGAGAGAAACAGCAGTTTCAACCCTTTGTAAGCAGTATGTCGTTCAAACCTTTTTATCAAACAAATTTTTAGTAAAAATCACGCTTTCTTCATTCCTTTAATTCGAATGTCTCTTATTTAGTACAAAGTTTCGTTTCACTATGAAAATATAGTTGATCTGTTGAGGAATATACTGAGAAATATTTCCGTCCACACAGGGTTAAATTGTAATTAACATAACCGTCCACTGCACGGGTCAAAATGATCCATTTTTTTTTAAACTCGGAGCTTTTCATGCACAATTGCTTTTATATTCAATGAAGTTACTGAACTGCAAAATAACGAATATTTTATTAAAACAGTACGAACTTATGAACTGCACAGACTCAACTCGTGCGCTGCCAATATGGCGGCGGCCTTACTTGTCAAAAACGCTGAAAATCGCTGAAGTTTAAACACTCATAACTTTTGAACCACTGATCTCCTAGGATTGAAACTTATTGGCATTTTTTCGTCAAAATCTACAGAGTTACATAAGAAAAAGCTAAACATTTCTGGTTACGCAAGGTAAAGCACAGCCTACAAATGTCTAAATTCACTAAAGTAGAAGGAAATTGGTTAGAATATTGCATGCATTTTTAATGAATTCTCAAGGAAGTATCTGCAACGACGAAGAATCGAGTTTGAAACGAACGATTGAAACATTCTTGTGAGTCTGGTTGCGTGAGAAGGAGAAGAAGGACGCGTCCCTTAAAAATTCGCAACAGTTAGTTAGCCAGACGGGAAGTTTCTCGGAGTTACACAATCGTACGGGCCACCGGGGACCGGGTTGATTATTCCGCTCGATTATGGGCGGCAGAAATAAGTGGCGAACCATCTTACCGGGTCGCAACTGTCTATAAAGGGTAACGACGCTACACAATGGTGTACGGGTCCCGCGTCGAGCATCAATTCGAATTGCACAGCCGCGGTTGACGCGCAGCCCCCCAGCGAAATTACAATCTAAGCAAAGTTTCAATCTGCCCTTGCGCTCAAATTGCTCGCCGCGCCGGTGGTTCCTAATCAAATTATACGTCGGTGTCTCCCCCTTCTTCCCTCCGAAACCAAAGAATATTTCTTGGAAACGAGATACATCGTCAATTTCTGGATTTCGAACCTGACGAACAGCGACGTGCCTTCCAGCGACAATGCTTTCGGAAATTTCTATAATAGTAATTATATGGGAAAGATAATTATAATATAATAATTCTCTGAATAATTCTATACCAATAATTAGATCGCGAGGTAATTAGACCAAATTTAACTCCTCGCGCTGCAATATCAAACCAGGCTCACGATGAAGATGTCAGGCTGAATATCACTTCAACTCGAATGACAGCTTAGGAAATAATAAAATATTAATGAGACGATGCATTTATAGAAATTCATGAAGTTTAAAATTGTAGGAAAATTAGAAAAAAGTCAAATATCATTTTGAATCTATTAAAATCATTAGAGGAAGAAATAATTAGCAAAAGTCATTCTGTTCCTACATACTACTGTTCCCAACACGGAAAAGTGTCTTCCGATCTTACTAAATCGATTCACTAAATCGCGTACTCGAATAATCACGCGTAACTCGCATAGCTACAAGATTCTCGTCTCGAGAGGGGGAGGGAGCAGAGAAGTAGATTCGGAAGTAGTTAGTAAGTCGAAGTTGAATATCACTTCAACTCGAATGACAGCTTAGGAAATAATAAAATATCAACGAGAAGATGCATTTATAGAAATTCATGAAGTTTAAAATTGAAGGAAAATTAGAAAAAAGTCAAATATCATTTTGAATCTATTAAAATCATTAGAGGAAGAAATAATTAGCAAAAGTCATTCTGTTCCTACATACTACTGTTCCCAACACGGAAAAGTGTCTTCCGATCTTACTAAATCGATTCACTAAATCGCATACTCGAATAATCACGCGTAACTCGCACAGCTACAAGATTCTCGTCTCGAGAGGGGGAGGGAGAAGAGAAGTAGATTCGGAAGTAGTTAGTGAGTCGAAGTTGAATATCACTTCAACTCGAATGACAGCTTAGGAAATAATAAAATATCAATGAGAAGATGTGTTTATAGAAATTCATGAAATTTAAAATTGTAGGAAAATTAGAAAAAAGTCGAATATCATTTTGAATCTATTAAAATCATTAGAGGAAGAAATAATTAGCAAAAGTCATTCTGTTCCTACATACTACTGTTCCCAACACGGAAAAGTGTCTTCCGATCTTACTAAATCGATTCACTAAATCGCATACTCGAATAATCACGCGTAACTCGCACAGCTACAAGATTCTCGTCTCGAGAGGGGGAGGGAGAAGAGAAGTAGATTCGGAAGTAGTTAGTGAGTCGAAGTTGAATATCACTTCAACTCGAATGACAGCTTAGGAAATAATAAAATATCAATGAGAAGATGTGTTTATAGAAATTCATGAAGTTTAAAATTGTAGGAAAATTAGAAAAAAGTCGAATATCATTTTGAATCTATTAAAATCATTAGAGGAAGAAATAATTAGCAAAAGTCATTCTGTTCCTACATACTACTGTTCCCAACACGGAAAAGTGTCTTCCGATCTTACTAAATCGATTCACTAAATCGCATACTCGAATAATCACGCGTAACTCGCACAGCTACAAGATTCTCGTCTCGAGAGGGGGAGGGAGAAGAGAAGTAGATTCGGAAGTAGTTAGTGAGTCGAAGTTGAATATCACTTCAACTCGAATGACAGCTTAGGAAATAATAAAATATCAATGAGAAGATGTGTTTATAGAAATTCATGAAGTTTAAAATTGTAGGAAAATTAGAAAAAAGTCAAATATGATTTTTCATCTATTAAAAACATTAGAGGAAGAAATAATTAGCAAAAGTCATTCTGTTCCTACATACTACTGTTCCCAACACGGAAAAGTCTCTTCCGATCTTACTAAATCGATTCACAAAATCGCATACTCGAATAATCACGCGTAACTCGCACAGCTACAAGATTCTCGTCTCGAGAGGGGGAGGGAGAAGAGAAGTAGATTCGGAAGTAGTTAGTAAGTCGAAGTTGAATATCACTTCAACTCGAATGACAGCTTAGGAAATAATAAAATATCAACGAGACGATGCATTTATAGAAATTCATGAAGTTTAAAATTGTAGGAAAATTAGAAAAAAGTCAAATATCATTTTGAATCTATTAAAATCATTAGAGGAAGAAATAATTAGCAAAAGTCATTCTGTTCCTACATACTACTGTTCCCAACACGGAAAAGTCTCTTCCGATCTTACTAAATCGATTCACTAAATCGCGTACTCGAATAATCACGCGTAACTCGCATAGCTACAAGATTCTCGTCTCGAGAGGGGGAGGGGGAAGAGAAGTAGATTCGGAAATAGTTAGTAAATCGAAGCTGAATATCACTTCAACTCGAATGACAGCTTAGGAAATAATAAAATATCAACGAGAAGATGCATTTATAGAAATTCATGAAGTTTAAAATTGTAGGAAAATTAGAAAAAAGTCAAATATCATTTTGAATCTATTAAAAACATTAGAGGAAGAAATAATTAGCAAAAGTCATTCTGTTCCTACATACTACTGTTCCCAACACGGAAAAGTGTCTTCCGATCTTACTAAATCGATTCACAAAATCGCGTATTCGAATAATCACGCGTAACTCGCACAGCTACAAGATTCTCGTCTCGAGAGGGGGAGGGAGAAGAGAAGTAGATTCGGAAGTAGTTAGTAAGTCGAAGTTGAATATCACTTCAACTCGAATGACAGCTTAGGAAATAATAAAATATCAACGAGAAGATGCATTTATAGAAATTCATGAAGTTTAAAATTGTAGGAAAATTAGAAAAAAGTCAAATATCATTTTGAATCTATTAAAAACATTAGAGGAAGAAATAATTAGCAAAAGTCATTCTGTTCCTACATACTACTGTTCCCAACACGGAAAAGTGTCTTCCGATCTTACTAAATCGATTCACAAAATCGCGTATTCGAATAATCACGCGTAACTCGCACAGCTACAAGATTCTCGTCTCGAGAGGGGGAGGGAGAAGAGAAGTAGATTCGGAAGTAGTTAGTAAGTCGAAGTTGAATATCACTTCAACTCGAATGACAGCTTAGGAAATAATAAAATATCAACGAGAAGATGCATTTATAGAAATTCATGAAGTTTAAAATTGTAGGAAAATTAGAAAAAAGTCAAATATCATTTTGAATCTATTAAAATCATTAGAGGAAGAAATAATTAGCAAAAGTCATTCTGTTCCTACATACTACTGTCCCAACACGGAAAAGTGTCTTCCGATCTTACTAAATCGATTCACTAAATCGCGTACTCGAATAATCACGCGTAACTCGCATAGCTACAAGATTCTCGTCTCGAGAGGGGGAGGGGGAAGAGAAGTAGATTCGGAAATAGTTAGTAAATCGAAGCTGAATATCACTTCAACTCGAATGACAGCTTAGGAAATAATAAAATATCAACGAGAAGATGCATTTATAGAAATTCATGAAGTTTAAAATTGTAGGAAAATTAGAAAAAAGTCAAATATCATTTTGAATCTATTAAAAACATTAGAGGAAGAAATAATTAGCAAAAGTCATTCTGTTCCTACATACTACTGTTCCCAACACGGAAAAGTGTCTTCCGATCTTACTAAATCGATTCACAAAATCGCGTATTCGAATAATCACGCGTAACTCGCACAGCTACAAGATTCTCGTCTCGAGAGGGGGAGGGAGAAGAGAAGTAGATTCGGAAGTAGTTAGTAAGTCGAAGTTGAATATCACTTCAACTCGAATGACAGCTTAGGAAATAATAAAATATCAACGAGAAGATGCATTTATAGAAATTCATGAAGTTTAAAATTGTAGGAAAATTAGAAAAAAGTAAAATATGATTTTTCATCTATTAAAAACATTAGAGGAAGAAATAATTAGCAAAAGTCATTCTGTTCCTACATACTACTGTTCCCAACACGGAAAAGTGTCTTCCGATCTTACTAAATCGATTCACTAAATCGCGTATTCGAATAATCACGCGTAACTCGCACAGCTACAAGATTCTCGTCTCGAGAGGGGGAGGGAGAAGAGAAGTAGATTCGGAAGTAGTTAGTAAGTCGAAGTCGAATATCACTTCAACTCGAATGACAGCTTAGGAAATAATAAAATATCAACGAGAAGATGCATTTATAGAAATTCATGAAGTTTAAAATTGTAGGAAAATTAGAAAAAAGTCAAATATCATTTTGAATCTATTAAAAACATTAGAGGAAGAAATAATTAGCAAAAGTCATTCTGTTCCTACATACTACTGTTCCCAACACGGAAAAGTCTCTTCCGATCTTACTAAATCGATTCACAAAATCGCATACTCGAATAATCACGCGTAACTCGCACAGCTACAAGATTCTCGTCTCGAGAGGGGATGGGAGAAGAGAAGTAGATTCGGAAGTAGTTAGTAAGTCGAAGTGGTATCGGCAAAGTTGGCGAATTAAGGGGCCTCGATCCCCGTTTGCGGCAGAAAGAAAAGAAAAAGGGTGAAAAAACGGAAACCAAAACTCGAAGGATCGGTCGAATTCCGTGCAGGTTTCGAAACCGCGGCGCGTTGGTGCTAAGGAGGCAGGGAAGTTCCGAAGCGGTTTCCAAGGACCGTATTTCTCCCGAAACTTTGAATCCTCTCTCGCGGAGGCTCGAGGATCCCTGACCGCGTTCCAGAAGAATTTCAAATTCACTCGCGCGGCCGGCTGGCATTACTGCGACGATTTATATTCGAGTTTCGCGGAGTCGCGAAACGGAGCCGCTCGACAACGACTTCTTCTTCTTCTTCTTCTTCTCGAAACAGAGAGAGGGAAACAGAAAGGAGCATCCGATCGAGTGTGAAGCAGTCGGAATCCGTCGGATTCGAAACGATCGCCCCTCGGCTCTCTTTGTAGTCGGCTTTTTCTCCGTCGGAACGTCGCTTCTCCGTCTTTATCTCTCTCTTCGTTCTCTCTTCCTCTTCTCGGAGCTCTCCGTCCGTCTTGCACTACGGCTCAATGGAACCGCCGACGGTATCGAACGCAACAAGTAGAAGTTGGCACGTTTTCAAAGAAGCTGCCGGAATTCATCAAACCGCCAGCTCGGCCCGCCTGTTTTCACCGAGTCCACTCGAAACACCGTCCCGAGCGTGTTCCGTCGGCGACGATCGACGATTCTTCGTCACACCTGCCTTCCCAGCACCCTGACACCTCGCAGTGTTGACTTGAGAAATCAAGTGCTACACTTTTATAAACGAATCTCAGAAAAGGCTCGTTCGACTACGCATTACAATCTCGTATTAACACATTCGCTACTAACAATTATTTCAGCCACAGCCTTCGTAGTTTCAGTATTCTACGAAACACAAAAATATGTCTATATATAAAAAAATAAAAATGTATAAAAAAGTATATAAAAAAAGATGTCGTAGAAACGCTATAAATTTTCCGAATACCGTAGAAGTAACTTGCATCTTGCATTTCTTCATTAATATAACAAGAACGTGTCCATTCTTTCTAGCCATTTTCTTGCAATGCATTAAATCCTTGATCTAAGAAAAACCCCAGAGTCCGCGCTGTTTCTTATATCCTGATGTACCCAAAGAAATATTGAATTATTCCTCATGGATGCATCTTTACAATCTCAATAAACGTAGATTAACAATATTAGAACACGTCCAGTAAACCTAGTGTTAAGTAACAACCTGTGTAAAATTTTATTTTTGATCTTCATACGTTCCTCATGGTGAAAATTCATCAATTTACTATTCTTACATACTGTAAAATAATTCATCTCTTTGTTTGCGTTGCGAGATGTACTTCTTTAAAGTGTGACGCTATAAACGAAACATGACTTGTTGTTTTAAAGTGTAAAATAAAAATAGGTGAAATATTATTCTAGACGTTTATATGCAACTATTTCTGAGGAACGTATCAGGGTTAAATGATATACAAAATTGTGATTGTCACGCTGGTAGGGAATGTGTTGATTTCTCGGTCTGCTCAAATTCCGCTACTACTACTGTTTCTTCGGAGTACGGTTATACAGGGTGTTCGAGTATCGATGCAATCGTGGAGAGGGTGGTTTTACGCGAGAAAACAAGACAAAGATATCGACTACATTTAGTTTGTCTTCGGTCTTGAGATAATCCAGTTTGAAATTTCGAAGATCGCGCGTCGTATTGATTGGGACGCGCCTGACCATGACCTACCGGTTCTACTTCTTAAAGATGTTAAGCTTCGTTAACACTGAAGCAACATCGAGCAACTTTTTCTCGCCTTTTGTTTCCTTCTTCTTGTTTGCCCAATAAAGAGGTGACAAAAAGTTGCTTGGTGTTGTCTCAATGTGGACATAGCTTTAGACACAGAACGTTAACGAGACGATTTCGAGCGTTGAACGCAGAGGGTTCGAATCGGGCTGCGGAGGCTGTCTCTTGGTTTTTTGGGTTTAAGTATATTCGATGGAATTTCCAATTTTCTTCGAATCTCCCTGTGTTCGTGGTTACCCTGTGTGTACACAGCCTATAGATCGAGGCGCGTTCTTTAGCAATCTGCAATTTTTACAATTTTTAAACGTTTGCAGTTCATTGCAACGTCGACCGATTTTGACGAAATTTTCAGAATATGTTTAATCGACGCAGATCTACAAAATGTATTTTTTAAATTTTCAATATAGGCCCACATAAAAAAGTTAAAAATTCAACTTTTAGTATTTTTCCAACAATTCCGATCAATTGCAATTTTTGAAAATAATTTATTTTCACATCCTTTAGTAAAGTTTTAGCTTCCCAAAAAAGTTCAAATCGCATAGTACAATATTAACAAAGTTATCATCTCCTTTAGAGCGGTCTTAAACTTTTGTCCGCTACTGTATGTATAATAACTATTACCTGGAAGTTAGTAGGTGCTCGAACGGATATCCCTCAACTTGAATAAGTACAAATAGAAAATTCTTTCGATAACATCTCGTTAACTATTAGATTTATGATATACGAAGGTCAATACTTTTTTACGCAGAATTTTGTGCTTCATCCGAGTTCGAGCAAAAGCATTGGGCATTCTATATAAAAAACTAAAGGTGGCCTTCATATGTCCTTTGCGCGTCCACCTACAAGAAAGCTACTTACATCAGATTAATGCCCCCTCGTTCCATCCGATGCATTTTGTCCTAACACCAATAGCAGCCGAGTTATTCAGGTTGCCTGTTTTAGGTGCCTCGCCCTGTACAGTAGAGTCAGTACTTCACTGAAATCGGTACACCTCTAGGAATAAAATAGAACGCTGTATGCTAAATTTTCGTTCTCTCTTCTGTTTGCATTTGTAGTATTGTCCAGCGAACAAATTGCAGTAAAATCACAAATTCGGTACAAAGTCGTTACATCCCCAAAAACAGAATACTTTATCTTAAACTTCCATTCTGAAGAGCCACGCTTTCTCATCTGTTTGCATTCGCAGCGTTCTCTAGCAAATGAAACACGAACAAAATCGATACATCTCCGAGAATGGAACAAAACCCTTCATCCAAACTTTTCATTTGTCTTTACCAAATAAAACAACCGCAAAGTCAATACACCCCTAACGATAAAACAGACCCCTTTATCCGGAACTCTAGTTATCAAGACCTCCGTATCAGTCTATTTACCAACACATCTGTAGTTTTCGTTAGTCGCTATACAGGGTGTCCCAAAATTTGTGAAAATCCCGGAAATGGGAGGTTCCTGAGATCATTTGAAGCGACATTTTCCTTTGCAAAAATGTTATCCGCGGCTTTGTTTAGGAGTTATTAACGAAAAACACGGACCAATCAGTACGCGACCTAGACACGAGTTGGCATAGTCGGCCAATCGACAGTTGGCGCGCCGGGCCGACTGTGCCAACTCGCGTCTAGGTCGCGCTCTGATTGGTCTGTGTTTTTCGTTAATAACTCCTAAACAAAACCGCGGATAACATTTTTGCAAAGGAAAATGTCGCTTCAAATGGTCTCAGGAACCTCCCATTTCCGGGATGTTCAGGAATTTTGGGACACCCTGTATACTACAGCAAACTGTATATAGCTGGTAGCTAAATGAATTCCTCGTTCCGTAGAATAAAGCAAACGCACTAATTTTTTGCGTTCGCGCACGAGTGTCAAAATTCGCGAACCACCATAAACAGCCGCAGTCTAGTAATTAGTACGAGGGTCTCACACTACGCCTCTCGACGAGATCAGTCACTTGGTTAGGTTTAGAAAGAGAGAGGGAGAGAGAGAGGGAGAGAGGAGAGGAGAGGGAGGAAAACCGAGACAGAAAAGGAGAGAGGGAGAGAGGAGAAGAGCGTCAGTTGAAAGAAGCGAGACATTTAAAAAAGGAGGATCAGGAAAATGAGAGAAAGAGAGAGAGAGGGAGAGGGAGGAAGGAGAGGGAAAACGGAAGCAACGGGAAGAGAGAGAGAGAGAGAGAGAGCTAGAGAATGGCTGGGTTAGATGAGAAAGGTCCTAATCTATTTTCAGGACGACCGAGCACGCCGTCACCAGCAAAAAGGCCGACCACCGTGTGGCCCTCCTCGTACAACCCGTACTATACGAAAAGGACAGAGAGGCCACCTCCCCCGAGTGAGGAGAGGGTCGACAGGCCAGAGCAGAAGCTACGTGGTGGCCAGAGCACAGGTGAGGCGCTTGCATTCTCTCATCTGGCCCTCCCTCTCCCGGCTCTTTCTTTCGTTTCTCGCGTCTCGTGTCTCTGTGTTTTTCTTCGACTTTTCCTAGCCTATCGCACCACCACCGCACACGCACACTCGCACAAACCACCAGCATCAAGCACAAGCGCACGCGCTGTCTCGCACGAACGATATCTTTCGACAAACCTTCGTAGAAACGCGCGGCCTCTCTGCTACACAGTAGTGCTCACTTAAATTTGCAAACTTTCGAGTCCTATTCAGAAAAGTCAAACTCTTGCGTTTACAGTTTTAATCAGATTTAATCGAGCATTATTGTACTATTATTGTTCTGCACCATGCACCACGAGCACACTTCGCCGTCACGCGATTCGGGGCGAACTGGGTCGCCGCAGACTTCGTGGCTCACATTTTTATTCGTGGAAAGCTGCCATATCTCTATCGATTGCGTACTGTTGACTATTTCGTTCGCCAACGCGAGAAACTCTCGAGCTTCAAGAACCGCTCCCCGTCGACGCGGTGACTCGGGCTCGCCTTCTAACAAGTGTTCAGTCGCGGAACTTTCGAAATTTTATATAGAAAGGAAAATGTTGCGCGGCGGAATTTTTAGAGGAACTCCGGTCGGGGAACGGCTATCGCGGTTTATTGTGTTCGCGGAAAGCTGTTAGAGAAGCTGTTAGAAATACCGACTCGTGTTTGTCTATTAAAAATGGTTTTCCGCTCGCGAAAGTTCTGCATAAAATCTCGCATATTGAAACCAGAGTTGGGCAAAAATTTTATTAATATACATTAATATGATTGTTATTGTTTGTCGAAGTTAATTCTCTGGTACCTATTCGCCGTGCACAGCCTAAGAAGAGCGTACCGTGATCAATATAAAAATAGCTAGCTATTCACGTTTGTTTATAAAAAGTTGCACTCGTAGAAGTTTTGCAAAAGATTTTATATAGGGTGGTCCACGCAACTTTCACACTTATAATAACTTCCAAAGTATGCGTTGCACGATAAAGTTTTGTATATAGAAGTTCCATGGTCTCAAGGGGTACATTATGTAGAGTATTTATTTTTTGTACAGGTGGACGCGTAAAGGACATATGAAGGTCAACTTCATTTTTTTTAATGGAATGAAGTATTTTTTAATACATCAATCGATGCAGCTGGACATTCGTTATAAAAAACTACTAACCTATGTATGTCGAAAAGTTAGTAGTTCAGGAGATATTTCAATTAAAATAACTATAAAATACCATTACTATTGTGCTAAGACGTTTAGCGTTTACTTGCTAGGGTAAATTGAAGAGTTGAAATTGAAATTGAAAAATTGACGTTGAAAATGAAATTGAAGATTTGAAATTGAAAAATTGAAATCGAAGAGTTGAAGTTGAAAAATTGAAGTTGAAGGGTTGATATTGAAATTGAAGTTGAAATGGAAAATTTGATGTTGAAATTGAAATTAACGAAATGAAATTGAAAAATTGAAGTTGAAATGAAAGAGTAGAAATTGAAGTTGAAATGGAAGAGTTGAAATTGAAGTTGAAATGGAAGAGTTAAAATTGAAGTTGAAATTAAAGTTGAAATGGAAAAATGGAAATTGAAAATGAAGTTGAAGGGTTGATATCGAAATTAAAGTCGAAATGGAAAAATTGATGTTGAAATTGAAATTGAAGAGTTGAAATTAACAAATTGAAATTGAGAAATTGAAGTTGAAATTGAAAAATTGACGTTGAAAATGAAATTGAAGATTTGAAATTGAAAAATTGAAATTGAAGAGTTGAAGTTGAAAAATTGAAGTTGAAGGGTTGATATTGAAATTGAAGTTGAAATGGAAAATGTGATGTTGAAATTGAAATTAACGAAATGAAATTGAAAAATTAAGTTGAAATGGAAGAGTAGAAATTGAAGTTGAAATGGAAGAGTTGAAATTGAAGTTGAAATGGAAGAGTTAAAATTGAAGTTGAATTTAAAGTAGAAATGGAAAAATGGAAATTGAAAATAAAGTTGAAGAGTTGATATCGAAATTAAAGTCGAAATGGAAAAATTGATGTTGAAATTGAAATTGAAGAGTTGAAATTAACAAATTGAAATGGAGAAATTAAAGTTGAAATTAACAAATTGAAATTGAGAAATTAAAGTTGAAATTGAAAAATTAACGTTGAAATTGAAAAATTGAATTAAACAATTTCAACGTTAATTTTTCAATTTCAACTTCAATTTCTCAATTTCAATTTGTTAATTTCAACTCTTCAATTTCAATTTCAACATCAATTTTTCCATTTCGACTTTAATTCCGATATCAACTCTTCAACTTCATTTTCAATTTCAATTTTTCCATTTCAACTTTAATTTCAACTTCAATTTTAACTCTCCCATTTCAACTTCAATTTCAAATTCAATTTCTACTCTTTCATTTCAATTTCAATTTTTCAATTTCATTTCGTTAATTTCAATTTCAACATCAAATTTTCCATTTCAACTTCAATTTCAATATCAACCCTTCAACTTTAATTTTTCAACTTCAACTCTTCAATTTCAATTTTTCAATTTCAAATCTTCAATTTCATTTTTAACGTCAATTTTTCAATTTCAATTTCAACTCTTCAACTTACCCTAGCAAGTAAACGCTAAACGTCTTAGCACAACAGTAATGGTATTTTATAGTTATTTTAATTGAAATATCTCTTGAACTACTAACTTTTCGACATACATAGGTTAGTACTTTTTTTATAACGAATGTCCAGCTGCATCGATTGATCTATTAAAAAATACCTCATTCTATTTAAAAAAATGAAGTTGACCTTCATATGTCCTTTACCCGTCCACCAATAAAAAAAATAAGTACTCTACATAATGTATCCCTTCATACCATGCAATTTCTGTATACAAAACTTTTTCGTGCAACGCATACTTTGGAAGTTATTATAGGTGTGCAAGTTGCGTGGACCACCCTGTATATGAAAATCCAGATGAATACTGCACAGAGAGATTTTAATTAAAAAAAAAACATACGGTGAAATAGAGGTCTGGAAACAAGTATACTTAAACTGATAAAAATATTTATCTACGAAAAACATTACGCAGCTGCTAGCAAAATGGTTCTCTGTAAAATGTGTCGTTAAAATCGCAAAATCTGAAGAATTACAAACCTGTGGTCAGATAAGATATTCTAGCGTTTAGATTCCAGAATTAGTTTCATGCGTAAACAACCTGAGTTACTACGCATGAAGATGGACTTTACAGATCGGCCTGATAAACACGTGTTTTCTATATTTCGATAGGTGCAGGTCTACCCACGCTAATTTCCCCAATTAACGTGTACAGGACGTATATAATGCAATAGGGGTCGGCGGCTTCAGCCCTCATTTGCACCGTTATTGCGGGATCTCGTCTTTCCGGGGTCCGGCGGCGAACACGAGATCACTCTCGAGTTTCAAATTTCTGCATTATGCATCGCGTTCTCAGAAAAATTCTGCCGCGTATCCCGAGGGTCGAGGAGCGAGCGTGTCCGGGAGCTTTCACGCGGAAAGCTCGGTAAAGACCGGCGAAATACGGGCAAAGCCCGTCTGACCACCGGTCGTCCCATTCCCCTTTTCTCTCGTTTCCCTTTTTTCCTCCGAGCAACGGCAAACGAGATGCTGCGCGCGGTTTTTTTCTCCGCGATTTCAGAAATCTTTTCGCGGTGGTCGCACCGCGGTCATTCCTCGGAATCTCACAGCTTCGGTCCCAAGCAAAATTTTGAGGAACTTCTCTGGTTCATCACGTCACGTCACTAATTAAACGAGTCCCCGTTAGAAGTATGTGACACGATTCGTCCCCGAAATGCGAAGACGGGTTTCTGCTATTCGTTGCATGATGCGTGACATTTTTCTACAGGAATGATGGATTTATTTTTTTCATTTTTTTTTTCGAGGTGAATATCGGAAAATTGAATAGCAGTGACAAATTCGAATGACGTCGCGTTTCGCGTGCAACTGCGATAAACTCTGTATCATACGTTGAAATAGGCACGTTCCAAATTTGTTGAATTTAAATCTGTTTTATTTTTTAAAAAAAAAAGAGTGTGTCCAATAGCTCGCCGGGAAATTCTATAAAATTTGAGGTCCGGACAGTTGACGTTTCGGCGACAGTTTGAACGATATTGCACTCTGCGTGCACTTGCGATGGACAGTATTATACAGCGAAATGGAAACGCGCGGAGTTTTCAGGATTTAAGTATGATTTGTTGGGAAAAAATGGGTCCATGAAAAATCCTTTAAATATTCGAAGATCGAGCACAGGGGCGTCGTTTATTAGAGATGCTGCAGTGACAATTTAGAGGATGCTGCTGCATTTCGTATGCGATTATAACGAACCGCGTTGTACATCGAAATTGAGAGATTCGGAACTTTTGGAATTTAGAACGTTGCACTTAGGCAGAAAGTGCATCGAGCGACTCGAAATCCCGTGGAAATTCAAAGACCGTACACTGAGAAAAAAATCCTATCGAAACAAAAAAAATATATGTTGATTCAATAAGATGTACTATTGAATAGTGCCAATATCATATGAACTTATTTTAATATTTAATACTACTGAATTTCAATAGCAAAACTCATTTCCGCGAATCATATAAGCCAATAGCTTGACCATCAATGTTTGCAAAAAAATAAGATATGGCCTCAAACCAATTCCCAAATTTTTTTAGCAACATATCTGATTGAAGGAAAAAAAGAAATATTACGGATAATAATATACGGTATTGAATTAAATAATATTTTCAATCATTTCATGATAGACAATTCAAATACATCACGATTTGCTTCTAAATTTCATACTATTGAAAAGAATACATTGATATTCATCGAAGTAAAAAAATTACAATAACACGCGTGTTATTGAAGTAACTACTTTTTTTTCTCAGTGTAGGATTCGAATCTTTACAGCTGCAATTCAGATCATTAGAGATGGATTCCCTTCAGTTAGGACATTAACAGAAACCTGCGGTGATAATTTAGAGGACGCGGCACTTCGTACACAATTGTAACAGGCCATGGTACACGCTGAGGAATCCAGAATTTCCTGAGTTAAGAGCGTCTCACTTTGAAAAAATGCATCGAGCAGCAGAAAATCCCGTGGAAATTCAAAGATTGGAAAGCTCGAATCTTTACATCTCTGATTCGGACGATTTAAGAAGGATTCCGTTCGCTCGGTTGTCAAAGGAGTTTAAAAGAGTATCTTCGGTAATAATTTATCGGATGTTGCAATTCATATGGAATTCGGAAGGGTCGCGTTACACGGAAAAATCGGAAGGATTCGGAACTTCCAGTATTAAGAGCGATCTAGTTCCGGAAAAACGCATCGGGCGACTCGAAATCCGGCGGAAATTCAAAGACCGTAGGATTCGGATCTTTACAGCTGCGATTCAAATCATTAGAGATGGATTCCCTTCAGTTAGGACATTAACAGAAACCTGCGGTGATAATTTAGAGGACGCGGCACTTCGTTATACAATTATAACAGGCCATGGTACACGTTGAGGAATCCAGAATTTCCTGAGTTAAGAGCGTGTCACTTTGAAAAAATGCATCGAGCAACAGAAAATCCCGTGGAAATTCAAAGATTGGAAAACTCGAATCTTTACATCTCTGATTCCGACGATTTAAGAAGGATTCCTTTCGCTCGTTTGTCAAAAGAGTTTAAAAGAGTATCTTCGGTAATAATTTATCGAATGTTGCAATTCATATGGGATTCGGAAGGGTCGCGTTACACGGAAAAATCGGAAGGATTCGGAACTTCCAGGATTAAGAGCGTTCTAGTTCCGGAAAAACGCATCGGGCGACTCGAAATCCGGCGGAAATTCAAAGACCGTAGGATTCGGATCTTTACAGCTGCGATTCAGATCATTAGACATGGATTCCCTTCAGTTAGGATATTAACAGAAATCTGCGGTGATAATTTAGCGGACGCGGCACGTCCTTCCAAAAATCGGAAGAATTCGGAACCTCCAGGATTAAGAGCGTTCTAGTTCCGGAAAAACGCATCGGGCGACTCGAAATCCGGCGAAAATTCAAAGACCGTAGGATTCGGATCTTTACAGCTGCGATTCAAATCATTAGAGATGGATTCCCTTCAGTTAGGACATTAACAGAAACCTGCGGTGATAATTTAGAGGACGCGGCACTTCGTTATACAATTATAACAGGCCATGGTACACGTTGAGGAATCCAGAATTTCCTGAGTTAAGAGCGTGTCACTTTGAAAAAATGCATCGAGCAACAGAAAATCCCGTGGAAATTCAAAGATTGGAAAACTCGAATCTTTACATCTCTGATTCCGACGATTTAAGAAGGATTCCTTTCGCTCGTTTGTCAAAAGAGTTTAAAAGAGTATCTTCGGTAATAATTTATCGAATGTTGCAATTCATATGGGATTCGGAAGGGTCGCGTTACACGGAAAAATCGGAAGGATTCGGAACTTCCAGTATTAAGAGCGTTCTAGTTCCGGAAAAACGCATCGGGCGACTCGAAATCCGGCGGAGATTCGAAGATTGAAGGACTCGGATCTATACAGCTGCGATTCAGATCATTAGACATGGATTCCCTTCAGTTAGGATATTAACAGAAATCTGCGGTGATAATTTAGCGGACGCGGCACGTCCTTCCAAAAATCGGAAGAATTCGGAACCTCCAGGATTAAGAGCGTTCTAGTTCCGGAAAAACGCATCGGGCGACTCGAAATCCGGCGAAAATTCAAAGACCGTAGGATTCGGATCTTTACAGCTGCGATTCAAATCATTAGAGATGGATTCCCTTCAGTTAGGACATTAACAGAAACCTGCGGTGATAATTTAGAGGACGCGGCACTTCGTTATACAATTATAACAGGCCATGGTACACGTTGAGGAATCCAGAATTTCCTGAGTTAAGAGCGTGTCACTTTGAAAAAATGCATCGAGCAACAGAAAATCCCGTGGAAATTCAAAGATTGGAAAACTCGAATCTTTACATCTCTGATTCCGACGATTTAAGAAGGATTCCTTTCGCTCGTTTGTCAAAAGAGTTTAAAAGAGTATCTTCGGTAATAATTTATCGAATGTTGCAATTCATATGGGATTCGGAAGGGTCGCGTTACACGGAAAAATCGGAAGGATTCGGAACTTCCAGTATTAAGAGCGTTCTAGTTCCGGAAAAACGCATCGGGCGACTCGAAATCCGGCGGAGATTCGAAGATTGAAGGACTCGGATCTATACAGCTGCGATTCAGATCATTAGACATGGATTCCCTTCAGTTAGGATATTAACAGAAATCTGCGGTGATAATTTAGCGGACGCGGCACGTCCTTCCAAAAATCGGAAGAATTCGGAACCTCCAGGATTAAGAGCGTTCTAGTTCCGGAAAAACGCATCGGGCGGCTCGAAATCCGGCGGAGATTCGAAGATTGAAGGACTCGGATCTTTACAGCTGCGATTCAGATCATTAGAGATGGATTCCCTTCAGTTAGGTCATTAACAGAAACCTGCGGTGATAATTTAGAGGACGCGGCACTTCGTACACAATTGTAACAGGCCATGGTACACGTTGAGGAATCCAGAATTTCCCGAGTTAAGAGCGTCTCACTTTGAAAAAATGGATCGAGCAACAGAAAATCCGTGGAAATTCAAAGATTGGAAAACTCAAATCTTTACATCTCTGATTCGGACGATTTGAGAAGGATTTAGTTCGCTCGGTTGTCAAAAGAGTTTAAAAGAGTATCTTCGGTAATAATTTATCGGATGTTGCAATTCATATGGAATTCGGAAGGGTCGCGTTACACGGAAAAATCGGAAGGATTCGGAACTTCCAGTATTAAGAGCGTTCTAGTTCCGGAAAAACGCATCGGGCGACTCGAAATCCGGTGGAGATTCGAAGATTGAAGGACTCGGATCTTTACGGCAGCGATCCCGCTCATTGTAGAAGCGCTCCCTTCGTTCGAGCGTTAACGAAGGGCCCTCAAAGACCGAATAAACCCGGGAAAGGGTGTGCCGGTATTCCGAAAGTGGAATTCGATCGGACGTAAACTCACTGGCGCCTCGTCACCGTAGACGAGGGTTCTTCAGACTGGAAGATCTCGTCCTCCGAAGTAACTTGTTTAGCTTCCTGCGCGGCGATCGGAGCTTTTTGATGAAGGCGCGTAGAATAGATGAATGGATCGTTAACGAGATAACGAGTCTTTCGGTCGGAGGAACGGGGAAGCCATTCCGCAACGGCGGCGGGGCCATTAACGTCGGGCCAAAAGCCGGGCCCCGATCGAACCCGGGGCTCTTAATAAGACGCTTACTGCTTGATGAGTAATGTAAGGCACACAGTATTTATCTTAATAGCCAATGAACGGGCCGATACGTTTCGATAGCGATAACTCGACTTCATTTCTCGCCTCCGTACCCCGCACGCTCCCTTAAGTCCCACACAGTTTCGCGTCGTCCTTTTATCTGGCCATCAACCGAGTTTCGACGAGTTCCCTGATTACGTTCCACGCGTATCCTCTCTTCAACTTTCCATTATCATTCCCGAGGAGGATACCCGCTACTGAAAGGCACTTCCGATATTAGATCGATCGGCACTCGCTTCCGCGTTTCGAACGGCGCCATTGTTCTCGGCCCTTCTGCTGCGAGACGAGCGATCAACCTTGATACAATTAATTCGAATCAATTAATCGCGCCGATCGGAATCTCCTGCTACGATCTCTAGTACAAAGCTTCGTGTTGCCGACAGAGGAATGTCCACTTTGGGACGTCGACGATCTATGGAGATACGCAACTGTGTAGCTTCCTTTTCTATGAAATGTATACGAAATTTTATAATCATGATACCAACGTATTAATGTCTCCTTGGGAGGTGAAAACAAGAGCCGCTCAAATCTTTACGCACAGATTTACTTATCCGTCCACTTCTTTGAGATCAAGAAAATCTTCTTGAACGTAATAGAAATAGCTAACCATTTAAACAGGCTGTCGGAAAATTCGAATTTGCAAGAAGCATTTAAAAGTTTTCCAAGGCACGATAGATTTTATTTGTGATTTCACGCGTTCCCGGCCACGGTCGAATACGAAGTATCTTTCCACCGCGGACCATTTCACTTATCGCGTGTCTTCAACTACTAAAGTCCGGTTGATACTTTGACTGACTGGTCAATTGTGCAGTTCGCCGAACGGAGTAAGAACCGCGTGATTGCCATTACTCTGCCGGGTTTCGCCGACGTCGGATTTAACAGACCTGGGCGGAAGAATCGGTACGGGGCGGACAAGTATGGAAAACAGTAAATTAGGCTGACGGCCGCGAGAACGACTAATTGACAGATATCCGGCGGACTCGATGGTTTTCTCCAGGCGAAATACCGAGCGCTAACGAGCGTTAATGAATGAAAATGAATGGGAAAGGGCAGCCGGCGAGGTGTTTCAACGGTGACGCGGATCACCGCGCGATAATACCCTCGAGAATACTTTATGGTGGCCATTCCGAACGGTAAATGCCTCCGACTGCGTTCTTGTTCCCGATTGTCGATATTCCGTGTCGATGGCTCGAGTAATCTGGCGTCGAAGCATCCATCGACGACGTCGATGCAGCCTGATACAGTGACGAAACAATCTGCGCGTATTATTTCGACTGTCCAGACAGAGTTCTCGAAAAATCGGCGGCGAGCGCACACGCCATTCGATCGAATTTAATTCCTCTCCATTCGACTTTCACCTCACTCGGAATTCCATTTCGTTTTAACGTCGGTTAATATCGGTCCAATGTGGTCGTACTCCCAAAATATTCCCTTTTAAAAGGTTCGGGAGAGATATAGACGTCTCATCGAATTCTCCTGCTCTTAAGGAATCGTTCAGCGTACGGGAACCAAGTTCTCCGGCCCGACAATCGAATTCTTTGCCTCTCGGCGCGCCATCCGGATTCATTTCACTGTTATCGAACCGTGGATCTCTCGGCGAATGGAAACTTTTCAATCTGCTATCAAGCGACGCGCCGAATTAGCTGGCTACATATTAGTGGAAATGGGATCGATTAAACTCATTGGAGAACACTATTGTTTCTCTGACTGCGGAACTTTGTGCAAAATGAAATCTGTCTGCGTTGATTGCAGGAAATGTAAATCAAATAGAATGTTACTTCTTTACGATTTTAGTAGATGAAGGATAATATATTTTCTGACAATTTTCAATTTCGCTATTCAATTCTGCTATAATGCATAAAATCCGCTGTCTACTCATAACTAGACTGCGGATCTTTATCTTTCTATTTTATAAAATAGTTCTGCAATTTCTGTCACGCTAAAACTCCGAGCGGGTTGTCTTCTGAAGGGAAATCAAAAATTGAGCACGCCGAGCGGGTTGCTTCTCAAGGGGAACCGAAAATTGAGCACGCCGGGCGGGTTGCTTTCTGAAGGGGAACCGCACATTCAGCGTCGTATTTTTCAGCGAGAGAGATTGCGAGAGAGAGAGTGAGATAGAGCAAGAGAAAGCAAGATAGAGCGAGAGAGAGAGATAGAGAGAGAGAGAGAGTCGGAGTGGGAACGCGTAGTGGAGTAGGGAGCGCTGTCGCGCGGAGTGGGGATCGCTGAACGCGATCACGTACTACCGAGCGTCGCGCGGAGAGGTGTAACGGTTAAATTTAATAGTTTATATCTCCTAAACGTATAGGCTTTCTTAAAAAATTTTTTTAAATATTGCATTGTCATCCAGTCCCGAGCTATGTTTTAAATTTCAAGTCTCTAGCTCATCGGGAAGTTAGTTTAAAATCAATTGCAAAATTTGTACCGAACAGACTGACGGACAAACAGACCGACAAGAAGGCGATCTAATAAAAACGTGTTAAAAGGTGAATGTTTGCTTATCCGTGCACTAAATGAAACTCAATTTTAAAAATTGCCAGAAGTAACCTGCCCATATCCGATCAAACGCGAGAAACTAAATCGTTTGTATTTTTAAGGAATTCCTCTCAAATACGAAATTAGAGAGAAACTCCGATTTATAGTTGACCGACGCGACGTATCATTGGCTCGAGATATCTCGAATTTAAATTTTTATGGAAATTGAAGCCAGTGGAATTCTATGCTGTTCGGCATTTCCATCGGTGAAACAGAAATAAAATGTCCATTTTATAGGTTAGGACGTTTAAATCCAGTACGACCGGTATTTTTAGACAGAACTGTGGCATTTTCGAGGCAATTTAGATTTTTATAGAAGAGTTTGAAGACGGAAAAACGGGGCGTTATTTGATCCGATATTGCTTTCGAATGGGGAATACAGTAATAGATCGTGACGATCGAGAAGAGCTCGGGACTCGAACGGGATCCTTGCTCGTGTTTTAAATGTGATAGATGTGAATTTTAAACCTGATTGAGAACTATTATTTTAATTTAATGCAACATTTTCAGTCGCAACACAATTGTTTCACCAGAACTTGAGAATCAGTATTTACTACAATCTATTAAGTAGACCAATTTTTATCAGGATCTATGAGGTGCCAGAAAATCAGAAGAATCATTAACACTAAACCTACCGACCATCAAAAGTGCTGATGTGTAGAGTATTGTAAAAATAACAAAATTAAATTTATTTATATTTTGTACGATTTTTACTATAATATATACGGGAGTCGAAAAATATATTCAATAAATTCCCATGAAAACACCTTTACAATATCAATAATTGTCAAATAAAAAATCTAAGGTGGGTCAATTGACCCCTCGTGGTAGGTTTACTGTTAAACTGTCTATTCTTGTATTACACTGTCCAACAGCCATAAAGGATTTCGATTCTCACTACGGAATTCTTATAGAGTTTCTTGCGCTGATTCCGAATATGTCCTTAATTTTTCTCCTACACGCACAATTTTTGAGAAATAAAAAATCTAAAATGGGTGAATTGACCCCTCGTGGTAGGTTTACTGTTAAACTGTCTATTCTTATATTACACTGTCCAACAGCCAAAAAGAATTTCGATTCTCACTACGGAATTCTTATAGAGTTTCTTGCGCTGATTCCGAATATGTCCTTAATTTTTCTCCTACACGCACAATTTTTGAGAAATAAAAAATCTAAGATGGGTCAATTGACCCCTCGTGGTAGGTTTACTGTTAAACTGTCTATTCTTGTATTACACTGTCCAACAGCCATAAAGGATTTCGATTCTCACTACGGAATTCTTATAGAGTTTCTTGCGCTGATTCCGAATATATCCTTAATTTTTCTCCTACACGCACAATTTTTGAGAAATAAAACATCTAAGATGGGTCAATTGACCCCTCGTGGTAGGTTTACTGTTAAACTGTCTATTCTTGTATTACACTGTCCAACAGCCATAAAGGATTTCGATTCTCACTACGGAATTCTTATAGAGTTTCTTGCGCTGATTCCGAATATGTCCTTAATTTTTCTCCTACACGCACAGTTTTTGAGAAATAAAACATCTAAGATGGGTCAATTGACCCCTCGTGGTAGGTTTACTGTTAAACTGTCTATTCTTGTATTACACTGTCCAACAGCCATAAAGGATTTCGATTCTCACTACGGAATTCTTATAGAGTTTCTTGCGCTGATTCCGAATATGTCCTTAATTTTTCTCCTACACGCACAATTTTTGAGAAATAAAAAATCTAAGATGGGTCAATTGACCCCTCGTGGTAGGTTTACTGTTAAACTGTCTATTCTTGTATTACACTGTCCAACAGCCATAAAGGATTTCGATTCTCACTACGGAATTCTTATAGAGTTTCTTGCGCTGATTCCGAATATATCCTTAATTTTTCTCCTACACGCACAATTTTTGAGAAATAAAACATCTAAGATGGGTCAATTGACCCCTCGTGGTAGGTTTACTGTTAAACTGTCTATTCTTGTATTACACTGTCCAACAGCCATAAAGGATTTCGATTCTCACTACGGAATTCTTATAGAGTTTCTTGCGCTGATTCCGAATATGTCCTTAATTTTTCTCCTATACGCACAGTTTTTGAGAAATAAAACATCTAAGATGGGTCAATTGACCCCTCGTGGTAGGTTTACTGTTAAACTGTCTATTCTTGTATTACACTGTCCAACAGCCATAAAGGATTTCGATTCTCACTACGGAATTCTTATAGAGTTTCTTGCGCTGATTCCGAATATGTCCTTAATTTTTCTCCTACACGCACAATTTTTGAGAAATAAAAAATCTAAGATGGGTCAATTGACCCCTCGTGGTAGGTTTACTGTTAAACTGTCTATTCTTATATTACACTGTCCAACAGCCAAAAAGGATTTCGATTCTCACTACGGAATTCTTATAGAGTTTCTTGCGCTGATTCCGAATATGTCCTTAATTTTTCTCCTACACGCACAATTTTTGAGAAATAAAACATCTAAGATGGGTCAATTGACCCCTCGTGGTAGGTTTACTGTTAAACTGTCTATTCTTGTATTACACTGTCCAACAGCCATAAAGGATTTCGATTCTCACTACGGAATTCTTATAGAGTTTCTTGCGCTGATTCCGAATATGTCCTTAATTTTTCTCCTATACGCACAGTTTTTGAGAAATAAAACATCTAAGATGGGTCAATTGACCCCTCGTGGTAGGTTTACTGTTAAACTGTCTATTCTTGTATTACACTGTCCAACAGCCATAAAGGATTTCGATTCTCACTACGGAATTCTTATAGAGTTTCTTGCGCTGATTCCGAATATGTCCTTAATTTTTCTCCTACACGCACAATTTTTGAGAAATAAAAAATCTAAGATGGGTCAATTGACCCCTCGTGGTAGGTTTACTGTTAAACTGTCTATTCTTATATTACACTGTCCAACAGCCAAAAAGGATTTCGATTCTCACTACGGAATTCTTATAGAGTTTCTTGCGCTGATTCCGAATATGTCCTTAATTTTTCTCCTACACGCACAATTTTTGAGAAATAAAACATCTAAGATGGGTCAATTGACCCCTCGTGGTAGGTTTACTGTTAAACTGTCTATTCTTGTATTACACTGTCCAACAGCCATAAAGGATTTCGATTCTCACTACGGAATTCTTATAGAGTTTCTTGCGCTGATTCCGAATATGTCCTTAATTTTTCTCCTACACGCACAGTTTTTGAGAAATTTTAGTTTGAAAAAATAACCTATTTTTCAACTTTGAACAAATATTAAAATTAAGGACAGATTCGGAATCAGCGCAAAAATCACTATAAGAATTGCACAGTGAGAATCGAAATCCCCAAAAAAGTTGAAATTTGTTGAACCGTGTTATTGGATAAGTTCTTTTTATTTTGTACTCGACATGTTAATAAAATTGCATTGGATAACGATTGAATCCATTTGTCCATTGCATCTTAACCCTATGAGGTCGGAGCTATTTTAACTTGAAAATTAAACATTTCTTCCGACCTAGACCAAGGGTCGGCAACCTGCGGCTCGCGAGCCACATGCGGCTCTTTGGATGTTTTTTCTTATGAATAAATAGGTTAGTTTTTTTATCAAATAACTTTATTTATGTGAGTACTATTTATTGTTGGCAAGAAAATATTTTGTGGCTCTTTAAAAACTTTGAAATTTTGTAAATTGTAATTTTTGACTCTTCCGACTCAAAAGGTTGCCGACCTCTGACCTAGACTAATTCCATTCTATACGACTTCTTCGTTTTATGGATATCACATGGACATAACACCTCATACAATACTTAAATCTCTAGCCATTAATTAGATACCAATATATTTAATAATGTAAGCAATATTCTGGATAGTATTACAGCAATTTTTAGTGGCGATTCTGAGTCACCTCTCGACTGCTAAGGGTTAATTTCTCAAAACCGTAATTTGTTTCTACACCTGACAAACCCTGGACAAAATATCTGGGACCGACTCGAGGTTGAAACACCATAGTAAAAACAGCAGTGGAAACGGTCAGCAAACGTTGTCGTCGTTATAATCTCGATGGTCGCAACACGGTTCACACAAAGGGAAACCCGATACAGAATGCCCGAAGGAAACGGACGGACAACGAAATGGGAAACAAGGTGTGCTCCGATTTCCAGTGGCGTAATGGAAAATATGTCTGACTCTGGCAATCGCATTCTACCGCGCGCGGCAAGACAGCCGTGCCCAGAACGTGACCAATTGTCCGGCGCTTAAGCCGCGTTTCTCCCGAGAAAATGCATCGGGAAAATTTTACAGCGCGGTCGTCCCGGGTCAGCTTGCGGTCGCGTGCAAGCGCGGAAGCTTCCCCGAAAGTCAGAAAGCACGTACTCGGAGCGTGATTGCGAGACGTATCTAACCCGGCTGCTGGCAGGAGGTCAAGCTTCGATAAACGGCTGTAAACGCAGAAATATTACGCTGCGGATCGACCGTTCGCGCACGCACAACCTGGAATCGCTTTCTAACGCGTGAACCGCTACGGTCTGCGCTTCCAGGGAAATTCCTGTCGAGCGCGTACCGCATTCTCTTCGCGGAGAAACCAGCAAGAAATGGACAGGACTAATTGAGTCTATACAGGGTGAGTTACCTCACGTTTGTACCTCAAATATCTTTGTTGTTTTCAAAGATACATTAAATATCTTGAGGACAACGTAAAATGGGACTCACGCGATACGAAAAAAATGTTGTTTCTGTAATTTGTTAGAGATATCCAGGTCACCTTTGTTATTTTTAATGGAACCACCCTTTTTTAAAGAGACAGTTGTGTGAATTTGGAAGCTTCGAACCGTGTGACCTTTGTATGACGGGTCGCAAGGAACCTGTACTTCGACCAAGACTTCTCTACGGGGTTCATCTTCTAACAAGGGAAGGACCCTAAGTGTCCGACTTCGGCTTTGATAATCTTTTGTGAGATGATGGTATGTACTACGTTCCATCAAATATGTGATCGGTACTTAAGTACAACGACATTTGTCAAAAGGGGCGGAAACTGTTTCCCATACCCAATATTCCCGCCGAAGAAGCGACTTCGCTCTTCCGAGACCGAAAGATTGCCGAACCGCGAGACAGACCGCGCCCGAACCAAGTCGCGGGGGCACACGATTACGAAGTAAACGCGGTAGTTAGTGGCCGAGAATCGAGGATCTGCAACACCTAACGAGCTCGCTGAGCCCGGCATTTGTCCGCGGAGCGGATTACACTATGAAATTCCTCGAGCCACCGATGAATCTCACTGGAAGTAATTATGTCTGATTGATCGAAGCGATTCCCAGCGCTCGTGCTTTATTATTAATTACCAGCCCGGGACCCCAGCGCCCGAAACATCGTAAGTACATGCATCCGGTGCATTCTGTTCTGCTTTCGTAAAACCGCATTCTTCCCGAGATAGCCCGAATACGGAATCACGGATCGAGAGCACGTCGGCGAGCGTAACCGGGGTTCGATTCGGGCAGTTTCGTCTGGAATCCAGGATGTCCTCGACTCGACATCTTTCTTTAATCCGACATCTTTCTTTGATTCGATCCGTGCGACTTGAAATTCCGGTCTCGAGCGGCTTGAGCCGATCGACGGCTTCTGGTATGGTTCTCCGAAAGAATGCCTGCGGAATCGCACACGTGTTCGCAGCGGTAACGGCCGGTCGGGCGTAGACTTGTTTCACTATTTTATCAGATCAGATATTCACGAGCCGGCCAGCCCTCGCCTCTGGAAGCTCGAAGGAAATGCATTAAAGCGGGACGAGCGGCCGTCGTTCCGCGACACGTAAAACCAACGGCATTGTTGTTGCGCTCCGCTACGTTCCACCGGTGCATCGTTGCACCGACGAATCGCAATGGGGATCTTTCACAGCGTTTCCACCGGTCCTGCATTTTTTAACGGGCATCCATTTTTTCGAACGTTCCGCAGCTATTGTCGCCGCGCCAAGTGGATCGTACGGATTTTGCGGATGCGCCTTTCGGGGTATGTAGAGCGAATCGCCGGTCCCGCGCTATCTTGTCGCTGATTTTTTCGAAATTCCTTCCCGATCCCATTTTCTGTCGGCCGATTCCAACCTCTTCAGGTATTTAAGCACACGATCAATCGCCGTCTCAGACGACCAGACACCTTACCTGTTTAGGTGCGACCTACTTTTCTATTTTAGTATCGTTCGATATTTTATTTTTGCTGCGTCTCTGTTTCGATGCAATTTTATTGGCATCGCCTGCTTGTCGAGATTATCGGCTTTCCGAGGTGTGATTCTTGCAAGGGAAGGACCCCAAGTGTCCGACTTCGATTTTGATAATTTTTTGTGAGATGATGGTATATGGATCCCTAATTATGTATGCAAAATATAAGGTGTAGTTACTCAATTATTTTTAAAGATATAATCAATTAAAGTTTCATACCTGTGAATCACGCAACCTGCAAATCATGGTATATCAGCAAGGTATGAAACTTTAATTGTTTATATCTTTTAAACTATTTGTTTTGTCGCGGAACTGTCGGTTCGCGAATGTTCCGGATCACTGCCCGCCAAGCTAATCTTGGACAGCTAGTTCAAATGATAAAATGATCGCAAAGACAATAATTGATTCGCATGAATTGTAATCGCATGAAAACGTTAAAAGGTCCTGCCTTGTACGCGCGCAGATGATGATAACGATTCGCGTTGGTGATTCAAACGCACGCGAGGGATCTCGACTGATGTGATCCCGTACGCGAGGGATCTTGACCGACGCGATCCCGGTTTGTCGGGTGTCCTGACCGCTGGACAACGAACTACAGTAAATGCTCCTACGTTGTGAAAGGGTCGGGTGTTTGAGTTCGCAACCAGCGAATAGGGACGCTATTTTTTATTTATGCCCGGAATTCAATTATTCATCAATTGTTATCCGGAATTGGCTCGATGAATGGATTGCATCGAAACAAACAGATTTTTTCCTTTGAGGAATTCGTTTATTATCTGAAATGTGGAAGAAAGTTGTAAATGCCGATGGAGCACACTTTGAATGAATTTACTTTCCATTCGTATTTCTGAATAGAGAGCTTCTTTTCAACATAAAAGGCCGGAAACTTATTACCATACCCAATACTTCCATAACCCATACCGTTTCCGAACATATTGCGACCGATCACTGCAAACAGAGAGCCACCGCACAGTGGGGTATTTGGCCCGAAAAGTCGGACAGAACTTTATCAAGACCTTTATCACCCACCTTTATCAAGAACTTTATCGGACAGAATTTTATCGTTATTTATGGGCTGTAGATCACAATACAGTAGATCGTGCAATTGGTCTTAACGTCAGCTATAACATCGTGAAATCAAAAATGCACTTTAACATTTAAAAAATCAAAATGATTTTTATTTTTTGTTCAAGACAATTTTTTTTCTTAATTATATGTACAGGGTGATTCTGGGAACTGGGATAAGTTACTGCCCTTTTTAAGTATGAAAATAGAACGTCTTAACTTCCCACGACCTTATTTTTTATGTGGATGCACCGATGCACCCGCCAGGTGCAATTGCACTTTATTCTGTAATGCAACCGAATTTTTCTATTAAACCAATCGATCCCTATTATTATGTTACGTATAAAAGTACTAACCCAAAGTCATAGAAATGTTCAATACTTTACGATATATTTTATATTTTGTGTCAGAGTAAACACAGCAATAGTTCCTACAATCCATATCGAGAGTTTGGATACTTCTCCTAGTAAAGTACGTTTCTGAGAGAAATATGTCGCGAAGAAAAGAATTTCCAAACATTAAAAGTAAAGTATACCGTCCATGATACAGTCCTGTTTTATTAATGACGAAAAACTTACAAAAGCTGCAGAGAAAGATTTGTCCGAGGCTCCAGACCAGAAGTCCCTTTAAACAATTTGTTGAAAGCGCCGAGCATCTTGGAACGCGCAGCAGAAATTCGAAGAAAGCTCCGACAACTGGCCGGAAGAGCATCGAAGAAATTGCAGTGTTCGAGTGGTGTTGGAGTGCAAGAGCAGCCCTAGGAGCATTCGAGAACGCGACCGGCGTCGAAAACACAGGCACCCGGAGCAGCGTAGTCGTGTTTTGAAATATGCATGGGCATCCCTTAGTGCGTTTAGTAGGAAATTACGTAGGAACAACACGCGCGGCCTCCGTGGGGCGCCGTTAATATTAACTGCGCCTCGCTCGAGCATTATCTCGTGGAGGATGGCGGAGGGGACAGAGCCAGATGACGCGACGGGGCATGGTGCCTCATGCCCGCACGACAGAATTCCCCCGGAAAACGGAACCGTTGTCGCGCCGCGCGAGACAGTTCCACGGTGAACGCAAGTCCGCAATCGGTAGTCGATTAATTAGACGCGGAACTGCGGCTTTTTCCACGGGCAATCGCAACCCCTAACGAAATGTAATTGAAGGCGGCGAGCGTGCCGGGAATCGGAAGCTCGTCGTTGCGAACGCGACAAGGATTTGCACGGAGGGAGACCGAGCGGGAGAGAGAAGATTCGGGTTGCTTACTGCCGGCCGAGAAATAGGAAAGGGAAACGAGCTGTGTTTCATGCGCCGCTGATCAAACGATGCCGTTTTGTTTGCTGCTCGTAATATGCAGCGCCCGCGCCTATCCCAACGCTGCAACATTCTTTTCCTGGACTGGAGGGGAGGATCAACCCTTCGCATTATGGTTTATTGACCGCTGAAAAAAATCTTCTTAAAAACCACGCTTGCATTAAAATGTACTAAAAAGGAGAAAATAATCGGTAATTATTTACAAAAGCACTGCGTACTCCGATTTTGATCAAATTTAAATATGTTATGCAGCAACACATTCTAAACAACTTTTTTCTTTTCCAATATAGGGGGGTCGCTTTTAGTTTTTGAGATATTTGCAAAAAACTGTCGCGAATACTCTATTGAATTTTTCGTATTCTTGCACGCTCCGCAGCAACGTAAGCCTGTTCCGGTGCGCCGTTTGTTTACATTTTGACGTTGTAGAGATGAGGGAGAAACCAGGGGGGCGGAAAGGGCCGGCCTGACACCATACACACCCACTCAGTGTTTCACACGCACCCAGTGTTTCTAAATTATACTCTAGATTCTTACGTATTTTGACGTGCTGATTACGAATATAATAGTGAAAATTGGTGCAAATGTTAACTTCATAATGGAAACCTTCTTTTGAGAAACACCGGATGCATGTGAAACACTGTATTAGGACTGGGTTAGAACTGGATTACGACTGAGTTAGGATGTATGCTGTATTGGTCTCAGTTGATTTTATATTGTATAATGTGAGAACCTTCTTTTTAGAAACACTGGGTCCGTGTTAAGCACTGGGTGGGTGTGTGTGTGTGGTATTGTTGCTTCTCATCTCCACAATGTGTTTACAAACAAAAATTAAACAAATGGGTGCTTGAACAGGCTTACGTTGCTGCGGAGCGTGCAAGAATACGAAAAATTCAATAGAGTATTCGCGACAGTTTTTTGCAAATATCTCGAAAACTAAAAGCGACCCCCCTATATTGGAAAAAGAAAAAGTTGTTCAAAATGTCGAAATCTATAACATATTTAAATTTGATCAAAATCGGAGTACGCAGTGCTTTTGTAAATAATTACTAAATAATCTTTTTAGACACTGGTGACTATAGATAAAAGCGTGGAGCGCTAAACTATATTGACGTAATCTTCGTGGGCGCTCCACGCTTTTATTTGTAATCTATAATATAATATAATATATAATATAATTATTTATAATAAATGTCTTAACAGATTATTTTATCCTTTTTAGTGCATTTTAATATAAGCGTGGTTTTTAAATATTTTTTTATTTTATACTTTTTAGTCTTTTTTAAATGGAACGCAAGATATAGTAATACCGGTATGAAATAGTAAGATATAGGAACGCAAGATATGGAAATACGCGAGATAGAATGGGGGATGTCTCCGAGGGACGATGTCTCTTCATGGAGTCCGAAATTGTCCGAAATGGAACCTAATGAACGGTACACCGCAACCACACTGAGCTCCTTCGGTGCGAAGTGAGCCAGTGGAGTGGGGATGAGTCGGAGTGGGAACGCGTAGTGGAGTAGGGAGCGCTGGCGTGCGGAGTGGGGATAGCTGAACGCGATGACGTACTACCGAGCGTCGCGCGGCGATTTGTGACGGTTAATATAAAAATTTTTTTTCTCCCAAACACACAGTTTCTTTAAAAATTTGTTTTTTAATATTGCATTGTAATCCAGTTCTGAACTACGTTTAAAGTTTCAAGTGTCTAGCTCATCGGGAAGTGGTTTAAAATTCGATTACAAGATGTGACGCATACAACAATGACATCTCGGCAAGCTAATATAAGCGTGGTAAAATACGGAAGTTACGTGAAAATGCGTTTCCTCTTTCAAGGGGAACTCCTCGTGTTACCGGCAGTGGAAACAAGTGATTGTTAAGAATTTTTGTTTTTAGAATAACTGGTGGAAATATGGGACCAGCCTTTGGGGATGTAAAAAGATAATCTTGAAGTACTGGTATTCTTATTATTATTTATTTTATATTACGCACGGACCTCAACATTTTGGAATTTTTCTACGCCTTAAAAGAAATCTGTGGTGTTCCAAATTTTTGGAAAAAACTTAAAAACGTTATACAAACTGAAGTAACAATAAAAAAGAACCCTGGGCTCCCTTGTCTTCCTAGTAATATTTCAAAGGGATAGTGATCTGCAGAATTTTCCGCGCCGTTAAAGAGCAGTATAAGCAACTCAAAGCAGAGACAAAGGCACAGCAACGCCACGTTACGGCGGGGATCTTGTATTTCGACGCACGAGTACCGGGGCTGAAGTTTTAGCCTGTATAAGCGATCGGCAAGTTTGTAATGGTAATGCGGACGTTAATTAAAGAGCAGAGAAGTAGACTATAAAGCGGTAGAACTCGCTGCGAAAGACAACAAAGAATTGCAGATGAGGGCTTCAATGAATTCCAGGATGGCAGCGAGGAAAGATGAAGCGTGTAGAATGGAGATTTAGTGGCGGGTGAGAAGTAGGCCAGACAAAAAGAGGAAGAACAGGCAAGAAAGAAAATTAACAGACTCACGGCTCGGGTTCAGCCGGAAGTGAACGTGGCGAAGAAGACGTTACGTTATCGGCGTTTCACTGCTGCGAAACGTCGCTTACTAGACGCGCACGCGAACAAGGAGAGCACGTTAATTGCGGTGTTCCGTGCGAGCAGACTTTAAATAACTTGTTGCGGGACTGAACGGTGTACGCCTTGACGTAAATGCACGTGGCCTCCTAAGACTGCGGTTATATTCGACGCAATTTTCTACCGCGTCATACCTACTACTATCCGCTGGTCCCGATATGTTCGCATTGACACACATTTCGTCAGAACCGCTCTTTACTCTCGGACCACGGACCAATATTATTATTATTATTATATACAGGGTGGCCCACATAACTCTGAACAGCTCAATATCTCCGTTACTTTTCGTTGTACAAAAAAACTTCGTAGGACAAAGTTACACTGTTTGAAGGGTCACATATAACGGTGTAAGGGAAAAAATTTTCCAGGTCATTTTTATGAGATTTCAAGGTTATCGATGTTTTTTTAAATGGAATGAGGTATTTTTTAATACATCAATCGATGCAGCTGGACATTCTTTATAAAAAAGTACTAACCTATGTATGTCGAAAAGTTAGTAGTTCAGGAGATATTTCAATTTAAATAACTCCAAAATACCATTACTGTCGTACTAAGGCGTTACATAAGTAAGTAAACACTAACGCCTTAGTACGACAGTAATGGTATTTTGGAGTTATTTAAATTGAAATATCTCCTGAACTACTAACTTTTCGACATACATAGGTTAGTACTTTTTTATAAAGAATGTACAGCTGCATCGATTGATGTATTAAAAGATACCTCATTCCATTTAAAAAAACATCGATAACCTTGAAATCTCATAAAAATGACCTTGAAAATTTTTTTCCCTTACACCGTTATATGTGGCCCTTCAAACAGTGTAACTTTGTCCTACGAAGTTTTTTTGTACAACGAAAAGTAACGGAGATATTGAGCTGTTCAGAGTTATGTGGGCCACCCTGTATATATTATTATATATTATTATATATATATATATTATTATATATTATTATATATATATATTATTATATATTATTATATATATATTATTATATATTATTATATATATATTATTATATATATATTATTTACGGACCAAGGTCCTTTTATACAAATGTATACAGTTTTTTACAGTATAACTGAGAAAAATAAAAAGAAAACTTAACAAAGAAAAGGTCTTAACCTAAAATTTACATAATAATGGACCGCGCAAAACTAAACAAATACAGGTACAATTAACAAATAGTATTGCGCAATTTTGTTTTGAATACCTGTAACGAGCCATTAAAATAATCAATATTGTTATAAAATATGTTAGAGCTAGCAATAATGCGATTTATTGGATTTATCTTACGTTATTCTTGCGTTATTTAACGATTTTTTGAAACACTTTTTCGGTGATAATTCTTATAAACGTGTTAATCTTTCTATTGTCTATAGTGGTAGCGAGATGCTCTTAGCAAAATGAAATTTTTCAAACAAATATTTTGACTATTTTAAATGCAAGTTTTGAACGAGCTTCGAAATTGACTACATATTACATAAAGACGTTTAATTATGATATTCTTCACATATTATTGCAGAGCATGAAAAGGCCAATCCAGCGACCTAAATAACCGTACCGCTCCGATTATTTACTCTCGAGATATTCGTGTCTGAAAGCGACTTTAAATACCTTCGACATCGATCTTGTAATATCTTTAACAAATGTCGTGAAGGAAAGATTCTTTCCAGTGTTATATAATTTCATCCTGAATAGTTTTCTCATGCAGCAGTAAATGATGTTTAGATGATTCAGTGAAGACACCCTGTAGATTAATTGAACAATGATTTCGAAATTGTTCAGAACACGTTGAAATAAGCGACACCGACGACTACGCGTTGCAGGCGATCGAAAATCGCAGTGAATGGAACCGCAGTCTAAAACACGGTCCAAATGGACGACATGAGTGCAGGCGGACTCTGCCACTTGGATCGGAAACAATGCGAGGGAAAGATAGCGCTTGCAACCGGGACGAGTCTTGTTTAAACGCTGCTGTCGCTGACAAGCTCGTCGCGGTTTCAATCTCGCCTTAAGAACCCGGACCATCCGTTAAATGGCTGCTCGGTACTCATTTTCTCGGCCCTCGAATGCTTAATTGCGCTTTTAAAGACTCCGCCCGCTGCCATTGACCCTAGAACTCTGAGTTCGGTGTGCGAATTGATTCGTAGCTCTTCCTTCGATTATTTACGAATGATTATTTCAAAAATAATCTCTGTCACGTTTTCTGCACATTTGATCCATACAATATCCACCTCTCAGCTGTGCAGTTCGATTTTTAAAACAGGTCTTGAAAACTTAATATTTTGTCACGCTGCACTTTCTCTATTTACATTGACTTCAAATTTTGAAAATGCTTGGAAATTATCAGACCACGGAATTCATGCATTAAAAAATGATATCCTATCGTTGTCACCTCGATAAAACGATGTTAAAAGAGAGATTTGTATGTACGTATCTTTAATATCCTGCAACCAATACAAACAGTTTTTATTTTGCATAAAATTTCAATGTAAACAGCGAATAAATTTATTTTACTGGCGAGTGTACATACTATGCGGAGCTAAAAGGTTAATGAACCTCCAATGTGTATTCAATATGCAGCGTTCCAATATGTACGTGCGTACAATATTAAATAATTTGCGAGAGCCACGAATTCATTCATACATCTAACATATTTATCGGGGTGTATTCGCGTTGATCAGTGTAGGTTCACGTTACCCCGTGCAGTTCCGAGTAACGCGACCTTTAGTCTGTGTCCCTTGTTTCCAACGGCCATGGTCGCTACAGTCAAACGATTCCTTGAAATTCCATGGACACTCGGAAGCATTCTAGCAAGAGGTCGCAGCCAGTGAACGCAGTCTAATCCCGACTGCCTCAGTTTCTGGCAGTTACCATTCGGCTGACCCCCGATAAACTTGCTACTCGGCTTGGTTCTCTAAGAAAACTCGCGTTATTGCGAGCCGAAGGGCCAGCGCGTGCAAACAACGAGTTCTGCGAGCTAGCAGAGAGCTCCTAATAGCTCCGCTAGACTCTGCTAATGAAATTAGTGTTGCATTCGTCGACATCAAGAATGAGAAAAGACGTAGGGAGCAGGAACGAGCCGCAGGAATTCCAATCTACCGTGATCACTGTATCCCGTAAAGACTAATTAAGTACGAAGCAAGATGACGCATTTGCAAAGGTGTCCGAATTGCAGTTACCCTGCGCAAGTAATTACAGTATCACAGGCTGTTCATTCGCTATACTGCATTTATGAAAGCCGGCGCGGCGGAGAGCTCTTAGTAGGGGTGTGCGAGATTCTCGAAAATGTTCGGGATTCTTGTAAAATATCCGGGATTCCCGAAAATATCCGAGATTCCCGAGAATTTTTGGGAATCCTGAGATGATTCGGGATTCCCGAAAATACACGGGATCCCGCGAAGATTCGAGATTCCCGAGAATATAGAATAATATCCGGGATACCCGAAAATATCCGAGATTCCCGAGAATTTTCGGGAATCCCGAAAATACACGGGATCCCGCGAAGATTCGAGATTCCCGAGAATATAGAATAATATTTGGGATTTCCGAAAGTGTCGTTATTAGCAATTACTTTCTACAATATTTAGGGGTGTGCGAGAACCCGAAATATCGGGAACCCGATGGTCGGGACGAGTCGAGAAGAGGTCGAGTCGGGTTCCCGAAAATTTCGAGATTCCCGAAGAAATCGGGTTCCCGAAAATTTCGAGATTCCCGAAGAAATCGGGTTCCCGAAAAGTTCGAGAATATGACATAAGACACTCTCGAAAATAATTCGTGATGGACAACATTCTTTCAGTCTCGAAATCATCTAGAATAAAAAATCCGAAACTATGAATGTATTCATTAAAACGAATATAAATGATTACTGGGTTCTCGAAATTTTCGGGAATCCCGATAAATTCGAGAGTCCCGATTTTTTTCGGGAATGCCGATAAATTCGAGAATCTCGAAATTTTCGGGTACCCGTCCCGATCCCGAAAAAAATTCGTGTTCCCGTCCCGACCCGATATTTCGGATTCTCGCACACCTCTAACAATATTACTAACATAAACATTCTCGACTAATAAGATATGTAAGCTTCGAGAACACAATGGCTTTCGGATTCTTGTAATTATTGGAAAGTGTGGAGAATCTTCAAAATGTCGGAAATCACAGATATTTCCGAGAATTCCGAGAATATCCGAGATTCCCGAGAATTTTCGGGATTCTTGTAAAATATCCGGGATTCCTGAAAATATCCGAGATTCCCGAGTATGTGCGGGATCCCGAGATGATTCGGGATTCCCGGAAATACACGGGATCCCGCAAAAATTCGGGATTGCCGAAAATACGCGGGATGCCGCGAAGATTCGAGATTCCCGAGAATATACAGGATATAGAATAATATTTGAGATTCCCGAAAGTGTCGTTATTCGCAATTACTTTCTACAATATCACTAACATAAACATTCTCGACTAATCAGATATGTAAGCTTCGAGAACACAGTGGCTTTCGGATTCTTGTAATTATTGGAAGTGTGGAGAATCTTCAAAATGTCGGAAATCACAGATATTTTCGAGAATTCTGAGAATATCCGAGATTCCCGAGAATTTTCGGGATTCTTGTAAAATATCCGGGATTCTTGAAAATATCCGAGATTCCCGAAAATATCCGAGAGTCCCGAGTATGTGCGGGATCCCGAGATGATTCGGGATTCCCGGAAATACACGGGATCCCGCAAAAATTCGGGATTGCCGAAAATACGCGGGATGCCGCGAAGATTCGAGATTCCCGAGAATATACAGGATATAGAATAATATTTGAGATTCCCGAAAGTGTCGTTATTCGCAATTACTTTCTACAATATCACTAACATAAACATTCTCGACTAATCAGATATGTAGCTTCGAGAACACAGTGGCTTTCGGATTCTTGTAATTATTGGAAGTGTGGAGAAACTTCAAAATGTCGGAAATCACAGATATTTTCGAGAATTCCGAGAATTTTCGGGATTCCATCCCGATCTCGAGAAAAATTCCCGTCCCGACCGGGATCTCGCACACCCCTAGCTCCTAGCATTTCTAGACTTGCCTAATGAAATTAGTATCGCGACCGTATTCGTTGACTTCGCGAATGAAAGAAGAGAGAGAAAGCTGTTCTCTGATCTACCGCAAGAAAGAAAGGATAAATCGAGGAGGCTCCCGCTAGCGGAATGTTCGTTTTCGCGGCGTTGTATCGGATGCGGGGAAAATCGGTGGGTTCTAGCGAGCCGGCCGGAATTTCCGGCGTTCGACGCCGATCTCGTCCAAACGAGAAACCCGGCCGAGTGTCCGTGGGTATTTGCTAGCCAGGTAGCTCGCAGTTTAATCTCAATTTCCGGGGCTCGGTGTTCCTCGGCGCGGCTCCGTCTGACGAGCAGTAAATAGCTCGCTGAGCCGCGATAGAGCCAGATGCAGCTCTTTCCAGGCGTCTTCCGTTGCTTATTCCCCCCGTTCCAGCCCCCGCAGAGCAGTCGTCTTCCAAGGATAAGACCAGGAGGGGTTAGGTTGGCCGGATAAAGCCCACAGGTGAGCCGAGTCTCGAGTCTCGCTCGAACGGACCGCCACGTTTCCGTCGTATCTTCTTCCCGACACCTCCAGCGAGACTTCTCTCTTGTTACCCGTTCCATCCTGTTCTCCACCCTGTTCCCTCCTGCGCGGATATCCTCCAGGAATATTTACCGGAGCCAAACTACCCGCCTCGGTCTTTCTATTTTCTTATTAATCTACCCGCGCGCGCCAACGCCCGCTTCCTCGCGGTTCAACGCGCGAGGCTTTCTATGACTCGACCTTACCGACTTTAATAAAGCAGCTCGAGCTCGTTCAACCCCTCGAGCGACTTACCGCGCCCGCTTGCCTTCGGCCGTTTAGCTACGAATCCTCGGAATCTGTCAAACAACTCGGATGCCTGCGAGAAATCGTCGAAATCCGTCGAACAATTCAGTCGTTACCGCGAAATCGTCGGAATCTGTCGAACGACTCAGTGTTTAGCTGAAAATGGTCCGGAGTAGTCGAACAGATCAGCTGCGAGCTCGAAATCGTCAAATTCGATCAAACAACTCGATGTTCACCTCCAAATCGTCACACACGATCAAGCAACTCGATTTTCAGCTGGAAATCGGCAGGGCAGTCAAACAACTCAATTGATTAGCTCCAGATCATCAGAACGATCGAACATCTCATTTGTTAGCCGGAAATTTTCTGGGTCAGTCGCACATCTTAGGTGTTTTTAAGACATTTATAACTATGTCTCTTTTTTATTTGCAATTATTGACATTATAAAGATGCTGTCATAAGAATTGATTTAATAAATGTCTTTATTAGAGCACATGTTACGATAAGAGCTGCGCAAGGTCTAAATAAATTAAATCTTGTCATTTTTATAAGTCATGTGTCTCTTTGTTACGAATTAAGGTGAGGAAGAGGACAGGCAGTTCATTGTATGTATGTGGTAAATTAAACTGTATTCTTTAAAGATAAAAGTTAATGTTAATTACATTTTATGTATAAAGAGGGGAAATTAAACGTTGCTAATGCATAGGAACGTGACATGTGGCTTTTATAGCTCGGCACGTTAATGCTTGAACATTGATCACTGGACTGCGGATTTTATGCATTTTTGACAAAAGCGAATAGGTGTAATTCGAAACAGTAAAAAGATTGAATGAGTTTAACAGTGTCGATATATTATTTTTAACATATAAAAAGTATTAACGAGGAAAATGAATTGTTACTTGGCTTCTATAGATCGTAAATGATGTGTAAAAATGTCATTTTGCATAAAGATCCGCAGTCTATTGATCACACACGAATGAAATTCAACCACAAATTCAACCAGAAGATGACAATTGAAAGAGTCTCCACCAAATCTTCATCAAAAGTCTGATTCATTGTCACACCGAAATGCTTGTCATTATAAGTCTCGTTCTTATACGTCTCGCTATTACGAGACTCGATCGACCACAAACAAATTGCGACCGAAGTCAGCGACTGTCGAAGGTAACAGGACGATCAATCAATCCGTTTCTAAGCCAACGTTCGAACTTCGACGTTTTTCCGGGGAACAATAGCCGCGTATTATTTCTGCGATGGTCGACGCGATTCGCGAAACAATTACACCGGTGACGCGAAGTGGGATGGGAATTTACTCGGTGACGCAGAGACGGCCGGGCCGTTCGCGAAATTCCGAAATAAAAACCGCCCCAGTGCCACTCGAAACCGAGGCACGAGCCCGCGAAATCTGTTTGCAGGTTTGCAGGGAAAGGAAACCGCATCACCGATCACCGTTCATGTTTTCCCGTTTCTGCACGGCCTGCCGACACGCGATCTCCGTTGGAAAAAATCGGCCAACCTCTTTGACACTTTTGTCGGATTTAGCGACCACCGCGAATTTTAGACGACGGCTTTCATACCCGGAAAAACGAACAGCTGAACTATTGAACTACTGTGCCAGTTACCGTTCGTTTCTGCAACTCTCGGTTTACTAACGCTGGATTTATGGACTTTTAACAGAGACTACCATTATTAACACCATTATTCAAAATATCTTTTTGATTAATAAATATGTTGGTACCTTGTCAAATACAATACTAAACATTTAAGTAGTGCACACTGCCGCTTAAAAATATGTGGACACTTACCATGTTCATGAAATTTGTGATATATAATGTATATTTTTATTATCAAACAATATTTGTTGCTAAAGTCTATTATGAATACGTATGTAATGTATTCTAATAGTACCAAAATAAACAATTAAGTTATTGAATTTTCTTAAATAAATAAAAGAAAAACTATGGGATCACATAGATAGATAAGTCCGAAAACGACGTCCCAAGTCTGAAAAACATTTGTGGGAAATAAGGTGAAGTGCCCTAAGTCTGGACAGTCCAAAAGTGATACCTAAATCTGGACAATTGAATTTTCATAGTAAAATCAGTAATTAAGAGATTAAATAATTATATTATATATTCTGAGGCCTTAGCTACAAGTAGGTGTGAATATTATTTCATTGAGATATCAATTGAAATTTAAAAATGAATTCAAAGTTCATGTGCATTCAAAATTCAACAGAATCATGTGCATTCATAGTTCGAACTTTTGTTAGAAAAAAGATATAATTTAAGCCCTCAGACAAAAAATAATTATCACGCATAATAATATTGATATTTTAAAATAAATTGGCAATCAAGCTTAACGTAAATAATAATTATTAATCCAAATATTAGATGTCCAAGATTAGGACTGTTTTCAAATATAAGTACTCCATACTGGGACGCGATGACAGTAGCTGTCCCCCTCTAAGTTTATACGGAATGTGCTTACGCCTGAAACCGGACACGTGTTCGCGAATAAAATCAACGCATTGTTTGCAAATTATTTAACTACATGTACGTATAATTAGTCTTCTATTAGCTTGAATAACGTATGTAGAAAATGTATTCCGGTTGTGAGGTTAATAATACTTTGTGTTTACATCTTAAATCTATCAGTATTACTACCTAACCTTAAAAGTTGTATTATGACAAGATTTATTAAAACAGTAAATGAAAATAAATATATATTTGGTTAAATAATACAATACTATAATCTATGATAAGAATACTACATATTACGCAAAGCATCTTCTATTCGTCATGCGCAACAGCGCCACCAACCAACGTTTTAGGTTATGTTCGCTCGATCAACTCGTAAATTGAATTTGTCCGATATAGGCTTTACTTCTGTCCAGGTACTAGCTTAGATTGGATTTAATATGTCCAACTATAGGTTTGAATTATTCTTGTTAATACAATTAAGATATTAACCTAAACAATGATTTTTTAATTTTAAATTACTTTACAAACTCTGAACTGTATGTTAAAACTCTTAAGAAATTGTTTTTGTTTATTTAAAGTGATAAAATTTAAAATAGAAAAACATGCTGTCCAGGCATAGGGCACTTCATCTTATTAGAATCTGAGTGGAACCTTATTCAAAGTGTAGTAATGAAAAACTTAATAGCCCGAATGCCACGACTAATAAACGCGGTCATAAAAGCACGCGGTGGATATGTAGACGAAAAGAAAATATAATTATTTTTTATCATTATCGGTGAGATATTTAATAAATTATTATTAAAATATGTTCTCCAGTACTGTACGAACTGAAATACATACAAGATAATCAAATTCACCAAAGATATCATAACTTTTTTCAGGTAGTTATAAGAATTAAGGAAGTGTCCACATACTTTTGAGCGGCAGTGTACGAGGTGTTATATCAATTTGATATCCATCAAATGAAAAAAATTATATTAAAACTTTTAGCGATTATTATCGATGCACGAATGCGTCTCTGCCATTTCAATAATCCTAAACGAAGAAATCTGGAACACCATGGTTTAAATGTTACGAGCCTCATCCATTCGCAGCATTGTTCAATTAATCCGGAAGTTTGCCGAATGATGTAAAGATCAATTATTGATACGTTCACTGCCGGAACCATTAAATCTTCGCCGAATCGATACAATCTATTTAATGGAGCAATATCGCAAATTCCAACTGCTCGGTCGTAACATAAATACGTTCGTTTATACATCTCTTTTTATTTATTAATAAAACAGAGAATTATATTCAATCAATTGTATAATTGCTGATTGCGAGTGGCTTCTTTCCAATCACAGTTATGCACATTTGCAACAGTCATATTTAAATCATTCGAATCCGAACATATTTATATCTGCAACCGAACGAATTGGAATTACAACGGAATAACACGAAATCCAACAAACATGTTAAATAAAACATGAACCGAGGAGTCAAAACTCGTTACGATCACTTTCATCTTTGTGCACAGAGATAGGTACAATTTCGTAGAAGACTACATTGCCACAGAAATTAATTTTCACTCCTGGACTAACTTTAAAATACAACAGAATTGCATTCTAACATCATTGCGCACTTTCAATTCGAAACTGTTTCACAGAAGTGGAATCACTTGCAACTGTTCTGTTAGGATCCTCGAGGCACCGCGAATCCCTGGATTGAATGATTCGCGAACGATCCTCGCGATCTCGAGAGTGCGACGTGCAGCAGGAATGCAGCGGTCGCTCGCTTTTATTTCCTTCGCAGTTCGTCAAACAGTGCCGGGGAAAATTAACGCAGAAAGTAGAGACAACAACGAGTATCTTGCTGCAGCCCGTCCTGATAGCGTTCGTTGGAGGCATTAGCCGGTTATCGAGCCGGGAAACTTGCTACCAGCGGAAACGGCAGACAAGAGAGCGGCAAGGGATGTTCTTTAAGGAGCTGCGAGCAACGATGCTCGTTTTAGATAGGGAACTCCTGGGAACACGCGGCCGAGAGCTGCGATCTCCGCAATGGAGATGCCGGAATTTTTCGCTGCCTTGTTAGACGTTTTTCGAAGTTAGCGAACCAACTCAGGCGACCGCGCTCAATCGGACAATAAAATCGGAACAAAGACTTGGACGTTTCGTGCCAATTTACATTGCAAACAATTTCCTAACAACCATTGATTTACAAGATCATCTTTACAAGACACTTGCAGCAATAACTACCATAGTTTCAACGATGCGGACGTGCAAAAATTCACAGACACGCTTTATACATGTGCCAATATATCTGCCAAGTTTTGTAAAAATCTGTCGGCCGGTTCGCTGCTAAAAATTCGAGTATCCTTTCACGAGACAATACCTCTTCTGCGTATCCTCGAAGTTAAGCGGAGAAAGATAACTATGCTTCCCCGTCGAATAACTTTTACAGTTTCAACGATACCGACTTACAAAAATTCACAGACATACTTCATACATGTGCCAGCAAGTCCGCGAAGTTTCGTAAAAATCCATCGACCGGTTCGTTGCCAAAAAATTCGCAAAGTGTCCCCTCGATAGACAGAGATATCTTCTCGACATTTCCTCCAATTGAAGCGAAGAAAGAAAAATATGAAGAGCGAACGAAGAGCATGGAGAGGTCCCGGAGAAGCTGGGTAACTCAGTGTCAATTAAAGCACGGAAAGAATGCGACTATTAAGCTGGAGATTAGGGCACTCCGTTTGATCTCCGCGAGCTAAACGGTGCTGAGCGTTGGTCGCGCGACCAAGTGCCGTTCTCGTTTCTAATAAAGGAGAACTTCTCTTAATCAAGCCTGTAGCTTCGAGTCGTCTTCTTCTTCTACTTCCTCTGCCGAGTATCCCCGGTCTAGACACGGTCCTTTGTTTGATCTCGCGGCGCTAAACGGTTTTCGATCGGAGCGTGGGCGGGGGCGGCGGCGGCCAAGTGACCAGAGAAGTTGCTAATCCTCCGGCATCCCGGGGGATTCGAGGCTGCTTATAAACTCGCGCCTCTTGAGCAGCTAATCACGGGGACTTAGCGCGGCCGACTAATGCCCGCTAGCTCGAAACGCCCCCGCATTCCTCCGTGTCGAAAGCAATTAACTCCTTTGGTATTTTTGGGGGACGCTCGGGACCGGCGAGTGTAAATAGCGACGCTAATCGGGCCACTCCGAAGTTACCAGTTCGTCGGAGCAACATTCCCTTAACCCACACTGAAATAACAGTTGCCCAACAATGTTTATGGTGCGCGTCAGCAGACCGCGGATTTTACCCAGTTATTATTGTTATATCTGGACTCTGCGGAATTTATGCATTTACGACAACAATGGATATGTCAAATGTGAGACTGTAAAGACACTAGCGGAATTGAATGATGTGATCGTATTCAGTGTTGGGCAAATTTTATTTTAAATAATAAATAAACGTGTGACTTTAATTGCAAATAATAACTAAACTTTTTATTTAAATAGAAGTAATTTAAATAATTCCAAAAGTGATCTATTATTTCTTATTCGCAAATAAAAGATTATTTATTAGTAGCTGCCTATAAAAAAATATTTATTATTATATAACATAATTTATTATTTGATAATACAAATAATAATTGAAATTGTATTTGTATATAACAATTAACTTTATTATTTTAAATCATTCATTTAGACTTGATCAAATAATAAATAATTATTTTTGATTTTTATTTGAATATCCAAATAACAAATAACTTGTTATTTAAATTTTTGTTTCAATTATTATTTATTTAAATAAAGGCTATAGCCGGGTTTGATAGTGAAATTCGCCCCCGGCGGGATTTTAATCGTGCTTGGACCATTCGATAGCCTACCCAAAAAAACCCCTCTCTGCCAAGTTTCAGCCCCCTATCTCATCTGTAAGGGTAGTTATTGAGAAAAAACGAAAAATCAGTTTTTGGCTCATTTTCCCTATTTATTGATAATTAAAAATTCTGAAAAAAATCTGGCACATTTCGGATACCGAGCCACATATTAGGTATCATTTCCAGATTTTTCTGCTGCAAGCTCTGCTTGTGAAAAATGAAAAACACGAAAAAAATCGAAAAAATGCAGGTTTTATATAGAAATCTAAAAGGTGCTACTCCAGATTTAATTTAGCAATGAAGTATTACCGTAAGTATTATGCTCAATTTTTTTCAGATTTTTGTGAGTGGTGCGTCATAGTTAAAAAAAATAAAAACCGCTTTTTTCGGCGTTTTTCCTAAGTTATACTTATATTCCCTGAATCATAAAAATATATTATGTGATATTAAACGTTCCTACGTTCAGAAAAACATCTCCCAGACTTTAAAACTTGCCTAATACGAAATACGCAAATTATACCATGTACATATATTCGAATATTTCGAAGAGAATTTCAACAGCGCCGGTTGGTGCAGTGGCTATGGTCTCCGTCTGCGGAACCGCTGAAGGCTTTTTGGACCGGGTACGAGTCCCGATCAGGTCAATTTTTTTTTCTAAGTTTTTTAAGATTATTTTTCTAAGATTATTGTTGAACCATTGTAAAAAACTTATTTGAACTATATTTAGACTATCTTAAAATATTTTTTCGGAAAAATATTCTTGGAGTACTTTCGGCCAGTAAAGATAAAAAAATCAAGTCGATGCACAAATCCACGTAAAAAATGTAAAATAGAGCTGTAATACAGTCCGTAAATGACTAGAGGCCGATAGTACTCCAAGAATATTTTTCCGAAAAAATATTTTAAGATAGTCTAAATATAGTTCAAATAAGTTTTTTACAATGGTTCAACAATAATCTTAGAAAAATAATCTTAAAAAACTTAGAAAAAAAAATTGACCTGATCGGGACTCGTACCCGGTCCAAAAAGTCTTCAGCGGTTCCGCAGACGGAGACCATAGCCGCTGCACCAACCGGCGCCGTTGGAATCAACTTCGAAATATTCGAATATACCGTACATAGTAGTATTTTCGTTTTTCGTATTAGGCAAGTTTTAAAGTCTGGGAGATGTTTTTCTGAACGTAGGAACGTTTAATATCACATAATATATTTTTATGATTCAGGGAATATAAGTATAACTTAGGAAAAACGCCGAAAAAAGCGGTTTTTATTTTTTTTAACTATGACGCACCACTCACAAAAATCTGAAAAAAATTGAGCATAATACTTACGGTAATACCTCATTGCTAAATTAAATCTGGAGTAGCACCTTTTAGATTTCTATATAAAACCTGCATTTTTTCGATTTTTTTCGTGTTTTTCATTTTTCACAAGCAGAGCTTGCAGCAGAAAAATCTGGAAATGATACCTAATATGTGGCTCGATATCCGAAATGTGCCAGATTTTTTCCAGAATTTTTAATTGTCAATAAATAAGGAAAATGGGCCAAAAACTGATTTTTCGTTTTTTCTCAATAACTACCCTTACAGATGAGATAGGGGGCTGAAACTTGGCAGAGAGGGGTTTTTTTGGGTAGGCTATCGAATGGTCCAAGCACAATTAAAATCCCGCCGGGGGCGAATTTCACTATCAAACCCGGCTATAGCCTTTATTTATTGCCCAACACTGATCATATTGTATTTGGCATATTGGAATTTAATTTAATCTCTGGTTCTTACGATTGACTTGACAATTTTTATTTTGCGTAAAGATCCGCATTCTAGTCATATTAATCCGTTCGGTTCCAATATATTCGCATTTTAACGGTGCAATCAATTAACTGCGATCAACCACTTTAAAATGATTATTAACACGACAGTACCAGATAAACTATGCTAACGTGTTCACTGTTTAACTACACGTTTTCCTGATAAATGCACGTCACTCGCAGTGATAACACGATAGATAGCGATTCTGTGAAAGTATCAACGTTCACAGCACTTTGAAACGAATCGCATTCGTTAACAGGTGCCGATCGGGGTCAGAGTATTAAATTCAAAGTATTATAGCGTCCGGTCGAGAGCAGATTTGTCGTGAGATTGAATTATACCGAAAATCGACGATGATTCGGAATTTTCGGTCGATGACGCGGACATATTGGTTAAATTGTGACGGGTACCGGGCCGGCGCGCTTTTAAACAAAACGAGCGGGCTAATGAATCGATCGACGAGACTGTCGCGCGCAATTATCCACGCGGAATAAAAATTCAGAAGCGAGAGGAAGAGAGAGAGAGAGAGTGAAAAAACAGAGCATGGACTCCTTGGTGGAAATGCACGCGCGGGCACACGCCGATCGGCAAACACGGCCCCGCTCGAATTTGCCGAGCAAATACGCGTTATAACGGGCGCATATCTTCGTCGATGACGTTCGAGCGACGCGCGGACGTATTTTCCCATCGAATCCCGGTGAAAATGATCCGTGACGGACGCGCGGACCGTGCCAGTGACAAATTAAATCGTTCGACACGGCTCTCGCGGCGCGGCGTCCGTTTTGTTTCCGGTTCGAAAATCGCGCTCGGCTCGCTCCGGAAATTACGCGAGCTCCCGAGACCTTGCCTTATGATATCCAGCCGTGGCGAAGATTTCAATTAAAATCCGCTGAATCGGCGTGAAAATTCATATGAAATGAAAATAATGTGATCAATGAAAGTGTCAAGTTGAAATGTATACTTTTAAAGAGTACTTAACCCTTTTGCATTCCTAATAGACTGTGAATCATAGTGAGAAATAAAAGTTGTCCGAGTCAATCCTAAGAGATTCTTCTACCCTTTCTGATTTTGTATTTGAACTATTCGTTTCAGCACATATCGTTCTTCTGCTTCTAAAAAATTTTCGATCAGGAAGAAAATGTACTAGTTGCGATTACAATCACTCCCGTTCTTTTAAATATCAATTTATTCGTCCTCAAATTAACGAAACTATAGTCTAATCTACGAACTTCGTTGTATGAATGATACAGATGTTACGTCCTAAGGTGGACGTATTATAGATTTGAATAGTTATAATTTAAATTTAATTTGTGAATGATTGGAAAGATTAGAATTGAGATATAACGCAGTTTTGAACCTACCTGCATTCACCGGCTTCGGTTCGGGTAATCGAGTATTTCTTAATATTCTATGTGATTTTAACGATGGAACGTGGAAATCGAAGTTGGGTAGTTTCTTTAATAAATGAATTGATATTTTATTTGTTTGAATACAAATAAACAAAACTATATTTTAAGCTCCAAATTTCGGATACATAATATTATCGAAATCTTATTATAATTTGTTAGTAATTACTTCTAAGTGGATTTCTTTTTGGTGGTTGATGTGAATCTTCCGTAGACTTTCTTTTTAAATGATTAACTTTATAATAAAACCAACTGAGATTTGACAATAATTGATTGACTGTTTGACTGTTGACTGATCTATTGACTGGACATTTGTAGACTGCGCTCCTAATGAGGAGTCATCCCTTTTATAGGTCGATCAATCCTTTGTTATTAATTTTCGTCAGGTGATTATTTCGTCACTAGTTCCCCTTAATCGCTTCCTTCTCTGTCACTCTCTTCTAGAGAATCTGCATCTTCCGTCCTCCTCTTAGCTAGATCATATTACTCTGCGCATCTCCTAGATCAATTTCTTCTTAGCTACTTTCTTCTCTGTCACTCTCCTGGCGAGATCGTATTACATCAACGTCACACGTGGAGCGACGAACAATTTATTGCTCATCGATTCTTGGTGGACAAACTTCAGCAGATATTAGCTCACGATTTATATTTCAAAGTGACTCAATCATTTAATGAAATAATTTCGCTACGCAGTTATTTCGTTCAGTAAGATTCAAATAAAGAACGAGTTTTCCTAACTCTATCGCACGCAATGTGGTGTAATATACGATAGTTCGACATTGATTATTAACAATAGTATTTAATATTTAGTTTCTCGTACAACATTATTAGATTAAGCATAGAAATTCAAAAGGTATATGTTATGCATCATTGATTATATCAATTATTAACGATGGCTGAACCACCGGACGTGACACAGACAAGCCAGACAAATACTATGCGCATAAGACCGCACGACCGAAATGAAAACTTCTATAGCGATTGAACACCTGTCTGCTTCTCGAATAATGTTTCACCTCGGAGCATGACGGATCAGACTCACTCACTGCTCAGTAATTGTGTTTACGGTGCGCCGAAAGAATTTTTCAGTTCACAAAAATTGTAATTGACGGAAAACTCATATCGTCCTATTCCTTTTGTACGCTTATAAACGACGGAAGGTAGAAGTTACAGTCTCCGTGATCAGGATCGCGCTCTTCCACGAAATTCTAAACGGCGAAGTACCCGTTCTCGACATAAAGAAAATGGAGTCGCAATGGGTTAAAACGATTGCGAGCCCGATCGGGGCGCGTCATCGGCCCGCCAGAAAATTGATTCGTTTATCGTCCCCGATCGCAGTGTTCAATCGTGGAATATCACCGTACCCACTTCCAGGGCTATAATGTCGGCATTAAATTTCCTCCGGTTATTCGATATCGATCATCAATCATCGTTACGACGGGCCGGGAAACAAGATTCGCGACGGGAAAAGAAGAAAAACCGGGACCTGTTGCTCGATAGGGCTACCCACCGTATCACTCGGTATCAGCCGTATGGATATCAAGCGAAACCGCTGAGAATTAATCGCGACGGATATTCAATCGACGGTTAATGCGTTTTCCATAGCGCCCCGAGAACCGCGCGATTCGATTCTCCGTGTGGCAGCCTTTGAAAAATTACGGCTCGAGAGCTCCAACGAGCATTTACTAGATTCCGATTCGATGCATTTCGCGTAATAGGGATGTAATCGAATCATGTTCAGCGAGGTATCTCGACGTATGCTCCCAGAACGGCGTCCGATGTTGTTGTGTCTCGTATATAGGGTGTCCCGATGGTACAACCGTAAAGGGGATGATTCTACATGCGAAAACAGGACGAGACGAAGGAATAATAGACGTTTTCCTTTGACGTCTTGTTTTCAGGAAAAGCGAGTCTGAACATTTCCAAAACAAAGGCTCGTATGAAAGAATTTGATTCTACATGTTTCGACTTACTTTTCTTACCGTACCATCAATAATGGGACACCCTGTGTTACGAAGCGGTTACGAATATACATACAGCGACTCGATATTGTACGAGCTGCAGCGGACAGAGAAAATTAATATTTGCTTCGTTAAAATCGATGCCGTGCCTCGCAACGTCGGAGATTGCAAATTACATTTAATCATTATCGCGTCATATTATATAGCGGAGCATGGCCCAGTTTTCTTAGTATAAATCCGAACGTGAACGTAAGTATAGTATCTTCATCGCGATGAAACAACGCTCGGCCGAGCCAGAGGTGGTCCGTTCGACCGTGAACGCATTTACGCAAAGATCGTTTATTAATGAGGATAATCCGCGGCGAAGTGATTCGGCTCGCGGGAAAAGACTGCACACGCGAATCGATTAAACACCCCCGACCATTATCAGACATTTTTTACCGCAGCCTGTCACGCTATAATGCGCAAGAAGCACAGAGAGTACACCTGTTGCGCCTGACCACCGATAGACCTATCGAGGAGAGGGTTTTAAAACGCGACGACTCTTCCAGCGAATCGAGAACAATCGATAACGATTAAAATTCATCCGCCAACCCTCGGAAATATTTTTAGACCCCGCTGCGACGCGACGAGATGCGTGTTTATGAAGAGTCGAGCGGAACAAATCGCTATCGTTCCGCTCGATCTCTTTCTCCATGGTATTTTCTCTACTCTCCTCTTTTCGTGTCCGTGTTCCAACCGAAGAATAAGGGAAACGGGAAAAACTGGGGCTTTCTGGCGTTGATTCGAACCGGGCCCATTTTATTCATGCAAGGACGACTGCAGTTTCGACAAAGAAATATTCAGTTATGGATAACTGCAAGCTTTCCTGTGAGCGACGTCACCGATAGACTGTGGCTCTTTATAGGAAGGAATAGAAATAGAAATTTTCTTAGCGATCGGAAGAAACTGAAATTAACCCTAAATTTAACCCCCCCCCCCCGAAAAAATTACTGGAGTCTCAAACTTTTAATTTTATTATTACTGAAATTGTAAAATTGCATTCGTAGGGAACAATCGAATAAATATTGTAAAAAGTCTGAATGCATTAAATCCTACTCTAGAATCATTACCAGATTGTGGATCTTCGAGTTAAAAATTTTCTACCTGAATTATAACGAATTGTCGTCACATAAAAAATGTTCGTTCTGAACGTTTGTAATAGGTTGAATATAATACAGTGGTATTTTAAAATTTTTCTAATGTTCTTACTGTTTTAAATTACTCCTAGTTCGTTTTGTCATAAATGCATAAAATCCACAGTCCAGCTATTACTAATTCCTCCTGAAAACGACGACGCTAATTATCTACTACATTGTCCATTTCGATAATCGGTACAGTATGCTGTACTAAAAATGAATGTACAGTGACTAATATTCGGACACTCTTAAAAACACCATAACTTTTTTAATATTGGAATATACGACTTGAAATTTTTGGAGGAGTTAGAACAATTGGTTAGCTACACAACGTGCAAAAGTTTTTGAAAAAAAATTGTAAGTTGTCGGAATTGCAGAGAAAATACTGAAAGATTGTATTTTTTAACTTTTTTATATGGGCTTATATGGAAAATTTAGAAAACACGTTCCGTAGATCTGTATCGATTAAACATATTCTGAAAATTTCATAAAAATCGGTCAACGTTGTAATGAGCTACAAACGTTTAAAGATGACAAAAATTGCAATTTTTCACGATTTTTGGTCCCCAGCTGCAGTAATTCTAAGGATTCTTACATCTTTCAATGCCTGTCGTTCATTCGACATATCAACATCATTCATTCGACGTATTTTTAAAAATTTCCATGTAGGCCCGCATAAAAAAGTTGTAAAATGCAACTTTTAGTATTTTCTCTACAACTTCGCCCAAATACAATATTTGAAAAAATTTCATTTCACATCGTGTAGTAAACTAATTGCTCCAGCTTTCCAGAAAAGCTCAAATCGAATAGTCCAATATTGACAAAGTTCTCTTTTTTTTTTAGAGCGTCCGAATATTAATGGGAGTCACTGTATGTAACACCCATTTTATAATTTTTTCGGGAATGAAAGACATCGTTCGAAACACATTTTAGAGAGATAATTATATAAACAATTATTAACGTGTACATACGTCAAATACAGTAATGAAGGACGCAACTGCGACCCAACGCGTTTGAAAAAGTAGCGAAACATTCTATTTTAAAAGTGATTCCCGCGATTTCAAGGAAGATCGACTGTTTGCCAATCCAGATGGTATGTATTTAGCCCACAACAGGTCGGGCGCCGAACAAAAACGATAGTACGCTCGTTTTCTATGCAATTACGTCCTACAGAGGCGAGCCTGCTTGCAGCTTGGCTCGCATTGTCTTCATCTTCGTTCCCCGCGGAGAATTTGTTTGGCGAGTAAACTCGCGTGTCGAACAATTACGCTGGAAATACATCGGCTTGCCAACACACAAGCAAGACCTATATTCGCGTTGACCTTCCAAGGTCGACCAAGGTCGACGCTTTGAAAAGTTTCTACAGTAGTTTACGCGCTTCAATGTGCGCAATTTTCGAGCCGGAAATAAAATTCACAAAACATTAACTCTTTGCAGTCGGAGAGACTAACTCGAAAATTAAACATTTATTCCGACCTAGAATAATTCCATTCTATTAGGTGTGCAAATAAGTTTCTTCCCCTTTTTTTCTACTATCGTAACTTCTGACTGATTTTTGTGTTATCTGAAAAAGCGTTCTTTTAGTTTTAAGAAGCATCATTTGCGTCACTGCTTACTCTTTGTCTCCCAGCTTAGGAAATCAGCTGTTAAAGCTACTGAAATGATTTGTGCGGCACTGGGAGAGAACGCTGTATCTTACGGAACATGCAAAGTGTGGTACCAACGATTTAAAGCCGGAAATTTTAATTTGGAAGACAACGATCGTTCAGGTGTACCGAGAAAATTCGATGACGGTGAGTTAGAGGAATTGCTCAACGAGAAAAAAGGAAAGAACTTATTTACACACCTAATACATGATTTTTTTCATTTCATGAATATGAAATTGATATAACACCTCATACAATACTTAACCCTTTGCACTCGGAGCTATTTATCTGGAAAATTAAACATTTCTTCCGATCTAGAATATTTCCATTTCCTATGATTTTTGAAATTATATAGATATGAAATTAGTACAATACCTCATACAATACCTAAATATTTAGTAATTGATTTAATACCTATATATATATATTTAATAATGGAAATAATATTTTGAATAATGGTAGAGCAATTTTTAGTGGTGGCTCAGAGGCAGAGTAGGGCAATAATCAACTAATATTTAAAAATGACTAATAGTGTTTTTGAATGTTAGTCATAGCAAAATAGTCATTAGCCAAAACTTTTTCATTAGCTAGTTATAACTAAATGGCAAATAGTTCTAAGTAAGCGTTAAACAGCTCTAAGTAATCGTTAGCTATTGCTTATTAGTGAATTAGTAGTTGATGATCAGTCATCAATCTTTAGTCATCAGTCACTATCGTACGATTAACATACATTAATATTATTAATTAGTTATCACTAACTAATCAAAAAGTTTGGACTAATGACTATTTTATCACGTTTTTATTCGCTCGCTTTCTTGTTTGTCTGTTGGTCTGTTCGGTACAAATTTTGCAATTGATTTTAATTTTTATTACTAATTCAAAAAGACACAAAAGACCAAGAGTATCACAAATAATAGCTATTTAGTGTGTAGTATTTGATCGAATCCGTGGCGCCGAAAACATTTTTCTAAAGTATTCAAAAAGACTATTAGTCATTTTTAACCCTTTGCACTCCACTGTCCCCACTGAGGCACCACTACAAATTGTTGTATCATTATTCAAAATATTGTTTACATTATTAAATATATCGGTATCTAATTAGTTACTAAACATTTAGGTATTGTATGAGGTATTCTACCAATTTCAAATCCATACAATTTCAAAAATCGTAGGGAATGGAAGTATTCTAGATCGGAAGAAATGTTTAATTTTCCAGTTAAAATAGTTGGGAGTGCAAAGGGTTAAATATTAATTGATTATTGCCCTACTCTGCTCAGAGGGGACAACCGAGTGCAAAGAGTTGAATGTTTAGTAATTGGTTAGATACCAATATATTTAATAGTTAAATTGATAGAAAGAACTCTATCATTCAACCTAGGGTAGGTTAGGTTAGGTTAAGTCTCCACAACACAACTTTTACCTTCTAAGTACCTTTGTGCCTTGTCTCGTAAACCCACTCCAATATATTTAATAATGTAAACAATGTTTTGCATAATGGTACAACAATTTTTAGTGGTGCCTCAGAGTCACCATCCGAGTGCTAAGGGTTATTTTCTCACCGAATTCAAAGAGAGGAAACATTCCGGATCCAACGGAATGGATCAGAGAGAACCGACGAGGTAAAGGATATCTGCAACAATCTCCAGAGTAACAGCATATCTTCGGCGTTCATAAATTTCTCGGACAGCTATCCCCGGCAAAAATTAACCAATCCATAACCGGTCCGAGGTCTCCGCCCACCGGGATCCATTTCCAATCGCTCGTCGATCTCTTAACGCGTCCATTCTTCAAAGGTCCGGTGCTCGAAAAATGAACGTCTCTCTGAAGCTACGGCCAGAAACCTTCGTTTCCACGTCGAGTTTTCTCGACAGCTAGCGTTCCCGGTAGCACAAAGAAAATTCCCGACAGGCGGCGGGGCGTCCGGCTCCGGAAAACAAGGTGGCTGATCGGCGTGGAATAGTGAAACGATTTCCAGCGTAGGAATCAAGTTGGCAATACCCGCGCGCGCGCAGCCAAATATCCCTTTGACGAGTACGAGCGGCCAAGGGAAACCGGAAAATAACCCGGTCCGGCTGTGTTCCGTGTATGCTTTTCCGTCGCATTTCACTCGTTGCCGCGTCGCGGGCGCGGACCGATATCCGTTCCTCTTTTCGATTTTCTCGCAGCCGGAGTCCGCCGTATTTCCTTTACATTGCATATTCAAATGGAAGGTAAAAGCCGGGGGTGGGGTCGAAACACCGGGGTACAACCGAAAAATCGAGATCGACTCGCGTGTCTCCGCCCCTCTGGCACTATCCCCTACACGTTCGTACAGAAACACACGCGCGCGCGCGCGCGTGTATGCATTTGCAAGGTTTTCCATCGAAAGAGGGGCGACCGTGCGAAGCGTAAGAGGGCGGAAAGGAAAATGAAGGTGACGGGGGCTGCGACGGTGCGCGACGCGAAGCGAAACGAAGCGGAGCGACGCCACGTTGGAAACGGGATGATGAAGTCGTCGTTTATACTTTATATCGTATGCATGAAAATTTCGGATCCCGAGAGTCACCGTTATTGCGCCACGGGGGAAGATACCGACCCCCGCACCCGCGTCTCCGCGGAAACTTACATTCTTTATGGATACGGATAGAGCCCCGCACCCAGAAACCGCGATATATCCACGGTACGCGGCTTACGGCGTGTTAAGCCCGCGGTGTGCGAGTCAGGTGAAGCTCCGACTCGTGTACAGTCCGCCGCAAAATATTTCGTACGCCCCGCGATTGCTAATTTTCCTCGCTTCTCTCTAGCCGCATCGCGTCTACCGAAAAATGTCGCTGAAATCTCATTTCTTTTACAGTGAGACTTCCTCGGCCACGATGTTAGGACCGCTAAGAATTTTCCAAATTGTTCGCGGTAATCGTAAAATTTAAAGGCCAGAACTTCATTTAAATTTTTATCAATTGTATGGGTGTCTGGAAGAAGCGTCTATGTCAGGTATTTTAAATTTTATAGGAGCGCAATTTCGAATTCAAACGTGAATTGCAATAATAAGAACCAGCTGAAAATGTCATAGGCCCTTCTTCCATTGGAAAAACTGAAAACTGAGACTTTTTTGGTGTTTGTTTTATTAAATGTGAAAGAAAAGAAACTTTCTAAAAACCACGCTTATATTAAAATGCACTAAAAAGGAGAAAATAATCTTTTTAGACATTAGTGACTATAGATAAAAGCGTGGAGCGCTAAATTATATTGACGTAATCTTCGTGGACGCTCCACGCTTTTATTTATAGTCACTAATGTCTAGAAAGATTATTTTCTCCTTTTTAGTGCAATTTAATGTAACCGTGGTTTTGAAAAAGATTTTTTTATATATTTTTTTATTTTCTACTTCTTAGTCCTTTTTAAATGGAACGGAAGATATAGTGATACTGGTATGAAATAGTAAGATATAGAAACGCAAGATATAGAATACGCGAGGTAGAATGAGGGGATCACTCTGAAAGACGACGCGACGTCTCTTTATGGCGGCCAAAATTGTACGAAATGGAACTGAATGAACGGAACACCACACTGAGTTCCTTCGTTGCGAAGTGGGTCAGTGAAGTGGGGATGAGTCGGAGTGGGGCCGCGTAGTGGAGTAGGGAGCGCTGGCGCGCGGAGTGGGGATCGCTGAACCCGATGACGTACTTACTACTGTGTGTCGCGCGACGAGGTGTGACGGTTAATATTAACATTCCTTTTCTCCTGCACACACAGTTATTTAAAAAATTTTTTTTTAATATTGCATTGTCATCCAGTTCTGAGCTATGTTTAAAGTTTCAAGTCTTTAGCTCATCGGGAAGTAGTTTAAAATTCGATTACAAGATTTGACGCATACAACAACGACAACAACAACATCGACGACACGGAAAGCTAATATAAGTGTGTTAATAAGTTCCTAATTGCGCTCATCTACAATTTAAGACACCTAACATAGGCCCTTCTACCCAGTTAATTACTAAGGTACACTAAAAACACGGAAGACGTCAAAAACTGTATTTATTCTCGAATCAACTTCGTCATAATATGCACGATTTATAGAACTCCGATTTTGTGAAATGTGTTTTTGGCACGTCTTGTGCACAATGTATTAAAAATATATATTCAACGCTCGTACAACGATGCCCGAGTCTATTTCGACACGATTCCGAAAGAATCGTTCGACAACTTAGATTCCGGCGAATAATTTAAACGTTATCTGCGGACGGAGAGTCTTTATGCAGATTCCAGTCCCTCGGGATTCATCGGTCGAAACGAGAATTAAAAGGAAGCTCGTTACGACGATAAATGTTCCTTTTGGGTAAAGATAAATGTCAGAGCTGTGCTCGACAATGTTAAGCAATTTTTTGAAGATTAATGGAAAAGGAATAAAAGTCTGCAGTACAAACTTGTCGATAAGAATATTACAACTACTTCTACCGAGCTCTTAGTCTTATAATAGTGTAGCCTATCAAAATCGTGATTTTGAGAAATTGGAGGATCAGTCGGTGAAATGAATTTCAACGACGGCGGGAATGTATTAGGATTACTTCCCAGAAAGAACCCTGGGAAATAATATTTACGATTTTCGTTGAAGTTTGATTAATGCTTCCTGGGATTCCGTGGCGAAGAATACAATCATTTTTCCGAGAGAGTGTAACGCAAGTTGAACGAGAATACTTTTGCGGAACACTGTATGTACTTCTTGCCCGAGTTTGCCGCGGCGCGGCGAGACAGATCAAGAAAGAAGACCTCGAAGACGTACACAGACGTATACTAGGCGTCGCGACGCGGCCCGCTTTCGTTCTGTAACGCGTTCTCCGCGTTTTTCCTTGCGGAGAACTACTCCCGAGGCAGGTTATTTCTGCTCGCTGTTTTGCGATATATGCGGACGACGCGGCACTTTATTCTCCGGAGGTGACGAGATCTCGTATTAATAGAATACGGAAGTTTTTGGACGAATGGGGTGGCGAGAGGGTTCCCTCAATTTTTCGCGAAACTTCTGTGTCCGATGGGTCCTTTGAAAGTTCGCCGAAAAACTTTGGAGACAGACGAGAATAATTCGACTCCATCGAATTGCGAGTACAGTGGTTCCTTGTTAAAACGTCCACTGCCGTGGTGATCCCCGGGGCCAACATTATTTAAACTTGTTTAAAAATTATTGTCGTACTACAGTAAAGTCTTTATCCAAGTCCGATCCTCGGTTCTGTGCTGGGACATGGATCGCGCCGAACGTAGAACGTAATAGCCTGAATATCAATTTATTCGCTCTAAAATGAACTAAATCAGTGTTTTCTAACCCTTGTGCTGCGACACGCAAATGTATCGCGAAGATATTAAATACGTATACAAATCTTGAAGCAATTCTTTTTAAAATTTAATTTTTCTTTCATTTTTTCAATGCTGGACAATCGAAGACGGGGGAACGTCTTTACTCTTCGAATTCTTAGCTTCGGCTGACCCCGAAGGGAAACTAGGGTCCCCTCATATCTCCAGACTGTTTAGATTTATCCAATTCGACACTTCTTAATCTTTACGTTTTAATCTTTACTTTTGATTTTGAAACCATTTTATCGATACTTCGTAATCTCTGTTTGGAATACGATTAAGCTTGCCAGAGATGTTTTATCCAAATATAGAAGAAGTAGTGAAAACTGCAATTATGTAAACAGGGTGAGTTCCAAGAAGCAGAACACCGAAATATCTCCGTTACTTTTCGTTGTAGAAAAAAACTTCTTAGGACAAAGTTACACTGTTTGAAGGGCCACATGTAACGGTGTAAGGGAAAAATTTTTCAAGGTTATTTTTTTACAAGATTTCAAGGTCATCGATATTTCTTTTAATGGAATGAGGTATTTTTGAATACATCAATCGATGCAGCTCGACATTCGTTATAAAAAAGTACCAACCTATGTATGTCGAAAAATTAGTAGTTCGCGAGATATTTCGATTTAAATAACTATAAAACGCCATTACTGTCGTACTAAGATGCTAGCGTTTACTTACTTGCGAGTTCGATAAAGTTTGCTACATTACGCTGTCGAGGAATGTCAGCCCCTAAATTGCGACTCTGTACACTAGCCAACGAATTCGATTAGAATCAATTCGGATCAGTTTGTGTCTCAAACTTGTTTTTCAACGCTGAATTCTGTTCGTAACTTTCTTATTTTTGATTGTTTATTTATGAAACCTTCACTGGCACACGGGCGGCTCTTTTCCGGTTAAAATGATATCCCACACGATGCAGTTCGAACTATAATTGTTTGCCTAATCCACGATATAGTGAAGCCTCGACTATCCGAACCAGATCAGACACGACGTGTTCGAAATGATTTTATAACGTGTTCCAGTAGGAGTTTTGCAAAGTTCGAGGGCTTGAATGAAAGGTGAAGAATGGCGCTGTATGATAACCGTGATCACGTTTAAAAAGTCAACAGAACCAGTTTACTTACTTGTGTAACGTCTTAGCACGACAGTAATGGTATTTTAGAGTTATTTAAATTGAAATATCTCCTGAACTATTAACTTTTCGACATACATAGGTTAGTACTTTTTTATAACGAATGTCCAGTTGCATCGATTGATGTATTAAAAAATACCTCATTCCATTAAAAAAAATATCGATGACCTTGAAATCTCATTAAAAATCACCTCGAAAATTTGTTACCTTACACCGTTACATGTGGTCCTTCAAACAGTGTAACTTTGTCCTAAGAAGTTTTTTAGTACAACGAAAAGTAACTGAGATATTTAGGTGTTCTGTTTCTTCGGACTCACCCTGTATACGAGATAGGCTCAAAATATATTAGGTCTATAACTTGAAAACCGGAATTTGACACTAGATGTCAGCACTTATGTATGCGCTGTAGCAAATCATTGACATACACGCCATTCCGAAGCTCTATTCATAACCTGCAAAATCAGTCAACAGTGTTTGATTTGCTTGTGCGCATCATATTTTTTTCAATCATGAAAAATTTTGAAAATTGTCGAAAGAAACAGCATTTGCGGGAAGTTTTGCTGAGTCACTTTTTTGCAAAGAAAACTGCAGCCGAAAGTCATCGTTTGCTCGTGGAATTGTATGGCGAACATGCTCTTGCGAAAACACAGTGTTTCGAGTTGTTTCAACGCTTTAAAAATGGCGATTTTGACATCAAAGACAAAGAGCGGCCTGGACAGTCGAAAAAGTTTGAAGATGAAGAATTGGAATCATTACTCGATGAAGACTCGTGTCGAACACAAGAAGAGCTTGCTTCTAAAGCAGGGTGAAACCATTACTGAAGAGCTGTACCGAAAACAGCTGATTCGTTTAAAGAGAGCATTGAAGGAAAAACGGCCAGAATGGGAGACCAGATACGAGACATTGATTTTCCAACATGACAATGCTCGGCCACATGTTGCTCAACCCGTAAAAAACTATTTGGAAAATAGCGGATGGGAAGTTCTGCCCCACCCGCCATATAGTCCAGACTTGGCGCCTTCTGACTACCATTTGTTTCGGTCGATGCAGAATGCACTTTCCGGAATACGCTCCACTTCAGTCCAAGGCATCAAAAATTGGCTCGATTCGTTCATTGGTTCAAAAGATGACCTGTTTTTTTACGATGGCATCCACAAATTGCCAGAAAGATGGGGAAATGTTGTATCTTTCGATGGACAATACTTTGAATGACAGAATTGTACAAGATTTTCTTTAATAAACGCTCAAATTTCCTTAAAAAATTCCGGTTTTCAAGTTATAGACCTAATAGGAGTTCAAGTAAAAGAGGTACACAGCACATTTTAAACCTTTTTATTCAAACAAAAATTTTTGAAAATTCCTATAGGTACGTAAAGATCAAGTTCAAATATAGAAGACTCATATCAAATAGTAGAAGATCCGGCAACCCTAAATACGATTCTATTTGAAACACGAAAAAACGTTCATTATGCTTGTAAATTATTGTTAGTCCAACAAGTAATAATAGTTAATAACTCCGATAAGCAAGACTCGTATGAAACACTAAATTCTAATAAAATTCTAAGGTCAAATTTACAGGATCCCAGCCACCGTTCAGTGGCTTCCGTTTAAATTAGTCCCGTCGGTTCTAGCATGCTTTCGCAAGCCCTAAATTCTGCGTAGAGCTCAGACACAGTGGCCAAGACGGTCGTAATACCAATCAATGGGAACATTGGTGCTCGAGGCGATCGCAAAATGATCGTGACCGAATGAGAAGACCGAGGCGAAATGAAATTCATAATTGACGAGCGGGCGGGATCGTTCGCGGGCTTCTCGGTGAGGTATTCGAAAATTGAAATTCCTCGGGACCAGTTTTCATCGATCCGTCGCGGGCAGCCAGAAAACGCCGTCCTAAATCCTCGGTTCCGCCGAATTCCGTCAGCCTCGGCGCGCGTCGTGCCATTGCCCCGTTCCGCCGTGAAATGACTGTTTACGGTAACGACAACGACTTCAGCTTCTAAGCTCGCGCCGAGCATGCTTAAGAAGGCTATCCGAGAGAAGCGTACGTTTCAGCCAGCGTGTAAACGGGAATTCATGAATCCGTAAGCAGTTGGAGGAGCCTGGTCGAGCCTCCGCGTTCCTACGACATGGGGTGGATTGTGCCGGAAATTTTATGAATCGAACGTTTTTTCCATCCCCTAAAACCCCTCGTCGTTGTACAACGCCGTTAACAGTTAGACAGAGGCTTGGAGGAGCTGCACACGATTTTGGTACTCGTATTGTACAAGGCTAACAAATTCAATCCGTTACATAAAATAGCTTCGGTTCTTTGGAGCAAAAGAAGATCGTTTTGTGTACCCGACCTTTAACAATCTAACCAGAAGTAATTCTTTAAATAATAGTCTGTGGATTTTATGCATTTATAACAAAAATGAGTAGGTTAAAAATACGATTGTATTTTATTAGTAGACTGTGGATCTTTATGCAAAATAAAAAATGTTTGCATTGATCACAGGAGCCAAACAGAAACTGTATTCTTCTTTTAATTATCCTATTAAGCTGAAACTAATACATTGATGTCCTTAAATATTTTTAACATGTCCACTGCTTTAAATTGTAGAGGGTGTATAAAAAGTAATGGTCATCCTTTCTAGGGGTGAATCTACACCTCCGGATCGTTGTTAAAGTTTTCTTTACATCAACACCTTCCACTCATCCGGAAGAGAAAAACTTTGAAAGAAGCAATGTGTCGCAAACGAATATTTATATATAATATTTAATATAATATTTATAGATATAAGCTGTTCAAGTTTTTGTAAAATTTGATTGTGTGGAGTTATACGTATAGACAAAAGCCAGTTGGCTTTTAGTAGTAACTACAGAACACTCGACCGTGTCGATGAGACAGAACATAAACGTGTGCGTGCCTCGAACAAACCTAATTTAACGGGACATTTAAAAAATTTTTTTTTATTGAAGCTCTTTAGACCCTTAAGTGGGTCCATTTCGCTTTACAATGTGGTATAACAATTTTCCAGATTGGTATTACAATGTTAAAGATGTACTTATGATTTAAATGGATAATTTACAATTTTTGAAAAATGATTGGATATAACAACAAGTTAACTTAATATTAGGTTCCGCTATGAAAATATCAATATTTAGGGGTAATCGGTAGCCCATTTTACCTAAAGATTCCAAAAGTTTTTGTCTTTGGACGTCATATTTTTCACATTGCCATAAGACGTGGTTTAATGTTTCGTCACTTTGATTGCAACTACACGTACCGTTAGAGATTATGTTTACACGCGCCAATGAAGCGGCTAAATGATAGTGATCCGTTAACGGGACATTCGTCGCTAGGCTCGTACGACATCATCGTCTCCCTGCCCATTCGGATCATAAATGTGAAGTTGCAAAATATGAAAGAATACCTTATATGCATTGTTACACGTAAGAATATTAATCCTACATTAGAAAATACTAATGTCAAGTATAAGTACTTACAAATTCTTCAGAATCTTCTGTTCTTCCGTCGAATCAATTTCCCCTGGCCCACTCTCCGCACTCAGCAGAAATACTCCTTCCAGCTCACCTCCACGAGCCTGTTCTTGGCACTAACGTCGTACGGACCTAGCGTCCCTTTAAGGATGTACTGGAGGTACAATGGAAGACAAAAATACAAGAAATTCGAAATCCATCAATACATGGCAATGAAAGCCATTCATGAGTATATTTTGCATTAAACTTTTGCGAATACTGTACCCTCTGTAGCTATATTCAGTGGTCTACACTTGTCACGTTTCCATGCTAGTGAGAGACAACAAGATAAATTTGACGTTTTGTAACAGTTTAGAATTTTTTTGCTCTGTAACTGTTTAGTGAATCCTAATAAATTTTGAACATAATTAATTACCTAATTTTTACTACATATAAAAAAAGACTGCAGTTTCTAGTTGCGTTTTTTCAAGGTTTAAATAGGGTTTGAAGTGGAATTTTATGAATTCTCCATAAGAAGACGTGTTAAAATGTGCAAACTTTAAGTTGTTATAATTCTTAAACGGTGCAGTGAATCGAACCCAAACTTTGGTAATTGCATCAATTTAGTAAGAATTATATCTTGTCAAATTTTCAAAAATTTTGTTGCGTTTTTATATACCTCCAGAACATCCTTAAATTTCGTTTGCTCGAGGCACGCACACGTTTATGTTCTGTCTCATTGGCATATCATCCACGTGGACTGTAGTAGTAGGCTTTTGTCTATACGTATACTTCCACGCAATCAAATTTTACAAAAACTTGATCAGCTTATATCTCAATAAATATTTGTTTGCGACACATGGCTTCTTTCAAGCTTTTTCTCTTCTTGATGAGTAGAAGGTATTGATGTAAAAACAAACTTTAACAACAATTTTCTTTGTTCCAAACAATATTGCGGCAAGTTTCTTTTACAAATGTACACCGACCCAAATGTGTAGATTCACCCCTAAAACGGATGACCATTACTTTTTATACACCCTGTACGTGCCCATGTTTGTCATAAATTATATAAACTTATTAAAATGATTAAGAGAAGAAATAAATGTCTATGCAGTCCTTATTTCTCGCATAAAGATCATCGCTGCTCACATTACACAGACCGAGGATCTTTCATGGATCATTTCCACAAATTAGTCTAGACGGTTCCTTGGAGTGAACATAATGATCGTCTTCTTACGCTTGACAAGTTTGCACGTGCCATAAATGCATAATGATCCACAGCCTATTGAAATGTCAATATTGACTTCGATATTGTGGAATTTTCGCGTTAATTCGCGCGACGGTTTACAAACCGTGGGGAATCGTTTGCGGTTAGAATATGGATTCGAGGAAAGATTTCGCCGGAAGTGATGCAACGGGAGCCAAAGAGACACGGTTGAACAGCTGCAGGCTGAGAGCGCGGTCCTGGTTTTAGCAGTCTAAGGGACTTTGACCGGTTAGGAGCACGGCCCAAGGCGTTCCCCGATAAATTTGATGAAAAAGTTTCGTTTGGCGAGACAGGACGCGCGCGACGGTAGCCCGCCTCCGGCGAGAAAACGATACCTTTTTCGAGTTTTGTGTCACCGGTCTTGATAACGAGGTTTCGAGCCGTGAAAAGCTTAAACGTCGACTATCCCCCCGGTTCTCTTCCTTTGCGTCTCGAGACCCGACCGTCTTTCCGACTCTTGCCACGCTTCCGCTTTGACGTCTCGAACACGACCACACAAATTCGACCACGATTATCGGCCCCGTGTCCCGAAAAAAAAACCTGAAAAACTTCGCCATTCCCTTTGCCAACTTTTTTCGACCTGCCTGATCTAAATGTTCGACGTTAAGCACGAAAATACGGTGATTTATTTGTCGTCTTATTGGTGGACCGAGAATCGCTATTACAACTATACAATTGCAATTTCTTTGTCTGCAATCAGTCTAGTTTGAAATAGACGTACAGTGAGCCACGAAAATAATCGAACGCCCTTTGAAACAGAATAACTTTTTTATAATTGTACTAAACGACCTGATTTCTTATAATCAATTAGAAGCATTGATTTATGAAATGATATTCAAAAAAGATTTTCTAAAAATTATATTAATTTACAAAGTTGCAAAAATGCAAAAATAAAAACAGCATTTGTTAAAACTTTTTTATTGGGGCCCTTAATGAAAATTTGAAATAAATGTTTTGTAGATTTATGTTAGTTATACACATTCTGAAAATTTCATCGAAATCGATTAACATACACACAAGCGGTTAAAAATGGCGAAAATCGTAATTTTACGCGACTTTTGATCATTTTCTGCTTAAAATCCACAGAATCATACATTTTTCGATGCGTGTCGTTTTTTCCTGCGACAAGCGATTTCGATGAAATTTTCAGCATGTGTGTAACTAACATATATCTACAAAACATATATTTTAAATTTTCATTAAGGGTTCAAATAAAAAAGTTTTAAAAAACGATAACGCTATTGACAAAGTTTTAAAAAATGCCTTTTTTATTTTTGCATGTAACATTGTAAATTGTAATTTCTGGAGAATCTTCTTTGCATATCATTTCGTAAGCCAATGCCTCTAATTGATTATTAAAAAATCAGGTCGTTTGATATAATTATAAAATAGTTATTCTGTTTTAAACGCTCACTGTATAAAAGTTACATAACTCTACCCATCCTGATTAACACAAAATAATTTGGTTAATAATCCAATCCTTTGTTATTAATAATCCTCCTCTATGCCACGGATAAATGCTAATCACTAGACAAAAATTAGTATTTATTATTTAAACCAGCAGAAAAATTAAACGCATTAAACAATATGAATACGTTACTTTTCACTTACTAAAATTATTAAAATAGAATGACTACGTGGCTCCTGCACCTCACAATAGATGCAGAGAATTGCAGAGTCAAACAATATGTGCCATGACCAATTATGACCGAAGCTGCAGACTGAATACCGCAATCCCAGTGATAAAACGCTATAAAATCGCTGGCCAGTGTGAACAACGAGAGTGAAAATCAATTTACAACAACCAACGTGTTCCACTATTTCTATTTACAGTCATACACGAAACATCCGAATAGTCACGAATTAAAACTACGAATTAAAGTGAACGATCGTTTCCGCTCGCAGCGTCGATTGTAATCTCTCGATTGCAGTTCGAGGGATAAATTAGGAGAGTAGGGTGAGGCTGGAGGGGTAATACCGTCGTGACAGATTGTTTAAAGTAAAAAATATTAGTCCGAGATCGCGGGATAGGCCATCGATTTTATCGTTCCGGTGTATATCAGGATCGGGACGTTAATATTTCATGAAGGCTGCGCATAGCCCCCGTAATGCCGTATAATTTAGGGGACTGGCGATGTTGCGTCGTCGTCGGACGAACGGAGTGTAACCGGTGACCGGTCCGGGGCCGATAATCGATCCGCGAAATATTGAAATTCCGATCGCGGCCGCGATCTCCGGCAGGTTTGTCAACGTTATCTCACTCCCTCCTTTTTACCGGCCGTTGATGGGATTTCGAGCTATGTGTGGTACACGAAATTGTTTGTTTACTCGAGCCTTCGAACATGAAGAAACTCTTATTAATTCCCTTTTGTAGTATTCGAACAAAAGTAACCTCTCATTCCAATGTACGATTTTCAGCATTTTTGACAGGTATGGACACCGTCGTATTTGTCCGTACCAACATGAAAACATCGAAAACGCTGAAAATCGCTCAAGTTTAAACACGTATAACTTTTGAACCGCTGATCTCCTAAGATTGAAACTTGCATTTTGGCATTTTCTCGTAAAAATCTACAGGATTGCATAAAGGAAAAGGCATAAATTTCTGATCCCCGAAGGTACAGTTTAACCCAGAGTAGTGACTAGCGAAGCCATCGAATTTGAACTGATGGCATTGTCAGGAAACTGACGGAGTCCGTTCTCTTCTTTATTTAGTATCTCACAACAAGAATTGGTAATGTGGAAGCTGACGCAGATTTGGAAGAAACTAGATGTACGCGACGTGTTCGATCGTTTGCAGGAGACTCCAGGGAGAGAGTGGGGGCTTGAGAATTCCAGGATAACGAGGACAGTGATTTCGAGAGAGAGTTGTCCGGCCGAAGGAGGTTCTCCAGGGAGAAAACAGCTTCGAATTCTCGGCGCGATTCTCCGGGTCCCGAAGTCGCAGCGATAGGGGGACCAAACCGGGACGAAAGCGGGTCGTTTCACCGACGGGGCTAATTTACCCGAGGCTATTAACCCGCCTCGCCGCCACATGTGTCCGGGACTCCTCGGCGAAGAATCCGCTCGGCGCAATCTGCAATATCCGCTCTGTGCACGCACGGATACGACTCGAGTCGACTCGGGACAGGGTCTGCCCTGTAAACAGCACCGTCTCGAGAACTTTCCTCGCCCTTGGGAGCCGGTAGGTTCGCGAGTAAGCACATTAGCATACCGGTTCGCCGGATGGCAATTTACTGCATTAAGCGCACGCCGGAGAGCGCAGCCGGAAATGGCTGGACCGGGACGCAGCTTGTTACTCGCCCGAGGAAAAACCAGCGCAGGCTATCCGAGCTCGATGTCGCGAGAGAACGCGCAACCGGAAGCCAGAGGGGGACAAAGATACGACTGGGACACGTAGGGATAGAGGAAACCTACGCCCACACACCTGCCGGATAATCAGAGGGAAACTCGCCGGGAGATGATAGCTTCATGAACTGTAGCTGCCACGAAAAATTCGTTTTGGGATCGTGCACACCATGAACCCGGTCGACATCTGTGAAGTGATCACTTAAACCCCCCTCTAATTTTGCTTACGCTACAGAGTGGCGGCGCTGAAGACTCGTACCGAAAATATCTTCACTTTTTTTAGTAATATTTGTCTCAGGAAGAAAATGTTTGCTTCGGTGAGGCAATTATTATGACGGAGAAGTTTCTTTTCGCTAGGTTATATACGTGGTTGTCAGGAAGAACGCCGCCATGTCACATAATTTCACTTTCGAGATAAGGTGAAGTGCCCTAAGTCTGGACAGTCCAAAAGTGATACCTAAATCTGGACAATTGAATTTTCATAGTAAAATCAGTAATTAAGAGATTAAATAATTATATTATATATTCTGAGGCCTTAGCTACAAGTAGGTGTGAATATTATTTCATTGAGATATCAATTGAAATTTAAAAATGAATTCAAAGTTCATCTGAAAACAGTATACAAAATAGTCTATTTACATGCGAATCATGTGCATTTATAGTTCGAACTTTTGTTAGAAAAAAGATAATTTAAGCCCTCAGACAAAAAATAATTATCACGCATAATAATATTGATATTTTAAAATAAATTGGCAATCAAGCTTAACGTAAATAATAATTATTAATCCAAATATTAGATGTCCAAGATTAGGACTGTTTTCAAATATAAGTACTCCATACTGGGACGCGATGACAGTAGCTGTCCCACTCTAAGCTTATACGGAATGTGCTTACGCCTAAAACCGGACACGTGTTTGCGAATAAAATCAACGCATTGTTTGCAAATTATTTAACTACATGTACGTATAATTAGTCTTCTATTAGCTTGAATAACGTATGTAGAAAATATATTCCGGTTGTGAGGTTAATAATACTTTGTGTTTACATCTTAAATCTATCAGTATTACTACCTAACCTTAAAAGTTGTATTATGACAAGTTTTATTAATACAGTAAATGAAAATAAATATATATTTGGTTAAATAATACAATACTATAATCTATGATAAGAATACTACATATTACGCAAAGCATCTTCTATTCGTCATGCGCAACAGCGCCACCAACCAACGTTTTAGGTTATGTTCGCTCGATCAACTCGTAAATTGAATTTGTCCCGATATAGGCTTTACTTCTGTCCAGGTACTAGCTTAGATTGGATTTAATATGTCCAACCATAGGTTTGAATTATTCTTGTTAATACAATTAAGATATTAACCTAAACAATGATTTTTTTATTTTAAATTACTTTACAAACTCTGAACTGTATGTTAAAATTCTTAAGAAATTGTTTTTGTTTATTTAAAGTGATAAAATTTAAAATAGAAAACATGCTGTCCAGGCATAGGGCACTTCACCTTATTGCCGTTCAAAGTTTTGGTCACTAATACTTTGCCACAGGATATCGGTTCAATTGCATTATGTTTTTAAGCCTTTCGAAGTTATTTTCATGACTTTTTTTCTGGTAAATACGTCAAACCTATATAAACCTATATAAACTCAATTTTTTTGAAATTGTGACATGCGGCGTTTTTCCTTGCAACCACAGATATTTTCGAACGGCTATATACAGGGTGAGTCACGAATCGTGATCAATAGAGATTACTCTGTTGTTAGCTGTCCGATCGAAAATGTTTTTATCACTTATACATAGTTTCAAATGAACTTTCACGTGATTACAGCAAATTTTATGCAATCTTTTTGCAATTTTCTTTGCAATTTTTTAAATGTTATGATACGTTTTCGAATTCCCCTTGAAATCCTCTAACAAATAGGCGTAAAAAATTAAAGGTGTATTTGCAAAGAATTAAAGAATTGACCTTGAATAGTCATAAAAAAGAGTTGACGAAAATTATTTATAATCACGTGAAAGCTCTCTTGAAACCATGCTATACCTGGTAAAAATATTTTCGATCGGACTGCTAATAACAGAGTAATCACGATTAATGATTCACCCTGTATATTTTGATTAGTGTAAAATTCAACCATGTATAATATGTCGACCTCCAAATGACCTTCGAAGGAGTTATTCTTCAAAAAGTATAACTTAACGTACGAATACCATATTCATGTTAAGGTGGCTCACCCAGTATATCGATAGATAGATAAATCGATAGAATGACCCTTTTTGAAGTGCGTAGGCATTGCAAAATTGGGCGTCCCGTATTTTGAACGCAGATTGAAATCCAACGAAGCGATGACTTAATCCCTCTTCAATTCTGTGTGCACTATATGGTGGCCGGGTTCGGACTAAATTCGTGGGATACCGATGGTAGAACATGATCGATTTGCCATAAAACGATCCGTGACTCTGTGAAACTACGTAGACTTTGAAAAAAATTCAGCGGCCTGTATTTTGCACACTACAATTATTTTACCATAGTACCAGTCTCTCGCAGATCTCAAAGATCTGCGTGGAACGAGATCGTAGCGATCGTGCAGCGGCGAGATCCGATAAATTCAGTTAGCAGCGCGGCATCACGGTACATTAGGCTTGCGGCAGCGATCGACGCTGCAGAAACGATCGTCCGCATCGGTGATGACCGTTGCATTCATGCTGGCCCGCTGCTGACCCAGCTGAATCCCATTATAAGCATCGAGTCATTACCAATTCATAGCTGCGATGAGACGCGTCGAAACTATTTAGTCCGCCGAGGTAGGGCATCCGTGATGAATCAAACGGAAGCACACGTTTTCCCGTTTACAAACGGAAGGATACGAGGCAAAAGGGGTCCATCGGGTTTCCGGAAAACTGTTTTCAACGGTGATGTTGAAAGATTTAACATTCGTTTCGAACCGGGGGCGACAAATTAAAAGCGCGCTACGGAGCTTAGTCGAGCGCGAGAAATTCGGGAAAAATTTCGCGCGGGTTGCTCTCGCAGCGAGCGCCGCGTCGCGTCACACCGGCATAAACAGCCATAATGCGCGTGCATATTTGAGGAACGCGCGCAATGTATGACGCAGCGGAGCGATATTAAGCGGCTCTCCTAACGGCGGCTCCTCTTTCCGCATCAAACGGGAATTATGTTACAGCAACGAGAGCGTAACGACGAGCAAACGAGGCTGTTTGTGGATATACCAGAGAGCCGGGCGCGCCGCGCCGGTCCACGGCCGTGAAGCGTGTTCCACCCGAAAAATCGGGGGTAGAGAGGCCACGCGGAAGATGTTTAAACAACTCGAAACCCGGCCCGACCCGAAACACTGTAGACCAGTTCCTTGCTTGAGAACCATCCGCAATCGGAGTCACTGGGACAACGAACCAACCCTTGCACGGGTCACGGGATCCGGGTCACCGCATTATAATAATATTTCAGTAATAATTATATTAAATTAAAGATTGTAGTAATAATATTTTACTATAGACGCGACCCGTCATTCGCCTGCGTAATCGAGTCCGCCGGTAATTCAATTTACTATAAAATCTGGGCCAACGGGAAGACCGAAGCACTTACCGCATTCATAAGGTATAAGAATCTTTCATGAATTATGAAATACAAGCCCCAACGATATTCTCGGCAGCGACGACTGCACTTTAGTTTGCATTTGATGGGACCGGAGGGAAGCCTATAAATCTTGCAATCTGGCGGGAAGAAAGGAGACGTTTCCACTGACTTAGATCCGAGTGCGGATGAAGTTTTACAGATCGGAATCGGGAGAGGATCGTTTGATCACTCGACGATATTCTGGCGTTTCGAAGAGGGTAGAAATCTAAAGAAACGTTGATGAATTTTTGCAGATTGGAATCGCGGAAAGAGAGAGAAAAGAACATCTTTGATTTCTTAACGATTCGTGTTCTGGAGAAAGGGAAAGTGGTTTGGGTTGCTTCCGATACTTGAAGATCCCTACTGCCTTACCCCTTATGTCAATAACATCGGGCACCCACTTCCGATCTTTTTTGAAAAGTTCTTTAATATTTCGTTGATGGTAAAGAATTGGCAAATATTTGTGCAAATAAAGTGCAAATATTAAATACTATAAAGTGCAAAGTCATCGGATATCGTATAAAATTGTGACATAAGGGTTAAATGGCTGTGTTCAACCCTGACCCTTTTCAAAATTTTTGAATGGCGAGGCTCGTACTGCTAAGAGTATATTTAAAGTTATTCATACACAGCTGTCTAAATCTCAAGACTCTGTCTAAGTCTCAAAATCCTCCGCATTGTGAGTGTTAAGAGTAACTTGCCGCTAACAAGCGTGCATTGCTCTGACTCGAAATTAGAAGGCAAAGGGTTAGAAGCGTCGGGGAAAAGAGTGTCGCAAGGTGCAGGGAGGGCTGTCAGGGGTTGAGGTCTGAAATTGGGGGTGGCTAGGGGTGCGAGGGGTCCAAAGTGCATCGAGGGGGCCCGGTTGAAGTTCTCGTCGACCGAAATGCAGCCAGGCGAGTCTCGCAAACGAGGATTCTCGCTCGGGTTGGCTGTGAGTTCGCGGACCGGCCGAAAAAACAGGGGGCTGCAGAGGATGAGGCGGGGAAACTCGTCCCATTCTTGATAAAAGGGGGCCAGGGGGCCGTGTTTCGCATGTCGAGTGGAGGGGCTCCGTGTGTCCGTTCGCCGCAGCACGAGAGCTACTTTCGGAGCAGCCACGGCGTGAAACGGGTGAAACGAGTGAAACGAGCGAAACGAGCGTCGAAACGGTCGCGCGTCGCTTGTCGCCGTTCTCTCCGTCTCTCTCCTTGTCGTTCCCGTTCCCTCGGGGCCCTCTTCACGCCCCGGGGGATCCAGTTTATCCCCAACAGGCCGGAAAAATGTTCTTACGCCTCGGCGTACCTTTTTCCCCGGGACCCTGCAAAGTGGCGATCAAGAGCCAAGCCCCGAGAAGAGCAGCGCCCGGCTTCTGGACGATTTTACGGCTTCCGGTTTCTCGATTCGCCTCTCCTCTTCTCTCCTCTCTTCTTCTAGCCTAAGACCTTTTCCCCTACGGGGGAACAGGCTCGGCGCTTTCCCGCACGCCGCGAAAGCCGACTTCTTATCGAGCAGAAGCTCTCCTCGATGCCACCGAGCACATATGTATGCGCATACGGCGCACGTTCGATTGGGTTTTATCGGATGGAAACAACGATAGCTTCTTGCGACTACCGCCGCGCCGCCTCGTTTCAGGCAACATTAAACCACTGAATTATCTGCTCCGTGCGCTGACCGGGGATTCGCGTGCCTCCCGTTCCGTCGAGCGCTGTTCAAACAGGATATTTATACCGGAAGAAGAAGTTTCTTCCAACGAGTTTGCCGGATGATTAACAATCACCGCTTCCGGCTCGCTCTTTTGGAATTGCGTCGGATACGCGTGGCTCTTCGGGGAAATTGTTGGAACTGTCTAATATATCGTTGGCACTTACCACTGTTGCTGGTTCTGTAATTTGGAAACGTTGTCGGTGTCGTGAACTATGACGAATTACTATTTTACGTACGAGGTTGAAGTCGAAGAAAACAGAACGAGGTTTCGCGGAACAGGTTTTGGGACGGTTTGCGTCCGGTCGAATTTCCCGGAGACGACTTCTTCGTGCCGGAAGCTCGGACCACTCGGAACCAGACCGATAGTTACGTGGCAACCGGGACAAGCTGTATTCAATTTGGTGACAGCGCGCAGCCGGTCGAGAGCGTGGCCGCGCGTAGTTTTGTTCACATAATTCGTGACAACGAAGACTAATAGCCGTATCGCAGCACGGCTCATTTATCACGCTTGTATACGTGACTTAATGCACCGCTCGGACAGCGCTAACACGCCACCGGTATCACCGGAAAGACCGATTGCTTTCGGCTGTTAGCGTTGCCGAACCGGCCGGGCCGGCCCTCTTCTCCGAGTTATTGCTCGGGGACGTGCGAGTCGCGAGAAAAATCGCTCTTGCCAGGACCGATACCGTCTGACATCTACAGGCATTTATTAGAATCGTTCCGCGTCCCCCAACTTGATACATAAGACAGCTCCGAAGTCTCGTTCCGCTTCGAAAAATTATTGCGAACCCACAACCATCCTACCCAATTTTATTATTTATTGATATTGGATCTACCACGTCTAAAAGTGACTCGATCATTTTTGCTATTTGTCTTCGTTTAAAACTTTAAAACCACGATCTTCGTTCTCAGCTATTAATTGTAAATTAAAGTATGCGAACAGAGGCTGCCACAAACTGGAATTTAATTACTGAAATGAGAAATAAATCATGATCATATTCTTCAGTATGTTTTTAATCTTGATAAGAAATATGAATTTCGTTGATTAACGTTGTTTGAATAGAAGAAAAAGGACTTATCAATGGAATAGTTTAATTTATTCTGTAGCCACTGTTTTGTAGCAAATGTGTGATTCTTTCGAACGTCGTTTGATGTCAAAGAACCTAAGTTTACGACTGTTTGGTGTTCTTTAAATCGAAGAAATCAATCTCCAAGTACAACCACTTATAAAGGGTGAGTCATCTCAAATATCTTTGTTGTTTTAAAGATACATCGAATGTCTGAAGGACAAAGTTGAATGGTTCAGTGGGGCTCACAGAATGCCAAAAATATTTTTGTTTTTATGTGATTTTGTTTTAGAGATAGCAAGGTCACCTTCATTTTTTTAAATGGAAACACCTACAATGATAGTCCCTTTCATTAGGAATTCAGTGACTATAATTACCCATGCACGTATTAACTTTATGTGATTTTTTTAGAGATATCAAGTCACCTTCATTTTTTTAAATAGAAGCACCCTTTTTAAACACCTACAATGATAGCCCTTTCATTAGGAATTCAGTGACTATAATTACCCATGCACGTATAAACTTTCTAAGTAGCTCCTAGTCCAGATAACAGACGCAGAATATTGTTATTTTGCATTAACCATTAAAAGTTCGCAGTCTACTCGTTAATCACTCACTAATTTTCGAAGCCCCTTATTTGTAGATTTCATACTTAGGCTTTAAAAACAGCAAAGATATTGGAGGTGGCAACGTTAGGTGACTCGCCCTGTACACTAAAGATGTGCGAGACCGGGATGGGTGCACGGAACGTATTCCGTACAGTATCAGAAATCCCGAAAAAATTCACGGGAAACAGAACACCCCGGGAATTCCGTAAAAATTCACGGGAATCCCGAATAAATCCGGGAATTCCCGAATATTCTCGCACACCTCTAATATATACATATCTGCTTGTTATTAAATGACAAACGCATTTGGACTCGGTACGACATCCAAATCCAAGACCCGCAGACGTCGCCCAAAACTGATCCAGCCGAATGAAGAGAAATGCGCAACTGGAATGGACTAGGGAGAGGACGAGAAACAAAATCTCGTTTGCGACTGGCGTAATTTGGGAGCGATAAGTCTCGGGTAGGCTGCAGAAGCTAATACCATTCTCCGGGAATCTGTTCGGGAAGGGAGACGACAAGGAAGAGAAAGATCGCTCGTAAGGGCGAAACAAGACGCGTGAAAAACGGAGGGAAAACCGAGGAACACTGCGGGTAATATCCAGCGAGGAATAAAAGGGTCAACGAAGCCTGCCGCCTGGGTTCACTGGAGAACCGGGAGCACAAGGTGATCCGGGGCGCCCACATGCGTAATACACACGTCGACGGGCTAAGGCAGCCCCTATACAAATGCCACGCTTAGCCCCGGACCAAGAAAGGGGACCACGGTGATAAATGAAAGCGTGGCTGATACGTGAGCGGGAAACCCACCCGCCAGTATACCGGAGATCCTCCGGCTCCTTCTCGAACAGAAAAGACGGAAGACACCACCGGGGGTCGATCCAACAAATATATCTCGATCGCAGAGCCGACGCGGCGGCCGCACAGAGATCGAACCAGGAATTCCGACACGCCGCAATGACGCCCGGAATTCGAAGCAAACCAGCGCGACTCGCGTGCTTTCCTCCTCTTAGCTACCCGATCCGGATCGCCTCGCTGGATATTGCATCGTCCGACAAGTTTTCAACCTTCTTCGACTGTGCTCGGCACGAACAGGATCGAGTACATCCCAGCCTTCGAGAACTCGACAGTTTCGAACATCGCACGTGTACCTCGAAAAACGACTGCAATACCTCCGTAGTAGGTTCCTCTAACAGTACTTTGAGAAACGTGAGCGGTAGCTACAGCAGTCGGAAATCTTCTTTCGAATACGAGAAAGACAAGTTAGTGCAATTTATAGCGATAGTCAGACCGAAAGAATTTAGGGATGCTGATTGATTAGTAGACTGCAAATTTTGTGCGCTTAGAACGAAAATAGATACAGTGGTTACATATATATTACATATACATATACATATAGTTACATTTTGTTACAGACGCAAAAATCTCTTGAAAATGATTCTCACCAGGATCGAAACGTCGAGGTTTCAATTTGCAAACTTGTTATAAAAATGGAATTTCTTTAATGTTTAAAATTGATCGAACCTAAGCGCCGATATCATTAGTCTATATAGATACAGTGGGTGTACAAAGTATTTGTACGACATAAAACATTTTTATAATTGTACCAAACAACCTGATTTTTTATAATCAATTAGAAGCATTGGTTTACGAAATGATATACAGAAAAGATTTTCTAAAAATTATAATTTATAAGGTTAAGTGCAAAAATAAAAAAGGCATTTTTTAAAACTTCTTTATTTGAGTCCTTAATGAAAATTTAAAATGTATATTTTGTAGATCTATGTTAGTCATACACATGTTGAAAATTTCATTGAAATCGATTAACATACACACGAGCTACAAGCGGTTAAAATGGTGAAAATCGTAGTTTTCCACGACTTTTGATCAGTTTCTGCTTAAAATCCACAGAATCGTACATCATTCGACGCCTGCTGTTTTTTCCTGCGTCAATCGATTTCGATGAAATTTCCAACATGTGTATAAAGAACATGGATCTAGAAAACGTATGTTTTAAATTTTCATTAAGAACCCAAATCAAAAAGTTTTAAAAAATGCCTTCTTTATTTTTACCTGCAACCTAGTAAATTGTAATTTTTGGAAAATCCTTTTTGCATATCAGTTTGTAAACTAATGCTTCTAATTGATTATAAAAAATCAGGTCGTTTGGTACAATTATAAAAGAGTTATTCGTTTTTAAAAAATGGACGAATACTTTGTACACCCACTGTAGGAGGAACAGAGAGCAGTAAAATCAGGGATTCAGAACTATTGCTGTATCACTTTCAACCTAGTGAAGGTATTAATCCGTTGCTATTTATTTTACGATTACAGTAATGAAAACTGTCGTTCGTAATTTTCTAGATTAAAAACGAAAGTTTATATTTATAAATGAGAAATTATTATCGATCGTACATTTTTAATAAATTTGGGGTTATATTCGCGGCGCACGGTTCGATCAAATTATACACTAAATAGCAATTTTGTAGACATTTTTCAAACGTTCGATTCGGATTTGAATCATTACGTCCTGAGACACGTTTGCTTAGATTGTTTTCTATAAGAGAAGTTACTAAAATGTCATCAAATAGTATATTAACGTCCCTCCTTCCGACACCTGTGTCTAAGGCAGGACCCGCTAGATAGCCTTACCGATGAGTCTTCTAGCGGGTCTAGGACGAAACACACCACCATCTTTCTTCTTTTTCTCTTATAGAAAACAATCTATAGCAAACGTGTCTCAGGACGTAATGATCCAAATCCGAATCGAACGTTTGAAAAATGTCTACAAAATTGCTATTTAGTGTATAATTTGATCGAACCGTGCGCCGCGAACATAACCCCAAATTTATTAAAAATGTACGATCGAGAATAATTTCTCATTTCTCATCTATTGATAATGATTGAATATAAGGAATATTGTTCATGAAAACACACTCACTTGCTTTGGGGAAATTAAATTTTTAATAAATGTGTGACACGTGTGTTGCGTGCGTCGGACATGCTTGTTGTCAAGATACTGCTGTAAGAACGTATTTGAAACCGATCTAGGTTATATCTATCAATATAAGGCGGTAAATTTGAAAGGTCATAGTATGTTCTTAAATCCACTCTTACGAATATACCTTAATGGTAAATCGTTATTAACATTCCACTTTTGTTGGAATCAGTTACATACAGTTAATTGTATGTGAGAAACAGCTGTTTCAAACATTTTTTTTATATTTTAATTTAATTTAATTTTTATATTCAGAAACACAGAGAAGTTTATAACCAAATTCATTGGTGATTTAAATTATCTGGAAAACAACTAAATAAATAACAAATAAACAATTTTAAATTTTGTTTTGAGACAATAAAATTTATGCTATTAGAAGTAGGTAGGAATAATTTTTTGATTCAATTTGTGATTTTTAATGATTCAAATCCGAATCGAACGTTTGGAAAATGTCTACAAAATTGCTATTTAGTGTATAATTTGATCGAACCGTGCGCCGCGAACATAACCCCAAAATTAGTTTATATTTATCATATGCTTGCATATTTTCCAATGGCTATATGTCGGCAACTAGAAGATCTCTCTTCAATTCATGTTCGAAATTAAATTGTTAGTTTTACTATGTGTAACTTACAAACGTGATAGTAGTTGTCAAGTTACAATCGGATGGGAGCTGAACGTGTTCCAGGAGGAGAAGACTGTTTTCAGAATGCGCGAGTTAAACAGCACCGATCGGTCCTCGTTTCCCTCGTGGTTTTTTCCTCGTTCGAGAATTTTCCCACAGCGAGAAATAGTGCTGACTTAGTCGCTGCCGGTGGCGTCTGCGGCCATTAAAACAACAGCACGTTAGAAGTAACTTTAGACGTCGCAAATTGCACGTGCCACAAGTGCCGGAGCACTTTGGCGAGATCCACCGTTCTCTTCTCTCTCCTCTTCTCTCTCTCCGTCTCCGGAGCGATCACACCGAAGCCTCTCCATCTATCCGGCGCCGATATATAACCGATAACTCGATAACCTTCTTATTCCCTTCGACCTCGTTTCCCGAGCTCGTCGAACGTTATAACTGGCCTCGTCTTGTCTCTTAAAGCCGACGGCTCGACGACTACCGTCCTACGAGAAAAATGAAGGTGCCGTTGGCTGGCTAGGGACGATCCTTTTCCACTTGCTCAACGCCTTCAACCCTGCACAACTCCGCTGTGCACCCAGCTAAATATAGATTACTCTAGACAGTGAACTGCTACGCTTCTACCCAGGGACCAGTGATAAGGGAAATGCGTTGCTGTCTTATCGGCGCAATGCTTTTATTCCTACCGTGCGACATCGATCCACCTGCACCATATTTCAAACACCCTGCATGAATGTCCGATACTGTTCGCTAACCATTAGGTTGAATATCTTTCTGCAAACGTCAATTTTGAAGAGGAATTCTTTAACCCTTGTGCAGCCGACCCATTTACGGCATTTCTTACAACAGTTTGTTAATGTTCCTCAAAAAATAATAAGATATTTCTCTGAATGTCCATTCTTTGCTCGCTAATATATTAATTTATAGCAAGGGAACAAAAATAACAGTTATTCTAGAATTTTTTACAATAATCATTAAAAAAAGTTGATCATTATTGAAATTTCAGATAATGTACACAAAATATAAAGAAAAAAATTCGAAGAACAATATGATTAAAAAATATCGATTTTTATACTTTTTGGTTACAAGTAACAGTTATTAGTGTCCAAAAAATTGGATCCTCCTCGATAACTGTTATCGATAAAGAAAAACTGTTTCGATCGCTCATAACAGTTATCGATGACTGAATTTCTTTTCACTTGTTCATAATAATTATTGATGAGAAAATTCATTTCGGTTGCTTATTTAATTATTGAGCTGTCCACTCTTTTTCGGATGGAGCGAGCCTGTGAAATTCATTGAGAAGGTTTCGTACAACAAGACGAATCAACAGACCATAAGAACAACACAAAATCTGTTTCTTTGTCAAATTAAGTTTTGATTGTAGCAATTAATTTCACGAATAAAATATTTATGAAATAAATGACTGTCTACCATTTGAAAGTTGTAATATTTAATAATAACTGTTACAAATTTCCTTCATCAATAACTGTTATGAGCAATCGAAATAAATTTATCTCATCGAATAACTGTTACGAGCAATCGAAATAAATTTATCTCATCGAATAACTGTTATGAAAGATCGAAATAAATTTCTCTCATCGACAACTGTTATGAGTAACCGAATTAAACTTCTCCCATGGATAAATGTTATGAGCTATCAAAATAAATATCTCTCATTGATAACTGTTATAAGTGATCGAAATAAATATCTCTCATTGATAACTGTTATAAGTGATCGAAATGAATTTCTCTCAACGATAATATTTACCAACAAGAGAAAACATTTTCGGTTACTTATAATCCTTATTTGTAACCAATACGATTTTAATCAATGAAATGCTTGTTATCCTATGACTTTTTTCCTTTTTGGTTATAACAGTTATGGTCCCTGATTTATAGTCTTAAAATAAGAATTTGTGTAAATATGTTAAATACAAAAGTTTTTAAATTGTCTATACATTTTGGTTGGCTACATAAGGGTTAATACTAAGGACCGGTCAAATAACCGGTTTCAAAATTTGTGTTTCATAATTATTGAAACTACAAGGATGCTTCGATTAGAAATTACTCGAAAAAATCCTCCACTCAGGCACGTATTGCTATAAAAATTGATAGAAAGTTAAAGTAATACAGTCTTGTAATTTTTATAAAACGACGTATACTAACCCCATTTTGTGCTCGGTACGGTTAACGTTAAGTTACAGGACTGGTTGATGTAATTTCTTCGTAATTGTTAGACTGCGGATTTTACGCATTTATGACAAAGTCGAATAAGGAAAATATAAAACTGTGAAGATATTAGTAGAAGTCAAGAACACGATTGCACTATTCTTGAAATTATTAAAAGAAGAAATTCATTTTTTCGTACAATCGACTTGGAAAGTTTAGTACGTAAATCAATAATATATGACTAGAATTATGACAATCGTGACATGGATAGTTATGACTAGACTGCGGATGTTCATGCAATTTGCAATTTTTGCAGACGAGTTTTAAGAAAGTCGAATCTAATAGAATCTTATTTTCCGTGGTAGTACCCTATCTTTAGATCTGAAATAAATTAAAATCGTACTAAATTCTGTCGAATTTTATATTCTAGCATTTCTTGAATATTTACAGCAGCCGTAATTGCATGAAGATCCGCAGTCTAGTTACGACCAAACGAGTGGTTACGACGAATACGCCGTAGACCTGCGTGTATTTCTGAAACCGAAATGACGGCAAGGAAGCTCGAAAGTAAAATTCGGAATGTCGTAAGTTCTCGTTAGTCGGAAAAAAGGTGTACGAGGGTTGGACGGGCCGGAAAAGCGAACCGGTGTCGTCTGATAAAAATGTTTGGCACTGGCGCGGCGGCGGCGAACTTTTCCTTATCGTTGATTAAATTAGGGATAAGGAAGTTCGGCTGGTCGTTTTAATGGTTCCGGGAAACTGGCTGCGAGATAGCGGCCGGATCCGAGGAAGATCTTCCGGCCGATCGATCCCGATTCTCTTTACCGTCCGCAAAAAAATCTCAAGTCGTTGAAGAAAAAAATGAGTTTGCGTAGCGTCGAGGAACTTTGATCGAGGATTAAAAATGCACGGAATATCTTTGCGGGAGCCCATCTTTTGTGTGTGTATGTGTAGGAGTTTCATTCAGATCGACCGCGTTGGTTGGTAAATGGAATTCTTCGGGATTGCTAGGGTCTCCGTGTGCATTGTCGTTCGTGGAATCGGCGGGGAACGTTAACCGGGGTTGTGAACGGCAAACATTGTGTTTGCGATCGATTCAGGGGTCGCGTGAAGTCGAGGATGGCCGGCTCGATGGCGATAATAACAAATACACGGTACACCATCATCGAAAAATCACCGCGTCCCGTCGACACCTGTCGATATCTCGTCGTTACATTAAAATTCAGCGGCGCGCCTCCCCGGATTAACCGGGGAAATCTTCCTCGAAATCGCGTCGACCAGCTTCGATCGATTTCCCCCTCTCTATCTCTCTCTCTCTCTCGCTGATATTTTTTCTTTTCCGATGCACAACTTCCGGCGACGCTGCGCGAAATTGCACCGAGTAGAAAAATATCTTCCCGCGACGCACGGAATATTAAATCTGACGTTTACGCTCCGGAATGGAAAATATTGGCGCTGCGTAATGTCGCCACGTGACGTAAGTCCCGATTGTGCCACGATCAAAATGCATCGACGTTCCTCCCCGGCGAAATACAAAGAAAATAGTGGCTCCATCTCTCTCTCTCTCTCTCTCTCTCTCTTGCTCACCCTCTCTCGCGAACCTAACCAACCCTAACGCAAACAGGATGAAAGAGAGATCGATCTCTGCGGTGGAACATCGCTTCTCAAAGGATACAAATCTCGGGGAACGAGAAGACACGGTGATCGCTGCACGAGAAACACGATCGTTACACCGGGTTCCTGTGTTTTCGCAATAATGGTGTACTCGTGTTAGACTGCGATCCGAACGCGAGTACTTGTGGATCTCGAAGAACAATGATCGCAAACGCTAGTCTTCTCTTTGTGGTCCTTCCTCTCTCTCTCTCTCTCTCTGATCAACTTGCAACGTGGGGCCGTTGAACGATGGACTATTGACCGTTCATTTTGAAAGTGGTGTAAGTCCATTTTCTCTTGTTTCTTTTATTTTTTTTCAAATTTTATTTACAATAAATTAAGCATGAATTACGTGATATCTCATTTTTTTCAAAAATGGACTTACAAAATAAACGGTCCATATGTGAACCTCGACGAAATACAGAGGATTGTCTTCCACAAATAGATAATTCAACCTTAAATTATCCATATACATACAATTTATTGTATGCACTTGGTAAGGATTTAGTTCGAAGCACAGGAACTGTTCTGCAAAATGCATTGCAATACCATGTCCTATATTCATCGTGACATCCCAATGCATATAGTGATCAGTAGACTGCGGATTTATATGCGAAATTAAAATAGTTCGCATTGACTGTCACAGTAATCAGTCACAGTAATCAGAAAAATAGCATACATCTAGAATTAACCCTTGGCACTCGAGTGGTCCTTAGGCATTACCAAAAATAGCTGTACCACTATTTACAATATTGTTGACATTATTAAATTAATAAACATTTAAGTAAGAGGTATTACATCAGTTTCATAGAAAAATCATATAAAATGAGAATGTTCTAAAATAACTCCGAGTGCAACGAACAAAATTCCTGCATCAGTGAAGAATAATCGGTGATGCACAGACAGCATCGGTAAAGAATACTCGAAGGGAAGAAGAGAGAGAATAATATCCAGGCGCAGAACCGGAGTTAGCGGTAACTACGAGCCTCGTAAAAATCGGAGAAGGCCGCAAGTGTATGCAGAATCAGTGACAGAATCCTGCCGTCGCATCGTCGTCTGGCAGACACCTTCCCGAGCGAAGGCAATCGGCCGGTGACAATAATCGCGGCAATAAACGCGCTCGACTGGTTCGTTCGATTCTCGAGTCGGTCTGGATTGGGTCTAGGTTCCCGACGCGGCGCCGCGGTCCCGTCGATATCCCGTGCATTAAAATTCACCGTGGCGCGCACCGATTTAGCGAGAGAGCGTTCTCCAACGATGCGACGTCGCATCGTCTCTTTATCCCGAGCGTCGCGATAACGTAGTTCCCGTCGCTCGATTGTTACGTCGGTCCCAGGGCCATGAAAAATATTCCGTCTGGATCTGGCAATAATAGTCGGACAACCGAAGAGTCTTATGTCCCGACGAGCTCATTAGGGTTGCCTGTGCTTAGACAACTGGAATAAAGAGGACTCGTTTTTTGAACATATTGGCGAGATACAGAACAACGGCGACGTCTTTCGGTACAGTTATTTAACCCTTATGTAGTCAACCAACATGTATAAATTATTCAAAACCTTTTGTATTTCACATATTTGCACAAATTCTCATTTTAATGCTGTAAATTAATATACCAGATGATTGCATAAGGTTCAAAATTCAATGGTTAAATTTTAAAGATTTGGTCAAAGATTGGTTAAATTAAAATTAAAAAACGGTTCAATTTTCGACAATTAGAAAAGAATGGTGACTATATGTATAATTGATTAATAAAGTTGTATTCTTTAAAATTTTACAATTGAATTCTATTTTCAAATCGGACACGGACTTATGAAATCATCTAATATTAACGAGCAAAGAATGGACGTCCAGAGAAATTTTATAATATTTTTAGAGGAATATTAACAAGTTGTTGAAAGAAATGCAGCAAATGGGTACCCGGGTACCCGGTAGACTACACGAGGGTTAATTTCATTCGCAGACTTAAAACTTTGCGTTATTAGAATTGGAATAACAATTACGAAAAATTTGTATTACGAGCCAATTTTTCAAATTAGGCAAAATTTATGTTTTGTATTAAGGCGGTAGTCCCACCTGTGGTTATAAACTAGAATTTTACTAGATTTTGGGTCAAAAATATCGGTCTGCGACTAAACGTTGTTTGACCTTATACGAGTATATTTAGAGCTGGGTGAGGCCTCATTCTAAAGAGGAAGGTTAGATCTAGTGCGCTCCAGTCATGAGGTTAACGAGATTATGTTTATAACTAATAATATGAGGGCCCAAAGTAGAGAAAAAATCTAGGAAAAAATCCCGCAGATTTCAATGCATATTCTGTCTCTAAAAGACTTTTTTAACTTATGTGATGACTGGAGCGCGCCAGATTTAATCTTCCTCTTTAGAATGAGCCCTCACATAGCTCACAGTATGCTCGTTTAGTCGCAGACCCATATTTTCGACCCAAAATCTAGTAAGATTCCAGTTATTTGCTAATTTACTAGAATGTTACTAGATTTTGGGTCGAAAATATGGGTCTGCGACTAAACGTTGTTTGACCTTATGCGAGCATATTTTGAGCTGGGTGAGGCTTCATTCTAAAGAGGAAGATTAGATCTAGTGCGCTCCAGTCATCACATAAGTCAAAAAAGTCTTTTAGAGACAGAATATGCATTGAAATCTGCGGGTTTTTTTCCTAGATTTTTTGAGATTTGAACGTAACCAAGTTGGGGAAATAAAGTTTATTTCCAAGTTAAGTAATCAGTTCTACACCTTCTAATCCCTAACAATAATTTTTTACATAGATATGCTTCTTTTTATATATACGAGAATACAAAGACATTTATATTATCTTTATATATAACATATACTATTTTATTTATGACATATTTATAACGAGAATATTGGCATTGTTAGACCATCAAAGCGCGAGTTACAACAAGGTTATACGTGAATTAGTTTGCTGCCCTATTTAACAATCCTACAGATAAGTACAACGAGAGCCAGTCGTTGTCAAGTTACGTGGTCTGACAAGTAGAATAAGCACGTTCTACACAGAAGCGACCTGTGGTCGGACAAATAGAATTTCTGATGAAGTTCATCCTTCATTTTACAAATCTTTATTTTACAAATCGCGCCAAAACCAGCTTGTGGTTTTGTACAAAGCTCGTTAACAATTTGAACGTACCCAAGTTGGGGAAATAAAGTTTATTTCCAAGTTAAGTAATCAGTTCTACACCTTCTAATCCGTAACAATAATTTTTTACGTAGATATGCTTCTTTTTATATATACGATAATATAAAGATATTTATATTATCTTTATATATAACATATACTATTTTATTTATAACATATTTATAACGAGAATGTTGGCATTGTCAGACCATCAAAGCGAGAGTTACAACAAGGTTATACGTGAATTAGTTTACTGCCAAATTTAACAATCCTACAGATAAGTACAACGAGAGCCAATCGTTGTCAAGTTACGTGGTCTGACAAGTAGAATAAGCACGTTCTACACAGAAGCGACCTGTGGTCGGACAAATAGAGTTTCTGATGAAGTTCATCCTTCATTTTACAAATCTTTATTTTACAAATCGCGCCAAAACCAGCTTGTGGTTTTGTACAAAGCTCGTTAACAATTTGAACGTACCCAAGTTGGAGAAATAAAGTTTATTTCCAAGTTAAGTAATTAGTTCTACACCTTCTAATCCCTAACAATAATTTTTTACGTAGATATGCTTCTTTTTATATATACGATAATATAAAGATATTTATATTATCTTTATATATAACATATACTATTTTATTTATAACATATTTATAACGAGAATGTTGGCATTGTTAGACCATCAAAGCGAGAGTTACAACAAGGTTATACGTGAATTAGTTTGCTGCCCTATTTAACAATCCTACAGATAAGTACAGGGTGTAAAAAAAGTAATGGTCATCCGTCCTAGGGGTGAATCTACACCTCTGGATCGGTGGACATTTGTAAGAGAAACTTGCCGCAAAATTGTTTATAACACAGAAAATTAGTGTTAAAGTTTCTTTTTGCATCAACGCATTCTACTCATCGAGAAGAGGAAAAGTTTGAAAGGAGCCATATGTCTCAAACAAATAGTTATTGAGCTATAAGCTGTTAAAGTTTTTGCAAAATTTGATTGTGTGGAATTATACGTATAGACAAAAGCCTACTACACAGTCCACACGTCCGTGTCGATGAGACAGAAGATGATCGTGTGCGTGCCGCGAGACAGACGAAATTTAAAGGCGCATTCGTCGTTAGGCTCCTTTAAATTTCGTCTGTCTCGCGCCACGCACACGATCATCTTCTGTCTCATCGACACGGACGTGTGGACTGTAGTAGTAGGCTTTTGTCTATACGTATAATTCCACACAATCAAATTTTGCAAAAACTTTAACAGCTTATATCTCAATAACTATTTGTTTGTGACATATGGCTCCTTTCAAACTTTTCCTCTTCTCGATGAGTAGAATGCGTTGATGCAAAAAAAAACTTTAACACTAATTTTCTGTGTTATAAACAATTTTGCGGCAAGTTTCTCTTACAAATGTCCACCGATCCAGAGGAGTAGATTCACCCCTAGGACGGATGACCATTACTTTTTTTACACCCTGTACAACGAGAGCCACTCGTTGTCAAGTTACGTGGTCCGACAAGTAGAATAAGTACGTTCTACACAGAAGCGACCTGTGGTCGGACAAATAGAGTTTCTGATGAAGTTCATCCTTCATTTTACAAATCTTTATTTTACAAATCGCGCCAAAACCAGCTTGTGGTTTTGTACAAAGCTCGTTAACAATTTGAACGTACCCAAGTTGGGGAAATAAAGTTTATTTCCAAGTTAAGTAATCAGTTCTACACCTTCTAATCCGTAACAATAATTTTTTACATAGATATGCTTCTTTTTATATATACGAGAATACAAAGACATTTATATTATCTTTATATATAACATATACTATTTTATTTATAACATATTTATAACGAGAATGTTGGCATTGTCAGACCATCAAAGCGAGAGTTACAACAAGGTTATACGTGAATTAATTTGCTGCCCTATTTAACAATCCTACAGATAAGTACAACGAGAGCCACTCGTTGTCAAGTTACGTGGTCTGACAAGTAGAATAAGCACGTTCTACACAGAAGCGACCTGTGGTCGGACAAATAGAATTTCTGATGGAGTTTATCCCTCCTTCACAAAGACGAGGAATACTTTACATGTACTCGTCAAAGGTTTGAACCACTTGCAAGTACGTTGTCGATCCTACAGCTACTCGTTCCAAAGTTCAAAATCAGCTTGTAGAAAATGATTACGTAGCAAGTATGCTGATTGAAACCCTTTTGTTTCCGAGTAGTGATCGAAACCCATGAAACTAAACTTGGTAATTGAAATTGACGTATATTAAACTTGATCTCATCCCTACTCATGGTCAGGCAGACTTGTCGTCCAATTAAGTGAAATATACACGACCCATCAGACAGGTAGAATTAGAACGTCTGGCGATCATATAATTTAAATGCAGGCAACTCGTGTCCGGACACATAGTACGGAACCGACCATTGATTTAGGGAGAGAGCGACGTCCCGTCTCTATCTTGCGCGTCGAGTTAACTTTGTCCACGTCGGTGGATTGTTACGTCGGTTCCGGTGCCATGAAAAATACGTAATTCCGCCGGAAGCGGAGTGCCAATAATAGTTCTGTCCACCTTGTCGCGGGCCGATGGCGAGCGATATTTCAAACGGCCGGGAAAGGACACGAGAGAGAGAGCGCGCGCGGCCCGTGGACCATTTTATTTGCGCGATAGGAACGCTTGACTCCTCGTCGTTCTTACGGGCTGACATATTGGCCGCGATACCGAGTAATCCGTAACTCGGGCTCGTGTCCGCGATAAGAGAGCCCGGTTGGCCCATCTTTCGCTTTATTTTCTTGTGTCCCCTCGTTTCCCTACGCTTCTCCGGCATTCTCGTCCGGCCCTTCCCCCGCAACCCCGCACGTTCAACGTCAGCTTCTTTTTGTCTCTGTTCCTGTATTGCGTTTTGTTCCCGGGCCCTACTCTCTCGAACTCGATGCTTTTCTCGTTTCGTCTCTTTGCGCTTTTCGTTCCCTCTCTTTGTCCTTGCTCCCTTTGTTCTATTCGTATGTTCCCGTTTTCTTCTTTCTCTCTCTCACTATCTTTCTTGCTCTATTTTGCAAGGCTGAATCTCCGGTAAGTGGCCCCCTTCCTACGCTACAGAGTTGGCAATATATTTTTCAGACGCGAAACCGGCGCGCGATTCGCGGAACCTGACGCCGCGGATCGACGATAAATCAGAGCCCGAGCGTGTAAATAAAAATCTTGGCAGCGGCCTTTGTACGAATCGCGGCGCCGATCGCAATTTGAAATTTTTCATCGGGACCGATACCAATTTATAATTCCGTCGCGGGACCAAGGAGCCGCCGCCGACGGATATCTCGACGACTCGATGAATCCGTTCAATGGTTATTTGCCTCGATGTACCAGGCCGTCTCTCTTTCGATCCCTCTCTCGCTCTCTCTTGCCCTCTGTATCGACCGAAAAGTCCCCGGCTTATTTATAACTCTATTCCGCCGGTGGTCCAACGAATACCGGATAAATATTCGTTGTAAATTAACGCGTTGACTGCCTCGGTAAATTCTCGTGACTATCCATTCGCGCGTGGACCAGGTTACCGCGTTTATTAGCATGTTTGTTCCTCTCGCGCGATATAATATACGTCTCCCCCGTTAAAGATCCGTTATAATTCAGATACGAATTTCCAATCGAATTTGCATTTTTACCGGCGGCGAGCTCACTGACCGTTTAAGGTGAAGTTTTATTCCCGGTATTGTTTGCTCGGCTCCGTCGTAATCGCGTTGAAAAGTTACCGGAGAGCGCGGTGTATCAGGATAATGGTGAAATGGGTCAGCGTAGAGTCGGGCAAGAGGAACAGAGACTGCCTGCCAACGGATAATGGTCCGATCTGATGATGATAAATGCATAAAATGCATTTTATTGAACGGCCATGTGGAATAGTCACGGCCTGCAGTCCTCCGAAGTGAAGTGAACTACATTACTACATGGTCGGACAAGTAGAATAGTGTATCCCCACTAGGGATAGCGTGGAGAGATACTTTTGGATCACAAAGTGATTCGATCACTTTCGTTCCCAATAATCCCGGTGATTTTTCACAGCGATTCGTAATTTTCGTGATCGCTTATGATTGGCGGAGAGCATAACTGTTCTTAGCGCAAGTCACAGAGACATAATCTGTACGTTTCATATGAACAACATCGAAACAAAATACGTTTCTCAAACTATCATTTGCGTTTCCTATAATCGTTAAGTAACACATTGGTATTTTGTAAAACTTTATACATAGCATATACATACGTAAACACAAAAGAAATTGTCTGCACTTATTATACCATTTATATAAAATTGGTTGGGGAGAAAGTTTCTTCGTATTTTAATGCAGAAATGAATCAAGCTTTTTCCATATTTTTCCATATTGAATGAAGTTTATTAAGTGAAGTATGTGCCGTTTTAATCGACTACCTTTTGCCATTTTTGAGGTAAAACCATAATCCTCTCACTGTTGAACTTCTGTGATTTCTGAGCGAAAAACTGCGACACGTGATTTTCGCAGGCCTCTTTTGAAGTCATCTTCACCGAAACAAATGATAGTCTGATGGATCAATGTATATTATGAATATTTGATGCATCAATGTCTTAGTTTCATGTCTTAGATATTTTTCGCAAGCTTATCAGTGTAAAATTGGAATAATGTTCTCAGCGCAACGGTTCGATCAGATTTTACACTAAATAGCTATGTTGTAGAAAACTCAAACGTTCGATTCGGATGTGAATCTGTAACATCATGAGACCACGTTTGCTATAGAAAAGTGTTTTATTAGAAGAAAAGGAAGGGGATGTTTCGTCCTAGACCCGCTAGAGGACTCATCAGTAAGGCTATCTAGCGGGCCCTGCCTTAGACACGAGTGTCGGAAGGAGGGACGTTATTAATATACTAATTGGTGACATTTCAGTAACTGAAATAAACAGTTACTGAAATGTCACCAATTAGTATATTAATAATGTTCCTGAAATAAACAGTTACTGAAATGTCACCAATTAGTATATTAATAACGTTCCTGAAATAAACAGTTACTGAAATGTCACCAATTAGTATATTAATAACGTTCCTCCTTCCGACACTCGTGTCTAAGGCAGGGCCCGCTAGATAGCCTTACTGATGAGTCCTCTAGCGGGTCCAGGACGAAACACCCCCTTCCTTTTCATCTAATAAAACACTTTTCTATAGCAAACGTGGTCTCATGATGTTACAGATTCACATCCGAATCGAACGTTTGAGTTTTCTACAACATAGCTATTTAGTGTAAAATCTGATCGAACCGTTGCGCTGAGAACATTATTCCAATTTTACAATTTTACGATCGACATGAATCTCTCACTTATCAGTGTATTGAAAAAAGGACTAATTCAATCGAGATGACAAATTAGGATGACAGTGAACAAATGCACTTTAGATTAAAAAAAGGACGATCACGGCTTAAATGAAGTTTAAGAAACATCCGTGGTGATCGTGATCGTGATCGTGATTCTGCGATCACTGTGATAAACCAATGATTAGTGATTTTTCACGCCATCATTACTTCCACAATCAGAGAAGTAGAATAACGATGGCAAGATACAGACAGAGCCACCTAGCGTCAATACAACCTTACACCGCGAGGAACCGCCAACTTCTCCCTCTAAAACTGGCTCGTCGATCCTCCAACAATCGAAACATGATCGAGCAGGGGTTCAATACGACGAATGACCATTCCCCCGGTAGAAAAGTGAAAGTTTCCTCGCGAAGCCGACAAATTTCCCGACTTATCGACGCAAATGAGACACGGTGCGTGACGCGGGGATGGGAAAAGTCTGCGTCTCTCGTCGGGAATCGTACAGGCTGTCGCCCCCTCGCCTCGGCTCGCGGCAGGAAGCCGGGGTAGAGCGTGGATATAAACAGAAATACGGGTGGGACTCGCTGTCAGGTTGACAGGTAATTCACGGCGCGGATGGCAGGGGCTTCCTCCCAGGCAACTTTGATTTCGTGACCCTTCGACGAGACTGCCGAGACTCGGAAAGGGAAAAGTTGCCTTGCCGGAGCCGCGACGACTCGCGTCGCGTCGCTGCTTTCTCTGTTCTCCCCTTTAAATCAAATCGCGTATCACGTTGCCGGGGCGGGAGAAAAAAAGCTAAATGCTCGACGCATCCGTCCTGCCTCGCTCTGCTTCGCCGAAGAGCGAAATGAAATTCCTAGAGGAGACACGTTCGACGCGGCACCGTCTTTACGCTCGAGATTACGCTCGATCGGTATTTTCCAGCAGCGCAGATCAGCGTTCTCTAATTTTAAATGAAGCTGACGCTCAATCCATTTTGTTCTTCCGCAGCAGAGATTCGATCTGAGAAGTCTTCGACGTTGTCGCGTTCGCAGACAATTTGGCTAATAATCCGCGACAGATTTAAACGGTTAGGCTGAGGATTGCGAGTGGAATATTTAATCCTCCTCTCGCGGCTTTGTGCAACACTTGAGTCCGTGTGTTGTTGGACTATGATCGCGTTTACGTTGCAGCCTTCGATAAGAGTGAAGCTTAGAAATAGGATTCGTTGTTGTACCGTGGAAACGTTTACGTTGAGTAGCGAATTGTGCTGTTTCTTTGATCTGGTATAATCCTTCGCATAATTAATCGAGTCAATGAATGCTGTGTAGAATCATTGAATAAGGAGAGGGAAATGTAAGGAACACAATTTTTAACTTTGTGGCTTTTTTGGACTAATTAGAAGGTAAACATACTAAAAGTTCCTACTCTTAAGAGGTGAGCGCGATACAGGGGGGCACGTAGAAGGTTCCCTTTTTCGGTTTCCCGCTTATATCTCGGAAACTATGTGTCCTAGCGATAAGACCATTCTATACAAACTTAAAGTTGACAAAATGTGCCATAAGATTGACTTCATTCAGTTTTTCGCTATTTCGCATAGTTTCCGAGATTCACTGATTGGGAAAAAGAAAGACTAGCTAACTCTTCAGCACAATTAGTGAACTTTGAGCGCCGATATCTCGGAGACTATGCGAGATAGCGAAAAACTGAATCCAATCAATCTTGTAGCACATTTTATTAGCTTTAATTTTGTATAGGATGGTCTTATCGCTACGACGCGTAGTTTCCGAGATATAAGCGGAAACCCCTTCTGCACCCCGCTCACCTCCTAGAAGTGGGGACTTTTAGTATGTTTACCTCGTAACTAGTCCAAAAAAGCCCCAAAGTTAAAAATTGTGTTCCTTCCATTTCCCTCTACAACTTGACTGGACTAAATCATATAATTCTTCATGGTGGATGTACAAAACTTGATTGGCGAGGTGTTTATTGGAGCCGCTTTATAGGATCGAAAAGATCAATCAGGGGATGAAATAACGATCTGTGAACGATCATTGTGTCTCGCCGTATAACAGTTAGTATCGGAGTTGCAATATGAACAGAGCTTAATTCGTAGGCGAAGAGGTTCTGCGGAAGTGGTCGAATTTCGCCGAGGGGTGGGAGCCCGTGAATTTTCGCGCATATGGGAGGCGCGATTCGGGATTTGCAAATATTCGTACGGGGTCCCTCGTGAGCCGATGGAGAATAAGTCGGCAAGCTGGTTGGCTAAGATAGCAGGAAGACAGAGAAGACAGGAGAGAGTTTTTCCGTGAGAGGCGTCGCGTCGCTTCCCTGAGAAAGCGCGAGGAAATTTAGGGGCGGCGTCGTCGTCGTCGACGTCGCAGGAAACACTCGGCCGACGCGACGCGACGCGACGGATCGGGCAAGGATGTATTTATAGGAAAACCAATGAGATCTCCCGACGTAGCTTGAGCGAGCTCGGATCAGAGATAGCGCGGAAGGGAACACCCGTGGGACTTTAGACGAAAAGTTCCGCTCGAAACTCCTCTCTCCCGCTTAGACGAGTTTTACCCTCGCCAAGTTTTCGCCCGGGAAACGCTCCACGTATGTTGCCCGGGCGGCAAGTATTTCGAAAATGTGCTCTCTTAAATGTTAATCTAAATTCTGAACGCCACGCGCGCGACGAACTTCCAGCCAAACGGAAAAACCTTAGAAACACAACCGAAGAATGTGCTCGGGAAGAGCATAAGTTTCGCCCAACCGGTCGTGATCGTCGGAAAAGTGTCTAAACTATACTCGAAACGGGATCCGATGTAATTATGGACCCCCACTCGCGGAATTAGAGACAACGCGGCGGTCGCGCGAACGCGAATCGTTCCGTCATTAATGCGCGCGGATTTACCGGTAAGCCAATGACGACCGACTTGCCCGATGATCCGGGAAACCGTAATCCCCTCGTTTCCGGCCCTTTCAAAAAGTAATTCAATATTCGAAGCCTCCGGAGCCCCGCATCAACTCCAAAGCTACTTGTACGTTTGACAGTGGAGAAAACGACCACGTTGAAAATGCCAAGAGAAATGTAATTGTTGAACCTTTCGATGCGAGTCGCGATTTACGTTGCAGCAATTATTGCTACAGTTCGATGTGACGCAAGACTGTCACTTGTGTCACCCTTTTTTCATTAAATCATAAGACTAGAACTAACAAACCGATAAAAATGAGTTTCTAGGAGCTTATAGTGAAAACCATTACAATTTATTAAAAAATTATTCCTACCTACTACTAATAGTATAAATTTTATTGTCTCAAAACAAAATTTAAAATTGTTTTAATAAAAAATATGCAAGCATATGATAAATATAAACTAATTTTGGGGTTATGTTCGCGGCGCACGGTTCGATCAAATTATACACTAAATAGTAATTTTGTAGACATTTTTCAAACGTTCGATTCGGATTTGAATCATTAAAAATCACAAATTGAATCAAAAAATTATTCCTACCTACTTCTAATAGCATAAATTTTATTGTCTCAATACAAAATTTAAAATTGTTTATTTGTTATTTATTTAGTAGTTTTCCAGATAATTTAAATCACCGATGGCTTTGGTTATAAATTTCTCTGTATTTCTGAATATAAAAATTAAATTAAATTAAAATATAAAAAAAAATTTTTGAACCAGCTGTTTCTCACATACAATTAACTGTATGTAACTGATTCCAACAGAAGTGGAATGTTAATAACGATTTACCATTAAGGTATATTCGTAAGAGTGGATTTAAGAACATACTATGACCTTTCAAATTTACCGCCTTATATTGATAGATATAACCTAGATCGGTTTCAAATACGTTCTGTCACGTTAGCCTTTTTCCGACGGGCGGTTTGACCCTCGGAAGCCGGTTAACTTCGGGCCTTGCAGGCACTGAGACCAGGCCGCGTGCAGGCCGAGTACACGCGGTCCGCCCGAGACAAAACGAGGTTCGAAGATTCGACGGTTTTTCTCTCGAAACGCGAAAAGTTCGGGCGCCAGGCACCTCAAGGATGCCACACGAAGCGCGGAATATTTCTCGAGCTCGGAGAAGCCGAGATCGAGAATCGAATCTTCGAAACGCGGAACGAAAGGGACGTCGCGACTAGGCCAGAAGGTTCGAACACGGGAAAACTAGGACAGTCCTCTCGGCAGGACGGATCTCACAGGGAACGTAATGATTCGACGACGATATGGTCTCGAGCTGTTTATTGTAGCGGTCGTTAAATTACAAAATCTGCGGCCACGTGGCCGCGACCCGAGAGCCCGCGCTCTTCATACAAGATAGCGGAAAGATGGTCGTTCGCAGCGCGGTTGTCCTATCGTTTTTCTCTCGCGACGATACCGTTGGAAATTCGATCGTCGTTTCGTTCGACAAGAACTTTCGAAACGCGAGGCGCAGATGATCGGCGAATTACGAGACTGCCGCGATGACTTCCGTACGCGAGTCGCTACGACGCGTACGCTACGATTACGCGATCGCACGCCGACGAAAACGATACGATGCGCGGCGAGAAACACAGGATTCGAGAATACACGAAACTATCGCAGAGATTACTCTCACGAAACGCGACTCCTCTAGAACACTCTTTCGCACGCAATCTAAGCGGAAAACTCTCTCGAAAAATGACTCGAAAACTCAAAGTATTCCCGAAACGAATACGAGCGAATTACCGAGGACGGAACGGGAAGCGTTCGTCCTCTCACGACGAAGGTCGAGCCGTCGCGCTACGAAATACCGAAATGGATCACTGGGCGACTTACCGTTTCTCGATTTCTAGCGTTCTCCGGTATTTTACAGCCCCCGATAGAGCTTCGGAATAGGCCGGACTCGGGTGTACGACGTCCCAACGCACGATATCCTCAACGGGGCACGACACGTCTCGTTCCGTTCTACTTTTCGCAACGCGAGTACGAATGTTTGGCGTGTTCCGCGATCGATAGCCAGCGCGACAGTGATCCATCGATTTTCGGCAAGCTCGCGGATCGAACCCGGCTCCCCCCACACGACCGTTTCTCCGAAAGGCCTATGCCGTGTTTCCACGGGTGCAAACTCGAGGCTCAGGAGCGTTCCCTCTAGCGTCCTAGGGCCCCGGACAGTCACGAAATTGACCAAGGAGCTTCTCGCTCTCTTGGTCGGCGGAGGGGCTTCCTCTTCTTGGCTACGAGGGCGCCGACCCCTGGGCAGCTTCTCCCTTAACGGGGCGAGACGGCGTCAGGATCTGAAAGGAGTCGCAGTGGACGTGATGTTGTATTTAGCTGTTGTCCTGGCGTCGCCTCCGGTTTGATTTGCCGAGTGCCCTCGCACCAAGCTCAAAATCTCGAAACGGCCATTTGCTTTCAGTCGGGCGCTTCCTGGCTGCGGGACATTGTTGGTTTCCCGTGACAATTCGGACGATCGGTGGTTCCTTCGACGCGCCCCATATACGGCCCTGAAACTTGCCGTTCTCGGCGCGCGCGACAGATGTCATTATGTGATCCTCGATAATATCGGAATCTCTTAGAGGAGCGCTCTCGAATCCTGTATTTTTGGGTGTCGTGTCCCGTTAGAGGGCGGTCCGGTCCTTTATCGCTTTCGAAACGTACACGAAAGTGACGGAGAAGTGACGTCGCAAGATTTGCAACGTCACAGTTCTTACAGCAGTATCTTGACAACAAGCATGTCCTACGCACGTAACACACGTGTCACACATTTATTAAACATTTAATTTCCCCAAAGCAAGTGAGTGTGTTTTCATGAACAATATTCCTTATATTCAATCATTATCAATAGATGAGAAATGAGAAATTATTCTCGATCACACATTTTTAATAAATTTGGGGTTATGTTCGCGGCGCAACGGTTCGATCAAATTATACACTAAATAGGAATTTTGTAGACATTTTTCAAACGTTCGATTCGGATTTGAATTATTACGTCCTGAGACACGTTCGCTATAGATTGTTTTCTATAAGAGAAAAAGAAGAAAGATGGTGGTGTGTTTCGTCCTAGACCCGCTAGAGGACTCATCAGCAGTGTTCCGATATTGCCTAAGATTTTTCGTACGATGAATGGCCGCTAGAGGCGCTGCGCAGAAAAAACAGTAATATATCTATGATGACGAGGTATTGGAGCCCTGCGCCCTGCGCCTTGAGACTGTTATATTAGCACGAAAGTACCGAAACAATCTGTTCCGGACAAACAAACTTCAGGACGTGTCCTACAAGTTACAAAATATACACAAATACATATGATATACATTCATTTTTCAGAATCAAATCATACAAATCTTTTCAAATTCTGCGGGGTGCTCAAGGTACCCCATTTTATCGACAATCTTACATTACTGAGGCTGGCAGCGCCTCTAGCGGCCATCCATCGTACGAAAAATCTTAGGCAATATCGGAACACTGCTCATCAGTAAGGCTATCTCGCACTATCTATGTGTCCTGCTTTAGACACAAGTGTCGGAAGGAGGGACGTTAATATACTAATTGATGACATATTAGTAACTTCTCTTATAGAAAACAATCTATAGCAAACGTGTCTCAGGACGTAATGATTCAAATCCGAATCGAACGTTTCAAAAATGTCTACAAAATGGCTACTTAGTGTATAATTTGATCGAACCGTTGCGCCGCGAACATAACCCCAAATTTATTATCAATAGATTTTTAAAATTATTATAACATAGTTACTTTACAGACGCGACTCAAATAAATCTTGAGAAGGATCCAAAATAGGATCGAAACGTTGATTGTGTTTGACAATTAGCAAAATTGCTTTATAATTCGTAATAAACGATCGAAGTATTGCGTCGAAAGCATTTAACATTTATTTCTTGAATATATTCGTAATATGAAGAATGAATGTCAAAATCCGGAACAGTACTCTAAAAAGTGTTCGATTTCGCGTGGAATGAACCATAGAAAAATTAAAACTGGTCACTTATCTTCTATGAAATACAACACGGTAAAGATTTAATTAAATTCTCTCACTTCTACGAAGCGTTTCATTTTATATGTCTTGTGCACGGTAGGCTTATTGTTAACGCTGAACTTTCTGAAAGCACTTAAAACACTGACAGAAGTACCGAGATGCTAGAAAGAAAAGAAACCATGGCTTGCGTCTTTTTACCGTCGAGTAGCGCAGCACTTAGGCGTTGCAGATGCAGACGAGCTATCCGAGAGTAACGCGGAAAATGCATTTCTGTTGCAGGGAGCGCGTACATCATCAGGTGGAGTGCCCCGCAGCTGATGGTGGTGGCGATGCAGTACATCCTCACGGGGCCTTACGTGCCCCCGTACGTGGCCCAGACGGCCAATTAGGCCAACGGTGAGCAGGATCATGGAAGTCGAGGCCCGTGTTCGTTTTCCATGACATTCCATCGTGCCCTAGGAGCCGCATTCGAACGGACGATGCACCGGACACCGGTGCATCCTCGAAATGCCGAGTGCATCGCGCGAAATCTTTTGGGGGATGTTTTCTTCGAGACAATGATTAGGAGATGCATTCGATAAACGATGAGAATCTAGGACGGGTAACACTGGTCAACGTTGATCTCTGCAGGGATGACGTCCTTAGATACAAATTGGACAATTTTCTTTGTAATTAACCCATTCGCGTTACATGATGAATAGACAGCGGATTTTATGCATTTTTGACAAAAAAGTAAGTGTAATTTAAAACAGTGAAAATACTAGAATTATTTAAAAATACTGTTATATTATTTTCGATTTATTAAACCTATGGGAAAGAAAATAACTTTCTATTTCACTCCAGTTTGTTGCAAATCGGGTAAAAGCTTTCTATTCTGCATAAACATCCGCTGTCTAATGATGCATTAATCACGAAGTTGAAGATGTACGGCTAAATGCCTAGCACAGAGATGTTTATTAGTTTAAACAGATGTTTATTGGAACTTGATTAGTTTATTCAAACTGCTGAAGATATTTCAACATGACACAATGGGTTAACAGACTGCAGAGTGTATGCATTTGAAAGAGTTGTAACAGAATTGAAGAGTATTGAGACATATGTAAAAATTAAATTAACTAACAATTAAACTGCATTGAAATCTTGAAAATATTCCTGTACATTCGGAGTAATTCCGTCGTCAAAATGATATAGTACTCGGTTTAAATGTTCTTTCAGAAAAAGGCAAATGTATGTTGACCAGTGCAGTGAAACTTGATACACTCCTGACTAACAAAACCATTGGCAAAATCATCGAATGAAATCGCATCGAAAGATGCGATAGAATTCTACGCTCTGTTGCTTTATCTTCGATTTCATTCAACTTGGACAAAAATTTAAGTTCGCATAAAGTTCGGGCGTGCTAGGGGATTTTGTAATTGTTCTAGGTCCAGGAGATTATGCGGTGCAGGTGGTCGAACGTCGAAAAGTAGATTGATCTGTGCGACTTCGGTATGACATTTGGAGATTGACAGTCGGCCGCGGTCGCGTTTCACTGTAGCAGACGAAATAATTTGCCGAGGCTAGCCGGAGCGTACCTTTAATTGGATTGTTAATCGCAATCGAACATTAATTAGGGTAATTGAATTACGGATCGGCTGCCGTTGGATTACGGGCTTAATTAGCATCAGATATTTATTGTGAGGCGAATTATCTTGGTGAATTATTTGTGGGAAGTAATGATGTATGAACGCCACGCTCCCTCACCCTCACCGACGGTTATATTACCGCGTGATGTTTCGATGCGATTGTCGCGGCTAAACGCGATTAGCTTTCGAACAAACAATGACTACCGTGCAATGACTCGACAATGTTGGTCGAGTCTTCCTTTCTGTGGAAGAGGCGACTAACAGTCACTACAGTCGCGTGCAACTTTGACAAACACTTCCGGTCAGAAATATGTCTCGTCATTTTGCATTTCGAATGCGTCGAATCACTACAGTCCCTGCTCACTTTATTAGACTCGCCCGAAGAATTGATGCTTTTTGAAATCCTATAAGGAATTCAACGATGTTTTCAACCTATGGGGTAATGATTTCGTACTACAAGGTTGCCTTATGGGTTGCCTATCCAAATGTAAAATTTTCTTGTATGAGCAAAAAATCCCACTTTTACCATGGCCCAGCAATTCACCAGACACGAATCCGATTGAAACTGTCTGGGAGTGCCTGAAAAGAGAACTGGCCAAAGAAAATATAACAACAAAGACCAAGTTGATAGAAATAATAATCTATCACTGGCACCATAACGTTATATTAAAAGAAATTGCACAAATTTGCATAGATGGCATGCCCAGAAGAGTTGCGGCTTTAAGATCAGCTAAGGGCGGATTAACAAAATATTAGTGTTTCAAGAATTATATTGATCTATTTGTGTTTGTATCCATTGTGTTTGTAAAATAAATATATGGAAAATTCATTGGTCATCATTAAGTGATATTTACATAAGGCTACTATACCCATTATTCATGGTAAAACTCGAAATATCATAATTATAGAGGTGAGTCTAATAAAGTGAGCAGGGACTGTAGGTCGAAAAGAAGTCGCCGAGGATCACGTATAGTAACTCTTTGCACTCGGAGATCTTCCTCGGATCGTCCACCGGCAACTTGAACGCGTTCGTTTACCATTTTAAAAGATAATCACGCTCATCCCTCGATTTACGCGACGAATAGTCTTCCGGTTTACGTGAATTTCTTATAAACAGTTTCAATTTTGTCCGGGTTTTGTTAAGTGTCTTTTCATACTGGTAGACTCTTTTCCTCCTTCTAGCAAAAAGAACCACGTGGAACGGATAATCCACGTAAATTGAAAGACGAGTATGGTCTGTTATAATGGGATTCGCTGTGTAATTTTATCGATAAGGATTTGATGGAACAAAAATTACAGACCCCTTGTAAGTACCATAACTGCCAGCAATCGTATCCCCTCGAATGTCTCTTTCGAGTTGTTGACCAGTGCAAAGTGATAACATTAATTAAAGATGATTTTCCCTTACGAAGTGGAAATCGCGTTAAAAAAAAGCACTTGCTAGGTAAGATTAAGCAATCCATAAGGTGAGTTGGTCACTCCCGAGCCCACTCTTTTTGATACTTTTATAACCCGTTCACCCGTAACGTAAGTTCGATCTCTTAATCACTTGTTAAAGGAAGTCGTAAACTACCTACCTTGTGAGATCCTATATTCAAAATATCCTGACTCAGCCCGTGAGAGGCGCTCACACAGATCGAAGGATGCGCAAACTTTGGAACTGTAGTATATTGTAAGCCATGAGAAACCATAGTTGCGTGGCGAGGTTACCTATGAACGAAGCACTATCGGAAATGTCAGCCAACCAAACTTCCTCCACAAGCCTTGCTCTCACTGCCCCTACTCTCCCGTGGCTTCGGCTTTTCGCTTCTTCGCGAACTTAAAAAGAACCGCTGTATGCATTCGAGTATCTACGGTTTTTCGAAAAATAGAAAATTAGTGGACACTCCTTAGAGTCATTAAATACAATGTCATCGCACTTTGCCGAATGTCTATTGCGATGTCTGCCTTGATTGTTCACACAAGTTCACCTATGAGCATCTGCGAAAGCCCTATTGGGTTAGATCTCACTAAAATTTTATTCACTATCGTGCTCTGCTAAAAATTTTTGTTGAAAGATGGAACCAGTTGAAGGAACCATGAAGACCAGTTGGATGATTAAATCTACGGCTTCCAATTTCGCCCTACTTCCTGCATCAATAAATTGTGGAGCATTGTCACCTGGTTTAAAACCGAGCATTTGGAAGATGAGACCTAGAACTGCCAATGTAAAATGGTCTAGATAAAAGTGGCAGCTCACGAGAGCCCCACTTCAATCATCAAAAAACTTTGGAGCATGGTTAAAGAATCTAGATCAGAGTGGCAGCTTAGAAGAGCCCCATATCAATCATCAAAAAATTCTGGAACATGGTTAATGAATAGAAACTGAGTTGTCATAAATACAACCTAGAAAGCCCTACTTCTTGGATCAATAAATTGTAGAGCATTGTCACCTGATTGAAAACCAAGCAATTGGAAGATGAAACCTAGGGCTTCTAACATAGACTGTTAGAAGTTTAAAATTATTTAAAGATAATTTACAATTATCAAAAAATTCTGTAATATCTTTAACAAATACAAACTTAGGTGTCATAAATACAACCTCGGACTCTCCAAGTGTGCCTTGCACTTTTGGGAAAGCCCTACTTCCTGGATCAATTAATTGTGGAGCATTGTAACTTGATTGAAAACCAAGTAATTGGAAGATGGGACCTAGGGCTTCCAACATAGAATGCTCAGGATAAGAGTGGCAGCTCACGAGAGCCCTACTTCAATCATCAAAAAATTCTGGAGCATTGTTAAAGAATAAAAACTGAGTTGTCATAAATACAACCTAGAGCTCCCCAAGTATGCGTTGCCGTTTCGTGAAAGCCCTACTTCCTCGATCAATAAATTGTGAAGCAGTATCACCTGGTTTAAAACCGAGCATTTGGAAGATGAAACCTAGGGCTTTCAACATGGAATGCTCTGGATAAGAGTGGCAGGTCACGAGAGCCCTATTTCAATCATCAAAAAATTCCGGAGCATCGTTACAGAATAAGAACTGAGTTGTCATAAATACAACCTAGGGCTCCCCAAGTGTGCCTTGCCATTTCGCGAAAGCCCTTCTTGCTGGATCAATAAATTGTAGAGCATTGCCACTTGATTGAAAACCAAGCAATTGGAAGATGAGACCTAGGGCTTCCAACATAGAATGCTCTGGATAAGAGTGGCAGCTCACAAGAGCCCTACTTCAATCATCAAAATATTCTGGAGCATCGATAAAGAATAAAAACTGAGTTGTTATAAATACAACCGCGGGCTCCACAAGTATGCGTTGCCGTTTCGCGAAAGCCCTACTTCCTGGATCAATAAATTGTGGGGCATTGCCACTTGATTGAAAACCAAGCAATTGGAAGATGAGACCTAGGGCTTCCAACATAGAAATGTTACGATAAAAGTGGCAGCTCACGAGAGCCCTACTTCAATCATCAAAAAATGCTTTACCTTCTTTAACAAACACAAACTGAGCTGTCATAAATACAACTTAGGGCTCTCCAAGTGTGCCTTGCACTTTTGGGAAAACCCTACTATTGCCACCTAATTGAAAACCAAGCAATTGGAAGATGAGACCTAGAACTGCCAATGTAAAACGGTCTAGATAAGAGTGGCAGCTTACGAGAGCCCTACTTCAATCATCAAAAAATTCTTTAGTTTCTTTAACAAATACAAACTGAGCTTTCATAAATACAATCTAGGGCTCCACCAGTATCACCAGTATGCGTTGCCGTTTCGCGATAGCCCTACCACCTGAATAAATAAATTGTGGATCATTGTCACCTGATTGAAAACGAAGCAATTGGTAGATGAGACCTAGGGCTTCCAACATGGACTGCTCAGGATAAGAGTGGCAGCTCACGAGAGCCCTACTTCAATCATCAAACAATTCTGTAGCATCTTTAACAAATACAAACTGAGCTATCATAAATACAACCTAGGGCTCTCCAAATGTGCCTTGCCATTTCGCGAAAGCCCTACTTTGTCATTTCAAAATTCTGGAGCACCGTTAACGAATAAAAGCTCACCGGTCGGAGGATTAACGTAGGGCTCTCTGAGCGTACCTTGTCAGTCCGCCAAAGCCCTACGCTCCCCGCTAATAAAATCATGAAGCATCGTTCCTGAAAAAAAAACTGAGAAAATGAACTTTGAAGGTACTTTCGCGACAGACCAGAAGCGGAATAATTCCAAAAAGAAGAGGAGCGGGGATCGATGCGGGACGAATAAAGTATCGTCCAGAGAGGCCACGCGCGTGAGCTGCGTAGACAGGAGGCTTCCTTGAATGGAAGCTCATGGCAGCGACTTTTCAAGCGAGCAGGAAGTAGCATTCAAGTAGACAACTCTCCTGGGTGCGAGCTGGGAGCTGGGGGTTGGGGGGCAGGAGCTTTGGGGACTAGGGGCCAGGGGGATTTGATTAATGCTTCGGCACGTGAAAAATGGTGCTCGCACGGTCTCGCGTCCTCGCGGTATCATGAGGGTGCCACGAGCCGCGGACGTTGATATCCGCAGGTATTTTTTGAAGGACGCTCGAAGAGCCACGGAAAGTCCAATTATCGAAACCCGTGGACCAAGGGCTGTCCGGACGAAGGGAGAGGAACGGAAGGAAATTTCATTCTCGTTTTTCAAAAGGTCATCCTGCTGCGATCCTTCTCGCCGATATTGACGCTGCAAACACCGAACGATTAAGGGAGTCTAACGTTTCCAGAACGTACCTACGTGAGAGCGCACGATCGTTTTTAAACATTTTCATCGTAAAAAAGTGAAAAATAATGCTTTTAACTTTCTTCGCATTATATTCGATTGGAAACCTGAATGTCTTCATTGTCGAATTTCCGAGTTTATGAAAATTACTAAAGCAAGAAATAAATGTTGGCTTGGTTCTAGTATCTTGTAATGATAAAATTCTAATCTCCCAGAGGTGTAAAATCCAATGAATTTGTTGCCCCTTCATCGGACTGTCACAGAGAAACGCAGTGTTCGCGAAGCGCGTCGTTTGTGCGCGTTTTCCGCAAGGTTTGCGACGAATCAGGAGCATGCTGGAACGATTTACGGTGCAGGCAGTTTCGGTCGCGTTAATGGAAGGAGGAGGTGAAAGAAGGGGGCGGCAGGAGAGGTCTATGGGAAACCGGAACGGGACATGGTGTTTAATTCTCGAGCCGATAAAGGCGTCCGATGGAGCGGTCGATGACGCTGGGCGGGCTCGCGCGTGTACCCGTTCAAAGACCGAAATTACTATGATTCGCAGCGTGAACGTATTAATCATCCTGTTCCCTGTAATTACGAAACTTTCCATTACCGATCGTTGTGTAATCGGTACCCGGGCCGCGTAATTGCATCCCGCGATATCGAGTGTTGGGCGTTCGGCAACGGCGACGCTCGGCGAGAAACAAAGCGCCGGAGTCCGGTGAAATTAAAACGCATCGCGAGCCCGAATTAATTACCGAAAGAAGCCAGAGAGACTTCAAACGCAACAGCCAGCGGGAATCCTCTGTCCCCGACGATTCTGTCGCGGCTGAAAATTCGAGGATAGAAAATCGGCGGATGTATTAATAAACGACGATGTAACTGCGATTCAATTCCGCCGAGCCCCCCGATAATTAAACGGCACGCGTCCCATGGATCAAATTACAACAGTCTCACGCGGCGGGAAGAACCGGAGGACCGATCCCGGTATGCACCAGGCCAGAACGAACATCGATCCGTTCTCATGAATTCCTACGACCTCGTAAAAATTAAAACCCCGGCCCGAACTATTAAAGTTTACGCCACTCCGCCTCATATCTTCGCTTTTATGATAGATAAACGGAGACATCGGCCGCTGGTATCCCCGTCGCGAGACTCGTTCCCTGTCATCGACACATTCGTACTTTGAGTTTAAATTACGATTATCAAACATAGTTCGCGGAACGGGATTCCTGTCACGAGATGTTCCTTTATGGTCGACCGAAAGAGATTTCTGAAGGCGATTCTACGTTGTTCCGTGCGGACCGTGTACTGCAGGGATTGGAGGTTCGTTCCAAGGTCGTTTGCGTGGCAGATTTCAAGACTATGAGCTTTTTTATGGAACCGTGTATTTTTACTTCTAAGTGTTTGTTTATGGTCGCACGGAAAAAAAATTGCACGACGTGATTTCGTCGTTCCACGCGGAGAGTGTATTATTGGAGTTCAGTGTTCAACGCGCGTCAATATTCGTTCTTAAAGGGCAAACTTCCACTGAGAAATGTCACCGTGTCGTAAATAATCAAGATCTTCAATTTCTTTTGGTTCGGAACATAATTACATTCACAGTGATTAATAAGCAACTCCATGCTTTTGTTTCAAGTTAGCAGAAAGATCGGAATCGTGACTTCTAAAACATGCTCTATACAAAGATGTGTAACTCGTGCAGTTTCGTTTATTTCTACTTGTAGAAACCGCACTCCCGCTCAGAAGTATGTGGACACTTTGTTGCAAGTATAATTTATTCTGATAGTACCAGATCGTACAATTTAATCGGTGATCCATGGTCTGCTGTATTTTCAAAACAATAATAATTATTATTAATTGAACTGTTACACCGTTTCTGTTAATTTATCTGTATAAACTAGACCGCATAAACTTGAATAAAACTGATCAAAGATTCATATAAAATTTAGGCGTGTTGTCCACGTACTTTTGAACAGGAGTGTATATATGTATCATAGTCATAAAACTAATTTTTTTATTTATTAACAAAAGTGTTAAAGATGTGTTGCAAAGATATTTAAAGTGGATACCCGGTTATCGACATAAGGGTTGAAAAGAAATTTCGAAATACGAAACTCGCATAATTCTTATTAAAATATATTCTCTAGTAAGGTGAAGTGCCCTAAGCCTGGACAGTCCAAAAGTGATACCTAAATCTGGACAATTGAATTTTCATAGTAAAATCAGTAATTAAGAGATTAAATAATTATATTATATATTCTGAGGCCTTAGCTACAAGTAGGTGTGAATATTATTTCATTAAGACATCAATTGAAATTTAAGAATGAATTCAAAGTTCATCTGAAAACAGTATACAAAATAGTCTATTTACATGCGAATCATGTGCATTTATAGTTCGAACTTTTGTTAGAAAAAAAGATATAATTTAAGCCCTCAGACAAAAAATAATTATCACGCATAATAATATTGATATTTTAAAATAAATTGGCAATCAAACTTAACGTAAATAATAATTATTAATCCAAATATTAGATGTCCAAGATTAGGACTGTTTTCAAATATAAGTACTCCATACTGGGACGCGATGACAGTGCTGTCCCACTCTAAACTTATACGCAATTTGCTTACGCCTGAAACCGGACACGTGTTTGTGAATAAAATCAACGCATTGTTTGCAAATTATTTAACTACATGTACGTATAATTAGTCTTCTATTAGCTTGAATAACGTATGTAAAAAATGTATTCCGGTTGTGACTTTAATAATACTTTATGTTTACATCTTAAATCTATCAGTATTACTACCTAACCTTAAAAGTTGTATTATGACAAGTTTTATTAAAACAGTAAATGAAAATAAATATATATTTGGTTAAATAATACAATACTATAATCTATGATAAGAATACTACATATTACGCAAAGCATCTTCTATTCGTCATGCGCAACAGCGCCACCAACCAACGTTTTAGGTTATGTTCGCTCGATCAACTCGTAAATTGAATTTGTCCGATATAGGCTTTACTTCTGTCCAGGTACTAGCTTAGATTGGATTTAATATGTCCAACTATATGTTTGAATTATTCTTGTTAATACAATTAAGATATTAACCTAAACAATGATTTTTTTATTTTAAATTACTTTACAAACTCTGAACTGTATGTTAAAACTCTTAAGAAATTGTTTTTGTTTATTTAAAGTGATAAAATTTAAAATAGAAAAACATGCTGTCCAGGCATAGGGCACTTCAACTTACTGTGTAAACTAGACCGCATAAAATTGAACGAAATTCATCAAAGATTCATATAAGTATTAAACGTGTTGTCCACATACTTTTGAGCGGGCGTGTATATGTTGAACGTGAATAAATACGTGTGCAGAATCCTGATGGAAGCGGTTCGATGGTACTTCAGAGAAAATTCATAAACATTGGTGAAGCAATAACGTGTTAATGGAAGAGCGAAATAATTTCGGAGAGGCAAGCAGCGGCGAGATAGTTCCGGAGGGTAGCGCAGCTTGCGGAACCAGCGTTGGTCGAGCGGAGGGTGTAATTCCTGCCTGAGGAAACCATTTCTGGGTCCGATTCGGCGGGAACTCGGCTGGTTGGTCGCGTGACCGGCTCAGAGAAGCCAGTATGAAAAGTTTCGATCGTGCGCGAACAGGGCTTCGATAAAGTATCACTCGGACGGAAAGTCTCGCGGCTGGAAAGTTGGCTGCCGGCCCCGTTCAGCCGAGATTGAAAAGTTGCTGTTTAGCGGCGAAACCGAGCGAGCAGCCTGTCTTCGAAGGCCACCGACGGTCTAACGTTCCAAGACTTCCACCGAGGACTTTTTTTCCCGGAGAAAAAAGATCGCGGAAAAACGAGAGGCCGAGCTCTCTTCCGGGGACGATCGGACGATCGGACGATCGCGACACGAGGCCGGAGACACGTCCGGGGAATTTCGCAGGATTTCTATTTTCGGAATTAGCATTTAAATTAAATCGCGAATTAGAGCGTCGGTTTTGGATTTATCTTTCGGCGAGAATCGTCGTCGCGCCGCGTCGGAATTTCCAGTTTCACGCAGACGAACGACAAACTCATTCGGATTCGGCCCACGAAATAGAGCGAACAGGCTACATTATAATTCTCGGTGCGGTTTCCGACCGGCATAATGACCGGAACTTCCAACAATTTAATCAAGAAACAGTCTCTATTTACATGCTTATTATAAAACAGCTTCCCGCCGACCCACCCTCGCTGATTTCACTCGCCCTCGTACTTCAATTGCTTTATCGAGCAAAAACCCCGGTCGATCGAATCCTCCACGCCGCGGCGATCGCTTTACATTTGTGCAGAGACAAGAGTATGCAGATAACGAACATTTCAGTAAAAACATGAATAAAATAAAATATCGATTGGGTAACAATTTTCGTATCGCTTATGTTTATGTTTGTAAAAGTTGTGGTTAGTAAGATTTGGAACTAAAATCAATTTTTAACGAACAAATGCGTAAACAGTCTCTGGAACTTTCCCAAAATTTCAATTGACGGTTCTCGTACTTTTCAGCGCAGCAAATGCAGCAATATTTATCGTCATCGTTCTCAGCGTTAACTCTTTCTCTCCCCCCTTTGTTTATTCGCTTCTCCCCTTTGATAATTTTATCGCAACGAATAGAATGGTAATTATTTGCAATAACACACTTCAGCACGACAGTCTAACAAAATTCGGTTAGCTGAAGTTTAATTATCGAAAAAATGTTTATTGCTGCACAGTGTGGAAGACTGTTAATTTCGAATTTGTTAAACTTGCTTCTCTGGAAAGTAAATATTTTCCTGCAAATTAAGACTGGAACGACCGACGCGATGGCGTCGCTCTAAAACGTTCGCTCGAAAACGCCGACGAAATAGAAGGAAAGTTTTCGGCTCGTGGAATCTAATTAACGTTATTAATATGCGAGTTCTCTGTGCATTATTTCTTGTTAATTTTAATGTTACAACGATAGCTGTTTCTTAGTGTTCCTGTTTCACTGTCGTTATTAGAATTTCAAAAGCAGGTAATATGTCTGGCAAAGCAAGTTTTATACAATATAGTCTGGCGCGACTCATGTTAGACGTCTTAATGCAAAATGAAAATTGTGTAAGTCACTGTCAGAAACACGAGTTAAATGAAAATTCATTGTCTCTTTAAACAATTTTAGTAAGTCGAGACGATGATGACAGCGTCTTTACAGTTACAGTTACAGTTTTGTATTTGACCAATCTATTTCTGTCATAAATGCCTAAAATGAGTGTGAATGATGAAATCAGCACAACTGTTACGACTTTAAAAAACCACTGAAGAGAGAAATAAATTCCTGTATAGATTCTACGTGCTGCAATGAAAGGAAACAATTTTTATTTTGCATAAAGCTCCGCACAGTCTAATCATAGTAGAACTTATAAGCAGGGACCAAAAATAACAATTCTAAAATTTTCTACGACAAAAATTAATACAAAATTTAATAAAAAGATGATTATTATTGAAATTTAAGATAATTTACACAATACATGAAGAAAAGAATTCAACGAAGAAAATAATTAAAAAATATCGATTTTTATACTTTTTGGTTACAAATAACAGTTATTAGTTTACAGTTATTACAGTTATTAAATTTTGATTGTAGCAATTAATTTTACGAATAAGAAATGTATGAAATAAGTGATTGTCTACCATTTGAAAGTTGTACTATCTGTTATGAGCGATCGAAATGAACTTCTCTCATTGATAAACTTATGAGTGATCGAAATAAATACCTCTCATCGATAACTGTTATGAGCGATCGAAATAAATTTCTCTCATTGTAATTTCTCTCATTATAAGTGATCGAAATGAATTTCTCTCGACGATAACATTTACCAACAAGAGCTTATAATCCCTATTTATAATCAATACGATTCTAGTCGATGAAATACTTGTTATTCCATGACTTTTTTTCTTTTTGGTTATAACAGTTAGGGTCCCTGCTTATAAGAGTGTTCCGGCGTCCGAGGGTTGCAGGAAACCGGGAACATGCGTAAACAGAGTGTAAACGCACCCGTAAGCGCGTGACTGGTGGATTTCGAGAAATGTGCAGAGAGTGTGGCGGTTTTCGTGGGTTTCGTGGCGAGTATGGGCCGCGAGCAGCGAGACAGAGACAATGGAAGAGCAGAGAGGCGGCATAGATCGTATTAATTTCCATTGTTCCCCGGTGAAATAGAATAACGCACTGTGAATAAAATAATCCCTCGATGGCACCGGCGCGGTGCGGAGCGGCGCAGCAGCGGAAGCCTAGGCGATAGAAGCCTCTATCCGGGCTGGCCATCTAAATAGAGAACCGTGTATAGTGTATTCTATCGGCGCGTGCACGCAGGAACACAGCCGTGGCGTGTAACGACGTCACCGAGCAGTATCTCTGTTACGCTCGGCTTGCCGTGGACTGTGGCCGCTCACGCATCGCTTAACATAATCCCCCGTCCGACCAGGACTACATAGATTACGGAATGATACCCTCCTGAAACGCGTACAATTATATTGGCGTGAGATATTTCGCCCGCGAACGCTGTTCCGTGGTCCGAATCTGAATGCGGACGCCCGGAATTTCTGGCCGGTGACCTCGCGCCCGGATAAATGTCCAAAACTGAACGGCCTAATTCGCGGCCACCGCCGATTGGATCGATCGATCGCGTTCGAACACCGGCGACGGTACTCGATCCGATCGATTCGCGTCCCATTTCTACGAAGAGATCGTCGCTCCACGAATCGCGTAACCCCTCCTACCTCTTCCGAATAACTTGGCCATTTTAACCTAGATTTAAACGTATTATGAACAGAATTATGTCCTCGTCCGGATGCCAGGAATTTTTAAACACTTCACTTGTTTCGATTTCCACAACAATTCGAAGATAAGTAATACCTAGTAGCATGTTTAATAAATAGGAATCTTTCTCAGAAATTGATTCCCGATTTTGTTCGATTTAGACCCATTTGTCCGTACCACCGAATTCGTTTCTGACAGAATAGTTGATCGGCAGGATCACTGATTAGATAACCAACTCGCCTTTCTCAATCTCCCATCGAACCGGAGAATCTCCTCTGTACTGCTTCGTGCAATCGTGTCTGCCTAATCGCTCGCCTCGATCAAGATTGCGGAGAGTAATGGCTGTCTAAAACTGCAAAGTTCACGAAGTCGAGGCTAGAAGAGTGGCAGACTGTCCTAAGCGGGAGACCCTCTAGATCTAGGCTAGAGTTTAAAGACGACGAGCAGCTCGACAGGCCAAAGAATCGGGGTTATGTAAATTGCTCCTTAAGTAGTTAATATTGTGTCTCCACTACGAACTTAACCCGGATCCGAGATCGGGTAGATCGTGTCTCGATCCTCGGGTCTCGAGGATCAATTTTCGTGGGCACCGCTTAATTTCCAATTACCAGCGGCTTTATTAAACCTCCCGTTACTCCAGCAGCGCTCGGAGCTTCTTCAAAAATGTTCGGACATCCACTGCAAACGAAAACATCCTGTATACAACGTGGTGTGTTGCCTGAACAAATTTTTTAGTTTCGGAACTGCCGAAGTCGGAGTTATTGAGCTTCGGAGATTGCGAAATTCGGCGTTATGGAGTTTACAAATTTCGGAAATATGGAGTTGTGCAGCATTCAAGTTTCGGAGCTTTCAAATTTCAGAGATATGAACTTTTTGGAGCTTGCGAGTTTCGGAGCATTGAAGTTTCGGAGTTATCGAGTCGTGGAGCTTGTGAATTTCTCGGTTATGAAGTTTTGGAGCTTGCAAATTTCGGAGTTGTGGAGTTTTGGAGCTTACTAATTTCAGAGTTATTGAGTTTTGGAGCTTACAAATTTAGAAATTATGGAGTTTTTGAGCTCACAAATTAAGGAGTTATGAAGTTTTGTAGCTTGCAAGTTTTGAAATTGTGGAGTTTTCGAGCATTCAAGTTCCAGAGCATACGAGTTTGGGAGTTATTGAGATTTGGAGCTTGAAAATTTAGAAATTATGGAGTTTTGGAGCTTGTGAGTTTCGGAGCATTGAAATTTCGGAGTTTCCGAATTTCGGAATTATCGAGTCGTGGAGCTTGTGAATTTCGCGGTTATGAAGTTTTGGAGCTTGCAAATTTCGGAGTTATGGAGTTTTGGAGCTTACTAATTTCGGAGTTATTGAGTCCTGGAGCTTGCAAATTTAGAAATTATGGTGTTTTGGAGCTTGCAAATTTCAGAGTTATACAGTTTCTGAGCTTGCAAATTTCGGAGTTATGGAGTTTTGGAGCATTCAAATTCCAGAGCATACGAGTTCCGGAGTTATTGAGTTTTGTAGCTTACAAGTTTTGAAATTCTGGAGTTTTCAAGCATTCAAGTTCCAGAGCATACGAGTTTCGGAGTTATTGAGATTTGGAGCTTGAAAATTTAGAAATTATGGAGCTTGCAAATTTCGGAGTTCTGGATTTTTGGAGCATTCAAGTTTCAGAGCTTACGAGTTTCCGAGTTATTGAGTTTTGGAGCTTACAAATTTAGAAATTATGGAGTTTTTGAGCTCACAAATTAAGGAGTTATGAAGTTTTGTAGCTTGCAAGTTTTGAAATTGTGGAGTTTTCGAGCATTCAAGTTCCAGAGCATACGAGTTTCGGAGTTATTGAGATTTGGAGCTAGAAAATTTAGAAATTATGGAGCTTTGGAGCTTGTGAGTTTCGGAGCATTGAAATTTCGGAGTTTCCGAATTTCGGAATTATCGAGTCGTGGAGCTTGTGAATTTCGCGGTTATGAAGTTTTGGAGCTTGCAAATTTCGGAGTTATGGAGTTTTGGAGCTTACTAATTTCGGAGTTATTGAGTCCTGGAGCTTGCAAATTTAGAAATTATGGTGTTTTGGAGCTTGCAAATTTCAGAGTTATACAGTTTCTGAGCTTGCAAATTTCGGAGTTATGGAGTTTTGGAGCATTCAAATTCCAGAGCATACGAGTTCCGGAGTTATTGAGTTTTGTAGCTTACAAGTTTTGAAATTCTGGAGTTTTCAAGCATTCAAGTTCCAGAGCATACGAGTTTCGGAGTTATTGAGATTTGGAGCTTGAAAATTTAGAAATTATGGAGCTTGCAAATTTCGGAGTTCTGGATTTTTGGAGCATTCAAGTTTCAGAGCTTACGAGTTTCCGAGTTATTGAGTTTTGGAGCTTACAAATTTAGAAATTATGGAGTTTTTGAGCTCACAAATTAAGGAGTTATGAAGTTTTGTAGCTTGCAAGTTTTGAAATTGTGGAGTTTTCGAGCATTCAAGTTCCAGAGCATACGAGTTTCGGAGTTATTGAGATTTGGAGCTAGAAAATTTAGAAATTATGGAGCTTTGGAGCTTGTGAGTTTCGGAGCATTGAAATTTCGGAGTTTCCGAATTTCGGAGTTATCGATTCGTGGAGCTTGTGAATTTCGCGGTTATAAAGTTTTGGAGCTTGCAAATTTCGGAGTTATGAAGTTTTGGAGCTTACTAATTTCGGAGTTATGAAGTTTTGTAGCTTGCAAATTTAGAAATTATGGTGTTTTGAAGCTTGCAAATTTCAGAGTTATACAGTTTCTGAGCTTGCAAATTTCGGAGTTATGGAGTTTTGGAGCATTCAAATTCCAGAGCATACGAGTTCCGGAGTTATTGAGTTTTGTAGCTTGCAAGTTTTGAAATTCTGGAGTTTTCAAGCATTCAAGTTCCAGAGCATACGAGTTTCGGAGTTATTGAGATTTGGAGCTTGAAAATTTAGAAATTATGGAGCTTGCAAATTTCGGAGTTCTGGATTTTTGGAGCATTCAAGTTTCAGAGCTTACGAGTTTCCGAGTTATTGAGTTTTGGAGCTTGCAAATTTAGAAATTATGGAGTTTTTGAGCTTAAAAATTTCGGAGTTATGAAGTTTCGTAGCTTGCAGGTTTTAAAATTGCGAAGTTTTTGAACATTTACGTTCCAGATCTTGCGAGTTTTGGAGTTATTGAGTTTTGGTGCTTGCTAATTTAGAAATTATGGAGTTCTGGAGCTTACATATTTCGGAGTTATGGAGTTTTGGGGCATTCAAGTTCCAGAGCTTACGAGTTTCCGAGTTATTGAGTTTTGGAGCTTGCAAATTTAGAAATTATGGAGTTTTTGAGCTTAAAAATTTCGGAGTTATGAAGTTTTGTAGCTTGCAAGTTTTAAAATTGTGGAGTTTTTGATCATTCTCGTTCCAGAGCTTGCGAGTTTCGGAGTTATTGAGTTTTGGTGCTTGCTAATTTTGAAATGATGGACTTCTGGAGCTTACAAATTTCGGAGTTATAGGATTTTGGAACTTGCGAATCTCGGAGTTCCCGAGCGGGGCAATTTTTGAGTGTCGGAGTACTCGAAAAGTCACGCGCCGCGATTAATAAGCCGAGAACTGGTTGACGGCTCGAACAACAGCCGGGTCGTGACTAATGGCCGCTCGTGAATCCTGGTTTTCGAGACAGTGGGTCGCGTCAAAAAAGACAAGATTGAAATTCCTGGCCCGACGGAATTCCTCGCGTGTAACGCCCCGGTGTTCCATTTAATTTTCCTCTCTTTATTACGTTCCGGGGAAATTAAACGCCGGCCTGCGCCGTCCTTTTTTTTACCAGGCGCGCCGCGCTCCCCGTCGAATTGTCGTTGGTAAATTGTATCGCAGGAAATTTCGCGATTCCCTCTACGCTCCGGATGCCCGATGGACGCTCGAATTTATTTTCAAATCATTCCTCTACTGTGTAAATTGAAACGTTTATTATTTCGCAACCGGGCAATGCTAAGGACGCTGCTCCACGCTCCGGTCAAATATTTATTTCCACCGACCCGAGTCACGATCAGTAGAACTGCTCCGCCTATGGTCAGACATCGATCCCGCGGTTATAATTATTATACTCGTTTCGCCTTTTCCCACAGTCGCATGGTTGTATAGGCAAAAAACAATAGATCGATAATTGAATGCAATTCACTCTTTGATTACAACTGGACAACCTATTTTCATGGAGAGATAAAAACAGTGTACAAGAAATAGGAGCTGAATGGAAATTTGTTTCCTGTTCCAATTATTTTAACCAGTTCAATGTAATAGAAATAGAGAGAACCGTGGTCAAAAATGCTCCCGACTGTTTCCGGTCTGATTAATTTTGTCTTCTGTGCACTGAACCTGCTAATTATAACAACAGGAAATGCCTGACTTTCTTCCAGAATATTCTCTTCGCAGCTACAATAATTAGAACTTCTTCATTCTCATCAGGTATATAGCTTCGTTACGCTTTTAATATCGAATACATTTATTCGGAACTTCTTTTAGACTGCTTTAACGTGAAATTCTTCTAAACATTCATGCAGAGTACTCGTTAGAACTCGCAATTGCTTCTGCGGGCTAAAGAGCGAGGGATATTACTGAAATTCGCGGAAGAAGGGACCGTTTCCAAGTCGCGAAACGATACAATTTAGCAATTCGCCTCGGTCGAAGGGGCGCTGGTAAAACCGGCGAAATAAACGGGCGATCGTTGGGACCAGTTCGCTCGACTGCCGCCGCGGATCGTTCGATTTTTTCGAACGAGATCACCGCGATCATAAAATGGCTGCGTAGCCCCGTAACTTGCCGAGCGGGCGGGTGGGTTCAAAATTAGCGGCGTAAAAGGAAGGGGAGCTCCCGTAAAAAATATTCCCGTGGCTCGTTCGCCGTCCGAGTTAGGAGACAAAAGTGAAAATTCGCGGGCGAACTTCCTGCCGCCCGCGCCTCTCGCGAAATTTATTTTCTCTCCGGGGGCGTTCGAAAGTTTCAAGTGTTTGGCCGTTGCTCCGCCGCGATACCGAGTATTCTCAAAGGCGGAAGAAAGTCTTCGGGAAGAGGAAGATAATAAACTTCCTGTTACTCCGCGAACTAACCGAAGGGCCCTATCTTTGATCGGCGAACGCAAAGAACCGCTCTCCCACCCTCTATACAGTATTTAGAAGAACCTGTTCGGAACTGTTGCAGGATTCCACGATTTATCGCGAGCTTCGGAACGTTAAAATTCGAGCAGAACCGTCGAGGGCTCAGCCCCGGTAAATATCAAATATTAATAAAGGGGACCGGAATTCTGCATATTTTACGAGGCTTGATTAACTCGTTAAAATCGGACGACCCGGATAAATCGGAATCGCAAAAATAATAACGCGCATTACCCGGCCAGGAGGACGTATTAAAATTCCCAAAGCTCGTCCTTCCATCGGCAATAATTCATGAAAATCAACTGGAGCGGAGAGAGGTCTGAATAACAGATACGAAACCGTTTTGGGGCTGGTGCGTGGATAAAGCGTGGCAGGTTGACGTTGCGACAAAAGCGAAAGTATTGAAAATAGGAACTAGAAAGTCGTTGTAACCTGACTGAACGCACAAGCGAGAAAATCATAGCTCTACACTTTATACAACTAACAAGGAGAACCCCCGCTCTGTCCGGCACGGATTTAGTTCATACTTTACAGAGTTATAGATCTCGTTCCCCTGATTACGAAAATACCCCATTATAGGCGCAGACGCTCAATAGTTATCGAGATATTTGCAATTAAAGCTTCATAACCGTAAAGTATCTGTTTAGTTCAGATTTTTACCAAGCAGTGGTGTGGCGTAACAGTAGCGAGCTGAACTATTACGCTGCAGGCCCGGGTTCGAATCCCTTCGTGGTAAATTATTTTTTATTGTTTTTTTTCTTTCTTTAGGAAAGCATCCTTTAAATGCTGCCTTTCTTTTTCTAATTCATAAACACTCGCGACAGGAATATTAATTAAAGAAGATTTCGATGTAGAGACACGAGGATTCATTTTGACTTCTTGCTACGACTATGGAAAGAAACTGACTGACGAACGAAAGATGCATTTCGAGACAGAGCTAGTATCAAATCTCACGATCACGTAAACAGTTTACAGAAAGTTCTGAAGAGCGCGAGCCCCATAGCCCGTTGCCAGATCGAAGCCGATAGATCTCTACACCGAAATCTTCGTCGAGTAACATTACTGTCTTTACAAGAAATACTATTTTTGCACATAACAAAAATTATAAGTATTATATTTGATTTCTATATTTATTCTACGTAACGTATATTGTTTATATTATACAAACTACAGGAAGCGTGATGGCAAGCCACATTAACCACTCTGATTACTATTGATTGCATTTATTCTATTTTGTATTTGTATTTATATTTATATTTGTTGTTTATTATGTATTTTTATAATTATTAATTATTGTTTTATAAGTACTATCTTTTGTATATGTAGTGATAGATCTAGTGTTTCTTCTGTAATATAATAAGTATCATTTTCAATTAGTCCTTTAGTGAATAAAAATATTTTATTTAAAATTGATTTAACATTGAAAATGCATTTTCCATGAAAAAAAAACAATAAAAAATAATTTACCACGAAGGGATTCGAACCCGGGCCTGCGGCGTAACAGTTCAGCTAACAGTATTTTCGTAATCAGGGGAACGAGATCTATAACTCTGTGAAGTATGAACTAAATCTGTGCCGGACAGAGCGGGGGTTCTCTTTGTAAGTAACAAAAGCTGTCTGATTCAATGCTCGTCTATAGCACATTCGCACCGGGTCATTTTCGACACAGTTGCTACGTGAATTCGCAATACCCTACAAAATCACGTTATTTTGAAGAAACTACTACAACCTTCTAAGCAATTATGTGTTTCTATTACAACATCTATCATTACGTATGTATATCTGAAGATAAATTCAACTATTCGTGACGTTTCATCGATTTGTTTTAAGACAGAAGTTTAAAGAATCTGAAAACGTGTTAAGACTATGGCAAATTAAGACTATTCGGTCTTTTCAAGGACTCTGGAAAAGCCTGAAAATGGCATTTTCACTGTCTGTCCTCGAGTTCGCACAAGGTGAGCGTATTGGGAAGGATAAAATTTTCACCGGCACAGTAACATTGGAATTAGATGGTCCAACAGTTGAACCATCGCCGAAAACAGCTTTCGCGCATTGCGAAAACTGTCGAGCGCGGAACAAAGGGATCAATTTAAATAGCGAGACCGTTCAGAGGCCTATTTGCATGATAGTGATTTTCGCGAGGCCGCATTCGAATCAGCATAATAATGCTCTCCTGTGGAAGAGGAAAGGCAAGCAGGGAGAAACCGGACAAGCGGCTTGTCGCTACGAGCATCCGAAATGGCTAGATTAGGGGCAGACGGGCCGACGAAATGGTCAGAAAACCGGATCCCATTGTACATAATCCTCGAGCCACGGTCCGCGAGCTTTTCTCGTCCGGTTTAACGCGTCCGAGGCCAGGCCGCGAAACTACTGTCCAATCTGTTGCTTCCGCCTTTGATTTCTTCCGTTGCCCGCGGCCAAAGTCCGTTTCCCACACCCGAGAGCCCGACCTCCTTCCGGTTCGACGGATTCTCTCTCTCTCTCTCCTCTACTCCGTTTCTTTGACTCGAGAGCACACCGGCAATAAATAGTTCCGAAGCAACAGTCTTCTATCCGGCTCTATATACTCACTCGCCGTGCGATATCCGGAACCGTGTCTTATCAATGCGGCCAGACGAACCGGCCGACTCTTAACCCTCGTACGCCCCTGGAGAATACTTGCATCCAAGGGACCCGCATTATAATTCACACGTTTTTCTTCTGCACTTTAAATTAGTAAATTATGTTTCGCTCGTAACAGCGCGTTTTAATCTACACTCCGCGTGCATATATTCTAACGTTAACCCTTGCAGGGTGTAATCACAGCCCTTGCATGTTTCCAGTGTAAAATGTACGGGAAAAACTTCGGATGCGTAAGTATTTTCGAAGTTTTGTTGACTTTCATGACCGGTAGACATGAATAGATTCGAAATTTTAATGCGTTACATGAAAATTCTCCATAAATAACAAAATGAATTTAATCATTTCGATTTTTGAGAGAAATTTTAAACTCGCCAACTTTCCATGCACGTTTTTATTAATTAATCCGGGGTGCTTTTTCACCCCCACACGCGAAGTGAAGGTTAATGGAATACGTTTCGCGACACGGAGAGGAATCAGTCGTTTCGCAATATGTATCAAATGTAAATTAGAGTGGATTTTGAAAAAATATAGGAATACTTGTTTAAATAATGATACCAAATATGGACCGTTTATTAAAGTGGTGTAAGTCCATTTTTGAAAAAAATGAGATATCACGTAATTCATCCTTAATTTAATGGAAATAAAATTTTAAAAAAAATTAAAAAAACAAGAGAAAATGGACTTACACCACTTTCAAAGTAGGCGATCCATATATCACTATACTGTGTTACCAGGAGCGATGTCTTCTAGTCCACAATCAATATTACTTATATTTCTGAAACAATAATTAAGAATTCATGGCTATGAATCATAAACTTCCTGAAACAATTAAATACTAGGGTTTACACAAAAACCGACTTTTTAAAAAACCGGTTTTCGGTTTTTTACTTTTCCATGAAACCGGTTTAAACCGGTGTCGGATTTTTACAGATAAAAAATAAGACATGTTTACAACTTAGAATAGAAGTTTTTAATTTCTTTTTATTTATTAAAGAATTGACAAAATAAAACCCTTAAAGAATCACAGAAATTAACAAATATTTATGAACATTATTATTTTACTTCTTTCTTTGATTAATAAAATGTGATTTTAAAAAGCAAAGAACGTCAATTGATTTATTGCTTAGTCGTGTCCTTATTTTGGACACAAAATTTCCAGAAATAGAAAAAACTCGCTCACTTGCTATTGAACTGGGCTTAATTGTCTTTAAAACATTAAATAATAAATCTACATTTTTTGTTCTTCTATTTGTAGCCTCTGAGATCAAAAACTCCTTCTTTAATGTTTGAGGACTGCAGGAAGTCGCTTCTTCAGGTTCTTGCAGATATTTATTTATTGCTATTTCCATAGCATTTTTCATCACAGTCTCTATGCGCTGTTTTCATTTCCACATATATATGTATACAGGGCGTCCCAAATTTCGTGATCGCCCCGGAAATGGGAGGTTCTTGAGGTTATTTGAAGCGACATTTTCCTCTACAAAAATGTTCAAGGCAATAATGTTCCCCGACCTTTCTCCGCTATACCACTAGCTGTGTACTTTTTGATTACATCGAAATCATTATAGCGGATTAATATAAGTGTTATGTATAAATTTAAAACCGGTTTTTTTACTGAAAAAAACCGGTTTTCGGTTTGCAAAATTTTCTTTCAAAAACCGGTTTTTAAAAACCGACAAACCCTATTAAATACAGACCGCGGATCGAAGTACCATTTTAAGGATGTTCTTGAGGTATATAAAAACGCAACAAAATTTTTGAAAATTTGACAAGATATAATTCTTACTAAATTGATGCAATTACCAAAGTTTGGGTTCGATTCACTGCACCGTTTAAGAATTATAGCAACTTAAAGTTTGCACATTTTAACAGGTCTTCTTATGGAGAATTCATAAAATTCCACTTCAAACCCTATTTAAACCTTGAGAAAACGCAACCAGAAACTCCAGTTTTTTTTATATGTAGTAAAAATTAGGTAATTAATTATGTTCAAAATTTATTAGGATTTACTAAACAGTTACAGAGCAAAAACATTATAAACTGTTACAAAACGTCAAATTTATCTTGTTGTCTCTCACTAGCATGTAAACATGACATGTGTAGACCACTGAATATAGCTACAGAGGGTACAGTATTCGAAAAAGTTTAATGCAAAATATATTCATGAATAGCTTTCATTGCCATGTATTGATGGATTTCGAATTTCTTGTATTTTCGTCTCCCATTGTACCTCCAGTACATCCTTAAGAGGGATCTATACCCTCGGATTTTGGGGTATTTATCAATGTTATCAACCTCTGTGCAGAAAAAAAGTTTGGTAACATTGATAAACACGCAACTGCATAATGAACACGAGATGTAGTTGCTTGCTATTTCCATATTCTATTCATCTCGTCGCGAATGCCGTTATACAGGGCAGGTCGCACTAATATTAGTGCCACCGATGAGAATATGTACCTCGTCTGTGTCAGTTTTGCTATGATTCCACATTGACAGCAGTGCAGCAGTGAAATGTTGCACAATATCGCAGCACTGATTGACAGTCCTTCTGACTAGGCACCATCTCGTGTAAACTAACTGAAATGAAATTGGCTCTAGATTGGCTCTACATCAGAGATAACCTCTGTCTTCATGAACGTAATATGGGGAAATCTCTGCTAATGTGAATGAAATCACGCGCGGCGATTTTTTGTCCTTATACGAGCATATTTTGAGCTACACAAAGCCTCATTTGATAGAGGAAGGATCATCACGGCGCGCTCTGCTCATCATATCAGTCAGAAAAATCTCTTTGAGACAGGAAAATACATTGAAATCTGCGATTATTTTTCTAGATTTTTTCTCTACTTTGGGCACTCATATTATTAGATATAAACATAATCTCGTTAAATCAATGGCAGAGCGCGCCGGATTTAACCTTCCTCTATAGAATGAGTCCTCACCCAGTCCAAAATCCGCTCAAATAAGGACAAAAAATCGCCGCGCGTAAACCCATGTTTCGACCCAAAATCTAGTAAGATTCTAGTTCCTTTCTAGTTACTTCATTGGGTATAGATCCCCCTTAAATAGCAACATTGTTTACAAAGCAAACTTGAATGAAGAATTGAATTTTAATTGAAGTAGACAGTCCACGCAGAATTTTATCCGGTTATTCAAAACGAAACGATTCCGCGCCACCGAAGCTGCCACGAGATTAATACAGTATGGACGTGTGGTTTCGTCCAACTTTTACATTACGCGATGTTCATTTGTAATAAATCGAGCCGGGACAGCTGGCAACGTTCTCGTGGCGTTCAGACGGAGAAAAAATGTGGACTGGGAAGTACCTTTGAAATCCATCCGGCACGTATCAACCAGCGATCGTGCGTCGATCGAGTGCCGTACTTAGAAATCGTGTGGAATCAATCGCGAACCCGTTCCGCGAGTCACCGTAAATAAAACATTAAACACACGGAGATAATTAATTATCGATTCGATCAACATACATTATTTCCCCATAAATATTGACTTGTAATGCTCGATTCCCGTTGGTTCCGGCGACCCTTTATGCGATACATGAAATACCGAAACAGCAGCGTTCTTTTTAATATGCATGCAAATAATCCCGCGTCGATCACAGAGGCCAACAACAATTTCGATCGATGTCCGCCGAGTAGGGGGAGGAGGGTGGTATTAAATCCCGGGGTTCCGCGGGATTCCGGAGGAGTTTCCGGTGGAACGCGGGTCCCCGCAATTCCAGGATATTTAAATCCGTGGCACGCCTCGAAACAAGCTAGCCGGGGGACAGTGGGCGATCTTTATCGGTATATGGATGCGGGGAGGAGGGGGATGTGGGGGGGTGTTGCGGCGAGAGCAAATGCATCGAGCCTCATAAAAGCGTGCATGTCGCGGTCGGCTTCTGGAAACTGGGAGGAAGAGAGAGCGAGAGAGAAGAACGGAGCAAAAGAGAACGAGTGAGGGCGAGGCTGAGAGGAAAACCGTGGAGAGAGGTCCGTGGGTGGAGAGATCCTGTTATACACAGTCTGTATCATCACTTTGCGATGTACTTGCGAGCTTTTCCCGCCTCGTTTAACACGGCCCATTCATAATAGGGTGACGGACGTAAAAGTATTGCCGGTTATCGCGGCGGTAGCACCGCGTAACCGGCCCAAACATTGTCCGACCTCCGATTTACCACCTCTGGCGTTGGGCGTCCGCGGCGGCGCACCTATTGTCCTGAGTTACGACGGGGCGAGGTCGCAAGCACGCGGGCCGACACTTTCCCGGGACCGCCTGGCTCCCACGCCGCCTCATAATTGCCAGATTGCTGCGACAAAACTGGCTTTTCCCGTACAACTATCGGGGAACAACGCGATAAATCAACGGCTTTCGCCCGGACACAATACGGCCCTGTCGGTGATATTAAATATCGGATGGTTAAGAATTACACCGACACCGACACCTTGTCCCCCTAACCCCGCGCGATTACGCTTCGAACCCCGGTTTACGGCGGATTTTATACGCCTTCCTGCCACCGATAATCTTCAAACACGCTGCGGTTGCTCTTACGAATCGCGATTCAGCCTCTCGAAGCGGAGAAATTGACGGCTGCGTGTACTGCCTCATGTTTCTACGGGGAACGGTAACCTAGTTATAGAAACAGAATGCTGAGGGAAGTTTGAGAGGTTGTTCGGAACGTGTAAGTAGAATTGGTTGACATTCGTCAGACACGAAGGCGCAGTACGATCTGACATATCCTGTTTTGTCTTCAACAAAGTTTCAGGGGAAAGAAACGGACGGAAATATCAAAAGATTGTTTAGAATTCACGAGGCTCTTGCAACTTATGAAACCTGTTTCCGTCTGAGAAAGTGACAAAAAGCTAGAGAGAAATGATTGAGTAACAATACAAGTGTAGAAAGGATTGATTCACAAACATCAGGAAATTGTCAAGGACTCAAGAAAGTCTTGTAAGTAGAATTGGTTGGCATTAATCAGACACGAAGACGCAGTACGCTCTGACACATCTTGTTTTGTCTTCAACAAAGTTTCAGAGGAAAGAATCGGTCCAGAAATATCAAAAATTGTTTAGAATTCACGAGGCTCTTGCAACTTACGAAACCTGTTTCCATCTGAGAAAGTGACAAAAAGCTAATGAGAAATAATTGAGTAACAATACAAGTGTAGAAAGGATTGATTCACAAACATCAGGAAATTGTCAAGGACTCGTGAAAGTCTTGTAAGTACAATTGGTTGGCATTAATCAGACACGAAGACGCAGTACGCTCTGACATATCCTGTGTTGTCTTCAACATGGTTTCAGAGAAGAGACAAGGCTCAGAAATATAAAAACACTGTTTGTAATTCACAAGGCTCTTGCAACTTACGAAACCTGTTTCCATCTGAGAAAGTGACAAAAAGCTAGAGAGAAATGATTGAGTAACAGAACAAGTGTAGAAAGGATTGATTCACAAACATCAGGAAATTGTCAAGGACTCGTGAAAGTCTTGTAAGTACAATTGGTTGGCATTAATCAGACACGAAGACGCAGTACGCTCTGACATATCCTGTGTTGTCTTCAACATGGTTTCAGAGAAGAGACAAGGCTCAGAAATATAAAAACACTGTTTGTAATTCACAAGGCTCTTGCAACTTACGAAACCTGTTTCCATCTGAGAAAGTGACAAAAAGCTAGAGAGAAATGATTGAGTAACAGAACAAGTGTAGAAAGGATTGATTCACAAACATCAGGAAATTGTCAAGGACTCGTGAAAGTCTTGTAAGTACAATTGGTTGGCATTAATCAGACACGAAGACGCAGTACGCTCTGACATATCCTGTGTTGTCTTCAACATGGTTTCAGAGAAGAGACAAGGCTCAGAAATATAAAAACACTGTTTGTAATTCACAAGGCTCTTGCAACTTACGAAACCTGTTTCCATCTGAGAAAGTGACAAAAAGCTAGAGAGAAATGATTGAGTAACAGAACAAGTGTAGAAAGGATTGATTCACAAACATCAGGAGATTATCAAGGACTCAAGAAAGTCTTGTAAGTAGAATTGGTTGGCATTAATCAGACACGAAGACGCAGTACGCTCTGACACATCTTGTTTTGTCTTCAACAAAGTTTCAGAGGAAAGAAACGGTCCAGAAATATGAAAACATTGTTTAGAATTCACGAGGCTCTTGCAACTTACGAAACCTGTTTCTATCTGAGAAAGTGACGAATTAACACTAGAACTACCGAGCACTAAACGCGTTTGGCATACATTGTCTTATAATAATGACAAAATTGCATTTATTTAGACTTCGAAACAGTTTTATTTAAATATGTACTTCAATAGAGAAATTCATTTAAAAAATGTCTGAGAAAAACATATTTGTAATTTTAATATTTCTAAAAGAACAAATCAACAGTAAGTCATTTTGTCTCATCCGGTAGTTCTTGTGTTAACAGCTAGAGAGGAATGATTCACTAACAATACAATAGAAAGGATTGATTCACAAACATCAGGAGATCATCAAGAAGTCGTGAAAGTCTTGTAAGTGGAATTGGTTGACATTTGTCAGACACGAAGTCGCAGTACGCTCTGACACATCCTGTTTTGTCTGCAAGAAGATTTCAGAGAAAAGAAATGGTCCAGAAATATCAAAAGATTGTTTAGAATTCACGAGGCTCTTGCAACTTATGAAACCTGTTTCTATCTGAGAAAGTGACAAAAAGTTAGAGAAAAATGATTGAGTAACAATACAAGTGTAGGAAGGATTGATTCACAAACATCAGGAAATTGTCAAGGAATCGCGAGAGTCCTGTAAGTAGAATTGGTTGACATTCGTCAGACACGAAGACGCAGTACGCTCTGACACATCTTGTTTTGTCTTCAACAAAGTTTCAGAGAAAAGTAACGGTCCAGAAATATCAAAACATTGTTTAGAATTCACGAGGCTCTTGCAACTTACGAAACCTGTTTCTATCTGAGAAAGTGACAAAAAGTTAGAGAAAAATGATTGAGTAACAATACAAGTTTAAAAAGGATAGATTAACAAACATCAGGAGATCATCAAGGACTCGTGAAAGTCTTGTAAGTAGAATTGGTTAACATTCGTTAAACACGAAGACGCAGTACGCTCTGATACATCCTGTTTTGTCTTCAAAAAGATTTCAGAGGAAAGAAACGGTCCAGAAATATCAAAACATTGTTTAGAATTCACGAGGCTCTTGCAACTTACGAAACCTGTTTCCATCTGAGAAAGTGACACAAAGTTAGAGAGAAATGATTGAGTAACACTACAAGTTTAAAATGGATTGATTCACAAACATCAGGAGATCATCAAGGACTCGTGAAAGTCTTGTAAGTAGAATTGGTTAATATTTGTCAGACACGAAGACCATTACGCTCTGACACATCCTGTTTTGTCTTCAACAAGATTTCAGAGGAAAGAAACGGTCCAGAAATATCAAAACATTGTTTAGGATTCACGAGGCTCTTGCAACTTACGAAACCCGTTCCCATCTGAGGAAATGACAAAAAGCTAGAGAGAAATGATTGAGTAACACTACAAGTTTAAAAAGGATTGATTCACAAAGATCAGGAAATTGTCAAGGACTCGTGAAAGTCTTGTAAGTAGAATTTGTTGGCATTAATCAGACACGAAGACGCAGTACGCTCTGACACATCCTGTTTTGTCTGCAACAAGATTTCAGAGAAAAGAAATGGTCCAGAAATATCAAAAAATTGTTTAGGATTCACGAGGCTCTTGCAACTTACGAAACCTGTTTCCATCTGAGGAAATGACAAAAAGCTAGAGAGTAATGATTGAGTAACAATACAAGTGTAGGAAGGATTGATTCACAAACATCAGGAAATTGTCAAGGAATCGCGAGAGTCCTGTAAGTAGAATTGCTCGACAATCGTCAGACAGAAAGCCTCCGACGATGCTTACAAAGTTTGTTTCTACCGGAGGAAATTCCCCCAGCAAAGTGATAGGAAAGAAACGATCCATGAACATCAAGAGATTGGTCAGAATTGGCAAGGACCCAACCAGTAGAATTACTTGGCAATCGTCAGACACAAAGCCACGGACGACTCTTACAAAGCCAGTTTCTACTTGAGAATAGTTTGATAAGGAAGGAGTGATCCGGGAACATGATGAGATTGTTTAGAGTTGGTGGAACTCCTGTAAGTAGAATTAATGGACAATTGCCGGGGCACAGTACTACTCGGCATTCTTACGGCATGGCAGCTGCCTACTTCAACTTGAGATGATGACTTATACTTGATAAACATGGAGGAATTAATCCTGTAATATCAGGAGATTGTTTAGAATTGGCGAGGCCACAGTACCGAGAATTAGTCGGAAATAATCAGACATGAAATTACAGAAGACTCTTGCACTGTCTGCTTTCGCTTAAGCAAATTGCTCGGGTAGACTGATAGGCAAGCAGTAATCAAGCAACGGCGCGGGATTGTTTAAAATCGACGTTCTTACAGGTAGAGTCAATTAGGAATCATCAGACACGAAGCCGGGTCAAAAACTGTGGAGAAATTCCAAATTGAATGCATTTATAAGAACAATGAGACTAAAAATCATACACTTGCATTTATTCTCTGGTTCTCACGGATGCAGAAAATTTGTATTTCGCTGAAAGATCCGCAGTTTACGAATCACACTACAGTGTTCCCGCGATTGTTGTGAGAACCGCGGGGGTATCGAGTCTCAGGAAACGAGATAGTACTACGTTTTTTTACGTGTACCGAACATAGATTTCTTGGGTAACTTTTCCAAGTGTAAACGACGATCCTGAGTAAACAACGGTGCTAAGCGGGAAATTGTTGTATTGTTCTAAACCCCAATTTAAACACCCTAATACCTTAATTTCTTTGTAGCGCGATCGACCGCCCTCGATCGACCCCCCTAGTAGTGGAGATAAAAAAGTCACATCATCCGCATACCCGAAAGTCACATCAATCGCGGGAAAACTGTACTCGATTATAAAACTGGGCGCATAAAACCGCACGACCGAAATGGAAGCTTCTATGGCGATTGCGTATCTGTCAGTTTCTCGCTGGCTCTCCCGAGTTTACCCGAACAGCGTTTCACCTCGGAGCGTGACGGATCAGACTTATTCACTGCCCAGCAATTGTGTAGGCCAGGGATCGGCAACCTTTTGAGTCGGAAGAGTCAAAAATTACAATTTACAAAATTTCAAAGTTTTTAAAGAGCCACAAAATATTTTCTTGCCAACAATAAATAGTACTCGCATAAATAAAGTTATTTGATAAAAAAAAACTAATCTATTTATTCATAAGAAGAAACATCCAAAGAGCCGCATGTGGTTCGCGAGCCGCAGGTTGCCGACCCCTGGTGTAGGCGATGCGCCTAAAGAAGTTTTCATTTCAAAAACAAGAATTCCCTCAGCAGTTTCGAAAAATCATTACGTTTTATTCGATGAAACATTTCCCTGCAAATTGCAAACGGTTCGCAGACAAACCGTGGCATCTCTGTTTACCGTCGCGAGGGTCCGGCGAGCGGTTCGTCAACGTCTATATCGCACAGAAGAAAGTAGGTGCATCGATCCTGGCTCGCGTATTTCGCCGTTGGATTGCATCCCAGCTATCTGTTAATCGGCGAGTTTGATTTAAGCGAAAAAGATCGCCGCTTCGTCTTCCTGTCGGATCGAAGTCGGCCGATTCGCGATGCAGCCGTCGAATGATCGATTCCCGGGAACCTCATCGACGCGAACCAGTTTCCGAACTTCTCCCCGCGAACTTTCGCGAATTTATTTCACGGCCGTATCAGCCTTCGCTGATCCCCAAGGAAGCTCTTCCGGATCCTCGTCGACCGACTCCGATGTTTCGAGACTTCTGAACTTCCGTCCGACGGTATACGTAGACGTCGACCCGGAGAGAACGCGGGAGAGCGATCGGTCGGTCGTTAAGGCCTCGAGATCCCTTAACGTCGTTCACGTTTCGCAGTAAAGTTCCGAGGATCCTGGCTCGAACGCGCGTTTTATCAATTCTGGGAAACGTGCTCTCCCGATCGCGCCCGAAATCTCAACCCTATTTAGGGGGACCGCCCCACCGCATCGCCGAAATCATTCCGCGTGATTTCTCTGGATCCCAGGGACCGTCGCTCATCGATTCGGTCCCTTTTATCCGCGGCAAATCGCGTGCAGGCTGGGTTTAACAGCTCTTATCGCGCGCCACGTTGCCTTCAGCGTCCATTTCTTCTCGCTTGGTCGGTAATTAACCCCCTGCCGTGTCACTGGACTGAGGATCTTTACGCACGATCCTATTTTCTTTGGACACTTTATAAAAATCATCCGAGGAGAACGCGTCTTAAAATAAGAAAACAATAAAATAAGAAAAGAGTATAGCTTCCTATTAACCCTCGGACAGTAGACTCCGTAGCTTTATTTATCAATCTTTTTAAGCATACTTCAGAAGGCACTCCTTGTACACCTATTATTCCTTCTGCTTTTCCACTGCGAATGTTATGCACTCATGACAAGGATGAATCGGTGCAATTTGAAGGTATAGGAAGATCAACATAATTCCAGAATATGTATTATTTCTAAGTTGTTGAAGTGATCAGTGAGAGAATTCGTTTACTTCAATTGTCACGAATCGAATAACTAAACGACGACTTTGCTCACGGAAAAACTGGACTCGCACAGAGATCCGTTCAGAAATAAACGCGTGAAGACCCCAGGTAGAAGAAGAAACGTTGCTTTCGTGAAATGAAATGTTGGTGTCTATGAGACCAGAGGTTAATTTATACGTGTTGTCCTTTCCCGTTGCCTCGTTATACTGCCATATTCATTCCACCATTCTTAAGCATTCTCCAACAAGAACGCTTTGTCCCTCTGCGCGCGACAGGGGTGAAATTACAATTATAATAAAGAAAGGACAAGCCTCGCTCGTCCAGTGCAGAAAGCGAACCCTTCTGCCTCGAAACGGTTAACACTAAACAATTCCAAATGTCGAGGAACAACCAAGTTCACCGACGACGTGATGCGTCGAAGTTGCACGTGGCCGGAAGTGATCGCTGTAACGTGTCCCAGGTAAGATGATTCGACGATGACACAGGGAATGCGGCTCCTATAGCGAGATGGTACACGGCCGAGACATTCTAGACAAAGGAATGATCGCTGGCGAGTCGCGAGTTGGTCCACCGAGAAAAGACGAAAGAGAGAAAGAAAGAAAGAACACAGAGAACAGCGACTCGCGAAACAAGTTGAAAGTATTATTGCTTATACGTTAATGTATCGTTATAATTATCGTATCGACCGTTTGCATAAGGATTGCATGAGGTAAGTAACACTTTCGGTGCTCAACGGAGGCGAACGGAGGTTTATATAAATTTTAGTGTTAATCGACCGGAAGTCCCTCGACGCGAGCAAACAAGCGCGCAAGCGAGCGAGCGAGCGAGCGTCTCGACCGGCGAGCGGGAACGCTTCCGGTTCTTCGCCAGCTCGAGGGAGAACTGTACATAGCTCAGTGTATAAATTTCAGTTTCCGGGCTCATTGTATAAACATTATAAATAAGAGGAATGGGCGAGTCAACGCGTCGAGGTCGACGGTTCGACGATCGTTTGTCGTGTAAATAGTCGATCACATAAGAAGTGCCAAATAAGCGAGACCCACGCGCGCGCGCGCGTGTAGACAGGCGTGTGCGTGATCGCTCCCGTTCCCTGCGGCAACGAACACAAAACAATGTCGAGGATCCTCGATCCTAATCGACGCGATAGAATAGCGAACGATTCAACGACAAATTGTTAGATTAATCGCTGTAAGCCTGAGGCTCGAAGCTAGCTGCCTGACCAGGCCAACTTCGTGCATCTTGCGAGAAGATCCGAGGATCCGTGGATCCTGGAATGATCGTGGGACTATGTAATGTGCATCTACCGAGCAACGGACACTGTAGAAAGTAGAGGTACTGGTTATACATTTTTCAACTAAGAGTGGTTGCCCGAGAGAGCCCTACGTGAACACGTGCAGGTTTCGTTGTTGCAATTCGTTGAAATATTGTCCTACATATTCTATCAATTTGAGATTAAATAATTCGAGGATTGATATGTAGTCTCTGAGTGCAAGTACTGCAAGGAAGGCCACTTCTTGGCGAAAGCCCTACTCAGATTTGAATTATTTGCAAACGATAGAGAATTGAAGATTTAATTTTCGTGAACGTTCGAATAAGTATGATATAATCGGGAGTGGTTGCCCGAGAAAGCCCTACGTGAACACGTGCAGGTTTCGTTGTTGCAATTCGTTGAGATATTGTCCTACATATTCTGTCAATTTGAGATTAAATAATTCGAGGATTGATATGTAGTCTCTGAGTGCAAGTACTGCAAGGAAGGCCACTTCTTGGCGAAAGCCCTACTCAGATTTGAATTATTTACAAACGGTAGGGAATTGAAGATTTAATTTTTGTGAACGTTCGAATAAGTATGATATAATCGGGAGTGGTTGCCCGAGAAAGCCCTACGTGAACACGTACAGGTTTCGTTGTTGGAATTCGTTGAAATATTGTCCTACATATTCTATCAATTTGAGATTAAATAATTCGAGGATTGATATGTAGTCTCTGAGTGCAAGTACTGCAAGGAAGGCCACTTCTTGGCGAAAGCCCTACTCAGATTTAAATTATTTACAAACGGTAGAGAATTGAAGATTTAATTTTTGTGAACGTTCGAATAAGTACGATATAATCGGGAGTGGTTGCCCGAGAAAGCCCTACGTGAACACGTGCAGGTTTCGTTGTTGGAATTCGTTGAAATATTGTCCTACATATTTGATCAATTTAAGATTAAATAATTCGAGACAATATAATTATTGTCTTGATTTCTTCGAAGCTTGTCCTATATTATGAATTGACTAAACGGTAGAGAATTGAAGATTTAATTTTTGTGAACCTTCGAATAAGTATGATATAATCGGGAGTGGTTGCCCGAGAAAGCCCTACGTGAACTCGTACAGGTTTCGTTGTTGGAATTCGTTGAAATATTGTCCTACATATTCTATCAATTTGAGATTAAATAATTCGAGGATTGATATGTAGTCTCTGAGTGCAAGTACTGCAAGGAAGGCCACTTCTTGGCGAAAGCCCTACTCAGATTTGAATTATTTGCAAACGGTAGAGAATTGAAGATTTAATTTTCGTGAACGTTCGAATAAGTATGATATAATCGGGAGTGGTTGCCCGAGAAAGCCCTACGTGAACACGTACAGGTTTCGTTGTTGGAATTCGTTGAAATATTGTCCTACATATTCTATCAATTTGAGATTAAATAATTCGAGGATTGATATGTAGTCTCTGAGTGCAAGTACTGCAAGGAAGGCCACTTCTTGGCGAAAGCCCTACTCAGATTTGAATTATTTACAAACGGTAGAGAATTGAAGATTTAATTTTTGTGAACCTTCGAATAAGTATGATATAATCGGGAGTGGTTGCCCGAGAAAGCCCTACGTGAACACGTACAGGTTTCGTTGTTGGAATTCGTTGAAATATTGTCCTACATATTCTATCAATTTGAGATTAAATAATTCGAGGATTGATATGTAGTCTCTGAGTGCAAGTACTGCAAGGAAGGCCACTTCTTGGCGAAAGCCCTACTCAGATTTGAATTATTTACAAACGGTAGAGAATTGAAGATTTAATTTTTGTGAACCTTCGAATAAGTATGATATAATCGGGAGTGGTTGCCCGAGGAAGCCCTACGTGAACACGTGCAGGTTTCGTTGTTGGAATTCGTTGAAATATTGTCCTACATATTTGATCAATTTAAGATTAAATATTTCGAGACAATAAAAATATTGTCTTGATTTCTTCGAAGCTTGTCCTGTATTATGAATTGACTAAACGGTAGAGAATTGAAGATTTAATTTTTGTGAACGTTCGAATAAGTATGATATAATCGGGAGTGGTTGCCCGAGAAAGCCCTACGTGAACACGTGCAGGTTTCGTTGTTAGAATTCGTTGAAATATTGTCCTACATATTTGATCAATTTAAGATTAAATCATTCCAGACAATATAAATATTATCTTGATTTCTTCGAAGCTTGTCCTATATTATGAATTGACTAAACGGTAGAGAATTGAAGATTTAATTTTTGTGAATCTTCGAATAAGTATGATATAATCGGGAGTGGTTGCCCGAGAAAGCCCTACGTGAACACGTACAGGTTTCGTTGTTGGAATTCGTTGAAATATTGTCCTACATATTCTATCAATTTGAGATTAAATAATTCGAGGATTGATATGTAGTCTCTGAGTGCAAGTACTGCAAGGAAGGCCACTTCTTGGCGAAAGCCCTACTCAGATTTTAATTATTTGCAAACGATAGAGAATTGAAGATTTAATTTTCGTGAACGTTCGAATAAGTATGATATAATCGGGAGTGGTTGCCCGCGGAAGCCCTATGTGAACGTGTAATTTTTGTCATTGCAATTCATTGAGAGATGGTCCTAAACTTTCTTTTACAGATAGATTTATAGTCCAGAGTTGTGCAGAATTACAATTGAATTACTCCAGAACTATAATTACAAAGTAGTTGAATTAAATTGTAATTCAATTATGTTGTAATTTATAATTCAGATCTTCAGTCAATTAAATTACAATGTAATTCGTAATTGCAATGGAGCACAATGATAAAATACATTGTAATTGAATTATGAAAAATGAAGTAATAGGCAAGAAGAGGTTGAAAAATCCATGTAAAGGTTTCAAACAGAAGGAATTTATTACTTATAAATTTACTAGATGCTCGTAACCTACTTACGGCACACCCTCGCAACCAGTTCAAGTATATTGTATTTCAATTATACTGTAATTCAATTATACATTGCATTTCAATTATATTGTATTTCAAGTATATTGTATTTCAATTATACTGTAATTCAATTATAAATTGCATTTCAATTATATTGTATTTGAATTACATTGTATTTCAATTACATTGTGTTTCAATTATATTGTATTTCAATTACAAATCTGATTAAAATACTTAGTAATTGAATTACGTTGTATTTGAATTATATAGTAATTCATTTACGACGTAATTGAATAGTCTCTGTTATATAGCACTTCGCAAGCGAGGGTACTTCGCGAAAGCCCTACTCGGACAAGCCTAATCTCCACCAAGCAGATAGAAACGCTCTACAATGAAGAACCTTGCTTGAATCATATAGATTTCTGGTGATTCAAAACTGGCCAGAAATTGTCATACACATCCCCGATGCTCGGTAGATGTCCACACTCCGAGTCTCCCAAGACTCTCGGACGTCTTTCATCGTTTTCGGCTCGCGCACTCGTAACAGCCGATCGAAGCGAAGATCGAGGACAGCATCGAGATCGTGCGAAACTCTAGTCGTAAGAGGATATCAATAATTAATTCTGTCATCGTAAGTCTCGTATCTCGTAGGCAATCCCGCCGGCTGCTCGCCGCGAGATCGATCCTCCAACGAGGCGGGGGAATTGTTGTTATTAATTATTGTTGTTGCGAGCGAACGGGACCGAGCAGAACGGGAAACACCACGGTGGATGGATCGATTTTGCGGCCGGCAACGTTCACTGTGTTCCTGTAAATAAATATACATAAACGAAGGTGTAACCTGCTTAGATGAACCGCGCCACACGTAATTACATAATGGCCGTCAAGCGCGAGATGCAGTGCGAGAGATCGACAAGCAAGCAGCCTAACGAACGTCTTCTTCTTCTCCTCCTCCTCCAGCCTCCTCGCTTCATCCATCATCCTCCTGCTCGATGCGACGCATGGCAGCGATGTTCCGTCGATCATTCCGCGAACTTTCTCAAAATTATCACCACGAGGAACTAAAACAAAACCGAAACCCAGGCTCGAATTATTTTTCCAGAATTCTCTCGCGCGACGAATTGCTCTTATCCGAAATTTCTCGACTCGTGTACAGATTCTAGAGTTCTACTTTCTGGAATCAGAAACGGAAGTCTCGTCGATGCGAAATGGCGCGACTTCAAACGGAACGTCCTGCGACGCGTCGCGCGAATCTGTCCGGACGAAATGTGCAAGGAAGAGAACGAAACTTGCAGAGACTCCGAAGAGACGCGAGACGAGAACGGGATACCGGAAAAGAAATCGCTTTTAATGTGCATCGTAAACTCGCTGCGTAGTGTTACTCTAAATGTTGCTACAGTCTACTATGTAAGTATAGCGTTGTGTTCTCGAAGTTGTAAAGAAAGGAAATATCGGGTGGGCCGTGTCGTACCGTCTAATCGCGGGGAGGACAATTGTCAATTACAGAATAACAGAGTCCACAGCGAGGGATCGTTACAGACGGCTGGTCCTTTCTTTTCGGTTTCACGGAGATGTGTTTTCTGTCCGCGTTATTGTACATTTTTCATGATTCCCTTATTGTGATAAATTATCTAGAACTGTACGAATAAAACAACGGAAACGAACGCAACACCTCTTCACTCTTTCCCGTCATCATCCATGAGAAATTATATTCAACGAATTTATTTCTTCGGATATGTATTATACAATGTGGTTCGATCGGAAAATTTTTTAGCTAAAGTAACATGGCTCAAGAAAAGATTTAAGGTAATTATACCAAATTTTTGTCGATTCTTTTTTTCCAGAGCGGCCGAGGTAACCTTCAGCTTTTTGTAAGTAAACCTACAATTTTCCTGCTCCCACCTTTTAGGAGATACTGAGACGAATTCGGCAAGCACCATAAAAAATATTTCTTCTTCATCTAAATCAAAGAAACATTAAAGATATCATTTACCTTAATTGATTCGGTGCTCAAAATACAGTGTCCACTAGTAGTAGAGTAGGGCACAAATCAACTAATAACACTGTCCAACAAATTCCAACTTTTTTTTTGTATTTCGATTTCCACTATGCGATTCTTATAGAGTTTTTCGCACTGATTCCAAATCTGTCCTTAATTTTTCTCCTAGACGTACAGTTTTTGAGAAAATTGAATTTTTAAAAAAGACATATTTTTCAACTTTTAACATATATTGTGATGTTATTATAAAAGATATTGAATTATTCTTTACAGAAAAAGATCCTGTAGACTTTCCCGAATACAGTGATATCCAATATTAATACATTATGATTGTTTAAACATATGTAAACAATGATTAAAGACAGAGAGACGAAGTTCCACTGTGCGCCGTATCCCATGGAACGCCTCACAGTGTGGGACCTTTCGTCCAAATCGGAGACAAAATCAAAGAACTTTCGATAGAAATGAGGTAGAGCGATGAAATTTTTTTTAAATTAAAGCTGAAACTTGGCAGAATATGGGAAAATAGGAATATTATGGTACGAACGTTTTATAACCTTGAGAAAATTCGTTAAACAATTCGTTCACAAAAATCGATTTCTTGTAAAATCCTGAAGTCGTAGACAAATTTTGAGACCAGATTTGAATTCAGCTTGAAAAAATCTACAGGAAATGATGTATGGCATGTTACAAAAAAATTTTTTTCTACCCGTGGTACTGCAAAAACCATAATTTTCGTGACATTGTGCAAGTTTGACGATTTTTTTCAAGGTTAAAAAATGTTCGTACCATAATCTCCCTATTTTTCCCATATTCTGTGAAGTAACAGCTGTAATTAAAAAAAATTTCAGCTCTCTATCTCATTTCTATCGGAAGTTCTTTGATTTTGTCTCCGAAATGGACGAAAAGTTCCACTGTGCGGCGCGGCGAACGCCCGTTCTAATGGCGAGCGCCACTGGCGGCAACTCATGTCGGGCGAAGATATTTTGCTTTCTGGTTCGAAAAAAACGTGAACCACGCAAACTTGACAAGGTGGTTCCTCAAGATAAAAGTCTGCTCTATCGCGTGGTATAGTTCAATTTTCCGCTGGAACCTTATTTTTTAAGATAAATTGAAAAATATCTATAAAAATTGGTGCAAAAGTGGTGTCTCTCCGTCTTTAATCATAGTTTACATATGTTTAAACAATCATAATGTATTAATATTGGATATCACTGTATTCGGGAAAGTCTACAGAATCTTTTGCTGTAAAGAACAACTTAATATCTTTTATAATAACATCACAATATTTGTTCAAAGTTGAAAAATATGTCTTTTTTTAAAACTCAATTTTCTCAAAAACTGTACGTCTAGGAGAAAAATTTAGGACAGATTTGAAATCAGCGCGAAAAACTCTATAATAATCGTATAATGGGAATCGAAATACTTTTTGGCTGTTGGACAGTGTAATTAAACATGACTAATAGTCTGATGGTCATAGTGAAATTCTGATTGCGTATTTGGTCATTATTCATTAGTCATTACGCTCAAATGCTTATGTAGTCATTGCCCATTAATCACGCTCAAGTATTTACTTAGTCATTAATTATTCGTCACTTGTGTAGAGCTTCTGCAGTTATTAGCCAATAATCATAATCGTGACTAGAGATTGCCCAACTCTGACTAGCAGCAATACACACGCGTAAAAGGTTAAGAAATGACTTTTTTGATCGTTTTAAATTCAGAAAAAGATTTTTGTTACGATGCTTGCCATATTCGTCCCGATATCCTGTACAAGATGTGTGTAAAAAGATTGTAAGTTTATCTATAAAAAACTGTAGATGACCTCGATCGCTCTGGAAATAAAAAGTCGACAACTTTGGTACGATAATTTTAAAGGTCTCCTTGAACCATGTTATTCTGAAAAAACTTTCGATCGAACCACTGACAGCAGAATAAAAAGAATGGCTAAATATTTGGAAAGACACATTCACGTTGTTTTTATAAAATAATGTAAAATAGTAAATCTTCTAGTAAATGCAGCGTTAATGCACAGCGTATCATCTTTCATCGAATTTGCAGCCGGAGGTAAGTACGATTCCGATAAATTCCAATGTATAGAATTATTTTACAATGCGAGATTAACAGATGCCGCGCGAATTAACGCGCCCGTAAATCCGATCCCTTGCGAGTCCGCGCTACTGTACCCCGATTCGTTAATGCGTGACATAATGTTATAGTCCGCATACAAATTGTGCAAACTCGAAAGTGGCGCACCGTTTAAAACCAGCGGAAAGTTATGGGGCCCCGTGGCGCGTTATTACGAGGACCGGGCACAGGATAAACAGCACCTCATTGAATTCTAGAAATTTACGTCGCGCGCAATCGCGGCCGACGCGATTACTATCGATACGTTATGCAAATTCAGTGACGATTTAACGCCGCAGAAAAATAGAAACTACCTATACTCGCGAAATAATCGCGCAAGCTTACGCGCGTTGTCCCTCTAGAACCTAGAACACGTTCCTGAATGTAGCATCTTGCTATAGTTTCCAGCTGCGAATCGCAACCGTTTCGAATCTCCAAAATAACAGGTAAGTACCACGCGAAAGGGGTCAAACGAGGAGGAGCTAAATCTTCTGGGTTGCTGGAGAGCAACGCGGAGCAGCGGCGGAAAATAATTCGAGCGATTCTACTTCACCGAAAAAATTCTTGAACGTTTACAGCAGTCGAGAATGGCGCGTGCAGTCTAATTAAAAGGCTCGAGCAGAGGTTCCGTTAAAAACGGGATCGGAGTTTGTCGCGTTTCTTTCGATAGGTCAGCGCTTAAGGGGGCAAAGTTGGCATTGCAGTTTAAGAAGAGCCGATAAATAATCACTCGCGGAATGGAGAGGAGGGTCTAGCGTATCATCCGGATCACGGATAAATTATTACCGGCCGGGTTGCTCGCGTAAACGTGAAATCCACCGCGTTTAATCTTCCTCGAGGCGTAAGAGCCCTCGAGGAACTCGGCCGCGGATATCTCCGGGAAAACCGCGAGCCCCGGGGATGCACACCGCTGAAAAGTGGATATGAAGCATCCTCGAGGGGATGCAAAGTGTCCGTGACAGCGGCGCGGATGCATCGACCCGATGCCAGTATTATCGACTTTATCCTTAAGCTTCTTTGCGCCGCGCCGCGCGCGAGAGCCTGCAGGAAGAAAGAGAAAGAGAGAGAGAGGCGAGCACGAGTAACCATATAGTCTCGTCTGCTCCCCGGCTCAGCCCCGGCTGATGTAAAACACCATGACTTCGGCTTGCAGATCTCCGGATGCCTACCCCGTGTCGCGGATTTCATTGATCGCGAGCGAAATCGGCTCTTGGAGCAATCCTACGCTCTAACAGTCAGACCTCGGGTCTCCTCGAAACGCGATTAAGCGGCCGTCTGCTCCGCGAAATTTCTGCATACAGGTGAATGTTAGGTCAGTGCAAAAGTTCGTGCCCCGTTCCTTATGTTACTTTAACCCTTTGCACTCGGAGATATTTTAACTGGAAAATTAAACATTTCTTTCGATCTAGAATATGTCCATTCCTTATGATTTTTGAAATTTGATGGATATGAAATTGGTATAACACTTCATACAATACCTAAATGTTTAGTAATTGATTAGACACCGATATATTTAATAATGTAAACAATATTTTGAATAATGGTACAGCAATTTTTAGTGGTGCCTCAGATGGGACAACGGAGTGCAAAGGGTTAACACACGGAAAGTTTTGAGGATTCTATACATGACGATCCTGGATTCGATTCAGCTGGTCGTCGGTTTTCTTGAACAGTTGTAATGGTATTTTATCGTCTTCTCTTTGCATTCAATTGTACAACATTTGAGTGAAATTCATCACCAGATGCTGAATAATTAGGTGATGCCGCCGCAATCTCAACGCAACAAATGATGGGCTAGCGCAAGTATGCCAGTATGGGGCTCAATATCACACCAATTCCGGTATTTAAAAAAGCTACCCGCCCTGCACGCTGAAAACATGTCCTAAAAATGAACCTGCAAATTTCCAGTTGCGCCTGACGTTTGCCTCATTCGGAATGCTATCCAAAAGATGCTCTATTTCACTTTGAGAACGAATTCATCCCTCTAGTAGCGTTCAAAGAAAGACGATAATGATTTAGGTTTGGCTCGTAATAATTCCAGAAATCACTCTAGTTTACGGAACCGTGAAAACGAATTTGTCGCTCTGTTTGCACTCGAAAATGGAAACAATGACTTAGGATTACTTCCGAAATCGAAGATAATTCTCGTAAGAGGTTCGGCTCGCAGTAGGTCGCGGAAGGCGTCGATCATAGGAATGAATTCGGCAACTCCGGAATTAATATTCCTACGTGGCAGGGATATCGACGTCAAAAGCGAGCCGCCACTTTGTCTGCGAGGAGCGGCAGCCCTCTCTCGCTCTCTTTATTTTCTCAATTCCCCGACTTTCGCCGCGGATTCCTTTGACTACCCAAGAATCCCGGATAAGACAAGAGCGGCCAGAAAGCCGTAAAGGAACCGTTGGCTTCAAAGTGGCACGCGGTATCCCCGAAGGACTCTTCTATCGAGGATTTGAATAATTCTCTCTCGCTCCGGCTCTCCTTCCTTTCTGTTTTTTTCTCTCTCTCTCTTCACCCATACCCAGCCTCCGGTTTCCCGCGTGTTCCTCTCTCAAAGATTTCCCACCACGGCGGCCGCCAATTGATTTCACCCGAGCCTCTCGATTATCCTCGGCGAGATCCAGAGAGCCGATACCCAGGCAGGATGCGTCCGCCTCGAAACCGCCAGGAGACAAATTACATTCCGCAGACACGGTAAATTTCTGCAAAAAGGAGTCTCAGACGGCGAACCGACTACGGGCGAGCTCTATTTTGGGAGAGAGAGAGGGAGAGAGATATCAAAGAGCGCCGGATCGAAATGGAACTGTAGAAAGCTAGTACCACTATGTAGCTCCATTAAGCGAGCCGTTTCCGTAGAAAGAAGAACCAGATGATCGGTTCTCCCGTCTCTCACGCTGCATTCTCAATGGATTCCCCGGTACGTTTACTATAAATATTGTTTAATCGTTCCGTGGCTAGGTGTTACTTCCGCAGTGGCGCGAGAAACCCAAATTCTCTTTCTTCTTTTCCGAGAATGGTAAAGGTCGTCGCTCACTAGAACGCACCGGCGCCCACCCGGCACCGCGCGGCCAAATGGATGTGCGCACATCAATTAAAATACATATAAGAAATCCAAAACAGCTGAGGCCGCGCGGTGCCGGGTGGGCGCCGGGGCGTTCTAGTGAGCGACGACCTTTAAGAGGAATGTATTGAAACCAGAGTAGGACAATAATCAACTAATATTTAGAAATTACTAATAGTCTTCTTGAATGGTAGTCATAGCAAAATAGTCATTAGTCAAAACTTTTTGATTAGTTAGTGATAACTATTGGGTTGGCAAGAAAGTAATTTCGGTATTTTATGGTGAACTAAAAATTTCTTTAAGCAATGAACTTCAATCGATCAAATATTTTCCATCTGTTCGATGATCTTTTGTCATCTTTCTGGTAGCTTAATAAAGTGATTGGCTATTTTCATGAAGCTGTGACAGTTATATATTGAATAACAACAAATTGGGTTACGTTTCAGCTTAAAATACCGAATTTACTTTCTTGCCAACGCAATAAATGGCAAATAGTTAGTCACAGCTCTAATAATCGTTAGCTATTGCTTATTAGTGAATTAGTAGTTGATGATCAGTCATCAATCTTTAGTCATAAGTCACTATTGTGCGATGAACATACATTAATATTATTAATTAGTTGTCACTAACTAATCAAAAAGTTTTTACTAAACACTATTTTGCTACGACTAACATTCAAAAAGACTATTAGTCATTTTTAAATATTAGTTGATTATTGCCCTACTCTGACTGAAACATTCTTATAGCAACAGCAACCTTTAGAAGAAATTTGGAGATGCATAGAATTTTCCGTTTCGAAGAATTAAAAATATTCGATCGTGAACGTTCTTCCAAGAAGATCAAAAAGTCCTGTGGCTTCATTGTACCCTCTACATAACTTTCTTCTGCAACACATTTCGGGAAGGAATAAAAACAGAAGAGTTAAAAGTAATTTTTACCTTGGACATTTGGCAAAGGAATTATTTTTGCCGAATGCGTTTACGATAAAAGAATCGTAATTGACCACGTCGACGTTTTTAAGAAGATCCCGTTGATTGTGGATTCTAGGAGGAAGGGTTGAAATTTGTCAGGACGGAATTGTGAGGCATCCCGAGCGATATCCGGACGTCTCGTGGTCGCCATTTTCGTGTCGTGGCAGACACGATATTCCTCGTGCAGACGGTACATGCGCTTTACATACGAGATCGAGAATGATGAAGCGCGCTGCATATTCCTCTCGTATATGCATAACCCGCGACCGACGAGTACGCCGTTACGCTCGGTGGCTTGAGATATTCGGATTTCGCCGCGGCACTTTGTCCCTCGTCCCGGAAAAATGTAACGACGCTCTAAGGGCCCCGACCGGGATGAAAGAAGACGATGGAACCGAACATGGCGGTCGGATTATTGCGCGACTCGCTCTCGCCTATTGCGAACACGCCAGCGAAAATAAACGACCCCGGGATAACGTCCGACCAAACGTTTTACGCTCCCAAAGTCGCGCAAAACATCTCACGGAAACCGTTTTAGCAAATTTTGACAGCATCCTACTTCTTGCAAAATCAGTCGCGAGTAGACGTCGGTTATTTTCGAGAAAATGGGAAAATAATTAACCCTGAGTAACCAACCGTACGTCAAGGATGAAATGATCCTCTTAAACCATGAATTGCACATTCTTCCTGAGTTAAGTTTACCGTCAGTTAATGGGTTTGAAACTAAGTGTAGTAGAACGCCAATTATCCGAACCTCTGACGTCTGAATTCTCTGTTAGACTAGTGTGTTTGACATTTGTTCCAAGTATAAATCAGTGAAAGCTTGATCAAGCACTGTACCTAAATAACTGCTCCATTATCCCTGACCCATGTTTCTTTGATCAGTTTAGTAAAATATCTTTGTTGTAGAATAAAATAATAGCTTGATCAAGCACTGTACCTAAATAACTGCTCCATTATCCCTGACCCCATGTTTCTTTGATCAGTTTAGTAAAATATCTTTGTTGTAAAATAAAATAATAGCTTGATCAAGATTCTTGGGTCTTGATCGAGCACGAAAACAAAATTTAAGGGGTCATCATTTCTCAGTGATGATTTTCATCAATCAGTGGAAGCTTGATCAAGCACTGTACCTAAATAACTGCTCCATTATCCCCGACCCCATGTTTCTTTGATCAGTTTAGTAAAATATCTTTGTTGTAGAATAAAATAATAGCTTGATCAAGATTCTTGGGCCTTGATCGAGCACGAAAACAAAATTCAAGGGGTCATCATTTTTGAGTAATGATTTTCATCAATCAGTGAAAGCTTGATCAAGCACTGTACCTAAATAACTGCTCCATTATCCCTGACCCCATGTTTCTTTGATCAGTTTAGTAAAATATATTTGTTGTAGAATAAAATAATATTGGGTTGGCAAGAAAGTAATTTCGGTATTTTAAGGTGAAATAAAACCGAATTTCTTTATTCAAGCGATAAACTTTAATCAATACAATATTTTCTTATTTGTTCTTTTCGGCAAAAGATCATCGAACAAAAGGGAAAATATCTTATTCATTAAAATTTATGGTTTGAATAAAAAAATTAGGCTTGTTTAACTTTAAGATACCGAAATTACTTTCTTGCCAACCCAATAGCTTGATCAAGCACTGTACCTAAATAACTGCTCCATTATCCCCGACCCCATGTTTCTTTGATCAGTTTAGTAAAATATCTTTGTTGTAGAATAAAATAATAGCTTGATCAAGATTCTTGGGTCTTGATCGAGCACGAAAACAAAATTTAAGGGGTAATCATTTCTCAGTGATGATTTTCATCAATCAGTGAAAGCTTGATGAAGCACTGTACCTAAATAACTGCTCCATTATCCCTGACCCCATGTTTCTTTGATCAGTTTAGTAAAATATATTTGTTGTAGAATAAAATAATAGCTTGATCAAGCACTGTACCTAAATAACTGCTCCATTATCCCTGACCCCATGTTTCTTTGATCAGTTTAGTAAAATATCTTTCTTGTAGAATAAAATAATAGCTTGATCAAGATTCTTGGGCCTTGATCGAGCACGAAAACAAAATTTAAGGGATCATCATTTCTCAGTGATGATTTTCATCAATCAGTGGAAGCTTGATCAAGCACTGTACCTAAATAACTGCTCCATTATCCCTGACCCCATGTTTCTTTGATCAGTTTAGTAAAATATATTTGTTGTAGAATAAAATAATAGCTTGATCAAGCACTGTACCTAAATAACTGCTCCATTATCCCCGACCCCATGTTTCTTTGATCAGTTTCGTAAACTATCTTTGTTGTAGAATAAAATAATAGCTTGATCAAGATTCTTGGGTCTTGATCGAGCACGAAAACAAAATTTAACGGGTCATCATTTTTCAGTGACGATTTTTCATCAATCAGTGAAAGCTTGATCAAGCACTGTACCTAAATAACTGCTCCATTATCCCTGACCCCATGTTTCTTTGATCAGTTTCGTCAACTATCTTTGTTGTAGAATAAAATAATAGCTTGATCAAGATTCTTGGGCCTTGATCGAGCACGAAAACAAAATTTAAGGGGTCATCATTTCTCAGTGATGAATTTCATCAATCAGTGAAAGCTTGATCAAGCACTGTACCTAAATAACTGCTCCATTATCCCCGACCCCATGTTTCTTTGATCAGTTTAGTAAAATATCTTTGTTGTAGAATAAAATAATAGCTTGATCAAGATTCTTGGGCCTTGATCGAGCACGAAAACAAAATTTAAGGGGTCATCATTTTCGAGTAATGAAGCACGGAGGAAACTAATCGATTTGATCAGACAGCGTAACTTGTAAACAATGGAAGTCCGATTCGAAGGGAAGGGGGTTGATTTCGGAATGATCGAGCGACACACGCCGCGCGTTCAAACATCGAGGGCCGAAAGACGATTCCCGTGGTAGCGTCGAGCGAATGGAAGCTTAAAGGGGCACTTTTAATTAATTCTCCGGCGAGTTCCGGGCTGTTCGTCGGTCCCGAGGCTCGAAGGAATTGATTGGCGACGCTTAGGCAAAAGTTTCCTCCCTAAATACTTTCGCGATGGCCGCACTTGAGCGAAGTACTTCGCGAAATGGAACGCAAATGAAGTCCGGCCCCGGTCAACGGCTAATAAACTTCGCAGTCGGGGAAGGAGGGTGAAGAGGGGCTAAGAGAAAACGCCGCAGGAAAGAGACCGTAAGGGGGGAGGGGAGGGTTGGTAGGAAGAGATCTCCTTAATTAAGATTGTCACCTTGGTCCGCACAGAGGCATGTATTGAACCGGCAGCGGCGTTGTTACCCTTAGCCCGTTGCCAGGAAAAAGCGACCGAATAATGACTATGCATAAGGACGCGCAAAGGATTTCATATAAATGATAATGCTACCCCGGCAGCTCCTTCCGTTTCCGGCTCGCAGGTGGACGGGGCTCAAAGGAATTACAAATTTCGACGGGGGGCCAAAATTGGCCGCATGAAAAATACATTTAAAAATATACTACGGCAAACTCGACTCCAACCACACCCTCTCTCTCTCTCGCCTCTCCACTTACACACGCGCGTAGCCTCGATATTCCTGATATTGTCGACAACGCGAGGTCCCTTTGACCTTCTTTCATCTCCCTTAAGAAGGAAAAATAGGACGATCGACTCGCGCGTCGGGCTCGAATCCCTAATCGATCGTATCCTAGCCAGAGAGCTACCCCGGAACGCTTTCCAGAGAATTGTTTCCAGGTTGCCTTATCCTGTAGGCACCCTGGGCACCGTGCCTAGGACCTACGAAGCATTTCCAAACTTCTGGATTCGATTCCTTAGAAAAGGCTGCCAAGACAGGAAAAGCTCCCGTATTAGATAAATACCTTGAATACGATGCATACGCTCTGGGGAACACTCGGGGCTTCCAGGAAGTTGAATTCTTTCATCTTTTAGGAATTTAGGAAGGGAGCAAACGCTGAGACTATGGCCTAACAAGCATTGGATACTTTTAGGAAAGGAACAAACTAGAACCTGATCCAACAAATAAATAAATTGAAGCATGAATCAATTGCTATGGCGCCAAAATGCTAAGAAGCTCGAAAGATTGTTGATCGTTTCAGGCTGCTAACGGCCCGTTTGCGACTGCCACGGTACGGTAAAGGTGGTTAAGATAGTAGAACGTTTATCGCGGAGGTTCCGAATGCCTAGACCCCCGGCTGGGAAAGAGGACTCTGCCAACAGGAAGGGACAACACCGACTCTCCGCGCTAAACCGAATTATCGCTTGAATATGTAGGACTCCCTCGGATCGCGTTTCCTTTCTTCATCCAATCCTGTTCCTCCTGGTTCTGGTTCCTGTGCCAGCGGTTTCGCGAGCGTGTGCAACCGAAGTTCGTAATTCAGCAGAATTTCGGGCTCCGCAACGACACCAGCCTCGGCTGTACATGGTATTGCTACGTGTAACCGCGTAGCACACGTATTGTGAAACTTATACTTAAGAAAACTCGAAGAAAAATCCAGAAAAGCCAGAATAACGCGCGTAATTCGGAATAAACATACGAGGGAAACCGGACGCGTACGATTCTCGCGGGGCAATCACGCCGCCCCGGATTTAATGGGAACGTATAGCACTTTCCCGGGGACTCTCGCGTAATCATTCAAAATATGTGCTCGAGCGCGATCGCGCGTGTGTTCCGCGAGAGCCGTCCGTCCGTGTACCAACGCCGCGAAACAATTAGAACGGTGTCCCGGACCCTAATTGAAACGAACAGTATTTTCCCGACCACGCGCGTGGTTGTAACTTCTCCGCGAAGCTCTCCTAACGATGCTCTTAAGCTTAGAGGAACGTGGCGAGAGAGAGAGGCAGGAGCCAGTTCGTTCGTGAACTGCTTCCAGATTCTTTTGCTAAGACCTACGTCATTTATCGAAGTCTTCGGATCACTCGGACTGATTCCTCGGACGACGTCTTTCCTTGGAGAATGATTATTATTGTATTTCATCGAGGAATTTTAGTGGACAGCCTGTGGTTAGACAGCGGATTTTATGCATTTATGACAAAAATGGGTAGGTGTAATTTCAAACAGTAAAAACATTAGAAGAATTAAAAAATACTATTATACAGGGTGAGTCCGCAGAAACAGAACACCTAAATATCTCCGTTACTTTTCGTTGTACGAAAAAACTTCTTAGGACAAAGTTACACTGTTTGAAGGGCCACATGTAACGGTGTGAGGGAAAAAATTTTCAAGATCATTTTTTACAAGATTTCAAGGTCATCGATATTTTTTTAAGTTGGAATGAGGTATTTTTTAATACATCAATCGATGCAGCCGGACATTCGTTATAAAAAAGTACTAACCTATGTACGTCGAAAAGTTAGTAGTTCACGAGATATTTCGATTTAAATAACTGTAAAACACCATTATAGTCGTAGTAAAACGTTACACAAGTAAGTAAACTGGTTCTGTTGACTTTTTAAAAGTGATCACGTCTATCACACAGCGCCATTCTTCACCTTTCATTCAAGCCCTCGAACTTTGCAAAACTCCTACTGGAACACGTTATAAAATCGTTTCGAAGACGTCGTGTCTGATCTGGTTCGGATAGTCGAGGCTTCACTATATCGTGGATTAGGCAAACAATTATAGTTCGAACTGCATCGTGTGGGATATCATTTTAACCGGAAAAGAGCCGCCCGTGTGCCAGTGGAGGTTTCATAAATAAACAATCAAAAATAAGAAAGTTACGAACAGAATTCTGCGTTGAAAAATAAGTTTGAGACACAAACTGATCCGAATTGATTCTAATCGAATTCGTTGGATAGTGTACAGAGTCGCATTTTAGGAGCTGACATTCCTCGACAGCGTAATGTAGCAAACTTTATCGAATTCGCAAGTAAGTAAACGCTAACGTCTTAGTACAACAGTAACGGTGTTTTAGAGTTATTTAAATCGAAATATCTCGTGAACTACTAACTTTTCGACATACATAGGTTAGTACTTTTTTATAACGAATGTCCAGCTGCATCGATTGATGTATTAAAAAATACCTCATTCCAACTTAAAAAAATATCGATGACCTTGAAATCTTGTAAAAAAATGACCTTGACTATTTTTTCCCTCACACTGTTACATGTGGCCCTTCAAACAGTGTAACTTTGTCCTAAGAAGTTTTTTTGTACAACAAAAAGTAACGGAGATATTTAGGTGTTCTGCTTTATCGAATTCACCCTGTATAAGGTCCACCCTAGTACGCATATTCCAACATCCACCACTAAGTCCGTAGACTAGTCACGTATTAATCTGGTCATCAGAGAGGAGTTAAACTGTATTCCCCTCGATTTCCTCGATATGGCAACACTGGGTTGCAAAGGTTTTACTTTCGGGATCAGTCGCAGCTAAGAATTAAGAGTAAAGAGCTTCCTCCGCGCCGTATAATAAAGAACAGTTATACAGGGTGTTTCATTTATCTGATAACGGAAATATCTTGAGACGCACTGAAGTTACGAAACAAATTTGTTTACTAGAATTGTTCGGTATGAAGAGAATAATCATACAATCTAATTTTTTTGAGGACTAGAATGATGGGGAGGGGGGATTTCAAAGTCAAAATAAGTTTTTTAAATGGAATGTCCTGTTTTTTAACTTCCCGATTTTATAGGGAAGTTATTGTAATTACCCCGAAAATCGAAAATCGAATTTTTAGCAGATCTTCACGTTTCATGGTCATTGGAGTCATTTTAGACTATTTTTATCAAAATGTCGGTATGTGTGTGTGTGTGTGTGTGTGTGTGTGTGTGTGTGTGTACGTATGTCCGTTTCTATGGTATCAAATTTTTCGTTAACGTTTTCAGAAAAAGTAACAACGCGATCGGAATGATGAATGATGCAATCGATGTGCCTCGCTGTAACTTAGAGCTGATTAGATTTTGGTCCATATTGGTCAAGTAGTTTTTTAGTTTTTTTCGACAGGAGTTGATTAAACATTGCAATTTATACGAAAGGCGTATCCACCGAAGAAGTAAACGTAACTAAATATATATATTTAGACATATTTAAAAAAAAAATTTTTTTTATAAAATTAAAAAAAAATTTTTTTATAAAATTAAAAAAAAAATTTTTCTTGTTTTTTTTTAATTAAAAAAAATGTTTTTTCCAATTATGCAACTAATGCTAATGTAACCGCTTACAATAATCGAAAATTATTCCAATGCAAGAGTGAGTTAATCATCGCCGAGAATACATTTTCAAAGAATATCGATGAAAGTACAAAAACATTTATATTACAATCTTTAAATAAACAATGAGTTCAAAACGAATTGTTAACTGAGATTAAATTGAAAATTAATATAAAATATATGATAATTAATAACATTGACGTTGAAGACGAATTGGTTAATAGAGCATGCGGAATATTAAAATTTATTACTTTTCAAGAAAATACTAAAATTCCGTCTATATTGTGGTTAGATTTTCAATTGGCCAGGGTAGGAGTGAAAGTAAGAACTCGTTATCGTGATTACATGAAAAATGCAAATATAAATCAAAATTTAACACCAATAATAAAAAAATATCGAATCAAGTAAATATTTCGAGTGAAGGAAAATAACAAATTACACGTAGTCAATTTCCAGTGGTTCCTGCTGAAGCGATTGCGATTCATAAAAGTCAGGGACAAACATACGAGAAAGTATGTATGGATTTTAAAACATCAGAAATACGAACTTTACAAATGTTGTATGTAGCACTGAGCAGAGTTTCAAAATTGAGCGGTTTATATATTTTGAGAAAATTTAAATTAATAGTATCGAAGAAAACCAAGATCAATACTGCAAACCCGGATAATGATGAGTTGTATCGTTTGCGAAAAACTAATTAAGACAATTTATTTTGCAATATTAGTATGCTATAACAAGGAACCAAGCGAGCAATGAGCATACGATATTGGTTTAATGCGACGCCATATAGCAAACATTTTGATAAGTAGAAAACTATTGAATTTCCCTGAAAACGTATAATCTTCTCAAAACGTACACTTAATAAATAATAATAATAATAATATACAGCAACTAACGAATCGGGAAGTTCTTTGTGTGGCTCGTGGAGAGTCACACACAAAATGAGACATTAATAGCTGTGGGCCCTACTAGCCATGCATACCACTAACATTCTCGCAAGAGCAGTCCTGCCCGCGAGCTCGCGAAGCGAGCGAGCAACAACAACCCTACTCACGAGCGAGCGAAGCGAGCGAGCAACAATAGCCCTCTAGTTATACCATAGATCGATAGAGTATGAAATTCTGAGTATAATAGTGATGACCTTTATATGTCCTCAAACACCCTGTATGTATATTAAAAGTGCCAGTGTACATTTTTTAACACCCATTTCCAATATCTCTCTTATGTTTTCCGTAAAGCAGATTGAATTAATCGAACACTAGTCATACTAAATGTTCATTCTAGGTCGATGGCAAAATGCAACCCGCGTACGGGCAGTGTGCCTCGCTAACGATACCAGAATCGAATTCTATGGTCCTGAAATCCGCAGAAATTGTGCGATTTGTAACGAACAACGTGCAATTAACCAGCGGCATGAATTTCGCCCATGTTTTTGCGATTCGGGGCCCCCGTGTGTCGGCTCGTTACACCCGTCGCGATGAAGGAGTATGCAAATACGGGCAACAGAGTGAAACCGAGCACTCAAGCTGTCACGGCTCGATTTAGCCGGGGGTTTCATAGATCCCGACGCGAGGCGTCGCGACGCGATACTAGGGCGCCTGGGCGATGCGATGTGTACACCGGCGGTGGCTCGCGTCTCGAAACCCTCCTCTCGAATGCGGCTGTTATCGACAGACCGTGGTGCGCGAAGAAAAAATGTTTTCTCGCTCTTCCAACGCCGAGAGCCTCGCATTTTCCGTCGAACCTCTCTTTCCCACCCACGCGACTCGATGCGAGGCGACGCTATGCGCCGCGCCACGCGTTTCTTCCTCTCCCGCGAGATGCGTGCACGTTTACGCGGCTCGACACATCAAACGCAGACTTCCCCCGACCTGCGCGAGCGAACGAGTGCACTCCTGAATGTGATTTGTTGTCGTGCACCCCCCTCCCCCCAAGATCCGCCAAAAGGACACCGAACGACCCTTCGAGCCCCTGCAACTCCGGGGGGATCGTTTCCGCGGCTGCTCGTGCGTAATTTACGTCGATCCTTTAACGTACCCAGCTTCAGGAACCGAGCTTGCCGTGTGTTGAGGTCTACGGCATTCAGAACCGTGGAATTGGGAATCCTGATACTATAGGAGACGATGCTGGCACGCGTTTTGAACCTGTCGGATGCGGCGACTGACTAGTTGACTTGTGGAGGCTAGCTTTAGGTGGTGATCGGTTAATTAGTCGTCGGAAGAGGACTGACTCTGATAGATGTAGCTCTTGATACATTTTGCCTGTCCAAAATAGAAGCATTCCATCGAACCAACGCTTTGATCACTGATCAGGGCTCATTCTAGGGCAACAACTTCTTTGAGTGCTTTTTTGTTTCCAATGAATCCCTTGGTTTGCCAATAATAACTTTGAAAGTCTTAAGAGGGAGTTTGTTGACCCAACATTCGGACGTGTGTTTGGTATTTCTACTTTCTCGAAGAAAACGCTAGCACGCGTTTTGAACCTGTCGGATGCGGCGACCGACTAGTTGACTTGTGGGGGCTAGCTTTAGGTGGTGATCGGTTAATTAGTCGTCGGAAGAGGACTGACTCTGATAGATGTAGCTCTTGATACATTTTGCCTGTCCAAAATAGAAGCATTCCATCGAACCAACGCTTTGATCACTGATCAGGGCTCATTTTAGGGCAACAACTTCCTTGAGTGCTTTTTTGTTTCCAATCGAATCCCTTGATTTGCCAATAATAACTTTGAAAGTCTTAAGAGGGAGTTTGTTGACCCAACATTCGGACGTGTTTGGTATTTCTACTTTCTCGAAGAAAACGCTAGCACGCGTTTTGAACCTGTCGGATGCGGCGACTGACTAGTTGACTTGTGGGGGCTAGCTTTAGGTGGTGATCGGTTAATTAGTCGTCGGAAGAGGACTGACTCTGATAGATGTAGCTCTTGATACATTTTGCCTGTCCAAAATAGAAGCATTCCATCGAACCAACGCTTTGATCACTGATCAGGGCTCATTTTAGGGCAACAACTTCCTTGAGTGCTTTTTTGTTTCCAATCGAATCCCTTGATTTGCCAATAATAACTTTGAAAGTCTTAAGAGGGAGTTTGTTGACCCAACATTCGGACGTGTTTGGTATTTCTACTTTCTCGAAGAAAACGCTAGCACGCGTTTTGAACCTGTCGGATGCGGCGACTGACTAGTTGACTTGTGGGGGCTAGCTTTAGGTGGTGATCGGTTAATTAGTCGTCGGAAGAGGACTGACTCTGATAGATGTAGCTCTTGATACATTTTGCCTGTCCAAAATAGAAGCATTCCATCGAACCAACGCTTTGATCACTGATCAGGGCTCATTTTAGGGCAACAACTTCTTTGAGTGCTTTTTTGTTTCCAATCGAATCCCTTGGTTTGCCAATAATAACTTTGAAAGTCTTAAGAGGGAGTTTGTTGACCCAACATTCGGACGTGTTTGGTATTTCTACTTTCTCGAAGGAATGCAATTTGCGCATGTAACCAGATATGCTAAACAATCATGTCATTCGAACTGTATTCAGTAATGGCAGATAGAATGTCGAACTGAAGATAGAGAGACGAACTGAAACGGTTAGATTACATGAGTGATTACTAATGCTAGAGAGAATCTTATCGTTGGTATACAACACCTTCCGCCATAAAATTGTTAACAGAGTTTAACAATGAAATAATTAGGAATTAAGAATTGATTACAAACTAATTTAGAATAGATAACTTAATTATTCATAAGTGATTATTTGAAAATGCTAAATTTAGATATAAAGTAAAATAAAGAAGATAACGCAAGTTAGAATATACAACAGTGGTGATGGAATGGAATAGTGGAAGGGGAAAAGTAGGAGAGGAAAAAAGGACCAGTTTCGGTTGTTTCTGGCGACACTGTTGGAACCCCGAAAGAAAACCAGGGGCCCCTCGTATCTCTAGATTGTTTAGGTTAAGCCCCACAGCTCGTTGAACAAAGTATCAAACGGGATATTTCGAAATCTCTGTTTAGGAACGATTCAGAGATCGTTTCATCGGTACTTCGTAATCTCTGTTTATTAATACAACAATAACATGAACAATAACAATAATGAACAATGAACAATGAACAATAATTCATTGTGGTTGTAACTTATTGATAATCCAACAAGAAACTTCGCGATAATACCTCCATTCGTTTTTCGATTATTGTCCCAGTTTTTCCCGTTTTTCGATTATTGTACCAGAAGTCATCAATGGCAATGACAATTAAAGAAGTTTGTGTCGTCTGCGGTTTACCAAGACTTCAAGTTCCATGACGTTCCCATTCCACCGAAAATCCCATGAGACTTCCAACATCTTTCTCTCGAACAGTGGCTCTCAGGATCCGCTAGAAACTTTATCTTTACCATCGATTATTTTTTACAAATATTATATTTAGAAACAGAAAAATTGCTTGCATCGCGTAGAATGTACCGTACAATTGTGACGTAACGATCAAAGTTGAAGCGACGATCAATTCCTGCGAAAGCCCTACAATGTTTCTTCTAGCCATACAACTCCCTGACAGTTCTACATTTTTTTCTAAACCCCATCATTCCCTCGACAGTGGTACACATTTTCTTGCGAGCCCCATTCGTTCGTACTGCTTACAATTTCTTGTAGACCCTCTAACTTTTTCACGGACCGTATCATTTTTTTGGACACCCTACAATGTAGTAAAGTCCACCATCCTTTTCTCGAGGACATAATTTCTCTGCCAGTCCTACAGTCTTTCTCTCGGTACTTTATCTCGTTCCGGGATCTGCGATCTTTCTGTCAACTATTTTCGAACACCTCAACATCTTCTTTGGACGATCTACAAAACGCGGGAAAACAATTGTAGAAAATGTATGTAGAGTATGTTTGGAAAATAACAGAACTTTTTAAATAACAAAAAAACAATTAGTTATTTTGCCGAAATTATTCCTCTTTATTCAAAATACACCCCTTCCGCATCAATACGCCGCTGGTCACGTTCCGGCAATGCTAGCACAGATTTTTTAATTTCATTTTGCGGTATCGCCTCAATGACCCTCGTCACGGCACTTTGGACTCGTATGACATTGTCATAAAACGTTCCTTTCATGGCCAGTTTGAGTTTTGGAAACAGGAAACAGTCACACGGTGATAAATCAGGCGAATACGGAGGATTTTGGAGCACACAGACTTGTTTTTTCGTCAAAAATTCACGAACAGCGATGGTCCTGTTACGGATGACGAACAGGTGTTCAATATCATCTCTGGCAGGAACCGTCCTAGATAAACGAACAGAGCTACCCTAGAAAAATCTACATAGCTGTTTAGTTTAGTTTAGGGCCCAAACATACGCACGATCAACTGGTCGTTGACAAAATACGAATGTTCACTTGAAGAGTACTGACAAGTACCACCCGTCATTGCAGGCCTGTATAAGCCCTTACATTTCTACTCTCGTGGGCTAGTACTGTCGTAATCACGAATCGTGTCGCGTCGTGCTGCATCTCGGAAGTCAACTACCAGTGAGATCGGGCGTTTGTTCCTTTCGAATCAGAAGTTTAACCGTATAGATTCCGTAAGTTCGGTATAACATCTATTAGGCAGTGATAAGGTTGTTCCGAGACCCCCGCATTGCCAGTGCGTCAACACCGTGCATCTTAGTTTAGGTAATGCCATCTTTCAATTCTTTCTTTTCTAAATTCACTCAATTCGCGACAATTACACAACTGTAATACATACGAATTCTATAGTAAGAATATATTTGTGTTCTTTGATAATTAACACGAATTCATTAAACCCACAATTATTGACCAATATCCTAATCAGGTAATTGAACGTCCCCACACGATACAATCTTACCGCTCGGATTGTATCAATTAAATTATACTAGTTACGAGGCTTACTAATTATCCAAGCGACTCCCTGATTTCGCATCAGGTTCATTCGCGACATTCCAATTGTCCAAACAGAGATTTATCCATCTTAGCGGCTCCCCAATTTCGCATTGGGTTCGTCCGCGTTCTAACAGCTCCCTGGTTTCGCATCAGGTTCGTCTGTGCTCTTATACAACCTCCTAGAGGCTCCCTGACTTCGCGTCAGGTTCGTCCTCGCTGTCTATAATCCTAGCGGCTCCCCGATTTCGCATTGGGTTCGTCCGCATTCCTTAACTAACAAATTGATACCATATTCCTAGACGGTGCATTATCGTGCAACAAAAACCAACTTTGTAGCGCTCGATATTCGGGCTTCATTCGCACGATTTTCTTCGACAAACGCTCCATAACACCCAGATAATATTCAGCATTGACATTTTGACCCTGTGGAACGAATTCCCGATTATTTCACGCACTTTTTCCACCAACGCATCGCGATTTTGCTTTTTTGGCCGGCCTGGATTTGGATCGTCTTCCAAAGTATCACGATCGTCCTGGAATCGCTTATGACTTATACCATTCGAACACACGTGTACGGGATAAGCAGTCATCACCATAAACTTTTTTTATCAATTCAACTGTTTCCGTAAAAATTTTACCGAGCTTGAAACAAAATTTAATATTTGCAAATTGAATAATGTTCTCGGCGCCACGGTTCGATCAAATACTACAAACTAAATATTTTTGTAATACTCGTGCGTTTTTAAATCTGTTACGTCACGGATTACGTTTTTGCTTGTGTTTTTCTATTAATAGAAAAACTAATAGAAAAATTAATAGAGAAACTAATAGAAAAACACAAGCAAAAACGTAATCCGTGACGTAACAGATTTAAAAACGCACGAGTATTATACAAATATTTAGTTTGTAGTATTTGATCGAACCGTGGCGCCGAGAACATTATTCAATTTTCAAAAAAGAGCGATCGAGAATAATTCTTCATTTAATATTTGCTCTTTGTTCCGTCGTGTCTTTGTGTCGAGTAGACTAAAGGTACTATCACTTTATGCGCTATAACTTGACAATCCGTTGATCGATTGCAGTAATCGTGGACTTCTCTTGTAGAGGAAAGTTACAGCTTTCGGGATATGTTTTGTTTCACTAGATGGCGTTAGTAGCTAGCTTCCTTTAGTTATTTTCTGCAGTTATTTTCCAGACATACTGTATACAATTACTTGAAATGTACCTACTTATATTTTTTAGTAAATCGAGCATGCACATTTGCAATCACCTAACAATCCGGAAGGAAATCATACGCCAAGGGATTGAAGGGAAAAATCCTCGAAATTGAATGAATAAACAAATCTGTGGACCACGATCTCTACAAACGCGCAAAGATCTCTCCCCGAAAAGTGAATACATTTGTCAAGAACGGTGGATTAAAGAGAGAGACAACGTTAACAACGCCGAACGCAGGACGGTTTCATAAAAGCAGATAATCCCGAAGAAGATTAGTGTCAGCGGAACAGACTGGTTTTGATCAAAGCGGCGGCGCGTGTTCCCGGCGACTTTCGCGAAATTATTAACAAAAATAGATATCCGCCGGGGGAGGAGGCACACCACGGTATCCTTGACGAACGGCGGACCTCGCCAATTTATGCGCGATACTTCTCTAATTGGCGAACAGAAATCCGGGCACCCCCAAATCGATACTGCGATTCGCCAAACAAATTAATTATTTCGTTATATTGGATAAGCTCCGTGAAGCCAAGCGCGACGCGGTGCGGCCGTCCCGATCCGCGTCGCCTATACGGCTAATATGGGATTTACTGGTTTATTAGTTGAATTCGCTGGCGGATTATTAGTTTAATACGCCCGGCGCGCAATTATCCGTGCGACAATCCCGTCTCACGGACCCGCCGAAAACCGAGCAACCATCGACCAAAGAGACACAGATATCCGGTCCACATAGCTCCGAGAATCAAATTCTCGATATCGAACAGAGAATTTCTCAAAAGCGGTTACGTGCCGTTGAAATACTACCGAAATCCGATAATTTTACTTTATGTACAAAATCATACTTCGTTAAAAAATCAATACTATGTGTCTCGCTGTAAAGTTGCTGCATATGAAATATCCATCTGCTCTTCAAAATAAAACTTATTGATCATGGTAAGCGCCATCCCAGACGACCTATTCTGCCAACGAATTGTAAGCTTCAAAATAATAATAAAAACTGTCTGCATCGATGGCAAGAAATGAAAACTAACTTAATTATTTCAGTAGAGGAGAAATCATACAGGGTGTCTCAGCTGAAGTAGGCCACCTAAATATCTCCTTTGTTTTTAATGGGACAAAAAAAATATTTGTGGTATAATTTAAGTGGTATGGAAGGAGGAATATCATAGAAGAACAATTTTTTTGTCTGGTTATTTTTCCATAGTTTCTTCAAGGTCATCGTTATCTTTTATCGGAAAAACTTATTTTTTTTCATTCCATCTTGTTAATGCTTAAGCATATTCAAATGTATTTTTTGAGTCTCTATAAGACGGAATCAAAAAATAAGTTTTCCCGATAAAAAAATAATCAGGACCCTGAAAAGATTATGAAAAAATAACCGGACAGAAGAAATTTTTCTTCTATCAATTCCTTCTTCGATACCATTTAAATTATGCCATAAATATTTAGATGGCCTCCTTCAGCTGAGACACTCTGTAGATTGACGTCTTCAATTTTTAAAATTCTCCAATAATTTTGAATTTCATTTACACAATTTTACTAGAAATGCGTAAAGATCCGCAGTCTATTCGTAAGATATCTTCACTTTTGGGTTTTTCCTCGCATCGACAGATAGTTATGCATTGACACTACATTTTAATCGAACATTGTCAATATATTGTAAGGAAAAGCGGGATTTATATTTGGGCCCACGGATAACCAAACGTTAATGATCTTATGAATTTAGTTATATTATATAGGATTGCCTGTTAATAGATTCAACCCTATAATATTTATTTTTCCACTCATATAAAAAGCATACGTGGCAAGCACATTGATGTCGTTGAAATAATCTTCATTTTAAAAGTAAAATTCGATACTATTCAATACTCCATGTGCTCTGTAAACTGTAGTGCCCAAGGTGGTTCGGAACCCACCTTATAAAAACTGTAGGTCCCGTCGCTAATGACCATAGCAGTTGATGCGACGTTAAATAAATAAATAATGATGATGATGATGATACTATTCAAGTCGGCCAGTCGGTCAACGGAGGATTCGTTTCTCGTCAAACTTGTAAATCTTTTAGGGTGGTGAAATAGTTTTTTCCCGCCAGTTTACACGTCGCGAGCGAGAAGTATCGCGGAAACACTGGGAAACCGGTTTCCTTCGGTGTCATTTACAAATACCGGCGCGACGCGACGGTTTGCCGGGTGCGCAAACGAACCGCCACTCAGACACATATATTAGTTCTGCGAAAGTACCGCTGGCTGCGGTCGCAGCAACGTGTTTAGCGGCAGGAAATCCAAACCGTTGCATTTGACACTCTGCCGCCACCGGGCTCGAGATTTTAGCATGTAGACCCGGCAACGACCCTCGGTGCTTCTTCGGTCTTGTAAGGGTGCGTTTATGTTGGAGTCGCGATAAAAGCAGCGAGAGCATCGATCAGCCTAGCGATAAGAGGGTACCTTCATGTTGGAGCTGCGATAATGGTAGGAAGTCGTCTAACGCCGGACACTGGCATTTTATTACATAATTTAAACGTTAGGGAGAGGCTCGACCCGGGACGAGAAAAAATTTGTAGACTGAGGACCTTTAGGAATTTATTCCAAGTTTGAGTTGACGAAATTGAAAATAGTTGAAAAATTTTAAGCAATCGATTTTTTGCAATCGATGCAGACAATTTTTAGTGGACGAAATTCAAAGTTGTTGAAAAATTTTAAGAATTAAAATTGTCAATAATATGATTTCTCCTCTGTTAAAATCATTAAGGAAAGAAATAACATTCGATTTAGTTTCTATTTTTTGCAATCGATGCAGAGAATTTTTAGTGGACGAAATTCAAAGTTGTTGAAAAATTTCAAGAATTAAAATTGTCTATAATATGATTTCTCCTCTATTAAAATCAGTAAGGGCAGAAATAACATTCGATTTAGTTTCTATTTTTTGCAATCCATGCAGACAATTTTTAGTGGACGAACTTCAAAGTTGTTGAAAAATGTTCAAAATTAAAATTGTCAATAATATGATTTCTCCTCTATTAAAATCATTAAGGAAAACAATAACATTCGATTTAGTTTCTATCTTTTGCAATCCATGCAAACAATTTTTAGTGGACGAAATTCAAAGTTGTTGAAAAATTTCAAGAATTAAAATTGTCTATAATATGATTTCTCCTCTATTAAAATCAGTAAGGGCAGAAATAACATTCGATTTAGTTTCTATTTTTTGCAATCGATGCAGACAATTTTTAGTGGACGAACTTCAAAGTTGTTGAAAAATTTTAAGAATTAAAATTGTCAATAATATGATTTCTCCTCTGTTAAAATCATTAAGGAAAGAAATAACATTCGATTTAGTTTCTATTTTTTGCAATCCATGCAGACAATTTTTAGTGGACGAACTTCAAAGTTGTTGAAAAATTTTAAGAATTAAAATTGTCAATAATATGATTTCTCCTCTATTAAAATCATTAAGGAAGGAAATAACATTCGATTTAGTTTCTATTTTTTGCAATCGATGCAGACAATATTTAGTGGACGAACTTTAAAGTTGTTGAAAAATTTTAAGAATTAAAATTGTCAATAATATGATTTCTCCTCTGTTAAAATCATTAAGGAAAGAAAGAACATTCGATTTAGTTTCTATTTTTTGCAATCGATGCAGACAATTTTTAGTGGACGAAATTCGAAGTTGTTGAAATATTTCAAGAATTAAAATTGTCTATAATATGATTTCTCCTCTATTAAAATCAGTAAGGGCAGAAATAACATTCGATTTAGTTTCTATTTTTTGCAATCGATGCAGACAATTTTTAGTGGACGTACTTCAAAGTTGTTGAAAAATTTTAAGAATTAAAATTGTCAATAATATGATTTCTCCTCTGTTAAAATCATTAAGGAAAGAAATAACATTCGATTTAGTTTCTATTTTTTGCAATCGATGCAGACAATTTTTAGTGGACGAAATTCGAAGTTGTTGAAAAATTTCAAGAATTATAATTGTCTATAATATGATTTCTCCTCTATTAAAATCAGTAAGGGCAGAAATAACATTCGATTTAGTTTCTATTTTTTGCAATCGATGCAGACAATTTTTAGTGGACGAACTTCAAAGTTGTTGAAAAATTTTAAGAATTAAAATTGTCAATAATATGATTTCTCCTCTATTAAAATCATTAAGGAAGGAAATAACATTCGATTTAGTTTCTATTTTTTGCAATCGATGCAGACAATATTTAGTGGACGAAATTCAAAGTTGTTGAAAAATTTCAAGAATTAAAATTGTCTATAATATGATTTCTCCTCTATTAAAATCAGTAAGGGCAGAAATAACATTCGATTTAGTTTCTATTTTTTGCAATCGATGCAGACAATTTTTAGTGGACGAACTTCAAAGTTGTTGAAAAATTTTAAGAATTAAAATTGTCAATAATATGATTTCTCCTCTATTAAAATCATTAAGGAAGGAAATAACATTCGATTTAGTTTCTATTTTTTGCAATCGATGCAGACAATATTTAGTGGACGAAATTCAAAGTTGTTGAAAAATTTCAAGAATTAAAATTGTCTATAATATGATTTCTCCTCTATTAAAATCAGTAAGGGCAGAAATAACATTCGATTTAGTTTCTATTTTTTGCAATCGATGCAGACAATTTTTAGTGGACGTACTTCAAAGTTGTTGAAAAATTTTAAGAATTAAAAATGTCAATAATATGATTTCTCCTCTATTAAAATCATTAAGGAAAACAATAACATTCGATTTAGTTTCTATTTTTTGCAATCGATGCAGACAATTTTTAGTGGACGAAATTCAAAGTTGTTGAAAAATTTTAAGAATTAAAAATGTCAATAATATGATTTCTCATCTATTAAAATCAGTAAGGGCAGAAATAACATTCGATTTAGTTTCTATTTTTTGCAATCGATGCAGATCATTTTTATTTTGCCTGAAGGTCTGCAGTCTATTCATCATAGACTTCTGTGTAGCGTGTATAAAACACTGCTTAAAACAGATTGTATTTTACGTTTAAAAAATACACTATCTGTGTCTTTAATAAAACGACTGCTCTTTTATCACTGGCTATGTTGTTTTCTAAATGGAAGTTTCCAGAGATGTACCACAGCTGATATAAAACGAATAATGCGTAATTATGGCTTTTCGATTTTACTTCTTCCGGCAATCGATTTAACGACTACCAATGGCCAATATTTGTCTCGAATTCAATCGAACGTTCCATGTAATGATTTGTCGAACAAAAATGTAATTTAACCCAGCCAGACAGTCTAACAGAAAATGAAATTGTAGTCACTTCCTTCTTAATTAGTAGTGACTGAATTGTCATAAAAATCGTGTGACTATTAGACTAATTTACGACAGAAACGACTCGGTGCAATTTAAAACAGTGGAAACATTAAAAGAATTCAAGAATGTCAATATACTGTGTTCAGCTTACTAAGGTTGTTAATGAGGCAAAGTAAGGTCTGTTTCTCATAATTGATGCCAACATCCGGCGTTAGTCGTAACACGATCGCACTAAAACAATTCCTACACACAAGCGACGAGCCATATCATACTGAAATTTCACGTAACGGGTACGAAAGCCGTCGGTTTCTATTTCCTATCGGTGATAACAGCCACAGCATCCTTAATAAGGATACATAAAAGAAGAAAAATCGTTCGGTGAACTTTTTAACTTACGTTGAACTAGTGAAAGCCAAGGGGGTCAAGAGGTCACAGTTTGTTTCATCGATTCAAGACCACGATTAATTCGCGCTCGGCCATGTGGATGCACCCGATGCACCGATAAGTCAGCACGAAGCCACGGACAGTCGGCCAGGAAACGAGAGAGAGAGAGAAAAAGATTGTTCCATTTTTGTTTCGTCGCGGACGCGTCGCAGTGGCATAGCAGGGCGAGCGTAATGTCGATAGCAGAGGTTCCCCGGTCGGAATTATTTCCGGTTTATATTCCGCGGGGCCTGCGGCAGCTAGATATAATTAAAAACCCGGCCGTACAGGCGGGAGGGAGGGAGTGAGCTTTCTACCGCGAAATTGCATGTAAAATTGGGCCGAGCCCGCTCCCGCCCACGTGCGAGTGTCCGTATCCGCGCGCGTATCGCCGCACCGCAAAACCTCAACGCGAGCCGTTCGCGTGGCTCATTTTCCAGAGGGGGTCGCCAACCCGAAACCCTCTCCAACCCTCCGCGACTCACTACCACGGCGGAATCGAAGCTCGGAAAAGAAAATCCCGAAATCGCGGGCCGTGCGTGTCAACTGCACGCCTCCAGTTTTCGCGTTTCCGCCCCGACCGGACCGCATTTTCCGTGACGACGCGAATGCGTTTGACTCGCCGCTACCTACACACGAGGTCGCCCCATGAAAACCAACCCGTTGAATGAACCTCCATCGATCACCGCGCGTTTCCCCGCAGAAACGCAGGACGATAGGCCCCTGTCAGTCTTTCTCGCCTTCGTGACGCCCGCCGATTATTAGGATCAGGAAACACGCTATTTGTCATTGTTATTGTCGGTCCAATTGTTGATGACGTTGTATACCAACGTCATTTCATTCTACATTCTACATAGATACCCGGCTTCCTGTTTTTACTATACAAACTCATGATTTCATCCTTTACTTATCCTCAAACTCTGCCTCATCCTCGACCTGTGTCCTCGCCGCATCATAGTCGAACCTTTGCCTGGCCACGTCATCTTCAAAACTCTGACCTTATCATCCTTACAATCCCTAAACCCTCACCATTCAAGTTAGAACCTATACATTGTCACGTCCGGTGGTTCAGCCATCGTTAATAATTAAATATAATCAATGATGCTCAACATATACCTTTTGAATTTCTTCAATTGCTTACTTTAATACTTCCATCGGAATATCAACTCCGATTTCTCCACCAGTTGCCATTGTTAAAATTTGGAAAACTAGTGTTTATAACAAAATAAAATAAAATAAATCAGTTTCAGTTTGAAGAATACAAAAGTAATAAAACGAAAACGGTAATATCACCTTATTTCATTAGATGATGCAAAATGCTGGTCGTCCGCAGTAAGACACGTCTGTACACGAGAAGTGATTTTTATGCATTCATAAATTAATTAACTAGGTGAAATATAAAACAGTGAAGAATATAAAAACATCTAAGAATGTTCTTATGTTGTTTCCAACGTAAAACAACTATTAAGGGATGAAATGAATTTTTATTTAACTACAGCTTTCCACAAACGATGCAGAATATTTTTATTTTGCATAAAGATCACGACGATAAAAGCCTACGAAATTGTGAATCTAAATACATGTAATTCAGCGGTTAGGTCTGGCAGGGAGATAGAAACCGGTTGATTAATCGGATAGGAGCGCCGGAATTCGAAAGCCTGATACCCGAAACGCGGCGTGTGACTTTCGCGCGCGTGCACACACGTCCCAGCGAACGACTAACTAAGTAATACACGCCGACGTATACCAGCCGTAATATAAACCGGGCTTAATGCTTCGCGGTTCTCCCGCGAAGTTTCACGAGGTTAAGTTATTCGCATTCAGCAAACCCCCGGGATCCGACCGGAGAGGGAGAGAGAAAGATCGCGCAGCGCGCGTGTGGGTGGGCGGAGAAAGGGCAGGCACTCGCGGGACTGCTGAGAATTGCCAGAACAAGAAGAACTTAGTGTTTTCCGCCTCGGCGGATACAAGTGCGAAACTCGTGCCAAAAGGTAATCGCGGAGACCACCCGCGTGGAGTCGGAGCTGAACGTTTCCGTGAAGAACTCCGTCGATACGCGGAAAATCCGAAAAATCCGCGAATCTCAATGACAAAATGACGCCTGAAACATTGCGGAAGTCTACGTAAATCGAATTTGATTACTTTGAACATTCCGCCAAAAATAATGTAGTTACTGTGCGGAGCACGAGAGAAAACTAGCGGGAAGGGAACGGGGAAAGGAGCCTGACCATTTAGATTGCCTTTGCGTTCCTCTTGCCTCGTTCCCCTTCCGCTAGTTTTCTCCCGTGCTCTAGATAGTAAGGTGAAGTGCCCTATGCCTGGACAGCATGTTTTTCTATTTTAAATTTTATCACTTTAAATAAACAAAAACAATTTCTTAAGAGTTTTAACATACAGTTCAGAGTTTGTAAAGTAATTTAAAATAAAAAAATCATTGTTTAGGTTAATATCTTAATTGTATTAACAAGAATAATTCAAACCTATAGTTGGACATATTAAATCCAATCTAAGCTAGTACCTGAACAGAAGTAAAGCCTATATCGGGACAAATTCAATTTACGAGTTGATCGAGCGAACATAACCTAAAACGTTGGTTGGTGGCGCTGTTGCGCATGACGAATAGAAGATGCTTTGCGTAATATGTAGTATTCTTATCATAGATTATAGTATTGTATTATTTAACCAAATATATATTTATTTTCATTTACTGTTTTAATAAAACTTGTCATAATACAACTTTTAAGGTTAGGTAGTAATACTGATAGATTTAAGATGTAAACATAAAGTATTATTAAGGTCACAACCGGAATACATTTTCTACATACGTTATTCAAGCTAATAGAAGACTAATGATACGTACATGTAGTTAAATAATTTGCAAACAATGCGTTGATTTTATTCACAAACACGTGTCCGGCTTCAGGCGTAAGCACATTGCGTATAAGCTTAGAGTGGGACAGCTACTGTCATCGCGTCCCAGTATGAAGTACTTATACTTGAAAACAGTCCTAATCTTGGACATCTAATATTTGGATTAATAATTATTATTTACGTTAAATTTGATTGCCAATTTATTTTAAAATATCAATATTATTATGCGTGATAATTATTTTTTGTCTGAGGGCTTAAATTGTATCTTTTTTCTAACAAAAGTTCGAACTATAAATGCACATGATTCGCATGTAAATAGACTATTTTGTATACTGTTTTCAGATGAACTTTGAATTCATTTTTAAATTTCAATTGATGTCTTAATGAAATAATATTCACACCTACTTGTAGCTAAGGCCTCAGAATATATAATATAATTATTTAATCTCTTAATTATTGATTTTACCACACTCTAATTATAATTCACGAAAAATTACGAATTTCTTTTTATCAAAGGATGAAGATCTCCGCAGCTCACATTAGATCTAATTTTTTTATTTAAGCTCTTCACACTCTTAATTGGGTTCATTTCGCTTTACAACTTGGAGTTACAATGCTACAAAAAAGAAGAAAAAGTAACCTTTTTACAAATAGAGAGTACAGATGAGACGCGAGGATCGCATTATAGCCAACGAAAAATGTGTAACTAACCTACTCGTTTGTTAGTAAGCACGTCCATTGTTTGTCGGCGTTTCAAGCGATTTTCTCCGTCGAAGGGTCTGAGCGGCCGCTAACGAAACAATTTAATTCGCGACGGCGCCGAAATAAATCACGAAGAAGCCGGTCGATCCGGCAACGAAGGATCGTAACTCGCCGGCTCGGGTTCAATCTTCGATCGGACGGTACATCACGGGTACGGCGCGGCGGGTCAGGAAACCGACCGGCCCGTCCCTGCCCGGCCCGGTGCATCAATTATTTGCGGCGGAACACGCGATTACGGGATACGTGAGTTCGAAAGAGAGAATGTCAGTATAAATGCAATGATCCGGGGGCCGAGTCTTGCCCTATAAAAGTTGCATCCCCGAGCGGAACCTCTCATGAATGTTCGATCCCCGACAAGATGGCGGACCGACGGGCTTGAAATCTAGCACGAGGCACGCCGTTCAACCCGGAATCCATTTCGGATATCGATCCTAGAGAACCCGACGGAAAAACGCGCTGCACAAAAATGCGATCCTTGCGAACAAATCGGCTTTAGCGGTTGGCGATCTCTTCGGTGGAATCTGCTGGCCGCACGCGATTTTTAGAGTGCATGGGGAATGGTTGATCCTACGATCTTCTGGGGCTGTGTAGATCCCGTTTTCTTGCAATTTGTAACAGTTCGAGCTAGTATTAACGCGTCAAGTGCCAAAGATCAACCGCAAAGTTCCGACAAAATCAAAGAATTTTGGTAAATGGAACCCAAGCTAGACTATAAAAGTATCAAATAAAAGATCAGGTTAAATGTGGCATCTACGATCTAACGTGTTATATATTGAGGACAAACAGAATTTGTGGTAGATTCAATTTAACAGAAATGAATAACATAAATGCTTTTAAAAAGGCTTTCCATTTGAAATCTTCAATTATTTGATTTCTTGATAAATTACTGAATGCCTGTCAATAAAATTAAATGACTGTTACATTAGGAATGCACGATTCAAAGGAAAATATTATAAGGGAAATCTATTATTATTTTCTTTTCAGCAGAAAGAGTTTTTTAATTCGAATCCCATGGGATGGATCATTATTGAAGCATTAGAGCTCCGAGCATTGTAGCAGATCTGCCAGCGCATTCCAGCGCTGCTTCTTAAGTTGATGCTTACATCAATTCTTGATAGATCTCGGTGAGCTTTACAGAGAAACCTAATTGGATTCTCTTCCAATCCATTTGTTTCCTTTTTCTTCGAAGAAGCAGTGTTGCTTCAGTCCGGAAGCTTCCTCAATTTTTCATTAAAATATTCTTTGATCCGCTGGGAAATAGTGTAAAGCTGGAGGTAATTGCTAATGAAGATACTGTATACCCCTGAAACCCAATGAAAGTGTTTTACAGATAGTCTTGGTTTCAAATCCATTAAAATCGTTCGAATAACGTTTCATTGATTAAGACTAATTGAACCCGTTGCTGTAAGTAACGAGCCAGACTCGAAGAATTTCGAATAGAATCTACCGAATTCTTTTTTTAGAACGAAATCAAATTTTATTATTCCATCAGCAATATTTAAGCATTTAAGTAGGTCTTCAAAGTTTCATTCATTTTTAATTCCCTACCGGAAATTCATGAAATTATTGGCGGTTTATAGCTAGTTATTAATAGACTGCGCGATCTTTCGGCAAAATAAAATTTATCTGAATTTGTTAGAAGATATAGTTGAAAGTAGTAATATCGAAGGGTTGAAAGATACTTAATAGAAGGGTAGAGAGACGCAGAACACAGGACGAAGGACACAGGACGCAGGACGCAATGACGTTTTAACTAAGCCAACAGCGAAGGAGTCTGCGGCGGTCATCAAATATGTCACCGGCTCGGAATTCTCTTTGATGGCCTGTGCACGTGTTAGGCCTCGTCCTGTTAATTGATCGCGTTCCTCGATTGTCAGGACCGGTCACCATCCTCTCAGCAACCTCAGTGTTCCTGTCCTGTTTGCGAGAGAGGACCTGTGTGCTCGTTCTTCAGCTGGAAGAGAAAGTAAATCATCGGTAACTAATTTTAATCAGAAATAAACAGATATGCATCTCTCGCTTTTAACAAAACGTTGGAAATCTCGAAGAAAACAACTGTTCCTGAAGAATCTGCGCGAAGGAAAATATTACTTTCTGGATCGTCTTTGAGAAGTCTTCCCATAGAACAGATATTTATTTTCATTTCAACCGTGAAACAGCAACGTTAAGGTTCTAAGTAAAAAATATATTCAGAATATCATATTGATTGAATATTCAGTATTTCTTTGAAATGATTGACATTTCTCTTAACATCGACGAGCAAAACACCTGTCACTGCTACCGAAAAGAATTGATATTTATATTGGGTTGGCAAATAAGTTCGTTCGGTTTTTTAGAGTGGAATAAATCACGAAAACCGAACGAACTTATTTGCCAACCCAATATTTCATCAAAGTTTTATAAACAACGAACATTTTTATTTTCAAGAAATAATTTTCCATGAAACGTAGAAATCTATTTAAAAGATCGAAGATTATATACTGTTATTGCAATAACATCGTACACAATAGAGCATGACAATTATTACGCAAATAAGAAAAATAAAAATAAGTACTGATGGTTGATGATACAAAGATTTTATGTTATTCATCGAGGAAGATCGCTCTTTTCGAGTGTAAAGAGTTCGAAGTTCCATAAGTTCTGATCTTGTTTTCCCAGCAGACAAACGATCGACGTTGTTTCGAGAAAGGGATAGATAGAATCTAAGCAGGCATCGAGAGTAGAATCGATCGTTTTCATTAAGGCCGGTGTGCTCCACTAGGCAATACCGTCAGAAGTGCAACGCGGATAATCGTGAGCTAGTCGATTAATTAGTATCGTATCGTATCGCGTCGCGTCGCGAGTGGCACGCTTAATTTCGCGCGCGTTCGGATCGACTCCACTCGATTTGGGAGGGGGAGGGAGAGGAGCGTTTGCGCGAATCAATTAGCAATTATCTGTTTACCGTGGGCGCGATGCACTTGTATCGGAATTTCTGTTCATAATGTAGACTTCTCCTATCTTCCAATCGCAAACCTGTCCTGACTTCTTATCAACCCTTCTGACAGACATTCTTCCAGCTTTAAGCAAAATTAAAATGTAACATTTGATCGAACCAATGCGCCGAAAACATTTTAATTTTGCTTAAAGCTTCATACGATCGCTATACTTTAATTCTTCCAGCTTGTTCAAAATTATTTCAATATCCTCTCGTTGACAAATATCAAAATTGCTATACACAGCTGGCGAACAAATTATTAAAGCCGCCATTTGGAAAACGTTGAATGGGTGTCTGATAGAAGGGCCTGTGTCAGGTTTTTTAAATTTTATAGGAGCGCAATTAGGAACTTAGTTTGCTTTAATATTTCATAAAACAAATCGTAAAAACGTCTTTCAGTTTTCAATCTTTTTCCAATGGAAAAGAAGGAAGAACGTAAGCTAACGATTTACCTTTAATCAACTCAGAATAATATCATATAGCACCTTTCTGGATTTGTCTCAGAACCTGATATGATTTTCTGAAGAAAAAAATATAGTATTCCATATTAAAATAAATTATTATTATTATTATGTTCAGTGTTGGGCAAAAATTTTATTTAAATAAAAATGTCGAATAAAGTGGGTTTCAAACCCACTTGGAAAAACTCCACTTTATTTGAAATTTTTATTTAAATGAAATTTTTGCCCAACTCTGATTATGTTCCACCAATCCGATCATCTTGAAACTTTTGTATATATTAAATAGGTAACAGAACATTGTTCTTGAATTTTTTGGATGTGGTCACTCGAAGGGTTGCTTGCATTCCCCACCCCCAAAAAACTAAATGCTTTTTTCTACCCTTAATAATTTGATCACAATTGTGAAAAAAATATGATATGAAGGAGGTAAGTTCGAGTATTTTCGATTTTTGTTTTATCTGAATATCTTAATTAACAACCTCACATGAAGGGATAGCGATTTAAAATTTTAGGGGTTATCTTTCAACCTAAAACCATTGTTTTCCACTTAATATCAATAAAAATTGTGGGCGGGGCCGCTGGACCATTCGTAGTCTGCTAGACCCAAATTTATCAAAATGAACTCATCAATTTGTCAAGTGGTTCCAATAGTTTGATCATCCACTGTACTTTCTTGCACAGAAGCATAAAACTATGTGTGTTTCCAGGTAAATTGTCTCCCATTCCAATTCTAACCCAACGTAAGTACAATAGAACGATTCGACTGTAACATCTGTGTAGACAATGTACGTCAGTACACACAAAAGCCAAGTTCTTGTAGATTTCGAAGGCGTGAAACAATCGGTGGCATATGAAGATATACGAAGCATCAACAGGAGCAATTTCATTAAAAAATAGACTGAACCCGCGCCCAGGATCTTCGCTTAACGAATCCAATAATTTTTCGCTCGCCTCACAGCAAATTCTGTAGACGTCGGAGAGCAGGCGTCTCGAAGGGCTCGCAAGAGAAGGACTTCCGCAATAAAAAATCGCTAAGACCCCGGGTGTGCTTTCTCGCAGTATCCTCGGAGAAAGAGAGCAGTTACATTTAATTTCCGCTAATATTTCAATTCTCGTAAGAGGTATATAACGTGGCCGTTTAAGGGATTAAACTGGAGCGGCCGCGACAGAGAAGAGGAGAGAAGAGCGGAGACGAGGAATCCTGCCGGAGCCTCCGCGCAGATTAAAGAGTCCCAGGACCGGTCAAACGTTTAAGATATATCGCACCCGTGGACTCTCTTCTCTCGAGAGAGAGAGAGGGAAAAGGAGGGAAAGGGGGCTTGGACCTATGAAATACAGGTGTAATAATTGTCTGTAGCCGGAGATTGGTTTAGACGTTACAACGGCCGAGCGATAGGGAGCCAGCTGTTTCCTATTGTGCAGCTAATTACATCGGGGATCCGGGGACCGGGCATGGCTGCGCCGAAATTAACTAATCTGCCGATGAAAGAACCGACGGCTGACTAAACGGTCCAGCGCATAAACTCGCCTCGTTTGCGGGGAACACGTTTGATAACCGGCCTCCTCTCCACGAGATATGTACATAGAGAAGGCACACACAGTTAGGCGCACGCCCCCATGGAAATTCGATTGCGAAACGAGCAACGGGATCTCGGATTCCGAACCGGGGGTCTCAAACAATCGAGAAAAAAGAACGAATAGCAAATTCGGCCCGTCGCGTAATCAAACTAACGATCGAGGCTCAAGGGTCGACGCGAATCTCCCGGGGCAAAAATCCTACGTGTTTGAGCCGTTGAAACTTCGCGACGAAAAAGAATGCCCGAGCGAGATCGAATTACGCTTTTTTCGAAGAGCGAATTCTCTACTGTAATCTCTCTATGCTAATTTTTTGACTGGTACGCTTTTACGATAGAACAATTACTTAACGCGCAGCTTTTGTTGCTTTCTTTTAATGAATCTCTGGATTCGAATGTCTGCGAGAGAGTTGACCAACTGTTTTAGCAATTCGATTTGTGATTTTCCATCCCAGATTTATCATGATTTGAATAACCCCCAATTGACACGTCGCACAGTGATCGGTTCCTCGATTCTAGGTGGACAAAATTCAAATTTAGTAATATAGCTTTATTTCTCAGAAATCATGACAAGTGTATAAAAACAACATGAACTTTAACGATTTATATAATTTCTTTATAATGGACAAATAAAACAATTAATTGTAACATTTGTGAAAATAACATAAATTAAATATTTTATAGTTTTTGTTTAAATACGTGAATACACAATACACAAAATGAAAAGAATTAATCTTAACTTATATTTAAAAATTAGATGAAGTTGTACGAAAATATAATACAAAATTACAAAATTATAATAAGGAATGTGCATGACAAAGGTGCATATCCTAAATTATTATAAATTATAATTGTCATATGTAAATCTCGTACCTGTTTTAAGGTGATTTAAGTAAACTTTTTGCCTCTGCTGCTAATTCTTTAGAACATTTTTTAGTAATTTTCCTCTTACTACTTATAAGTGGATAGGACGTTAGAAGTAACATATGAAATATGTCTTCTACATTTTTTTTCTATTTTCTTCTAAAAAGCGGTCGATAGTGCGATGGCATTTCTGCCATTTTTCTTGGACTCTTTTGCAAAAACTTGTAATGTTTGTATGCAAAATATTTTTTGCTGAATCATTAATAGCTTCGATGTTAAAAAAGTTTAGAATCAGCCCTATTATTGCATCAACTTTGTATTTGGTATCTTTATAACTTGTTGAATACCAGGTTTCAAACATCAATCTTCGTGGCATACTCCATGTCTTTTCTAAAAAATGATATAAATGACTAACGGGCCAAAACGGGCAAGCGATATTTAGTATCATTATTTTGAAATAAGTATTCTTCAAAACTATCAAAGAACGAAGTCCGACCGAGTCCGGGGAAAGAAGTTATACAATCTGACCTCTTCTTAAATAATATTATTAGTTAACCTGTTGTATATGATATACACGGCAAAATAAAGTTATACCGATATGTAAAAATTAAATACTTACCATCGCTCACACGTTCCATTTCTTAGATAATAATTTAAACAACAAACAAACAAGTTATACGATGGAGAAGAATTAGCTTATTTATAGTATTTCGCAAAGACAAAACTTTAACGCCGTATTACGTCGTAATAACCACGTGCAATCGAAATATTAGGTTATATATCGAATAAATAAATGTTCGTAAACAATATAGAATGGCAGCGAAGATATCTGAAGTTAATCAAATTTACCATTTTGTCCGCCTAGAATCAAGGAATCGATCACTGTGCGTCGCAATTGTTTCCGTAAGTTTCCATTTTATGGAAAAATGCTTTCGGACAGAGTTGAATTATTCCAACATGATCGTTGCCATCATCACACGCATGTGACGTCCACGATCTAGTGGTTTATATGAAACTAATCCAATTAATTTGATATATCATAGAACATTCGACGATGATGGAGAATTTTTCTCGTATTTTTCAGAAATGAAGTTTCCTTTTGTTGTCCACGAAAATAAGCGCTCCGCTTGTACGGAAGATATTTGATTTTTGTTTCCCGAATAAAGTTGCCACAATTTTCTGTTATTTCGCGGGAGTAGAGGCATTCGGTGGTTGGAGCTCGGTTATCGATAAGGCGTAAAGAGATCCGCTTCGCGTGTAGTATTTAAGCCCGAAGAAAGGGGACAAGAGGTAGAAGGAATAAAAGAAAGAAAGTAGAAAAAGAGAGGGTAAGAGACAGAGACTGTTCGGTTTACGAGGGGCGCGCGTTAAACGAGTGGCACGATTCACGGGATAATAAAGGCGAACCGACCTCCAAATTTTTACGGCATAACGGCCCCGCCATTGTGCTGCGCGCGTCCTTCGAACTCTTCCTTGTTTCCTCGTTTTCTACTTTCTCTTCCCGTTCGCTTCTTTTTTCCACCACCCCCGTCGGAAAATTACGTCCGCTTCTCGACGGTGACCGAAAAAACGGAAGAGAAAACGAAAAACCACGGCGGGAGGAGTCTCTGGCAGAGAGAGAAAGAAAGAGGAGAGAGCAGAGCAGAGGAGAGGAGAGTGGAAGGGAGTGGAAGGAATAAAAGGAAAACAGAAAGAAAGAGTAAATTGCGCGCATTAATGTCGTCCGCCCCGTCCGGCGCCCGCCCGCTGCGCGATTCTCGCAGTCAAGAGTCTACCCCTAATGAAATTCACGAGCGTTTTGAAACGGGGAAGCTTTATTAAACCAGGATTAAATAGCTGGAATTATTCAAAAGCTCAATTATCAGCTTATTGTCGGTCTAGCTGGCACTACTGGCTAAACGCGTGAGAAGGGCACAGATGGTGCGCGACCGTCATCCTCATCCTCCTCGCCCTTCGTCCCAGCATCGCTATACTCTCTCTCTTTCTCCCTCCCTCTCTCTCTCTCTCTCTCTCTCTCTTTGTCTTTCGTAGGCTAGAAATAAAGGATTTTTAGTAGCCAGACTACAAACTAGAGATATATCAGCCTCCGGGATACGCGCGACGGTGTAGCCTGCTTTACAGAGAGCTCCGCTTTAATCCGCTCCAGCTGGTCAGCCGTATTCTCGCACAAACGGCCCGTCCGACCATCGACCAAGAATCGAATCGACCCTCAAACGTTCCCGCCTTCTTTTTCCTTAACGGCGAACACGCCCGCGAAACTCCGAACACGTGAACCCTCCCGATTCGCGATTAATCGCGGCTGCACACAGGGACTCGATTAATGAGTTCCTCGAGCGTTCATTTTGCAGGACCTGTTTAGGAATTTTTGTAAAGATATCGGACGACTGATCTGCACTGTGGTTTAGTATACATATTTCGTATTGTTTGGGCCATACAATCGAATTTTTTCAAGTGAAAATACTCAAAATTATAAGAATTATAGTTGTAGAATGACGGCATAATGAATATCGATTTTTGATTTTTAGACTTTTTCTTCGCACTTGGCATAATAAAAAAAGTTAGTGGGGATCTTCGAATTTTTAATAAAACAAGCGTAGAATCGTACCGGCTTTGGAACGATCCGGCGAATGCACGGGGCAAGTAGTAAACGTTGGTTTACGGTCAGACTCGAGACGCTGCGAGCGGGGCTTTGGCAAACTTGTCGCAGCCGGGAAGCAATAAATGGTTGATCGCAGCCAGATTTCAGTCACTTCGGCCAACAATAACGCGGCCGACCCTCGGTCGTCCCTATCCACGAGCGGTTAACGAGTAATTAGATTATAAAGTGCGCGTTCGAGCCTCGGCCGAGCCACGGCCGCAGGCTGGGAAAACAATTACGGATCAAAAGTGATACGATCGATACGAGAACGAACTGCGCAGTGTGTCCCTGCAACAACCGATGGTAAACAAACAAATTCGTATTTTATCAGTACCGTCCGTAAATATACTGGGGCGCTGTCACCGTGGCAAAGATACGTTTTGCAAAATTGAAACGAGAACCGTGCCTCGAACGGGACTTTTGCCAAGAAATGGGAATAGGTGACCTGCGTTTTCGAAAATTGAAAAACAAAATAATAAATCGGCGATATTACTTTTCGTTAACATGATCCACGCAACTCCATTTTCAGTCCCGAGCTCCTGTTCTTGTGCAAAATGTGCACAAATTCTGAAGTACTTACTGATAACTCTAACTCAATATGCAGGTGGTGTTTCAGCCAAATGTTTAAACCTTCTTGCAATAAGAAGAGTATTCGTCAGGAGATTTCCGATAGTTAAAATTGCGTAAATTCAGCGATCTGATTTTAACTCTTTGCAGTCGGAGCCATTTTAACGCGAAAATTAAACATTTCTTCCGACCTAGAATAATTCCATTCTATACGATTTCTTCCATTTTATAGATATAAGACAAAGAATAATATTAAGGACTTTCTAGGAGAATAACCGAGTTTCTGTTGCTCTAAAAGAAATAGGTTATAATTGACATATGGTTTATATACAATATTTACAAATATACAAAATGATTTATTAATTACCTAAAAGAAAGAGAAACGACAATTAAAGTCTATTCTCCTCAATTCCTCCTAGGTCTATTATTTTATTTTATTTTATTTTATTTGTCACTTTAGTCTTTTCACACGTGTTCACTTACGTCATCTCTCTATGTTTTGATTGCACTCGTGGAGGATCGATACATATCGATTAGAGGGCGCGCTGAGCTAATGAAGCGCGGCTGATTTGATTTAAAGAAAGCATCCTTTCTTTACATAGATACGAAATTGATATACGTATCTCATACAATACTTAAATGTTTAGTAATTGGTTAGATACTAGATAAGTAGAGTGCTAAGGGTTAATAAAGCTGCCTGCTTCCGTTCCCAGCAATGAAATATCTAAAATAACAACCGTGCAAACAAGGGGTAGCGCAGTGCCGAAACAGGCGAGCGATCGGCGTGAATCTGGGCCCAGCGAAAGCCCGTGTCTCGCTGGCAGAGCGAGTCTGAGACGCGCAAACATTGAATAAAGTATGTACGAAGTCCCCGAGAAGTTCCGACCCTAAAAAGCAGGCTGGATGTTCGTCGAATAAACACGAGTTTCCATCCGTCATCTATTATTTGAGGCAGTTGCCGCGCGTCCCCTGTTCCGAGTGCAAATAGAATTCCTTCGGCACGATTTCTTTGAGGCGAATTCTTCGAGTGCCACGGGGAGACACGTTCCGTGCATTTTTCCCCGAGAAGAATCGCGCGCCGCGACCAAAAACAGTCGGAATAAAATATAAAGGACCCTAGAGATGAGTGGGAGGACAAGAAAAAAGAGAGTGGGGGAGCGGGGATCTCTTTTTTACGAGCGCGTTTCGAATCGATTCGGACATAGTCAGCGGGTACAAACGGGTACAACGGCTGCGAATGGAGTGACTTTTGGTCAGGCGAACGGTCACGGGACATCGATATTGAAGTGCAAATTCCGTAAACCGAGTCCGAACGGAGCCACGCGCATTTAACTTTGCACCTGCGACGATCGTATAACGCGGCCGACCGGTGTTTACAATGCACGTGTCGCATGGACCCGTGCTACCCGTGCTACCACCCGCCGCTACCCGTACTGCCCAATCCCACCAAGGCATTGTGACGCGCGAGCGATAACCGTAATAATCGAAGTGCTCGCGATCTACCCGACTCGACCGGCTAAACCGGCCGCGTTATCGCGCCAAAATTCCCATCGAACTGATCCACCAACGAAAAATGCTCCACTGTCCTATCAGAGCGAGCTATGCAGACCCCGGGCTCGAGATTTTTAGCAATTATTCCGAGAGAATGGTGTACAGCACGCCTGTGGAAAGAAGACAACCTGCTGGCATGCGATTTGGATTGCCAACAGCGAAATAAGTTAATCTACCTGGACACAATCGTACAATTAGGACAGCCGTATGTTTTCCGTTAGTTCAGTAGGTTACAACTGCTAATTAGAGTCTGAAAGATTTCCTAATTTTGGACCATACGAGTCGGATTGTTTTCAAAAAGTTAGAACGATTAGTTTACCGCACGACGTGGACAAGAAATTTTGAAAAAATTGCTACTAATCGGAATTGCAGCAAAAATACTAAAAGTTATTTTTCATAAGTTTTTCGGCGGACTTTGAGGAATATTTCAAAACTGGTTACAGAATTCCCAAGCACTATTGTCTGGTTTCTGGAATCTAGAGACAGCTAGAGAAAAATATCATACAGTCTACGTCATCGAGAGATTATCGTAACAAATGCAACATGCAAGCAGACAATCCATCGTCGTCCTCGAAGGGTCAATTAGCGATGCGTCGAAACCGATCGGCGAATGAAGAACTTTCCGATCGTTTTTTCGCGTTCACGTCGCAGTTTTCGCGAGATTTCCGAGACGGGAAATGACGCGTCATCCCGTCAAGCGTCGACGCTGTTAACAGAGGCGTTTAAACCGTGCCACTGGTACGGAATGTAAATTAATTAATTGAAAGCGGCCGCGACATGAAACGACGCAACGCTCGCCGGCTCGACCCGACCCGAGTCGACCCGACCCGACCCCAGCTCGACGGAGAAGAGTGCGTTTATCAAACAATTTTCCGTTTGCCCTGTCGTCGGCCGGAACAACGGGACGTGACCACAATTAATTAAATTTAATGACCGAGTGACAATGGCTTTATTAATTAGTAAAATTAACCGCGTAACGCGGCGACACGCGCGTCACTGGCTGCCCGCCGGATGCCGCTGCCCCCGGGACACTCGACTTTATTAATGCAATTTCCTGTTAATCCGATTTTCCTTGCTCGTTACGATTCACTTTCTGATTGGGCCCGGCCGCCTGAGCCGAATAACACACCGCCGCCCGCGTCGTTTGTGACGCTCCGATCGCTCCAATTAATTATCCATCGGTGTTGTCGATCGACGTCGCTGCACTCCGCGCCTCGACGATACTCTGTTTAACACGTTTACACATACACACACACTTTTCTTGTGTAATATACCGCCTTTTCTAAACGTTTCCTTGCTGCGAAATTAGTTGAAGAGACAGTGCTTAGAACGATCCTCTTCTGGCTGCTGCTAATTTTATTTTTTCAACCGAGAAAAAAATATATAGTGCTTGTTGTCGATATGTAACCATTGGGGAATGCGTAGGCGTATAATAAAGTAGCTGTACCCGCGAGTTTGTCCACGTGCAATAACAAATCCAAAAGTTATAAGCAGGGCCGTTCCTACCAGGCGTGCAGTGCGTGCCCGCACGCAGGCGGCCGACTGCGGTCGAAAATAGAACAGCGCAACGCAAAAATTGAATCAGAATTTCCAGTGCCAAGGAAACGAACCAAAAAAAGACTTTTCAATTACGAAGAACAAGATGATCAAATAGTCGATGCAACACTCAAATTCAAAGTTGATTTCTATTTTTCTATATTGGATACAGCAAAAGAAGCGCTCTCAGAAATGATTCGACCAACTGCAGAAATGCAGCGACATCTTTTCTTTTTTGAATAACTTGTTCGATTTGAACGACGATGCAATTAAGAAGCATTATTGCTCTGATTTAGATGTTGCATTGCAAGTGAATGATGGAATACCAACTTCAAAAGATATACAGTAGCGGACAAAAGTTTAAGACCGCTCTAAAGAAGACGATAACTTTTTTAATATTGTACTATACAATTTGATCTTTTTTGGGAAGCTAGAGTAATTAGTTTACTAAAGGATGTGAAAAGAAATTTTTTCAAAAATTGCAATTGATCGGAATTGTTGAAAAAATACTAAAAGTTGAATTTTTAACTTCTTTAGGTGGGCCTATATTGAAAATTTAAAAAATACGTTTTGTAGATCTGTGTCAATTAAATTTCGTCAAAATCGGTCGACGTTGCAAGGAGCTACAAACGTTTAAAGATGGTAAAAATTGCAGATTTTCACGATTTTCGGAATAATTTATTTCCGATGGAATAGAGCTATATACTGGATGTTCATCGTTTAAGGCATTATTTAATTCTGAGGTTTATAAATGTACGGATATATTGGAAAAAATTGTTTGTAACGATTTGGTTCACTTGTTTCCTAATTTGACGTTGCCAGTGACAGTTGCAAGTGGAGAAAGATCATTTTCAAAACTAAAAATTGTACAAAATTATTTAGTCAACTATGACACAGCAGCGGTTATATGATTTAGCTCTTTTATCAGTAGAGGACGACATATGTGAGAAAATTGATTATGCCAAAGTCATAGACGAGTTTGCTGCGAAAAAAGCTCGTAAAGCGCCTCTCTAAAATGTTATATTAAGAATTGCGAATACGATATTTATAAAATGCGTTAATACAACAAATTCATTGTATTCAGAATTTCTCATTATAAACTTGAATAAAGCACTTATGTATACTGGTTTAAATATTTTTTCCCATTGTCAAGGTGAGGGTGGGGGGCGGCGAAAAATTGCTCAGCACGCAGGCGGCTGTACGCCTAGGAACGGCCCTGGTTATAAGCAGAAACGTGCCTAAAAGAGGGCGAAAAAGTCGTATTTGGTCAGTAATGACATCACAACTTTTAAACGAATGCACTTTTTCGAATGTGATTTCTCCTAAACCTTCCCGAAGAAGGTTGTGCTGGGTCTAATGGCTCAAACCTCCAGCGTTCAGCCGTTCTCAGTCGATGCCGTCACAAACAGACAGACAGGCACGATTTCATAGTATATAATAATAATTATAAACTTCCCTCGTCTCCTAAGAAGTAATGGACCACAAAGAAGGTCTAACCACAGAAACCATGAAATAAATCAGAGATTTGAGGCTTTCACGGCCCGGCATCATACAGTTATTTCTGTTGAGGTGTTCGGGTGTAAGCCGTGTCCTAAAGGAAGAGATTTCCCAACGTTCCGCAAGCATTGCAGCTAGCTTCATCAGGGGGTCGGAAGACACACTGATACTGGTGTGTGCCTGATTTGTGCTCCACTTATATAGTGGAGGTTGCTCATGTTCTGGTTCAGTGAGCACCAATCAAAGTAGACTTTTAATTGGCCGGCCGAACAATTAAAAAACTGGCTACATTCAATCAGCTGTGGCCGAACAATTAAAAAATGTAGCTACATTCAATCAGCTGTGGCTGAACACCAGATAACAACAGGACAACCATACTTTTCAATGAAGCCAAAGTTCTAGCCAGAACTAAGGGATATTTTCTCAGAAAACACCGGGAATCATTGGAAATTAAGAAACACCCTAATAACATCAACAGGGATGCAGGTTACAACCTGAGTCCAATATGGCACACACTCCTCCCAGTTTTTTAATTGTTCGGCCGGCCAATTAAAAGTCTACTTTGATTGGTGCTCACTGAACCAGAACATGAGCAACCTCCACTATATAAGTGGAGCACAAATCAGCACACACCAGTATCAGTGTGTCTTCCGACCCCCTGATGAAGCTAGCTGCAATGCTTGCGAAACGTTGGGAAATCTCTTCCTTTAGGACACGGCTTACACCCGAAAACCTCAACAGAAATAATTGCATGAAATAAATCATTGCGCTAAATTTTACCACCGATACGCAAAGCGTGCGAGTGAAATTTAAATAGATCACCTTCCCCAGTTTCCTTTCTCTAAAATTTTCGAACTGCTGAGAGCTCGCATTAGCTGCGAAACGAAAACCAATCTCCCGCGAATTCCTCGATTGAAAAGTCGAACAGAAACGGCTGAACTCCTCGCGTGTTATCGCAGAGTACCACAGGCAGATAATACTCGAAGCTACGCCCTTTAGAATAATCCCCGGTAGACCGTGTCCGATTTATATTCGCAAAGTTACGACAGCTCAAGCATCGACGATTTTTCGCGCCAGTAAAGTTCTGCACAAACGCGAGTCCTCTAAATTACAAATTCCCCGACAATTTTCAACTCGTCGCAGTCGAAAACAGTTTGCTGGATGTCGAAAAACGGCGCAAGCTCGAGAGACGGGGGAAGAGGAGGAGGAGGAGAGTACAATCGGTCGATTCACGGGGGCGAGAAGGAACGTGCGCTCGAGTTATGGTTTCGGCGACGAAATATTCGCGAGCCAACGCAACGCGGCGCGGAGGCACGCACCGTACGAAACTTTCTTATATTCCGCGCTCGTGCCGTTTTAGATATACCCGGGCAGCAGCCCCGCAGCTTGTCGCCTCCCGTATATTTCCGTGTTTTATTCATGAAATACCCAGCTGTCTGTCGTATCGCCACGGATAAGGTGCGGCGAATGCAGACAAGACGTGTATCGTCGCGAGAACGTGCCGTCCCACAATTGGAAACCGGCGGAAATGACGGAAGAATCTTCGAAGACCAAGCGCCGAACTATTTCCGATCCTCGTCCAGGATTCACTGACAGCCCGTGAGACCGGAACAAGCATAATTCGCATAAACAAAGTCACGTATTCTGAGCCGGACTAAAATTAAAGCGTCTGAACTATCAATTTCGAATTAAACGAGTCGGCGATTCTACAGTACGTTCTCAGAACTTTTATAGATACACACAGGAAAGATTAATTCAGGGAGCGAGATACCTCGCGAAAATACTCGATCGAGAATATCCACGGTTTAGGGGTGCTTCGTTTTCGAGGGGAAACGGTCATCCGCGAGCAGACGATCGACCAGCTTCAGAAACAGTGGACCGGACGGCCGATTTAGCAGTTCGTTAAGATTTTAGTACTACAATTTGGAAGCTTAAGAGTATAACAATGTAGGTCGTTGGATTCGTTTTGACATCAGCTGCAATATTATAGAGTCAAAAATATATATTGATTTTTAAAAATTAAAGGCGATCTTGATTTTTTAAAGAATAAACATTTATTATTAATTAACCACTGCCGTGTCTATGGTTCGTTAGCATAAAATAATGCGTCGGTATATTAACGCTATTGAACACGTTTGCTTGCAGCATTTATTTCACTGCTCATTTTCATTGGTAAAGTGCAACGTATCTCCTTCTTCGAAGTATTACAAAAATTTAGACTGAGAATATCACGAAATCTCCGAATATTGTGCTGTGTACTACGACTAAGATTTCGAGATTCGAAGAGACCAGCTTTCGAAAAATTCTCTGTTCCCTATAAAAGAAAGATCGCTAATTAATCGCGACTGGTGGATCGCAGTTTCGCGACCGTAAACAGGGCCAAGGTGTGCTTTAGAGCTCCGTAACCAACAGCCCCGGCTCTCGCAGACAAAGTTTGCTACCGCGAGCTTTGCAAGCCTCTCGCTCTCTCGCTCTCTCAACAAGATCCAAGCACTGAAGGGAGAAGCGGCGGAGGGTGCGCAGCCCGAAACTAGAAAGCGGCTTTAGAATTTAATGCGTGAGAGGTTTCGGGCGCGATGGTATTCGAACGTATCCCGTCTGGTTTTGTCGCTGTGCTTGTTCTTCGATGTGCGAGAGAAAGAGAGAGAGAGAAAGGAAACGAGCGAGTGAGAAAGAGAGAGTGAGGTAGGCTGGAGAAAGCTGGAAGAGAGTCGGGAATAAGTATGCGGAGAACCGAAAGCCCGGGGTTTCCGCGGCGGTCTCGCCGCGCCGGTATGAATATTTAAACGGATGTAAATTGCGAATTAACTATTGATAAAAACAAACCAGAGGGTCCGCGTTAAGCCTGCCCCGTAAATCACACCCTTTACGAGAGACGGGAGGGGGCGAGCAACGGGGAATTTCCAAGCTTTTTGAGCGGCGACAACGAACACCCGAAATCGTGAACCCTTCTCCCGTTTCATTTTTTACCGGGCGAGCCACGAAAAAGAGCGACGGCAGCCGCTTTACGATCCCGTGAAACTTTCAGCTCGACAAGCCAGTTGTCGCCCTCGTAAAAGCGCGTTAATCAAACGCCAGGACCCACCCATTATTATCCTGTCCTATTATTTTTCTTCGTAACACGTCCCCGGGCAAGCAGGTTCCTATGTAGTCTCCTCGGAGGATTCTGGACTCCCTTGCGAAGCTTGGTACACCAAACAGGACGCGAAGCACAGGAAGCATCGATCGTTGATCGCGTCTTCCTGCAGTCGCACAGCAAACGCATGCGCTTCGGTTCCGAATTGCCGACGTCGATTCAATTTATCCATCTTAACCCATTTTACTGAGATGCTGCCAAATAGGCAATTTGCCTCGGCCAAATAGGCAGCGCCCAGCTCCAATCGCGAGGAATTATTTAGGAACAAATTGATGATGAGCAAATTCTTCAGTAAGTGTCTCAAGTTGACCACTGCTTGGTGAAAGTAAGGCAAATTGTTCATAGACGAATGTTATTACTGTTAATGTTAAGAATCAACTTTACCAACAAATTTGCGGCAAGTTTCAGAGGTGTAGATTCACCCCTACGACGGTTGACAATTTAAATCCTCAGCCACAGACATTAAAAAATAGATAAACTTTTACAAATTTTACTTTAATCTGTACAATGGCTTAAGAAATAGACGTATCTGAAACATCTTTGTGCTGCGACTCGAACAATTCCTCGGCGATAAACATTAATTTCCAAGCCTGGCCCACGAAAAGAAAGGAATGCACCGGTGCAGCCGCGAAATTCGTAGCGCCCATCGCGGAACGTAAACAACGGCAGAGCATGGGTAAAGCGGTGCAATAAAATTCGCCGCATTATGAAAATTCCCGCGGCTGTCGTCCGCGGGTAAGCGGGTGAAAAACAACGCCGCGCGTTCCTAAACAACCCCAGAGCGTGTAAATCCGGGCGATATCGTCCGCGATGAACAGACCGAGAACAGGGAAAAATAGAGAAAGAGGACGAGGAATATTTTTTAAAGAGAGCTGGAGAGAGTGGCAGATATCCAGCCCTCTGTTGCAGGCGTGGGTTAGTGAGCTCCTGCGATAAAGACGTCGAGTCATGACCGAGACATTGTTCAGAAGGAAAACGTCTCAAGAGAGTAATGGCGGCGACCAAAGACATCTACGTGTGATCTACGTTTTCGTGGACCTTAAGGCCCGCTACACACATCCGTTTTTCTAACGTGCGGCGACCGGAATTGCGGTCTGAAATACTATGGGTTCAATTAGGCGCTGTACATTTGTTTGGAGCGTAGTAGTTACTGCGCCGCACGTTATAAAAACAGCATATGCGATCGTCAGTTCAATATGGCATATTAGTTGATGTACACTGCCGCACGGTCGCCGCACGTTAGAAAAACGGATGTGTGCAGCGGGCCTTAAAGCTCAGACACTCGCGAGAGGATGCCTCTTCCGCTAACTGCACGATAGCAGCCTATTCGAAACACATCTTGTAGCTGTGTGGATTCTTATCCTGTTTCGATTTGTCCCTGCTTTGTGCTCGATGTATGAAAAGTTTGTATTCCAACGGAGAACTGCAGTGAGTGTAGTATTCATACACCTTTTGAAAACGAAGAACTTCTTTGAAATTCGACCGAACGAGATTTTTGAAATGTTAGAAAAATTAGTTGACAACGTGTAAATAATGTTCTGTTAACTGTTTGAAGTCAGGGCTATTTTAACTCGAAAATTAAACATTTCTTCCGATCTAGAATAATTCAATTGTATATGATTTTTTTGATTTTATAGATATGAAATTGATATAATACCTCGCGCGATACTTAAATGTGTAGTAATTGATTAGATACCAACATATAATATTTAATAGTGTGAACTATATTGTACATAATGGTACGACAATTTCTAATGGCGACTCTGAGTCACCACTCGAGCGCTAAAGGTTGAATTGTTATTGGTTGGAATTGCATTGTCACAATTTTTAACTGTGCCTGTAATGAAAGTTGAAAAGGTGCCTTTTGTAGACCTACACTGCCGCTCAGAAGTATGTGGACACTTACCACGTTCATGAAATTTGTGATATATAATGTATATTTTTATTATCAAACAATATTTGTTGCTGAAGTCTATTATGAATATGTATGTAATGTATTCTAACAGTACCAAAATAAACAATGTAGTTATTGAATTTTCTTAAATAAATAAAAGAAAAACTATGGGATCACATAGATAGATAAGTCCGAAAACGATGTCCCAAGTCTGAAAAACATTTGTGGGAAATATTAGAATCTGAGTGGAACCTTATTGAAAGTGAAGTAATGAAAAAGTTAATAGCCAGAATGCCACGACTAGTAAACGCGGTCACAAAAGCACGCGGTGGATATGTAGACGAAAAGAAAATATAATTATTTTTTATCATTACCGGTGAGATATTTAATAAATTATTATTAAAATATGTTCTCCAATACTGTACGAACTGAAATACATACAAGATAATCAAATTTACCAAAGATATCATAACTTTTTTCAGGTAGTTATAAGAATTAAGGAAGTGTCCACATACTTTTGAGCGGCAGGGTAAGTATGTTGCCGATTAAAAATGGCAAAAATGGTAAGAAACTACGATTTAAACGAATCGCAGACCCGAAATTCAAAGATACTCGCATCTATAGCCAACGCTGTGTTGCCAAAAATTCTGATTCAAGCCGAAAGTCGCGGTCGAAGGGAGAAACGAGAAAGTTTCGCGGTCTGCACCGGGAAACGGAAGGAAACCGAGGAGGTGCACGAGGTCGAGAACGAACTAGAAACTCGCCGATGAGAGGGAAAGAGGAGAAAGGAGAACGGAGTCGGTAAGAAAAAAGGCGAAAGATGATAACGGAGGGAAAAAAGGGCTTGCTCACAGCATCTCGGGGTCGGATAAGTGTGCGGCGGCACGCGCGTCGTCGCAAACAATGGAGGAGGCGTGGGCGTGAGAGTCCGTGCGCCAAAACGGCAGAACGGTCCGCAGACGAGCGAGTCCAGGATCGAGGAGGATCGACGAGGTTCGACGAGAACCTCCGTGAGGGCGATAGAGAAGCGAGGACGAAGATTATAGGCACGTATTGGCGCATCGGCCCCCCCGGGCCCGGGTATAAATGTAATCCAGAAGCCGGACGTGACGCACATAACTAGAAACCGGCTCCATCGCCTTGTGCCAGCCCCTTCTTCAGCGAGGAACCCGCTCTTCTGCGTCCCCGAACCAAGTTCTGGCCGGTACCTGTACCGCAAGCTGCTCATTTAAAAGTTTCACTTGCATGGTTCACATTTCTCTTGGATTATAAGGGAAACTACGCAGGACTGAGATCTTAATTAACCTTTTCTTAAGGGGGTACACTGTATTCCAGGATAGCAAGGGTGCGGGATGCGCATTCTCATTTCTCGATAATGCAGAGATGGAGTTTTTCAGTAGTCCAATGCGCTAGATAAAAGATCAATCTAGACATTCTAGGCCCTCAAAAGTCCTATTTTTAAGTTTACGAGGCGTAATTTGCATTATTCGGAAGCATACACGTGCTGTACGTGTAGTTATTTTCATAAAGCTACGACAGAATAACACAAATTACACATCGTGAAAAAGCGAGCTAATAAAAACGTGATAAAATAGGACCTTCGAAGGCGATTGCGGCCTACACTGATCTTTTATCTTGCGCTTTTGACTACTGAAACACCCCATCTTTGTATTATCGAGAAAGAGGAAGGCGCATCCCGCGCCCTTGCAATCCTGAAAACGAGAGTCTACCCCCTTAAGGGTAGTAATTTCCAAGTGTTCTTCTCATGTTCCAAATATGAATTATGTTCAAGGTTGAAATATGTTTCTCGATCAAAAATTGAATAACAAGAATTTATGATTTTTTATTTGATCTTTTGGATCTACACGGCTGTGTTATAATATTTTTGCCAAATTATAATTGTTTTGCATTATTTTCAGACGCAATAAATGTTCTTTGTGAAAATGATCCGCATAAGGATCGAAACGTCGAGATACATGGTTAAATAATTGCACATTTGCTGTCTTTATGAATGATCGAACCTGCCGCCGAAATCATAAATTCATGTTATGAATTATGTTCTACGTACTCGCAGCTCTAGTGACATTGTCGAAATAGAAATTTTCGAGACTCGACGAGCCCCGATAAAGTCTCAATTCCTCGATCATCGACGTCTCATTTCGAACCGTTCGAAGTTCCCGGATGCTCCGCGAGTATACATAAAAATCCAACGGTCCAGCTAACGACTTCCCCGAGTCGTGAAATCGTTCTTCCCATGTTTGTTAGTGTCCCGCGGAACGGCAACGACATTTCCAATAAAGCAGCAGCGACGGAATTCCGTTTGCTCGAGTGGAGCGAGCAGCGTTTCAAAGTTTGGAGTGTCGGTGGCCGTGTATATCGGCAACCGATTCCGCATAAAACATGTACGGAATATCGTTCCGGGTGGTCCGGGCCGACCGGGGATCCATCCGGTCCGGATTTGCCGGTGAAATTGAAATAAGCTCCGACTACGTTCGCAGCGAGACTTCTACGTACATAGAAAAACCGATCCCCGCCCGGGTGGGCACGGCGGAGTGTTGTCGACACATTCTGCACGCTTTGGTCAACGTGATGTGACGTGGCGAATAGTGGTCCCGGATCGGGATTGACCAGTTCAGACTCTGTACCAGTACGCAAGATTTCGAAAATCTTTTTTTCTTGTCAAATCTACGTCTCAGCTATTTTGCACAGACTAAAGCTACATACGGGAATATAGTTGAATTGTATGATGTTTTCTTTTATTTAAGGATGTTCTGGAGGTATATAAAAACGCAACAAAATTTTTGAAAATTTGACAAGATATAATTCTTACTAAATTAATGCAATTACCGAAGTTTGGGTTCGATTCACTGCACCGTTTAACAATTATAGCAACTTAAAGTTTGCACATTTTAACACGTCTTCTTATGGAGAATTCATAAAATTCCACTTCAAACCCTATTTTAACCTTGAGAAAACGCAATTAGAAACTCCAGTTTTTTTATATGTAGTAAAAATTATGTGATTAATTATGTTCAAAATTTATTAGGATTCACTAAACAGTTACAGAGCAAAAAAATTATAAACTGTTACAAAACGTCAAATTTATCGTGTTGTCTCTCACTAGCATGGAAACGCGACAAGTGTAGACCACTAAATATAGCTACAGAGGGTACAGTATTCGCAAAAGTTTAATGCAAAATAAACTCATGAATGGCCACTATTGATACTCATTGCCACTATATTGATGGATTTCGAATTTCTTGTACTTTTGTCTCCCATTGTACCTCCAGAACATCCTTAAGCTTACCCAGGCCTCTAGATGGGGTCTATACAGCTGGACGCAATTTGCATTGTGTTACAAAATACAGTTTGAATGACATTAATGTCTAGCGTATCTGGTTACAAGCGCAGGTTGCATTCTTTCAAGAAGTAAAAATACGCAAACACGCCTGAATGTTGGGTCTAGCAAAAGACACATCGTCCCGAGGGGCAGAAAGAACACCATCCTACGTAAATCATCAGTTAGTCTAGTTCTATGTGCGCCGAATAAGCAGCATTGCCATACTCGCAGATGGTATAATCAACAATGCCTACACGGAAGCTATGTGATGTTGAATTAAGCCCTGAAATGCAAAAAATATATTTAAAAAACTTAAAAACCACGCTTATATTAAAATGCACTAAAAAGGAGAAAATAATTTTTTTAGGCATTATAGTGACTACAAATAAAAGCGTGGAGCGCTAAATTATATTGACGTGATCTTCGTGGACGCTTCACGCTTTTATTTATAGTCACTAACGTCTAAAAAAATTATTTTCTCCTTTTTAGTGCATTTTAATATAAGCGTGGTTTTTAAAAAGTTTATTTTATATATTCTTTTATTTTCTACTTTTTAGTCTTTTTCAAATGGAACGCAAGATATAGTAATACCGGTATGAAATAGTAAGATATTGTCCGAAATGGAACTGAATGAACGGAACACCTCGCTGACTGAGCTCCTTCGATGCGAAATGGGTCAGTGGAGTGGCAACGCGTAGTGGAGTAGGGAGCGCTGGCGCGCGGAGTGGGGATCGCTGAACGCGATGATGTATTACCGAGCGTCGCTCGACGAGGTGTGACGGTTAACATTAAAATTTTGTTTTCTCCTGAACACACAGTTCTTTTTAAAATTTGTTTTTTAATATTGCATTGTCATCCAGTTCTGAGCTATGTTTAAAGTTTCACGTCTCTAGCTCATCGGAAAGTGGTTTAAAATTCGATTACAAGATTTGACGCATATAACAACAACAACAACGACAACTCGGCAAGCTAATATAAGCGTGGTAATAATAAAAAGAGAACGTTAAGCCTTGTTCTACTGTACGCTTGTAGGGAGTAAGAAAATGTGAAAATTTCTCAGATATGTTCCAATCAGGACACGGCTTCAGCTTGATATGTTCGAAGGGGTTAATTTCGTCGAGATGGGGTTAAAGGCATGGGTCAGAGGATACGGTGACCGATCCAAAGATCGTAGGTATTCCAGGGTCCGGTCGATCGGGGATCGGGAACACGTAGGCGCTTAACGAGGGTGCTCGTGCGGAGAGAGCGAAAGGAGCTCCCGAAATACTACACGCTGGGCGCGATGGCGATATGAAGCCGCCGGATATATACATTTCGAATCGCGGTCGAGCATCGTACCCGCCTGTCTCCTATCGGTCCATTTCGAGTCCAAGACCCGGCGGGTCGTGGACAAAAGCCGAGGAACGTGATTCATCCCGAAACTTTCTTTGTTATTCGAAGCGAGAGTCATTCGTAGTTCCTTCCCTTGGCAACTACCAAGCATGTATCCCCATGACACAGGGTGACACAGGGTAACATCTGACACAACCACTTCGATTATTTTCGCTCATGGAAAACCGATGAAAAACGTTCTTTGTCGCGGACGATGCGACTTCGAAGGCCCTTCCAGGAGACGACACTTGATGTTTTCGTGTCCCAAGTTTTTCGCGAGGGCGTCGCCGAGCCCTGAATAAACGCGGATCGACAAGACGGTGTTTTTGCAATCGAGCGTAGCCGAGCGGAAACGGGCTGGCAGCGGATCGGTTCGTAAGTCGAGCACATGATTGCGATTTAATGGAACGATCGATGTTTATTATGCGACGCGTACGTGTTGTCGCTCGCGCGAATCTGCTCGGGTTGGGTCTGGTCGGGTCGGCCCGCGTACCTATCTCGTCGACCCTGTAAAAGCAACGGGTTATGAAGCAATAACTCGGCTTGGTATGTCGGCCCGCGACACCCAGCCAAGGCAAACACGCGGTTCACGGCTCGCCTACACTTCCGTAAACTACCCGCTCCTCTCTATCCCGTGTGCTCTCTTTCGCTCTAATCGCGGCGCGCCAACCGTTTCCGATGTCTTCCCGACGCGGTTTAACTGTGCACCCCGGGAATTATACAAATAGTACATAGGAATCTTCCGGGACCAGTGTTCCGTGCGGCAGATCAGAACAATTTTACCGATTCCCGTATCCTGGTCTCTCTGCGGGCCAACAACGGAGCACCCGAACATTCCTTATCGCGTTTGCACAGATTTCGTCCGATGCTCCTGTCTACTTCCAGTAACATTAATTTAACAATTTACTCGCCGACGGTTATCTCGTAATTTTACAGTATTCAAACTTTGTTCAGAATAATTTAATCAGACCCCTCTAAATTTTTATCTTAATGCTTTTCTATAATTTTTGAAAGTCTATGGTCCATTTCAGTCGTAAGATAACAAGTCACCCTCGGTGACGTAATCTAATTATTTTCGTTTGGGATTGTTATACAGGGTGTGGCCGGACAGGTGGTACAACCGAGCAGAGGATGATACTATACAGGGTGTCCCAAAATTCGTGAACTTCCCGAAAGGGGGTGGTTCCTGAGACCATTTCAAGCGGCATTTTCCTTTGCAAAAATGTTATCCGCGGCTTTGTTTAGGAGTTATTAACGAAAGACACTGACCAATCAGAGCGCGACCTAGACGCGAGTTGGCACAATCGGCACGGCGCGCCAACTGTCTATTGGCCGACTGTGGCAACTCGCGTCTAGGTCGCGCTCGGGTTGGTCAGTGTCTTTCGTTAATAACTCCTAAACAAAGCCGCGGATAACATTTTTGCAAAGGAAAATGCCGCTTGAAATGGTCTCAGAAACCACCCCCTTTCGGGAAGTTCTCGAATTTTGGGACACCCTGTATGTAAACATAAGTCGAAAAAAAGCAATTGCAAATCAATTGCAAAATTTGTACCGAACAGACAAACAGACAAACAAGAAAGCGAGCTAATAAAAGCGTGGTAATAAACCGAAAAAAGGAATAACATTTTCTCGTTTGACGCTTCGTTCTCGAGAAAATCGAGTTTGAAGTTCCGCCAGGATCGCGTGCTTCAGTATATGCAGAAAGTAGAATTGGTTGATCATGGTCAGACGCGTCAGACGATTCCTATGCAATAGCTCGTGTATTCGCTGCATTTTCAAACTCGATTTTCTCGAAAACGAAGTGTCAAACAAAAAAATATTATTCCTTTTTTCGGCTTATTACCACGTTTTTATTAGCTCGCTTTCTTGTTTGTCTGTTTGTCTGTTCGGTACAAATTTTGCAATTGATTTTAAACTAACTTCCCGATGAGCTAGAGACTTGAAATTTTAAACATTGCTCAGAACTGGATGACAATGTAATATTTTTAAAATATTTTTTAAAAAAAGCCTATGCGTTCAGGAGATATAAATTATTAATAATTTGAACCTTTGCATCCCCCGCCGCGTGACGTAGTACGTCTTCGCGTTCAGCGTCCCCACTCTACTACGTGTTCCCACTCTGACTCATCCCCACTCCACTGACCCGCTTCGCACCGAAGGAGCTCAGTGTGCGTCAGTGTGCGTTCGAGCTCCGTGCGGTGTTTACAAAGTTACTACGTATTATTATAGTATAATGTTTGTTTACCAAGCGAAAGATCAGTTACACCGAAATTCTCCGTCGAACCTTTATCTTTTACATTTTACCATGGCGTTCTTTTTCGATATGACGCGTCGCAATACCGTCTGAAATTTACTACATGTTTCTGTTATAATCTCATCAAAATGTTCAAAATCGATTGTAAAATTTCACACATATAAGGCTAAAAATCAGAAAATAATTATTTAAATAAAAATAAATTTTTAAAAAATACCACGTTTTTAAAACGGACTAAAAAGTATAAAATAAAATTTTAAAAAACGCAACGTTCAAAAACGGACTAAAAAGTATAAAATAATTTTTTCTAGCCCCATACAGATTCCTAACCCCGTACAGATAGTCCTGAAAATTTGTGATTGTGAATTTTGAATAGCTATGAAAATACTTGTAAGATTTCAAACGAAAAACGTGGGGCGCATGCAATAGATAATTGATGCATGAACACCTAAATCACTAACAATTTTATTGCACTGCAAATGATATGAACTGTTTTGCGAGTTTCCTCAGGGAATCTGTATGGGGCTAGAAAAAATTATTTTATACTTTTTAGTCCGTTTTTAAACGTGGCGTTTTTTAAAATTTTATTTTATACTTTTTAGTCCGTTTTAAAAACGTGTGGTATTTTTAAAAAATTTATTTTTTTTACATATAGTATCACCCCCCGCTCGGTTGTACCACCCATCCGGTCGCGCACTGTATAAATCAAGATGTTTATGCTTCCTCTTAGTACAGCACAATTATCGTGTGTTCTCCACGCAACAGAGTTTCGATGCTTATATTAGCAAATATTATTATATGTCACCCGTCTCATTCTTGTTTTTCCATCCATTTTTCCAAAATTACGGGCACAGTTCCCTCGATGGGCTTAGCCTTGCCAAAATCGTTCGCGCGATTATTTACGATTTCGATGTATCAGATTCGAAAACCGGTCTCGCCGTTCGAATATTCGAAATTGGGACACGTGGGGTACGTGGTCCGCAGATGGGCGCAGAGAGCATGAACTTACGTCATATCCGCAAAAGAGAGCCGTGAAATCTTGCCAAATACACGTCCCCTTCTATCTTGCTCTCTGTCCCCTCTCGTCCTCGTCCACGCTGATACGGAAGAACGTCCAATATTCCGTCGTCCCGAGGAATTCCGGTATCCACTCTTCCAAAAGAAAATATGTCGATCCGGATCCATGTTGTATCCGGAAGCTATGATAATGATCGCGCGCGACACCGCGGGACGTTCGAATTCGAAATCTCCGCCCGAAAAATCCGGAACACCTCAATTCCAAAATCAACACAAAACTTATCGTTAACGTATTAATACTTTTATGCAACTTTCAGCGAGAAACGCGAGAGTTCCGAGTCGTGGAAAGAGAAATTGGTGAATCGAGAGTGGTGCGATGAAGTCCGTTGAACCGAGCGGCGATTAGGATCGCAGTTAGGAGTTCAGTGTCGCGGCAACGTTATCGACGCAACGGCAGCGATTTATTAACGCGTCGAGGCACCGGGCTGCGCCGGGAACAGCAACAACAACAGCACCGAGCAACGGCAACAACAACGAGAGAGCCCGGGCTATCTGATATCGAATTACAAGCGGCGAATTCGCTGAATCGCGAAGAAATTCGGCCATCGATAATCGAAGGGCGCCGCGACACGAGATATTGCATGCCCGGTGATATTTCATCGATAAATCGGAATAGGGAGGGGGAGGGGGAGAGTGTTGCGCGATATTGTACCGTGAACGTTTAGAGACCGGGGCGGAGTCGCGCGTAATCATTTTTATCCGGGGCGAATGCTCGACGAACGGACACACACACATACACACAGAGCGACCTGTCTGGCTCTGTTCATCTGTGTCCGTCTGTCCGTTTGTCGGTCGGCGTTCCTCGAGCTTTCCGGGCGCTTCGATCGATGAAAGTCTCCGGAGGATTTAGTCCGTTACTTTCGACGAGGACCATACCTACCCCGGGAAATAGAGTAGCCTAACCGGAACCCGGAGCCGACGCTTTCCCCCCGCTGAATTTTCTCGTCGGAGAACGGAATATTGGGTTCGAACCTTCCCTTATTTCCGAGCTTACAACACACGCCCTCGAGTAAGACGCTGTTCCATGGGAAATATGGTGCTCGCGCTTCTCGCTCACGACGAGCCAGCCACCTTTTCCACGCGAAACCTGTCGGGATTACCTGCTGCTCGGCGAATCTGCACCCTCTGACAATTATTTCTTACCTTACGCTCGCTATCCTCCTTTTTGTTTTCCCTGGCTGCTGTTCTTGGACTCTCTCACTCTTTGCGGCGCTTCTCGAGGACCAGGCGCGAGCTACAAACGTGTAACTCTCGTGGGAGATGGGGTCAATTAATCTGACGTGACAGTTGTGACCTTTTCCTTTAACGCTATAATTAACACTTTCCTTTAACGCTAATAATTAAATTAATAAGAGAAAATTCAATGTCCTTATTGAGCAAATAATCTGAAATAATGACAAAATACTATTAAAACGTTCTACGGTGCTTCCTCGTTCTGCTAGGCCCGTTGATGGAATAAATGGGCGTAAGTTTGGAACTGCTAGCATCATTTCTAGCTGGCGGGACAGAACCAGCAGTAATACGCTGCAATATTAAGCGGAGCTCCCGCTGGATCTCTGTCCGAGTAGGAAGGAGATGAAGAAGGGATGAAGAAGGGACGAAGGGGGATGGCTAAAACCTACGGGGGCAACGTGTATGCCAGACATGTGCGACCCGCACGACTTATATCTGTTACGGGCGAGTATCTTTCCGCGTGGATCGTAGACTAAACACCTTCGGAAGACGTAAAGTTATAAATATATAACTGACGGTGCAGTTCCTGGGCGGGGGGTGGATGGAAGCGTAACGAGATCGCGCGCGTAGCATCGAACCGCGTCACCTCTCAATCCCGTTCGCTTCTTCCTGAATAAATACCGGTCGAGTCGCGCCCGGCATAAATATTAAATATTCAATATTTAAACAATCCGGGCTCCGATCAAAACTCGGTTTTGATCCGTTTTAATTTCGCGATATTTAATGCCGTAGGGCTGCTCCCGGGAGAATAATCGATACTGGCAGTCCACAGATATGTCAACGGGGAAGTCTCTATCGAAAATTGACTCCCGCCGTGAGTTTCTTTCTCCTTCGGGTCGCTGTAGGAGCAATTTTCTTTGAGCAGGATCATTTCTAAAGGACCCAAGTGACTGTGAAACTGCCTCGACGGCCTAAGTTCAAGCTCGCGGAGTAATATCGACGGGGGTTGCTTTTCTCTCGCCCTCTTTATAGCAATTTTACTGTCTTCCGCGACGAGACTAAATTTCAGATAAATCCGAGCGAAAAATTGGACCCTATGGAGCCTGCAACCTAGGGAAAGATTTTCGTCAAATCCAGAAAATATCAACATTCAAATACACATTAACAATGAATGTACAAGCTGAACAAAGTTTCGAGAAAATGCGTGGCACGTTTTGTCTGTGAGTTCCATACAGTGAATGCTGTGTTCTTCAAACAGCTATAAGCAGGATCTTCTTAAGCTGGATTTTTCTTGCTCTTTACTTGCAAAGTATGTCTGCGGAAAATCTGGAAAAGAGAGGAATCTTCTCACGGTCCCAGAAGACCCCCAGAAGACCCCCTTAACGAAAAATGGAACGATAATTAATTAGAAGAATAGAAGATGCAACAGAGGAGGAAATCGAATGGAACCCGCACGTTAATTAGGCCCGGTCGCTTTTAGCATTAGGTGCTAGAACATTAGAGCAAACGAACGTCTGCTTAGCACGGCCACCGCCTCCCGTAGGATGATCCATCACCGAAGGTGCTGTGATTAGGCGACGGTCACGTCACGCCCGTAAACGTATAGACGAGCAGATACACGAGGGTACAGCGTGCGGATACACAGTCGATGTCGGACGGGGCGAGAACGTACCGAGGCAACATGTATGCCAGACATGTGCGACCTGCTCGACTTATATCTGTTACACGTGCGCATTCCCTCCGCACTAGCTCGGCTCGCGACGCGACGCGAATGTAACACGTAACAAATATGCGCATCATCTTTAATAAATACAGAGCCTTGCTCCCCCAGCCGAAACTATTGAATACTCGAAAGAAAATCCTCGGCTCTCTCACTCCCGTCACGTGGCGAATTTGATTAACCTTCGAACGGAAGAACGAGCACATCTCTTACTACGTATTTCTTTGTCTTCACTTCTCCAATGAAATTGCAACTTCCAACGAGAAAGTCCTCTCAAATCTTTAGCCTTAAGATCAATGCATCCCCGAGGAGAACTTCGAAAATCTTTCTCGTGACCCGGCGTGTCCTTTGTTAACCCTTTGCACTCGACTGTCCTCTCTAGGGACGTCGTAAATCTGCCGACTATCCCTCTCCGGCGGGGAAAAGGTTGATGGCAAAATGCTACTTCGAGACTTACAATCTTCATCTTTTACCAAGTAGTACTTAAATAATTATCTCCGCGAACGATCAATGAATGAAGCCTCTGTACGAAAATTGTTCCCAGCAGAGAAGGGAGAGACTAGTTTCATGCTCATGTCAACACTAGACTAAAAGCTTGTGATACCTTTGAAAAACCACAAGAGTTTCTTTTCTTTTGGATGTAGCTTTGTATCTTTAAATTAATAAGCTTTTATAGCTAATAAGGTGAAGTGCCCTATGCCTGGACAGCGTGTTTTTCTATTTTAAATTTTATCACTTTAAATAAACAAAAACAATTTCTTAAGGGTTTTAACATACAGTTCAGAGTTTGTAAAGTAATTTAAAATAAAAAAATCATTGTTTAGGTTAATATCTTAATTGTATTAACAAGAATAATTCAAACCTATAGTTGGACATATTAAATCCAATCTAAGCTAGTATCTGAACAGAAGTAAAGCCTATATCGGGACAAATTCAATTTACGAGTTGATCAAGCGAACATAACCTAAAACGTTGGTTGGTGGCGCTGTTGCGCATGACGAATAGAAGATGCTTTGGGTAATATGTAGTATTCTTATCATAGATTATAGTATTGTATTATTTAACCAAATATACATTTATTTTCATTTACTATTTTAATAAAACTTGTCATAATACAACTTTTAATGTTAGGTAGTAATACTGATAGATTTAAGATGTAAACATAAAGTATTATTAACGTCACAACCCGAATACATTTTCTACATACGTTATTCAAGCTAATAGAAGACTAATTATACGTACATGTAGTTAAATAATTTGCAAACAATGCGTTGATTTTATTCACAAACACGTGTCCGGCTTCGGGCGTAAGTACGTTGCGTATAAGCTTAGAGTGGGACAGCTACTGTCATCGCGTCCCAGTATGGAATACTTATATTTGAAAACAGTCCTAATCTTGGACATCTAATATTTGGATTAATAATTATTATTTACGTTAAGTTTGATTGCCAATTTATTTTAAAATATCAATATTAGTATGCGTGATAATTGTGTTTTGTCTGAAGGCTTAAATTATATCTTTTTTTCTAACAAAAGTTAAAACTATAAATGCACATGATTCGCATGTAAATAGACTATTTTGTATACTGTTTTCAGATGAACTTTGAATTCATTTTTAAATTTCAATTGATGTCTTAATGAAATAATATTCACACCTACTTGTAGCTAAGGCCTCAGAATATATAATATAATTATTTAATCTCTTAATTACTGATTTTACTATGAAAATTCAATTGTCCAGATTTAGGTATCACTTTTGGACTATCCAGACTTCACCTTATTGGGTTGGCAAGTAAGTCAGGTGAATAGTGAAAGTAAGTTAAGCTGAAATAGAGCCGAATTTTTTACTCCAGCAATGAACTTTAATGAATAAGATATTTTCCCTTTTGTTCGGTGATCTTTTACCAAAAAGAATAAATAAAAAAATATTTTACTGAAAAGTTCATCGCTTGAATAAAGAAATTCGGTTTTATTTTACCTTGAAAACCCGAAATTACTGTCTTGTCAACCGAATAGTTCTTTTAGAAAAAAAAAATGTTCAAACCTATTGGTTGATTTTCGAGAACCCCCCTTAAGAACGAGAAACAAATAATCGAGCGCAAAGACCATGGCTGATTAGCTACCGGAGAATATCGAGCAGAGGATAATTCGCGGTGAGAGCTAATTGTATAATCGGCTGGCAGGGTGGAGCGGTTTAATCGAGTGGATGATTCAGTCGGCGCGGATGGCCAGCGCGGGAAGACGGTGTTTTGCGAGTGGATTACGTCGTCAGCGTCGTCATCGGCTTGAGCGTCGTCGACGGGCCACGCGCTGGCCCACCCCTGTTTTGTCACGTGCACGGTGATAATTTGATTCTGCTTAAAGGCAGGAAATAGTGGCGCGCGTTACCGCTCGTTGCGTACACCGAACCGGTTAAAGTGAATTCAGTCTGCCAGCTGCAGACAAATTAGCGGATCGTCGAGCAATTCGAGCTGCGGTGCTGTGCCGCGCGTGTCTGCAACCGAGGAAATTACAACGTTATCGTTCGTTACCCGCTCGCGAGCGCGATACACTTATCAATGGAGCAGGGTAATGCGAACAAGTAGCAGCGAGGAATTATTGCTACGCGATCGGAACGATTAAAATTAGCATCGGGGCTATCGACAGAATTAACTGCTGGGAATCGCTGCGTGCCGCTCAAGGGCCGATACGATATTATACCGTACGGAGGGAATTACGCCGGCGGACAGATTTTCTCACGGATTTCAAAACATCACGCGCGCGTATCCTTACAATTCATATAAATTTCATGGCCCTTAAACTACAGATCCTTCGCATTCCTAAGACACTTGAAATACCCGTTCCCCATTACATTCTCCAAATTCGCTTGGAGTATTGATTCTTTGTCCATTCTGAATATCTTTCAAATACCTATAACCCTATTGTATTTCTGAAATCTTTGAATATTGGCTTCTTTGTATTCCTAAATGGGGTAAACTGTACTATTGCTGGTACTGCAGTAGTTATTGGCACTTTTGATTTAAACGACAAATATTAAGAATTCCTGGTATAGAAAATCATTTCGTATTGCTTCTTATTTATATTTCAAAGCAACGTTGTAAGTTTTCATAACAGCTGGTACATCCAGTAAGAACGACGTACATCCAGGATGACCACAGTGCACTGTAAATAGTGTTTTCTTAAAATTTTCGTTACGAGTCACTATGTAGTTTATCGCTTTTTAACTTAATTTCGGACTGTAGTACGGATGTAATAAGTGCGTATAGGTTTAAGTATAAAACAAATAGCCTGTTCAACGTTTACTTCTTACTGTGCCAATGGCTGTACTATTTGTCTTACGATTGTTATTCACTGAATATATTATATAATAAGAGATTTATAACTCGTAAAACTGTTTGATTTTGCTGAAAAATCTCTATTAGCTAATAATAATAGCAAGTTAAGCTCGTTCAAACATTTCAAAAGAAGATAAAAAAATTTTTACTACGATTTTGGCTTAGATTACTTCATTCTTTATATTCCTAATCCTTGGAATACCGTGCACTTTGTATTCCTAAACATCCTCGAAGTACCGACTGGCCCATTTTTGCAATCCTAAGATTCCCTATTTAGAACTCTGTCCTCCCTAAAAAATGTAGGATACTTGAAGTATATTTCTGAGACACTTGAAATTATATCTGTATTGTGGACTCACAAAAACCTTGGGAGAATAATTGGCCTTTCATGTAGGCCAAGGACCTTAAAACCGACCTTGGGACATAGATTGACCCCTAAAACCCTTTTCAGATGTCCATCGATCCATATTGAAAATGGATGGGACATTGAATTGCTGACAAAGCCAGCTCGTGGCAGCCCATCATCCCCTAGCAACCCATCCCACTCGGTAACGCGACCTGACTCGCTTAACCCGGGATGCCAAACGACTAACCAACTGATCGAGATACCCACGGATTACTAACAAGTATAGTAAGGTAACTTCAGCTATAGCCAGAACCACTTTTATTCTAACCAACTACCTTCTACAAAATAATTTAGAAATACAGTAGAACTTCGATTATCCCGGCCTCCGATGTCCGAAATCCTTTTTTGTCTGAATACTTTCCACAAACAAATATTATATTAAATATTAATCCACATGCTGCACAATTTACTGCATGATTCAATAAGGATTCAGTTCAATACTGAAACCATGTAATTGTTCTATTATTCAAACAATCATGTTCCACTAATTAGCACGAGTAATCAAGGTTGTACTGTGTACAGAATGGTTCGCGTTCCGGTTATATCATCCATGAAATGACTAGACAAAGTGAAACCATAAGGAAATTCCGCTTCCATCCATAGGTCCATACAATTCCGAGCATGCGCCGGGGAGCACAGTATCGTCGGCAAAGTATCGAAGCTTTTCCCGAACGAGCTTAAAGTTCCAATGGAAACGAGGGCGGCGGAACGGGGACAGCGAATGTAATTATTTCCGTTTTAACAAGCCGCGAATTATTTCCTGTCGTCGATCCAATATCTTGCGGCCGGGTCCACGGGGACCGTCCCCATTCTCCTGACCCCCGTGTTCGAAAGCGCTCGATCGCAGATATCTCGTTTTCGCGTGAGCAAACTAGTGCCGAACGAGTTTTCCATTTGCCCTGGCCGCAATTGATCCGAGCGACCGCGCGCCCGCACGATAACTATCCGCCGGACTCATTTAAGATAAACTTAGTCGGGGATCAGCGGATACGTGATTTCCACGAGGTTTCCACCCCCTCCCCTTTACACTCGCCCCCTCCCCTTCTGTACCATCGGCACGGTCGCTCGAAATGTACACGAGAGGATTATTACGAAATTATATAGGATCAATGGAGGGCCCCCTACGTGCCGTTCGCCACGTGTAACGAGTTCGAAAAGCGTTTTCGTTATTCCACGTCGAGACACCGGCAATCGTTACCCGATCGGCCGTACGCTAGGGATATAATTAATTCGATTACCGACCGACCACCCCTGCGGAAAATGAATCTTGGGGACACGCCGCCCTCCGAGGAAAGGGTGCGACCCTTCGCAGACCCAGAACTTCGAATAGACGAAGATCGGGACACGGGATGATTATTTATTTCGCATCGTTGCGCATCTCGTGCCATTGAAAAAGGAAAACAATTCAGACAAATGTGGCACCAATAATTGTTACTAAATGATCATATTTAGTTTGAAGTATAATACGCATAACTTCGAAAATAAAAATGCTGCCGTTGAATTAATCTCGATGTAATATTTGAAGCCAGACAGGACATTTCCCTAAAGAACAACTTTCTATTTGCCGCGTCAGAGAAACGCGCTGTTTCTTGCGAGCTTAACTCGCGGAAAGAAAGTAAAGCAGCAAATGCTACCTGTGCGCGAAAATAGAAGAAAAATTGTTTGGAAACAGACAGCGGCGATGCGAAATTTATTTTTCGCGGCCGCTTGTTGCAGAATAACGAGTTGAGTGCTTAAAATGTAAAGTTTCAGCTCACTGGACGAGACAGGGCACTGCCACTATGTTGAACACTTTTCTGTACTTTCCGTGTTAGATCCTGCAAACTTATTTTAACATATTTTCATGAACAGACGTTGAAGTGGTGCATAGTTTTTATAAACAACAACATGAATATTTATTCCATGTTCGTTTATCCAACGAACCAGCGCTATCTGCCAACGGTCCATAGAATTCCATTTCGTTAGTAAAAATTTCATCGGAACGATTTTTCGTTGAGAACGCGATAATGGTCTAGGTTAGGTGCACTTTTCGCGAGCTCGAGAATCCTGAAGGGTTGCAGCAGCGATGCTCGACCTTTAATATGGAATAAGGGATCGAATGAGGAAAAAAACGTCCGGTTTCGCAAGTTTCGCGAACTGCATTAACAAATGAAAATTTAATGCCCGGCCTCCGAGCAGAACGGGGTAAAACTGGTCGGAGAAGCTTCCGATTCTTCTGCAAAGTTGCTGCGTGTCTTTAATGGATAGCAGCGGGGACGAAAAGTAGAGCGGAAGCGGCGTTACGTCAGAACACTCGCTATTCCGATGTCACTCCCTTCCTATTCCCCTCGAAACGAAGCATATCGTGACTTCCGGCGAGCCCTGCAACGCGCTCGTTGCAAGCTATATTCCCGGTGCATCAATACGTATGCATTACGCTCACCGACGAAAACAAGCACCTTAACGGAGCGCTGTCAGATTAGTTACAGTTCTGCTGCTCGGCAGGTGTTAATTAGGCTATGCAAAGATTCCGTCGTTGCGACGTTGACGCTCGCGAGAACGTCGCGACGCGTTGCGCCGCGTCGGAACACGACTGGCTGCTAATCAATTATGCTGATTAGCAGCGCATCGTGTGGAATTCGAGAAAAAAAGAACGTGTCGCATTCTTGAGAACGTTTAGCCTACCCCACTCCCTCTTTATTTTCCCAAAATTCCCGTAGAACGCATCAAAATATCAGGATCACTTTCCGCTCCGAATTATCTGTGGAACCCTCATAATACTGGCCCTTTGGTTCCTAAAATCCTTGTATTACTGTCCTCGAAAAGCCCTTTGTAAGTACTGGTCCTTTGGATTCCTAAAACCCTTGGAACACTAACCCCCATTTTAGCAGTCCTAAGGATCTTTATAAGAATTGGGGGTCCAGGAAACCCTTTGTATTTCCAAATATCCTTAACAAATCCTTGTCGACCCTTGGTACTCCCAGAAACCCTTGAAGTAATAGAAAAACTTTGGTGTGATCTCGCTTTTATTCAAAGGACTTATCCTGGAATACTAACCCCCATTTTAGCAGTCCTAAGGATTTTTTTAAGAATTGCGGGTCCACGAAACCCTTTGTATTTCCAAATATCCTTAACAAATCCTTGTCGACCCTTGGTACTCCCTGAAACCCTTGAAGTAATAGAAAAACTTTGGCGTGATCTCGCTTTTATTCAAAGGACTTATCCTGGAATACTAACCCCCCATTTTAACAGTCCTAAGATCTTTTTAAGAATTGGGGGTCCACGAAACCCTTTGTATTTCCAAATATCCTTAACAAATCCTTGTCGACCCTCGGTACTCCCTGAAACCCTTGAAGTAATAGAAAAACTTTGGTGTGATCTCGCTTTTATTCAAGGGACTTATCCTGGAATACTAACCCCCCATTTTAGCAGCTCTAAGGATCTTTTTAAGAATTGCGGGTCCACGAAACCCTTTGTATTTCCAAATATCCTTAACAAATCCCTGTCGATCCTTAGTACTCCCTGAAACCCTTGAAGTAATAGAAAAACTTTGGCGTGATCTCGCTTTTATTCAAAGGACTTATCCTGGAATACTAACCCCCCATTTTAACAGTCCTAAGATCTTTTTAAGAATTGCGGGTACACGAAACCCTTTGTATTTCCAAATATCCTTAACAAATCCTTGTCGATCCTTAGTACTCCCTGAAACCCTTGAAGTAATAGAAAAACTTTGGTGTGATCTCGCTTTTATTCAAAGGACTTATCCTGGAATACTAACCCCCCATTTTAACAGTCCTAAGATCTTTTTAAGAATTGCGGGTCCAGGAAACCCTTTGTATTTCCAAATATCCTTAGCAAATCCTTGTCGACCCTTGGTACTCCCTGAAACCCTTGAAGTAATAGAAAAACTTTGGTGTGATCTCGCTTTTATTCAAAGATCTTATCCTGGGAAATAATCTAACTCCCTTTGCAGAAATTGCTGACACAGCCCGCGCGCGGCAACCCATCCATCCCACTCGGTAACGCGACGTAACTCGCATAACCTGAGATACTAAACAACCAACCAACTCATCGAAATACCGTCGGACTGCTAACAAATATACTAACGTAACTGCAGATACACATAGTACTACTTTCATTGCAGCTCTAGCTCTGTTCTCGCGAAATACTGTACAAACATGTATGAGTATCCGTGGTATCGCGGATGAAATTAACGAATTGCTGGTATAAGACGCGTCGCAGCAGAGCACGACCGGCAGCTAATCAATTATGCAGATTAGCCGCCCGACAAGAGGAACAGTCGAAAAAAGCAAAAGTACCACGTCGTTTTCCGTGACTTTTCCGTCGGAATATCGATCCCCGGTTGTTGACGGGTGTCACGTAACGGAGATAAAAGGACATGGGGAGAGTTCGTTTCGGGAAAGCGGACGAAAATTGTTTGGTCAACGACCGGGCACGCCAGAGACGAGTCGTCGTCGGCGTCGTTCGACACGCGTTACAACGCTTAACGAAGTCCCGGTAATTCCGTTCCCGCGGCACTCGTGTTAATTACAGTTCACCTAAAGGCAAACGACGCCATTGTGGCCTGTGTCGTTCGCGGTCCGGAACGCGAGGCCATCTTACGCCACTGACACATAATTAGCCGACGTTAATTAGACGACGATAACAGCGCCGACGTAATGTCGTCGCCGGCGCCGATATTTTCTTCGATTTTTCTTCGGCGACGATTAATTGGTCGAACGATCTGACGTTCGACGGAGCCATAAACATTATTTGCATAGATATATACATAAAATACATTCAGATCAATCCACAGTCTTGAAAACGTCTCCAAGAGTCCTGCTGGACTCCTACAATCCGCTGGAGGTTCATCAAGGATGCTGACGAGGTCCTGGAATCCTGGAGGTCCATCGACGATCCTGACGATGTCCCAGACGTCACTAGAGCTCCATCAAAAAGGCTAACGAGGTCCCACAGCTCACTGGAAGTCCACCAAGTATCCTGACGAGATCCTAGAATCCACTGAAACATCATCGGAAGCCTGAGCGAGTCTAGGAGTCCGCTGGACACTTTTTAAACGTCCCAATAGGATCTCGGACCCATTCGAGCGCCTCAGGGGACTTAAATGGGACCCCGGAGGCTACCAGAAACTCCAAACACCAAAAGTAGAGGAATCCGCCGTACAATGATCGAGAAAGAGCGTAGTTACATAAATCCTGAAGGAGGAGCCGCTCACAAGACTTTCCGGTGGAGAAACCAGTTGCTTTATCGCGGCCATATCGTTGCCGTTCAATTATGGAATTAACAACGCGAACGTCCGGCCCTTTCGATCAGATGCGTAATAAATGCTTGCCCGCGCAACGATAACGGGACGAATGAATGCAACGGACCCATCCGAGAACCTCAGGGGACCTAAATGGGACCCTGGAGGCTACCAGAAACTCCAAACACCAAAACTAGAGGAATCCGCCGTACAATGATCGAGAAAGGGCGTAGTTACATAAATCCTGAAGGAGGAGCCGCTCACAAGACTTTCCGGTGGAGAAACCAGTTGCTTTATCGCGGCCATATCGTTGCCGTTCAATTATGGAATTAACAACGCGAACGTCCGGCCCTTTCGGTCAGATGCGTAATAAATGCTTGCCCGCGCAAATATAACGGGACGAATGAATGCAACGGACCCATCCGAGGACCTCAGGGGACCTAAATGGGACCCCGGAGACTACCAGAAACTCCAAACACCAAAACTAGAGGAATCCGCCGTACAATGATCGAGAAAGGGCGTAGTTACATAAATCCTGAAGGAGGAGCCGCTCACAAGACTTTCCGGTGGAGAAACCAGTTGCTTTATTGCGGCCATATCGTTGCCGTTCAATTATGGAATTAACAACGCGAACGTCCGGCCCTTTCGGTCAGATGCGTAATAAATGCTTGCCCGCGCAAATATAACGGGACGAATGAATGCAACGGACCCATCCGAGGGCCTCAGGGGACCTAAATGGGACCCCGGAGGCTACCAGAAACTCCAAACACCAAAACTAGAGGAATCCACCGTACAATGATCGAGAAAGGGCGTAGTTACATAAATCCTGAAGGAGGAGCCGCTCACAAGACTTTCCGGTGGAGAAACCAGTTGCTTTATCGCGGCCATATCGTTGCCGTTCAATTATGGAATTAACAACGCGAACGTCCGGCCCTTTCGGTCAGATGCGTAATAAATGCTTGCCCGCGCAAATATAACGGGACGAATGAATGCAACGGACCCATCCGAGGACCTCAGGGGACCTAAATGGGACCCCGGAGGCTACCAGAAACTCCAAACACCAAAACTAGAGGAATCCACCGTACAATGATTGAGAAAGGGCGTAGTTACATAAATCCTGAAAGAGGAGCCGCTCACAAGACTTTCCGGTGAAGAAACCAGTTGCTTTATCGCGGCCATGTCGTTGCCGTTGAATTATGGAATTAACAACGCGAACGTCCGGCCCTTTCGGTCAGATGCGTAATAAATGCTTGCCCGCGCAACGATAACGGGACGAATGAATGCAACGGACCCATCCGAGGACCTCAGGGGACCTAAATGGGACCCCGGAGACTACCACAAACTCCAAACACCAAAACTAGAGGAATCCGCCGTACAATGATCGAGAAAGGGCGTAGTTACATAAATCCTGAAGGAGGAGCCGCTCACAAGACTTTCCGGTGGAGAAACCAGTTGCTTTATCGCGGCCATATCGTTGCCGTTCAATTATGGAATTAACAACGCGAACGTCCGGCCCTTTCGGTCAGATGCGTAATAAATGCTTGCCCGCGCAAATATAACGGGACGAATGAATGCAACGGACCCATCCGAGGGCCTCAGGGGACCTAAATGGGACCCCGGAGGCTACCAGAAACTCCAAACACCAAAACTAGAGGAATCCACCGTACAATGATCGAGAAAGGGCGTAGTTACATAAATCCTGAAGGAGGAGCCGCTCACAAGACTTTCCGGTGGAGAAACCAGTTGCTTTATCGCGGCCATATCGTTGCCGTTCAATTATGGAATTAACAACGCGAACGTCCGGCCCTTTCGGTCAGATGCGTAATAAATGCTTGCCCGCGTAACGATAACGGGACGAATGAATGCAACGGACCCATCCGAGGGCCTCAGGGGACCTAAATGGGACCCCGGAGACTACCAGAAACTCCAAACACCAAAACTAGAGTAATCCACCGTACAATGATCGAGAAAGGGCGTAGTTACATAAATCCTGAAGGAGGAGCCGCTCACAAGACTTTCCGGTGGAGAAACCAGTTGCTTTATCGCGGCCATATCGTTGCCGTTCAATTATGGAATTAACAACGCGAACGTCCGGCCCTTTCGGTCAGATGCGTAATAAATGCTTGCCCGCGCAACGATAACGGGTCGAATGAATGCAACGGATACCGGTATTTATGCGATCCAGATATCAGTGGAACAATAACGACCGCCACGGTATCGTACGCAAACGCGTGCGCGTAATTATTTTGGAATTAATGGGATACGCGTTCCTGGAAACGCGTTGCACACACGGCCCGCAGCTGCGGACCGAGGAAAAATGTGCCATATCACGAGAGACGAGTGGCGTCGAGTGCCGTGGGAAGTGCGCACTTTTCGCGTCTTTGTGAGAAAGCAAAAACCGCGGCCCGGTTAGTCGGGAACGGATTTTCATATTAAATGATACAAACGCAAAGTCCGTGGAATTGATACGAGTACACAGCACCGTCGGCCGCGAATTTTAAATAAAGTACACAAACGGGCGAGATATTCGGGGATAGCCGTGGCGGCTGGAACCGTTGGCTACGTTCGCTCGAGAAAAGCAAATGTCCGTCCCCTCCGTTTCCTTCCGACAAATAAAGCATACGAGAAACGACGGTCCCGGGGGCGAGCAACAAATAATGTTTGTCCTCGGATGGGCGGTAGAGGGCGGAGCATTTTAAACGCGGATCCCGAAAATGTCTCTGTCTTCTCCCATTTCCCCCTCTCCCTTTCTCTTTCCCTTAATAATGAGTGGTTGTTCTCCGTTTCTTTCCGCTCCTTTTTCGAGACGTATATCATGTGAGTAATACACAACGTTGCGTCGTCGGACGACGGCGGTGGGAAAAGGAGGAACAGCATTCTTGGCAAGATATTTGTGTGGGAACGGAGGGATGGCTTGGCTTAAGGAATGTCTACCCCCGGCGGCAACAAGGGTCGAAGGTCTCGACAAATATCATAAAATGTAAATGCCGTGGATTCGCTATGATCCCACGGAGAACTTCTCAATTTGCCAATATGCCGGGGACCCTTTTATCCGGCGCGTACGCGCGTCCGCCGCTGGATTAATTCCGCCGCGGTGCACAGTGGGCCGGCAACGTAAAAAGCTCGACAAAACTCAGGTCTCTGTTAATTATACATTATTCATTCCTAGGCTGCGGATCTGTGCGCAGAACAAGAATTTCCTGTATCAATTGCGAAAGGGAGTCTTTCTTTCTTTAATCATTCTAAGGAGCTGAAAATATTGATATTCCTAAATTCTGTTAATTGTTTTTCTACTTGAAATTATTTTTTTACTTTTTACTTATCTGCCAGAAATAGAAACTGTCTCGATAAAACTACCCTTACAGGGACTGTTTCAATCTAGGAAATTGATTCTAAGCAATTAACGTCTGAAACGACCCACTTTTGAGATGCGTCGATCCGCGCGTGTCGGCCATCTTCGTGGCCCGTTTTCACTCGAGATTAAAATTTCTGTTCGAACCGCCGATGCTCGTGCATTTTCATGGCAACCTGAATGCCGAACGAATACATTTAACTTTGCCGTGTCTCGCCCCGCGACGAATAAACTTTCCCGATCGATTCGCGTCGCGAAACACCTCCTCCTCCTCCCAGTCGGCCGAACTGGCCCGGAGAGGTCAACTTTCCAGCAAACGAACGCTTGCAACTTCCGGCCGCGCTCTATTTTGATTATTACTATCGCGAGCGTCGGTTCCGAACAACTTTCCTGTGTTTTAATGATTCCTGATGGCCACGCCGACGTGCGCGGACTCCGCAACTCGAAACGCCGATGAACTCGCTCGAGGCGAGGGTCCACGAGCAGCCCTTTAAGCCCTTTCGATACTGCTGACAATACTATAGTCACTCGTTAAAATTTTCCATTGCTGTATTGCGTATGCACTTTGGTTAACCCTCCACTGATATAGACGTTGAAATTCACGTGACTTAATAATTGCTTAGTAGAAACAGGAAATCTAGATTTATTTCATGCCTACAGTACAGAAAAGAAATGGATACCGTTTACGTTTAGTACACTCTGCTGGACATCTTCGTCGCAAGTCTGACGCGTTATTGGAAGCAAGGGGTAATTGCTAGTAGAGTCTGGTAACTAGTCTGCAATTAAGCTGTCTATGTTCTACACTCTGTAGACAGCTGTTGCATCGGAGGACAGAACACGACGTCCACCGATTGACGAAGACAGCGAATGAATCTACAATAATAATTGGGACAATTCGGAACTACCTTCCCACCTGCATAGAGGTTGCAGTGAAAGAGCTGTTCCACTTGAGAACACAACATGCAATGACCACCAATTGAAAAGACATTGAATGGCTCGGGAGTGTCAAGATACAATTGCGAGAAGAACAATTGGAACCTTTCGGGACAGGGAACTAGCTAACCCGGACCATCGAGTGACGAGGACAGCGAGTGCTTTGGGACTGAGTTTACAAGAACAATTGGGACAATTCAGGACTACCTTCCTACTTCCAACTTCCATATTTTTGAACCCTCCTCGCGCCGAAGATACCTCCGTCCCCGAGCTCTCAACGATAGTTTCTCCCGTGTTTCCTGGCCCAGAGGCCAAAGGAGGACCAGAGGCGTGTAGGATCGGGGATTGTCGCGTTGTCGCGAGTTTCGATGGCAAGACTCCGGTAACGCAATAGTCGAGGACGACGCGAGAACGGTTTTTCCCTGTTGCCCCGACAAAGTCGTTTCCTCGGTAGCGTAGCTGTCGCGTAACTTTCCTTTCTTCCTTCCTCCCGAGCTTTCAACGGCCTCGTGCCACGCCGCTGCCTGGAATTGGACAAGACGAATTGGAAAATTGAATCGATTACACGCCAGAAACTTTCCACACGGACGTGCAGCTAACTGCGCCCGTTTTACTTCTCCCGTGGAGATGTCCTCCACGAAGCTGCCGTCGCGTCGTCCGCGTCCGCGACCTGAACAGACCCTGAAAGGACACGGCTAAGTGCGTTCCCTCCTTCGGCGATATAATTTACGAACCTCTTTCTCCGGGAAGTTTGCCGATGGGTCCGCTACTCGTCCCTGTACGGGGCTCGGAGAGATTCATTTATCGAAACGATTCGTTATAGAGGACTCGGCTTTCACGCCTGGCGAATAGTAATCAACGGAATATTCCGCCGGAGTGGAGACCTCTAGTTTCTTCGGTTTCATCACCTTTCTCGAGCTGCCTCGCGACTGGTCTTGGTTATCTGATTAGATATTCACTATATTTATTGCTAATCTGCGGACTTAATGCAATTTATGACGAAAATGAGTACGTCGAATGCAAAACTGAACAGACATTAGAAGAGTTTGAGGACGTACACTTTTACTTAGGGACATTATTATTCAACTTTAGTCTCTTACAATCGACTTGGGCAATTTTTATTTTGCATAAAAATCCGCAGTCTATTTATTTTACATGACTGTAATCATGATTGTGTGAATTGCATGATTGTCCAAGTCGATCGCAAGAAACAGGAGTTAAATAATAATGCCTTACCTCGTTTAAGCGGAACAGCTGTATTGAGAGTATGAATATACACTGCCGCTCAAAAGTATGTGGACACTTCCTTAATTCTTATAACTACCTGCAAAAAGTTATGATATCTTTGGTAAATTTGATTATCTTGTATGTATTTCAGTTCGTACAGTATTGGAGAACATATTTGAATAATAATTTAATAAATATCTCACCGATAATGATAAAAAATAATTATATTTTCTTTTCGTCTACATATCCACCGCGTGCTTTTATGACCGCGTTTACTAGTCGTGGCATTCTGGCTATTAACTTCTTCATTACTTCACTTTCAATAAGGTTCCACTCAGATCCTAATATTTCCCACAAATGTTTTTCAGACTTGGAACATCGTTTTCGGACTTATCTATCTATGTGATCCCATAGTTTTTCTTTTATTTATTTAATTATGTACTATTAGAATACATTACATACATATTCATAATAGACTTTAGCAACAAATATTGTTTGATAATAAAAATATACATTATATATCACAAATTTCATAAACATGGTAAGTGTCCACATACTTTTGAGCGGCAGTGTAGGTCTACAAAAGGCACCTTTTCAACTTTCATTACAGGCACAGTCAAAAATTGTGACAATGCAATTCCAACCAATAACAATTCAACCCTTAGCACTCGAGTGGTGACTCAGAGTCGCCATTAGAAATTGTCGTACCATTATGTACAATATAGTTCGCACTATTAAATATTATATTTTGGTATCTAATCGATTACTACACATTTAAGTATCGCACGAGGTATTATATCAATTTCATATCCATAAAATCAAAAAAATCATATACAATTGAATTATTCTAGGTCGGAAGAAATGTTTAATTTTCGAGTTAAAATAGCTCCGACTTCAAACAGTTAACAGAACATTATTTACACGTTGTCAACTAATTCTTCTAACATTTCAAAAAACTCGTTCGGTCGAATTTCAAAGAAGTTCTTCGTTTTCAAAAGGTGTACGAATACTACACTCACTGTAGTTCTCCATCGGAACACAAACTTTTCATACATCGAACACAAAGCAGGGACAAATCGAAACAGGATAAGAATCCACATAGCTACAAGATGTGTTTCGAATAGGCTGCTATCGTGCAGTTAGCGGAAGAGGCATCCTCTCGCGAGTGTCGGAGCTTTAAGGCCCGCTACACACATACGTTTTTCTAACGTGCGGCGACCGTGCGGCAGTGTACATCGACTGATATGCCATATTGAACTGACGATCGCATATGCTGTTTTTATAACGTGCGGCGCAGTAACTACTACGCTCCAAACAAATGTACAGCGCCTAATTGAATCCATAGTATTTCAGACCGCAATTCCGGTACCGCACGGTCGCGACCTTCAGACTTGGTACATCGTTTTCGGACTTATCTATCTATGTGATCCCATAGTTTTTCTTTTACTTATTTAAGAAAATTCAATAACTAAATTGTTTATTTTGGTACTATTAGAATACATTACATACATATTCATAATAGACTTTAGCAACAAATATTGTTTGATAATAAAAATATACATTATATATCACAAATTTCATGAACATGGTAAGTTTCCACATCCTTTTGAGCGGCAGTGTACATACCTGGATTGCGCGCTTTCACTGCAACCATTATGCCAATACAATAGCAGCAAATTGCAGTAGTTTGCAATGGTTACTCGGAGCGTATACTTCTTCGTGGCCGTTACTAGAACCGAAATCGATATTATTACACTTGTCAGGTCGTGGTGCGAGGTACGAAGCGTATCCGAGGCGTGCGCGAGCGTGCAGCGGCACATCCGCGCGAGTTAAGCCGTACAAGATGGATGGTCCAGCCGGTGGTCCTGTCTCGGCCCCGAACGTTTCACTCGCACTTATGATATATGGTGAGGCCGCTAAAAACTGGCAGATGTGTTTCCCCGGGCGTGGTGTGCGCGCTGTTTCCGTTTCGCAGCAATCGTCGGCCCAGCAGCCACCCAGTTTCTCCCAGCTTTACTCCCAGTTTCTCTCCCAGCTTTTCCCACCTTAGCGCCCGGGATAAATCGACGGAAGACGCGAACAATACTTGAGAGATTATACGCTCGGCCGGCGCCTAGCGTCGTGACGCCGCGCGCCACGCCGAAAAACCTTATATTCCTTGTTCCCGGTGATATATGACCCCAAGCGAGTTGTCGCGGCCGAGAGTTCTTGCGAGCGACCGGTTTGTTTCTCCGGGAGCTGCCGCGCGCCGCGCCTCGCCGCCTTGAAGAAAAAAAACATTCCTCGAGCAAGTCTCTCGATCCACGAAAGGTGCGCGAGAGTTCTTCATCCTAGGTCCTTTCCGCCACTGTCATGCTCCCCGACGATCACCGATCGTTGTTTCAAAATTTTCCCCGAGGTTTTGCTCCGTCCAAGTTCGTGCAAACGAGACGCTCGTGTCCGGCGACAGGTGTTTTATGGTTTTCTCGAACACGCTCCCTTAATACCTCGTTTTAACCACTGGAAGAAGAAACCGCTGGAGCGGAGCAAACAATCCTCGGGCTCCTTCGCCGGTTACTGCGAGGTTGAACTTTAATTTCAAGCTGACCGCTCGTTTAACCGAGTTGCAGAGACGAATGTATTCTCGACGTAATTTTCCACCAGCAAAACGGAGTAGAATAGTCATCGGCCTGAGACATCTTCAAGAGACGTCTCGAACATCTTGGTACAGGACCCAAAACTAAAGCGCCGAGCTTCCAAAGAAATAATGTAGCGTGTAAAACACTCTACCATTGTTGACAATTACAGAGACCCCTACAAGTTTGTAGAGCTTGCAAAAGCACTGCAGGATGCTCTAAGAAATTGTAGGACTTCGAAAAGAATTTTTTACTACAACTTGATGACACTTGACAGGAATCTCGCGGGTGCATCGAATATAAAAATGTCTGGGGCGAAGCCCACGATACGGCTCTACTGAAGAACCCTCGATAATCAACCCTATTCCTCTCCACGTTCCTTCGACGATTAATTAACAGTATTAATCTCATACGAACCGGCTATAAATCCTGCGACCACTGGAACTCTTTCGGACGCTCCTCGAAATACCAAAGGGTCTCGAATGAAACCTATCCCCGACTGGATGTTCGCTAAATGGAGATATATTAGGGTAACCCACGGAATCGTGTGGTTTTCTTAAACTTAAGTGTTGAAAATTTAATCATCGATGTATCTGGGCCATCGTGTTCAACTTGAGATCTACGTAAATCATTCATTTACAGTTTTTAATATTTCGATACTAAGTGCTGTTCATACAACTCCGGAAAAGACGCCATCTTCGTTGCTTCAGATCAGTGCAAAGGTTGGTGCCCGATTTCGTATTAAAATACAACAAAGAATCGGGCACGAACTTTTGCACTGACCTAATATCCACAAATATTTTTAATGGTTTGTTTAACTGTATTGTACTATGTAACTTCTAATTACCTTGACTGCATTAAATTGGCGAGATAGAAACATAGACCAATGCACAAGTGCGATAATAGGCAACTTATGGGACGACCTAATGCTAATAGAACCTAAAGGATTCTACTTCTCCCGTGTAGAGTCGAAGAACGGCCAAGAACGGTAGCAACGCTGAAAATGGAGTTTTCACTTAAATTAACTCTCTTCAAAGGATAGAATCCACTCGCGACTGCAACGAGCTACGGTCCCGTGTGCCTTGTAACATGCACCTGCAGCTGCAGCAGACGTGACGCTCGGATTAGAGGGTAAAAAGCAGTGGACAGAGGAAAAGAGACGCGGACAGTCGCCGCCGGTTCATTAATGTTTAGCCGGATCTTTGATTTTCACGTTGACTCGGTCCGGCCTGGCGTTTCGCTAAAACGAGTCCTTGCACGTCGTTCCAGCTCCACGGTAGGGCTGATAGCTTTAATTACTCCTCCCGCTTTATTTTCGTTCTTATCGAGGGACCGCTGCTCGACAAAAAGCATTAAGGCATGAACAATTTATAGCGAACTATCCCAAGAATACATCGAGGCGGTTTATTTATCATGCAAACGCTTCGCGACGTCGTGCGGCTTTTTTGTGGCCGAAATTATCTTAACGTTATTTATAACGACACCAGTTGGAATACTACGTATTCAAAAATATACATTGACATGCAAAACGTCGAGGAGAACTCCATTTTTCATGAAAAATTTTTTGTAAATATCCTGTATTGCTATTTGTTCAACTTGTATTGAAAACATCTTTTGCCAAATCATCGGAAGTCCCATATCTAACACTACTAAACGTTTCTTTTTTAATCCGTTCTCAAAGGTTAAATAATCTTACGAATTAATTAAGTAATGAAAACATTAACTCAAACCTGTTATTTCTCTATAATGAGTTCTTAGAATAACTGGTTTCACTTTGAATTTCTGAATTTGTCTTCGTAGCGATGTCCCCGCGCTAATAATTATGGAAAATGCCTAATCTCTTGGATGTTGAAGCTTTGAGAAGTTATCGATTGATTTATAAAATTTTGTTCATAATACGCAACTTTAAAAATTCAATTTTGGTGAGAAAAACGGGTTTCTAGACAAATGTGCGCCGCGCCGCGACGCTCCGGGGCCCACTCTATTCTACCATCCCGCCACCGCGCCACAGCCGTGAAATTTCGAGGAAAATTTCATTCCAAAGACTACGGAGAAACCGCGTGAATACCGGCAGGTATTTCGAGCTCTGCTTTGATTGCAAGCGCAGCCAATTAACGCTGGGGTTGCGCCGTCGTCATAGTCGTTATCGTCGACGTCGTTCCACGCGTGTACCCGCCGCGTGCCCGCTAATCACGCCGCCAGCAGTCGAAACCGCGACGAGCGCAGCCTTAATGTCAAAATACACGGAAACCCAACAAAGTGCTTCGACAATTTCGCAACTACGACGAACGAGGCCCTTTCACGGCAATTCCTTGTAGTCCCGCTTATCTTCTTTCCCCTGCTCCCTCGAAAAACCTTCGATGGAAGATCAGCCTTCGACAAGCATACAATTTTCTGGCCATCGGCCGAAGTCAGTTTCCCATTTTCCTATATGCTCTAATTACCTGGTAGTCTTGCTTCTAATCAATTGAATCGCAAATCAGGTTTTCCTTATTTATAGACTGCGGAAAAATTTTTACGAAGTGAAAATATCATGCATCAATTTAAGAAACAGGAGCCAAGTAAGAATTTCTTTCTCTACTGATTTTAGTAAATTGAAAATAGTGCATTGAATAGTACATTACTTCTTTGTTTGAAATTGTACCATTTTCGTCATAGATGCATAAAATTCACAGTTCGCTTATTATTTTTTGTATAAACAGAAACTATGATTTTAAAAATTGTTAGATTGTTTTTTGCAATTGCAAAATTAAAGATTGGAAGGGGGAAGGGTCACCGCTCGATTTTACTTTCGAAATTGATTAGCCGTGCCGGCATAGGTTCGCAAGCTGCCACCTTAAACGTGGCGAGGATGAGGATGAACCGGTTCGAGGACGAGAGGATTATACTATCCCGGTGCGGCGAGGATGTAGGACGAGCCTAGGGACCCTGCCGCCCAGCTGGGTTCTGGGGTTAACCAACATTTACATAGGCGCGAACGTAGACTGAATAACAATGCTTGAAACGGAGCTAAAACCAGCCCCGGACTCCACCAGCTCCACCGAGACGACACACGTTCGTCATCCCTTCCGTTCGAGCACACAAGGACTGCTACTGTATCGAACTTCCGTGGAAATCAGGCCGGCTGAATGAGGCTTTGTTAATTGAACGCCGTCAGAGTTTGCCATTCGAGTTATAACACCTTATGATAGTTCGTTTCGGCGCGACACCGCCATACCCGTTTACGATTCGCACGACGCGAAAGTCGTTCCGTTTCGTTTCGCGCTAGGACCGCCCAATAAGTCTTGTCGCTCTTATACACCAACTTTAAATTAATAACACCTGCTAGGTGTACGAATTAATTTGTAGCAAACAAGTAAGTACAGTAAAATAATTTCTATCGCTCTTTATGCGCCTGCTTCATTCATCAAGTTGGTAATTTATCTCCAATATGGTGGTCGAAGCATTTCAATTGAAAATAAAGTTATAGCTATTGCAGAGATCTTTTTAATCGTGGTTGCGTGACCATCGTTCATTTTCATCTACCAAGCAACATCTTCATTTTATTTTCAAGAAATTGTTGAGTTTTCAATTGAAAAACTTTTGTTCTGATTACAGTCTTGAATCTATTAGTATGAAACGTTGTTGATCAACCCGAAAAATTCTTTACAGCGTCAACACACATTCCTCAATTTTTCCAAATACAAAATATCGCTCTGAATGTTTCGATTCGAAACTTTCGAATGCACATTCAGGATAAAAGGGTGCATCCTAAAATGTGGCATAAACGAACTACGAACGTTTATACATAATGGGATAAGAAACAACACAACTTGCATTAATTTTATGTATTAAACTTATTATTGCATATCCTTTGAAACAATTCTAGAGTATAATCATTTACTAAAGTGCCCCGTTCGAAGATAGGCGAGAAAATGAAAGAACGGTAAAGTAAAGGGCGAAGATTGAAATTGATTCGACAAGAGGTAGTATTAACACCTTACGTCTTTAATATATCACAATAGAATTTATTTCTTCATATGGTTTGGAGACAGGCATTCATGATATTCTATACAGAGTAGTGTCTAGAGCTCGAGTTTCGTTTGTTTTGTCCGGTACCGCACTCACCCACGCTTCCTTATGCCATTTTGTTCACGATAGCTAAGTGCAACGAGTGCAACTGACTCGTCCATTTGTCGAGAGCATTGTAACGCGCAGCGCATACTGATTTCTTATCCAGCTCGAGGACTTGGTTCACCTGTTGATAACGTTGCAGACAAACCATCGATTTCAGATCATACTCACAAAGACACGTATGCAATGACACAAATACTGTATTTACCTGATCGATTCGGCCGCGGATCGTATTGTCCAAAATACAACAAACTAGAAGGCTCTCGACTTCCGACACATCGATATTCAATTCTTTGCTTATAAAAGGTATATAAATTCTAGTGTAAGGTTTTATTAGCTTAATCAGGACCTAGAACACAATCGAGCGGATTAGTTCTGTTGTGCTGCTCTAATGGTGATTGTGCACACCAGGTATACATACCTGAGTGCGTATATTACGCAGCAGATCTTCGATGTGTTCTCTTATAAAAGGGTCGTCCATTATGTTATTTCTATTCTGCTTTAAAATTAGTTCGAACTGGTTGATATCATTATTCTGATAACTAACCACTAAGTTCGTCATTGCCAAAATCTCCGGATCGTTTTTGTATGGTTTCGCCTCCTGGGAATCGAATGGATTGATCCCAGACTTCATCAACCTGTTGCCGAGCACAATGACCCGACGGTAATCATGTTAGACGAAGTACGTACTCTGATTACTCTGCTCTTATTACAACTACTTACATATTCGCTAAAACTAGGTACTTTAGACACGTTGTACGTCTCGGTGAACCGGACTCATCGTAATTCTTAAAGGCTTCGAAGAAATCCGTGTGCGCTCTCTCGAATTCACCTTCCCTCAAGTGCATTTTCCCACCGCATTCTTCGAGAAACAAAGTGCAATTTTACCTTCACCCGAGCCCCGATATCCTTAACCCTCGAGTGGACTATCAAAGTAAACTTTAAATCTGCAACAGCTTGTTCAACGCTTTACCTATCGGCTATATGGTTCGTTAGTCTTCTTAATCAATATCTTGCGACAGCAATTTCGTTTTGCTTTGCAATATTATAAATGCCGGAAGGGTAATAGGTCTTCAAAATCTTTGGCTTAGAGATTCCGCTCTAATAGTCCACTCAAGGATTAATTTTTCTATCGCCATACCTCTGATCACTCCCATTATCAGCGGATGTGGTATCGCGCTCTTAATGTGCAAGCTCTGTTCGTACAATGTCTTTAGCTTCTTATTGTTCTTTTGTGCTGTGTACATTTGTATCTCTAGAGCATAAATCTCTAACAACTGTGTTCCCTTTTTCAAATCATCCTCCCCGTCGTCGGTCTAACGAAAGACAACCTGATTCAGTCTTACTTTGCTAAAGCCATGATCTGGCAACACCAACCTGACAACTCTGATGAAGCTGTTTCAATATTTTAGCTAGTTTATTAAAATCCGATCGATCGAAATATAGTTTGCCCAGTTTTGTGTTAGTTTTGAACCATAACCTATCGTTCTTGGCATCTTTCAATGCGTCTAATGTGGTTTCGTAGAAATCTTGCAATAGTTCCATCTAAAAACATTGAATTAAAAAAACGTGGTAAAATGGTAACCATTTTGAAAGACCAACATTCTGTACAGTGAGCCACTCACATTCTTCGAGGTGCTAATATAATCCAATATGGAGTTTATAGACTTTTCTGAATGATTTCTCGTAACTGCACTTTTAATGTATGTCAACAACTGTTTGTACCTAGCCATCATTTCCTTGTAATTAGCCTATGAGAGTAAAATGTTGTAATAAATGCATACATTTCTATGTAGTACTAATTCGGATAACCCACCAATTTAAAATTAATTTTTATCATCTGCTTTAAAGCCTTGAAGCCCCATTCTCCTTTCTCACCACCCTCCAAGTCCAAAACCTTTTGAAAACTTTGCAGTGCCGCCTTTGGATCATCTTCCTTCAATGCTTTGCTATTGTAATATTGATTTTCTAAGTCGACGTCTGGCTCTGAATTTGAGTCTTCAGAATATTCCTAAAATTGGTATTAAAAAGCCATATCATATCGCATTTTTCCTAAGTTAAAGTAACCTAATAAAACGATAAATCAAAGGAGAAAAAGGACTGGTATCCCTAGTCGTCGATATAACCTAAATGCAATTCGAACGCTATTTAATCGTAATATATCTGTGAATTTCTTTGGTAAGAACTTGCCGTGAGCATAATCGTTGGTCGTTCAGCGATCAGGAAATCGCTTCGAAACTATTTTGAAATTTCATACATGTCAAAACGAAAATTCTAACCTATAACTCGACCGGAACGTTTACAAACGTGTCTAACAGCGTTTCCACTGTAGACAAACGAATACTCACAAGACCATAATCTTCCTCTTCTTCGCACATAAAATCATCCTCGCCGTCTGACATTTTCCAGAATACTTAAAGCCTTCGAATATTGGAAATAAAAAATTCGCGCTACCCTGTTGACAACCGCAAGCTCGGACCAGTTTGTATTTTGAAATTCACATGCGTGCACTAACCCTATGCATATGCATGTGCAGCAGTGCTGTATGCAGCTTACATCGCTGCGAGGATATCTCGTCAATATGGTACTATTTATCGAAATTATTTCCACCGAAATGCCTGTAATCTCTGGACAATTACTATTTTAAGCTTACCTAGATGAGAACGACCAAGTCAATTATACTTGAACCCTCATATAGTCGGTATAAAGCAAAGGGAAACAATCATGACGTTGGCCTGCTGATTCATCAAGCTCTAACTGACTTTACTCTCTGCTCTATGTTTTTGTCGGTGCGCTAGGTTATGTTCCTGGTTTCAAAATGGTTAATTACAGCGAGGAATCAAACGAAAACGAGCCGATACTTTACGAATTGCTGGAGTATTTCGTTCGAAAACAAGAACCAGAATTGATCGTAAGTTTTCATTATTTTCTTTTTAAAAAGAAAATATTCTATCAAACTGTTATCATTTAACTGTGCTGTGACATTTTTATTTATGTACAATATTGTTGGTTCTAGAAATGCAAAAACGACGCTATAATATTACCGACAACTGGAACGATTAAAAATGCATTAAGATATTTGAATAACAGGTACAGCTTACCAGAAAGCATATCACAGCAAAACAATCTCACTTTACCATGGAAGTTCGCTATCAGCGATTCTGGCAGATTGCTCGCTGTTCTGCAAGAAAATGTCATAGAAATTCGGAAAGCAAAGGATGAATATTCGTCAGTGGTTGGGAAAGCTTCTGGTAAGTAATAAGTATATAGAAAATATTGTACGATACTATAATGACTTATAATGTTTTTTATAGTTCCAAAAGATGCTTTCCCTCATTGGCGTAAACTATCCTGGAGTCCAGATGGAACGCTTTTAGTACTAGCATCTAGTAATGGTTACACCTCCTTTTATAATGCCTTGGGAAATAATATCTTTAACATAAGTCCAAAAACTGTTTCACAAAATCCTCAGATCCTAGAAGCTGGTGACGCGATAGTTTCTATGATTTTTCTTAAACCGAGAACAACCTCTGAGAAATGGTCCTACGAGTTCATGCTGATCACCTACAGTGGCCTACTCAAGTCCTATCATGTGTCGTTAAACAATGGATACGAAGCAAACTATGAATTTTCTTTTGGCAATTTTTATAAGAACGGTGTCAATGCAGTTGCTTATGATCAAAAACATTGTCTATTCTATGTTGCTGGCAACACAATAACTCAAAAAGTAATATTAATAAGTTTATTAATTGTGCGTACTAAATTGGAAAGGACAACGTTTCATATTATGTATTACATTTCAGTCGACTGCTTCGGAAAGTGGCTTAACATCCTGGAGACCCTTAAACGATTACCCCTACTGTAAATTGTCATTTGCTTTTGACAATGACTCGACAAACAAGTCAAGATTTTCTATATGGAACATTATTCCATCCCTAAGTCTGCAACCAGAATCAATTATATTCAAAATAAAAATTTCCCCAAACAGCCAATTCTTAACCTGCTTGCACACAGATGGTTCTATATCCCTATGGGGATTACCAAATTTAGTGTTACAGAAAAAGTGGAAATTGTCTGACCAGCCAGATTTTAATATACCTAATCCACTGGGTCCTGCAAAATTAAAGAAATTTCCACCAGGTTTTACAGAGTTCCATCCATTGGACATTGGTTGGTGGTCTGAGCAGGTAATACTCTTGCTCTTATATCTTAGTTATGTATCATTGATTAATAAACAGCGGATTATTATGCAAAATGAAAATGTTCTACCTGAATTGCAACAAACTGGAGTGTAATAGAAATTGATTTTCATTCTTAATATGTTTAATAGGTTGAAAATAATATAACAGTATTTTTAAATTCCCCTAATGTTTTTACTGTTTTAAATTACACCTACTAAAATCCACTGTCTATTCATTAGTTACATTTTTCCAGGCGATTATAATTGCAAGGTACACCGGATCTACCTCCGTATGTGCTACCAAAAATTTGAAGAATCTTTTAGGAATGAGCCCAGAGTTTCTAGCTGGCCAGCCACAAATATGCGAGCTAGGTTCGGATCGTGGCTTCTTGTGTCTAGACTGTGAGACATTTTTAACCAGCAAAAAACGGAATAGAGAGTCCAGTGTCGAAGGTCAAGTATCAGGTCGATAAACGAATGAATAATTTTTACATGTCCGATAAAATATTTATTCATTTTATTAGAAGTTTCATCGGAGAGCGAGGAGGAAGACGACGAGCTGGAGCCAGTCAGCATACTGAATTACACCACAAATTTAATGCAGAGTACATTGTACTCCATAACGGACATCGAAAGATTTCAGCCTAAGAGAAGGAAGTCCAAAGTACTGTTCAGAACATACAGGATCCTTGGTCTGAAGAGTACAACACCCGAAGAACTCTACTCGAGAAAAATTGATATAGAAGTATGAGTACTTATACAAACGCTTTCGAACAGAGGGTGGAACATTTTGTAATTTCTTGCAGGAGTACGAAGAAGCTTTGGCATTAGCTAACAAGTACAATCTGGACACCGACCTGGTTTATCAAACACAATGGCGAAAATCCAAATTGTCTTTGAACGCTATCCAGGAACATTTGAGCAAAGTCACAAAAAGATCTTGGGTCTTGCACGAGTGTGTAACAAGAGTTCCCGACACTATCGAGGCAGCGAGAGAATTACTGAATTTTGGGCTGAAAGGTGCCAATTTAGAGACTCTCGTGGCAATAGGTACTTGCGACAATGGGAAATTCGTAACAGACAATGTGGACGAAGAATGGACAGATCTGGATGAAGTTAGCGAAAATTTACGACAGGTATGCCATAAATCTGACAAGGTGTATAGAGACTAATTATTGACTCTGGTGAACATTTACAAACGTTCAGATACAGAAAGCAAATGAATTGTTGGATAAGATCGATCCGAGTCACCTGTCCGATGCCCAGATAGATTTAATCAAGTACAGAAGAAAACTGCTGGATCATTTGGACAAGCTGCTCACCTACGAGATTATATTGGGACCCTCATTAAATTATGATAAGAATTTCTACGAGGAATTTCGTCAGCTTTCGGCGGTTGAGAATGCGATTAGGTACCAACAAAATGATGCAGATTATTTAGAGTACACCATGTCTTTATCCCAGACTTTATACGTCTATTGTGACATTACTTCGTTAAGCGCAGATTCGCGAAAGATGGCGATTGCCGATGGGTCGAGATCATGTTCACCTATTACGGAGAGAGTTTGCTGCCCCATTGGCTAGCAATTATCAGCTTCTTCCCGGAAACATTGAACCCATTGAAGTACATGAAGCTTCTACCGAAATGCGACACCGATTGCCAATTGTTCTTGCTTGACCAGCGAGAATTAAGGCAAAAGGATTGGTCCGAGAAGACTGAATTCAACGAAGTGATTAATTTTGAAAATGATGATAAGTCTGAGCTACTCTACGAGTATGATTCTTCCTTATCTATTTACAGGTAAATTGACTTACTTTTTTTAATCTTGAGTGTTTAATATTTTTTTACACGTATAACATTTTTATTTAAGGGATACCTTGCTCACCCCGGAATTGTTGCAAAAATGGTACGAGTCGAGAGCCTATCAGATCGAGAGGAACAGTTACATAGTCGACAATGCTTTGCAATTAATCAAAATTGCGAAATCGCATAACATTAATGGCTTAGAGAATTTATTGTTAGACCTAGAAACATTGGACGACCTAATTTATAAAGTTTACATAGAAGATCTGTCGTTGGACGAGCTACAGAAATTGTCTAATCTAGAGAAAATCAAATTGTTGATGAGCATGACCACTGAGAAAAGCTTTGTCGACGATTTGAAAAATTTCGTACTGCCATTTATAAAAAGAAGACACCAATACTTGGTAGGTATTGATATCAAGTAATCGGAATTAAATATAAATCGTTATTGAATTATTTCTTTTTCAGGAGGGAGAACTGCAGAGACATTTGTTCAGCGATTACCTGATATGCATCAGCAAAGAGGATCTAGGATTACCAGTGAAACTGTTCGAGCATTTGAAAGTTTCTCAAGATAATGAGATTCTGCAAATGATAGAGAACATTGACACTCTGGCATTGGACTGCATATATGCTTGCAACGATGCCAATATGTACGAGAAAGCGATCTGCATCGTGGACTCGATTTCGAAAGACAGAGACGACAAGAGAAGCGGTGGAATAAATTCGCTTCTCGAGGAACTGGATAGGGAACTCGAGTGTACGAAGATCTTGAATAAGTATGGGCTCACGACCACGCTGAATGCGCTCAGAAAGAATAAGACTGATCCCGATTCTGCGAAATTTTTGCTGGTGCAAATGGCGAGAAGCTTGAACAGAACGTAAGGGAACGATGTTCTCCATAATGTAAAGAAGTCTGTTTTGCACCCAGTAACATTATAATCTTTATTTGTTTGAAGGATCGCACCTCCCGATGAAAAACAGTGGGCACAATTGCTGAATGACATGCTGGAGATTCACGGTATGATCTTCGCCTGTGTCGACATAGAAATATGTTTCGAGATATGTGTATCGGCGCGACTGGTGTCAGGTGCTAAGTCTAACATACAGAGTTGTGCGGCTCTGATCGAGACCAACAGGAACGAGCAATCTCTGCTGAAGGTCTCCTACGAGAAGGCTGTGAACTTGATCCTCGAGGCCAGCCGAGAATATTTCAACAGCTCGAACTCTCTGACCGATGCAAACATGGAGCTTGCTAGGTGGCTATTTGTATTCCTCGCGTCCACCTTCCCTCTTAACTAACGAGTAATTATCGTTTCAGGGCTTGCCTCCATCTGATTGGGGATGATAATCCACAGATCAAGGAGGAATACGATCTCATCAACTCCCTTCAGATTTTAAATGAGTTCAACATCAGTATATTACCGCTTCAAGTCCGGTTGATGCAAGATAGATTGAAGTTGATAGAGGACTGCTTGAACAGACGCGAGGATGCTCACAAGAGTCGTCAGAGACTGTTGACTCTGGCGACTTATCTGCGGATTGAGGTGAATAACAGCAGAGCGAGAGAGGGGAAGGTTTTGGAATTGATTGCGAAGAAAGCACTGGAGGTACGTACTTATTGTTTAGAATTATGTATCGTAAACACGTTGTTCTAACGCGATGAAACTTCACAGATAAAAGACTTCAGTGTCTGTGCCGCCACATGCCAGCAACTGATACAGAACAATTACATTCCTGCGTGGACGGTCGCCTTAGATTTAGGAAACTGTGATGAGTACAATGACTTGAAGACTAGACAAAAGTGTCTATGGTTTGTGATAAACAAGGGGCCTAATGAAATACTAAGCGAAGCACTGGATCAGATACATTTAATAGAGATACAAATGTTGCATAAGGAGTTGGAGTTGTGGATACCACCGAGTGAACCTGACGACCCCGACGATGCTGATAGCGAAGAAGAGTTCATAGACGCCATGACCACCGTAAGAATTATAATACAAAAAGCGTAATAAGAATACATGGTGTAAAGTCTCGAACAGGACACCTTGCACGGAGAAATTTTAATATATCTTACATAGCCTTGAATTTGCAGCCTCAAGTGGAGACGAAAGATTTCGTTCCGAAGGTGCTGGAAGCCTCCACAGAAATGGTCAAGACTTCCGCAAACATTATGAAAGCGTCGACGTTTAGTTTAATAAGAAACATAAGCGACACGAGCTTCTGGAAATCTAGATTGAAGCTTGGCTTCGAGAGCGGCCAGGACAATGACGTGGAGTACAATGATCAGAAGAGTCACGAGGATAATGCCGATATCCAAAGTCTTCCATGTTTTTACGAGAGTTTGCACGAAAGAAGTAGACTCAGTAGTTTGGATACCAAGTACGTAAACTACTCGATGCCGGATATACAAAATGCAAAGTTGAAATGTTTCCGAGCTTTCCTGAGGATAGCAATGTTAAGCGAGTCCTCTTGCTATGGCTTGGTAGTGAGCGACATTAATCATTGTATGTATTGCCTAATACGTTAAGTACAATGAATGTGGATGAAATATTTAATGAACTGTGCTTTTCTAATGTTCCAGTGTTTTTGGAGTGCGCGAAGCACACGTTGCGGGAAGATTGGCTGCTTGGAATGTCTTATTTATTTAGTGTACAGAGAGATTGTACAAAAGAGACCCAGAATATGCTAGCCGAGCTACCGCAAACAGAACTGCACGTTCAAACTGCGATGTATTATTACTCCTTGGAGTTGTATAAGAAATTACACAAGAATACCGAGAATTTATATTTGTTTGATCCATTGAGCTTGATACGGAAAATGATCGATGCAATGCATAAGTGCAAGGAATCAGAGTTGCACGAGAGCTTCAAGTATTGGCAGGCACGTTTCTTAAATGATCAAGAGGTGGATAACATAAAGTTCTTTGACTCAAATCAGATAATCGAGAAGAATGATCATAGGACAGATAGTGAGATGAAGGTGGAGCATAACAATGATCTCATTGAGAGTCCTATGCGTGAAGAATTTAAGGAACAAAAGAACTCGACGGAAAACTCAATTTCTCAACTTGATGGCGAAGTCAACAAGAACTATTCTGAGGAGAAAGATGATATGGAATGGACAGACGATTGGGGAAAGTTTTCTGACGAGGATGTAGCAGAAACTGCGGAAAACAAGCAGAACATTCCAAAGCAAAAACCATGTACAGATAATGATATTTCACTGATGAAAGAAATTGGCGATTGTGCTACAGAAGAGGACCGTTTCAAAGCATTCCAGAGCGTATGCGATAAAATACAAAGTAGGGATCACTTTTGTGAGATGAAGGATATAGTGTTAAAATGGCCGAAATTTAACAATTCTGAATACACCGCTGTTGACAAACATCCCATTTACAAAATGATGAAACTGGTTAGTGTCTGCAACACAGAGACGGATAAAAGAAAGTATAAACAAATTTTCCAAGACTACAAAGACTTAATGGCAGCCTTACCCTCGTTAAACGTAAGTTCTAATAAATCATGTCCTCCCAGTTAGCGGCAAAGTAATTACATGTTAATAATACTTTTAGACACTTAAAGAGTTCCTGAACAAGGAAGAACTTCCTCTAGATCATGCAGTTCATATCAGATTAGATACGGATAATCCAGAACTTCATGAAGAAGCTGTGAATATTCTCAAAGAAAAGCATAAAGTGCGTTTATATTATGATTAATGTTCAGTAAACATTATTGTAATACTAGATGCACTTATTCATCTTCAATTTTGTTTTTCAGGCAATAACATTGTCGGCGCCCATATTGGAGGCATTATTTTTGAAAAATTTGACTGCATCTTTCGATCCAAATCACGAAGTGTATGGACGAATTATTGAACATGTTCTTGTTAATCAATCGTTGACGAATACAAGGGAAAACGCGGAATTTCTTGTTCAAGAATTAAAGAAAAGGAAGCATATATCGCACGCTTTAAGCATAATTAGATTAATGGAAGATATACCGCCATCTATGTGCACATTCGACACTTGTTTCGAACTTCTGATGAAGAAATAATCGCCTACTTTTTTCATTATTTGTCTTAGAGAAAGATGCGATTTCGAATTGGAAAATAATGTAAATACATATTTTAGCGTGATATTTCTGAAAACCGAAAGATGCACCCGATTTCGATGGATGCAATATTGGTACAAAACTTATAATCGCGTGTTCTTATGATACGCTAAATCTTATTTGTACATATTTAAAAATATTTGTCACGCCATGTACTTTGTAAATATAAATGTGATATATACATTAGAATGTATATCTATCTCTGGAAAATACCTGTAATTTGTGGCAGCTTACTCCTCCCCTCTCTTCGAGACCGTCTTCGTCTCCACGTTTGAATCTTCGAAATTTTGAATCTTCTGTGACTTCGTCATCCATCGACTCGATGTCTTCATTTACTTCTGTGGTTGTAAAAAATTTGAGTTTTTGCATTAATTGAGCTTTAGAGTATAGGATTTACGTATTTACCAGAAAAAAGTCATGAAAACACATTCGAAAGGCTCAGAAAACAATGCAATTTAACCAACGTCCTATGTCAAAGCATTAGTTATCAAAACTTTAAACGGCAATATCTCGAAAGTGAAAGTATGTGACATGCAGCGTTCTTCCTAACAACCACAGACTTATCCCTCAGAATCTTTGATTCTTGACGATTCGACTCCCCTAAGTATCAAAACAAAACACGATTCAACTTTTTCGCGCTTTTACCGCAACACGGAACTCTAACCACCATCGAGATACAGACTATCTGACAATATCTCGTCGGTGCTCTGACAACGAATAGCAACCAATTTCAGTCTTGTGGGCGACAGAAGTTTTAAATGGCGCTATCTAGCAGCAAAATTCGGGATCATCTGTCGATAAATTTAGCGACCAGTTTGAGTACTTTGCCTTGAACGGAGTAAATAATTCTCGCCGGAATTTACATAGTCTCTAATGAGGAAGGTGGTAAGAATCATTTGTGCCTGAGACGTCCACGCTCGTATTTGCGCCTGCATCAGCTGTGTCTGAATCGTCTGCGGCCCAAGCGTGAAACGTCTTAATCTACTTTAAATAACGCCAAAGGATTTAAAATACCACGCGGTAACTATACATATTTTTTGTTTATTATACTTTCTTCTAAGAGATGATTACTCTATGAACCATACGCGTAAAAGGGAGTAGAGGCACAGACATAAAATCTATTTTCGTAAAATAGGGTTGTCAGAAACAGCTTTTCGCGAGTTAATAATAAATTGTGACCAACGTACTTTTGCCGAAGAATCGCTTTGTCCATTTAAATAGAAATGACAGAACAATTACGTGAGTAATATTTCGACATACTATGTATAAGTATTCATCTATTGCATGTTCATTTCTAATACGAAACTCTTCTGTACAAGAAAGAATAATCGGGATTTATCTATATTATTGAGACTTTTACTGTTTACTTTAGCTATATAGATTGTGAACTGCAATAGTGTTGGTAATAGTATAAAGTGGTTAATGACAGGTCACTTGTTAATAAATTATAGAAGTTTCATTGTATTGAAAATGTAATTTTATAAATAAATAATTCGAAGGTTATTTATTTCTGTGTTACAGAACCAGAGGTAACCAAGCACAGTTTTCGCCAGCAAACATGGGATTACATGATGAAAAACGAGTTAGTCAATTATCCTCTTGGCATATACAACCGTACACCAAACTTCAAAGGTGCGAGCAAAGCAGCAGCACGGTTAGTAGAGCTGGACGAGTTCAAGAACGCAAAGATTATAAAGATAAACCCAGATAAGCCTCAAGATCATGTGAGATTTTTGGCATTGAGGGCCAACAAGGAGATATTGGTTCCAATACCAAGATTGAGATCTCATCTGTTTCTTCATGTTAAACCAGTCCCTGATATGAGTGAGAAATTACTCAGAAGTCTGTCAAAAATTTATGGTCTGATAGAAGCTGGTGAACCACTGGGAGTAGATGCTAAGATAAAGGTACATATTTATTAAAGTTGTAATTTTCCACCTGCACTCGGTTGATATTATTCCTTATATTCTCTCTCTGTCATCTTTCAGGTAGACCTTGTGATAACGGGATCAGTTTGTGTCAGTCGTGAAGGCTACAGATTAGGTAAAGGCAAAGGGTTTGCAGACTTAGAGTTTGCCATGATGATGAGAATGGGTGCAGTAACTCAGGACACTACGGTCATTGCAACAGTGCATGATTGTCAGGTGTTCGATAGCCTCCCTCCAGCATTGTTCAAAGAACATGATGTACCTGTGGATATAATTGTTACACCGACCCAGACGATAATAGTCAATCCAAGATTGAAGAAACCAACCGGTATAGTGTGGCACATGCTGAGCGAAAAAAGACTGGAGAGCAGGCAGTTGTTGCAAAAGCTGAAAGAGATGGATGAAAAGTATACTTTACTTTGTATTGACATTTGCACTAACTGCATCAACGTACACATATAAATAAATCATTGTTTCCCAGAGATGGCATAGTAGTGACCTGGAAGCCGGACGATTCCGATAATACGAAGGTTGGTGTATAAACTAGAAATCTGAATAGGATACAGAGCCTGTTTGTATGGTGCTCATGTGAAATTTGTTTTCAGGAGAAGCCGCAGCATGAAGGGAAGCGACGCCATAGGAACACGAGGCCAAAAACCAGGATGCAGATAGAGTTTTCGTTAAAGCTATCGAACATCTCCTCCCGGGCGAGAATCCGTGACTTGAAGGGCGTTCTACAGGTACGTGGTGTCAAACCAAACAGAATCGTCTGGCAGGGCTACCGCGGGATCTGTTACCTTCATTTCAATAAGCCCAAGAAGGAAACCGATTTACCTGAACAGCCGATGCAGGTCGACTCGATCATGGCGAACCTACAGGATCTCCGAATCGAAGGCGTCTCTGACGACTTTATAACAGTCGAACCTGCGAAACCGATCTCGAGAATCGAAGTCACCGATGTGTCTGCCGTCTGAGACAGTCGTGGTGCTTCCTCGATATGCAATTAATCATAAACAATGCGCAGGATGATATATATCATTCGTTTACGTAATTGCAAAAATCGTGATAAAGTATTTTTTTACAGCGTTTCCGGTTCTGAACCGATTTTCACGGATCAATAGCTGTTTATAACTATTCGCTATAAAACGCAGGTGCCTGTACATATGAGTCGCAAAGTAATCCTCCTCTATCTTGTACATAATTAAGTTGTTAAGGCATTTAATTTGTGATCGATCGATAGTCTATCCAGGAAAGACGAACAAGCTTTACGGTTTCATACGGATATTACATCGCTGAGTTTATTAGGTCAAGATCGAATATTTTATTTGTAATCGTGATTGAGTTAACGTGCCCATTACGAATCGTTTCAATGATAACTACTGTGATTACGTGAGGAATATTTAACGGTAAGGGATAGTGGAGTGCAATGATTTCTCGCGTGACCGGTCACCGGAAGTCGGAGGGCTGGGTGCATATCTGTGTGGCATTCGATAACGCTTATCTGACCCTACAGACTGATGATGATAGTTTAATTAATTGTTAGAGGAAACTACGTCCCGAGAAAAATGTGCAATCTAAGAGAAAAATGTATCAGATCGTTCCATGGGAAATCCATTGTCTCCCAAAAATAATCGAGTAACAATTTCCTCCATTGTAAAGGGACTATGAACCCGTTAATTCTTAGGAGTAGCTATATGTAGATATAATTTTGTTTGACTTTAATATTAACTTTAACGACCCGTGGAATGGTTTGACAGTAACAATAAGCTTCTCGCCATAGTCATTGTTAATTCTATTTTTATGGAATACTTTTCGCAGAGGGTAGAATTCGGGACGTACATAAGCAAATATCGAGTACGTTATTTTTCTGAAGAGAGTATTTTCGCAGAAGGTAAATAGGGATATAAAATTCATTCTATTTTCATGCTGATATAGTGTAACCTATACATAGAGATACTACATTGTACCGCCGAGGGATGATAAATGAGCCACTCGGGTTGTACACGAACGTGCCACGAGCGGCAGGAATTAATGGGAGCACCATGCAATTAATAATCTATGTGCTAGCATAAAAACATAACATTTGTGATATTAACAAACACAAAATCGATCGTTTTTAGAGTCCGTAGATAATTACGTCGGTTTTTGTTAGCGTCGCAATTACTATATTGATATTAAGCAGGAAGTGTATTCTGTATCCGCTAATCGAGTCTTTTATACAGGATGTTCTTTTTTTTGTGAATTAATTTTCGAGTTAAGAATAAATGGATATTTTTAAGGCTGAATAGGATGGTGTACTTTCTTGCTTGAAACAAAAACCTGGACGCTTCCTCTCTTGTCCTTTACGATCTAATTTCTCGAGCTTGATTAATTTTTCTTAGCATCCCTTCGATTAGCTCCGCTTTGTCATCCCTTCCTACTTTTATTATGTTTATTGATTTAAAAAGGACCATTTTTGCAATTTCTCACTCCGCTTCCACAAAATTAGTTTCCATGGTCTGGCATCCTTTTCATGAGATCTTATCAATGAGTAATACATATAAAAATGCACCATTTTCTTGTTGAAATATACATTTTCAAGAAAATATTTTTCCGTAGACTGGCAGCCCTTCGCTCAGCTTCCTTTCATGCTACTTCTTAACGAATCATTTTCGCAATTACATATTTCTTTTCTAGGCGTGGAGTTTTCACAAACGTTAAATACCCTTCAGAATTGCGAACGTAATAAAGTTCGCCGTTGAATGAGAAACTTCTCGATGGTCAACTAAGAACTTTCAACGTTCCATAAGGTGTGAGTACTGTGAATCGATCGCAAAAAGCGGTTCTTGTCGCCTCTGAACGGCAAATTGCATTAATCTTGATCGAATTTCACGGACGAGGATTTCTGGGCTGCAGGAAGGAAATGAAAATTCTTTTTCCAATAGAAACACCCTTGAGTACATTGAGTTAATGTCCTTGAAAGTAGGCGTGTTCCGTCAGAGAAATTCAATGAACGAACGCGATTACTCGTCGTTCGTTGTTATCGAGTTTGCGCTACTTGGCGATGCTGCTCGATAAATAATATATAAAGGAAGAGATGAAAAATGGTTCGCGACCCTTCCAAGATTATTTGCGAACAACTTTAAATTACTTTCGCGCTGCCTCTTGAATGTGTCTCGCACACGGACGTATCGATTCCCCGTACGTGTCTTTCTCGTTTTTTTCTTCGTGTTCACGGCTCCGTGCTCATTTGTCGTCCTTCGGAGATATTTCATCGCGAAGCTTCCTCTTTGCGCGATATGCGAGCAGAAATTAATTTGCAGTAGTTCTAGAAAACTCGGACAACCGTGTGAAAACATACGATAAATTGTTGCTGTGGAAAACCTGCCTCAATCGTTTCCACGCACGTTTCGAATTTTGTAATTCACGAGCACCCCGGACGAAGCTTTTAGAGAAAATATTTCCTGGCAATTCGAGCAGTAACTTTCGCAAATTTACGAGCTGTGCACGATTTTCCGCGTCTCCGACCTTTTCAAAGCTTAAAATATTCGATTAAATGCAACTCTTTGTTCTATGATTTTAAATAACAACGTCATAAAATGAATTTCACTAGTTTGATTTAAACCACGAGATTGTGAATGCCGCACGTGTGCGGCAATGGTGGACGAAAGGTTGAGAATGATTTTCGGGTGTCCATTCAGGGTAAAAGATATCGATATGTAGTGTGGCGTGTACGCAATCCATTAGTGCAGCTATTGCCGGTTTCATCCTCGGCTTCTTTCTTGCAAAATGGGTCCGATAGTATGTATCGATTATCCATCGCTTTTCCGACAAGTGCGCGGCGTTATGTGCAATCCTAGTTCACGAACCCCTGGGATGTACCGTAAATATCAATTACACGCGGAAAGTCTCGCGACAAAGGCGCGGCTTTTAGTGAATTCTGATAACCGATTACCCTTTGATCCCGTCGACTCCCGGCAATCAGATTGATCCGCCTGTTTGCGTCGGCCGCGATTTCTAAACCGATAAACCCGTATCGCAAAGCACGGGCACGGTCGGGGGTGGCTTCGCCTATTATTACGATTATACGCAAAACTGCATTATATCCTGGTGGTTGCTCTGTTCGTTGCAATTTTAATCGTCTAGCGCGAGAGTTCGAGCAGTGACACGAGCTTGTGCGCAATGACAGTAGCGCAAATTGTACGATTTTGAAATAGAAAGAGGACGAAGATGGACGAACAGGTGTGATTGAAACTTGCCTAATTTAGTATCTCAAAGTGTTGTAGTTATTCTTGAAAAATTTTATTTCTTTAAAGTATCTTTAAATTCTTTAAATGTTTTCACTGTTAAAATGAAGAACGGAACGTTTTATACGAAAAAGTTACAAAAAGACTATCAATTTCACCAACCCTCTCTGCGTTTTGTGGAGTTAGGTTTGGCAGACGAGTGGCTCGGCTCCACTTTCCATATAAATATGCGTTTCTGTTCGTCTAGTCCTGACTGAATCCAATATGGCGTTTCTAATGGTAAAAATGGAACGTTTCATCCATGGTATTGGTTCCGATAATGGATTTCCTGGCGCAGATGTAGGGCAAGGTTGTTCTAGCGGCCGAAAACCAACGACAAATGCGTCAGCGCGTTTGAATAGTCACACTCGTCGAGAATATCATCGCAGAATCGATCGTAACAATGCTTGAGATACGAGATGCTGATGTTGCTATAGCTGAAGAACTAACCGATTCGTTAATTAATAAATTCAATTCCACAAATATGTTTCATTTCATCAGAAATTTGAGGCTTCCACGACTAGGCAGTGAACAGTTCTCACTGTTGAAGCTTTCGACTGCAAGCCGTGTGCTTTTGGAATTACTTTCTCAACGTTTAACTTTCTCTTCGCAGAGTTGCCTAATCGGAGATTGAGGCTACGAGACGTTGCGAAAATAATAATAAATTGTGTTACTTGCAATAATCAATATTAAAAGACGCCGCAAGTCTACCGATCGATTTCTAATGAGACAGACAATTATATTTTATTAATTTCAATTTAAGTAAGTAGAACTTACCTGTTAACATTCAAACATGCCGAGCAGATTTAGGGAGGCAGCTCGCTGAAACAGGAGTGACAGAAAGAAGAAAAAAGTATAAAAATCTGGTCGAACTTTATTAAACATTTTATTGTTTAATAACTCGAGATAATCGGGTGTGTTACAATTGCATAATTATTCGCGACGGTCGCTGAGTTGCGATTTCCGCGTGAATCCTCAGCCTGCTGGTTTACTCGAATTTTCATTCTATTAATAATAGACTGGTGTACGAAATCCGCAGATCAGCGACGGGCGAGCAGCGGCGGAGGGAAGCTCCGAGTTTCTTTTCAACCGTGCGGTTTCCTCGATCTTTTCCGAAAGAAAAGCGGTATTCGAATGGGGAAATCGCGCGGACTCGATGCTTCTTTCCAGCTAACTGCTTATATCTGTTGAAGTGCTCTCTAGAAAAGGGCTCTCTATTTGGTCGGGTTTTGCGTTTTCCATTCCATATATAAAAATAAACAATAGACTTTTCCTTGAAATATATACGTACACGGGGTGGGGGGTAAAATAGAGATATCGTTTGTCGTCTATTTGGTACAGAGAGCTTATAAGATCTGACTGACGAAGTGAACTTGGCTAGAAAATTCGTGAGAAACCGAAAGAACAATTTTACGGTTTTATCCTTACGATTAGTCTTATTGTTAGTCAAATGCAACAACTGTTTCTGAAACATTCGTCGCGTGTCTGAGACACAATCGTCTATTCCAATCGAAACAAACCGCAAGTGTTCGAGACGTGTGCGCAGTCTGCCCATTCTTTTCGTTGTAACTGAACCAATTAGGTCTCATCGGGGGTAACATGATTTTCAAGAGTTTAGAACAGTCTACCAGGATGGGTTTCTAGAATAAAATGTGGATTACAGGATAGAGGTGGATAGGAAACCAAAGTATCGGAAACAGTCGCGTCGCTCACTGAACAACGAAACAGAATATCCTCTACGGCTATTCTAGTCCTAGTGAAAGCACAAGTATCACATTGGTCCGTAACAGTCACTGAACCGAAGAATTCGTCGACTGGGGTACGGCAGACGTGTTCAAGTAGGGTTTTTGTTGATAAATCACCGATTCTTGCCTCGAGAACCAGGTGGAGAAAGTCTGGGTAGCTGAGAGATGTCCTATAACATGTCTACCTGGCTCTCAGATCGGTTAGACGTCCAATCTATCAAAAAAAGAGTCTTCAGGGGCATGATTTCACTTTTAGATGGTCCTTGATTGTGTAATCATTGAAACAAATCGGTCTAAGTAGAGCTTTCGCAGGTAAAATGCTTCTTTCTGATTCTACAGCCAAGTAGAGGGGGTTTAGGTGGCTAGGGTTCGCACCATAGCATTCTACCTCGCTCTAAGATAGTATATGTATGCGATTCTAGATCCTGGGGCTGTGGTTTAAGTAGGGCTTTTGCAAGTAAAACGCCTCTTCATCTTTCTAGAGCCAAGTAGAGAGGGTTTAAGTAGTTATTCGTCTACCTCGCTCTCAGATCATCTAACTATGCTGGACTCTGGATCCACAGGGGCGTAGTTTCACTTTTAAACCGCCCTTAGCTCTGGATTCGTCCATAGAGGTGGGTCCAAGTAGGGCTTTCGTAGAAATAGAATGTCTTGCCTCTAGAGTCAGTTAGAGGGGGTCTAGCTGGCTAGGACTCGCATAATGGCTCCTAATGTGCGTGGTTTCACTTTGAGACAATCCTTGTCTTCGGAATCGTCGTGTTTGTAGCTTTTGCAAGCAACACGCGTCTCCTTGCCGCCAGAATCAACCGGAGGGGCCATGGCTTGTGCCGTAGCTTTGCATTTAGGCGATTCTCAGGTCTGGAATCGTTAAAACCGAGTCGAACCAGTCTGGTTCTCGACGAGTCACCCGTTCAAGTGATTTTCCGCAGTGGAATGGGGTGAACGGGGCGATTCCAGCATGCTCTAGGAGCATTCTCCACGGAGAAAAGCGTGTCCCCGATGTCCGGTATGTTTCCTGGGGATTTAGGACGTCGAGGGCTCAGGACTGGCGTCGATGTAGTCGATGTCGGAGGATGTCGCAGTACTCGCGCGTCTGCCTTGTCGAGGGGACGAGCTTATCCGCGTCTTGACGTTCGCTGTCGAGACGGTTAACCGGTTTCCGGTCCGCTGCTGCGGCTGCTGTTTCGTTCTGGAACGAAATCAACAATACTTTTCGGGTCTGACACATTACAAACTATTGGGTTGGCAAATAAGTTCGTTCGGTTTTTTACATTGGAATAAATCGCAAAAACCGAACGAACTTATTTGGCAACCCAATACATCAGAGTTTACATAAAACTGAAAATAAAGACCCAAGCTCCGATTGCCCTTTGTGGCCCATGCTCACTTGAAACTACATTCACTATTCGAACCAAGCTTGCGTCGTTGGGAGCTTGAGAAGTAGCACAGAGATGGTAAGAAAATATAAAAGATAGTCCTACGTCTTAAGTTGTCTCAATAGTCCACAAAATTTCAATCTCAAGATATTCCTTGAGGTTTTTACTTTTTTTATCATTTGGGGACCAATGAGCGTGACTATTTGACCAATAAAGGAAATGGGGATGTCTATACAGAGGCTGTGTCTAACATTTTTGGGACCAATCGCAGAAGCAGATGGTTCTGCCAACTTCCGAGCTCTGAACGCTACAATCTCGGCCGAATGGTAGCTTTGTCTCACCTTAGTCTCTCCTCAGCACCCAGCATGGCAGTGTTCAGTTCCTCCTCCCACTGTTTCTCCTTCCTCTCCCTCTCCTGCCTCTCTAACTCGCGTTCTCTGTTATACGCACGGTATTCCGGGATGAATGCTAATCTCCTGAGATCCATGCTCGGTCCAGCGCCTTCCGCCAACGCGAGGGAGTCCTCCGGAGGGTGCTCGACTTTCAAGGACCTGGGTGAACAACAGAAAATAGCGAGGTAGTTCCGTCCCCCATTTCTGAATCGAAAACTCGTATACACTGAGATAACGAGGAGCCGGCCCTTTGTACTACATCTTACGATCCTTCGGGTCTTCTGCACCCTTGGCTCTTATCCTAAGAGAATGTATTGTGTTGGATATTGCGGAAGTCTCGCTGCTTCGCGATAAGGAGACGGAAAAACGGAGCGCGTTCTCAATCTCTTTTAGCTAATTTCTAATAGAGCTGGTGCCTGTTTCTTGTGTCGGAAAAGGAATGAGAAGTGCTCAGCTGGCCACGAAGCCTTTGCATTCTGTTTCTTTTTAGTCTGTCGATGGTATTATTTGAAAGAATAAATCTTAACCTCTGCAGCGTAATAACGAGTTACACTTCAAACAAAATTTTCCGAATACAACAAAGGTATGCCCCTCTTTTAAGACAAAGTAAGATTCTATTATTTTGTAACCACTACTCAAGCATTAAAGTAAATGCAAGCTTGCAGTAAATATTTTTCTTCTTTTTCGGTGAAGTTATTAACGACAAAGAAGTTCGAATTGTTGTAGTCACGAAGAAAATCGTACGGCAAAGAAGACAGGTTCGCTGCAAGACGACAGAACGTTTTCGCACAGAGTAGACATGTATTTTTCAGATTGATTTTTCACTACCGCGTAGAGGGAGAAATTGAGCTGAGGGCCGGATGAGAGTAAAGATTCATCCGCGATTGAATGGAGCCACGTTCCATTTCTCACCTCTGCTTCGCCAGGCGTTTTTTCTTTTTGTGCAACGGCTTCGTCTCGATGATCATCTCCTCGAGCTCGAAAGTCGGATCGCAATTAAGATGATCCTTCGGCGGCGTGAACGCCGGCTTGATTTGCTTGTTCAACACCTTCTCGAAGTCTAGCTCTCTCATTATGCTCACTTGCTTCAGCTCCTTCAGCGTCGACACCCTCGCGCCCGGCGCCACGGTTAGCAGGCGTTCTAAGAGATCGCGTATCTGGGAACTCCAACCGGATGGCGTATGTCTTTCCTCCTGCGAAATCATCCCCTCAACCTTTAGAGCACTATATTTACAATTTACTATATTTACGAAGATAGCAAATTGAAACATTCTAATTCATTCCGTCCGACGCGACCCTCTAAACATCGATGAAACATGGAAAATGGTTACAAAGAACTGTTCCTGTGGACTCTTCACGTACTGTAGTTCTCTATGTACTTGGGAACGTTACCTGCAAGATTCGCAGAGCTTCTCTGTGCGATGTAGTGGAGTGTAAAGGATAAGGACGATCCCCTGCGAGCGTCTCCCAAGCCAGAATTCCCAGACTCCACCAGTCCACTGCGAAACCGTAGCCGAGAACACCAAACTCTTCGCAAGAACACATGTAGATTTCAGGAGCTGCGGGTAAACCAGATATTAAAGGAACCATAGAAATCGCTTTAAGAATCTGTAACTAACTGTATAATCGTGTTGCCTCTATCAAACCTGGTTCTTGCTTTTTGCAACTTCGAATTATTATAAAGATTAACACATTTTAAGAATGTTCATACATACTGTCTTCGATTTATTAAGATTGCTAAAGAAGAAAAGAACGGGACGCAGGCAATTTTTACTTTGCATAAAGATTCAATACATTCTCGAAATTCACGGAGTCACGTCTTCTCAATGTCTTTTCGCGTAACTTACGAGTAACGTTGAGATATCGCATACCATCGAGGCATCGAAGGAAGCCGATAAAAAATTTACGTAGGTGCTTAACGTTCATACAAGATCGGGAAAGGTTCGGTGACCACAGGGGTAAAAAAATAAGGAGATCAAGTAGAATGCGAAAGGTCAACGGGGGAAAGCGGTGCTGAAAAGATCGAGAGGTCTCGAGTGTCAAAGGATTATTACAAGGATCAAGAGGATTCGGAGATCAAAGGGATGTTAGAAGGATCGGAGGGGTACCAGGAGGATCAATGAGATTTAGAGGTCAAAGGATACCCAAGAGGATCAGGGACAAGGACCATCGGTGGCTAAGAAATAACGGAGCAGCGGGAATAGGGTCGAAATCTGGGCTCGAAATGGAGAAATCGAGCTGGAAGGCTCGACAGGAAATGAAGACTTTCCATTCGAAAGTAAGCTGCACCATAATTTAGTAATAGCCTGCGGATTTTATATAATATATAGAGAAAAGTGAATTGATCAAATGAACAACAGTGAGAGAATCATTGAAAGAATCTAAATAGAGCATTATTTCTAGCTTCTTACTATCATTAAGAAAAGAAATCAATATGTATTTCCTGCAGATTGAAAGTAATGCAGACAATTTTCATTTTGCATAAAGATCCTCTACCTCACAGTTCTCTAAAAGTTTCGTTTATTTCACCGAACACTAGGTTTGTTTAGCATTCTATTGTTAAGATGTCAATGGTAGAGTAAGAACGTGCATGAACATAATTGTTTGTCAAGCTATCCACTCAGTTGCTTGCGCAGCTGACTTGCAGTGGCGGAGTTGCAACGCTCGAGGTGCAAGCTGCTCGGTGCAGCTGTCGCTGAGGATTCTTTTCGTCGAATTTTCGAGCACGCGAAGGTTGTCCTGGGTTAGGTCTTAGTCCGATTTCTTTTGTAAGACCCATGCAATTTATCATTTCTCAAAATTTAAAAAAAATGTTAACCCTTAGCACTCGAGTGGTGAGTCAGTCACCACCAGAAATTGCGATACCATTATTCAAAATATTGTTTACAGTATTAAATATCTTGGTGGCTAATCACTTACTGAACATTTAAGTATTGTATGACGTGTTATATCAATTTCATATCCATAAAATGAAAAAAAATTATATAGATTGGAATTATTCTTGGTCGGAAGATATGTTTCATTTTCGAGTTAGAATAGCTCCGAGTGCAAAGGGTTAATAAGGTTCCTTATCTGTCTAGCATCAGAATGATACTACTAAATACTTTTAGCTTCTGCTAAATCAGATTTAGCGACGAAAGAGTGAGCGCCGATGATCCGCATGACTGATTACAAACTAGATTAACCGGCCTAGCACCAGGCAGGATAGAAGCGCATGATAACCAGATTTCCCGTTCGAGTCGTTAATGGCCTTAGGTCTAATTAGTTCATTACCTATGTACGGTTTTGTTCCTGACATGGACGTCGCTAATTCGCCGTACTCCAGCACCGTCGCGATGTTGAAGTCCGTTACGTGCGCGTGTCCTGCACAAAGAACATAATTCCACTATTACAAGAGTCGCAAGGATATTGAGATCGTTCTACATCCACGAGTTTACTCGGAGACAGTGAAGAGAAATCGATCAATTGTCAGCTGGCTATCGTCGCCGGTCACAACATCTGTCAACTGAAGAGAAGCGTCATGATGTCATGTCTGCGTGGCTCCGATCAGCCGTGAGGATATCGGGTATCCCATTATCTCCCTTTCAGTGTTCGACCTGTGTGCAGAATTTTAATACGATACTGGTGTTCTGTTTCCGCTGTGCACAGGTATAATGTTGCAACTATGGGAGCAAGGGTTGTAGAGGAACGGTCCGCTGAATACACGAGCAATTGCCGGTGATTCCAGGTAAGGATTGTACACGGAAACCTGTGATCAACGAGGTCTCTAACGAGATCGTATCTCTGTCGCAGTGTCGTTATTACTTGTTCGGAAGACTGAAATAGAAATTTGTAAGGTGGCTCTCCGTGAATACTGGAGCAATTGCCGGCAATTCCTGGCCTGCAGTTCTGGAAACCTTTGATCAACGCTTCTTCTAACGAGACTGTCTCTTCACTCGTTGGGGACGAAATAATGTTTCGTCTTCAACCCTTGACGAAAAGTTTCTGGAAATAGGTCCTGTGAATATTGAAAATATTACTAGCAAATCTCGGCGAGGGCTGGGTCCTGAAAAGTTATGATTTGTGCCGGTGACGATGAGATTGATGCAAGTCACAATTCCAAACAAATTGATCCTGTTTTTTGTTATTTACTACGTCAATTCATTTTACTAATAACTAGACAGCGGATCTTTATGCAAAATATAAATTTTCTGCCAGAATTGCAACAAACTGGAACGACATAGAATTTTATTTTCTTTCCATAATACAACAGTATTTTTAAATTTTTCTAATGGTCTTACTATTTTAAATTACACCTCCTCATTTTTGCTATAAATGCATAAAATCAGCTGTCTACTAATAACTATATAGTGAATTGAAATATTATAATGGAATTTTCCATAAAATTAGGTCGTTTCTATCTAACGAGATTTGCTTAACAAAATTTGCAAAAACAACTGCACAGTGCTGCTTCGACGAGTACAGAAACCATTATCTCGGCGATTCCTGATTAGGATTGTGTCCTGGAGACCTGTAACTACACTACGTTCTCTGACAAGTGTATCGCAGTACCATTTTGATGTTGTGTTCCAAACAAAGGAATTTTCTGAAAGGATTTTCAGAAAAGTAGGAATACACACGATTTTTAAAATACCATATTATTTGAAAAATTGGTTTCCAGCAATTAAAGACAAGTTGCCACTCTTAAAAAGTTCTAATATTGTATATTCAATACCTTGTAAGGGATGTAACCAAGTTTACATTGGACAAACGTCGAGACATTTAGAAACACGAATCAGAGAACACAAACGTAAGATCTTCCTACCTTTCTACCAGCACATGTTTCGTTGTTTCAATTTCAATTTAGTTAAAATAATTTCATTAAGCAAGTGAGTAACTAAATACACAATTTTGACATTCAATGTTTAATTTAATTAAATTTTAATTAATTAAATTTGACTAATTAGTCAGTTACTAGTTTTCTTGAAAATGATCTACACATAGATCGAAACGTCGAAAATTTAATTAATTTGCAAAATTGCTTTGATGTAAAATCAGATCGAACCAGCGCGCCGAGAGCATTAGTACATCGTTTATAAACAAAATATTGTTTCATCTCCAAGCACCGGTTGAAAGTTTCGACAAAATTATTATCAGTTTCCGAAAGGTCTCGGCACTAAAATATGCAGCGAACGTATACCGTCATTATCGTTCGCCAATATCGAGAGAGGATTAGAACGAGGCCGGGTTCTCCGCTGGAATTAATACGGAAGTTACACTGTAATTTCTATAGGGTTTTTAAAAGGTCGCGCGTTGGAAGGTTTCGAAAAGAGGTGGTTTTTGCGGTGGAGAGGAATTCTCGGGGACGGTGTCACCGGCCTTCCGCAACTTTAAATGATGCAGAAGCAATCTCGTGGCTTGAACAACAGTCGCTTAAGTACACCGGGGAATTAGGGTTGCGCGTTCCTCCAGGCTCCCCCAAGCTGCACCATATCAACCCCTTTCATTTTCTTATTCGCGTTCGCATCGATGCAATGGTAGCGGTGCTCGCCTGGGAATTTTGCATGGAGGTTTGCATCGATCTTGATAATCGCAATCGAGAGAGTGGAATAAAACAAAAGGCTGTCTCGCTGTTCTATCGCGTTCGCCGAACGATCTCGCTAATTTCGAAATAAAGATATCCGTAATATATCGTGCAGTATATCCAGAATATTTGTGTAGGACAGATTACCTGGCACGAAAATACAGGACAAATAATATCAAAGCTGAAAGGGAGGTCGAGTCTCGAACCTTGGAAAATCGCTAAATCTTTCACTCGGAACATTTCTTTTGCCGTTTCAAAAATTAATTTTGCCCCGTGACGACACGCTCAAAGACTTCAATGGAACGACTTCCGCGGAAGACGGCTTCTCAGCAACCTCCACGGGGAATCTATTTTTCAGAAATTCAGAGCAAAGGGGAGCTTGCAAAGTTTATGATCGCGAGGAACGCGATCGAACGCTGCAGTCGCTTTTTGAAGTCGTGTGTTCCGTCGAGGAAAATAACCTATTCCCGTCTTTGAACCGAAGATCGTTTGTAATCCTCGCGATCCCTCTAGCCGGGGAGCGATCCCGGAAGCTAAAAAATGAACTCTGATATAACGTTCTGATAAATGTCGAAGAAAATTAAGCACTGAATCGATGAAGTGGCTGCGCGTCAAATTTTCGTAGTCGACAATGGAGGGTCAAACGTGTTCCGAACACCGTAGAATTCTTTATAGGCTGAGTCAGTGTTCTGCCATAGTCACGCCGTGAAAAGAGAGAGGAAAATGACCGGATCTGCGGCCTGCTACGTCACCGGAATATAATGCAGTCCTCCATTGCATTGTGGCCGTTCTTCGACCTTTGGAGAACCCACGAAAGAGGTTCTCCGCTCTCAACGCGAGTCCTTTTTCGAACAGCACCGCACAGGACCAGCGAAATTTAATTAATACCAACGGTGCTAATAGCGAATGCAATTTTCCGAATGCCTACGCTATCACGTTAATAGGATTGGCTTTGATAAGAGCAATGCGGTAGAATAATCTCGCCCATTACATTGCCTCGTTAATCGCGCGACGTGCAGAACACGATCTCGTGTAATTAGAAAACATATTTCTATTTGCACTCGGTGGTGATAATTTCATTACAAATATCAACGCGGGATAAAAATTCTTTCTCTCAATTATTTCAATTATTTCGTCCACGTTTTGTCTGGTATTTCAGAGAAACGTTCGGCCAAATTCTTACTGAGTGGCCTTTTAATTATTCCGTATGCATTGCGCTGCCTGCCATTAAAATGGTAGTGCTCCCAGAAAATGCAGTTCTAAATATTCAGAAGGATCGCGAACACGGTGCTCACGCCAATTTATTTTCCCGTAGTCTTTTACAGTAACTATATTGTAAATTTTGTGAACTTACAGCATATAAATATCTCCAGTCGCAATAAAATCTTTCCTACGACATACGAAATAATCGAACATTTTCAAAGCGCAACAACTTCCGCAGCTATTTACGCGCATTAATTTCTGCGAACTTCCAAAGCGTACACTTTTCATCGAGGAAAACGGGAAACGGAAATTTATTCGGACAGTAGGGCATCCTTTCGCAGAATAAACAAGCAAATGAATTATCCGACGGGATAGGAACCGGCAGTGTTTAACCAACCGTGGTATTCCAAAACCCAAGCCGACGATCTTGGTAATTGAATCCCGCGAAATTCCAGGCTCGAGATTGAAAATTTGTGCAAATATCCGTGTCGGATCCGGATCCTAATAATTTTAATTACTTCCGGAAAACTCGCCGCGCGGAGAAGACGAGAGACAGAAGTGGAATGGTGTTAATCGAATACAATTTTAAGCCGCCCCCGTCGACTTTATTTCGATTGCTGTCAAGAACACCGGCTCGTTCCTGAATAACGACGGAGAACAGTTTTTTGCAGGGATCGAGAGCGAGTTATGGGACTGTTTAATCGGTTCTATTTAAAACATGGACCGCACAAATCCTCTTTAAAGAAGCCGTCCTCATATTGCGAATTCCGATGAAAAGGCAAAACAGAGTTCGCGGGGATTTATGCAAAGCTTTCTCCTTCTTGAAAGCTTCCTGCTGGAATAGAATTTACAACGTACTTGAATAGAAACGCCTTCAAAAATACGTTTCACAAATGATTAAACGAATCTGATTTTACTGAAATGATCGGTCCTAACAGCATCTCATTAATTAGTATCCTAATTAATCAACATTTCTACTTAGAAATGAAGTTCTAAGTAGGTTTAGCTATGACAGGAAAAATAGTAACAGTATTAGTAGTGGCGTTAATTAACTATGATTCATAAATTAAATCCAACCTAGGCGCTCCCCTATGTAGTTCAAAAAATTGGCTGCTATCCAAGGGTTGAATGAAAAATTAAAACCGAAGTGTTTATTTCGATGCCTGGTTGTTGAGCCTTTATGAGTCTTGTTCGCTCCACTCGAGGATTCTAATTTTCGTGCTCGGACCATCTCATTAAACTGTCTTCTATCATTTTTCCGGTCCCTTGGTCCGATTCGAAGGCAAGGGTGGCGCGTGTTTGTGTTTCATCCGCGAACAACGTGCCCCGAGGAAGAATTATGAAAGTTTCGAGCGTGCCGCGTCGACAATAGGAGAATGAGAGACGAGAGGAAGGGCGGCGAGTGTCAAGGTACACCGGGACAGAAAGTTATTCGCGTGTGTTCGCCGTCAGGAGCCTTCCAGAACCTTATTTCGCCACATTTCCAGGCTGACGCGTGCTCGTTCAACCCTTATGTCCATACCGAAAATTCCCGCAACGTTCAATAACACTGCCAGTCTTCTGACGGCGAGTTTCACCGCATATTTTCGTGCCCCAAGTGTAGATGCGTTTAAAATTAGATGGTGAATTTGATACGTTTATGGAAAAAATTAATAGATGAATTTTCCCTCAGGACGGTTCAGAGAATTAGTAGAGGAAAAAGTTTCGAGTTGGCTTGAATTTTGGTCCGACACAGTTCGTTACTGACCTACGAATTTTATACATTTATCAACCAAATGGTGGAGAGAGCAAAATTTAATAAAAGAGTTGAAACACTGCATCAGTAGAGGCAGCGGATTTTATACATTTATGATAAAAATGTAATTTTGCGTTACTTTCAACTCTTTAAATAATTTTAAGATTATTATATATATAAAAATTACATTTTAATTTTTTAATTTTTAATTTTAATAATCTAAAAGGAGAACTAAATGTCTATGCGGAAACCAGATCTTGAAATTAATTCAAATAAATTTAATTTTCATAAAAATCCGCAGTCAGATGATTTTTCAGACCCCGATGTACCGAGCCTTTCTAATTTATTTTCATGATTTTCTTTCTAGTAAAAACGTAAATCCTACACTATGTATAAAGCTCAATTAATGCACAAACTCAAATTTTTTGAAATTGTGACATACGGCATTTTTCCTTGTAATGTAAAAATCGGGATGAACATTTATGTTTTCTGTCTCGTATTTTTTGAAATATTATTGAACTCTGAGCGATCTTGTGTTTCTGAACCGGGACTATTTTGCAGTCAATAAATGGACAAGTTCAACGACCGTACGGTGATCTTTAAAACGAGAAAATGAAGATACTGATAGGAATGCAGTAAATTTTCTGAAGTGCCGTTTGATTGAAAACTCATGATTGCGGGGATAATATAAAAGTGCCTTAGCAAGATAAACTGCCGCAGAGTGTCGCGACGCGACGGATTCCGTTTGATACGGTGTTCGCTGGAGTGCTAGTGTCCCCGGAGCCCGGAAATCAATAATATTTACCTGTAATATTTGCCTATAGACCGACCGGTGTAATATCCGTACTTTTAGACCCAGCTGAGCTACTTTATTACTTAACGTATCTGATCGTACAATTCACTAGCGACCGTCGGCGCACGAGGAAAAGAGACATACCAGAGGACTTATGTCCTCTAGGATTGTGCATAACCCAATGAAATGATTAAGATCACTCGACGAGTTGTTTCCCGTTCCGAACATGTTAATAGCCGATCATATTCCAGCAAGAAGTTATTGTCTGAATAAAAATGGGCTCCTTATAGGTCGCGCGGCGGCTTCTCTGAGTGACACTAACAATAAGTCGAGCCCGAAACGAGAACCAGTTCAAGTGTGCTCGGAACGTGACTGTTTCGTAGAAACGAAATGGTGGATCAAATAAGCTTTTCTGGATTGCAATAAAGCGGAAACGCGTGTCGTGTATATTCCCAAGGCTTCCTACGACATGAATTTGTGTTTGACGAATGGCCGAACAAACATAATTATTTCGCAAAAAACCTCGAGCTTTGTACTTTCCGTATATCGACCGCTTTGTGCCACGATAACAGTTCATACAAGGTAAAGATATTTGGAGAACTTTCCGAAGGCGACGCGAATTTCGTTTACCCCGCATCGATTAAACGAAAATATTGCTTCGCAGCAGGGACCAAACATAACAGTTATTATACAATTTTCTAAGTAAGATAAAAATCATTCATTTGAAAGTTGTACTATTTAATAATAACTATTACAAATTTCCTTCATCAATAACTGTTATGAGCGATTGAAATGAATTTCTCTCGTTGATACCTGTTATGAGCGATCAAAATAAATTTATTTTATCGAATAACTGTTATGAGCGATTGAAATAAATTTCTCTTATCGATAACATCTTATGAACGATCGAAATGAAATTCTCTCATCGACAACTATTATGAGTGACCGAAATAAACTTCTCCCATTGATAAATGTTACGAGCGATCGAAATAAATTTCTCTCATTGATAACTCTGTGGTTGCCAGAAAAATCGCCGCATGTCACAATTTTAAAAAATTTGAGTTTATGCATTAATTGAGCTTTATACATACTATAGGATTTACGTTTTTACTAGAAAGAAAATCATTAAAATAAATTAGGAAGGCTCGAAAAAATAATGCAATTTAACCGATGACCTATGTTCAATTCATACGTATCGAAAATTTAAACGGCAATGTTCCAAAAGGGAAAGTATGTGACATGCGGTGCTCTTCCTTACAACCACAGAATTGTCCACGTACGTTTCAGCAACACCGCATTCCTCTCGCAAAGACCAAAAATAACAGTTATTATACAATTTTCTAAGATAAAAATCATTCATTTGAAAGTTGTACTATTTAATCATAACTATTACAAATTTCCTTCATCAATAACTGTTATGAGCGATTGAAATGAATTTCTCTCATTGATACCTGTTATGAGCGATCAAAATAAATTTATTTTATCGAATAACTGTTATGAGCGATTGAAATAAATTTCTCTTATCGATAACATCGTATGAACGATCGAAATAAAATTCTCTCATCGACAACTATTATGAGTGACCGAAATAAACTTCTCCCATTGATAACTGTTACGAGCGATCGAAATAAATTTCTCTTATTGATAACTCTGTGGTTGCCAGAAAAATCGCCGCATGTCACAATTTTAAAAAATTTGAGTTTATGCATTAATTGAGCTTTATACATACTATAGGATTTACGTTTTTACTAGAAAGAAAATCATGAAAATAAATTAGGAAGGCTCGAAAAAATAATGCAATTTAACCGATGACCTATGTTCAATTCATACGTATCGAAACTTTAAACGGCAGTATTCCAAAAGGGAAAGTATGTGACATGCGGTGCTCTTCCTTACAACCACAGAATTGTCCACGTACGTTTCAGCAACACCGCATTCCTCTCGCAAAGACCAAAAATAACAGTTATTATACAATTTTCTAAGATAAAAATCATTCATTTGAAAGTTGTACTATTTAATAATAACTATTACAAATTTCCTTCATCAATAACTGTTATGAGCGATTGAAATGAATTTCTCTCGTTGATACCTGTTATGAGCGATCAAAATAAATTTATTTTATCGAATAACTATTATAAGCGATTGAAATAAATTTCTCTTATCGATAACATCGTATGAACGATCGAAATAAAATTCTCTCATCGACAACTATTATGAGTGACCGAAATAAACTTCTCCCATTGATAACTGTTACGAGCGATCGAAATAAATTTCTCTCATTGATAACTCTGTGGTTGCCAGAAAAAACGCCGCATGTCACAATTTTAAAAAAATTGAGTTTATGCATTAATTGAGCTTTATACATACTATAGGATTTACGTTTTTACTAGAAAGAAAATCATGAAAATAAATTAGGAAGGCTCGAAAAAATAATGCAATTTAACCGATGACCTATGTTCAATTCATACGTATCGAAACTTTAAACGGCAATGTTCCAAAAGGGAAAGTATGTGACATGCGGCGCTCTTCCTTACAACCACAGAATTGTCCACGTACGTTTCAGCAACACCGCATTCCTCTCGCAAAGACCAAAAATAACAGTTATTATACAATTTTCTAAGATAAAAATCATTCATTTGAAAGTTGTACTATTTAATCATAACTATTACAAATTTCCTTCATCAATAACTGTTATGAGCGATTGAAATGAATTTTTCTCATTGATACCTGTTATGAGCGATCAAAATAAATTTATTTTATCGAATAACTATTATAAGCGATTAAAATAAATTTCTCTTATCGATAACATCTTATGAACGATCGAAATGAAATTCTCTCATCGACAACTATTATGAGTGACCGAAATAAACTTCTCCCATTGATAACTGTTACGAGCGATCGAAATAAATTTCTCTTATTGATAACTCTGTGGTTGCCAGAAAAATCGCCGCATGTCACAATTTTAAAAAATTTGAGTTTATGCATTAATTGAGCTTTATACATACTATAGGATTTACGTTTTTACTAGAAAGAAAATCATGAAAATAAATTAGGAAGGCTCGAAAAAATAATGCAATTTAACCGATGACCTATGTTCAATTTATACGCATCGAAACTTTAAACGGCAATGTTCCAAAAGGGAAAGTATGTGACATGCGGTGCTCTTCCTTACAACCACAGAATTGTCCACGTGTGTTTCAGCAACACCGCGTTCCTCTCGCAAAGAAAAATAGAACAAAACTAAATCAAGCATTGAACCTGAATGGATGCTCTGTAAATTCTATTCGCGTTTTACAATGTTTATAAGCCGCAGAAATCACGATCAAGCTACCAAATTGAAAAGAAACGTAAAAATCTGGTTTAATCGGTCCGAGGATCGTCTAACCCTAACCGATCGGAACCACCACACAAACATGTCAATCTATACAGGAACAAATTAATCAAAGCATTCTCATAGAGGATCTCTCTATTCCCAATATTCTGGATCGGAGCTCGCCGCGGTTGGTTAGTTGGTTTCCACATTCGCTATTGACTATACACATCGGCGCGCTACGAGCATGCATATGTGTCTATCTCGCAATGGAAGCTAATTAGTGAAGCGAATTCTCTTCCAAACGTTTAGGTCCTCCGAAATTAATGCTTGAAATGATTTATATTGTGATTATGCACAAGAAATACGTCACATCTCGAAATTGTTCGGTTTTCTTTTTATTACATTAAAATACTCGCCAGAGTATTAATAACTACATTTTGATGTTAATATATACTTATAAAACTAACCCCATAGAAGGCCTAATTAAGTTCTATTTGTTTTTACTTGCAGCCACAGCTAGGTAAACTATCAAAGGACTTTGAAGCGCTCTCCCGCGAAAGTTGTATTTTTATATTTGTGACGCTTTTCTTGTGCGTGAGCGATATCAGAAGAATTGTCATTTTCACGGGTCAACATTAATTTATGCATGAAAATCCGCAACTACAATATAAAGCATGTCGGTTCCTGACAGGAATAAATTTTATTCAATTTATTCACTGTAACAAGAAACTTTTTCTGCAGATAACACGTCGATACACACAGTGTTGGGGATGCTGCGCAAGAAGGAAAAAAGTCTGCCGGAACCCGGATCGATTTTTTTATTTTTGATCGGAGCTCGACGCGATTGCTCGACGTTTAATGGCGCGTAACAGCCCGGAAATTACTCGGAAGGATTATCCGATGATTTTCATGTAAAACCGAGATTTTACGAGCGGCTTAGCATATTTGCGTGCCGTGAAATTGGACCGGTCGTAATTTGCGTAATTCGCAGAATGTGCCTTACCTCGGCGCAGCCTTTGCGGTCGTGTTTTAACAATATCCCGAACATCGGCGCACAGTATTCCGATAGTTATGGTATCTCTCGTGAAATTTCAAGCGATTCTAGCCGGTTATTGGCCGAACAGAAACTCGATGCCCATCCAACCACCGGTTTCGAACCTGTTAAACTGTTAACGATCGTCAACTTTCGAGGGTTCGTTCGACGCAACTCTTCCCCAAATGTTCTGCTATTTCACACTAACGAGTGGCGATTGTGTGTGATTGGCGATTGGCGATTTATATTCACGATTCGATCGACGATTGTCGAGAACCTGGAACATATTATCTGGTTGACCCCGCTTCGCTTCGGGGTGTATCAACACGATACACGATGCACGTGCTTCGACTCTAACGAACCTTCGTCATCGAGCATAAAATATTTAGTTCTGAATCACTCGAAAAACAGGTTGCATCGGTAACGAGCTTTTTAGTGGATTTTTTCGTGGAACGTGCTAGCCAACGTGGTAGACTCTCTTCATGCTTTTATAGACCCTAGCACGAATTATCGTGCACTTAATTGCTTATTACGCAGACTCACGCCATGCTCGATCGATATTCTACTTTCAAGACTTTGTCCGACATTTTTAACATTCTGATTCCTCTGGGCTTCGCGAGGAAACGATAGAGCAATTTTCTTGGCCCTTAATTAAATCTTGTTCTTATTTAAAGGAATAAGAGAAGTCTCTAATTATGAATTGCATACGAATAATGTGAGGAATGAACTGATACACTGATGATCAATTCCTTTGAAAATTACAATTATGGTGTGCATAACACCAGGATTTAAATTATTTCAATTTTGCTCGACTTTTATTATATCTGCTGGAACAACAAAAAATATATTCATTCAGCAGTGCTGGCCTGTTCAATTAAATAAATTTATAACAGTAACATTATACTTTGTGAACGAGAACATTTTCTAACTTACTTCCCAATGGGTCTAATAATATAAATAGAAGTCTGATGTATCTACAATTTTTCGTGTTAAACAGGATCATGGGTTGCAAATTCAAGTATAAAAGTTAGACGAATGAAAATATGTTTGATATTATTCGAAAATAATCATGTACATACTCTAAGGGTTGAGTCACAGAATGAAAATACATTAAGAGTAGAATTTCGAGGCTGCACCTCTGCGTCAGCATCGATCTATTCAAAAAGCTTATCATGAGTAGACTGTGGATCTTTATGCAAAATAAAAATTGTTGGCATTAATTAAAAAAACATGGGAGCCAAGTATGAATTTATTCCTTTTTTAAATAGATTTATTAAATTGTAAGGAATGTATAGACACTCTAAAATTCTAGTAATCATTTTAATGTTTGAAATTACACCAACTCACTTTTGCCATAAATACATAAAATCCGCAGTCTAATCACGATACCTCCGAAAGCCTGTGAAGTTGAAGTCCGCCAGGGAAGTTTCGTGAAAAGGATGAAGATTCTTCGAGCGAATGTGATATATACACCGTGGATAGAATTGACTTTCATTGTCTTCGAACTGCTCGTGCATCGTGATTTATCTATCGTTCTTTCGGTCGAAGAATCCCGCGAAATTATTCAACCCGGTGACCGGAACTGCCGATTCGAACCTCCGAAAATTTCTTCCGGAAATCCCGGGGACAACAATGGCTTCCCGGACGATGCATTATGTTCCCGCCCGCGGTTGGATAAATCAATCGGTTAGAGCCGAGTGAACGAATTTTCCGTGGTGTTTCCGGGAAGCACGGTTTCGGTTTACTATTGTCAGGCAGGAAACGGGAGCCGGGGACTCTCGTTACAAGCTTTTCCTCTCAGGTTTTCACAACCGCGTGCCACGCGATGCTCGTAAATCGATTACACTACCGTTTTACGCGTCTTTTCTTTTATCTCGTCACGCTGGGCAAATCATATTCACTGGGACGGGCGTGTTCTTCGTATTTTGAGAAAGAGAATTCTCAAATTGCTGGGAGACAATGAATTTCTAAGGCGACTCACCTTCCTCGTCCAGCAGGATGTTGTCCGGTTTGATGTCACGGTGGACGATTTTGTGGCTCTGCAGATAGTCCAGGGCCAATGCGATTTCGGCGACGAAGAGAACCACGCTTCTCTCCGTGAACACCACTTCCTGTTGGATGTGGTAGCGCAGGTCACCACCGAGAAGCAAGTCTGACACCATGAACAGGTCTTCTTCGTCTGAAACGAAGAAGTCCTTTCAAATATCCTGGAGAAACGCTAGTTCCACGTCAATGAAGAAAATCCTCTTTCAAGGTTCTTGCATAAAAATTATTCTTCTATATCCAACAAGGACATAGCAATTGCTCTTCCTGCGATCCGAAGCGTACCCATCTTATTCCGTAACACTTCTAAACAAAGTAATTATTCTGCCTGAAATTTTTAGATCTGTTGCAACACTGAAGCTACAGGCCGCTGGCCAAGTCAGTGGAAGATGAAGATTAACAAGTCACGCAATCTTTACCTCGAAAAAATATATAAAAAAACTTTTTAAAACCCACGCTTATATTAAAATTCACTAAAAAGCACAAAATAATTTTTTCCCTGTTTCTCCATAAAATACCGAATCCAGTTGAATGATTAATAATATTTTTCTCCAAAATTTGAAGCAACTAGTTCAAAATTTCTTCTGTTATAAAATCAGTGTCGGAATAGATAGAGAAATTTAGTATAAATTTAAATAAAATCATGACATTAGTGACTATAAATAAAAGCGTGGAGATCCCTTCTTTGGAAATTGAAAAATGTGACGAAACGAGACGAGTTTCATCCATCTTCTACCTCAGTGCTTTAAAAGCATCGTCGAACGACTACTCTGCCGAATAATTTAAGTTCGCAGCTGTTTCATTAACATAATAAGAACATCGAGCTACCTAAAAGAAACGTTTTCGAAGATGTGTTCAAGCGAAAGTCATAAATAGTATGTAACTATAAAATCTTCGCAGACGTCGGTTATTTAGGAATTAAAGTAGATTTAGTCGAGTTAAAATTCATATTGGCTTCGTCACATATATTTCGAACTGCAACAAATTGATATCGAAAATAAACAATGAAAAATATTCAATTACTGCAACGACTGCGTATTCCCGATTCTCGATTGATTACACGGGTTTTCGCTAATTACTTCACTATTTAAACAAACAAATGGGAACGCATGTAAATTGGAGATTCGAACGCGGAAACACGCAGTCCCGATCAAAGTGAACAAGATAGTAACGAATGCAAATTGAATTGAAATCCCAAGATTAACTCCTGCAGCTACACTGTTTAGAAAATTGGGTCATTTCATTTTGAGGATGAAATTGGATCGCCGTTGGCATTCGTTTCTGGAAAAACTCCAGCTCTCTTAACTAGTGTGGAATATACAAACCGGACACAAACTACGCGCGTTTAATCAATTAGTATTGCAGCAAGAGGAATTGTAATTAAGAGCAAAGGTCTGTTTGTGTTCGAAACTGATCCGAACAAACTGATTAAATTCGCAACGTGTTTAATATCTCTGCAAATTACCAGAATACATTCTCTTTACTCGCAGAATCAAAAGTTTACATCTCGTTCACATAAACTTCAATATGCACGTCGCAAAACACAGTTAGGTGCACAAATTAATTCGTAGCCACTGCCATGATCATTCCAATTTTGTTTCGAATTGAAATTGACCATTGGCTTCTTCAGTAAGATGCAGTAAATATATAGACAACAATGAGGACTATTTTACAATATTTCAATAGATATTGCTTGTTTAAAATCAAATTAATTAATTTGTCCATCCTCTAGGAATTCATTCTTGTGTAAAATCGAACGACGATTCTACGAAGGAACAGCCAAGAATTAATTCTTACAGCCATTCACAATTCAATGCATGAGGATTAAGCTCGGCTCACACCCGTAATGAATATCTTTCAGTGTCGTCACGCCCTCCGAATTTCCTGGACACCGTGGAAAGCAAAATCGCGAGCGAACTGATGAAAAGATCGAGCAAAGGGCTGCAGAATGGAAGTCAGCAAGTGTTCACGATCATGCGAGCGAAAGCTCGATCGTTATTCAAGCGTGGCGTCTCGCGGGCTTCAGTGAAAACGGGGCTTTATTCGGTGCTTGCCAGTCAAGAGGAGAGAAAGACACTCTGGGACATCAATTTTCGTAGAATTCACAGGAATGAACGAACGAACCCGAGGAGCAGACCCGGCGAGCAACCGCGAGTCTCATTAAAAGGTGAGCGTGTAAATATTCACAGTTGAACCGAGAGGGTAATCCACGCTTTTAATGGAGAGAGATTTCGCGGTTAATCAAGCCGGCGCGGCGGAACGAGCGGAAAATCAGCGAGCCACGGGGATCAGAGTCTCTCTAATGTTCTCGCCGAGAGTGGCAGATCGATAATGCCGACGCTAATTTGATCCTCTTCCTGAGAAAGCGACGATAATTTCGCCGTCCTCCTTCTCCTTTGCTGGAATAATAACAAGACTCTTCCAATTAGAAGCTAAAGAGACTTTAGTTTCTAAAGCTAGAGAGACTCGTCTTGGGATCGTGGGACCCAACCTAAAATTCAGCAACATTTTCTAAAATACCTTCAAGCTTGTACTACTTCGAGGCTACAGAGTTCAATTTTTCTAAGGGAAACTAGGACAATTTCATATTCGCAATTCTCTCGCGAGACAGCACCATAAATACTCAAGCGTATGTTTTAGCACTGTAAAATTCAATTTTTCTACAGGAAGTTTTTCTATTTGCACTTACAGTGGGTGTACAAAGTATTCGTACACCTTTTAAAAACTAATAACTTTTTTATAATTGTACCAAACGACCTGATTTTTTATAATCAATTAGAAGCATTGGTTTACGAAATGATATGCAAAAAAGATTTTCCAAAAATTACAATTTACAAGGTTGCAGGCAAAAATAAAAAAGGCATTTTTTAAAACTTTTTTATTTGGGCCCTTAATGAAAATTTAAAACATATGTTTTCTAGATCCATGTTCTTACAAAACATACATTTTATTTTTGTATTTAACCTTGTAAATTATAATTTTTGGAAAATGTTTTTTGTATATCATTTCGTAAAAAATGCTTCTAATTGATTATAAAAAATCAGGTTGTTTGGTATAATTATAAAAATGTTATTAGTTTTTAAAAAGTGGACGAATACTTTGTACAACCACTGTATCTCTATAAGCTTCTCGACTCATCAGAGATTCTCACTTTGATCATCCAAAGTGAAAATGAGGATGAGAACTCGGGGAGATGTACTCCAAAGTGTATCTCAATTATTAAACACTGCCAATCAAATTAAAAACTAGACAGCATTCTCGTGTAAATATTGCAGTCCAAAGTCTGTAAAAGGTGTAGTGCCCCTAAACCAAACTGAATTTGCAGTTTTAATAGGATAACAAAGAAAATCAGATTTTGCAATTGAAAATTCTGAAAAAAATCAGACATATTTTAGCTATTACAATACACATCTATAATTTTTTTCAGACTTATTAGCTTCGAAACCGAATTTTAAAGAATTTACAAAAATTTTGAAATGTCGATTTCTCGTACAAATTATGAAATACTCAATTCATATAATTGCAGTTTTAACATTTTAGCATCTCGTTATGCTTGTTACATATACTTTTTCAAATTCTTCAAAGTGGGTGCACATAGTTAAAATAATCCAAAGCCGGTAATTTTCTATACCCTGTAATATGAAAGTTAATATGCTGCGGCAATCACACAATAATTTAAATAGTAATAAAGCTAATTGCATAAAAATTACACTGTCATCTTGAAGTATAGCCAGACTTGTATACGAAATTTTAGAACACTTGATCTGTAATAACCTAACCATTTTTCATGTGGGAAAATGGTTTAAAATTGATGACTCTAATAGGAGTATCCCCTTAAAGTTGCACAGTGTTGCTAGTAGCACGTAATCCACGGCGCACGAAATTGATTAACAAGTGAAATCAATTAGCCGGATGGGGGAATCGGAGGACAGCTTACCTTGGAAGCTGAACCACAGGTTAACGAGACAGGGGTGTTCGAGTTGCGAGAGGATCTCGACTTCCCTCGCGACGTTCTTCAGTGCACCCCTCTCGGCGCACTCACCCTTGTGGACGTACTTCATCGCGTACATGTTTCCGGCGCGATCCCGCTTCTGCACTATGCACACCTATTAAGAAATAATTAATTGCTCGTTAGCCGACTAGAGAGAGGAGGGATGAATGATGTGGCCGGCAAGGCGCTGCGGGGGTAATTAGCTGTTGTTCGGAAATGAAGCGCACGCGAATGCAAGATCGAGGTCCCGGGAAGTTTGAATTCCGCTCGGTAACGAACGAACCTGAATTACGAATGAGGCCGCGGTTCAATGCAACCCGGTTGCATTAAAAAGTTAAACAGTTTCACTCCACAATGATTTTCCGCGTATTCCTCCTCGTGGTAACTTCGAAGAGTATATTTGAAACATGGTCTGCAGAAATTCTTTTAAAAAATCTTTGTGTACTTTAAGTTTGAATAAGGTTGGATGAAAACATTGTCGGAAGTAAGAATTCCAATTTGAACGAAATTTGTGAAATATTAAAAGCAAAAATTTTCTTGCAGCAACTGAAAAATCAAATACAATATAATATTTGAAAAGTTTGAGGACACTGTTGCGTTATTTCCAATTCATTGAAATTATTAAAAAAAGAAATAAGTGATTCAAAAATATCCTTCGAAGTTTTTTAGAATAATAGGGTAGCGAATGGTCAGTCTGATATTTTTCGACCGTCAGTTCCGTGGTACAAGGGATGAAATGTAGTATGAGTTGGGGATAAGAGGTGGGAATTTTCGGATTTATACTTTTGGGACACCCGGGGTTGGGGCTTGAGTTATGGGACAGACTACACAAGAGAATCTAGTTGATTATTTTTCACCAGCACGCTGTTCCTGTTCGCGGTTCGAAACAGAATGAGAAGCAACATTTTTTGGCTTTGTATTCCGGGGATGAGATTTTTATCTCGAAAGGTGGCGTCGCGCGGCGGCTAGAGAATTTGGAGGGCGAAATTGGCCATCTTTCAAATGTCAGACACGTTTGCATTTAACAGCGAAACTTGGAGGAGCAACTTGGAAACAAAAGGTGGAGATTTTCAGACTCGCGTGTGCGACGTTAATGGGTGGAGGGTGAATAATGGGGGAGGGCTGTTGGCAACTGGGTGGCAGACTATTTTTCACCAGCGAGATATACTTTCGCCGAGCATGCTTGAAAAGAACGCGGTGTAACTTGAAGGTAATGAAAGGTAGGAATTTTTAGATGCGCATTCAGTTAATGGCCGGGGAACGAGTTTTAGAAGAAAGTTTGCCCGGAGGGTTGTTTTCCAGGGGAGAGAAGCTGCTGTTCTGCTGAGATCTTTCGGTCGATGAGTAATGTAAATGTTCCTCGAAACCGAAGAGTTCTCGCTTCCCAGCGGCAACCCAATAAGGTGCAATTAACAGAAAGAAACGAGAACCTACATCGAACCGTGCCATTTTTATAAAGTAACATTTCGAACACTACTTGCGATGTTCAAATTGTGATAATTTTCTAGAAATAAATAGTACGGCAATAAATCTGAACTCGTTTCAAAGCTTGAAGCCTTTACTTTGACAACATATCATTCATTTTTCCCGGAAATATTGTTGCATGACATGGCAGGTGAAAAACGGGACGCAAGTTGTTGCTCGAACAGGTCACGCATTAAAATCTCTGTAAAACATTGAAAAAAATTTCTCGTGAATAAATCTACCATGCATTTGGAGATTGAAGCTTCCTCTTTACAACGGGATTTTAAAAATGGATCTACGACTTTTTTGGTTGTTTAATGAAACAAAAAGGAGTGTTCTTTATACTACTGTAAAATTGATGGTACACTTCGCATTAAAAATGTGATAAATCGTCAAAAAGAAAATTGTGAAAATAGGGAGCACTTCGAAAATTTCACATTTAGTATGGAAATATTATCTTAGTTCGCTGCAGATATTTTTATGAGTTAAAAGGGGTTTCTGCAATTTTTAAAGAAAATGTAGAACACTCGTAAAAGGCAGAAAATCTGAATGTAGAACGGCGCACTTAACCAGTAAATAAAGTAACACGCGCAAAAACACGAGAGTGAGTGAAGTTCGAAATTTTAGGTGCAGTTGATCGAGGGTTAATTACGAAATTGTTGCATGAGGGTAATTAGCTTCCGCGCGGGGCAAGCAGGGGGCGCTACGCTTCTGGATTTAATTAAACTTTGTAAATAACGTAATTACACGTCAAAAAAGCGTGCACGTTAATTTAGAAAAATTTGAATGTCCACAATATGCCCGCGGGCCGGCTAAATGCATATATGAACACGGGAGAACGTTATGAATATGAAATTAATTGCGTGAGATTTCGTGAGCGCAGTTGGACGTTCACGTATTTAATGAATGCGACTGAATGGCAATCAACTTTCGTGATAGCGTTACGGGCCGTGCGGCGGCTGTCATATCCTCGATTAATTCAATTAATGTGATTATTTAAACGCGTTCCCGAAGAACGGCTCTCGGGCCATTATTCCCGCGCAGTATGTCCGATATTACAGGAGTAACCTAATTTCGGCTTCGATCCCCGAAGCAAACAATCTTTCATTTGCAAATTATATAAGGGATCACTGTGGTTAATGGCGAACGGGTACATCGGATCCACGTAATTAAACGCACGCCCGGAGATTATAACGAAAGTATGCTGCGGGCTTGATTACAGGAACCATAATTAACTGGTTATCGCGTACCTTGCCGAAGCTGCCCTTTCCGATGGCGCGCAGGATTTGGAAGTGGTCGAAGTTCACTGAAACAGACAAAGATCAGCCATTGTTTATCCATCTTTCTTATTTTTCAAAGGTTATTTGTCAGAGCTTTTTTTCCACTGATTAAGAAATTCATTGTACGAACGATTATTTCTTTTATCCCACTCCGTTGTCAAATTGGTATTTATAGTCTGTTGCTCAATGGTAATAACAGCGATATTAATTTTATTTACGTTAGAATAAAGCAGCCCATTGACGGAAATCAAAGTAAATAAGTTCTCAAACATTTTTCAATTTTCTATCCCCAAAATACAATTTCTAATTCTCAGGTGTAGCCTATGGCAAAATAAAAATGTTTGCTTCTTGATTGTAAGAAACGGTAGTCACATGCATATATATTTAAAAATTGTATAAAGATAAAAGTTATGTACCGACATTCTAAAATTTTTATAATTTCTTCACTGCTTTACATTACACCTACTCGTTTTTCCACAAATGCATTATCTACGCAGTCTACAGATGGCATACAAAATACTTGGAGCGCTAAGGAGTTCTCAATAATACAAGTGCTTTCTTGTATTGAATAAATTTGCACACGTTATGAATGCATGAAGTATTCACCATCCAAGTATATTGCATTTCAATATTTCCCCCATCGATACCACAGCAGAAGACAATAGAGAACGATGTGATTGTTGTAGCTTCCAATGTACGTCCACCAATAAACGAGAAAATATCTGTTCAGTGAGAACGTCTTTTTGAACGACGCTCATACATATACAGTGACACCCACTGATATTCGGACATTCTTACAAAGACCATAACTTTTTCAATATTGGAATATACGATTTGAAACTTTTGGAGAGGTTAGAACGATTGGTTTGCTACACAACGTGACAAAAACTGTTGAAAAGAACTGCAAGTTGTCGGAATTGCAGAGAAAATACTGAAAGTTGTATTTTCCAACCTTTCTATGTGGGCTTATATGGAAAATTTAGAAAACACGTTTCGCAGATCTGTATCAATTAAACATACTCTGAAAATTTCATCAAAATCGGTCGACGTTGTAATGAGCTACAAACGTTTAAAGATGGTAAAAATTTCAGTTTTTCACGATTTTCCAACTGCAGTAATTCTAAGGATTCTTTAATCTTCTAGTGCTTGTCGTTTTTCCCCGCATCAACCGATTTCTATGTAACTTTCACAGTGCATATAATCGACACAGGTGTACAAAAATATTTTTTAAAATTTCCTTATAGGCCCGCATAAAAAAGTTCGACTTTTAGTATTTTCTCTACAATTCCGGCCAAATACAATTTTTTAAAAAAATTCTTTTCACACCCTCTAGTAAACTAATTGCTCTAGCTTCCCAAAAAAGTTCAAATCGCATAGTACAATATTACCGTTTTTTTGAGAGCGTCCGAATATTAATGGAAGTCACTGTAAGTAGACAGCGATCTTTATGCAAAATAAAAATGTTCTACCTGATTTGCAATAAACTAGAGTGAAATAGAAGTTTATTTTCTTTCCTGTCGTTTTTCCCCGCATCAACCGATTTCTATGAAACTTTCACAGTGCATATAATTAACACAGGTCTACAAAAAATATTTCTTAAAATTTCCATATAGGCCCGCATAAAAAAGTTGTAAAATGCAACATTTAGTATTTTCTCCACAATTCCGACCAAATACAATTTTTTTAAAAAATTCTTTTCACATCCTCTAGTAAACTAATTGCTCTAGCTTCCCAAAAAAGTTCAAATCGCATAGTCCAATATTAACAAAGTTATCGTTTTTTTTAGAGCGTCCGAATATTAATGGAAGTCACTGTAAGTAGACAGCGATCTTTATGCAAAATAAAAATGTTCTACCTGATTTGCAATAAACTAGAGTGAAATAGAAGTTTATTTTCTTTCCTGTCGTTTTTTACCGCATCAACCGATTTCTATGAAACTTTCACAGTGCATATAAGTAATTGACACAGGTCTACAAAAAATATTTTTTAAAATTTCCATATAGGCCCGCATAAAAAAGTTGTGAAATGCAACTTTTAGTATTTTCTTCACAATTCCGACCACATACAATTTAAAAAAAAAATTCTTTTCACATTCTCTAGTAAACTAATTGCTCTAGCTTCCCAAAAAAGTTCAAATCGCATAGTCCAATATCAACAAAGTTATCGTTTTTTTGAGAGCGTCCGAATATTAATGGAAGTCACTGTAAGTAGACAGCGATCTTTATGCAAAATAAAAATGTTCTACCTGATTTGCAATAAACTGGAGTGAAATAGAAGTTTATTTTCTTTCCTAACATGTTTAACAGGTTGAAAATAATATAACAGTATTTTTAATTCTTCTGATGCTTTTACTGTTCTAAATTACACCTGCTCGTTTTTCCCATGAATGCACAAAATTCGCTGTCTACTTATAAGGCAAACATTCGCTTGAAAATATTTACACGTGCCGCGAACGCCGAAGGTCGCTGTGTATTACAGTGCATCGTTACAGTTAATTATTTGTGAGATTGGAAACGACAATGGGAGACAATGGAAAGCACAGCATTGTTGCATGCTGTTTGAATTTGCGTTACGAATGAACGAGCGTTTTTGAAACGGTGCGACGGGGCGTCCGAGCGTAAAATTTTAATCCGAAACTAATAACCGGCACGGATAGCCTCGGTGGAATTCATTTGACGATCGACCAGAAAGTATTCAATTTCCCACGGCAGAAACAATGCAATGATTTCAGAGAGTGAGAGAGGGGGGGGGCTATGGATGGTGCCTCGATTGTCTTCCACAAAGGATCAATTAACGGAGAACCGTGCGCGTAAACCCAGTGCGCGAACTCTCCCATGAGCTCGTCAGATTGGTAAACTCGTGACGGGGCCGAGACCGCGGAAGTTTATCGTCGTCGACGTCGAGGTTTATTGCTTCGAAAATCGATTCTACGCGTATTCTGTCAACCAAAATTCAAATACTAATAACCGGCTGACGGGACGGGAACAAATCCGGGGCCCGAAACTTGGAGAATATTCAAGCTCGAAGGCAGCACGTGTCTAAGAACGATCGCGCTCTCTCTCTCGTACCGATCGTAAACATATGACCTGCAGACCTAATTAGCACGTTGTATAAGGAAGTGAACGATTTTCTCTGTAATAACGTCTGCGAGGTATTCTGGACCCAGAAAAGCTTCCTCGAACGTGCACGGATATTGCCCTGGGGCGTTGGTTTCCTCCAGTCGGAGCTATGTGGCCACGCCTATTGGGGTTGCTTGAAGCAATTCAAACAATTCTTTCTATTTCTTTCGTTTGATGTGTTTGGTCTTAAGTTTTTGCCTATGGGGATAAGTCGAGGGAATCAATGGAAGGTTGTCCAACTTAGTGTAAGTTGATTGAGGTAAAGAGTCCTTGCTGCTGATCTTTAAAGCTATGTAGATTTTTAGGGGATATGGAAGTTAATTTGAGTACAGATTTCCGTTTGTGACACTGATCTAGCTTGATAGAAGTCGGAAGCAAAGAAGCCACGCCCAACCGGGGCTCTCTACACAGCCGAACAGAGCCTCCGGAACTACATTGTTGCGGGATACAGTATCTAGGATGAAGATTTAGAATCTTACTGCGTCTAAGTTGAGGACATAGAAGCCACGCCCATTCAGGGCATTTTACACAGGGAACCTAAGATTCCTACAGAATGTAGAACATTCAGTGGGTGATTTTAGGGCGGTGCAGACTTTAAGCTAGATAGACGTGCAGATTGCCCTCTGGGACATTAGCCTAGCTTCATGAAAGTCAAGAGCAAGCCACGCCCACACGGTTCAACGCGGATCCGCGTCGATCAAGAGCCATCCTCATTCACCCAGAAATTTCATCGTCGTCCGCAGAAACACGAAGCTACTCACCTTCTTCGCCAGGGGTAGGCAGATTCCGAGTCGACTGGATGGCGCCCATTTTCGCCACTCAATGGATCCGGATACCTCACGAGAGAGCCGGTGGTGGCCGATGTAGCTTGGAGCCGAGTACTTTTGTCGAGCCGGGGATAGACAGCCACTCGGAAATCTCATGCTTCCACCTCCTCGCGGCGCGGATATTCATCGGATAGAGGCTCGCTCTCCCTCATCCAAACGCGAGAGAGCTTGTCCTTGTTTGTACCGTTCCGTGGCTCGGTTAATCTTGTTTCTATCTGGCCATGCTCTTCCTCCTCCGTTATTAGATCCCTATCCGAAGGCTACCCGATTTTTCCTCACTCGGAACAAACTCTGCGTGGCCCCCACCCCCGGCCGTTTACCTTTCCCTTTGTCCCCGGATCGATCACTGCTTTCCACGAGAGCCCCCTGGGCCGTCTATTAGGCCAATTTCTCTCTCGCAAACCTTTCGGGCACCTCGCGAGAACTCGCCGCAGGGCTCGGAGAACCCTTAGACCTCTCTCATCCAACCTCACAAGTTCCTATTTCCTTTTGATATCTCATCCGTCAGCAAACATCCTCGTCTCGTTTTTCCCTCGACAGCCTCTCTGACTTGCCTGCCAAACTTTGTCATACCACGAAGCCTTACAAATGGTCCTTTTCTTCGACGATTCCACTCAGGTATTCATCTCTCCTGTCTCCCTTCACCTTCACGAGTTTCCGGTAGCTTAGGCGAGCCCGCTTTTTCTCGGTTGAATCACCGATGTGCCCGACGGCTGAGTAATCGGCGAGGAACGGCCGCAGTCGTCGCGTCGGTCGATTCAATCCTCGATCGATCCCCGAGCCGGTTCCAGCTGTCGCGTTAATTATTCCCACACCGATTCTCGCATTAATTAATCCCGGTTCCCGCGGCGCTAATTCGCGGGATAACGCCAACCGGAAAACCCTTGCTCTCGTTCCACGTTGACGTCGTCCTCTGCAACGTCGATGACGTTCACCGAGCAGCAACCAGATTGTCCCGCGAATCGTCTGCTGTTAATTAATCGGCTGATCGAGCACCGCCGAACAGTCCCCAGGGCTGGGAAATTGCGCGACTCGCGACAGATTCTGCGAACAAGTAAGGGTTGCGAATCAGTCATCGATTGATAGCCGACGCCATTGTATGGGGTAGATTATTATAAAATAGGCAATCTTATTGTACAGCCTGGAAATTTAAACGAATTGCCTAACGAGCACCGAAGAATAGATCTTGAAGGCCCATTGTGCTGAGAATTTCTAGGAGTTTATTCAGAAAATTTATTTATTTAATTCTCTATTGCTATCAGGTTGTCTTGAAACGTTCTTTTACACAGTTAATCAAAGAATATGAACATACATGGTGGACCCCTTATGTGACCATTATCAATTACGTTCTATTATCATAAATTATTGTGAATATGTATACATATACGTATTATCGATATACATTATCTATTACTTTCTACATTATTTATTAGTGGACAGATCAATGTTTGTTCATCATAGGTCATACCAGGGTACCACAATCGATATTCCGCAGAAATGCCTTTAGCAAAACGGCTTCCACGTTCTTATAGTTTAAGATATTTAGTTGAATTTTCCAGAAAATGCGTTGGTGGAAAAGCGTTGGAAAAAGTATTTACAGTGAGTGTACAAAGTATTCGTACACCTTTTAAAAACTAATAACCTTTTTATAATTGTATCAAACGATCTGACTTTTTATAATCAATTAGAAGCATTGGTTTACGAAATGATGTGCAAAAAAGATTTTCCAAAAATTATAATTTACGAAGTTACATGCAAAAATAAAGAAGGCATTTTTTAAAACTTTTTTATTTGGGCTCTTAAAGAAAACTTAAAATATACAGGGAGGTCCACATAACTCTGAACAGCTCAATATCTCCGTTACTTTTCGTTGTACAAAAAAACTTCGTAGGACAAAGTTACACTGTGTGAAGGGCCACATATAACGGTGTAAGAGAAAAAAAATTTCAAGGTCATTTTTATGAGATTTTAAGGTTATCGATGTTTTTTTTAATGGAATGAGGTATTTTTTAATACATGAATCGATGCAGCTGGACATTCGTTATAAAAAAGTACTAACCTATGTATGTCGAAAAGTTAGTAGTTCACGAGATATTTCGATTTAAATAACTCTAAAACACCTTTACTGTTGTACTAAGACGTTAGCGTTTACTTACTTGCGAATTCGATAAAGTTTGCTACATTACGCTGTCGAGGAATGTCAGCCCCTAAAATGCGACTCTGTACACTATCCAACGAATTCGATTAGAATCAATTCGGATCAGTTTGTGTCTCAAACTTATTTTTCAACGCAGAATTCTGTTCGTAACTTTCTTATTTTTGATTGTTTATTTATGAAACCTCCACTGGCACACGGGCGGCTCTTTTCCGGTTAAAATGATATCCCACACGATGCAGTTCGAACTATAATTGTTTGCCTAATCCACGATATAGTGAAGCCTCGACTATCCGAACCAGATCAGACACGACGTCTTCGAAACGATTTTACAACGTGTTCCAGTAGGAGTTTTGCAAAGTTCGAGTGCTTGAATGAAAGGTGAAGAATGGCGCTGTGTGATAGACGTGATCACTTTTAAAAAGTCAACAGAACCAGTTTACTTACTTGTGTAACGTTTTACCACGACTGTAATGGTGTTTTACAGTTATTTAAATTGAAATATCTCCTAAACTACTAACTTTTCGACATACATAGGTTAGTACCTTTTTATAAAGAATATCCAGCTGCATCGATTGATGTATTAAAAAATACCTCATTCTATTTAAAAAAACATAGATAACCTTGAAATCTCATAAAAATGACCTTGAAATTTTTTTTCCCTTACACCGTTATATGTGGCCCTTCAAACAGTGTAACTTTGTCCTACGAAGTTTTTTTGTACAATGAAAAGTAACGGAGATATTGAGCTGTTCAGAGTTATGTGGGCCACCCTGTATATTTTGTAGATCTATGTTAGTTATACACATAAATTTTCATTAAGGGTCCAAATAAAAAAGTGTTAAAAAATGCCTTTTTTATTTTTGCCTGCAACCTTGTAAATTGTAATTTTTGGAAAATCTTTTTTGCATATCAGTTTGTAAACTAATGCTTCTAATTGATTATACAAAATTAGGTCGTTCGGTACAATTATAAAAAAGTCATTAGTTTTTAAAGAGTGTACGAATACTTTGTACACCCACTGTACATATTACACGATAAAAATTGTTGAAAATTGTTCTTCCACTTTAAAGGTACATGGCCCCTCAAGGGATTAACCTCTAGAGTGCCGAGCCAGGGACAAACTTGGTAATTTCGCGCAACATGTTAATTCGAAAAATGCCGACACTCTAAAGGGTAAAGAAGAAAAGATTTAAGTGCAGAACGAGCAATAAAGGAATACTTAACGGAACACAACATTGACCCGCAAGCAGAAGCATCGATTCTCGCAGTAAACAAAAAATCGATCTTTCCTCGATGTCTCCCCCTTAAGGACGCACGCGATCCTCCGCGAATCCTCCTCGGTTTGCAGAGGAAACTTTTCCTTCTCCTCGTTAACTTCGGCGGGGAGCCGTAAAGCCGTCCGATCCATAAATCTTCCGGCTAATCGCCGGTCCGTTCGCGTGACTCTCTTCTAGCACTCTGTCTCTCGATCCCTCTCCCTCTCTTCGTTCTCAGCCCCTCCTCCTACCTCTCAGTCACTCGGGTAATTGGACCAGAGCCCCTAGATGATTCGGAAAATTAGGGAACGCCTCAATCGTTCCACTCTTTTTTTTCCCCGTGCGTATAATGAATCCTTCATTCCGCTTCGCAGTCTTGCGAATCTGATTAGCCTCGACGCGACGTTCACGTGTTGCATCTCATTACTTACTGTGCGAATGGCAAGAGCTTTTCACCTGTTTCGAAAGGGAACTTCGTCCTCGTTCCATTCGACATTTCGTAACCGGAAGTCCTGAAGACCAAGAGCAAGTAAGCACCTCGCCCGGAGTGGTTACATCAATTGCCAGAGTCTTTGATCAATTAATTCTCGCGGCTGAATTTTCACTCAGGGGACCAAAAATTTTCATCTTTTTTGAATGTAATATTATACAATTCGACGAAAAAATGATAAAACTTTCAATTTTATTGCGAGGAATCCAAGTTTCAGTGTGCGGAGTTCGCTTCTTTACAGTTGCTCGATTTGAAGTGCGTTGACAGGTTAAAACGCTGCCATATTGGTTTCCAGACATAGGAGCGAGTAAATATGTTTCTTCTATCGATCGTATTTGCTGATAATAAATTTTTAAGTGTTTTCGTTCGATCTAAAGATCGAATCGTTGCACAGTGGGGTATTTGCATGAAAAAGCTGGCCAAAAGTCGATTTCAAAAATTTTGCGCAAGCTGTACAAATTTTGTTGTTCCAGATAGTTGAATGTCTACGGAACAATGTATCAGCATTCTTTTTTAGTTTTAAAATTCACGAAGCAGCATATCTCATCGAGAGTTAAGAGATTTTATATCACGTTTTTCGCTCTTAACCATTCTCTGAAACATCGCTTATTACTGATTATCAGGTATTTTAGAGAAATCGTGTAAATGTTTTCGCTGTAGAAATATTTCTGCTAGGTATGTACAGCATTTTCGAACAGGTTTCAGTTCTTCATTATCCAAATTAGCATAGTTATTAATATTTGAAAACCATCAATAATTTGGAAACATTATTTTCGCCTATAATACTTCGTTAACGGTTTTGTTATACTTCCCCATGAGTCCCCATGTTCTTTTTCGTCTCGTTACATTTGGTAAAGGTTTGTGATCACAGTCCAAAAAGAATTGGTTCCGGATTCGTCGGGTTTGAAATTGTATAGCTAATTTAAGTAAGAATGACACTCCATAGATGCTGCGCGTCCTATTGCGTCTGCACGGCCCACAGTGGAGTATTTGGCCGGAAAATTACAATAAAATAATGTAAACAAAAATATATTTATATAAAATTAGAAATTTGTTTGCAAAGTTTTCATCCTACGCATTTCTTTTTAATTGCAGAATATAATGGCATTATTTCAATCGCAAGTTCTTTTAGCCTAATAAAAACAAATAAAACATTTTTGTTTAACAAAAATGTTTGGGACAAAAGTTAAACAGTGTTCAAACATCTACAAACTGTGATATATAAAATTTCGAAAATATTTCTTTTACGACAAATAATCAAGGTCATTTTGATTTTTTAAATGTTGAAATGTATTTTTTATCTCATAATATTATAGCTGATCTTAAGACGAATTCAACGATATATAATATTATGACCTTGAGACCATAAATAACGTTGCAATATTTTTGGCCAGCTTTCCGGGCCAAATACTCCACTGTGCGTTGCGCCGAAAACATTTAAAAAAATAGGAGCGAGTATTTTTATGTACTATTATTATGTACTGAGTGGATCCTGGGTTAAGTCTTGGGTTCCTCGCACTAGAATTTAAAGTTTTATCAGTTTTCGTCGAATTGTATAATATTACATTCAGAAAAGTTGAACATTTTTGGTACCCCGAGTGGAAGTTTCTCCATTTTCGCAATTATTTATATAGAAGTAATCGTACAATTTTACCATCGAGTGTCTCATAAGTGTCACCATCGACCCGAAGTCGTTTCTATCGCGGGGGTTGAAACGGTTGAAACGTTGGAAAGGTCAATTCCCGGCGTTGCACTGACAGGATCGATGTGTCGCGATATAAGTGAAGTTCGACGGTGGGTTTTATTAGGCCATATACGTTACGTATCGCGAGGCCTCCGAAAGCCGTTGGGAGTCGCGTGAAGCAACTCGCGCACTTAACCTGTCAGCTGCAGTCACAATTCCGCTGCCATAACATCCCCGAAGCGATGCAGTTTCTTTCGCTGATCCAGCAAAAACCCTCTGGTTGACATTTAATCGGCCGGCATGTATGTAGAGTATCGCGTACGGTCCGCGTTCATTGGACCGATAAACAAGAATTTATCGACTGCTATGCATCAAACGCTGTGGACCGTCCACCCTCGTAGCGATGCACTTTTGTTTTTCCCAGGGGGTGGAAACGTTGTTTCTGTTTCGGTCGACAACGAGCCACTGCGCCACTGGCTTCTATGATAGATGGGACAGGGAACGAAGCCTGACGGATTATGATTTCTTATCGGGAATCCTGTCGGGAGACGTCCCGTCTCGCACCGGCATCACAGAGACGCGATTTCTGGTTTTATTTCTATTTGCCTCCTCCCGGGATTAGAGGGGTACCCGAACCATCAGTCATGTGCTTTCGGTGGTTAAACTTTGCTGCGGTCACTATCGATTTTGGTTTCGACTGTAAAAGCTGCGTTCTCCAGTCTGATAGATTCCGTGGTGCTTCCTCTTCAATTTTGTCGCGTCCCGAATTTAGGTCTAATTTTTGGGCCAAATGATAGTTCATCTAGTTTATGGCAAGATTTTTAAGTGGTCTGGCACGTTCGCTACCACCATTTGTTTCGCTGCTTACCCTCACCGAGATAAAATGTTTTACTAAATGCAATGCATTTCCTTCGCGAAATATTAAAACAGTTTCAGAGAATTATGCTGAGTGCTGTGACATGAGACAACAAAGTGTATAGAATTAATTTTACTGTCTTTGTGTGACTCGCGAAATAATGAACGTCATATACACGGTGAACCACGAATCGCGACCAGTAGAGATTACTGTTTTATTAGCAGTCCGATCGAAAATGTTTTTATCTCATATAACATGGTTTCAAAAGAGCTTTCACGTAATTAAAGCAAATTTTTTGTAAAAAAAAATTAAAAAAGTATTTTTTTGCAATTGTTTTGCTTTTTTTATGTTCTAACACAGGCATGTCAAAAATGCGGCCCGTCGACAAATAGTCCGCGGCCCGACCAAAAACTTTGAAACTGTTGATGACAATTTATAGGTTTTACGCTCCAAATTCGCTCGTTTGCAAGTCAATTTCACCTTTCTGTAAATCAGTTTCACCCGTTTGTACATCAAATTGAATTTTTTAGAAATAAAGTATTTTTCATTAAGTTTTTGTAAAAAAATCAGATCAAATGTAAATTAATTGTTGCATTGAAACAAAAATATATGGATGCTGTGATTCCACATTTCTATTTACAATTATTTATCTGCCGGACAATTTCCCAATATATAATATTACACATATGTGTGTGAACCACTATTTTCAACGTTAAAAAATAATAAAACTGCGGAATGGTCAAGATGAACAGACCAGCGCGTACAATCAATTTCAAAAATAATTACAGTTCAACAAATTTAACCAAATGTTCAAAATTTGATTACTGAAAAACATGCCAAGTTTCTTCGAAACAAAAATGAAATAAATTTACCCAAATAAACTTTAAAAAAAAAACAACTTTTGTATGTGTAACATCAATGTTAATACAAAAAATGTGTTCCCTTTTTATTTCGAGTCTGTTGTTTCCTATTGCGGCCCTCGAATTAATTTATAATACTTAATGAGGCCCTTGGTGGTAAAAGAGTTTGACATGCTTGCTCTAACAGATAGGCGTACAAAAATTATAGGTGTATTTGCAAAAAATTGAAGGTGACCTTGAAAAATCATGAAAAAAAGAGTTGACGAACAAATTTTGTCGAAAATAACAACATTTTACAGCTAATAACAGAGTAATCTCTACTGGTCACGATACGAGGTTCCACCTGTATACAGGGTGTCTCAAAATTCGTGAAAATCCCGGAAATAGGAGATTCCTGAGACCATTTGAAGCGACATTTTCCTTTGCAAAAATGTTATCCGCGGCTTTGTTTAGGAATTATTAACGAAAAACACGGACCAATCAGACCGCGACCTAGACGCGAGTTGGTACAGTCGGCCAATCGACAGTTGGCGCGCCGGGCCGACTGTGTCGCGCTCTGATTGGTCCGTGTTTTTCGTTAATAACTCCTAAACAGAGCCGCGGATAACATTTTTGCAAAGGAAAATGTCGCTTCAAATGGTCTCAGGAACCTCCCATTTCCGGGATTTTCACGAATTTTGGGACACCCTGTATGTATGACGGTGCGAACATGTTATGGTTTCGCCGATCTTCATTTCATTAACACATTTCTGTTATAAACGCATAAAATCCACAGTCTAGTCAGCACACAGCGTTCAAAATTGGGAAGTCAGCGAGTAGAACAATTGTTTGCGCTAATTAAGGACAAGTGCGACGCGATCATACTGGCATAATCCGCGGACGAGGGTGCAGAATGAGCGTCTAAAAATAGGGTGGCAGTTCGCGCAACGCAACTGAGCTTATGCGACAACCGAGTCAAGTAGAGCCTCAACTTCTTGCACAGCGAACTGGTGCTCGTTGCGGCGTGCATTTCCGGTTTCTTGGAATCAATACTCCGTCGCACAGGAGCTCGCATTGTCATTTCTAGACGTCGTCGTTCTTTCGTCCAATCGACCATGCTGAAATTAGCGTTGGCGGTTACCGTTGTAAATAACGCTCGCAATAATCATTCGTCGCTGTTGCGTTTCCGGGGATCGATCTGTGACCGCGTTGTTATCGGACATTATTCTTTTCCTGCATTAATATTTATCGTTATTACGAGCCTGTCTTCGTTCCGGCTGCATTATTAATTGCAGCCATTACTCTTCCGCTCTGCCGTGGTCACCGCGCTGTTTTTCGACATTGCCGCGCTCTCATTGTCGTTCAATATTATTATAAATTCTGTCGACGAGACCGCCAATAATTCATGATCCATTAATCCCTAATTAAACATTTAATCACAGCGATAACAATCCACCACCGTGTCGCGCGGGCGCGATAATAATCGAATTCCTCATGGGTTAAGTTTAAAAGCACCCGCTTGTTTACAACGGTCACTCTTTGTTAATATCGAATTTAATTCCACGTTCGATCCTGTTGCTTAAAATCCATTTTTGCAAATCCCTTGCTGGCCCCTGCATATTCCATTTTCACGGAAATATGAGATCGAGTTTCATGTTTTATGCACAGGGAGATCATCAATTTTAGAAAAATGTGTTCAACGCGCGTCGAGCCGTAGGATCTTTATTTCATTACTAATCGAGGATGCAAACATTCTAAGCTCGTTTCTGAATGTACTGTTTCCGGGGAAAATGCACTAGATTAATACGTAATAGCTTGGAATATGTTTATTTTAAAAACATCGAGGTTTTTTCGTTATTCATACGCAGGAATCTGCGAGGTTTTAACACTAAACCTACCACCACCGGTCAAAATGACCGGTTCCAGATTTATTATTTTACGATCATTGAAATAATAAAGATGATTTCATAAGAATTGATTGTATAAATATCTTTAGTACAGCACGTATTATAATAGGAGCCGCGCAAACTCTAAATAAAATTATTTTTAAGGCTCGGTAGGTTTAGTGTTACGCTTCCCTAGTAGCACAAAAATATTGGATAAATATTTTTTAAGCCATACTTTTTAATATGAGAAAAATATTTCTTCCTAACTTATAAGTTAGGATAAAAAAGAATATTTGGTACTTAATGTAAAATAAATATTGTATGTATATTTGAATATTAAAAACAGATTGAATCTCTTTTTGATATAATATGAATGTGTATGCAATATCTTGTGCTGCTAGGGTTCGTTTCCAATTCGTTTATCGAGAATAATATATCACTCTGTTATTTTAAAATGGCAAAAGCGTGAGCATCGAATTCCTCGTGAATAAAATTCGAATTTACCAACTACAAGCGCGGACTGCAAAAATCAAAGCGACGCGGGACATCGGCAGAAACGATTATCGATCAAAATTTCATCCATCGCCCATTTTCGAAGTTTGCGCTTCTGTTCGATGGAGAAACGAAAATATTAAAGATCGCTATGAACTGGCCTGGTTATAAAAAATATTGTTAACAATGCAACCAGTGTTTGACGTCAACGTTAACCTCATTTTGAGACTCCATTGTCAAAACTTGCCGGAACCTTAAAAAGCCCATTAGCAGGCTTCTTGATGACTGTGTCGTAACGCTGAAATTATGTCACGCTGCTGGTGTGTTTATTAACACTGATGTTATATATACAGTTAGTGAAGATTGTATAAAATTCAATGTATTCAACTTGGTTCTTTATTTCTGTACCACGGATTTTTATGCAAAATAAAAATGGTCTACATCTATTATAAGAAATAGGAGCCATTCATGAGTTTCTTTCTTCCTTTATTAATCTGAGTAGGTCAGAAGTAACATGTAAACGGTCCTGAATTCTTTTAATCTTTCTACTGTTTCGAATTGCAGCTACTCAGTTCTATAAAAGCATAAAATCCGTCCAGTCACTTCCGTCAAGTCAGGTCAAGACGTAAATTCAAAATACATGTTGGGTGCACAAAAGCTCCAGGTACAACAGAACGTAAAACCGCAATTTACGTCAGAATAACCCAGTGATATTATGAAGATAGAATAACTTTATTAAAGTGACCCACTAATTTATGGCTCGCCCTATTATCCCGATACACGACACGACAAATAAAATTCAGGGTAGAAATAATGGCCGGGCATTTGTCGCCGGCAGAGCTAATACTATATTTTACTCCGTTGGGTTTACTCACTGTACAGTTCGTTGACAGTGCGCGTTCCTGCACACAGTTCATTTCACGTTATGCTAGTTGGACCGCGTAACACCATCGATTTTCCGTATTTTCTTTTTCCTCTCAGCCGGTGGAACGCGATGTCACGCGGAAGATAATTGTCTATATTCGAATCCTCCTTTTTTGTCTTTCTCTTTATTTCTCTTTGTACTTCTTTGTATCCCGCAGCTTCCGTCTTTCTCTACGGTTCGGCCTCGCCGTTAAATACTGTTCAGCATTTTACGTCCGTGGCTATAATGCACCACGATGCGAAGATATTGCACGCGACGGTATTACTGTTATAACATCCCTTAGTTATAACATCCCCACGCGAAAATATAGACCGAAATGATATTCTCAGCTGGAATGGACGCATTATGAATTTATCGACAGAGCTGTTGTAATACATCCACGGGGAGCTAAACCCTCTGTAAAACACGGAATCTAATTCCAATATGCTGCGGATTGCAAAATATTCAAAAGTTTTCGATATTTAAACCGTGATAGCTTCGTTAAAAAAATAGTTCAACAATAAAGCTGTTTAAATGTCTCTAAAAACATCACTGAATCTTCTTTGTGAATGAATCTTCCGCGGATTTAAAGATTGAAGTTTCCCCTTTGCAACGACACCTCAAAAATTTATCTACGATTTTTTTTGCCCGAATTATAGAGCTTTGAATGAAAAGTGTACTGCCAACACCATAAAAGGTTTACAAGGGAAAACTTGTTCTTTGTTTTTGTTACATAAAACAACAACAAAAAATCGTAGATCAATTTTCGAGGTCTTACTGTAAAGAGGAAGCTTCAATCTTCAAATCCACGGTGGATTCGTTCACGAAAAAAATTTTACAATGCTTTGACATACGTTTCGAGAAGGAACGTGTCTTCAGTTTTTCACGTGCCACATCGAGCAAGGACACTTTCGGAAATATTTATTTATTTTCGTACTTATTTTATTTATGAAACTGTGACATGTGTTGTGATCACTCTCGATATACACCTAGATCGGCATTCAAGAAAGAAGAATTGATAAATATTACGTGTTTCACGATTGCAATGTTGGCAGGAAGTGTTCGAGCGCTTCGCACAAAACCTTCGCACAAAACTTCGCACAAAACAATTCAAAATAGCCAGCAGTCTTTCAACAACGGCTCCCGTCTGTGTGCGTTGTGCGGCGGAACTTCGAATCGAAAGGCGAGAAAGGCTGCTCTGAATTTAAACAACGCCGCACCTTATTAAATGTCTAAGAAATTCCGAAAGACCGAGTTCATCTGCGCTGTTTTATAAGAGCGAAGTCGGGAGAATGAGATATTTCATATTCAAAGTTTCTTCGCCGAAGACGGATGAGAGAAGAAAGTGATCTGTTGAAGAAGTTCGGAAAATGATTTTCTTTTACATCGACAGTGATGCGGCTATCTTTTCAATTGGAATATAAAATGTCTCTGTCAATCGCAAACATTCCACGATGAACCGCGAGTCAGAACTTAACCCTTAGCAGTCGAGGGGTGACTCAGAGTTACCACTCAAAATTGCTGAACCATTATTCACAATATTATTTACATTATTAAATATATTGGTATCTAATCAATTACTACACATTTAAGTATTGCATGCGGTATTATGTCAATCAAAAAACATATAAGATAAATAATCCTATGTCAATCTTTGATCATGATTACTCTACAATATTAAATACAGTCACCCTGGAAACATTGTCTGCACGAAGAATAGTATCCACCCAGAGCTTTATTTTTAATTTGATTAATAATAATATTGATTGTACCTCTCTCCTTATGCAAATCAATTTTTGTACCTGAATGTGTTTTGAGATCAAGAGCAGGATTTCAAACACTAAATCCAAATCCATGTATGGATTAATAAATCCTGTAAATCGCATTATTGCAAACTCTAACACACTGTATAATAGTATTGATTTTTTAAATGGATTGTTACACACATTCAAAAGATAATACCACATCTGTATTCCAACAGTTTTGTACATGTCCCCTCTTAGTTAAATTACGTTAATTCTTTTTGTTATTCTATTGTAAACACTTGTGCAAAAGGACTTCGATTCGTTCATAATAAATATAATAATAATGTACAATGGAGTTATTCTGGGTCGGAAGAAATGTTTAATTTTCAAGTTGAAATAGCTCCGACTTTAAAGAGCTAAAAACAATCGAGTTGCGGGAGTGAAAGAGAAATGGGAAAACCGGGAAGGGTCGTTCGCAAGTATAGAATTTTCAAGCGTCGTTTACCGTAGTTTCATCGAACCTCCAGGTTCCTCCACCGAGTTCTGTGAATATTGTTCTACTTCCTTATTTCCCGATTGCGAACGCGGGAATAAATAGTCCCGCGAACAAGGTCGACGAAAGAGGAAGCGTGTGCTTCGATCGTTGATCGACGAATCGACACTAAAATTTTCGCGGAACGTTTGATCTCCTTCTCGATTGCGGCCATCACAGAAATAGACGTTCATTGTGCAACAAAGGAATTCTAGCAAAGAGAGTCGATTAAGAAATGAACTGTACGCGCATGCTGCAGGCTACAAGCTACACACACACAGTGTGAATCGAATTCTGCTCGCAGCACAGCAGCGACGGCGTTACACATAATTTCCAACGCGTAACTCGTTTATGGAGCTCGTTGAATCGGAAGTTTTATTATTCGACCGCAGTAATTTCATTGTCTGCTTCTGGAGCGGTAATTGGGGTTGCAAACTTCGGTTTACCTTGTCAGGGATATTCAGAGCCTACTGGGATTATATCGAAACTGTCTTTGAAAAATGAAATCTCAATTTGTAGCATCTCCTGATCGCATGAAAAATAAATTAATTCGCGTGGCTTACAAGAAGATTAACCCTTTGCAGTCGGAGCTATTTTAACTCGAAAATTAAACATTTTATGCGACCTAGAATAATTCCACTGTATATGATTCTTTTCATTTTATTCATTTATTTATTTCATTTATTTGAAATATTTTATTTATTTCATATATTCATTAAAATTGATGTGATACCGCATACAGTACTTAAATGTACAGTAATTGGTTCCATACGAATATACAGTTAGGAGTAAAACTGATAACACACGCTTTAAATCAGACTAACTTTTTTGTGAATTACTTTAGAATTAGTTTAGTAAATGACCTCGGTAAAAATTGCAATTTTTCCACTTTTGATCGTTTATAACTTGTAAACCAATTAACCAGTTTCAATGAAATTTTCGAAGAGTATATGATTTATACAAGTTGACCAAACACATCTTTTAAATTTTTGTTATTGGCCCAGTTAAAAAAGTTGTAAAAATCAATTTTTACTATTGTTCTTCACAATTCCGACCAAATGCGTTCTTCCAACATATTTTTTAGACTTCATTCGAAAGTTATTCGGATTCTGATTTAAAGTGTGTGTGATCAGTAGACTGCGGATGTTTATGCATTTATGAAGAAACTGATTGCGTGGAATATAAAACAGTAAAGTATTTAAAAAATTCAAGAATGTTGTAATGTTGCTTTTAATGTAACAAAGTCGTTAAGGGATGAAATCAATTTTTGTGTAGGTCCTGCTTCCCTCGAGCAATGCAAAACATTTTTATTTTGCATAAAGATCCGCTGTCTAGTGATCAGTTTTGCTCGTAACTGTATTTAATAATGTAAACAACATTGTGAATACTGGTACAGTAATTTTTATACAATTCAGTACAGTATTACCATAAGAACCGCACAAAGTCCAAAGAAACTCGATCTTGTCATTTGTAGAAACATGTACACCACAGTAGTTCTAGTGTTAAATTCGATAAGAAAGTAGAGAGACTCGGTGTGTTCCAAAGATATTAATTTCTGAAGGATGTACAGAGTTCCGTTTTGACTCCTTGCCGAGTATTCTCTTTCGGAAACGCCTAACAGCTTCAAGACCGAAAAGTTTCGCCCAAGTCGACGTTATAGTCGGCCAAAGTGATATGTAGCTCGGTCCTCGGGACCACTCAACCAAGTTTGAAATTCTGTTTGAAATTCTGGGAATACCGTAATCGACGCCATTAACATGAAAACTCTTTCCACAAAGAGCACGCTTCTCGCCGTCGATGACTCAAATCGGAAACGGCTTGATCATTTGTAATGAAATTTCTCGAAACTTCTCTCTTTTGATAGAATTAATTGCACTCGAGTTCGTTGACCCAACACACCTCTAGCTTCGATTCACAAATCGATTCACGTTCGACCTCGATGTATGTACAGAATTCGACTGATCGTCTAAAAACAACATGGAAATTAATTAAAATCTGCGCATACTGAGCTTGTTCCTATTTCAGTGGAGCGAGCGATTTCGATCAAGCAATCGGAGTAAATAAAGGTGACATATGTATACATACAGTGAGTGTACAAAGTATTCGTACACCTTTTAAAAACTAATAACTTTTTTATAAATGTACTAAGCGACCTGGTTTTTTATAATCAATTAGAAGCATTAGTTTACAAACTGATATGTAAAAAAGATTTTCCAAAAATTACAATTTACAAGGTTGCAGGTAAAAATAAAAAAGGCATTTTTTAAAACTTTTTTATTTGGGCCCTTAATGAAAATTTAAAGCATATGTTTTCTAGATCCATGTTCTTTATACACATGTTGGAAATTTCATCGAAATCGATTGACGCAGGAAAAAACAACAGCCACAAAAACTGTGGATTTTAAGCAGAAACTGATCAAAAGTCGTGGAAAACTACGATTTTCACCATTTTTAACCGCTTGTAGCTCGAGTGTATGTTAATCGATTTCAATGAAATTTTCAATATTGTGTATGACTAATATAGATCTACAAAACATACATTTTAAATTTTCATTAAGGACCCAAATAAAAAAGTTTTAAAAAATGTCTTTTTTATTTTTGCATTTAACCTTGTAAATTATAATTTCTGAAAAATCTTTTTTGTATATCATTTCGTAAACCAATGCTTCTAATTGATTATAAAAAGTCAGGTTGTTTGGTACAATTATAAAAATGTTATTAGTTTTCAAAGAGTGTGCGAATACTTTGTACACCCACTGTATATACGTATATACGATCCGAATAAATAGAATATAATTGGAGTTATACAACATTTATAGTTCCGTCCGAATATTCCAATTTCACAAATACGATCTGAGTACCTGAGAGTGATTCTGTAAAGTTTTACAGAATTTTTCGGACATTTTAAAGTAGCCCTACAAAATTCTGAACAGAGTTTGATAAATATGTATGCTATTCATGTCTTTTAAACCGAATTAAATTCTGCTTTGGTTTTGTTAATGTACAGCTATTGGGGAATATATAGGCATGTAATAGATACAAATTTTCTCCGTTTTTAGGAAATTACGAACTACAAAAATATTCTAATCACTGAAACCGTAAAATAAATCGGGCAAGGGGTTAAATATGCAAAAGAAACCATTTACCAACAGAGTTTCACTATTTTTTAAAATTCTACGGTTTACAACTGGGAATTGTTTGAGAAATTTTTTGAGAGCAATAAGAATTTTCTTCTGCAATTAAAACGTTTATCGAGGGTTCTATTAACAGTTTCCGAAATAAAGTGTCAAGATAAAATAAAAGCACTGTGACAACTAGAACTGTGTCCACAGAGTCAAACTGACCAATTTCGGACTTCTTATTGCACAACCTCGCGGCAATTTATTCAGCAAATTGAGCCCGCGTCGATTGATATCTCAGTGAAGCGCTCTCATAATTTATGTAATAAAATCGAATTCGGTCGCTTCGACTGCTTGCCACGTTCAATATTAATTTAGTTAAAATATGTAACTGTTTGCACTCGAAGGCACCTTTCAGATCACGTACCAGCAGCACGAGCACATTTATTCATTCATTATTTACGGAAATAATTACTGTATTACTGGATTCCGATATTTCAACATAAACTTCCGATGTTTAAACTTTGTGCAACGAGCACGGATATTTGAACATTGTACAAGGAGTTCCTATGCTTAAATATCGTGCAGGGAAATCTGATGTTTAAACTTTGTGCAAGGAATACTGACATTTAAACATTGTACAAAGATGCTTAAATATCGTACACGAAGATCCGATGTTTAAACTTTGTGCAAGGAAGTTCTCTATCTCACAAAGCGCCGATTGTTTCTAGCACTAATTCTTCAAACTGATGGATCTATTGTAAGACAAAATGCGCTTCTTCTAAGACTAATTGTAAGTAACATAACGTTCCTTTTAAAGACAATGCGTTTGTTCTGAAGCTAAGACAATAAGCTTCTTATAAACCTAAGACTGTCAGATGTGTCTTTTTAAAGTTTGAGAATGCGAATCGAAATTCTTGGCTAATAAGTGCTGCTAGGAGAATCAAGGTATGATTCAAGATTAGTAGTGAGTAATGTAACCAACGGCTGCATACACAATTATGTACAGAATACATTATGTAAAATAGAGGGAAGGTAAGCTCGGAGCTAGCTTAGCATAAGCTGAATGAGAAGTATGGGCATGTGTATGTATGCGCGAATCTGGAGTGGTGTCCAACAGTATTGTAAACGATATTTGGCATGAAATTGACACAGACTTTATGAATCAAAACTGTTAGGTATCAACGCACTATGTGCCACATATGTATTGTCGATTGAAATGCGAGATTGAAATTGCATAAGGGTCATAAAGGTGATAGGTCATTGAGGAAATGGTTCATTGTGAACAACTGGAAACAGATCGAACGAAAATTTACAGTATATGAGTAATTACAACGACTTGTTACAATCCTTCTAACCAAATCGTCAAAAATAAGTCACAGACAGTATGTTAAGTACTATAATTACTAACTATCCTTACGCGTTCTCTCGAAAAGGAGATTTTATTGACTTGCTGCATAGATCTACTGTAATTAACACTAGATTAATATTTATAATCTGCGATTATTGAAATTTTAAAGATGCAGCTATGAGAAATTTTTCAACACATTTATTTATTAGTGCATATATTTAATATAGTTTTAAAAAATTTGTTAAAAATTTGGATATACGTATTCTTGTTGTCGTACATTTTATATAGTTTTAACAAACTGGTTAAAAATTTGGATATACGGTATCCTTGTTGTCATATATTTGATATACATAGTTTTAAAAAGTTGGTTAAAAATTTGGATATACATACGTATCCTTGTTGTCGTATATTTGATATAGTTTTAAATGATTGGTTAAAAATTTGGAAATACGTATCCTTGTTGTCGTATATTCAACACTAAACCTACCGAGCCTTAAAAGTACAATAACTGGACCATGTTCCCTTATAAAAATGAAAAGATTGATTTTATTTAGACTTTGTGCGGTATTTCAATAAATAATAAAAATGATTTCATAAGGGATAGTTGATATTAACAGATATTAATAGTAGATTACATAAGAAATTATTCAATCGTAAAATAAAAAATCAGGAACCGGAAAAAATCATTTTGACTGGTAATGGTAAGTTTAGTATTAATATAGTTTTAAAAAATTGGTTAAAAATTTGGATATCCGTATTCTTGTTATCTCTATAAAGTTTCGAACTAATAGCCCGAATAGACATCAACAGTATTCAAAAACATAAATAAAGCTGGTATGTACTATAAATTTCCACCTGACAGTGTGTTCCCCTTGGCCAATTGTCGTGCACCGTCGCTGACCCTGTAAGGGTTGTTTCAATGACCGATCGTAGCCAATAAATATTACACGAGCCACCTACCATGAGTCCACTTTCACCGGTCGATAGAAGAAAAACGATTTCCCCGAAATCAATTCTCGACGCAAGGATCAGGATCGCCTCGGATTCATTCACCGTTCCGTAGGATCGGTGATCTCGTGGATCGTAGCGCGATCGAGCATGGCACGAGCCGGCGCGGCACGGCGAATGACGGACGTGGCGGGTGTTCGCAGATTGTTCTGCGAATCGCGCGCGGAATTTTCGCGTGTTGCAGCGGTCGCGGACGCCGCACGAGTGTCGGCGTCGTTCCTCGGTTCAACGGAACGACGACGCGACGCTCGTGCTCTCGTGTACGCGATATTCCGCTCGGCGTCTGCGCCCAAAGACGTCGGCGTCGTGGCGCGACGCGTGCCACTTCTGTTTGGATTCACAGAAACACACTTCCTCGTGACCGCCAGATCGCGCATAATTACCATCCCCATTCATGGTGATAGATTGCGGATGCTTATGCAACACAAAAATTGTTTTTATCAATTGCAAGGAATTGGTACCCGGCAGAAAATTGAAAATGCTTCTGTAATAACTTCAAAAAGCTCTGAACGATATAATATTACATGTTCAAATAAGTTCCTTCCCCTTTTATTCTGCGATCATAACTTCTGACTGAATTCGAATTACTTCCCGACTTTGGTGCCATCTCAAAGAACGTTCTTTTAGTTTTAAGAACAGTCGCGATGAGCGCTCTAAGATCTTCCAGTCGTATGCAACAATTTCGAGCAATATGGCCTGCGAGAAGCACCATTTGCGTTACTGCTTACTCTTTGCATTCCTGCTTAGGAAATCAGCTGTTGAAGTTACTGAAATGGTTTGTGTGGCACTGGGAGAGAACGTTGTATCTTACAGAACATGCAGAAAGTGGTACCAAAGATGTAAAGCCGGAAATTTTTATTTGGAAGACGCACTTCAGGTGCACATAAAAAAAAGAATCAATTTGCACAACTAATATATTGATAAACTCGTGACCGCCGGATCGCGCATAATTATCATCCCCATTCATGGTGATAGATTGCGGATGCTTATGCAACACAAAAATTGTTTTTATCAATTGCAAGGAATTGGTACCCGGCAGAAAATTGAAAATGCTTCAGTAATAACTTCAAAAAGCTCTGAACGATATAATATTGGGTGTTCAAATAAGTTCCTTCCACTTTTTTTCTGCGATCATAAATTCTGACTGAATTCGAATTACTTCCCGACTTTGGTGCCATCTAAAAGAACGTTCTTTTAGTTTTAAGAACAGTCGCGATGAGCGCTCTAAGATTTTCCAGTCGTATGCAACAATTTCGAGCAATATGGCCTGCGAGAAGCACCATTTGCGTTACTGCTTACTCTTTGCATTCCTGCTTAGGAAATCAGCTGTTGAAGTTACTGAAATGCGGCACTGGGAGAGAACGTCGTATCTTACAGAACATGCAGAAAGTGGTACCAAAGATTTAAAGCGGGAAATTTTTATTTGGAAGACGACGACGTGGGTTAGAGGAATTGCTCAACGAACATCCGACCCAGACGCAAGAAGAATTGGCAGGAAGATTGTGAGTCACCAGAATTTGGAAAAAAGGGAGAAAGAACCAATTTGCACAACTAATATATTGATAATATATATGTAAAGAAACGATATTTCTTAGACTCAAATTTTGTAGAGCATGGAGTATGGAGCGACTGTAGAGCGTCTGCTGTGAGAGAGAGAAGATTGATAGATGAGAGTGATTACGTAATAGAACGGAGCACGTGTTCATAAATTGAGAGTATAATAAAAGTGTGAATAGTTAAGTGGTAAGGAATAAACTTTAAATGTCATTTCTTTGTTTACAGGTGGGATTGCATATAGTGTACATAATTATTGTAATATAGTATTGGGTAAGGAATAAAGGAATAAACTTTGTTTACAGGGAAACACTTTCTAGTTTATCTTGAAAATCCTGTGTAATAGATAACTGTCTTATATATATATATATATATATATATATATATATATATATATATATCAATATATTGATAATATATATAAATATATTGATGGTGATTTATTGCGGATCCTTACGCAACACAAAAATTGTCTATATCAATTCCAAGGAAGTGGTACCCAGCAGAAAATTCTTTGCTACTTTCGTTAGTACTTCAAAAGCTCTGAACAATATGTATACTGATACTCCTTCAAATTGCGCCTACCCATTCCTGCCATGAATGCAAGAAGATCCGCTGTCTATTGATTATTTATTTTCTCATCTCATTGGTTTCTTGCCATTATGTCCATCCGACACCGAGAGAAATTACACTAGAGTTAGGTATCCATCTTTCCAACATATTGGTTGTTTAGACTTCTGATTAATTTGATTCCATCAGACAAATTTAATTATACCAGAGTTAATTGTGTCTCGAGTTAATGGTATTGATCCTTTGCGTCAACTAGAGACAAAGGGACTGTAATTATAACAACGTTAATTATTTCTCCTTCCATTCTATCGATCTTTTATCATCGTGTCGATTTGTCACCAATGGACAGCACAAGCACCACGAGTTTCGGTATTATAAACGCCGTTTTACTGTTCTGGTAATCGATTTTGTGATCATCGTCGTTCCATCGTGAGGCTGTTTCGGCTTCGACAAACGAAACTTTTCTCATCTTCGGTTTGGGGTCATGGATATAGCTTTTTTTCTCTCGATTCTTCGTGAGAAGATACGGCTTGTTGGGACAGTAACTCGGTGTGGAGGAGATTATTCGGGATTTTTATGGGAGACCGTCGCCCACGATCTTTTTCTTTCTTTTTCCTCTTTTTTTAAATCGCCTGACACGTTTTTTCCCTGAGGAACGTGACAAATGGCTCTGAGGGCCTAAGGGCGCAAGGACGAAGGGCTGTCGTTGGATATTAACCTCTTCAAGGATACTGGCGCACGCACATTTAATTTCCGACGATAAATCTACACGTGGCCGATTCTAATATTTCCAACGCATTTACAATTGCTGTCAGTTTTCATCTTGTGCAGTCGATGTACGTTTACATTGCATTAAGGACAAGATGAAAATTGTTTACATGAATCCCATGAAATAGGAGCCAAATAGAAAATTTGTTCTTCCTTTAATAATTCGAATGGAATTATATTCTTTTAATCAGCCTATTGGTTTAAATCGCACTTACTTAGTTTTGTCATAAATGCATAAAATTCGCAGTCTACTAATTACAAAGATATTTGAATTGTCTAATTTGTCTCTAGAAAATTCGTTCTTGAAGAGAGATCAACAGTGGGTAGGAAAGGTTGACCGTTTTCGCGAATCCATCTTTCGCGGTTTGTTCTGTTAATTAAAGACGATTACTCACGTTTATTCAAATCGGACATTCATATATACATATTCCAGTCGTAGGAGGATGTTCTCGAGGTTATTTAAAGTAACTTTTTCCTCAGCGAAAATGTTCTCCGCGGCTTGGTCCAGGAGTTATTAACGAAAAACGTTGACCTACGAGAACGCGGCAACAGCGGACGGATTCCGGCTCGGCCAATGGCAACGTCGCGCTCAGTGGGACCTGTCGCCGTGATGGAATCCGTCCGCTGTAACCGCGTCCCGATTGGTCCGTGTTTTTCGTTAATAACTCCTGAACAAAGCTGCGGAGAACATTTTTGCAAAAGAAGAAATTACTTCAAATGTCCTCAGGAATCGCCCTCGGGAAGTACAATATTTTTTGGACACCCTGTATAGAACGTACCATCGATTAACCCCATAATTTCACTAACTTGAAATCCTCATTATCGGAACTGGCATGAAGAAACGGTGAGGATGCCTCATCTCCGATAGATTCCTCTGCAAGTTCTACTGTAAATTGAAACCTTCTTCGATTTTCAGCTTAACAAGCCTACATCTCTAGAGACCGTCGCAATGTAAAGCGTTCGCGAACTGAAACATTTATTTCGAAATTCTCGAGCTGGACTCTCTCGATTGCCTTTCGAACTAAAGAGCTTTAAAGAGACTCATGTCTCCGTGTCTCCCTTGAAGCCGATTGAGGGATCGAAGCGGAAGGTAATCGAATCGCGGTCGACAGTCTTATTCATTTCAAGCACTGGTACATACATATAGTAGTCTGAATCGTCGTATTACGACATCAAATTCTAAATTTATTGTTTCTGTTAATGACAATCTTTTTTGTCCTTCATTCTGTATTGAATTCGCAACTCGTACCGTTCCATTAATTAATTATAGAATTCTTCTGGCGAGGTTTCAATAGCTTCATTTAGAATACAATTTTCTTGATGTTATTCCTTTTTATCCATTTTTCGTTCGTTCCTACTAGACAATTTTTATGGGTCCCTGGAAATCATCGATTTCATTAATTTTGTATTTATTAATTAATTAATGTGGATTGAATGAAATCAGTGGAAAAACGAAATATGAAACAGAGTGTTCTTAAATTAATTAATTAATAAATAAAAAATTAATGAAATGTTGTCGGTGAAAACCGTGTCGGAGAAATCTGTGTCGATGATTTCCATGGGACCCATTTTTATTTTCCATTATGTCCAGAAAAACAGCATTCATCTCTATTAAGTTGACATGCTGTTCACAGCCGATTCTTTTATTCTATGTGCAGTAAAGTCGCGTTTACTGTCCAACAGCCTGTGTTCTGCACGGGCAGTGATCGCATACCGACATTATTTTTTTATGACTGCGTCTACCCCGCCGACCGCCCCGAGAGTTCAAAAGAAAGCCGAACGTAGAGAAGGACAGCATGACAATGGAGTGTGTAGGCACTGGACAGTAATCGCGTACCCGATCGCAGACAGTAAACGAGACTTTACCGAAGGACACATTGCAATTATAAACACAGAACAATAACACTTCTTTACTCTCTATCAAACGGACAATGTCTAATAACGGTGCAATGGATGATGCGTCCTCTCGCTTCAACAACTCGATAGGATCTGTCGTCTTTCTTCTTGTCAACAACGATCTCGTTGTCCGGATACCACAATATTGATCCGACAGGATCTAACCTTCTCTCGATCTCTGCGATATCTTCAGAATGTCACAGGGAAGGGGGGGCAACTTCATCTCAATGAGTGCTTCTTTCTTGACGTTTTCCCGGGTGCTTCCTCCTCCGGGCGACCACCCAACCTTCCCCAGGATGTACGCAGAGTCCATCCGCGGTAATATGGAGACCGGTGCACCACTTTTTGTGGTCCAGTCGGGAAAGGGTACTCTCTTCAGGACGTATCTCCCCGAATTCCTAGGACTGTCTCCTCTACAAATGGGAAGTGGTCGAGTTGCCGGGACAGAGTTACATCCTCGCCTTCTTCCGATGAAGCGTCCTCATCCTGGGCGAAAGGTCTCCAAATTTCCTTTCTTTGCCTCATACGTTCAAGCGCTTGAACTTGCGAGAGAACCGCTCCAATAGCAAAATTCGACGCATCTGTATCCCATATGAAATCCGCGTCTAATGAAGGGTAGGCTATTAGGATCGGAGATTCGGTGAAGCGTTGCTTCAGCCACTCGAACACCTTCCGACATTCTCTCGTCCATGCAAACATAATTTTATCTTCCGTCAGGCGATGTAGCGGCCTGGCAATGGAAGAAAAATCCTGGAAGAATTTCCTGTAAGAAGTGCAGAGTCCGAGAAAGCTACTTAACTCTGTTCTATTTTTGGGGATTGGGCATCTCTGGATCGCCATTATCTTTTCGGAATCCGTCTTAATTCCGCGTTCGGAAACGATATGACCAAGGTAACGCACTTCCTTGCAGAAGAAATTGCATTTCTTCAAGTTAGCTAATAGTTTGGCTTGGCGCAGGCGTACGAAGACAGTCTTCAAATTGTCCATGTTTTCTTAGATGCTTTTCCCGTAGACGATTATGTCGTCCAGATACATATACTGGGTAGATCTTTCCACAAAGACCTTTTAAAACCGTGTCCATAAGACGTTCAAACGTGGCAGGGCATTACAAAGTCCGCAAGGCATCGCCCGGAATTAAAGAGCCCCTCTACCACGCAGAATCATCGACCATAATCTGCCAATATCCACCTTGCAGATGTATGATCGAAAACCAGGACGATTCAGCTAGAGCATCTAGCGTGTCCTCAATTCTCGGCAACGGAAAAGAATCCTTTTTTGTGGCATCGTTTAGTCGCCGATAGTCCACACAGAATCTCGTGCTGCCATCCTTCTTCTTCACGAGAACGATAGCAGAGGACCATGGACTTTTCGATTCCTCAATTACTCCCTGCCTTCCCATCTTCGCGAGCAACTCTTCAACTTCGGTTCGTCGGTGAAAAGGGAGACGCCGCGGTGCCTGTTTAATTGTTGCACGATCTCCTGTATCAATCCTATGTCGGACAACGTCACAGTTTCCAACATGCTCAGGATTTTCCGCGAACACATCCTGGAACTCACGTGTTACTTCCGCAAATGCTGTCTTCCGTGGCGGGGATACGGCCGTGCCGCATCTCTGGAAATTTAGTCTTCTAAATGCTTTGGCACAGGTGGGACTGCAATCTCCTCTCGCTCTTCCGCTGCCGGAGTCTTCTCTTCCGCTACTGGAGTCTCCTCTTCCCTTCTCGCAAATAAGGCCGTATCCACCTTATTTCGCTTTTCCTGGCCAATAAAGCTGACCTCCTCCTTCTCAGCTATTTATAGGTTTTTCGCCGAATAGTCGAGCCTACACGCGTGTTTCTGGAGGAAGCCACTTCCTAAAATACACTCCTCCGCCATGTAAATCAGGAAGAAATCTTCCTCTGATTCGAACTCATTGAATCAGTAGATTTTCTGCGGAAATGGATACAATTTTCATTTCCGGTAGTCCCTCCGCCGCGCCAAGCTCGCTTCTGGGACTGAACGTACTATTTGTCTCCGAAAGATTGACGCTCGAATCCGTGTCGAGTATTATCGTGGCTTTTTCTCCATCGACGAATCCCTCGATGGCCATACAATCTTTCTTCGAGTAAGTCTTCAGCGCGACGGGAGTAGAAGAAGATAAAGTTGCAGTCTCCCCCTCCACTGCGACTTCTTTGCGTTTCCTGTCTTCTTCTTTGCTTGCGTCTTCGAGCAGTCCTTCTGGAGGTGTCCGACAATTCCAACACATTCTGGGTCAATCTTCTCGTTCAGTGTCGGTCGTCGAATTTTGGTTCGCGAGACTCGTCTTCCGCACACGGGTCCTGCTCGGACTGTCGGCTCCGCCCGGTCTTCTCTCGTATCCTCGGACACCGTAACTCCGTCCAGGAAAGTGTTGTTTTGGGAAACAGTAAGGTTTGTTGCGATTATTTTGGCTTCTGCATTGAGGTTCAGCGCTAGAGAGGCTGCAAGTTTATCTCTACTTTCGAAAGGGCATTCGCCAAATGCAGCTTGAGCAAGCCCCTCAATTTCTGCTTCCAATGCCAAATGCAGCTTGGGCAAGCCTCTCAATTTCCGCTGCCAACTCTTAGATCGATTCCCCTTTCCGTTGTCTGTAATCCTGAAATATTACATAGCTTAAATTTTGATTATTTTTGTTCCATAACGGAACTGCAGTGCCGAAACAATCTCCTGGAAATCATTCTGCTTATCCATAGAAAGAGAGGTTAACACTCCTCGAACGGAACCCTCCAAAGATGCAACCAAGGCCAAAGCTTTCCTCGGTTCATCCCATCCATTCGCGCGGGCTATCGTGTCAAACTGAATTCAATACTCTTCCCACGAAGCTTTACCATCGAATCTAGGCGGTTCCACGGCGTATCCCAACCCCGAAACACCGGGAAACACACCAACCGTATAGCGCAGGTGTATCTGCTGCGAAGGTGGGAGGACCGGAACCGTGGACCCGTTAGGAACAGATATACAATTTACATTTTGAGGTTCACGGCTCTCGATAGAGTTAATTAACTGCGGCTGTACAAGCGCGTGCAGATTTTGAGTGAGCACCTCACACTGATCCTCCAGGATCCCGAAGCGTCCTTCCAGGGCTGCTTCCTTTGCAGCTTGAGCGGCCCGGTTTGTTGCTTCCCTCTCTTCAAACCGGGCCCACTCCTGATCCCATCTCTGTACCGAGATTTTCTGCTGCTGTTGAAACTGCCCCGAAATGTTCCTCTGGAGACCTTCGAACAGCGTTTGCAACATCATCGCATCTGCTCCAGAGTTGTGCTAATTCAATTACATTGTGATTCAATTACGTAATTGAATTACATTGTATTACAATTAATAGTAATTCAATTACTAAGTATTTTAATCAGATTTGTAATTGAAATACAATATAATTGAAACACAATGTAATTGTAATACAATGTAATTGAAATACAATATAATTGAAATACAATATAATTGAAATACAATATAATTGAAATACAATATAATTGAAATGCAATTTATAATTGAAATACAATATACTTGAAATACAATATAATTGAAACACAATGTAATTGAAATACAATGAAATTGAAATACAATATAATTGAAATGCAATTTATAATTGAATTATAGTATAATTGAAATACAATATAATTGAAATGCAATTTATAATTGAAATACAATATAATTGAAACACAATGTAATTGAAATACAATGAAATTGAAATACAATATAATTGAAATGCAATTTATAATTGAAATACAATACACTTGAAATACAATATAATTGAAACACAATGTAATTGAAATACAATGAAATTGAAATACAATATAATTGAAATGCAATTTATAATTGAATTATAGTATAATTGAAATACAATATACTTGAAATACAATATAATTGAAATACAATATAATTGAAATGCAATATAATTGAAATGCAATGTATAATTTAATTACAGTATAATTGAAATACAATATACTTGAACTGGTTGCGAGGGTGTGCCGTAAGTAGGTTACGAGCAGCTAGTAAATTTATAAGTAATAAATTCCTTCTGTTTGAAACCTTTACATGGATTTTTCAACCTCTTCTTGCCTATTACTTCATTTTTCATAATTCAATTACAATGTATTTTATAATTGTGCTCCATTGCAATTACGAATTACATTGTAATTTAATTGACTGAAGATCTGAATTATAAATTACAACATAATTGAATTACAATTTAATTCAATTACAATGTATTTTATAATTCTGCTCCAGTGCCCAAGGTGGTTCGGAACCCACCTTATAAAAACTGTAGGTCCTGTCGTGAAATAATTCCGAAAAGGAGTTCAAAAAGCGACGTTAAATAAAAAACAAAAAAAAAAAATTCTGCTCCATTGCAATTACGAATTGCATTGTAATTTAATTGAATGAAGATCTGAATTATAAATGACAACATAATTGAATTACAATTTAATTCAATTACAATGTATTTTATAATTCTGCTCCATTGCAATTACGAATTACATTGTAATTTAATTGACTGAAGATCTGCATTATAAATTACAACATAATTGAATTACAATTTAATTCAATTACAATGTATTTTATAATTCTGCTCCATTGCAATTACGAATTACATTGTAATTTAATTGAATGAAGATCTGAATTATAAATGACAACATAATTGAATTACAATTTAATTCAATTACTTTGTAATTATAATTCAGGAGTAATTCAATTGTAATTCTGCACAACTCTGATTTGCTCCCGAAGTGGACGCCGTTGCGGTGCGATCGTCCGCAATCCCATTTCTGACACCAATGTTGCGGAGGCTTCGGCCCCGTCTTGCAGGACAACACATTGCAATTATAAACACAGAACAATAACACTTCTTTACTCTCTATCAAACGGACAATGTCTAATAACGGTGCAATGGATGACCGTGCTCTCGCTCCAACGACTCGATAGGATCTGTCGTCTTTCTTCTTGTCAACAGCAACCTCGTCGTCCGGATACCACAATATCGATCCGGCAGGATCCAACCTTCTCTCGATCTCTACGACATCTTCGGAATATTACAGGGGGAGGCAACTTTATCCCAAGCCGTCGCAACAATATCTACCCTTACCTTGATATTGGAAAATTGACTTCAATTTACAATAGCATTTTAGCTAGAAAAGAGCATGTTACTTTAATGAGCATTTTAGCTAGCATATTCTGTTTCAATTTATAAGAAATTATTAGCATTCGCATTCAGTTCGTTCACGTCCAGTCAACAAGACAATATACAGCTTCATTCTGCATCTAATTTTAGATTCTGAACCACCGTGTACCTTTGGATTCTTGGATCGAAAACAAACTCGGTCTCATTCTCGGATTACCTCATCTGCTACTTTTCCTCCATATTCAATTACAACCACGCGACGGAGGTGCATGTAATTAGCCGGGCGCGTTTTCCTCGGCGTCGTAAACAGCTCGAATTAATGCCCGAGCCATACCTCATCCATGATGCAACACCCTCATATATTTCAACGGGCATTACGAAAATTTCCCCGAGAATCGCGTGCGTCTAACCAAGATCGAATCGATCATAGATTCGACGATCGTCGTCGTCTATGCGTGTATATTGCGGGTTTTTTTCTATTTACCAGTGGACTACAGGTCTAGACAGTTCGAACGAAGACGCACGCGAGGTTCACTGTCCTGTGAACGCTTGGCCGACGACAGGTGACACGATCGATTCGCGGAATCTACCACCTGCCTTCCAAGAACCATGGTCTTCCCCGAGAAAGAACCACCGTTTTCCCTCATCGATCATCGTTGCTGATAGCTAGCAGCAATATTCGCTAGCCCCCGATCCGCGCGGTGCACGCCTACCGATAGTTAAGCTCGAGCGCGCATCAATCTTCCGAGGTTCAATTATCGTAAGCCGAATTTACATCGTTTCGCGTCGGGTGATTATCGCGGATGAGCCAGCCTTCACACAATGAACGCGAATGATGCAATGTTAAAAGCCCGAAGACAATGTTTCTCGATGAATTATCCACGATGGACGAGATGAATGCGATGAATCCATTCATTTTGTTTAGTTCGACGTTGTAGATTAGCTGCGAGGCTGTACCCGATTTTCTTGCGTCTCTTCCTTGTTGCAATCTTGGTAATAGTGCATGACTGCGGATTTTATGTATTTATGATGAAAATAAATAGGTCAAATATAAAACCGTGAAGACAATCGAAGAACTCGAGTACATTGTTGTATTATTTTCGACGTATTAATATTTATTCTACAATTAATTATATTATTATAATTAAACGTGACAAATCTCCTTGTCGTTTTCAGGAGGTAAAACATTTTAATCGCTTTTAGTGCTTGGTAGGTAATATTGTTAGGATGATTAAAGGAAGAGACACATTTTCATTGAATTTGTGCTTCTTACAATTGATTTAGATAATATTTATTTTCCATAAAAATCTAATAATGTTTCTTTCACGCAGCTCCTCACTAATTCGTAAATTACGGAGGTACCAGACTATCTTCCAAAGCAATCGCTTCATATCGTGTCCTTGTTCGCCACTGGTTTTCATAAATTGAGACAAATAGAAGATTCTTAGGTTCTTCTAGAGAGGTACTTTCCGCGGTCTCTAGAATCGGCACACCATTCCGGAGACAGAGTAGGCAACCTAATGGAGATAGAGTGGCTGAAGGTCTCGAATCTCCGGAGGCCATAGTGCACCCTGTACTACGAGTGGAACGGTCACGAGGCTGAGACAATTAGACCTGTCGCTGCCGCAGACAGTGTTCTCGAATAACCCAATTCTGTGAAGGATCCGCAACCGTATCCTTCCTCTGTACAGAGTCGATCAGGATATACCGTCCGGAACGTGTTCTTCTTCCCGTGGGAAACAACTCGGTTCACGGAAGTGGACACGCTATTGTTCTCACGAGTTTTATTTACCACTAGACTGCGGATTTTTATGAGAAGTATAAGTGATTAATCGCAGCAGACAGGACAGTTAGCCCTTCGAGGATGACGTTAGTACACCATACTGAGTCTGACGAGTATTTACAAAATTGATTGCACGTGCTAAAATTATTACAGTGGGTGTACAAAGTATTCGTACACCTTTTAAAAACGAATAACTTTCTCAAATTTGTACCCAAGAGCTTGAGATTTTATTGAGACGTTAGAAGGATTAGTTTAATAGCTGATATGTAAATCATTTTTTTTAAAATTGCTGTTGGTCGCAATTGCGAAGGAAAAAGTAAAGGGCACGATTTCTAAATTTTTTATCTTTGCCTGTAATGAAAATTTAAAACATGTATTTCGTAAATGTAAATAAATTATATATAAATTATATAAACATTATAAGATGTAAAAATCTTTGGATTTTGGGCTTGCGATTCATTTAAATCACAGATACTTACAATTTCTGCTATTTTCAATCAATTATATTTCATTAGACCTACGAAAGGCACCTTCTAAATTTTCATTACAAGCACAAATAAAAATTTAAAAACTCATGATTTCTACTTTTTTCTTCGCACTGGGGACAATAACAATTTAAAAGGACAATTATTTACACATTAGTTGGTAAACTAATCCTTCTAAAGTCTCTAAATAACTCAAGCTGTTGGGTTCGATCTTGAAAAAGTTATTCGTTTTTAAAAGGTGTACGAATACTTTGTACACCCACTGTATATACTTTCATACTTGATCATTTGCTGTCTAGAATTTTTTAATTTGTTTATTTTAATACTTACATATACTTTCTGATATTTTCTATAAGTATATTCAAAGTCTAAATCACCAAGTAAGTAGAACTATATTTTTTCTTTTTAATACTCTGGCAGGCCGAAAATACCATAACAGTATTGTTGAATTTTTTAAATATGTTACTGCTTCGTATTGGACTGCTCATTATTGTCATGAACAAGTATTTAATCTGCTCATTGTTGTGCAGTTCAAGGTGCATATTGTACAAGGGTATTCTGCGTCGATTTTTGGAAACAGAAGTTACATAAAAATTAATTTCATCCCTTATTAACATTGAACCTACCATCACCATCAAATGATCGGTTCCAGATCTTTTATTTTACAATTATTGATGTAATAAAAATAATTTCATAAGAAATGATTGTATAGATATCTTTAGTAGAGCACATATTATAATAGGAGCTGCACAAAGTCTGAATAAAATCAATCAATCAATCAAAATCAATCTTGTCATTTTAATTGTATAATATACCAGTTACTTTTAAGGATCGATAGGTTTAGTGTCACATAATAGGTTTTCTACATTGGAAGCAACATAACAATTTTACTCTTCACTAAGTTTCACGATTCGACTCACAAAGGAATGAACTCGGTGAAAGACAGATTGCTAATAGTACCCCACTTATTTAATTAGGTCTAACAAAATTCCTCGATAAAGTCACAGCAGAACGATTCAAGATCTGTTATTGGGAGGTTGGAGGCCTGGCCTTAAAAAGGGAGCAACGAGATATCTGATCTCGTTAGGGGTGGTCGAACCGCCGCGCTACACCGCGCTGCACCGGGAAAAGCAAAGTCAATTAGCACGATAATTCGGTCCCGGAGGGAAGAGGCGTCGCAGTCGAAGCGTGCTGATCGGGCTCGCCGAGGCGTGACCCGGGGTTCAGGCTCGGTCAGTAGATGCCGTCGACGTCGAAGAGGAGAAGTCGCGATGGAAAAACAACAGGCGACCGGACACCTAGTTCAATCGAGGACTAGGTACTGGTGTTCTAATATTTCTTCAGCCCCCACTCCGGAAAACTTGAAATTCAGACGAGCATTCGTCTATGCGCATTAAAGTATTCGCCGAGCGTTCAGAATGATCGAAGAATGCTACTCAATTTTTCTATTGCAGTTGACCTTGACCGACCTTGAGTGATCTCTATAATAGGTCATTGTATTCGTTTTGAAACACTGTACCAGAATGTACATAAAAAAACCATACCCTTCGATTTAAGAAAACAGAACTGACCTTCGTATATCCTTGACCTCTCCACCTATAAAAAAATTAGTAAGTTCGATGTGATGCATTTTCTTCGATCTTCAAAAGAAAGTGAGTTATTCGGCCGATATGATATTCGGATTTATTATAACGCCCCACTCTGTATAAGAGTTCTCTATAAATAAAAATAATAAATTTAATAATTCCAATTTTTTGTGAATTATGTCACAGATAGTATTCCTAAGAGAATTTTGGAAATTTTCCATTCGGCCACTTTTCATGTATGTTTTTATTAGTCTGAGGTGTAATTACACCCCCATGCGTAGAGTCAAGGTTAAATGAGCACGAATTTGTCTAAGTGGAGGCCGATCGAGCATTCGTTCATTCTGACTAAACGGGACTATATAATATTTAAACGTAGGCGAACCTAGACGAACCAAGGTGAGCCTCGATGAGGCAGGCAAACGTGGGCGGATGAAAAACACGCGATTGCTCCGTGTTGTTCGGTGCGTGTTGCAAAAGGAAATGGGAAACGCAGCTGGGACCTGGGAACAATAGGGAACTTTGTCGAACATGCTCCGCAGCTTTGTTTGTTTATCGCGTCTGTCGCAACTTCGTCGTCCCCGAGCTTAATGAAAGCTGCACGGGTTGTTTCGGCGATCTCCTATCACGCCGCACGGCGGTCAATTTTCTCGAAAACGTTGACGAAAGTGACACAGCTCGTTGGTTCCGATGCTTTATTGCGTTTGCCGTGGCTGCTTGCCTTTGCAGCCACAGCAGCTTCATCGAGAATGCAAAATTCTTGATTTTATTACAGGAGTTTGCGCTGGAACTCGGTTGAAAAGAGTATGAAACTCATTTCGAATTTCCCTCTGACTTAAAATATTTGCGATATTGATATTATATTCACAGAAACACCTTGCATCTTTATCAATCTCTTGTTGCATATGTACGTACATATATTGCCAAATATTGCAAAACCATTGCTCGGAAACGTAAAAGAAAGACTTTTGAAGCAAACAGCGCCCTAGATTCATCTTTCGTCTAGCAGTCTTGACTACTAAAAAACGCCGTCTTTGTAATGTCGAGAAATCAGACGTGGAATCCCGGACACGTACCCAGCGGTGTGTGAGGTTTCCAGGATTGCAAGGGTGCGAGATTCGCGTTCTTATCCCTCGATGACACACAAATGGGATTCTCAGTAGTCAAGAACGCTAGATAAAAGATCGATCTAGGGCGCTATCGCTCTCAAAAGTCCTATTTTTTCGTTTACGAGGCGTAATTTGCATTATTCGGCAGCTATGAAGATAGCTACATGCGCAGTTGTATGCTTCCGAATAATGCAAATTACGTCTCGTAAACGAAAAAATAGGACTTTTGAGGGCGATAGCGCCCTAGATCGATCTTTCATCTAGCGTTTTTGACTACTGAAAAACCCCTTTTTTGTATTATCGAGAAATGAGAACGCGAATCCCGCAACCTTGCAATCTTGGAAAAAGGAGTCTACTCCCCGAAGCAAAATAAAAATTGTCTATATATACCACATACGTTCTTCCATTAAATATTTTAATCCTTTTACTGTTTCAAGTTTGACCTGCTCATTTTTTTCATAAATGCGTAAAATCCGCAGTCTATACTCTCTTCACAATTACAATAGTTAGAACTACTTTGTACCAACGTCACTAGATGAAAGGAGGGTGCACGAACTAAGAGGAAAATCAGTTTCTACCAGTACCGGTTTAGTCACGTGACCGGGCCGTGACGTAGCGTGGGGAACAGCGCCGTAGAAGGGGAAGGTAGAGTGGGGACACAAGTCTTCATCTGGTGACACTGCTTTGTACACGGAAGTTGAACAATGTACAAAGCACTTACGCATTCTAGTAGTAACATGATCTTTTTTCTCACAAGGTTGTGTACTTTCTTTACAATAATCTGATAATATTCTTTATGATCGTGCATCAAGTTCATTCACAATTATTTAAATAAAAATAAATTTTTAAAAAATACCACGTTTTTAAAACGGACTAAAAAGTATAAAATAAATTTTTAAAAAACCACGTTTAAAAAACGGACTAAAAAGTATAAAATAATTTTTTCTAGTCCCATACAGATTCCTAACCCCGTACAGATAGTCCTGAAAATTTAGTTTTAAAATCGTGGTATTTTTAAAAAATTTATTTTTATTTAAATAATTATTTTCTGCTTTTTAGCCTTATATGTGTGAAATTTTACAATCGATTTTGAACATTTTGATGAGATTATAACAGAGACATGTAGTAAATTTCAGACGGTATTGCGACGCGTCATATCGAAAACGAACGCCGTCGTAAAATGTCAAAGATAAAGGTTCGACGGAGAATTTCGGTGTTACTGTTCTTTCGCTTGGTAAACAAACATTATACTATAATAATACGTAGTAACTTTGTAAACACCGCACGGAGCTCGAACGCACACTGACGCACACTGAGCTCCTTCGGTGCGAAGCGGGTCAGTGGAGTGGGGATGAGTCAGAGTGGGAACACGTAGTAGAGTGGGGACGCTGAACGCGAAGACGTACTACGTCACGCGGCGCGGGGGTGCAAAGGTTCAAATTATTAATAATTTATATCTCCTGAACGCATAGGCTTTTTTAAAAAATTTTTTTAAATATTGCATTGTCATCCAGTTCTGAGCTATGTTTAAAATTTCAAGTCTCTGGCTCATCGGGAAGTTAGTTTAAAATCAATTGCAAAATTTGTACCGAACAAACAGACAAACAAGAAAGCGAGCTAATAAAAACGTGGTAAAAAAGGTTTAATTATCGTGCTCTGGGGAAATAACATTATACGAATCACCTTGTATTTATGTTTGAACGCCAGAACCAAGGTGGTGTATCGCTTCATTAAGAAATTTCATTAACTGGCTAAAGACCGACCCCGCCTTCAGTAAACTTTGTTCCGTTGGCATGGGGTATATTAAGAAAATTCACATCAATTAAATACATAGTGAAAATAAACAAGAGAAGACAGTGATGTTATAATGCTCGTTCTATTAAGATGAATAATATCTCTGGTGTGTTTTAGTATGATTAGTTTAGCAACTTCGAGAATACATAGAGATGGTTCTGCTAGCTCCAGTATATGTCTTTCACGTCCCAGTATTTAACCCATTGCTATGGTATTTAGGTTTATTTTCGATCAGTAATTCGACTGTTTGATTGATGCACTAAGCACTGTCATAAAAAAGAAATCATAAAGATGAAAATTTAGAATTAAAATATTGCTAAATCCCGAGTGGTTCAAAAACATTGCCATTCGTATAATCGTCAAAACTGTCCGCACTCCGAGTGTACATTTAAATCGGAATAAAAATTCATGCGGACGACGAAAGGGCGGTTAATTTTTAAACGAAGCGCCGTTTCAAATATTAATTGCGATGAATGCTGCGAATCTGTCGAATCAATAGCGCGCGACGGTTTAGTTGCACAAAAATGATGTGTTTCGACCGACTCTCGTCGCGGCGGTCAGACGAAAATTATTGTATGTTTGATTTATGATGTTTCCCGCGGCAGACCGGATTGTATCACGTACAGATGAGAGATCGGTGTTGCAAGGATCGCACGGAGGATTCTATTTTAAAGAACTCCGACAGCGAGAAATTATTTACGGCGCGTCCCATTTATTTTTGCAGTTTCGCGTCGAGTGGATCATCGGCGAAGGTGTTCCCGCCGATCCGCTCGGTCAATTTAGAATCGTCGGCCTTGTGAAAAATGGATTTCATCGAAATACCAGGAGACGAGCGATCGTTAACGTATTCCGTGGCACAGCCCGGCCCGGTTGTCCATGTTGTGGCGTGTCGCGGGCTTTTGTGGCCAAGAAACGGCCGTTTCATAGAAAACGTATCGGTAACACGTTCGGGAAAATTGATGCGTTCCCTCGACTTTCCATTTTTCATTCATACCCGCATTCCTCCATAAAATGCATCCCCATGTCTGCATTAAAAGCCTTCAAATGTTCCGCATATTTCAATAATCTTCTGCTAGCTTGAGGATGTTCTGGAGGTACAATGGGAGACGAAAGTACAAGGAATTCGAAATCCATCAATATATTGGCAATGAAAGCCATTCATGAGTATATTTTGCATTTAAAAAATAGATCAATTTAAAGAGCTTTCGCTTAATTAGTGAATTTCATGTTATATTTATCTTTTTAATGTGTTACGAGCCGAGGGCTGGCGGATAGACGTGGCCGAGGGTTGTTCTTATGAACAGGATGGTCGTGAACTAGCCGGTGCCTGTTTCATCACCGGGTGTCACAGGATGGGTTTTCGTGGACTAGCCGATGCCTGTCTCATCACCGGGTCGCCACTAGGTTAGGAAAGACAGAGGGTGTCGTGGACTAGCCGATGTCTGTTTCACCACCGGGTCGCCACTAGATGGAAGGTTGTGAACTAGCCGATGCCTGTTTCATCACCGGGTGTCACAGGATGGGTTTTCGTGGACTAGCCGATGCCTGTTTCATCACCGGGTCGCCACTAGGTTAGGAGAAAGGGGTAGTCGTGGACTAGCCGATGTCTGTTTCACCACCGGGTCGCCACTAGATAGGGAATGGGTTTTCGTGGACTAGCCTATGTCTGTTTCACCACAGGGTCGCCACTAGATAGGAATTTGTGAACTAGCCGATGCCTGTTTCATCACCGGGTGTCACAGGATTTCGGAAAGAGGTAAGGTATTGGGAAATTCAGCTCTCGTAACTCTATATAAAGTATCTGATAAACCTCGAGCGGTAAAGGTTTATCGAAGTGGGTGAAATGCTAGTTACTGGAGTTTACAGGATGTAGAAAAGATATTGGAAACTCTCAATTATCTAAATGTAAAGAGTACAATATATTCTTAGATAAATGGAAATACACTTGTAGTGTGTTGTATTATTCGCGGAAGCTAATTCCCGAACTCTCGTTTTTCACGCACTGAGATATGCGGGGGGAAAATGAATTTGACTTGCCTTTCTTAACGCGTTTCTAAACTTCTTTTAAGTTAAACTGATCGAAAGGGAATGAGACCCAATCTCACTATACACGCGTGCAGGTTATCTTTCAAACTTCAACTAAGCCCCGTGGAGGCCAAGCTCGAGCCCTTTATATATCAGTCAGATTGTTCAAAAATGGTAGTGGGGGTAAACAGAAAATCTGGAGGCTTGTCTATGTTTCCCCAGATGCATGCACTTCCCATAAGGGGAAAAAACTGTTTATTTGGGCATGCGAGCTGGACCTCCTGCATGGACACGTGATTTCAAGAAGGGAGCAAAAGTCACGTAGGCAAAGCCTCCGTACGTAACAAATGCAATTGTCTTCATTTTATAAAAAATTGTAGGTGACTTTTGCGAATAATTGTACCCTCTGATTGTAGCCATATTCAGTGATCTACAAAGATGACGACACGATAAATTTGACGTTTTGTAACAGTTTATAATTTTTTGCTCTGTAACTGATTAGTGAATCCTAATAAATTTTGAACACATAATTAATTACATAATTTTTACTATATATAAAAAAAGCTGGAGTTTCTGGTTGCGTTTTTTCAAGGTTTAGATAGGGTTTGAAGTGGAATTGTATGAATTCTCCATAAGAAGACGTGTTAAAATGTGCAAACTTTAAGTTGCTATAATTTTTAAACGGTGCAGTGAATCGAACCCAAACTTTGGTAATTGCATTAATTTAGTAAGAATTATATCTTGTCAAATTTTCAAAAATTTTGTTGTATTTTTATATGCCTCCAGAACATCCTTAATCTCCAGGAATTTCTGATTGTTTTACTCTGTGTATAAGAGTGTAACTACACCCCAGACTAATAAAAACATACGAAAAATTGCCGAATGGAAAATATCCCAAATTCTCTTAGAATTTGCTAGCTTAAGGATGTTCTGGAGGTACAATGGGAGACGAAAGTACAAGAAATTCGAAATCCATCAATATATTGGCAATGAAAGCCATTCATGAGTATATTCTGCATTTAAAAAATAGATCAATTTAAAGAGCTTTCGCTTAATTAGTGAATTTCATGTTATATTTATCTTTTTAATAAAATTGTCTTCATATTATAAAATATTGTAAGTGACTTTTGCGAATAATTGTACCCTCTGATTGTAGCCATATTCAGTGATATACAAAGATGACGACACGATAAATTTGACGTTTTGTAACAGTTTATAATTTTTTGCTCTGTAACTGATTAGTGAATCCTAATAAATTTTGAACACATAATTAATTACATAATTTTTACTATATATAAAAAAAGCTGGAGTTTCTGGTTGCGTTTTTTCAAGGTTTAGATAGGGTTTGAAGTGGAATTTTATGAATTCTCCATAAGAAGACGTGTTAAAATGTGCAAAATTTAAGTTATTATAATTCTTAAACGGTGCAGATAATCGCAGAGAAAGTAAGAATTATATCTTGTCAAGTTTTCAAAAATTTTGTTGCGTTTTTATATACCTCCAGAACATCCTTAATCTCCAGGAATTTCTGATTGTTTTACTCCCCGCAGAGGGGTGTAACTACACCCCAGACTAATAGAAACATATACGAAAAGTTGCCGAATGGAAAATATCCAAAATTCTCTTAGAATTTATCCTTCCATACCTACGGCCATGAAATCAAAAAAATTCCAGAGATACTCACGCAGTCAAAGTTTCCTCTTTACATTTTACATTGAAAACATGTAGGGGTGTGATTGCAGCCCAGTATAGGGTTAACATTAGAATATCTGTACGCAGAGTGAAGGCTAAAAATTGACTGCTGGTATTCCTCCTAAAGTAAATAAAAAATATTGCCATCGTCAATACGGTAGCTTGTAGGAACTCACCATGAAAAAGTTGTGGATCTCCGTGCAAACTTAAGTTTTCTAATTCTTGAGAAATTGAGAAAAATTCGATCCTTCCGAGGAAGGTAAACATCTCGTTAAAGTTTTGCAAAAATGGTGCATAAGATCCACAGTGTAACTACGAATGTCTCCACATCGAGCAGAGCGCAGGGGCTCGAATTTTGCAGCCAAAGAATCGCGTTGCTTCGCGAACAAGTCGAAGACCAGCTACGAACTTCGGTAAGCTTTATTCGCATTTCATCGAGGCTTTTAAAAGTTCAGTTGTTCAAATGCTCGTCAAAACTTTCATCCTGGTGACTTTTTTTTTTATTTCTCGCCGCGCTGCAGATGCGGCGAATCCACTTATAAATTTTTTGAAAGCAGCGAGATTCCATAAAGTCCTGTAAAAACGTAACTTCCCGCTATTGGAACGTCAGAAGGTGTAACTACCATCAATCTCGAAAGTTCCGAGTTAGGGCAGGAGTGAAAAGAGCGTGACAAGAGGCTTGTCTGTTTTTCCCCCGTGAAAAGTATTTCGCCAGGGTGAACTCGGTTTTCGCGTTTCAATTCTGGTGAATATCCCTTTGAGCAAGTAACAAAAGAGCTCACCTGGCTGGTTCCTGGTCTTTCAGAGCCTAATCTAGTCGAAGTACGTGTGGAAACGTTCTGAAAGAGAGGCGATGTGACGCGTTTCCCAGAGAAAAGCGAATTTCATTCGGCACAGTTGCCTCGTAACATCCGACCTGGCTGCTCGGGGCACCCTTTGACTCGTAATTAACACTCTCTCCGATTACGAAATGAAAATATTTGCGCGTCTCGCAAGCGCCGCTCTCGGAAACTGTCTTTTTGCTATTCCGGGAGAGCTGAAGACTCGTGATTATTCGTTTTAAAACGAATTCCCGTCGTGCAGGAGGCGCACCGCTCTTCAAAGAGCCACTTCGCACTGACTCGATTTGAATACTTTGCAGATTTTAAGCGCCCTGCTGTACCTTTTTCACTCTTAATAGAAGAAACGATTTTTCTCGACAGAAATGGATACTCGGAACCGCGAATGGAAAGTTTTGTGGACGAAGGTCCGACTATTCTCTTAAACCTCACACTAGACTGCGGATTGTAGGCATTTATAACAAAAATGTGTGGGTGCAAATTCAAAATGTGAAAGGATTGAGAGAATTTAAAATTAGTAACGAAAGGAAGAACTATTTACTTGGCTCCGGTTCCTTACAATTTATGCATAACATTTTTACTTTGCATAAAGGTCGCTTTCTACTCACCACACATTTTGTCCCTTACATTCTTATTAGACTGTAGACGTTAGTATAAAATGAAAATTCTCTGCAAGTGCCAAGAAACGGACCATTCTCACAACTTTTTTAATATCGATGAAGAAAATACCGGTTACAGAAAAATAGTTACTGCGTTACTAACGTTTTATATCTACCCCACACATGGAGAATAAGGAATATCCTGAAGCATTATGTTCATTGAAACGTCTAAGATTAGTAGTTGTTTATCTCCAAGCAATTCCATTCCGCGGAGGCAGACTATAGGGGCTGCAATACGGCACATTTACCCTAACACGTTTCGCATCGAACCAGGAAATCTTCGAAAGCGCCCGCACGGGATGTAGCCGCAAACATCACGACTCGATTTTCTGCGTGGGGCAAAATCAGTGTTAGGGCGAGTGGGATCAGAAAATAGGGGTATCGTGCGAGACAAGGGATCATCTACCGGGTGTCCTGGATTCTAAGATCCGTAAGAACGATATCTGGCTCCGCGGCGGCGGCGGCGGGTTCGATCAATCAAGAAAAGCGAACGGCGGTCGTGTTCCCGGTTGTAAACGTGAAACACAAAGGCGGCCACGAGTCGCAGGATCGATAACGCCTTCGCCACGCTACCGGACGTGTATCACGGTATAGGAGCGTGTGCTGGCTCGATGACCAAAGAGCGTGTCCCTCGTCGGCGGGAAACGCTGTGGGAAGGGAGAGCCAAATAGAGAGAGGAAGGGAGAGAGAGAAAGAAAGGACGAGAGACCGGAGTAACAGAAAGAGAGTACCGTGTGGCAGAGAGAGAGAGAGGGAGAAAGAAAGAAGAAAACCTAGTGGTAGAAAGAGAGAAAAAGTCGCACACCTGGCCGATTGAGAACCGCTGTCCTCTACCTGGCTGTTTAATAGGAGAGCGGAGAGCGTGGAATGTTCTCGTAAAAGCGAGAGCGAGAGGGACGGCTAGAATTGAAGGGGATAGAGCAGGAGCCACGCGGATGGAGGCCGCTGTTTAAAGAAGGACACCCGATACAGGAGGCATTGTACCCGGTTCTACCGTGTGCCGTTCCAGGTGCTGGAGGGCAGTCGGCTCTCGCCTCGGGACTCGGGACGAGCATATACCGCCTGTGTATTTCCTTCTCCGTAAGTTGCATCGCATTCGCCCGGTGCGACGTTCGCACACGTCAACGTACACGGCCACCAAATGTCGCCGCCACCGCGATCCGTGTACCCGCGATCCACATCGGAACCTGGACACCTGCTCTAACCACTCACGCGACCTGGAAACTTTGCCCGAGGACTGTAAACTGTAAATATCCAGCGTGTCGACTCAGGCAATTGTAGAATACTTCTTGGTAATCCTGTAAATCCTGGATACAGTTGTGAGAGACTTACTTGAGCGACTCAGGTAGCAACAAAGTTCTTGGTAGACCTCTGAAATTCTAGATATGGTTGTGTAGCAGTCTTGTTGGGTAGCTGCAGGAGGCTTTTGGAGTTCTGGAGTTTGGTGGTCGAGAAGCCTCTGATAGGGTGCTTGTACAGTCGCCAAGTTCTTGGCAGTCCTCTAAAATCCAGCGTGTCGAGTCAGACAATTGTAGAATACTTCTTGGTAATCCTGTAAATCCTGGATGCAGTTGTGAGAGACTTACTTGAGCGACTCAGGTAGCAACTAAGTTCTTGGTAGACCTCTGAAATTCTAGATATGGTTGTGTAGCAGTCTTGTTGGGTAGCTGCAGGAGGCTTTTGGAGTTCTGGAGTTTGGTGGTCGAGGAGCCTCTGATAGGGTGCTTGTACAGTCGCCAAGTTCTTGGCAGTCCTCTAAAATCCAGCGTGTCGAGTCAGGCAATTGTAGAATACTTCTTGCTAATCCTGTAAATCCTGGATACAGTTGTGAGAGACTTACTTGAGCGACTCAGGTAGCTACCAAGTTCTTGGTAGACCTCTGAAATTCTAGATATGGTTGTAGCAGTCTTGTTTGGTAGTTGCAGGAAGCTTTTGGAGTTCTGGAGTTTGGCGGACAGTTCGAGGAGCCTTTCATAGGGTGCTTGTACAGTCGCCAAGTTCTTGGCAGTCCTCTAAAATACTGTATATGGTTGTAGCAGTCTTATTTGATCGATAGATGACGCTTTTGTTGTGAACTACGATGGACTCTTCAGAGTCCTTGAAAGACTACTCCGTAGATTTGCCACTTTCTTGATAATCCTCTTGTATCCTAGACACGGTTATAGCCTTCTTCTTGGATCGATGCAAGCCTCGTCTAAACCCTCGGACCCGACATCGGCGCGCCGTACGGACTCATAGGAATACATATTTCAAAAATTGATTGCACCAGGTCAGATTATTAACCCTTAACGGTCCAATGCCGCAATATCCGCGGCACGCTACTGTTGCTTATTAGGTCGAATGCCGCGTACGTTGCAAAAATAAAATAAAAATCATTTCATTATTCTTATCACTGTTTTCTATGCTTGATAGAAACATCTTTAGTAAATAATTTCTCTTCGTATGAAAAATAGCTTGGACGGCTAGCGGTAAGAAAACTTCTGAAATACTTCCGGACCTTTAAGGATTAAACGCAACATCTTTCCATGCGCTATTGTTCGTTTTCTGGAATTCGAAGATAGCTAGAAAACGCACTAAACGGTCTTAAATCATCAATAGATTATTGCAGCATTCGTAACATGGCACAACGTCATCTCATTATTTCATTATTCTTATCACTGTTTTCTATGCTTGATAGAAAAATCTTTAGTACATAATTTCTCTTCGTATGAAAAATAGCTTGGACGGCTAGCGGTAAGAAAACTTCTGAAATACTTCCGGACCTTTAAGGATTAAACGCAACATCTTTCCATGCGCTATTGTTCGTTTTCTGGAATTCGAAGATAGCTAGAAAACGCACGAAACGGTCTAAATCATCAATAGATTATTGTAGCATTCGTAACATGGCACAACGTCATCTCATTATTTCATTATCCTTATCACTGTTTTCTATGCTTGATAGAAGAATCTTTAGTACATAATTTCTCTTCGTATGAAAAATAGCTTGGACGGCTAGCGGTGGGAAAACTTCTGAAATACTTCCGGACCGTTAAGGATTAAATGCAACATCTTTCCATGCGCTTTTGTTCGTTTCCTGGAATTCGAAGATAGCTAGAAAACGCACTAAACGGCCCAAATCATCAATAGATTATTGTAGCATTCGTAACATGGCACAACGTCATCTCATTATTTCATTGTTCTTATCACTGTTTTCTATGCTTGATAGAAAAATCTTTAGTACATAATTTCTCTTCGTATGAAAAATAGCTTGGACGGCTAGCGGTGGGAAAACTTCTGAAATACTTCCGGACCTTTAAGGATTAAATGCAACATCTTTCCATGCGCTATTGTTCCTTTTCTGGAATTCGAAGATAGCTAGAAAACACACGAAACGGTCTAAATCATCAATAGATTATTGTAGCATTCGTAACATGGCACAACGTCATCTCATTATTTCATTATTCTTATCACTGTTTTCTATGCTTGATAGAAAATTCTTTAGTACATAATTTCTCTTCGTATGAAAAATAGCTTGGGCGGCTAGCGGTAGGGAAACTTCTGTAATACTTCCGGACCTTTAAGGATTAAATGCAACATCTTCCCATGCGCTATTGTTCGTTTTCTGCAATTCGAAGATAGCTAGAAAACACACGAAACGGTCTAAATCATCAATAGATTAATTATTGTAGCATTCGTAACATGGCACAACGTCATCTCATTATTCCATTATTCTTATCACTGTTTTCTATGCTTGATATAAAAATTTTTGGTACATAATTTCTCTTCGTATGAAAAATAGCTTGGACGGCTAGCGCTGGGAAAACTTTTGTAATACTTCCGGACCTTTCAGGATTAAATGCAACATCTTTCCATGCGCTATTGTTCGTTTTCTGGAATTCGAAGATAGCTAGAAAACGCACTAAACGGTCCAAATCATCAATAGATTATTGTATCATTAATAACATGCACAACGTCATCTCATTATTTCATTATTCTTATCACTGTTTTCTATGCTTGATAGAAAAATCTTTAGTACATAATTTCTCTTCGTATGAAAAATAGCTTGGACGGCTAGCGGTGGGAAAACTTCTGAAATACTTCCGGACCTTTAAGAATCAAATGCAACATCTTTCCATGCGCTATTGTTCGTTTTCTGGAATTCGAAGATAGCTAGAAAACGCACTAAACGGTCTAAATCATCAATAGATTAATTATTGTAGCATTCGTAACATGGCACAACGTCATCTCATTATTTCATTATTCTTATCACTGTTTTCTATGCTTGATAGAAAAATCTTTAGTACATAATTTCTCTTCGTATGAAAAATAGCTTGGACGGCTAGCGGTAGGAAAACTTCTGAAATACTTCCGGACCTTTAAGGATTAAACGCAACATATTTCCATGCGCTATTGTTCGTTTTCTGGAATTCGAAGATAGCTAGAAAACACACGAAACGGTCCAAATCATCAATAGATTATTGTAGCATTCGTAACATGGCACAACGTCATCTCATTATTTCATTATTCTTATCACTGTTTTCTATGCTTGATAGAAAATTCTTTAGTACATAATTTCTCTTCGTATGAAAAATAGCTTGGGCGGCTAGCGGTAGGGAAACTTCTGTAATACTTCCGGACCTTTAAGGATTAAATGCAACATCTTCCCATGCGCTATTGTTCGTTTTCTGCAATTCGAAGATAGCTAGAAAACACACGAAACGGTCTAAATCATCAATAGATTAATTATTGTAGCATTCGTAACATGGCACAACGTCATCTCATTATTCCATTATTCTTATCACTGTTTTCTATGCTTGATATAAAAATTTTTGGTACATAATTTCTCTTCGTATGAAAAATAGCTTGGACGGCTAGCGCTGGGAAAACTTTTGTAATACTTCCGGACCTTTCAGGATTAAATGCAACATCTTTCCATGCGCTATTGTTCGTTTTCTGGAATTCGAAGATAGCTAGAAAACGCACTAAACGGTCCAAATCATCAATAGATTATTGTATCATTAATAACATGCACAACGTCATCTCATTATTTCATTATTCTTATCACTGTTTTCTATGCTTGATAGAAAAATCTTTAGTACATAATTTCTCTTCGTATGAAAAATAGCTTGGACGGCTAGCGGTGGGAAAACTTCTGAAATACTTCCGGACCTTTAAGAATCAAATGCAACATCTTTCCATGCGCTATTGTTCGTTTTCTGGAATTCGAAGATAGCTAGAAAACGCACTAAACGGTCTAAATCATCAATAGATTAATTATTGTAGCATTCGTAACATGGCACAACGTCATCTCATTATTTCATTATTCTTATCACTGTTTTCTATGCTTGATAGAAAAATCTTTAGTACATAATTTCTCTTCGTATGAAAAATAGCTTGGACGGCTAGCGGTAGGAAAACTTCTGAAATACTTCCGGACCTTTAAGGATTAAACGCAACATATTTCCATGCGCTATTGTTCGTTTTCTGGAATTCGAAGATAGCTAGAAAACACACGAAACGGTCCAAATCATCAATAGATTATTGTAGCATTCGTAACATGGCACAACGTCATCTCATTATTTCATTATTCTTATCACTGTTTTCTATGCTTCATAGAAGAATCTTTAGTACATAATTTCTTTTCGTATGAAAAATAGCTTGGACGGCTAGCGGTAAGAAAACTTCTGTAATACTTCCGGACCTTTAAGGATTAAAGGTTCGTTTCCTGGAATTCGAAGATAGCTAGAAAACGCACGAAACGGTCTAAATCATCAATAGATTAATTATCGTAGCATTCGTAACATAGCATAAAGTCAACCATACCCACGACAGAAACAAACTGGCAATCCACGGTCGCCCCCAAAGGGTTTAATTCCTCGGCGTTCGGGCATTTCCAATTTAGAGTCCACGGTCGTCGCGAGACATCTGCGTCGGGACAGAGGGAACTCGACGAGAGATAGGCTCGTCGGGAGAGGAAGACAGATAGTTGTCGGCCAACGCGACGTTCGGTCGAACGGTTGAGCATCGACGGCGCCTTCTGGCATTTCTAGCCCGATCGTTCGTCCGCCGTCGTGTCGTGGTGGACGTCTGCACGGAGAGACAGCCGGCGCGGAGCGGCGCGGCGCGGCGGTGTGCTGCCAAGTGGGAGAGAGCCGATTCGTGCGAGCAAGACAGGGAAAGACTGGCCGAGTGAAAGAGAGTAAGAACGACAGAGTGAAAGAGAAAGGCGGGTGAGAGAACGAGAGAAGAAACGACACCGGGGAAGCAGGCCGGGAGTGTGTGTATCGCAGCGGTGTCGGTCTGCAGTGCGACATTCGACGACAACACACGCTCGCACGACTTCCTCCCGTCCCTATCCGGCGTGCACTGCTAATAAACTTTCGTACGGTCTCTCTCTTCCTCAGCTTCGACCGCGACCACGACCGCGGGCACGAGCACGACGCGACGGTACACGCGGTCGGTCGTCGCGACGCGTCTCGACTCAACTCGGTGCGCTCTCTTTGTTCCCTCGACTCCTTCGACCTCGGCACAGAGCCTCTGAGAGAGCTAAGAGCTGCGAACAGAGAACCGCCGCGCCGCTCGCCAGTCGATCGACGCGGACGCTCCTCGATCGTTTCGCGCGAGCGAACTGCCGCGAAACGCAAGCGTCGTCGTCGCTTGTTGTCCGCAGGATAACGCTGCCAGTTCACGTGCCATCGGCGCTCTTTTGTTACAGCCTAACGACAATACAACGGGGAGACCGGTTCTCGACGAAGTGTCTTGATGAAGTTCCAGCAGGAGAGACGCGGGGACCCTTGTATTTTTGTGAGCGGAGGAAGGAGCTGACAGTGACACTCTTCTTATGACGGAAGAATCTGAAGGATACTTGTATGGGAAGTTGAAAGAGCTCCGTCAGGAGTCGTGACAGGTCCTCGAGGAACGACGGTTTTGTGTTGACAGTGATTTTTATCCTGGCGGAAAAGTGAGAAGCGACAGGAAGTTGCAAGAAACTGCCACACAGGGGAAATCCTTGACGACCTCCTCTTGTGCTTACTCGATTCGCAACAGAAGACGATCTTGGATAGACAGTGATTTTTTCTTCTGACAGGAAGATCTAAAGTCTGAAGGATATCGTTATAAGAGACAGAAAGTTGGAAGAAGCTGTTCCATCAGGAGTCAAGAGAAATCTTTGGAGACCTCCTCTTGTCCTCCTCCTTCAATGCAGCAGACAGGCAATTTTGCCTTGACAGTGACTATTATCCTAGCATAGGAGTCTAGAGAAACATCTGCGAGGAACAGGAAATTAAAAGAACAAGCGATTCCGTCGGGAGTCGTGGAAAGTCCTTGGACGAGTCTCCTCATTCGGCTACAAATAAAGGAAAGACAGTGTTGCCTTGACAGAGGCTTTACCGTGACAGTCTACGAACGCGTGGACGACAGAGAAGTCCGGAAACACGTATAAAGATTACCCAATTGAAAAAGAAGAAGGAACAGTCCGTCAGGAGTTCCCGAGAAGTCCTTGAAGAAGCATTTCAACCTCCGAATAGGAAAAGCAGAATTTTGCGAAGTTAAGCGAAGTCCACAGGAAAATATAACAAACAGAAAAATAAAAAAAGGAAGTAGACACTATTTATTAAGAATGAATGATAAATGAGAGGAAATTCATCCGAAGGAATTTTCTTAGAGGCACCACCTGCAACAAAAAGAAAATTAGGAAAAGAAGACGACGTTGCTTCTTAACAGTGGATGATGAATGAAAGGAAACGCATCTAAAAACACCTGTAACAACCAAAAAATTAGGAAAAGAATAAGCTGCCTGTTACCAGTGAATGATAAATAAAAGGAGTTCTATTCGAAGGATCTCTATCTAAAGGAATCTATCCGAAGAGAGTGACTCTATCCTTGATCAGGCTACCGATCGCTCAGCGATAGATCGTCGAGTGAACAGTTTCGCGGCGATGCTGTCGGTGAAAGGTTCCCAGTTGGTATCGAAACAAAAGCGTGTCCCAAGGATCCAAGTGTGCCGGTTCTCATTGGAAGGTGAACAGGGTTGTGAGCAGACGTACCCTGGCACCCGGTGATAAAGTTGTTCTACGATAATCCGTTCCCTTTGATTCTTTGGATCGGTTTTGCTCGAGGTAGCTCGGTTGTTCTTTCGCCGGATTACAAGGCTGAGAGCTTCGTCTCGTCTCGGCGCCGAGGAGAGAATTAACCGGGTTTGCGGAAGGAATAAAACTAAAGTGCAGTGGCCGCTGGTCTCTCTTGGACTATCTCTCTCTCTCTCCCTCTCTCCCGTGGAGAGATAGAGGATGATGCATCCTCGCTGGTGAAGCGGATTCGACCGATGTCTTCCGGGCGAAGGTGTCGTCACGACGGCCTGCGAAAACCAGCCACGTGAATGCCGCACTCAACGGAACCGACCTTCCCACCGGGAGAATTATTCTGGACCGGAATGGAGCCCGTCAAAGCCAAGTACGTATCAACAACGGATAATCCACTTCGCCTCTACTCGATCAACCGAAACGATCATTGTCTTCCCCGACTCCCGTTTACCCAAATCGCTTCCCGACGTATTCTCCTATTGAATGTCAAAACATAACACCGGTAAAGGCTGCGGGTTGGATCTACAATTCTGTGTAGCATGTCCATCGTGACTCGATATCGATTTTCTTCACGGGAAGGTATGTCGAGTGTCGACATTTTTAAACCGCTTGCGAAAACGTCTATAATTAGACTGCGGATTTTTATGCAATTTTTGTAAAATTTTACTCATTGCAAGCTATAAAACCTGTATAGTATTTATTATAGTACCCTAGCAGCACAAGATATTGTATACACATTCATATAATATCAAAAAGAAATTAAATCTGTTTTTAATATTCAAATATACATACAATATTTATTTTACATTAAGTACCAAATATTCTTTTTTATATAAGTTAGGAAGAAATATTTTTCTCATATGAAAAAGTGTGGCTTAAAAAATATTTATCCAATATTTTTGTGCTACTAGGGTAGGTATTTATTTCTCAATCATTTTAATGATATGGAAATGATACAACAGTATTTTGAAATTCCTTGAATATTTTCACTCTTCTGCGTTCGACCTGGCCATTTTTATGATAAATGCACTTTTCCAAAGTGTTCTGGATAGCAAAAGTCGCTTTTACAACCCCTTTTATCTGTACCCATAATAAAAAAATTCACAGATTACGTTTTATAGATTCGTGACAGCTATAAACACGCTGAAGGCATCATTGAGATAGGTTAACGTTTTTATGAGCTACAAATGATATAGAATCGTGAAGATTGCAGTTGTACCACGAAAATTGTGATCTTCACAATTCAATCATTTTTCTTTGACTCTGTTTCGACCAAAATGTAATATACATAAAGCAGCAGGCACATGTTTGAGGTTCCCATTAATTTCTCGACGCTGCACAGTGATCGATTCCTCAATTCTAAGTGGACAAAATTCAAATTTTTGTATTTTCTTGTAGTAATATAGCTTTATTTCTCAGAAATCATGACAAGTGTATAAAAACAACATGAACTTTAACGATTTATATAATTTTTTTATAATGGATAAATAAAACAATTAATTGTAACATTTGTGAAAATAACATAAATTAAATATTTTATAGTTTTTGTTTAAATACGTGAATACACAATACACAAAATGAAAAGAATTAATCTTAACTTATATTTAAAAATTAGATAAAGTTGTACGAAAATATAATACAAAATTACAAAATTATAATAAGGAATGACAGGTCATATGTAAATCTCGTACCTTTTTTAAGGTGATTTGAGTAAACTTTTTGCCTCTGCTGCTAATTCTTTAGAACATTTTTTAGTAATTTTCCTCTTACTACTTGTAAGTGGAGCGGACGTTAGAAGTAACATATGAAATATGTCTTCTACATTTTTTTTTTCGATTTTCTTTTAAAAAGCGGTCGATAGCGCGATGGCATTTCTGCCATTTTTCTTGGACTCTTTTGCAAAAACTTGTAATTTTTGTATGCAAAATATTTTTTGCTGAATCATTAATAGTTTCGATGTTAAAAAAGTTTAGAATCAGCCCTATTACTGCATCAACTTTGGATTTGTTATCTTTAGAACTTGTTGAATACCAGGTTTCAACCATCAGTCTTCGTGGCATACTCCATGTCTTTTCAAAAAAAATGATATAAATGACTAACGGGCCAAAACGGGCAAGCGACATTTAGTATCATTATTTTGAAATAAGTATTCTTCAAAACTATTAAAGAACGAAGTCTGGCCGAGTCCGGGGAAAGAAGTTATACAATTTGACCTCTTCTTAAATAATATTATTAGTTAACCTGTTGTATATGATATACACGGCAAAATAAAATTATACCGATATGTAAAAATTAAATACTTACCTTCGCTTACACGCTCCATTTTTTAGATAATAATTTAAACAATAAACAAACAAGTTATACGATGGAGAAGAATTAGCTTATTTATGGTATTTCGCAAAGACAAAACTTTAACGCCGTATTACGTCGTAATAACCACGTGCAATCGAAATATTAGGTTATATATCGAATAAATAAATGTTCGTAAACAATATAGAACGGCAGCGAAGATATCTGAAGTTAATCAAATTTACCATTTTGTCCGCCTAGAATCAAGGAATCGATCACTGTGCGCTGGAAGCACACGAAGGAACTGACCCTTATTTCCCCATGGAAACTATAAAGTATATCTGCATACTCGAGCTTTAATTAGGTTCACATTCAAATGTTTCGGTTTCAAATGTTTCGATGAGTTACCGAACTCAGTCAATCGAAGCCTAGCATCGGAAGAGAGAGCAACCTATAAATATCGCTCAAAAGATATCTGCCTTTTTATTATAAAATTACCTTGCTTCCCTAAAATCAACAAAACATTCTCAGTCAGGATCTGATTCTCATGGAAATATTTCAGAGAACCCTATGAAAATCGTTCCTAACGCACACAGACAGAAGCGGGATTAATCCACCATTCAGAAAATTAAAATTCATAAAGAATTCTGCAAGCCCCAATGAATACTACCCTCGAATGCATTTGATATCGATCGAACGTTCGCGGCGTCTGCAGCAAAATGAATTTACCCGTGTCGCTAGCAGATAGTTTCTTTTTGTCTTTCTCATCATCCGTGCAAGTGCAACAGCGAGCCTTGGAATTTTCCTCGCGACCCACGTGTTTCTCGCGTTCCGACCTACACCGTTGGCGAAATGGCATGTCAACCGATCGGCGAAGGGAATATGTACAAATATTTTGCGGAAATCCGCGAGCAGCACGTCCGAGAGGGAGATTCAGTTTACCTATGTACGTATACTTTCTTTTACCTAGTATTTCAGAGACTCCGTTGAAACGCGTTTATGTAGGACGTCTTCGCAAAAACGTTCTGCGAGAACACGTGATCAAAACAGCAACTCGACAACTTATTTATGTACCTGTCCTTCAAAACAAACAAAAGTTTCTCGTACTAGGAAACTTTCCGTGTATTTTCTGTTTTCTCCGTTCTCCTCGACTCTGTTTTCTTCTTGGCGAGCTTCTCTTTTATTAATGGGGATTTTTCTGATAAAGAACCGAGCTAGTGTTTCCTCGCTTTTTGGTCGACCGGTTTCGCGGCGCCATAATTCATCGCTAATTATTCAAGAGGACGGCCATTTCGGCAAGTCGAGCTATCCTCGAAACGAAGTCTCGTGATTTATCTCCCTTTTTCCCGTGATCTTAGTCGGCACCAAGAAAGAGATCGTTCCCGGCTGATTTTCGGAGCGGTTTTTACCAGAGCCGCGCCGCGCACAATGTTACCGTTTCGTGGCTGCGGGACCGTGAAACACGATGAATGGAGCCGAGTTTACCAATAGTTTCGACGGAACGGCAACAATCCGGCAAGAAGTGTTTCGCCGTCGCCTTTACATTCGCTGTTCGCATTCTCGGAGCGCAGACGGATTCGTAAACATTTCGCGTGCCCCTCGCAGTTTATGTTTACCGTGCCGATTGATCCCTAAAAATTCCACCGGCACGCGACGCCGCTCCGCGCCGGGGATTCGCTGGGAAAATGCTATTTGCTCGGTTATGTCGCGCGGCAAACTCAATCGGAAGCGAACGGGCAGAATCGAACGGCGAAAAAAGAATTGCTGGCATCTACCGTTTCGCTTCTGATGGAACTCGCTGCTAAAACACCAGGCACCGGCACCGAACGAGTATTTTTCGCTCACCACTGCTTTGTGTTCTTATTTTTATTTCTGTGTTCTGTATTAATGCTTTGAGAACCGATCGACTCCATAACACGAAAATTTCCGCCTTGTTTTTCAGCATTGACCACATTTTCACATCACAATTTATTCCAAGTATCAGAGACATTCATGATGTGCTCTACAAGCTTCTTTAATACCGATAGTAGCATTATGTTTGTTTGCTTTTACAGAACACACTTTGTACATTTTAGTTATTGACCCAAATAAAAAAGTCGTGAAAAGCAATTTTTACCGGGGACCAAAAATAACAGTTATTCTAAAATTTTCCACGATAAAAATTATTGATAAAAAGTTGATTGTTATTGAAATTTGAGGTAATCTACATAAAACATAAAGAAAAATATTCGAAGAACAAAATTATTAAAAAATATCGATTTTTATTCTTTTTGGTTACAAGTAACAGTTATTAGTCTCCAAAAAATTGGATCCTCCACGATAACTGTTATCGATGAAGACAAACTGATTCGATCGCTCAAAGCAGTTATTAATGAGAGAAATATATTTCGATCGCTCATAACAATTTATCAATGAGAGAAGTTAATTTCGATCGCTCATAACAGTTATCGAATTCTTTCCACTTATTCATAATAATTATTGATGAGAACATTCATTTTGGTTGCTTATTTAATTATTGCGTTTTTCCATTTTCTTTCCACTTGTTCATAATAATTATTGATGAGAAAATTAATTTTGGTTGCTTATTTAATTATTGCGTTGTCTACTCTTTTTCGTATGTAGCAAGCCTGTGAAATTCATTGAGAAGATTTTGTACAACAAGACGAATCCACAGACCATAAGAATAACACAAAATCAGAAAAACCCAAAACAAAAAAATTTGTTTGTCACATTAAATTTTGATTATAGCAATTAATTTTGCGAATAAAGAATTTATGAAATAATTGATTGTTTATCTAACTGAATTTCCTTCATAAATAACTGTTATGAGCGATCGAAATAAATTTCTCTCATTGATAACTGTTATAAGTGATCGAATTGAATTTCTCTCAACGATAACTTTCACCAACAAGAGAAAAAATTATCCAATATAACCAATACGATTTTAGTCGATGAAATACCTGTTATTTCATGACTTTTTTCCTTTTAGTTATAAAAGTTAGGGTCCCTGATTTGTACTATTCTTTTCGTACTTCAGATCAAATGCAATTTTTCCAAAGTTTTAATTACACGTCATCTTAGGAAACTAATCCTTCTATTTTGGGCAGAAAAGCTATTCTGATTTAGTACTAAACCTACCGAGCCTTACAAATAACACTGTCCAACACCAAATTTGTTCCCTAATTACTGTTCGGTCCTTCGTATAGAGTTTTTTGCGCTGATTCCGAATCTGTTTTTAATTTTCTTCCTATACGCACAGTTTTTGAGAAACATGACTTTGAAAAAAAAACAAATTTTTCAACTTTAAACAAATATTGTAGTGTTATTATAAAAAATATTGAATTGTTCTTTATAGAAAAAGATTCTGTAGACTTTCCCGAATACAGCGATATCAAATATTAATACATTATGATTGTTTAAACATGTTTAAATAATCATTAAAGGCGGAGAGATACCACTTTTGCACCAATTTTTGAAGATATTTTTCAATTTATCTCAAAAAATAAGGGTCCAGCGGAAAATCGAACTATACCATGCGATAGAGCAGACTTTTATCTTGAGAAACCCCGCTTTGAAGTTTGAAACGTCGACGTTTCTTTCGAACCAGAAAGCAAAATATCTTCGCCCGACATGAGTTGCCGCCAGTGGCGCTCACCATTACAACGGTCGTTCGCCGCTCCGTATCCCGTCGCTGCGCCGTATCTCACCCGAGCGCCACTGGCGGCAACTCATGTCGGGCGAAGATATTTTCGAAATAGTTCGATCTTGTTAGTTTCGATAGTTCGAAAAAAACGTCGTCGATCCAAATTTGACAGGGTGGCTTCTCAAGATAAAAGTCTGCTCTATCGAGTGGTATAGTTCGATTTTCCGCTGGAATCTTATTTTTTGAAATAAATTGAAAAATATCCTCAAAAATTGGTGCAAAAGTGGTGTCTCTCCGTCTTTAATGATTGTTTAAACATGTTTAAACATTAATAATGTATTAATATTTGATATCGCTGTATTCGGGAAAGTCTACAGAATCCTTTGCTATAAAGAACAATTCAATATCTTTTATAATAACATCACAGTATTTATTTAAAGTTGAAAAATATGTTCTTTTTTCAAAGCCATGTTCCTCAAAAACTGTGCGTATAGGAAAAAATTTAAAAACAGATTTGGAATCAGCGCAAAAGCTCTATAAGAAGGACCCAACAGTAATTAGGGAACATAAAAAAAGTTGAAATTTGTTGGACAGTGTAATTGGTACATATTCCCTTATAAAAATGACAACATTAATTTTATTTAGACTATACGCGGCTATATTGTAATACGTGCCCTACCAAAGTTATTATCTATACAATCATTTCTTATGAAATCATTTTTATTATTTCAATAATTGTAAAAAAAATCTGGAACCGGTCATTTTGACCGGTGATGGTAGGTTTCGTATTAACCCTTTGCACTCGGTTGTCCCCTCTGAGGCACCACTAAAAATTGCTGCACCATTATTCAAAATATTGTTAACATAATTAAATGTATCTAATAGATTACTAAACATTTAGGTATTGTACGAGGTACTATACCAATTTCATATCCATAAAATTAAAAAAATCATAGGCAATGGAAATATTCTAGATCGGAAGAAATGTTTAATTTTTCGGTTAAAATAGCTCCGAGTGCAAAGGGTTAAAGTGTGTCCTACCATTAATTATGTGACTGACTGTATAAATGTTTGGCGATTTTCGGGAGCGGATAGAAAAGGTTCGGCGGTTCTTTATTCTAGATTTCGCAAGAAGGCCGTGGCGAGGCTCCCGGTTGCGTTGTTCGTTTCCATTGTTTCGCTCCTCTTCCGGAAACAATTGCGTCTTGTACGGTCAGCGAGAAGAGCTTGTTTGCTCGCCTCGTATTTTACGACCCGCCTCGAGTCGAGGAGGACGCGGAAATCCTAGAGTGGTAAGCAAGCGAGCAAGTAACCGAGCATCGATTCCGCCTTCGCGTTTCTCGGTGTGTGGGCGCGATCGAAAAAATCGCTTAGAAAGTGCGCGCCGGCTCGCCTGCACGCTACACACCTTTCTGCTTTACGCTCGCCGGAATATGGAACGCCGTTTCGCCGATCCTCGAAGAAAGCAACGCTCCTCCGCTATTCCCAGGCTCGCCTGCTGCCTCTCAACCCCCAATTAAATGTTTAACAAGATCGAGCTCTTAACGGAAAAACGAGCTGTAACGCTGCAAACAAGCACAACTTTACTCAGAATTTTTAGAACCTGGCTTTGCACATAGACGAGGATGCTTTCACCTTTTGCATAATTACTGATGCCGTGAAGCTGATCCTAAAGTGCTCTTTTATAACATTTTTCTTAAACCCGCTCCCCTTACGATTTAGTTTACGATTTCAGTGATTAAAATCTTTTTTTGTAATTCTTAATTTCCTAAAAAAGGAGAAACTTTATATCTATTGTGTATGCCTATATGTTCCCCAATAGCTGTACATTAAAAAAGCCAAAATAGAATTTTATTTCGATTTAAGGGAAATCAGTAGCATACATATTTATTAGATTCTGTTCAGAATCTTCATCACGAGTCTGACACGATATAGTAAGGCACTATGTCTACCAAAAGCGTCGAAAATGAGTTTTAAGTGACAAACAATTTCTAGCGCTGATCACCTTTACGAATGACATAGGCGGCAAACAAAATTCGCATAATTTTCAACCGGCTAAGATAACAATTTTATTAATCAATTAATATATAATCACCACCATTTTCTACGACTGTCTATTAATAACAAGGGACATTTATAGCTGGTCATTTTTCGTAAAAATGTCATCGCTTTTTTTCTTAAGGTCTCCGAATTACGAATGTGATAAATTCATTGCGGATTCTATGCATTTATGTCAAAAATGGGTAGATACGTACAATTTAAAGCAGTGGACGGATGCAGAGGTCCTGTGTCTTGCAATTAATGCAAACATTTTTTATTTTGCATAAAGATCCGCAGGCTAGTAGTAAAGGAAACTTGCGTGTAATGCAGAAAATTCGCGTGAGAATTTCTTACATTTCCGATGTTTTGCGATGCAGAAAGCATTGGTCAGTTTCGGTCCGGCGTGGAATTTCCCTGGCAGAACCTCGAGGTAAATAAGGAGAATCGAAGTGTATCGATCGATCTTCGGAGCATATTGGCGGATCGTTTTCGCGTTTCGGGGTGTTTGAGCACTCGGTGCCGTTGCTGTTTGCGCTCGGATGACAGAGAAACCTTCTGGCTCGGCGAGACGGTTTATTTAAACATGGGCGAGTTGGAATTCGGTGGTGAATATTTGCAGAAACCACTCTTGCAACGGCGAAAGAGAGGGAGAAAGGGAGAAGAAAGAGCTGTGGACGATGGTGTAACGTGATTGCGTCTGAAACTCGGTTCGCGATCGATTCGCGTAATATTGCGACGTAACGACGTTTACGACTCCGTCCGGCTAACTGGGGAAAAATGGTAATCGGTGTTTTCCTGGGGCCTAGGAAAAGCCGATTGATCGCGTCCCGTCGCCGCTAACAACGGGAAATCGGGACAATGGGAACCGTTCTTCTCGTGCCCCGTTCCTCCGCTCCTACATAATGTATTGTACGGCTCGTTTGCTCTCGCGATACTCCTGCGACCGCTTTTTTCCCGTGGGCTTTTCGCGAAAATGTTCGAAAGGAGGGCGACGTGGCAGCGGTTTCTTGCTGCCACGCGCAATTACACCGGGAAACAGAGGAACAGAGACCGGCGCGCAGCGCAGCGCTCGCGGCGGAGACGTTAACGAGAAGACGACTACAGTCTGCGAGACGTGCAAGATAATTGAACTCGTTTCGTCGGGATTTTTCAACGCCGTTCTCTCTTTTAATCCGTGGAACAACGACGCAGACAACCGCCCCTTCACGGTTCCCTGTTTCATGTTACTGACTCGTACGCATGTGGAAATTCGTGAAAATTGACCGAACGAAGCCTTGCGATTTTTCTTAGGCTTTGGAAGTACACGTAGATGGGCGTACTCTACATAATATAATTTGATATTGCAACTTGAAAATTAAACATTTCTTCCGACCCAGAATAATTCTATTGTATACGATTTTTTTTTCATTTTATAGATATGAAATTGATATGATATCTTATACAATACTTGAGTGTGTAGTAATTTATCAGTAGGTTGCGGATCTTCATGCATTTATAGTAAAATTGAGTAGATGCAATTCGAAATTGTTGAAATATTTTGAAAATTGCAGATGTCAATATATGATTTAACTATAAGAAGAATTAACATTCAATTTGGATTCTATTTCTTGGAATCAATGCAGACAATTTTTATTTTACATAAAGGTACGCAGTCTATTAATTAGATTCCAACATATTTAATAATGTAGACAATATTATGAATAAGTAAGGCGAAGTGCCCTATGCCTGGACAGCATGTTTTTCTATTTTAAATTTTATCACTTTAAATAAACAAACACAATTTCGTAAGAGTTTTAACATACAGTTCAGAGTTTGTAAAGTAAATTAAAATAAAAAATCATTGATTAGGTTAATATCTTAATTGTATTAACAAGAATAATTCAAACCTATAGTTGGACATGTTAAATCTAATCTAAGCTAGTACCTGGACAGAAGTAAAGCCTATATCGGGACAAATTCAATTTACGAGTTGATCAAGCGAACATAACCTAAAACGTTGGTTGGTGGCGCTGTTGCGCATGACGGATAGAAGATGCTTTGCGTAATATGTAGTATTCTTATCATAGATTATAGTATTGTATTATTTAACCAAATATATATTTATTTTCATTTACTGTTTTAATAAAACTTGTCATAATACAACTTTTAAGGTTAGGTAGTAATACTGATAGATTTAAGATGTAAACATAAAGTATTATTAACGTCACAACCGGAATACATTTTCTACATACGTTATTCAAGCTAATAGAAGACTAATTATACGTACATGTAGTTAAATAATTTGCAAACAATGCGTTGATTTTATTCACAAACACGTGTCCGGTTTCAGGCGTAAGCACATTGCGTATAAGCTTAGAGTGGGACAGCTACTGTCATCGCGTCCCAGTATGGAGTACTTATATTTGAAAACAGTCCTAATCTTGGACATCTAATATTTGGATTAATAATTATTATTTACGTTAGGTTTGATTGTCAATTTATTTTAAAATATCAATATTATTATGCGTGATAATTATTTTTTGTCTGAAGGCTTGAATTATATCTTTTTTTCTAACAAAAGTTCGAACTATAAATGCACATGATTCGCATGTAAATAGACTATTTTGTATAGTGTTTTCAGATGAACTTTGAATTCATTTTTAAATTTCAATTGATGGCTTAATGAAATAATATTCACACCTACTTGTAGCTAAGGCCTCGGAATATATAATATAATTATTTAATCTCTTAATTACTGATTTTACTATGAAAATTCAATTGTCCAGATTTAGGTATCACTTTTGGACTGTCCAGACTTAGGGCACTTCACCTTAGTGGAAGCAGGAAGAACGTGTTTGAACGAAGACGACTCGCGATTTACGGAACGACATCGTTCGCGAGACTCGCAAAACATTCACGAAGAACCCAGGCGTGCTAAATAACCGCCTCTTCTAGGCGGAGTGACCACGTTGAGAGTCTAGATACAGTCATAATATGTAGACCAGGGCAAAATGTTGTATCTCGAACATTATGTAGTCAGTACTTCAATCTTGTTTTCCTAATTATTCACTGTATTACATACATGTCATACATGAATGTTCTTACAAACATGGAGAATCCTTGGACTTGAAATTTCGTAAGTAGTTGAAATTTCGTTAGCAAATAATTAGAATTTTACTAGATTTTGGGTCGAAAAAATGGGTCTGCGACTAAACGTTGTTTGACCTTATACGAGCATATTTTGAGCTGGGTGAGGGGTCATTCTAAAGAGGAAGGTGAGATCTAGTGCGCTCCAGTCATCACACAAGTCAAAAAAGTGTTTTAGAGACAGAATATGCATTGAAATCTGCGGGTTTTTTTCCTAGATTTTGTCTCTACTTTGGGCCCTCATATTAGTAGATATAAACATAATCTCGTTAACCTCATGACAGGAGCGCACTAGATCTAACCTTCCTCTTTAAAATGAGCCCTCACATTGCTCACAATATGCTCGTATAAGGTCAAAGAACGTTTAGTCGCAAACCCATATATTCGACCCAAAATCTAGTAAAATTCCAGTTATAACCAGAGGGTAGACTACCGCCTTAAAATAGTGCAACATTGTTCCGACATGTTTCTTCGTACGGCCATAAACCACGCCGATATTTTCACTTTTCATCCCCGCGCAACAATTCTCGTGCAGCGGTCTTGCGCTGCCCGTGGAAAGTGAAAATATCGGAGTTGTTTATAGTCGTAGGGAGAGGCTTTTTGGGGACAAATGCGCCATTTTAAGGGACTCGCTGTCCCTGCGCAAATAATTTTCTCTCGTGCTCGTTTTTCCGGAAGATTTATAGTGGAAAAACTGGCAGCCTGCGCGAAATCGTGGAACGAGCTGGCTGGTGGGCTCGTAAATTCGCTGATCTCGGCCCGAAGATAGTGTATTAACGTGGACTCGGTCGCCGTAACTTTAGTCCACGTGTAATGTATTGGAAAATGATAAAACGAGAAAATTCGGGAAGGGGGGGGGGGGCAGGAAGACGGATCCTTCATAAGTTGGTCGGATCGCGATGTAACCGCGACTCGAAAAACTTGAATTTTCTCTCTATCTCTCGCGTTTATTCAATGTGTATCCAACGATCGAGCGAAATTCCCTTTCGAATCATGGGATCCTGCAGTTGGTGTTTCGTCGTCTCGTATGCAATAGTGCAATATACATCTACCGCTGAAAGCAGGCCGGCTGAATTTAAACGCGGCATTACCTCTCGAAGGACCTGCTCACGCGACGATTGTATCGCGGAAAGTCTCTTTTACCAGAGACGATTTCTCGATAAGGAAAAATTTTATACCGACTTTAAGATCAATATTAGGACTGCAAATAGTAGTAATCTTGGTGCATTGGGAATTACATAACTAGACTGCGGATCTTTATGCAAAATGGAAATTGCCAATTTTAAGAAACAGCGGAGCGAAATGAAATTGCCGTTCTTTCATCAATAGATTCAACAAGATGAAAATGATATGTACATATATCGATATTCTGAAATTCTTTTAATCGTTTTTATGTTTAAATCTCATCGTTGTTCTTATAAATGTATAAATCCGCAGTCTAGACATAACATTCGGTATTCTTAGATTTTTCAAGTCTTTCACTGTTATATCAATATTTCTCCCAGCTATGAGTCACTTAGTCTGACTAAGAAAAATATGATTCTAAGTCTGAAATGACTTTTAATATGTTTAGGAATTACTTGGAGATAATCAGCTTCTAAACGCGGCTCGGAAAAAGCTTCTCTTAGCGGTGGAGAAGGTAAAGAGAAACGGCGAGAAAGTATCGCGCGGACCAGACCCGTTCGAACTTTATTGTCCCAGTTAGGCTGTTTATCGTCCCTCACGTTTTTTAATATGTTAAGTGCCTCTTCCACGCGCATGGGTGCCACCACTTTGCGTCCGACATTAAAGGCGTTGGACTCTCCCAGAAACGGCGCGGCGCGGCGCGGCGCGGCGACTCGACGGCGGCTTTTTCCTCTCGATATTTCCCCTTTTATTATGTTTAACAATCTCTGTAATCGTTTCCCTTTTAAAAACTGTTCCATTGTCCAGAGAAACTACCTGGACTTCAATATACGATTTTGTACTGTTTTCCAAAACAATATGCACCAATAAACTTGATTCAATGTCCTAAGACATAATAATTCCAAAATGCATCTTCACAATCTCGATAATCGTAGATTCGTGCAGACAATTTTTATTTTGCACTAGGATTCGCAGTATGTCAATGATTAATGTTCAATACAGCTGCTAAAATATTCGAATGTAAAATAAATTCATTCCGAGGACACGAATTCATTTGTACAGCTAATACTTGGAGGTTTTCAGTACACAATATCGTTCCACCGTAAACTACATGCACTAACAAACTTGATTCGATGTCCTAAGTCCTAAGACACAATAATTCCAAAATGCATCTACACAATCGCGATAATCATTCATGCAGATCACTTTTATTTTGCACCAGGATTCGCTGTCAATGAATAATGTTCAATACAGCTGCTAAAATATTCGAATGTAAAATAAATTCATTCTGAGGACACGAATTCATTTGTACAGCTAATACTTGGAGGTTTTCAGTACACAATATCGTTCCACCATAAACTACATACACTAACAAACTTGATTCGATGTCCTAAGTCCTAAGACACAATAATTCCAAAATGCATCTACACAATCTCGATAATCATTCATGCAGATCACTTTTATTTTGCACCAGGATTCGCTGTCAATGAATAATGTTCAATAAAGCTGCTAAAATATTCGAATGTAAAATAAATTCATTCCGAGGACACGAATTCATTTGTACAGCTAATACTTGGAGGTTTTCAGTACACAATATCGTTCCACCATAAACTACATACACTAACAAACTCGATTCGATGTCCAAAGTGCTAAGACACAATAATTCCAAAATGCATCTACACAATCTCGATAATCATTCATGCAGATCACTTTTATTTTGCACCAGGATTCGCTGTCAATGAATAATGTTCAATACAGCTGCTAAAATATTCGAATGTAAAATAAATTCATTCCGAGGACATGAATTCATTTGTACAGCTAATACTTGGAGGTTTTCAGTACACAATATCGTTCCACCATAAACTACATACACTAACAAACTTGATTCGATGTCCTAAGTCCTAAGACACAATAATTCCAAAATGCATCTACACAATCTCGATAATCATTCATGCAGATCACTTTTATTTTGCACCAGGATTCGCTGTCAATGAATAATGTTCAATACAGCTGCTAAAATATTCGAATGTAAAATAAATTCATTCCGAGGACACGAATTCATTTGTACAGCTAATACTTGAAGGTTTTCAGTACACAATATCGTTCCACCATAAACTACATACACTAACAAACTTGATTCGATGTCCTAAGTCTTAAGACACAATAATTCCAAAATGCATCTACACAATCTCGATAATCATTCATGCAGATCACTTTTATTTTGCACCAGGATTCGCTGTCAATGAATAATGTTCAATACAGCTGCTTAAATATTCGAATATAAAATAAATTCATTCCGAGGACACGAATTCATTTGTCAGTTAATACTTGGAGGTTTTCAGTACACAATATCGTTCCACCGTAAACTATATGCACTCAACTGATCGAAAAGTATGCTAAAAATAAGTCCAGACCGCAAAGGATTAATTTACTTTAATCTTGCAACTCTCACGAGGTATTCCCGCGAGTATAGTGAGCGTAGATACACATATCATGCTCCTCTATTTTCAATGGCGAGGGCCGCGCGAGTTTGAGAAATTTCCCGAGGCAGCAAATACTCGTTAAGACAGCTTTTATAGTAGGATCCGTGAGTTTGCAAGCTGCGAGCATTGGGTCAGCATCATTCCACACATCGTACCCGTGACTCCTCCACCCCTTTGTCCATTATTTTTCCTACGTAGCTGCCATAAACGCGGCGTACTGTGTGTGTCGCCGGCACACAAACAGAATATCGTACGATACGGGGGAATAAAACTCTCTGAGGGTCTCTCCAAGCGAATCATTCGCTCTCCGGTTCAGTTTTCTTTGTTTTCTCGTCGACTCTTCCTCCCTCTCTCTCTGTCTCTCTCTCTCTCTCTGTTTTGCCTCACTATCTTTTTATCGGAGGGTCTAAGTAGGTTTCCTTTAACAGGGACACGCTTTTACGTTTACAGGATGGCGCCCGCAGGGATGCCGCCGGTCACCGGTGTCCTACAGCCGCCCACGGGCTCCACGCTGGCCGGCTCCACCATGTCCAACCATAAGAAAAGCTGGTGGAGAAAGGTGGCACCTTGCTTGGCGTTTCTCGCCGCTTTTTCCACCGCCATGGCTCTGCTGCTTGTCTGGAGCGAAGCTGCGGCTTTGAGGTAAGTCATTTTCCCCCCATTAACCCCTTACACGTGAATTTTCTCCTGTCTTTGCTCGAACATCTTCGGCAGCTTGGGTTCTGACACGGGTCGCGATTGGTCCGAAATGTTGCCCGCAAATCCCTTTGCAAACGGGATTAGGTCCGTGCAAAAGTTAAGTAAGGAAAACATTTTTCGTTTGTTCTTCGTTCCTCTATTAAATCATTGATATACTTAGACAGCGGATTTTAAGCATTTACGACACGACTGGATAGGTGTAATTTAAAGCAGTAAAAACATTAGGGGAATTGAAAAATACTGATATACAGCCCCTGCTCACTTTATTAGACTCACCTGAAGAATTGGTGCTTTTTGAAATCCTATAAGGAATTCAACGCTGTTTTCAACCTATGGGGTAATGATTTCGTACTACATACAAGGTTGCCTTATGGGTTGCCTATCCAAGTGTAAAATTTTCTTGCAAGAGCAAAAAATCCCCCCCTTTACCATAGCCCGGCAACTCACCGGACATGAATCCGATTGAAAATGTCTGGGAGTGCCTGGAAAGAGAACTGGCCAAAGAAAATATAACAACAAAAACCAAGTTGATAGAGAGAATAATCTATCACTGGCATCATAACGTTGCATTAAAAGAAATTGCACAAACTTGCATAGATAGCATGTCCAGAAGAGTTGTGGCTTTAAGAGCAGCTAAGGGCGGATTAACAAAATATTAGTGTTTTAAGAATTATATTGATCTATTTGTGTTTGCATCCATTGTTTTTGTAAAATAAATATATGGAAAATTTATTGGTCATCATTAAGTGATATTTGCATAAGACTAGTATACCCATTATTCATGGTAAAACTAAAAATATCATGATTATAGAGGTGAGTCTAATAAAGTGAGCAGGGACTGTATGTATAATTTTTAACCTATTTAACGTATTAAGAAAGAAAATAAATTTCTGTTTCACTTCAGTTTGTTGCAAATTTAATAGAAAATGTTTATCTTGCGTAAAGATCCGCTGTCTAGTGATAACCTGCTCAGTAGCCGCAGTAGGTTTCTGCGGGAGCTATCGACAGTAAAAATGGCAACGACGAGGCCGGTACATAATTGAGCAGCAGACTTAAATCGGCGCGCGTTTCCGCTCGTTCGATGGAGAGCATGATGAAGTCAGGATGAAAGAGAGTGTATTGCAATAATATCGCTGCACTCGGGAAGGTCCAGTTTACGGGGCAACAAAAATCTTTACGTTCCCTTGCGCGCGTTAAGAAATTACGAAACCGTGGGATTCCCCGACAGAACGGACCCCCGTAAAACTTGAAGGGGAGTCTTTCTCTCTTCAAGAGTTGAAGGGGGAAAAAAAGGAGAAAGAGTCGCCCAGGGAATGCTTGAGCCGTCGTAAACCTTAATCGTCCGAATAATGGAACCATGGGAGAGTTACTTTGCTCAAGATTCGTGTAATCCCGAAGAACTCCTCGAGATTGAGTTATATATTAGATTCTGATTAGGGACGTACCGACGACGGGTCCATCAAATTTCAAGTAACCCGGGCTTCATCCTCCGATTAGGGCTTTAGGGCAATCCTTCGAGTAAGTTGTATTCACTGCGTCTTCCTTGTTGTTCCTGCTGGCTACTTGGAAAAATACGAGGGTCATTCAATAAGTAAAGAGACAAATTCTATAATTTTAAAACTATTCAATGAATGTGTACAATCTTTTCAGGGGTGTTAGTTGGCAACCTTGGGATATGCTCTGATCAGCTGTTTCATCATTTTATGTGAACATAACCTCAAAATTTTCAATTCACCATGGCAAGTCCACTAGAAGATTGCACCTTAGAAGAGCAGCGCTCAGTCATTAGATTTTTAGTCGCAGAAGGTGTAAAACCAAGTGAAATTTTTTCTAGAATGTTAATAGAGTACGGTAAAAGTTGTATGAACCGTGCGAATTTTTACAAGTGGGTTGATCGGTTTAAAAGTGGCCGAACAAGTGTAGGTGATGAACCCCGATGTGGACGTCCAGTGGAAGTTTCTGGTCCCTCGGTGCAAAAGTGGCTTCGGGGTAAATCGAAAGAATTCTTCGCCGAGGGAATTAGGAAGCTGCAAGAAAGATGGGACAAGTACATAACTGTGGGGGGTGATTATGTTGAAAAATAGCCTTAATTTTGAAAGATTGAAATAAACCGTTTTTGAGCTATAGCCATTTGTCTCTTTACTTATCGAATGACCTTCGTAGATTGACTATTGAAATTACAGCAAATCCCTTGCTCCTCATATCGTGATGAAGTACAGTGATAGGTAGATAACGTGGGAATTGTTTTGTGATTAGGATACCTCTGAGAATAAATTGTATTCTTAGCATCTTTCTCTAGCTAAAGTTCCTTGGAACAGATTTGCTACAGAAATTAGCGCAAATTCTTTGGTTTTCGTAAGAAAATAAATTAGAGCAATAATGGAGTAGGCTTCACCCTTTAATTAAGATATTTCTAGAAATAGTTCCAGCAATCATAATTTCTGAAAAAAAGAATACAGTAAAAATTCAGAAAAATTCCAGATTCCAAAGCAATTTCACAACGCAGTGTTGACAAACGCAATCTACCATAGTCCAGGCATCCTGAGTGCTGAATAGAGAATGCTAATGTTAGCTAATTGGCGAGAATGCGCCACCGCGTAGATTGTTTCTACTGGTTCAGGTTACCCCTATTTCCATTTACATTCTTTCTTTTCATTTTCTTGCGATTGCCTATCAAACTGTCCGATTAAATCGGCAAAGAAAAATTTTAATGAATTCCTTCCTGGTTAAATTAACGGCAGAAATCTGCATTCAAATTGCCCTATCTGCTATCATCGAGCCATCGATTCGGTCGTTCGATTTAATTTATAGAAACCTGTTTTTCCGTGCACAAGTTTAATGTTCGCGAAAACAGTAACAGATATGAATTCCCCGGAATTTCTCATTGATCGACGAACAATAGATTGCGGCGATAGAGATCGATGGCCGACGACGTATCTCTCGATCCGATCACAAAGATGTAAAATCGCGTTATTCACTGTCAGCCGACAAAAGCTTGTATCCCATGAATAAAAGATCGCCGAGAGTGGACCGCGAATTTTATGCATTTTCACTGTACAGGAATCCCGTCCGATGGGACGACGGGATAAAAAATGAAATTTCCACAAACTTTTGTCCCGGTTGCGCCGCACCCTTGTCCTATTTTCGTTGTTCGGAAAAAATATACATAAAAGAAAGAATTGTCAGGAGGCGACGACGACGCGACGCCATATTTCATTCCGCGGGGAGAAGACCGAGGGCTCTGGGGAAAACTAAGAGCCGAGATATTAACAAGTTACTGTTCGCCGGGTAATTTATAATCTTAGTCAATTTACCGGAACAAATTGCCGTCCGCAAAATCGCGTTTGCCAAGCAAGAAGCGTCGCCATTGTCTTTTTCCCCTCGAGAGATCGACGCCGCTCCTCGCGGAGACCGTTCACCGGGAGAACGCGATTGTTGGACGGAGCTAATTACTAGGTCACTCGATGATTATCATCGTTTCCCTTCGCGGCGGTTGCGCCGAACGCTATTAACGTCGCTCGACAATGCGCTTACGAGAAAAAGTCTGTTCAACGATGCTCGTTAGCGTCTAAGACGATTACCGTTAACACTGTAACATTGTGGAACGACGCGACTGTTTAAACCTCAAGGCGTTAAAACGATCTACAATTCATGATCTCGATATCTATTGAACATCGAACCAGCTTTCATTTCGTCGAACAATACCGAAGAAAGCAAGTAACACTTCGCAATGCTTTGTCCAGCGAGAATACACGCTAATTAATTAACATTCGCGTGGCCAGGATTGTCCAAATCGTCATCCGGCTACTCGGTTTCCGATGATTAACGCATTCGTAGCCGCTGACGTGCATTCGCCTCATTTCGAATTCATGGCTGCCACCGACCGCGAATTCACATCGTATCGTGCACTTCCCTCAACCGCAAGATTAGCTTGTTTCAAAGAACGATATATTGGGGCTCGAAAAACCAGGCAAGTCCATTTTTTAGTGAAATTGTACACATTTTTCCATATTGGCTTGCTGCAAAAATTACATAATTTTCGAAATCTGGACTTACCAGGGTTTTGGTTAAGGTGTTAAAGACATTTCCATTGAAACTCTGAACTCTGAAGTCCCACTGTTTTCTATAAAACGGATAATTGGTGATTCTCGGGCACGTTGCACCGTGAAATTCGGTGGTCGAACTCGGCACGAGCAGCCATCGGCAAATGCGTTATGCGGTTACGCGTCGGACTTAACGAGGCTGGGTCTGTGTGTGCGCGTGTGCATCGCGCTGTGCATCTTGCGTGCATTAAAGCCGACGTGCCGGTTGCAGGAGGCAGGCGTTCGACGCGAACATGACCAGGGACTACGTGTTGAACAGTGTCTCGATGGACAATCCGGAGCTGGTGGCGTACATCAGGGAGGTTCAATTGAAGCCGACCACCCAGCAGGACCCTCTGAATGCGACCCAGACCACGGAGGAGAAGTATGTGTCGGGTTTAACCGAGGGAAAACGCGAGGGCGTCTACGTCGAGTACATTAGCAGGGTGAGCGGCGACCTTTTAATCCGTCTAATTGCTAGAAAATTAGCCGAGACCTCCGATTCATTCCCGCAATGTTCTCGAGAGATTGCTTCCAGCTACCCACGGGATTGGTCCCATTTTGCGGAAAGTTCCTGGGTGTTTGCGGAATCTTTCATCGAGTCAGAGTCGTTTCTTTTCTTATCAGGATTTTCACGTTTCGCAGATAGGCGCTGTATCTAGCACTGGTTGGCTGGAGAGAAACCTGACCTGGAGAGGTGTACTGGTGCTCACCGATCCTAGAAGCTTCTTCGAGGCGCACAGGAGCACCAGGAACTTGAGGACCAGAGTCCTGCACGCTTGTCTGAGCACCGACAAGGATACCAAAGAGGCAAGTCCTTAGAAAATGTCTTCTAATTGACATAGTACTAACCAGAGACTATCCAGTACCTTTTAAGAACCCAAATCATTGCTAAGCATCTAGTCTTGGAAGTTGTTCAAAACCTACTGGTTTCTTCTCAAATTTCTCCAGCTTGCGTGCAGCTTTTCATAAATCTTTGTAAAGAACAAGCTGGATACCTTGCAAGTTTCCAAGGAAAATAGTAGGTAGAGATGGACTTAACTTCCCAGAAATGTTCCCGATGTTCCGAGGAGGCGTAGCTCCAGTTCTAAGACTTCCGCTCGCGTTCGACTTGCAGATTACTTATCACCAGGAGTCGGAGGTGCAAGTTACCAAACTGGGGGAGGGTCCGAACAGTCTGGTGTCCTCAGACGAGGGTTTGCCAACGACGAGGTTGAAGTGCTTCCCTCTGTACAGTGTTCTGTTAGCGTACAGCGCCACTACCTTGGACTACCTTAGCCTGGACAGTCCCGACGCGCAGGACGGCCAGGTAATTATCATCATTAGACTGTGGATCTTTAGGCAAAATAAAAATTCTCTACGTAAATTCTAAGGTATCCGAAGGAAATAAAAAGGCTATAGCCGGGTTTGATAGTGAAATTCGCCCCCGGCGGGATTTTAATCGTGCTTGGACCATTCGATAGCCTACCCAAAAAGCCCCCTCTCTGCCAAGTTTCAGCCCCCTATCTCATCTGTAAGGGTAGTTATTGAGAAAAAACGAAAAAACAGTTTTTGGCCCATTTTCCCTATTTATTGACAATTAAAAATTCTGAAAAAAATCTGACACATTTCGGATACCAAGCCACATATTAGGTATCATTTCCAGATTTTTCCGCTGCCAGCTCTGCTTGTAAAAAATGAAAAACACGAAAAAAATCGAAAAAATGCAGGTTTTATATAGAAATCTAAAAGGTGCTACTCCAGATTTAATTTAGCAATGAGGTATTACCGTAAGTATTATGCTCAATTTTTTTCAGATTTTTGTGAGTGGTGCGTCATAGTTAAAAAAAATAAAAACCGCTTTTTTCGGCGTTTTACCTAAGTTATACTTATATTTTCTGAATCATAAAAATATATTATGTGATATTAAACGTTCCTATGTTCAGAAAAACATCTCCCAGACTTTAAAACTTGCCTAATACGAAATACGAAAATAATACTATGTACATATATTCGAATATTTCGAAGAGAATTTCAACAGTCTCCGTCTGCGGAACCGCTGAAGACTTTTTGGATCGGGTTCGAGTCCCGATCAGGTCAATTTTTTTTTCTAAGTTAATCAGATGTTTTTACGCTTCCTAACCATATGATTATTGTTAAACCATTGTAAAAAACTTATTTTAACTATATTTAGACTATCTTAAAATATTTTTTCGGAAAAATATTCTTGGAGTACTTTCGGCCTTTAGTCATTTACGGACTGTATTACAGCTCTACTTTACATTTTTTACGTGGATTTGTGCATCGACTTGATTTTTTTATCTTTACTGGCCGAAAGTACTCCAAGAATATTTTTCCGAAGTAATTTTTTTCAGAATTTTTAATTGTCAATAAATAGGGAAAATGGGCCAAAAACTGATTTTTCGTTTTTTCTCAATAACTACCCTTACAGATGAGATAGGGGGCTGAAACTTGGCAGAGAGGGGTCTTTTTGGGTAGGCTATCGAATGGTCCACGATTAAAATCCCGCCGGGGGCGAATTTCACTATCAAACCCGGCTATAGCCTTTGTTTCTTCCTTTTACCTCTCTAGCGTGTTTTATGTGTCACCTACTTATTTTTGTTATTAAACTGTGGACCTTCAGGCACAATCAAAATTGCTGCCATCAATTTGAAGAAACAGTAAACCATACAGGCCTCTCTTTTCTTCTTTAACAATCTCAATAAGTTAAATTCTTTTAATGTTTCTACATTCCTTAAACGCATAAAATCCGCAGTCTAATCATCACACAGAGCTCCAACGACTCCCAAGAAGTCCAGCCATTTTACAAGAACACGTTCTCTTTGGTTTGTTTCGCAGGTGCTCGACACGATTCCCTGGGAGACGACGAGGATATCGGTCCTCTCGATCCGATGGAGTTCGCAGCACAGCGAGGCGGAGACGAAGACTCTAATCGACAAGATGACCAGCAGGAGGTACAAGCTGATGTACACCACCGAAAACGGGAAGCTGATTTTCATGTACAACGCGTTGCTAAAGATTTAAAGAACCCTGACGACTCTGGCTGGATCTCCCGACGCTGGACCGTTTCTACGATCGATCATTAGCCCTGTGATCGAGGAAAGAACGGTTTCACCAGGTGGTCGAAGATCGTTCAATCCTGCAACACGATCAAACACGATCAACACACGGTCTCGTTCTAGTCGTTAAAGCTCGGAATCGATTCGAACGAATCTTCCATCACCAAATGGGAAACGCGTTTCTTTCGCAGATCGTAGAATCTGTCGAGGTTTTTTCGTGGATCAGGACCAGTCTTCTTTCGTTCTAGCACCGAGGGGTCGGCGCTCGAAATCGATTTCGAATTCCTTTGCTCCTCGAACGCGTGTGTACGTTACCCTACACCAAAAAAAAGAAAGACGATGAGAAATAGTAAACGAAAAGCATTTCCGTGCTCGTATTTTAGAATAGGTTTGTTTTTAATCCGATGCTCAGCCAGTCTAGACGCCGGGCCATTTTTACGGACAATCGTTTTATTGCGAATATACTTCGGTGAGCGACAGCCCGACATTACCCACCAAGAGACATTTTCGCAAGGGCTGTCGCAGTGATAACGAGTTACTCTGATTACCTACACCACGGGCCTTACTAGCACGTAAGTCGATACTTAGCTTAGCTAGCGTGGAACGACGTGAACCGGCCGGGTCTCTTCCGGTTCGGTGCTCTTGCTTCATCCTCGAGTCTTCTGTAACCAGACAGCAATTGGAAACTGGAGGATCTTCTGCCGGAGCCACCGTATCCGAGAGGATTAAGCCCAATTCCCACTTGTGTGATTTACGGAACAAGTTCAGAACCCGGCCTCGAGTTGTTCCCTGCAGATCTGGAATTGAGAATTGAGTTTTCACGCGTTGGTAAAATGTTCAAACAGTTTTTCCGTGTGTAATTCTCTGTGGCTCCAGTGGGAACACGGCTTAGAAGGGGTTACTTTCCTGTATCGTGATTCAACCGGACGGCCGCACCTTGCTTTTAAGACTATGATCGAGTACTTTGTTCTTTTTGCTACTTTTAATTCGTTTTAGTCGAGCAATCTTACAAGTGACAATAATCCTGATGATTTCCGCCAGATTTAATAATAGAATATTGCTCTCAGTTAGTTTCTGTTGTCGAGGACGATGTGCAGCATCTAATTTATTTATACTATTTTACTGTTTTCATCACATGACAACCTACTTGTTGATTTCTATTCATTTCTTCGTTCAGTTCAGCCACACTGAAATTCTGCGCGATTTAGTTCAGTTCACGTTCAACGATCATTCAGTCGTTTTACTTTCTGTAGTCGAAGATGGTACATCCACTGATCCGCCTTACGATATTATTTTATTGTTCATTCGTTCGTCCAGTTTAATCACACTGGAATATTGTACAATGTAATTCAGTTCACCTCGAAGATCATCAACTTGTTTTACTTTCAGTTACCGAGTCGATATACATATTCCTCAATCCATGTTACAATAATTAGTTCCATTGATTTTATTGTTTTCATTTGCTGAAGAGGATCATCCGCTCTGCGACGAACCTATTGGATGTACCAACTAATTCAAAGCCCCTTCTTCGTGAATTTGTTGATTGTTTACGGACAACTACAATATATGCTACACTTCGAGATAATCTCCATGACTTTGCGCGGGTCTGCTTCATCCCGTAAATAATTAACACTAGACCTACCAAGCACTAACAATTAACAATGAGATTTTTATTATAATGTGTGCTTAAATAAAGAAACGTGTATACTCATTTTTAATGGAAGCATCTTTATGAATTGAATAATTGTAAAATATGCAGTCTGGAAACGGTAATTTGACTGGTAATGGTAGGTTTAGTGTTAATCAACATCCAATTTGAAGGATAAGAGACTTGAATTTCAAATAAAATTGCTATTCGTTGCGAGAGCCACAAATTAATTCGTACACCTAATAGTGCGGACACGGATCCAGAATTGGTTCACTGGCAAAGTAACCCCCGACACGGTTCACAGTTTATAGTTCGGCAATTACGGTTCAGCACGATACTTAATGATTAGACAGCGGATTCCGTGCTATTGCTATTCCTATGATAAGAATAAATAGAGATAACACAGAACAGTAGCGCTATCAAAAGACTTTCAAGACTACCGTTCTATTATTTTCAATTTATTCGAATCGTCGCTACATTCTTGAACATTTTTATTTTGCACGATGATCCGCGGTCTATTCACGATACTCTCCCCGAGATGAGGTTCACGATAATTATCAACAACGTCCATGATTTTGTTTATCGATAATTATACGTCTGGAGGGAGAAAACCTAACCCAGACCTCTATCGCACAGATAACTGGCTCTATTGTAATCGAATATTACTTTCGACGACCTGTCGCTATCAATCAAAAATTATCTATCTTTCGTTTGTAAACTTCTACGGTACGGCTACGTTCCCTACAGCCTCGAGCCTCGATTTCCATAGAAATAAGACGAGGAAATATTTTCTCCAACGAATTATGGCATAAATTTCATTTTCCGCGATGCGTGACTTGCGTCGTTCTTCTTCAGGACCGCTGACAGCGTAATGGAGGTCCGTTAAACATCGTCCTCCTATAGTTCGGTCTATAGTCCTTCCCCTTTGCTCTGGTTTGTACGATTCATTCCGAGAGATCCGATTCTTTTGGAGGTAATAATAAAGGTAGATATTTTGGAAGACTTACGACCTCGTTGCTGGTAATGTTCTTTCCCGTAACGTTCTTTGATCCTCTTCCTAGCCCGGGAAGCTCGATGGAATGCTCACGATCAGCTACATCGTCAGACATCAATTATTTCCTAAAAAAATCATTTCAGAGGTACGTACATGCTCAATTTTCTTATTCTAATATACAGGGTGAGTCACCTAACGTTGCCACCTCAAATATCTTTGCTATTTTTGAAGATACGTCACATGTCTGAAGGACAAAGTTGAATGGTAAAATGGGGCTCATACGATACCAAAAAACTTTTGTTTTTATGTCATTTTTTTAGAGAAATGGTCACCTTCATTTTTAAAAATGGAAGCACCCTTTTTTAAACACCTACAAATACCTAGGAATTCAGTGTCTATAATAATAATGACTATAAAACAAAGAAACTTGAGGTGGCAACGTTAGGTGTCTCACCCTATATACAGGGTGGTCTTTTTATCTGAAGACATTGAAATATCTCGAGAACTATGTATCGGATCAAAACAAGTGGGCAATGAAAGTTGTTCGTCGCGAAGGGGGACATCCAATGGTACCAAACTGGACCCCCCACCGCCACCCCCTGGGGGTGGGGGTGAGAGAAGATAAAAAACTTAAATGGGAACCCCCATTTTTCATTGCAGATTTGGATTCTCCAGAAAAAAATACACAAATTTTACCGAGGAGTTTTTGCATTTTGGTTCACAGATGGCGCTGTAATGGACAAAAATCAAAATGGAAAAAGTCGTTGAAAATTGGGCATATCTCGAGAAATACACATCAGATCAGAAAAATAAAAGTAGACGCATTTGATATTTTGAAGAATGCTATTTAATAACACCATAATTGATCCCCCACCCCCACCTCCTGAGGGTGGGAGAGGGAACTATTTCAAAATCTTCAATGGGTAACCCTTTTTTATAGTAAATCTTGGTTCTCCATTGATTTGATATTATTGGTGTAATTTCTTTCACAGATGTCGCTGCAATCGAAAGCAGTTGGAAAAATTCATTGGTTTGTTTATCAATCCTCAGGAAGTGGGGGTGGGGGGTCAATTATGGTGTTATTGAATAGCATTCTTAAAAATATCAAATACGTCTACTTTTATTTTTCTGATCTGATGTGTATTTCTCGAGATATGCCCAATTCTCAACGACTTTTTCCATTTTGATTTTTGTCCATTACAGCGCCATCTGTGAACCAAAATGCAAAAACTCCTAGGTAAAATTTGTGTATTTTTTTTCTGGAGAATCCAAATCTGCAATGAAAAATGGGGGTTCCCATTTAAGTTTTTTATCTTCTCCCACCCCCACCCCCAGGGGTTGGCGGTGGGGGGTCCAGTTTGGTATCATTGGATGTCCCCCTTCGCGACGAACAACTTTCATTGCCCACTTGTTTTGATCCGATACATAGTTCTCGAGATATTTCAATGTCTTCAGATAAAAAGACCACCCAGTATATACAGTGTATGAAATAACATAGGAGAAAAACATAGTGTTAACATTTTTCATGAACATCGTGATATCTTCATAATTGAAGTGTCTTTTAAAATGTCAAGCCTGCGTTTCAAATTTAAATGATTAAAAAGACCACCTGTCTTTTTCCAAGAGCATTGTCTCATCAGCCAGTACAACGGCGGCAGAGAAGAAGTGCTTCGTCAAACGATTTAAAGTACAAGAAGGTCTAAAGTCTTGGACTTTATCGGTTGATTGGCTTATCCTATAATTAACTTCCTTAAGCATCCCTTTATAATTCACCGTGAGCTGGCGAGATTCTCCTGGCGAGCGCAAAAAAACATGTACAAGTTTGGCCACCGTGTTCCCAAGAGAAAGAATTCCCGTGCATTCTTCTTGTAATTGATCGCTCTAATTCTTCCTGGAAGTTACACAGCTTCTGCTCCCTTGCTCAGCAGAAATCATTCTAAGTGCACACCGGCCGCGTCCCTTAAGAAAACAATAAAGAAAGCGACTTTGAGAGATTGCGTGTTACGGGGTCCCTCTTCTCACCCCTTTCTCTTTATTCTTCGGTGTTTAAACTTTTTTCCCCGATGTACTTCTCGCTTATCTTTCCTGAGACTGGCGTCTCAACTTTCCTGTAAGCTCCTCTCTCGTATTTCCCGTTCCTCTTTCCTGCTTTCTTCGCGTTTCCGTCAAGCTGATGCATCGAGTTCCCCGCACTCGGTTAAAACTTAAATTAAAAGCGACGGCATAATTCATCGATAAAATATCGCACGCCTTTTCCGGGAATCCCGGAAGGCGTGTTACGAATTTTTCAGCAACACCCCGGGCCAAGAATTATTAGCGTATTACGCCGCGGAGCAGCACTTTCGAAACAGACTTTCGCGCGAGAACGAACCGCGCGTTTTTACGAGCTGGAAATGTTCATTTTTCATTTTTCGCGAGTGGCCCCGTCGAAAAAAATTCTAGAAACCGGAGCAAAAAGTCACGGAAAGAGGACAAGAAAGGAGAACGTTCCCTGATAGCAGTTTTTCACTGTTCAGAGCTCTCTTTCCAGCAATCGCGCCACATAAAAACTTGCGATATAAAAAAATTTTTCAAATAAAAGTTGTTGGGCATAGAGAAAAGTATGCAGAGTGACTCAGCCGAAGCAGGCCACTTAAATATCTCCTTTATTTTTAATGACACGAAAAATATTTATTTAGCATAATTTAAATGCTGTCGAAGGAGGAATATGATAGAAGAACAATTTTTTTCTCTGGTTATTTTTTCATAGATTTTTTCAAGGTCATCGTTATTTTTTATCGGGAAAACTTCTTTTGTTTTTATTCCATCTTATAGTGGATGAAAAAATATATTTGAATATGCTTAAGTCGTTAACAAGATCGAATAAAAATAAAAGGAGTTTTCCCGATAAAAAATAACGATGACCTTGAAAAAATGACCGGACAAGAAAAATTGTTCTTCTACGATATTCCTCCTTCGATACCATTTAAACTATGACATAAATGCACCGTTTATTTTGAAAGTGGCGTAAGTCCATTTTTGAAAAAAATGAGATATCACGTAATTCATGCTTAATTTAACGTAAATAAAATTTAAAAAAAGAAATAAAAAAAACAAGGGAAGATGGACTTACACCACTTTCAAAATAAACGGTCCAAATATTGTTTTGTGTCATTAAAAATAAAGGAGATATTTACGTGGCCTGCTTTGGCTGAGACACCCTGTGATGATTATATTTGTTTAACCCTAGCATTCCCAAGCTCCGATCCATACTGTTCTCCATACTCTTCTTTACTCATTTCTCCTAAGAAAAAATTATTTAAAAAGAAAAGGTTGGTAATATTTAAGCGTGTAATACTTTATGAACATTCTATATTCTATTTAGATGATATGTATACAATAGAATAATATAAGATAACGTATACAACATTTATAGAAAGCTTTCTCCATACATGTTTGTTTTTTTATAGCATTTTTGTTGGGATTTCGATGTACTATTATATTTGATCCCTAGTTCTGGGATTATTTGTTATTTTTTGGAAAAAAGAGGAGCGTTCGGGTACGTTCGCGCCAGTGTTTTTCTTTTCTGTGTACTATAATTTTTTTTCTATAGCAGCAGAACCTTCTGGATATTAAACTGTAATAAACTATATAAACGACAATAAATAATTTTTTCAGCATTTTTCACCCATGAAAAATAGTCCTAATTTGCAATTTTTTCAACCTGTGGGAATATGTACTAGGGTTAATATTTTAGTGACTTTGAAAAGCTCTGTATGCGCCAGCGACAAACCACTGCGAGGAAAATATGTTAGAACCGAACGCGAGATACTCGAAGGTTACTTTCGCAAGCATCCCAATTTTATGTAGTATTAAAATGCACTGGGAATCGTCGGCAAAACGGGTTTACCGAGCCATTTTCATCCTGGATTTTCCGAGGCTTCACAATTTTACCTCCCGGATCTGCAAAAAGATACAAACGCGAAACAAAGCTCACCGAGCTCCGCGGTGTTTTCTGGAACCACAAAATTCCCTGCCACTGGAAAGTTGGTGTACGTGAAACAGCTTTTTCACTCGTCAATGTTTAACTTGTCAATACATACAGTGCGTAGGTAATCTGACCATTTTTCATGAAAACTTTGAAACGCTGGAAAGGTATTTCAATGAAATTATTTCACGAGCAACCTGCGATAGAAAAATCACATTTTCAATGAATAATTTCGTTTTAGTAATTGTTGTATACTATTTGATGTTCAAGAGAAATAGACACAAAAAAATGAGTGAAATACAAACTCCAGTTTTTTTATGGGTTTTTACCTTGAACAATATTGATCGAACGAAATTATTCGTTTAGAAGAGTTCATAGATACCGTTTTAAAGAAATGATTAATAGATAACACTGTCCAACAAATCTGTCCTTAATTTTTCTCCTAGACGTACAGTTTTTGAGAAAATTGAGTTTTAAAAAAGACATATTTTTCAACTTTGAACATATATTGTGATGATATTATAAAAGATATTGAATTGTTCTTTACAGCAAAAGATTCTGTAGACTTCCCCGAATACAGCGATATCCAATATTAATACATTATGATTGTTTAAACATATGTAAACCATGATTAAAGACAGAGAGACACCACTTTTGCACCAATTTTTGCGGATATTTTTGAATTTATCTAAGAACATAAGGGTCCAGCAAAAAATCGAACTATACCACTCGATAGAGCGGACTTTTATCTTGAGAAACCACCCTTTCAAGTTTGCGTGGTCGACGTTTTTTTCGAACCAGAAAGCAAAATATCTTCGCCCGACATGAGTTGCCGTCAGTGGCGCTCACCACTAGAACGGGCGTTCTCATGTCGGGCGAAGATATTTTGCTTTCTGGTTCGAAAAAAACGTCGACCACGCAAACTTGACAGAGTGGTTCCTCAAGATAAAAGTCTGCTCTATCGTGTGGTATAGTTCGATTTTCCGCTGGACCCTTATTTGTTTAGATAAATTCAAAAATATCCGCAAAAATTGGTGCAAAAGTGGTGTCTCTCCGCCTTTAATGATTGTTTAAACATGTTTAAACATTCATAATGTATTAATTTTGGATACCACTGTATTCGGGAAAGTCTACAGAATCTTCTGCTGTAAAGAACAATTCAATATCTTTTAAAATAACATCACAATATTTGTTCAAAGTTGAAAAATATGTCTTTTTAAAACTCAATTTTCTCAAAAACTGTACGTCCAGGAGAAAAATTAAGGACAGATTTGGTATCAGCGCGAAAAACTATAAGAATCGTATAGTGGGAATCGAAATACTTTTTGGCTGTTGGACAGTGTAATTATACATGCACGCTTCGCACATGTTTAGAATCGTACAATTTTCCGAACATCCACTCCGGGATCCTCGTAATTGGAACAGTATCAAATTTATTCCGGAACAAGGTGTTTCTCGAGGATCGATGAAAACGCCCCATGAGTCTCTTCATGGGGGTGGAAAACGAAAGGTCCGTTCCGGGAGACAAAGCGTTTAATTAGTTAACTCGATTTGGATCTCGCGATGGTGTCGCTTTCAAAGAGAATAATGCCCCCTGGTAATTCCATTCGCGTTTCCCGTAACGTCGGCGAACGGAAGAAAGAAAAGCTGTCGCAGTTTCGCGAGAGCGTGGTAAGCCTTGTAAAAACCAGTCGAACGAAAGCGAGAGACGGCCGCGTAATCCGACAGAGAATTTTTTCCATCCGCCGGGAATTGCGTTTCGTTGAATCCAAGTACGTACCTAATTCTCAATTTTCCAATATTAATTAACCCTACAAAAGAATCGCTGCCGAATTTTTCGGACTTCTCGGGATCGAGCTACGAATAACGCCATTTTTCCCCGTGAAAGCGTTCTGTCGGCCAGCGAGAGCCATGATCACTACTTTTTATTAAATTCGCAGGATTTGGCTTCTTCATTAGGCATCTTAACTGCAGCGCCTAATGCTATCCGGTGCAAATTCCACTTTTTCTAGGTTGTTGAAGTTTTCTCAGCTTTATGAAAAGCCCGCATTTTGTAGGAGAGGATTTGGAGAAGGGGATGGTATTTTTTTAATGGGATGAGAGGGTGGGATCTAGGGATGGGATCAAGTACCTCGCAAACAGGTTCGAACTTTGATTGAATTCGAACTCTCTATAAGTATTTCGAAAAACAGAAATAGTACTATTGGGATAATATTACACTGTCCAACAAATTCAAACTTTTTTTTTACTTTTCGATTCTCACTATGCGATTCTTATAGAGTTTTTCGCGCTGATTCCGAATTTGTTTTTTCTGTAAGCGCCACTGATGGCAGCTCGTGTCGGGCGAAGATATTTTGCTTTCTGATTCGGTAAAAACGTCGACTTTGGAAAGTTGAAAGGGTGGTTTCTCAAGATAAAAGTCTGCTCTAGCGCGTGGTGTAGTTCGATTTTCCGCTAAACCCTTATTTTTTGAGATAACTTGAGCAATATCCGCAAAATTGGTGCAAAAGTGGTGTCTCTCCGTCTTTAATCATTGTTTAAACATGTTTAAACAATCATAATGCATTAATTTTGGATACCACTGGATTCGGGAAAGTCTAGAGAATCTTTTTATGTAAAGAACAATACAATATCTTTTATAATAACATCACAATCTTTGTTCAAAGTTGAAAAATAGGTCATTTTTTCAAACTCAAATTTCTCAAAAACTATGCGTCTAGGAAAAAAATTAAAAACAGATTCGGAATCAGCGCGAAAAACTCTATAAGAATCGCATAGTGAGAATCGAAAAGATTTTTGGCTGTTGGACAGTGTTATCGGCGCTACGGTTCGATAAAATTCTACACTAAATATAGCAATTTTGCAGTAAACTCCAACTTTCTCGCAAGTTACTGAACTACCACCAATTAGTATATTAATAACGTTCCTCAAAAAGTCTTCTGACCCTCGTGTCTAAGGCAGGGCCCGTTAGTTAGCCTTACTGATGAGTCCTCTAGCGGGTCTAGGACGAAACACCACCTTTCTTTACCACCTTTCTTCTCCACTAATAGAAAACATTTCAATAGCAAACGTGGTCGTATGACGCACCAGATTCAAATCCGAATCGAAACGTTGGAGTTTACTGCAAAATTGCTATATTTAGTGTAGAATTTGATCGAACCGTTGCGCCGATAATATTATCCCAATTTTATTCATGTACGATCGAGAACAATTTATCATTTAGAAATAGTACTCCTTAGCATTCTCGAACCTATGCCAGACAGTTTCGCACCTTTTACAAGTATATCCTATGGCAAAGTATTAGTTTAAACCAAAACTTTAAACGGCAATATCTCGAAAGTGAAATTATGTGACATGCGGCGTTCGTCCTGACAACCACAGAAATATCGATAACCTTCTTGGTTGCAAATCTACAGCTGTTTCAGTGAAACAAGATATTTGCGTTCAGCGATTTTATGATGAATGAAAAAGAAGAACAACGCGTTTGTGTGATGTTTTGTGTGAAATTGGAAAAAAATATTCACAGAAACTTTTCAAATGTTACGAGAGGCTTTCGGGGATAAAAGTTTGAGTCGGGACCAAGACCCAATCATCACAGAGGACGTCAAAATCGTCTCTGAGACCCAAAAAAGCTCGCCGGGTGAGACCGAATGTGAAAGTCATGCTCACAGTTTTCTTTGATTGGAAGGGTGTTGTCCAGCACGAATTTCTTCGGCAACGTGAGACGATTAATCGTTTTCGTCAACGCGAAACCCTGAGTAACTTGCGCGAGGCAGCGAGGAGGAAAAGACCTGAACTCTGCCAAAGTTGGGAGTGGCTTTTGCCACTCTCATTCATGATTTTTGCACAAAAACGGCATGACAGTGTTACCACAGCCCCCTTACTCGCCCGATGTGGCCCCTGCGGACTTTTTCCTGTTTCCAAAGCTTAACCCGGCTACGCTTATCGGGTCCATTTGGACCCAAAGCGTTCTTTGCGCGCTTATAACTTCGAAACGGAAATAATTAATTAAAATCCTTCTTCCACTTAAAAAAATATTGAAAATCCTTCTTGAAATAGTTGTAATAGAAATTGTCACACGTAAGGCATTTAGGGTCCAAATGGACCCCTAACAACTTATTAAGTTCCTTTTTTTTAAAGCGTAGCCGGGTTAAGTACCCGCTCAAAAGAAAGAGATTTCACACGATTGACGAAATACTGATGGAACTAAACAGCATTTCAGAAGAGGCGTTTTCCCGAGGATTCCAGCAACGGAAACAGCGGAAGGAAAAATGTACAGCTTGCCATGGGGAGTACTTTGACGAGGACAATGTTGAATAACTTGTACGAATGTTAAATAAATTTATAAAAAATAAGTCCTGAATTTTTTGATCAGACCTCGTAATATAATATACTCTCTTAGATACAGTTCATCAGAAGTTCAGCGATAGCGTCCAGCTAGGAAAAATGTTACAATATCATCATGTGTATTCATAACAAATAGAACTTTTAATTCATGAATCATTAGGCTTTCAGCTTTTTATGTCGTGAGGTCAGAAAAGGACGGTGACATCGAGGATGAAATCAGTGAGCTAGTTCTTCTTATCGTTAGTCTAAAATTTTTTGCGTACTAGTTAAACTAGTGAACTTGAACAAAAATCGGTGATTACGTGTAGCAAATTCTGTGGAATTCGAAGTCCGCGACAGCCGGAAAATGGCGGCCATTCGTTCGAAACAATTTTCGCGGGATTTTAGGCTTTCAGCTTTTTATGTCGTGAGTTCAGAAAAGAACGATGACATCAAGGATGAAATCAGTGAGCTAATTAATCTTATCGTTAGTCTAAAAATTTTTGCGTACTAGTTGAATTAGTGAACTTGAACAAAAATCGGTGATTACGTGTAGCAAATTCTGTGGAATTCGAAGTCCGCGACAGCCGATGAAAGGGCGGCCATTCTTTCCAAACAATTTTCGCGGGATTTTAGGCTTTCAGCTTTTTATGTCGTGAAATCAGAAAAGAACGGTGACATCGAGGATGAAATCAGTGAGCTAGTTCTTCTTATCGTTAGTCTAAAAATTTTTGCGTACTAGTTGAATTAGTGAACTTGAACAAAAATCGGTGACTACGCGTAGCAAATTCTGTGGAATTCGAAGTCCGCGACAGCCGATAAAAGGGCGGCCATTCGTTCGAAACAATTTTCGCGGGAGTTGTATGAAATCCGCTCCCGTTTCAATCGATTGTCCTCAGTTTCGGGAATGAAAACGCGACCGCGTACCTGGTGACCCAAAAGGAGACGCGATTAGCAGGTTGTTTCGAGAAACTATTGCGCACTTGGAAACGTTCGATCGTGTTGAGTCATAGTCTCAGAAAAAGCTGGTATCTATCGTCTAAACACATCGCATTATCTCTGGTCTCCGTTTCTCGTTTTGTAAACAATGCTATCCCTATTTCTCAGTGGACTCTAGTACTTCATTGCGGGCGGCGATAATGACTATATCAAGTATCGAGTATATTTTCGATAGAAGATGCACAGCCATTCTCGTATGACAGTTTTGCATAAAAATTTCCGTGGAAAATTATATCGTCCGATTCAAATTAAACTGTATCTACGTTTTACAGGAGTTTTCAATCCGCAATCTTAGAACGACTGCTTATCTTGCCGATAAATTAAATATCGTACCACCCAGTTGACATAGATACGCCTGCAACGATAGATTGCTTAAAAGTGCTGCGGTGAAATAGATTGCAGAGTTGTTTCAAGTTGCGGGTTAAAAATTAGTTAGAAAATGGCTTCGTCGAAGAAAACTGACCTCTCTCGCCATTATGTGACTTGTTAGTCGTCGCAGACGCTATGAATTCCAATTCATGCACCTTTCTATTAGGTTGGCAAAAAGTAATTTCGGTATTTTAAGGTGAAATAAAAATTTCTTTAAGCAATAAACTCTAATTAATCAAATATTTTCCATTTTGTTCGATGATCTTTTGCCATCTTTCTGGTAGCGTAATAAAGTTATTGGCTATTTTCATAAAGCTGCGACAGCAACATATTGAATAACAAAATTGGGTTCGATTTCACCTTAAAATACCGAAATTACTTTCTTGCCAACCCAATAATTGTAAACCACTTTCCTACAAATGGCTAATTTGATCAATGAAAAATTGTTGTTTAATTAACAGCCGGTGCTTGATAAAATTAATGTCATGGATGGTTGAAATCGTTGTTAAATATGAACTGAAGTGATAGCGAGTGAGTAGGTATGCTGCCAGCGCACCATGTTCTTGAACTTCGATCCTCTGGGAGACCGGCTGACGCCAAATTCTCAATTTCTAGTCAAATTGAAAGCCATAAACCGGCACTCGAACTTTCCTCGTCGTGTACCGTTTGTACTCTGATGTAATTTCCGCGGGATTAGGTAAGATCACCGCTCGAGATCTAATCTGGCTAGGAAATCAATCTATGATAACGCTCCGCGGCTTCTCGGGACGGAACCTTGCCAAACCGCTGTCGTTGCAAAATTACTGCATGCGATAAATAACACTTTCCTCGTAAAACGATGCAGTTAGGTCACTTCTGTCGGTAATTGTATCGACCCGAATCATTCATTTCTGGTTCGAAAAACTGTCTAATCTGTTCGAAACAGTGCTCTTCAAAATGGATAGCGATTGGAAAGTTATATATATTGTGCTTCCTGAGCATTTGTTACTCTATCATGCTAGAGAATCGTGTTGGGCAATAAATAAATTTATTTAAATAAATAATTATTGAAATATAAATTTAAATAACTAGTTATTTGGTATTTGGATATTCAAATAAAAAACAAAAATAATTATTTATTATTTGAGCAAGTCTAAATGAATTATTTAAAATAATAAAGTTAATTTTTATTTACAAATACTATTACAATTATTATTTGTATTGACAAATAATAAATTAAAGTGTAATTTTTTATAGAAATAAGGGGAGACCAAAAACTATTTATTTGATTTCCACCTCAATCCAAATAATAAATAATCTTTTATTTGCAAATATGAAATAATAAATAGATCACTTTTGGAATCATTTAAATTACTCCTATTTAAATAAAAAGTTTGTTATTATTTTCAATAAAAATCACACGTCTAGTTATTATCTAATTAGTTATTATTTAAAATAAAATTTGCCCAACAAACTTTTGGAATCATGTAAATTACTTTTATTTAAATAAAAAGTTTAGTTATTATTTGCAATTAAAATCACACGTTTATTTATTATCTAACTAGTTATTATTTAAAATAAAATTTGCCCAACACTGTTAGAGAGCTGATTAAAATCTTCGAAGCTTGAAGTGGGTCGTGTCAAATGCCAATAGAATTTCCCAAGTCATTCACGACTGTAACTTTTAGCATAAAAACCCAATAAAAAATCGTCTATTACAGCATGATTGCACAATACTCAGAGTGCCATCGATGTCACAGCCCCAATCTTTCCATGATCGGTGCGCATCGCTGTCAATCAACATTTTCCACGGTGAATAGCGGTTTCTTCGAGGTTGATAAGGATTGTGCAGTGTCCCGGTATCGTTGAGAATCAAACGGTGGTCACCATTGATTTACTGACACAGTTTCATTGCCATTGCTCGCCAAACACCGCGGCGATTACGATAAGTCCCGTTGCCAACTGATTTATCGGTAGGAAATGTGTGTATATTCGCGCGTCAAACACTCGAGAAAATCCTTTCGCTGATTCGGTCGTAATCCAGCAATAAACTGTACGCAGGCCAATCAAACAAGGAAGCCGAATACCTTGACAAACGCGCTGCCGATTTTTCACGATTTGCACAGTCAACAAGCGCGATCGAATCTTCGAGCAATTTTTCTCACAGACCTGCGACAATTGAATGTTTGGAAGAAACAGACGTGTTACGAATTGTTTGAAATGATCTTTTGGCGAAGCTTTTAGTACTGAACAATGGCAGTGGAGGATTTATATTATATTATACATGAAGCAACGAATTGTTTTACGAATCTTAACATCCGCCGTTTTACTAGGCACCCATTCAATTTGAACTCTATTAGGAAATTAGTTAAGCTAAAACGGGGGAAGAGAGACGAAGGTAAAGCGAAAAGCGGTGAGCAATTTCCACGTGTAATCGTTTCCGTTTTGAACGCGTTTTGCCAGGTTGTACGCATTGTTGACCATTTTGCACGTCGGGTAAGCGTTTTCGCCGGGTCCGTGCGTACAAACGACTAATTAGCGGCAACCGTTCCGCGCAAATTCATGACTCTGACGAATCATTTACATCGACGAGAATTTAATTGAATTTCAGCTTCGCTTTGACAGCCGACAAAATGGCCTCTGTCGATAGATCGCGTTTCACTTATTTCTCGGGTGAATGGAATTCACCCAAAAATTGAAACGAGAGAGATTCATTTCATTGTGCTTATTATTACGCGAAAATTTAAAGTATGATCGCGACGAATTGGCGCTTTGGTGGCGGGGTCAACTTTGCTGCATTTATTATACAGGGTGAGGCGCCAGAAACAGGCCACCTGAATAACTCGGCTGATATTGGTGTTAGGAAGAAATGCTTCAGATGGAATTTGCTTGGTTTCGAGGGGGCATTAATCAGATCTTACTAGCTTTTTTGTGGACGCGTAAAGGACATATGAAGGTCAACTTCATTTTTTTTAATGGAATGAGGTATTTTTTAATACATTAATCGATGCAGCTGGACATTCGTTATAAAAAAGTACTAACCTATGTATGTCGAAAAGTTAGTAGTTCAGGAGATATTTCGATTTAAATAACTCTAAAATACCATTACTGTCGTACTAAAACGTTAGCGTTTACTTGCTAGCGTAAATTGAAGAGTTGAAATTGAAATTGAAACATTGACGTTGAAAATGAAATTGTAGATTTGAAATTGACGTTGAAATTAAAAAATTGAAATTGAAGAGTTGAAATTGAAAAATTTACGTTGAAATTGAAGAGTTGAAATTAACGAAGTGAAATTGAAAAATTGAAGTTGGAATTAACGAAGTGACATTGAAAGATTGAAGTTGAAATGGAAGAGTAGAAATTGAAATGGAAGAGTAGAAATTGAAGTTGAAATGGAAGTGTTGAAATTGAAGCTGAAATGGAAGTGTTGAAATTGAAGTTGAAATGGGAGATTAAAATTGAAGTTGAAATGGAAAAATTGAAGTTGAAAATGAAGTTGAAGAGTTGATATTGAAATAGGAGTTGAAATAAAAATTTGATGTTGAAATTGAAGAGTTGAAATTAACGAATTGAAATTGAAGAATTGAAGTGGAAATTGAAAAATTGACCTTGAAATTGGAAAATTGAAATTGAAGAGTTGAAATTGAAATTGAAGTTGAAGGGTTGATATTGAAATTGAAGTTGAAAATGAAGTTGAAGAGTTGACATTGAAATTGAAGTTGAAATTGAAAAATTGACATTGAAATTGAAATTGATGTTAGTGTTTACTTACTTGTGTAACGTCTTAGTACGACGAGTAATAACAGCCGAGTTATTCAGGTGGCCTGTTTCTGGCGCCTCACCCTGTATGTATTATTCTCATTTAGAAATATGATTGAAGATTTTAGGATATCAGACGATTTTATGGAACTATTATCAAAATCTGTGATGCATAATGACGTTCTAATTCGAAGGATTGAGTTATGACTCATTGCAAACGTAGACAACGTTATTATATTAGTCTGATTGAGGAATATGATTGAAGTTTTGAGGATATCAGACTGACTTTATGCAATTATTATAAAAATCTGTGAAATTGGACATACTACATTATTCTGATATATTATTACTAAGTTGGAACGTAGATAGGTTAAAAGTATAATGATGTTTTAATTCGAAGGACTGCGTTGTGACTCATTGCAAACGTAGATAACGTCCAGTTTGTTGCAATGAATGAAGAAACGTTTTGTTTCGCAGAAAGAACCGCAGTCTAATAATATCTAACGAAAAATATACTGGACATCAAATGTTATTGGGCAATATACACGTGTATTATAAAACGAGAATGTTCGTTTCCCGAAGAAATGGCGAACGCGTGGTTTTAGATGCGCCTTTCATCCCTAATTCGCGAATTTTCTCCACGGAGGAATTGAATTTTCCCATAAATTGCCGGGAATTGCCGTTTTAGCTGGAAAGGGCGGCCGTTTTCCGAAATAATTAGATTCTTGCGGCGTCGCGGCGGATTCTGCTCACCGATTTTCCCGATTATGGCTGATAACGTATCAAGACGATGGTTAGTGTGCTATTTTATATAACAGACTGCTATTTGCGTTTTATTAACCGTTAAAATTGTTGTCGAAGCGAAGAACAGATCGATAAGCACTCTTCCTTTCGTAAACTATGAAATCAGTTTAATTTGAGAGATTTCAGACGAATTCTCTGAGAGATGAATCGCTCTAGTGGTATCGGGTGCGTCAGATAGCAGTATTTTCGGTAGTGACGTATCAATCGTTGACAGCATTTTCAAGTTGAAATTTGATGGTTTGATAACGTCGTCGCTTCAGGTAGTGGGATTAACTAGCTGAAGAGGACTACTTGAACGTCGATGGTCTCCGCTACTCAAAATAATTAAGTAAACGATGGGCAGCCGAGAAATCCAACGATATATTGCTCCACCGATCATTTCGAGATCGAAGGACAAGCTGTATGTACAAATAGTTTCGCAACAAGATTCAGTTTCGTCTTTCTAGATAAAAATCTGGAAAGGCATTATTAGACCGAGAAAAAACAAAATTAAAACGGGGAGCCGAGTGTTTTGTTATTTGCTGGCAAGAGATTGATCTTTCTACTGTTTTTACCTTTTGCATTCGAATGGCGACTCTGAGGCATCGCTAAAATTTACCGCAGCATAATTTGGCACAATTTCTACGTTACCAAATTTATTTATGCTTCATAAATTGCTAAAAATCTCTGCGTGGAAAAATGTGTACAGTTTCATATCCATAAAACGATAAAAATCTTGGATAATAATAGTATTTCAGGTCGAATACAAATGTGTCACTAGCGCATTTTTGGCCTAAACGCAGAAAATCCGCTTGAAACTATCAACTTTAGAAAAATGACAATCGAAGAAATATCTTCGACTTCAGGAAATCGCAGTTTCGATTTTTGCCTCGCGAGGGAGGCCACCAGGAGCTGTGGGATCGTAAACATGTTGTCTAACGGAGATCATCACCATATATCGGCGTTATCGTGGAAAAGAAAAATGGCCGATGACTCTCGGGGAATAAATATGTATCTTCTCTTCGATCTATTGTCATTCGATACTCGCTTCCCTTCGTCGACAAGTATTCCAGCCCTACGAACGTCAAACGATCCCTTTTAATTAAATATTCACCGAGAATTTCTTATTGTTTCTTTTCTCGTAATTAGCGAGGTTGCAGACATCCCGTGAAGCTTCGTTGTGCTCCTATTACAAGCTACAGGGGTCGACGAGATCGGGATGAAACATCTTCCAAGGAAAGTCTGGTCCAATTCAACGGGCGGATGCAATAATCCATCTTCGCTGCCGGCAAAGATGAAGGGATACTTTTATTCGGAAATATTATTAGACAGACGTCGATACTCGGCGCTCCTCGAATTCTCGAAACGAGCAAAGGTAATCGAAAGGATGAGCTTCAATGGAAATTTTTATTGCTCGCGTTTGTAGTTCTTTGGAAAACTGCTTGTGTCGTGCAATCGCATTTTCATTTCTTTAATGTCGCCTATGATATTCGTTAATATTATTCCTTTATTAGACGGAAGTTTTGCATTTTAAATTGATTCTTCGACGGCGATGCTCTCTATCCCGACTCCGTAATACATTTCAAAGGCATATTATATGACGGGCAGCTCAGCATCTGACAATGGATTTAAATAGAACGCTGTTTTACATTTCTTTGAAGATGTATAATGAAAATCGATCAAAATCTGAATAAACACGATCTTGTTGTTTCTACAAAGTCATATTAAATAGTTATTTTCAGCGCTACGTAAATCCAGTATTTCTACTCGACGAACATACAGTGAATAACGAAAGAGTTTGAACGCACTTTAAAACAGTATAACTTTTTTATAATTGTACCAAACGACCTGATGTTCTGTAAACAATTCGAAGTATTGGTTTACTAAATGATCTGCAACAAAAATTTTCCAAAAATTACAATTTACAAGGTTGCATGCAAAAATAAAAGAAGAATAAAAGAAGCATATTTTAAAACTTTTTTATTTGGCCCTTAACGAAAATTTAAAATATATGTTTTGTAGATCTATGTTAGTTATACACATGCTGAAAATTTCATGTGGTTAAATATGGCGAAAATCGCATTTAATCACAGAAAGTTTCTTTCTGCGTCAACCGATTTCGATGAAATTTTCAGCATGTGTATAACTAACATACATCTGCGAAACGTATATTTCAAATTTTCATTACGGGCTCTAATTAAAAAGTTATAAATGGCGCTTCTTTTACTTTCTCATGTAATTCTTGGCAATTGCAATCTTTTCAAAATCTTTTTTGCACGTCATTTGGTAAATCAATTCTTCTGATTGCTCAAAAAATGTCAGGTCGGAGAAGAAAATTTAATATAAATTTCAAGTTGAAGGATTTTAAATTGTTTTATTATCGGAGTAAAATAGATTAATAAATTTGTATTGAAATTGAAAATAATAATTTTTTAAAAGAAATTGTAATACGAATTTAAAATTGAGGGAATTTTTAAATTATTTTAATATAGGAGAAAAGTAGATTAATAAACATTTATTGTAATTGAAAGTAATAATTTTTTTAGAAGAAAATTTAATATAAATTTCAAGTTGAAGGATTTTAAATTGTTTTATTATCGGAGTAAAATATATTAATAAATTTTTATTGAAATTGAAAATAATAATTTTTTAAAAGAAATTGTAATACGAATTTAAAATTGAGGGAATTTTTAAATTATTTTAATATAGGAGGAAAGTAGATTAATAAACATTTATTGTAATTGAAAGTAATAATTTTTTTAGAAGAAAATTTAATATAAATTTCAAGTTGAAGGATTTTAAATTGTTTTATTATCGGAGTAAAATATATTAATAAATTTTTATTGAAATTGAAAATAATAATTTTTTAAAAGAAATTGTAATACGAATTTAAAATTGAGGGAATTTTTAAATTATTTTAATATAGGAGGAAAGTAGATTAATAAACATTTATTGTAATTGAAAGTAATAATTTTTTTAGAAGAAAATTTAATATAAATTTAAAATTGAGAGAATTTTTAAATTATTTTATTATAGGAGTAAAATAGATTCGTAAATTTTTTTGAAATTGAAAATAATAATTTTTTAAAAGGAAATTTAATATAAGTTTAAAATTGAGGGAATTTTTAAATAATTTAATTGTAGGAGTAAAATAGACTAATAAATTTTTTAATTATTTTAATATAGGAGAAAAGTAGATTAATAAACATTTATTGCAATTGAAAGTAATAATTTTTTTAGAAGAAAATTTAATATAAATTTAAAATTGAGAGAATTTTTAAATTATTTTATTATAGGAGTAAAATAGATTCGTAAATTTTTTTGAAATTGAAAATAATAATTTTTTAAAAGGAAATTTAATATAAGTTTAAAATTGAGGGAATTTTTAAATAATTTAATTGTAGGAGTAAAATAGACTAATAAATTTTCGACTTTCTCCGAAGGTCAGGTTTGATTCTTCGGAGAAAGTGATCGCGTTAACAGGGAAAAAACCCACAAAGGGAAATACTTTGACCACGTGAGAGTGACGTCAACCGATCTAGCCGAGCGACCAGGTTGAGGCTTCTGGTTATTCACCTGTCGAGAGTGACTCACGAGTGGCCAGAATTCGGGGCAAGGCGAGTCGATGGGCGCCTCCATCTTTCCGAACAGTCCAATTGTCGACGATCTATGTATAGTATAACTTCACAGGGATCCCCGATTCTTGGCTGATCGGGGGACACGGAAGCGCCTTCTCTTCTCTTTTTTCCTTAGATCTCTCGAGCGATAGTGGTTGGACAGCGATAATGATGGGGAGATAGTGGCAAGCGTTATATATGATGACCCTCGAAGTACCCGGCGATCATTCGGTTACCTTCGATCGACTTTGTCTAATCCGACATGCGGTGCACTTGATTGAACGGCGCGCCACCAGCTCTGGAAAGCAACCGGACGAGGTGTTACAGATCCTAGATCGAAGAAACCAAACTCTGAAGTACTCGTGGTGGTTGATCGTGTTAGAAGAGACTGATCGACCGGACGTCGATTGATCGGTAAAGTCCTGTTCGGGATCCTGTTCAACGATTAGGTGAACCGCTGAAGAATCGTCTCGAAGCAATGGAGGGCTCGGGGATGATTAATGGGTCGCCAGTCCGCCAGGAGAGCAGAAAGCTGTGGCAGTACCTCGCCTCGATTTCCGGTATTTAACCGTGTCGCCAGCTAACCCCATCCTGTCGCTATATCCTCCATCTTGATCCTCCGTTGATCCTCCAAAGTGACGGCCGACTCGGTGCTTTGCGAGTCGCTGGACCGCGGATTAGAACTGTGTGATTGGTAGATTAGTTCTACGAACTTTTCGTATATATTTCAGTAAACTTTTGGCACTAACATTACCGGACCCATCAAAGCCAGCCAGGGTTCAATATTTTTATGATTATTGAGATTGTAAAGACGCATTGACAAACATTTCTTTGGGTATATGTTATAAAAAAATGGCTAAAATGTTGGATAGACATATTCTCGTTATTTTCATAAATTAACTCCTTGCCCTACGATTTATTTTACGGTTTCAGTGACTAGAAACTTTTTGTAGATCGTAATTTCCTAAAGAAAAGGAGAAATTGATATAAATTGTATGTTCTACCTAAATGTTCTCCAACAGCTGTATATTAACAAAGCCAAAAGAGGATTTTATTTCGGTTTAAAGGAAATTATTAACATACAGTTTTATCAGAATCTGTTCAGAATCTTCAACACGAGTCAGACACGATATTGTAAGGCAAGGGGTGAAGGGAAATTAGTCACTTTTAGTCTTTTGGGAAACCTGTTCTCGATACTACAATCAAAAAGGTTATTTAATTACACTGTCCAACACTAAATTTGTTCCCCAATTACTGTTGGGTCCTTTGTATAGAATTGTTTACGCTGATTCCGAATCTGTTTTTAATTTTTTTCCTATACGCACAGTTTTTGAGAAACATGACTTTGAAAAAAAAAACATATTTTTCAACTTTAAACAAATATTGTAGTGTTATTATAAAAGATATTGAATTATTCTTTATAGCAAAAGATTCTCTAGACTTTCCTGAATACAGCGGTATCCAAAATTAATACATTATGATTGTTTAAACATGTTTAAATAATTACTAAAGGCGGAGAGACACCACTTTTGCACCACTTTTTGAGGATACTTTTCAATTTATCTCCAAAAATAAAGGTCCAGCGGAAAATCGAACTATACCATGCAATAGAGCAGGGAAAGTCTACAGAATCTTCTGCTGCAAAGACCAATTCAATATCTTTTATAATAACATCACGATATTTGTTTAAAGTTGAAAAATATGTTTTTTTTCAAAGCCATGTTCCTCAAAAACTGTGCGTATAGGAAAAAAATTAAAAACAGATTCGGAATCAGCGCAAAAAACTGTATAAGAAGGACCCTACAGTAATTAGGGAACATAAAAAAAGTTGAAATTTGTTGGACAGTGTTATTTGTTCATACAAGTTCACGTCTTGATTTTTGACAGAGTCAGTGGTAGGTTAGCAATCTCACAATGAATAATGTCTATAGTGTATTTACATAGTCTACAGTATATTTCCAAATGTTAGCCCTATGCACTCGAGCGAATCTGAGGTCCATTAACAATTGCTATAGTATTATTCCAACTGTTTTGTACATTACTGAATTTGTTAGCATGAATTACTAGACACTCAAGTATTGTATGAGTAAATTGGATCAATTTTATATGTATAAATTGAAAATATTTTAGGTCGGAAGAAATGTTTCTTAATATCAGAATATAAATATAAAGAAATGTCCATTACCAATCATTAACGCGTTGATCAAGTATTATTTACCTCGTTGGTAACAACCTGATGATTTTCGTCGGTTACAAATTATCTCGTGATAAATGAAATTTATATTCTGTGAACGTTGTAAAAGAGTACATTCGCGTTTGTTCATGTATAGAATAAAAGAGCATCGAATTATATGAAGAATAATAAAGCTTGGTTGACGCGTTAAATTGTGGATTTCTATGCATTTGATATGTATTTTTGTTCTCTCTTGAAACGCGTGAGAATTATGCACTTTCCAATTAAAACTTCCAATAACTATGCTCTTCAGTAGCTTTCGGGAGCCATTAATCTAACGTCACGCCGGTGACAGTGATTTTTACGACAGTAGATTTATTCCGGAAGTTCGAAAGTACTTTAAACACTCTCTTCGTTCGATGCTAACGATTTCGAGACTTCCGAAAGATTAATTGGGATTATTCAAATTTTATCGAGAGACTATAGCCGGTAGACGAAGAAATCCAGGAAAAAAAGTTTCGTCTTGCTTAATGAAACAAACAGAGATTTCGTGGCGAATTCCTGTCCGCTATCTGGTCACGTACGACAGAAGAGTCTCTAATTTATAAATTAACTTAATGTGTAACAGATACGAGAGCTGTTAAAGCGTTATTTTATCGGTAGATAATCGATTTGTTATGTAAGACAGAGCAGATACTTCCAGTTCCCACGAGTATTGGCCGGTCGAAGCAAATTGAAGCAGGAAATAGAGACGCCACAATATTTTATTAGAAACAACAATGTCGGAAATTTTTACGAAATGTAATTTAATGTGTTAATTGTAACTATGACTAGACTGGGAATGAATAGCAGAAAATCTTTAGAAAAGGAGTAGGGAGTTCGTATCTCGGAAACGACTCCACCTGTGAAGCAATCATTATCTCACCTCGGTGACTATTTTTCACCGGCTCTGGTTAAACAAATCTTTCTTTTACCACCACTGTATCAGAGATATTCAAGCAGATAATAGAAGCCACGGTACTCCTAGCTTTTTTCTACGAAGTAGATAAAATATCGCGTTAGTTCCAATAATAAATCATAATCGGGCAGGTCAAGAAATCTTTACGCTGATTTTTCCGGAAAGAACTGATTCGAAATCTTAATCTTTTAATGCTTGGATATCGAGCAAGGTGGATTCTAATAACTGGAGTGTAACCACACCCCAGAATAATAAAAAGATACATCAAGAGTTGCCGAATGAAAAATTTCCAAAATTCTCTTAGGAATGCTATCTATGAAGTAATTCATCACAAAAATTTTTATATATTCAATTAAATTTTTTAATCTTCCCATATCTACCGCCATGAAAATCGAAAACATTCCAGAAATACTCACGCAGTCAAAGTTTTTTCTTTACATTTTGCACTGCAAAAAGCAGGGGTTGTGGTTGCACCCCAGTACAGGGTTAACATAAGAATTATGTACGCAGAGTGAAGGTTAATCATCTCTCAAGTTTTTCTCTGTGAAAGTATTCGACACTGATCCTCAACTCTTTCCATTTCGAATAAATTTTCTAAATCGGAGATCAATTCCTAAATAAGTCCAAATTTAATGGATCCTAATGTATAAATTGATCAATTGCAAAACAGTAAAAACAATTGAAGAATTTCAATATACTATTATACAGAGTGTCTGAACTCAAGGAGGCCACCTAAATAAGGTGAAGTGCCCTATGCCTGAACAGCATGTTTTTCTATTTTAAATTTTATCACTTTAAATAAACAAAAACAATTTCTTAAGAGTTTTAACATACAGTTCAGAGTTTGTAAAGTAATTTAAAATAAAAAAATCATTGTTTAGGTTAATATCTTAATTGTATTAACAAAAATAATTCAAACCTATAGTTGGACATATTAAATCCAATCTAAGCTAGTACCTGGACAGAAGTAAAGCCTATATCGGGACAAATTCAATTTGCGAGTTGATCGAGCGAACATAACCTAAAACGTTGGTTGGTGGCGCTGTTGTGCATGACGAAGAGTAGATGCTTTGCGTAATATGTAGTATTCTTATCATAGATTATAGTATTGTATTATTTAACCAAATATATATTTATTTTCATTTACTGTTTTAATAAAACTTGTCATAACACAACTTTTAAGGTTAGGTAGTAATACTGATAGATTTAAGATGTAAACATAAAGTATTATTAACGTCACAACGGGAATACATTTTCTACATACGTTATTCAAGCTAATAGAAGACTAATTATACGTACATGTAGTTAAATAATTTGCAAACAATGCGTTGATTTTATTCACAAACACGTGTCCGGCGTCAGGCGTAAGCACATTGCGTATAAGCTTAGAGTGGGACAGCTACTGTCATCGCGTCCCAGTATGGAGTACTTATATTTGAAAACAGTCCTAATCTTGGACATCTAATATTTGGATTAATAATTATTATTTACGTTAACCTTGATTGCTAATTTATTTTAAAATATCAATATTATTATGCGTGATAATTATTTTTTGTCTGAGGGCTTAAATTATATCTTTTTTCTAACAAAAGTTCGAACTATAAATACACATGATTCACATGTAAATAGACTATTTTGTATAGTGTTTTCAGATGAACTTTGAATTAATTTTTAAATTTCAATTGATGTCTTAATGAAATAATATTCACACCTACTTGTAGCTAAGGCCTCAGAATATATAATATAATTATTTAATCTCTTAATTACTGATTTTACTATGAAAATTCAATTGTCCAGATTTAGGTATCACTTTTGGACTGTCCAGACTTAGGGCACTTCACCTTATCTCCTTTATTTTTAATGTCACAAAAGAAATATTTTTGGCATAATTTAAATGGTATCGAAGGAGGAATATCATAGAAAAACAATTTCTTTTGTCCGGTTATTTTGTCATAGTTTTTTCAAGGCCATCGTTATTCTTATTATCAGGAAAACTAATTTTTTTTCTATTCCGTCTTATAGCGGCTGAAAAAATACATTTGAATATGCTTAAGTCATTAATAAGATGGAATAAAAAAAAAAGTTTTCCCGATAAAAAATAACGATGACCTCGAAAAAGACTATGAAAAAATAACCGGACAAAAAAAAACTGTTCTTCTATGATATTCCTCCTTCGATACCATTTAAATTATGCCAAAAATATTTTTTTGTGACATTAAAAATAAAGGAGATATTTAGGTGACCTGCTTCAGCTGAGACACCCTGTATAGTTTCCAACATGGTACGGTTATTAAAAAAAGAAATGAATGTGTATGTAGCTCCTGTAGCAGACAATTTTTACCTGGCATAAAAATCCGCTAAAAAATTATTATTAATCCTCAAATTTGATTTTTGTTTAGCTTGCCTGCTGGTGGTTGGAATCGGCACAGCATTAGCATGGACGTCTCCAGTTCTCCCTCAATTGTACAAACCGACCGCGTTCATGGTGTTGAGCCAGGACGAGGGTTCCTGGGTGAGCTCTTTGCTAGCTCTGGGTGCCATAGCCGGTGCCCTGCCGTCAGGAGCGATGGCGGACAAACTAGGCAGGAAGAAGTCTCTTCTGTTGCTTGCTGCTCCGTTTCTCCTATCCTGGCTGATCATCCTGGTCGCCAGCCAGGTCTGGCTGATCTTCATCGCCAGGTTCTTGGTCGGATTGGGCGTGGGCGCAGGATGCGTCCTTGGGCCGACCTACATCTCCGAAATTTCTGAAGTCTCGACCAGAGGTACCCTCGGCGCCATGTTCCAGTTGTTCCTTACTGTTGGCATATTCCTGGCATTCGTCCTGGGAAGTGTCTTCAGCTACACCATTTTTGCCCTGATCTGCGCCCTCATCATCGTCGCTTTCGTCGCAACATTCTACTGGATGCCTGAATCTCCCGTGTGGCTCGTGGTGAGTGTCCTGGACAATCCTGTCAACCATAATCAGTTGAATGAAGTTCGATCATTAAGGATTTTCCGAGAGATTTTTACTTTAACACCCTTGCTTCCTGGGAAAGTTAATTTCGAAGAGGATATTTTAACTTTGAGAATTTTTTGCGCTTGAACCGAGGGAGTTGAGCGAATGTTCCTTGCGTGGATCAATTCTCTAGACTCTCCTGAAGAGACTGGTATATTTTTTAATAGCATTGAGCGGAGTTAAATACGTTTGAATAATGTTTGAAACAACCGGAACACCGCCAGATGTCTATTCTCTCAAACACACTGGCGTGCTAAATTAAGGAATTGAAAGAAGTGATCGAAAGATTGACTAAAATCGTTCTACAACTCAATGTTATCTAAAAAGTTCGATCATTTTTCTTGAGCAGCGGATTGCAATCAATTTCGAAGCAGCCCGGTAGATTTATTGCGAAAGAATCGAGTCTGTTGGAGGATGCAGTGGAGTATTGCAATTAATTGCAGCAAAAATCGGACTCCGGTTCTGGGAGAGCGGATCGATAGAGTCGCTCGTTCCGCGGCAAATTCTCCGTTTCCCTTCGAACGGTGCCCGGGATTAATTGCTGGAAATTAATTTCAGACAACGAGCGCGGTTTCTCAGCTAGTTCGACGCGATTTGATTAATGTTCCCAGGGCAAAATGAGGAAACGGGACGCTTCGGTGGCGATGTCCGTGCTCCGTGGAGACGTCTACGATCCCGGCGAAGAGCTCGAGGAAATGCAGAGGGCCGCCGACGAGAGCGCCGGCAAAAACACGTCGTTCCTCGACATGCTCAAGTCCCCGCCCGACAGGAAGGCGATGCTGGCTTCCTTCGGGATGATGTTCTTCCAGCAGGCGTCCGGCGTGAACGCTGTCATCTTCTACACGGTGATGATCTTCGAGGCATCCGGCAGCTCCATGGCGCCGGAACTCGCGTCCATCCTCGTGGCCCTTGTTCAGGTTCGTTTCCTCTCGCCATCATTTGAATTTCTAATCTACTGTCCCCGTCTTCACTCAGTTTCCTCAATTTCATGAGCGATGGGCAAGGTACACAATTTTGCTCCACGAGGAAAAAACGGAGGAAGGGCAGTTGTTATTAATTCTTCTTTTCAGTATATTCGAGTAGCAAAATTAGAACTATTTAAATAAAAATTAATTTTTTTAAAATACCACGTTTTTAAAACGGACTAAAAAGTATAAAATAATTTTTCCTAGCCCCGTACAGATAGTCCTGAAAATTTGTGGTTGTGAATTTTTTATAGCTATGAAAATACTTGTAAAAACATGGGGCAGAAGATAATAGTAAGGAGTGTAGAGAGTAGTTGCCGTTGAGAAAACTCGCAAAACAGTTCATATCATTTGCAGTGCAATAAAATTGTTAGTGATTTAGGTGAACTATTGATGCATCAATTGTCTATTGCACGCGCCCCACGTTTTTCGTTTTAAATCTGACAAGTATTTTCATAGTTATTAAAAATTCACAATCACAAATTTTCAGGACTATCTGTACGGGGTTAGGAATCTGTATGGGGCTAGGAAAAATTATTTTGTAGTTTTTAGTTCGTTTTAAAAACGTGGTATTTTTTAAAAATTAATTTTTATTTAAATAATTATTTTCTGCTTTTTAGTCTTGTGTGTGTCAAATTTTTCAATCGCTTATAAACATTTTGATGAGATTATAACAGAGACATGTAGTAAATTTCAGACGGTATTGCGACCGCGTCCTATCGGAAACAAACGCCGTGGTAAAATGTCAAAGATAAAGGTTCGACGGAGAATCTCGGTGTAACTGTTCTTTCGCTTGGTAAACAAACATTACATTAGATTGGAAAGAAAGTTCTTGCGGTTTTTATTATAAAATCAAAATAACAAAAACCGTAAGAACTTTCTTTCCGACCGAATGGTATAATAATACGTTGTAACTTTGTAAACACCGCACGGAGCTCGAACGCACACTGAGCTCTTTCGGTGCGAAGCGGGTCAGTGGAGTGGGGATGAGTCAGAGTGGGAACGCGTAGTGGAGTAGGGAGCACTGTCGCGCGGAGTGGGGATCGCTGAACGCGATCCCGTACTACCGTGTAACGGTTAAATTTAATAGTTTATATCTCCTAAACGCATAGGCTTTAGAGTTACGTTTAAAATTTCAAGTCTCTAGCTCATCGGGTAGTTAGTTCAAAATTAATTACAAAATTTGTACCGAACAGACAAACAGACAGACAAGAAAGCGAGCTAATGAAAACGTGGTAAAAAAAGGACGATTATCGTACAAATATCAAGTGTACAAAATTAAACATGAACTTTTGCATTAACATACCCAGTGTACTGAATCTCGTTGGCATCTACAATAAGCAAAAAGGTTAATGGAGTACTCAGGAGTACTATGGATTTTGATTTTATGGATGTTAGGAGGTTGCTGAATTGCCACTCGAAGTGTGAATAATTTTAATAAGCTGGCACACGCCTTAAGATATCAATTTATTTGGGAAATGATGCAAACGGTTTTTGTAAATTCCTTCCTCGAACAGGAAAGTGACGGATACATGTTGGAAGATTAAAATAGAAGATCATTCGCAGCATGCATAATTAATATACGTGCAGAGCTGCGTTCTCACAAGCAATAAAAAATGTGTCAAGGAACGGACGAGGATTAAGTAATTCCCTTTCGAATAATTTCAACGACAAGAATCTTGAAAATATTCAAAGTATTAAAAAGTCTATCAAGAGACTTCTGTCCGTGTAATATTCAGACCTGATTCGTTGATAGATAAAACGTCGGGGTGTTTAAGAAAAGTTTTAATCGAAAAATACACAGCTAGTAGGCTTTGTTATGATTTTAATAAAAGCTGCCATGGGAACTTTCAAAGATTCTGTGACACTTAATTAGTGAGGGTAATCATTTGACTGGACGATGACGGTGGAGATGTTTGTCTGCGAACACAGCTGAATATTTGTCCAATTCCCGTAGATGTGTTGAAAAAATATTCGAGAAGCGCGAATGAAATCTCTGTTGGTTTCAAGGCAGTTCCTTTGTCTTCTGAAAAAATATTATACCGGAAGGAGGCAATGCCTTATTACCACTGACAAAGAAAACATCTGAGTGTCTGGCAACGAGTGAAGCAGACTTAAAAAAAAACGAAATTACTGTCCGCGTTGACGTTCAGGCGAAGGAAAATGATGAGTTGACCAGTAAAAATACAGAGCGTTATCAACGACAGGCACGAAAATGTTCGTCATTGTTTGATTATAATCGCGTCGTTAGAACGGGGAAAATTAACGGGGCGGTATTGCGAACTGCAAACGATGTTTACGTTTACTTGGTTGTGTGTCGCAGTTGGTAATGTCAGGTGTCGCCGCGCTGATTGTGGATCGAGCCGGAAGGAAGCCGCTGCTCATGATTTCCTCGGGTGTTATGTCAGTCAGCCTGCTCGCCCTGGGTTTCTACTTCAGGCAGAAAGCCAGCGGTACTGACGTCAGCTCGCTCGGATGGCTGCCGTTGACTTCCTTGATCGTCTTCATGGTCGCCTTCTCGATCGGGTTGGTATAACTAGTCGATCAGCATAACGCAATTATGCTTGATGAATTTTTTCAAATTTTTTGCTTCAGAATTCATGATACAAAAATGTATTTTTTATCCTTGAGAATTACTCAGCTTGCAATTAGCTACCCTTTCAATCAGTACACTATTATCAGACCCTATCTTTTTCTATTGAATCGAATGCGAAAATTCTGAAAAAAATCTGGGATATTGTACAGACCTTTGACTACACCAGTGAATTTTTTCAGATTTTTCGCCCCAGAATTCGAGATGCTAAAATGTATTTTTTGTCCTTGAGAATTACTCAGCTTGCAATTATCCACCCTTTCAATCATAACACTATTATCAAACCCAAATTTTTTTCTATTGAATCGCATGCAGAAATTCTGAGAAAAATCTGGGATATTGTACAGACCTTTGCCTACACCAGTGAATTTTTTCAGATTTTTAGCCCCAGAATTCGAGATGCAAAAATGTATTTTTCATCCTTGAGAATTACTCAATTTGCAATTATCCACCCTTTCAATCAGGACACTATTATTAAACCCAAATTTTTTTCTATTGAGTCGAATGCGAAAATTCTGAAAAAAATCTGGGATATTGTACAGACCTTTGCCTACACCAGTGAATTTTTTCAGATTTTTCGCCCCAGAATTCGAGATGCTAAAATGTATTTTTCGTCCTTGCGAATTACTCAGCTTGCAATTATCCACCCTTTCAATCATAACACTATTATCAAACCCAAATTTTTTTCTATTGAATCGAATGCGAAAATTCTGAAAAAAATCTGGGATATTGTACAGACCTTTGCCTACACCAGTAAATTTTTTCAGATTTTTTGCTTCATAATTCATGATACAAAAATGTATTTTTTATCCTTGAGAATTACTCAGCTTGCAATTATCCACCCTTTCAATCATAACACTATTATCAAACCCAAATTTTTTCTATTGAATCGCATGCAGAAATTCTGAAAAAATGTGGGGTATTGTACAGACCTTTGACTACACCAGCGAATTTTTTCAGATTTTTAGCCCCAGAATTCGAGATGCTAAAATGTATTTTTCATCCTTGAGAATTACTCAATTTGCAATTATCCACCCTTTCAATCAGGACACTATTATTAAACCCAAATTTTTTTCTATTGAATGGCATGCAGAAATTCTGAGAAAAATCTGGGATATTGTACAGACCTCTGACTACACCAGTGAATTTTTTCAGATTTTTCGCTCTAGAATTCGAGTTGCAAAAATGTATTTTTCATCCTTGAGAATTACACAGCTTGCAATTAGCTACCCTTTCAATCATAACACTATTATCAAACCCTATTTTTTTCTATTGAATCGAATGCGAAAATTCTGAAAAAAATCTGGGATATTGTACAGACCTTTGCCTACACCAGTAAATTTTTTCAGATTTTTTGCTTCATAATTCATGATACAAAAATGTATTTTTTATCCTTGAGAATTACTCAGTTTGCAATTATCCACCCTTTCAATCATAACACTATTATCAAACCCAAATTTTTTCTATTGAATCGCATGCAGAAATTCTGAAAAAATCTGGGGTATTGTACAGACCTTTGACTACACCAGCGAATTTTTTCAGATTTTTAGCCCCAGAATTCGAGATGCTAAAATGTATTTTTCATCCTTGAGAATTACTCAATTTGCAATTATCCACCCTTTCAATCAGGACACTATTATCAAACCCAAATTTTTTTCTATTGAATCGAATGCAAAAATTCTGAAAAAAATCTGGGATATTGTACAGACCTTTGCCTACACCAGTGAATTTTTTCAGATTTTTCGCCGCAGAATTCGAGATGCTAAAATGTATTTTTTGTCCTTGAGAATTACTCAATTTGCAATTATCCACCCTTTCAGTCATAACACTATTATCAAACCCAAATTTTTTTCTATTGAATCGCATGCAGAAATTCTGAAAAAATCTGGGGTATTGTACAGACCTTTGACTACACCAGTGAATTTTTTCAGATTTTTAGCCCCAGAATTCGAGATGCTAAAATGTATTTTTCATCCTTGAGAATTACTCAATTTGCAATTACCCACCCTTTCAATCATAACACTATTATCAAACCCTATTTTTTTCTATTGAATCGAATGCGAAAATTCTGAAAAAAATCTGGGATATTGTACAGACCTTTGCCTACACCAGTAAATTTTTTCAGATTTTTTGCTACATAATTCATGATACAAAAATGTATTTTTTATCCTTGAGAATTACTCAGCTTGCAATTATCCACCCTTTCAATCATAACACTATTATCAAACCCAAATTTTTTCTATTGAATCGCATGCAGAAATTCTGAAAAAATCTGGGGTATTGTACAGACCTTTGACTACACCAGCCAATTTTTTCAGATTTTTAGCCCCAGAATTCGAGATGCTAAAATGTATTTTTCATCCTTGAGAATTACTCAATTTGCAATTATCCACCCTTTCAATCTGGACACTATTATCAAACACAAATTTTTTTCTATTGAATCGCATGCAGAAATTCTGAGAAAAATCTGGGATATTGTACAGACCTTTGACAACACCAGCGAATTTTTTCAGATTTTTAGCCCCAGAATTCGAGATGCTAAAATGTATTTTTCATCCTTGAGAATTACTCAATTTGCAATTATCCACCCTTTCAATCTGGACACTATTATCAAACACAAATTTTTTTCTATTGAATCGCATGCAGAAATTCTGAGAAAAATCTGGGATATTGTACAGACCTTTGACTACACCAGCGAATTTTTTCAGATTTTTAGCCCCAGAATTCGAGATGCTAAAATGTATTTTTTGTCCTTGAGAATTACTCAATTTGCAATTATCCACCCTTTCAATCAGTACACTATTGTCAAACCGTATTTCTTTCTATTAAATCGAATGCAAAAATTCTGAAAAAAATCTGGGATATTGTACAGACCTTTGACTACACCAGTGAATTTTTTCAGATTTTTTGCTTCAGAATTCATGATACAAAAATGTATTTTTTATCCTTGAGAATTACTCAGCTTGCAATTATCCACCCTTTCAATCAGTACACTATTATCAAACCCAAATTTTTTTCTATTGAATCACATGCAGAAATTCTGAAAAAATCTGGGGTATTGTACAGACCTTTGACTACACCAGCGAATTTTTTCAGATTTTTAGCCCCAGAATTCGAGATGCTAAAATGTATTTTTCATCCTTGAGAATTACTCAATTTGCAATTATCCACCCTTTCAATCAGGACACTATTATTAAACCCAAATTTTTTTCTATTGAATCGCATGCAGAAATTCTGAGAAAAATCTGGGGTATTGTACAGACCTTTGACTACACCAGTGAATTTTTTCAGATTTTTAGCCCCAGAATTCGAGTTGCAAAAATGTATTTTTCATCCTTGAGAATTACTCAATTTGTAATTAGCTACCCTTTGAATCGTAACACTATTATTAAACCCTATTTTTTTTATTGAAACGAATGCAAAAATTCTGAAAAAATCTGGGATATTGTACAGACCTTTGCCTACACCTAGGGTTGCCAGATCTTCTATATTTGATACGCGTCTCCTACATTTGAACTTGATCTCCTATATCATATTTGAATAGCATATAATTTTCAAAAATCTTTGTTTGAATAAAAAAGTTTAAAATGTGCTGTGCACCTCTTTTACTTGAACTCCTATATTTTGAGCTTATCTCATATATACATAATTGCAGTTTCCATTACTTTTTCTATTTATATTTGGATAAAACATTTCTGGCAACCCTACCTACAGCAGTGAATTTTTTCAGATTTTTCGCTCCAAAATCCGAGATGCAAAAATGTATTTTTCATCGTTGAGAATTACTCAGCTTGCAATTAGTCGCCTTTCAATCGAGTCGCAAAAATCCTGGAAAACCTGGGATATTGTAGACACCATTGCCAACACCAGTGAATTTTTGTCAGATTTTTCGTCGAAGAATCGCAGTTGGAAAAATTCGTTTTCCACGCTCAAGATTGTATCAGCTAGACTAATGGATTATGCATGTTCCAGGCTTGGACCAGTACCATGGATGTTGATGGGCGAGCTGTTCTCCGCGGAAACGAAAGCGGTGGCCTCCAGCGTAGCCGTGACCTTGAACTGGTTCATGGTGTTCATAGTCACAAAGTCATTCCCCGCGATGAACGAACATCTGGGAGCAGACGCGACTTTCTGGATCTTCGCCGCTATAATGGCGGGCGCGACCGCGTTCACCCAATTCTTAGTCCCAGAAACCAAAGGGAAATCCTACAACGAGATTCTGGCTGAACTTGTGGGCGAGCACAGGCCGATAAAGGCTGTCCCCTAGTCTAAAATCGTTTTGCATCTTTCATCCAAAATTGTTTATTCGCTTTCGACTTCATTTTCGCGCTATCGAACCCGTCGATCGATTCGACGATTCGAGGGGCTCCTTGACTCGCATTTTATCGTATTATTTCATCGAAAAACCTCGCGACACACTCTCGTTCATCTGACGAATCCAATTAATTTAATTAGTCTAATAATCGATCTGCCGCGCGAAACCGGGACGCACATGCTCGAGGACAGTGATCGTCATCGATCCGTCGCGCGATCATCAATCGACTCGCTCTCGTTAGGCGACAGTCGGAAGGTGGTGACATACATGACAGTCTCGGTGGTGGCGAGCGACGCGTGACAGTTTAATTGCAGGGATGAATCTGCAGAAAATACATGGATGCCAAAATACATGGATTTTCATCTTCGATAAAAAGAAAAAGTCTTCGTTCTTTCACCGCGCTGTTTGACATATTAGCACCGTTACGCTAAAAATTACGTCATTCTCAAACGACAACTTTTTAAAACATTATGACGAGACTGCGGATCTTTATGCAGAACAATAATGTTTTGCTTTAATTGTGAGAAGCAGGAATAACGTGAAAATTGACTTCATCCCTTAACGATTTTGTTACATTCAAAGCTACATTACAACATTCTTGAATTTTGTCAATCTTTTACTGTTTTACATTTCGCCGAATCAATTTCTTCGTGAATGCATAAGAATCCGCAATCTAATTATGACGTTCCCATTTATTTTAACCCTCTTAGTGCCGGGCGAAAAAGAGGTGCTTATGCGAATATAACCGGCCGAATTTTACGATTTTACTAGGATTTGGAAAAAGCCTCATAAAAACCAAACGAAAAGCAATATTTACATACAATTCAAAAAGCAGTGTATTAAATTCTCTCGTAATGAAATTAGACTATTTATAACGTATTATAAATTTATTCTGAGATAGAGATCTCTCGCAAAGCGAATAATAAAGCGCTACAAGGTGCGGGCCGATATATCGGCTCTGGCACTGTTCGCCAGTGCAGCGAGAGCCGATATATCGGCCTCCGGCACTAAAAGGGTTAATACAGAAGTCTAGACAATCTGAAAACGCACTTAAGCGTGATCCGGTGCGAGTGCCGAAGAAATTCGAAGGTTACAGTGTCAACCTAGTCAGGACGAACCGATCGAGTAATGGATTTTTCCACCGGAAAAGTCAGCCACGAGTGAAATCGTTGTATAACGTAGAAATGAGAATGCATCAAGACATCAAGGGTCCGATTATCTGGGCCATCGCGTCGATTGTGGCTTCCGGTGGCACTGACTAATGAGTCTGTTGTTTCTCGACCGAGTAAAATGCACCTTTGCGAAACGGACACATCCCTCCCTTCTCCTGCATCTATGATTTACCAGGTCGACTCTGTCGGGGCAGAAAATTGTATATCTGCTTGACCGAGCCATCGGTAATATTCGCTGTAAATATTTCTGATCGTTTTCACGACATCCGAAGGTTACACGGTAAGTGCTATGTCAATGCTAACCGAAGGACAATTCATTAGGCATTTATCTGACCAATTAGTCGCTGGAATAAATAGTACTTAGAATATTTATCGCGAAACGTCCGAGCACATTCTGCTCAATATTTGAGACACAAAACGGAATCAACAGTCTGATAAAATTGTTTTAAAATCGATGAATCGTATGTTGAATGCAATCACAATGGCTGGTGATTGTATGACAGCGCACGTGACCTGCGTCATTATCAGAAGGGTTCTGCCGTCACCCAATCGCGATTCCATGACAGTTCTGTTTCCACGATATCGCAAGTGGAACAGTATCGTAATGGAAAGATTTAGAATGCATCAACGAGCGATCGACGCGTAGCCGCGTTACGATCGCACGGATTGTCCCTTTGCGAATCCGCAACTAGCGATAACAGAGATAACAGTGAAAGGCTATGAACGCAATTTCCAACAATTACCTTACCGACTGCTGCAACGACGCCATTTTTATGCACTCTGCGCGCTGTATATTCTCATCGACTGTAAATTACATTATTAAGAAAACTATCACATTGTTTCCCTGGAGAACTAGCAAAATTCTACTTGCAAATTAGCATCGTCTAAAGAAGAAGCAGGTATTTTCTTTGTTTACTAGGTAAAAAGAGAACTGACTACTTTATGAATCGAATAATATATTGTTAAGATAATTTTCAATGCTTCTGTAACTATACAGAGGAGAAAAGAAGTAATAGAAACCTTATTTAAATATAAAGAATTGTACTAAATAAAATTATTAAGAAATCAAAGAACTTCTCTAGAAAGAGCTAAAATATGCTCGGAAATTGTAGTACATAGCATGATTCAGAGAAGCAAAAGGTATTTCCTCCATCTTTTTTAGTGGTAGAAAACAATGACCTCACAAGCAATAAAAAATGTGTCAAGGAACGGACGAGGATCAAGTAATTCCCTTTCGAATAATTTCAACGACAAGAATCTTGAAAATATTCAAAGTATTAAGAAGTCTATCAACAGACTTATTCTGTCCGTATAATATTCAGACCTGATTCGTTGATAGATAAAACGTCGGGGTGCTTAAGAAAAGTTTTAATCGAAAAATACACAGCTAGTAGGCTTTGTTATGATTTTAATAAAAGCTGCCATGGAAAATTCTACTTGCAAATTAACATCGTCTAAAGAAGAAGCAGGCATTTTCTTTGTTTACTAGGTAAAAAGAGAACTGACTACTTTATGAATCGAATAATGTATTGTTAAGATAATTTTCAATGCTTCTGTAACTATACAGAGGAGAAAAGAAGTAATAGAAACCTTATTTAAATATAAAGAATTGTACTAAATAAAATTATTAAGAAATCAAAGAGCTTCTCTAGAAAGAGCTAAATTATGCTCGGAAATTGTAGTAGCATGATTCAGAGAAGCAAAAGGTATTTCCTCCATCTTTTTTAGTGGTAGAAAACAATGACCTGCCGTTTTATGAATCGAGTATAATTGTTAAGATAATTTTCTTAAGAGACCTTATTTGTGGCAGAATATTTTGTATTCACATTGTCGCGCGACCTGCCAATTAAATTGTCGGCAAACAGATTAGCTTCCGTTCGATTTCGGCGTTTCTGTTTGCTCGACTCGGGCGATATCGATTCATGCGTGACACTCGAATAATGAATTACATGTGGTGGATCGTGGATGAGCGTGATCGTCGATCTCAACAACGGGTAAAGGTCGTCGCTCACTAGAACGCCCCAGCGCCCACCCGGCACCGCGCGGCCTCAGCTGTTTTGGATTTCTTCTATGTATTTTAAATAGATGTGCGCACATCCATTTAAAATACATAGAAGAATTCCAAAACAGCTGAGGCCGCGCGGTGCCGGGTGGGCGCCGGTGCGTTCTAGTGAGCGACGACCTTAAATCGACAAGTTTCGCATTGCGCTGGCGAACAATCGATAGACTCGATGCGGCGCATCTATGCATGACCATGATGCAACCGATTCAGGAGAGTCGTTCGATGTGCTCCTTCACCGAGTGTACGAGGCATCTAGAGAGATGAAGATAAGCCGAAAAGAAAGAATGAAGTTTTCTCGTCCGTTGCTTCGTTTCGGAGATAATCGACTTTGAGTGTTCGGTCGATCGCGTAGCTCAGTGTTCGAGCGAAGTGGAAACAGTCGGCGATGATCAGACACGCCGGCCTGCCTTTAATACTCGTTTCCCAACCCTTCTGCGCTCGCAACCATCTTCGCAAAGTTCTTACTGCTTGGCAGACTCTTTACATCAACCATTTTTATCGTTGGCCATTTCGGAAATATTTATAACAAATAATGCGGAAACAAAACACCTGGAAAATGAACTTCAAAATCGTCAGAGTGGAACGCTTACCTCTATGATCGTAGAAAACTGATTTTCCGATCGAGAATCATAATATGTTTATCCCATATTTCTTTGTTCTTTGCAATTTTCAGTCTTGCGTAAAATAATGAATAAAATTTCGGAAAGGTTACTGAATTTTAATGATCGCACACGAAGTAAGTATTATTCAAAATATGGTTTACATTATTAAACATGTTGGTATCTAATCAATCGCTAAACATTTGGGCATTGTATGAGGTATTGCATCAATTTCCTATCTAGAAAATGAAAAATAAATCATATAGAATAGAATTTTTCTAACTAGGAAGAAATGCCTAATTTTCGAGTTCAAATAATTCGGAATGCAAAGAGATACTTGTCTTTTGATCTTAGGTTTGAGACGACACTGAATATTAAAAATTTTTAGAAAGAACAAAATATGTAAACGAAATTTTAATAAATCAACGCAACGGCTTATGGAAGAATGAAAAACAAATCGTATAAAATGGAACTAGCCTAGCTAGGAAGAAATGTTTAATTTTCGAGTTAAAATAGCTTCGAGTGCAAAAGGTTAATAAGAGATACTTGTATTTTGATCTTAGGATTCAGACGACACTGAATATTGAAAATTTTGAGAATGAACAAAATATGTAAACGAAATTTTAATAAATCAACGCAACGGCTTATGCAAGAATGAAAAACAAATCGTATAGAATGGAACTATCCTACCTAGGAAGAAATGTTTAATTTTCGAGTTAAAATAGCTTCGAGTGCAAAAGGTTAACAAGAGATACTTGTCTTTTGATCTTAGGTTTGAGACGACACTGAATATTAAAAATTTGTAGAAAGAACAAAATGTGTAAACGAAATTTTAATAAATCAACGCAACGGCTTATGCAAGAATGAAAAACAAATCGTATAAAATGGAACTATCCTAGCTAGGAAGAAATGTTTAATTTTTGAGTTAAAATAGCTTCGAGTGCAAAAGGTTAACAAGAGATACTTGTCTTTTGATCTTAGGTTTGAGACGACACTGAATATTAAAAATTTTTAGAAAGAACAAAATGTGTAAACGCAATTTCAGTAAATAAATGCAGTTTATGTAGAATGATTGATGTAAAATGTAAGTAGTGTTTTAAAGAGAGAAATATGTTTTAAGAATAGAAATATTGCGATCAATAAAATATTTAAACATTGTTGCGACCCACTTTGAAGATCGAGCAGAACAATGACGAAGTTAAACCGGAAGTACTGTATTTAGTAGACCCGAAAACTTGGCCGCGCCTCGATACAACAGAGCCAAGGGGTTAACGAGCTCCGCGAGGACAAAGCGAGAAGATTCTTCTTCGGAAGTCGCTTTGAGACCGTGAAACTTTCCGCTCGATACGCTCGCGTTCTACATCGACTCGCTCGGTCCAATCTCTTTATCATCGCGATAATTTTGCATCCGGTGATGTAAAAGTTACGGCGACGCTATTCGTAGAACCACAGTTTCGTAGCCGAGTTACGCAATTACACCGAAGAAGAGACGTTTCCTGGATCATTCCTCGGTGTATCTGGCTCGCCGAGGATTTATTGAAAGATAAGTTCGGTCGGAGTTATTATCGGGGGCGGGGCTCCGATCGAAACCGTTAATTGAAACGCAAAGTTCCAGTATACTCTTAGCTTTCTGGCTGGAACGGGCTCGAAATTGCGCGCGGCGGCAGTGCCTCCAATTATTCGGGGAGTGACGTCTTGATGACGACGAGGGTTCCATTAACTCGGAGATAAATGAGTTCCTGCACGAAAGCCGAGAAAAATCGCTTGATTCGCTAACCAGTATCCTGTCCCGTTATTGTGTATCGTTATAAGAAAGAACACACGCTCATATTCAGGAATCTGTTCAATCCGTTTGTGAATTGTCTGGTGACCTGGTTTACCTTCGCAACCTCTTCTCGCTTTTGATTAAACATTGTAGTGGATATTGAGGATCAAGATTAAGCACGCCTGTATTCCGAGAACGTGCCATTGTCTTCACAAATAAGCTTCAGCAGTTTAAATACATCTCCTGGATCAGTCTCTTCTTGTAATTGCTTAAATTCATTACATTAAATGTCACCAGAGGAAAGAAGGCCTACAGGGTGTATAAAAAGTAATGGTCATCCGTCGTAGGGGTGAATCTACACCTCCGGTGGACATTTGTAAAAGAAACTTGGGTAAGACTTTAGAAACCCCCCCCCCCTTCCTCTCGACATGTGACATACGTCATTCTATTCGTTTTGATAAAAACGAATATCAAAAAACGATATTCGCAAAAAACTATCGCTCATACTGTATTGCATTTTTCGTATTCCTGCACGCTCTGCGGCAACGTAAACCTGTCCCGGCGCGGCGTTTGTTTACATTTTGCTTCTAAACACGCTGCGGAGATGAGGGAGAAAACAGGGTCTTTCAATTTTGAAAGACTACTCCTGGATTTCCGTATGCGTGGTCGGGCCGGCCACTAATTTTTATCGCATGATTTTTCATTAGCTAGTTCCGCTATAGTTTTTTGCGAATATCTCCAAAACTATTCATTTCAGCCAAAAATGACACATACATTTTGTGTTCAGCTTGTCAAAACGAATAGAATGGCGTACGTCACATGTCGAAAGGAAGGGGGGAGGGGTTTCTAAAGTTCAGCCTATGCCTACAACCAGTGTTCCGATATTGCCTAAGATTTTTCGTACGATGGATGGCCGCTAGAGGCGCTGCCAGCCACAGTAATGTAAGATTCTAGATAAAATGGGGTACCTTGAGCACCCCGCAGAATTTGAAAAGATTTGTATAATTTGATTCTGAAAAATTAATGTGTAACATGTATTTGTGTATATTTTGTAACTTGTAGGACACGTCCTGAAGTTTGTTTGTCCGGAACAGATTGTTTCGGTACTTTCGCGCTAATATAACTGTCTCAAGGCACAAGGCGCAGGGCTCCACTACTTCGTCATCATAAATACGTTACTGTTTTTACGTGTAGCGCCTCTAGCGGCCATCCATCGTACGAAAAATCTTAGGCAATATCGGAACACTGCCTACAGCAGAAAACAATAAGTACTGTCATTTCCAACACATTGAAATTATTAATAAAAGAGATACATTTTTATTTGGACCCTCTCGTAATTTTTGAAGACAATTTTTATTCTACAGGAAAATCCGCAGTTTAATAATGAAATATTTGTGTGGCCCTCAAAATCACCATTAGTAACTTTATTTTGAATCCAAATCCTATGTCCACCAAATTGAAGACTCATTAATTATATTCATGTAAGATTATGAGAGGGAGTAAATGCACAGAAAGTAATGGGGATCCGATAGTAGAATGTGTTTTGATTGTTCGTAAATAATCAACAAATACACGAATTAATTTGTACAGCTAACGCATACGGAAGACTAATTATCCAACTTGGGGCATCGCTTCCGCACATTTTTCAAAGACCACTGCACACGAGTGGCAATGCCAGGTTGGACGCAACAAATGATCGCAAACAACGAGGTGAAAATAGGCTCGTGGAAATCGATTATAACTAATTCTGATCGCATGATTTTTCATTACTAGTTCCGCTATAGATTTTTGCGAATATCTCCAAAACTATTCATTTCAGCCAAAAATGACACGTACATTTTGTGTTCAGCATGTCAAAACGAATAGAATGACGTATGTCACATGTCGAAAGGAAGGGGGGAGGGGTTCTAAAGTTCAGCCTATGCCTACAACAGAAAACAATAAGTACTGTCATTTCCAACACATTGAAATTATTAATAAAAGAGATACATTTTTATTTGGACACTCCTCGTAATTTTTGAAGACAATTTTTATTCTACAGGAAAATCCGCAGTTTAATAATGAAATATTTGTGTGGCCCTCAAAATCACCATTAGTAACTTTATTTTCAATCCAAATCATACATCCACCAAATTGAAGATTCATTAATTATATACATATAAGATTATGAGGGGGAGTACAGTCCCTGCTCACTTTATTAGACTCACCTCTATAATCATGATTTTTTAGTTTTACCATGAATAATAGGTATAGTAGCCTTATGCAAAAATCACTTAATGATGACCAATGAATTTTCCATATATTTATTTTACGAAAACAATGGATACAAACACAAATAGATCAATATAATTCTTAAAACACTAATATTTTGTTAATCCGCCCTTAGCTGCTCTTAAAGCCGCAACTCTTCTGGACATGCTATCTATGCAAGTTTGTGCAATTTCTTTTAATGCAGCGTTATGGTGCCAGTGATAGATTATTCTCTCTATCAACTTGGTCTTTGTTGTTGTATTTTCTTTGGCCAGTTCTCTTTTCAGGCACTCACAGACATTTTCAATCGGATTCATGTCCGGTGAATTTCTCTTGCAAGAAAATTTTACACTTAGATAGGCAACCTATAAGGCAACCTTGTAGTATAAAATCATTACCCCATAGGTTGAAAACAGCGTTGAATTCCTTAAGGATTTCAAACAGCACCAATTCTTCAGGTGAGTCTAATAAAGTGAGCAGGGACTGCAAATTCTCAGAAATTAATGGAGATCCGATGGTAGAATGTGTTTTGATTGTTCGTAAATAATCAACGAATACACGAATTAATTTGTACAGCTAACGCATACGGAAGACTAATTATCCAACTTGGGGCCTCGCTTCCGCACATTTTTCAAAGAGACCACTGCACACGAGTGGCAACGCGAGGTACAACACAACAAATGATCGCAAACAACGAGGAGCAAACAGGCTCGTGGAAATCGATTATAGGGTTCCGGGGTCTTGACGGCATCCGATCGTGCTCACGGAACAATCTAAACAAGGTCGGCCAATTGAGCGACGATTTTTTCATTCAAATCGCATCCAGCCGCGTGACCCCGCTCGCTCTCGGACAGGTTCTCCATAGTCCTCTACGGTTCCATGTCCGTGGCCGTGAGTCAACTAGTCACAATCGAATCTTGCCGCCTCCGGCCACCTCGAAATTTCGTGACGGGAATCCTGGACGCTCGGCGCCGACGTCGTGACGCATTGCATATCCACGTGGGGACGTTTTCTCTCTCGAGGAGGAGGAAATCCAGGGGATTTACCGGTGTCCCTCGGTTTTCGGTTCGCACGTGCCGTTGCTTTTCGACGGTTCTTAGTACTCGGTACTCTCTAGTGAATGTTACCTTAAGCGTAGTTTCTAATCCGCAACAGCTGCACCGTTTATACAGGAAATTCTCTTCTGTTTGGCGAACGAAACTGGATTTGCTATAATTTGTAAACTGCGCGGCAGTGAGCAGTATATGTAATTTTGAGCTAAAACTCTCTAACAATTTATTTGTAGGCTAATATGATAGTACCTAAACCAGGAAAAATAATATTAACCCTTTGCACTCCGCGCTATTTTAACTGGAAAATTAAACATTTCTTTCGATCTAAAATACTTCCATTCCCTATGATTTTTGAAATTGTATGGATATGAAATTGGTAGAATACCTCATACAATACCTAAATGTTTAGTAATTGATTAGATACCGATATATTTAATAATGTAAACAATATTTTGAATAATGATACAACAATTTCTTGTGGTGCCTCAGAGGGGACAGCGGAGTGCAAAGGGTTAATAATATTCTTCATCTGAGATGCCCCACCTGACTTGTGGGTCAACGTCGAATATATTCGACACCCATAAACAAAAAATTGATCATTTAACATTTATTTAGATTTGTATCAATACTCAAAATTTTTTAAAATAATCCGATCATTGTATATATTTTATTTTTCGTACAAAAATTTGGTATTTTCACATACTTGTAAGGAATTGACTGAAACAGTCAATCGACTCTACTGCCAACTAATTCTGAACAATGAAAGAGAAAGTCAAAAGGAACATTCAGATTTACCGTAAACTGTTGACCTTCGAAAGTGCATTCATGTAATGTCGAATTTATTTAACAAAAACACGGAGGGGGTTAATATGTTGTAATATGTAATAAGTAGTCTGCGGATCTTTATGCAATTATGGCTCTTGAAAATTTTCAAAAAATGCTGGGATATAAAATACGACAGAAGTTAGTACGATTTTCATTTATCTCAGATCTATAAAGGCTACTACCACGAAAAATAAGATTTTATTTGATTCGAGTGTTTAAAATTCGTCTACAAAAATTACAAATTGCATAAACATCCACAGTCTAGTAATAAGTCTAAAAAAAAATTTAACAGAAGAGCCATTTGAGAATTACCTAAAATTGCCAATTTTTTTTATTGTACTGTGAGTGTAAAAAGTATTCGTACGCCCTTTTTAAAATAGACTAATTTTTTTTTAATATGTAGTACCAAACGACCTGATTTTTTATAATCAATTAGAAGATTGAAAATCTTTTCTGCATATCATTTCGTAAACGAATGTTTCTAATTGATTATAGAAAAATCAGGTGGTTTGGTACAATTAAAAAAAAGTTAGTCAATTTTAAAGTGCGTACGAATACTTTTTACACTCACTGTATATCACCAACTTAGAAATGCAAAATAATTTGTTGTTATTTAGAGTTGAGTTAATTGTCATGTACATCAATTATTAAGTACACCACAATTTATATATTTATTATTATTACACTGTGAATATTAATATTATGAATGAACGATGTGTCAGGGTGAAAACAATGCCTTCGTATTTGTCTTTTTAGTCTACCGATGTGTCTACCACTTGTAAGAATAAATGTTACAATGGAATAAAATGGACGACATTAGACACGTTTTCGAAAAGAAGATTGAAAAGATCTCATTCACAGAGTACTCCATCTCCTTTTAAATGATCGAAGCACAATAATTTAGCTGTATGTAGTATATGCTTCGTTCTCTTTGCTGAAATAGCTGGAACCTATCGAACCAGAAATCATCGAAATTAACATCGAAATGTTACTATGTCAAGAGCGGAAGCAATAGAAAACCCACTCCACCGGTTAAAACTTGTTCCAACAAATCCCAGAACCGGTTCTGAAACTGCAATATCGAATTCGAGTCAAAGTATTCCGATCATCGCATGCGTCGAATAACAATTATTACTGCAGCGTTTTCCATAAAAAAAAACAAAGCCGGAACATTTCAAGGTTTATAATCATTTGGAAACGAAGCGGATCGCGCAACGCGAGTCAAAATATCCGGCATTACAAAATTAAAACACCCACTAAATGCATGGAATGCCTCATTGATCGTTGCACAAACAGCTCGATCAGCAGGAATTGTTGGCAAATTGATGTCTGAATCAATTTGTCTTCGGTGTATCCTGCTTCCCAGGGAAGACATACGGTACGCGCGAGTACGCATACCTATACCATATTTTCAATGCTGAGTTTACTGCCGCATCTTAATGGAATAATTGCCGCGGGGAAGGATAATTGCGAATCGAAAAAAAAAGAGCCGAGCTGTCCGCGTGCGTAGTAGGAATCAATTGATTCTGGGTTTTGTTATCATTCGCTCGAGTTTAAGAGCTGATGCAACGTTTCCAACCATTGAACGACAAACACTTCGCCTTGGACAGGACGTTCTGCGAATTTTCTACTCGGAGCGCGGCCGTTCTCTCTCTCTCTCTCCTGTTCGGAGCTTAACGAGCACAGTTTTCGTTCCTCCGGAAAAAGAGGAAACGAGAGATAAGGACATTATTCAGGGACACGTCCTCGGAGAAGGATTCCCCATTGAATCGATGCCTGAAGCCGCTTATTCTGCTGAGAAAGAGGATCAAAATAACGTGTCACGGCGCCGAGCAATTTGTTCGCCGTTCAAACTCGAAATTTTCTCGAGAATTCCTCGGGAAAAGTAAAATTATTCGGATCCTGAACCTCTTCAGCAACGAACACTTTAACCGTGGAAAAATATTTCATTTTCCGTCCGATTAATATAGCATCAGTGCTTAGATATGACGAGCTTTTTTATTTTTAATGTTGAGAGGTGTCATTTTTGTGCTGTCTGGATCTGTAAAAGAAGTGTCCTCGTATCTATAGATTACAGATTACAGTTCTACAGATCAGACATCTCGGATTGAAACAGTGGAAATTGTTGCAAACCTTGCAAATGAAACACTGTTCTACGTGACCGCTCGAGGATTATCTTAATCTGTACGAACACGAATTTATTCTCCCGCAAATTTATTCGAGTTCGAGTTTGACCTTCTTTTATGACGTTACAGTCCAAGTAATAAAATGAAGTTCAGGTAATAAATATCCGTTATCGGGAACACTGTCCTCGAACTTGTATCATCGAGCATAAACACGGCCGACTTAAAAAGTACAAAACAAACCTGTGTACATCAATATCAATACGTTACGGCGCGTCGCCGTACGTTTCGCGTCCTGCGCGAATTCCGAGATCCATGAGAATTGAAAAAGAAATTGCTCGGTTACGCGTGCGAAGTATACTAAATATTAAATGGAAAAGAGAAATCCGATTTCCGCGCGTCACAAAGAAGAAAATGTCAGAAAACCAGTTCTGCTGCGACGGATACGCCTATGCAAATCTGAATTCACCGAACCCGACGTTTCTCTCGTTATCTCGATAAACAGTTTCGCGAGAGAACGCTCTGCAGGTTTAAAAATGGGAAATTCAATGAGATTGCGGGATCCTGTTGAAAAATTTCTTGGAACATGAGCTTACGAGCTTATGAGGGTCGAAACATTAAGATCCTCGATGACCAGATAAAAGAGTACAGCAATTCATTTAGGACCCTTGCAGCTATCGTTGCAATGTATAAATTTTACTCTTCCTTGAAAATTCATGTAAGACTGATTGCAACGCTTATACAAATTTTTGAATTTATATAAGAAATTAATTAAAAACCTTTGCAACGTATTAATTTCACTCTTTCTTGAAAATTCATGTAAGACTGATTTCAACGCTTATACAAATTTTTAAATTTATATAAGAAATTAATTAACAACCTTTACAACGTATTAATTTTACTCTTGAAAATTCATGTGAGACTGATTCCAACACTTGTATAAATTTTTAAATTTATATAAGAAATTAATTAACAACCTTCGCAATGTATTAATTTCATTCTTTCTTGAAAATTTGTGTGAGACTGATTCCAACACTTGTATAAATTTTTAAATTTATATAAGAAATTAATTAAGAACCTTTGCAATGTATTAATTTTATTCTTTCTTGAAAATTTGTGCGAGACTGATTGCAACACTTGTATAAATTTTTAAATTTGTGTGAGACTGATCCAAATTTTTAAGAAGGCATAAAATAGAGAAAACGAAACACAGAAATTAATTGAAACCGCTTTTGCAATGTATTAATTTTATTCTTCCTAATTTTTAACAAGAAATAAAGTAGAGAAAGCTTGATAGTATTGGTAAAGAGTATCCTGCGGATGCGAAGTCAACTTCCACGGCAAAGGACGAGAGAAGTATGGAAATTCGCAGGATTATCCGGAATCTAATTGAGAGTCGTAAGAATTACGGCATTGTATAATTTTTTGACCGCCCTGTAAGCGTCACACCTTTCGTTTGACCTAGCACGCAGGTTCGCTCATGTTTACTTCGAAAAACGCGGATCAGGGAGCATCGAACTCGAGTCCCCTCGCCCCGCCATTGGCAATTAGTCCACTGATGTACCAATGGGCCGAAAACACGTTTTTTCCCCAGCACGACCTTGCGTCTTTCGGCGATTTTTGAGGGTTAGTCCGCTCGTCGATCCCGATCCAGAAACGTCGTCGTGACAGTTTTCCATTCGTAGGTGCCGCCATAATCAAACATCGTATCTCGCAATTGTCTCGGAAAGCAAGCAAACGCCACTCCTGAGGAGTTAGCAAGAATTATCGTTGAAATTTCCGACGTTTGATTCATCGGTTTTCTTCGATTCGAACTCGTTCACCCGTTAGTGCACCGTAATCGTGTTCTCTCGTTCTTGTGTGTTTTACGAATCGCGACGACACGGCTTCTTCCCGAGGCGATTGTGCGACACTAATTTTTTTATCTGTATTTATTGTCTGCATTTCCAGATAACGTGCTTTTTGAAACGGTTTTGAGAATGCGATGCCAGAAGCAGTAGATTAATAACATAGATAATTTTCAAAAGCGTCGAGAAGTTGTAAGCATTGATTTTTTCTAGACCGTAGATACGGTGTGCATAGGCTCGAGAGTTACCAACAAGTAACATCACTTAAGTGCTACATGAATTTTTTGTGTTGGATACAGTGCGTTAGGAAATGTGTCACGTAGCGTCCAATCTGTACAATGTTGAATATTATGGTTTATCTTTGAATTTCGTGGAACTTGAAATTAATTTTGAATTTGGATCTTGTAGAATTCGAATTTAAATCTTGTAGAATTTGAATTTAAATTAGAATCTTGTAAAATTTGAATTTGAATCTTGTAGAATTTGAATTTAAATCTTCTAGAATTTGAATTTAAATCCTGTAGAATTTGAATTTGCATCTTGTAGAATTTGAATTTAAATTAGAATCTTGTAGAATTTGAATTTGAATCTTGTAGAATTTGAATTTGAATCTTCTAGAATTTGAATTTAAATCTTGTAGAATTTGAATTTAAATCTTCTAGAATTTGAATTTAAATCCTGTAGAATTTGAATTTGCATCTTGTAGAATTTGAATTTAAATTAGAATCTTGTAGAATTTGAATTTAAATTAGAATCTTGTAGAATTTGAATTTGAATCTTGTAGAATTTGAATTTAAATCTTGTAGAATTTGAATTTAAATCCTGTAGAATTTGAATTTGCATCTTGTAGAACTTGAATTTAAATTAGAATCTTGTAGAATTTGAATTTAAATTAGAATCTTGTAGAATTTGAATTTGCATTCTTGTAGAATTTGAATTTGAATCTTGTAGAATTTGAATTTAAATCTTGTAGATTTGAATTTGAGCCGTTTAGAATTCGGATATAAATCTTGTAGAATTTGAATCTCTCTGAGTTTTGTAGATTTTTGCATCAATTTACATCCCACACAAATTACATAAGAATCAGTGTCTTAGCCTGAAGCACCGACAACTCTCTTTGTCAAACAAATGTACAACGCATTACAAGTAGAATATCGGGTCGAATCTCATTTAAACATCATCGTGTGCAGTCTAACCCATTTAATTCTGACCTCGCCTCAGATTGCAAACACTGTATCAACGATCCACGCTCAAGTAAAGAAGTAATCAGTATTATCACGTTTGCCGAGATGAGATTTAGTCAATTAAATGGCTCAGAGTTGTCAAGATTGCGATACGAACTGTTAACGTAGATCAGTGTGCTCGCCCGGTGCGCGCTGTCAAAAACCATCGCTGCCACCGTCGGCGTTACATTTCTCCCGTTCCGTGATGAAAGGGAACACCTGAATCCACAGTCTCGAACGTATTACCACCATGGTTAACGAGGAAACTGCGCAAAATTTATTAGTTATACAATCTCGAGACTGTCAAGACTGTCGCTGTCGAAATTGTTACTCGCGACTGACGTGGCTTTTATTATACTGGATGGATTTCGCGAATGGGATCGAGAACCTCAAATATTACCTTTAGGGATTTAGTTGCGTGTCACGAGTGAGATACAATTGTTGACAATCGTTGCCAAGTTCTGTGCTGATTCCTACGGGTCTTAGCCAATTTGCTTCTGTTCGAGATTCGATAAGTGGGGACTGAATGTTTATTCTGTAACACAGTTCGAGTTTTTGTTTTCTGTAGTTGATTCCGAGGAGAGAGATCGAAAATGCGAGACTGACAATGTGTTAGGAACTTTGTACACTGCATAAAAATTGTATAAATATACAATATAAATATATAAATATACAATTATATATAAATAATATAATAAATAATATAATAAATATATAATAAATACAATATATAAATATACAATTTTGTATAAATATACAATTTTATATATAGTATATAAAATTATGCCATTTAGTTTTCTTCGCTTAACATCCTGAAAGTCTCACTTTTCCTTTACAGTCGGTGTACAAAGTGTTCGTGCACATTAAAAAAACGAATTACTTTTTCAAAATTGGACCCAACAGCTTGAGTTTCCTTTCAGACGTCAGAAGGATTAGTTTACTAGCTAATGTGTAAATAACTTTTTAAAAAATTGTTATTGGTCGCAATAGCGAAGGAAATAGTAAAGGTCACGATTTTTAAATTTTTTATCTGTACCTGTCATGAAAATTTAGAAGGCGCCTCTGGTAGGTCTAAGTCAGTTAAATACTTGTACAAAGTTTCATCGAAATCGATCAAGGATGTTACGAAATAATTGATTGAAAATAGCAAAAATCGCAAGAATCTGCGATTTAAATGAATCGCAAACCGTAAATTCAAAGATTTTTACATCTTGCAATGCCCATAGCTTTTTTAACCGTCAACCAATTTCAATGAAACTTTGTACATATATATAACTTACTTAGATTTACAAAATACATGTATTAAATTTTCATTACGGGCACAGATAGAACATTTAAAAATCGTGGTCTTTACTGTTCCCTTCGTAATTGCGACCAATAACAATTACAAAAAAACGATTTACACATTAGTTAGTAAACTAACCCTTCTAACGTCTCAAAAAAACTCAAGCTGCTGAGTCCAATTTTGAAAAATTTCTTCATTTGTAAAAGATGTACGAACACTTTGTACACCGACCGTATATTGCGAAAGATATACTTTTAACTAATTACTAGACAAGTTAAATAAAAGTGTTCTCTCTTTCAACCATATTAAAAACTTGAAGATAATGTGATTAAATTTGTCTAATGTTCTTTTAGTTTTGTATTTGACCGGTTGATCCACAGTCTACTAATTAATAGATTAAATTCGTAGATAAAATTGAATCGAGCGTGCAATTTTTGCAAGTCGAAGACAAAGTGCCAGACGACAAAAAGGAAAGATGATTTCGCGCGAACACAGTGAGAAAAGGTACAGTCAGTTGTGGTCTCGAGGTGGCCATAAAAGTCGGAAATTATCTCGCGATCCATTCGCCGAGTATATAAATTGCGAGCGCGGGCCGCAAATAAAATTGATTTGCGTGGAAACGCAATTCACCGTTAACGAACGTCACAATACGGGAACGATCGGCTGAACGATAACTCTCGTAACGCGTTCTTCGAGGTCTGACCTGTTTTTCCCGGTCGGAATTTTTTTTACTTCATCGCGCAGATAAACTTTTCGTTTGTTCGTCTTACGCAAACCAGTCTCTAAAGCGTAGATTGTTTCGCGTTTCCACCATCGATCGAGCCGCGAGAGTTTCGAAAATGAACAAACAAAGCGAGCCTCGTATATTCGCTTGGAGCCTCGATTAAATACGAATTAAGCCGACCACTCGAGCACGCGCATCAGGTTCGAGTGAGACTTGCTTGAGAGCAAACGATACCATGATTGATCGTCGTCGTTCGGGTTTTTGATCGATCAATTTTTGTTTGCACCCCTTCGAATGATTTTCCAATGTTTGTACCGACATCAATTTGTGTCAATCACGGATGCTCTCCCGGGGAATCGGTGTAATATTATTTTTAGGGCTTCGCGAACGTAGCTGCGGAGAACGATCATTTTTAAATAAGGTGAAGTGCCCTATGCCTGGACAGCATGTTTTTCTATTTTAAATTTTATCACTTTAAATAAACAAAAACAATTTCTTAAGAGTTTTAACATACAGTTCAGAGTTTGTAAAGTAATTTAAAATTAAAAAATCATTGTTTAGGTTAATATCTTAATCGTATTAACAAGAATAATTCAAACCTATAGTTGGACATATTAAATCCAATCTAAGCTAGTACCTGGACAGAAGTAAAGCCTATATCGGGACAAATTCAATTTACGAGTTGATCGAGCGAACATAACCTAAAACGTTGGTTGGTGGCGCTGTTGCGCATGACGAATAGAAGATGCTTTGCGTAATATGTAGTATTCTTATCATAGATTATAGTATTGTATTATTTAACCAAATATATATTTATTTTCATTTACTGTTTTAATAAAACTTGTCATAATACAACTTTTAAGGTTAGGTAGTAATACTGATAGATTTAAGATGTAAACATAAAGTATTATTAACGTCACAACCGGAACACATTTTCTACATACGTTATTCAAGCTAATAGAAGACTAATTATACGTACATGTAATTAAATAATTTGCAAGCAATGCGTTGATTTTATTCACAAACACGTGTCCGGTTTCAGGCGTAAAAGCACATTGCGTATAAGCTTAGAGTGGGACAGCTACTGTCATCGCGTCCCAGTATGGAGTACTTATATTTGAAAACAGTCCTAATCTTGGACATCTAATAGTTGGATTAATAATTATTATTTACGTTAAGCTTGATTGCCAATTTATTTTAAAATATCAATATTATTATGCGTGATAATTATTTTTTGTCTGAGGGCTTACATTATATCTTTTTTTCTAACAAAAGTTCGAACTATAAATGCACATGATTCGCATGTAAATAGACTATTTTGTATACTGTTTTCAGATGAACTTTGAATTCATTTTTAAATTTCAATTGATGTCTTAATGAAATAATATTCACACCTACTTGTAGCTAAGGCCTCAGAATATATAATATAATTATTTAATCTCTTAATTACTGATTTTACTATGAAAATTCAATTGTCCAGATTTAGGTATCACTTTTGGACTGTCCAGACTTACGGCACTTCACCTTAGTATCAAACATCGAGTCTTATCTATAGCTTTGCGGTTCATAGTGATGACTGCCTATAAAAGCCACGCAAAATGAAGACATAAAATTTTGATTTTGTGGATTTTGTTGAGGTTGCTGAGGATTGAATAATTTATTTCTGGAAATAATCTCATCTAGATCGCAACTAAATTCAGTCCATGTTTGAATTTCATCAAATAATTCTCCCATTTTTGGAAGACACAGTACTCAAAGTTTTAATACTAAAAAAGCTTCATAATTGCAATTATATTAAATTGTAAAATCCTGCTACCACAAACTTTACCTCGCAGTTTCCTATTATAAAATCCAAAAGTGTCCGCAGCTAAACAAGCTTTTCCTAATTGCAATTATCTCGGAACAAAGTGGTGGAACCTGACGGTAGGGTGAATCCTGGTAAAATCCGTACCGCATTTATCAACATCGCGTTTCTCCGTCGACCAAGTCGCGCGGACAACGCTGCGGCATTGATATAATTCTTGATCGTCGAATCGGGTCCGATCGGTCGATCGATCGATCACGTTATCAAGGACTGTGTGTCGGCCAGACGAAGATATTCCGCGAACGATGATGCGCCAAAGAGGGGCGCCTGCACCCACACGAGACGATTCGCCTCTCCGTTGCGCAACGAATTAACCGGGGACCTATAATACAGGTGTTCCTTAGAGAAAAGACCATTTTGACAAAGTGCGCGCTCCTCGACTGGGTAAGTGCATCTTTTGTGAACTCTTTCCCCGTTCTTTCTGGTACGTGTGTTTACTGTTCGGCTCGCATTTTCTTGTGCACCGATCGCGTTCCCCGGCCGCGGAACGGTGAATCGATTATGTCAACCGGATCGAGCTGTGCTACTATCGACAATTACTATCGTGACGATCAGCCAAGCGTTGAATTTCTCCGCGGAGACGGCGGGCAATGGCACGTGGCCGATAGACGAGGAATGTATTTATCGATTCGTACAGTACTCGCGGCACAGACCTTGCCACTAGAGGAAAAATTGACAGCCCCGCCGAGAGGAAATCCACTACACGCGATAAGAGATCATCCGCGAACAGTTTTCGCATTTTCCACGCGAAAGACAGGATGTTGTCGCCCCCATTGCGATTTTCAGCGTCGTCGTTGCTCGAAAATCGATTTGCCACTTTTTCAATTTCAGTTTTATCGATTCTCTTCAACAATCGTTACATAGCTTGCCAGTGATGACAAGTGATGACGGTTCTTCCAGCAAAATAAAAATTGTCTGCATTAATCGCGGGACACGGGAACGAAAGTTTATTTCTCTGTCCTGTAGTTTTATCAAGTTCTTTTAATCCGTTTACTGTTTCAAATTACACCCACCCGTCTTTATTATGAAAGCATAAAATACGCAGTTCAGTGATTGTATCTTTTGACAGTGACGTTTACCCGTTGTTTATTAGCCGCTAATCCTCTCATTGTTTCGTCGTTCGTATACAATCGAAGCCGTATATAATTTTAAATGAAATTTAACGTAGATTAATTGGATACGCTTCTCATTGTTCGAACAGTTTAATCAATGAATGGTTGGCTGCTAGGATGCAGCGAACGACGTGACTGCTGGCGTTCATGTTTTCGCGTTATTTATTGACCATTAATTTTTGCATTGTTTCGTCGCTAGGATTAAACACGGCGATTAAACAAGAAGGCTTTACTTACTCTGCGTATCAGAGATTCTCCAAAAATTGCTACATAGTGACAGGGCCCGCTCTAGGGGCGAAATTTGGGTTCCATGGAAATCATCGACACAGATTTCTCCGACATTTCATTAATTTTTTATTTATTAATTAATTAATTCAAGAACACTCGGTTTCATATTTCGTTTTTCCACTGATTTTCATTCAATCCACATAAATTAATTAATAAATAAAAAATTAATGAAATGTCGGTGAAAACTGTGTCGGAGAAATCGATGATTTCCATGGGACCCCCAAAATTTAGGGACGCCATTTTGGCTGTAAGTGGGAGAAAAATATTGAGGTGTTAAATACCCAATTAATAGAAAATTTGCTTTTATTAAAATAAATGCTTTTATTAAAATTTAAATAGAATGATTTGATTGTTATTGAAAATAAAAAATATGTACCTTTATTTAAAAAATATAATATATTCTTAAGTCGTATTGTCTTATTATAGGAGTAAAATAAATGCTTTTATTAAAATTTAAATAGAATGATTTGATTTTTATTGAAAATAAAAAATATGTACCTTTATTTAAAAAATATACATATATTCTTAAGGGGCGTCAATTTATCAATTTTTGTCTGGGGCGACGTAACCGCTAGAACGGGCGCTGCTAGTGACTATGTAATAAACTGCGGATCTTTATACAGTTTGCTGCAAAAATGTGCAGGGTCTGATTACACCCCTGTGCATGGTTAACATTAAAATAGCAGTACACAGAGAACCCGTTGCCGTACCTTTCCTTTTACAGTGATTGGAACGTCTTTATCTCGAAAAATGTCGTAGAAGAGAAGAGAAAATTTATATTTTTTGTATGGCTACATTTATTTTAATGCGTAAATATTGATTACAAACGAATCAAATTTTTAATCTAAAATGAAACGCGTAACATTCACATCTGTTAGACTTTGTTAAGGTCTTTCATCACGAATTTGGCTCACAAAAATACGGCAAGGGGTTAATGGAGGAGAAATCATATACAACTTCAACTTTTAAAATTTTCCAAGAATTTTGAATTTCATAAATTTGGGGTTATGTTCGGGGCGCACGGTTCGATCAAATTATACACTAAATAGCAATTGTGTAGACACTTTTCAAACGTTCGAATCGGATTTGAATCATTACGTCCTGAGACACGTTTGTTATAGATTGTTTTCTATAAGAGAAAAAGATGAAAGATGGTGGTGTGTTTCGTTTGAAAAATGTCTACAAAATTGCTATTTAGTGTATAATTTGATCGAACCGTGCGCCGCGAACATAACCCCAAATTTATTAAAAATTTACGATCGATAATAATTTCTCATTAATTACCACGTTTTTATTAGCTCGCTTTCTTGTTTGTTTGTTTGTTTGTCTGTTTGTTCGGTGACAAATTTTGCAATTGATTTTTTTGAATTTCATCTACCCAATTCCGCTATAAATTAAAGATACGCAGTCTAGTGACTACATACTTTATTTTCCATTCGAGCTATTAGTTTGCATACTGAAACGTCAACAAATATCTGACATTTAAAAAGGAGATCGAATTACTGATTCCTACAGAATTCAGCTGAAAGCATCGAGCCCCAACGGCGCAGCGCCGCAAATGAAGAAATTAAAAAATGCATAATTACTCAGGAATGATTTCCATTGTGCGCCGTCGCCGTTCGAAAGACAAAAGACACGGCTCTGTCACACGGTCCTGAGTGCTCGATTATTCATCTCCGAACGACCCCGACGCAGTATTTAAATTTGAAAGAGCGCAGATGCGAGTAACAACGAAAAATATTCGATGAATAGCGCGATGGAATTTCAAGAATTCCAATGGTGATGATTGTTCCGCGATCGAGCAGCTGCTCGGCCGAGTCTCATTGATACAAAGTTTTCATGTCGGTTGGTCGCTTAGTTAGTATTAATTTTACACGTGATGCTCGCCGATCTATAAATATTCGAGGATAAACAGTGGGACAGAAAATTTCCAGCTTGTTTCAAAATAGCTCATCATTATTGGAGAATTTTCCTTCTATTAATCCACAACTAATTATCGCTTCGTCCAGGTAGTTTCCAGTAGCATAGTGCGATCTACACAGAAGTAGGATCTAGGATACGTTCTTGATCTGTGGCGTCACGGTCATTCCCATTCTCTGCTCGATCTCCTTAATCAAGATCATTGTTACCCAAGCAGCAAGTTACTTATTTCAGGTATTCAACATGATTAGGTTGACCTGAAAGAAATCACAACTTTTCAATCAGTCATAGATCGTTTGTACACCTGGCATCTTTAATTTATGTTCATCGTGCAACATACTATTTGAAAGCGTAAATGATGCTTTATCGTCGAGTGCGTGCTCGTTCAGTCTCGATTATGAGTTACGTTTTCATTTCTTGCGTTCAATTGATCCGAGCGCGAGTATGCTAATTTGTACGGTATTTTTATGTGAATGTAAAATAGCACTGGACAAGGTAAAAACTGCTCGTAATAATAATTGTGACGTTGATCTTGGAGCAACGGTGAATAAACGTACAGCGTAATATTGCTTGAAATTATTTTATAGGGAAGAAGTTCTCCAAATTTGTGTAGTGCGTTAAATTTACTATAAATTAATTGTAACAAGTCAGGTATTCTCTCCAAGAGTCACACAAAGAACTTCCCGATTCGTTACTCCTTCGCCAACATCGCTAACATCGTTTTTTTTTGTACTTTCATCGATATTCTCCCAAAATGTATTCTTGGGAGTAGAGATGATAAATTCACTGTTGCATTGGAATAACTTTCGATTATTCCAAGCGGTAACATTAGCATCAGTTAAAAAAAAAATTTTTTTAAATCTAAAAAAAAATTTTTTTTAATCTAAATAAAAAATTAAGAAAAACATTTTTTTTTATGTAATTGCGTTTGGTTCTTTGGTGGAAAATTTTCGTCCTCCCTTATAAATTGCATTGTAGAATCAACTCTTTTCGAAAAAAAGTAAAAATCTAAAAAACTACTTGACCAATATGGACCAAAATCTAATCAGCTCTAAGTTACGACGGGGCACATCGATTGCATCATTCATCATCCTGATCGCGTTGTTACTTTTTCTGAAAACGTTAACTAAAAATTTGATTACATAGAAACGGCCATACGCACACACACACACACACACACACACACACACACACGAACATTTTGCTGAAAATAGTCTAAAATGACTGCAATGACCATGAAACGTGAAGATCTGCTAAAAAATCGATTTTCGATTTTCGGGGTAATTACAATAACTTCCCTATAAAATCGGGAAGTTAATTACAATAACTTCCCTATAAAATTGGGAAGTTAAAAAGGCATTTTTTAAAACTTTTTTATTTGGGTCCTTAATGAAAATTTAAAATGTATGTTTTGTAGATCTATGTTAGTCATACGCATGCTGAAAATTTCATTGAAATCGATTAACATTCACACGAGCTACAAGCGGTTAAAAATGGTGAAAATCGTAGTTTCCCACGACTTTTGATCAGTTTCTGCTTAAAATCCACAGAATCGTACATCTTTCGACGCCTGTTGTTTTTTCCTGCGTCAATTAATTTCGATGAAATTTCCAACATGTGTATAAAGAACATGGATCTAGAAAACGTATGTTTTAAATTTTCATTAAGGGCCCAAATAAAAAAGTTTTAAAAAATGCCTTTTTTATTTTTGCCTGCAACCTTGTAAATTGTAATTTTTGGAAAATCTTTTTTGCATATCAGTTTGTAAACTAATATTTCTAATTGATTAGAAAAAATCAGGTCGTTTGGTACAATTATAAAAAAGTTTTTAAAAGGTGTACGAATACTTTGTACACCCACTGTATACAATATATATTACTTGGACTTTGCGCAACTCTTCTTTTCTGTATCGTATATCAAGCGTCAACTCGAAGTTCCCAGCGATAGCTGCGCGATGAAACGCCGAGATTCTACATTTCCGTTGATAACAGTTAACATCGTAGTAATATTAAGAAGCTACTGCTATTCTTATCGAATCTAGATTCGGCTTGGAAAAGAATTCGAGCTTGCCGAGACCCGTTGAAATATTTTAATCGAGAGTTCCGCTGCACCGTTGACATTCGACGCATTGAAACAGTGGAATTTTTTCACGCTCGACGTCGGTATCTCCAAAAAAAGGACAGCGGACTGTTGTTTTGTTTGAATCCACGCCCCAGACGAGCAAGTTCGCGATAATACTTCTCTGTTATTGTTATTTTTGTTGTTGTTATCGAGGGGACCAGTTTGCCGGTCGGTCAATGACCAGCACCTCCGGAATTGCGAATGAAATCGAGGACGTCGGACGTCGTCCGTCAAAGACTCGCGGATCGATCCTTGTCTACGCGAATTCTATTTCTAGTAGGAAACCTTATCGGGCACCGACAGGCCGAATTTCATCATCGTTGACCAAATATTCCGGTCTCGAATCCTCTTTCTAAGCGCCTTTCGGAGAGTTACTGTCTTCCTCTTATCTGCCGATAAAATTCCATTTCGTCGTTCGATAGCAAACAATTCAACCTTCCAAGATCTACGATCGATCCAGGATCTGGCGTAGGTGTAGCGTATGGAATTTACAGACGATCCCTTTCCGATTATCAGGATTATCTGATTCAGAATGGCGATACTCGATTGTCAGCTGGCTACTGACATCTGATCGATTCGCAAGTCGTTTCGGAAAATTCCTTCACGCGACTCTAATTCACGTTCTTTTAATCTTAACATTTGGCTGCGATTTGTATCTTGAGTCTCCTTTAAATCGATCAAATTCCGGACGAGTGGATATCTGTGTTGTGCTTAACTTGCAGATCTTAGTACTTGAGTTTGAATTTAAATTGAATCCTTCGGTGCTTCAAATTGAGTAGGAATTTGAATTTTAATCTTCTTGAGTTTGAATTTAAATTTGAAATTTGCAGGATTTGAATGTGAATTTGAATTAGGATGCTCTGGAGTTCGAATTTGAATTTAAATCTTTTAAAATTTGAATCTTGTAGAAACTCGAACCTTGCAGTATTTAAATTTGATTCCTCTTGAGTTTGAACTCGAATTGGAATATTCTAAGGTTTGAATTTGAATCTAAATCCTCAGGGATTAGATTTTGAATTTAAATTGCATTTAGGCCACTACTGTTTCAATCTATGTACATTGTACTCGGGCGATTGTGCTTGGAATTTAGATTCGGCGGGGGATTTCGCGCGAACCCAAACGTGACATTTGGGAATGCGTCAGACCATCCGAACTTGACGTAATTCATAATCGATTTCGTAATGCCCCGCGGCTACGGAACGTCTCCGAATTAGTCTATAATTAATAATTTACAGTGTCACGACCGCAGATATCTGTGTTAGAGAATTTCCTTTCTTCGTTAGAGAAATATACATTGCACAGAAACGGTCATGACGTGATCCCGTGACCACCAATCACATAATTGCAACAAATGCTGATAGATAAACGGATAACGCTCGCGCATTTACTTGAATTTAAAATTCCGGAGAAAAGTATATTACCTTATGCAATGCTACGTTTCAAGGTTAGTGTTATACTATCCTACATTCGTTATCTTCAAGATTTACTTTTGTTCTTCTCTTTAATTCATTTTATCTACAAGTGCTACTGCAATCACATTCGAGTCAACGTATAGTAACCGTGAGTTATCGAATCCACCTTACAATTCAATGGAAGAACAATAATCCGAGTAACTTATCAATTCTCCCAGGTATCGACTCAAATCAAGGACGGAATCTATTGTAAAATATTTACAATTTACAAACAAATTGATTCAAGCTATCAAAGTTTTACTTGATCGTCTTGGTTCTCGTTTCAAACTTCGATCTTCAATTTCTGATCACTAATCTTTACTCTATTCTCATTTGCAAACGCAGAAATTAAACTTTAAGTTTTGAACGATACTTTCAAAATAGAGTTTCTCAAATTTAGCGTAGGCGTGAAAATAATTCTTTTTAGAAGCTTATTTCACGGGGATTTCCTGTCGCCAATAGTGAAAAGAATCCACTATCCGATCTGCTAGTCAAACAATCAACATTTCGAGCAGAGAGCAACTATAAAAAGTGTTTAGAGTGATTCACAGGCCCCTTTTTTCCGCGTCACGTCCAATCCCAAACTACTTTCGGCCGAATCGAAAGGAGGTCTTACGACAGGATTTCTGGCAATTCCACTTTCGGTAGGTGAGCGACGGTGTCGGTAGATCATCGATCATGTATGTATGTAGGTGCCCGGGGACTCCCGTAGTCCTCCAGAGCCACGCGCCACTAGATTCGTGGAAAAAGGTTTCCGTTTTGGAAGTTAGCTCATCGCGCACGCAAGAGCTCTCCGACGCAGCCTTCGGTAATTCCTGGATTCCAGGAGTCAATTAACTCGTCGTCAATTAGCTCTTTCCGTTACGATCGTTTCACGTTTAAATCTAGACTGAGATTTCGATCTTTCATCGTACATCACTCTATGCTGCATTCTTCCGATGCAAATGAACTGTTTCGAGGTTCTCTTCCACCTCTATTGCCATTTGCAGGAATTTTACTTTTTATTTTTCAACGCGAACTCAACCAGAACATGGTGATTATTAACAGTTGATAATAAGAGTCTAGATTTGTTAAATTAAAGTGCAAATTGCCGAAGTCTGGAAAAAGAGAGCACTCGTAGAAATTGAGGAATCTTCTTCGAAAATCAAACTTTTAAGCTGAGAATTTTTTCTGAGATGTTCTCCAAACCACCATTTAAATACAGTAAAAAATGTATGTATCTATATTTAACAATTTAGGTACAAAAAATTCTCAAAGTGGTTTTTTAAAGAATGACAGTCGAAATGAGAGTTCAGATATCCCCGGAAGGAACACTACTAAAAATATTAATATCTCCCCAAAAAATTAATCTTTCCAGCTGAAAATTTGTTCATATATTCTCCAAGAATGGTCCTAAACATAGTAAAAGTTTCGCTAACCTATGTTTAACCGTTTCGACATTGATAATTCTCAAAGTAGTAAATTTTTCACAAGCGACTAACCGGAGTATACGGTCGGTGTACAAAGTATTCGTACACCTTTTAAAAACGAATAAATTTTTCAAAATTGGACTCAGCAGCTTGAGTTTTTTTGAGACGTTAGAAGGCTTAGTTTACCAGCTGATGTGTAAATTCATCGAAATCGATTCTTCACGAGCTACAAGCGGTTAAAAATAGTAAAAATCGCAGTTTTACACGACTTTTTATTAGTTTCTGCTTAAAATCCACAGAATCATACATCTTTCGATACGTGTCGTTTTTTTCTGCGTGAACCCATTTCGATGAAATTTTCAGTATGTGTATAACTAACATAGATCTACAAAACATATATTTTAAAGTTACATTACGGGCCCAAATAAAACAATTTTTTAACTAGAGGGCTATTGTTGCTCGCTCGCTTCGCTCGCTCGCGAGTAGGGTTGTTTTTGCTCGCTCGCTTCGCGAGCTCGCGGGTAGGACTGCTCTTGCGAGAGGGTTAGTGATACGCATGGCTAGTAGGGCCTACTGCTATTAATGTTTTTTATTTGGTGTGTGACTCTCCAAGAGTCACACAAAGAACTTCCCGATTCGTTACTCCTTCGCCAACATTGCTAACATCGTTTTTTTTTTGTACTTTCATCGATATTCTCCCAAAATGTATTCTTGGGAATAGAGATGATAAATTCACTCTTGCATTGGAATAACTTTCGATTATTCCAAGCGGTAACATTAGCATCAGTTAAAAAAAAAAAATTTTTTTAATCTAAAAATAAAATTAAGAAAAAAATTTTGTACGTAATTGCGTTTGGTTCTTTGGTGGAAAGTTTTCGTCCTCCCTTATAAATTGCATTGTAGAATCAACTCTTTTCGAAAAAAAGTAAAAATCTAAAAAACTACTTGACCAATATGGACCAAAATCTAATCAGCTCTAAGTTACGACGGGGCACATCGATTGCATCATTCATCATCCTGATCGTGTTGTTACTTTTTCTGAAAACGTTAACGAAAAATTTGATTACATAGAGGCGGCCATACGCACACACACACACACACACACACACACATACGAACATTTTGACAAAAACAGTCTAAAATGACTCCAATGACCATGAAACGTGAAGATCTCTGCTAAAAAATCGATTTTCGATTTTCGGGGTAATTACAATAATTTCCCTATAAAATCGGGAAGTTAAAATGCCTTTTTTATTTTTGCATGTAACCTTATTGCAAATTATAATTTTTGGAAAATCTTTTTTGCATATCATTTCGTAAACCAATGCTTCTAATTGATTATTAAAAAATCAGGTCGTTTGGAACAATTATAAAAAAGTTATTCTATTTTAAAGGGCGCACGAATAGTTCTTACATCCACTGTATTTTCATAGCTACATGCTCCCAAATAATGCAAATTACGCCTCGTAAACAATAAAATATTACTTTTGAGGGCGATAGCGCCCTAGATCGATCTTTCATCTAGCGTTTTTGACTACTGAAAACCCCCATTTTTGTATTATCGAGAAATGAGAACGCAAATCCCACACCTTTGCAATCCTGGAAACGATGTAACAAGAATTGTGGCACAAAAACTTTAATAACACATAAACTAATCTTTTCCGGACCTACAGTAGGTGTACAAAGTATTCGTACACCTTTTAAAAAGTAATAACTTTTTTATAATTGTACCAAACGACCTGATTTGTTCTAATCAATTAGAAGCATTAGTTTACAAACTGATATGGAAAAAAGATTTTCCAAAAATTACAATTTACAAGGTTGCAGGCAAAAATAAAACAGGCATTTTTTAAAACTTTTTTATTTGCACCCTTAATGAAAATTTAAAACATGTTTTCTAGATCCATGTCCTTTATACACATGTTTAATTTATACTCACCTGTATAATTATGATATTTCTATACGATATTGTACTATACGATTTGAACTTTTTTGGGAAGCTAGAGCAATTAGTTTACTAAAAAATATGAAAAGAAATTTTTTCAAAAATTGCAATTGATCGGAATTGTTGAAAAAATACTAAAAGTTGAATTTTTAACTTTTTTATGTGGGCCTATATTGAAAATTTAAAAAATAAGTTTTGTAGATCTGTGTCAATTAAACATATTCTGAAAATTTCGTCAAAGTCGGTCGACGTTGCAATGAGCTACAAATGTTTAAAGATGGTAAAAATTGCAGATTTTCAAGATTTTCGGCAATAAATCGTGAAAATCTGCAATTTTTACCATCTTTAAACATTTGTAGCTCATTGCAACGTCGACCGACTTTGACGAAATTTTCAGAATATGTTCAATTGACACAGATCTACAAAACTTATTTTTTAAATTTTCAATATAGGCCCACATAAAAAAGTTAAAAATTCAACTTTTAGTATTTTTTCAACAATTCCGATCAATTGCAATTTTTGAAAAAATTTCTTTTCATATTCTTTAGTAAACTAATTGCTCTAGCTTCCCAAAAAAGTTCAAATCGTATACTACAATATTGTATAGAAATATCATAATTATACAGGTGAGTCTAATAAAGTGAGCAGGGACTGTAGATCTACAAAACATACATTTTAAATTTTCATTAAGGACCCAAATAAAAAAGTTTTATAAAATGCCTTTTTTATTTTTGCATTTAACCTTGTAAATAATAATTTTTGGAAAATCTTTTTTGTATATCATTTCGTAAACCAATGCTTCTAATTGATTATAAAAAATCAGGTTGTTTGGTACAATTGTAAAAATGTTATTAGTTTTGAAACAGTGTACGAATACTTTGTACACCCACTGTATGTTGACATAACTTTCTTTTTCTTCTCTAAGCATTAGGAATCTATTCCTAAAGTTTTGCCCAACATTTACGAAACACGCTGTATATCCTTTAACAAAACTGACCGAGCACTAATTTGTTTACCAGCACGTGCTCCTCAGTTTAACCCGTTTGATTACACCGTCGACCAAACTAAAATTTGAATTTCAACTCGAAGTTAGCCCTTCGAGTGTCAACTCGAAACTCATGCTTTCCTCGAGCGTGGGTGTGGAATCAGCGACTTCACCCTCGCGAAACTTTCGACCGTGCCCGGCGCTGGTTTTGCAAAACCCTTTCGGTAGCCGGCATTCTAATCACCGTCATGTATGTGGCCCACCTCCTGTATTGATTTTTCTCGTCGGCATGGGGGCGAGACAGGAAAAGGGCGGATAAGGGAGGCTAGACGGGAGGATACGCAACCGATCGCTCGATTTAATCTACAACAGCCGCCGTAGAGAGAAACGCACTTTCAATCACAATAAAAGCCACGGACAGGGGAAAAAAAGCGCGCGCGCGAGCGAACTCGATACAGATATGATAGAGCAAGAAAAGAAAGTAGATTGCGCGCGACGGAAATACCCGGTCACGTTATTGGTTGGCGCGGCGTGGATTTTAGACATGGGACGACGCCGAGAAAGAAAATTAGAGAGAGGGAAGAAAGAAAATTACATCGCCGCCGGTTTCCTTCGTTCTACCCTTGTCGACTTCTTGTGTCCGTTAACTGTACCGTAATTGATCGATTTATCGGATAGAACACTCCTTTTCTTGTGATGAACCAAGTTGCTTTCAGGAAAGTGGCAGTAAAGAGAGGCATCGAATTTTTTAGTGATCTGTGACGTCTAGTTTGTGGATTTTTATGTAAAATACAAATCTGCTTCAATCCGAAGCTACAGGAGCTGCATAAACGTTTATTTGTTTTCTTAATCGTATTGTAATAAGCTGAAAATAATAGAACAGTATATTTGGATTGTTGAAATGTTTTTACCGTTTTGCGTTTGATCGATCCATTTTTCTCATGAATACATTAAATCCGCAGACTAATGACGTCCATAGTCCTGTCTATTAATTTTTGAGATTGATTATAGACTATCAATTATGGATTATACGATGTTTCATTAATTTCGATTAACGATCATATAATAATATATATATTTGAAAAGAAACTTTAATATAAATTTAATATTGAGGGAATTTTAAATTGTTTTCCTCGATTAACCCGGATAAAATAAGGCCTGATGGATAATCGAGACCCGAGGGACATAATTGAAATGTACATTATATTCGAAAATAAATTTTTTATTTTTGAAAATTTATTTCCCTCCATAGTATAATTATATTCAAAGGCATTTGTTTATAATCGGGATCCGGTTAATCGAGGCCCGACTGTAGTTGAAAATCGATAAAATTTTCTGGTAACCGCGAGTTCGTAAAACGCCGATGATCCTCTGTCTGTTAATTGTCCAGATTAATAGGTTTGCTGCCCGGATTAATCAATTTATAGATCAAACACCTGATCGCCATGGTTGAACGGAGTTCTGTTAACTAAATAAACGGAAATGATTGAACCTCGAAGTGCTGTATACTAAAATTTCCTAGTGCTTCGGTGACTTTATTCTGAATGATCCATCAACTGTCCATTAATTGATTAACTCATCGACCGACCACTCCTTTTCTATGAACGTAGGTCTATTAGTTTAACAAACGGGAAATGTTTAGAATCAATAAGAAAAGTAGACTGCAATGGTGTAGTGTCAGACTGTCTGTAACGTTGATGATCCTGTGTCCATTTGATCAATTTATCGCCTGATCACTCCTTTCTACGAACGTGGCTCTATTATTTCAACTAATGAAAATGCCTGAGGAACAACTCGATTAGAAAAATGAAATTTTACTGCTCGAGTAATCGCGATCCACAGAATGGAACGTCGACAATTTTCCGTGGATAAAAGTTTGGGAAACCTACGGAATTTGAGCCAACGCCAGGAAACATTTCCACTAATTAAGTGTCGTTTATAAATTGTCTTGTAACCGGACGTTATCGACGGAACAAGATAAAAATCAACGAAAGCATCTTGTATATCTGTGTTCCATTACTCGACAAGCGGCGACCAGTACTTTAAATTATCTCTGGAGATCGCGAGATAAATCTGCCTCTCTAACTTATCAACGTCACAATTAATGACACCTTGCGCGGGGAAACGCGACTACGCCGAGGCAAGGCGAGCCTCGCAAAGATCGGGAATTCCCCAGAAATTAGTTCGTGAGCATAGACTAAAAACAAAATATTTCTGCAGGATTTTCATATTCGATTTAGCAATCTCGAATCATTTCCTCCGACGTCACAGGATTCCAATTAAACTCGAGAAATCACAGATAATTATCCTCGTCCCAATCCTTCCTGACAATTACCATTTTTCGATATTTGCATTGGCGTTTTACATCCTGGCAAACGGATCCATGTGAAATGGTTTCCAATTTGTTCGAGGATTTTTCCAACAATTTTTCCCTGATTGCGGATTTATGGGATTATAAAATAGAATAAGGTGAAGTGCCCTATGCCTGGACAGCATGTTTTTCTATTTTAAATTTTATCAAAATTAAAATGTTTTCGGCGCATTGGTTCGATCAAATGTTACTATTTACACAATATGCAAAATAGGCACAATAATTTGTCTCAACGTTTCGATCTCAATTTAGATCATTATCAAGAGAATACCAAAAATGATTAATGTTTTGTTAATTTCCATTACAGACACAATACATTTTTTGGTATTCTCTTGATAATGATCTAAATTGAGATCGAAACGTTGAGACAAATTATTGTGCCTATTTTGCAAATTGTGTAAATAGTAACATTTGATCGAACCAATGCGCCGAAAACATTTTAATTTTGCTTAAAGCTTCATACGATCGCTATACTTTAACGGTTAAATTTTATCACTTTAAATAAACATAACAATTTCTTAAGAGTTTTAACATACAGTTCAGAGTTTGTAAAGTAATTTAAAATAACAAAATCATTGTTTAGGTTAATATCTTAATCGTATTAACAAGAATAATTCAAACCTATAGTTGGACATATTAAATCCAATCTAAGCTAGTACCTGGACAGAAGTAAAGCCTATATCGGGACAAATTCAATTTACGAGTTGATCGAGCGAACATTATCCTAAAACGTTGGTTGGTGGCGCTGTTGCGCATGACGAATAGAAGATGCTTTGCGTAATATGTAGTATTCTTATCATAGATTATAGTATTGTATTATTTAACCAAATATATATTTATTTTCATTTACTGTTTTAATAAAACTTGTCATAATACAACTTTTAAGGTTAGGTAGTAATACTGATAGATTTAAGATGTAAACATAAAGTATTATTAACATCACAACCGGAATACATTTTCTACATACGTTATTCAAGCTAATAGAAGACTAATTATACGTACATGTAGTTAAATAATTTGCAAACAATGCGTTGATTTTATTCACAAACACGTGTCCGGTTTCAGGCGTAAGCACATTGCGTATAAGTTTAGAGTGGGACAGCTACTGTCATCGCGTCCCAGTATGGAGTACTTATATTTGAAAACCGTCCTAATCTTGGACATCTAATATTTGGATTAATAATTATTATTTACGTTAAGTTTGATTGCCAATTTATTTTAAAATATCAATATTATTATGCGTGATAATTATTTTTTGTCTGAGGGCTTAAATTATATCTTTTTTTCTAACAAAAGTTCGAACTATAAATGCACATGATTCGCATGTAAATAGACTATTTTGTATACTGTTTTCAGATGAATTTTGAATTCATTTTTAAATTTCAATTGATGTCTTAATGAAATAATATTCACACCTACTTGTAGCTAAGGCCTCGGAATATATAATATAATTATTTAATCTCTTAATTACTGATTTTACTATGAAAATTCAATTGTCCAGATTTAGGTATCACTTTTGAACTGTCCAGACTTAGGGCACTTCACCTTAGCTTCTTTCTGTTCTTCTACCGTCACAGTGGACCTATATGTAGAGGGTAGATTCTTTTCAGTAAATTATAATAAAGCAGCTCAGAGAGATCGTAAAAAAGAGCGAGATCAGCAAAAAGGAGAAGCAGGTCCGATCGACACGAATCGCGATCGATCGAGGCACAACAATAGAACGATTCGTTCTATCGCTATCAACTTGTGGACAATGCAGAACTTCTCGCTAGGTCACTGCAGACTACCCGACCTTGGCCCTACGACTGCCAACGAGTCTGAAATGTATAGCTGTTGTTTTCGTTCCTTATATGATTGATACTTTTCAACCGCGATCACCGGCGGTGCACAATCGGCCCATTCGTTCGAATAGAACACTGTTTTCAACGATAACATTGGCCGTTGTTGCCGCGGCTAATTCGTTTTTTCCGTGAGCACGGTGCACGATAAAAGCGCGAATGACGTCGAGATAAAGTGAGAGCGTGTTTACAAACAAACTCGAATTATGATGGCAAAGTTTGAAGTTTGAAGTTGAGCAATTTGTGATACAGTAATTGGAATAACGATCATTCGCAATTAGAAACATCGTATTGATAGAACGCAGAAAGGGGAATTAGAAATATGGTAAAATGGTATTACGTGGTAAAATCTTGTAAACAGTGGAGTATATAAAACTTGACATGTAAACTCTTCATTTCGCAGAACCGCTGGCTACGTCTCCCTATGAAATACAATCAATCTAATATCTTACGTTAGATATTAGAATCTAATCTTTCTAATGTCGTATATGTATTATGGCAGAGCGTGTTTAGAAACAAAGTCGAATTGAGATGGCAAAGTTTGAAGTTCGGCAATTTGTGATACAGTAATTGGAATAACAATCATTCGCAATTTTAAACATTGTAATGATAGAACGTAGAAAGTGGAAATAGACAAATGATAAAATTGTATTTCTTGGTAAGATCTTATACACAGTGGAGTATACTGGGTGTTTCGTTTATCTGATAACGGAAATATCTTGTGACTCATTGAAGTTACGAAAAAAATTTGTTTACAAAAATTGTTCAGTATGAAGGGTACAATCATATAGTCTTATTTTTTTAGGACTAGAATGATGGGGAGGTGGGATTTCTAAGTCAAATTAAGTTTTTTAAATGGAATGTCCTATTTTTTATACCACAGATCGGTAGAGTATCAAATTCTGCGTATACAGGGTGTCTCAACCAAAGTAGGCCACCTGAATATCTCCTTTATTTTTAATAACAATAAAAATATTCATAGCATAATTTAAATGGTATCGGAGGAGGAATATCATAGAAGAACAATTTTTTTGTCCGGTTTAGTTTTTTTCAGGATTATCGTTATTTTTTTGTCGGAAAAACTTCTTTTGTTTTTATTCCATCTTATAGCGGCTGAACAAATATATTTGAATATGCTTAAATCGTTAACAAGATCGAATAAAAATAAAAGAAGTTTTCCAGATAAAAAATAACGATGACATTAAAAAACCTATGAAAAAATGACCAGATAAAAAAATTGTTCTTCTACGATATTCCTCCTTCGATACCATTTAAATTATGCCATAAATATTTTTTTGTTTCATTAAAAATATAGGAGATATTTAGGTGGCCTGCTTTGGCTGGGACACCCTGAATGATAGTGTTGATCTTCATATGTCCTAAGCCTAATAGTTAACGAGATATTATCCAAAGAAGAAAGAGAATTGTTTCGATAATATCTCGTTAACTATTAGGTTTAGGACACATGAAGGTCAACACTATTATATTCGGAATTTGATACTCCATCGATCTATGGTATAAAAAATAGGGAATTCCATTTAAAAAACTTAATTTGACTTTGAAATCCCGACTCCCCACCATTCTAGCCTTAAAAAAATTAGATTATATGATTGTACCCTTCATATCGAAAAATTTTTGTGAACAAATTTTTTTCGTAACTTCAGAGCGTCACAAACAAACAAAAGAGTCAGAATTGTTGCACGAGAAAATACAATTTTTAACGTCTGTTTTTACAGTTGACATATAAACTGTTTATTTCGCAGAGCTGCTATCATTTCGCTGTCTACCTATGAAGTTCAATCAATCTAATATCTTATCTGATATCTTTATGTGTGTGTTTACGAGATAGTGTGGTAGCTATGCACCCTAAATACCATCAATCTAGGGTGACCCTGCGTTGGGGTGAATAGTTACACCGTTTCATAGCGCAGGTCAGGTTTCTTCTGCCCCAAAACAGACTATAATGTCAGGGTCCGAGCATGACTCCGCATTGTTCGAGCTGCTTAATCGAATCGATTAACTCCAGATAATAAGAAACAGACAAAATCGATTAGACATTATGATTTTTGAGAATTCTTTCAGAGTGTTCATTCTGTACTATCGATTCTAACTATTAAGAAAAATTGTTTTAAATGGAAAATAATTGAGAATTAGTTATAAGTAGACTGCGGATCTTTATGCATTTATAGTAAGATTGAGTAGATGAAACTCAAATTTGTTGAAAAATTTTAAAAATTGAAGATGTCAATTGATTTCTGCTGTATTAAAATCATTAAGGGAAGAAATAGCATTCGATTTGGTTTGTATTTCTTGCAATCGATGCAGATAATTTTTATTTTGCATAGAGATCCGCAGTCGAGTTACAAGTAATTTGAGACAATTTGTCAGATGTTTAATCGCTTCTACACATTGTCTTCGATACGAAATATCTCAGAAAATCAAAGTAATTTCAATAATGTCAGTGTCCAAGCAGGACATCGCATTGTTCGAGCTGCTTAATCGAATCGATTAACTCCAGATAATAAGAAACAGACAAAATCGATTAGACATTATGATTTTTGAGAATTCTTTCAGAGTGTTCATTCTGTACTATAGATTCTAAGTATTAAGAAAAAGTGTTTTAAATGGAAAATAATTGAGAATTAGTTATAACTAGACTGCGGATCTTTATGCATTTATAGCAAGATTGAGTAGATGAAATTCAAATTTGTCGAAAAATTTTAAAAACTGAAGATGTCAATTGATTTCTCCTCTATCAAAAGCATTAAAAGAAGAAATAACATTCGATTTGGTTTGTATTTCTCGAAATCGTTGCAGACAATTTTTATTTTATGAAATATCTGAGAAAATCGAAGTAATTTCAAATTAATTAAAGAGTCCATTACGGTCAGATTATTCGTATAACCTTGCTAAATCCAACAAATTCTATTGAAACTAACCTTATGTAACTGCGTTAGAAGAAAAATTGATCTTGAAAGATGTTCAAGAAATCGTGTCACCCAGATTTGACCGACATGCCACTCAACGTGTTAAAGATCTACTAATAAAGTACTAAAACGCTAAATTGTACCAGCAGGTCATCATTGCCAGTGGAGGCGTCGTTAGAACGTTTTCACGTTGCCCGGTTGACAAATGAGTGTTGGTCGATTTACCGTTTGATCGAATGGAAAATTATCCCGTGTTAATTACGCGTGTAATCTAGTAGACAATATCTCGTATCACGCATGCACTATCATTACGCTGATCATTAACACCGGTAATCGACCAACAATTTGTCAAATGTACAATATCGCGCGATATGAAAATTAGATAATGTGAAAATGCTCTTGGAATACAATTTCATTCTATGGCGTCTTTCAAATTTTATAACAATAATCAGTAGGTGTAATTCAAAACAATAAAATGATTAAAGGAGTTTTATGTCGATATACTATTTCGACCATATCAAAATTATTAATGAGCAAAATACATTTTTATTTAGCGTCTATTGATTGCAATCGATGTATACACATTTCATTTTGCATGAATATCCACAGTCTATTAATAATACAATAATAATACTAACATTATTCACGAAGAAGAGAAATTCTTAAATTACTTTTGTTTCTTGTAACAGAAAATTTGTATTTTGCATTAAGATTCGCAGTCTGATCATCAATTTCTCTGTATCTAACGTCAGTAGGGTTACGAATCAATGACAGCGATAAAACACCAAACACAAAAAGTAACATTTTATTCCTCGTACTCGATGTAGATATTTCCATTCTGATACAATAGAATGAATCAGAGCGCTTTGCTCTAATCGTCGCACTGATTGTTTATCGCAACTTCAGTGTACAAACGTACCCTTAAGCTTCCTATGCACGTTGAAACATGTTGCCATGCACGCATCGTTTCCCAAAGTTGCTCGATACGTGTTGCATCGCCGAATCTGCCTCACAAGCGAATTAATGCGGTGCATCGACGTCAGAAGCAAGTTGCACCGTGTTGCAAGAATCAGAATCATCTCTAACCATCATTTCGTCAATTTCTTCTTAATCTTTAAATCCTCATACTTCAATATTCAACGACAGATTTCACGCATTCATGACAAGAATGAGTAGGTGTCACTTAAAACAGTAAATACATTAGAATAATTAAAAAATGCTATTATTTCCAGCCTACTAAACAAAAAAGAAAATAACTTTCTATTTCGCTCCAGTTTGTTGCAATTCAGTTAGAAAATATCTATTTCCCATAATGATCCTCTTAATTTAGGGTTTCTGAAAATCTTCAAAAAAAGGTAGAATATAGAATTCGATAGAATTTAGTACAATTTTGATTAATCTCAGATCTGCAAAGGCTACTACCGCCGGAAATAAAATTCCATTTTATTTTATTTTCAGCGTACTAAACAAAAAAGAAAATAACTTCCCATTTCGCTCTAGTTTGTTGCAATTCAGTTAGAAAATATCTATTTTCCATAAAGATCCTCTTTAATTAGTGTTTCTGAAAATATTCAAAAAAAGGGTAGAATATAGAATTCTACAGAATTTAGTACAATTTTTATTAATCTCAGATCTGCAAAGACTACTACCGCCGGAAATAAAATTCTATTTTATTTTATTTTCAGCGTACTGAACAAAAAAGAAAATAACTTCCCATTTCGCTCCAGTTTGTCGCAATTAAGTTAGAAAATATCTATTTTCCATAAAGATCCTCTTTATTTAGTGTTTCTGAAAATCTTCAAGGAAAGGTAGAATATAGAATTCGACAGAATCTAGTACAATTTTGATTAATCTCAGATCTGCAAAGGCTACTACCGCCGGAAATAAAATTCTATTTTATCTTATTTTCAGCCTACTGAACAAAAAAGAAAATAACTTCCTATTTCGCTCCAGTTTGTTGCAATTCAGTTATAAAATATCTATTTTCCGTAAAGATCCTCTTTATTTAGGGTTTCTGAAAATCTTCAAGGAAAGGTAGAATATAGAATTCGACAGAATCTAGTACAATTTTGATTAATCTAAGATCTGCAAAGGCTACTACCGCCGGAAATAAAATTCTATTTTATTTTATTTTCAGCGTACTGAACAAGAAAGAAAATAACTTCCTATTTCGCTCCAGTTTGTTGCAATTCAGTTATAAAATATCTATTTTCCGTAAAGATCCTCTTTATTTAGGGTTTCTGAAAATCTTCAAGGAAAGGTAGAATATAGAATTCGACAGAATCTAGTACAATTTTGATTAATCTCATATCTGCAAAGACTACTACCGCCGGAAATAAAATTCCATTTTATTTTATTTTCAGCCTACTAAACAAAAAAGAAAATAACTTTCTATTTCGCTCTAGTTTGTTGCAATTCAGTTAGGAAATATCTATTTCCCATAAAGATCCTCTTTATTTAGTGTTTCTGAAAATCTTCAAAAAAAGGGTAGAATATAGAATTCTACAGAATTTAGTACAATTTTGATTAATCTCAGATCTGCAAAGACTACTACCGCCGGAAATAAAATTCTATTTTATCTTATTTTCAGCCTACTGAACAAAAAAGAAAATAACTTCCCATTTCGCTCCAGTTTGTCGCAATTCAATTAGAAAATATCTATTTTCCATAAAGATCCTCTTTATTTAGTGTTTCTGAAAATCTTCAAGAAAAGGTAGAATATAGAATTCGACAGAATTTAGTACAATTTTGATTAATCTCAGATCTGCAAAGACTACTACCGCCGGAAATAAAATTCTATTTTATTTTATTTTCAGCCTACTAAACAAGAAAGAAAATAACTTCCCATTTCGCTCCAGTTTGTCGTAATTCAGTTAGAAAATATCTATTTCCCATAAAGATCCTCTTTAATTAGGGTTTCTGAAAATCTTCAAAAAAAGGGTAAAATATAGAATTCGACAGAATTTAGTACAATTTTTATTAATCTCAGATCTGCAAAGGTTACTACCGCCGGAAATAAGATCCCATTTTATTCCACTTCCTTAAAATTCGTCTACAACAATTGCAAATTGCATGAATATCCGCAGTCTAATAGCTACAACAACCTGCTTGCCACTGACTTAGCTGGTTCGTGTCGCAGCTGACTTATTCCGAAATCGCGCGAACTTTAGCAATCGTCCAACAGTACTGTAAGATAATCGCATATTTCAAAGAACATGTCTCAAGGTAAGAGGAATCGGTAGCTGCAGACCGAATGACGATGCAGGTTTCATTGAACCTAAACGATGCACTGATGGCACTACGTTTACGGGGTTTTGGGAATGACTCTTGGGTTGAACACCCTTAGATCCCGACTGACCTTGACCCCTGGTTTGGTTGCAGGGTCGAGGATACGTATCGTTGGATTTCGGTGTTGGACAGTGGAGGAGCGCCTGGCGTTCGCTTTGCGGAGCGGTTGTATCGGTTGGTCGAGGAAGTAACGAGGAAGGGAGAAAACGAGAGAGGGAGAGACAGAGAGAGAGAAGCAAGGAGAGCGAGCGAGAGACAGGTCAGCCGTTGGTTTATCGAGCGAGCAACAGAGAAAGAGAGGGAGAAATGGCCCCCACCTACGGCAGCAACGAGGAAATAGAGGGGCGCTATAAAGAGCGTAAAGCGTATAAAGAGCGCGCGTATGCCTACAGCCCTGTACCAGCGAGTGGCTCTTCGACAGTGTGCGAATCAACTACCCTTCGGAACGGAAAGAGGAACGGACAACTGCCAACCACTTTCGATTGCGAGAACAAGTACTTCTACGGTGTCAACGACAAGTGTCGCGTGAGCTACGACAACATGACGGAGAAAGGATCGACTACGCTCCAATACGTAGCCGCCGCTGCAGGTAGGTCTCTACTCTCTCTCCATCGTGACACCAACCCCCCGGGGAACCTGCCAACCACCCTCTAGCTCTCTCAGCCGGGTTGCTTTACACACGCGCGAGTACACCGCTGAGTTTCGTGTACCGTCGCGCTGCCAACCGGTGTGGCGCGAACTTTAACGGGACCGACTCGTTCCCCAGCTGTTTAGAGACCTCCGACAATCTCGCGATCTTTATTCCCTCTTAGGTAACTTTTTCGTTTGCTGTCTCGCCATTCACGAAACGGGTGCGTGGTTAGATCTCTGACAATCTCGCGATCTTTATTCCCCCCTCGTTTATTTCTCCGTTTGACGTCTCGTCACAAAAATGTGCTTGTGCTTGTTTGTTGACATTTTCCGGCGGAGACAGTTGAGAGTATTTGCAAGTAATTCGTGACAGGATACGGACGGGAAATTTATTTTATGTCCTGTATGGGTTACAAGTGTTTATTTATCACGTTTAAACGACGGTAATTCCGCCGAGTAATAATGGGAAGCTACCGATGTGAAATTGATTATTATTTTATGTTCTCGAGATCGGCCGGAGGGTAGTAAAACTTTGAGAGAGGAAAATTGATAGCTGGACGGTGTTTATAGGTATTCGTTTTGCGGGGTAGAAAGTGATGGTCACGGTGGGCAACAGGTGACAGGCGAGAGGCGGGAAATGAATTATTTTATGTTCTCCAGATCGATCAGAGGGGTGTAACATTTTGCTAGGGGAAATTAGGGTGCGCAACGTGCTTCAACACGTCGAACGCCATATTGGTCATGGACGGATGACACTATTGTATCGCAAATTGTAATAAATTAATTTGTATCGTGGTATAGTCGAGTAGATAAGATTAGAATATATGAAGGTTATCGAAGGGTTGAAAATTCCAGATTTGTCTTCATTAACACTAAACCTTCCAGGCCTCGAAAGTAACTGGTACATGTTCCTTTATAAAAATGAGAAGATTGATTTTATGTAGACTTTGTGCGGCTTCTATTGTAATACGTGCACTACTAAAGATATCTATACAATCGTTTCTTATGAAATCAGTTTTATTACTTTTCTAATTGTAAAAAAAAACCGGGAACCGGTCATTTTGACCGATGTTGCTAGGTTTAGTGTTAATTGTATTCTTTTGACTTCGCGGAAGACTTTCAGGATTATATGATCCCGTCAGCGCGTTAAAAATATTTATGGTATGACAATCCACGATTTAGATGAATATTGTATTAGGACCTTGAATAAGTTCTCGCTGTTTCTTCAAAGATAGCAGTGGCAATACCCCGTTCGTGGAATTTCGAATGGTAACACACATGCAAGGCAGTAGTGTATCTAACCTTAAATTTCAGTGTATGGTAGTTCACTTTAGTGTAAAAGTAATTTTTTCTTAGTTCTGAAAATGTCTACTTTTGTGCCAAATAAAGTGTATTTGCGGGGAATTTTATTGCACTACTTTATTCAAAAGAAATCTGCAGCTGAAGCACATAGAATTCTTGTTGAGACTTATGGTGACAATGCTTTGTCGGATACGACATGCAGAGACTGGTTTCGACGCTTCAAAAATAATGATTTTGAACTTGAGGGTAAAGAACGTTCTGGCGCACCGAAAAAATTTGAAGACGAAAAGTTGGAGGAATTACTCGATCAAGACCGATGTCAGGCGCTAGCAGAACTTGGAAAAACATTACAAGTAGATGAGTCAACTGTTTCAAAACGTTTAAAAGTTTTAACAGCGAGAACTTATTCAAGGTCTTAATATTGTAGACGAGCTGAAATATAGCAATTGTAGTGGGCTTTAGAAATCAATAAGTAACGAGTTTATTCTCTATAATAGTGTATCACTGATAACAATATCGAGATAGCTGTTGAGAAAACGTCATAATACGGAGTATTACCGCGATTGCGACACTTCAACAACGAAGTGTTGAAGTGTTGAAGTGTTTTAAACGAGTCGTAAATTCCTCGCCCCTCAAGGGCACGCGGGGGACATCTCCACTAGAAATAATGACTCGAAAAATCGTTAGTTCTGGCAATCGTCAATTTTATGACCAGCCCTACACATTTGGTACAGCTAAAATTTCCGCGGCCGAAACTTCCCTCTTTCCCACCCTTTTAGAAGATCTAGAATCTAGAGCATCTCAAGATGGTTTGAACAAAAATTGCAGTGTATAGATAATAAATGATAAGAATCATTTCACGAATACGTGGTAAAATTTGTCTTTTCAAAGAAATGGAGAAGTAAAGATGTTCGCGAATTTTCCAAAGATTCTAATCGTGTTTCGCGGTGAAACGTTTCTTTGAACAAGGGTTCGTTGAATTGCTTCGTATGTGAGAAACCATGCCAGAAAGAACAACAACGTAACAAGAATGCAGTGCGATTAAACGTAATTAGGGAATAATAGTGTGGAATTTTTTTATTGATGCGAGATCCGATAATCGCTATATCTCTTGAGTGTATTCGTGGCAGCATCGGTGCGATCGACGTTTGAACAAGTGTCAACATCGAGCAGGTGTTTACTTCGTTCGATACCCTTTTAAATGTACAATTTCGGCAATCGGACAAAACTTTGTCGTAAACACTGCATTTTTCTCGGGAAAATAATATCACCTTTTCATGAAACTGTGTTATGTAATTTTAACGATAAGGAAACAGCTTCGAAATTCCTTGCACAACAAATTCAAAACGTTTAACCGAAACTGCAAAGATCGCAACATACAATAATTGCTAGTGAAGCATTGTTAAATCCGTGTGTAAGTTAACTGAAAATTGCCGGTTGTATCGCAAGGAATACAACGTGCAATTAGGATTAGATGGTTGATTGTTTAGAGCAGAGTGTCTTGATAATAAGCGTTGCATAATTAACAGTGCTTAATTCACGAAGAGATTAAGCTTCGGACGCTTTTACCCAAGTTCGGAAAATCTCGCTCTAAGCACAGCTGTTCTTATCTTTTATCATACGTTGATCTCGCACCGGATACTATGAAACAATTATCTGCACGTAATTATTTACAACCCAATTGTTCCACCGCGACGTCGCGTGCCAAACATCATGACGTTCCATCAAACAAATTTTCTCGGGGAAGAAGACGACAGTTCTATTTTATTACCACGATTTTATTAGCTCGCTTTCTTGTTTGTCTGTTTGTTCGGTGGCAAATATTGCAATTGATTTTAAACTAACTTCCCGATGAGCTAGAGACTTGAAATTTTAAACATAGCTCAGAACTGGATGACAATGCAATATTTAAAAAAATTTTTTTAAAAAGCCTATGCGTTCAGGAGATATAAATTATTAATAATTTGAACCTTTGTTCAATTTTATCGTTCGTCAATTAAAATGATTGAAATGTCAGGGAAGCAGTCGCGTATTTTTGACTGATACCGCGCGCACGATTCGCAATGTGTTCGCAAACAGTTGAAATAAAATCGAGCTAAAACAAAGTCAAAAAGTCAACAGACGCGTATAAACAAAAACCAACGATTGTTGACGTTTCGTCGTTCGCGGGCAAACAATACGGCGAAGCGTGGAACGCATCGAACTGCGGCATTGTGTTCCAATGCGTCGGTTCTTTAACCGTTTTGGCTCGAAGCACGAAACCTTTTGCGACGATTGAAATCAGTTGAGAATATTCTTTTATATTTCTGTAACGACGAAACGTACGAAAAATAAGTTTATCTAGAATCGAAGTTTTGATTAGAGAAAAGCGTTCCAGTTTCCTCGAGCCGGGGAAATCCATGCTCCTCGGCAGGGGTCACGTGTGCGAGTTCGAGATTGCCGAGAGTAAATAAACACGACCCACGATTAGGTCGTGGATCTCAATCGCGTAACAGCGACTTGGCAGAAACCGGTGGAGGTGACTCGGATAATTAATATCGCGGATCGCTTTGGCACAAATCAAACGGCACCACATCGATTCAGCCGGATCCGATAAGTGTCCGCCATTCGACTTGGTAATTCATTTTGGGTTCGTTTCACCGTCCGCTCTGACCCGCAACTCGTTTGAATCTGAACCCCGACTTCCGATTTGCACCGACTTCCCAGAGACCTACTGCTGCTTCCAAAATGTACCCTAGTAGCACAAAAATTTTGGATAAATATTTTTTAAGCCACACTTTTTCATATGAGAAAAATATTTCTTCCTAACTTATATAAAAAAGAATATTTGGTACTTAATGTAAAATAAATATTGTATGTATATTTGAATATTAACAAACAGACAAACAAACAAGAAAGCGAGCTAATAAAAACGTGGTAAAAACAGATTGAATCTCTTTTGGATATTATATGAATGTGTATACAATATCTTGTGCTGCTAGGGTACATTTCCTTCGATGGTTACAGCCTTTAACAAGATGATTATTTTTGGTAATCGATGTTCTTAGAATTCAGTATTCTATGCCATTATTATTAATCACATTAAGTTCTCAATCTTCCTTAACAGCTTCAATGTGATTTATTAAATTCTTCGAGGATCAGGGGAGTTTTGTCCTAGAGGATTGTTTCAAAGTATCGTCCTTTAATGAAAGAGTTTTTAAAAGGATTTTATATATTTCTGGACTGATCTTCTCCGTGAACTCGACGGTCGCGTTTTGTTCAACATTAATTTGGAATCTTGCTTCCTTTATTTATTAAATCCTTCGAGGATCGAGGGAGTTCTCTCCTAAAGGTCCAGAGCTTGTTTCAAAGTGTTTTCTTTGAACAATCATAGCTTCTAAAAGCATTCTGATTGTTTCGGTTCAAGGGTAAAGTCAACGATCTTTAGTATGCTTGTGGTGTTCTTTTCGATCGAGGGAGGTCTCTCCTAAAGGTCCACAGCTTGTTTCAAAGTATTTTCTTTGAACAATCATACCTTTTAAAAGCATTTTGATTGTTTTGGTTCAAGGGTAAAGTCAACGATCTTTAGTATGCTTGTGGTGTTCTTTTCGATCGAGGGAGTTCTCTCCTAAAGGTCTACAGCTTGTTTCAAAGTATTTCTTTGAACAATCATAGCTTTTAAAAAGATTTTGATTATTTCGGTTCAAGGGTAAAGTCAACGATCTTTAGTATGCTTGTGGTGTTCTTTTCGATCGAGGGAGTTCTCTTAAGGTCCACAGCTTGTTTCAAAGTGTTTTCTTTGAACAATCATAGCTTTTAAAAGGATTTTGATTGTTTCGGTTCAAGGGTAAAGTCAACGATCTTTAGTATGCTTGTGGTGTTCTTTTCGATCGAGGGAGTTCTCTCCTAAAGGTCCACATCTTGTTTCAAAGTATTTTCTTTGAACAATCATAGCTTTTAAAAGGATTTTGATTGTTTCAAGGGTAAAGTCAACTATCTTTAGTATGCTTGTGGTGTCCTTTTCGATCGAGGGAGTTCTCTCCTAAATAAAGGTCTTCAGCTTGTTTCAAAGTATTTCTTTGAACAATCATAGCTTTTAAAAGGATTTTGATTGTTTCAAGGGTAAAGTCAACGATCTTTAGTATGCTTGTGGTGTTCTTTTCGATCGAGGGAGTTCTCTTAAGGTCCACAGCTTGTTTCAAAGTGTTTTCTTTGAACAATCATAGCTTTTAAAAGGATTTTGATTGTTTCGGTTCAAGGGTAAAGTCAACGATCTTTAGTATACTTGTGGTGTTCTTTTCAATCGAGGGAGTTCTCTCTTAAAGGTCCACAGCTCGTTTCAAAGTATTTTCTTTGAACAATCATACCTTTTAAAAGCATTTTGATTGTTTCAAGGGTAAAGTCAACGATATTTAGTATGCTTGTGGTGTTCTTTTCGATCGAGGGAGTTCTCTCCCAAAGGTCCACAGCTTGTTTCAAAGTATTTCTTTGAACAATCATAGCTTTTAAAAGGATTTTGATTATTTCGGTTCAATCAACGATCTTTAGTATGCTTGTGGTGTTCTTTTCGATCGAGGGAGTTCTCTCCTAAAGGTCCACAGCTTGTTTTAAAGTATTTTCTTTGAACAATCATAGCTTTTAAAAGCATTTTGATTGTTTCAAGGGTAAAGTCAACGATATTTAGTATGCTTGTGGTGTTCTTTTCGATCGAGGGAGTTGTCTCCTAAAGGTCCACAGCTTGTTTCAAAGTATTTCTTTGAACAATCATAGCTTTTAAAAGGATTTTGATTATTTCGGTTCAAGGGTAAAGTCAACGATCTTTAGTATGCTTGTGGTGTTCTTTTCGATCGAAGGAGTTCTCTCCTAAAGGTCCACAGCTTGTTTCAAAGTATTTTCTTTGAACAATCATAGCTTTTAAAAGCATTTTGATTGTTTCAAGGGTAAAGTCAACGATCTTTAGTATGCTTGTGGTGTTCTTTTCGATCGAGGGAGTTCTCTCTTAAAGGTCCACAGCTTGTTTCAAAGTATTTTCTTTGAACAATCATAGCTTTTAAAAGCATTTTGATTGTTTCAAGGGTAAAGTCAACGATCTTTAGTATGCTTGTGGCGTTCTTTCCACTCAGAGGCGCGTTAATAATTACGTAGGAAGGGGACAGCTTAGTTCAACATTAAGTTCGAGACTTGCTTGCTTTCGTGATTTATTAAATCGCCGGAGGCACGGGGATATCGGCTTTAATAACGTATTCTTAGACTAGCTGCAGGTATCGATTCAATTTTCACCTTGTTAGAGTAAGTAGATAAAGTTGCATCGTCGAGAGAAAGAATCTCTGCTATCGTTTTTCTCGAAAAAGCTCTCCTTTGTCCGATTCGGGTTGAGTCACTCGTTTATTTTAACATATCCTGTACTTTGCCTCAGCAGAGTCTGCAATCGTCACGCGCGTTTCCAGAAGATGCTCCGGATTCCTCAAAATGTATTAATGTTAATTCACTGAAACTCTCCTTCCACAACTAATCCGTGAGAGATCACAGTCGAACATCTTAAATACGATATTATACGAGCTCGCTTTCGTCACTCGACGACCACTGTTTCAAAACGACACAATGTAAAAATAGTGTTTCCGAAAACTATGTCACGAGACGGCTTTTTATTTCCCTTTATCCCGCGTTCCCGAAGGGTTTCAAGCACACAGAATTCGAAAGGGTCCATAAGGCGCGGCCAGTTTGTTATGAGAAATTATATTACGTTCGTCTAATTGAAAATTTAAAGCTTGAACTCGCCGACGAAGTACGTTTAACTGCGCGTCCGAAACTTGTTTCCGTCAGAAATTTTCTCCGATAATAAAACTACTGCTTGGCAAGTTCTGCAATAATTTATTTCGAGAATCATCAAAATTTTCGATGGTAGTGTGCCTCGAATAAGATAGAGTTGACTGGCTGGAGTGGACTTCTCCTAGTTTAATCAACTTTGGTCTCGCGGCAGTCGCGTCTATTACAAAGATGCATTTTTAAAGTATTTACATGCAGAAATGCACCAGCGCAGCCGGCAACGTCTAGTGAACTTGGTGAACTTGCCATTGAATCGGCGGACCGATAAAGGTGTACGCTCATTGAAAAACACGAAGCGTTAAGATAGTTGAAGCACGTTCATTACGTCGCTTTAGCACTGTAACCATAATCTGCGGACACGCCTGTGCTGCCTTATCGCCGCGTTATCCTTCGGCCGTAGGCAACGCGAACATTAACTCGCGTATTCGCCGCGAATTTGCATGACAACTGTAATACCGGGAGTTTAACAAAGGTAAAACAACGCTGCGATTTCATGGTGGGTGCCGAGGATCGAAAATAACACTGATTAAATTTAGACTGCTTAATGGATAATGCCGGTGCAATGCAAAGGGGTTGAAACGCCCGCGAATACCAAAAATCGCACGCGTGCTTTCGACGCTGCCAAAAATAACGCGATCTATCTTTGACTGTCGCGCCTTTCGACGCGATTAACACTGACGCGACAGATACGTTCTAATCGAACCCTTTACTAATTGCTTCGTCGTAAAATTGTCGTTTCTCTTTCATTCAAAGTTCGTTCTTTCGACAATCGGCTGCACAATGCTTCACGATTGTGTCCGAACAGTACCGAATTGATTTGCATTTTTATTGTTTGCATAATATATTGTAACGCTGCCTTTTTATAGTTGGTAAACAAGTCCTGGTAAATAGGATTTAATTACGACGAATATACCCTTTTAGCGCAAGCGCTCGTTAGAATAAAAATCGCCAAACATCCAAGTAAATTTAGTCTTGTGATCTTTATAGGCATGTACCGGTCATTTTTAATGTTAGTATTGAACAATAAATAGATGTAAATATATTCGAATTGCTTGTAGGGGATTTAAAAATAAGACATCGAGTATAAAGACTTCCACTTTTGTTCTTATCCGTGAAATCTACTCGTTGTCGACGACTGACGTCTGACGATTACCATAGCGTTAAAATATGAACGACTATTTCGAGCGAATGAAACTTCCTACACAATGTCGCATCACATTTTTAACTAAACAATCATTTGTACTCGGAGCTATTTTAACTGGAAAATTTGCTTCCGATCTAGAATATTTCCATTCCCTGTGATTTTTGAAATTGTATGCATATGAAATTGGTATAATACCTCATGCAATACCTAAATGTTTAGTAATTGATTAGATACCGATGTATTTCATAATGTAAACAATATTTTGATTAGTGGTACAGCAATTTTTATCGGTAGAAAAATTAAATTAAATTAATTAAATATCTTTATCAGTAGAAAAATTACGAACTTAAGGGGGATCTATACCCAATGAAGTAACTAGAAAGGAACTAGAATCTTACTAGATTTTGGGTCGAAACATGGGTTTACGCGCGGCGATTTTTTGTCCTTATTTGAGCGGATTTTGGACTGGGTGAGGACTCATTCTATAGAGGAAGGTTAAATCCGGCGCGCTCTGCTATTGATTTAACGAGATTATGTTTATATCTAATAATATGAGTGCCCAAAGTAGAGAAAAAATCTAGAAAAATAACCGCAGATTTCAATGTATTTTCCTGTCTCAAAGAGATTTTTCTGACTGATATGATGAGCAGAGCGCGCCGTGATGAACCTTCCTCTATCAAATGAGCCTTTGTGTAGCTCAAAATATGCTCGTATAAGGACAAAAAATCGCCGCGCGTGATTTCATTCACATTAGCAGAGATTTCCCCATATTACGTTCATGAAGACAGAGGTTATCTCTGATGTAGAGCCATTCTAGAGCCAATTTCATTTCAGTTAGTTTACACGAGATGGTGCCTAGTCAGAAGGACTGTCAATCAGTGCTGCGATATTGTGCAACATTTCACTGCTGCACTGCTGTCAATGTGGAATCATAGCAAAACTGACACAGACGAGGTACATATTCTCATCGGTGGCACTAATATTAGTGCGACCTGCCCTGTATAACGGCATTCGCGACGAGATGAATAGAATATGGAAATAGCAAGCAACTCCATCTCGTGTTCATTATGCAGTTGCGTGTTTATCAATGTTACCAAACTTTTTTTCTGCACAGAGGTTGATAACATTGATAAATACCCCAAAATCCGAGGGTATAGATCCCCCTTAATTTTCAAAGTGTCGTAGCATGCGTAAGAAGGGTTTCCTCATTCGGCAGAAGATTGCAGGAATCCCGAAAGCTTGTTGGCCCATGGAAATCACTGGACCAGAATGTCGGACAACCCGGCTATCAATCAAAGAAATGCGAATGTACGTTAATTAATCATTTGTCCCGTTGCTAAATATTTGCGCGCGAAGCGCTCGAAGCTGATTCTCTTTTATCTGGTGAGGGCCGCGCTCGAAATTTATCACCGAAAGCCGATGCGCACCCCTTCTCCCTTTAATTATACAGACTGTCGAATAGGAAATGCGTATTTATCTTTTCGCGACCCCAGGTTCCACCTCGACTCTCTCACTTAATTGCCTAACGAGTTCTGCAAATGCGAGATTTATCTTGGGATTAACGAAACTGCAGCTCTGTTTACGCGCGATTGCATTCTTTATCTCGGTCTGGAAAAAATTACACAGACGAAGAAAACGCGTCGCCGATGTTGAAACTGCTCCGGTTTATAATTAGACTTGGTGTGTTTGTTTTGCAAATTGGGGGCCACCGTACTATTATCTATCTTTCAGTCCATACAGGGTGATCATTGGATTTCTGATTTTATGCATTTATGGCAGAATTGAGTAGGTGCAATTGAGGACAGTCGAAAGATTAGAAGAATGATCAATATATTGTCTTCAGCGTATTAAAATGATTAAAAAAAAAGAGATAGACATACAGTGAGGGACGAAAGTGTTCGTACACCCTTTAGAACAGAATAACTTTTTTATAATTGTACCATGTGACCTCATATTTTGTAATCAATTAGTAGCATTGGTTTACGAAATGATATGCAGAAAAGGTTTTCTAAAATTATAATTTACAAGGTTACATGCAAAAATAAAAAAGGCATTTTTTAAAACTTTTTTATTTGAGCCCTTAATGAAAATTTGCAATATATGTTTCGATAAGTTCGATGTGTGCTCCTCCTTTGATCAAAGTCATACGTACTCGAGAAAGTTCGCTCGCTGACACGGTTAAAAATTTCTTAACCTTCGCTGGGGTCTCCTGATAACGAGATGTGTGTCCCCGTGACTAGCCAGAGTTTTCTAGGAAAATCCGGCAAAAACAACAAGTTGACACTAAACATATTAACTCTACGCACTCCGAACTATTTGAACTCGAAAATTAAACATTTCTTCCTAGCTAGAATAATTCCATTCTACAGTGAGGGACGAAAGTATTCGTACACCCTTTAGAACACAATAACTTTTTTATAATTGTACCAAACGGCCTGATTTTTTATAACCGATTAGTAGTATTGGTTTACGAAATGATTTGCAGAAAAGATTTTCCAAAAATTATAATGTACAATAAGGTTACATACAAAAATAGAAAAGGCATTTTTTTAAACTTTTTTATATGGGCCCTTAATGAAAATTGAAAATATATGTTTTGTAGATCTATGTTAGTTATACACATACTAAAAATTGCATCGAAATCGTTTGATGCAGAAATAAACGACACACATCGAAAGATGTTCGATTTCGTGGATTTTAAGCAGAAACTGATCAAAAGTCGTGAAAACTATAATTTTCACCATTTTTAACCGCTTGTAACTCGTGTGTATGTTAATCGATTTCGATGAAATTTTCAGCATGTGTGTTACTATAGATATACAAAACATACAATATTTAAAATTTGTTTTAAGGGCCCATATAAAAAAGTTATAGAAAATGCCTTTTTTGTTTTTGCATGTAAATTATAATTTTTGGAAAATCGTTTTTATATATCATTTCGTAAACGAATGCTTTTAATTGATTATAAAAAATCAGGTCGTTTGGTACAATTTTGCGATCAATACAGAAAGTTTTCACTTTGCATGAGAATTCCTCTGCGTGAAAATATCCATAAATTAAAAATATTAGAACACGTCTAAGGTCCCGTAAGCCTAGTGTTAAACAAATGAGAGTAACAGTACGCGCGAGTATCTTCCGTTGCGGTAGTCGCCTGTCCGTCTACCTAAATGAAAATTTCAAGTGGCCGCGGTGTTGTCGTCGAAATGGATTATGACTGTGTACGCGGACCACATTTTCTTTTTATCTTCTCTGCGGTTTACCTGGCTCTTAGCAGAGATAAGCCGCGGAATTCGGAATCACGGATAGGAGTCGGGGATAAATCCACGCGAAGCCGCTTCGAGAAATGTTCACGGTGTGCATCCGACTTAATTGCACCCGGAATTAGCAGGTGCAAAATTGTATTAACTCGAGTCAGGACGAAACAGAAGTTCCGGGCCTAATCTACCTATGCCAGGGGTCGGCAACCTGCGGCTCGCGAGCCACATGCGGCTCTTTGGATGTTTTTCTTATAAATAAATAGATTAGAATTTTTATATAATAACTTTATTTATGCGAGTACTATTTATTGTTGGCAAGAAAATATTTTGTGGCTCTTTAAAAACTTTGAAATTTTGTAAATTGTAATTTTTGACTCTTCCGACTCAAAAGGTTGCCGACCCCTGAACTAAGCGAAGATTTCCAACGTGTTGTCGCTTAGAAATTTAACGAATGCTCCTAACATCCTCCTGATTTCTCGCTGTGTTTGCATTATTTTTATTTTTTGTGAAAATTAACGCACCGTTTCGGAATCTCGGGACTCGAACGAAGAAACTTCACGTGCTTGATTTTATAACCCTCATTGCTAGTCGAACGAATGGTTTCAGATTCTTCATATTGCAATTATCGAAAATATAATAGTGCTTTCATGAGAATTGATTGAATAAATCAATTCAGTCTTGTCATTTCTCGAACGTAAATCATGTTTCAGTCGCCAGTCTCAGCGCCTGGCTCGTTTAGTGTTAGATTTCGGCGATCCCTTAGGGATGCAAATTTCGGGAAGCAGAGTAATTTTCGCGATCGTGGCATCCACGGAGAATTAGACAAGCCTCGCTTAATTTGGCAGTCTCCCCAGCGAGATTCCAAATGCAGAATCTGCGCGAATTGCAGTACGCTTGGGGGAGTTTCCTTCTGAAGATAGAAGCGAGTAGATGAAGCGCAAAACAGTAAGAACATGTACAGAATGAACAGAGATTTTCTTGAATTAGCGGTCTCGTTCGCGAACAAAACAATATATTCTCTCCCCTCGCGCCTCTTTCTCATAATTACAAGAGGCTAATAAGGACGTACATAGTTTGAGCGCGATTGCGATCTTCGTCGGCGGAGATTGGATTCGGTCGAACGCCGGATGCGAAGCGTTTAATATTCGCCGTATTCGAGGACGCGGTTCGCGAGCTCGTTCTCGTCGCGATTATTGCTCGCACGTAAATCTTATGTCCTCCGCACGTTTCTCTGATCGCGTCCGTCGATCACGGACGAACTAACCATTGATCATTAAAAATCCTCTGTCTCCGTTCATTGTGGCTCGGAGGATAAAAGAAAATGAGCTGGTCGTTCAATGCTGCGCGTGCTTTCCTACTTGGTCAGAATTTATTTATTTCTGCCAGACTCGTTCACGTCAATCTCTAAAACATTTCATTAAATCGAAGCAAGTTATTCGATGAAAAATAAAACCGAAGAGTTAAACTGTACGACACTAATTGTTTTGTGCATTTTACAAATCCTATATTATATTAGACAGTAACACTCGACGAATTATTTATTCTTGATTCGTTCTGCTTTTTTTAGCTTGTCAAGGGAATGCTCTAAGAAATAAATTGTTCGATTTTTACGTATATAAGCTGGAATTTAAGCTGTCCTTTTTGTATTGGAAGAGGAAAGTTTAGAGATCGGATATTTTCGAGTGCAGGTCTATTTGCATTCGATCTCGGGGCGGAGAACAGGATGTAAATCCTCGAAATCGTCGAATTTATCCTTCTTCGAGATTCCAGGTTCGAGTGCACGTATAAAAGTAGAAGCTGACGGCTGATAAACGAGATGTATGGGGTGGCCAGGAGGGTTTCAACCCTTCGAAGGGGGCTGGAACGTTTTGTTAGGTCCACCGACTACAGATTGCTCACAAGAGTCTGTCTTCTTCTTGGTACACTCTGTCAACAATTTCGCGTTTTATCGCTCGGAAACGAGCGAAAACAAATGGCTGCGGATTTTTATGCGAAATAAAAATTGCCCACATTCGTTGCAAGAAATAGGGAGAATTTATCTGAATTGAATACTTCAAATATTGAATACTTTAAAAATACACATATTTTTCTAGAAATGCGTACACTAAAGTCTATAAATTACTTAATATACGCAGTGTAGCTTTGAGAGATATCTGCCAAATTTCTATTTCATTGAATAAACCGTTTTCGTGTGGAATTGTTGAGGTTGCGGATCGCCAGTGAATATAACCACGAATTTGACGTGTCTCTTTGCCGTTCGCGGTTTTCGACGAGGTTTCGCGATGTTTGGCGAGGTCGTTTCGTGGGAGGACTCTCTCGGCTGAAAATCAAGGCTTTTCCCGAGATTTTCCCGCGCAGGTTTCACTTTGGAGAACAATCGACCGGTCGGTTATCTCTCTATCGGCTCGAAAATGCGACGCCCGGCCTTCGACGTTGGCGAAGTCATTAAATTTCGCCAATGGAACGAAGACAAAGTGCTCGTTAAAGCGGCTTTACCGCCGCTTGTCGCGCGACTACAGCAAATCTGCGTTTTCGTCCTCCGAAAATCGTTTTTGCCAGGCATAGGAGATTAATCAGAGTATTAGATCAGATTAATTCGCTATGATCATTTGTTACATTCGCGCAGAAGTTCCTGTCCGAGTTGGAAACGATTAATCAGTTGCATGAGATGATTTTGTAACACGAACTATTGCGATTCTGAGAAGAGTTGATTGCACTTTTTCCATTTAAGCGTGAATTTTGCTAGAGCGATTTCAATCCGCGACACGTTAGTAGGTGTGATTCAGCGAGTTGCAAAATATAGGAGGCAAGTTGCAACAATTTTCACGCGAAAAAACGTATGGAAAGAAACATTAAGTTTAAAGAGACTCGAACGGCAAAGATAGGTTAGACGACCTTGTACGTAGAATGTAAATTTTCTTCGTTGTTCTATCTTGTCATTACAATTTTACGTTGATTTGTCGTCGCTCCTATATTTTCTTCAACAATGTACTAACGTTCTTTAACAAATTCCTCGAACCCACCGAATAGAAAGTGTTGAAAAACATTGTTTCTCTTGCCTCAGAAAATTTCATAAAATCATTCCATTCGAGATTGCTGCGTTGCATTGATTACTTGTTGCCAGTTTGGTTGACAGATTGTTATAATACAACATGTCAACAAAACAAGCATATGTGTTGTCCAGTTGACCTTCGAACGTTCACAAATTTCGAAAAGAGAGAATGAATGACACAAAACAATGTTTTAAAAAATAAAAGTTGTAGTTAAGTTGTTATCATGATCTCATTTCATTGACCTTGCAGCGACCTCGGAGCATCCTACCAAGGTCAAAATGAAATTTATTAACGTAAACCTACGTTTCGCGTTAAATGCTGTCGTAAGCGGTATCGAGACGTTTTCATAATAGCCCACACAGTCGTATCTTTTGCAGAATCGGCAACATAAAAAGGTAGTTATCGTTATCGGAGGCAATCGCGATGGATAGGACCGTTATCACGGTCGTAATCGCGTTTTCCCGATCAAGTAAAAGGTTCCATTGTCCGAAGAGCGGAAAGATGTCACGTTCCAAAGATCTGATCGATATATAGGAACAATTAATTCGATTTCGTTGCCATCTCCGATAAAGAATCAAGGCCGTGGATAATCTTCTAGGGCGTCTTCGATCGGTGGGCGGCACGCTGCAGGCTGCTCTCCATCGAGAGCTCGATTAAAACGTAAACACTGACTGGATTTATCGCGACGGATTTAACGGCCCTCTCTCTCTCTCTCGATCGAGTTTTCCTCCTCGATTTTCCGGATTAGAAAACTTCGTTGCAGAGAAAAATTCGTCGGCGACGCACACTCGTTTCTACAACGGCGTCGCCGTCCGTTTATGGCTCTCTGGCTGTTTCCACTTACGGTGTTTATAAATATCGGGAAAACATCGTCGAACGGTGCTGTATTTTTTTTCCACGACGATTCGATCGCGATTGATGATAGTCAGTTGATATCGATCAAAATTCAGAAGACGGCCGGACTGCTGATATTTATGCAAAATAAAAATGTTTACCTCCATTGCAAGACACAGGAGCAACATAAAAATGTTTTTCTTCTTTTAGGAATTTTCATGAATATAATATGTTGCTATTCTGAAATTTTGTTGAGTTTATTGCTATTTTACAATTGACCCCTCCCACGTTTGTTACACATGCATCAAATCCGCATTCTAGTCATTTTTTATCTTCCACCTAATTGTAAAGTGAAACAACCTGCGGATATACTCGATCCCATGTAAACAAACAAAGTTTATAGTTAGTTCGAATATTTAATGTAAACAGTTAGGCTAACGCGTGTGCGATAAGGAACACCTTGACTGTGCTTACGCGGAATCGTTCCTATCGATATTGTCCGCGATGTTAGATATATCGACAAATCGGAGATCTAGGAAATTGAAAAGTGGCTACACAATGCGGTTTATCGCGATAAATTCTTCCCGCTAGAGGAACGATAACAGCGAAATAGAAGATAGATTATCTCTGACGTTTCTACTTGCTGGAAATTGTTTTCGCCCTTTAAAATCGCAAAACAACCACACCCCTCTCCGAGGCGAAACTCAAATTTCCTTATTTATATTCCGAGTCCTGCCGACAGTTCATGAGAATCGAGGACGTTTTCAGCAAAGCCACGTGCGCTACGCAAACAATTGGAATGGAAAACATTCGCGCAACGGAATTATGAAATAACCATTGCGACACGCAATTTCCGAACGACAGCATTATCATGATAAATATTCACTTCAAATCTGCCTTCGACTTCTGTCGCGTCATTTCGAGCTGTAGATTACGTTCGCGGTCAGTAGAAAACTTCTGACATGCGATTACTATTTAACTCAACTATATGTTTGATAACACTGTCCAACAAATTTCAACTTTTTTCGGCGTTTCAATTTTCACCATGCGATTCTTGTAGAGTTTCTTGCGGTGATTCCGAATCTGCCCTTCATTTTTATCGTAGACGCTCAGTTTTCGAGAAATTTGATTTTGAAAAAAAAGAAAAATTTTTCAACTTTAAAGAAATATTGTGATGTTCTTATAAAAGATTTTGAATTATTCTTTAGAGCAAAAGATTCTGTAGACTTTCCCGAATACAGTGATATCTAAAATCAATACAGGGTGTCCCAAAATTCGTGAAAATCCCGGAAATGGAAGGTTCCTGAGACCGTATGAAGCGACATTTTCCTTTGCAAAAATGTTATCCGCGGCTTTGTTTAGGAGTTATTAGCGAAAAACACGCACCAATCAGAGCGCGACCTAGACACGAATTGGCATAGTCGGCCAATCGACAGTTGGCGCGCCGGGCCGCTCTGATTGGTCCGTGTTTTTCGTTAATAACTCCTAAACAAAGCCACAGATAACATTTTTGCAAAGGAAAATGTCGCTTCAAATGGTATCAGGAACCTTCCATTTCCGGGATTTTCACGAATTTTGGGACACCCTGTATAATATGAAGGTTTATACATGTTTAAACAATCATTAAAGATGGAGAGACACCACTTCTGCACCAATTTTTGAGTATATTCTTCAGTTTATAATAAAAATCGGTCTATATCACGTGATAGAGCAGACTTTTATCTGAAGAAACCCCTTTTTGAAGTTTACAACATCGACTTTTTTATCGAACCAGAAAGCAAAATATCTTTGCCCGACATGAGTCGCCGCCAGTGGCGCTCACCACACCAGCGCAGTCGTTTGCCGCTCCGTATCCCGTCGAATATCGCGCTGCCAACGGGCCATTAGATATCACTGTATTCTGGAAAGTCTACATAATCTTTTGCTGTAACGAACGATTCAAAATCTTTTGAACCCAGACACGAGTTGGCATAGTTGGCCAATCGACAGTTGGCGCGCCGGGGGCCGACTGTGCCAACTCGCGTCTAGATCGCGCTCTGATTGGTGCGTGTTTTTCGCTAATAACTCCTAAACAAAGCCACAGATAACATTTTTGCAAAGGAAAATGTCGCTTCATATGGTCACAGGAACCTTCCATTTCCGGGATTTTCACGAATTTTGGGACACCCTGTATAATATGAAGGTTTATATATGTTTAAACAGTCATTAAAGATGGAGAGACGCCACTTCTGCACCAATTTTTGAGTATATTCTACAGTTTATAATAAAAATCGGTCTATATCACGCGATAGAGCAGACTTTTATCTAAAGAAACCCCTTTTTGAAGTTTACAACATCGACTTTTTTTATCGAATCAGAAAGCAAAATATCTCCGCCCGACATGAGTCGCCGCCAGTGGCGCTCACCACACCAGCGCAGTCGTTTGCCGCTCCGTATCCCATCGAATATCGCGCTGCCAATGGGTCATTAGATATCACTGTATTCGGGAGAGTCTACAGAATCTTTTGCTGTAATGATGAATTCAAAATCTTTTATAATAACATCACAGTATTTGTTTTAAGTTGAAAAATTTGTGTTTTCTTCAAAATTAAACTGCTCAAAAATTGTGCGTCTAAGGGAAAATTAAGAGCAGATTCGGAATCAGCGCAAAAAACTCTATAAGAATCGCATAGTGAAGAACGAAATGTTTTCTAGCAGTTGGACAGTGTAATTCAATGAAACTCCTCTAAATTTTCGCAGCTTAAAATTTGTGAATTCCCGAGGGAACAGTATTTTGCTAATCGACAGATTGACAGTCCCAATGTCAACTACACTGTAATTCGAAGCAATTGATCGATTCCAGAGACCGGCAACTGACTCATCATAGAAGTGCCATCGATCCAATCGAAATGGTGCTCGGACAAAACCCAGTGTATACATATATCTGCGGCTAGTGCAACGCGATCGGTGCACTTCCTTCCGCGGAATTCAACCCGCCGTGTCATCCTTTTTATCGATTATCCTTGGTGCTATCTCGAAATCCGTTCGATCATCGATTACGATACCCGCTCTCGCACCGTTATGTAAAATTCCCGCGGCGCTGAAAAATCGCGCGAGCCGTCGCCGTCTTGGATAAGATAAAACTGCGCTGATGTAATTCTGCAATCGGCGATTAACGCGATTAACGCGACTGATTGCGATCGTAAAACTTTCTCTGACGACGGAACGATCTAATTGACGTGCTCGTTCCCGGAACAATGGTCTCCTAACGCGGCAAATTCATTAAGAGGGTACGAGTTTCGAGTTACCTAGTTTCGAGGTCGTTTTCGCACGAGTTTTTACGAATTTTTCGCAGATAAACTATGTATATTGAACCTTTTACATTAGAATTTTAAACACATGTTTATTGGTTTTCGAAGTGTACGTCTGATTTTGTTCGAGTAAAAATCATGAAAATTACACGAGTTATTATTATTATATTTATTATAAACGGACCATAGTCCTTTTACAGAAATGTTTACAATAGAATAAAAAAGAATTAACATAATTAACTAAGGGGGGACATGCACGAAAGCTGTTGGAATACAGGTATGGTATTATCGGATAATCGTGCGTAATTTTCTTTTGAATGTGTGTAACGACCCATTAAAAAATCAATACTATTATATAGTGTGTTAGAGTTTGCAATAATGCGATTTATAGGATTTATTAATCCTGGATTTGGATTTAAGTGTTCGAAATCCTGGTCTAGATCTCAAAACACGTTCAGGTACATAGAACTTGATTTGCATAAGAAGAGAGGGACAATCAATATTATTATTAATCAAATTAAAAGTAAAGCTCTGGTCGAGTACTATTCTTCGAGCAGACAATGTTTCCAGGTTGACTGTGTTTAATATTGTAGAATAATCATGATCAAAGATTGACATAGGAATATTTATCTTATACGAACAAAACCTGAGAAACTTATGCAGAACTCTCTCAAGCATGATTTCGTATTTAACCCTTTGCACTCCGCTGTCCCCTCTGAGGCACCACTAGAAATTGTTGTATCATTATTCAAAATATTGTTTACATTATTAAATATATCGGTATCTAATCAATTACTAAACATTTAGGTATTGTATGACGTATTCTACCAATTTCATATCCATACAATTTCAAATCCATACAATTTCAAATCCATACAATTTCAAATCCATACAATTTCAAATCCATACAATTTCAAAAATCATAGGGAATGGAAGTATTCTAGATCGGAAGAAATGTTTAATTTTCCAGTTAAAATAGCTCGGAGTGAAAAGGGTTAAAGCTTTTCGGAGACCATGTAATTGAAACATATTCTAACAGGGGACAGACAAGGATAATATATACACTAAGTGTTATTTATAATTTTTATTATCTGTTTTTCTAAAAAAGTTAAGTATTTCTCAAAAAAATGAAGTATATTACTCAGTATGTTTAAATTAAAAATCTTGATTATTTGCAAAGCGTTCTGAGGTCAACCATGATCACCAAACATGCTGTGTTCTTTGGTAAAAATTGTTCGTCTTACAATTAGTAAAATTGTTTATCTCCTATGTTTATCTCGAAACTCGTACAATTATTACGATCTGTATAAGGGCGACGAAAATTGAGGAAGGATGTGACTGACTGTGGCGGGAGAAAATCATAAATGTGATTTGAATGAGAATATGACAGGTCCGTAGGGAGTCACCGGACAGGATGAATCACGGGGAACGTGTCCGACGGGTCATTGCGCCCGAAAGGATTCGCATTAGGTTTTGTTTCCTGTCGCATGATAAGGACGGTGGGCGCAATGGATCCGAATTCGCTAGCCTCATTGGCTCAATCGGCTATCACCGGTCTCGGATTCATTCACGGACACCCAGTGATTTAATCGTGACGGGAATTAAGTGTTGTTCATCCTCTGATAGCGGACCTGCTGTGCAGGGTGTTCTTAGGAAGCCGATTACAAATCTGTCAATTGCTCACCCTTTCTACTTGCTGGAATCGTGGCTTTCGATTCTCTAAAAGATGGCGCCTCGTACGAACATTATTCGAGTCATGATTTTTCTTATAATTTTATAGAATCTTGTGCATGTTGCAGTTTTGTCTCGAGAAACGGCAGCATAATATTATTAACACTAACTGCACCGGCTACAAAATGTGTCCGATATACATTGTTTTATAAAAATTACAAGACTGAACTTATTCGGATTTTTATAATAACGCGAGATTAAATAAAGAAATTTATCGAATAATTTCTGATGGAAGCAACTTTATAATTCCAATAATTTGAAAATAAAAATGTGAAACCGATTACACTCTCTGTCCAACAGCCAAAAAGTATTTCGATTCCCACTATACCAGGGGTCGGCAAGCTTTTGAGTCGGAAGAGTCAAAAATTACAATTTACAAAATTTCAAAGTTTTTAAAGAGCCACAAAATATTATCTTGCCAACAATAAATAGTGCTCGCATAAATAAAGTTATTTGATAAAAAAAACGAATCTATTCATAAGAAAAAACATCCAAAGAGCCGCATTTTCGCGCTGATTCCGAATCTGTTTTTAATTTTTTCCCTATACGTAGTTTTTGAGAAAATTGAATTTAAAGAAAAAGACATATTTTTCAACTTTGAACAAATATTGTGATGTTATTATAAAAGATACTGAATTGTTCTTTACATCAAAAGATTCTACAAACTTTCCCGAATCCAGTGATATCCAATATTAATACATTATGATTGTTTAAACATGTTTTAAAAATTCAATTTTCTCAAAAACTGTACGTCTAGGAGAAAAATTAAATATTCGGAATCAGCGCGAAAAACTCTATAAGAATCGCATAGTGGGAATTGAAATACAAAAAAAAAAGTTTAAATTTGTTGGACAGTGTTATTTGACCGGTCGTGGTATGATTAGTGTTACGACTCCGTAAATTCGAATAGGACAATCAACGATGTCGTGAGTAGAATCAACCGAGTAATAGAGTAGAAGTTTAAGGATGACTGTATCAGCATTAAGAGACTCGACACTTGTACAGGAAGTGATAGATTATTGCGTCGCCATTTACCCTAAGCGACGCGCATCAGCTTCGCTCAAACTTGCGTGCGCAGTCCGCAGAAAAATTCAAGTTTATCAACATGTTTTCAAGCATCGGAGATCGTGGACTCTCTCATTCATTCGGTCCGATGAAACTATATCTTAATCATGAAACGTGGTATTTTATAAATGCTTTTGTGTACAATCCAATCAGCCGACCAATGTTTTGTAAATACTAGACTCGGCACTATCACACTACTCAATTATGGTAGATCTGAGGATTCGGAGCTCCCTGATAAGCCACTTGTACATCTTAGATGCCTCCGACCCAATTAAACTCGACAAATGAGTCTTCAAGTTCTTTGCTGAAGAATCAAATATTATCGTCGAATGACAGATTGGAGTATCATTGCAGGAAACATCTTTTAGACAATTTCATAGGAGTATGATCGATTGTTTGGGCATCTTTCGATTAAGCGTCGACGCTTCCGTTCCGAAGAAGTGCAACGAGTTCTCGTTGGACGAGGCACGTCGCGCGTTTTGACGCAACCGCTCTCAATGAAAATTCTTATCGACGCGGAAATTTTCCGCTTCCGTCGATGATGACCTCTCCAACGTTGCCCATCCTCCATTTCACGGTTTTCGTTCTTTTTCCCGAAACTCCATTCGAACCGTTCCACAGTGGGGTCGAAAACTCGAACATGAGTTTAACACATGTAGAATCAGTGAAAAATAACGAAAATAACAATGGCTTCTTCTTCTTCTTCCGTGGACAATCGACCAAACCTGTCCCTTTATCTCTAGGGTCCCTGACGTTTCCGACAGCCGCCACCGTCTTCCCGTTCCTTCGAACGACAATCCCCAATAAATCCGGCAAATATTATTGTATTTGACTTGTAAATATTGTTGCGCTTACTAGATACGGCATGCAAACACGACTGACGAGTTAGTTCAAACTCGATCTAGCTATAGCAGAGGAGAAAACGCGATAAGCGCGAGTGCAAACCATCCGTGATTTTGTAGATACGGGATCAGATCGCCGAAAGAAGTTCAAATAAGAAAAGTATATAAGAAAGCGTTTTGCATTACTTATTAAAAATTACATTTTAAATGACTATATAAAAATAAGAAAAACACATTTATCCAAATTTTTAGCCGCTTTTTTGTAGTATTGGGTTGCCAAAAAAGTTCGTTCGGTTTTTTAGAGTGGAATAAATCACAAAAAACCGAACGAACTTATTTACCAACCCAATATACAGTAGCGGACAAAAGTTTAAGACCGCCCTAAAGAAGACGATAACTTTTTTAATATTTTACTATACGTTTCGAACTTTTTTGGGAAGCTAGAGCAATTAGCTTACTAAAGGATGTGAAAAGAAATTCTTTCAAAAATTGCAATTGATTGGAATTGTTGAAAAAATACTAAAAGTTGAATTTTTAACTTTTTTATGTGGGCCTATATTGAAAATTTAAAAAATACGTTTTGTAGATCTGTGTCAATTGAACATATTCTGAAAATTTCGTCAAAATCGGTCGACGTTGCAATAAGCTACAAATGTTTGAAGATGGTAAAAATTGCAGATTTTCAAGATTTTCGGCAATAAATCGTGAAAATCTGCAATTTTTGACGAAATTTTCAGAATATGTTTAATTGACACAGATCTACAAAACGTATTTTTTAAATTTTCAATATAGGCCCACATAAAAAAGTTAAAAATTCAACTTTTAGTATTTTTTCAACAATTCCAATCAATTGCAATTTTTGAAAAAATTTCTTTTCACATCCTTTAGTAAACTAATTGGTCTAGCTTCCCAAAAAAGTTCAAATCGTATAGTACAATATTAAAAAAGTTATCGTCTTCTTTAGAGCGGTCTTAAACTTTTGTCCGCTACTGTACATATCTACAAAAATAGGTTTGGAATTATCCCGTAAACCTAGCGTTAATGTTACTTTGAATTTATGGTTGAATTTCCAGCTGTTTTCGTTGATGCATAATTTTTCCCGTTTCAAATAAACTTTTTACTTGTTCTCTGCTTTTTATTTTTCGTGGTAAATCAATTTGTTTGAAGTGTGTGGTTCGGTTATCAAACAGGGCAAAGACTCGCGTGTTCATTCCTACCATCCACATCGCATCCAATAGCGAACATCCTTGCCTCGAGCTTCGAGGCATCGTCCGCTGGTCAGCCAATAGAAAACATGATCGATTGCTCGATAGCGTATCGCCATGTCCCCCAGAGATTCCGCTGAAGAGGCAAATCTGCATTCACGAATCTGAAGAAACGATCTATCGCGGGATCGGTCCAAAGTTAAGGTATCGATACATGTTGTTTCCCCGCGTCGTACGTCGGCACGTCGATTACGTCGCCATGAATTATCGCGAATTTGTCAATATTATCGGTAGCCTGTGATAAGAATTTAAAGTGACGCGCTGCTATTCGCCGCAATCTGGAGTGCGTGTGTAAACCAAGTGTTTACGGAGGCGCGATCCGTTTGTAGCAAGAACGGCAATCTGGATCGATATCCTCGTGCAGTGTCGGATTTATTGCGTGTCGCGGAAATGATTTGCGAGCAGCTTTCGCGTGAACCGGAGTCATTGTGGTAGGCTGCAGTCGGGAATAAAAAGAAACGAGGTCGCAAGGAAACGAGCGATAAACCGAGGCACGAGGACGCCTCCGCGCAAAGAAGTCGAATCTCTCGCTATGTGCGAATGATCTCTGTACAGTATACCGGATCGAAAAACGATTTTTTTCGAAATCGAAAACGCCTCACACGGGAAAGGTTGAATCGACGCGCAGGATCATAATCCCAAAGTTGTGCGATGATGCCTTCAGGTTGCGCATCGAGACCAAAATTCGAAAATTTAGAGAAAATATCGACATTTTTAACAATATCGAAATCAAAGCATGTTCCGTTATAGACGGCGTAACGGCGACCAGTATGATTAAGCATGATTAAACACATATTCTATGCGTATGGCTAGTTTACGTACCTCGGAGATGACGAGCGAAAATGTTTACATTCAGCATTTGCGCTGTTTAATCACGTTTAATCATACTGCTTGATTACCGTTACGCCGTCTATAACAGAATATATGTACTTCGATTTTGATATTCTTAAAAATTTCAATATTTTCCCCAAAATTTCGAATTTTGGGCTCGATGCGCAACCTGAAGGCGTCACCTGAAAACTTTGGGATTTTGATCGTAAGCAATTTTCCCATGTGGGGCGTTTTTGATTTCGGAAAAAATGTTTTTCCGGTCTACTGTACAGGGTGTAAAAAAAGTAATGGTCATCCGTCCTAGGGGTGAATCTACACCTCTGGATCGATGGACATTTGTAAGAGAAACTTGCCGCAAAATTGTTTATAACACAGAAAATTAGTGTTAAAGTTTTTTTTTGCATCAACGCATTCTACTCATCGAGAAGAGGAAAAGTTTGAAAGGAGCCATATGTCACAAACAAATAGTTATTGAGATATAAGCTGTTAAAGTTTTTGCAAAATTTGATTGTGTGGAATTATACGTATAGACAAAAGCCTACTACTACAGTCCACACGTCCGTGTCGATGAGACAGACGATGATCGTGTGCGTGCCGCGAGACAGACGAAATTTAAAGGAGCCTAACGACGAATGCGCCTTTAAATTTCGTCTGTCTCGCGGCACGCACACGATCATCTTCTGTCTCATCGACACAGACGTGTGGACTGTAGTAGTAGGTTTTTGTCTATACGTATAATTCCACACAATCAAATTTTGCAAAAACTTTAACAGCTTATATCTCAATAACTATTTGTTTGTGACATATGGCTCCTTTCAAACTTTTCCTCTTCTCGATGAGTAGAATGCGTTGATGCAAAAAAAAACTTTAACACTAATTTTCTGTGTTATAAACAATTTTGCGGCAAGTTTCTCTTACAAATGTCCACCGATCCAGAGGTGTAGATTCACCCCTAGGACGGATGACCATTACTTTTTTTACACCCTGTACAGTCTCCTTTGAATAGGCCTTTTCACGCGTTGAAATAATTCCCCTTTGCATACGGCTCATACAAACACTCGCGAAACTCTTCTTTATCGAGGAAGCTGGAATAGACAGATCGTAATTTCAACTCGATTATGGAGTTCGTTCACTTTCACAAAGAATCTTCCACTCAGGCTCTCCCGTTTGACGCAACCTTTGAATTGAAATGAAATTTCAACCCCCAGCCAGTCGACCATTCCACTACTATTCGGACTTGTCCTGGGAAATGGAGTTTTCTAGTCGATTCGATCACCATTCAATAAATTTGTATTATCTTCCAAAGACCGTGCACGGCGTTTTAAAATTTTTCTCATGCTTCGGAGGGAGCTGTCTTTATAGGAACTGTCCTCAGAGAATGTTAAATTCGCCTTTAGCTCACTGAAGTGCGCATATTGGCACGTGCAAGTATGATTTGGAACAGCGTAACCGTGTCATAAAGGAATATCTATTGAAGGATTTTTCTTTAAGCGATAGTTCCACGCTTTACGATGTCAGAATTGCACGTAAAACGTCAAATTTTTATTTTAATACACACTGACACCTGTTTACAGCCTGTAACTGTACAATCTACAATTTTTTATTCTCCTTTAAATAATTCGTAAATTCTACGTATATCTTGTACATAAAAATAGTTCCAATTGTTGCTTGTAATCTTCAAGGTCTAGACGGTTTTATTCATTATTCCACTAATTATTATCTACACGTGGCTACTGGCAATGAAACAAAGAATTGGCAATTGTATCTTCGTCGTTTAACTATGGAAGAAACATTAACTAAAGATCGCAATTGAATCTTCGAAATTCGAGTCGCACTAAACCCCCAAAAATACATTTTTAGATCGAACTAAGAGACTCAGGATAAATCCCAAAAATACATGATGCAATGATCACTCGACCACCTATGTATAAAAATTTGCCTCGTCAATTTCCGGTCTCCTGCTTATTTCCCCGGGATCGAATAACAATTGAGTAACAATTAGATAATAGTTGCGAGCTCATTGTTGGATTAGGCAATAGTTCTTCGTTTGCGTGTGTCGGCGGGTTTCTTCGACTATTCGTGACGATGCAGATCAAACGCACGCCGATGCCACTCACTGTTTATCGGTCAGATACGAAAAACAACGCGACGCACCGTGTCTTCAGATTTTCCTGTCGGCGCCGTTCGATTCGTCGCGTCGCGGCGAGCGCACGAGATTATTTTTATTCCTGTTCCGGTGCAGCACGCGATAAGATGATATAAGAGCAATCTCGCCGGGATTACGTAAAACCCGGTATTACTCGTTAAATGCAACGTGACGCGTCAAACTCGACTCTCCGTCCGACGATCCTGCGTCGTCCTCGAGATTCCGTGTGCCTCCAACAGGGTTCTTAACCCTTTCGTTGACAAACATCTCAGAAACGCGCGTACCTTCCTCTGAAATTTGCTTCCGCAAGCTTCAAATTTCGCATCTCATTTATTAGAGTGTCTTCTTCTCCGAAATACCTCTTCGTGTTGTCATTTAATGCGCCAATCGTCAATCCATTGTAGACAAATCTGCATTCTACATTCTTTGACAATAGTACAGTTTGCCGTCTAATTTTTTAGAATTTCCTCTTCTTCCAAGTTCCTCTTCGTGTTGTCATTTAATGCGGCAACCGTCATTTTATTGTAGACAAATCTGCATTCTACATTCTTTGCCAATCGTAAAGTTTGCCGTCTAATTTTTTAGAATTTCCTCTTCTTCCACGTTCCTCTTCGTGTTGTCATTTAATGCGGCAACCGTCAATTTATTGTAGACAAATCTGCATTCTACATTCTTTGCCAATCGTAAAGTTTGCCGTCTACTTTTTTAGAATTTCCTCTTCTTCCAAGTTCCTCTTCGTGTTGTCATTTGATGCGGCAACCGTCAATTTATTGTAGACAAATCTGCATTGTACATTCTTTGACAATCGTAAAGTTTGCCGTCTAATTTTTTAGAATTTCCTCTTCTTCCAAGTTCCTCTTCGTGTTGTCATTTAATGAGGCAACTGTCAATTTATCGTAGACAAATCTGCATTCTACATTCTTTGCCAATCGTAAAGTTTGCCGTCTAATTTTTTAGAATTTTCTCTTCTTCCACGTTCCTCTTCGTGTTGTCATTTAATGCGGCAATCGTCAATTTATTGTAGACAAATCTGCATTCTACATTCTTTGCCAATCGTAAAGTTTGCCGTCTAATTTTTTAGAATTTCCTCTTCTTCCAAGTTCCTCTTCGTGTTGTCATTTGATGCGGCAACCGTCAATTTATTGTAGACAAATCTGCATTCTATCTTCTTTGCCAATCGTAAAGTTTGCCGTCTCATTTTTTAGAATTTCCTCTTCTTCCACGTTCCTCTTCGTGTTGTCATTTAATGCGGCAACCGTCAATTTATTGTAGACAAATCTGCATTCTACATTCTTTGACAATAGTAAAGTTTGCCGCCTAATTTTTTAGAACTTCCTCTTCTTCAGAGTTCCTCTTCGTGTCGTTATTTAATATGGCAACCGTCAATTTATTGTAGACAAATCTGCATTCTACATTCTTTGACAATAGTAAAGTTTGCCGTCTAATTTTTTAGAACTTCCTCTTCTTCCAAGTTCCTCTTCGCGTCGTCATTTAATGCGGCAATCGTCAATTTATTGTAGACAAATCTGCATTCTATCTTCTTTGCCAATCGTAAAGTTTGCCGTCTAATTTTTTAGAATTTCCTCTTCTTCCAAGTTCCTCTTCGTGTTGTCATTTGATGCGGCAACCGTCAATTTATTGTAGACAAATCTGCATTCTATCTTCTTTGCCAATCGTAAAGTTTGCCGTCTAATTTTTTAGAACTTCCTCTTGTTCCAAGTTCCTCTTCGTGTTGTCATTTGATGCGGCAACCGTCAATTTATTGTAGACAAATCTGCATTCTACATTCTTTGCCAATCGTAAAGTTTGCCGTCTAATTTTTTAGAATTTCCTCTTCTTCCACGTTCCTCTTCGTGTTGTCATTTAATGCGGCAACCGTCAATTTATTGTAGACAAATCTGCATTCTACATTCTTTAACAATAGTAAAGTTTGCCGCCTAATTTTTTAGAACTTCCTCTTCTTCAGAGTTCCTCTTCGTGTCGTTATTTAATATGGCAACCGTCAATTTATTGTAGACAAATCTGCATTGTACATTCTTTGCCAATCGTAAAGTTTGCCGTCTAATTTTTTAGAACTTCCTCTTCTTCCAAGTTCCTCTTCGCGTCGTCATTTAATGCGGCAACCGTCAATTTATTGTAGACAAATCTGCATTCTACATTCTTTGACAATAGTAAAGTTTGCCGTCTGATATATTAGGATTTCCTCTTCTCCCAAGTTCCTCTTAATTTGCTCAATCAATGTAGCAGCCATCAATTGTGGAAAGATCAGCGAAGCAGATACGGTAGATGTCATGACAATCGTGGCACAACCGGAACAGGTACAATTTGTGCACCTGTTGCATCTCCAGGATTGCAGGAGACCGCCTCCCGCATTAGCTTCACAGGCGTCCTACAATTTTCATTTCGACGAAACAGATTTAGAGTGTTCTGGCAATTGTACAATTTTTTAACCTGTTGCGTCCTCAGGACTGCAGAAGCACATTGTGCATCGTATTCCAGAGGTCAGATCCATGTTCCTTGACGAATAACGCGCGCGTAATCCGGTCATCGTTTAATTTCAATTCTGATCGCGCCACTTTGTATCGGCACGGATGTGACGAGAGATTCTGCTCGAGCCTTGTCTCCGGAATTAGCAATCGTGCAGACCGCCTTCATGTATGTACATCCTTGAGAGCTCGAAACGAACGATCGCCTCTTTTACGACCACGACCCCCACAAGTGGCCGAGTAAGGATCAATTTAAACGTGCGTATCTCTTATCTCTTCCTGGTTAGGAATCTGTAAAGAGATATAGATGAACAATCTATCGCAACATTCTACGAGGGTCATTCAATAAGTAAAGAGACAAATGGCTATAGCTCAAAAACGGTTTATTTCAATCTTTCAAAATTAAGGCTATTTTTCAACATAATCACCCCCCACAGTTATGTACTTGTCCCATCTTTCTTGCAGCTTCCTAATTCCCTCGGCGAAGAATTCTTTCGATTTACCCCGAAGCCACTTTTGCACCGAGGGACCAGAAACTTGCACTGGACGTCCACATCGGGGTTCATCACCTACACTTGTTCGGCCACTTTTAAACCGATCAACCCACTTGTAAAAATGCGCACGGTTCATACAACTTTTACCGTACTGTATTAACATTCTAGAAAAAATTTCACTTGGTTTTACACCTTCTGCGACTAAAAATCTAATGACTGAGCGCTGCTCTTCTAAGGTGCAATCTTCTAGTGAACTTGCCATGGTGAATTGAAAATTTTGAGGTTATGTTGACATAAAATGATGAAACAGCTGATCAGAGCATATCCCAAGGTTGCCAACTAACACCCCTGAAAAGATTGTACACATTCATTGAATAGTTCTAAAATTATAGAATTTGTCTCTTTACTTATTGAATGACCCTCGTACATCTACCTAGCCTGGCCCTCTTCGCTATTTCATCAAAGATAAAAGACTTGTTCAGTGGCCACTAAAATGGCCACGTTTATGAACGCATTGACACTAAACCTACCGAGCCTTAAAAGTAACTGGTCCAAGTTCCCTTATAAAAGTGACAAGATTGATTTTATTTAGACTTTCCGCAGCTTCTATTGTAATATGTGCTCCACTAAAGATATCTATACAATCATTTCTTATGGAATTATTTTAATTATATCAATAATCGTAAAACAAAACATCTGGAACCGGTCATTTTGACCGGTGATGGTAGGTTTAGTACTCTTCATGTACAACCGTTTCTAAATACGATCAAACATATAATTTCGATCATATAATACCCCAAAAAAAGCAAATTTTGCAGGTTAAATTAAACTTTCAACGTTTCGATCCATATGTGGATCATTTTCAAGAAAGAAGGAAACTGCGTCTGAAAAAGTTTTTGAAAAATAAACTTAGTATTATTGTAATGAAATCGGATTGCATTTCTGTATCAATATTCTGTATTGCGCCGAGAACACTAGTACATTATTCGTGTAACAATCATACGATCGATATTTGAAGAACATTTAGGGTCAAACATGTCCAGCTGTCCACATCTCTAAGAATGTATTTAGGATTTCGACTGAAATTTCGCTTAGGGAACAAAAATTTTGAACTTTTCTGAAAGTAATATAATACAATTCGACGAAAAAATGATAAAACTTTAAATTCTAGTGCGCGGAATCCAAGATTCATTGTGCGGACTTCACTCGACTAAAAACTTGAGAGGTTAGAACGCTGGTACATACAGTCCCTGCTCACTTTATTAGACTCACCTGAAGAATTGGTGCTTTTTGAAATCCTATAAGGAATTCAACGCTGTTTCCAACCTATGAGGTAATGATTTTATACTACAAGGTTGCCTTATGGGTTGCCTATCCAATTGTAAAATTTTCTTGCAAGAGCCAAAAATCCCCCTTTTACCATGGCCCGGCAACTCACCGGCCATGAATCCGATTGAAAATGTCTGGGAGTGTCTGAAAAGAGAACTGGCCAAAGAAAATATAACGACAAAGACCAAGTTGATAGAGAGACGAATCTATCACTGGCACCATAACGCTGCATTAAAAGAAATTGCACAAACTTGCATAGATAGCATGTCCCGAAGAGTTGCGGCTTTAAGAGCAGCTAAGGGCGGATTAACAAAATATTAGTGTTTTAAGAATTGTATTGATCTATTTGTGTTTGCATCCATTGTTTTTGTAAAAAAAATATATGGAAAATTCATTGGTCATCATTAAGTGATATTTGCATAAGACTACTATACCCATTATTCATGGTAAAACTAAAAATATCATGATTATAGAGGTGAGTCTAATAAAGTGAGCAGGGACTGTATATTTGGTTTCCGTTTCCAGACATAGCAGCGGGTATGATGTATATATTGATCGGATTTGCTAGGTCTATGTTAGATCTGGGTTAGGTCTTGGATTCCTCGCACCAGAATGTAAAGTTTTATCATTTTTCCGTCGAATTGTATAATATTACATTCAGAAAAGTTGAAAATTTCTGGTCCCCTGAGTGAAAGTTTAACCAAGGTTCCGTTCTAGAACTGAAGACACTTCGAGCGTAAAGAATAAAGAATGAAATAGGATAACCAACAAGTGAAATTCATCGCTCTCCAGAGCTTTCCAGTGTCCCCTTAAGGAAACCATGCTATAGTCAGTTCAGGATGTACAGGTCCCGAGCAATCTCTTTTCATTCCACGAAGTCATTTTCCGTGCAATTGCTGGCAGTTGTCATTTTGCCGAGTCTCCTTTGGACTCCCTTCCTCCGTCCGCAAATTGCACCGAGAGTTATCCTTATCGGCAGCGCATCTATCAAATTGGTTGTTACGCAATGGGTGGGGGATCTTTGTTTAACATTTAAGCAATCCAATTACCACGTCCAGCGTCGCGCGATCATCATCGAGAGGAAAAATAATAATAACAGAGAACGGAGAGAACGATGAGTGGCAAAACAACTGGATCCGGTGTCGGCGTTTCGTTTTCCCCGGAGAACGCGAATACCACGCCACAGTGTTCCGAGAGATAGAAGCGAGCTCGATAAAAATTGTATTTTTATGCTCTTCCACTCCAAATTGAATTTTACAGAATCGACATCACATTTTTTAACGCGGTCGCTATTGACGGCGTGTTTCGATCACAGCCCTCGTAGTTGTTTATTTCCCTCAAATGCAATTTTTCCTCTAGCGAAATGTGAAAGAAAATGTTACCGTGAAACAATCGCTGTATGTAAACAACGACGTGCAGTGAAAATTAATTCGGCTTTCCTCGCGAAAAATGTACATTAAATCATGGTTTCGGAGCGGCCTCTCACTGTTCTTTATCCCTTTTATATGAAACTTGTCGTTTCATGACAAAATGTTGTGAAAGACCGGTTACGAGTTGCGCTGTTTTAATTAACGGCCTGCGCTAAAAATAAATTTGGTTTTCCGTGCGTAAAATATAAAATTGCGAGTGTCGCGTGTGCGTCATGTTCGTAGCAAACATGTTTTTAATGTAGTTACCATCCATTAGCATAAAAATAAAAATGGGGCTGTTAAAATACTTGTACACAATTCCAGGATACTTTAACAAATTTTTAAGCTTCTTTATGTCAAACACTATACTAAAACAAAAGTTGAGTTTATTTCGATCATCTGAGAAACGATTGATAGTCGGCTGATCGTCATTATCCGCCTCTAATTATGTAATGCACCAATAAAACGACGCCGAAGAGAGACGCGTCTCGCCCGTTCTCGCACGATAAGCAATTTAAGCCGGTCGTAATGGAAAAATTGATGATTAGGTTTATCTATCTCGCGTTGTCCCATCGAGACCACAACTTTTTACACGTGTTATCGTTGCATGCCGCGCGCGCGAAATTATTCCACGCGCCACCGCTCCCGCGCGGATAAGTTAAGGACTCATTGTTGTCGGAATTATCTCATTCTGAGGATGAACGTTTTCCGTGATTCCAGCGAACATGTGCAGCATGTCGGCGGGTGCGATGCTGGGATGGACGAGTCCCATTTTACCGAAGCTCACGAATCACACGGATGATAGTCCTCTCGCAAGACGAATCACCGCAGACGAGAACTCGTGGATAGGATCATTGGTGGCCGTCGGAGCGATACTTGGATGCTTCGTCGCTGGCATCCTTGCGGAAAGGTGAGAGGACCGATTTGCGTCCCAGCACGATGATATTTCATGCTATCAATCCTGTCGTGAAATCTGAAGAAAGATGTCGCAGAAAAGTTCTATTTTTCCGAATATCAATAATTACAAACAACGCGACATGCTAAAAACACTGTCCAACACCAAATTTGTTCCCTAATTACCGTTGGGTCCTTCGTATAGAGATTTTTGCGCTGATTCCGAATCTGTTTTTAATTTTCTTCCTATACGCACAGTTTTTGAGAAACATGACTTTGGAAAAAATACATATTTTTCAACTTTAAACAAATATTGTAGTGTTATTATAAAAGATATTGAATTGTTCTTTATAGAAAAAGATTCTGTAGACTTTCCCGAATACAGCGATATCAAATATTAATACATTATGATTGTTTAAACATGTTTAAATAATCACTAAAGGCGGAGAGACACCACTTTTGCAGCAATTTTTGAGGATATTTTTCAATTTATCTCAAAAAATAAGGGTCCGGCGGAAAATCGAACTATACCATGCGATAGAGCAGACTTTTATCTTGAGAAACTCCGCTTTGAAGTTTGAAACGTCGACGTTTCTTTCGAACCAGAAAGCAAAATACCTTCGCCGGACATGAGTTGTCGCCAGTGGCGCTCACCATTACAACGGTCGTTTGCCGCTCCGTATCCCGTCGTTGCGTCGTATCTCGTCCCGAGCGCCACTGGCGGCAACTCATGTCGGGCGAAGATATTTTGACAGGGTGGCTTCTCAAGATAAAAGTCTGCTCTATCGAGTGGTATAGTTCGATTTTCCGCCGGACCCTTATTTTTTGAGATAAATTGAAAAATATCCTCAAAAATTGGTGCAAAAGTGGTGTCTCTCCGCCTTTAGTGATTATTTAAACATGTTTAAACAATCATAATGTATTAATATTTGATATCGCTGTATTCGGGAAAGTCTACAGAATCTTTTGCTGTAAAGAACAATTCAATATCTTTTATAATAACATCACAATATTTGTTTAAAGTTGAAAAATATGTTTTTTTTTCAAAGCCATGTTCCTCAAATACTGTGCGTATAGGAAACAAATTAAAAACAGAATCGGAATCAGCGCAAAAAACTCTATAAGAAGGAGCCAACAGTAAATAGGGAACATAAAAAAAGTTGAAATTTGTTGGACAGTGAAATTATTTGGATTTTGTCGATGAAATATGAACAATTCTGATCGTTCTACATATAATCTTTACGCAAGAGAAAGTAGCCATAGACTTTTCTTTTCTTCTTTAACAATCTTAACCCTTTGCAATCGGAGCTATTTTAACTTGAAAATGAAATATTTCTTCCAACCTAAAATAATTCCAATGTATATGATTTTCCTCATTTTGTGGATATGAAACTGATATAATCCTTCAAACAATACTTATGGCGGTGGACGCGTTCCCAGGATTCGCGTTCTTATTTCTCGATAATACAGAAACAGGGTTTCTCAGTAGTCAAAAACGCTAGATAAAAGATCGATCAAGGATTACGCCTCGTAAACAAAAAATAGGACTTTTGTGGGCGATAGCGCCCTAGATCGATCTTTCATCGTTTTCGACTACAGAAAACCCATTTTTGTATTATCGAGAAATGAGAACGCGAATCCCGCACCCTTGCAATCCTGGAAAAAGGAGTCTACTCCCTTAAATGTGTAGTAATTGATTAGGCACCGACATATTTAATGATGTAAACAATATTCTAAATAATGGTACAGCAAGTTTTCGACTGCTAAGAGTTAACAAGCTGAAAATACTATAATCTTAAATTTTGTTAACGTTTTTTTATTGTTTCAAATTACCTGAACTCGTTTTCCGTAATTTCTGGCACTAGCTAACCAACGCGAATTAATTATTGCTCCCAGATTCGGCAGAAAACTAACGCTCCTGTCCTCCACGGTGGTGTACCTAATCGGATGGGCCTTGATCGCCTCAGCAGGGCATGTGGAGCAGTTGTTCGCTGCTCGAGTTGTCCTCGGTTTTGCCATGGCGTTTACCTTCACGGTGGTTCCTATGTATTGCGGAGAGATTGCAGAGGTAATAAACAAATCCAACAATGTTTGAAGTAGAACCGCCAGAGAAGCGTCTACAAAATGGCTTTAAATCTTACAAAAATGCTAAAATATTTTTGACCCGCTAGATTGGCATTTTCGCCCACTGTGCGTTAGTTCAAAAACATGATAGAAGGGCGTATGTTTTCATTTCATGAAATTTGCAGGAAGACGTAAGTCCATTAACAAATTAAAAAGTGAAAATTTCATTTGTTATACTAGCTGACTCTTTCATTGCTAGATCGCACAATGAATTATTTTGTTCGTCTTCCTGTAAATTTCATGAAACGTGAAACACACTTAGATACTAGACGCTCATTCAATTGTTACATCCCAGTGAAAAGGATCAAGCTGACAGAAGAAAATCGTGTATCGATCTCAATTTTCCTCGAACAGATCTCCGTCCGAGGAGCCCTGGGATCATTCCTGCAACTGTTCATCACGATAGGCCTGCTGTACTCGTACGCGATCGGTCCGTACGTCAGCTACACAGTGCTTTGGATCCTGTGCGCCCTCGTGCCGATCGCCTTCTTCGGTGCCTTCGTGACCATGCCCGAATCCCCGTTCTATCTCCTCAAGGTCGGCAAGAAGCAGGAGGCTCTCGCCTCGTTGGCCAGGCTACGCGGAAAGTCTGTTAGCAGCGTGCAGAAGGAGTGCGACGAGATTCAGGTAATTTGCAATTTTAAATGGTCTAGTTAACTATCGGGCTGCGTGGAATGCGATAGAATATCGGGTAGGTCTGGGTCAAGACACAGGTGTAGAAAATACGCGTAATTTACAAGTGTAAACATTGCTGTTATCGGTCAGCTTGAATAGCAATGGACGCTAGCCTGGGTTTTCAAACCTTTCGATTACCAGACTGCGGATCTTCGTACAAAATAAAAATTGTCCACATCTGTTTTGAGGAGCAATTTGTAAGGAATATGCCGTATTTATTTGTAAAAAACCGTAAGACGCACGGATAACCAATCGTTGACAGACGTGTTTCTCGCAGGCGCTCGTTTCGATCTGCCTTCTTTCTACAATTCGTTGGCGATTGTAATTTTACAATTCTTCTGTTCTTTGCGATTCTCTATTTTATAAATTTAATCGTATATAGAGCTGCCTATCAGCACGCATACATCCGTACTTCAACCCTATAAATTGATTCCCATTCTTAACAGAGCCGTGATGAATTATGTTTAATTTCTCTAACGTTCGTACCATTCTCAATTTCATATGCTCATTTTACTTGTAAATCCGCAGTTCAGTAGTTGCTTTGGTAATCGCGCCATTATACTGATTCTTCTTTGGAAGAATTTGTGCGTAGCTGCGACTACAGTTAGGAGCATAACTGATCAGTAGACTGCGGATTTCATGCACTTATGACAAAAATAAGTAGGTGTAATCTAAAACAGCAGAAACATTAGAGGAATTTAATGCTATTGTTATATTATTTTCAATCTAGTAAACATTTTAAGAAAGAACTTACTTTTTTATTTCAGCTCAGTTTGTTGCTGTTCAAGTAGAAAGTTTTTATTTTGCATAAAGATCCGCAGTCTACTGATCACACACACTTTAAATCTGAATAACTTTTTTTATGAATGGACCAAACGACTTCAATTTCTCTATTAGGCTACGGCTAGAAGAATCGGTTTAGCAAATAACGTTTAAAAAATATGTTGGAAAAATGCATTGCATTGTAGCTGCAATTTTTACGACTTTTTTTGAATGAATGTTTAAAGAATTTGTTTTGTCAACTCGTATAAATTATATACACTATGAAAATTTCATTGATATTGGTCAATTGGTTTACGAGTTATAAACGATCAAAAATGATAAAAAGGCCGAAAATGTTGAAAAATTGCAATTTTTACCATTTTTGATCGTTTATAACTCGTAAACCAATTAACCAATTTCAATGAAATTGTCAGAACGTATATAATATTTATACGAGTTCACAAAACACATCTTCCAAATTTTCTTTATTGGCCCAGCTAAAAAAGTTGTAAAAATGAATTTACTATTGCAAATTACTATTGCATTTCACAATTCCGAACAAATGAATTTTTTCAACATATTTATTAGACGTCATTCACTAAACTAATCCTTCTAGTCTTACAGAAAAATTGAAATGGTTTGGTCTATTCATAGAAAGTTATTCTGATTTAAAGTATGTGTGATCAGTTATGCTCCTCACTGTAGATCTCGCGAGTAGAATAATCGCGGCACAATCGCATTAACGTCTATTCGAGGGGACAAGTGTCTCTGCTCTGTTCATCAAAAGCGGCTGGCACTGCCCTCGCGCGCTCGCCACGACGACGACGACGACGTCCGTCTGCCGTCGAGGACCGTCGATGTCACGAATCCGAGCGAGGTCGTCGAATAGATCCTTTTTAGAATCCGAATTTTAACATTCTCTCGCGGCAGCAGCGTGTATCGCTCAAAAAATCACTCTGATGACAGGAAAGCTGAGATAGAAGCTGAGATTTACTTATCTTGTTTCTTTATAACATAAAATATCCTCGTTGTTACAGAAAGAATTCAGTTCTTTCATCTGCTTAACACATTCATTGAATTGTCTGCTCATGATTCGTGGCATTATTCTTCCATTAGAATACCACTTGTATTTTCAAAGAGTTTAAATAAATTGCAGAATATCAGTAAGTCTATCACTTGCAACCAATGCAGACAATTTTTATTTCCTGCGGTCGGGTAATAATAGCTCATTTATCTGGGGTTATCCTCGTCAATCGCCAAAAGAAAGCGAATTTAGAAGAAAGTAACCATCCACGCAGACGATGCGCAGCTGTCCGACAAGCTCTGCGTTGGATAGTAACGAGTTAGATAATTTTCAAGCGATCCATCGACCGAGAAAAATTATAGGCGCCGACGTGACAGCATAAAAACTTTTACGAGCGCGCGTTGATAGTGGAAACACGGATCAGTTGCAATCGGCCTGCGATAGGACGAAAATATCCTTCCTATTTCAGCGGCGTTGTACAACATCCAGAGAGAAAAGAAGCGATAGAGCCGAACGATAAGCCTCGACCTCCCCGTATAAATATCGTATATAGGAATTTTACCGAAAAACGTGGTCGCGCGGCGCCGCCGATAACGCGCCGATTTGCTGAGCTACAGTGACTTCGAAAAGTATCGACACGCTAACTTTAGATGAGGTCACGCTCATTACAAAGCCTGTATTTTCGCAATTCATCATTCCAAGATATATTTTCTTCCGTAGCGGTAAGACACTGCGCGGACACTGGGAAATCGAGGACACGATTTTTTCAGAAATACTGCAAATTCGAACTTCTTTAACAACATTAAAAAATTTTTCTCGCGACCGAACCTACCATAGATTTAAAGATTTAAGCTTCCCCTTTTCGAGGAAACCTCGAAATTTGAAATGCGATTTTTTTTGGTCGAGTTTTTCAGCTTCGAATGGAATGTATGCCACTGTACAATGTTCTTTTTCTTTTTCTTCTTTTTCTTCCTCTTTAAATGCGTTCCATGAAACTCCGACGATGTAATTCTTTTTTTGGATCGTTTCACTTTTGCTCCGAATGGAGGTGAACCGCAGGATTTTTTTCCCACGAAATTGGAGCAGAATATCGGCAATCGTTCGAATTGTTTTCAGAACCGCTGTACGTTTCGCTTGTGTCAATCGTATCGGTGTTCGGGTCACGTTCGCTGAACGAGGCCGGGGGTAAGGTCGTTCCTTGATCCGCCAATGGCAACGACGATCTATTAGCGTGCCTTCGAAGTTAACAGAGTGAATCGCGCGAGTGACTAACCGCTCACGTGTTCCCGGCCGCAAGTGACACACGCGTCCGTCGATCTTCCGCTTTTCTGAATCGACGCGTTACGATCGACAGCGATCGTTCATGTTTACCATCCTAATCTGCAATCCTCAAACTTGGTCGCATCACTCGTTCGCGCACTCAAATTTTTTGACAAGTTCTGGAAGCTCGATCGTCCTTCTGGCCAGTTCGAGTTGGTTAATTAACCAGAAATTTACGTGTGATAATACTACATCGGCCCAATCAATGTTTGCCAACATTTAACACTGAACCTACACTGGTAGTCAATATGATAAGGCACCTAAGGGTTTTTAGCAATGAACATTCATTTGTACAAATATACACGTATGAAAGTGAATATACAACAAAATAAGGTTCTAACTTTTATCTGCAATTAATGTTATCGGCGCACTGGTTCGATCAATTGGAAAATAAGCAAATTTGCAAAAGTATCACATGAAATTTAATTCAACGTTTCGGTCTCAATTTAGACCATAAATAAAATCAATCTTGTCATTTTTATAAGGGAACATGTACCAGTTACTTTCAAGACTCGGTTTAGTGTTAAATATCTCACAGACGTCAGAAACGTTGCTACAACAAAAAACTTGTCAATTATTATATTCTAAATTGATTCGCAATTTGTTAAATTATTTCTTAAAATTTTTCATTTTCCAAGAAGAATGCAAGGAATAGTGCTTTTTTGGGTTTCTTCAGAATGGGCCTTCGTTTTCTAGATATTTTTATTTAAATTCGTTGACGTCGTATCTAGTAGCCCAGATCTTAGCATCTACGTGCTTGACATCTCTGTAGGTTCGGCTGTAGGGCATCAGCTTGCTACACATGCGGTTCGGATTCAAGGTCAACGTGGGTAATTACGTATTTTTCTGTTTTCCCCAATTGTTACTGTGGAAATACATTATTTATATATATATCATTTATGATAACTGTAAAAATAACCGTAAAAGAGAAGATCAGAATAATTATAGTGACACTTTGTTGGCCCACCCGCATAAAAAGGCGACATTTCTAACTGTTTGCCACCCACTATTGCAACGAAGGCCCAACAAAATGCCAACTATAAATGCTACTAAGGTTATTCGATTACTAAAATCAATTGAAACATTTTCGACAAAATTGGAGCGCCAAAATAAGGCGTCTCGCCTTCTTCCAAACATGTTTCAAAATTCACAATGTTATAAAAAAATATACCGTTGCAATTAGAACAGTCTGCTGCTCCAATTACAACAGCAAAATCTCTCAAAATTGAAAACAGCTTCTTTGCAAAATTACATCCTTCTCAAAAGAAATTTGATTTTTGAAAAACGGGACAGTATTACCGGAATTAATATCAGCAGATGAGGACATCCAGCTGATAAATGCATCCAACGATCTTCTAATATTCGAACGACCTTGTCACTCTCCTTCCTTCGACTAAACGAAGTTATACTGTAATCTGAACGAATCTACATAATGCGGGAAATCCGATACCAATCCAACGTCCCGTGACTAGACTGTCAATCTCTAAGAAAAATTACGCATTCACGCCGACGCGAATCTTCGCTTCCTCCGTGAAGAACCTCTCGTCGAGTCTAGGCAATGAAGCGGATACTTTGCTACAATTTCTTTCAGCGGTGATTTTTTTCCCAAGGTGACAACTGACATTGTACTTTGTTCGATTTAGGCGGAAGTGGACGAAACCCTGAGGAACGTGGCAAGCATCGCGGACCTGGTTAAGGTGAAGAGTAACTTCAGGGCCACTCTTTACACGAGTCTGCTCGCGGGATTCCAACAGCTCAGTGGAATCAACGTGGTGCTGTTCTACATGGAAAGCATCTTCATCAGTGCTGGCACATCTCTATCGACATCTCTCGCTACCATAATCGTCGGTATCGTCCAGGTACTCGCCTCCGGTGTCACTCCCATCGTTGTTGACAGACTTGGCAGGAAGATGCTGCTGATCTTCTCTGGAGTTGGAGAGATCGTTACTCTGGTGAGTGGGAATCTGATCGTTAATGATGTTTCTAGGTTTGAGTACACGTTACGAATCTAGAGAGTTGGCTCCCAAGAATGGGAGACGGAATTACTCGTCCAGATTTGAAAATAAAGTTTCACGCAAACTTATACAGGGTGAGTCCGAAGAAACAGAACACCTAAATATCTCCGTTACTTTTCGTTGTACAAAAAAACTTCTTAGGACAAAGTTACACTGCTCGAAGGGCCACACGTAACGGTGTAAGGAAAAAAATTTCAAGCTCATATTTTTACAAGATTTCAAGGTCATCGATATTTTTTTAAATGGAATGAGGTATTTTTTAATACATCAATCGATGCAGCTGAATATTCCTTATAAAAGAGCACTAACCCATGTATGTCGAAAAGTTAGTAGTTCAGGAGATATTTCAATTTAAATAACTCTAAAACACCATTACTGTCGTACTAAGACGTTACGCAAGTAAGTAAATGCTAACATCAATTTCAATGTCAATTTTTCAATTTCAACTTCAATCTTTCAATTTCAACTTCAATCTTTCAATTTCAATTCGTTAATTTCAACTCTTCAATTTCAACATCAATTTTTCCATTTCGACTTTAATTTCGATATCAACTCTTCAACTTCATTTTCAATTTCAATTTTTCCATTTCAACTTCAATTTTAACTCTTCCATTTCAACTTCAATTTCTACTCTTTCATTTCAACATCAAATTTTCCATTTCAACTTCAATTTCAATATCAACCCTTCAACTTCAATTTTTCAACTTCAACTCTTCAATTTCAATTTTTCAATTTCGAATCTTCAATTTCATTTTCAACGTCAATTTTTCAATTTTAATTCGTCAAGTTCAACACTTCAATTTTAATTTCAACATCAATTTTTCCATTTCGACTTTAATTTTGAGATCAACTCTTCAACTACATTTTCAATTTCAATTTTTCCATTTCAACTTTAATTTCAACTTCAATTTTTACTCTCCCATTTCAACTTCAGTTTTAACTCTTCCATTTCAACTTCAATTTCTACTCTTTCATTTCAACTTCAATTTTTCAATTTCATTTCGTTAATTTCGATTTCAACATCAACTCTTCAACTTCATTTTCAATTTCAATTTTTCCATTTCAACTTTAATTTCAACTTCAATTTTAACTCTCCCATTTCAACTCTTCCATTTCAACTTCAATTTCTACTCTTTCATTTCAACATCAAATTTTCCATTTCAACTTCAATTTCAATATCAACCCTTCAACTTCAATTTTTCAACTTCAACTCTTCAATTTCAATTTTTCAATTTCGAATCTTCAATTTCATTATCAACGTCAATTTTTCAATTTTAATTCGTCAAGTTCAACACTTCAATTTTAATTTCAACATCAATTTTTCCATTTCGACTTTAATTTTGAGATCAACTCTTCAACTACATTTTCAATTTCAATTTTTCCATTTCAACTTTAATTTCAACTTCAATTTCAACTTCAATTTTTACTCTCCCATTTCAACTTCGGTTTTAACTCTTCCATTTCAACTTCAATTTCTACTCTTTCATTTCAACTTCAATTTTTCAATTTCATTTCGTTAATTTCGATTTCAACATCAACTCTTCAACTTCATTTTCAATTTCAATTTTTCCATTTCAGTTTTAATTTCAACTTCAATTTTAACTCTCCCATTTCAACTCTTCCATTTCAACTTCAATTTCTACTCTTTCATTTCAACATCAAATTTTCCATTTCAACTTCAATTTTTCAACTTCAACTCTTCAATTTCAATGTTTCAATTTCGAATCTTCAATTTCATTTTCAACGTCAATTTTTCAATTTTAATTCGTTAAGTTCAACTCTTCAATTTTAATTTCAACATCAATTTTTCCATTTCGACTTTAATTTTGAGATCAACTCTTCAACTACATTTTCAATTTTATTTTTTCCATTTCAACTTTAATTTCAACTTCAATTTTTACTCTCCCATTTCAACTTCGGTTTTAACTCTTCCATTTCAACTTCAATTTCTACTCTTTCATTTCAACTTCAATTTTTCAATTTCATTTCGTTAATTTCGATTTCAACATCAACTCTTCAACTTCATTTTCAATTTCAATTTTTCCATTTCAACTTTAATTTCAACTTCAATTTTAACTCTCCCATTTCAACTCTTCCATTTCAACTTCAATTTCTACTCTTTCATTTCAACATCAAATTTTCCATTTCAACTTCAATTTCAATATCAACCCTTCAACTTCAATTTTTCAACTTCAACTCTTCAATTTCAATTTTTCAATTTAAAATCTTCAATTTCATTTTCAACGTCAATTTTTCAATTTCAATTTCAACTCTTCAGTTTACACTAGCAAGTAAACGCTAACGTCTTAGTACGTCAGTAGTGATGTTTTAGAATTATGTAAATCGAAATATCTCCTGAACTACTAACTTTTCGACATACATGGGTTAGTGCTTTTTTATAACGAATATCCAGCTGCATCGATTGATGTATTAAAAAATACCTCATTCCATTTAAAAAAATATCGATGACATTGAAATCTTGTAAAAAAAATGAGTTTGAAATTTTTTTCCTTACACCGTTACGTGTGGCCCTTCGGGCAGTGTAACTTTGTCCTGAGAAGTTTTTTTGTACAACGAAAAGTAACGGAGATATTTAGGAGTTCTGTTTCTTCGGACTCACCCTGTATGTATAGTGTACCGAATTTGGTTAGAATCTGCAAAATTTAAAAAGCTTGGAAAGCACCTGATGCCGGTCTAATGACTTCTATTTTGTAAATATCGAAACTTCACGAAAATTGATTGAATAGATTTCTTTATTCAAGCATATATTATAACAATAATCACAGAAAATCTTGTTATTTTTAGAAGACAATACACAGTAGCCAATTTCAATGTGGGTTTAATGTGAAATCAATTACTTTGAGTTTATACAATTTTTTGAGGTAGATTATTGCAGCTGTGTAAAATTCATTTCGTGGACGTGTTTATCCAGTGTATCTAGGAAATGCTTATCCTCAGTTCTGATCAATCTAGGAGACCGAGATCTCGTAGTTAGTGTTGCCCGACAAAGACCCGCGAAGAGAGGAATAATAACGCATTCGCGGTAATAAACAGATCGGATCGAATCTCTGTTATAAAACCGCGAAAAAACACGTGTCTGTTACGTCTCCTTTGACGATGCCGGAACGCCGTGTCGTCGTCACGGTAATACTAACTTCGCGAAGACACATTTTACGGTCCGAAGCGCCGAGTAACGACACCGCAATCTCTACGATCAAACTCTAGTTATTGCCATTCCAAGTGCTCTGTTTCGCGAATTATTCGAGGTTCTGGGAACAGGATGTTGCTCCCGATTAGGCAATTTTTGTTGGGGAATTACTGGATTCGGAATCGCTGCACAACAGTGCAGAGATGATTCATCAACGGTAGAGGATTTGGCCGAGGTTTAATCGATTCGCCGCAGTGCCGAGTACACTGGAGCAATCGGAAAATTAACAGTAGACCCGTATGCAAATTCTGACGTTCCTTATCGCGAACAAATAGGTATCCTAGGTACGATCTCCTGGTTGATGAAGTAGCTTATGGCGTCCTGATCCTGGCCGATTGTCGCTGCAGAATGCTGTACCGCCGGAGCCGCTGCATAATCCTCGACCGTGCATACTGATGCGCGATCATAGCTTCCGAGCAGTTCGCAAATTATTTCGATTGGTTCTCGAAGAGCCGCTGGAATCCTGAGATATCGTGTATCGAATTCCCAAATTCTTTCGTCGTCGTGGAACCCGAAAAGATATTTTCGCTGGACATCGCGGAACTAGACGTAATTTGGACTTATTTCGTGACAGGAAAATTGTCAGATCGGTTGCACCCGTTTTATGGAAATGACCCCCCACTGTGAGCAAGTTTCGCGAGCGTTGCGAAATACACGGGAACAAATCGATCGCGGCCTTGCGGTGCCTATTCAAATCGATTTATGTAACCTTTCGAATGTGCTCGTCCGCGCGCGGATGCACTCCTGATGCACGAACGACGCGCGGCCGCATTCCGCCGCACACCGGTGCGCGGTGCATCGAGGTCTGTCGGTTCCGACCTTCGACCATTTTCGCTATGTTTTCTTCGATGCCTCTTCCTGTCTGATCCCTTCCGTCTCCGAAATACAAAAGTCTTGCTCCTCGAAGATTCCAGATTAGTCCTTTAAATCATTTTATCGAGAGAATTCAACCCATTCATCTTGTCGTCTGTCAATTAACGTATTATGTATCATATTCGTCTCAATAACCTTGTAAAATTGCAGCATCCTTTAATTTTTAACAAATTATACATTTTTTCTTTCTCGCCTTCATCTGCTTTTGATCACTTAGACTGCCGAAGCAATAATCTCAAGCCACCTCGATAAAGCCCAAGTAATTGACCCAATAAAATAACTTCTGAAAAACTAAATGGCACGTAAATGTTAATTTTTAAATATGTTCAAATAATTCCGTCACAGGTGCACACAGTATCGAATTGCACTTCCTGTTACCGCAGGCCCGCGACTCGTGTCGCATCCCAGACAAATATTTCCGTCAACACACGCGCGTGCTCCCATACGATCGTCGTCGGTTCCGACAGTGACTTCACTCATCTGGAATTGTGAGGCCGCGTTTAATTGTCCGTCGCAGATTGTTGCACCGATCAGCGGCCGCCGATTCAATGTCAATGCCTCGTTACGCGCATCCGACGGCTCGTGTGTGTATGTGACATCACCGATCTGAATTTTCATGACTGTGATGGAAAAAAACGCTGACGACCTGTCTGGTGGGACACGTCGCGTCGCCCTTCGGAACGCCAGGAATGCGGTTAATTACCATCCGCTAATTTCGTAATTTACGATCCACTTGATCGCCACGAAGCTTTTTATTACAGACTATGCAGCGCCGATCAATTATCCTTGTACGGACGTGTTCTAGCATTTTACCCAAATGATCGTATAAACTCGAAAGTGTTAACTATTGAACATTTTTTAATTAATTGTACTATTGTCCGAAAGACAAAGTGAATTATAGGCAAACATCTAAGGCAATAATCTTTTCTGAGATTACCATGTAACACTATACCAAATTCTTTATTCTATAATTATTGAAATAATTGAAGAATATACAAGGTGAGTCCGAGGAGACAGAACACCTAAATATCTCCGTTACCTTTCATTGTACAAAAAAACTTCTTAGGACGAAGTGACACTGTTTAAAGGGTCACATGTAACGGTGTAAAGGAACAAATTTTCAAGATCATTTTTTTATGAGATTTCAAGGTCATCGATATTTTTTTTAATGGAATGAGGTATTTTTTAATACATCAATCGATACAACTGGACATTCGTTATAAAAAAGTACTAACATATGTATGTTGAAAAGTTAATAGTTCAGGAGATATTTCAATTTAAATAACTCTGAAACACCATTACTGTCGTACTAAGACGTTACACAAGTAAGTAAATGCTAACATCAATTTCAATTTCAATTTCAATGTCAATTTTTCAATTTCAACTTCAATCTTTCAATTTTAATTCGTTAATTTCAACTCTTCAATTTCAATTACAACATCAATTTTCCATTTCGACTTTAATTTCGATATCAACTCTTCAACTTCATTTTCAATTTCAATTTTTCCATTTCAACTTCAATGTCAACTCTTCCATTTCAATTTCAATTTCGACTCTTTCATTTCAACTTCGATTTTTCAATTTCATTTCGTTAATTTCAATTTCAACACCAAATTTTCCATTTTATATTCAATTTCAATATCAAACCTTCAACTTCAATTTCTCAACTTCAACTCTTCAATTTCAATTTTTCAATTTCATTTTCAACGTCAATTTTTCAATTTCAATTTAAATTTTTCAATTTCAATGCGTTAATTTCAACTCTTCAATTTCAACATCAATTTTTCCATTTCGACTTTAATTTCGATATCAATTCTTCAACTTCATTTTCAATTTCAATTTTTCCATTTCAACTTTAATTTCAACTTCAATTTTAACTCTCCCATTTCAACTTTAATTTCAACTTCAATTTTTACTCTTTCATTCCAACGTCAAATTTTCCATTTCAACTTTAATTTTGAAATCAATTCCTCAACTTCATTTTCAATTTCAATTTTTCCATTTCAACTTTAATTTCAACTTCAATTTTAACTCTCCCATTTCAACTTCAATTTCAACTCTTCCATTTCAATTTTTTAATCTGAAATCTTCAATTTTATTTTCAACGACAATTTTTCAATTTCAATTCGTTAATTTCAACTCTTCAATTTCAACATCAATTTTTCCATTTCGACTTTAATTTCGATATCAATTCTTCAACTTCATTTTCAATTTCAATTTTTCCATTTCAACTTTAATTTCAACTTCAATTTTAACTCTCCCATTTCAACTTCAGTTTCAACTCTTCCATTTCAACTTCAATTTCTACTTTCATTTCAAATTTAATTTTTTCAATTTCATTTCGTTAATTTCATTTTCAACATCAAATTTTCCATTTCAACTTCAATTTCAACATCAAATTTTGCATTTTAAATTCAATTTCAATATCAAACCTTCAACTTCAATTTTTCAACTTCAACTCTTCAATTTCAATTTTTCAATCTCAAATCTTCAATTTCAATTTTTCAATCTCAAATCTTCAATTTCATTTTCAACATCAATTTTTCAATATCAATTTCAATTCTTCAATTTACACTAGCAAGTAAATGCTGACATTCTTAGTACGACAGTAATGATTTTTTAGAGTTATTTAAATTTAAATATCTTCTGAACTACCAACTTTTCGACACACATGGTTTAGTGCTTTTTTATAATGAATATCCTGCTGCATCGATTGATGTATTAAAAAATATCTCATTCCATTTAAAGAAATATCAATGACCTTGAAATCTCATAAAAAAATGAGCATGAAATTTTTTTCCTTACACCGTTACATGTGGCCCTTCAAACAGTGTAACTTTGTCCTAAGAAGTTTTTTTGTACAACGAAAAGTAACGGAAATATTTAGGTGTTCTGTTTCTTCAGACTCACCCTGTATTATCATAAAAATCGCGCCCAAAGTCTAAATAAATTCAATCGTGTTAATTTTATAAGCCAGTAAAATTAAATAACAGTCACTTTTCTAAAGCTAGAGGTTCGGTATTGAAATAAAAAATGGTGATTGAAATAAAACTAATAAAAACTCTTTAAAGGATATAAATAAACCTACGTCGAAAATTCGCATCGATTACGTGTCCAAGAAATCATCGTCTGTTTGAAATTAGACTGTTCTCTACGAGAATAGTCCTTCAGACCATTGTCAGCAGAGTGTGATTTTCTAATTGCAGACGGCTCTGGGCATCTACTTCTACCTGAAGGAAGGGGTTCATTCGAATGTGGAAAGCATCTCGATTCTTCCGGTTATATCGCTGGTGATCTTCATCTCGACGTACAGCGTGGGCTGGGGTCCACTGCCATGGACCGTGATGGGCGAGATGTTGCCGGCGAACGTAAAGTCGAAGGCCTCCAGTATCGCAGTGTGCACCTGCTGGTTCTTGGCGTTCCTCATCACCAAGTTCTCGAGCGACTTGGCGGACGCGTGCGGCAACTACACGTTGTATTGGGTGTTTGCCGGGTTCAGCTTGATCAGCGTGGTGTTCACAGTGATGGTGCTACCGGAGACCAAGGGCAAGACCCTACAGCAGATCCAGAGCGAGTTGGAAGGAGAGCGCGCACCCAGCGACTCTGAGTTCGGAGGAAAGATGTGAACGCAGTATTAAAAACCGCGGTCCACGGCGTGTAGCACGTGTCGTCGCGACCGCACCTTCAGTTCCCTTTTTCAAGGATTAAGATACGTCTTCATACTGCCAAAGACCGAGCTGTTCGCAAACTCCTCGGGACTCCATTAGTAAGCCGTTACGCGCAGAGAGGCCAATGGACGATTACGATCGGGTCGGAAACGCTCACGATTTCCTAGCATGTTAAAGAGCCTATCTTAGACGCAATACTATTTTCGTTAGCGATAGAAACCCACGGAGGACCAACCGGGACAGAGGCGACTCCGAACACGAACGATAGCTGCGGTCCCGCGCAAAGATGGTATTTAATACTCGTTAAACGTTCTCTTCGAACAAATTTGGGGTTATGTTCGCGGCGCACCGGTTCGATCAAATTATACAATAAATAGCAATTTTGTAGACATTTATAATAATACATGTATAATTTAATAAGTGTATAATTTGATCGAACCGGTGCGCCGCGAACATAACCCCAAATTTATTCGAAAAATGTACGATCGAGAATAATTTCTTATTTCTCTTCGAACAACTGGAATTCTCTACAGCATATACTCGCCGGGTAGGCAAACGAAATATACACCTCTGTGCATTTTTCCATCGCGTTGCATTCATTATCGTCCGATCAAAGCTCGTTGTTATGCTAATTTCTATTACCACGGACGATTCTATGATTTACATTCGGAAGCTTCGACGATTTACGACTGGAAGCTAACCCTTTGCACTCGACTGCCTCCTGTGAGACATCAGTACAAATTACCTACTATAATATGATCGAAGACAGTCCCAACATTTCACAATGAAAAAGGCGCGACGAAAATATTCTAGATTAAACAGCTTCGAGTGCAGGGTGTTAAAAACATCTCGTAGGCGATACCACACGTTTTGCAGTCCGCTCAAGACACCATTGTAGCCGTGGATATTGCAACCATAACCAAAGCAAGAAGATCGCAGCGAGACTCGTTCGAAATCTGTCCCGACTGGTCCTCCCATCAGCGCAATAATAGTTTCTAAGTGTATGTATTTATTATTTTACCTGTACAAGTCTTAGCCGTTACAACGCGCACGATCATGCACGGTTCGAAGCGGTTCGTCGCTCGAGCCCGGAATGTTTAATTATTAAATCGCGTCGCGAGCAGAGATTCGAAGTTCGCGTGACTCCTGAAAAATTTTTTAATCGATAGACGAGAAATAGAGAAAAAGAGACGAGTAGTTCCGAGTCAGCCGATCGCAGGAATTCCGGCGACGGTGGTGGATCATCGGATCGCCGTGGAGCGCTCGACGAGCAATTTTCCTGCGGAAATTCCACGAATACGATCGATCCTTATCTCCGAGAGGAAAAAGGAGAACGACGTAGAAGGAACGGTTTTTGCGAGGCGATCCACCGTTCGCCGATCTGCGATTGGCGCGTTCACTGACTTACGGCGACTAGAGACGCGTTTAAAATGTATCTGCGAGCGCAACGATAACCATTCAAATGCATCGCGTTTTGAGCGGATCAAAGAAACGATGGGTTTGTACAATTTCGAAGAAGCTACATCTAGAGATATCGAGGCGAAGCGAGTTCCCAACAAGCCAAATTCGATTAGGTCGACCACAAAGTCCTTTCACCAAGTCCTCGGTCACAGACACAATCGGTATTCGTTAAAATTTCCTGCCTATCTTTCTACCAATTCACTTATGGCATTTTTTTCCACGTATCGAACAGAATTGACGTCAACAGTTTATCGGTTTCACGTTCCTGGCATTCGAGAAACGATTTTCACTGGGACAATCGTGTCAAGATGCAAACTGTAAGCTTGTTGTTAGATAGACTGCGGATCTATGACAAAAATGAATAGGTGCAATTGAAAATTAAAAATTCTGTTTGGCGTGAAGATCCGCAATCTAGCGATTATATTGTCAAACTGAAAGCGTGCAATTTTAATCGTGACAGTATTTGGCGAAGGAACTTGCTTCCCTCTTTCGATGAAACGGTGGACGCATCGAAGACTTGGAAATTTTAGATAAACGACAGCGTTCCTATTTTTAGCGCGATCGTTCGTGGACACACACACGTGGAAAGCGGCGCTTGCCCTCGGGAAGTTTTCAGTCCGTTTCGAGCACGGTGCGGAAATCAGCGGTGCGAGAACTCGCGTCTCCGCAAGTCCACGTTCTGCAAACGCTCCGAGGACTCGTTCAGCCGCGGAATGCGTAATTCGGAGCAGAATGGCGGTCTAGGAAATCGGAGGACACGCGTTTTCACCGTACAACTTGGTTTCCTGAGATTATAGTACTCCAGCCGGTGCTGAGAATCGTTGGATAAAACAATTGGTTCTCCCAGCGAGTTGGATGATTGCAATAGTTTCAATTGGGAAGTTTTTACAGAAACAAACAGGAACCGGACCAGCTTATTGTAAAAGGCAATTGTAAAAGATGGCGGTGACTGCGTAAAATGTTGATGATTAACAAAACCTTGGAATTTTTGCAATCATCTGTTGCAACTTTTGCGAACCCGCGTGGGTCATTTCTCGGACGCCGCCATTTTCCAGGGAAGAGCCTGATTATAGTATTTTAACGAGTTTCGATCGAGCGACAGAACATTTTCGGACAACCGTGCGTCAGGCCAGTCTGCGTCTCAGCCGTTAAGCATAATGTTAACCCGCAGCGCGACTTCTATCGGAGTATTGTTAGCGGTCACCGCACGGATCGACGAATTGTCAGGCGTGTTTCGTTTTTCCCCCGTTTGATTTAAGCGCGACCGATCCAGCAAGGACTGTACTTATCATTCAGTCGCGCACCAAAGATCGTAGTCACCTGGGAACGAGCGTGTCGATTTATGCAACGCTGCTCGAGACAATTGTTCCACGCTCCTATTTCAGTTAAAATTCGAGCGAGGGACAGTTTCAAGAGCGGCGTTCGCGAATCCAACTCGTCGACGATTCTTGATCAAGCGACGCAACATTCGTATTTTCTTTGCATTTATCGTAACATACTTTTATACCATGTTGAGAGCGAGTGAGAGAGTGAGAGCGAGTGTGTGCATGCAGCAGCGAGAGTGTGCCAAACATATTTAACGTATAACGATTCGATGGAACGCGAGGCGAGCGGAGAAGAAACATATCGATCGATTCGGACGTAAGAAACATATTTCTCGAGAGTAGAAATGTCTGCCCTCCTATAACGCGATGTTCTGATTATGAATATTAATTTGGTACTATTTGTTCTGAATTGTCCTAATTTTATCAAGTAACTAATCATAATTATTAACAACTCTGATCGTTTACACGAGTTAAACGATAAAGACTTGAACGAAGCACAGGAAATTCACGCTTGGCGGCTCTGAGGAGTCATACAAATATTTTTTACACGATTAATTTTATTTAATAAATTACGAAACGTTTACGTATGAAAATAAACGGAATTACATCTGAATTGTTTGGTTTTCGAGTGGAAATATTTCCGAGTGCAATGGGTACATTGGTACAAGTCAAATCGCAAATTTTGCTCCTCCTTTTTGAGAAGATACATATACCGCGTTATAGGAGGGTTGCCTGTGTGCCGATATGTCGGGTAGGACATAGATATACGATCTAAATGAATTCGCGTGGGAAGAAAAATCGCCGAAGCGTGCGAACGATGATTAACCGCGCCGGTCGTGTATATCGTTCGACGATTGCCGAGGTCGGTCGCATGCATATTCACGAGAATGGAACAGGTATGCCCCTTTACTGCATCGTTTAGAAATATCGCCCGGATTTAACGCTGGAATTCGCATGCGACAACCTCCGCGTGCGCTGTTCGAGCCCGTTCGATCACAAAATTCGACGATCAGAACTGGGCAAAGTTGTTTTAATCTAATCGCGATTCGACGGTCTACATTTCGGCACGCAAAGTTTGCCCACGTTCGAGTCGGACATCGCGCAATCATTCCTAGAACATGTTCCTTTTCACGAGCAATAAGACTTTTGGTTTGTCCCGCGAGACAGAGAGAGAGTTGGTAGCCTAACACCCGGTGTATTTCGCTAGCGTCATAGTGTTCCTAGCTGGACAAAAATGTAGTCTTTTAATCTGCGAACTATGCAGTCCGGATTTTTAAACTGTCTGAAGGCTTTTAAATATTTGGGCTTTCAGTTTTCGTTTTGTTCCTGTGTAGAAATATTGTAATGTGTCTAAAATTGAATGTGTTGTCGTTTTTAAAGAGATTTTAGTACTCTGAGAATTTTAATTAATTGACATTTTGATAAACTTCGTGACGAGTATATCCAATCAAATTTTACAGAATCAGTACAGAACAAAAGGAATAGAATTGTAATAACTAGTGGAATTTTCCTTTTGTATCGAATGAGTTCCGAAAATGAAGGACGAGCATTGGCATTTTAATTTCTTGACCAATTAGTATGCACATTTTTGGTCCATCTAGCATGCACTGTGCGACCGAGAGTGTGCTCATCATCGAATGTATGTATTTTACGTGGTTTTTGTGATCGCGAATGAAAGAAGGCCTTCGAGAGAGTGTGATGATTTAGGGTAACGAAGCGCGAGCATTATTTTTTTAAGCTATCGATAAAACGAGGTGTGATAATAACGTGGAACGTGTCAGGGTACAACAAACGGGAACAACATGTGTGAAAACGTCCCACGAACAGATTCAGGGAGCATCGCCCGACGCGCGACTGTATATACATATATATAATATATATTATCACATATTTACTATATAGTATAATGATATCTTTTGTTACGGCTAAATAAATTATAACTTTGAAGTATTACGCACGATCTACGTAGTAGTGTACTTTCTTCTCCTGCAACCAACCTGGGTGATCCTGTTTCCTTTGGGAAAAGTGAGTGCGCTAATTAAGAGGCTTTTTCAACGACCGTGGACTGGCTAAAGTAAGCTTAATAATTTTCTTGTAACATGGTCTCAAAGAAAATCCTTCTATAGTTCCCTTTCATTTGCGTTTATGGTATCATCCTTTGAGGTCTAGAGTGGTCCATTTTATTTCAGAACTTGCTACAGTATAATTTAATTATGTTCGCATGAGTGGCTGTACTAATCTACTTAGAGCAGGTAAGAAATACAATTCTTCACATAATATAATTCTGCTAAACAAAGTCAATGCGAGTCTGCCTAGCCTTTTTGAATTATAAACACGAAATCTTGGTGTGTAAAACAGTATCTGTAAATAATGGTCTCAAAGGAATTTTTTGAATTGTTGTATTGCTCTAGATCAGGGATTCTTAAACTTATGTAGTCCGAGGCCCCCCTCTTGAACAACATTTTCTTTTTGTGGATCCCATAATCCCATAGAGAGGGCAGCATAAATTTCTTAGGTTTTGTTCTTATAAGATTAATCATCCTATGTCATTCTTTGATCATGATTACTCCACAATATTAAACGTAGTCAACCTGGAAACATTGTCAGCTCGCAGAAGAGTATCCGACCAGAGCTTTATTTTTAATTTAATTAATAACCCCTCTCTCCTTATGCAAATCAATTTTTACGCACCTGAACGTGCTTTGAGATCTCGAGCAGGCTTTCAAACCCTTAAAGCCAAATCTACCTATGCATTAATTAATCCAATAAATCGCATTATAGCAGACTCTACACTCTGTATAATCGTATGAATTTTTTATTGAGTCTTTACACATGTTTAAAAAACAATTACGCAGAATTATAGGGTAATACCATATAGTTAGTACCATTAGTTTTTGTGCATGTCCCTTCTATGTTACTATACGAGTAATCCTTTATTGTTTTCTATTGTAAACATTTATGTAAAAGGGCTTCGGTCCGTTTATAATAATAATAATAATAATAATAACAACAATCCTAGGCATTTTCTAATTATTATTTAGTTATGTTAATATCAGAGTTGTGCATATTTACAATTGAATTACTCCAGGAATTATAATTATAAGGCAATTGAATTACATTGTAATTCAGTTATATTGTAATTTATAATTCAGATCTTCATTCAATTAAATTGCAATGTAATTCGTAATTGCAATTAGAGTACAATTATAAAATACTTTGTAATTAAATTACATTAATAACGAATTACAATTAAAGAATAATGAAGTAATAGGTAAGAAGAGGTTGAAAAATCCATGTGAAGGTTTCAAACAGAAGGAATTTATTATTTGTAAATTTATAATATCTAAACAGAAATAACTTCAGCGTTGCACATTTTTAAATTTCAACCATAAACATGAAATAGCGTTACGTATTATGAACGAGGACGAGGAATAGAAACTACGCCGCACAGACAGCAAACAAGTATATGAAAGAAAAACATAAAAAAATATCATACTACTTCAAAGTTCTAGGATATAATTTTAAGAGCTGCATTTTAATTATATTGTATCTCATTAAAATTACATCTCATTAAAATACTTAGTAATTGAATTAATTGAAAGGTTTGAATTACAATTCAGTTACAATGTAATTGAATTGCTATATAATTGAAATACAAATACGCAATTGAATTAGCACAACTCTGGTTAATAACTAGTTAAGTAACAACAAATACGAAAAGTCTTGACCATGTAGGATTTTTATTAAATAAGTTATCTGAATAAAAGCGAGAAGTTGGGGGATGTAAAGTTAATGTCAAAATTGTTTCACGGATCCCCGTTTAGGGACCTCTGCTCTACACAACCATCACCCTTGAATTATTTATTAATAAATTCGCAATCTAAGTAAACCCGTTTCAACGCTCGTATTTATTTGAAAGGAATAGTTGAACCCGAACGTTGCATCGAGTGGGCCACGTTTATTCAAAGTGACGATCGTCAAATGAAAGCGAAACGAAAATCGAGATTTGGTTATTATTCTTGACACGCTGAAAGTAATTCTAATAAATAGGCATCATTCTGATATCGTGAGCAAAATGATAGCGGTGAAGTCTGGCGTGCCGAAGATGGAGGTCGAGATGGTAAATTATTTAGGCTCTTCGAATGCATTGAGTCGAGTGCATTAATTTTCCTTCTGAAGATAACCGAACCTTTCCTAGGATGAAGAGGACACGAGGCTGCAGGAGGAGCTGCTGCAATTAGCTGATGTCCTACTAGTAAGTGCAATAGGCAACGGATTTTATGCATTTATGTTAAAAATCGGTAGGTGTAATTAATTAAAATAGTACATATATTTTCAGCGTACTAAACATATTAAGAAAGTAAATAAATTTCTATTTCACTCGAGTTTGTTACAATTCAGATAGACAAATTTTGTTTTTCATAAAGATCCGCTGCCTAATAATAAATAAGTCCTTCTAAGAAGTAGAATAAAGTTCTCTGGTTGCATCTAATTTTTCTTTCTGAATCAATTCTGTGCACCATTCCCATTTTACGATAAAATTGAAGGGCCAAGACGAAAATGCGATGCTGGTGTCCCTGAGTCAGCTCAGGCTCCTGATGCAGACCGCAACGACTTCGATGACAGCGGTTCCAAAGCCGCTGAAGTACCTGAGAAACTGTTACTGCGATCTGAAGAACTCGTACGAAAGGGTTCAGCAAAAGAACGTAAAGCAGCAGTTCGCGGAGGTGCTGAGCGTGTTGTCGCTGGCAGGTGCAACTCCAGGATCTAAGGAATGTCTTCGATTCTGTGTCCAAGGGAACGTGGCGAACCCTGGGGAGTGGGGCCACGAGTATGTCAGACAGTTGGAGAACGAGATCGTTGACGAGATAACCAATGCTCCTGTCAGGGAGGAGCAAACTATCAGGTACGTCGTGAAGGTTTGAAAATCGGTTAATGTGTAAGGGAAACAAAATTCCGTCAATTATAAGACATCGGAGCCGAATAGACATCTCATAGCTAAACTTTCCGCAAATCGGTCAAATCAGATTGAGCTAATAAATTTTTAAATGCTTTCGGCGCAACGGTTCGATCGTTTATTACGAATTATAGCATTTAAAGAGATTTGAGGCTTTCACGGCCCGGCATCATACAGTTATTTCTGTTGAGGTTTTCGGGTGTAAGCCGTGTCCTAAAGGAAGAGATTTCCCAACGTTTCGCAAGCATTGCAGCTAGCTTCATCAGGGGGTCGGAAGACACACTGATACTGGTGTGTGCCTGATTTGTGCTCCACTTATATAGTGGAGGTTGCTCACTGAACCAGAACATGAGCAACCTCCACTATATAAGTGGAGCACAAATCAGGCACACACCAGTATCAGTGTGTCTTCCGACCCCCTGATGAAGCTAGCTGCAATGCTTGCGAAACGTTGGGAAATCTCTTCCTTTAGGACACGGCTTACACCCGAAAACCTCAACAGAAATAACTATAGCATTTAAAAATTTATTAACAGCAAATACGATCGATACAAGAAACATATTTAGATTGAGCTAACATTTAAGGATGTACTGGAGGTACAATGGGAGACAAAAATCCAAGAAATTCGAAATCCATGAATACATGGCAATGAAAGCCATTCATGAGTATATTTTGCATTAAACTTTTGCGAATACTGTACCCTCTGTAGCTATATTCAGTGGTCTACACTTGTCACGTTTCCATGCTAGTGAGAGACAAGATAAATTTGACGTTTTGTAACAGTTTATAATTTTTTTGCTCTGTAACTGTTTAGTGAATCCTAATAAATTTTGAACATAATTAATTACCTAATTTTTACTACATATAAAAAAAACTGGAGTTTCTAGTTGCGTTTTTTCAAGGTTTAAATAGGGTTTGAAGTGGAATTTTATGAATTCTCCATAAGAAGAAGACGTGTTAAAATGTGCAAACTTTAAGTTGCTATAATTCTTAAACGGTGCAGTGAATCGAACCCAAACTTTGGTAATTGCATCAATTTAGTAAGAATTATATCTTGTCAAATTTTCAAAAATTTTGTTGCGTTTTTATATACCTCCAGAACATCCTTAACATGTTTCCCGACGTTTTAACGACTCAAAAACAATTTCCCATCATCTTAGTGTCGTTTTCTACCTTAGCGATATAACATTTTGGTCTGGGCTAGATTTGGTTATGATTATGTTTAATTTGTATTAAACGTAATCCCGGTACGGTAGAAAATGCAACTAAAATGATAAGAAATTTCTTTTTAATGTCGTAAAAAATCCCTTTGGGAAACATATTTTCTATGCAAAACAAGTCTATGTGAAAAATTTTAGCCTAACTCTTTCTTTATATTTGTATGGTTAATTGCAACCAGCCATTGTCATAAAAATCCGCAGTTTAATGGACATTGATTCATCGATAATGCTAGGACACAACTGGCTCCATTCATCAAACAAATCGTGAAATTCGACATGAAGCACAACGCGGAGATCCCAGGTTGCGATCTGTGCTTGGAGATCGATCAGCTGAACTACCTAGGCGGCTACTTGGACAGCACGAACTTCAGAAGAGTCTGTCGATACTTGGAAGGCTGCGCTGCCTACAGGTGAGTGAACCAGGTCCACCCGACGCATTGTCAACTTGGTTTCAAAGATATTGTGTTTGAATCCGTAGCGAGGACACTGAGAGAAAGCAGATACTGAAAGTAGTTATCGATCAGTATCTGAGATTCAAGGACTTCTGCAAGGCCATGCTGGTAGCTTTGCAACTGTCTGATTCCGAGCTGGTCCACGAGTGCCTGACCAGCTGTCCTGACAGCGTCACGCGGAAGCAGTTGGCGTTTATGCTGGCTAGACAGCGGGTAACGACTAGGTCGTTGGCAACTAGACTGCGAATTTTATACGATTATGGCAAGAACGAGTAATTGAAATTTTGAAAAGTATTGGGTTGGCAAGAAAGTAATTTCGGTATTTTAAGGTTAAATAGAGACCAACTTTTTTATTTGAGCAATGAACTTTAATGAACAAGATATTTTCCCTTTTGTTCGATGATCTTTTGCAACAAAGAATAAATAAGAAAATATTTTATTGATTAAAGTTCATCGTTTGAACAAAGAAATTCGGTTTTATTTCACCTTAAAATACCGAAATTACTTTCTTGCCAACCCAATAGAAAGAATAAAATTTCTAATCAGCTCCTGTATTTTGCATAAAAATCCGCAGTCTACTGACAACGCTGTCCACAATTTCGTATAAAAGATGGTTAAATGATTTGTTGGACAATGTAAGTGACGTCTCTTATGGCTTGTCGATCGCCAGGACAATCCTCTGCGGAAGGAGTACGAAGGGGATGACGCAAAGGACATAGAGATGATCCTGAGCAACAGCCACGTGATCAGCCACTTCCATTCGCTGATCAGCGAACTGGACATCTGCGAACCTAAACATCCCGATGACGTCTACAAGACTTACGAGGGGAAAGTCCTCTGGAAATACGACCCGGACTCTGCTAGGGCCAATTTGACGGCCAGCTTCGTCTCCGGCTTTGTTCACGCTGGTTTTGGTCAGGACAAGTTGATGACCAATGCTGAAGACTGCTGGGTTTACAAGAATAAGGTGTAAAGAACTGTCTTACCTCGGACATTTCTGTTATACGCGGTTTCGATGGTCGGAGGATTTGATGCAGGAATAATTTGTTTCCAGGATCACGGGATGCTGTCGGCTACTGCCTCCTTGGGTCTGATTCACATGTGGGACGTGGATGGTGGCCTGGTGCCCATAGACAAGTAAGTGTACCATCAACGAAAGCTGTAAGTAGAAGCGGATTTTATGCGTTTATGATACAATGAGTACTTTATAGATGGAAAATAAAAATAAATTTTTTAAAAATACCACGTTTTTAAAACAGACTAAAAAGTATAAAATAACATTTTTAAAACCGCCACGTTTAAAAAACGGACTAAAAAGTATAAAATAATTTTTTCTAGCCCCATACAGATTTCTAACCCCTGAAAATTTGTGATTGTGAATTTTTTAATAGCTAAGAAAATACTTGTAAGATTTAAAACGAAAAACGCGGGGCGCATGCAATAGATAATTGATGCATGAACACCAAATCACTCACAACTTTATTGCACTGCAAATGATATGAAGTGTTGTACGAGATTTCTCAGCGGCAGCTACTCTCTACACTCCTTACTATGTATTATCTTGCGCCCCACGTTTTTCGTTTTAAATCTTACAAGTATTTTCTTAGCTATTAAAAATTCACAATCACAAATTTTCAGGGGTTAGGAATCTGTATGGGGCTAGAAAAAATTATTTTATACTTTGTAGTCCGTTTTTTAATCGTGGCGTTTTTAAAAATTTTATTTTATACTTTTTAGTCCGTTTTAAAAACATGGTATTTTTAAAAAATTTATTTTTATTTAAATAATTATTTTCTGCTTTTTAGTCTTGCATGTGTGAAATTTTACAATCGATTTTGAACATTTTGATGAGATTATTACACAGACATGTAGTAAATGTCAGACGGTATTGCGACGCGTCATATCGAAAACGAACGCCGTGGTAAAATGTCAAAGATAAAGGTTCGACAGAGAATTTCGGTGTAACTGTTCTTTCGCTTGGTAAACAAACATTATAGTATACTAATACGTAGCAACTTTGTAAACACCGCACGGAGCTCGAATGCACACTGAACTCCTTCGGTGCGAAGCAGGTCAGTGGAGTGGGGATGAGTCAGAGTGGGAACCGAGTGGGCACTACCGGTCGTCGCGCGGGGACGTGTAACGGTTAAATTTTTAATAGTTTATATCTCCCAAACGCGTAGGCTGTTGTAAATTAAAAAAATTTTTTTTTAAATATTGCATTGTCATATAGTACTGAGCTATGTTTAAAATTTCAAGTCTCTAGCTCATCGAGTAGTTAGTTTAAAATCAGTTGTAAAATTTGTACCGAACAGACAAACAGACATACAAGAAAGCGACCTAATAAAAACGTGGTAAAATATTTAATGGCATACCTGGTGATTTGGCGACTTCTCTGTGAAAATCATCATTAACGAACTGCTCCTTTTTTGTAGACATTATTTCGAGATTATAACAGAGACATGTAGTAGATTTCAGACGGTATTGCGACCGCATCATATCGAAACGCCGTGGTAAAATATCAAAGATAAAGGTACGACCGAAAATCTCGGTGTAACTGTACCTCCGATTGGTAAACAAACATTATAGTATAATAATACGTAGTAACTTTGTAAACACCGCACGGAGCTCAAACGCACACTGACGCACACTGACGCACACTGAGCTCCTTCGGTGCGAAGCGGGTCAGTGGAGTGGGGATGAGTCAGAGAGGGAACGGGTAGTGGAGTAGGGAGCGCTGTCGCACGGCGTGGCGATTGCTGAACGCAATGACGTAGGTTTCGCGGGGGGAGGGGTGAACAGGTAAATATTTAATTGTTATTTCTCCGAAACGGATAGACTTTTTAAAAAATTTTTTTTGAATAATGCAGTATCATCCAGTTCTGAGCCATGTAACCGATTTCAAGTCTCTAGCTCATCAGGAAATTAGTTTAAAATCAATTGCAAAATTTGCCACCGAACAAACAGACAAACAAACAAGAAAGCGAGCTAATAAAAACGTGGTAAAATAATGTGGCATGAAAATCCGCAGTCTAGCTAAAGGTTTGATGGGTGGTTCGATATATTGTTTAACATCGCAGATACCTTTACACGAGCGAGGACTACATCAAATCCGGAGCTCTACTGGCCATAGGCCTCGTGAATTGCGGTGTCCGCAACGAATGCGACCCTGCGTTGGCTCTTCTCAGCGATTATGTAAATTCTAGTAGTTCAACGCTGAGGATAGGGGCTGTTCTGGGTCTAGGCTTGGCGTACGCTGGCAGCAGAAGGCTCGACGTCACTCAATTGCTGACTGCAGTTTTGGGAGACAAACAAAGTCGGTACAATTTCTACAGATTTAAGAAACTCGTTTCACAAACATTAATCATTCATAATAAACATTAATGATTCATTTGTAGGCGACATGGAGGTTGTGGCGCTAAGCGCAATAGCCATAGGATTGATCAATGTGGGTTCTGCTGATGCTGAAGTATCCTCGACAGTGTTGCAGAAACTACTGGAGCTTGAACCTCAAGAACTCTCCAATACTTATTCTAGGTCTGTGAAAGAGACTTGCGAGATTTGTTTTGGACGATTGGGAAGGTGATAGAGGATTCGTTTTTGCAGATTTCTTCCACTGGCTTTAGGATTGATCTACATGGGCTGCCGAGACGTGATAGAGTTCTCCTCCGTGGCTCTAGAGGTGCTTCCCGATCCCTACAAACTGGCTTCGCAAACTATGTTGCAGGTATTCGTTGAAATCGTTAACTACAAAATTATAGGTGTTCAAGAACTAAGAAATAATTGCTGATATAGATAGCGAGGGAAAATGATTAAAATGCAAACAATTAACGCTTCCAGGTATGCGCATACGCCGGAACAGGCGACGTGCTGATAGTGCAAGAACTATTGCGAATTTGTTCAGAACCTGTCGACGGGAACAACGTGTCGACTACTCCGACGACTAGTTTTGCGGCCAGTTGTTGTTCGCCCCAGAAACCTCAGACCTCAGAGTCCACCGAGAAAAAGGAGAAGAATGAGGACCCAAAGTATTTACCTTCTTCATAAGATTAGCTTCTGCCCAATATCCTAAACTAAGTGCTACAATAATATTGCAGGGAGATAGGTCCCACACAAGCTATAGCTGTCTTAGGAGTGGCAATGGTTGGCCTAGGAGAGGGCAATGAGAATTCTAGGATCTTTGGACAGGTTTGCTAGGTTTAACAAATCTCTGAGCTAACGAAACAATAATTACCCATTTTCAGATAGGAAGGTACGGTCCCATAGCCACGAGAAGAGCAATGCCATTAGCTCTGGGCTTGTCCTCGCTGTCGAACCCTGATTATTCGCTCATGAGCGTGTTATATAAATATAGTCATGACAATGATGCGGATGTCGCGAGCAACGCGATATTTGCACTCGGTCTGGTAAGTGCGGGGACCAATCATGCCCACGCTGCTAATCTTTTGAGACAGTTGATCTGCTACCATGCGAAAAGCCCGACGCACTTGTTCCTTGCTAGGATTTCTCTGGGCCTGGTCCATCTTGGCAAGGTGAGGATCAAGGATCAATGTTACCTAAAACACTTTCATAAAATTAACACTCTGATTCATCTCAACTCTTCTGAAATTGCACCAAGCGACCCGAGTTAGATTAGTTTGCTAGATAGCTAGATAATGTGTAAAGACTATAAGAAAAGACTAAATAGTAAAATAGGGCTCTCTTTATCTTTGGTTGGAACTGTGAACGGAATAGCAAAAGGAGCTTCTTTCGCTTTTGGTTGCAATTCGGAATAAGATAGTAAAAGGAGATTTCTCGACTTCAGGGCACACTATCCATATCCCCTTTGCGTTACGGCTCCAAAATCTTGGACCACACAGCACTGGCCGGTCTAATGGTAGTTCTCGTATCCTTCCTGGACTGTCGTAACTTGATTTTGACTAAATCCCATTATCTGATGTACTGTCTGGCTGTCGCGATGGAACCAAGATGGTTGGTCACCTTGGACGAAAATTTGCAAGTACGTTTTGCTATCTACAATTTACTATCTAAACTGTTGTTCACGTTTTAAAGGCTTGTTACTTGTCAAGAGACGTCTTGCATTTTTACCGATGTCCTCTAAGTACCGGGAAACCCACGTCATTTTTGTTAAAACATACCAAAATACCGTCGCTAATGACCATAGCAGTTGATGCGACGTTAAATAATAAATAAATAAATACCAAAATATTCTTAAATACTTTTCCATGTTGCCAGAACAATATCCAATTATTTTGACTATCTTATCTTCCTTTAAATTTTCACTTGTGCATGTGTACAGTCCCTGCTCACTTTATTAGACTCACCTGAAGAATTGGTGCTTTTTGAAATCCTATAAGGAATGCAACGCTGTTTTCAACCTATGGGGTAATGATGGCGTAATGATTTCGTACTACAAGATTGCCTTATGGGTTGCCTATCCAAGTGTAAAATTTTCTTGCAAGAGCAAAAAATCCCCCTTTTACCATGGCCCGGCAACTCACCGGACATGAACCCGATTGAAAATGTCTGGGAGTGCCTCAAGAGAGAACTGGCCAAAGAAAATATAACAACAAAGACCAAGTTGATAGAGAGAATAATCTATCACTGGCACCATAACGTTGCATTAAAAAAAATTGCACAAACTTGCATAGATAGCATGTCCAGAAGAGTTGCGGCTTTAAGAGCAGCTGAGGGCGGATTAACAAAATATTAGTGTTTTGAGAATTATATTGATCTATTTGTGTTTGTATCCATTGTTTTTGTAAAATAAATATATGGAAAATTCATTGGCCATCATTAAGTGATTTTTGCATAAGGCTGCTATACCCATTATTCATGGTAAAACTAAAAATATCATGATTATAGACGTGAGTCTAATAAAGTGAGCAGGGACTGCACGTGTGTGCACTACTAGAAATGATTATAGGTCAACAAAAATGACATAACAGCTTCTCTTGCTTTTCAAAAAATGACGTATGAGCAGACACACTGATTCAAAGACTCTTTATAAATGATTCGACAATGCGTTTGCAAAATTGATACGTGAAAAAATGTTTCCTCCAGCTTGATACAATTTCTATGAAATAATTAGAGTCTACCAGTACCTGTGAGGGTTGGAAAAGCCGTGGACACTGTGGGCAAAGCCGGAAATCCAAAATCTATCGCCGGAGGCTACGTCCACACGACTCCCGCGTTGCTATACCTAAACGAAAGGGCGGAGCTAGCGTCCGACGAATACGAGACGGTTTCCAGTGTACTGGAAGGATTCGTGATTCTTCGGAAGAAGTCTGTCTTGTGCTGAGTCTTAAATCTAAAATATCACAGCGGAAGAAAAGAAATACGCTTGGTCTCGGAAGGTAATGCTCGAGCTGGTAATTTTTATTTCACGATTATGGTAAGAAACACGTCTGACAAAACTGTATTATGCCACACCTAGGAACAAAACTGTGGATAATCTATAGATTATGGCAATGTTGGTCTTCGGTCCGAGATGTACAAAGTCAAGTGTCTTTCGAGATGAATTTGCGTCACGCGCAGGGTGGTCCACTCCGTCGTAATTTTATCAGTAATTAGTAGATTACAGATTTTATGCAATCGATGAGTAGATATGATAGTCGAAACAGTGAAAAACTGTACTTATTGAATCCCCTATTTCTCCCGAACTTTTATTTCGCATAAAGATTGGCAGTTACGAGTTGAACTGGTTTTGTGCTACGATATAATATTTCCTATCAACGATCGAAGGGAGATTGCATTTAAAAATATCTCTGCGGAGCATCCTGCGCGATCGAAGTACTGCATCGAACCCGCCGCCTTAAAATAGTGCCCATAGAAATGATTACAGTGACCGAGTGAAAAACCGACGTGAAAGAAACGTGCGAGGGACGCGTGGAACGCAAGGTGTATCTTCGTGTAGGTTTGCGTTTATTGAACTTCAGGGACTAGCGGAAGCAATGTGCTCTATACAACAGAAACATACATTGGTTCGCATTGCACGGTGTGAACGCAACGGTGCACCATGATCTAACAGTGTGTCACGGTTTGGAGTCTGTTCGCGGTCGGTTGTCGTAAAATAAAACGCTTACATTCGATACAGATGAAAGGAGAAAAATGGGGAACGTAAAAGAAACGAAAAAAGAACAGAAAAAACGGAAAAGCAACGTGAACCGTGAAAGGAATAGAGACGAGAACAGACGCGTCTCGGCGAAGGAGAACGGAAAGAGTGCGAGAAGAACGCGTCAAGAAAGAAAAGAGAACGCACTGGATCGTCAGAAGTTCGCCATTAATAGAATCACTGCAAATCAAAGATAAATATTGCAGTTTATTGGTTCCGACAGTGTTTGTGTGGATGAGTGTGTGTACAAAAAAAGCGGACGACAAAACGAGAATATCGTGGATGAGAAAACCCTTCCAATCTCCTCGGCGCGAATGTTGCTCTCTCTTTCTCTTTTCGCTGCTCGCAGAGGATCGCATACGCAAGATCATGGAGCACGGTCAATCTCCTTGTGAAACCAAGCAACGAGATATACTTGCCGGGAATTGCACAAATTCGCAACGCGTCGGAGCTCCCCGCAATTCGGTCGAAATCGCGCAAGAACCAAAGAAATCTATCCGTCGTCAATTTTATACTTTGTAAAATCTCGGACGATTTAAACACTTAGTTCGCTAGTAATTATTAGACTGGCTGTTATGTAAAATAAAAATTGTCTCAATCGATTGTACGAAACAGCAATTAAATAGAAATGTTCTTCCCCTTTTAGTAATTTTAATAAGTCAAGAATAGTGTACTAGTGCTCTTCAAATTCATCTGACGTTCTCACAGTTTTATATAAATGCATAAAATCTGCATTAATATTTTGACTGAGGAATTGCTTGGAAAATGATTCCAAAAGAGCGACAACCTACACCGAAAGTCTAAACCCGTTGAAAGATTAAATAAAGATTCGATTAATTTGTTTCAACTCTTTCAACCCGGTTCAACTTAAATTTTAAGACTTTTCTACCCTTAACCAGCTTCCTTTTCAGGAATGTCTCCCTTTAAAAAATGCCAAGCATCATGAACATCCGCAGAAATAATTCAAAAGCAATGGAAGAATTTTTGCAGCGGTTTCATAAAAATAGAGTAAATTAATAAAGTTGTTATAAATTGTTCTGATTGATTTGCACGATTGACCAAGGTTGCGGAAGCTCCCCGGATCATTTTGGAGGACCGACGATTCTCCTCGCGTGTCGAATGTCCGCCGACATTCGCATATAGGCACATGACTTAGGGTAACAGGCGAAGTGTAGTACAGTGAAACGCTTATTCGAGGGCTGGTTCGCTTTTGGCAGCGAATCGCGAAGGTTCATTCCCCACCCCCACTCTTATCGTCGCATATACAGGCAAGTGTGTACCCCCTTAATCGACGCACACACCACCGATCAAAATTTTCGAGCAGATCCTATCGAAAACGTTCGGTTCTCTTTCAACTTTGTTCGTTAACACGTTATTTAGTTGTTTCATATTCTTTCACAAACTAAAGATAAGAAATCAGGAATTTTAACTCATTCTTAACACTTTATTGACCGGAAGACTATGTATTACTAGGTTGATGGTAGAACTACCATCATGAATTATAAATTTTCAACAATTTATGAAATAATCCACGGTACATAATGTCTTAAGTCCGTCTTCTAAGAGAGTAAACGGGTTTCAAGGTAAATAATTTTTTAAAAATTACTGAAGGGCTGTACCTCGTGATTAAAAACAGATATCAGGCTCAGTCCGCCAAAAAATCGATAAATGATTTCGCCCTCTTTCAACCTTTCAACTCAGTAAAATAAAGTCAGTAGAACCAATTACCAAGAGCCATAACGCAAAGTCGAAAGTAATCGTTTCGTGAAACCGCTCGAAAATCCGTCTCGGCAATATTCAACGTTCTATTTCAACGTACGCACATCCTCTCCCTCTCTCTCTCTTGCTATGTCAGCTTGCCGCCTGACGTACAGAACGTCCTCTCGTTAAATATCTAGCTTCCCTTCGATTCTATCTATCCACGTATGGATATACTTTTTTTAGGATTACTCTTGAACAACCGTCGCCCGCACTGCAGAGCGATTCCGTGTAGTCAATATGCGGATATAGAGACAGATAAGAGGATCGGTGATACAAAGAACGTTTCAAAATCCGTGGTACCTTGTCAGAGATACTCTACGATTAATAAAAAGAACAAAAAAGAGAAAATAAGTTAAACGCGCGAACACAGAAGCTTTCTGAAAGTGTCTTCTCGCGTGACGGTTCGATGATGGGGAAAATCGACTTTGAAGAACGGAATGAACGGTCTTCGAAGTTGACTTCCACGGAAAATTATTCTCTAGCTGCACCACGGATCAGGGAACGCCTCGCACGGTCCGTTAACATTTGATAAAATAGAGAATCAGCATGCAAAATCGTCGATATATAATCCACGTCACCCGGCAAGCTGGGCTTCCTATCTACTTATACGATAAAGTTTCTCATGTTGCTTACAGTAAAGTATAATAATAATAATAATAGTTAAAAATTAATAATAATAATAATAATAATAATAATAATGACAGTTTTCATATAATAGTAGCGCTTTCGTGTATTAACCCTTTCGTTTGCAAATAGTAAGTGTGTCTGTGGATCAAGCGAATTTCGAAAACGGCGTACACCGTTGCTCCTGTTTTGGGCGCGCAATGCGGTGTGGTTTATGTACATGAACACGCTCGTGTGCGGTGCATCGCGAGCATTTGCGTTTGCATCGTCCCGTCCCCTACTATTTGCTTGGCAGGGCTCGGTGGATCGGTTGCTTACAGAGTGCAACAACGATCGTCGACGTTGATCCGGAGTCATCGGAACACACGGTGAGAAGGGAGGGACACGCTCGCGTTCATCGAACTCCCCGAAAATAATCTACCCATTTACCGTTTATGCTCGCCGCGACTCGAAAACCGTGGTCGCGGGAGCTCGGATTACAAGCTAGATGCAGGAAAGATACGTCTCTCTCTCTCTCTCTCTCTCTTGTTTTCATCTTTACGGCACACACACCTGTGAACATACATATACATATATCTCTCGCTCGTTGGAACTCTGTCGTCAATCGTCGACCGGTCGCGCGAACATCAATCGATATAATTCTAGACTGTATCTCTGTCCTCCGTCTATTCCTCGTTTTCAGCTACTTTCAGCGAATACCTGACGCTAAATCACAGAAAAACACGGAGACAATCACGCGGCGACGAACAGAGCAAAGGGCTGTGCACAGCACCGGGAACCGACGCTGTTCACAGGTGCGTCGACGAGAAACAGAATCTCATTTCCTGATCGATCGGAGCTGCCTGCGGCCTCGTTGCCGAGAGAGAACGAAATTGACGACGAATGGCAGTGCTTCTTCTGTCTGCTTGCGTGCGTGCGCGTGTACCGGCGTGCGTTCGCGAGCGAATCGCGAAAGCACGGCTCTTCGAGGATCGTTCTTCTTCCTCTGTCTTCGCGGCGCGATCCCCAAGCGATTCAAGACTGTGCGATCCGACCGCCGCGCGTCGAAGGAATGTACACTCGATTTGACACGGTAACACGCTCGTGACACGGCGAAGATAATATGCGGAACAACGCGATCGGCGAACAAGGCTGGTTAAAACAGTCGGGCGCGTCTCTTGATTTCATTGCGGCGCCACTGCGGCAGTCTGTAGAACTCCGCGCGGCTGCACTGCAAGACTGCTTCGAATTCCGCGTCTGAAAGGTGTCGCTGGAAAAGGGAAAAATATATTCTCAGATCTTCCGAACGTGAGACGTTATCGTTACCAAAGCGTTCAAGCAGGTGGAGACTGGGATTCACTGGGTCTTGACGCGAAAAGGAGCTTCAGGATTTTCGGGTTCTACGGGATCTTCTTGCCTCGATTAGTGGCAAGTTCAGTTGTAGTCCTACGGAGGTTCTTTGGAGACTACATTGTCACTGGGAAATATTTGATGCAGGATCGAGGAGATGTAGGTCTTACGTTGGTCTAAGGATCCAGGTCACAGAGGTTTTAAGAGTGTAGGCACTGTTTGGTCTTTGCAATGAAGCTTTAACCCTGGAAAGCTACCGTAGTTATCAGCTATCCGCATTTATTTTAGCGGGAGACTTCATCATTACATTGAATGGAATGTACAGTGGAGTCCTTCTTCTTCTTCAAGAGATTAATAGCAACCATCTTAAACGATTTGAACTTACGGAACATTAAAAGTAACCGCCGAGTGTTGCTGTATAGAAGTAAAAGGATTGAATTCATTTCGATTTTATGCGGTTTTATTGTGCAACACTTTTATACGGTTTCAATAACCGTAAAATAGGAAACCGGTCGTTCTACCGCGACAGGTTCAGCGTTCGATAAAAAGTTCAATTGTATCATTGAATTATGTTCTTTTATTGACGTCGATACGACAGCTGGCTAGGGTTAATGCGTGAGACATAAATCACGTCGACATGACACTGGGATTCACTGGGTCTTGACGCGAAAAGGAGCTTCGGGATCTTCAGGTTCTACGGGATCTTCTTGCCTGGATTAGTGGCAACTTCATTTGTAGTCCACAAGGTTCTTTGGAGACTACATTGTCACTGGGAAATATTTGATGCAGGATCGAGGAGCTGTAGGTCTTACGTTGGTCTAAGGATCCAGGTCACAGAGGTTTTAAGAGTCTAGGCACTGTTTGGTCTTTGCAATGAAGCTTTAACCCTGGAAAGCTACCGTAGTTATCAGCTATCCGCATTTATTTCAGCGGGAGACTTCATCATTACATTGAATGGAATGTACAGTGGAGTCCTTCTTCTTCAAGAGCTTAAGGGGGTAGTCTACCCGCTGGTTACAACTAGAATCTTACTAGAAAACATGGGTTTGCGGAAAAACAAATGCTGTCCTTATTTCAGCAAATTGTGGGCTGGGTGAGGGCTCATTCTAAAGAGGAAGGTTTGACGCAGTGGGCTCTGGTCATCAGGGCAGTCAAAAAGTCTTATAGAGACAGAAAAATGCATTGAAACCTGCGGGTTTTTTTCCTAGATTTTTTCTCTACTTTGGGCCTTTATATTATTAGATATAAACATAATCTCGTTAAGCTCATGACCAGAGCCCAGTGCGTCAAACCTTCCTCTTTACAATGAGCCCTCACCCAGCCCACAATTTGCTGAAATAAGGACAGCATTTGCTTTCCCGCAAACCCATATTTTCTAGTAAGATTCTAGTAAGATTCTAGTCGTAACTAGCGCATAGACTACCCCCTTAATAGCAACCATCTTAAACGATTTGAACTTACGGAACATTAAAAGTGGCCGCCGAGTGTTGCTGTGTAGAAGTAAAAGCATTGAATTAATTTCGATTTCATGCGGTTTTTATTGTGCAACACTTTTATACGATTTCAATAACCGTAAAATAGGAAACCGGTCGTTCGACCGCTAAAGGTTCAGCGTTCGATAAAAAGTTCAATTGTATCATTGAATTATGTTCTTTTATTGACGTCGATACGACAGCTGGCTAGGGTTAATGCGTGAGACATAAATCACGTCGACATGACACTGGGATTCACTGGGTCTTGACGCGAAAAGGAGCTTCAGGATCTTCAGGTTCTACGGGATCTTCCTGCCTCGATTAGTGGCAAGTTCAGTTGTAGTCCTAAGGAGGTTCTTTGGAGACTATATTGTCACTGGGAAATATTTGATGCAGGATCGAGGAGCTATAGGTCTTACGTTGGTCTAAGGATCCAGGTCACAGAGGTTTTAAGAGTCTAGGCACTGTTTGGTCTTTGCAATGAAGCTTTAACCCTGGAAAGCTACCGTAGTTATCAGCTATCCGCATTTATTTCAGCGGGAGACTTCATCATTACATTGAATGGAATGTACAGTGGAGTCCTTCTTCTTCTTCAAGAGCTTAATAGCAAACATCTTAAACGATTTGAATTTACGGAACATTAAAAGTGGTCGCCGAGTGTTGCTGTGTAGAAGTAAAAGGATTGAATTCATTTCGATTTTATGCGGTTTTATTGTGCAACACTTTTATACGGTTTCAATAACCGTAAAATAGGAAACCGGTCGTTCGACCGCGACGGGTTCAGCGTTCGATAAAAAGTTCAATTGTATCATTGAATTATGTTTTTTTATTGACGTCGATACGACAGCTGGCTGGGGTTAATGCGTGAGACATAAATCACGTCGACATGACACTGGGATTCACTGGGTCTTGACGCGAAAAGGAGCTTCAGGATCTTCAGGTTCTACGGGATCTTCTTTCCTCGATTAGTGGCAAGTTCAGTTGTAGTCCTAAGGAGGTTCTTTGGAGACTACATTGTCACTGGGATATATTTGATGCAGGATCGAGGAGCTATAGGTCTTACGTTGGTCTAAGGATCCAGGTCACAGAGGTTTTAAGAGTCTAGGCACTGTTTGGTCTTTGCAATGAAGCTTTAACCCTGGAAAGCTACCGTAGTTATCAGCTATCCGCATTTATTTCAGCGGGAGACTTCATCATTACATTGAATGGAATGTACAGTGGAGTCCTTCTTCTTCAAGAGCTTAAGGGGGTAGTCTACCCGCTGGTTACAACTAGAATCTTACTAGAAAACATGGGTTTGCGGAAAAACAAATGCTGTCCTTATTTCAGCAAATTGTGGGCTGGTTGAGGGCTCATTCTAAAGAGGAAGGTTTGACGATATTCGCTCAGGTCATTAGGCTAACGAGATTATCTTTATATCTAATAATATGAAGGCCCAAAGCAGAGAAAAAATCTTGGAAAAAAACCCGCAGGTTTCAATGCATTTTTCTGTCTCTGAAAGACTTTTTGACTGCCCTAATGACCTGAGCGAATATCGTCAAACCTTCCTCTTTACAATGAGCCCTCACCCAGCCTACAATTTGCTGAAATAAGGTCAGCATTTGTTTTCCCACAAACCCAAATTTTCGACCCAAAATCTAGTAGGATTCTAGTAAATTAGCAAATAACTAGTCAAATAAGAAATCCTACTAGATTTTGGGTCGAAAATATGGGTTTGCGGGAAAACAAATGCTGACCTTATTTCAGCAAATTGTAGGCTGGGTGAGGGCTCATTGTAAAGAGGAAGGTTTGACGATATTCGCTCAGGTCATTAGGGCAGTCAAAAAGTCTTTCAGAGACAGAAAAATGCATTGAAACCTGCGGGTTTTTTTCCAAGATTTTTTCTCTACTTTGGGCCTTCATATTATTAGATATAAAGATAATCTCGTTAGCCTAATGACCAGAGCGACTATCGTAAACCTTCTTCTTTAGAATGAGCCCTCAACCAGCCCACAATTTGCTGAAATAAGGACAGCATTTGTTTTCCCGCAAACCCATGTTTTCTAGTAAGATTCTAGTAAGATTCTAGTTGTAACCAGCGGGTAGACTACCCCCTTAAGGGGGTAGTCTATGCGCTAGTTAGAGGTGAGGGCTCATTCTAAAGAGGAAGGTTTGACGCAGTGGGCTCTGGTCATCAGGGCAGTCAAAAAGTCTTATAGAGACAGAAAAATGCATTGAAACCTGCGGGTTTTTTTCCTAGATTTTTTCTCTACTTTGGGCCTTCATATTATTAGATATAAACATAATCTCGTTAACCTCATGACCAGAGCCCACTGCGTCAAACCTTCCTCTTTACAATGAGCCCTCACCCAGCCCACAATTTTCTGAAATGAGGACAGCATTTGCTTTCCCGCAAACACAAATTTTCTAGTAACATTCTAGTAAGATTCTAGTTGTAACTAGCGCATAGACTACCCCCTTAATAGCAACCATCTTAAACGATTTGAACTTACGGAACATTAAAAGTGGCCGCCGAGTGTTGCTGTGTAGAAGTAAAAGGATTGAATTAATTTCGATTTCATGCGGTTTTTATTGTGCAACACTTTTATACGGTTTCAATAACCGTAAAATAGGAAACCGGTCGATCTACCGCGACAGGTTCAGCGTTCGATAAAAAGTTCAATTGTATCATTGAATTATGTTTTTTTATTGACGTCGATACGACAGCTGGCTAGGGTTAATGCGTGAGACATAAATCACGTCGACGTGACACAATAGCATTCATAGTCGCGCGTGATTACAGGGAACGAGTGTTAAGAGATTTTTTGCCGGGGAATGCGGATCGAGCGGATAAAACGTGAAGGTAATTGCGGAGATTAATGCTGCGAATATCAATTAACGGTGTAATTTGCTTACCTCAAGGTTGCAACGATCCACGTCGGCGGGCAGCCTATAGTTAGTGATGACAAGTAAGTGATATGGATAGAGTTTCGGCGGTTCGGATGGCGCAGTACCCATGTCCGGCAACGATCTCCTGACGTGATGGCCCCCGTGACTCCCGACCACCGAACCTAGGCCACCTGTATACGTGGTGGACGATGGTAGCATTCCACCATCATTCTGAAGCACCAGACATACGTTAATGCCCGTAATCGATCACGTACCACCGGAGTTAATAGCGGTGCATTTAATCGAACAAAGCGTCTCGCGCGGGAAACTAATTCTTCCACCTCGGACTCGATTATCCTTCGAACGATTCTATCTGGTCTCTTCGATCTTTCAATTACCGGAGTATTAACATTCTCGGAATGCTCGAGATGATTGAAACCGAGCGCAATCGCAGAGTTGAAATTGACTTGGAATTGAAACGGAAAGGTGCGAGAGCGAAATCTGCAGCTCGGGGCTGCATTGAAAGATTAACCCTTGCGTCAATGGTTGAGTAGACGAGTATACTCCTCTTTGAAATTTGTTGTATGTTCTTACTGTGAAATTGTGAAATTGTTACAGAGCTGTGCTGTCTTGGATGATTGTGAGTTAACAACCCCTTGACGTATAATGTCGAGGCAGGCTCGTGACGAATATTATAAAGTTTCAAGTCACTCGTTTCATTTTCTTGCCAATGTTTAATTCTGTTTCCTCTAGGAAATTATTAAGGCCAAAGAATTTTAACCGATTATTGTAGCAACGAAGAAAATTGCACGACAAGGGGTTACAGTTGAGGCATACAAGCTGTGCACTGTGCACTAAATCTGTGAAGTCTATCAGCTAGGACATTATTGAACGTTGCAGAAAGCTTCGAATTTTGACAAAAGGGTTAAACTTCCCGGATTAAATAGCCTTACGGGCCCTGCATCGATGCAGAAATTTGCGATCTTAACGGGTCCGATCGTCAAGAAGACTTGTTAAAGATTGTAACTTCTGATTGATTCTGATGAATACAAATATCGATTTGCTACTTGCGGAAGAAGATAGCTAAGAGATCAAATTTTATTAAACAATGTACGATCTCTTGGAACCTGTTAAAATGAATTCTGCGTGCAATCGACGCCGGCCCACAAGAAAAGGAGATCATTTTCGTCAATGATATATAATTTACGAAGAGACCGGTGAGCCCGCGCGAGACCTTTGTTCTCCACTTGTTGCAGCGGATCGCTCGACCGTCAGCAAGACTGAACGTTGCAGCAAAAATAAAAAGAATCAGCGAATGTTGACTGAACGACGCGTTTTTCCGCGGAACGGTCTGCACGGTCGTGGTCGGCCTACCGTTTCGCGAGACAGAACTATAGCTAGACTGACACGAATGAAATTGACGAATTGATACCGGAAACGAAGGAGATCTTATTTAAGTTTTTTCTACGAGATTTGTGACTCTGTGTTCGCCACGGATCGGTTTTCGATTTGGTACAGACGAGCGAGAAAGAATCAAAGCAGAACCATGCACGGAGAAACCAGATTCTGTTCAGCGCAGGCCATAGTTCCGTTTGTTTCCGTTGTGCACAGAAGATGCGATCGTGTATGCGGTTAATGGAAGAGTTAGGTGCGCGACGTCTCGGTAAATTGTCGATAGAAACAAGAGAAACAGAAATGGCGACGATCGATCAATGAATGAATTAATCGTTTATGAAAAGTTTTTCGGCCGGGATCGGTACGAGAAACTCGCATCGTGTTATTATCGTTGCGTCAACGAAAAAAAGATTATGCTTGATATAATATCGTGTGTGTGGCACTGTCGATCAAAACGGCAAAAAAGCTGATCGTTCGGCGGGTCTAAAACGTTGCAAATCATCGAAGCGCATGAACCATCTCTAATCGTAATCGATCTCTGCTAAACTGATACTCGTCGAAAGTCAAATATGCAAGAGAACTCCAAATCGCAAGGCAAAACGAAAACGATAAAAAATCGAAAAGAAGATTGAGAATGCATCGAAACAAAATATGTATATGTAAAAAAAGAACGAAAATGGAGAACTGTAATATCGCAGCAAAATGTACAGCAGGCATGCGCAAAACAATATACAACGCTCTATGTACAAAATAGATAGATATATTTTACACTGCGACAGCGACGGACCAACTATTATGTACATGATTTCTGTACGTTCCGTAAAACGGTCCCGATGCGTGATCTAAGAAGTCTCTCTCTCTCTCTCGCGTCCGTGCGATTCTCGTTTCTTCCTTTCACACTCTCTTTCTCTCACTTTCTCTTCCTCTCTTTCTCTCATACCGAATTAATCTAAACGCGACTGCAAAAAATGCGGTTAATCGTATTCTATAAATCAGAAATGCAAAAAACAAGCTACAAACCATGCTAATTCGCCGGGAGTAGTATGGGGCTGTGGTACATACCAGTGCCCGTCGATCCACATCCGTGATGCTGCCTGTCGATACTAAAGTTCGGGAGAAAATGGGAAAGAAAAAAACCATGTCAAACCATGTTGCACAAACCATCTCTCGTTATGTTAAGTAAACAATCTTTCTGCTCGGCGTTCGATCGTGTTCCGTGTTCCACGCAAGAGAGCCAACACACGCGTCTCTGTGTCTTCTTCTTCGAAAAAGGTCATGTTTTTTTTTCGGTTCGGTTCGTTCGTTCGTTCGTTCGCATCGCATCGACGTTGCTGAACTGTCTTGTCGACCGGGAAGACGATCGGTCCGATGATATCACTATAAGCGAATGTCGGATGATCGTATTGTACAAGATATGACCTGAATCCACTAAAAACAAAGCTACATGATACGTGGCAGCTCTCTCTTTCTCTCTTTCTCTCTCTCTCTCTCTCTCTTTCTCTCAACGATCAAACATCCTCAAGGCACGTATCATAGTGTGACGCTCATCGCGCTACGGATGACCGTCACGAGCAGCTAGAAATCCATCCGGCACGGTTAATGATCATAACAGTCTGCGATTCTTATGCAATCCGCGATCTAAAATGATCACCGTACGACGGGCCCCCTCGGGGAGACGATCGCACGGTGAAACGATGACAATGTGTTCGTGTATGTGTGTGTATGTTGCTCACATCAGGCAACATTCAGAACGGAGTAACTCTTTTACAATCGGACCATAAGAGTTGGTATTCTTTGGCAAGCTGGGTAAATTAATTTACTAGTGACAAGTATAAAGAATTTTGAGAAAATTGCTGTTGGTCGAAGTCGCGAAGGAAACAGTGAAGATTAATGTTGAATATTTTCTTACGCAGTTACAGGTCTGACCGTCTTATTAGATAAGAACATGAGTAGTATACTAAAGAGATTGTAGGAGCAATACGAGTAGTGGGACCCTGGCTGCTCCTCATCTTGACTATAAAAGATTAAACGAGTGTGAACCAGTGGGTATGGCTAGGGATAAGTCTCGTTCCCACAAATTCTATCTTGGGGGAGCCGAGCCCCACGCTAACCACCAACTTTCATCTTAGGGAGTGTGCATAACAGCATTTCCTCCCCACCTTTAACAAAAAAAGGTCCAACCGCCTTACAACTTCGATTCTTTACGATTTTTAATCGTTTGTAGCAACACTGACCGATTTCGATGAAATATTCAGCACGTATACAACCAACACAATTCTATAAAACGCACTTTTTAATTTTCATTACAGATTTGATTACACAGAAATTTCTGGCTCCGTTAGCAATTTTTAAAAAATTCTTCTAATATTCATGCAACTTCCCAGAGAAGTGCCAGTCACTCGGTCCGGTTTTGGAAGAGTTATTCGATCCTAAAGGCGATCAGGTGAGCTTCTGGGTGTATGTACGTGTGTGCAGGTGTCTTGTGTGTGTACGATTCAGCGAGGATGCATTAGTCAAGCATGCTCAGGTATTAAGCCGAATGTAATGATCGAAAGAACGAATAGAAATTAAAAAAGAAAGAAACAGAAGAGTGAAGCGTGCTCGCGGATCGTTTTATAGATTGATGAGCTATGGGTTCGTTCCGCGAGCAAGCACTCCGATATGAGAAAAATAAAATAATGAGATAAAGAAGCATATACAAAGAGGTCGAAGATTCGAGAGTACTGCGAGAGAAAAGGTGGCAAGATAACGTGATCGGTATCGGTCCTTTCCGCTTTGTTACTCACTATCTGACTTGCCAGAGGAGAAATCAGTGCTGTGCGTCTTGTCTCCCATCCCACTGAACGAATAATCACCCTAGACGACAGAAAAGCGTACATTTTAGCAGTGGCACGTGGTACATTCTCGTTTTAACCGTGTTGTATAACATATGTGTATAATATAATATAAATATATAGAATATCATATATATGTATATATATAATTAGTATAACAGTAACGGTAATATATAATTAGAAGAATAAATCGTAAGAGTAGAGAAAACAGTATAAGAACAAAGAGAGTGTACTCTAGAGCATTTCATCAAATAAAATACAGCAACAGGTGCAAGAGATCGGTCGTCGATTGTGACGCGTTGTGCAAGACTTACAGGGAGAGCAGATACAGAACCGCCGGTCGAGGAGAAGGTGTGACTTCGCGGTGCCAGACCGTACCCTGGCTTCGGGATGTGCCGAAGGGAGCTCACAACTGGTTTCAAATGGTCAATCGACAGTATTACTCATTAGTTCCAACCGGATCAGTGGAATCGTTTCATTCCCATACGAATGCCCAACGTTCGCCAACAAAACATTGCGTTCTTTGTAATGCGTGGAAAAAGTGGAGTTTCGTTCTATTCGACTTGTTGCTCTGTGTGAATTAAACTCGGGGGCTTTCTGGTTTTTGGTACCCTACCTTTTGCATCGAGACTACCGTGTCACGGGCTTCTCTTTTCCAATGACTTCGCAATCTATCCTACTCACAGTATCCTTCTGCGTTCACCCACTATTTCATTAATTCTACATCGAAACTGCAACGGGTCTGTTACTTTCCAAACGAAGACTCGACCTTCTACTCGAACATTAACACTAGGTTTACGGACACCAAAAAAGCGACAATTTTACACTACTTTGTAAAAATAAGGAGAATGTATTTATCCAAATTTTCAGCCATTCTTGTTACAATATATGCCCAAAGAAATAAGTCCGTCTGACATTTTGACGAGTCCCGTAAACGTAGTATCAAACAGAGAAAAATTTTGATTCGACTGACTAATTTTTTGGAGCGTGAACAAAGAATTATTAAATAAAACAGTAGATAGAGTTTCTCGTTTTCACGTGTGCTTCATAATGAAGATACATCAAGACTCAACAGGAGGATACTGTCAAACACCCGCTACCGTGCTTCCTCGAGAGATAAAATTAATTTCTCTATAACTTCATCTCGGGATACTCAAGTTTTTAATCATTGAATACGCGATCAGGTTCTCCAAGAAGCACGGCGAGCGAAGAGGAAGATCGCCAAGAACGAACGAAAGAAAAAAAGTCTCAATAAAGAAAAATTCAAGTAGTACTGCGTGTCGGTAGGTCCTCTGAGACTCTACTGTTAAGATCCGGGGTGCAGAAGCGTGTCTTGTCAAACAGGGTGCAGAATCGGCGCGTGTGTACGAGAAACGAAAAGATACTTATGCAATCAATCAATCTGTGTGTAATACTTGTACTCGAATGTATAAGCCAGCACCTGTATATGTGTGTGTGCGTGTGTACATGTGTGTGTCTATGTATAAGTAGTAATAGTAAATATATGTCTATAAAGCTAGAGATACAAGAGAATTAAAAAAAAAAGAGAGAAAAGAACGATACAAAAAGAAGCATGCCTCCCGTGAAGACAAGTCAACAAATCGGAATCATCATACGTTTCCCTCGGTCGCACGACGTCTGCTCTTCGGAAAGTCTTTCTTTTTGGTGTGTCTTCTTCGGAAAGGCGAGCTTCCGGTGTTTCTTTTATTGGCTCTTTTTTTAATGTTTGCGAAGCTCGCGTTTCCGGGCCCGTGATTATGGCTCGATAATCGGTTTGACTTGAGATCAACGGTAAGGTCGATTGGAAAGTTCACGGACTCACCGAATGATAGTGCCTAGCGGCGTTTGGAAGAGTGAAGGCGCGTTGAGTACCAAGGGGTGGATAGTTTCTGGGAGCCGGGGAACGTGCCGATGACCTCCCAACTGCCGCCCACGCAAACACAACACAAACACAAAAACACAAATAGAGACACGATGATACAGGTAGCGGCGTGTCGGCTAACGATAGACAGCAGTTTACTATATCGATATATATATATATGGATATCAATGAGAGCGCGCACGCTGGAACATGGTCGCAGGAACAACCTGATCGGTCGCCGAAACGTAGAGACGAAGATTTCAGGTGACCGAGAAATGCAGTTGTCATGCAGAGAAGAGGATGCACACACTCGTACAGGGTGCGAAAATTATGGACAACTGAAAGGTACAAATCACTCGTATGTCGTAGGTAGAATTACACTGTCCAACACCAAATTTGTTCCCTAATTACTGTTGGGTCCTTCTTATAGAGTTTTTTGCGCTGATTCCAAATCTGTTCTTAATTTTTTCCCTATACTAAAAGATATTAAATTGTTCTTTATAGCAAAAGATTCTGTAGACTTTCCCGAATACAGCGATATCCAATATTAATACATTATGATTGTTTAAACATGTTTACACCAGGGCTTCGGAGTCGGAGTCGGAGTCGGAGTTTGGGAGTAATTGCTGATCACTGGGGTCGGAGCCGGAGTAAAAAAAGCTATATGTCGACTCCCGGAGTCGGAGTCAGAGTCGAAAAAAAATATATCGACTCCGACTCCAACTCTGGCTCTTTTGTTTATAAATTATTAATAGATTTATGTATACAAAAATAAATTGCTAATATTCGATCTACAGTATAAACGTTTGTATATGTATACATATACCTCGGTAGAGGAGAAACAGTTAAAGTTATGGTAGTATGTAGTATTTTCTAACTATTTCCTGAAAGTCAGAAAGTAACAGTCGTGTTGTGTTGTATCAGAATTATCTGTTCCATATTCTTAGAGTTTAATACAATATTTCAACTATTTATTCAGTTTTATTAGAACTCTTCATTATTTTGAGTACATATTTTTTCAACTTGGAGAGTCGGAGTCGGAGTTGGAGTGGAAATCGGCGTCGGAGTCGGATTCGGAGATAAAAAAAAGAGAGGTTGGAGTCGGAGTTGGAGTTATGAATTTTTTTCTACCGACTCCGAAGCCCTGGTTTAAACAATGATTAAAGACGGAAAGACACCACTTTTGCACCAATTTTTGAGGATATTTTTCAATTTATCTCAAAAAATAAGGGTCCAGCGGAGAATCGAACTATACCACTCGATAGAGCACACTTTTATCTTGAGAAACCCCGCTTTGAAGTTTGAAACGTCGACGTCTTTTTCGAACCAGAAAGCAAAATATCTTCGCCCGACATGAGTTGCCGCCAGTGGCGTTCACCACTAGAACGGGCGTTCGCCCCATATTTTGATTTCTGGTTCGGTAAAAACGTCGACGATCCAAACTTGACAGGATGGCTTCTCAAGATAAAAGTGTGCTCTATCGAGTGGTATAGTTCGATTTTCCGCTAGACCCTTATTTTTTGAGATAAATTGAAAAATATCCTCAAAAATTGGTGCAAAAGTGGTGTCCTTCCGTCTTTAATGATTGTTTAAACATGTTTAAACATTCATAAAGTATTAATATTTGATATCGCTGTATTCGGGAAAGTCTACAGAATCTTTTGCTGCAAAGAACAATTCAATATCTTTTATAATAACATCATAATATTTGTTTAAAGTTGAAAAATATGTTTTTTTTCAAAGCCATGTTCCTCAAAAACTGTGCGTATAGGAAAAAAATTAAAAACAGTTTCGAAATCAGCGCAAAATACTCTATAAGAAGGACCCATCAGTAATTAGGGAACATAAAAAAAATTGAAATTTGTTGGACAGTGTTATCAGATCCTTCTTTTAACCATGGATGACTAAACTTTCGTAAAAATGACGATCGCATTAGACGTATCCTAATTTTTACAAGGTAACATATTTTTGTCGAGTCCAAAGAATGAACATTCGGATGTGTTTTGAAGGACGCTGTTAAAGAAAAGCGGTAACTAAATGAACAATTGAAATCTGTCAGTCTGCTAAGGAGGCAAGTGAAAGTCCAGGAGGAACTCTGTCTGTGAATCAAATAATTGTCTTGCGAAAGAGAACGTTCATATTTAAGATCTCTTTCAATCACACCCTGTATAAGATCGGTCCAAGATTCTCGATCTGTTCCGCGACAATCTTCCATCGTCGCGAGACATTCAGTAGGTATGATAGAATGATACATTTCTTCTGAGCGATGTGTGTTCGTGTATGATGAAATAGTTGCGAATGGTGAGATATCAGAGTACCATGCGAGAAGAGCGTAGCAAGATATACGTAGTCTAGGGTAATCAACGAACGGGATGGTAGCCGCGTTTAAGTCTCGTCTCGGTGAAAAGAACTGGTACAGCTCGGTAGAATCGATTATGCTACTTCGCAGGATGATTTACTCGACGCACAGTACAGCGGACCCCGCGAGGAAGCTACGCGCACACGCACATGTGTCCCGAATCTAGAATGATAACTTCCTCGCGAGATCCGCCGTATAGTTCTCGGAAAAACATGATAGATGTAAGAATATAGGCAAGCACATCGATGATAGATGTCGACCACATGCAGAAGCGGATAATACATCACCTGGTTACGTTAATGGGCGCCCGTAGTGTGCGGTATTCGGTGCTATATGCCACGTACAACTTAGAATGATCGCTGCTCGAGTCACGCACTTATGATCGTTCGTCAATCGAGCATGGACGGACACCCTCATTGTAAAATTATCTGTTTCTTTCTTTTATCTTTTGGAACGTGGTATACTTTTCCCTCTCTCTTTCTCTCTCATTCTCTCCCCACCCAGCTATCGGAATCTCTAATTCGTCCGATGTTACTTCAAACGGGTAGAGTGGTATGTTAGTGTCATGTGCGAACGTGTGGACATGTATGAGATGATTATCACTTAATGTTAATGAGACGATCATGATCGTAATGACAACTAGACGCATCGAGGACTGTGGGGGAGACTTACCGTTGTAACTGGGCCCGCTGGACCTGTAACTCAGACCGTCATCGTCTTCCCAGGGCCTGGCGTGATCTATATTTCTCGAGGGAGCTGCAAAAACAAGTCATACAGTCATTCAGATCCCTGCGACTCAGCTTCAGTGTGCTGCAAGGCATCATAAGCAGACGAAAGATACACTTTCTGTGTGGGCATTTTCCTGCACGACTATTTTTCTACACGATTATGCGATTGCGTATGTATTTACTTACACGCTCCGACGGGGCTCTCGTATCGAAGTCTGTGCGTCGGTTCTCTGGCAGCGGATGGCGTTCTCGACGCGTTTCTGGGGTCAACGTTAGCAGCTTTGTGTCTCAGGTTCTCTCGATCCTTCTCCCGATCCTGCAGGAATACTTTCGCTATGCCAGTGTCGATTTTGCTCAGCTCGTCCTGCTCCTTTTTCAACTTCTCCTCCACCTCTTTTATATGCGTCTTGTTATCCACCTCGTCCTCATCGTCCGACGCGGGCACCCCCTGTACAGTGAGCGTAAACGTTACCGAACCTTCTGTTAAACAGTTCCTTCATTAGACCAGAAGAGCTCAAGATCTGTTGAATGAAGCTAGAGATATGGTTTAAATGGTAATTATTTTTTGAAGGTGTCTGGACAGATGTAGTTGTCACTTGGAGACGTTCTCTTATTAGTCTCGTTCGCCCTCTTTCAAGACCATGATCAACGCGTTGAAAATTGATTAACACTAAGATATTTACGGATTAGTTGGTCTCACCTTGTACGTGTCGGACCATCGTCTGCGTCTCTCCGGATCCGTGTAGGGGTAAGGAGGAGCAGGGAAATCGTCCCTCTCGATCGGCGGCTTGGTTCCAGGAGGCGGCTTCATGGCATCTGGATAATGCGCCAGCTCTATTGGCTCGTCATTATCTACTTGACTGGCCGGCGACTTCGGTCTGGGCTCGCTGAGTGCGTCGACCAGAGCTCGCATTCCTGATCGGCTGCTACGACCACCGCTGCTTCTTATCGAACGGGACGCTGACATAATGGAACACACAATCGAGATCAATGGAAAGAGACTCCGGCCCCTTTGGCTGTCTAGATCTTGCGATAAAGTTCGGATGCGAAACGAGAAGGTCCAATCCACTTATCGCCTATAGTTCCATTAATCACCTCCTTTTTCTCATATTGAAACTGTTGCTTTAGGGCGTGTATCTTCGTATGATATCACCGTTGTGTATTTTCTTATCATATCCCGATACGTGTTACGATGCGTGGGTTTGTGACAAGTGGATAAATGAATGCTTTAAACACCTTTAAACGACTTAAATGAACGTTTTAACTACCAGAGACTTAGTGATAGGCTTCTCCAAAAGGACTCGAAATAAACGTTTTACTAGTGGAAACCTATCTTAAAAGGACTCAAAACGAGCCCTCTAGAAGACCTATTAATCAATTTTCACTGACTGTGCTAGAAAGACTGTAGTTGCTTCCTTTTCATAGATGATCCCAAGATGATATCGCTGCTAAAGATAACATCGTCGTTGACAATTGGGAAACAGTTATTGCTACTGAAGAGTCGATAAAGGGATTGAAAAATTAGCTATCAGAGATTGATTCGCAGAAGAGTATTGAGGTAACTACTGGTAGATAATGCATCAAGAATTTCCAAGCTAATTGAGCAGACGTAAAAGAGGGTATCATTCTTCGTAGACTCTAGCTAAGGACAGGAGAGATTTAATGGTGAAATAGAAAGATTGCGGTCTGACCAATTTTCGATTCGAGTTTCCTGGTAAAGTCACTCGAACGAAAGGTCTCTTGGACATTTCGCTCGAAAGGTAAATTTGTGATGAGATGTAGGGGATCGATCCGAACCTCATGGCACCGGAACAAAGGTCAAACTTACAGCTGGGTCTGTGAAAGTGTGGGCTGGTCGGAGGTTTGTCGTACGGCTGTATCGGGCGTCTCAAGTATCCTTGGCTGGGCGTCTCGGTCAAGTACGAGTACGTGTAAATCCTAGACACATCCTCGGATGCGCCGCGTCCGTACTCTCGCAACATCAGTCCAGGACTGCCGGTTCGCGCGGGGTAATACTGAGGCAATTAACGTATATTATCGCGGTTGAGCTCGTACTGAGCTCGCGGTGTGTCGCAAGCGTCTTGTTATACCGCTAACTTTAGCTTTCGTACTGAGCAAAGGAAGATAACAACTCGATGCGTGTCACACTCTTTCGAGAAAGCGCGCCCTTTCCGCGATCCGTGATAAAATTCAGACCCCCACCGAATCTTTGTGTACATTTCTTCCATAACTTTGGTGAAGCGTTCTGGACAGGATCGGCATCCTCAATCCTTTGTTAGCTTTTTGAATCAAACGAAAGAATGTTTGTTTGTCTCTCTCTCTTCGGACAACTTTTTACTGGTACCTTAAGACTGCAACGAGGCGTGATTCATGTAATTTAAAGTGAGCAAATTAATATACGAATTTTTTCGAAGCTACTTCTAATTTTTTTAAATGAATATTCTCTTCCGGGAACTAGAATACAGGTATGTATTACATTTCTAAATAATAGAGGAGACGAACAGACTAATCTTTCGTTATGTACTTGTTTAAATTACACTGTCCAACATCAAATTTGTTCCCGAATTACTGTTGGGTCCTTCTCATAGAGTTTTTTGCACTGATTCCGAATCTGTTTTTAATTTTTTCCCTATACGCACAGTTTTTGAGGAACATGACTTTGAAAAAAAAATATATTTTTCAACTTTAAACAAATATTGTAGGGTTATTATAAAAGATATTGAATTGTTCTTTATAGCAAAAGATTCTGTAGACTTTCCCGAATACAGTGATATCAAATATTAATACATTATGATTGTTTAAACATGTTTAAATAATAACTAAAGGCGGAGAGACACCACTTTTGCACCAATTTTTGAGGATATTTTTCAATTTATCTCAAAAAATAAGGGTCCAGCGGAAAATCGAACTATACCATGCGATAGAGCAGACTTTTATCTTGAGAAACCCCGCTTTGAAGTTTGAAACGTCGACGTTTTTTTCGAAATAGAAAGCAAAATATCTTCGCTCGACACGAGTTGCCGCCAGTGGCGCTCGCCATTACAACGCTCGTTCGCTGCTCCGTATCCCGTTGCTGCGCCGTATTTCGTTCCGAGCGCCACTGGCGGCAACTCATGTCGGGCGAAGATATTTTGCTTTCTGGTTCGAAAAAAACGTCGACGATCCAAACTTGACAGGGTGGTTTCTCAAGATAAAAGCCTGCTCTATCGAGTGGTATAGTTCGATTTTCCGCTGGACCCTTATTTTTTGAGATAAATTGAAAAATATCCTCAAAAATTGGTGCAAAAGTGGTGTCTATCCGTCTTTAATGATTGTTTAAACCTGTTTAAATACTCATAATGTATTAATATTGTATATCACTGTATTCGGGAAAGTCTACAGTATCGTTTGCTGCAAAGAACAATTCTATATCTTTCATAATAACATCACAATATTTGTTTAAAGTTGAAAAATATGTTTTTTTTTCAAAGTCATGTTCCTCAAAAACTGTACGTATAGGAAAAAAATTAAAAACAGATTCGGAATCAGTGCAAAAAACTCTATGAGAAGGACCCAACAGTAATTAGGGAACATAAAAAAAGTTGAAATTTGTTGGACAGTGTTATCTGTTTGCGACTTCAGGGATTGAATGCAATGTACTCTGATGCCGTCACTGTATCAACAGTCGTACCCAAACAGTTAAAAAATATTGGTAACTGGGAACAACTGGAAAAATTGATGACAACAGCACAGCATTTTACTTTTCTCTTTTTTTGATAGTTGTGAATGCGTCGAAGCTGATCGAATGTCGTCGAAGCATTGTAAATGTTGTAGACAATTGTAGCACATTGTAGACAACTATTTCGACTTCAGACTCGCGGGAAGTGAATTAGAACGCTGCACCAAAGGGAACGAAGTCGAAGCGTGGTCTTCGTGTTCCTCAATTGAACAGAGTGTAGGTGAGACTGCGCGTAAGTAGGACAGGAATCAGCTGATTGGCCGCTTTACCAATTGATCCATCCGACCACTCAAGATCTAATATGCGCCCACCACCCACAGGCCTGTGCCATGCGGAAATTTCGTGATCCTCCGTCGAGTGGAATTCGAACGAACGTCCGCGATTTTCTCGAAAGAGTGTGCCTGTGCTAGGAGATACATGGCATACCTTGCGACTGAGGCTGCTGTAAGGGCTGCATAGTGATCCGTTCAGGCTTGGCGTGCGTGACCGCAATGAAAACTATACACAATGACCGTGCGAAAAAAAAGTAAACAACGATTAAGAAAGCAATAATCAAAATAAAAAAGGTAAATTGAGAAAGTAAAATCGAAAGTAGAAAAAAAAAACGAAATTATGACAAGTTCTCAGTTCAAGTATGTATATATATATGTATAGTATATGTGTACGTATAATATATAAGATAATATGATATATATAATATAATATAGTATAGTATATATATAATACCGAAAACCGTACATCGAAGCGTGCTGAAGAGAGTGTACAACGACACGTTAAGGAAGTATGTAAATGCACAATCGAAAGCCAATAATAATATCGTTCAATAGAATGGTGAAAAATTAAGCTATACACAAAGCTGTTACTGAAAAATATATAAATAGTATAATAGGTAGTCTGAAGGTGGTTTACTAATCGAGATTGATCTACTACTCTAGATAATATAATATATGCGTGTATGTATGCCTGGTATCATAACAACTGGTATATGTACGTATATGTATACCGAACACAAGAACTCCAACCGAGCAACAAGTATGTTTCACACGAGACACGTGGTAACAACACAGTTCAGAATGTAAGCACGATGCAAGCTGACTTTTGCGTAATCGTCACGGACCGTTTATTCGACAAAATAGCTCGCCGTCCCGACTAGGTAATTCGCAGCTTACGAGTCAAGTCGTTCGACGGCAACCGTACGATGCAACTAAACGGAGAGAAAACAAAAAAATAATGCATTCGGCGAAACGAGAGAGCGGCGTGCACAAGTTCACCTCGAACGATATCGTCAAGACAGAATACTAACCATGGTACCGGCGAGGACTATGGGGCGCACTGGCCAACACCAGTTTCGCGTTTCGATAACCGATAGGCAAACCTTATGAAACTTTCTGTGTCGATTACAATTATGCGAACTTCGTTCTTAATCCTTTCAAAAATTTCAGTTTCAAGGGAAAGTGAAATTTTCAGGTTTAGGAATTTTTCCTGCTCTAACCGTGAGAGCAATGAGGATGATTCCTGTGTAGAAAAATTCTATAGACTCTCCCGAATACCGTGATACTTTTTTCTATAACACTGCAAACATTAAAATACGCTGAAATAATGTTCAAAGAGAGCAAGACGCCTGCAACTCCACAATTTTCTCGCACAGTTTTTGGTTTACCTTGATACTTAATGGTCCGAGGTAAAATCTATCTACATCGTGCGAAAGAACGCATGTTTCTCCTTCGGATAATGTGAAAACAATTGGAAAGCAAATTTCGTTGTTGATAGACACAATAACATCAGAAGCAGGGTTCTTGCTTTCTTTAAACATGATTTGAACAAGTTTAAATGTTTATAATGCTATACGAAAATATATCATTGCATTCGAAAAAGTCTGTACAATTTTTCTACGCCAGAATCATCCCTCTAACTTTTCTGGTTGAAACAGAAAAAATCCTGAAGTTAGAAATTCGACTTCATTTTTCCTGCTCTAACCGTGAGAGCAATGAGGATGATTTCTGTGTAGAAAAATTCTATAGACTCTCCCGAATACCGTGATACTTTTTTTATAACACTGCAAACATTAAAATAAGTTGAAATAATGTTCAAAGAGAGCAAGACGCCTGCAACTCCACAATTTTCTCGCACAGTTTTTGGTTTAACTTCATACTTAATGGTCCGAGGTAAAATCTATCTACATCGTGCGAAAGAACGCATGTTTCTCCTTCGGATAATGTGAAAACAATTGGAAAGCAAATTTCGTTGTTGATAGACACAATAACATCAGAAGCAGGGTTCTTGCTTTCTTTAAACATGATTTGAACAAGTTTAAATGTTTATAATGCTATACAAAAATATATCGTTGCATTCGAGAAAGTCTGTACAATTTTTCTACGCCAGAATCATCCCTCTAACTTTCCTGGTTGAAACAGAAAAAATCCTGAAGTTAGAAATTCGACTTCATTCTTCCTGCTCTAACCGTGAGAGCAATGAGGATGATTCCTGTGTAGAAAAATTCTATGGACTCTCCCGAATACCGTGATACTTTTTTTATAACACTGCAAACATTAAAATACGTTGAAATAATGTTCAAAGAGAGCAAGACGCCTGCAACTCCACAATTTTCTCGCACAGTTTTTGGTTTACCTTGATACTTAATGGTTCGAGGTAAAATCTATCTACATCGTGCGAAAGAACGCATGTTTCTCCTTCGGATAATGTGAAAACAATTGGAAAGCAAATTTCGTTGTTGATAGACACAATAACATCAGAAGCAGGGTTCTTGCTTTCTTTAAACATGATTTGAACAAGTTTAAATGTTTATAATGCTATACGAAAATATATCATTGCATTCGAAAAAGTCTGTGCAATTTTTCTACGCCAGAATCATCCCTCTAACTTTTTTGGTTGAAACAGAAAAAATCTTGAAGTTAGAAATTCGACTTCATTTTTCCTGCTTTAACCGTGAGAGCAATGAGGATGATTCCTGTGTAGAACAATTCTATAGACTCTCCCGAATACCGTGATACTTTTTTTTATAACACTGCAAACATTAAAATACGCTGAAATAATGTTCAAAGAGAGCAAGACGCCTGCAACTCCACAATTTTCTCGCACAGTTTTTGGTTTACCTTGATACTTAATGGTCCGAGGTAAAATCTATCTACATCGTGCGAAAGAACACATGTCTCCCCTTCGTTTAATGTGAAAAAAATTGGAAAGCAAATTTCGTTGTTGATAGACACATAACATCAGAAGCAGGGTTCTTGCTTTCTTTAAACGTGATTTAAACAAGTTTAAATGTTTATAATGCTATACAAAAATCTATCGTTGCATTCGAAAAAGTCTGTACAATTTTTCTACGCCAGAATCATCCCTCTAACTTTTCTGGTTGAAACAGAAAAAATTCTGAAGTTAGAAATTCGATTTCATTTTTCCTGCTTTAACCGTGAGAGCAATGAGGATGATTCCTGTGTAGAAAAATTCTATAGACTCTCCCGAATACCGTGATACTTTTTTTATAACACTGCAAACATTAAAATACGTTGAAATAATGTTCAAAGAGAGCAAGACGCCTGCAACTCCACAATTTTCTCGCACAGTTTTTGGTTTACCTTAATACTTAATGGTCCGAGGTAAAATCTATCTACATCGTGCGAAAGAACACATGTTTCCCCTTCGAATAATGTGAAAAAATTGGAAAGCAAATTTCGTTGTTGATAGACACAACAACATCAGAAGCAGGGTTCTTGCTTTCTTTAAACATGATTTAAACAAGTTTAAATGTTTATAATGCTATACAAAAATATATCGTTGCATTCGAGAAAGTCTGTACAATTTTTCTACGCCAGAATCATTCCTCTAACTTTTCTGGTTGAAACAGAAAAACTCCTGAAGTTAGAAATTCGACTTCATCTTCGAAATTAACTTCCTCAAAGATTGACGAAGAGAAACGATCTTCGGATTATGAACATTGCCTACTAGTTGTCGAAAATACCGCAGGAAAAAGGTTATAACTTGGACAATGATGACAGTGGAGATTCGAACGACAGATTGAACGCGATCCAAAACCGATATGATTGACTGCGAGAGTGACGCCATCGTAAGTCACCGTGACGATGAGAGTACAACACGAACACGGGAGCAATGATCGGTCGCACGCTCTACGGTGCAATTATGTTACAAGATAATATCGGTACACCAGATTCCGAACGAGACTCGAGTTCGGGATAGGCGCAGAGCTTCGAGGAATCGAGAAACGGCAGTCGAGTCCTATCCGACTGGTTCCGACACGGTCCCTGATCGGTTGCCAAATGAAATCGGCAACTTCCGAGAGCGATCCAACTTCTCCCGAGCTTACCTGCATCTCTGACGCGCTGCTGGAAATTCGCTCTGATTCCCGGTGTTGGGGAGTGTGCGCCTCGCCGTGGCCATTCACTATACCGTTTGGCCCGCTGGGGCCGGGGCCGCAGCGCGGGTGCCATATCGCCGCTCCTTGCAAATACATCTCTTCGCCGTCGCCAAAAGGATCACCGCATTTGGTGCAACGAGCGCAAGTCGGATGGAAATGATGGTTGTCGCCTGCCTGCAGCACCTTGCCGCTGATGTAGCGGTTGCAGTACGCACACTTCACTCCGAACTGCTTCTGGTAGTCCTTCTCGCAATAGGGCACCCCGTCTCTGTCAAATATACCATCGCAACCTTCATTTCTAGATCTTGTTCAAGGTGGATCAAGAAGGGTTCATCTGGCTCGTACCCGAAGGGTATTGACACGTTTTCTCGCGACCAAAATAGAATTTTTAAAGCTTAAAATTCTGAACAAATTTCATCTGAACGTGGCATTGAACAAATCATTTTTCATTCCTTTACTTGAATATACTCTACAGATATTTTCAACCAGAGTTTGAACCTTAATCTTGGAGCCTCTAAATTCTGGGTGCTACCTGCAGCCCCTAAACGTTCCAACAGTAGCAAGGAAACTATACGTAATCGGTCTCGCTCTTGATCTCGAATCATCACCCGAACGAGACAATTGAAGAAAATTAGACTCGACGAATTGTGTACTTTCCAACTCTAAGCTTCCAACTCTCATTTGCCCGTAGCTAATTAATTATTCATCTGCTTTCCCCTTTCCATTCTTCTTTGTCAGTGATAATCTTGGTAGAAGCACAGCTTCGACCTCCCCGGTGCAAATCGATGGAATATTAAATCGCGGCGCTATAGAAAGTGAACTCGATCGTCGAACGAGACCTGTGCAGGCTGAATGAAGCTGGTCTGGCGACCTAATGAAAATTTCAAGGAACTCCCGGTCGTGGGGCTCCAAGATTGGTTGAGGTCTAGAACGGGGAGAGGAAGACGACGGGGGGGAAAGCTCTCATTTTCCTGGACTCACTTTCCCATGTACTCTCCATGGAGCACGGTGTCGCAGCTGTGGCACTTGAAGCACCAGACGTGCCACTGTCGATCGAGCGCGACCAAAGCCTGACCTTCCCGTAATTGGCTTCCGCAACCGGCGCATGCACCGGGGTCGGAGGGCCCGTCTCCGGCTCCTCTGGTCGCCGCGTTATTGCCGACCGGCGTCGAGGCCTCTCGAACCGGGATACCGACGCATCGATGGCAGAGAGCTTGACCTATAGACAATGCTCGGTTAGTTGGGATTGGACAGATCCGGTCGACGATCTGCTCGCTGCTCGTCGCTGACGCACAAGCCCGATACGACGCCACCATTGTCTTTTATCCCGGAGTGCGTATATCTTCGCCGACTGATTCATCGTTTGTACGCGCGCGGCCGGACCCGCGCTTTCGCCTTCCGATTGTTTACCCGCTACTGATTCAATCATCTACGCGTATAAATAGCTGGTCGACTCGACTGTGGCGTGTCCCGACTGCAGAAAGATGCGACCACGGTCCATGCAAGTGCTTCGCTTCTTAAGAACCGTCGTTTGTTATGCTTGACCTCTTGGCTGCTGCATGCGACTGCAGTGGCTTTCATGTTTTTGGACTATGCGATGCAGCGTGGCTTTCTACCGAGCCCTCTTTTTAAACTAATGGAAGGGATCATTTTTGCTATTTTATATTTCATGGCGCGGCTAACAATAAGTGGATACGACAGAGTACATAGTGCTATTTGATTCGTCGCAGAATGACGAGAGTGACCAAGTGGATGCAACTCATCGAAACATATGCAGGAGTTTTATAATCTCTCCTTCAATTTTCTATTATTTATACGCGGCATGCTGGTTCTTTAAACACATCAACGGTAAATGAACCATTGCACAAGAAGCTAATTATATTCTACTCAACTGATTTCTTCATAAATGCATAAAAGTCCGTTATCTAACCATAAGCCAATATGCATGGACGATTGAACAAGTCTAAAACTTCTGCATACACTACGTGTACACTACACGCAATGAATCGATCTTGAACACAGACTAGGCGTGGTTTCCGTGGCCCCCGAGCCAGATCAGCGCCCCAGAGGGCAATCCGTGATCCCCGCCCGATTCAGATTCGCGTTAAACCAGCGATTTGCAATGAACAGGTTTTCTGCGAAAATCCTCTGGAGGAAATTGCACCGCTCGGGGAACGATGAAGGCGACGATATGTTTCTGGAGCTCGATCTCTAAAAATACGCGGACCTCTCTCTCTCGCGGGACGATCGATAACGCGGCCGAGGTTGCACAGAGATGCGCATAAATATTTGCCCGCGGACAATGTAACGATCGAATCAAGGGGGTTTTTAACTCGCGCGAGATGGGGTCATACTCCAAGAGAGTATCTATCTCGTGTGCAGACGTATCTCCGAGCGTCAACCGTGTAACCGGTACAAGGCCACGCGTGCACGGCCTCGTTAATCCGCTACGATACACCTAAGTGGTAATTTGCTTTAACAGGTTCGCCGGTACGCCAATTTCGCGGGTCGCATCGAAACGCGATGGATTGAAACGTTCGCGCGTGCTTGCAACCCCTTCGACGAGCGGCGAGAGACACCGACGAGCTGGGCAAGCGGTCCCCGTGTGTCCATTCCTACTGTCGTCAATTGGTAAAAATTGTTTCTTGCATGGAACGCTGTTCCGTCAAGCTTTACATTGTTAGCCTTAACAATTCGAGTGCCGTGTCTCCCCGAAATACGAGACGGAATTATTTGCAAAGATTTATTTTGTTGAGAGAGGTCTCTTAGCATCATAAATCCTAACATTTCAATTTTTACTTCATTCGATACATTACTTTTATTTTATGGTACTTTCGAAGCTGCTACATTGGCTCTCGAATGGTTCTGCGAGGATCAACTTTATAATTTTCTTTCTCGGTCACTACTTGAGATATGAACATGAAACAAAATGTATAAAATAGCTCTATGTTAGCTGTATTTTGTGTTTTTTCCGAATGTTCCTTGCAAATAATACAGTACTCGTGGATTTCTCGGGGGACTAGACCAAGGAATTGTTATTTTGTGGAAAAGTTTGAAGACGGTCGCCATCGTAGAGCATTGTTAGGGACTTTGGTGAAGAGCCTACCTTGGACGAGGGACACTTTAGTGCCCTGACCTAGCAGAGGCTGCCTACATCTTTGACAATGGAAACAGTTAGGGTGGAACGCGTGTTTCTCGCCAGCGGTGACCACGTCGCCCTCCACGTACTCGCCGCAGCCGGCGCACTTGGTGCCCCAGCGTTCCCTGTAGTCCTGAAAAATAGCGAGAAAGTCGTGAGATCATGCCAACCTATCTACCGAACCTAATTCATCAAGGACACACCCCGAATCTTCGCGCAAACCGAAATTAAACGAATTCTAGAATCTATCCACTAGGATTCTTCGTCTACATATTTTCATATATTACTAATCGGAGCAGAAATGAACCAATCAGCAAATTGCGGACTTCCCAGCGTTTGCACGAGGGCTTTCAATTTTTAACGAGCGATCTCACTAAAAAGAATAGAGCTCGCGGGCTGGTTAAATCTCAAAGAGACCCAAAGAAAATTCAGATAATTGAACTTGAAACATGAAGCTTAAAACGCCGTGACTAGAGGTTCTTCTGGTTCAACAGACTCCACTTCTGGCCGCAGGATGTAGAACAGGTAGGAACCGAAGGGTGGCGCAGTACGAAACGTGACTATACTCGCGACGAGTGCATTACGCGCTCCAGATAATAGCGTGCCCCCATGTTTCTTCGTTTTTTCTCTATCGGCCACACGATGGTTTTTTAGTTATACGTAGTTCATGTAGTACCTTGGTGCAGTAGTAAGAGCCCTCGCGAGCGAAAAAGCCGCCCTGCGCCAAGCTCGCGTTGCACTGAGCACACTTGAAACACCCTATGTGGAAATACTTGTCCTGCACTCGTAGCACCTCCCCGCTGCACTTCTTCTTGCAAGACTGGCAGAACGTTTTACCTGGAACACGAAATCATTGTCGTAAATATTCAAATCCCCGAGTGGATGGATTTGCATACATGTAACGATTTGGGAGGAGAAAAGGGGCGGAGGTTGCTGTGTGCTGCGAGAAAAATAGCTGTTCGGAGACCTTCAACGACCAACAGGTATCACCATCAGGTGCTATAGATGTGTCTCTAACCCTTATTCTCGCGAATATTGGCAATGGTTATCTACGAACCTACTTTTCCTGTTCTGCCACATTTATTTTAGTGTACCTGTTACCGAGTGCCTTCTTCAACGAGGACGGGAATATTTTGTCTACGTCTTGTAGGGCTTTAAAATATTGTAAATACGCATCGTCTTCAATTTTGAGCATGCGTCAAAAAGTTCAATCGCATATTCCCAACATGTAGGATTAAAATCTTATTAAAATCGATGTAAACATCGCATTCGTGCAAAACGTGGGGCTGATCTCGTCGAGCGATCGAGATCCTGTTCCGCGGTGCTAATGAGGTGTTGACTCCTTCCGACAGACCGCGTTTATCAATCAAACCCGGTTCTTCGATCCTTTTCCCAGCGAGCTCGATCAAAGATTGCCGTGTTCCCGTTGTCTGGTTAATTTGTAGAACGCGTTCTTTTCACGAGGAGAAAGGAAGAGATCTCCCGGCGATCTTCTATCTCCAATCATCGAGTCTTTCACTCGACGAAGGTAAAAGTTTCCGTGCAGAAACGGGTGCTCTCTCCGCGGGAGCGCGATCGCTTAGAAAGGACTTCCTTGCTCCCTTTGCCGAACATTGCCAGGATTGTCTCGCAAAACATCGTCCCACAGCTAATTAATAGCAAATAGAGCGAGGCAACCGCCGCCGCACCGGTTTACAGGAAACGATAACACCGCGGCACAAACCGATCCAGAGTTTCCTCGATTGTGGAAAAAGCGGTCTATGCAGTTTCCTGATCGGCAAACCGCGACCAGCGATTTTTCGATTATCCGAGCCAAACCCCAACAACGGCTGTAGAAACACGATGAAAATGGGAACGAGCCTTCCGGGCATTCCGCTCGAAATTTTAGTCAGCCGCGATTTCTCTATTGCAATTCGTGCAATCCTTTCCACCGGCACGATGCAAACCATTGACCAGATTCTGCGGGTGCTTTCACGGGAAAAACCGGATAAATTCTTGACCATGGATATGACGACTACGTTGCGGATTGTATGCATTTAAGACAAAAATTTACACGTCAAATACGCATTCGCTGAGGCATTAGAAGGATTTAAAACGATATTGTATTATTTTGAACTTTTTAAGGTCACTGAAAGAGAAAAATTATTTTATCTATCTTTAGCATCTTGCAATAGACTTGGACTTGGATAGGATCAATCTTCAAACACGTCAAATACACATTCGCTGAGGCATTAGAAGGATTTAACGATATTGTATTATTTTCGACTGTTTAAGGTCACTGAAAGAGAAAAATTATTTTATCTATCTTCAGCTTCTTGCAATAGACTTGGACTTGGATAGGATCAATCTTCAAACACGTCGAATACACATTCGCTGAGGCATTAGAAGGATTTAAAACGATATTGTATTATTTTCGACTGTTTAAGGCCACTAAAAGAGAAAAATTATTTTATCTATCTTCAGCATCTTGCAATAGACTTGGACTTGGATAGGATCAATCTTCAAACACGTCGAATACACATTCGCTGAGGCATTAGAAGGATTTAACGATATTGTATTATTTTCGACTGTTTAAGGCCACTAAAAGAGAAAAATTATTTTATCTATCTTCAGCATCTTGCAATAGACTTGGACTTGGATAGGATCAATCTTCAAACACGTCGAATACACATTCGCTGAGGCATTAGAAGGATTTAACGATATTGTATTATTTTCGACTGTTTAAGGCCACTAAAAGAGAAAAATTATTTTATCTATCTTCAGCATCTTGCAATAGACTTGGACTTGGATCGGATCAATCTTCAAACACGTCAAATACACATTCGCTGAGACATTAGAAGGATTTAACGATATTGTATTATTTTCGACTGTTTAAGGCCACTAAAAGAGAAAAATTATTTTATCTATCTTCAGCTTCTTGCAATAGACTTGGACTTGGATCGGATCAATCTTCAAACACGTCAAATACACATTCGCTGAGACATTAGAAGGATTTAACGATATTGTATTATTTTCGACTGTTTAAGGTCACTGAAAGAGAAAAATTATTTTATCTATCTTCAGCATCTTGCAATAGACTTGGACTTGGATCGGATCAATCTTCAAACACGTCAAATACACATTCGCTGAGACATTAGAAGGATTTAACGATATTGTATTATTTTCGACTGTTTAAGGTCACTGAAAGAGAAAAATTATTTTATCTATCTTCAGCATCTTGCAATAGACTTGGACTTGGATCGGATCAATCTTCAAACACGTCAAATACACATTCGCTGAGACATTAGAAGGATTTAACGATATTGTATTATTTTCGACTGTTTAAGGCCACTAAAAGAGAAAAATTATTTTATCTATCTTCAGCTTCTTGCAATAGACTTGGACTTGAATAGGATCAATCTTCAAACACGTCGAATACACATTCGCTGAGGCATTAGAAGGATTTAACGATATTGTATTATTTTCGACTGTTTAAGGTCACTAAAAGAGAAAAATTATTTTATCTATCTTCAGCATCTTGCAATAGACTTGGACTTGGATCGGATCAATCTTCAAACACGTCAAATACACATTCGCTGAGGCATTAGAAGGATTTAACGATATTGTATTATTTTCGACTGTTTAAGGTCACTGAAAGAGAAAAATTATTTTATCTATCTTCAGCTTCTTGCAATAGACTTGGACTTGGATCGGATCAATCTTCAAACACGTCAAATACACATTCGCTGAGACATTAGAAGGATTTAACGATATTGTATTATTTTCGACTGTTTAAGGTCACTAAAAGAGAAAAATTATTTTATCTATCTTCAGCTTCTTGCAATAGACTTGGACTTGGATCGGATCAATCTTGGTCCATCTATTTATGCTGCGAACCGCATTCATTTCAACTGATTCAGTACTCTACTTTATCGTTTTATATGGCCTGTTTGTTTTTCTGTACGATAAAATATTTTACTCTTTAAATAGAAGGGATTCAATTACAAGTCATTTTTCATCGACGTCGAAATCGAGTTCACGGATATTTAGTAATAGCTCTTAGCTTAGTTATTTAAGATTAGTCAGCGTGTCGAGTTCCGAATGCTCGCAGTGGAAGAAGAAAATTACAATCTTCTTCAGGATTGTGACTAATGGATTTACATCGTTTCCAGCAGAGGCTAAATGATTTCCTTTGGTACGAAGAAAAACTGTTTCTGTCAACGCCGTGTATACATAGTTAATTTATTCTGAGCCCGGTCAAGAGATTGCGTGACTACAAGGAGCTGAGCAAAGCAAAACTGGTGCAGGTCGGAAAGAAGATCGATTACTTGATAATAAAGAACAAATGTAAAAAATCTGTGAGATGTAATAGTATCAAAGATAGTTACACCTAATTCATGTGAGCCACATAACATTAATTATTAGATGATCATAGTGTAACACTATATTATAATTGAAGAAGCTTTCAAGGCGCAGCGTTAAAACGTTCACAAATAATCAAAAGACTACATTTCTACCTTTAGCATATAATTCACATACGTTTTAAATAAACGTTACTCGATACTCGTTGCAATCGTGCATCGTATGATGCACGGGACGGTGAACGTGTAAAACCAGACAGGCATAAAATTGCCCTACACCGCTTTTGCACTAAACGGTTCAAATATAGCATCGACCATGGACCGGATCCTATCATCTGTGAACTGAATGTGACCCTAGAAGTTCGTTTTTCATTCTAACTTTCGCCCACGCTACGTGTGTGTCAGAATTTTACGAGGGAAATCAACCCTTGCACTGCAATTTTTTTACATTTCAGACAACAAAATATTCCTGAAGTTCCCTCGAATTAGAATTTTCCTAACTTCTATGGAACAGTTGGTAATAATGTACATACACAGAAACTTGCAGTTTTTCTACTAAAACAGTTCCGTTACTATTAAACGCTTCATTCCTTAACCCCTTAGCGGCGTAGCTCGATTTTATGAGCGGATGTCAAGAATTTTTTAATACTCTATTGATCTATTGCATTAGGAAATTATTGAAAACTAAAAGAAATAGTTAGACTGTGGATCTTTATGAATTCATGGCTTATGAAAATGTTAAAAAAGTCTAGAATATAAAATTCGATGGAATTTTTGTACAATTTTCATTTGTTTTGGATCTACGAAGGCTGTTCCCATTGAAAATAGGATTTTATTTCATTCCACTTTCTTAAAATTTGTCGACAAAAATTGGAAAATGCATAAACAAGGCTATTTTCATTGTTTCGTCTTCGACTCAAAATATAAAATTCAGAAACGTCAAAACATTAAACATAGATAGCCAGTAATTAATTTTATTCCACAGCGAGTATGCTCGTCATACACAGCTACCTGGTTAAAATGTCTTGTCAACTGTAGCTCAACGTCTCTTACTTAGCGCAGAAGGCACCTAGGGAGCTGCATTGGTCGTCTGCAGTAGATGGGGTTAATGAATTTAGTTAAGGCCGGACATTCGTGTCGCGAGTCGACTGAATCACAGTTTGTCCGGCGCGATCGGCAGTCGGTTCACGCGCCGCTGGAATATGGCTTGTTACACGCGTAATCCGTTCGTCTTAGAACTTCCAAAGCGTGACTCAAAGGCCTGAGTTAGCTTAGCGTACCTGTCGGTGGCACGCCGTTAAGAAAAATGTCAGGGGGACGGAGAAAAAGGTGGCGTACACGAGCACTTGTCGGAGTGCACTTCGCTCGCGAGCCAGCCAGCCCGCGTATCGAATCCGGGTGAAGGTCTTCTCTCTTTCAGTCAAGCTGGAACCAGTGTTGAGATATTGACCAAGATTTCTCGCGCGTGCACGTCCAACACAGTAACGTATCTATATACCCAAACGATCTGTTCCGGATAAAGAGACTCCAGGACGAGAGACGCGAAATTGACACGACACGAGACGAGTGTCCCTAGCAGCACAAGATATTGTATACACATTCATATAATATCAAAAAGAGATTCAATCTGTTTTTAATATTCAAATATACATACAATTCAAATATATCAATATTCAAATATACATATTCTTTTTTATCCTATCTTATAAGTTAGGAAGAAATATTTTTCTCATATTAAAAAGTATGGCTTAAAAAATATTTATCCAATATTTTTGTGCTACTAGGGGTCGTACGAGTTACAGAATATTAGATCGTAACAATTAAAAACAATTAAAAATGTTACAGGGTGACCAAGGTACCCTATCTTATCGAGAATTTTACTTCACTGATGCTAAAATCGCTGCGCATGCGTAAGAAAACTTGCCGAATATCTCAGCACTAGCTGGAACTGTTGAAAGCGGTCGAACCAGCCTCGCACAGGCCGGTCGAACCTTTTCGACACGCAGTCGTCGCCGTCGCAACGTTGAAAAAATCCACTGCTAACATATTGCTTCACCTGTCGCGTCGCCACGCCTCGAAATAATCGCGGAATCTCGAAACACGCGATTCCATCCGAGAGACAAATCGCCACCAGTTCCATCAAAATGAAGTTCTAGCTGAGCAGAAATAAGAAAACGAAACGTACTTATTCTCTGTCGGAGACACTCGGAGCAATTTACTTCAGGATTGTTATCGGTTAATTTGCTGTGAACCTTCTTCGCTTATTTCAACGTTGCTGGCACACTTTTCATTTCAAGTCGTCTCGAGTACAATAAAACCGTAACGGGAGATCGTATATTAATTTTTGAGAGGTGTTTCTCTGTTTTAAAACAAAATAAGGTCTCAGGAAAAATTGAGCTCCAAGGTCCGAAAGTACTTCAGTCTTCGAAATGAGTACAGATAGAATATTATAAGATCTTCTTACAGGAAGATGCAATATTTTTTAACTTAAATTTTGTCAAGTAGCGTGTTCATTCACATTGCAACTATGTATTTCAGGTTCCCGTGTGAATTGAATGATCCCGTGTCGAAGGACGTCCGCGGATTATCATATGGCGATCCCCGCAAACTTCTCAGTATGGATTGATAAGCAGATTTCAGATGGAAGTAGAGGAAAGTTCGAGGATCGTGAGAGAACCGGGCTCTATCGATTTCAGACGGCTCTGTGAAACGGGGGCTGGCCGTAAATCGGAATACGACAAGCTTTACGACACGTGTAACAGTTGCGGCCGAGAGTTGACACACGTTCGGTTACGCAAACGCAATTATGCTTAACACCGTAGCGATCGTTGACTCGATCTGTTCGTCACGCTGCAGCTTGGGAAGCTGGACTGAATTACAGATCGTTTCCGGACGTCGAATTTAGTCCACCGACAACTAGCTACTTCGTACATTAAATTCAGAGAAAATGGTAGCTATTGCCACGGGAAGTACATACTGAGCTAATATCAACTGGTTAGAAAGGTTTTATAAAAACTGATAAATAAATTGATCTAATAATTGTCTACAAAAGTATCTTCACGATCTCAGAGGATCCGAAGTCGGTTTGCCTGATCTGATGATTCAATTGTTAAAAGGCCGAATGTAAATAAAAAATTGAAAGATTGACATTTTCTGCATAGTATTTATATTCTATAACATATTTCAATATGCATTGTATTGGGTTGGCAAGAAAGTAATTTCGGTATTTTAAGGTGAAATAAAACCGAATTTCTTTATCCAAACGATGAACTTTAATCAATAAAATATTTTCTTATTTATTCTTTTTGGCAAAATATCATCGAACAAAAGGGAGGAATCCTATTCATTAAAATTCATTGTTTGAACAAAAAAATTGGGCTCTATTTCATCTTAAAATACCGAAATTACTTCCTTGCCAATCCAATATACAGGGTGTCCCAAAATTCGTGAACTTCCCGAAAGGGGGTGGTTCCTGAGACCATTTGAAGCGACATTTTCCTTTGCAAAAATGTTATCCGCGGCTTTGTTTAGGAGTTATTAACGAAAAACACGGACCAATGAGACCGCGACCTAGACGTGAGTTGCCACAGTCGGCCAATAGACAGTTGGCGCACCGAGCCGACTGTGGCAACTCGCGTCTAGTTCGCGCTCTGATTGGTCCGTGTTTTTCGTTAATAACTCCTAAACAAAGCCGCGGATAACATTTTTGCAAAGGAAAATGTCGCTTCAAATGGTCTCAGGAACCACCACCTTTCGGGAAGTTCACGAATTTTGGGACACCCTGTATACATGTATGTATAATGATCAGGCTGCGGATTTTATGTGTTTATAATAAAAATTTGAATCAGTGGGCAAATTGAAAGAATGTAAGAGCTACGATATGTTAGTTCCAGCTTATTAAAATGATTAAAATAAGATAGAAATTTCTGTTTAGTTCTTGTTTATTGTACTCGATCCAGACCATTTTTATTTTGCATAGAGGTCTGTAGTCTAATAATGATTTATCAGAACCATTTCGGCTGACAGCGTCACTCCGCATCTCGGAGCGGTACCAACAGAAGTGAACGCAACGACAGAGTACACAAGCTATAAAATCGGTTTGCGATGCAAATTGCGCAAACTCGGACAAGAAGTAGCAATATTGTTTTACGAGGCTGGCAACCGGTTTTGCCTTCGGAAAAAGCGTAATTCCGCGCGTCAACGCGAACGGTGTTACCACGCGAGACATTTGCATCTCCGATATCATAAAATGACGTTCGGTGTAAAAGACACTTTTTTATAGAAGAACGAAGACATTGCGCGTCCGAATAAATTCCGAACGACAAATACCGAAGCGATAATACATCTTTCGATGTTGTATAATGTATAAAGATTAGGGTTTCCGGCAGAGAGAGACACTCTCCTGCTAACATCTTTGCGGCTACGTAACTACATATTGATCCTTCTTTTTTCGCGAACCGCTGTTTTTAGCATACCGATTCTCGGTAACTCGCGGTGACAAATGAGAGTATAGCTGGGAGAGGCGTTTATCTTTTTCTTTTTTTTCCTCCGTCCATTCCGCAGGGTGTACAAAGTGTTAAAGAAAACTGCGAATGACCGTCAACTCTGTTGCTCGACCAGTCGAGAGGCTGACTCACGCTTCCAACTTTTTTCACAGTCATTCTCAGCTTCCTCGCCGGTGAAATGGGCATTCCGCGCACGCCGCCAACAAGAATGCGATTTTTCTTGGCTTGCTGGACAATTGATCCACGATCGAGCCGAGGTTCTTTCGCTCGGGAACATTCCGATCGCTGTGGATCATTTAGAAACGCGATCAAACGCGATTTTTAAAACCAGAGCTTCCCTATGCCGGGGATTGCTAGCGATTAACACATTCAATTAAATCAACTCTGTGCGATTGGCAGACTTTTATAAGATCATCTTCTAGAAGCTCAAACACAATTATTGGAGAAAAATTAGCTTCGAATAAAATGGTGCGGCGTTGGAAATAATTGCTCTAAATGAAATTCGACTTCAAGCTTCATAAATAGATATACATTAGCTGCACAAATTAATTTATGGCTCCCTCTTCATTTTCTAGTAACGAAGATGCAGTTGAGTCTCTAATAACAAATTCGTATTCAAACCAAAGCAGGTACCGACAATTATAAAGATCTACGAATTAGTTTGTACACCCAACGATTTTATACTTTTCGTGCGGACTTGTTTGAAAAAACAATGAGTTCTAGTGATAATGACCAGAACAATTGCGTGCGTGTGTACGTTCTGGCGACAGTGGCTAGTGTGTACGTGTGCACTAAAGATGCAAGTGGGTTAAAAGGCGAATTGAAGTGAAAGCATCCTCGCTGAATGATTCAGTCGGCTAGCAGAAGATAAGCGGCGTCTGTTTCATCAAGTTATCTGCTGTTTTGAACGCAAAGTCCCTCTCTCTCCCTAACCACGTGTATAGTCTATAAATTGCTCTAGCCCGTCTGCCGGCCACAATAGCATTAGCAAGAAAGGGGATGTCCGGCTCTGGGAGAGGCGATTCATTATTGGAACGAGCCAAGAGAAAGAGCTGGTTATCTTTCGAGACGAGTCGATCGATTCCCCGTTACGCAAACAACGTTATTCCCGTCGTATCTTCAGATACAGTTCGCGGCCGAAGAAAACACGATTACTGTCGTCTGCAATCTGCTTTCTAACGGACGATGAGTAATTAGAGCTCTTCTTTTGGCACGGCGCGCGGCGCAGCGGGGCAAACGTTGCCACTGACATTCGGGGCGATGCCATCATCGGGACGAAAATATTGCCGGTGACTCAAAAATGCCCGCGGGAAAGTCATCGGATTATACTCTCTTTTTCTCTCTCCCCTTCCGAGAAGGCTATCTAAACTCCAAAACAAGAAGATACATGGTGCATCAGGCTTTATCCTCTCGGAAAATGTTTGTGGAACGGCTAAGCCCTTTGTAGAATTTGCATCCTTTGTTCTGGGATTTGGAGCTTCGAAATCGGATTTGAAGCGACTCTGGAGTTCGGTATCTTGTGCTAGCAATGGTTTACCTATTGGGAGACTATTAACGGGTTCTTTAATGAAATTGTTAAACATCTGTTATAAAAGAAGCTTAACCGTCCTCTGGACGAAAGATGAAAGATTGCTATGTAAAAAGAGATTCTGGTATATTCTGGTACATTCTAGTATATTGTAGTGTATTCTGGCATATTCTGGTATATCAGCCAGAAAAATTAAATTGTACAGTAGACATTCAATTCTGGAAAACATCTACAGTGGGTGTACAAAGTATTCGTACACCTTTTAAAAACTAATAACTTTTTCATAATTGTACCAAACGACCTGATTTTTTATAATCAATTAGAAGCATTAGTTTACAAACTGATATGCACAAAAGATTTTCCAAAAATTACAATTTACAAGGTTGCAGGCAAAAATAAAAAAGGCATTTTTTTAAACTTTTTTATTTGGGCTCTTAATGAAAATTTAAAAAATATGTTTTCTAGATTCATGTTCTTTATACACATGTTGGAAATTTTATCGAAATCGATTATGCAGGAAAAAACAACAGGCGTCGAAAGATGTACGATTCTGTGGATTTTAAGCAGAAACTGATCAAAAGTCGTGGAAAACTACGATTTTCACCATTTTTAACCGCTTGTAGCTCGTGTGTATGTTAATCGATTTCAATGAAATTTTCAACATGTGTATGACTAACATAGATCTATAAAATATACATTTTAAATTTTCATTAAAGACCCAAATAAAAAAGTTTTAAAAAATGCCTTTTTTATTTTTGCATTTAACCTTGTGAGTTATAATTTTTGGAAAATCTCTTTTGTATATCATTTTGTAAACCAATGCTTCTAATTGATTATAAAAAATCAGCTCGTTTGGTACAATTATAAAAATGTTATTAGTTTTTAAAAAGTGTACGAATACTTTGTACACCCACTGTAGTTGTTAAGCTAGACCTTGATGATAAATAATTTGGTACAACCACCTACAATCAATTTATATATTATACCATCAAGATCTAACTTAACAACTAACATCTTGCCAGAATTGAATGTCTACTTACTACTGCGATTTAATCAATTTAATCCTTAAATTTCCCGAACAGTACAGAAGCTTTAAAAAGCCCTCAATCGTTAATATCTGACTTTGAAGAGACTGTTTAAAGAAGCTAAGTAATTAAAAGCGTTAAGGTTGGTTCCGCTGAAAAAATTGAATGCATTTTCGAGAAAGAAGGAAGTTGCTCGGAAAAGGCGTGCGATACTTTCACACAAAGCTTTCTCGACCCGCTTCGCTAATCCGTCTGAACGGCACGCATGCACAGACACATACACTCGAGAAGGAACAAGGAAGAAAGACTATGGCGGTCAGTGATTTCAATAAACCATCAGATAAGGTCCGATAAGTATCGCCGACACCCTCGACAGACTTCTCTGGGCGAACTTGCTCTCCTCGAGAGTAATTGATCGTCGTCGATTATGTGGAGAAATTGCGGTTCAATGGAGGGCAAATGGAGTTTCGCGGGGAATCGCGCCGCGGGAACTTTAAAAATACACGGTGACATCACTCGGGCGAGAGCGGCTCGTGTGTTTTGACGTCATCTGTGCTGTCACGCGAGCTGAAACCGACTCCGTCGACTGTTTCCAGCGTTCTCGATGAATTGAATTAACGATGGACATCGGTGAATACTTCTTCGCTCATTCTGTCAGAAATTACGAGAATGTACAATACAGTCGGGGAGAAAATTAAGTGGACGCTATTTAAAAGCTAATAACATTTGTTTTAATTGAACCAAACGACTTGACTATTTTTTGAGATGTTAGAAGAATTAGTTTACTGCTAATGTGTAATTACCATTGCTCCCTATATTTTGTTTATGAAACTTGGAACAAAACTGTATTGCACACGAAATACTATACGAATATTTTTGCACGTTTGCCTATGCGGATGATGCTACGAAGAATGATTGTTCCCGGCATTGTGGTTGCAAAATAGTCTACTGTGCTCATTGACGTAGTGTTAGGAAGGGCTAATTTATGACATCCTCAACAGGAACGTCACTTTCTCTTCCTGGGTCTGGCACGAAGGACAAGCTAGCCTAGATAAGGTTCACAGCCTTCATTCTCGCCTATCCTTTCTTACAATTGAAGAATGAAATGACAAAGTGTTGAATTGTCTGGGCTTGTACGTTGTTGTCGCGACTCCTTGGCATTTTCACGTGAAACCGATCACGAGATTAAATGGGGAACAGTATTGCCGGATGAGCTATGTTTGAATTGAGCCGGGAAGAGACACACCCTCGTCTGCGCGTCACACCCTCGATTTATGGCTTTCGATCGACTGTGCGTCGCTGAAGCCTGCCTCGAAATTAGTTCGATATTCTTGTATCGTGTCTCATCGATCAACCAGAAATATTTCATCTTGTCATTTGTGACCAATTCGAAAAGAAATTCCTCATAACGTTTACACGATGATAAATAAAACGTGACATACTTTATTTGACGACTGGTTCATAATTTTGAAATGTCCGAGGAACGTATTCAAATCGGAACAAATCGGAAACGACCTCCTGAAATTTATCAAGTTGACATGTGGAACGAAATATGCGTGCAAGAAAGACTGTCACTAATGACCATGTTTTTGATGCGATATTAAAACACAGAGAAGAAGAATGATAAATAATACGACTGCGGCTGGAGCCGGTGTCAGCAAATTGTTTTCCTACATGATGAGTAATTAACATTGGAACGATCCGTCTAATCGGAATGATGACTGCATCGAATTCTGGCAGGCGGTACCCAGAAGTCTTTATTTAACACGTTGGATGCCAGATCGGTCGCATATGAGTGGCGCTAGCCTTTGATCAAGTTCAGAAGTATGTGCAATACATTTTTATTAACATAAAGAACTTTATGAATTAAATTGCTCTGGTTTAATGGATCTTTTTAGATCAGTGATTCCTCAATATCAACAGTACCAATTTCACAACCATTATATTAAAATTCTAAAAATATTTTCATGGGAATGATCATACCTAATAAAAGTTGCACAAGATCCAAATAAATTCAATATCATTTTCGTAAGGCAATGCGAATCACTTTTATCATTGTGTAGGTCAGTATCGAAGTTCTAATTAGCATCGTATTATGATTTCGTTGCACACTACCATGTCCCCATCGACTCTGACACCCAAGTATGATGAATGGCGATTGTAGTACACGTTCGTATTGCTATCGGCGGTTGCAGATTTCGCGTACGGTGTTTGTTATTCTTCTGGCATATGTATTATGGCGAACGCGTTCTCGTGAATGGATTGCTATTGTGTATACGTTACGCTTATATACAATCGAGTCGCGAACGCGGTGGAATACGTGGTAAGGAGTCTTCCAGCGCCCATAACTAGTTCACATGATTTTCTGCGCGAGTAGCATGCACATCTTTTCCTACGGAGCTGTTTGGTGCACATACTTTTTCAATTATCACCTCGCTGCTCTCACAAAGCAGCGCCTTGTGACGCGACGCAAAGTGGAACCAAAGAGTAGGGATACAACAAAAGGTGACACTCCGGGCGGCATCTTTGATGTCGACGTTCGACTGTCTCTTTAAATTGGTTGTATAGGCAAGCGAGAAGTTTAACTCCACGGGTATTTATTTTTAATTAGAATGTACTACAGTGCATAAAAGTTGTAGCAGATAAACGCAGAAACAATATCCTCTCCACTTTGGTAATCTGATCTCGGCTCGGGTACTAATGCGACGCGGAGAGTCGCAATCGTCGACACAGTTCAAAGCCCCGTGCGTCCTCGCAATGTAACACCAATATTTAATCCTTTTTTTATTATTACTTACTTATTTTTCTATGAAACTTTCATTGATATATTCGTGGCATTTTTCTGATTAAAAAAAGACCAAACACGATATGATTTCAACTGTATTTAGTGGTTTAATTGACGATGAAAGTTTCGGGCATGAGGAAGGACAGCGAATGGGAAAGAAAGAGATGTGGAGAGTCGCAGTTGCCGGCACGGTTCGAAGTTTGATTGACGATGAAAGTTTCGGGCGCAAGGAAGGACAGCGAATGGGAAAGAAAGAGACGCGGAGAGTCGCACTCGCCAGCACAGTTCAAAGGCCCGTGCGTGGTCTCGCTTTACACACGCTGTCCTTCTCTACGTTCGGCTCGGCCTTTGAAGCTCAAAAATATAGCTACCCGTCTGAGATAAACGCATACGGATCCACCGAGGCTTATGCGTTTATGGTGACAATACTGTATAGGCAAGCGGGAAGTTTAAATCCACCGGTTTTAATATTTTTATTTAATTTCAATTAGAATGTACTATTTCCTAACATTGGTTTTCGAAGTATTTACGTTAATTTTCCAAGATTGAAAATTTAAAACAGCAGAAATATAATAAAATGATAATTGTAGAAAATATATTGTCTATATCATATATTATGTTTATTATTATAAATAAATTATGAAGAAATTTGTTACAAATAAATTGTAACCATTATATAAATTGTAAGCATACACTGAAAACATATTACTTATAAACAATATGAATAGAAATATCCATGTGTACTTTTACAATTTTAACCTCACAGGCTCATCGTACTACCATTCTTGCACGCCATTATTTTATCATATGAATATTTCCAACTAGAATATGATTAAATATATTACAATTATATTCTAAAATATACATAAGGAGCATTCAACGAGCATTGCCGATCTTTTCCGAATGGACCTTTAAATTGGTTGTGTGGATTGTCTCTCTCTAAAAAGGCGTTTTCCTTCTGTCACCTCTTGTTACATCCCTACTCTTTGGTACTTGGAATTTCTATTTTTCAACACTTGCACTACTTATCTCTCTTCGCGGCACACTGCGACAGTTACGTTTACAAACGTCTTTATCGCGAGCTGTTGTCATCGCGACCGCGTTACTTTCCTATCTCTGACGAAATTGTTAACGAAAGATCTACAAAGCACTTGAACGTCACTGTCATATGTTACTCTATACAAATAAGAAAAATATAGTTGTTCAGATTTTTAGCGATTTTCATAATACAGTGGATTTTTTATCTATTCATATGCATCTTTAAAAACTTTCTGTACATAACAATCCTAAACGAAATACATAATTAGTGACCTGTCGAAAGATCTATTCAAAAATCCTTAGCCAAAGATCAAAGACTTTTGAAAATTGTGAAATAATCGTCGTTAAAAGAAGTAATAAATTTATTCTGAAGATTATTGCGAAGACACGAGCCAGCAGATCGATTATAGATTATTTTCTGTCCCCGATGGAAGGGTTCGCGAATTTCTTTGGTTATCTCTTTTGTAATCGTATTGATTGCGGATCAGAGGCCGTGGCAGGAAAAATGGGGGACTGTACGGGGTTAATAGACCCCATGAAATTCCTGGCCCAGAATTTACCGCAGTAATCGCGTGCAAACCGGTACGAGCCGACGACGTAGGAGGCGCTCAGAATTTTTAATGAGCGATGATAAGGCGGGAACGTCGACAGCCGGACAATCTGGTAACCCGCAACACCTACGAGGCCACTTACATACTGAAATTTTTATTTGTTCCCGACAATCTCAGTGCCCGAACCGGCTGGCTTCAACCGTTCGAACATCGAACGATTTATCCGGCAGGAAATTGTGTATGTACAGAGTTCATGCTTCGAGTGTTAACGGAGAAAAAAGAAATAATTACGTCAGTTGTGTAGCGTTCACCCACACGCAGTTTGTCCTACATCCTACGTTCACCACAGGCTCGCGGCGTGTTAACATGATTCATAAGCCCGTCTAAATGGGATGTCGCGAAACGGTGTTTCCAGGTTACCTAAAATTCCCGCTGAAATTCCGCGATATTAATTCCCCGGTTCAGCGGACACGACCCAACATTTGCATCGTTTATTAAGAGTCTGCTTCGTTGCACTCGTTTCGGGCAATCTAATCTAATCCTCGGGCAGTGCTCTATTTCAAACTACATTGTAAGTGTTTGGGACAGTATGAAGACACGTAGACTGCAGATTTTTTGCAGTTATAATAGAAACAAGTGGGTAAAATTTAGAAAATAGTACATAACACGATTGAAGAATTTCAGAGTGAATCCACTAAATACAATTCATTGTGTCATTTTACTAAGAAAAACGCCACAAATAAGTTGGTGAAAGTCCCATAAAAAAATAAAGGAGTTTTGCAATTGGATTAATAGTGGTTAATGAAAATTAAAGAATTAAAGAGTCCACTAAACACAATTCACTGTGTCATTTTAATAAGAAAAACGCCACAAATAAGTTGGTGGAGGTCCCAAAAAAAAAATAAAGAAAAATAAAGGAGTTTTGCAATTGGATTAATAGTGGTTAATGAAAATTAAAGAATTAAAGAGTCCACTAAACACAATTCATTGTGTCATTTTAATAAGAAAAACGCCACAAATAAGTTGGTGGAAGTCCCATAAAAAATAAAGAAAAATAAAGGCGTTTTGCAATTGGATTAATAGTGGTTAATGAAAATTAAAGAATTTCAGAGTGAATCCACTAAACACAATTCATTGTGTCATTTTAATAAGAAAAACGCCACAAATAAGTTGGTAAAAGTCTCATAAAAAAATAAAGAAAAATAAAAAAGTTTTGCAATTGTATTAGTATTGGTTAGATTACGGCATGTTTGCATTTCATACGGCTCAGCGATCGTGGCAGCTCGAGCTTCTTATCCCCTCGCGAGGTACATACAGTGAGTCACAAAATTATTCGCTCACTCGCTAATGCGGCAAAGATATACGAAATAATCAGACAACGCAGGGTATTTTTCAATTTTTTATTTGGATATACATAGCTCAAAGTTTAATTCAACAGAATCGTAAAAGAAAATTGCGAAATTTTCATTTATTATTAGAGAAATATGAGTTTTAAGAAATCTTGGCCGTTTTTCACGCCACAAAATTATTCGCTCACGCCACGAAATCCACTGAAACAAATGCAATTTACAAACTCTGAGAGGCATTTGTTTCTGATAGTTGCTAAAGAGAGTCAGCATAACGTAAACATTCGCTCAGTAAGGATCTATTTTCATCTATTTCTTTGATTTTCAAGAATTCGTTACAATGGGTAGAAAAAGTAAAGAAACTAGTCTAGAGATTAGGGAAGTTATAATTTTTCATTGGGAAAGTGGAAAATCCATCAGAGAAATTGGAAATATCGTTTGTAGAAGTTATTCAACAGTACGTTATATTATAAAACGGTACAAAGAAGAAGGACGAATAATAAACAATGCTGGCCGTGGTAGGAAAAAGATATTGAATACCTCGGAAGAGCGTTTTGTTGTGAGAGAAGTTAAAGGAAATCCGAAAATAAGTGCTCCCAAAATCAATACAAGTTTGAAAAATTTTAGTGAAAAAGAAGTTTCCGATGGAACAGTACGAAGAGTGTTGCGAAAGAACGGGTACAACGGCCGCGTAGCAAGAAGAAAGCCTTACGTAAGCGAAATTAATAGGAAGAAAAGGGTAGAATTCGCAAAAAATACATCACAAAGCCCCTTGAATTTTGGAACAATGTGATATTTTGCGACGGGAGTAAATTTAATATTTGGGGCTCTGACGGTCATCAAAAAGTTTGGCGAAAATCAAACGCGGAGATGGATCCCAAAAACCTGTGTAGCACAGTCAAGCATGGAGGTGGTCATGTGATGGTTTGGGGTTGCATTAGTTATCACGGTGTTGGGAAATTGCAGATAGTTGAGGCTACCATGGATAAAATAATGTACATGGATATCCTAAAGAAAAATTTTAAGTCAAGCGCGGAAGCAATGGGGATTTCAGAAGTGTTTCACTTCTACCAGGACAACGATCCCAAACATAAATCGAGATTGGTACAGGAATGGTTACTGTATAACTGTCCCAAAATAATGCAAACCCCGCCTCAATCTCCCGATTTGAATCCTATCGAGATGGTATGGAACATGCTGGACACAAAAATTCGTAAACATTCAATTACGAATAAAAAAGAGTTACAAAGCAGATTACAGGAGGAATGGCCAAAAATAGACAAAAAATATTTGGAAACATTAATAGAATCAATGCCCAAACGTCTCGCAGAAGTCATAAGACAAAAAGAATATCCCACCAAATATTAATATTGTTATAATAATAGTTAATCTAAAATGAGCGAATAATTTTGTGGCGTGAAAAACCGTCAAGATTTCTTTAAACTCATATTTCTCTAATATTAAATGAAAATTTCGCAATTTTGTTTTACGATTCTGTTGAATTAAATTTTGAACGATGTATATCCAAATAAAAAATTGAAAAATACCCTGCGTTGTCTGATTATTTCGTATATCTTTGCCGCATTATCGAGTGAGCGAATAATTTTGTGATTCACTGTATGTACCTACTCTCCTCCAGAGGAAGGGGTACGCGAACGGTCTAAGACCGACGACCATTTCCTTCGGGCTTAGAACAAGACTTTAGTAGAATGGAAATGCATCCTCTGGTCGTGAAATATGCTCAGTTTCGGAGTGGAACCAGTTCCGAGTGCAGGAGACTTAATATTTGTGCGAAAATTCGCGTGTTCCATTGAAACTGCACGGTCAGAAATAAGTAGCTCGTCGCCGACGGAATGTGATTCGCGGGGCTGCGGTTCTCAGCGGAAGCTTAAAGAGGAAAACCGCTGAAAACCGTCCGCATTCCACCGGTCCGTTAAAAGCGAACCGGTTCGAGGGTGTCGCGCGCGAGTCTCCGTAACAGCGATCCATCATCGAACCGCTCTCGCTCCACATAACGTCGTTCCTCTCCGCCTCGGTATGTTAATATGATTCATAAGTGGTCTAAATAGGATGTCGCAAAGTGGGGTCAAACGCGGCGACCCCTAAGTGGCCGGGGCTCTTTCTCCCGATGCACTCTGGGTCATAGAATATATCGAGGGACGATTGAATGCGTCCGATGCACATACGGATCCTTCACACACCGGGATCATTCTTTTATCGTTTTTTTTTCGAGCAGAGAGATCTGCTCGATGCGCGAGCAAATATTTGGCGACGGGCATTAACAGGATTAACACGGGGACGCGAGTCGCCTGACGAATCTTGCGGCTGAATTAAGTCGTGCAAATAAACACATTTATCGGCCGGACGACGATAAGCTATCGCGAAATGCTCGAAGCCTTACCGAAATGCCTGGACGCGAGGCACGCGTTTCGTAAGTTAGCTCCGTTTCATAGTCATCGTGATGTGCTAAATTATTTCGACGTGCTTCGAGACTGCGCGCAATGCTACACAAACAGAATAAACTAGTGATCTTTGCCGGGAGGTAATTCAACCCAATCCCATAAACGTTTACAAAGTGGGGTCGTTTGTGTCCGACGTATTTTTCAGTGAGTAAGTTTTTAGAAAAATTAACATCCTCGAACCTTCCAAATTGAGATTAGGACCACAAGTACATATTTACGAGAGATCTACACTCCTCTTTGCTCGGACCCGAACGACCTTGGTTTATGGTTGATTATCGCGACTGCGAGAAGTCTCTCGCTTATAAGACAATATACTTTTCTAGAAAAAATTCACGGAGTTTCTGGCAGATCGACGTTATCGGTGCTCTAGTGGGTTAATAGCACATTCCAGCGCTTATCAGCATTTTTGCAGGCTGTATGTGAGCGTATCAACGGTGTAATACTAGAAAAGTATAATAAATGGACTATTACTTGGCGATAAGAACCGTTCCTCGTTACACGGAGCACGAGGAAGCGTTTGTGCGCGCGAAAAAGCCGAAAAAAAATCGAAAGAGCACCCGCGGAGAACCGTTCGGATCCCGTGTAATTTGTTTTTGCGCAAGCCCGACAGCATAATCGGTCGTTGCATATACACGGCAGGATGCAACGGGTCTTTTGTCCGTAATTAACCGCGTTACAACAGTGTTACAACTATTTAATAATGTATCGGGCGTCGCTAGCCCACGGGAAATGAATGAAGAATTGAATTACAAAGTACATAGCTGGTGTATGCACGGCGCAGTCTCGTCCCGCCAAGGCGTCGCCGCTTAGCGAAACAATATCGCAACGATTGCAACGGACGCGGTGCAGAAAAACCTGCGAACGAGTGTTCATTAACGTTCTAATGGCCCGTTAATTGGCTCGCCTCGTCTCGGCCAGTCGAAGCCATCCGAGCAAGGTTGACACACAGCGTTTTTCTTTCCGTTCAAATTCAATTAGCCACATCGAGGGAATTCGATAATTTTGATCTCGATAAAGCAACCCGCCTTCTGCAAACGCCTTATCTAATCGCCCGCTGTCATCTGAGTTGGCCCGTCGTCGGCGACGTCGGATTTAAAGTCCGACGTTTCTTTCAGTTCTCTCAAAACTACGCGATTTACCCGCGAACAGATAACGTCACGGTACCGTGCATTTCCACGTTATCGATACACGGACGACGGACTTCTAGCTCCACTTTCGCGAAGAGATAGTTCCGCGTAACTGTAACCGGCGATCCCGATGCGAAAATTAAAGAACGCAATCGTTCCACGGAATTCTATCGAATCTCCGTCCTTGGATCGAGTATCTTAAGTGGGGGGGGGATCGAAGATGGCAATCGTGATGTATTGTAATCCGCAATCCAGCTGCGAAAATTAAATCGCGAAGACTGTAGCGGTATAGAATTCGACCGAATCACCATCTTTGGAGTAGTATCTCCTGATGGACTGTAATCCAGTTTCGAAAATTAGAGGATACTATCGCCGCAAAAATATTGAATCTCTGTTGCGGGTATCTGGATCGAGTGTCCTCAAATGGAGAGACCGAAGAAGCTCTACAGGGATTTGTCAAGTGTATGCAATTAAAAAGCGATCGTAGCTGACCTATTTCAGCTGTGGAAGCTCGAAAAGCTGACTTCTGGAAGACATCTACAACCGAACGAGAAACGTGTAAATCGACCTTGACGCTCGGTTACGTATGACTCACTGCTACTGCTGGAATAACTCCTGCTCCAAACTAACGTGTATATCAATTAATTCCCGCATTAATTACAGTCAACGATCGGTTACGCCACACCTGACTATTCTATTAGCGAGCCGTATGAAATGCTTTCGATATTCCAACGAAACATCTCAAAACGATTAAACGCATCTCGAATAAAAATCGAAGCGAACACTATATCGATCAAGAGTAAGGCTCACCCTTCTTCAGCACTTTCTGCTTCAGTTCCTGGTCCCTCTTGACCCCGTTACTTTCACTCGCTATAAAACTCTCGCTCGTCTTCGACTTCATTGTCCCTGCCGATCGCTGTTTCGTCGTTGCGTAACACTCTGACTACACCTCCTTCTCTTCCTGCTTGCAGATAAGATAGCAGATGCTATTCGGATAAGAAGCCACGTCGAGAGGTTTAAAATCCGATGGATGGCGCGAGACTCGTTCGATTCTATTCGATTCGGTACACCAGTGTCACGGTTTCTTCACTCGGGCCACCGAGCACGCACACGATATTGTCGGCTCGAGCGCCGATCGTAGACTGACGGAGAGCACGGCCTATCGAGAAACCGGCGGGGATTCCTGCCACCGCTTTCGATTGTCAAGTCGCGACCAACTGGCTCTCCTCTGACGTTTACTTTTCACGGCCGTTGTCAGCGTGATTGCGCTCAGAGATTCTGCCTCTGCCGGCGACAGCTACCTGACAGCTGCTGTCGATCGACCTCGCCCGACAATTGTTTACCCCGACGCGGCGTCCAGAGAAAAATCCATGAAACACCTTCTGCAATGATCCTCGTCTTCAATTCCTCCTCAATTAGACTCAGCCTTCGTCTACTTCGAGACTCAAATTCTTGAACATTTTTTAATCCCTCACCTCGTACGTCAATAACCAAAAAGATACGTACGACATTCGACGAGTTAGCCATTCAATTAACATTTGTTCCACGAAAATAGGCGTTGGAACTCTGAGGTACTCAGACAGAGTCGGCTAGTGTAACCCACGTTAAAAAATGAAAATTTTTCTTTCTCTCCTGTTTCGTTACCCTCTCGTAACGTCACGCGACTCGGAAGGTAGCGAGCCCTTCGAGAGCAGCGGAGGCTATTAGCCCTGCGTTCCGATTGGCAAACGGACTCGTCGTTGTGTGGACGGTGGGGAGCAGAGAACGCGGCGCTAAGGGGGTTACGAAACTCGACGCTACGGAGTAAACACCTTGCAAGAATCGAAGCGAGAAAAATCGAGAAGATAAAGTTTCGCCTGGATTGCCTTCGGGCCAGTGGCAGCACGCGAGAACTTTTCGAGTCCCCGGTTGCGTAAATAAAGTCTTTGATTCCTAGGTATTTCACGGCGGCGTCTATACGCTCCTGTAACGCATACCAGCCCTATCTGAAAGAAGATAAGGTCTCGACGGTGTTAGATTCCCTTCTCGATGCACGTAGACCTCGTAACTGTACGCGGTGGAGCGCAGCGCGACGACTATGTATATTCTGTGTTTATGTTTACGTTACATGAAACTGAACGAGCCCAGTCGTTGACTGAACAAGTTGCGTACACGAGACTTTGAGCAACTCTGACGTCCTGGGGGTTTCGCGAGGACTTTGATGTCCTCTTGGTGTTTGGCACTGGTCGTTGCCTCTTCGGGGAAAAGCTACCCCGTAGAAGTTTACCCTTGTGTAGCTAACCGGTTACCCGTTTACAGAATTCCTTTCAGCAATTCTTTACTGTTCTGAATGTCTATTCCGTGTTCACTATTATTTCTATTGATAATTTGAAAAATATTGCAATGAATGTTAAATACTACAGTGTTTGAGTGATCTGTACTTTCAAGTCCAGACAAGGGTTAATTCTTTCTCTTAAAAAACGTAATTAGAATCAATTTTTTAACAGAATTCGATCTTCACGGTTCCTCAGAATCATCCCATGGAAATTAATTGTCGATTCGATTCGTTTCTTTCAAATAACTGGTCAACAACCCGGTAATCGATTTTCTGACACAATTCGTTCTCTAGGTTGCAGCCCTAGCGTAATTAGCGACTTGGTGATCGACTTTGCGACCAAATTCGTTCCCGGCATTGTTGGTCGCGGGCTCGTCGAGGCGTGATCAAGGGAACATTGCACAAGAAACCGAGCACCGAGAAAGTTACGGCCAAAGTCGAACTTTCTGAATCAGTCCCGGAATTCCTTTGATGTTAACGAGCTAACGGTTCGCGGATCCACCATGCTGCCCGCCGCGGCGCGGCGTCACGTGTATGCATTTCAAGGCGAACTTCTGCCGGTGAACCGAAATTTATGCAACCTCCTGAAATCTCCGTGATTGGTTCTCGACCCCAAGACATCGCCTCAGTACCGCAAAATTTCAGTCCCTATCATCGGAGTACATCAGAGTATACGTATAGCTGTTCCCGCGAATCACACTGACGTGACGTCGATTCATGAAGACTCGGGAAGTGTGTTTTCGTGTTCCCGGTTATCTCATTCAATTGCCTCGTTCTCTCTTCTCAGTCTTAAGTAATGCCACCGCCGCCGCCGTGCCGTTGCTAAAGAGATAATTAGTCTTACGTGCGAGCCGTTATCGCGGGATATTCAAAGGAGAAGAATGGATCGAATGAACGCGATGCAAGATCTACGGCCGCACCGAAATAGCACGGAGGGATATCGTGCAACTAAATATACCTGATTAGAAACAGCTTGCGTTTCATTCGCCTTCTACCATGTTTCTCCGCTGCACGATCGCTGCCATAACACCGGTCCAATCCGGAACCTTTCCATTTAAACGCATCCTTCTTCCCGCTCTCTATAGCCTTGTCAGATTTTTATTCCGAGTCGAAACCGTTCCATTTAACGCTAAGCCAGCAAGCATTCAAATTATCTTGGAAATACTATATTACAGAAAAGCCAACACTAAATTTATTGACATTGACTATTGTTTCCATTATAATATTCCAAGTAATATAATAATTATTATTCATAAATAAATTTTTATATATAATTTCAATAATCCCTCTTTAATCAAATAAGTTTGCAATCCGAATCTTGAATCAAGTTTCTTTTATTCTTCCACGAAGGTGTATACCGACTCAAGCAACAACTCGTCAGCATAAACTATAGCCAATTCCGAGATTATTTATGCTCGTAACGTCGAGACCCAATCGACTTCTTTTTATCGAGCCTGTTATCCTACTCGCAATTAGCAGATACCTTATCTGCAGCCACGAAAACCACACTCGATTCGAGAGTTTCGTGATCCTCTACCTCGAATCTCGACCAGCGTCTTGCTGGACAGAGAATATGTACGAAGATTGCATAAGACATCAATCCGTTTAGCTGTTGCGGTGTCCGATGGCCGCAATCCTTCCGGCGTTCTCATTTTGTCGCTGTCAACTTGTCCGATAAGTACGTTTGTTAGCTCGGTCACAGAAAATTCGCGTGGGCTTCTTTTCTGGATTTTGTTACTGGAGCAGCCGGCGGAATTGATGGAGACTAATTGGACACGTAGTTGGCTGGCTCTCTGGGCTGGAGCACCCTCGTGCCTTCCGGTTTTTGTCTTGAGATTTCTCTTCTTCCTTGATCCGGTGGTTTTTAGGCTAGGAGTACAGTAATCTCGAGGTTTAACTTTTTATCCAATGGGAATCTGCTTTAAGACATTGTTTTGAGGTATTGATGGAATGTAACGGAGGCAAATGAATATTCGAACGAAATCGTATCTGCTTATCAGATAATGAGCAGAGGTTTCTCCACATTTCGCCAGTTACGTAACCAAGGAGTTGTGTTACATCCACTACGAAGACTTCATAGCAGGACCTCCACACCAACCAGTAACCCGAATACAGTAGGTAGGTGAAATATCGATTCGCGGATAGTCTGGCGAAAGGACACTGGGCTCGAGCCGTGTCCTCCGCCCCTGCAAAAGGCTAGCCTTTTAGAACCTTCTGGCTTTGTCCTTTCGAAGCTCCACGGTTCGCTAAATGCAATCTTAATAAAATATGCGGCCTTTCAACATCTACGCGAAATTAATTCTCTCCAAGATATTTTACATCTTTCAGTCAATAAATCCGTCGATAACCACCGCATTATAAAATATTCGAGTCTCAACAGCGGTAAAAAGCATGTTCTTAGAAAATTTATTTGTACACTTGTTGGTACAGGATAAATTCTGTATAAATTATCGGAGATTGTACAAGATCCATGAAAATTGATACAACTGATGTTACATCGGAAACATCAGAATGAAATTCAGTACAATTTAAATAGATATCTGGAGCGCTTACTGCCTCCACAAATTAGTTAAAACGAAGACGAGCATTCGAATGATTCGAATTTTAAAAAATCTCTTCGTGGAACAATTCAAGACCGCGTAAGCACGTTGAAAATTAACGAATGTGATAAATAACAGCGGATTTTATTTTATTTTATTAAATAGGCAGTAAAAACATTAAAAGAATTTCAAAATACTATTACATCTATTAGTATATTAATATAAAAATAGATTTGTATTTCTCTCTCTCTCTCACTCTAGTTTTAGTTGATAGTCAGTGTGCCCGCATGGTAAACAAATAAGCTATGAAAGATCTTGCGATTATTGAAGCAGTGAAAGGAGTTTTTTCAGCTTTCAAGAGCTAACCACCGCAGGGCGCATCGTTTGTGCGACGAACGCGTGCGTTAGAGTGCTGGCTAATTGGCGCAAGATTTTCTGGGCAGGGTTCGTCTTCTCGTTAACGAGCGCGCTTTGCAGAAAGGCTGCAACAGAGTCCCGGTGCATTTCGCCGCACGAGATTTTCCCTTCCGGTTAGCAGCGCAGCGTGAATCGAACTCGAGCGACCGAGGGGGTGGCATATCGATCTGCAGCGGTTGCAGTTTCGCTGAAAGGCGGCAATGGAGTAGACGACGACACTCGGAGAGCGAGACCCTTGTGCCAAATGTATGTCAATATACAAGGGACGCGAAACAGAAAATCAATAGCATTCGTCGATCGGTGAATTATTTAGAATGCAGTCGAAATGCACCCTCGCAGCCGCGCTGAAATAACACGGTTTGTAATTCCGAGAACCAACGGCGTACTGCACCGTACTAAATCGCTCGCGCTCCACTTTCGTACGAAACTCCGCGCGGCAACACCTGCACTCGACTGTCGCAACAATCATTTTAATAGTCGCGCGAAAATCCGTCAAATTTTATCCACTACGGTATACACGCGCTTTCGTGCGAAGGGAAATACGAAATCGTGTCGAAGTAGTAACGAATCTCGGTCGAGAACTCCAAGCAGAAAGATTGACTTTTAAAGGGCCACTTTGGATCGATTTTGGAATGTGTTCCCGTGGGAATTTTGGATCGTTTGTGAGCTTGAATTAAAGGCGGGATTCCGAACATTGTGATAGATTTATTTAGGATTGCTGAAAAATTCAGAATCATAGTTTACAATTCATAAACCAAGACTATGAGTGGATCTTGAGGGGTCCATTCGAAGCAATTTTATAATGTGTTCGCGCAGAAATTTTTTAACTCGCGAGGGCATAAACGAAAGCTGGAAATGTGGACTTTAAGATAAGTATGTTGCCTTTGAAAATTCGTATACTAAAATATGCCAAAAAGAAGTACATACGTAGTAAGGAGGGCATTGCGCTTCCTTCTCCCGTACGATGCAAACAAACCTGGATTGATCGGTCGATTACGTGAAAATTTCGAGTGCACTGTCGCACTGTGCCACTGATAACAGGGCGATTACACTCGAGCAAAGTCAATATCTGGAGTTAATGGACGCGCGTGGACCGGGAAATAGTGGACAGTTCATTAAATGTGTCACTGTATTTGCGCATGCTTTCACCGAACGACATTAATTATATTTGCGAATGAATCGAGCGTATCTGTGGCTATCGACGCACGGTATTTGCGAACCCGGGGTGCGATCGAACGCATTTTCTCGTTGCGGGAGAAAATCCTGTACCAGGGACCGGTAGGATAATCTTCATGGCAGGATGCAGCTCTTACGTCGCCGCTCCTCGCAACGCTGCGTGCGTATTGAAGCGCGCACTCGACGCATCGTGCAAGGCACGGTGGTTGCGTGGGTAGAACGCATAATTGCGCGAACAAATTTACGAGCGTGGCGTACGCAGATACCGTCCTGCAACTGCCGGTGCACGCAACGGACGCGTTCGGACATTGCCGATATTTCATACGATTAGAATATTGTGTCCCTTCATCGACAATAGCTAATTTGTGCGGTTCTACCGTGAATTTCGATTAGGTAAACCACTGGCTGAAATTGCAGGTGTAAATCGGCTTCTGTAACGTGCGAGTTTGATAAATAATTGCTCGTTGAGGACCTCGTGAAACCTGCCGACCAAACGGTATTGTAATTATAATTTGTTATAAATAAAATCCATCGAGGGTTGCTGTCACCAATCCTGTTGTAATATAATAACGGTGAATATTTCTCGATCGAAAAATGAATATAAAATTTATTTGATTTCGGCGCAAGGTTCGATCATTAATACTATTTATGATCGAATTATTAATTATTAATGATCGAACCTTGCGCCGAAATCAAATAAATTTTATATTCATTTTTCGATCGAGAAATATTCACCGTTATTATATTACAACAGAATGTAATATGATAACCTTGTGAATAGATTGTGTGTTTTATTCATTTGATATTTCATAAAAAAAATTAATGATTACTGTTCTATTATATTTTATGCGGGATTTTTAACGCTGGAAGTACATAATAGTATACAATAGGTGGAGACAAGTTTTATTTTGCATATAAATCCCCAGTCCATTATTACTGTCAGTATACATATTCGATGCCTGCGGTAAGAGATGTTTGCGTCTGAACCGATAAAATCCTGAAGATGGCAAGTCGGGTAATAATGGAATACGCAACTCAATGGAGATTCTGCTGTTTGTTATAAATAAAATTCCACTAGGGTTCGCAAGATGCGCGGCAACCTCGCTCTGCTTGGAAAAGTGCAAAAACCTTGTGACCTAAAGAAAAGAAGATTAAAGTGCACCTAGGCAGTCTTGCGACTCATTGCAACGGTTCAATATAATACTGAGACTTTTAAGTTCAACTCGGCTTGCAAAATGCAGGAAGATGTTTAACGCAATGAAAAAAATCAAGGGGGTAGGCGGATAATTCCATCCCGTTTATTATAAATAAAATGCAACTGGGGCTGCTGGCCAGCAGCAAGCCTGCCAACCTCGCCTACTTCGAAAGCTACAAATGACCTAAAGAAAAGATCGAAGGCGCGTGAGGATGGCATTTCGCAACTGTTCGATACAAAAATCGTGATCCTCCGCCAAAACAAGTTGGGGAAAAACGGGTATTTGACATGGCAAAAATGAAAAGTGAGTCAAGGAGGTCTATGCATCGTTTGGGAGTGGGGAGGTGGCGGGGTCTTACGACCAAGCAACACTTCCATACGCTGGAACGTCTCTAAAAAGGTGGAACTCGACGTTCGCATTCTAGCCACGCGGGACGAGCGTTACGCAACCGGGTATGACACATTGAAAAGCCGAGAGGAGGATGCAGTTGCTTCCGTTTTCACGTCTCGAATCGATGTAACCTGGTCGGTGCGGATGCGAGCGTGGGTGGGGAGAGGAGGAACCCTCGGCAGGTTTTTTCTTGCGGGTTGCATCGGCTCGTCAAAGGTGGCAGGCCTAGGTCTAGGCGAGGAAAAGATCGAATAATCCGAGGAGCGCTCTCGGCAGAATGCAGGTCACGCTCTCGGACCAGCGTAGCGCAGCGGGGAAAACAAAATCGAGAGGAAAAACAGCCGGCGCACGGAGGTACATAGACGTATAAACTATAAACGTGTGTCCGGCTCGGGCTAGGAAACGTCAAACCGATGGATCCGTCTATTTATAGAGGCCTCGGAGTGAGTTTACCGGGCTACGATCTTCGCGGAAAACATTCGGCGTGTGCTGGTTGCACACGAGGGAACTGAACGGGACACACGGACGCACGGGCGCAGGCATCCCGTGAAAATCGGGCGGAAACCGCGCACGACATCAGGGGCGTACCCCACGCACACCCACACGCATGTCGCCGGACGCACCGACACACGCTCTCTCACACTTTTCGATTCTTCGACGAGGATGAGAAAGCACACGGGCCACGCGAACGCCCGCGCGCACACCTACACGCACGCACACGCACGTATGCGATCAAAGAGGCGGACAACGAAGCCACCGATGGAGAAGGAGAGAAAGAGAGAGAAAGAGATGGAAAAGCTAGCCGGCATTCGCCACTCGGTTTCCGCCTTTTACTCACCCATTTTTACGGCCGTGTGCCAGCTACGCTGCTTCCCAATCACGGTTCGTCGCAGATGATGAGTTACACGATCATATTACAGCACTGGCCACGAGTTAAAACGGCACGCGCGCACGGTTTCACTTAGGAAATCACGGGGAACGCAAGAGACCTTCTCACCGAACGCTCGACGTCCGACATTGTAGTGGCGAGCTACCGCCGACGCGCGCATGCGCGGCTGGAGAGTCAAGGTCGTGCATAGCATCCCGCTCGCCCTATGCCCTATTTGAACAGAATTTGGTAATGACGATCGTAATTATGGTTTCTGCCTCCACAAATTAACGCCCTTGACAATTTAACGTGCCTTTCTGTCACTTTATGCCATGTTATGCATGATATAATCAGTTTTACGACTGTTTCCACTGTTAGCCGAAGGTGGCGCCATAAGCGGCAGCCGAACGAGACGGCCCTGGTCATTAGCTGTGCGAAAAGGGAAGCAGAGAGCTTTGAGTTTCTGCGAATTTGTGAATTAATTACTTCCCAGGCTGTGTAATAATGATTTTTTGTAAATTGCTGGGTTTGAACTGTGAGAAGAAACAACAATAGAAGTAGGAAGTTGTGGGAAATCGTAATATCCCGATATCGTTGAAGCTGTAAAGTTGTCGTCCGCACAGCCCCGTTTCATAGTTAACTTATAACTATTATTTATTGTTCCGTATAAAATGTGAGGGATAATTTCTTAATCTGCTTGCAATTTCTATTGTTCAGGCGCGATGTAACGTAGCTAGAGATTGTGGAATGTCGAGTGTCTAGTGAGGGTTATGAACTTAAAATATGGCAGCGCATTTTAAACATAGCGTAGAAATATCAGAATACAGCATTCTCGTCTAGTAAATAGTCTCGTGACTTGATTAACCGGGACATTAGTGTCACATTACAAGCTCTGTAGCTTTATCAGTAGAATATTATTTAATATTTGTTAATTATGGTGAGGATCGGAGTTTGAATAATCTTCGAATTGGCGCTCGAACTAGCGCGGGAAAGTTGCGCAGAGACATGTGCAAAAGAGTTGCGCGGGAATAATTGAATTATATTGGTCCCGTTTTATAACATCTTATTTTTTTAAAGATAATAAAACGTCTCTATACCGCAATTTGTTTCATTTATCTACTACGGAATGAAAATACGAATATTCTCAAAGAGTCTTGTATTTTACACAGCTTCTATTTTAGCTGTAGCGGTTGAAGACTAATTAAAAGATAAAAATCGTTGTAAAATATGAGATTTCGGAAAATATGGAGATAATTGTAATAATCTCATCTGGGCATTAGAGTGCAGTTTTATAATAACCAAACTGTACAACCGTCGGTAATGTAAGTTACCCGAAGATACACCAATGGTAATATATCGGCTATGGTATCTCTGTGTCAGAGATCTATCGTCGGTGATATCGCCACAGATTTAATTTATTTGAGAATGTTCGCCACAATTAACATCGGATGGTACAACCTTCATTTTCCAACCCAAAACACAGACTATTAAGACTGCTAGCCTTATGGAAGATCGTGTCACTCGAACATTTCAGTGTTCTCTTACGCCCTCTAGGATATATTCTGACTGGAGTGAGAAATGAAGGCCATCGACATGATCTCGTCGGTAGAAAAGGCTACTGAGGAGATTCTCGTCGCGATGCATCGGTGAGAATGCGAATTATCACGAAACCATATCGATGACGCCGACGAGATACTATTAAAGACTGCCAGCCCCTGTGTTATTCAGCGGGACGGGTAAGTGGGCGCGATGGGCGCGGGGATAACGTGGAACTTACAGTGATCTGAAATACCACATCGCTAAAAATTCTAAATAGTGCCAAAATAGTCCCAAAACATCGTCTGAACTATGGCGGAGAATGTAACATTTAATAATAATCGATATGGTTTCGTGATAACTCGCATTCTCACCGATGCATCGCGATGAGAATCTCCTCAGTGGTCTTCTTCACCGAAAAATTCGAGAGACACCAACGCAAAATGTTATGGAAGACAATAGGTATAGGAATAGAATTTACTGAAAATCAACATATTTATTAAATGTGCAGCTATTAGCTCGATATTATCCTTTATTCATAAGACACTAGAAGTTCTTACAAATAAAGGATAATACCGATTGCCCAGGTCTCACCACGAGGAGGTTGCTGCACAAGAGACCCGAAAGGGAGTCAGAACGAATGCAATATTCCTTCTGGCTCCCTTCCTAACAATAACGGACTTATAGTAAATTACGCACGCAAGTCGAGCAATTATCGCGGGGCAAAAGGTGTGAATCGGAGAAGAAGTCTCCGATCCACGGGGAATTAAAGGCGAATCAGGCAGAAGGCTCTGATTCTTTTAAAGAGAACAACTAAAACGAACCAGAGCAGAAGGCTCCGGTTCGAAGGGGGCGCGTACAATGCTTGCAGCCCATCTCCGGCCAGAGCCGATACCCGACGTGTCCTCACCAAGAGAGATGGTCACGAGAAGTGTTCAAACGTAACACCATTCCTCTGCCAACTACCTGGCCACCAGGAACGCAATGCGATGAGGTGAACCCGGGTAGGATTACAAACAGAGAACTCTGCCAACTACCTGCCACCAGGCATAGCAAAGCGTTGAGGTGAACCAGGTAGGATGACAGAGAGAATGGCAATACGAGTGAACAGGTCTCAATGAACCACCTCTCTCAATGTATCGACGCCGAATACCAACTCCAACCGGTCTGCACATACAAGCAAGGTCCGACACAGCAGAAGGCTGTATCGGAATCAAGAAAACGAGCAAAGTGAAGTTAAGACAATAATTACTCGACGATATACAATATTAAAAACTAACGCACGCACGCAAGTCGAGCAATTATCGCGGGGCAAAAGGTGTGAATCGGAGAAGAAGTCTCCGATCCACGGGGGATCAAAGGCGAATCAGGCAGAAGGCCTGATTCTTTCAAAGAGAAAAACTAAAACCAGAGCAGAAGGCTCCGGTTCGAAGGGGGCGCGTACAATGCTTGCAGCCCATCTCCGACCAGAGCCGATACCCGACGTGTCCTCACCAAGAGAGATGGTCACGAGAAGTGTTCAAACGTAAGACCATTCCTCTGCCAACTACCTGGCCACCAGGAACGCAATGCGATGAGGTGAACCCGGGTAGGATTACAAACAGAGAACTCTGCCGACTACCTGCCACCAGGCATCGCAAAGCGTTGAGGTGAACCAGGTAGGATGACAGAGAGAATGGCAATACGAGTGAACAGGTCTCAATGAACCACCTCTCTCAATGTATCGACGCCGAATACCAACTCCAACCGGTCTGCACATACAAGCAAGGTCCAACACAGCAGAAGGCTGTGTCGGAATCACGAAAACGAGCAAAGTGAAGTTAAGACAATAATTACTCGACATTTACAACGACGGTATACAATCTTAATTACTAACGCACGCGGCCTATAGGCGATTCGGGTGCCCCGGGGACGCGACTCCCCGTACTCACTCACGGCAACATCCGTGAGTGAGCCCCTGGGGGACCTCACTCGCAAATAAAACTAACTTCTTCGTATATCTTCTTCTTCATTTGTCCTCTTCTTGGTGTGTCCTCTTCTTGATATGTCCTCTTGTTAGTATGTCCTCTTCTTGGTGTGTCCTCTTCTTGATATGTCCTCTTCTTAGTATGTCCTCTTCTTAGTATGTCCTTTTCTTGGTGTGTCCTCTTCTTGGCGTGTCCTCTTCTTAGTGTGTCCTCTTCTTGGCGTGTCCTCTTCCTGGCATGTCCTCTTGTTGGCGTGTCCTCTTCTTGGTGTGTGCTCTACTTGGTGTATTCTACCTAAAACAGACTAATAATAATTAGACATAACAATACATTTCCCCGCACACGAGTGCAAACCCGAGCCCCGCTCACAAGAGCAAACCTAAGACCAGTCCTCGAGAACCGAACGAACCCCGCACACGAGTGCGAATCTAACAAGCTCACGAGAGCCCAACTAACCCCGCACACGAGTGCGAATCTAACCAGCTCACGAGAGCCAAAGCTAACCCCGCACACGAGTGCGAATGAAACCAGCTCACGAGAGCCAACCTAATACCAGCTCACGAGAGCCAAACTAACCCCGCACACGGGTGCGGCCTATAGGCGATTCGGGTAGCCCCGGGGACGCGACACCCCGTACTCACTCACGGCTCCATCCGTGAGTGAGCCCCTGGGGGATCTCTGATCGAAGGAATACCAATTTTAAATTACAATAACTTCCCTATGAAATCGGGAAGTTAACAAGATGTAAGAATTGTTAGAAGCGGTTCTTGTCAAAGTTCCGAAGCCAACAATTCAAAATTCAGAAATAACACGAGTGCGAATAGAGCAAATATAAGCCCGCACGTAAGTGCAATTCTAACCATGCACATGAGTGCGAATGCAAGCATAGAAGCAGTTCGTAAGAGCAATTGTAATCCCGCACAGAAGTGCGAATACAATCAGTTCACAAGAACAATTGTAATCGTGTACATGAGTGCGAATACAACCGGAGAACCAGCTCATTAAAGCAATTGTAACCCAGCACAGAAGTGCGAATACAACCAGCGAATCAGCTCGTGAGAATAATTATAACACCGCACACGAGTTCGAATAGAACAAACTCACGAGAGCTGTGCTAACTGTTCACACGATTGCAGCCTATATGTGCTTCGGGTAGCCCCGGGGACGCAACACCCCGCACTCACTCACGGCCCCATCCGTAAGTGAGCCCCTGGGGGACCTCCGATCGGAGGAATACCAATTTCAGACAACATGTGAAAATGTTTAGAATAGGCACTTGTGAAAGTTCCGCAGCGAACAATTCGAAATTCAGAAATAAAAATTGTCGAGATCACTGATTGAAAAACGAAGAAAGCATTGATGTACCCTGGGTCGACAGCAACCTACCTGAAAGTAAATTCATATACAATTTAATGAAATATGTTCTTATATCTCGCAAGTCTTAAATTCTACTACACAATGTTACGAAAATTGTAAATGTGCAATGTGCAGGTATTAGCTCGATATTATCCTTTATTCATAAGGCACTAGAAGTTATTACAAATAGAGGATAATACCGATTGCCCAGGTCTCACCACGAGGAAGTTGCTGCACAAGAGACCCGAAAGGGAGTCAGAACGAATGCAATATTCCTTTTGGCTCCCTTTCTTACAACGACTAACTTATACTAAATTACGTAAGTATGTCGAGTAATTATCGCGGGACAAAAGGTGTGAATCGAAGAAGAAGTCTCCGATCCACGGGGGACCAAAGGCGAATCAGGCAGAAGGCTCTGATTCTTTTAAAGAGACAAACTAAAGCGAACCGGGGCAGAAGGCCCTGGTGCGAGGGTGACGCGCGAATGGCCAAGAGGAACTCAAGCTGCAATACCCATTTCTCCCAACCACTTGCCGCCAGAGACGGACATGAGTGGAATAAATTTACAGTGGAGAGGTTTTACATGAGCGAGCCACATCTCTCAAAGCCTCCCCCCATTAATATTATCTACCGCGAACTCCTGTACCAACCGGTCTGGTACAAACTACATACGAGCAAGGTCCGACACAGCAGAAGGCTGTGTCAGAATCAAGAAAACGAGCAAAGTGAAGTTACGACAATAATTACACGACATATTTACAACGATGGTACACAATCTTAATATGTAAACCAAATATAACTAACTTAAAAATACACTCTAGTCTTCTTCCTCTTCGTTGTTGTGCCCTCTTCATTCGGTGTGTCGTCTTCGTTAGCAGCCGGCTGTTGTGATCTAGCTGAAACAGACTAATCGTATTTAGAAACAATGCTGTTGAATACAGAATTAAATCACGCACACGAGTGCGAATGTAACCAGCTCACGAGAGCAAATATAAAACCGCACGTAAGCGCAAACCTAACCATGCACATGAGTGCGAATACAACCTGTCCACAAGAGCAATTATAATTTATAATCCTGTACATGAGTGCGAATACAACCAGCGAACCAGTTCACAAGAACAACTGTAATCCTGCACATGAGTGCGAATACAACCAGAGAACCAGCTCATGAGAGCAATTGTAAACCCCGCACAGAAGTGCGAATACAACCGGCGAACCAGCTCGTAAGAATAATTATAACTCCGCACACGAGTGCGAAAACATCCAGCGAGGCAGAGCACAAGAGCAATTATAACCCCGCATACGAGTGGGGCGCTCAAAATATAAATTTGATGAAGAATAAAATTGATAAATTTGAAGAAGACTCAATACCGAAAGTCTCGAAAATTTCAAGTAGTATGAAGGATATGGTATTCGTTGAATTAACGGTTGAAGGACAGGTTTGTTGAAACTGAGCCAAGGAAGTTGAAACTGACAAAGGAAACTTTGAAAAATATTAGTAACCAAACTTACCGTTGATCGTTGAATGAACAGTTGAAGGTAGGCCAGGGTAGCTGTGGATGACCCCTTGTCCACCTCTGGTCAACCTCTGGTCCACCTCTGGTAGGTCCCTGGTCCTCCTGGTCCTCCTGGTCCTCCTGGTCCCGGAGCCCGACCGCTCACGCCGCCACCCCCGGCCCGACTGACTGATTGACGGAGCTCCCTCGCCGAGCGCGGGCGTGCGCCTCACGCTCGACGCTGGACGCTCCCCGCCCTCACCGAATATCGATCGATGTCGATCGCCGTGAAAATTATTGATAAATTTATTATTTCCAGCTGGTTAATGTTTATAACAATTCTATTTTACAGCGATGTCCACAAGCAATCCCTTGGCTATCTGACCACCTAATTTTTTAGTAAATGTGGCTAATAGTATTCGAGATACGGAATAACTTCTAAACCATGAACATTCGCACGCATTAATTTATTCAATACAATTCACAGATAAATTTATTAATTCTAGCTAATTAATGTTTATAATAATTCCCTTTGCTAATGATGTTAACGAGTACTCCCTTGACTACCTTGCCATCTAATGTTTTCGTAAAAATAGACAATAAAACTCGAGAAACAGAATAACTTTTAAACAATGAACATCCGCACGCATTAATTTATTCGACATAATACTATGATACATTTATTAAGTCTAGCTAATTAATGTTTATAATCATTCCTTTTGCCAACGATGTGGACAAGCTCTCCCTTGACCACTTTGCCATCTAATTTTTTACAGTGTTCGGCATTGGCCTAAACGGGAGCATTCAAACGAAGGTGGCTCGACCGTTGCGTTGGTGCCGTCTCGTTATTGTTTTCGTGTCTCGAGCGCGCGATCGCGAAACCGCTGTCTTGTCCTCGTAAAAGTCATCGTACAATAAAGAGTATATGTTTCACTGCAAAATTCGAAATGTTGCAAACAGCCAAATATTAATACGTATTTTAAAATAAAATAAAATGAATGTATCGTTAATTAAATCATATGTGCATTATATAGCAAGTGATTTTTATGAAAATTTTCAGGAACATTACAAAACTACATTATAAAGACACTTTATAAAACTTTTTTATTAGAGTCCGTAATAAAAATTTAGAATATGCGTTTTGTGGATTTGTATATGAATTATATGCACTATGAATGTTTCATCGAAATCGGTTGACGCGGGAAAGAACGACAGGCATTGGAAGATGTAAAAATTCTTAGATTTATTACAGTTATATTGTATTTTATTGTATTGTACTTTATATGAATAAATTTCACGATAAAAATAGCGTTTAATAGGTAATTCAATTTTCAACAACAATTATTACTTTGTTTGCTATCAATAAATAACAGTTTATTTATATATAAATCGAGAAAACATTTATTCAGTTTTAAAATCATTATAGAAACAGGGAGCATTATATTTAAACAGAGATGAAATATTCAGGTTGAATTAATCATGTATTGACTGACTCGACTCGTTTCGTTTACTTTTCCAGAATTGTGACTGTAACGTGGAAAATAGCAAAAATACGCGCTGTGCATTACATGGCAGTAACAGTAAATTGGCAACCATGCGACGAATATTTTCAAATGTGATATTATACCCAAATCACGTATTTTTGCATTCACTAAAAAATTAGGTGGTCAGATAGCCAAGGGATTGCTTGTGGACATCGCTGTAAAATAGAATTGTTATAAACATAACCAGCTGGAAATAATAAATTTATTAATAATTTTCACGGCGATCGACATCGATCGATATTCGGCGAGGGAGCTCCGTCAATCAGTCAGTCGGGCCGGGGGTGGCGGCGTGAGCGGTCGGGCTCCGGGACCAGGAGGACCAGGAGGACCAGGAGGACCAGGGACCTACCAGAGGTGGACCAGAGGTTGACCAGAGGTGGACAAGGGGTCATCCACAGCTACCCTGGCCTACCTTCAACTGTTCATTCAACGATCAACGGTAAGTTTGGTTACTAATATTTTTCAAAGTTTCCTTTGTCAGTTTCAACTTCCTTGGCTCAGTTTCAACAAACCTGTCCTTCAACCGTTAATTGAACGAATACCATATCCTTCATACTACTTGAAATTTTCGAGACTTTCGGTATTGAGTCTTCTTCAAATTTATCAATTTTATTCTTCATCAAATTTATATTTTGAGCGCCCCACTCGTATGCGGGGTTATAATTGCTCTTGTGCTCTGCCTCGCTGGATGTTTTCGCACTCGTGTGCGGAGTTATAATTATTCTTACGAGCTGGTTCGCCGGTTGTATTCGCACTTCTGTGCGGGGTTTACAATTGCTCTCATGAGCTGGTTCTCTGGTTGTATTCCCACTCATGTGCAGGATTACAGTTGTTCTTGTGAACTGATTGTATTCGCACTTCTGTGCGGGATTACAATTGCTCTTACGAACTGCTTCTATGGTTGCATTCGCACTCATGTGCATGGTTAGAATTGCACTTACGTGCGGGCTTATATTTGCTCTATTCGCACTCGTGTTATTTCTGAATTTTGAATTGTTAGCTTCGGAACTTTGACAAGAACCGCTTCTAACAATTTTTACATCTTGTTTAAAATTGGTATTCCTTCGATCAGAGATCCCCCAGGGGCTCACTCACGGATGGAGCCGTGAGTGAGTACGGGGTGTCGCGTCCCCGGGGCTACCCGAATCGCCTATAGGCCGCACCCGTGTGCGGGGTTAGTTTGGCTCTCGTGAGTTGGTATTAGGTTGGCTCTCGTGAGCTGGTTTCATTCGCACTCGTGTGCGGGGTTAGCTTTGGCTCTCGTGAGCTGGTTAGATTCGCACTCGTGTGCGGGGTTAGTTGGGCTCTCGTGAGCTGGTTAGATTCGCACTCGTGTGCGGGGTTCGTTCGGTTCTCGAGGACTGGTCTTAGGTTTGCTCTTGTGAGCGGGGCTCAGGTTTGCACTCGTGTGCGGGGAAATGTATTGTTATGTCTAATTATTATTAGTCTGTTTTAGGTAGCATACACCAAGTAGAACACACACCAAGAAGAGGACACACTAAGAAGAGGACACGCCAAGAAGAGGACACACCAAGAAAAGGACATACTAAGAAGAGGACATATTAAGAAGAGGACATACTAAGAAGAGGACATATCAAGAAGAGGACACACCAAGAAGAGGACATACTAACAAGAGGACATATCAAGAAGAGGACACACCAAGAAGAGGACAAATGAAGAAGAAGATATACGAAGAAGTTAGTTTTATTTGCGAGTGAGGTCCCCCAGGGGCTCACTCACGGATGTTGCCGTGAGTGAGTACGGGGAGTCGCGTCCCCGGGGCACCCGAATCGCCTATAGGCCGCGTGCGTTAGTAATTAAGATTGTATACCGTCGTTGTAAATGTCGAGTAATTATTGTCTTAACTTCACTTTGTTCGTTTTCTTGATTCCGACACAGCCTTCTGCTATGTCGGACCTTGCTTGTATGTGCAGACCGGTTGGAGTTGGTATTCGGCGTCGATACATTGAGAGAGGTGGTTCATTGAGACCTGTTCACTCGTATTGCCATTCTCTCTGTCATCCTACCTGGTTCACCTCATCGCATTGCGTTCCTGGTGGCCAGGTAGTTGGCAGAGGAATGGTGTTACGTTTGAACACTTCTCGTGACCATCTCTCTTGGTGAGGACACGTCGGGTATCGGCTCTGGCCGGAGATGGGCTGCAAGCATTGTACGCGCCCCCTTCGAACCGGAGCCTTCTGCTCTGGTTCGTTTTAGTTGTTCTCTTTAAAAGAATCAGAGCCTTCTGCCTGATTCGCCTTTAATTCCCCGTGGATCGGAGACTTCTTCTTCGATTCACACCTTTTGCCCCGCGATAATTGCTCGACTTGCGTGCGTAATTTACTATAAGTCCGTTATTGTTAGAAAGGGAGCCAGAAGGAATATTGCATTCGTTCTGACTCCCTTTCGGGTCTCTTGTGCAGCAACCTCCTCGTGGTGAGACCTGGGCAATCGGTATTATCCTTTATTTGTAAGAACTTCTAGTGTCTTATGAATAAAGGATAATATCGAGCTAATAGCTGCACATTTAATAAATATGTTGATTTTCAGTAAATTCTATTCCTATACCTATTGTCTTCCATAACATTTTGCGTTGGTGTCTCTCGAATTTTTCGGTGTTTCTCACGGCCTCTAGGATACAGTCTAGCTCCATCCAGAGAAACAGAAGGCCATCGACGGCATTTTGTCGGTGATGAAGACCACTGAGGAGATTCTCGTCGCGATGCATCGGTGAGAATGCGAGTTATCACGAAACCATATCGATTATTATTAAATGTTACATTCTCCGCCATAGTTCAGACGATGTTTTGGGACTATTTTGGCATTATTTAGAATTTTTAGCGATGTGGTATTTCAGATCACTGTAAGTTCCACGTTATCCCGCGCCCATCGCGCCCACTTACCCGTCCCGCTGAATAACACAGGGGCTGGCAGTCTTTAATAGTATCTCGTCGGTGTAATCGATATGGTTTCGTGATAATTCGCATTCTCACCGATGCATCGCGACGAGAATCTCCTCAGTAGCCTTTTGTACCGACGAGATCATGTCGATGGCCTTCATTTCTCACTCCAGTCAGAATATATCCTAGAGGGCATAAGAGAACACCGAAATATTCGAAATATTCGAAATATTCGTCGGTGATAGTACTTCGTCGGTGGCACAGAGGCTGGGAATCTTTAATAGTATGGCGTCGGTGCCTCAAGGAATGGCATATGAATTTGTTGCCCCCACAATGTAATAAAAATATATAGTAGAAACGAAGTATACATAATACTCCATTCTTACTAATAAGCCTAGACTGTTGAGTTATCGGTAACGTCGAACATTACAGGAAAATGGTAATGGGGCTGCAGGACCTCACGAGCGCGTGACAGAAAAATACATTGGTTGATGGTTATACTCCTATAGCTCGTCTGCGATCTCGTTTATTGTTAAACAAATCTATATAAAAAACTACTCACGATCCCATTGATTTAGCAAGTTCAGTATTACTTCCATCGGTAGATGGAGGCATCGTACCGTTGAGTCGCTCGTACGAAGAGGGTAATCACCATTTTTCAATTAGACAACTAATCGAACGCACCCAAGCCTCGGAAACAATTTCCACGCTCGTTATAAATGACAATATAACGCACGTAATATCCTAATTACAGGAAATACCAATATTTCAGCACGCTATCCAGCTGCAATCTCGTTTTTGCTAGCTATCGGTTCGCGAACAGCGGCAACCTCCTAACTGTAGTTTTCCCCGTAACATTAATCACGGAAGTTTTTACTAAGGATACGTAAATAGAATGTGTCGGCCGCGACAGGTTCGCAACAGCGTTATTTCTCGCTTCATTACTCGCTAATTTGTAATTTCTGATGATTGCGTGTCTTCGGCCATACGGCGAATCACGTAGGAAGAAGTCGAACGTCATTCGGCACTGTAATTTGGTACATATCGAATGAAACATTATCCTTCGTTATGTTTCAATTCCAGATCGATTCGCCATCGTTTACGATCGAACGATTTACGTCTCTCGAACACGGCGGTGGGGACAGGCTCTCAATCGTTTCTGGACATAATCGAGGAGCAACAGACTTTCCCAAAGGCGTCGCGATTTCCCGTTGCTACAGAAAGGAGAAAACAGTTTTCGCGTTACACGGTCATTATCTACGCGTCCACCTCTCGTTTCTGACAAATCCACAGGAACGAGGGCCCGAAATGGTAACTGTGGATTATCGGCGAGCGCATTAAACGGAGCCGCTCCGACGAACCGTAAAATTAGGTAGCGTCGTTATCGAAACATCGAACGGGAGTAATGAAGACTCGAAGCGGATTGCGCGGAGGGGGTCCCATGCAATTCTCGATGACTCCGATAAAGGCCAGTCGTGAATTTTACTCGACGATTCGAATAATTACTCGGAACCATCGCTGATTGACTCATTTCGGCATGAAACCGGCCGCTAATGGCCGTCAATCGGAGTCGCGATCTCTTTCAAAACGATGCGGAAAGTCGTGATCTCTCTCGCGTGGCCGGGACTCATTCTATTAACCTTCGGATAACTAAGCTGAATGACGAGGCCAATTAAAAACGCTAACATAATCCAGCTCATTTTTCCTTTCGCGATTGAAATATTTCACTTGTTAGAGAAAAAGATTAAATAAAATGTCTGGCGACTGCCGTTGGCACCACATACCGGTGTCCTGTGCATTTTTCTAGCTATACCACTTAAACATTGTGTATAGAAGTTAGCAGAGTATGTTTCTACATTCGATCACACGCAAAACCAACTTTCGGCGACGACAGGGTCGCCATTATCATTCGCGGAGAAATCGAAGGCGGCGGAATTCGTTGGGGACACGCAACAGCATTCGCATGCGAGCAGCATGGTTGGTAGCGAAGACCGTCTGATACGCGATACCGGTTCCACGGCGCGGCGTTGGTATCTCGATATCGCGTCACCTGTGCGATCGTTCGCTTTCTAAATCCTAAGATGACGAGATCGCGATGCGTTTAAGTTGATTCTGCGAGAGATAGGGGATCGCGACTTCCTTCCCGACAGCGCTGGAAACCGCAACGTCGACGGGGGAGTAATGGAGGATGGTTAAAAAGACGGCGATTAGTCAAGCGAAATCGTCCATCACGTCTGAACATACGAGGAACACATGCGGTCTAGCTTCTGCCGCACCTCTCGAAATAGAGGGAGAACCTCGAGGAGGGAGAGGAGTAAAGGGAGCGGGCAGAGAGAGAGAGAGAGAGAACCGAAAGTGCAGAGTTCTTTTCGACTAACCGCCTACTTAATTAAAACAACATTAAGCCGACCGGCTTACGCCGCTCTCCATCGAGCGTGCAGCGGACAGACGAACCGCGAAACACCAGAGAGAAAAGACGACGCGATGGAAGGAGGAACCGAAACGCGACGCACACAAGACGAGGCGAGACGATACGAGACGCGGGCAGAAGTTACGCGTCGTAGCTGTTAAATCTCGGCTGTAACTGTTGCCGGTTGCGCGGCTCCCGCGCCGCCTCATAAACTACGTTCCTTATTAAATTATGTGCGTTTGGACGTCCGCTCCTTGCCCGAGCGTTTGCGCTCCCTCCGCCTTGGGCCTGACCGCTTACCCTCCGCCGACGATCGGCAACCTCTCGGAATAGCTGGACCTGCTAATTTTGAACAATCCGCCGCGCGTTCTGCTTGTCCAGGTGCTACTCGCATCTCCAAGCGCTACTTGCATCTCCAAATACCTAGAAATCGGAAGTTCTAGACAGAAAATTGGACTGCTGTAGAGTGCTGCCGTTCGGAGCAATTAGGCCACGCCTACTTGGGGCAATTTACATGCAAATAAATATAGTATTTTCATTGGCATTGGTGATCTTAGTGATCAAGTTCACCATCTTCGTTATTCGGGGTTTAGACATCATTCATGTCGGACTATGGGTCAATTATGCTTCTCTCAAGCTCAACTAAGTCATGTTATCTTAGCAATCGCTGTGCCGTCGTCGTCGTCGTCGTCGTCTGGCTAGCGTTTCAGATTCGGATCGAAGTCCCGGGACATGGTCAAACGTGAACGATTGCATCTGTTGTTTCGTCGGTATAATTACGGAATGAAGAACGTGGCTGGCACGAGGAGATCTATTTGGACAGGCCCGTATGGATCCTCCTGGTCGTTTGTTCGCGCTCGCTTGACAGACTGAAATATGCCCACGGAATCGAGAAAGTCTGTTCCCGGGGAAAAAATCGGAGTTTATATCAACGTGACTATGGCAACTGGGCACATGGAGGTAATGGCCGTCAAGCGAGAAACAGCGGGTTGTCAGCGCACACGCCAACCAATTAAGTGCCGATGAACAAATCGCGAGAACCTCCGCATCCGTCAGTATAGCGATGGCGACCTATCGCGGCATTAAATGGCGCGATTCGAACGCGACAGCCGCTTCCTTATCGTCAAAGAGCTTTTTTGCCGTTGTCAAGAAAACTCGCGACCGCGGCCTTTCATTAACCTGCTCGCCGATTTCATTTCCTAGATCGGAGAAATTTATTTGAGCGATCAGTCCAAGTTCCCGGAAACTCGCTGCGTGCTCTATTTGACGCTTCTCCTGCCCCATCATTGTCACCGTTTTCCACGTGAAAATCTGCGGTCTGTCGTTAGCTCCGTTGTCTGTTGACACTGATTAACCCCAAACCGTATAATTGTCTTCGCGATTACAATAATTAGAACTTCTCTGTCCCCAATATAATTTCCCTTGCCGTACCATTCTCTTTACAGTTACAGCGATTAAAACGTCTTTATCCCCAAAAATGTCGTAGAAGCGAAGAGAAAATTTATATTTCCTGTACGGCTACATTTATTTAATGCTTAAATATTAATTAAAAAAAGAAACGCCTAACATTCATATTTGTTGGACTTTGGTAAAATCTTGATCACGAATCTGACTCGTTAATTCCGGCAAGGGGTTAAATATGAACAAAGGAAAAGGAGAATTTTATTTTGTCACGAGTCAAGTGTTCAATGAACTAGAAAAGCGTTACTGCTCGAACATTTTTTGCCAAGAACGAGATGCGATATGTCGAAGCGCTATTTGAATTGTGTTTCGGAAAGGTCAGTGGTTCTCGAACGATTAATTCAATTAAATTCGAGAAGATCGAGACAAGTGCGGGCTCGCGCGCGCGCCAAGAATAATTCGAAGTAGACACGCGCGGCGCATCCGAAGTGGAAACACGCGAGCACGCGCTAGCCAATTAAGTGCGATGCTGAATACGAAAGGGTGAGAAATGACCGTGACACTTAGCGGTCTTAAGTAGCAAGATTTAGAGTCGACAGGTGCCCCGATAGCATCCCTGGCGCGTACCCTCGCCCGCTCGCTTTTCCTCGACCCTGCGAAGGAAAAATACTCCTACGGACCTGGCAACCGACAGCTCCCGTATTAACACGTTCTAGATTTTTTTATATTGTCACTTCAAACACTTACCTCTATGTGCACATAAAATAACGATCTAATAATCTCCACCGTGAGACGTTCAAGAAAAGGATCACGACGAAGAGCCGAAAAAGATCAAATGGAAATTCAAAGAAAATATTGGGAAGAGGAGAATAATTTCCTCATTGCTTGCGTGCAAAAACAAGTTGTTTGTTCAAGCCTCATAACTAGGGGTGGGATCAAGTACCTCGCAAACAGGTTCGAACCTTGATTGATGGAATTCAAACTCTCTATAAGTATTTATGAACAATATTCCTTATATTCAATCATTCAATAGTTCTATTTTTAAAATTATTGTAACATATTTACTTTACAGACATGGATTATTGTACAAATGTGTTGCTTCGCAAATTATTTGCCATGGCTGCCGAACGATCGGTTGAATAGATCCCGATTACTGATCCTCGATTCTTAAGAACTGAGCGGGTAGTTAGGCAGGCTTTTCGGTGGACAAAGTGTTAATAATAATCGTTTGACATCGCGCCAACTGTCGCGCGCCACGCTCGTTTAAGCAAATTGCCGCGAAACCTCGCGCAGAACCGCGGAACGGCCCGCGAAATTTTCGCCGGTCCCAAACGAGACTCGTTAGCTATTATAAGCCGTTTTTCAGGAGCGGGCGACACATGCGTGATTATAATAAACGAACCATTTGTAATAAAAGCCGACCGAAGAGGAACGGAAAGAAACACGCGTAGAGCGCACGAAGACTGGCGATGGTTTCATATTTGTAGTAATATGTGGAATCGCGGGAGCTGGGAGACCATGGGGGAAAAACAAGGGGAATGACCATCGGGGGCTGCGTTTCGTCGAGCTCTCGCGGGGCTTCTCCGTCGTCGAAACGCGGTGCGAGACAGGTATCATGAATAAAAGAGCGCAGTTTCCATTTTGCAGTAACTTGTTGTGCCACGCATGATATCGGTGCAGTGGCTCTCCTCGGGGTAATTTAAAACGATCGATTCTTGAGAACAAAAGACGCCGAACGTGCGCCCCTTGGCAAACGCTAAGAAACGCTGTTCTTACAATTAAAGAGTGCAGCCATCATTCTGGAAAAAAATCTACTAGACTCGTCACGATTCACTGTCTAATTCAACTGTCTTTTTAACCTTTAACTACCCGCGCCCTGAATTTTCATGTAAGATTGGTGTACTTTTTACACCAACGCGGGTAGTTGAAGGTTAAATGGTGAACGAAACTCGTAGGCATTTGTTACAGACTGAACTTGTACTTGAACTCCTTCAAACCAGAGTTGTGCTAATTCAATTACATTGTAATTTAAATACGTAATTGAATTATATTGTATTTCAATTAATAATAATTCAATTACGTCGTAAATGAATTACTATATACTTCAAATACAACGTAATTCAATTACTAAGTATTTTAATCAGATTTGTAATTGAAATACAATATAATTGAAACACAATGTAATTGAAATACAATGTAATTGAAATACAATATAATTGAAATGCAATTTATAATTGAAATACAATATACTTGAAATACAATATAATTAAAATACAATATAAATGAAATACAATATAATTGAAATACAATATAATTGAAATGCAATTTATAATTGAATTACAGTATAATTGAAATACAATATACTTGAACTGGTTGCGAGGGTGTGCCGTAAGTAGGTTACGAGCAGCTAGTAAATTTATAAGTAATAAATTCCTTCTGTTTGAAACCTTTACATGGATTTTTCAACCTCTTCTTGCCTATTACTTCATTTTTCATAATTCAATTACAATGTATTTTATAGATGCGCTCCATTGCAATTACGAATTACATTGTAATTTAATTGAATGAAAATCTGAATTATAAATTACAACATAATTGAATTACAATTTAATTCAGTTACAATGTATTTTATAATTGTGCTCCATTGCAATTACGAATTACATTGTAATTTAATTGACTGAAGATCTCAATTATAAATTACAACATAATTGAATTACAATTTAATTCAGTTACAATGTATTTTATAATTGTGCTCCATTGAAATTACGAATTACATTGTAATTTAATTGACTGAAGATCTGAATTATAAATTACAACATAATTAAATTACAATGTATTTTATAGATGCGCTCCATTGCAATTACGAATTACATTGTAATTTAATTGACTGAAGATCTGAATTATAAATTACAACATAATTGAATTACAATTTAATTCAATTACTTTGTAATTATAATTCTGGAGTAATTCAATTGTAATTCTGCACAACTCTGCTTCAAACCCGTAGACAATAAAAATATATATAGGAACTTTAGTAGGCGTAATTATAATATTCACAATAGGATCTACGAGTGACGTAGAAAAATGCTTGTGGTTCGCTGTAACCTGAGTCATAATTATGCTGTTATTTTATTATTAATGTATGAACCCCATGAATACGTTACTATTATTATTTCTTCTATATCTATTTCGCACGCTTCGCTTATACTATGTACATTTTAATATTTCACATGTATAATTTGCATGTTTCAACATGTTGTAAGAGCACAAACATCCGCACAGTCTAATTACCAGACATACGAAGAGACGTCTAAAGTCATGGGAGTCGGAAGAATTGTTCCCCTTCGCGTCGCGAACATGATCGTTGTTTTATTTTTTTTCTGGACGAGACATTCGGGGAGGTGTGGTTGTCGAGGAGATGCAAAAAATAAAAATTACGTATCGTCGCGGAGTGTATTTAGCGTATTGTTAAGCGGCTCAGCGAAGCGTAGCTCCTTGAGGAACTCGTGGCGCGTTCATTCTTGTCCGGAGACATAATGGCCGGCGTACTTTGTATCCGATAAGTCCCTAAAGAAACCAGTAATTGCCGTTCTTCGGGCTCCGTTGAATACGCGAAAATGATGGGAACCTTTCCGTGGGGACCTGGTCCCATTACATTGCTATTCGTCCGCGCCATTGTCGGCCAAACGGAATTAATCGCCCTCGGTCGGCAACACGCCGTAAATTTGAAACGGATCGAAATGACGGGCCGCACACGACGACTGTCCGAGGCTCGTTAATTTATGCGAAATGCTCCGTTCGAGGGAAACGCGAGCCTGTCCCGCTATCTACCCCAGACATCGACCACGCAGCCTTTCGCGAACAGATTCGCAGCGACAGTCGCAAACCTGTCTAATTGGCCGAGCATCTTCAACGCCAGTCCATCAGGGAATTAGTGACTTTATCCAAAATGTGAACGGTTCGAACGAAAATGTAACACAGAATTTAGGGGATGAACTTTGCCCTCTTTGAACGTTCGAAAATCGAGAGATAATCGTGACTTTTTACTACTTTAATTTTTTCTAGTCCTGTGAACGTAATTAGATCTTGAGTGCTCTGATAAATTGTGTTAGTATCTTCGAGTTAAATGCACCAGGTCATTTGCGATTTTACCAAAAATTTGAACTGGTTGCTTCGACCGAAAGTCTCACAGAATTTAGGATATGAATTGTAATAGTAAAGAACAGGTGTGGCGGAGGGCCGAAGGAGGTTCACGTGTGATAAGGTTCAATATGTGAAAAGCGGGTCACATGTGATCCAACTCCAACTCCCGGCATGCTAATGAGCTAAACAGGGACCGATAAAATTGGCCCCTGAACAGAGGTTGTTTTAGTGAGTATGGGCAAGGATTTACTCCTGTTTCCGCCGTCTATCATCGTTGGCGGAGCCGAGTCCCACACTCTCCCCCTCAACCGCCTTATATGCAACTGAAGAAGGGGAGGGGGTTGTGCGTAATAGTATTTTTCCCTCTGTTCTAAAAAGAAAAAAGAAAAAAGGGATATGAATTGTTGTACCTCCTTTGTCAGTGCACGTGCGTCGGCCAACCGCCATCGTAGACTCGAAGGAAAATTCGAGTGTTTGCGGTCACGCGTCCCCGCCTTTTTTCGGGGCGTTTTAATAGAGAGTGATCAGCTGCGTCTGTCAGGTGTTCCTGGCGAAGCAGCCAGATATCAATTACCGGCCCTTATTTCTTCCAATGGATCGATAGCACAATTCCGGCGAACCCTTCTAATTCTAGACGCTTTCAATTTTGGTTTGGCTGTTAGCTGGTGTCGTAACTAATGGCGGTCCGACCGGCCCGAAATTTCACCCCGCTAAACATCGGTTCTAACTTGTTGCTCTCTCACAATTCTTTCCGAATGCTCCTGCACAATGAGATCGCATGACTGTTGCCATTATAGCGATGGCTTCCGACTGATTTCTTTATGCTAGGTAATACCTCGTACCATTAACCGTCAGCTTAAAAATAGCTACTCTACGAACATTAATCCTTTCCGGTCCTGCGTACAGCTGCGTACAGACTCGTCCGCGATCGTTACTTAATTTACTGATTTCCATGTGTATTCTAATTGTTGAGATTGTAAAAATTCATTTGTGAAAAATAGCGGAATAATTTTCCTTGTCCAAGCATCTATCATATTGTAAATTACGGACAATCTCAATTTTAGTGTTGCTCTCCTTATACTTTTAACGCTTGCTAGATTTGGCGTTGATAATTAATTTTAATCAGCTGAAAATAATGCATGGCATCTGCTAAATGTGATCATAGATGCATGAAATCCACCTATTTATGAGTTATCAATGTTAAACATTAGAGATCGTGTTTCTTCCTAGGTTTATAGTAGCGCGTTGAAGTTCTGTGGGCCGGCCGTCTGCTAAATTTCAATTTCGCCACAAGCGTGGACATCGCGCCGATAGAAATTGCTTGCGGTAAAAATCAATTGAACCGAAGTGTTCCCCGGTGTGTTCACCGACGACGCATTCGTTTGCAATTGTTTAGCGTTTATCCACGGTTTCGTAGAAACCTACGACACGCTGGCACCGTCATTCTTCGTCGCGACGGGTACGGGAGGCAAGGCGGGTACGTGAATGGCGTATTACCCGCGAACGGTAGTGACACCTGAACAGTAATAATCGTATACAAACGGCAGTTCATTTTATAGTTTGTTGAGTCGTCCTGCGGTGCGGGTTTAACGCGGCCCGAGACGCGTCCATTATTTTTCTCGTTCATTCGTATGCGCATGTTTATTGGCCAGTAAAAAGATTGATGCGTCGACGTTCTTTCGGATGTCGCGCCCCAGCCGCTTATGCCAACCGAACGAACTATACCTCGAAAACGCATTTGATAGGGCTCGGAACGTGAGGTCTTCGATAAAAGCGAGACTAGAGAACAACTATTATTTGATCGTCAAAAATGATGGTAATATATTTTTTAAATATATTGGGTTGGAAAGAAAGTAATTTTGATATTTTAAGGTGAAACAGAGCCCAATTTTTTTATTCAAGCAATGATCTTTAATGAATAAGATATTTCCCCTTTTATTCGATGATATTTTGCTAAAAAAAACAAATAAGAAAGCATTTTATTGATGAAAGTTCATAGCTTGAATAAAACAATTCGGTTTTATTTCACCTTAAAATACCGAAATTACTTTCTTGCCAACCCAATCGCGTTCTAAAAAATCTTTTTACTTTCTCACCAATCAGCTTGCTCTGGAAACTATACCGAATTTGCATTGTGTTTCAATCGAAAACAAAATAAACTGTAGGACGAACGTGTACATATGTATATTACAATGTTAAGTGACTGTAGAAATGGCACTTGACTCGTTATCTTTTCGTTGGAATAATTTCCTTAAAGAAGGGAACTCGCCGTTCCTTCGTCGATCGTTCAGTTTAATGTTATTTAATGCATACGGAAAGCAACAGGGTTTATGATCGTTTTTATTTGCATGACCGATACTTTGACTATCTCGCACGCCGTCCTGTTTACACCGTATAGTTGCTCGATAATGTTCGGATCACGCGACAGTAAAAAAGGCTGGGAACGAGATAAAGCGCTCGCGTCGTCGATAATGAAATGGAATAATTGTTCACCTTGAGGCAACGTTGCGAAATCACGAAGTAGAGATACGCGCGTTACCGTGACGCCGTTTACGACGACCGTTGAGGTAAAGGAGAAAAACAGGCGGATTAGAAATTCGGTTTTTCCAGGCGATCGCGGGCAAAACATGCGGCGCGGGAACAAAAAGTCGTCTCGATGACGACGGGAACGACGACGAAAGGGGTTTTAAACACATTGTTAAAACTCTACTTAGTGCAACTTTTATGCATCCGCCCGGGGGACACGCCCCCGCTTCCTGGTACGCACACCAGGAGTTTCTACGGTGGGGCCACTAAACGGCGGGAATCGAATTTTATATGGAGATTGCCGTTGTTCCCGGGAACACTAAAGAGTTAAGGGCCTCTTAAAATGGCTGTCGTTTGTCCGTAAGAGAGGCAGCAGCCTCACTTCTCTCGCTTTCTTCCTCTTTCACTCTCTCTCTCTCTCTTTTTCTTTCTCCTTCTCTCTCTCGCAGCCTCCCTCGTTCCTTCTGTGCCATGTCGGAGAGTAGCTGCTACTATTATTGTGATTATTATTATTATTATTGTTATTATTACAAAGAAGCGTCTGAGTGGCATAAATAAATCGTAAATCAAGCCAACGTCATAAACGTCGAAACGCTTCGAGACAGTTCGGACCCGTACGATCGCCGCACAATGGCGCCGCAATTTTGCAATTTGAACGCTTATAACACCTCAACCCTCGCCCTTGGCGTACGCCCACCGAGTGCTCAGGTGCTGTACCACCGCCACCATCGATGCAACAACATCGTGCACTCTCCCTTTGCATTCTTTTTCCATCCTTTTTTCCTTAAAGCCTCGCCGTTGCAACGCGACTGCTCGCGAACAATCGATTTCGCGGATTTGAATGCACTTGTACCATGAATCGCTTATCCAGACATTTTGCGAATAAGAAACATCGGATCGAAATATTTCAGGTTCTTACTCGCTCGTTGCTAGTTAATACTTAAGCATACTACGAGCTAATAAGCACTTAAGCTACTAGCTAAGGATCTCTTGATAAATTGACCAATGCACAGTGATCGATTCCTTGATTCTAGGCGGACAAAATGGTAAATTTGATTAACTTCAGATATCTTCGCTGCCGTTCTATATTGTTTACGAACATTTATTTATTCGATATATAACCTAATATTTCGATTGCACGTGGTTATTACGACGTAATACGGCGTTAAAGTTTTGTCTTCGCGAAATACTATAAATAAGCTAATTCTTCTCCATCGTATAACTTGTTTGTTTGTTGTTTAAATTATTATGTAAAAAATGGAGCGTGTAAGCGAAGGTAAGTATTTAATTTTTACATATCGGTATAATTTTATTTTGCCGTGTATATCATATACAACAGGTTAACTAATAATATTATTTACGAAGAGGTCAAATTGTATAACTTCTTTCCCCGGACTCGGCCGGACTTCGTTCTTTGATAGTTTTGAAGAATACTTATTTCAAAATAATGATACTAAACATCGCTTGCCCGTTTTGGCCCGTTAGTCATTTATATCATTTTTTAGAAAAGACATGGTGTATGCCACGAAGACTGATGTTTGAAACCTGGTATTCAACAAGTTCTAAAGATACCAAATCCAAAGTTGATGCAATAATAGGGCTGATTCTAAACTTTTTTAACATCGAAGCTATTAATGATTCAGCAAAAAATATTTTGCATACAAACATTACAAGTTTTTGCAAAAAAGTCCAAGAAAAATGGCAGAAATGCCATCGCACTATCGACCGCTTTTTAAAAGAAAATAGAAAAAAAAATGTAGAAGACATATTTCATATGTTACTTCTAACGTCCGATCCACTTATAAGTAGTAAGAGGAAAATTACTAAAAAATGTTTTAAAGAATTAGCAGCAGAGGCAAAAAGTTTACTCAAATCACCTTAAAAAAGGTACGAGATTTACATATGACAATTATAATTTATAATAATTTAGGATATGCACCTTTGTCATGCACATTCCTTATTATAATTTTGTAATTTTGTATTATATTTTCGTACAACTTTATCTAATTTTTAAATATAAGTTAAGATTAATTCTTTTCATTTTGTGTATTGTGTATTCACGTATTTAAACAAAAACTATAAAATATTTAATTTATGTTGATTTTACAAATGTTACAATTAATTGTTTTATTTGTCCATTATAAAAAAATTATATAAATCGTTAAAGTTCATGTTGTTTTTATACACTTGTCATGATTTCTGAGAAATAAAGCTATATTACTACAAGAAAACACAAAAATTTGAATTTTGTCCATCTAGAATCGAGGAATCGATCACTGTGCAATGGCGACACACAGCAAATTCATTCGCGAATCGACAAGCCGCTTCCAGTGTCTACAGTAATTCAGTGTTACATTCGCTGTTCTTATTCGAAATCGAATTGTATTTGAATAATTCCCAACGATGTTATATCCTAACAATGTCGTTTAAACGAAGGCACTTTTACACCAAAATCTCGGGGAACCGTAAAGCGATCGGTTCAAATAGGTTCCAGAGAGGAAAATGAGTTGCCATCATACGAAAGAGGAGGAAATCCTTTCCTCCTTCCGGCCTCATTAATAATTCCCCTCACGTAACGTGTAAACGATACCAAGATGGCGGTCGGGTCCGAGGACTGCACACGGTCTCGGACTTGTTGTCAAAGTGCTGCATCATTATTTATTAGACACAGTGTCGTGTAGGTAGCACTACGCCGATTTCCTGCGTCCGTGAGGGCTCTATCTTTTTGTCATCGAACCTGCTCTGGCTGCTCCCTCTCCCTCCGTTGTCTTCGCGAGCTGCGACACAAAAACGTTTAACGAAGTCGTTCCGATCGAACGATTTCATCGCGGTGACTATAGTTTTTAGCCCTGTCCACTCCTGGCCCTCCGCCGCAATTAGAATAACCTGGGAAGTCGTTTCGGAGTCGGAGAGTCGCTTAGAACACCGGCGAATTAATTGAACGATGAGTGTCGTGGGCCTTTCTTGTCCTTTCTTTCATTCGGAGATCAAATCTGTTTTTTGGTACTTTATGGTCCGTTTAAGTATACATATGTATTTCACTGGATTAGAGCCTCTTAGGTGCTTCGATCAACGACTCTTTAGATCGCTGATGTTGCTCCAAAGAGATGGAAAGAGAAACAAACCAATTTGATAAACAGCGGAGCACTTGAGAAATCATCATTTTCTCTAGAATATAAATTTCGACGAAATTAATATACAATTCTACGAAAAAATGATGAAACTTGAAATTCCAGAATATCCAGACCTCATTACATCATACACGCTCCTATGTCTGTAAACCAATATGATAGCTCTAACTCTAACCTCTGAAACGCGCTTTAAATCGAACAACTTTACTCGCGTATAACTTTGAAACGAATCAACTCCGCACACTGAAAATTGGATTCCTCGCACTAGAATTTAAAGTTTTATCATTTTTTCGTCGAATTATGTAATATTACGTTCGAAAAAGTTGAAAATTTTTGGTCCGCTGTGTCAAAGTTCAACCGAAATTTCAACTCGAGAGGACTCGTGTCACATCTTTTTGTTTCGTTAACCTTTACGTCGATAACCAAAAATTCCTACGATATTCAATGATGTTACACTTTATACTTCCAGTGCAGGTTTTTATGGCTCAAATGTAAATTAATTTACGATCACCCAAGAATGTCCAAGTCGGTTTTCCCAACGCAATTTTACAGCGTCTCATGTCGAAGGCAACATTTTTATTTGCTAGAACAGGGTTCGAAAAAAGCGTCTCGCGTTCGATACACGAACTAAATGAATTAATACGATCGCCTGCTGTCCAATGCCATTTTTTACGAATTTCCCCGGGCGATGCTATTAGAGGATAAGCGTTCCAAAGCCGTATCTTTCCCTCGGATACGGCGAATGACGCAACGCGATAAACAGGGACTAATTACGGGAAAGAGGAATAGAACAGTGAGCGAGAGAGGGGAAGAGAGAGAGAGAGCCAGGGTAGGTGGGTCGGTTGTCCAAGTTCGAAAATAAGAGCAGATCCGCTCGAGGGTGCAATTAATCACGGCGGAAAGAGAGGCTGCCTTCCGGGGTTTTATTAACCAATTACCCGGGACGCGGCGTATTTGATGCTCCGAATAAATAGCCGGCAAACAGCGACGGGAATTCATTAGCGGATCATTGGGCCACCGGTGCCAACTTAATCATTCCCTTTTCGTACTTAAACTGTGGAACGTTCGAATCCAGAGCGAACTTGCGCCAGATCTTTCGAAATTCAATCGCGATTCGATCTTTATCCGAGATCCCAACTTATTGATCTATCTAGTACGGTGATTTATAGATCGTAGGTGCAAGATTGCAAGATCCGCAGGAGATCCATCTTACCGGTGAAGGAAACGCAAATTGAGTTTAGTAACTTTACTCGCTAAGTATCGGGGCAATCTCGGGAGGAAGATTTCAGACAGAATCTGCTAAAATGTATCTTGTTAATTTCGTTCAACACTTTGAGTGGCCTCCCAGCAGTCTAAAAAATTAAACAATTTTTTGAATGATATCAAAATCCAATTTTGCGGATCCTAAGAAACTTGCTGCACTCGAATAGATCGTCGCAAAAATCAGTTTCCAAATCTGGCGAGATAATTCCGTCTCCCATTTCTGATGGACGTGACACTCGAAGTGTTAAAGAGAAGCCTAATCCTACTTATCTGTCGTTTGAAATTTTCTGAGAAGTTGCTTGTCTCGATCCCAAACTGGTAAATCTTGATTCGGAACGACCGGCGCGGCGGAGCGCGTTTTGAGGTTTTTCGGGCGACTCGTCGCGATTCCACGAGAAGACGAACGTTCTGCGGCTGGTATTGTTGCAGCAGGCAGCTGGAAAAAGAGAAGAAGACGTCAAAGAGGATGCGGCGACGATATATGTATGTATAGAGAATAGGATATTGCAGTTTAGAGGATCGCGCTCGAGCGCGAGCTTGGTGTGCGGTTTAGTAACGCGTAGCGGCGGGCGTAGCGTGTGGCGTGCATACCACCGTGGTTGTATGTCTCGTCTGGTCGCTCTGCTGGCTCTCTCTCTCTCTCTGCTCTCTCTCCCCCGCAGCCGACGGTCTCGCTCTATCGTTGGCGGAGGTACCAGCGGCGGCACCCTTTGATCTCCCTGGCCACGCCCCCTTTTTTCATTTTTTCACTCCTTAAAAGGCAGATGGACAAAGTGTATTGTAAAGTGGGCAGCGCGCCCGAGAAGACAGTCAGCGAAGAAGAAGAGGAAGAAGAAGAAGAGGATGAGGCAGAGGTAAAAGGACGAGATAGAGGGCAGAGGAGGAGGAAAGAGAGGAGCAGATAGGAAGGTGGATATCTAGGGAAAGGTGGAAAAGGAGAGAGGAGCTGGGAGAGGAGAGGAAGAAACTCTCGCGGAGGAGATAGAGACGAGAGACACGGCGATGAAAAGAGAAAGAGGACTCTACGCTGGAGGTGAGGCTGCTGGCTTCGTGTCCAGTTACAATTATTAAGGACTCTTCTCCGGCTTGAGCCAGGCAAGAGGAGAAAGAGAGAGAGAGAGAAGAGACTGCCGGTCGGTAGAAGGAGGCAAGAATCGGGCGAATGCTTCGCTAATTATCCGATCCCCGCGTCTCGGGGCTAATGGGCCGAGCCGGAGAGAGGCCGAGAGCCAACGAGCACGAGAGAGCGAGAGCGAGACCACCGGTCACCGGCAATATCCAATTGATCATCCGACAAACCTCGCTGATGAACGAGGAACTTCCTATCCCATCGCAACCGTCCTCTGTAAAACCTGCTCTTGCTCGCCGATACGCCGCCGATACTCGACTCGCGTTAAGTCACCGTAATCCCCTTCGCGCCCGCGTGTTTTGTCCGCCATCGCGGCTGGCGTTGTTGTTCAACGGGACAACAATCCGTCCGGTGTGTGCCAACACTTTATGGGACCAACGACTCGTGTTTGCGCACGTCAGCCTGACCTTTCAATTTTACCTCTTAATCGCCGCACAACGACACCCTGACCGATCGCTGCCCATTCTGCCTCTTTGACGACGCTGCGCGAGCTGTCCGAGCTGTCTTCTTCGATGGGTACATACATTAGATGATCAGAGGCGAGGACCTTGTCAGCAACTCGGCTGATCTATCGACCATAGGGATACTCTATCGAGTATCGGTAATATCGCTAACGAGCGGAACTCGTAGAGCTCTACGTGCAGTGGGCTACTCCAGAAGGCTCCTCGAAAACTGCTCAATAGCTAACCATAGGACTAGCTGCTTAGGGCTTCCAGTCATTCAATATTACAGGTTGTTGAACGAACCTTTGATAACCAGGTTTGGCACAACAGTGAATCAATCTATCAAGACATCTACAACTTCGATAGTTGTAAAATAAAAATCTGAAGTCGGTCATTTGACCGTTCAATACATAAATTACTTTGATTTCCCTGAACCTTTGAGACTGACGGATGGGCATTCCAAGTACTGACCGTGTTATAACACGATCAAGTGTGCTTCATCTTCTTTAGCAGAGATCCACAAGCAACTCTGCACAGTTGTCGATCTCGATGTTCGCTAGAGACGTTTCACGGCCCCGGGTGCAGGTGTCTCAATCGATTGTGTCGCTGACAATGACTCTTGAATGGAGGGTTTAGGGGATCGTAGTAAGGGAATCGATTGGTCCCAGCTTGCGGCTGAGACTAATTGCCTCCCGCGCACTCTTTCTTCGGCCGGTTTGAAACACAAGCTCGCCGGTCGCTAATCCATTTCACGGTGTATCCGCACGAGATCCGAGCCAGTTGGCAGGCTATTCAAATTTTCGGCGATTCACGGTGGTCCTCTAGGCTCGAGGGCCCGGGTCTCAAAGTACTGGCAAGTATGGCCGCTACCATCATCATCGGTTCCCGAGATTTCCGAGCATCGTAGGTGAGACAAGGTGACTGCCGAACAAATTCGCTCTCCCACTCCTCTTTTTTCTTGCTCGTTTCGTCCGTTGAGCCTTTATAGCTGGACGCGTGGCCCGACTCGGCCCGACACGCAATTGTTGCTGTCTTTGTACCGGTTATCGACGTCCGCTTTCGCGGCGAGTTACCCAGGCCAGAAATGATGTCTTAATTGGCGGCCGTCGTGGAGGGGAAGGGAAACAGAAAACGCGACGCCAGGTTCATTTATTAACCTGACAGACGGTAGTCGCTCTACTCTCTTCTCTCTCTTCTTTTTCGCAAAACGCGCGGGGACACGTTTGTTATTTCGCCGATGGATAAATCGATTCAACGGTGGCCATTTGAGGCGCCAATTAGGCGCGGCTGATTCGAACACTTCGATTTATTAGGTCGGTAGGGAGATAATCTCACTCTTCCCAGTAAAAAATCGCGCGCGTCCTCGTTGATTCGCCGTCATTCATTTATTAGCTTTAATTGGTCGCAGCAAGACACGCAGCAAGGCTTCAACTCTTTCAAATTGTACATACATACACGGTGCCCTAAAATTCCTTCAACAGCCAAAAATGGGAGGTTCCTGAGATTCTTTGAAGCAACATTTTCCTTCGGAAAAATGTCATCTGTCGACGCGGCGCGCCAACTATCTATTGGCCGACTGTGTCTGTGTTTTTCGTTAATAATTCCTAAACAAAGCCGCGGACAACGTTTTTGCAGAGGAAAATGTCGCTTCGAATGACCTCAGGAACCTCCCATTTCCCGGAAGCGAAGGAGTTTTGGGATTGAACTACTGAATTTGACTTTGGACTACTAAAACTTTATATGGCAAAATGTTACCTAGTCATCTGACATTATTTCACTACGAAGAAATGAACAATACTTTTTCTACGGACCTAGTAGAAGTCTCCAGCGTTTTGCTTGTGTGGGGAAACGTTGTTTGCGATTGGCGCAAACATTCATTGCAAGCTATCAAGCATTGCGCGAATCAATGAGGCACCGTTGCGTATTACAATTTACAACCGTAATGAGTCCTCGCGTATAGCGCTAACGATAGCTCGACGAACAAGCTCGCGCGGAAAATATCGATCAGCTGGTGGCGGGAATGGAAAGTTCGAAAATGCGGTGGGTCTGTAACCAATGGTCGACACGCGATACAAACCCTTTGCTCGGGAAACGTGGAACACGCTCTCGGTATAATCGATTCGCAGCGTCGCCGGACGATTACCTCAGTAATCGACGATATCGACGAGAGAACATGTAATATACCGTGCCCGGAGTATTCGAGGCTTTTCCGCGTTTCATCGGTGACTGGTTCCGATTAGACAGGAAACAATTGTTTTATAATAGTTACGAAAGCCTGTAATGGCGGGTTCCGAGCTCGTGATGCCTGCTGGATTATGCTATTCGTCGCGGTGTGTAATCTTCTCGAGGCTTCCATCGAAGAAACGATACCGGCTGTCGGTTTGCAAATGTCGCGCAAATAAGCTGACCAGAAACATTCGTACGAGCATCTCCTAAACAAATGGACAGTGAGCGATTGATATGCGAAATAAAAATTGTCTGCATCAATTGCAAGAGACAGAAACTATATAATATTCTTTCTGCGTGGAGTAATCTTAATAATTCAATTTTTTTTAATTTTCGTACTATTTCAAATAGCACCAGCTCATCGATTTTGTCATCAACGTATAATATCTGCAATCGTTAGTCCCGTAACAGAGAATAATATTAATGACGCTGTAAATTTAACACTCAAATCACCTTGCACCTGGCACGACTTATGCTTTATAATAATTACAAGATCACATTTGTTCCTGGTTGTATTTATTATGTCCACCTCATTGAAGAAGATCGTTCGAGAGGTTCTCACAAAACGATTGTTATACTTTCGATAATTGTAAAAGAAGGAATCCGAGGCGAGTCATTTGGACTCGTTCGTTATGCAGTTCTAGTGTTCATCCTCGTGTAACTGTTCTGGTAAATTTAACCGAAATGCAGACGTAAGTAAGCTGCGACATACCTAACTGAAACATAGAAATTAATCGAACAACAAATTGTATACATTAAAGACGAGTTAAGAGCTGCATTTCTTCCAGAACTGAACGTTAACTGTGATCCAATTCTAATAATATAAATGTGCCAATTTTCTGGACGTGGAGTGGAGTACACATACTGTTGTATGTATAAGAGCAAAACTGCCTTCGTTTCGGAAACGAGATGCAGAAAGCGAGCGGGATGTGTGGACGATTGGAAGGTAAGCAAAGGGATAATAAGGAAACAGAGAGCCCCGGACGGGAGGTAATTTTCGGTTCGAACGCAAATGGAGTGTCGACGAGTTCATTATAAAAGGTGTGCGTCCATCGGCGCGATGCGATCGACGAGGATTTCGTGCGACGGCCGCCACGCCGGTTCGTGTTTATACACTTCGTACTGATCATTCTACATAAGGTGAAGTGCCGTATGCCTGGACAGCATGTTTTTCTATTTTAAATTTTATTACTTTAAATAAACAAACACAATTTCTTAAGAGTTTTAACATACAGTTCAGAGTTTGTAAAGTAATTTAAAATTAAAAAATCATTGTTTAGGTTAATATCTTAATTGTATTAACAAGAATAATTCAAACCTATAGTTGGACATATTAAATCCAATCTAAGCTAGTACCTGGACAGAAGTAAAGCCTACATAGGGACAAATTCAATTTACGAGTTGATCGAGCGAACATAACCTAAAACGTTGGTTGGTGGCGCTGTTGCGCATGACGAATAGAAGATGCTTTGCGTAATATGTAGTATTCTTATCATAGATTATAGTATTGTATTATTTAACCAAATATATATTTATTTTCATTTACTGTTTTAATAAAATTTGTCGTAATACAACTTTTAAGGTTAGGTAGTAATACTGATAGATTTAAGATGTAAACACAAAGTATTATTAACGTCACAACCGGAGTATGTTTTCTACATACGTTATTCAAGCTAATAGAAGACTAATTATACGTACATGTAGTTAAATAATTTGCAAACAATGCGTTGATTTTATTCACAAACACGTGTCCGGCTTCAGGCGTAAGCACATTGCGTATAAGCTTAGAGTGGGACAGCTACTGTCATCGCGTCCCAGTATGGAGTACTTATATTTGAAAACAGTCCTAATCTTGGACATCTAATATTTGGATTAATAATTATTATTTACGTTAAGTTTGATTGCCAATTTATTTTAAAATGTCAATATTATTATGCGTGATAATTATTTTTTGTCTGAGGGCTTAAATTATATCTTTTTTTCTAACAAAAGTTCGAACTATAAATGCACATGATTCGCATGTAAATAGACTATTTTGTATACTGTTTTCAGGTGAACTTTGAATTCATTTTTAAATTTCAATTGATGTCTCAATGAAATAATATTCACACCTACTTGTAGCTAAGGCCTCACAATATATAATATAATTATTTAATCTCTTAATTACTGATTTTACTATGAAAATTCAATTGTCCAGATTTAGGTATCACTTTTGGACTGTCCAGACTTAGGGCACTTCACCTTATATCCAACAACTTCCGCTGATTCTCTCCGTGGCACCCCGCTGACGCGACGCGAAAACTATACTCTGCATAAATCGGAAGATGCCTAGCATCTGCGCAAATAACAGTATAGGGTCAAGGGAACTAGGATGCTGGTTCTACCGAATCTCTTCCGAGGAACTTAATCTACTTTTTTGTAACAACACAGTTTATATAATCATCTACCAGGTCGTTTACAATAATAGATCAAGCTCGACACAGATTGCTGAAACAGTTACGATCCGATATCTAGGGTCGGAATTATTTTTTTAGAATCGCTTTTTAGTGACACGTGTCCCGATAAACTGACGCGGTGCTGGAAGAATAAAGTTTTATTAGGTTACATGCTAGCTACTTTGTCTCCTTTAGTTTCTCGCCGAGTTTTGAATGTATAGCTCGCGTAAAAAAGTCTGCCTCGTGGACGCTTTGCGAAACTGGCGCCACTAATTCTGTTGTGTAGTGCAAACCTACGCCACCAGGGTACGGTTCAACTCTACGGAAAATTTGTATATAATTTCGATAATTCAGCGCGCATCAGAACTAGATGCGGATTTTTTATTCGTAATGCACGCACATTCATCAAACATAAAAATTACCTGACAAAATCGTGTACATTAGCAAAAACGAGCACTATTTTTATTTTATTTCGCGTTCATCGCAAAGAAATCAATGTTTCACAGTCTAGTTACAACGTTCGCAGTGTAGATAGTTTCAACGAAATTGTTTGAGGTAGTATTCGGTTGCGCGAGGACTGCGAGAAACATATGAAGATGCACTCGAAGAGACCATTTCGCCTGGGTTAACAAGTCCGCAGATATCTGCTCGTAAGTTTGATGGCACATCCTGTACACACGCCTCCAAGTCCGCCATCTTGCGTGGAACCGAAGGATGTCGTTATTAAAATTGCAGAGGAGGGTACCGAGCGTACTTCCTCGAAGATAACGAGTGTGCACGAGCGCTCGTTGGCATGGGAGGGGGCCGGAGTCGCGAGCGCCACATTGGCTTCAAATGTATTTCTACCTGAACAATAAAAGAAACAACGAACTATTTATTTCCCCGTCTGAGACAATACACGGGCTCAATTGATATATTTCGGAGCTTGAAAAATTTTTTCTACATTTTACGCATCGTCCACTAAACTGATCTGCCTGTTAGATTCCAAAAAAGTCGGCCCCTTCAATTTTAAAAAATCATTCTGCCAGTTAGTGCTTAATCAATTACGTAGATGACCGTATGCACACAAAATGAAAATAATAAAAATAGTTTAATAGTAGATATTGAATTTGTCACAGTACATTAATATTTCAATAAAATGTTCAGTTTACAAATGCAATATAGAAGGTCTTGCAAAAGCTAGAATTGGAGAAGACTGCAAAGGTAGACGAGAATAACAAAAAATAAGATATTTCAGAAAAATGACGACAAACAAGTAGGAATTAAGGTGAAATTCTGCTCGGCTAGAATCGCGTGTAAAACCACAGAGCGCGGAGTCTCGTTGACACAGAAAAATATTCGCGTGCGTGTGAACGCACGCGTGGCACGCAGCGTGAGCGTTCAATGTTGCAGGAGTGGTCATTACGTCGCAAAATGGAGTGCAAACCTGGAGAGGAGCTGAGTGTGAGTCTTCCGGTAGCGGGTCGTTCTCGTTTTCGTCCCTTTGAACGGTTTCGAAGTTTCGAGCGGAGTGTCTCGGCGCATTGTCACGAAAGCCGAGAGTGTCCTGGTTCTGGTGCCGTTTTGCCGGACAAATTGGACGTATTAAGACGTCCCGGGGGCGACAGAGGGCCCGTGGGTACGGCTCTTTAGGGACATTAGCCGCCATCTTTAAGGGACCGTTGCCGGCACCGTGTTCCACCGGCTTTGACTAATGGCGGGAAATCGTACGAGGGGGTGGTTTTATGAATTCCAGACCGTGGAATCGACGCGAAGCGTCATTAGTAGCCTCCATTCGGTCGCTCAAATGATCCCAGGCTGGCTCCCTGTAATCTTGGCCCCTGCGCAGACCGGCGACCGATAATCGCTAGCTGATTACTTATTAAAAAGCCACACACGGAAACTTCCGTTTCCTTTCCCGAGCCGAACAACTCCCGGCAACACAGAAAATACTTATGCCCGCGTACAATGTACCTAGCTATAGTAGCTTTTTAAATGTCAATCGCTACATTCGCTCGCTGGCTGCATAATAAAAATCGGCCGAGTTCGGTTCGTGCGACAGTATGTCCATCACCGAGACGGGACAGTTCTCTGATCAATAACGCCTCCGCTAATTCGAAAAGTTTCCGCTGTTAGCGAAACTACGAGTTTCCAATTGTTCGACACGTGTGTGCGTGTGTTCGCCGGTGAACACCGAAGATTTTCCACGAAATCGATTTGGCGAAAGTTCCGCGTGATTGCGTCTATTAATTTTTCCTCGATACATCTGTGGTCTTGCCAGACTGTTGTGGCATCGTTTAGGACGTTGTTCAAGTTGTTTACCCGATCTATATCCGTTGCTCCTCGCATTTTCGCCGATTTTATGCAATTTTCTTTCCGCTGGGATTTTCAAGGTACAATTTTTCCTACCGCAATTTTCCGACAGACGTTTATCTCACGAGCTCGTCCAACCTGTGGATTAACCGGTCGCATCGTGTTCAAAATTGCTCGTTTAACCCAGTCGCAAGACTGCACCCGCAAGACCGGCGCCGCGATCACTATGCACGTAGAAAGCGGCGCGGCGCGCGCGTGCGTTCGACGCCCTACAAATCTACGTGACTTATATGCTCCGGTGTTAATGATACTAGAAGCGATTACCCGGGCACACGCGAAATACTCGTAAGCTCATAAACATTCTACGCGCTCGTTCGCCAAAGGTGAACCGGGTAAAGTGTTCCGCGGCAGCCACGGATTTAACGAGAGCCTGCCACAAAGGAAAAAAACCGGCTTTGTGCGCCGATTGCGCGAGAAAATCGCGCCCCCGAGAATGATGTCTTAAGTCGATGCCACACGCCAGGAAAACTTGCAAATTGATCGCAACCTTAGTCAATGAGTTTAGAATCCTCACACTGCCGGCGAAAGTTGTAAAAGTTTGCACGAAGACCCGAAAGATACGATATAATCGTTACCTATTATTGTTACAATTCTTAACCGGCTGCAACTTTGCTCTACTGACTCGCGCATTTCGGCACGGTGCACAGTGATCGATTCCTCGATTCTAGGTGGACAAAATTCAAATTGTTGTGTTTTCTTGTAGTAATATAGCTTTATTTCTCAGAAATCATGACAAGTGTATAAAAACAACATGAACTTTAACGATTTATATAATTTCTTTATAATTGACAAATAAAACAATTAATTGTAACATTTGTAAAATCAACATAAATTAAATATTTTATAGTTTTTGTTTAAATACGTGAATACACAATACACAAAATGAAAAGAATTAATCTTAACATATTTTTAAAAATTAGATAAAGTTGTACGAAAATATAATACAAAATTACAAAATTATAATAAGGAATGTGCATGACAAAAGTGCATATCCTAAATTATTATAAATTATAATTGTCATATGTAAATCTCGTACCTTTTTTAAGGTGATTTCAGTAAACTTTTTGCCTCTGCTGCTAATTCTTTAGAACATTTTTTAGTAATTTTCCTCTTACTACTTATAAGTGGATCGGACGTTAGAAGTAACATATGAAATATATCTTCTACATTTTTTTTTCTATTTTCTTTTAAAAAGCGGTCGATAGTGCGATGGCATTTCTGCCATTTTTCTTGGACTCTTTTGCAAAAACTTGTAATGTTTGTATGCAAAATATTTTTTGCTGAATCATTAATAGCTTCGATGTTAAAAAAGTTTAGAATCAGCCCTGTTATTGCATCAACTTTGGATTTGGTATCTTTAGAACTTGTTGAATACCAGGTTTCAAACATCAGTCTTCGTGGCATACACCATGTCTTTTCTAAAAAATGATATAAATGACTAACGGGCCAAAACGGGCAAGCGATATTTAGTATCATTATTTTGAAATAAGTATTCTTCAAAACTATCAAAGAACGAAGTCCGGCCGAGTCCGGGGAAAGAAGTTATACAATTTGACCTCTTCTTAAATAATATTATTAGTTAACCTGTTGTATATGATATACACGGCAAAATAAAATTATACCGATATGTAAAAATTAAATACTTACCTTCGCTTACACGCTTCATTTTTTATATAATAATTTAAACAACAAACAAACATGTTATACGATGGAGATGAATTACCTTATTTATAGTATTTCGCAAAGACAAAACTTTAACGCCGTATTATGTCGTAATAACCACGTGCAATCGAAATATTAGGTTATATATCGAATAAATAAATGTTCGTAAACAATATAGAACGGCAGCGAAGATATCTGAAGTTAATCAAATTTACCATTTTGTCCGCCTAGAATCAAGGAATCGATCACTGTGCGGTGATTTAACATGCGATTTTAGTCGAGCAAAATTGTTTCCTTTTCTATTGACAGCCATCCAACAGGCGAGGAGATAATAGGAGAGATTTCTTTGGCGTCTTTAATGTTCCCATGATTCTGTAATACTGTTTAAACATTTCACCAATATTAGGTAATTTCATATCTCCAATTTTGCTCCTCGCTGAGAACACTTACACTTGAAGGGAATGAGGTAAAATTGATTTTTGGAACATTGGAAACAAGAACACCTACTTAAAACGGAATTTAACCCTCCGACTAATTTCTCTACTAGGCTTCCAAAATGTTTTAAAAAATTCTGATAGTTCTTTTAACCCTTCGGGTTCCTTCCACCCTAATTGAAATTAATTTTGTTCAATATACTATGTTACAGTAACAATTAATTTTTAAATCCGACGAATAATAGTGTTACGCATATGTATGGTATATGGCGCTGCAGCTAACCTAGTCGATGATCAATCGTACATTTTGGGAAGATAAGAGAATTATTATCAATATACGCTTGCTCCTTTGTTCACGACAACAGAGTCCAAACAAGGTTTTATTCAAATACGATTTGTTGTACTACGAATCCGACAACTGTACCGTGATCTTAACAGATACACAATTTTTATATAGGCAGGAATAAATTATGCCTCACAATGATCACTTTATCAACAATATTGAGTATATTGAATATTAGAAAAGTTTACAGAAATATGTATCAATGATATAGGCAATAGACGCGTGTTTACTCATGGACGATTTTAATAATAAGAAGAAGGAGGTCGTTGGAACATCTATGTATAAATTGTCTTAATCTACATTATCGACGTTGACTAGTTAAACGGTGTTATCCTTTTGTGTTAGACGCGACAGCGTATTCCAACACGATTTTATTAACCCTTTGCACTCGGAGCTATTCTAACTCGAAAATGAAACATATCTTTCGACCTAGAATAATTCCAATCTGTATAATTTTTTTCATTTTATGGATATGAAATTGATAAAACACGACATACAATACTTAAATGTTTATTAATTGATTAGCCACCAAGATATTTAATACTCTAAACAATATTTTGAATAATGGTATCGCAATTTCTGGTGGTGACTCTGACTCACCACTCGAGTGCTGAGGGTTAAATTTATTGAATGATGCGTTACGTTACGAGCAAATGCAAATGCATGTTACGGAAGAATTTGGAAAGATGTTCGCAACGGAGGAAACCGTTCAGTAGAGTAAGATAGATTCCCAGGTGTCGGCGAGCGAAAGAAGGCACCGAGTTCTGTTACGAAACCGGAAATTAAGCAGCGTTGGAAACAATGAGCACGTTAGGGTTGTGGCGGTTGGGCTGCAACGTATGTCCGCCATGTCGTATCTCGCAATACTACATACTTCCCATCATAATTGGTTTCCTGTTTCGTTTGTATTCGAGTCGACACTTTGTTGCTTCGGCGCGGGTTGGCTGACGAGCCGAACATTTCCATGTAAACAAAACGGACAATCGCTAAATGGTGGTCCACCACGTTGCTCGCTACCCCTTTCTCTGCCCCTGCCCTTCCCCCACCGCCCTTTTACCTCCTGGGCCATTGTGCCCTCGCGAAGGGTTTGCGGAACACGTTAATAAATAGTATTCCGTTACAATGGCCGTTCTTCCGTGCAACCGCGAACGCGATACCGACATTGTGCAGCCTCGCATGTTCGCCGCGGATCAAACGACCGGTTGAACAAGCCTGTGCGCGAAAATTGCGTGTTCTCCATCTTGATGCGAACCCCTCCCTTCTCGCCCCAGTGAAAGATGAGTTATGTCCGCGGAGAACTTGCCGATGAGCGAGATTTCTGCGTAGCCCGTTTTCAAGAAAGGGAAATTAACCCTCCGGCCGGTGACCGGGTCGTTCGCGACCCAAATTACTATTTTCCTAGCCACTTCAAGAGAGTTTGGTATCTTGACCTAAAATATCTTCTCCTAAAATCGTAGAATACGTATCTCTATCTTCTTTGCAAACATTCTCTTCATTTAAATAGTCGCACTTTTACAAAGTACTTTTACATATTTTTCAAAATATTAAATTGCTCTAAACATTGCATGAAACAATCGGCACCAAATACAACTACATATACGTATAAATCAACGATAAGTACAACTTCAGCATGTGTAATTTCAGTATAAAAAGAAACTTGTCCGTTATTTACAGACAGGTCTCCAATTGCGAGGCATGAAATGAGGTAAACGATGTTTGCTCGTTGATTTGAAGGGACTAGGTGCGTCGGTGGCGTGACAGGGCTGCGAATAGAAAATAATATGCGAGCCAGTTGGAAGGATTGAGCGGTCAGTTGTTAATTCATGGGGTCCTTAGCGTTGATCTGTAGCGTCAGCCATTTTATTAAAAACTCTACAGGATAGCAGCGGCCATCGCTGGCAGTTCAGCTCGTGGGACGGTGGCCGGGCTGCTTGAATATTTGATGAGACTGCGACGGCAGCCGTCTCGCGTGTCGCAAACCACTGAACAACAAGGGTTGATAGCTTTCTTCTTTATCTGCGTGTAGTCTTACGTAAGCGATGCGTCGCGTCGATCCTGTGTTTTTCGCCACAGTAACAAACGATTCATTACAAATTACAACATGATTTAAACATGGATCGATAATAAACACAATTACTTTTGCGATTTTTCTGCTCGTTCGCCGCGTTCTGCGTATGGCTTAATTGTATGCGTTGTCGAAAGATCGATGCAGAGGAGTTGAGAATTGCGTGGGAGTAAGCTAGACTGCTCAGTGTCGTATACGATCGGAAATCGCATCCAGTATAACCGTAGCCTAATGCAACGCGGGCTCCGTGCACGGCTGCAAGCCTCGTCGATGACTACCCGAACGTATTTACCTGGGTACACCCACGTTACGATGAAATTACGGTTTTCAGCTCGCGCCGAGATTACAGGTACACCGATTCGTCGCTCGTAGGAAGTGCACCGTGCATGTCGTCGATACTATCCTCGAGCTATCGTTCTTCCTGCTTTCTCTTTCGATACCCCCGCATTTTGGGCACCGTGCAACCTCGTAGAACTAATTTATAGCCGCTCTAAGAATCGATTTTTATCGCTCGACAAGCTCTTCGCGACTGTCCTTAGCGCGAATAAAATATCTTTAAATTTCAGAGACACGTTCCGAACGTGAAGAATCGCATTCACAACTTCCCATTCAAAACCATCATCGCCATTTAACCAAAAATAATCGTACAGCAATGAATTTAACTCTATTTTCATCAGTCATTTTCCTCTAAGTTACTTTTGCAACACGTGGAAAACTGGAGACACGTTTCTCCGAAGATGTCTAAAAATGACACCCTGAAACTTGACGTGCGGGTATTTTTTTAATTGTTTTATGATATAAAAATGAGGAGCACGTTGGTAATTCGCTCGGTTAACAATTCGAAGCTACACCGAAAGTTTCCGAATAGTTGGTTGGGTCTCGCGAGACTCGGGGTATTAGGGCGATGAATTTCTCCCCGGAGCCCCGCGGTTTTAGGTGTTCTTCCACGAACGGTGTTCCGCCATGGAAACGATGGAAATGAGAAGGCGTCGGTCTCGTGACGGGATCCAGTAAAATCTAAAGCGCAAATAGTGGCTCGTAGGTGGTGGAGATTGGTTGCGGCTAGATTACCGTTGTCGAGGCGAATCGAAAAGAGGTCTATGCTAGACGGTTGATTGCTGCTGGAACTCATCTGCATCGACGGAATTCGCTTCTGACACGAACTCGAGCTTCCTCATTTCCCCTTCGCTCGAATCGCTGCGGAATCCTCCTCCTTTCAGCCAGTTTCCAGGATTGGCTTTCGAAGAAACGTATCGTTCGCTGCGAACGCTTCTGGCTATCGAATTTTGCGTCCTATTGGCTGAAGCGTTTAGCTTTGCGAGCCATTCAACCATGAAGCTGAGTGTTCAATTCCCTTCATCAAAAGCTAAAGAGAGTTGCCAAAAATTTGCGAGGAATAGGTAAAAAATTGTCCGGCAATGGCGATAACGTACAAAATTGAAATTTGCTGATCATGTTTCTCATCTGATAAATCATTTAACTCTTAATTTACGAGCTAATTAAATATAAAGTGTTCAACTTCCTCAAACAAAACCGATTATCGACAATTTGCTCATGTACCAGAAAAACGTCACAACTCCGCACAGTGGTAAAATGTCTAATTCTAACTGGACAAAAATAATTTTTCTCAATTGTTGAAAAACATATTTAATTGAGAAAATATATTATTAGACATACTGAACCAAATAATTCTAACAATTATATCTCATTATTTCCATTTTGTATCCATTAATGACTAGTTAAATGTTCCGAAACTGTGGTAAATTTTTGTGTTGTGCATTGAAAAATGGAAAGTAAGTACATATTAAACTAATTTATATTTTCTCGTTTTAGTTTAAAACTAAAAGGAGGAAGTAAATAAAGTGAACCATAATCAAAAGCATTTTTTTTATGAATGAGTTAATACAGTAAGGTTATACTTTAACTCAAGCATACTCAAGCTGCAATATTTTTATATATTTTATCTATATGAATTACTTAACAATGTCGAAGAAAAATTAGCTGCTACAACCTGCTACTTAGCGAGAAGTCCGATCTGATTAGATCGCTTAATTATAGTTTGTAATACGAATATTATATGTAATTAAGTTACTGTAATTATAATTTTCTTAAAAAGTAATCATATTAAAGTCATTTTCTTATATTCAGAGACTTTACCTTCTGTAAGTCAGAAATATAGAAATATAAGAAAAATATCCGTTTGTTACAATTTTTATGTTCAATTCCTTTATAACAAAAAAATAAATATCATAATAGTAATTATCAAGTATCAAGAGGATATGAATTATTCCAAAATAATTTTGTCCACCTAAAATCGAAACATATACCACTGTGCTCCGGTTTCTTGTGCATACCTCATGAAATCACACAAAGTATCAACAATTAATTTGAAGGAAATCCTCACAAGATTTAGTTAAAAGTGCTATGGAAAATGGTTTCAGGAACGGCGTAGAATAAAATAGTGAAATGTTAATTGAAAGATACAAGGCACAATGGTCGAACCCGATTCAATGATCGCGCAGAGGCGAGTGTGCGAGGTTCGAAGCGAGCGTTTTATTTCGAGAGTCGGCGAGTTCCTCGAGGCGACGCGCGACGTGTTGAACACCCACGTCGCAGAGTTTCTCGATGGATGGTAAATCATCGCGATCCCGAAAAGAGATCTCGTTTCTTATTCTTGGACCGACGACGCTCTTTCTACGTGGATTTGTGGAATAGGTCTGCTCGATGACAGCTTTATTACAGCTTTACAGCTTTCAAATTAGTACTTGCTCCGTTTTAGTTGCGTTTCAAACACTATTACCTCCCGGTACCGTAAACTTTCCGTGCGGGAATAACGTTTGATAGACCCATTTATTTGTGCCGCGTCTCCTCCTCGCTCGCACCACGATTATAGTCATTCGGACCGTCTTATAAAGATGTTAATGCAAAGTTGATGGTACCGCACGGAGACTCGCTGCGCAATACCTTTCAAATTGGCCCGAGACAATGGCTTCCGATCGGGCTGTGAATTTTATTCAAAAAGAAACAGAAGAATGAAAAACTTTGATCATATGGATACAAAATACGTACATTGGTCTACTGTATAAATACATGAACGGTTCACAGCCCAAATCGATTGACTCTATCTCGAGTAAAACAGATTTTCTGAATTTCCAGGCTCCGCGTCGCTGAACGATAAAAATCGAAGGATGTTGAAGGGTTTTCACCGAGTCGATTCGACAAATGAGCGGCTCACACGACTCGATTCGCATTCCGAGCTGAAGCATTCGCGGCCCGGAATTTCTCCGACGAAACGCGGCAGGGCGATAATTATTCCGGCACGAAAAGTTTCCAGGAATAATAACTCCGTCGTCCCCGCGTTCTCTCCGCGGCTCGTCTCTTGTCCATCGGGCCTCGTACACGGAACATTTCCAACAATTTAGCCCCGGTTCTAGGGCGAGAGCCGTAGCCGGAACCTCTCTGCTTGGGTCTAATGACATTTTCTAATCTCGATTATTGCATCCAGCGTCCACCCACACAACTCCAACAATCGGGGGACTCCGGAGGATTGGATTCCGTCTCTCGAAGGAGACGAGACAGAAGACAAGCACCGGGGATAATAATCGACGGGCACACACAACAGAGCCCCGGCGCATCTGATTTTTTCCGTGGATTAATTGCCACCGACGCTGGCTTTTTCGTCATTAAAATGATATTATACCACGGCCGAGCCGAGCCGAGCGGAGCGGAGCCGCGCCGCGGACAATTTACATGAGGGGTGCCGAGGACACGCTAATGGAGAGAGAACGCGCCGAGGGAACAAGCCGAAGCGGAGAAAAGGCGGCGAGACGTTACGGTATTTCGTTGATTACCTCAGATCGTCTGTGCATCAACGCCCGGAATTGCTCCTCGCTCTTTCCTCCGCCAGCGATCGTTTTAATTACCAGGATAGATCTCGCGGATCGTACCGGAAGTCGCCCCAACACCGTTTCCCGATGACCAACTGCCGCTCCGTCAAACGTTTCTAATACATACCTCGCTGAATTATTTCCTTTCTTCTGAATCCAGCTGGATGACTTAATCTCGGGAGACCTAATGGCTCCCGGAATTACCGGGACTCTCGGATGCTTTCTAATCGAGCGTTAAAATTGTTGCGCGACGCCCACTCGAATCACTTTGCTGCAGATGATCCGACATTGCTGGTTTTTCTTCGTCCCCGACGATCTTCCTTGTGTGGCTAAGCTTCTTTGTCGTTCGCAATCTCTCCGAGCAAAAATACATGATTACCAGACTGCGGATCTTCATGGAAAATAAACATTGCCTGCATCTGTTGCAAGAAACAGGAGCCACTTCCCTTAACAAATTGAGTGGGTCTCTCCAATTCTCTTAAGCTTATTCCAAGTTACCCGTTTTCGTCGTAACACTGCGTGGTTCTTCTTCGAAAAGCATCGGTAATTAGACTGTGAATTTGATGCATAGACATTAATTGCAACTTTGTTGGAATTATCCAATTGGTCCCTGTGAGCCGCAACTGATAGGAATAGTTTCCATGTTGCACAAAGATCCGCAGTCTAACCGTTTCAAAGAAAAATCGCGAGTTCAGCGAGGACGTTCACCACACCGAGCCGTCATATTCGAGTAGCGACAGCCATAAACCTCGCATCGTCGAATCCTCGCAATGTTTCTCGGTAAAATCTTCGCCGAGTCGCGAGCGTGATCAATCCTCGGACAGTTTCCTCGCGAAACTGTGTACCGGAGTGCCGATACCGGCGGTGTTCGCCGCGAAAACTATAACGGCATTAGCCGAGCGTAGCACGGGCTTTCCGAGGGCTATCGTGCGAGCAGTAATTGGAAGATGATGCACCGCGTTAGGCTTTTAACCGAGCAGGGTAATTGCTTGTGTAATTCTTAATTTCACGTTACGCTGGAATTCCGAAAGCGTTTGTGTCTGGCCTGTTCCCTCTCGCCTGTTCTTCCTTTCCACCGGTTTGTATCTTTCATCTGCACGCACGCACGTCGCGCGCGCGTTGCCTCACGGTGTGTACGCAGAGCGATAGACAAACGCCGACACGCTTCGTTAACGTGACGCCCTCTCTCTCTCTCTCAGTTTCTTTTCTCGTTAATTAATTCGTAGATAATTTTTAATTCAATCTGCCTCGGCCGAGCTCGCACCCGCTCTCAATGGCGTCGACAACCGGCTGATTTACAGGCGTCCGCGTAATTGGATGACCTCTTTGTCAGATGTGAGTCGAGATAGACGAAAATTATAGAGCGACCGCGCACGGGCTAAACGGCTCGATTGATTTCATTGCGCCGCATTGTTGCTCGCGCCTATTCTTTCCGCGCGGATCATTGTTCTGCAACCGCCACGGGGAAAATCAGATCTTATCTCCCGACCCTGATTCGATCTACTACATGGATCTAGAGTGCGGAGAGCCCCCGGAGCTAGCATCTTTGCTGGCCTCGTCAAAAATCGCGTCTGATGTTCGTTAAGTTAGGTGGTCTCGCGGTTTGATTAAACCGTGCAATTTAGACGATTAGCACGAGCCTCGGCGGAGCTTGTCAGGCTCAAAAATCAAGTTTGATGTTTGTTGCATTGGCTCGGTCGGATTGGCTGATTGGAAGATGCGATTTAAATGAGATGGATATGCTCGGCGGAGCACAGTGGTCTGGTAGCTCGGTTTTTGTGGCCAAAACTATTGTAGTGTTATTTCAAGGTTTAATGTTATATTATTATATGTCGTTGGATTCGTCTTGATACCAGCTAGAATATTATGAAGTAAAAAATATATGTTAATATTTAAAACATTGAGGTGACCTTCATTTTTTATAAAAAAAGTGATTTTTCTTTAACTTTTTGTATTGAAGTTTGTAGAAAAGTGAATACTGATTAGCTTTCGTTGGAATAATTTTTTTGTCAGATCATCGGAAATATTTGAAAAATCTTGTTAACAATTATCACAATGCATACTATTATCTAGAAATCGCGGAAAAGTAGATAAGATTGAATTCTTCATAGGAATTATACGAAAACTAGTAATGGGAGGTTTTCGAGGTCTCTGACTGGCACAGAGAAAACATATACATACATTGTAATTCCAAGCTGCTATGCAAGATTCAAGTGGAACTGCGTATCCAGGCGTCGAATAATCGCGGGCCCGTATTTGTTAAAATCCGTTTATAGTTCAAGATTGCGGGAGATTGCAGTTAAAATTTACATGATCTTCTTAGTAAATGTTCAAGCTTTCATATAAAACAAGTCCGATGCTTAGCGGTCTTAAACGTTTTTGTATAATTCTTTTCAAAGTTTGAAATGTCATTAATTTCCGCTATTCGTGTATGGACTAAACAATGCTTAAAAATTGATTAAATATTTGAAATGCGCTTACTAACATATATAAAATCATCGTTAAAATCTATTTTCTGATATTCGGTGATTGAAATCTAAAACGTTTTATTTTACTTTGAATTTTCTGACTTTGTCTTTAGAACGCTGTATCTCATCACAGAATTATCTAAAATGAATAATATTTTGGATTTGGGAGCTTTAAAAGGTTGTTACTTTATAGGAAAAAATTGTTTTTCAATGTATTAAAGTTAAAAAATTGAATTTTGGCCACGAAAACAGGGTCTCCAGACCACTGTGCGGAGGTTTGCAATCTTCTTATCGGCAAATTAGAAGCGTCAACAAGAAACTGGAGCACTGTTAAGTTGTTCTGGTTGAAGTTTTGTTTGTGTTGGATACCTTCATGGAATGATTTGATTGACAGGTGCATGTTAATTAACGATCGCCAAGCAGAGTCTTGTTAACTAGACTGTGGATCTGTTGCAAGAAACAGTAGCCATGTGCAAGTCTCTTCCTCTCCTTGGCAATCCTAATAGCTTGAAAATAATATGTTGGCTCTCTTAATCTGTTCACTGTTTTTGTCGAGCGTGCCTACGAGTATGCTCGTCATGTAAAATAAAATTTAAGAGAGTGCTTGGTGCAGTACAAAATGATGCACAGAAATAATGCTAGCTTAGCGATAAATGGGCATTCAAGTGCACACTTTTGAAACTAAGCAAAACAGGTTAAATTCTTTCAATCCTGCTGTTTTATATTGCATCAGGTGATGTTCGTCAGAAATGCATAAAAAAATTATAATTGGACTATTAATGGTGTCTTTTCGTAGATGTTTAACAAATTTTCTGGTGAAGATAATTGACCAGATCTTTGTAAAGGAAATTACACACTGGGAGAGGTCGCAGGGAATGAAAAGAAAAATCAATTCTATTTCCAGGCCGATTTCGAGCCCTGCTTAATTATTGCTCCCGAGGAACAATTCGTATGAATCATGTTGGCAATTTTCCATTCGGGAAAAATGTGGATATTATTGATAACGCGGTATCAAGTGAATCCATCGGACAATTAATTGTTGATAGAGACCTCGGAGGACAGGCGGCATCGAGCAGCTTGCTGGCCAGCAATTATCGTTGGTTATGCGGCTCGGAACTGTCGTATAAACTTCTATTAATCACGGCTGATTTGGCGTGGGCTTATATCTAAATATAAAGCACCGATTAGGCCGTCGACAACGGTACTTCTTGGCCGATGCTTTACAACACACGTGTCCCGTTTTCCTCAGTCCGGCGACGTATTATTAAATGTCACAGTGCTAATGAAACGTTCCCGTAACGATCCGAACGAGTGGTAATAACGGATAAACACACTGGTAATTGCAGACGCGATTATATCGATCGTTATATTCGTAGAATAATCGCCGTTAATGAATTCATCCTTTAGAAATTCCCAACGAGGGGGCCCCATGCTGAACTATTTTATCACCGATCTGGTTTGTTACGTTTGCCGGTTACAAAGTCGTCGTCGCATTAATATTAACTTCGAAGGCCTGTCAGAATTCATTTTCCGATTGGCTGAACGCTCGTTGGTTCAGGCGTCGAGATATCTGCTCGTTACCGGGTGCATACAGACTTTGTAAAATGATTTCTCTAGTTTATTAAGCTGTTTGAATAAAAGATGAATGCACTCCGGCCGAAATCTCGCTCGTTAAATATCTCTATTTGCATAGCAATTTTCGTGTTATCTCGGAGGAGGAGCTAACGTTTATCCCGTACAAACAGATCGTCAGGGACTGAATACATATCTGAGATGATCGGAGCTGTTTGAGTTTCTTATGTTCGGCGAACAAATAGATACAAGAGACAATCGAGCGACAGCTAACAAACATTTTAACAGCATTAATACACTGACTACTGTAGGAGAAATCATGAAAGGCGCCGCAAATGCCATTCGGTGGTTGCTACTCAAACTCAATACTAGATTCAAGACACGTTTGAGTGGCCATCAAAAATTAGCATATCGTAATAGAAAACAATGTCTACGTCGCACAGTGATCGATTCCTCGATTCTAGGTGGACAAAATTCAAATTTTTGTGTTTTCTTGTAGTAATATAGCTTTATTTCTCAGAAATCATGACAAGTGTATAAAAACAACATGAACTTTAACGATTTATATAATTTCTTTATAATGGACAAATAAAACAATTAATTGTAACATTTGTGAAAATAACATAAATTAAATATTTTATAGTTTTTGTTTAAATACGTGAATACACAATACACAAAATGAAAAGAATTAATCTTAACTTATATTTAAAAATTAGATAAAGTTGTACGAAAATATAATACAAAATTACAAAATTATAATAAGGAATGTGCATGACAAAGGTGCACATCCTAAATTATTATAAATTATAATTGTCATATGTAAATCTCGTACCTTTTTTAAGGTGATTTCAGTAAACTTTTTGCCTCTGCTGCTAATTCTTTAGAACATTTTTTAGTAATTTTCCTCTTACTACTTATAAGTGGATCGGACGTTAGAAGTAACATATGGAAATATGTCTTCTACATTTTTTTTCTATTTTCTTTTAAAAAGCGGTCGATAGTGCGATGGCATTTCTGCCATTTTTCTTGGACTCTTTTGCAAAAACTTGTAATGTTTGTATGCAAAATATTTTTTGCTGAATCATTAATAGCTTCGATGTTAAAAAAGTTTAGAATCAGCCCTATTATTGCATCAACTTTGGATTTGGTATCTTTAGAACTTGTTGAATACCAGGTTTCAAACATCAGTCTTCGTGGCATACTCCATGTCTTTTCTAAAAAATGATATAAATGACTAACGGGCCAAAACGGGCAAGCGATATTTATTATCATTATTTTGAAATAAGTATTCTTCAAAACTATCAAAGAACGAAGTCCGGCCGAGTCCGGGGAAAGAAGTTATACAATTTGACCTCTTCTTAAATAATATTATTAGTTAACCTGTTGTATATGATATACACGGCAAAATAAAATTATACCGATATGTAAAAATTAAATACTTACCTTCGCTTACACGCTTCATTTTTTATATAATAATTTAAACAACAAACAAACAAGTTATACGATGGAGAAGAATTACCTTATTTATAGTATTTCGCAAAGACAAAACTTTAACGCCGTATTACGTCGTAATAACCACGTGCAATCGAAATATTAGATTATATATCGAATAAATAAATGTTCGTAAACAATATAGAACGGCAGCGAAGATATCTGAAGTTAATCAAATTTACCATTTTGTCCGCCTAGAATCAAGGAATCGATCACTGTGCGTCGCCGGATTTGTCTCTACGGAATAAGTCGATAAATATTTCAGGCATGGACAAATGTGCTCAGTTCCGTACGTGTGAAATGAAAGAGATTGTAATACGATGAACATGTTTCAGGTCAGTTAAATGCAGTGGATACATCACAGAAAAATGTTCTGGGTTGAATAAATGTCTGGATAATACGAAGCAGCGTTTGTGTTAGATAATTTGCCTCCGTATTGAATAAATTATTGAACCCGTGTAAAGTGGAAGATAAAAATACATATCGGATCTTGAGTACAACGTCTGGGTTCAGGAGTTAAGATGGGGTTAACCCTGAGTCAAAGGAGTCAATTAGCAAGACTAAACAAACGATTGCTCGCAGTCAACGCGTTAAGGAACCGAACAAGGTCCTGGTCGGTGTAAAAACCGAGTGTCGCCGTATTCGGCGGGCGAGGATGTGTCATAAAGAGCCGCGATCCGCTAATTACGGTGGTCGTTGGAATCGGCGACGTGTCCTCTGGCGATTCGGAATTTTTGTTTTTCTGATGGCGCGTATCGCGACGCGATCTCAGGTAGCCAAGCATAAAGTACATTGCGAGGCGTGTGTTCGAGGTGTAAAAACGTCGATGAAGAAAATGCTCGGGCAAGAGAGTAAGAGAAAGAAAGCGAAAGGGGAAGGAAGAAGACGGGAGAAGTAGAAGGCGAAGAAAGAGAGAGAAGAAACCCGAAGGAAGAGGCGATTCGACGAGCGGCAAGAGATGCGAGAGGAAGAAGGACGAGGAAGGTTAGCGTGGCTGGTAAAGGGATTCAACGAAGGGTTGAGAGGTGGGGGCAAGAGACGGGAGAAGTGACTCCCACCAGACGCGGGTAGGCAGAACATCAAAGGGAACCGACTTCTCGTTCGCGAGGTGAAGAACCGGCCATCTCCGGGCCACACACGAATTGCTTTTATATACTTACTTTAAGTTCTGTGCCACTAAAGTGTAATACTCTTTTGAGCTTGCTGCGCGCCGCGGCCATCATTGATCCACGGAAATCCGGAAGCCAGCACGAACCTCCCTGTGCCTCTAAACACGCTCGCTAATCTTCGCTCCAACAGGTATTTCCCTCGGAACACGCTCTCCAACGCAATCCTCGCCATCTTTTGCACTGCAAACATCTTTCGAAATGCTTTACTGGGCTGCATCGTTTCGAAAAATTGGCTCTACTTGATTTCACCTTTTCTACTGTGTTCTATTTACTCTGGTTCAAACTTTTAAACCTGCACAAAATTTCATTTAACCCTTTCTACTCTGTTCTATTTATTCTAGTTCAAAATTTTGAACTGGCCCAAAATTTCATTTAACGTTTTCTACTCTGTTCTATTTACCCTCATTCAATATTTTTAAACTGGCTCTATTTAATTTAACCCTTTCCACTCTACCAAAATTATATTAATCTCCCCAGGATTCGGTAAGTGACTGAGAATCCTAAATCTAGTCATCGACTAGGATGTTTCTTTTGAGAAGACGTGTAAAGGACGTATAAAGATAAATTGTAGTTGATACTTGCCAAACCTGATAGTTTCATAAACTGAATTGATAAAACTTTATATCAGATCTCATTAACGAAGAAATGCGTTCGATTCGTTCCAACGCAATCCTCGCCATCTTTTGCTCTGCAAACATCTTTCGAAATGCTTTACCGGGCTGCATCGTTTCGAAAAATTGGCTCTACTTGATTTCACCTTTTCTACTGTGTTCTATTTACTCTGGTTCAAACTTTTAAACTGGCACAAAATTTCATTTAACCCTTTCACTCTGTTCTATTTACTCTGGTTCAAACTTTTGAACTGGCCCAAAATTTCATTTAACGTTTACTACTCTGTTGTATTTACTCTCATTCAATATTTTTAAACTGGCACTATTTAATTTAACTCCTTCCACTCTACCAAAATTATATTAATCTCCTCAGGATTCGGTAAGTGACTGAGAATCCTAAATCTAGTCAGCGACTAGGATGTTTCTTTTGAGAAGACGTGTAAAGGACGTATAAAGATAAATTGTAGTTGATACTTGCCAAACCTGATAGTTTCATAAACTGAATTGATAAAACTTTATATCAGATCTCATTAACGAAGAAATGCGTTCGATTCGTTCCAACGCAATCCTCGCCATCTTTTGCACTGCAAACATCTTTCGAAATGCTTTACCGGGCTGCATCGTTTCGAAAAATTGGCTCTACTTAATTTAACCTTTTCTACTGTGTTCTATTTACTCTGGTTCAAACTTCTAAACTGGCACAAAATTTCATTTAACCCTTTCACTCTGTTCTATTTATTCTGGTTCAAAATTTTGAACTGGCCCAAAATTTCATTTAACGTTTTCTACTCTGTTGTATTTACCCTCATTCAATATTTTTAAACTGGCTCTATTTAATTTAACCCTTTCCACTCTACCAAAATTATATTAATCTCCTCAGGATTCGGTAAGTGACTGAGAATCCTAAATCTAGTCTCTAGGATGTTTCTTTCAAGAGAACGTGTAAAGATTAATTGTAGATGATACTTGCAAAACCTGATAGTTCCATAAACTGAATTGATAAAACTTTATATCAGATCTCATTAACGATGAAATGCGTTCGAGTCGTTGCTGGATGAAGAGAGAAGTCCCCCAGTGCAACGAGTTAATTATTGCCCCTGAACACAAAGTGATTACACCTCCAACCTATCTTTGCAATTCTAATTGCATTTCCAACGTTTGCTTCGCTTGAATGCGTTGCAGTAAAAATTCATTTCTGAGATCATCGTGTGAAGTGAGCGGTAGCTGCGCATTCCAATTGAAGTTTATTTCTGTTAGAAGTGAGAAGTTCTATTACCTATTCACAAACTTGGCACAAGTAACAACATTTCGTTGATATACATAGGCATTATAGATAGATTAAAATATCTAACCACAACAGAGAAGCATTTTAATCCAGACGCCCAAGGATGTGTTGGACGTCAATGAAAAGTACGTTCCTTACCAACAAAAATGATTAATATACCTTGCCAATGGAAACGATGCCTAAGTCTGCTAAAAACATAATAAAAATTAGATCGACGATCAAAAGTGCAAATGTTATTATTGTAGGCTTGAAGTAAATTGTTTAAAAATGATCTTTGTGGGACGATTTGATATTCGGAGAGGTAATCATCGACTTTAGTTGGATGACTCGGTTTAAGAGTGATTAGTTCCATGTTCCGCTGGAGGAAGAGCAAGGAGGGGGGCCCGTTCCGAAATCGGTTCCCCTGGCAGTCTACCTTTTCCTTGCGCCCCGTGTGGCCGGGGTACAGGCCCCACACGGTGCTCGAGTCTCGGCGGGACGGAAGTCGCCGGTGTTCCGGCGTTGTTCCAGGACTGACTCTGCTAAATTGACATTGATCCTGACGGGACGGTGTCGCGCGGCTCTTCTAATCTACATTAAAACGTTGTGTCTCCCGCGGCCTGAAAAAGCTCGGAGCTGCGAACAAAACGTCCGAGGGACGAAGGGGGGAAGGGGACGAGTAACACGGGGGGCGCCTGGTTCTTTCGTTCCCGAAGTATCAAGTCATCAAGGACTATTCAGTGGCCGCCGGGACGAGGACGAATCGCGCGCGCTCCCCACGACCGACCGTGACGAATCCGTCGATGTCGTTTGGCTTCACGAACCTCCACGAGAGAAAGAGAGAACAAGAAAGAGAAGGAAGAAGGGAGAAAAGAAGAGATCCGTTGCGTCGCCACGATCGACGACCCTCGACTTTGAGCCGCGCCAAATGAGGGAAAGGGGCGGCGTGAGGCGCGAGCCGGAACGGAAAATTGATGAAACGTCACGGAGTGGCCGGTACAAAGGGTCTCTCAGCTTCGAGAGCAGTCGACGAAAATCCACAGTGCCGAGCCGACCAAATCGGTTGAATGTTCTCCAACACGGAGAACGACGATCTCTCTCCCTCGTACACCCCACGGCCCTCCTGAAAAGCGGTTAGTGAAACTGATTCGGGCTAAATGGAGCCTAAATGGAGCTGGAATTGACTGGCTGAGCCGCGTTGCCTCGACTCGCGTCGGCTTTTGTGCTCGCGGGACATCCAGAGTGTTTGACTGCCCCGAGCGACGCGATTACCGGCTGAATGCAACTACGAACGGCCGAGGGCCAATGGGGGGACGAGGGTTCCTTGTCGCCGCCATGTCACCAGCCACGCGCTCCTCTACCCCTCTAATCGACGATTTCACTCGTTCCACCAAACACTCACGCCTTTTCAGCTCTTCTTCGTGACACTAGGATGCTCCGAGTAAGAAGAATCGTTTGAGGAAATCGCTCAAATTTTACTTAACTTGTTCCACCAAACGCTCACGCCTTTTGAGTTGATTCTTTGTGATACTAGGATGCTCCAAGTAGACGGATTGTTCGGGGAGATCACTGAAATTTTAGAGTTTTAACAGGAATTGCCCTGGGGCACTGTTCTTGCTCTGTGGAGAGGAACGGAGCCATGACTGTTCAAGACTCTTTGCGAGGATCTCCTTTGGAAACTAGAATCCTATTATTTTAATGGAAAGAGGGAGAGTCGAGGCAGAGGATCGTTGCGAACCAGACCATTCGGAACTTGTCTTCTCAACCTTTTACGATTTTAAGATTTAAGATTTTATTAATTTCCTTTAAAACGAAATAATTTTTTGCCTATGTATTATCAAACGGCTACGTATTAACAACAAAATGGAATTTTATGTGAAGTTAAAAAAATTAGCAACATATTTAGTAGATCTCGATGGAAAGTTTAAAACTCTAACTCGATGTTATAGTGCAAGGGGTTAAATTTGTTTCTTATATAAATTGAGAATGTCTTCGTTACAGTGAAGAATAAAAATGAAGAAAATGTATTAATTCAGTTTGTGGGGATCGCACTCGCTGACCCAGGGTTCGTCGATTTTACTTGCAGAAGACCATCCCCTTAATCATCAACACTGATCACAAACCTGCAGCCACAGAAACAGCGTGATGCAGCGCAGAAAATCGTCTCCAGTCACCTGGAAATGAAGCGAACAAGGCTCTCGTGCACCGAATGGCCAATTCAACGAAAAGAATAGAGATACCGAGCACTAAAGGGGAATCGGTTCTCTGTTCAGGGAAATATTCCTCGAGTTAGCCAGAATTTTCTGTTGAAACGGGCAATTCTGCGGAATCGTATCTGTCCGGGAGCTCGATTAGCTGGATCGTTCTCGACGGGTCGCCATGTTGGCTGCAGATCTTGCCGGAGTGGCGCGACCGCAACAGGAAATCTACACAAGGAATTTACGACGTCGTATGGCGACCGAGCATCGGGCGCACAGTGAACTGCGGTTAATATCGAAGCCCGCCGCTGAGAGAGAAGAGAGCCCCGGCCGATATACACAACTCCGGGGACCGGAGAATATCGCGCGTGCAGCTTCGGAGCGGAAACGAGACGTCCAGGCGGAGATGGCAGCGATATTTCACGTCGGCCGATAATTGTGACGCGTAATTGTCGTTGCGAATCGCAGGCCGGGCCTTTTATCGGTGCCAATGGGCCTGATGATGTATCGCAGCCCCATCTCCTGCACGACGATTCCTCGTCTACGATAAAACCGCTTTACAAACTCACTTTTACCGTTTCTGTTGCGCGATTCCGATCGAATAAAATTTCTTCCAAATTTTCTCCTCGCGGCATGTTGATAATCACGTCTCCTAGCTTCTCCAGAATTGTCCAGTGTTGGCACAATTTCCGAAAAGTTACTTAAATTCTTTTAATCTCCCTTCTGCTTTAAATCGCACCTTCAAATTTTTACCGTAAATTCACAAAATCCGCAGACTATTTGTGAAAAAAGGGTGTCAGTATACCTACTACTTTCGACTACCTAAAATTAAAATGGAAAAACAACTTTTCTTTCCCACAAAAATCCACAGTCTAATCGCAGTAACGCTAAAGCCATTTTCTGAATCATTCACGCCTATTCTAAATAGGCAACAGTGCTTACATCTAGGCGGGCTCGACACAAATCCATCTTCAACGAGTAGCTATAAAGGCTGCCAAGGATTAACATGACAGGGCAGGACGGTATCCAGGCTCTTTGGTTTCGCGAGTCCGATGGGTTTCGTTGGGAGATGATGATTCGATGAACGGGAACAGCCCCGGGAGATCATGCACGCCCTTTTCCAGAGGGTGGGGGGCCAGCCCCGAAACTGCGCCTAGCCGGACCCTCTGCGCCAATTATCGGGGTCATTCAATGAAGAGATTTATGTAACTCGGTGATGGAGTACCCGACTTCCCACCGTGGCTGTCGAGCCGCTCTCTCTCTCTCTTTTTCTCTCTCTCTCTCTCTCTCTTTCACTCTCGGACGACACGTCAAATTGCGAAGAATAAGCTGTTAGGCGGGATACGTGTGCGCCGCGCCGCGCCGGCTGAACGTCAGCTGACCGTGTGGTCGTCGACGGCTTCATCGGATCATCCGCAGGAAGAAGGGGAAATTTAGGCGGTTCGAGGAACAGGTGGAGTCGGTGTTCTAGTTTTTTGTTTGACGAGGAAACTGGCTCCTCTCTTCGAGTAATTATTATCCTCCATACTCCACGAGCTTGTTCTTCTTTTTCGTCGCTAGTCCCGTGCTCGCGAGTGGACGCGTTTAACATGCACGAGCTGATATTGGGTACCTGGAGTTCCTTTAACGACTGGCAAAAATTAACTACATCTAACACGGTATTACAGCGTAAAATCTTGTACAAGTTTCTGTCATCGTCGATGAAATAAGTCTGGACACATATTTCAATTCGTAAGCGTTGTTAAATAGCAGGAAATTAGGTGCCCCAAAACACGCAAAAATCTCCTCTTTTTAGAGGAGATTCCTCGTTTTAGAGATCATACACGTATATGAGCTTGCAAGAATACAAATCCTTAGCGTGTATCATTTTAACAAATGACTTTTTCTGAAAGTTTGTGTAATATATAAAAAATTATACTGTCTTACGCCCTATAGTGGCCAAAATATTTTCGAGAAACGTGTTTCGTTCGACTTTGAGGGCCGTTTTCTCACGTCTTCAAAGTGGACGATGGCCACTAAATGAAAAATGGTATAGAAATGTCTGTTGAATACTTTTCCAAAAACTCGCACTATGTCTCGTCGAAGTTGGCCTGTGGGAGTCGGACATGTATCCGTGTCAGATTGATACGTCGATGTTAGATTGCAGAGGGGAGACCGGATTAAACGCGTCTCGATTAATCGTTCTCGATTAATCGTTCTCGAATAATTTAGGTATGTAATTTAAATGATACGCCTTGGGCTGACGTCTCTCGTTGGTTAAAGAACCGCGCTGGGAATCGGAAATGGACGCTTCCAGTTCTTGCAACAACTTGCGACCGTTGCTGCGAGCTCCGAAGAGGGCAAAGTCTGCTGGCTGCTCGATCAGTAGCTGCTCCAACGATTTATTGGTATCGATGGGCGTGACTAACACTCGTTCGCTATCTCCTCGCCAGTCGTTCTTCGCCGCAGTCGTTCTACTGCTCGTTTCTTTTCCCTATCGAATTTAAATTTCGAAGATTAGGAACTGACTACTGATCCAGCTCGATAGCTGGCATTATGCATGCAGGGTGGTCGACGTCGGTGGTAGACAATTTCCGTTTCATTTTCGAACTGTTGACGATCGAAGATGCAAGCGACATGATTAAGGGGGATCTATACCCTCAGATTTTGGGGTATTTATCAATGTTATCAACCTCTGTGCAGAAAAAAAGTTTGGTAACATTGATAAGCACGCAACTGCATAATGAACACGAGATGGAGTTGCTTGCTATTTCCATATTCTATTCAGCTCGTTGCGAATGCCGTTATACAGGGCAGGTCGCACTAATATTAGTGCCACCGATGAGAATATGTACCTCGTCTGTGTCAGTTTTGCTATGATTCCACATTGACAGCAGTGAAATGTTGCACAATATCGCAGCACTGATTGACAGTCCTTCTGACTAGGCACCATCTCGTGTAAACTAACTGAAATGAAATTGGCTCTAGATTGGCTCTACATCAGAGATAACCTCTGTCTTCATGAACGTAATATGGGGAAATCTCTGCTAATGTGAATGAAATCACGCGCGGCGATTTTTTGTCCTTATACGAGCATATTTTGAGCTACACAAAGGCTCATTTGATAGAGGAAGGTTCATCACGGCGCGCTCTGCTCATCATATCAGTCAGAAAAATCTCTTTGAGACAGGAAAATACATTGAAATCTGCGGTTATTTTTCTAGATTTTTTCTCTACTTTGGGCACTCATATTATTAGATATAAACATAATCTCGTTAAATCAATAGCAGAGCGCGCCGGATTTAACCTTCCTCTATAGAATGAGTCCTCACCCAGTCCAAAATCCGCTCAAATAAGGACAAAAAATCGCCGCGCGTAAACCCATGTTTCGACCCAAAATCTAGTAAGATTCTAGTTCCTTTCTAGTTACTTCATTGGGTATAGATCCCCCTTAAGGGGGATCTGTACCCTCAGATTTTGGGGTATTTATCAATGTTATCAACCTCTGTGCAGAAAAAAAGTTTGGTAACATTGATAAGCACGCAACTGCATAATGAACACGAGATGGAGTTGCTTGCTATTTCCATATTCTATTCAGCTCGTTGCGAATGCCGTTATACAGGGCAGGTCGCACTAATATTAGTGCCACCGATGAGAATATGTATCTCGTCTGTGTCAGTTTTGCTATGATTCCACATTGACAGCAGTGCAGCAGTGAAATGTTGCACAATATCGCAGCACTGATTGACAGTCCTTCTGACTAGGCGCCATCTCGTCTAAACTAACTGAAGTAAAATTGGCTCTAGATTGGCTCTACATCAGAGATAACCTCTGTCTTCATGAACGTAATATGGGGAAATCTCTGCTATGTGAATGAAATCACGCGCATCGATTTTTTGTCCTTATACGAGCATATTTTGAGCTGCACAAAGGCTCATTTGATAGAGGAAGGTTCATCACGGCGCGCTCTGCTCATCATATCAGTCAAAAAAATCTCTTTGAGACAGGAAAATACATTGAAATCTGCGGTTATTTTTCTAGATTTTTTCTCTACTTTGGGCACTCATATTATTAGATATAAACATAATCTCGTTAAATCAATAGCAGAGCGCGCCGGAGTTAACCTTCCTCTATAGAATGAGTCCTCACCCAGTCCAAAATCCGCTCAAATAAGGACGAAAAATCGATGCGCGTAAACCCATGTTTCGACCCAAAATCTAGTAAGATTCTAGTTCCTTTCTAGTTACTTCATTGGGTATAGATCCCCCTTAAGGCGGTAGTCCCAAGATTCTAGTAAATTAGCAAATAACTAGAATCTTACTAGATTTTGGGTCGAAAATATGGGTCTGCGCCCGGACATTTTTTGTCCTTATTTCAGCAAATTTTGAGCTAGGTGAGGGCTTATTCTAAAGAGGAAGGTTTGACGCAGTGCGCTCTGGTCATGAGGTTAACGAGATTATGTTATCTAATAATATGAGGGCTCAAAGTAGAGAAAAAATCTAAGAAAAAAATCCGCAGATTTCAATGCATTTTTCTGTCTCTAAAAGACTTTTTGACTGCTATGATGACCAGAGCGCACTGCGATGAACCTTCCTCTTTAGAATGAGCCCTCAGCCAGCTCAAAATTTGCTGAAATAAGGACAAAAAATGTCCGGGCGCAGACCAATATTTTCGACCCAAAATCTAGTAAGATTCTAGTTATAACCAGAGGTGGGACTACCGCCTTAATTTGGTAATCGGGGAAGACGACGTTCTTCCTGTCGCTGTCTAGTACCTTTTTGCATTTGGCTATAATCATTCATTTTATATGCAATGGACTGCCCCCTCAACCCTTGTATAGCCAACCGGATACCCACTTACTGCATTTGTTAATCTTCTAAAAATATTAAACAACTACTCCGAAAATCTATCCTTTTGTGCAAAGAATGTTGAGTAGCAATGTTTTTAAATCTTCCACGTAACAGTCCCAACTTAAACGATTATATTGCATTATTGGGAGGTGAATTGTCGGTTTACGATAGGACCTGCTATTGGTGTTGAAGGATCTATCAAATAACCCTTAACCACGGACCACAGGCTTTAAAATTAATGGCGTCAATTGAGCTGCGGAAACAATGGTACAAACATCGAGATGGGAAACAATTCTATGCGTTTGATGTTGGACGAAGTAAGATCGCCATTGTTATTCCTTGTGTTTCTCCTGCGGGCAAAACTTCGAGAATATGTGTACGAGCATGAGTTAGCCGTTCAGGAGGAGACCCACAGGAAACGGAAGTGCGGTTGCGCCATTCTCTACATTTAAATAACGAAACTATATCGAGAATATTGTCTGCTCCTTCACAGTCACGGCCACGCCAACCAACTTATTGTTATATAGAATTCATTCTTTTCTCGAACGCTGTCTTTGTTCCAAGCTGACGTATCTGTTCGTACATGCACATGTCAGTATAAGCGGGCAAGAATATCTTCTACCGTGGATGGGAGTCGACTAGCTTCTAAATGGTACTTCGAAACAAATTTTCAGAAACCTAATTATATTTAGACGGGGATATTTTAGAGCATATTTAGACGAAAGTGAGATGAAGTACCCTATACATTCCACACAGAGAAAATTTCTATTCATCTGATCTCGCAGAAAAATGCATAACTAAACAGACTGCAGATTTTATGCATTTATAATAGAAACGAGTTGATGAAACTAGACACACTAGAATTTACTAGAAATAAAATTTAGAAGTATCAATATGTTATCTTCAACTTATTTTGTACAGGATGATCAAATTTTTTATTGGGTAATTTTTATCCATAACAATCCATAACAATTCATCTTTCTGAAGCATTGAGTCAATTTGAAGCTGGTGGTAATCTCACAAACGTTCCTCGACCCAAAAGTACAGATACGAATGTTTCTCGGACAATAATTCGCTAAATTGTATTTAATAAAGGTAGTTGGATGATATCTAGAAACATAGCGGAGCATCCAAGAATCTTTGAGGACGTTTTAGTAAAGAAAACTCTAAAAATGCTATGACGGACTTGAACGACCAAATACACACGCATAAAAATTCAGTAGAGTAACTGAGACGACCGGTAAAGGTCTCAAGCGATCGAAAATCGGGTCCAGCAAGATCACAGCCTAATTCGGTCGATTCTTCGGGGATCGGCGTCGAAACCGAGGCGGGACGGCGACGAGGTTGGTTGACAGGCAGATTCACGAGTACGGCGGCAGCCAGTTTCAGAGAGCGCCGACTCTCTCGAAGTATCGCGAATCGATCGGACCCAGAGTCACGCTCGCAAATAAACGCCTGCAGAGAGAGAGAGAGAGAGAGAGAGAGAGAGAGAGAGAGAGAGAGAGAGAGAGAGAGAGAGAGAGAGAGAGAGAGAGAGAGAGAGAGAGAGAGAGAGAGAGAGAGAGAGAGACAGTGAACGGAGCCGAACCGGTGCCCGTATTCACGTTTGCTATACCTGGCCTGTTCGTGGCTCTGTGGACGCGGCTGTAGGCATCGAACGTCATCGTCGAACCCACCCATAGATACCAGCTCGAAGTAGGTAAGCGTGTCTAACCGCCTATAGACCTCGCGAAGGATAGCCTAGAGTAGAGAACTATAGCCGGGAACGAGTCCGACGAAGACAGGGCACTCTCTCGTTGCCGAGTTCATCATCGATTTCGGATTTACATGTCGCGCGCCCGCACTGCCACGTCGATTCGACGCAGCTCCGGGCCTCACAATGCCGTGGGAAACGCTCCGGAATTTAATAATGGCGAAACGAGTGCTCGTCGAATTGCGACTGCCCCGGAGAATGGCCCTGATTGCCTCGATTCTAGCCTGAACGGGCCTGTCTCTCGAGTGGCTTCGACGCTTTCAAACCGATTCTATAGGTACCAGCCTTTAAAACCTCCTATGAACTGATCAGTATACTATTATTAACGATTTAACGCTACCGAGACCACGTGTCATGCCGCAGTAATTAGATTAGAGTCTGAGTCCCACTCGGATAGAGAGATACAGAGTTTAGAATCTGTATAAGAAAGGTCCATGGAGACGAGTTACCCTGGAACGTCGATCCTCTTCTAGCAGAAATACAAACAAACTTTGAACTGTGAATTATCTACGTAAATGATTAGCAGCAATAATATTCACAATATCAATTTAACCGTTACATACATAGATCCAGCATTATTTGTAGTACCGGTTCGTTGAATTGCAATCAATATTTCTTACGGTGACTGCTATCCTTTTCAATATGTGATTTACGGTGATTGCCACCCTGTCGCAGAAAGATTGTTATTTATATCTTCTCATCGGAACTTCCAGCATAACGGTTTTTAGAAAAGTTCCACGGTCCAAGTATTCCAAATAGAATTTCAAATAGAATCTACTCTCTTTGTCGCGTGCCTATCGTTTCCAGCCAGGACTAGAAGGGTGTTTCCGAATGGAAAGAGGAATCGTCGAAAAATTTGTTAGCTATCGTCGAAAGAGGTGGTTCGTTTCGAAGGAAAATGGTGTTCGTCAGCGGGGAGTATCGATCGAGCTCGGAGCGGAAAGAATCTGCTGCTCCAGGGTGACCGAGACGACGCTCGATTTGTCAGCACCCTGACTCCGCTGGCAGACGTTCCCGAGCTATATCGAATCATTTCCGGGCGATAGAACACGAATTCCCCGGTGCTACAGGGGAACAAGGACCGTGTAGAAGCGTAGGAGACTGGCAACTCCTTGTCTGAAAGGTTTGCTTTCGGTGACGGTGCTCGACAAAGAGTTGCGGGCAAACGCTCCGGTGTGGAATCGCGGTGCCAACAAAATGGCTGTTCTCTCGCCGAGTGCGGCCTTCCACGATAAAAAAAACTGAGGAGTTGATAGGCTGACACTACATATAATCGCGACTAAAGGCTTTTTATCAGCGAGACGGAGTTTTTTGTTCGATTGAAGAGCCATTCGTCGGACTTGTTACGTCACTTCCGTCTATACATATCGTTAAATACTGTTCTACGTCCATTCGTGCGTTACTCTACCGTAATACCCCTCCATTTTATACTTTCTATTCTCCTCGAAGAACATCGTTATTCAATTTTTCAGTTGCCGTGTCCCACGTGTTCCTGGAACGATTACCGGTGGTCTCTTCAAGGGACGAAAGGATCTATTAGGATCCAAAATCTTTTTCTCTCGATTCGCCGATCTTCAGCTTCACCCACCGCACAACTCCGAGAAGATTCCGATGGAGAAGCATTGTCTACCATCCGACTCGCAGTCGTATCGCCAGCCATCTTCCTTCTACGAGGGTCGCGTGCCTAATAAGAGATACTCCGGAGGTCTGACACCTTCGCGGGGGTTAACAATGACCGGTCGTTTGTCCGATTCGTCGCGGCCATCGACCAGCATTGTTCGCCAGACGAAGAACCTCTGGTCATCTGCAGGTATTTACCTCGACAGCCGCAAAAGCGGATCTCCGAGGATTTCATGGCTTCTCTGAGATCCGCTAACTACCCTACAGGTCGTCTTGCGTTCTCGAACGGGAGCACTGGGCTGCCAACTTCAATAAACAGCCCCAAACCTCCCTCATTGCTCCGAAGCAATCTCCTCTCGGCCATTCATATTTTTAACCACGTGCATTCTCTATTTTGAAGCTTTGCAGGTTCTTTCTGAACACTTTCATATTCTCAGACACTCCAATCTCTAGAAGATGAATATGGAAGTGGAATTCAACTGCAATACATACTTACTCATACTATACAACTGCCATTATTATTAGACTGCGAACTAAAAATTATTTGCTTTATGCGAACTAAAAATTATTTGCACCTGCTGTAAGCCATAGGAATCCTTTCAAAATGTCTTTCCTTCTTTAATCATTTTAGTAGGTCGAAAGTAACGATACTATTCAATTCTTTCAGCCTTCATAATTACCACGTTTTTATTTAGATTACAGCTCCTCATTTTTGTCATAAATAAATTTGTTATAATCATTGCGATCGTTAGATTCTAATAGATATGGGCAATAGGCCGTACACCGCACAGTGGGGTATTTGGCCTGAAAAAGTGGAAAAAACTATTGTAGCGTTATTTATAGGCTCAAGTTTATAATATTATATATCGTTGGATTCGCCTTAAGATCAGCTACAACATTATGAAATCCAAAATACATTTTAGTATTTGAAAAATCAAATTTACCTCAATTTTTTGAAAAAAAAATTTTATTTTAACTTTTATATATTGAAATTTGTAGACGTCCGTATACTGTTCCTCTTTTGTTCGAAACATTTTTTCCTCAGATTATCGAGAACCCCTGAAAAAGCAAGGCGATAGTGGAATATTTGCACTATTATAACTTGAAAAATATTTAAGAAAAAAATATTTTAATATAGTGTTTTGGAAAGCTGTTAAAACAAGCTACAAGAATATGCAACAAAAAATAGGGAGTTCTATTTAAGAAATGGAAGATGACCTTCACGTGATTTTCAAACGACTATCCAAGGTCAAATCAATGACACCATTTTATGCCCCCCTCTAAACCATACAACTTTTGTCTGAAACATTTTTCTCCAAAATAGCTTCATTTCCCAGATATACGTCTGTTTCACGTTAAATGACTCACCCGGTATATTATAAGAATATTTTTAAATGATTACCATTAATTTTCATCGGAAATTACATAAGAAATTTCTTCCTCGGATAATGTTTCTTCTTCATTTGAGGCCAAGCGTAGCCGAACGTACGCGTACGCGAAACGCTGCTAAACACTTAATTCTAAATCGGCTATAAAATTTGAATTCGGACATATTCGGAATCAAACTTTCTTGGCTTATAATCACGAATCTTTACCGAATGTAATGACACCAAAAAGAGTACTCAATACGGCTTTATGCTATAACAAAATTGTCAATAAAGTTTTGTAATTTTTAAAAAGCTTACAGAATGATTGGTAATATTCAAATATTAATAACTATACTAATTTAGATGATAACAAAATAAAATCTATGCGAAAGTGCTCTGTATACCTACCTGAACAACTTTTGTAATACAAGAATTTACAGAATTTCCCTTCAAATACATGAAAATCGCCAATGAACAGACGCTGTCTTAGAGATTGTTTAAGAACGCCAAGCGCGCCTTAAAATCTCTCGACTTTCGATGAAGTTTCTACTTCACGGGTGTACAAATAGAAAAAATAATATCGCAGCCTTATTCTTCAGACCTTTAACTACAACGAACAACAAAAATTTTATGCCATACGCAAAAATTTAGAAATTGAATTTTTTCCACTTTTTCAGGCCAAATACCCCACTGTGCACCGTATCAAAAAAACCTGCTCCAAAGTATCTCCAGAGTATGAATGAATACGCAGAAGGCGTTGAGATGCAATCTCGAATGAACTTCCTCGACCCTCGAACTCCCCGCCCCGAATGTTCAATTCTCCCGATTTCGTAGCTCGCGATCAAATCAAACATCCCCTTTACAAGCCCGTGACGAGTTTCGCTACTACATTTGGTTTTATCTCGCAGCGTTCGCGGGGGGTGAACAAAATCTCAACAGAATCGAACCCCATCCACCTTGAACCTGCCTCGGGTCGCCGATACTTCAATTTCAGGGCGCCGGAAACTATCGTAGCCCTTCTCGCGATCGCGGAGGGCTGCGCGTCGTGGTCTCCGAGGAAACCTCGTTAAATCAGGCGGGTCCGCGCGTAATTTCGCCGGCGGCGGCGGCCGGATCGCCAGGTCGGAGATGAGAAAAATACGATGAACGCGGAGGGGTTTGGGGCTGAGTCTCGGCGAGACGACGCAACCACCCCCGGGGTTGGACGTAAAAATTTTGGTGAGTGGAGCTCTCTCTCTCCTTCGAGGGAGAGGGAGAAATGGCAGGGGCAGGGGGAGCAAAGTGAGAGGGGTTTGGCGGGAGAGAGGAGGGGTTCGCCGTCGAAGATATAAATCGGTCCTTGGGAGCACAGCTTGGTGGCCGCGTTCCGGCCGGTTCGCCAATCAGGAGGCCGAGGGGGCGTGGACTGCGAAGCGGCAGCTCTGACGGCGAACGACGGGTCGAGGGTGGTGGTACCAGGAACAGCGGACGATAACCTTGAACAGGAGAGAGACGAGCGAGCTGGCGAGCAGGCGAGGGCGTGCTGAGGGCAGTACGGTGACCGAGAAGTGGGGTTAATTCGAGCTCGTGCTCCTCTATCCCGCGTACGTGCCCGGGATCGAAGGAAGGGAGAAATAGATAGGCTCCCTACCCCCACGTCCTGGCAATTGGGTGAACGAGAGAGAGAAAGACTGAACAAGAGAGATCGAGAGAGGGAGGAAGCGAGAGACTACGGAGCCGCACATGCGCCCAGCCACGTTAAACTGCTGTCGGGAAAGGCTTCGCGTGACTCGGCCCTGGCTCTCGTCAATTATGGCTAAGTACACGTATCGCGTCTAACGCGGAGAGGACACAGAACGTGATGGAATAGGTCGATACCGACCCGAAGACGTCGTGCACACATTATTAGCGGGCGTCGCCGCGACGCGACGCCCAACGAGACTGCGCTTATGGAGCGTCACAGCGTCCGCGAGCGAACTTTGCATACAATAGGGGATGAAGTCCACGGGTCGTGAGGCCTAGCTCTTCTGGAGAACCTGGAGAATGTTTGCTAGAGAAAGTCACAGACTTCGATGCTCTCAGATCTCTTAACGATGAATAAAATTGACCTGTGCTTTTATCGAAGCATATTTTCTCTTCCAGAAACCACGGTGGATAGTAGAACTAAAAGGCTCGAAGGAGGAAAATGCTTGATACTGCTAATTTTAGAGTCACAACTTATATCGAGGGTATCGTGATGAATGTCGGTTAAAGTTGGCGGAGTAACAAGAACGGTGAAAAGTTTAAAGAGCACGGGTCACAGCGCTGCTGTCAAAGTCGGGCCCCCTCGGCTGGCCCCGTCCACGGAGGTAGCCTTCAAGCGGAGTCGCAAACAAGTGCTCTCTCCATGGCCTGCGAGTTGTTCACTGGATCGTTATTACGAGACGCATGCGGCAATTACTGCTAAGTATAGGTGTCCATTATATCAGCTGAATGAGAGCTTCGGATTCGATGGAACGGCTTGATAAGAATAACGGTGTCGTGGATAGTTATTAGTGCTCGTCACGTCGCTTTACCCGTATGATTGCGAGTACCCCCATTGGCCTCCCAACAACCATACATAGATACGACTCGACTTTATTCCGTGGCCACCACGAACTACGGGTACACACACTTTTCCGGGGGGAAATCGCATGTTTCCCAGTATTACCGACAGTCGGCTCTAAAATGAATTTAACGAGTTATTAAGCCCGACAAGGTGTAAATAGATGGCTGCTCGCTGATTCTACTTATCGATACTCGAAAAAGCAATGCCCGCTGGAACCGAGATTCTTCGAGATCGCCGAGTCAGATTGCGCCTTATTCGACATCCACGATCGTGATTAATTAGAAACATTCTTTGCAAGGCAGAACGTCAGATATAAAACAGATTTTATTCTTCTGGCAATTGAACAGTTATTTCACTGATTCAATCGAGTGCACACGATCTTTTTCCTTCTGCATATTTACAAACTCTGTATACCCTTTACTGAAGAATGATAATGAATAGACTGCGGTTTTTATGCATCTATGGCAAGACTGAATCGGTAAAATATAAAATCGTGAAGACAAAAGTATTTAAGAACTCTATTCTGGGCTTATTAAAATGATTGGAAAAGTACATTTTCATTTAATTGATTGATTTAATTGATTCTTGAAGATCGTTGAGTCAGATTGCGCCTTATTCGACATCCACGATCGTGATTAATTAGAAACATTCTCTGCAAGGCGGAACGTCAGAGATAAAACAGATTTTATTCTTCTGGTAATTGAACAGTTATTTCACTGATTCAATCGAGTGCACGCGATCTTTTCCCTTCTGCATCTTTACAAATTCTGTATACTCTTTACCGAAGAATGATGATGAATAGACTGCGGTTTTTATGCATCTATGGCAAGACTGAATCGGTAAAATATAAAATAGTGAAGACAAAAGTATTTAAGAACTCTATTCGGGGCTTATTAAAATGATTGAACAAGTACATTTTCGTTTAATTGATTGATTTAATTGATTCTTGAAGATCGCCGAGTCAGATTGCGCCTTATTCGACATCCACGATCGTGATTAATTAGAAACATTCTCTGCAAGGCAGAACGTCAGAGATAAAACAGATTTTATTCTTCTGGTAATTGAACAGTTATTTCACTGATTCAATCGAGGGCACACGATCTTTTTCCTTCTGCATATTTACAAACTCTGTATACTCTTTACTGAAGAATCATGATGAATAGACTGCGGTTTTTATGCATCTATGGAAAACTGGATCGGTAAAATATAAAATAGTGAAGACAAAAGTATTTAAGAACTCTATTCTGGGCTTATTAAAATGATTGGAAAAGTACATTTTCATTTAATTGATTGATTTAATTGATTCTTGATGATCGGTGGGTCAGATTGCGCCTTATTCGACATCCACGATCGTGATTAATTAGAAACATTCTCTGCAAGGCGGAACGTCAGAGATAAAACAGATTTTATTCCACTGGCAATTGAACAGTTATTTCACTGATTCAATCGAGTGCATACGATCTTTTTCCTTCTGCATATTTACAAACTCTGTATACTCTTTACTGAAGAATGATGATGAATAGACTGCCGATTTTATGCATCTATGGAAAACTGGATCGGTAAAATATAAAATCGTGAAGACAAAAGTATTTAAGAACTCTATTCTGGGCTTATTAAAATGATTGGAAAAGTACATTTTCATTTAATTGATTGATTTAATTGATTCTTGAAGATCGGTGGGTCAGATTGCGCCTTATTCGACATCCACGATCGTGATTAATTAGAAACATTCTCTGCAAGGCAGAACGTCAGATATAAAACAGATTTTATTCTTCTGGCAATTGAACAGTTATTTCACTGATTCAATCGAGTGCACACGATCTTTTCCCTTCTGCATCCTTACAAACTCTGTATACCCTTTACTGAAGAATGATGATGAATAGACTGCCGATTTTATGCATCTATAGCAAGACTGAATCGGTAAAATATAAAATAGTGAAGACAAAAGTATTTAAGAACTCTATTCTGGGCTTATTAAAATGATTGAAAAAGTACATTTTCATTTAATTTCTTCGTACAATCGATTTGGAGGATTTTTATTTTGCATGAAAATCCACCAAGTCTAATCATGAAGTAGTACAAACACACTACTGATTTTATGCATTTATTGCAAAAGTTGAAGACATTTGACGAATTGAAAACCGTACATTGAGAAAAAAAAGTAGTTACTTCAATAACACGCTTGTTATTGTAATTTTTTACTTCGGTGAATATCAATGTATTCTTTTCAATAGTATGAAATGTAGAAGCAAATCGTGATGTATTTGAATTGTCTATCATGAAATGATTGAAAATATTATTTGATTCAATACCGTATATTATTATTCGTAATATTTCATTTTTTCCTTCAATCAGATATGTTGTTAAAAAAATTTAGGAATTGGTTTGAGGCCATATCTTATTTTTTTGAAAACATTGATGGTCAAGCTATTGGCTTATATGATTCGCGGAAATGAGTTTTGCTATTGAAATTCAATAGTATTAAATATTAAAACAAGTTCATATGATATTGGCACTATTCAATAGTACATCTTATTGAATCAACATATATTTTTTTGTTTCGACAGGATTTTTTTCTCAGTGTAGCTCCATTATTTTCGACTCATCAGGATGAAGAAAGAAATACCCTTTCGCTCAACGTCTGCTTTTCTCCACTTGCGACTCATCAGAAAATTGATACTTCCTTTAAAAACTGTAGCCGAGCTCTCAGCGCTATTATTTTGCAATAAGGTTTCGGAGATGAAGAGGGATACCGAGTCGGCGAGTCACGCCATTCGGATATGTTAATTTCGGCCGGGATCTCGTTTGGATCTCACCGATGCCTCGACCCGCTAACATTCCGGCAAATGTCACGAAACCTTTTGGCAAGGGGAAAGCCGAGGCGGATCAGGCCCGGGGATACGCGCGTGTTGCGAAAGGTTTTGGTCGTTGCACGCTTATTTATCCGACCACGGAGTCGGACACCGAATCCGCGCTGGTGTTCCCAGCGGATTACAAGCCAGCGCGCTGTTATCGCATAAATATCCCTTCATTAGCGAGCAGTCGCTAAAGCTTCTTACGGCGCGGCTCCTTCCGTAGCGTTTCGCAAAATTCCCTTGCATCGGAGTGGCCTAGATGACGTCCGAGCGTCGTTCTTTTTGTAATCGAGTACTCGATGGAACCGTATCGAAGCTGAAACCACCGCAGAATCAATGTACAGTGTCTCCGAAGGTGTATTCGGCTTTCCAGTTGCCGGTCTTGCGAAATCGACGAGGCTAATTTATTATATTTGACTTAATTTATACTTTGTCGGTTGGCGATGGTAATGAATGACATTACAGTAAATTAGCGGCGATAAAGCGTGTCCGGCAAACACAGCCGTGAAGGATTCGCGGGGCGGATAGGCTGAAAAAGCAAGCAGCGGAGATTAATCGAGAACGGTAGAGATCGTGTTCGGTTCTCCGTGATCTCGCGTGTGGTCCGACGAGGACCGACTGAGAAGGAGGAAAGGAGGAGGCGCGCGCGGTGTAAAGTGTAAATTTCACCCGAAAAAAAGTGCTCATTGATGAATAGTTTATCGTGTCCTCGTCGGAGACGAGCCGCGAGAGACCTCGCTTCGGCCAGCTGTAAATACGTGTATCCGTTGCTCGTCGGTGAAGAGTCGTCGCCCCACCAGAACAGCGGATCGCTGCACGAGGTGTTCCCCTACCACCAAGGCAGGACAATGGGCCCTACCTAAATATCGGGGGATCATGCTAAACGGCGGTAGATCAAAGGGACCGACAGAATCCAGTGGCGAGCTATCATAATAATTAGGCTCGCTCGCGCCTCTTTGTATCGGGATAGAAAAGCCGACGGGAAGGTCGAGAGACGAAGAAAAAGGGCCGGACCCGAACCGCTCTTTGGTTAGCTTTGCTCTCTTCTCTTTAACTCCTCTTTCTCTCCATTCACGCTTCTTCGATCGCCCTGATCGCTGCCAGAAACACTCGAAATATTTTTACACGATCCCGGGCGATACACTTCGGACTCGATCCTTTCATCCCCAATTTACTCCACACGCGTTTACTACATATTCTATGCCTCGCTCTTTGACTCCTGGTGAACACCACTTCACTCTGTCATTCACTTTACTCTTTACCTTTTTAGGTTGAATTTCCATAATATTTAAGTCTTTACTGTGTACTTCACCGTGCTTCCTATGCTACCGTTTACTTTGATGTCTGCTTCGAGCTCTCTTTTATTCTCCATATTCTGCTCTATACATACAATTTTGCACCTTGCTTCGAACTCTACTTTGTTCCCTACTGTGCTCAATACGTTGTTCTTTGCTTTACTGCTTGCTCCAACCTGCGTTTCGTTCTGCACTATGCTCCTACTGTGTTAATGACTCTCGGTGTTCACATAAAACAGCTTTCGATAGACAGAACATTGTTAAATCAACTTAGACTCGGATAAGTATTACGTCGAATCATTTCTAGGAACTACAAAGTTTTAGAGCAAGTTAGCTTGTCTTTGTCTGGTTTCCAAAGGTCCTTACAGGAAGCTCCAAGACTTCGACATACTATACTCGAAAACTGAGTCTAAAATATTTGATAAACAAATTGATAAAAAAGTTCAAGGAACTCTAAAGCAGACATGAAGTCGGCGGATGACAACATGCATCGCAGAATCCAAAACCACCATCGGCGAACTCTGCAAGCTTCCTCTTTTCTTGCACATACTCCATCACTTTCATCAGTCCCGTATCACTTTTGACAGACCGTAACGAAGGAAATGACAACGTAACACTCTCGTACGTGGCAAAATAGGGGCTCTTATTAGCACTTTGAGTGTCCACCCAACAGTCTCAAAGATTGTATGATATCCGAATAATTTATTGAATGAAATCAAAATCGAAAAATTAAAGAATACTTGTAAGAATACTCTTTCACGGTTCTAGAATTTTTCAAAAACAACGTACTCTCGTACGTCTCAAAATAGCGGCTCTTATTAGCACTTTGAGTGTCCACCCAACAGTCTCAAAGATTGTATGATATCCAAATAATTTATTGAATGAAATCAAAATCGAAAAATTAAAGAATACCTGTAAGAATACTCTTTCACCGTTCTAGAATTTTTCAAAAACAACGTACTCTCGTACGTCTCAAAATAGCGGCTCTTATTAGCACTTTGAGTGTCCACCCAACAGTCTCAAAGATTGTATGATATCCGAATAATTTATTGAATGAAATCAAAATCGAAAAATTAAAGAATACCTGTAAGAATACTCTTTCACCGTTCTAGAATTTTTCAAAAACGACGTACTCTCGTACGTCTCAAAATAGCGGTTCTTATTAGCACTTTGAGTGTCCACCCAACAGTCTCAAAGATTGTATGATATCCGAATAATTTATTGAATGAAATCAAAATCGAAAAATTAAAGAATACCTGTAAGAATACTCTTTCGCCGTTCTAGAATTTTTCAAAAACGACGTACTCTCGTACGTCTCAAAATAGCGGCTCTTATTAGCACTTTGAGTGTCCACCCAACAGTCTCAAAGATTGTATGATATCCGAATAATTTACTGAATGAAATCAAAATCGAAAAATTAAAGAATACCTGTAAGAATACTCTTTCACCGTTCTAGAATTTTTCAAAAACGACGTACTCTCGTACGTGGCAAAATAGCGGCTCTTATTAGCACTTCGAGTGTCCACCCAACAGTCTCAAAGATTGTATGATATCCGAATAATTTATTGAATGAAATCAAAATCGAAAAATTAAAGAATACCTGTAAGAATACTCTTTCACCGTTCTAGAATTTTTCAAAAACGACGTACTCTCGTACGTCTCAAAATAGCGGCTCTTATTAGCACTTTGAGTGTCCACCCAACAGTCTCAAAGATTGTATGATATCCGAATAATTTATTGAATGAAATCAAAATCAAAAAATTAAAGAATACCTGTAAGAATACTCTTTCACCGTTCTAGAATTTTTCAAACCCTTGCTAAATTTGCTACACACAATCGATTACCGGTAAAAATTCTCCGTTACTGATAGACATAGCACTAAAAGTGCAAGACACGCAAGCTACTTAAGAATTTCCCTTTCTTTTTAATGACTTCAAATAATTGAAAACTATTTATTCTGTAAATCTTTTAACCCTCCGAGTGGTGTGCCAGAGTCATTTTTGACCGGGAACATCTACATTGTCATGTACTATATAAACCACTCGGTTTAAAGCAATAAATAAATAATTAATTAAATTGTCATTTAAGTACTCAATTTGTGGCAATTAAACGAACTATAGTTGTTTCATTGAGGATATTGACGAGACTAATGTGTCTCTATGTATACACAAGATATCATCAAAAGTAAATTTTAAACTAGAGGGTTTAAACTATCAACACTGAAAAAAAAGGATTACAGACTACATCAGCTGCTTCGAATATTATTTCTAACTCTAATTCGAATTGTACAATAAAAACTGGTATTAGTGAAAAATCACGATTCATTTGAAATTACGTAATGTTCTAAATAAAATGCAATTAGATAAATCATTCAAGGAAAAACTAGAGGGTTATTGTTGATCGCTCGCGAGTAGGGTTGTTTTTGCTCGCTCACTTCGCGAGCTCGCGGGTAGGACTGCTCTTGCAAGAGGGTTAGTGGTACGCATGACCAGTAGGGCCTACTGCTATTAATGTTTTTTATTTGGTGTGTGACTCTCCAAGAGTCATACAAAGAACTTCCCGATTCGTTAGTTGCAGCATATTATTATCATTATTAAGTGTACGTTTTAAGAAGATTATACTTTTTCAGGGAAATTCAATAGTTTTCTACTTATCAAAATGTTTGCTATATGGCGAGTTCTTACATCCACTCCTACTCTGGCCAATTGAAAATCTAACCACAATATAGACGGAATTTTAGTATTTTCTTAAAAAGTAATAATAAATTTTAATATTCCGCATGCTCCATTACCCAATCCGTCTTCAACATCAATGTTATTAATAATTATCATATATTTTATATTAATTTTCAATTTAATCTCAGTTAATAATTCGTTTTGAACTGATTGTTTTTTCAAAGATTGTAATATAAATTTCTTTTTTGTACTTTCATCGGTATTCTCCCAAAATGTATTCTCGGGAGTAGAGATGATAAACTCACCCTTGCATTGGGACAATTTTCGATTATTGTAAGCGGTAATATTAGCATTAGTTGCATAAATAAAAAAAAATTTTTTAAAAATGAAAAAAATAAAATAAAAATTTTTTATATAATTACGTTTGTTTCTTCGGTGGAAAATTTCCGTCCTCTCGTATAAATTGCATTGTTGAATCAACTTCTTTCGAAAAAAACTAAAAACTAAAAAACTACTTGACCAAAATGGACCAAAATCTAATCAGCTCTAAGTTACAGCGGGGCACATCGATTGCATCATTCATCATTCTGATCGCGTTGTTACTTTCTCAGAAAACGTTAACGAAAAATTTAATACCATACAAACATACACACACGCACACACACACATACGAACATTTTGCTGAAAATAGTCTGAAATGACTGCAATGACCATGAAAAGTGAAGATCTGCTAAAAAATCGATTTTCGATTTTCGGGGTCATTACAATAACTTCCCTATAAAATCGGGAAGTTAAAAATTATTAATTAGAGCTGTAAATGATCCTAAGCATTGCCAATGATATACAGGGTGAGTCCGCAGAAACAGAACACCTAAATATCTCCGTTACTTTTCGTTGTACGAAAAAACTTCTTAGGATAAAGTTACACTGTTTGAAGGGCAACATGTAACGGTGTGAGGGAAAAAATTGTCAAGGTAATTTTTTACAAGATTTCAAGGTCATCGATATTATTTTAAATGGAATGAGGTATTTTTCAATACATTAATCGATGCAGCTGGACATTCGTTATAAAAAAGTACTAACCTATGTATGTCGAAAAGTTAGTAGTTCACGAGATATTTCGATTTAAATAACTCTAAAACACCATTACTGTCGTAGTAAAACGTTACACAAGTAAGTAAACGCTGACGTCTCAGGGTGCAATCACAGTGGATCCGATATCGGCCGATTTGGCCGACGTCCGACGCATCTGTCTCTTTTTTCGAGCGTGCGAAAAAGAGACACAACGTCGGACGTCGGCCGAATTGTTCGACATCGGATCCACTGTGATTGCACCCTTAGTACGACAGTAATGGTGTTTTACAGTTATTTAAATCGAAATAGCTCGTGAACTACTAACTTTTCGACATACATAGGTTAGTACTTTTTTATAACGAATGTCCAGCTGCATCGATTGATGTATTAAAAAATACCTCATTCCATTTAAAATAATATCGATGACCTTGAAATCTTGTAAAAAATGACCTTGACAATTTTTCCCTTACAACGTTACATGTGGTCCTTCAAACAGTGTAACTTTGTCCTAAGAAGTTTTTTTGTACAACGAAAAGTAACGGAGATATTTAGGTGTTCTTTTTCTTCGGACTCACCCTGTAGATATAAAAATCGTCCGTTGTCCGAGGGTTAATCTACAAAATACTATTCTAGTGTTAAAGGAAAGCAATCCGGCGTGTTCCTGTTGGTGGTGAACGACAGACGCTGGAGCATTCATTCGACGGTTCATCCTGCTCGATGTCAGTATCCGGGCGACTCAATCTCGAGGCTCAGGTTCGCACAGCACAGGTCCGTTTCCCATCCGTTGTGGTCTGGCGTGCGATTCGAAAAATGAATACGTAAGTCTGCGGACAGCGATTGTCTGTGCCATGAACGGGCTCGTAGTCCTCACCGCAACGACTTCGAATTCGAATGGGTCTCTCTTTCTTGGCGAGCTCGAAATGTTACACGCGAAAAATTCAGCTTCAGCCGATGCCGAAGCCTGATGGATCAAAGATTCGTCCTTTTTCACTGTGTCCGAGGACGCTTGTTCTTCTCTGTCGTTTAGGCCGGACAGTCACGCGAGCATCTCCGGATAGAATGTCAGCCAGATGGGGCGCAAAAAATCACGGGGTCTCTCGCGATGCTGGTGAACTGTGAAGGAAATTAGGCGAGGGGCGACGGGGCTGAATTCGAAGGGGAGACACGGCCGCGGAATTTCTAACGACTCCGAGAGAGAGGGAGAGAGAGAGAGAGAGCAAAGCAGAGCGAAGCGGAGCAGAGTGAAGCAGAGTCGACGCGGAATGGATATGTCTCGGTGTCGGGACAACGGAGCCGTCCGCGCGCAGATTGCTCCACAATTACACGGGTGAATCGATTCTCAGGACTGATCCGGGGATAATAGTCTGTATGTAATAGTAGCCGATACCTTTCTAGGCCCGTTCCGGGCCAGCGACGCTCGAAACGACGTCATTCGACGCCGATTTTTCCGCCGCTCGACCTACACGAGCCCCGCGCGACTCCGCCGTTTCCACAACCGATTCCGGAAACATGTTCGACGCGGCCGGCTTCCGCTTGTCAAGATCGATCGATCGTTCTCCCCTTGAAACGCGAGCATAACCAAAAAATAACACCGGCCGAACTATACCGGCCGCAGGACCATTCCAGAGATCGGTCGTTAAGCTCGGCGGGATCGGTTTCCCAGCTGGGATCGCAATCCGATTTCTTTCGATCCTCCATGTTTCGCGGCTTCGTATCCATCGATTACGGTCGCGGAGAGATCGGATTGATGATGCAACGAGCGAAGGGTACGCGATTCTACCAGGACCCATCTGCGCAATAATAATCGTTCGAACGGAGACTTGGGGTAGAAAAGTTCCTCCTATGGCGTTTAAGTAATTTGTAAAACCGTTTTTGTCTGCCGGTAGACGTACCGCGCAATCGTTTCTATTATTATCTCTCGGTGGAATTGAAACTTTTCATTTCGATCGTCCGTGCAGCCGTGGTTTGCATAAATGTCGATCGATTAGGCGACTATTTTGCTGGGAGAATTTCTACTGTAATTCGACGAACTCCTTTGATCCCCCATCCTCGACAAGAAACTATTTCTCTACAAATGAATGTGAACATAAATTGTCAATCTTATAGAAAAGTTTATTTAAAGTGCAGTGGAAAGACAGCTTGACGGATTTATAAAATTTGTTGCTGCTCGCTTTCAGCCACCCACGGAAGATTTACTTATTATAGAAGAAGTTTTACAATCTATTTAGGGGTTTTTTATGCGATCTTCTTTACACTACATTTTTCTTGAACGATCGCCGAGCTTACGACACTACCAATCATCGTGTGCTTTAAAGTTTCACGATGGCATTACGACCTACTATTATCGCGGCGTCTTTATTGTGTACATATTTTACGCCATATTGCGTAAGGGTGAATCACAGACAAAGGCTGATTTAGAGCCTGACAGGAACGTAAAAATAGGATGTCTGGAAACATAGGTCATGGTGTGATAGTTGAATGTTATTCAGCCTTCATTTTGCATTCCAATGCGCAACAACGATTACACAATGAATTATTTTAAAACCGATTAGCAGTGTCCGACAGACGTATAACAACCTTTGAAACCATTTTGGAAACATAATTTATCACTCTTTCCACAAATCAGTTTCAAAACACGTTCATTAGAGAATTGTCCAAAGATCTCTTTAGGTTAAGTTATCTTTATAATTAATGAATAGTTATGAAATCTAGATTGTCAAGAGTTAAACGATTTTATCACCGTCCACTTGACCGTTTTTCCCGAAATGCATACTACCATTCTACTTCTCCGGAGGGTCATGTCCTGCCAGAACAATCTCACCTCGGTCTGGTAATTACCGATCGATGCAATCGAGGCGTCGCGTTGGAAAGGGCGAGAGCGGGAAGGATCGCGACGGGTCGTGCGATTTTTTGCCGGGGCGTTTCGATAAGTCCCAGTGGAGCGGAACTCGGGAATCGTCGGCCCGGGTGGGATGAAATCACGGCGGTGGGCCTCGTTAGGCGTTTTCGTCGTGGAGGGTCAAGTCCCACGTTCGTCGGAGAGAGCCGGGGCTTTACCACAGGAAGAGATTTCCGAGCGTGTGTATACGGAGCGAGAGAAGATGAAGAAATGGAGGAGAGTGAGGAAGCAAGAGAGAGAGAAGGAAGACGCGGAGAGAAGAGAAAGACAGTTCGAAAGGGGATATCGGCCGAGTAAGGGAGGAAAGAAGGAAGAAGGTCGAAGGCCGGGGTACGTTGAGGCCGCTCGAGCAGCGCCACAGGACGTTAAGTACGTCTCGTAAAAATTCCATCGAGGCAGCGTCATTTTGCCGTGTCGTAGGGGCTTTGGTTAGGTCGGTGGGAGGGGACGAGTGGGTGTGGAAATGCTTGGGACGGCCCACTCGTGTAAAGCAACCCGGGTAGGCTCGTCCCCGTCTGCGGTAGGTGGTGCGAGCGACCGCGAGCCTCGTTAGGAGATTCGAGCTCGGTATCCCCCACCAACGACCGCTTCGAGGCGGACGGGAGAGAAGATCACGCCCCTCGAGGAACCCGGCGATACCCGGGATCCCCGTCCCCGTACCATTTCGAGTCACTGGCTTGGACTGGCCTGATACACCGAGCCCGTCCAACTGCCGCCAGCTCGTTCACCATCGACGTTTATCGACGTTTCGTCCGCGCATCGACCGCTCGCTCGCTCGTTCCGCATGCCCGCGCCAATCCCAGCTGGCCTCGGGACCATCGGACTCGTTCGGACCCCGTGACCGTACCTCGAAGAGGCCAACGAACACAGTGTTACCGTGCGACGACACAGAGATCGACGGTTCTCTTCCTGCGCGAGTGCGTCGACGCGTTTCGACACTATTCGGTGGTGCGCGGGATGAGAGTTCGTCATTGAGACTTAGCAGAAGCCGGAGCGAGATGATCGGAGCGAACGGCTCCGCGGGGTGGACAGTGACAGTTTGACCGCGGGTTGAACCTAGGAGCCTGAGAGAGCTGGTTCGAGAGTCCCGGAGGATGACGAGCAGGCGGCCCGCCGGTGGGAGGCTCGACGGGCTCTCCCAATGATGTAACGTGAGACCGTGGGCGACGATGACTGAAGGACGATCAGCGGAATGACAGTGCACCGTTGAAAGGAACAACTGCGTGAAAAAGTCGCTCGCGGCAGCGGTGTTCCGCGAAACAGGGAGATAGAAAGAGAAAAAACGAGAGAGAGACATCCCGAGATGACTCGAGGGGATTAACGCTCTGCTCCAATCGTTGGCGATCTCTCTCGAAGCTGTGCCAGTGTGTAGGACATGTGTGCGACTCTCATCGACGGTGTTCGGGAACAGTAATCGATCGCGACAGTGATGCAGGACAAAAGAGATTGAGAGAGGACCGTGTGCGTGTTGTGTGTCAGTGCTCGCTCGCTCGCCAGCGCGCGCGCGCGTTGGAAATCGAATTCAGATCTCGACAGAATCGAACAGGATAACTCGGCGCAGCAGCGATGTGCACCACGGAGATGACGGAAGCGTACACGATGTCGCCGTCGACGACGGTGTCTTCCAGCGCGACGACGCCCGGCTGTCTGGCCTCGCCGGTGCACCGACGGACGCCTTGCCGAGGCTCGCCGGGCCGAGGCGAGGCGCAGGACGACGAAGACGAGATCTCCGTCGGGTGTCCGAGCCCGTTACCATTGGTGGTCGTCGGGCCGACCGCTGAGGAAGATGAGAGGTTGTCATCGCAGACCAGGGAAGAATACGACAGACTGAGCCCTCCTAGAAGGAGCTACCAACGAGACTCGATGATCGACGACGAGGACAGTTACTCGAGGGGCGAGTACAGGATGTCCAACGGTAGGAGTTTGCGAGCTCGCGAGAGCAGCGCCGGCGAATCCGTCACCACGCTGCGAGAGGACGAAGAGGACGACGACGACGACGAGGAGCTGGACAGCAGGACCAGCAGCAACGGTCCATCGGCGACAGGAGCCACCGACGACTACTTTAAACCTCTGAAACGGCTGAAAATGGTTCAGATGCAGCAGTCCGACGAGGAGGACGACAGGGACCGCGACACCAACGAGAGAGGCGTCAAGTCGTTCAGCATCCTCGACATCCTCTCCCACAGACCCAAGGCGAAGATCGTTCGACCCTGGGACACGGTAGAGTCGAACCTTGGACATCACCATCGCCATCATCTACAGCAACAGCCGCCTCATCGACAACACCACCTACACCATCACAACCATTCCACCGCGCCCAGGGACCTGTCCTTGATGGGCATGTCCCTGGCGTCCATGTCCGGGTCCATCAGCGAGCCGCCTCTCAGCAGCTCCTCGTCCTCCGGAAGGAGCTCCGTCTCCGACTCCGGTAGCCCCGATCCTCTTGCGCATCATCATAGCTTGCACCACGGCTTGCATCCCGGCCTACATCATCCCGCGCTGCAGCAACAACAACAGCAGCAACAGTTCAAGAGGAAAACGTCGCAGCAGCATGGAGGACAGTCCGGACACCACGGGAAGAGGACCACGGGGCAAGGCAGCCCCCTCGACGCCCTCTTCCAGATGACCAGCAAGACCTTCGACGCCGGCGAACACAGTCAAGGTGAGTGGTTCATGGTTTGCCTATGGTTCTCGCTTTGGTGCGCTAGTGGAGAGACTATCTTTAGCCCTTATGCGGTATCGTCGACGAATGTAGAATTAAATGTGAGTAGCACACTGCATTGTTTATGTTAGCGTTCGTTATTGTTCGAATAGAACTTTATTCGCTAACATAAACAATGCAGTGTGCTACTCAGATTTAATTATATAATAGAATAAAATTCTATTCGAACAATAATGAACGCTAACATAGAAGAATAAGAAGAAATACTTTAATTTGTCAACATGCCCGCCATTGTTTTATCCTTCGTTTTGCCCAACACAGCTTCACTTTCATTTTGTTCTGAACTTACTGCCCAGACCTCATTTGTATTACGAATTTGTATAATGCGCGAATTCTGAAGAAATTAAAGCGAGCAAGATTTTAATATGAAGCATAAGGGATGAAGAATTCTGTGTCCCACACAGCGCGCCGAAGGTTTTTATTTTGGATCGAGTGAGGGATTAGGGCCCGGAAGGACCTCGTTCGGATGACACGATGGAAGAGGAATCGTGCGGGAACCGTTCACGTGTCCCATGCTCCGAAACAACGTGACGCTAGGGAATAAGTTACGTAGCGAATTTCGGGAGAGCAACTCGCCGACACGTGCGAATGGGACCTAATAGAATCGGGGTACGGTTTTTATCAATGACGGGGGGCCTGTCTTTTGTAGCCGCGAGTGTGGCCGCTGAATGCGTCGCTTGATTTTGATTGATGCTCTTTGTGGGCGTTCGAGTTTCGTTTCGCTGCTCCTCGGACTTCTTTCATTCAATTATCCGCGAAGATTCGAACTGCTTTTTGCTTTCGTCTGCGGCAATCATTGAATAGAAACAGATCGGGAATGGATTTGGTCTTTGCGGACCAATGTTTGCGTTCGAAAAGTAGGCTGAACCTGTGACTCAACCGTTTCATCTCTAACTTAGAGTCTTGAGAATTTTGCCGCACGATATTCACGTGGCCATTTAGTTCTAGAATAATATGTAATTCAATCATTACTGAAGTTAATAATGCGCGAATAAATGGAGCATCGACGCGTCGCTAAATATTTAAAGGTCGGTTATTTTAGTTTAATAAGAGAAGAATTTCTTGCATATCTTCGCACGAAGTCGTGATAAATAAATCGTGACAAAATCATTGCTGTCAATTCGAAGTTACTCAAAGTAGATATAAAATGAAAATTTCAACGAAAATTTCGCCGCTACATGTCAGATGTGTAGACATGTATTCAATTAGAGCACCGTTTAATTCGGAACGTTGATTAATTCCACACGGTTGATTGGGTCGATCAGCCGGAAGGGTAAAGGTGGTAAAACGACGCGAAAGTTACAGTTACCGGTGTTGTAACGAGGTAGCGATTGAGCAATATCCACTGGGGAACAGTTTACCGATTTCCGTTGCGTACAGTTCCTGACGTGAATTATTCAACCCCTCATCACCCATCTGTGGCGTCGGACGCGCGTGCACGATGCGATTATTGTATATTTACCTCATTTCGAAAGTGAGGAATGAACATTAAAAGAAGGCTCACCGAGGCGCGCGTACTCCAATTTCCGTGCGGACCGTTGCCACGCTCTATTATTCGCATACAATGACTCAGAAGTCGGAAGGAAATTGTCCTTAAATTCTGCCCATTAGAAATCGGTTTCCCGCCTGCGGAAGTGCAGCCTGTGCGACGAGCACAGTCGGATCCGTGTTCGGGGAAACATCACCGTGGCCAAATTACCCGCCGAGCTGCGAGTGCTCATTTCCCGAAGCTTAAACTTCCTATCAAGATATTTCTATGTAATTTATCTTGCCTACGAAAATCAGCTTTCTATAAATAGAAGAACCTCGATATTAGCCCTTTGGGGACCATCCAAGATTAGGCGCTTCGTTCATTTCGTCCAATCTTTCATGTCAGACATTTCGCTTAGCCTTCTAATACTCCTCGAAGAGACTTTCCAGTAATTGTAAATAGTTCTTCGACGAGTTGCCAGCATCGATCCTTCGGAGACCATCCAAGATTGGGTGCATCGTTCACTTCCTCCAATTCCGCATGTCAGAAATTTTCTTGATGTTGCATTCTCTCGGAACCAACGTGCAAACATCGTAGCAGTCTTTCGACGAGGTTGTGGGGGGTTCGTGGATCAACAGCGATCAATATTTACCTTCAAATCCCGATCGGAAGTCGTTCTGACCGGTGTTGCGGTGACGAGCACCGCGACAGCTCCGGTCACGACACTCTCGGGCAAGAAACGCTGGTAGCAGAGTCGTCGAGCACGTTCCAAGTGCTACTTTCCAGAAGCACGCTTCCACGAACGCTACTAATAGTAGTAGCCGCGTGGCTGTTACGAGGTGCACCGTAATTGAACGAGGATGACATTTTTATCTTTTATTTCCTATTCGTTCCCCGCGGTGTCTCTCGGCGTTTCTCTTTTTCTCTCAGCCCTGTTCCCTCTCTTTCTCTCCCTCTCTCTGTCTCTCTTTCTCTGGACTTCTCCGATGCTAGGGGAAAATATCGATCTCGAGATTGCTAGAAGAGATTGATGTCACACGAGGGACAAACGATTACGCTACCAGCTTAATGGGGATGCACGCTCGCCATTCACTGTGTCGGTAAACGTTTACTCCGTTTCAGTCAATGGGGACGACGATTTATGTCGCTAAAATGTGGTTCGAGGGTAGAAAAATTGATTTTCCAGATAAATATATCTAGAGTTTCGTCGATCCAATTAAAATTAGGAGCTCAACGTATGTCTACAAGTCTCTCCGACACCGTGGTCTCCGACAAGCTCTAACCTCGATTGTTCAACTTACAATCGTACCTGTCTCGCGTTAACCCTGACTAACTAATTTTCCGTATGAATGGAAATTAGAACAATTTAATCTTGCGATATCGGATGATGCATTGAATGCTTCTTTGTAGGATCCTGTTCCATTGTAGGGCAAAATGTTTTTGTAGTTGAATAGAAAGATGATATTCACGATTTTATTTGAGGTCATCATTTCTACTTATGATAGTTCAGGTATGTAGGTTTACCGTCAAGTGACCAAGAAGAATAGAGCCCGTCGAAATAGATTGCATCGATGCAAATAAATAATGGTCGCAGAGGATCGAACGATAGCTTATCTCGAAAAATAGTCTCGTTTGACTTTTATTACCGTTTCTCAACGACCCGACAACTCTTTTCCATTTCCTTTTCGCAATTCATTTCTGGTATCAAAAGAGCGTATCGGTACGCAAGCGATTAACTTATTTATGTAAATGATAGTTGCGTAAGTCCAGCGACACTAGTCACTGGTTCAAATTCGCGTTCAATAAACTTTCGTTTGAGCTTGCTTAAGCTTTTAATAGTAGAATCTAGAGGCAGAGGACTTTGTCTGCCGGTCTATAGGTGTTTGCCAATTGCTAGAGGAGCCTGTTAACTATCACGGTAGCATTCGGTCGTTGTTTGAGTCGTCTATTAGTGGCTGTATGCCCTGCGATTAAACCGTTGTTCGTTGTTAAATCCGTCGGGTTTACACGCGGAGTGTAAACTCTGCTCGGATGGTGAGCCGGAATGGTTTTCGCCTATTGTTCAAAGAGGCGTGCTCTTGAAATTAACGGACAAAGGTCTTCGTATCTCTCACTCTCTCTCTCTCTCGAGCAAGGACGAAGGTCGAGATCGTTGCTCGATTCCGGCTGGAGCGAGGGTCGAGCCGAAATTGCCGGCTGTAAACGCTCGATCCTGCGGTTAATTGCCAGTATCCTTTATTGAAACGTTTCCCTGGCCTAATGGAATTATAATTTCGCGCAAGTGACCACGCTTCACAGTAAAACCGGGGAATATCTCGTGCTTGTCACTCGATTCGTGTGCGAGTATCGCGAGGGCAACTCGAAAAAATTCCGATTTACCAGACGATATTCCCTTACCGGAATGGAAGCGCAAACAGAGATAGAGCCTTGGCGATCTTTGCTCCCCGTTTCTTTAATCCAATTGCCTGAGCAGTAAAAGCCCCAGGCGATGCGGACCGCACAAATACGGAACATCGAACACAGAAAACACGATTTCTTCGAGTTTTCAGCCGGACATCGCCACCATAAAACCCACTTTTTCGTAACTCTCAGCCCCCGAATGAAGGATGGAGGAAATTTCGCCGTGATAATCATCATAAAATTAAGGGGTTCGAAACGAGGATTGCCGAGGTTTACGGTGCGGTGCCTAGAGGATCCTCCAGCGTGGCCGTACCATCCTCGTGATCGCCCATTGTTTGCCACGGGTTCGGCAAATTGTTTTACAACCCCCGCCCGGTTTCTGTTTACTCGAGAAAGACGGGAAACGATTCTTTTTCCCTGTGCCGACGCAAACACCGTAGCTCTGGTACAAAGCGGATTTAGGCGGCACATTATCGGCCACTCAAACGAGACACCCCCATGCATTTCCCAAGGAAATCGCTTCCCCTGTTGAGCTAGAGCAGCTAAACTACTGTCGATGATTTTGTCGGGGGTGAGACGTGGTTCTTAAAACAGAATTACTTTCTTCAAATTAAACCAACGATCTGAATATTTTTTGAGAAGTTGGAACAATTACGCTGGACAAGGTGTGAAAGAAATTTAGAAAACAGTTACAACTCATCGGAATTTTGGGAAAAAAGCATTTAGCACATTCCTGTCAGTTACATTCTGAAAACCACACAATAATTTGTTTTACGATTTCTAGTAATTACTTTCTCCTGTCGTATACTGGAGAAAATGTAATTTTATCCTCCCAGCTTTAGTTCCGTCAGCGTGTGAACGCAGACGAGAATCGAGTACTGACGTTTGGAGAGTAAAAACCGTTCCGCAACGCATAAAAATTGTAGTACTCCTAGGAGCACGGAATGGAAAAAGTAAAATCTATAGAGTTATGTTCGTGGAAAGCCTGGTTGGTATAAAATATTTAGTAAACGTCTGTGAGAGAAGTGGCTCGTTTCCCATCATTGTCCTCGCTGCTCATCCAGGAGACACGCGACGGGAAACGATTCTGTTTCGTTCGATTGACCCTAACAATGCAATTTTTATGCACAGCAATAGCTACGCGTTTAGTTACTCGGGAACCGGTCTACCGAGGAAATGATCGCAGGAACTGTCCTAGCCATTCCCGATGATGTTAACATTGTTCAACCAGCTCGTGATCGTTCCTGTCATGCATCCTTGAACGCTACATCTTCGATGCCCGCGTCACACTGTGGGAACACACGCTTTGTATGTATTCCTTTCACTTGTCTCGGGAAAGACGCACAACTGATACCAGTATTTTCGCAAATCGTTCCCTGCGTTTTTAGATTATAGTTATAATTACTGTTGTATAAAGCTCGAGTCATCGAAGCTCCAGAGCTCAGTCTCAAAGACTAAGTTTCTAAGGCTGCAATTATATAATATAAAGCTTAAGCTTTCAAAGCTTTAAGACTCAAAGCTTCAACGCTCAGCTCCCAGCGTTCTTGACCAATAGGAAAAAGAAATAGACAACAATTCTATGTATATGTTATTTATTTTCTAAAAAGTTTAGCCATGAATTTAAACACATGAAAGCTTGAATTGTGGGTCGGTTTAGCCTGTTTCTCTTTTTCGTAATTAAATTTCCTGCTTTTGAAAAAGATTCTTCACTTGGAACACTTGTAGCAGGAATTGACAAAATATCTAATGCCATTTGACTTAAACTCGGGAACGATGTTTTTCGAGTGTTCCATCAAACGAGTGGATCTGTATCTTCAGATTCTTGCGACATATTTATATGTGTATCAATTTCATTGGAATTATTTATTTCTGACTTTTTATAAATGCTAGAAGACTCGAGTCTTCTAGTTTCAAGCTCAAGCGTTGAGGACTCCAGTTCTCACAGCTCAAGGTTCAAATCTGGAAAGCTCCAGCGTTTACGACTGAAGTCGCGACTCGAGCCCCCAAAGTTCAGGACTCATTTTAACAACACTAGTTATAATTATTATTATTATTATTATTATTATTATTATATACGGACCGAGGTCCTTTTGTACATATGTATACAGTTTTTACCGTATAACTGATAAAAACAAAAAAAAAAAGACATAACAAAAGAAAGTCTTAACCTAAACTCTTAACCTAAGTCTTAACTAAAATTAACATAAGAATGGACCGCGCGAAAATAAAGAAATACAGATATAATTAACAAATAGTATTGCGCAATTTTGCTTTGAATGCCTGTAACGTGCCATTGAAAAAATCGATATTGTTGTAAAATATGTTAGAGTTAGCAATAATGCGATTTAATGGATTTATTGTTCCATATGAGGATTTGGATTTCATCGTTTGAAATCCTGCTCTCGTTCTCAACACACGTTCAGGTACGTAGAAGTTGATTTGCCTCAGGAGTGCGGGACAATCTATATTATTATTAATCAAATTGAAGATAAAGCTCTGGTCGGAAACTGTTCTACGATCAGACAATGTTTCAAGGTTGACTGTGTTTAATATTATAGAGTAATTGTGATCAAATAATGACATTGGGTTGTTTGTCTTATATGCACAAAACCTGAGGAATTTATGCTGCACTCTCTCTAGCATATTTTTTATTTTATAATTATAGTTATCGACATATGTTATCAATAGACTGCGGATTTGATGCGTTTATCACGAAATGGAGTAGATGAAATTTAATGGAAAGCTCACAAGATTTGAAGCAAAGAGAGACGGAACGTTCTATTTAGTTTCTATTTCTATTTCTTGATGTTTACAATGATGTGAGAAAACGTTGAAAATCGTCGAGTCTGTTCTATTGTTGCTTAATCCCGAATACACTCGGTAAAATAAGTCTCCGTACACCCTTTAAAACAGAATAACTTTTTTACAATTATACCAAATGATCTGATATTTTGTAAGCAATTAGAATCATTGGTTGTTGAATGAGGTGCAAAAAATATTTTCTAAAAATTACAATTTACACGGATGCATGCAAAGATAAAAAAGGCACTTTTTATTAGTCGTTTGGTATAATTATAAAAAGGTTATTCTGTTTTAAAGGTTATACGGAGACTTACTTTACTGAGTGTAACTAAGAAAGCTACTATCACTAACCACTCGTTAATCCGATCAAGTAAATCAGAAACCCCAGTACAATCGAGTTTATTTTATTGAATAAAACTGAGATAAAGAAACCTCGTTAAGGAAGAGGATAAATCAAATGAAAATATTGAATATCTTAAGATCCAGACGTTCCAATTGTAAAGAAACAGGACACAAACGAAATTGAAGAAATTTGGATCATTCAATACCACGAGTCTCGTTACGCTCGTCATTCCAATCGGAGATTAATTTGATCGAGGGGTTAGAAACAGCTTTTCTCGGGAGACTCGATTTTCCTGATGGCTTTGAACAGCTAGGAAAAGGAATGCGAGAAACATGGACGCGGCGGAGGTAAAGAGGCGAAAGGAACCGAAGCAGAGGAAATTGATTCGCGGATCAAGAAATCCCGAGACAGAGTTAAACGCTCGCGGAGGAACGTGTCGAAGCGAGATGCATCCTGGGGAATTGAATATCCTTTCTGCTGCGCGCCGCGCCGGTGGCAGGATAATGACTCGGGAAAAGGACTCGTCGTCGGAGGACAAGGATTGTCGGAGCAGCGGGACGCGTCGTTCATCATTTTCGTACTTCCGTTCAATTATCTGCGGGAGTACGAAACGAAAAAGAAGCGACAGTGGAACGTGACCAAGCGGAACAACCGGTCGACACTCGTCGGTTCTTTTCACCGAAGGTGATCCACCGACGAAAGCGCGTGTTTTCGGCATCGGCCGCGTACATATTGGTTCCTGGGCGCGAACTGGGCCTGGACACACAGAAACAGGTCCTGGACACAAACGAACGCGTCCCCACTCGAGGATGTCGAGGAGAGAGAACAACGGGACGGACGCGGACGTTGCGAAGAAACAGCGCGCGTTGCACGACCGGCCGATTGTTCGCGCGTGTCCCTGTCGGGCCCTGCCACGTAATTTTAGGCCCACCTATACACAACCACCGGTACCTACACGGCGCGTAATTTGTTATTTGGCGCGGCCGGGGAGCATATGTCTCATTTGCATATAGCGTGATACAGAAAACGCGAGCCCGGGCTTCCGACGGCGCGCCGCGACGAGCGCCAATCAGACAAGCTTTTCGACAAAACCCACCACCACTTTCTCCAAGATCCGATCGATCACAGGACCGTCGATCCTTCTCGGGCCCAGAAATCGACCGTCGATTCGCAATTAACCCCGATATTCGTAATTGACCGGTGTCGTCGCGATCTTGTTACTCGCACGGTACTGTGGAGACGATAAATGATTCGATATTATCAAGTTTAAAATTAATGGTGCAAATTAATATTGACGATGTCTTTGTTGCATATTTGAGAAGGTATTTCGCCGTATACTGTAATCGAATATGCTAATGGCGAGCTTAATGAAACAGCGTAATTGGCATTGGGGATGTCTCTGTTGCAAATTCGAGAAGGAGTTTTTAATTGACATCGATAACGTCTTTGTATATTTGAGGAAATATTTTCTGCGTGGGTACTTCATTCGAGGACGCTAAAGGTAATCTTAATGCGATTAGTTCCTCTTAAACAGAAATTAGAGATACTATTTTGTTGCTCTCGATATGTGTATAGCCATTGGAGAATATATTTTACGTAGGCATGCAACAAATATCTTTCTTCCTCTAAAAAATTATGAACCTCGTTATGAATAAAATAAATTGTAGTGGACGGTATACATAAAACAAGAACACTTTGATGAAACGTTTTCAGTCATACGAAACATTCTGGACCTGTCAAAATGTTTGGAAATTCGATAAAACATCCGAGCCACGAAATAAAAATTGTTTCTCCGGGGCAGAGTGTTGGTGTTCGAAACCGAATACACAAACGAAGTGTTTTCCATGTGGTTTCCACGATTCGTGGCGGCTCGCCCGGAGCGTCGAAAGTCGCCGATCATTCAGAGAGCCGTTTAAAGGGAAAGTTACGTAGGGTTTTGCAATCTCATAATTGACCCAATATCCGAGGGCTCTCCTTGGGTCCTTAAGGGTTGCCCTCTCGATGAGAGAGAAACGTGGCGGGCCAGAAACGGGGGGGAACACCGTTGCCCCGGGCAGCGTGGCATAAAACCCGGTGCGCGGTTCGCTTTACGCAATTTATGATATACGTTCTTTAAACGGGCTAACATTAGGCGAGGCGGCGTGACGGCAGCCGCACGGCTTAAGGGAACATTATAAAGTCCGGATGATTGGACGCACGCGTATTGAAAACTGTCCGATATTAGTGAAATCCGCTTGGGTCTTCTCGAAATGTCTGTATACAACAACCGGGCTGTGTCCGAGGGTTCGATGAACCTTTTCGTCCCTTGAGAAATCCGCTGTATTTTAACGGTACAAGCCTTTAAACCCGCAATCTCGAGGCCGAGGAGGAATCTGGGTGAAGAACATTGATTCTACTTCTGTTTTCTCGACCCTTCTGTTTTTACTCTTTCAATGTCTCTTTCGGTAGACTGCCCACTGTCCTCGCATTCTGAAATGCGTAGCCTCGCATTTCCCTGTACGAAAAAAGGGAAACATGTTCCTCGTTATTCTGGAAGAAAACATTCCATGGTGCAGTGTTTGACTAGGCGTTTAAGGTGAAGTGCCCTAACAATAAGTCTGGACAGTCCAAAAGTGATACCTAAATCTGGACAATTGAATTTTCATAGTAAAATCAGTAATTAAGAGATTAAATAATTATATTATATATTCCGAGGCCAAAAATAGTCTATTTACATGCGAATCATGTGCATTTATAGTTCGAACTTTCCTTAGAAAAAAGATATAATTTAAGCCCTCAGACAAAAAATAATTATCACGCATAATAATATTGACATTTTAAAATAAATTGGCAATCAAACTCAACGTAAATAATAATTATTAATCCAAATATTAGATGTCCAAGATTAGGACTGTTTTCAAATATAAGTACTCCATACTGGGACGCGATGACAGTAGCTGTCCCACTTTAAGCTTATACGCAATGTGCTTACGCCTGAAGCCGGACACGTGTTTGTGAATAAAATCAACGCATTGTTTGCAAATTATTTAACTACATGTATGTATAATTAGTCTTCTATTAGCTTGAATAACGTATGTAGAAAATGTATTCAGGTTGTGATGTTAATAATACTTTATGTTTACATCTTAAATCTATCAGTATTACTACCTAACCTTAAAAGTTATATTATGACAAGTTTTATTAAAACAGTAAATGAAAATAAATATATATTTGGTTAAATAATACAATACTATAATCTATGATAAGAATACTACATATTACGCAAAGCATCTTCTATTCGTCATGCGCAACAGCGCCACCAACCAACGTTTTAGGTTATGTTCGCTCGATCAACTCGTAAATTGAATTTGTCCCGATACAGGCTTTACTTCTGTCCAGGTACTAGCTTAGATTGGATTTAATATGTCCAACTATAGGTTTGAATTATTCTTGTTAATACAATTAAGATATTAACCTAAACAATGATTTTTTTATTTTAAATTACTTTACAAACTCTGAACTGTATGTTAAAACTCTTAAGAAATTGTTTTTGTTTATTTAAAGTGATAAAATTTAAAATAGAAAAACATGCTGTCCAGGCATAGGGCACTTCATCTTACTCCTCTTCATGCTATAAACAATATAGAATATTTCAACAAATTATTTCTCAAAATCATGTAACAATCTCAATCTTTTCAGACTTCTTTATTTACTGAAATCTGCATCAGATATGAAAGATCTACCTTTACAGTTTCTAGGTACCGTAAAAGCGTTTATGATCTAAGCTTCTTGTGAACGGCAAGAATGAACTGGACAGCTCCTGCTTCGAAAAACAGACGACGATTTTACACTTGACAGCATCTGTGTTCCTGTAACAAAGTACATAGAAGAAGACGCGTAAAAGTATCTTTCAGCTACAATAAAATCAATTGATGACGAAAGCAGTGGAGCTTATTTGATCGCCAATTTATTATTCAGTTAACATAAAAACAGTCGATGAGATTACACCTCGTCGAAGTGCACAGAGCTTAGCAGTTCACCGTTCAAAAAATATAATTCTATAAATAAATGAGAAATTATTATCGATCGTACATTTTTTAATCAATTTGGGGTTATGTTCGCGGCGCAACGGTTCCATCAAATTATACACTAAATAGCAATTTTGTGGACATTTTTCAAACGTTCGATTCGGATTTGAATCATTACGTCCTAAGACACGTTTGCTATAGATTGTTTTCTATAAGAGAAAAAAAAAAAAGATGGTGGTGTGTTTCGTCCTAGACCCGCTAGAGGACTCATCAGTACTTATCTAGCGGGTCCTGCCTTAGACACAATTGCTATTTCGTGTATAATTTGATCGAACCGTTGCGCCGCGAACATAACCCCAAATATATCATTCTATGGTTAAGATTGGCCAACTCTAATCACTCCGCGCAGTCTCCGACGAGGACGACGATCGGGAAGAGCCGGTCAAAGCGGCAGCTTATTTCAAGCACAATTCCGTAGTCGCGAAGGCCGCAATTGAGGATGTATAGATCATGGAGGATTCACGCGAGTCTCGATGATCGCGGCGTTGGCGAAAGGGTACAGCGCAATTTTCCCGGGGCAAATGAAATTCCGCTATCGATCGAGACGATCTGTCCCTGGGGTTCTCGGATATATCTGGTCACGATCCACTGTCTCGTCTCGATTCTTCTCGAGTCTGTAGACGAGAATATCGACGAGGCTCTTCCCACGTCCCGCTTCTTCCCGTGGAATTCGATCATGACCATTCCGCGGGGCTCAGTCTGCTGGGGGTTCGAGTGCTCGAACGAGAGCGAGATCGCGCGCTCTGTGTCTCGGTTTTTGCGAGGAGGATCGGAGAGCCAAGGCGATTCGTTCCCTGTTCCCCGAGATGCTCCTGTACCCCTTTGCCACCCGGAATACGCATAAAACGTGTTATTCACACGAGCGATCGGGTCCGACAAGCAACAACAGAGCCGGCTACCTACTTCGACCCAGGAGAGTTGCGGTCTCGGGCCCGAAATTACGAATGATATCGAATCGAATCGCTCGTAATATTATTCGATACGTGTTCCATTACTGGCGCGGCTCAGCCAGCGGCCTCTCGGGATTCAAATTAGATTACCGGTACCGGTGGGCTAGGCTCTCTGGACGATCATACGTACCTGCACCCGTGTCCTATACCTCACTGCTCATCAATATTTATATACTGGGTGTTCCGCCTGTTGTGTCAATTCTGACCCGGTCTCCGGTCGGGAATTCATTTTCGGACGGACCTTTCGAACGAGTCTATTTTCCCTGCAAAACGAAATTACTATAAGGTGGGTGTACAAAGTATTCGTACACCTTTTAAAAACTAATAACTTTTTTATAATTGTACCAAACGACCTGATTTTGTATAATCAATTAGAAGCATTAGTTTACAAACTGATATGCAAAAAAGATTTTCCAAAAATCACCAAGAATTCCAAAATTAAAAAAAGCATTTTTTAAAACTTCTTTATTTGGGCCCTCAATGAAAATTTAAAACATATGTTTTCTAGATCCATGTTCTTTATACTCATGTTGGAAATTTCATCGAAATCGATTGACGCAGGAAGAAACAACAGGCGTCGGAAGATGTACGATTCTGTGGATTTTGTGTAACTACTATACATAGATCTACAAAACATATATTTTAAATTTTCTTTAATGGGCCAATTAAAAAAGTTTTAAAAAATGCCTTCTTTATTTTTGCATTTAACCTTGTAAATCACAATTATTCGGAAGATCTTTTTTGTATATCATTTCGTAAACCAATGCTTCTAATTGATTATAAAAAATCAGGTTGTTTGGTACAATTATAAAAATGTTATTAGTTTTTAAAAAGTGTAAGGAATGCTTTGTACACCCACTGTATGTCCCGATCAGTCGTTCGAGTACGATCTAAAAAAATTGTTCGATCTAAAACGGCCCTTGGTGAGTGCAGCTTGATGAGAATTGAGTTCAGCAGTGAAATTAAGTAATTCTTCTGTTACGTGAACACTCCTGCGGGGACACTCTTTTGAAGCTCTGTGCCAATTTCTCTGAGCAGCCAACATTCTGTGGAAAGGGCCCGTTAAATAAGTGACACACGCAGTCGGTCGCCCTGTATATATTATTTATGCGCAACGACACATCGCGCACGGAGACACGCCAGTATGTATGTATGTAGACTGCGCACAACACATTTGCAGAATAACAGAAGAACCGGAGGAACAGACGGACACGGCCAGTAGGCCCCAGAGCCCCGGGCCCCGGGCCCCCGTACAACACGGTAGCCTCACGTATCCGCAATTTACTTCTGATTATTATGCTCTCTATACTTACGCGGCATTCTTATCTCCTCTTCTTTTTCGACTTCTTCTCCCTCCTCGGTTTCTTCTTCGTCCTCTTCTTCCTCGACAAGAGGAGCCCGCACACTGAAACACCGATTCTTCGTCTCTCTCTCCAAGGTCGACTATCGAGTATGCTATCGATTTACGATCGTTGGACTTTTGATTATTCGCGACCTCCTTGGGACTCCTGGAACGATGTTAGAACACTTGATCACACCAATTTGCGATTTATTGATAGAAAAATGAGTTTTCGAAGAAAGCCTTTGATATCGGATCACAATATCACGATATATTTGATCGTCAAGATATAGATCACCTGACTTGGTAAAATGGTTTTTCCACGGCCGTCAAGTTACCAGTAGCTTCACAGATCAAGAGCACCATTATCATGTGAAAAAATGCTCGTGAAACGGTTTTTGCCGGTTCGCTCGTGCGTTCGAGTGCCCATCCATCGCGAGCTATTCGCGTTTATGTTGTTTGCAGTCGCGAATCCCGAGCGTAAAACGCTCCTGCGCAAAGCTCGGTTCGCGGAACACGCGTAACGCCCGCCAAGCGTGCTTTTTACCGGGGACTTAGGCTATTCGCTAGTCGCTAGGATGGTCCGTGCTCGTCGTAAAGGCCGCAGAAGGTGACCGCATCGTAAATGGCACGGCACGGCATGTTCGCTTTATTTTTCTCGTTCGGTTAATACGAAGAGAGACGGCGAGAGAGGGAAAGAGAGAGAGAGAGAGAGCCTCGAGCGAGATCCAATTCAACGTTGATGGATTGTCACGATGAGCGGATCGTTTCGCGAGCACGGGCTCTCCGCGAAAAGTGTTAATGGACTGCGGTGGCATTCTCGCGAAAAAATACATCGTTTTTACCCGGGTTTCTTTATTGTCGTTAACCGAGTCGTTTGACGTTCGCAGGATCACGCGTCCAGATGGTTGCGGTGATTAAAATAATTACTAGACTGCGAATCTTCATGCAAAATATATAACTGCAAGCAATCGACGCCGAACAGATATTTCTTTCTACAATTAATGTTATCGGCGCACTGGTTCGATCAATTGGAAAATAACCAAATTTGCAAAAATATCACATGAAATTTAATTCAACGTTTCGGCCTCAATTTAGACCATTTTCAAGAATAGAAAATTTCAGTATTGCGTCTGTAAGGATTAATCAAAGACATTTTTAAATGGTTAGGCAAACGTGTTTGCACACAAGCAGAAAGTAAAAAAGGGATTTGAACTCAAGAAGTGTGTAAAAACGCACATGCTTATAAAAAAAGTATTAATTTAAATTCTTAAAGGTTACGGAACAACATGTTGCTCCATGCCGGTGACATGCGGACTGAGTAAACCGTGAAGGTTTGAACTGGAAACGAATCGAAGAACAAAGATCTCTGTATTGGCCAATCGATAAATGGCGGCAAATATGAATCTTTTGAACTCACTCAAACAAAACTGGAATTGTTGAAATACCAATATGAAAATTGGTACTAAATTAATCGACATTCAGAATGCTTTTTATTGAGAAAAACCAAAATTAAATTATTTGGAAGGTGATATTTCTTTCCTTCTTTAATCGCTTCGGAAAGTTGTAAACAATACAACTTTAACCCAACCCTCCTCCTCGGTTGAATCTCTTTCATTTCGTTTTTTATTTTTCCCACTAAGTGCTTTAAACACTTGACGAGTTCCAGAAATTTGTCCAATGATTGCACTCCTCCGAATTGCATCCACCAATTGCTGCCATAAACGCATAACATCCGCTCTCTGATAATTACAATACGCCGTCACTCGGTAATCGACGTCTAACTTTCTGTTCCAATTAATCCCTTTCTTTGGAAAAGGCAGGACCGCTCGCTCGTGTCGCGTTTAATCAATTTCTCTTTCCTGTCGAAGTGTCACGGAACTTTCTCTGCTTCGGGAACGAAGACGAAGCATGAAAGTTCTCGATAGGGAATAATCGTTGAAGTAGTCGGTCTCGATGCCAGCCGAGGCAAATATTAATTATTCTCGTTCTTTTTCCCCGGGTTGGAAGCGTAATTATGTTTTCTGATTGACGGACGCGCGGGTACGTGTCCGCGGCGGCTCGTTACAGCGACAAACGATCGGCCTGGTAATTAGCCTGAGTATGACATCGCCGGTAACGCGCATAGTCGCCGGTTACACGACCGGTAGCCGCCGGTATTATCAGTCATAATAACGAGCCGGAGCCGGTGCCGGTGCGGTGCTGCTCGGCCGGCGTAACAAGCGCCGATGAAAGTATTTACGCTCAGGAACGATTCCGTAATTAAACGTCCCGGGTGTGTGTTGCATGTAATTGAACGAATTCATTCTGCCAATCGATATGTAATACGATTCACGTAACGCGCCAGATCGAGAGAGCCTGCGAATCGCTCATCCGTTCGATAATGAGCGATCCATCGATCCTTTCCGATCATGTCGGAATGATTAAAAACTTTTGCGCGTTCACAACCGGCGCGACAGAATTTTACCGAACCAGTTGTTTCCAGATTAACGACTATAATCTTATAAGGGAAGTTAAGCGGACATAAAGGAAGAGGCTAGGCATCAAAGATACAGATCCGAATCGATGCAGAGCGAAGTGTTCAATAAAGATCGATGGCACGATCGATTTTTCCCGATGTACTCCGATTTTCCCGCGTTACATGAATTATGATAATTATGATAAATTGAATTATGGGGTATCTCGTGACACTAACAGCATTTCTACACACTAATCTTCGCTACCATATCGCATTACAACTGCAAATATGGATTTCGTAGCTACTGTGAAACATTTGGGGTTCCTAGTTTTAAATTGCACACTTTATTTCGATGAGAGTTTCAGTGCTGTACAGTGCTGTGAATAATTATAAACTCAACCATATTTTTATGTTTTTCATAGTACTGAAACACAAATTGACGAAACAGTTTATGCATTTTTATATTCCAATACAGAACAAGAGTGATCAAGCAAAAAAATAATAGTTTTGTTCCTCAGAAATCTGGAAAAAATGGCAGTTGTTCTTAAAATTATGATTTAAGCTGAGAATAACTATCAATCATTTTTAAGCGGTTGTAGCTCGTGCGTACGTCAATTGATTCAGCATGTGTGTAACTACTATACATAGATCTACAAAACATATATTTCAAATTTTCTTTAATGGCCCAAATAAAAAAATTTTAAAAAATGCCTTGTAACCTTGTAAATTATAATTATTTGGAAAATCTTTTCTGCATATCATTTCGTAAACCAATGCTTCTAATTGATTATAAAATATCAGGTAATTTGGTACTATTATAAAAAAGTTATTCTATTTTAAAGGGCGTACGAATACTTTTTACACTCACTGTATATTGTTACGAATCTACAAAACACATGTTTTTAAATTTTCGTTACAAACCGAAATAGAAAAGTTGTTAGAAGCACCTTTTACTATTTGTTTCGTAATTCAGACTCAACACAATTTTTCCAGAATTTGCATAATACATCGTCTAGTAAAGTAATCTAGCTTGCCAGAAAACTTGAAGTTGTTCATTTATGGAAAAGTTATTGTGACTGTATTTAAAACTAGTAAATTTTGACGAATTTTCTTGAAGAATTGTGTTAGTCGTATACGTCCAACATGCAATGAACGCGTTAAAACGACGTCAGACAAGTAGAGAAGTGGCTCGGACGGATTGGGAACGTCTCGAGACAAGAAGGACGGTCCTGTCGGTTTCTGGCGTTTCGATGGTAGCTGTTTAAAAGGATAATAAGAGACGCTCGCTTTCCGCTTCTCCAGCACGTGACGTATCGTTTCTGCTTTCTTTTCCTGTTTCAAGGGGCCCGTTAAAGGGCCACTCTCGGGTTTCCGGATCCTCGTGGCTCGAGGAGAGAGACCGAGAGACCACGGGAAAAAAGCATTAGATAAAAGAGGGTGGGCCGTGTGTTTCGACTTGTTGTGACAGTTTGCCGAGCAAACAAAACACCAGCTCCGCCCCCGTTGTTCGGCAAAAGCCCGGATGCCAGCCCGACTTTTTACCCGACACGACTCGGGGCACCCCCGCTGCGTTAAGTGACCATTCGGTTTCCGAACAAGTGTGCCGTCTTCGAGGACACCCGAGACCGTACTACTCTCTCCACAAGCTCTCGCGCACCCTGTCGCGACCTTATTCTTGCTCACGAAACCCGAGGGTCGAGGAGAGCGTCCCGTTGCGCCATCGGTTCACGCTGATCCGCTTCCTCTTTCGGAAAATACGACCGTACTCGCAGCACGAGGTCTTTTGTCTACCGAAAACCACCGGTAAATATTGTCGAGTGTCTCCTGTCGGGACTTGGGTGGTCGCCAATCACTTACGCGACGGCATAATTTGTAAACTGTTGTTCCACCGCCGTTTCCCAGATCTTTCAATCCTCTCTGGGAAGCAGTATTTTCCAATTTCCCCTCGCGCGAAGTAGCCACATAGTTTTCAGAATCGCCCCCCTCGATTCTGTCCGCTTAGAACATAAGGTGAAGTGCCCTAAGTCTGAACAGTCCAAAAGTGATACCTAAATCTGGACAATTGAATTTTCATAGTAAAATCAGTAATTAAGAGATTAAATAATTATATTATATATTCTGAGACCTTAGGTACAAGTAGGTGTGAATATTATTTCATTGAGACATCAATTGAAATTTAAAACTGTATTCAAAGTTCATCTGAAAACAGTATACAAAATAGTCTATTTACATGCAAATCATGTGCATTTATAGTTCGAACTTTTGTTAGAAAAAAAGATATAATTTAAGCCCTCAGACAAAAAATAATTATCACGCATAATAATATTGATATTTTAAAATAAATTGGCAATCAAGTTTAACGTAAATAATAATTATTAATCCAAATATTAGATGTCCAAGATTAGGACTGTTTTCAAATATAAGTACTCCATACTGGGACGCGATGACAGTAGCTGTCCCACTCTAAGCTTATACGCAATGTGCTTACTCCTGAAGCCGGACACGTGTTTGTGAATAAAATCAACGCATTGTTTGCAAATTATTTAACTACATGTACGTATAATTAGTCTTCTATTAGCTTGAATAACGTATGTAGAAAATGTATTCCGGTCGTGACGTTAATAATACTTTATGTTTACATCTTAAATCTATCAGTGTTACTACCTAACCTTAAAAGTTGTATTATGACAAGTTTTATTAAAACAGTAAATGAAAATAAATATATATTTGGTTAAATAATACAATATTATAATCTACGATAAGAATACTACATATTACGCAAAGCATCTTCTATTCGTCATGCGCAACAGCGCCACCAACCAACGTTTTAGGTTATGTTCGCTCGATCAACTCGTAAATTGAATTTGTCCCGATACAGGCTTTACTTCTGTCCAGGTACTAGCTTAGATTGGATTTAATATGTCCCACTATAAGTTTGAATTATTCTTGTTAATACAATTAAGATATTAACCTAAACAATGACTTTTTTATTTTAAATTACTTTACAAACTCTGAACTGTATGTTAAAACTCTTAAGAAATTGTGTTTGTTTATTTAAAGTAATAAAATTTAAAATAGAAAAATATGCTGTCCAGGCATAGGGCACTTCACCTTACCGCATCAACATTTTCCTGACCGATTTTGATCATCGTATATTTTAATTCCGTCTTCTTAGGATATTTTTATATTTTTCTGGATTACACCCTGATGATAGATACGCCATTGATATAATATATAAATATCTAAATAGATACATAAATATTTGTGAAACGGTAAATTCATACAAAAATTGTAATTTGGAAAGAACAGTGATGGAGGAGATCAAGTTAAAATTAAACTTCCAGAATAATGAACGATTCAATACCCGTTTATGCACTGCACCAGTCATGATCGAACGACAAAATGTCGGACGGCGATGCGATAATGTAAACTTTTTAACACTAAACCTACCAAGCATTAAAAGTATTAATTATGTAGTATTAAGTAGTAATTATGCCTTATAAAAATATTAAGTAGTAATTATGCCTTATAAAAATATTAAGCAGTAATTATGCCTTATAAAAATGGCAACGCTTTTATTGAGATTTTCCATTCTATTCCATAAATGAGGAGATTTATAATTTCAATAATTGTACAATATTTAACCGGTCGTTCGAGGACTCTGACTTGATTGAAGAACTCGGGGTTGATTGGCTGAATCGCTCAAACAAATGTCGCCTATTGTAAACGGTGGTTGAGCGATCGTTGTCGAACGATCGTTTTAGCGTGGAAATCGACGGTCCGTGTGTCGGTAGGGTGGCAACGCGTCGGTTCCCGGACAATGGCGGATTGAATTCATTCCGTGCACGGTTTGCTGCACACGGTCCCCGTGGCATTGGGTGTATTTGCCGATCTATTAATGCACGCAAGAGGAGTCGATTGGCCTGAAAATTGTGACATGTTCGTACAACATTGTATTATACAGTGACGTCGAGTCGTGGCCGGCGAAATGACCGGGTGTACATTGTAATAAAACGTTGACGGCCGGTCGAAACTGGACGTAAAGCGACGTTAATGGTATCATTCCGACTCGGATAGTGTCGGAGGGCCACGGGAACCCGCGGTTTTTGCGCGAATCGAAATCGTGTGTGTCACATGGGGAAAAAAGGGCCTGGCGAATCGCGGTGGGTTTAAACGCAATTACAGGTAGGCAGATAGACACGAAACCGAACTTCGGAGAGCGGAACGTTTACCTTTTCGCAGCTGGAATTTCCGCGACCCTCCGGCTTTTGCAACCCCTCTCCACTCGTTGCGAGACGTTTTATTTGTTTCTATCGGTTGCACAATGCCGTTATTCTCGCTGCACAAGCTGCACGAGCCGCTAAGTCGTGAATTTTTAAACGGACGAACCGCGTTTCGTGAAACCACGAGCCCGCGCGTATTCCTTGCTTACCGTGCGCGTGCGAGAAATGCTTGAGTCTACAAGGTGTCTCCGAGTTTTTTCTCGACCGACGAAGACACCGCGCCGCTTGTGCAACAAGCTGCATGCTCGATCTCTCCGCTAGAAACTCCGTATTCAATGTTTCATGAAAGTTTTTACCACGAAAAATCATTCGATACGTTTCTTATCCAAAGATCGTCTAGTTTATATGCACCGTATGCTTAGCCGTGTATGTTTGTCGTGATGCAAGTTTCTTGGCGTAAAAAAAATGAAAGAAAAACGCACACGCGCTGTTAAAAAGTAATGAAGCATGTTATACATGTGTTCGGTAAAGCTTCAATTACGGCAGCCTGTTATTAGCCACACTGACTAGTAATTCACCGGCTGTGCCGATAAATCGATGGCACATGTTGCAAAGGAGTTTCCGTACGATTCGAGATATGTACTACGTCGCGAAGACGCGAGGCTGAACCGAGAAGTTCGCCATCTTGCTACTACTAATTGAAAGAACTGACAAAATGTTTTTCCCCGGGGAGCTACCGATTCATTCTACAATTTGCACTGTCAATGGCTTGTCGGTCGTGCGAAGTTGAAGGGAACTCTGTATTTGGACAAAAATATTTCAGAAGATGAACTAGTAGAACGAGTGTGGAGCGGTCGAAGAGTTTCTTCTCGGAACAATTGCACCGTTGATTCGCAGCGACAATCGTTTACGTTGTCAACACTTCGTCGACGATCTAAATATGAGGGGACATTTGCAATTAGATAGATAGTTATTAGCAGTTACTCTTTTGATTTCATTATCTTAAGTGGGCCCTACACGATCAATAAAAATTTAATTAACATTGTTAATATTCGCGACAATATTAACGGAGGACCATATTGATGGAAATATTGATCGTTTAGAAGCGTCCTATCAATATTGACGGATATTGATAGAAAATTATATTTTCTGCATTGATAGAAAATTATATTTTCTGTCAATATTGAAGAACCGTTTGAGCGTCTAGGAGGTTTATTGTCATTATTTCCTTCAATATCAGTTGCTTATGAGTACGTAACAGCGCAACGTGAGGACGACGGCGAATTTCTCCGCTCCGTGAATCTACAATTGGGAAAACAAACAAATTTTCTATGACAGCGTTATTAGACTCGAGTAGTTTTGTTAAAGAAAATTTTGTACCGAAAGATATTCCTAGAATTACAGTATAGAATTAAATTATGGTTCGAAATTTTGACAATAGGCCCGGTGTATGCACGAAACTGACGCCTCAGTATAAAGATTCGTATGTGGTGTCCAAGATGCTCCGAAATGACCATTACGTAATGAAGGGACGTCGGCGGAACCAAATTTCGTAAATTCCATACCGGGGAACTTGTCAGGCTGCGAATATGCGACAATGGCTTTCTTCCTAGGTCGATAGATTACGCGTTTGATTAAGCTAATATTATTCTTTGAATTACGATATTGGATGAGTGTGCGGGTGTACGGATGGAAAGTGCGAAATTCTTTATACAAGGTGTCCCAAAATTCCTGAACATTCCGGAAATGGAAGGTTCCTGAGATTAATTGAAGCAACATTTTCCTTTGCAAAAATGTTATCCGCGGCTTTGTTTAGGAGTTATTAACGAAAAACACGGACCAATCAGAGCGCGCCCTAGACACGAGTTGCCACAGTCGGCCCGGCGCGCCAACAGTCTATTGGCCGACTGTGGCAACTCGCGTCTAGGTCGCGCTCTGATTGGTCCGTGTTTTTCGTTAATAACTCCTAAACAAAGCCGCGGATAACATTTTTGCAAAGGAAAATGTCGCTTGAAATGGTCTCAGGAACCACCCCATTTCGGGAAGTTCACAATTGGCGCGCCGGGCCGACTGTGATAATAACTCCTAAGTAATAACTCCTAAACAAAGCCGCGAATAACATTTTTGCACTTCCACTTTCGGGAAGTTCACGAATTTTGGGAGTGAACCCTGTAGAGTGAAAAAAAACCAAATCCATTCCAGACGCTAGGTATCTCAATGTTATAGAAAGTCTTTGGTTTGCAGGGATAGCTTCGTGCATGACAGTGTCTTTTTTCTGGATGTTAGGCCTAACTAGCTCTAATAAAGTGTGAAAGCTTTCTTCGTCCACTCGAAGAAAATTTTTGTAGTCGTCCGGTTCTGTAGAATGCAAACAATTCAGCAAATGTTCGCGTGTAAAGTGGCTTCTCAGCTTGTACTACTCTTTGGACCAGCGTCTATTTCTCTTTCTCTTTGATTTTTTTGTACGCACAGTGAAAGAGTCAATGCTAGGAAACCCGAAGCCGAACTGGAAAACATTTCGAAATTCACAAGAAAAATACCACTGAAACAGCGCCGATCATGCAGCACGAATATTTTTGCCAGACTGAGTATTGATGAGAATATTGATGCATTTATATTGAAGCATACAGTCGGTGTACAAAGTATTCGTACACATTAAAAAAACGAATTACTTTTTCAAAATTAGACCCAACAGCTTGAGTTTCTTTTCAGACGTTAGAAGGATTAGTTTACTAGCTAATGTGTAAATAATCTTTGGTTGCAATTGCAAAGGAAATAGTAAAGATCACGATTTTTAAATTTTTGATCTGTACCTGCAATGAAAATTTAGAAGGCGCATTTCGTAGGTCTAAGTAAGTGACATATTTGTACAAAGTTTCATCGAAATCGATCAAGGATGTTACGAAATATGATTGATTGAAAATAGCAAAAATCGTAAGAATCTGCGATTTAAATGAATCGCGAATCGTAAATTCAAAGATTTTTACATCTTACAATGCCCATAGTTTTTTTATCCGTCAACCAATTGCAATGAAACTTTGTACATATATATAACTTACTTAGACTTATAAAATACAGGTTTTAAAATTTCATTACGGGCACAGATAAAAAATTTAAAAATTGCGGTCTTTACTATTCCCTTCGTAATTGCAACCAATAACAATTACAAAAAAAATTATTTACACATTAGTTAGTAAACTAACCCTTCTAACGTCTCAAAAAAACTCAAACTGCTGAGTCCAATTTTGAAAATTTTATTCGTTTTTAAAAGGTGTACGAATACTTTGTACACCGACTGTATATACCCCTTCAATCATTCTTCTGCCTCTTGTCATAATTACAAGTATATTTTCAGCGTTTCGTTTTGATTTTTCCGTTGTCGCAAAATCCACCAAAATACATAAGCTGCATATTCCTGGTCACATGTACAAACATTTGTGAAGTGTACGGAGACAACATTGTAAAGATATCTTTCGCAGACGGTATTGAAAAAATTAGAGGAACCGCGGGAGAAAGTAATAGAGACGGAAGTTATATCATTGCTTGAATAAATCACTCTCGATGAAAAACCATACAGTGGAACTTATTTAGAATAGAAACGCGCGGACTTTCTATTCAACACAATATAAAAGTGTAAGCTAATAAACTGGGATGAAAGTGTCTGAACAGTTGAGTTTCTTCTTGAAAAAATCGAGCCACTGCATCGATATACATACATGTGTATACGTATAAAAGTACAAGCTGGCAGAATGAGATTAAGGAGCCTGAACTTTCTGAGAAAAGTCTCGCGCAAATTGGCAGGCCCGATGAAATATCTTCCCCCGGAGCGTCAACCGGTTGATTTGACAGCGCGGCGCATTATCGGGATCTCGTCGGTAATCGGTTGGATCGTGTCGAATCGAAGGGAAGGGTAGCGCCCGATTCCTGTGGGAGGTGATCCGTTGTTGGCCGATGTTTCAGCAATTTCATTCGCCGCGCGTAATCCCGGTGTCGTTCCTCTCGACAGGATTTCCACCGATAACTCAGTGGAATTAGCCTGGGGCGGTGTATTGCGGGGGAATAATTCTCAATTAGTCGGCGGAGATCGCGAGTCCCGACTAAGTCGTATTTATGTCAGTCGTCGCAGAGGTTCGTCCGGGCTCTCTGTACTCTGTGGCCCGTCCTCGGGAGCTTCGGCTTCAAGCTTCAGAGCATCGGCTTCGTATTAGACCGCGTCGCGCCGCGCCGGGAGATTTATGCGATCGATCCATCTCAGTTTGCTCTCTCGCCGGATCCCCATGTCCAATAATCGTTCCAGCCATTCGTCTAGCCGTCTCGTTTCGTCACGACGACTCTCCAAACAACCCCCTTTTGTTCGCCACCCCCGCATCAGCAAACTCTTGCCGCAGAAAACGACGCGCGTGCCGAGGAAATCATTGCAGATTGTACACAGGATCGACGAATCTACCGCCACGGGACACGTAGTGGAATCATCGGCGACCCTCCAACGACAAATAGAAATAAATTCCCCGCAGATTACACCCGGTCGACACGGTCCTGGATTTATGCGAACCTCACACTGGCCTTCGACTTTATTGCTTGTTTTCGAACACGGATTTCGAACGCTGATTTATTTATTCCCAGATCATGGTGTCTTAGGGAAATCGGAGAGATGGATCGAGGATATACGACTGTTCTTTTTTTGTCGTGGAAACATTTCGAATACGTTCGGCATTCTGCTTGGACAAATCGTACGGCGGCGGTTTGCTACGGTTTGGAGCGTATCAGGACGCGTCGCACAGTGGGGTATTTGGCCTGAAAAAGTGGAAAAAACTATTGTAGCGTTATTTATAGGCTCAAGGTTATAATATTATATATCGTTGGATTCGCCTTAAGATCAGCTACAACATTATGAAATCCAAAATACATTTTAGTATTTGAAAAATCAAATTTACCTCAATTTTTTGAAAAAAAAATTTTATTTTAACTTTTATATATTGAAATTTGTAGACGTCTGTATACTGTTCCTCTTTTGTTCGAAACATTTTTTCCTCAGATTATCGAGAACCCCTGAAAAAGCAAGGCGATAGTGGAATATTTGCACTATTACAACTTGAAAAATATTTAAGAAAAAAATGTTTTAATATAATGTTTTGGAAAGCTGTCAAAACAAGCTACAAGAATATGCAACAAAAAATAGGGAGTTCTATTTAAGAAATGGAAGATGACCTTCACGTGATTTTCAAACGACTATCCAAGGTCAAATCAATGACACCATTTTATGCCCCTCTCTAAACCATACAACTTTTGTCTGAAACATTTTTCTCCAAAATAGCTTCATTTCCCAGATATACGTATGTTTCACGTTAAATGACTCGCCCGGTATATTCTAAGAATATTTTAAAATGATTACCATTAATTTTCATCGGAAAATACATAAGAAATTTCTTCCTCGGATAATGTTTCTTCTTTATTTGAAGCCAAGCGTAGCCGAACGTACGCGTACGCGAAACGCTGCTAAACACTTAATTCTAAATAGGCTATAAAATTTGAATTCGGACATATTCGGAATCAAACTTTGTTGGCTTATAATCACGAATCTTTACCGAGTGTAATGACACCAAAAAGAGCACTCAATACGGCTTTATACTATAACAAAATTGTCAATAAAGTTTTGTAATTTTTAAAAAGCTTACAGAATGATTGGTAATATTCAAATATTAATAACTATACTAATTTAGATGATAACAAAATAAAATCTATGCGAAAGTGCTCTGTATACCTACCTGAACAACTTTTGTAATACAAGAATTTACAGAATTTCCCTTCAAACACATGAAAATCGCCAATGAACAGACGCTGTCTTAGAGACTGTTTAAGAACGCCAAGCGCGCCTTAAAATCTCTCGACTTTCGATGAAGTTTACTACTTCACGGGTGTACAAATAGAAAAAATAATATTGCAGCCTTATTCTTCAGACCTTTAACTACAACGAACAACGAAAATTTTATGCCATACGCAAAAATTTATAAATTGAATTTTTTCCACTTTTTCGGGCCAAATACCCCGCTGTGCGTCGTGTGAGTCGTGCGAATTTTCTTACGGGTCTTCGACATACATAGGAAAACGTTTTTTTTCGTTCTCTACAAGCTACAAAATGGTAGATCGGATTTTCATTGACTGTTGAGGAATTGTATGTCACTTTTGTCTTCGTTGAAGGTAAACGTTATTACTTACTCTAGCAACAGAAAACGTACGAATATATTAGATGTATGCATCGGTGTCTATCATAAACAATAATATACTCGAATGGTAACTACCCCACATGGCACACGACGTCTTAAAGATGTCCATTGTTCGTCCATTTAGGTCTGAACGACCCTTACTGGATGCCATTTGAACATCTACAATAAGACGTCTGAAAAACGTTTGTTAGACGTCTAACTTAGAGACGTCTTAAAACGTAAAGTTTTGTAACATATGTAAGACGTTCTTAAAGACGTCTTTGTGCCATCTAAAAATGCAAACTAAAAATGTCGTACATTAATTACAAGAAATAGGAGCCAGATGAAATGTTCTTTATTTCTTTACTAATTTTAGTAGGTTGACAAGATCACATTGATGTTTCTGAAATTTCTTAACTTTTTCTCTATTTAAAATCCGCAGCCTAACATTCTCGCGTCATCCAACAACCAACTTGATCGTCGACAAATAAACATCTCGGCACTCACCGCTAGCAAACCTGATGTTATAAATAAAAGAGGATCGAATGAAAAACGAATAGAACTTTGGCACAGAGCTAATAATAGTGAGCCGAGGACAGTGTTCTGGTAGCTAGTCGCAGCCAGGTTGCGTTAATCACTCTATCGAAAGGCGGGAGCGCGGTCGCGGCATATGTCAAATGTAAAATCGAATTTCGCACGGGAACCGCACTCGGCCAGCCGGTTCCTCTGTCTCCGACAGGAGTAAATAAAACGACGGTGTAACCGTTGACGTCCGTCGGTGTAAGAATGGCCGATATAATAGGCTGTGCAGAGAGAACCAGGTTCTCGAGCGTGGCTCGGTCCGTGGCGTGGTGTGGCATGGCGGTGTACGGGGCCCAACCACCGTTGAAATTGATTTTCGCGTGTCACGTATTTTTCGGCCGGGGTTCGGGCTGATTGTCAGAGGATGACCATGGCTCCTTTTTGCCTTGTCTCTGGGTCTCCGAGCCGCTCGGCCCGGAGGCTATCGCGCGTGTACGTACGAGATACACACGAGAAACCAGCTCGGAAAGTGGGAGAAAGAGAGAAAAGGGAAAGAGAAAGAGAGGGAAGTTGGGACCGCAACGCATGGACGCACGGACAGACGAAAGGAAGAACGAACGAGAAAGAGCACTATGGAACGGAAAGGGCTCGAAAAAGAAGCGCACGAGCAGAACGCGAACGGAAAAGGAAGAAGCCGAGAAAGGGAGAAGAACACCACCGGTCAGGCCGCCACGCCACTGCAAGAATAGAGCCATAAAGCCTTTCGGTGTGGCTCGCGTCAAACCGCTGCGCCGCGCCGCGCCATGCAGCGCAGCGGCTCCCTCATTGTTTCGGATTCGAGACTTCCGCTCGGGAACGCTTCTTCCCTCCGGCTGGATCCTCGTTAGATCCTCCGTCGAAGAATGAAGACGTGAACCGGCCGAGAAATTGCCAGCAAACATCGCTCGATTTCGACCGACTCTACAAGTCTCTTCCCCACGAAACGCGCCCGCTTCGATACAATTGGTCGAATTTCAAAGCACACGTTGCCTTTTATGTCTCTCTCTCTCTTACTCTCTCCTCCCTCTCTGTCTTCCTTTCTTTCTTTCTTTCTTCCGAGCCATGCAAATCGGAGCCGCAAACGGACGTTCGCGTTCCCTTCCACGAAACTTTACGATCGTGTTAATTCCTTCGACGCCGAGGTGCTAACTGGCCGAAACAAAAGCCGCCTCTTTCGCCCGCGGCCGATCGATACGGGAACGTATTTTCCGAAAGATGCTATCGCGTCTAGGATCGGCCCGCTTCCTGCCACTGGATTGTTCGTTTTAATTTTCGTGTAAATTTCACTCGGATCCGGTGTTAGCAGCTATTGTGCCACCTGATTCGTCGGCCGATACCCGAGAAACACCTCGGAACTGTTCACTCGAACCGATTCTTATTCAATCGATGTAGACAAATTTTGTTCGCTTGCAACTTTTTGATTCATTTCCTTCATTCCAGAAGTCCGTTGCGTGTCGAGGTTCGATAGACGAGGAAGAAGCACAGAGGCTTCTCGTCTAGACACTGCTGTGTAAGAAGTTCGTTCTCTACATCCAATATTTTTACTTTGTTGCGGACCTTTATGCATTCGTGAAGAAATTAGCCGAGCGAAATATAGAAGAATGAAAACATTGCTGTTGTTTTCAATGAATCTCTCTTCTCATAATCAATGGAAAACATTTTGCACAAAGATCCGCAGTGTGGCTGTCAATAGTTGATCACTGAGAATTCATTTAGACATAGAGCAAGCATAATTCTTCTCTGTCTTTCTCATAGGAAATTATTAACCGATGAGGAAAGTCTAATTTTAGACACATTGTTATTCAAAGTTATTATTTTTCTAATTTCATTTGTCTCGTGGTGTCGCAAACTGTCGCGCAGCTAAAAAGTCAACGCGATGAGAAGATGAATGCTCAAAGTTTTCTTCTTTGACAATGAACCGCTCGGTTTGGAACGGAATTATTCGCTTCGTTTGCAACTAGTGAACCGAAGCGTGCAACACACTGTTCGCTGCGAATCCGTGACAAAATGCGACGAATCGGCGAAAGGAACAGCCGGAGGATAACAGAATGTCGTATTTACGAGGGCCGTTGCCGGAACTAAACGCCGCCGGCAACGAACGTGTTAATAGTATTATGGCGATATCGTTGAAGGATCGCAAAAACAATGCGAGCGCGGTTGTGTCTCTCGGCCGTCTAGCTCGCGAGGTATTTCTTTTCCGCGGGAACGTTAGCCGTCGGAACAACGACCTCGAGATCCCTCGGCCACTGGTTCTTATCCGGTACGACGAAGATTGGCCAATTAGTCGGAGATTTGATCGCGAGAAGCCAATTAATCGAGCTGAGGTGAAACGGCGTGGTGCGGCGTTGCTCGGTGAAATCACTTTAAGCGATCGTGTAGAGAGAGAGAAAGAGAGACGGTTGAAATCGCGGTCATCCGGTGACATTTGAAAAATTGCCACGATCTCGCGTCTCGCCGCGGGATTGGTCGGTTTCCGCGTGACTCGCGCGGCCGATTCCTTTGCTGTCCGATTAAAGAACGTGAAACGCCCGACCGTTCATGTCCGCGAGACATTAATCTAGAACAAACATGGCCGTTCTGGTGCCGCCATATCGAGCAAGGCTATCATGGCTAATGCGCTAATGACTCCACGATCGATTAGCCCGATGCATTCTTCATTCTGGCCGCTGTACCACGTCACGAATGGAATCATAAAAACCTGGATTCAATTCGTTTCCGTGTTAATTGGACGTTATTAATCGCGAACGGTTTTAGGGGCTCCTGTCTTAGAAGCTATACTGTTTATTTCATAGATCCGATCATTTTTATCATTACCATTTTTATCAATTTTAATCTATTTAACGGTCTACAATTTTTCAGATTAATTCCACCTACAACGATATACCGAGGAGAAACGCCTACGGGTCTCCTTCATTCCCTAGATCCTCGATCCGACGTCGGATCGTTTGTTTTCCACGCGAAAGGCACTGTCATTGCCACCACCCGACGAATCGATACGTCTCGTGCCACACAACCCTGATGCTAGACTCTCTTCGTAGACACTTTTATTGAAAATAGCCTCTCGAGGAGTCCTCACTCTTCACTCTATTACACGCAGACTGTGCATTTTATACGATCTTTGATAGAAATAAGCAAGTAGGGCTTAACATGTCCGTTACCATTGTCACTGATATTGTCTACCATCTTCGTATAAATGCTATTCCCTTTTCGTAGAAAATCCCAGTGCAATATTTAATGACTAGACGGCGAATTTCATGCATTTATTACAAAAATGAGTAGGTGTAATTTAAAACAGTAAACACATCAGACGAGTTTAAAAATACTGGTTTATTATTTTCAACCTGTTAAACATATTTAACATTAAACATGAAAATCAATTTCTATGTCATTCCAGTTTGTTGCAATTCACGTAGAAAACTTTTATTCTGCATGAACATCCGCTGTCTATTAACGACTGCCTTCTAATGAAATGACTATCTTCTAATAAAATATTTTAAGGGGGATCTATACCCTCGGATTGTAACTAGAAAGGAACTAGAATCTTACTAGATTTTGGGTCGAAACATGGGTTTACGCGCATCGATTTTTTGTCCTTATTTGAGCGGATTCTGGGCTGGGTGAGGACTCATTCTATAGAGGAAGGTTAAATACCGCGCGCTCTGCTATTAATTTAACGAGATTATGTTTATATCTAATAATATGAGTACCCAAAGTAGAGAAAAAATCTAGAAAAATAACCGCCGATTTCAATGTATTTTCCTGTCTCAAAGAGATTTTTTTGACTGATATGATGAGCAGAGCGCGCCGTGATGAACCTTCCTCTATCAAATGAACTATTGTGTAGCTCAAAATATGCTAGTATAAGGACAAAAAATCGATGCGCGTGATTTCATTCACATAGCAGAGATTTCCCCATACTACGTTCATGAAGACAGAGGTTATCTCTGATGTAGAGCCAATCTAGAGCCAATTTTATTTCAGTTAGTTTAGACGAGATGGTGCCTAGTCAGAAGGACTGTCAATCAGTGCTGCGATATTGTGCAACATTTCACTGCTGCACTGCTGTCAACGTGGAATCATAGCAAAACTGACACAGACGAGGTATATATTCTCATCGGTGGCACTAATATTAGTGCGACCTGCCCTGTATAACGGCATTCGCGACGAGCTGAATAGAATATGGAAATAGCAAGCAACTCCATCTCGTGTTCATTATGCAGTTGCGTGTTTATCAATGTTACCAAACTTTTTTTCTGCACAGAGGTTGATAACATTGATAAATACCCCAAAATCCGAGGGTATAGATCCCCCTTAACGGCGAAGCTGTGCAACGACGAACATTCTGGCAGCAGTCGCGTGAATGACAGTCGTTTCCCTTGATACCACCAAGCTATAAACTAAACATGTCGGAGCAAATATTGCCGTTCTTTTTACTTGGAAATTGGAGATCTTTCTGTACATCAGAGCGGAGAATTACAACGAATAACAATTGTCATCCACGCGACCACTGCAGGGTTAAAAGATTGATACAATTTAATTTCTATTTATTTCCCGTCGCAATCGATGCAGTTGTAGAAAATGATATTTACCGTTTCCTCCGCGTAGGACGTTACCACCATAGGACCATATTATAGGACAATAAACACACAAAGTGAAACATACCAACGATAATAACGTCGTTGTAGAAAATGATATTTATCGCCTGCGGGCACAAGGCGATCGCACCCCACAGGTGAACGTTGCGAACACGGAGGACCATACTATGGGAAAATAAACAGCTTGCACTTATCAAGCGACGCGTAGAACGGAGCAGCGCATCAATGATAATAATGTCGTTTCGACTGTACTTGAAACGGAACGATTTTGTAGCGTTTTGTTGTATAGCCACTATAGATCCAACACTGTCACCGAAGAGATGAAGAGTCGTCAATATATGTACAGCTCATCTATAATGCTCAACTATATCTTTTACAAGGAGAAACTTACACCGGGAATCTCAAAGGTGCTTTGTTTGTTGTGCTCACTGACGCGTAGCCTATGCGACGGTATAAACAACAGTTGCAAATGCGATCGCCTCGCGTCCTTGTTTTATTTTCAGCAAAGAGATAGTCGAAGCGGTTGTCAGTTAAAGCTGCCAAACATAGCCGTAGAATGGCAAAGTTTCCGTCACTGCACGTTACTCCCTCGACTGAATAACAAATATCGGGAGCAAACCGCCACTCGGTATCTACTCTTCGAAAAAGAAAGAAAAAACAAACGTTACTTTTCACACGCTATTCTATCCGAAGTGTATCATTGTCTCTTGAAATGCTTGCTCATTCTGCCAATTGTACAAACTTCGCGGCGCTGTGTCAAACCATACTTCTACTTCCCCGGAAGTTTCGTAGAACCGGTTGATATTGCACAACAATTCCAAAGGGGTTAACATCAATTGATAATACTTCCGGTCGCGCGGGACTAACGGCAAGCTAGACTATTCCATTAGCCGCCGCAGCTCGCGCGCGCACGCGGCAGTCTGCTTACCACCGCGCTATAGGCGAGCAATCGAACGACTTGGCACCAGCGAAACACGCTCAAATAAATAACGAATGGTTCATAAGTCACCCGGTCTGTCTCGGGCACAACTATACCCGGGATTCGCGGCGTTAGATATCGCGCAAACGAGGGTTGTTTATTTTCCGTGACACGCGGCGTTCCGTTTTAATGGCGAATAATCGTGTCGCGACGTGGCAAGCGTCCTCTGTGAACTCTACACTGTCGTTGTCGATGTTCCTGCAATCATTCTAGGATCTCACCAGACCGTTCTCTGGCAAATTTCTGCCCCAAACGTTGCCATCTTCATCAACCCCCATCCAGTACGGTAACAAATCACACCCCTTCGTATCCCACCGCCGCCACCCTCCGGAAATATTTATGTGCCATTTTAAACTTTGGTACCCAAAGTGGTTCGGAGCCCACCTTATAAAAACTGTGGACTTATTAAAACAGCGACGTAAAATAAATTAAAAGAAAAAAAAGTCATACCCCCCACGAAAATTTCAAACAAGGTGAACTAAATCTAAACTTACGATCAATATCAATTTTCTTTTTCTGTCAAACAATTGTTTAGGGCATAGACGATTTAATCATTGCTCCCGCGAAGAAAGTAATACGGCAAGAGTTAAGGTGAAGTGCCCTAAGTCTGGACAGTCCAAAAGTGATACCTAAATCTGGACAATTGAATTTTCATAGTAAAATCAGTAATTAAGAGATTAAATAATTATATTATATATTCTGAGGCCTTAGCTACAAGTAGGTGTGAATATTATTTCGTTAAGACATCAATTGAAATTTAAAAATGAATTCAAAGTTCATCTGAAAACAGTATACAAAATAGTCTATTTACATGCGAATCATGTGCATTTATAGTTCGAACTTTTGTTAGAAAAAAAGATATAATTTAAGCCCTCAGACAAAAAATAATTATCACGCATAATAATATTCATATTTTAAAATAAATTGGCAATCAAACTTAACGTAAATAATAATTATTAATCCAAATATTAGATGTCCAAGATTAGGACTGTTTTCAAATATAAGTACTCCATACTGGGACGCGATGACAGTAGCTGTCCCACTCTAAGCTTATACGCAATGTGCTTACGCCTGAAGCCGGACACGTGTTTGTGAATAAAATCAACGCATTGTTTGCAAACTATTTAACTACATGTGCGTATAATTAGTCTTCTATTAGCTTGAATAACGTATGTAGAAAATGTATTCCGGTTGTGACGTTAATAATACTTTATGTTTACATATTAAATCTATCAGTATTACTACCTAACCTTAAAAGTTGTATTATGACAAGTTTTATTAAAACAGTAAATGAAAATAAATATATATTTGGTTAAATAATACAATATTATAATCTATGATAAGAATACTACATATTACGCAAAGCATCTTGTATTCGTCATGCGCAACAGCGCCACCAACCAACGTTTTAGGTTATGTTCGCTCGATCAACTCGTAAATTGAATTTGTCCCGATATAGGGATTCTACTTCTGTCCAGGTACTAGCTTAGATTGGATTTAATATGTCCAACTATAGGTTTGAATTATTCTTGTTAATACAATCAAGATATTAACCTAAACAATGATTTGTTTATTTTAAATTACTTTACAAACTCTGAACTGTATGTTAAAACTCTTAAGAAATTGTTTTTGTTTATTTAAAGTGATAAAATTTAAAATAGAAAAACATGCTGTCCAGGCATAGGGCACTTCACCTTACTAGTTATAATCAAATTACTAGTTATAGGGGAGAGCGGAGTCAAAAAGAACAATTGACAACAATTCGTCTTTGGACTACGATTACACGCGAAAACTATTGCATTTACAACAAAACTTTGTTGCCTGTTCTTGTAAAGCTACCATTATCCTGGTACTTTTGAGGTCTTTGATCTTTGAATAAAATATGAAAGAAACAGACAGTAATATTCGTTCTGACATTTCCAGTTTTAATCTCTCTTCGGAGGATAACGCATCTGCCCCAGGACTATTCCTCCTGTAATCCTGGTCTCCGTTAAAAATCTCCGTTAAAAATAAGTTTCTAAACTGGGAGAACAACTAGCATCAACCATATGCAGTTGACACGAGGCACTAAACGCTTTCAAAACTCAATAAAATCGAACAGATTCGAACCTCGACGATCCGGGACATTCGAGAACCCAGTTTCTCTCGGATCGCAGGCTCTAATTCCCTCGAACGATCTCGGAGCGATTAAAGTCGCCATGGAGAGAGGTCGTGTTCGACAGTTTCGATTAGCGGGGTTCCGCGAGAAAAAATGGCCCGGGAAACGAGACGGAGCGATTAACAATTCCCGTCGCGTATTAGAAGCAATTAGAACAGCCCCCGGCTCGTTCGAGGCGCAAATGATTATCGACTTTATGGTCGATCGGCCGCCGAGTGATTTATTCGCGCGGCGCAGCGGTGCGGTGCGCGGTGGCCGGCCACCGAATAATCCTTGTTTCGCAAAGGGTCGAGCGCAATTACGCTCACAGTCGTTTGCGAGCTGGAGATAGGGAAAGAAAAACTGGAACGAGTGTGGCTTGTAATTTCAGGTCGTTAAGATCGGCGAAATTTTTAACGATCGCGCTGGACACGCGCGTTATCTCGGTTTCTGTTATCTATCCTCGACAGCGTGGAACGAGCGCGGAAAACCGGCAAACAGGTTGCCACCTCGATTAGTGTCTCTACCATTGGATAAATCCGATCGAGACTCGTTAGCGGATTTAAAGAGGATCCGTTGGGCTCTCCGAGGAGGATCGATCCGAAGGTTTTCCGTCGAAGCTAAGGCTCGACCCGAGCATTAGGCGCCCGGATACTGTTACATGATTGAACTAGAGCAAGGTTTCTCGGCGGAGGTTAACGAGTGTTAGCTGTTGCCACATTATAACGAGATATCGAACGAACAGGCAGGCGGGCAGGCAGGCCCGCGCCGCGGTATCGCGTTTCACCCTTAAACAGCGGATATTGCAGCTCCTGCGAAGGGAGAAAACAGGGTGGTGGCCCGAAGACAAGGAAAATCGCTGTAGCAGCCGACACTCGAGCATCCACGCTCACCCGGAGCACACGCGATCCTCATTACCGGATGCCTGATCGTTACCTCGGCTATCTACTAGCGCATTATGCTTCCATATCGGTTAATACAACTTCTATTTGCTTCGACTCGCGACGAAACCCTTCAATCTTTCACGATAGTCGCGCCGAACCGCTTTAAAACCTCACCATCCACAGAGAATGCTTCATACACGCTCCGAGACTTGTAATCACCGTTTTCCTCGAACTCTTCCGAGATGCAGGAAGCTATGCCGGCACACGAAAACACCGTATGTGCCTATAAAATATTGTTTCTGGACCAATGCGTCTTTTGCCGTGTGCAGAGGCCATGGTTAGCGACGATTCAGGAAGCGGATAGACGATTGACGACGCTTGCAGACTGGCTCCGTGCGATTCTAGCGGCATTGCTTACTTTGAAACGCTGCCAAAGGTTGTAATTGCTTCAGCGATTGCTCCGAGTGCCGTTTTTTCGACACTCGAACACCTGAGCACATTTTTCTCCTCGATCATATCTCATCCTTTCCTTCGTGCTTGTTGCCTGAAATGTTCTTCGTGAAAGATGTAGTTTGCTGAAACTGGTAGGTGCTTTTCTTTGAGACACGGACCCTTGTGGAAATATAAATTGACAAGGAATACACAGCGGATACTTGTGCAACGTAAAAATTATTTGCATCAATTGACAGCGGCAATAGTAGATATTTATTATTCTTTTTAATAATTTTAAAGTGTTCAAAGTAACAGTGTTTCCATATTGTTCTCATGGTTTCGCTATTTTGCATCTGATCTACTCATTTCTGCTACAAACGCATAAAATCCATAGTCTACTAATTACCAAGTACTAAAAAATTTTAATTTAGATGAAAGGATTGCAGCTCTCGATCGAAATAATGTACTCGAGTCGCAAGATTAAAGACTAAATGCACGCATGAAAAAGCGGACAGCAATTTGACGACGTCCGAGGCGGTTTGGGCGGCCCGGAACAGTTTCGCAGGACTTTCGCCAGCTGTCTTCGAGCCCGAAGATCGAAGTGCGTTCTCAACGGTGCCAACGAGCAGCGGAAGTTGAAAATTTATTGAAACCGATTCTCTTTCACAGGCGAACAGTATGTAATTTTGCAAGGGTCCGAGTTTTCTCCTTGTTTCCGCTGTCGAAAGTGATCGTTGTCTTCGTGTCAACGCGACGAAAACACGTCCGAGTGTTTTACGACGTGGCTCATACACGTTCCGATCGGTTCGGGACGCGTGTTTCCTGTTTCGAGAAAGGTAAACGACTCGCACCATTGTGCAGGCGTCACCCAAAACGATTTCGAAACATTCCGCGAAACTGGTGGGAGGAGTCCGAAAATTTTCTTGTTATGGGAAGTCTTCTTCTTTGATCCAATGCTGGTATTCGATCCAGTATCAGGTAAATCGACACACTATTTGTCGATGCTAGAAAAGTCTTAGAAAGGAAGATGACAGGCTTGTATGAGACAAATGACCAACAAATTCGATTTCCATCATAATTTTTTTTTTATTAATAACATCTTAGGCCATTATTGGCCCATAGATACATGTTGAAATACAAAAATACAAAAATATATGATTTATGTCTTAAGTTGTCCAAATACAATACTCTCCTTCTTATATAGACCCTTACAAATTAATATCGCACTTCTTACAAAAATCATTAATTATTTTAAGCGCATTGATGTTGAGGCTTTTAAGAAAATTATCAATATTATATGGGGGAGCCCACTTCAATACCCTCAGTTTCATCATCATTTCCTCTCTTTGGTTGAGATATAATGGGCAGTTCCACAATAGATGGTTCGCATCCTGACTCGGGTGTGAACATTCACAACTTGGGTCACTGATGTATCCAATTCTAGTCAGATCTTCCTTGGCATTGTAGTGATAACTCCTTAGCCTAGTGAATCTCACTACCATTTCTCTTGATAGGTTTAACCTATGAAACCATGGCTTTTTTCTCGGCTCATAAAAGTTGTAAAAATAGGCCCTCCCTTTAGAAACAAAAATATCCTCTAATATCCTATTCGTTCCTTTCCACAATTGTTGGAGAATAACTAATCGCGACATCTATTTTCTAATGTAATAACCCGTACGTAGTCACGTGATTATCTGTAACGCGTGATGCGTACTCTGTACGGGAAGGTACTCGCTTCTCAGTTCGACAGTGAGACCGCTCGCACGTGTATAATCTAAATTACTTTAACACATTTCTGTACGTTGTGATAATAAACAATTTATCATTCATATATTCCACACCACTACGCTCTACTCGGGAGTATCAAACTCCATCAATAATTCAATGAAGAAACTTGTAATTCGATGAGAAATTATGTTGATTATAATAGTGCTTATCTTGATCAATAAGTTTCACTTAGAAAATTTTATAAAAAGAAATTAAACCGACTTCGAAACGCACTAAAAAAAATGCAGTAAAAAGTATGAAATAATTTGCATTTAATTTATGTGAATACACACGAACTTAAATGCAATACAATCTTTTCGGAGGCGGCGCAAAATTGACAATTTTCGACACTGGAAATTACGAAAATCTTTAAATTCTTCTATTGGGTTGGCAAATAAGGTCGTTCGATCGTAAGTTCGAACGTATTGTATTTAAGTTCGTGTGTATTCACATAAATTAAGTGGAAATTATTTCATACATTTTAGTGCGTTTCAAATTCGGTAAATTCTTCTATTGGGTTGGCAAATAAGGTCGTTCGATCGTAAGTTCGAACGTATTGTATTTAAGTTCGTGTGTATTCACATAAATTAAATGGAAATTATTTCATACTTTTTCGTAAAGTTCGTAAAGTCGGTTTAATTTTTTTTATAAAATCTTTTTATTTCACACTTTTTAGTGGAACGAGTAGAATTTGTGGAATGCCGTAGGATGGTTTTTCGGTCTTATTGGTTATTCGCAATAAAAACCGCAAAGAATGAAAAAATGCAAAATTTGTTTTCAAGGGACCAATCGCGAGACATACCCTACAAAATGCAGAAGGTTTCGTCCTAATCGGTCCATCCGTCTCGGAGTAATCGGTGAACATACATGCAATAATTCATTTTTCGCAAATACAATCGTAAGGAATAAAAAAGTGCGTTTTTCGGCTATAAATCGTGAAAATCTGCAATTTTTACCATCTATAAACGTTTGTAGCTCCTTGCACCGTCGACCGATTTTGACGAAATTTTCAGAATATGTTTAATTGACACAGATCTACAAAACGTATTTTTTAAATTTTCAATATAGGCCCACATAAAAAAGTTAAAAATTCAACTTTTAGTACTTTTTCAACAATTCCGATCAATTGCAATTTTTGAAAAAATTTCTTTTCACATCCTTTAGTAAACTAATTGCTCTAGCTTCCAAAAAAAGTTCAAATCGTATAGTACAATATTAAAAAAGTTATCGTCTTCTTTAGAGCGATCTTAAACTTTTGTCCGCTACTGTATCTGCTCCGGAGTGGTAGGGACATATCCCAATTTTAAAAATCGTTAACAAAAGAATGACCGTCATTTTCAGAAGGCCCGTACTCGGGGGGTTAATAATGTATACAGGGTGTCCCAAAATTCCTGAACATCCCGAAAGGGGGTGGTTCCTGAGACCATTTCAAGCGACATTTTCCTTTGCAAAAATGTTATCCGCGGCTTTGTTCAGTCGGCCCGGCGCGCCAACAGTCTATTGGCCGACTGTGGCAACTCGCGTCTAGGTCGCGCTCTGATTGGTCCGTGTTTTTCGTTAATAACTCCTAAACAAAGCCGCGGATAACATTGTTGCAAAGGAAAATGTCGCTTGAGATAGTCTCAGGAATCACCCCCTTTCGGGAAGTTCACGAACTTTGGACACCCTGTATTTGACAGAAAGAATCACAAAAAGTCATACGCTTTCGAGTACAGGGTTGACAAAGTTGGTGCAGCTAGGTGCAAAGATAAAAATGCAGTGGTGGACGCAGAAAAGGGGGAGGTGCGAATTTCGCTGTTTTTCGGGGTTCTGTTGCGCAACAGTGTCGGCAGCATGGCAGTCACTCGTCGTTAGTAGCGAATGGTAGCGGGACAGGCATCACCACCTCATTCTACCGTGTCTGGTCGGTGGCACGATCCCGAAAACCCATGATAGCGTGGGCGGACACGTTGTGGAACGACGCGACGCGACGGTAGGGGCACAATGATGTCAGCCATGCTGGGGGTGTCGAGGGGTCGTTGGCAGCGAGGTGGGGGCGGGATGTCAGCATCGTTGCGGGGAAATCGGCCGGAAAATGGGAAATCCAGCGGCGTGGTGACAAATGGTTGATCACCGCGGGAGAAGCCCGAGTCGTGGCTGCCTCTAGACGAGTTTCGGATGGCGGAGGGTCTGGAACGAGGAGGGGACGAAAGGGGATGAAACAGGATAGGACAGGGGGTGAATGCGTCGGAGCTATGTGGGCGAGAAAGTTCGTAAACGTTGCACGCTCCGTGTGCTCTGTCTTTTTCGTTATTTTCGCCCCGGGGACTCAGGAATTCGCGACAGAGCTGGACTTTCGACCTCTTCCTCGTGGCGAATAAATCCGTGGATTTTATCTCGTGACATCTGTTCTCTCTTTCCCTCTCTCTCTCTCTCTCTCTCTCTCTCTCTCTCTCTCTCTCTGCCTCTGACAGAGACCCGCGATTCACGGTCCGAGAAGATCGAAAGATTAGTTGATTTCCCGTATATTCATGTATTCAACACCGAGAAAATTAATCGTCGCGTCGCACGCGCGCTCTCGAGATAATTAATTCCCCGTTGTCCGAATCGTTTGACGAACTGCCTCGCGTTACGCCGGAACAAACACGGAAAAAGTCGCGGGAGCCGATCTGAAAGTCAAATATTTGACTCCGGCATAAGTCTCGGCGATTTTCATCTTACAATTAAACAGACGCCCGGTAACCGATCTGCGCAAATATTTGCAGGCGTACCGTTCTCCTTTTCGCTCAACATTACTGGCATGGATGGATTTAGTCACTGCAGTCTTTAGCACAGAGTCTCAGTAGACTCCTCTTTCGTTTCCATAAATAAATTGCAATTGACAATAAGCAAAAGCAATTTTCGTTTTGCATAAAATTCTCCAAATTTTCTTACTGTCAAAAATTAGACCTTCCCACTTTTATCATGAATGCATAAAATCCGCAGTCAGGTAATTAGCAATTGCATCCATTGAATCGGAAAAATTCACTCAACGGCGAAGAACACCAATTATTTCATGTACACATTTGTATATATCTTTACACAAATTTCAAACATCGTGATTAAACTGCGGATTTGATGCATTTATTTAAAAAATGAGATCAAATGCAAAACAATAAGAACTTTTAAGGAATTCAGAGTTACTGCTGTGTATATTCTTCTGAACTCTATAAAATGATTCGGAATCCATGTCTATGCAGTTCCTGTGGCTTGCAATTAATACAGGGAAGTTTTGACGTCAATGCGACTATAGATATGCTAACTACATAGCACAAAAAAGGTAACTATCTACAGAATCGGAGTACAGGCTAATGACAGCCTGGTTTAACCAGTCCAACTATAGCTGGAACGGTGGAAACGGTAGCAACGGAAATTTTGTCGCGACAGTCGCACGTCCTGTCTTATTTTCGAGTCGTAGGTAACGACGGTGGTTCCGGCGGATGAAAATTATTCAACAGGGCCCCGAAGGACAATTGACATTTCAGTACAGTGTATGTAATGGCGTTGAAGGCTGATTTATACCCTCGCACTATCTCCCAAGTGTTAAAATAACCTGCGCACCCTCTCCCGTCCCGTCTGCTCGCGTCGGATAAATTATGCAGCGAGGAATTCGTTCCAGGAGTCGATTTTCCCAGGTGTTTCCTTCGTAAAGCTGCTCTCAGCCCGGCTCTACAGAGAACAAAAGTAGCAACAGCAGCTCGACTTGCTCGATGATCGAGCGTTTTGTCCGGAACCGACCGCCAGCCAGGACGAAGGAAAGCAAGGACGAGCTTTAATTGTCCTGAAGGAATTTAGTAATTTTCCATTTTACCTCCGCGCTAAATTTTCATTGGTGATGGTCCGTCCATTTTCGCGAGTGACTTCTCGTTCCTCGTAAAATCCTCGCGGTTCCGAAAACGTCGAAGAATTCCATTTTCCTCTCGGAGAGATCCCAGACAAAAGGCGTCTGTCCCAAGGGCGCCGTTTAATTATGCCCGGGGAATTCAGCGATCTCGGTTTTATCGCTGTTAGCCATCGCGCAAGCTGTACACTTTGAGAAAACAGCGGTCTGCGGAGGAGGGCTCATTTTTCCAGGCATCTCGCGTGGAAACGCCGCGCCGTTGCGGTTGCGCGGTGCCTCGGAAAAGTGGTTTTCCGAGAGGGGACGAAACGCCTTGCCTCGGCTCGCCTCACCTCGCGTAAAATAAATGGACCGATTTATGTGCCGCAGACTCCGGTTCGCTTAATAAAATCTCCGCTATGTCGATACATTTTCCTCGGGTATTCGTTGGGCCACCCTCTACGGAAAGAACGTCACTTACCGACGCCGCTGAAGGCCCTGGATATCCGATAACGACATTCGCACATCGATCGGGGAACGATGTTTCCTGATCCCATTAAAATTCCTGGGCTCCGAATGCTTCGCGCAGGATTCTCCGCTGTTTGTTGTGCCAACTGTATAATTTGCAGTGATGACAACGATGGTCCCTGCCATGGCACTCGTGTGTGGGTGATGGAATTATCTGTCCAGATTGAGAAATTAATTTTTGTACTCGTATATTCATTTTGAGAAAGTTAAGAGATCAAAGGAATATACCATATATTTTACTTTTCACATTTTGATTTTGTTGAATAGAATTTTCAGGAATTTTCGTCACAAAGTGTTAAAAGAGTCTATAATTACTATCTGTAATTACTAGACTGTGAATGTTTATGCAAAATAAAAAATATTTGCATTGATTGCTGGACACAGGAGCCAAATAATATTCTTCAATATTATTATAATATTCTTCTTGTAATTATATCCTTAAATATTCTTAACATGTCCACTGCTTTAAATTGTACGTATTCATTATTGTCACATAAATGCATAAAATCCGCAGTCTAGTGATTACTATCTTTCATTTATAATTTGAAGCATTGAGTGTTTAATTCACATTAATAACAGCGTTGTTAAATGAGTCACGAAATCGTTTACTGTCATTGTCTTGATCTGGGAATTCTGCACGATCCAATTAGGAAGATCTACATCTACATATGTATAAAGCTGTTATACAAGACAAATGAGATTGACAAGATATTGATTATAATCGATGCATATACATGATGTATTGAACAATAAAGTGAATGATTGAAGTGTTATTGGTTAAATTAAGAAGAAGATGAAAAGATACGCAGCACGAATGACGAGGTAGCTCGCCCTCGCTGGTTAACAGGTTAAGGGGAATCGGCCAGCCATGGACGGACGCGTTAGGAGATTGTTGTATGATAGCGAGTGCAGTAGACAAACCTTTAAACTCGTCATTTTTAAGTGAATCGTGTTCGATTATAGCCATCCTGAACCCTCGAACAAACTAATTGGAGCCTCCACTGCCCTCCGTATCTTTAAACTAATAACCATTTAACGAATGTAGATAATGTCCGTGAAAGAATTGGAACAATCTTGTACTACTTTATAATAGCTGGTTTCGCCGATTCGATAAGAATAAAATATAAAATAGAAGTATAAAATTGAGTGGGATAATCAAGTTGAAATTTATAAAACACAAACACTGATAACTGCTTCTACATATACGTACAGCTAACGCTCTCTACAGCTATAACTCTTTCGAAACAAAAGTTAACGAGAATTGGAAACTTTAACACATTACCGCAGGTGACGTCCATACCAGGTGAATGACGAGAATTGCTGTTTGTTCTAGCAAATAACTCGAAATCGTGTTGAAACTCGGAGAACGATTATATAAAAGTCAGTGTATCAAAGGCCGGCATCTAATTCCTGAAGTTGGAAATGTATAACTTAATTGCGACAGAAGTTTAACTGGAAGTTTAACTTGAAATAAGCTGTGCTAAAGCTGTCTACAATAGTACGGTATAGGAGGACTGACGGTTCAATTAGCATTCGAAATCTCAACCTTCTAATTTGAGATTTTACCGAATTTTTGTGATCGCGAAGTAACACTATGGGTGTTCGAGTACCCGAAATTTTGGGTTCGGGACGGGTCGGGAAATTTGTTCGATATCGAGTCGGGATCCCGACAGTTTATTACAAGTTCGGGTACCCGAAATGGTAATCGAGTCGAGTCGGGGTCCCGAAAGTTTGCAATATTCGGGGACTCAAAGTTAAAGTTGGGGCAAGTCTGCGATCAAATTAGCGATAAATAACTCGATGCATATTACGATGTCATTCTTGAAACCGAAGTTTGATATCCGGTTACACAAAAAATACAAAAATCATTCTGAAGCTAGCAGTGAAATTAAAAGATTCAACTGAAAAATCGTAGAACAGCATTATACTTATATAAATATAACTTTAACTTCGAGTATTCGAACATTGCAAACTTTCGGGATCCCAACTCGACCGATTACCACTTCGGTTACCCGATATCGCAGGTACCCGAACTTTGTAAACTTTCGGGATTCCGACCCAATCCGACTCGATCATTGTCCGACTCGAGCCGAGGCTCAGGTACCGGAAATTTCGGGTACCAGCACACCCCTAGTTACCACTAAACCTACCGGCATTAACAGCATCTGGTAAATGTTGCCTTGTAAAAATGGCAACCCTACATTTCTTGAGTTCGTCCGTAATTTTCAATACATATAATAAATGCTTGGACAAGGAAATTTATTCCACCATTTTCCATAAATGAATTTTTATAATTTCAATAATTGTAATATATAGGGTGTCCCAAAATTCCTGAACATCTCGGAAATGGGAGGTTGCTGAGGCCCTTTGAAGCGATATTTTCCTTTGCAAAAATTATTATTAACGAAAATTGTTATTAACGAAAAACACGGACCAATGAGAGTGCGACCTAGACGCGAGTTGGCACAGTCGGCCCGGCGCACAGTGGGGAAAAGTGACTTGCCTTGCTTCAAAAAGGAATAACTTTCGATAGAAATGAGGTAGAGCGATGAATTTTTTTAAAAATTAAAGCTGAAACTTTGCAGAATATGGGAAAAATAGGGAGATTACGTTACGAACGGTTTTGAACCTTGAGAAAATTCGTTAAACTTTCACAATTTCCAGAAAATGTGGTTTCTGCGTTACCACGGGCAGAAAAATTTTTTTTAAATTTTTGCTATATATCATTTCCCGTAGATTTTCTCACGCTGATTTCAAATCTGGTCTCAAAATTTGTCTACGACTTCAGGATTTTACAAGAAATCGATTTTTGTGAACGAATTGTTTATCGAATTTTCTCAAGGTTATAAAACGTTCGTTCCATAATCTTCCTATTTCCCCATATTCCGCCAAGTTTCAGCTTTAATTTAAAAAAAAATTCATCGCTCTACCTCATTTCTATCGAAAGTTATTCCTTTTTGAAGCAAGGCAAGTCACTTTTCCCCACTGTGCGGCGCGCCAGCTGTCGATTAAGTCGTCTAAAGCCGCGGATAACATTTTTGCATAGGAAAATGTCGCTTCAAATGGTCTCAGGAACCTTCCATTTCCGGGATGTTCAGGAATTTTGGGACACCCTGTATAAAACCAGTCATTTGACCGTAGTAATGTCAATCGACGCGTTAGCATTTCGAAAATTCATATTCAAGTTACCCAGCGCAAAAACAGCGCTTCCGTGGCACGGTACGCACCTAGAGAGCGTTGACGCGCAGGGTGATTCGCAGGGACCGGGTTCAATAAAACGGAAAATTGCTGAATTCTCGAGGAATAATTAAACGGTGGGAGGGGGGCACCCCTCGTCACCGCCCCCGGCCAGCGGATTTACTGCCGCTCTCGTGGATCTTACGGCCGTTACGAATCGGTTACACCTTTTCCGCGCGAAAACGATTAACGTCGCACCCCCTTGGTGAAACAGTGGCAGCGTGGCGGGCGCTCTCGGGTTTCCGGGCTTGAAGAAGGGAATACACACAGAGAACAGGGGGCGAGAGGACAAATAGTCGACCAGTCGGAGACAAACCGTGGAGACGCCGCGCCGGAGGGGGTGAAAACCGTTCAAACAGAGGAAGAAACGAGGGGAAGAGACCCGCACCGCGAGATAGAAAGGGACAGCGCGACAGATAATCGCGCGAAACGATTTGCTCTTTTCACGGCCGATTAAGCCCGCAATCTGTTGGCCGAGAGCGAGGAAACAACCGGGGTGGATAGACGTTGAAATAATACGGGGAGATCGGTGGCTGATGGCCAGTTTGCCGGATAATCGTCACCATTAAAAGCCTCTGCTCCTGAATTGACCTGATCGCTTCTTTCGGAATCGCTGCGCTCTGCATCGTGCGCAATCACATTTTCACAATGTTCCCTTGATTCGTTTACCGACGCCGTTTGATCGTCGCGATTCAATCCGAAAGCAGGACATTATCACGGTTCATTATATGTATACTCGTTTTATCAATCCTTCTATTGCAGATCTGCTACGAGCAACTCACATATGATATGTGACTCTTTAGCACGTTGATTGCTAAACGACTATACTGCTTACCTTCATGCATAATGAACATTTTCGACCGCAGTTGCGAAAAACAGGGACCTAGTAGAACTTTCATTCTCTCTCCAGTAAGTTAGAAAAAGAATTCATCACTATTATTGAATTGTTCAACCTTACTGTTCTTTTGAATTGCACTCCTTAATTTTTGTCAGAAATACACGATGTCCACAGTCTACAAATGTCAAATTTTAGAGAATCCATAATAACAATAGAGAACAATACACAAATCCGAAAACTCATTTAAATGGAACCACTACAAGCTGCAGAGGATTGCATTCTGATTGATCCATTCGTTGCAGAGTAATCGCTAGACAGACCTGAAAAAGAATCACCTTCGTAATAGATATACTGGCATAGCTAGATCAGACCCAAAGCAACCCTCATAGCGAATTAACAACGGTAACATAATTACAAGTATTTTTTTCTTGCCACGAAAGATAAGGCTGCTTCCCCAAAGCAGAAGAATTTTTCTGTCGCACGAAGGATGTTGGCCTAGTAGTCGACTTATTTGGACAGTAGCTTGTACAATGGTAACGAGACAAGTTAATAGTAGCGGCAATAACGACACGCTCCAGTTTGTAAAGACATAATGGGGTTAAAGTGTCGGTCGCTCGCGATCGACTGGAGTTCCGAACTGGTGGTGCTTGTTTATTTCAGTAGGTGGCATTTACGAAGTTTCATGGCGGCGGCTGTCTTTCCACAATCGTTGGCAGCAGGGTGTCCTTGTTCCGTTCAGCCAGTTTGGGGGCCGTTCGCTTAATCGACGACGAAGGATGAACGATCCAGTGGATAGACCGCGACACACACAGCACGTCGGAGACGACCATCTTGCTGCCCCCGTGCCATAAGCATAAGTGTCCTGCGGGCGAACCAGGCTTCTGCTTCGAATCATGAACAGATACTCGTGCGGGCGGCGTGTTTGAGGGCTTATCTCGGGCTCTGGTCTACGGCCATGCCTCCCATAAGCTTGAACATGGTGCCGTTAGCCTGCTCGCCGCGGGCGACCTCCATTCATGCATCCAATTTAGACGTCAATGGCGCAAATAAAGCATTGGGAGCCCTTAATCGATCGTGGCGTCGATCCCGAACCACGGGGATCTGTTTATTCGAAGACATAGGGATCCTCCAACCTTTAAAATATAAAGTCAAAATCTGAAATCGAACGTTTGCGGAGAGAGATTCATACTTCCTCTCTTTAATTTCAAGCTAGATTACAATATTGTGAAGCTTTAAATTGCTTCTCACGCCAAATTCAAGAATTTCTGAAGTTCTAAAATTTTAAAAAACGTTCCGCGAACCAGATGGGTTTCATTCAGGACAATCCAGTTCAATTCTCGCGAGACGGATGAGTTGATCTCAAGCCCCGAAGCATTAGATCGTCTCGAAATTGGCGGTGCCAGGTTTCCGTGGCAGGAATCCAATTCGAGAATGTAGTCGCGCGTCAGCAAGGACAAGGCACAAACGCAGAAGTGAGCAAAACGATTGCGTGGAGGCCGAGCAGACGTGGTTACACGCGGGTGTCATTAGTCCGGGCGGCAATTAGGAATAATTTGAAAAAAGCGAAGCCTGTAATTCACGCGGGGGACAAGAAAATCTTTTATCACCGTGTCGTCAGCGCCATCGGCCCGCGACGCGACGCGACACGACGGCCGCGTTTGTTGGCGAGCCTCCAATCCTCCTCCGGGGAGTCATTACCTAATTACCGGGGCCGCTTTATGAACACTTACGTGTCGGGGTTCGTCGTTCGCGGCCGATTCGAGAAGACAACGACGATGTGGGAAAAGCCGCTCGGGAAATGAGAACCACCTTGTGGCTCACCTAGCAATTTCACCGACCGACATATAACTCAAGCTTAAGTCGCTCGCTTTGACTTCCAGCAAAACGCTCTTGTCGTCGCTGGCTCGGTAGACTACGCTCTACTGAATTATTCGTTCGACGAAAACGCGCGTGCTAGGAACGGTCTTTTAAGACCATTACTAAACTGCGACCTTATGCATTTGTGATAAAAAAGGGTACAACAATTTCAAGCAGTGGACATATTAAAATGATTTAAGGACATCGGTGTATTATTTGATCAGATTAATAAGAAAATTAAACTTGATCAAAATTTTCTATTTGACTCGTGTCTTGCAATCAATTCGAACATTTTTTATTTTGCATGAAGATCCGCAGTCTAATCATTACATACGGTGACCCCAGGAAGTATTCGAACACCCTTTAAGTCAGAATAACTTTTTTAAAATTGCAGCGAACGACTTGGCTTTCTTTTTAGCAATTGGAAACATCGATTTACTGAACGACGTGAAATATATTCAATAATGAAGTAATGAAAATGTGAAGTATACGTAGATCTGTGTTAATTTGGCACATGCTGAAAATTTCATCAAGACTGTATAATCAACAAAATTAATGCTTAAAAATAGACTCTCGTATGAACGACATAGCAGTCAACGTGTTCTGTTTTGAAGAGTCACTGTCCGTATCGGATGTTACCTATTTCGCCAGTATTTTGGTCGGACAGATAGGGACTTGTCCAGAGGACGAACGACTGGGGTTGGGAGGTGGTAAATGAGAGAAAAAAGAATGGCCAATAAAAGTAATTCAAGCTCGGCCGGGTAAACGACGTCGTCGAACCTTTCGACTACATTCCATGTAAATTGGACACGCGTGCCTGCTGCATGACGAGCTAGAACCAGCGCTCGCTCTGTCGGAAATAAACACCTGCTAATGTCCATTAGTCAATTCTCCTCTTGGCCACGGATTCACGTTCTCTCTCTCTTTCTGTCACTGGTTCTCGCACCGCTCGCCGGACCTTTTACTCCCAACCGTTCGATGCACGCGCTCGGTGCATGGGTTCGGTTTAATCGCGTGGAAACGGTAATAAGTACGCGGTGGCACTCGAGCGACACCGAAATCGCTTCGACGCGCACCGATATAGTATATCGCGAGTTTTGCCGATTATTCACTGGGCCGATCGTTTCTTGCTCGCAGCGAGCAACAAGGAATTTAATTACAACGCTCCGCCGGCGGTGATCGATCGACCACCGTGGGCGAAATCGGGGGCGGGTGCCGTTTCGAAAGGAAATCGAACGACGCAACGATGCGCGAGCATGCTGCATTCGATGCATTTCTAGATTAACGCAAAATAAAAAGATGCTTTTTTCCTTGAAATTCCTAGACGTCTGTCTCTGTAGACGTAAAGATTGAAGCTTCCTCTTTACAACGACGCCATAAAAATATTTAAGGTGAAGTGCCCTAAGTCTGGACAGTCCAAAAGTGATACCTAAATCTGGATAATTGAATTTTCATAGTAAAATCAGTAATTAAGAGATTAAATAATTATATTATATATTCTGAGGCCTTAGCTACAAGTAGGTGTGAATATTATTTCATTAAGACATCAATTGAAATTTAAAAATGAATTCAAAGTTCATCTGAAAACAGTATACAAAATAGTCTATTTACATGCGAATCATGTGCATTTATAGTTCGAACTTTTGTTAGAAAAAAAGAGATAATTTAAGCCATCAGACAAAAAATAATTATCACGCATAATAATATTGGTATTTTAAAATAAATTGGCAATCAAACTTAACGTAAATAATAATTACTAATCCAAATATTAGATGTCCAAGATTAGGACTGTTTTCGAATATAAGTACTCCATACTGGGACGCGATGACAGTAGCTGTCCCACTCTAAGCTTATACGCAATGTGCTTACGCCTAAAGCCGGACACGTGTTTGTGAATAAAATCAATGCATTGTTTGCAAATTATTTAACTACATGTACGCATAATTAGTCTTCTATTAGCTTGAATAACGCATGTAGAAAATGTATTCCGGTTGTGACGTTAATAATACTTTATGTTTACATCTTAAATCTATCAGTATTACTACCTAACCTTAAAAGTTGTATTATGACAAGTTTTATTAAAACAGTAAATGAAAATGAATATATATTTGGTTAAATAATACAATACTATAATCTACGATAAGAATACTACATATTACGCAAAGCATCTTCTATTCGTCATGCGCAACAGCGCCACCAACCAACGTTTTAGGTTATGTTCGCTCGGTCAACTCGTAAATTGAATTTGTCCCGATATAGGCTTCACTTCTGTCCAGGTACTAGCTTAGATTGGATTTAATATGTCCAACTATAGGTTTGAATTATTCTTGTTAATACAATTAAGATATTAACCTAAACAATGATTTTTTTATTTTAAATTACTTTACAAACTCTGAACTGTATGTTAAAACTCTAAAGAAATTGTTTTTGTTTATTTAAAGTGATAAAATTTAAAATAGGAAAACATGCTGTCCAGGCATAGGGCACTTCACCTTACCATACTATTCACTTTATCGAGCTTCGAATGAAAGGTGAACCACCGTCCACTTTACACTAGTATAGGGTACAACCATGAGGGCTTCAGGCGGCCGAATTTGTTCCCCCCCTAGCAGCACAAGATATTGTATACACATTCATATAATATCAAAAAGAGATTCAATCTGTTTTTAATATTCAAATATACATACAATATTTATTTTACATTAAGTACCAAATATTCTTTTTTATCCTAACTTATAAGATAGGAAGAAATATTTTTCTCATATTAAAAAGTGTGGCTTAAAAAATATTTAGCCAATATTTTTGTGCTTCTAGGGCCATTTCTTTCCAGAAAACAGTGAAAAAAATTGTACATCGATTTTCATGAAGTCGTTGTAAAGAGGAGGCTTCGATTTTCAAATCTATGAAAGTTTCATTTACGAGAGAATATTTTGAAAGTTTTTGGATCCGTTTGAATTTGCTGTTTTGCGAAAATGGAGGCGGTAAGCTTTAAAATGAGTCCAGGTTTGTGGCGAGGAAGTTTGCTGCATTTATAATATGTTCTGGACATGTTTGGTTATTAGTTCTTTACCCGCGTGCAATGTGTACAAGCTGTTGATGTCATAATGTTTTCTGGGCGGCTACACCGAGAGACGGCGACCTACAAATCTCTCGTCGTGGACAGGGACAACTCCATTCTTCCGGGCTTCCGTGGAATGTTAGTTGAAACGCTCGGCGCTCACAAAACCGTAAAACACGCGTCCTTTATACTTTCTAGCCCCTCGACCCTCTCAACACCCGCCGAGATTGCTTTTTACTGTCAACCCTTAACAGCTTCTGGAATTCCTGAAGAACACGCTCAAGGAACTGTCTCCTCGTACTATTTTTAATAAAAATATTTATAGCATATTGTACGCGTTCTTTCCCCTGTTGATTAATTATACTCGGAACTTTTTATCATTGCTGTATACATATAAAGCAAGAATAATTTAATTGATCTTTACCCGACACCTGTGAGTATGCAAATTTATGTATCCCCTTTTTACAGCAGCCTCCATTTACATATTATTAGACTGCAGATCTCTAAACGACAGTTTCGGAGATTTTATAGACCCCAACACGTTTTTGCCACGTGATTTTCGTTTCTTTCACTAAAATAAGTATTGCTTATTGTATTCGTATAAACGAACAAAGATGTTGATCATTATTATTAGTCACTTATTATAGTGAGTCCCAACGTGTACCGCAAATGGTACAGGGAGCATGTCAAACAATATTTATTTTATGTTTCACGAGAGCGCTCGAGATCTTTAGTAGCTCATCATTGCGTGGAAATCTGCAATCTCATCATTATCATAAATCGTAATTATCAAAGTCGGCAATCTATTATTATTTCCAAGCTTTAGATTCCTATCGCACCACAAAAACAAACTGCTTGATGCACTGCGAACTTCATAATGCAAATTGTTTTCCTTTAAATAACTCTGCTTTGGTTTTTTCGGTATCCAACCTATTACTAAAGAAGACAATAATGTTTCAAGTAATTTACAATTGCCGGTACGTTCATTAGCAAAGAGGACGATCAAGTTTGAACTGATTTACAATTGTAGACAAATTTGAATTTCTCTATGAAAGCGGAGCCTTCGGGATGATTTTCGAAAATCGCCGAACCGGAGCGCGTTTGAACAATTCAGCCATTGTTCGCTGACTGAAATGGTAACAGTTAGCGGAGCTCGGGATCTGCCGGGCAATGGAAAAATACTTTAGCCCACGGTGTTGCGTGACAATAATTGATGTGCGCGGAAAACGTCACATATCTGCTGCATCGCTGCGGCCTCGGCGCACGGTGCACGGTGCAACGAAACCTGCATTCTATCTCGACGGACCTCGGCGTGCATCAATGAAATAACATTGTTGCAGTGATCGATGCATCCGCTCTCGGAAGAGTATCATCCTGCTCTTAGGACACGATCGTAACGATCGAGTTGCATCCTCTTGGGAGCTTCCGCGTTTCTTTATCCGGTTGCACGCTCGATTTGCGTAGCTTAATGCCCCATTACTCGAAAACAAACATCGTTCCGCGCTATGATCGCGTTCAAATCGATCCGACATCGACCTCCACCTCGGCTAGATCGCTCTCGTTTAGTACATATCTATAATCGCGCGTTCGTGATCTCGTAGAATCGTAACGAGACGAATCAAATATATTAATAGATCTCGCGCAAAGTCGGGGCAACGAGTGCTCGAAGCAAGTCCAATCTCGAACTGGTATACTAACTAAATCACGGAACGCTGTGCAGATTAATACTCACAAAAATTTGTAACACAAGTGAAACGAATCCGGGAGCTGTTCGCGAACTAGTGCAGCAATCAGATGTACATGTAGCACAAAAATTGACTAAATCAATCCAAGAGCTGTTCTTGAACCAGTAACTAGACTGCGAGACTTTGTACAGATCCGTATAGAGAAGTTTAGGTAAGTACATGCAGTGTTGAACAATAAATGAATTAATTTAAATAAATAATTATTTAAATAAAAATTTAAATAAAAGTTATTCATTAGTTGAGCAAGTCTAAATGAATTATTTAAAATAATAAAGTTAAATGTTATTTACAAATACAATTTCAATTACTATTTGTATTGACAAATAAGGAGAAGACCAAAAACTATTTATTTGATTTCCACCTCAATCCAAATAATAAATAATTTTTTACATATTTGCAAATAAGAAATAATAATTTACTTAAATAAAAAGTTTAGTTATTATTTGCAATTAAAATCACACGTTTATTCATTATTTAATGATTTATTATTTAAAATAAAATTTGCAACACTGGGTACATGAGCCGAATGAATTCGAAAGCCATTTCCAAACTGCTGCAGCAACTGGACTGCGGAACGTTATGCAGATTCGTGTTCTTGCATATACATTTAGATAGAGGTGAATTGGCTAGAACTTTATCGCCTTCGTTATCAAAAACAAAATGTACCATTAGGTTCTACGATTTAACAAATCATGACTATACCGTGGATCTGTATACAAACTAAAAATTGTCTGCATGAATTGCAAGGCACAGTAGCGTCATTCAGAAACTGCTCTCTGCATGATCTTGAAAAGTTCATTTAATTTCTTCACTGTTCCAAATGGCAGCAGCTGATGTTTGTCGAAAATCTGTAAAATCCGCAAATCATGACGAAGACACGGCAACTGGCAGGTCCGGGTGGTTTCGCAAACACGTCGTTAGCATCGGGAAGAATACCCGGACGAGTGTGTTGGTTGATTCGCTGGTTGAATTTCAGCCAGCAGCGAAAGAGAGCAACACCTGCTCGCTGGCTGGTTACTTGGTGCAACAATATCGATTTCCACGGTGCATCTGCGTCTCCGATTAGTCGCGGATTATTCCCACGAGCGGCTCTAGCCTTCCCCGGGCATCCAATTACGGTCGCAGGACTCAATCTAGTGGAAAGCCCGGGGAAAGCAGCGGAGGAAACGCAATCGGTTTAGCCACGGTGTGCGTCTACAGGTGGCGACGTTTGACACGGTGCACCGGCACGTTCGTCTTCCCTCTTGGTCCCTTTCTCTCCTCTCGCTGTGTATTCTCTCTATCTCTTTCCCCCTCTGCCTCCGTTCGCGGCCCACGATCACCCTGCTCGATCAATCCAAGCCTGATCCAGCCCGATCCTTCCAATTACCGTACAACGCAGAGCATTACGCAACAAGCTAATCGGCTTCGATCAACCGAATCGCGAGATTTTCCGAGAGCTGGGACTCTGACCTTTCAGACAAACCTCGCTCACTTCGTCATTCTACAGCCTTATTGCCGCTGACTGGCTCCGAAAGCTATCGGATACATCCTTAGTTACATTCTGATGGATCGTGCGCCCCGTTGGTCGCAAGTCGCACGGTCGTTTTCCGACTGAATATATTAGCCTTATCGCTGTTCCATTTCCTCCGCCGCATTGTGGCTTTGTTCCCCAACGAACGTGTAATTTATAGAATTTTTGCTCCGGGCATGTTAAATATTAATCACAATGTGGTTAGTCCTTAAGTGGATCGTTGCGGGCTCTCCACGTCGGTAGATTAATAGTCGTTTAATTGCGCGCGGATGTGGCCGTTACAGATTTAGGCGATTCTCACTTGTATGCACGGCGCACAGTGGAACTTTTCGTCCAAACCGGAGACAAAATCAGAGAACTTTCGATAGAAATGAGTTAGAGCGATGACATTTTTTAAAAATTATAGCTGAAACTTGGCAGAATATGCGAAAAATAGGGAGATTATGGTACGAACGTTTTATAAACTTGAGAAAATTCGTTAAACTCTCACAATTTCAAGAAAATTGCGGTTTTTTCAATAACACGGGCGGAAAAAACTTTTTTTTAACATGCTGCACATCAGTTCTTGTAGATTTTTTCACGCTGATTTTAAATCTGATCTCACAGTTTGTCTACGACCTCAGGATTTTACAAGAAATCGATTTTTGTGAACGAATTGTTTAACGAATTTTCTCAAGGTTATAAAACGTTCGTACCATAATCTTCCTATTTTTCCCATAATCCAACAAGTTTCAGCTTTAATTTTTAAAAAATTTCATCGCTCTACCTCGTTTCTATCGAAAGTTCTTTGATTTTGTCTCCGATTTGGACGAAAGGTCCCACTGTGCGGCATTTCGATTGGCTTTAACCCTTGCGAGTTATTCGAGCCGATCCAAACGAATGCAATTGGGTTGATTGAACGCCGACAACTTGCACGCGAGTTAGGAATTAAATTTACAAAAATGACTTTCAATCAACAACTATGACTTTCTTTCCAAATAGAAATTAACCTACCACCGCCGGTCAAATGACCGGTTCCAGATTTTTGATTTCACGATTGTATTGAAATTATAAAGCTGCTTTTGTGGTAAATAATTAGATAAATATATTTAGTAGAGCAGCATGTACTGGCTACTTGTAAGGCTCGGTAGATTCAGTGTTAAAGAAATTAGATATTAGATTATGTAGTTAAATAATCCGCATACTTTCTATAAATTAACTCAACGGAGTTTATTCAATAACGACAAAGCCAGCACAAGCAAAACACGTCTTTACGTTTAGAATGTAACACGTCAAGTGTGGATCATTCGAATTAGAAAATTGAACGATACTATGAACAAACAACCAACGGTTTCATAAACAACCTGAAATAAACTAATATTGAATCGATCGTTCCTTGTGTGGAATAATAGATCAATTTTGTTTCTCAAAACATATTTCAACATATGGACCGTTTATTTTGAAAGTGGTGTAAGTCCATTTTCTCTTGTTTGTTTTTATTTTTTTTTTAATTTTATTTACATTAAATTAAGCATGAATTACACGATATCTCATTTTTTTCAAAAATGGACTTACACCACTTTCAAAATACACGGTCCATATATAAACAAATAGAATTAAACAGATCAAAATTTCGCTGATGACCATAGCAGTCGATGCGACGTTAAATAAATAATAATAAATAAATAGATCAGAATTATTACACCTGTAAAGTTCGCGTTGAAAGATTACAAATCCCAGAACAGTGATAGCACTTATATTCAGAAAAGGCAGAGGACGATGTTTAAGCTCGAACCGGAGATAATTCTTGGAGAGATTAAGTGCCTCGTTCGTTGCTCGCCAGTGTGGACGATGCTTAATGGCCGATACCGTAGATAAACGAAGTTACCGAGCGGGTCCGAGGAGTACGCGCGTGCGAGCTCTCCGATGCACCCCGATGCGCCGTGCAACGTGCAGCGAAATTGATTGATCGAAGGATCCCTACAATTACGTTTAATGGCGACTGCTCGTCGGTTATTGCGAAACGTACAACGCCGGCGCGATTACTTCTTCCCGAAAAGAGCGACCGGTAATGTTTCGGGAAAATTGCATTTGTAAGCAGGGCTCCGGACCGATAGCATTAACGACGCACGAAAACCCTTCCCGGTAATGTATTCGCTATTATTTTAATGCCTGTTCCTTTATATCTGGCCACAGCGATGGCTGCGAGCGTATCGCGAACACCATCGACGCCGAATTTCGCGAAGAGAGAGTGAGAAAGAGATGTAATGACGGCCTGTTCGTACCTTATACGAACCGGCGTCCAGCTAATTTGAAATGATAATGTCGCTGCCAGGTGTAATTTCTTTCAAAAAAACACCGCAGGTTTGCTTATTAAATGAACCAAATTTTATTTAAATGACGTAAGCCTTGGGAAAAGAGATCGGGGACTTGAAACAGGCACGCGTGACGAAATGATATCGTAGAGCAAAAAATCTCTCGATTTCCGAAGGAAGATTATTCGATGTATCTTGGTCTAGAGTACTGTGAAGGGGCGTGGCTCTGGTGCTCCTGGCTCCAAAAGTGCCACCTTAGTACCTTCAAAGGCAAATTTTTGCATGAACACTTCTTGTGAGAATGTAATTGGCTGGCAACAGAACTCTAGTTTAGGTATTGTACCTAAACCTATATGCCCTACCTATATTTTCTGCAGGAGGCAACTCTCAATGCTCCAAAGGGCAACTTCCGTTTAAAGACGTATCATAAAGCAACACTTCGCGTCCAACGGAATCAGAGAAAAGGTATAAAAACAATAATAGAGGACTACTTTATTTTTCCTGTAAAATTTACTTCGAGTGGGCGTGGTTACGTTGCTCCGGCTTCCTCGAGAACCACCTCACTGCCCCGTGGATTAATTTTTAAGGACCCGTTCTACTCTCCAGACACTTCAGAGCAAACGAACTTAGAAACAAAGCACAAAAAGTGCAACAGAAGACATGTTCGTCTTTCCCTGCGTGTTTCATCTGAGTGGGCGTGGCCTCGCAGCTCCGAATGTTGGCCCACACCTGCTCGAATCGATCCTCGTGTCCGTCGATTGGCACGAGCGCTCAACAAGCGCGCTAACGAAACGGGTCCCGACTCGATTGATCGATATTCCTGGATACGGATCGATCGCGATCTCGTCGGTATCCGGCGGAGGCGTTGAGGCGCCGACACCTACAATTACGTCTGATTGGCTGTTCATACTGGTCGGACGAGGATGAAGAAACGTTCGTTTCCGTCGAAAGCTGTAGGTGCTCCGGTAATGATTAATCACTCGTTGATCGTCACTCGCAGAAACGACGTCTCGTGTCTGACGATTACATCGTCGTCGCCGCGATTTATCGTCGGTGAACTGTATAAATAAAGCAACGAAACCAGGATGTAATACAATTACCTATAAAATACACACAGAATGTATAAATTTAGGGCACGCTAAAAAGCTATCAACGATGAAAGAAAAGGATTACAGACTACATCAGCTGCTTCGAATATTATTTCTAACTCTAATTCGAATTGTACGATAAAAACTGGTATTAGTGAAAAATCACGATTTATTCGAAATTACGTAATGTTCTACATAAAATGCAATTAGATAAATCATTCAAGGAAAAACTAGAGGGTTATTGTTGCTCGCTCGCGAATGAATTTAGATTGCCCAGATGAAAATGGAATTAGGAAATGTTTGATGGATATCGGGCACAAAGTTCATTCGATTTTCTGTATGCTAAATAGAAAATATGTGTGACGTAGGAGGCGAATGTATAAAGATTATGTATGGCTCTTATTTTTAATTTTTGAATTTCTTTTACGTTTTTCTCGAATATCTTGGGTAAGACACTCTACATCTGGACAAGCTACGTCTTTTATGACATTTCGTAAAACAAACGATTTTCGAAAAATGGTGAAGTGTGTTTTCATTATCTTTTATCAACAAACATTAACTAATAATGTGTATTTTTTTTTTGAACTTGCGGAACTTACTTTTTTAAAATTGCATATTATTTTGCAGGAAATTTCATATATTTCTTTTATTAATAGTGAAGAAATTGTTTCTGGTTTCAGTTTAATGAATTAATTATTTTAATGTTTGAGGGCCTTGGGGCACGTTTCCCCGTTATTTGATCCAGCTTAAACTTTGCACAGATGTTTTTTATTAATTGCAGCAAACCTGTTGGGAGCCGTAAAAGAAATTTTTAAACTAGAGGGTTATTGTTGCTCGCTCGAAAAGCGAGTTGTTAATACAACTATTAATGTTTTTATTTGGTGTATGACTCTCCAAGAGTCATACAAAGAACTTCCCGATTCGTTAGTTGCAGTATATTATTATCATTATTAAGTGTACGTTTTAAGAAGATTATAAGTTTTCAGGGAAATTCAATAGTTTTCTACTTATCAAAATGTTTGCTATATGGCGAGTTCTTACTTTCACTCCTACTCTGGCCAATTGAAAATCTAACCACAATATAGACGGAATTTTAGTATTTTCTTGAAAAGTAATAATAAATTTTAATATTCCGCATGCTCCATTAACCAATCCGTCTTCAACATCAATGTTATTAATAATTATCATATATTTTATATTAATCTTCAATTTAATCTCAGTTAATAATTCGTTTTGAACTGATTGTTTTTTCAAAGATTGTAATATAAATTTTTTTTTGTACTTTCATCGATATTCTCCCAAAATGTATTCTCGGGAGTAGAGATGATAAACTCACTCTTGCATTGGGATAATTTTCGATTATTGTAAGCGGTAACATTAGCATTAGTTGCATACATAAAAAAAATTTTTTAAAAATGAAAAAAATAAAAAAAATTTGTTATGTAATTACGTTTGTTTCTTCGGTGGAAAATTTCCGTCCTCTCGTATAAATTGCATTGTTGAATCAACTCCTTTCGAAAAAAAACTAAAAAACTACTTGACCAAAATGGACCAAAAAATCAGCTCTAAGTTACAGCGAGGCATATCGATTGCATCATTCATCATTCTGATCGCGTTGTTACTTTTTCAGAAAACGTTAACGAAAAATTTGATACTATACAAACATACATACGCACACACACACATACAAATTTTGCTAAAAATAGTCTAAAATGACTCAAATGAGACCATGAAACGTGAAGATCTGCTAAAAACTCGATTTTCGGGGTCATTACAGTGACTTCCCTATGAATCGAGAAGTTAATTAAGTTCACTTTTCGGCCAGGAATTGACGGGACTCTGTCAGAAAGAGTAACAAGGTAGTTTTACCAATTTCCTCGGTTTCCTCGGCGGTCGATTAACAGATCGCTGCGATGATATACCGCCTCCCATTATCCAGCAAGTACACAGCTAATCGTGGCCGATAAGAACGGTCGACATCCGCGAAGAATAGGCGCACCGCGGCCGTAGATCAGTATCGAAGGTAACGACTAGTTAGGCCGGCAACAAAATTTCATAAAGCTACCACGCTTTAATTGCAAAGTCGTAATGACGATGCCGCCGCCGCCGCTGCGCTGACTAGCAAGCGCGGTGTCTACGATCTTGTTGCTCGCTTTCGCGAGACATTAAGCCGCGCATCCAGGCGATCGACCGGCTAATTGGACTCTGTTTATTAGGAAAACATGGATTTTAATGTGACAGGGGATTAGCCGTGTTTGCGGGACCCGCAGGAGTCTTCCGGAACGCCGAGCATGAACGAACGGACGCGTTCTTACCGTTCGCTCGCGATCTGTTGGCGCAGCTGTCTCCTCGGGGCCATTTTTCCTGCCGTTCACTAGTCGAAAAGGTCGTGTCGCCGTTGTCGAGGTGCCGATGACACCAATTTTGCGTTTCGATCAACGGTAGACGATTATTGTAAGTTTGTATGCGCTCAGTTTTCGAAAAAAATAAATCTTAATAATTTTTCCCGCCTTTATTATAAAAGCTGTACGTAGACAAACCTCGTGAAATTTTCTGCTGATTATTTTCTTCATGAACAAGTCTTTGAAAAATTTAAGTTTGAAGGAAACGTGAAATCTTTACGAATTTTTCCTGCTGTGACTCTGAGAGGTATGAAGATGATTCTTCCACAGAAAAATTCTATAAATTCTTCGGAATAGAACGGTATTTTTTTATTACATTACGAAGTTTAAACATGTTTAAATAATTTGTAAAAATGCAATCAATTTTGTCGGACTTCGACGGACTCGAACATAATTTGACCATTCGAAATATGTTCATGATGTTGCAAAAAAATATGTGATTGTATTCAGGAGTGTGTACAGGATCTTCCTACGTAAGAATCATGCATGCAGCTTTTACGCTGAAGGCAGGAAAAATTCTGAGGGTTTGTCGGTAAGAGTAATCAGACAGGAGATCGTCGAGTCATCGTCAACGTCGCTGTCCACCGTTTTTCTGATCGTTGATAGAAAAGCTTCCCGGGGAGAACGCGGTATCATTACTTGTCGGCGATTAGGCTCCCGGTAAATTTACACGGCTAGCGAACTGCATTAGACGGCTGCTAATTAGGCTACTCCGGTTGTCGCGCATCGCTGGCCACTGCCTTTTGCGGCCTTTCGCACCGGCAAAACTAAATAGAACACCATAGGTGCTGCGGAACCTGTCTTCTCCTCCGACTTGTCCTCTTATTGCGATTTCTAACTGATGACTTTATCGCGAAGTCTTATTTTATACTCCTGGTGGATTTCATTCTTAGTTCGAGATTAGAAGAAAAACAACAAGTTCGATATTCGGAGTGATCAGCCACATACAAAGAATACCATCGGAATGACTGATCTCTTTATCATGGACATTGAAATTTGTTATAATTTACTTTTCTGCTTGAATCGATTTCATTTCTGACCCGATTGACTCTCAAGATAACAAGAAAGATTGCAATCGCTGGAGGCTGTCTTCTCTTCCGATTTCTGATGGATCTCTTTATCTTCGACCTAGATCTATCCGTTATCTTCTTCTTCGGCCTGGAACGAATTCTACTCCTGGTTCGATCCATTCAAGATAATAAAAGTGTACTGCAAAATAGGTGGAGTTTAAAGCAGGAGGAAAATTTAAAACGTTTCCTATCAGCATTCGTTAAGCAACAGCCTCTGTAGTTACTAAGGACGGCAATATAAAATTCTAAAACTATTTATCATATTAAGTGGCTAGTTAAATACGTTGACTTAAAATGATTGTCGTAATAGTGGTAGCTGTATATCAATTCATTCGATGTGAAGTAACTAATAATAATTAATTGTTAATAACGCCGATCGTTCATACGAATAAAATAAGCAAGACTTGTATGGAGCACACAAAATTTCCGCTTCGGTCAACGTGTTAATTATTATTTTTTAAGAACTACTAGAACTTTTTAACCAATTATTGTGTCTAACTTCTGAAATATCTATTCGTAAATATAAATTCGGTGCCTTCACATATATTCCATTGTGATTGCATTTCAAATTAAAATTTTCTCCCCCCGTTTCGGTGTTTTAAAACATCAACCTTACTCTACTAAACGCACTATGTACATTTTCCGCTGATTGGTACATAACCTCAAAAAACAAGACTTTGCACCATGGCATTTAAGAAACAGCACATTCCACACTGTATTCTTCTTGTATTTGAGTCAAAGAAAAATACTGCTGAGGCTGCGAAAATGATTTGTTCTGCATAAGGTGAAAATGCTGTAACCTATGAAACATGCAAGAAGTGATTCTAGTGGTTTCGCAGTGGAAATTTTTAGAGCAATTATTGTATGAAAATCTTTATCAAACACAACAGAAACTTGCTGTGGAACTTGGTACAATTCAACAAGCGCTTTCCGTTCGTTCGAAGAAGTTTGGGAGCTTCGAAACGTAGCGTGCATTCCTTTTTTTATAAATAAAGATCAAAAGTATGCGCAAAAGGAACCGAGCTTATTTGTACACAGAATATTTTAAGACAGTAGCTTGAAATTCAATTTGCGCGGTTGCTGAAGTCGGTTTCCCCTTGGTATTTTCCCTTGATCTTTTAATCTAGCCCAAGATCTGTCTGTAATTTTGCTCGAACGCCTGAAAGTATGATCGTCCGTAGCACGAAGGGTTACGAAGAGATCGCCGAACGGAAAATCGCGGAGATCGACGCGAGCGAGCACATTCGGGAGTGGCGGTGAAAGGATCAAAGCGTCCCGAGGAGGCAACACTCGCATCATTCACTCGGTAATACACGTAGACTCGATACCCGATACCCGATACTTTGGCGCAAGCTTATTAATAACGCAGGCGATCTACGCGGTTGTCGGTCGCAACGAAACCTGCGCCGGACAAATGATTCTATTAATGAATCGATGCGCCATTAACGCACCTGCGCCGATCGGGCAAAGCTTTCCCAACGCAACAGTTGAAACATAAACCGCTTACACAGGCGAGAAACAAAAGCGCGAGATCGACTGGGGAAAAGCCCTCGCGGCGGAACGATCGCGACAGAAAATCAATCAATTACGGATTCGTAGCTCTTAATAACGCGGGCCCTTTTGCACGGTCCATTGTGCCACGGATAAAACGTCGATAAGTACTCCGGTGATTAATCGACGATATTATTGTTAATTACCATTCTAATGAGTGATTGATCGAGAGAACGACGACGCCCGCGATTAGTTGCACGCCGGACAATTAATTACCGAAGAGAAAGTTGCAACACGTTCCGCCCCGTCATTCCTCGTCGTTTCTCGAGACAATGACGCTCGAGAGCTCGAGCCTCGAACCTCGTTTTACCGAGATCCTATCGAACGCTTTTTCTGCTGCGCGTGGGTAAACGCCGATTAAAAAGGAAATGCGGAGAATGGACTGGGATAAAGGAGCAGGACATATACTGGTGGCTTAATGCGCGATTACGACTGAGCAACATCACCTTTATTTCTACTCGCTTGTGGTCACGTTTTAGGCGATCTCCTGTGGATGCGACCAACGAGAATTAGCTACGAGAAGCTTAGTTAACATTCATCTTGCGTATACATATGTATATCACAGAACGTATATGAAAAGTTGTCAAATGGAAAATTTCCAAAGTTCTCTTAAGCCTTTAGCTACTGGTATATATTCACAAATGTGTCTGTCTAAACGCAAGACAAAAACAAAAGAAAAGTTCTACAAATGCTGATACATTCATTTTTTATCTATATTATGGCAAAACTAGAGGGGGTGAACGGGGTAATTACCTCCCCCCTTTAATATAATTGCACTTGTATATTACATAAAAAATACGTTTGCTAAGAAAATTTGTCCCTCAGAAGCACTACATAAATTTACGCTGATTGGTACATAACCTCAAAAAACGCACGAATATTATTATGGAATAGAAGTCAATAAGAGACCCCCATTCCCGGCATAATTCATCAAATCGCTTATTGTCGACGGCCGTATCTCAAGATTATAAAAAAATGGGAATTATTAAATTTATTATTTGTATTTATACGGAATTTTTGTATAGTCAATATAAGTTATATAGAACAATTTTGATGATTGAATGTGTTTGAGTTATTACGTGTAGTAATAAAGCTTCCATCGACTGCATTTCGAAGCACCGTGAATGAGCAACATCACGACTGACTACGACTGAGCAACATCACCTTTATTTCTACTTGCTTGTGGTCACTTTTTAGGTGATCTCCTGTGGATGCGACCAACGAGAATTAGCTACGAGAAGCTTAGTTAACATTCATCTTGCGTATACATATGTATATCACAGAACGTATATGAAAAGTTGTCACATGGAAAATTTCCAAAGTTCTCTTAAGCCTTTAGCTACTGGTGTATATTCACAAATGTGTCTGTCTAAACGCAAGACAAGAAGAAAAGAAACATTCTACAAATGCTGATACATTAATTTTTTATCTATATTATGGCAAAGTTAGAGGGGGTGAACGGGGTAATTACCTCCCCCCTTTAATATAATTGCACTTGTATATTACATAAAAAATACGTTTGCTAAGAAAATTTGTCCTTCAGAAGCACTACATAAATTTACGCTGATTGGTACATAACCTCAAAAAACGCACGAATATTATTATTGAATAGAAGTCAATAAGAGACCCCCATTCCCGGCATAATTCATCAAATCGCTTATTGTCGACGGCCGTATCTCAAGATTTTAAAAAAATGGGAATTATTAAATTTATTATTTGTATTTATACGGAATTTTTGTATAGTCAATATAAGTTATATAGAACAATTTTGATGATTGAATTTGTTTGAGTTATTACGTGCAGTAATAAACCTTCCATCGACTGCCTTTCGAAGCACCGTGAATGAGCAACATCACGACTGACTACGACTGAGCAACATCACCTTTATTTCTACTCGCTTGTGGTCACTTTTTAGGTGATCTCCTGTGGATGCGACCAACGAGAATTAGCTACGAGAAGCTTAGTTAACATTCATCTTGCGTATACATACGTATATCACAGAACGTATATGAAAAGTTGTCAAATGGAAAATTTCCAAAGCTCTCTTAAGCCTTTAGCTACTGGTATATATTCACAAATGTGTCTGTCTAAACGCAAGACAAGAAGAAAAGAAACATTCTACAAATGCTGATACATTAATTTTTTATCTATATTATGGCAAAGTTAGAGGGGGTGAACGGGGTAATTACCTCCCCCCTTTAATATAATTGCACTTGTATATTACATAAAAAATACGTTTGCTAAGAAAATTTGTCCCTCAGAAGCACTACATAAATTTACGCTGATTGGTACATAACCTCAAAAAACGCACGAATATTATTATGGAATAGAAGTCAATAAGAGACCCCCATTCCCGGCATAATTCATCAAATCGCTTATTGTCGACGGCCGTATCTCAAGATTTTAAAAAAATGGGAATTATTAAATTTATTATTTGTATTTATACGGAATTTTTATATAGTCAATATAAGTTATATAGAACAATTTTGATGATTGAATTTGTGTGAGTTATTACGTGCAGTAATAAAGCTTCCATCGACTGCATTTCGAAGCACCGTGAATGAGCAACATCACGACTGACTACGACTGAGCAACATCACCTTTATTTCTACTCGCTTGTGGTCACTTTTTAGGTGATCTCCTGTGGATGCGACCAACGAGAATTAGCTACGAGAAGCTTAGTTAACATTCATCTTGCGTATACATATGTATATCACAGAACGTATATGAAAAGTTGTCAAATGGAAAATTTCCAAAGTTCTCTTAAGCCTTTAGCTACTGGTATATATTCACAAATGTGTCTGTCTAAACGCAAGACAAGAAGAAAAGAAACATTCTACAAATGCTGATACATTAATTTTTTATCTATATTATGGCAAAGTTAGAGGGGGTGAACGGGGTAATTACCTCCCCCCTTTAATATAATTGCACTTGTATATTACATAAAAAATACGTTTGCTAAGAAAATTTGTCCCTCAGAAGCACTACATAAATTTACGCTGATTGGTACATAACCTCAAAAAACGCACGAATATTATTATTGAATAGAAGTCAATAAGAGACCCCATTCCCGGCATAATTCATCAAATCGCTTATTGTCGACGGCCGTATCTCAAGATTTTAAAAAAATGGGAATTATTAAATTTATTATTTGTATTTATACGGAATTTTTATATAGTCACTATAAGTTATATAGAACAATTTTGATGATTGAATTTGTTTGAGTTATTACGTGCAGTAATAAAGCTTCCATCGACTGCCTTTCGAAGCACCGTGAATGGCGACGTGGAGGATTCCGATCCTACAGGATCGAGGAGCAGGTTCGACACGCTTCCTTGAGAGAAAAGGAGTCGAAACAATGGCGTCCGATCTCCGGCCCGAGATCAGGTTCTTAATTTCCTGTCCGAATCGATTGTCGCGGGCCGCTCTTTTGCGTCTTTGTGCCGGCCCGGACGCAAGCCCCTCCTTTTCACTCCGATTAATTGGCACCGTAAAAACGCTTGCGCATCGATCGCACTTTCGTCACGCGTCCTGCAAAAACGACACCGAGACTCGCCTCTCGTCTTCTATGCGATCGCCGCGCCGGAAGGGTTTGTCTTCCCTCTCGCGGAATTCCGATCCTCTGTTCGCAACTTCGGGATATATCGATCAGTTGAGCTTTATCTGCACGGCAAATGAAGGAAGTCGTTCGGTATCCAGGCGACTGAAATAATGCTGCTTCGATTGTCCTTCCCTACTGAAGTGAGAAGACACTGGAGACTAATTTCTGCCGGTGTGAAGGTACACTGTTTTCTCGAGGTTCGCGAGATGTAATTGTAGAATACTCTCGAAAAATTCTCTAAAATTCCTTGAAATATACATGTTGTCAATTCTACAAAGCACTTATGTCTGAAAGAATATTATTTGATGGGATACTTGCGCGACGCTGCAGCGAAAGTCGCTATGCAGACTGTATATGTCGACAATACAGTAGTATACATACATGTATCTCTTGTATCAGTTAGTGTATAGTCCGTTTAACATTTTTTGTTGATATAAATTTACTGTCGCACCAAAAATATATAAATATGCAGCCTTTTCAAACAGTTTTTTGATCGCGTTATACAGGAGCTTACGTATTGCTGGTACCTGAAGATCGTCTATAAAACGTCTATAAAAGTTCTCTATAATTTGTTTATTAAGATTACGTCTACTCTGATGAGAGACGATAAAGAATAGCGTTTTCCGATTATAATAAGGCCACCCAGGCATTGAAATCTCCGAATCTCAAGCATCCGGAGTTCCAGGAGACAAGATGAAACCTAAAATAATTCCAAATTAGCACAATCTTCATGTATTTTATGCATCTATTACAAAAATGGGTTGGCAGTACCCCAGTTTAGAATATTGCCAAGATCAAGAGAATTCGGTAATGTTCGTGTATCATCCCCAATTTGTTAAAATGATTAAAGAGAAAAAGAGCTGTTTACTCAACTTCTGTTTCTTAAAATTAATATAGAACATTTTTATTTTGCACAATGATCCGCTTCGCTGGAATAATCATCGCGGTGTCTATGGACTATACCAATCGGCAGCGATTACCTTAACGGGTTGTCGTTAAATTAGAAGCGATAGACGGACAACGAAGAGAAAAAGGATTATAGGAATAGGTCTGGTTTCAGCTTCGCCGAGCCATAAACATGGCCGACGTTCCTCCGGGTCTGTGCAACGGAGAGTTCGACGGATCGAAATGAACAGGAATCATCGGTAGAATCATTGGACAGCGGCGATCGCATTAAGAAAATGTAATGGAGGACGTCGGGGAGCGACGTTCCAGGGAATTTAACGGGCAACGACACGTTAACGAGGACGACAGCTTTCTGCCCGCGAGGAGAGCCCGCGACGCTGATTCGAGCGTTCGATCGCGATTTTAATTCGTCATTCCATTAAGCGAGATCCCGGGAATCGGTGGCTCCCCATCGCCGCGTAACCGTGTTATATATGCTAATTATATGGCTGTCAGCTGCTCCTTCCCTCCTCTTTTTTATTCCACAGTTCTCTCTCTCTTTCTCTAGTCTGTTTCTTTCCCTCGCGTGACCTTTCCCGGGCCAAACGACACATCAGAATACTTGCAGGCGGATCGGTTTATGGCACACGAGGCGAATCAGTATTCCGCAGGATCGGCGTTTCGTAGCCTTGAACCTCCTCGATCGCGAGATCGTCATTTTTTTCTACGGTAATAAATCTTTTAATCCATTAGGGTATCGTGATTCTTGTAATCGTCGCGGGTCGAGGTTCGAGCAAAGTTTCCCGGTTCTCTAGCCACTGAATGCTCAATTTTTTGAGGAGTGACCAGATGTTTGATTACGTTCGATGTTCGTGTTAAATTGTTTTGTGTCTTGAACGACCGGTTCGGTTTCAAAGAGTAACGCTGTGCTTGTACGTCTTTCCCGGTTGAATATAATGAATGTTATTACTATACTGCAGATCATTATGCAAAATAAAAATATTCTGTATTGATTGTGGGAAGCAGAGGTAGAACAAAAATGGATTTTATCCCCTAATCACTTTGTTACATTGAGAACAATATTCCAATGTTCTAAGATTTTTCAAATCCTTCACTGTTTCATATTTCACCCAATCAATTTTGTCATAAATGCATAAAGATCCGCAGTCTAGTTATTGCTAACTAGCATGATGCTCCTTTCAATTATATTCTGTTTACTGTGCAATTTCAACGTCACAAAACTGGACCATTCGAAAAGAATGTATGTTTTAATTGAATGTCGAAGCAACATAATCATTGCTATTGGTCCGATCGATTAATACAACGCTGTGTGGTCTCGTCGACTATTTGGAAAAGTCGATTCACATGTTCAAAGATTCAGACGATTATTAGAAGAGCGGAAAGGATCGATGAAGGCTAATGGAAAAATGAAATAGCAAACAGGTGCCAGTCTGGAAAAACGCACTGGGTTAGCAGAGCAATCGGAGTATTAATTTCCCGCACCGACTGTTGCGTGTAATTAATATATCAGGAAAGGAGGCAATTATTTCGTTCGTACTTGCACACCTTCGGCCGTGTTCCAGCTCGCTCGAGAACGCCGCTCTATTATTTGTCTAGTCGATAGCCACCGCCCTTTGGCGCACGTCACGCCACCTTCCGCCCTTCGAGCCCTTCGAGCCTTTCGAGCCTTTCTCCACGATCGCCAGTTGCTTGTCTCCCCTTCTGCGTACCATACGACCAACAGGAACCGCTCAAAATAAATTATGTGATCGATTGGGCCCGTCTGCGATATCTTTTCTCAAACATCATCCGATTAATTGCATTAATCTGTGCGATTATCCACCTTTCCTACCACTTTGCCACCTTGTGAAACACATACTATCGCCCAAAATTAATCAGTAATGAATCACAAATTCTAGCATATTACGACTACTACAAATTACATGCAGATACAGTGGGTGTGCAAAGTATTCGTACACCTTTTAAAAACTAATAACTTTTTTATAATTGTACCAAACTACCTGAATTTTTATAATCAATTAGAAGCATTGGTTTACGAAATGATATGCAAAAAAGATTTTCCAAATAATTTATAATTTACAAGGTTACATGCAGAAATAAAAAAGGCAAGTTTTAAAACTTTTTTATTTGGGCGTACGATTATTTTGTACACCCATTGTAAATATGTTCTACCAGAAAGTAATTACTATATAATTAATTTACTTCTAAGAGTCGAAAAGTCATATTTATGAAATATTAGATGATTGCATAAGTTTGTGCCCGATTTTCATTGATGTCGCTAACTATACTGCACAGCGGAGTGTAAAAAAAAATTATATAGTCACCATTCTCTTCTAATTGTAGGAAAGAATTGTGACTATACATATAATTGATTAATAAAGCTGTATTCTTTAAAATTTAACCATTGAATTTTATTTTCAAATCGGGCACGAACTTATTCAATCATCTGATAGCTTAAAATCTTAGCATATCAAATATTTGAAAGGCGCGTCTCCATGAAATGAAAGAACTTATCTGTCCAAATATAAAACTGATTTTATACTGATTATTAAACTGCGGATCTTTATGCATTTATAGCAAGACTGAGTAGATGAAATTCAAAATTGTTGAAGAATTTTAAAAATTACAGATGACAATATACGATTTCCCCTCTATTAAAATCATTAAGGGAAGGAATAACATTGAATTGTATTTTTTATTTCTTGCAATCGATACAGACAATTTTTATTTTGCATAAAGATCCGCAGTCTACGAATTATATACCAAAAATAGTTTACACAAAATGCAAGAAGCTTGAAAAAGTCCATTTTTCTTTCATTCGACAAATTGCTCTGATTCGAGCGTCAGAGATTGCCGGACTGCCAAATAATTAGTGATCGCCTCGCGGACGACCTGACCGGATCCTTTTCTCGAGAAAAAGGTCTGCGGCGCCTCTCCGCTCGTTAAAATCGCAGGAACTCCCGGAACTGTAGCTTCTTGAGAAATTTCGGGGTTGGACCAGCGCTGATTTATACGGGCGAAAGTGTCAGGCTATCGTCCTGGCAAACCAACCGCGACGACACGTTCGAGGAACTGCTGGAATGCGGTATCCTGACGCGACGACAGAAATTGTTTTCCGAGAAGCATCGACTGATTTACCACACCCGTGGCCTGTGTTACTCAATATGTACCGTGAACCACGAACCCTCTGACGGAATATTGCACCCAGGGGAATCGCGGCCCGGGTTTCCGGGGGTTGAAACCAAAGGGAAATGACGTCGTTTCTAGTAGCCGCACGTGGAGCTAGCCTAATGTCGCTCGCGGCGACGATGGACGGGAAAATTAGTTGCTTTGCTTCTAGATCTATAGTTTCGATCCTGGAGAATTTGTAGTCTTGTTAAAAATCAGTCTTTTGGCAGTGTTCAATTTATGCTTTTATAGCAAAAATAGGTAAGTACAATTTTAAACAGTGGAAAGATTACAACACATCATTTACGACTTGATAAAACCACCGAAGAGATAAATAAATTCTTATTCCCTTTCTTTACAATTTTGATTTTGTAAAAATCGTCGCTCTCAGCGACGACAAACAAATGAAAGTTATTTCTATTCTTGAGGAAATGTAGCCCCAACAGAAATGATAAAATGTTCGTAAAATAATTGAATACGATTGTCCTTGAACATTAAAAGCGGTAAAGAACATTATGTTCCTTAATTTACCTCGAAAGAGCTTATAGTAGCTTTACAGCTTTAATTCCAATGAAAACTCCGATGATGGCAAACGAGGTCAGAGTTGCTATTCAATCAAGACCAACAAAGACTCGTAAATTAATACGCCTATATCCGTTTGTAACGAAGAGTATAATTAACAGGACGGGCTTGCTTCCACGCGAAATTGATCCGAGCAGAGCACGAAGGTTAATAATACTGAAACAAGAGATCATAAACGCCCCGGCTCATTCGGTGCACCTAACATAAAACTCTTCGATGCGTCAAGTTCAAGTAGGCTTGCGCCTCGGAATGCAGAGAACGCAAATATCCATCCGGTACACTTAGCATTAAACTGTTCAATGCACCGAAGAAGCGAGAGATAACCTTGCACTTCCTAAAATCGCGGAATTTCCATAAAATTGCTGTCCCCCCTATAAGATCACCGAAGCCGGATAAGAATAACAACGATATCTCCGGGGGAAACAGCATAAAAAGCTTCGTCGCTCGTCAGATGATCGCTCAACAACTTCCGGAGGCAGAGAATCATCGGGAGAGCTATAGTTTTCATTGGTGTGTTTAAAATGCGCGCTCGTCCGCACCTCGTAGAAGGACGCTCGTCTCGTCGCGTCTACTGACAGGACGTCGTCTCCCGGTCATTAGTTACGGCGTCGTCACTTCTGCAATTAGAAGCCACTAACCATTTTTTTCTTCCTCTCCGTTTCTCTGTGGTGGCTGCTCTTCTCGGACGGTGTCTGTCCCTCTTTCTCTCCTCGTGGTGTCTTTATGAGCTGTTACCAGCGTGAGTCAACACCGCCGGCATCCCAGGAGGATTCTCCCCCACTTTCCTTCGTTTTCTTCTTAATTCGACGAATAATTATCCCGCTTCATTGTGTCACAGCACCCACATTCGTGTAAACTATACTGTTGCACTAGCGTCGATCGATTATAGCAAAAATGAGCAGATGAAACGCAAAATGGAAGAAACATCAGACGAATTTAATATTGCTGGTACGATGTTTAGAGCCTAAACAAATTATCGAGAGAAGAAATCAATTGCGACGAAGCCGATTAATTGCATCGCGATAATTCGAGTTAAGTGAGGTAAAGAGGAGGGAGTTAAAATTAACGAGATAAGGGGAACGGAGACTTTGTAGTAATGGAAGCCGTGCAGCAGCCGACGGAAGCACCATCCCCGCTAATTTCCGCGCGGAAAAACGCGGCGCGGCGGCACGTTCAGCCCGACTCGGCTCGGCGCGAGGAATTTCTCTGATAATTACGCTAATCAGCGGCACGTGAATCGGGCAACTGTCTTTCGACGGGCTCAAAGCCACTAAAAGCGAGTAAACGGCGACAGTCGCTGGAAATAGCAAAAACGAAGCGCTGAGGAACGGCCGGCGGAGAGAAGAAGCCGCGGGGTGGGTGTGTAGATACACACGCGGTCCTCGAGGATGGAGCAAGATAGAAATCTGAGAAAGAAGTCCGACTTAATAGGATCACCGCGCCCGCGGTCAAACGGCTCTTGAAGTCCCTGTTATTTCAAGAGACGGTGAACGAGCCGGCTCGAGCCGCCAACGCTGTTACATTCCTCGTTACATCGTACGCGACAGACCCCCGTGTTTTGCAAAACGATACCCCTTTAACGATACTATCAAACAGCCTACCGACAAACTTGTCCTCGATCACTCCAATTTTGTTCATTTTAACACTCCACACTCGGAGGTACTGATCTCGTTCGAAAACCTGCAGACTTCACTTGACCCAGAACATTTGCAACACACGTGTCGCACGTTTATCATATATTTAGTTCCCCAAAGCAAGTGAGTGTGTCTTTATGAACAATATTTGTTTACATTCAATCACTCAATAATAATAAATAAGAAATTATTCTCGATCGTACATTTTTAAATAATTTTGGGGTTATGTTCGCGGCGCACCGGTTCGATCAATTATACACTACATAGATTTATTTGCGAACATAACCCCAAATTTACTCAATAATAATAATTCACTCAACAATTTCTGTTTTTCAACATTATTATAGCATATTTATTTTGCAGACGCAATTCAAATTAATCTTGAAAAAGATCCAAACTAGGATCGAAACGTTGATTATGTTTGACTTAATTAGCAAAATTGCTTTGTTCTTAACAAAAGATCGAACCGTAACGCCGAAAACATTTAAAGATTTATTACTGTGTTCAGATATGCATACGAATTTTTTAAAGATTTGGGTCACGCTAAAAGAGTGGAAAGATTTTTTAAACATTCTTTATCTTCAATACGATTGCATACAGACGAGAATAATATGAGAATCGCTGTAGATCAGTCGTCGAATGGTCCCGATGTAATTTAGAGTGGTAGCACCGTGTTGGTTCGATCTTCGCCGTTTCCTACGAATTGAACCGACATAGTGATCGCAGTCGAAGGCACGACCGATAAAATACGATCGGCATACGGTAGGCGAAGTCACGAGTCGGTCAGGTCGTGATCCAAGACGTAGAAGACGAAGGAGAGCCAACTGTTCGCATCTTCATCAGTGGGCTCCGAGTAGGGGAGACCACCCATCAGGAGCAATATCGTTTCATCAGTCGCTAATATCACTGCTTCGAGTGGTTCAACACCTTGTAGCACCAGGTGGGACGTTAACGGCGCCGCAGGAAGTCCTAATGAAGACAAATCTCACCGAAAATGGCGGCCATACTTATTTCCTGCTCCGCCCATCCCTTTCTCTTACCGTGGCACTAGCCATTGTCCGACCACTTTGTCTCGGCCCCGACTCAATTTGACGCTGTTCCACGGAAAATTTAATTAACCTTCTCACCCCCGACAGTCGTCGATTCGTCGCCTCGGTGCTTGGAACTAGGAACCCTGCTATTTAATCGATAGTTCCAGCTATCGATGAGCGAACAGATGCGATAGAATTGTTACAATGTAGAACGAAGTTTTGTCGTTTAAAATCACTTATTTTGTCAGCGAATTCGTTCAAAAAGAATTTATCTTGCTCGGATTAGAGTATATCAGAAAGTACTCGATCGCTTGGCAGAATCTTCCATAAACCTGCACATTTTCGAATTAGATGTTTACAGCTACAGAATGCGAATGAACAGTATTTATTTGGTGGAAACAGAGGTATAGAAGATGACTACACAATCCCATCTGATCTTTAGTTTCGCCAGAGCAATCAATTCATTATACATATTATACAATCAGTCATGAATAGACTGCGGATTTTGAAGAGAATCCGGAAATTTAAGAAACTACGATACTTTGGGAATACGTGTAGGTATCTATTAAGGTAAACTGTACAATGATTGGCACCCTAAGCCAAAATCGTAGTAAAAATATTTTTATCTTTTTCTGAAATGTTTAAGCGAGTTAAATTGCTATTATTATAAGCTAATAGGAATTTTTCAGCCAAATCAAACAGTTTCACGAGCCACAAATCTTTTATTATAAAATATATTCAATGAATAACAATCTTGAGACAAATAGTACTGTTATTGATACAGTGAGAAGTAAACGTTAAACAGGCTGTTTGTTTTATAATTAAACATATACGTACTTATTACGTCTGTAGTACACTCCGAAATTAAGTTACAAAGCGATATAGTGTACATACTCGTAACGAAAATTTTAATAAAACACTATTTACACTGCACTGTGGCCATTACTGGATGTACCAGTGTTGCTAACAGTCATATGCGGAACTCTGTTATAAAAACTTACAACAACGCTGTGAAAAATAAATAAGAAGCAATATAACATGATTTTCTATACCAGGGAATTCTTAATATTTGCCATTTAAATCAAAAGTGCCAATAACTACTACAGTCTCAGCAATAGTACAGTTTACCCTACAACATTTTTTGCTGCCCAAATTCAAAACAATAAAAAAATTATAAAATAATTAAAAATAAAGTAAATCAATAAAAAAAAAATTAAGTAAATCTGGCCAGGAAGAAAATTCAAACGCAGCACGGTAAAATTATTTTTGATCGATTACTATTAATTAAGATAATTAAATGCCCACGTGGTATCTCGTAATTAACGCAGACAATTTTTATTTTGCATACAAATCTGCGGAGCAATTTGAACTTATCGATATTTACGCGATAATATCGACGCATCCAATTATCGATAGCATTTCCATATTATCGATATCCATCGATGCCGGGCATCGATAGCATCATCCCCGGCCGGAACGAATTTCCTGTCGATCGCGGCGTCGACAACAGGCTATACCTAAACGCAATTTGCTACTGTTATCGCGACCTACTGCGAAGGAAGATAACAGCATTGTTAGCAACGGAAATCCAGACCAGACATAGAAGAAATTGCAGCGTGTATACGATGTCCCGAACGTTTTCCCAAGCTGACTTTGCATAAATTAACCATAGTTGCCGGCGTGGTCGTTTCCACCTGCATAGGCTCGTGAATATTTCACGAAATCGTTCTTCGGGAAATTGTAACGAACGTTTGACCCATTCTATACCTCTTTGATGACGGCACTAACTTCGTCTATACCTAGTGATACGGCTATTACACCAAATTTTGAACGGTCGAGCGAGAACACATTTTCTCTCGCTATATTACGCGACTTTACGCCATCTTTGAACCAACCTTTCGCCGTTGACTGACTGAATACCCGTGTCTATACATATGTGACGCATAACGTAATGGAAACACTTTGCATACTAAGGAAATACTTCGTTATTGTGTTCGACATCTTGCTGGGAGTTGAACCGATCTTCAATTAGCACTTCAGCTAAGTATTCAATGGAGGTGGAGTTCATAGAGTATCAAAATTAAATTATTAAATCGAGTAAATAGTTTTGGGGTTATGTTCGCGGCGCACCGGTTCGATCAAATTATACACTAAATAGCAATTTTGTAGACATTTATCAAACGTTCGATTCGGATTTGCATCATTACGTCCTGAGACACGTTTGCTATAGAATGTTTTCTATAAAAGAAAAAGAAGAAAGATGGTGGTGTCTTCTTTTTCTCTCATAGAAAACATTCTATAGCAAACGTGTCTCAGGACGTAATGATTCAAATCCGAATCGAACGTTTGATAAATGTCTACGAAATTGCTATTTAGTGTATAATTTGATCGAACCTGTGCGCCGCGAACATAACCCCAAAATTTGAAAAATGTACGATCGAGAATAATTTCTTATTTATTCGAGTAAATAGTTATTGCATTAGAAAGAACAAACTACAAAAGACTTTATACACTTGCGAATTGTCCTCAACGTCGTCAACGGTTGAGAAAGAAGTCCACCATTTAAATTCTATTAAACATGTTAATCTACAATTTTATACTGACAACGAGAGCGCTTGATTGTCTTACGAGTACTAATTCACAATCCCCTTTGTGAAGCTCAAAAATACTCCTCCACCAATCAGAGACAAACAGTCCAGTATTTTCCAATAAATTCTTCCATAACAATAGGAACTCCGTCCGCAATACATTATTTCCACTAATAAAATCTAGCAGCCCAGACATTATTTAAACGATTAACGATTAAATTCTCTTAAATACGACACGGTGCTGAAAAATCATCCCGAAGGCAAAGCGTCGAGAAAATGTATTTTAAGTGGAAAAAGGTCCGAGCATCGATCAACCGGTCCGAAACGTCAAAAACTCGAGGTACACCACCATCTTTCTTCTTTTTCTCTTATAGAAAACATTCTATAGCAAACGTGTCTCAGGACGTAATGATTCAAATCCGAATCGAACGTTTGATAAATGTCTACGAAATTGCTATTTATTGTATAATTTGATCGAACCGGTGCGCCGCGAACATAACCCCAAATTTATTTGAAAAATGTACGATCGAGAATAATTTCTTATTTATTCGAGTAAATAGTTATTGTATTAGAAAGAACAAACTACAAAAGACTTTATGCACTTGCGAATGGTCCACAACGTCGTCAACGATTGAGAAAAAACCATTTAATTTCTATTAAACACGTTAATCTACAATTTTATACTGACAACGAGAGCGCTTGATTGTTTTACGAGTAATAATTCACAATCCCCTTTGTGAAGCTCAAAAATACTCCTCCACCAATCAGAGACAAACAGTCCAGTATTTTCCAATAAATTCTTCCGTAACAGTAGGAACTCCGTCCGCAATACATTATTTCCACTAATAAAATCTAGCAGCCCAGACATTATTTAAACGATTAACGATTAAATTCTCTTAAATACGACACGGTGCTGAAAAATCATCCCGAAGGCAAAGCGTCGAGAAAATGTATTTTAAGTGGAAAAAGGTCCGAGCATCGATCAACCGGTCCGAAACGTCAAAAACTCGAGGTACACCACCATCTTTCTTCTTTTTCTCTTATAGAAAACATTCTATAGCAAACGTGTCTCAGGACGTAATGATTCAAATCCGAATCGAACGTTTGATAAATGTCTACAAAATTGCTATTTATTGTATAATTTGATCGAACCAGTGCGCCGCGAACATAACCCCAAATTTATTTGAAAAATGTGCGATCGAGAATAATTTCTTATTTATTCGAGTAAATAGTTATTGCATTAGAAAGAACAAACTACAAAAGACTTTATGCACTTGCGAATGGTCCTCAACATCGTCAACGGTTGAGAAAGAACCATTTAAATTCTATTAAACATGTTAATCTACAATTTTATACTGACAACGAGAGCGCTTGATTGTTTTACGAGTAATAAGTCACAATCCCCTTTGTGAAGCTCAAAAATACTCCTCAACGAATCAGAGACAAACAATCCAGTATTTTCCAATAAATTCTTCCATAACAATAGGAACCCGTCCGCAATACATTATTTCCACTAATAAAATCTAGCAGCCCAGACATTATTTAAACGATTAACGATTAAATTCTCTTAAATACGACACGGTGCTGAAAAATCATCCCGAAGGCAAAGCGTCGAGAAAATGTATTTTAAGTGGAAAAAGGTCCGAGCATCGATCAACCGGTCCGAAACGTCAAAAACTCGAGGTACACCACCATCTTTCTTCTTTTTCTCTTATAGAAAACATTCTATAGCAAACGTGTCTCAGGACGTAATGATTCAAATCCGAATCGAACGTTTGATAAATGTCTACGAAATTGCTATTTAGTGTATAATTTGATCGAACCGGTGCGCCGCGAACATAACCCCAAATTTATTTGAAAAATGTACGATCGGGAATAATTTCTTATTTATTCGAGTAAATAGTTATTGCATTAGAAAGAACAAACTACAAAAGACTTTATGCACTTGCGAATTGTCCTCAACGTCGTCAACGGTTGAGAAAGAAGTCCACCATTTAAATTCTATTAAACATGTTAATCTACAATTTTATACTGACAACGAGAGCGCTTGATTGTCTTACGAGTAATAATTCACAATCCCCTTTGTGAAGCTCAAAAATACTCCTCCACCAATCAGAGACAAACAGTCCAGTATTTTCCAATAAATTCTTCCATAACAATAGGAACCCGTCCGCAATACATTATTTCCAGTAATAAAATCTAGCAGCTCAGACATTATTTAAACGATTAACGATTAAATTCTCTTAAATACGACACGGTGCTGAAAAATCATCCCGAAGGCAAAGCGTCGAGAAAATGTATTTTAAGTGGAAAAAGGTCCGAGCATCGATCAACCGGTCCGAAACGTCAAAAACTCGAGGTACGGTTAATCACTTAGGCCTACGAGCGGCTCATATAATTATCCAAGCACGGCGCACGATTTATAAGCCGCGCGTGTTCGCGATTCTTCAAAACCCCGGGGAATGCGGTGCCGTGTAATAAACGACGGAAAAACAGAAACCGTCGCGTCGTTCTCCGACGGCGTTGTTTATACGCTTGCGTTAACGATTGGTGGACGCTGTCGGAAAACCGACGTTGACGGGAACATTACCGGCGGCGAGGCGCGAGCTGGGAACAACAGCGGGATAATTATGTGAACGGGGATATTTCCGTGCATCGTCGACGAGCGAACCCGCGCACCTGTGTGTGCAGCGTGCGGTGCAAAATGCGCCGAGCCTAGAACCAACCGCGGAGCTCGTTATCGATCGTGTCACGTGTCGCGCCATGCTATGGAAACAAATAGCCGAGCAAAAAGAATCGCGGAGCCCTTCGACCTCGGCTCGAGAGCTCTGCGAACCGGCAATTTCGTATCAGCCGAGCCACCGATTGGTCAATTGCCCACTGAAAGATGGCCATCGAACCCTCGATTATACCCCGTTCGATAGCCTATGTTCATCGTGTCCCTCGATCCTTCTATTGTACGCCACTTAACGGCCGATGCACTGGCGAATAAAAAACGTTCGATCGAACCATCCGAACACGTCCGTCGTCGTCGTCGTCGTCGCAACTGTCCGTGCGTTTGACGTGGTAACGCTGTAATGTTAACGATTTACCTGTCCGCAATTGTCCGACGTTATGTTAATGCCTAGCCGCCATCGGCTGACAGCCTTTTGACCCTAGATGGCTATCCTCTTGTAAAAATGATGTTCCAAACATTTGACTCTTCCAATACAGGACAACCTGCACTTCGACTGACATATTTCGACATTCGGCACGAACTGTGAGTGCACTTTAGCTTGTTCCTTCGGAAAGGGAAATATCTTTAATATTCAGTGATACCTTGACTGCGGATCTTTATGCAAAATAAAAATTGTCTGCATCGACTGCGAGGAACAGAAACCAAATTGAATGTTATTTCTTCCCTTAATGATTGTAATATTAATCATACATTGACGTCTTCTTCGAGAACATTTTCGCAAAGGAAAAATTATTTCGAACGACCTCAGGAATCCCTTCACGGAAGTACAACATGTTTGGGACACTCTGTATAGTTTGAGGAAAATGAATTCGCGACGACTCCAAGCGATTGCTGCGATTCACAAAGGTACGAAATTCGCCAGTGTCTCCACGAAATCAACACAGGATGTTTAAATATTGAGGGAGGCACTCGCCAGCTCCCTCAAGAATCGATGGATCGACTCCCCTGACGAATAACCGGTTGAACGTATCAATTTGTGCGAATCGCATTGGTCGCGGCGCAGGTTTTCGTCGGTTTTCGCAAAATAAGGCAAATAAATCGAGCTGATGTAAGACAGTCGCGAAAACGGCAGCGAAAAAGTGAGCTTGGACCGACGAAAGAGAGGGAGTGAGAGAGAGAGGAGACAGGAGAAAATCGCATTCGTAAAGCGGCGAAAAATCGAACGATAAATCTTCCGTCCGGAGACAGTCGTGCCCTTGGGCCTAAACGACTAAATAAGTGTTCCAATTTCAAAATTACCCGCTAAACGATTTGTGGGCCGGCAGAAAATATATCGTTGACATGTGGGCAAAGCCCCTCGGGTTCGCCGGAGGAAGGACGAGGGGAGGGAAGAAGAGGAACTTCCCTCCGGGAGCCCGATGAATCGAGCGGGATGGAGGAAGACAGACGGAGAAACGGGGATGGAACCGGAGTGGAATGGGAACGCGGAGGAGGCCCCGAAAAAAGAGAGACACGACGCGCATGGTTGCCCCGGGGAGACAAATGACCGTCGACCAAAGGAAGACACTTCCAAATTGCTCCACGGTGTCGTTGTCCCGCCTCTTTTTACGTGTGTCCCTTCGTATATTCCTCGGTTGGACGGCTCGTCGCGAGCGAACGACCTATTAGCAAAATATTCGAGGAACTGCCGACGCGTGCCACCCCTGCTCCGAGACGTCCATACGTCCGTTCGTCTCGCAGCGGATGTCGCGAACGGGATTGTCTCCTCCGCAGCCAATTAGACCATTTCCACGTTCTCCAATTTTCACAGTGGTACTCCATTTGTCTGGATCATCATTATCAGTGGCTGCCTAATTTACCAAGCTCTGGTCTCGTTCTAAAAAAAAACAATGGCAACGCATGTTACCCTCCTAACACGTTGACTGCTACGTCGAACATATTTGAATGATACAATTTTAAAGAATTAATTGCGAGAATTCATATCTAGACGGATTTAATTAGACCATTTCCACATTCTCCAATTTTCACAGTGTACTCCATTTGTCTGGATCATCATTATCTGTGCCTGCCTCATTTACCAAGCTCTGGTCTCGTTCTAAAAAAACAATGGCAACGCATGTTATCCTCCTAAGACGTTAACTGCTACGTCGAACATATTTGAATGATACAATTTTAAAGAATTAATTGCGAGGAATTCATATCTAGACGGATTTAATTAGACCATTTCCACATTCTCCAATTTTCACAGTGTACTCCATTTGTCTGGATCATCATTATCTGTGCCTGCCTAATTTACCAAGCTCTGGTCTCGTTCTAAAAAAACAATGGCAACGCATGTCACCCTCCTAACACGTTGACTGCTACGTCGAACATATTTGAATGATACAATTTTAAAGAATTAATTGCGAGGAATTCATATCTAGACGGATTTAATTAGACCATTTCCACGTTCTCCAATTTTCACAGTGTACTCCATTTGTCTGGATCATCATTATCTGTGCCTGCCTCATTTACCAAGCTCTGGTCTCGTTCTAAAAAACAATGGCAACGCATGTCACCCTCCTAACACGTTGACTGCTACGTCGAACATATTTGAATGATACAATTTTAAAGAATTAATTGCGAGGAATTCATATCTAGACGGATTTAATTAGACCATTTCCACATTCTCCAATTTTCACAGTGTACTCCATTTGTCTGGACCATCATTATCTGTGCCTGCCTCATTTACCAAGCTCTGGTCTCGTTCTAAAAAACAATGGCAACGCATGTTACCCTCCTAACACGTTGACTGCTACGCCGATCCTATGTGGATGATACAATTTTAAAGAATTAATTGCGAGGAATTCATATCTAGACGGATTTAATTAGACCATTTCCACGTTCTCCAATTTTCACAGTGTACTCCATTTGTCTGGATCATCATTATCACAGTGCCTGTCTCATTTACCAAGCTCTGGTCTCGTTCTAAAAAAACAATGGCAACGCATGTTACCCTCCTAACACGTTGATTGCTACGTCGAACATATTTGAATGATACAATTTTAAAGAATTAATTGCGAGGAATTCATATCTAGACGGATTTAATTAGACCATTTCCACATTCTCCAATTTTCACAGTGTACTCCATTTGTCTGGATCATCATTATCTGTGCCTGTCTAATTTAACAAACTCTGGTCTCGTTCTAAAAAACAATGGCAACGCATGTCACCCTCCTAACACGTTGACTGCTACGCCGATCCTATGTGGATGATACAATTTTAAAGAATTAATTGCGAGGAATTCATATCTAGACGGATTTAATTAGACCATTCCCACATTCTCCAATTTTCACAGTGTACTCCATTTGTCTGGATCATCATTATCCGTGCCTGCCTCATTTACCAAGCTCTGGTCTCGTTCTAAAAAAACAATGGCAACGCATGTCACCCTCCTAACACGTTGACTGCTACGTCGATCCTATGTGAATGATACAATTTTAAAGAATTAATTGCGAGGAATTCAGATCTAGACGGATTTAATTAGACCATTTCCACATTCTCCAATTTTCACAGTGTACTCCATTTGTCTGGATCATCATTATCTGTGCCTGCCTCATTTACCAAGCTCTGGTCTCGTTCTAAAAAACAATGTCAACGCATGTCACCCTCCTAACACGTAGACTGCTACGTCGAATATATTTGAATGATACAATTTTAAAGAATTAATTGCGAGGAATTCATATCTAGACGGATTTAATTAGACCATTTCCACATTCTCCAATTTTCACAGTGTACTCCATTTGTCTGGATCATCATTATCTGTGCCTGCCTCATTTACCAAGCTCTGGTCTCGTTCTAAAAAACAATGGCAACGCATGTCACCCTCTTAACACGTTGACTGCTACGTCGATCCTATGTGGATGATACAATTTTAAAGAATTAATTGCGAGGAATTCATATCTAGACGGATTTAATTAGACCATTTCCACGTTCTCCAATTTTCACAGTGGTACTCCATTTGTCTGGATCATCATTATCTGTGCCTGCCTCATTTACCAAGCTCTGGTCTCGTTCTAAAAAAACAATGGCAACGCATGTCACCCTCCTAACACGTTGACTGCTACGTCGATCCTATGTGGATGATACAATTTTAAAGAATTAATTGCGAGGAATACATATCTAGACGGATTTGCCGATCGAATGGATGAATTTCTGCGCTGAATGATCGAAGAGTGGTTAGGCTCGCGGTCCCAGCAGCGTTCCAGGAGCGTCCGCGTGATTTTTGGAGCGAGACGAAAAACTAGCCGACCGGTTAGCCGCGCGAATCGAGCAGAATGGAACAGAACCGAGTAGAACGAAGGAGCAAGGAGGAAAAGTAAGATAAAGGCCAGCAGGCTCGAGTCGAGTGGCTCCGCATTCTCATAAATCTATTCTACCGTGATAAGTGGAAAATTCGAAGGCATCTTAATCGCACGGCCGACGATTTATCCCGCTCGCTTCTCGCGGTATCGTAAGACACTGCGTTACGCGTGCACACTTTAATATGTTCGCAGCATGTTTTCTGGCTTATAACGCAGGGTTCGATAGCTGTTCGAGAACAGCATCGTTTGCTCTTCCGAGTGCAAAGAGAACAAATGAAGAAACGAACCACGAAGAAACGCTGGAACGCGTTGCTCGACGATTCTAAATCAGTTCGGCGAGCTCGTAATCCGATCTTTTAACCCTACGGTGCACGGCTGGGATACGAACGACCCCATTACATCTTTATTAACAAATACGGCTCCCCTTTCTCGCAATGAAACTGTTGATTCGTCGCTTCCAACTGCCACAAATTAAAGGGGACTTTATTCGAGGCATTAAGCTCCCGAAGAAGCTGTCTCACGCGCCGATTTATTGTCTGCTGAGAATTTTCCTTAATCTTGTTTCAATCTTGTCTCGTGGTTCGTTCCCGACGAGGGAATTTATAAATTTCATTATTTGTTTCTCCGTTCACCCTACGCGAATTCGTTGAAAAATCCGAAACTGATCAAAATTACTAGGTCTAATACTTTTAGTTTACTATTATTGCATCCGTGAGGAATTATTATTCAACACATTCATTTCTTTGGGTTCACACTATCTAAAAAATGGCTAAGAATTTATACATTCTTGTCATCTTTGCGGTAAACCTAGTGTTAAACTCGAGCTAACGAAGTCCAAATTTTTGGTTATTCCTCGAGACAAGATTTGTCCGTTAGTATTCGGCGAAACCTTGGTTTACACACCTAGCCTGTGGTTTCTCGAATTTCCTGCATTGTTATAAAAGCTTCTGATGTTTTAGCGATCGATTCCAGCGATCCGAGCCGCGAACGAGTCACGCTGCTTTGTAAAATCGGTTTTTTCCTGACCGCGTGGATCGGGGCTCGGAAAAAGAGGATCGTTTGAAGAAAATTACAGGCATTCCGGGATCGATTTACATGTAACCCGACCGTTCCGTTGCGGTGAGAGTACAAGCATCCACGGCTATTTTGCGAGGCTAGTTCCGCCGTGTATCACTGTTCAGAGTCACGCCTGTTTGCTCCGAAAGAAGCGCGTAAAAAGGCGTCGTTCTTTTTCTGGGGAACGCGGCTGCTCCGATCAATTGTAAAACATCGTTAGCTAAAATACTTCCGCGTTGACGTGATGTAAGGGGGCCGGGGAATTTGGGAAAGAAACAAATCGTTGCAAAAACGAGCGGAAGCTTCGGTGTTCTCCTATAAATCGATACTTGTTTGTGCTTTCTAATAAACCGGTGTCTCCTGTGATATACGTGATATAATTTTGATTTATTCAACTGGAGTAGGTGTATAAGTGTCCGAAGATACGCCGAGTTGCTAGTTCTGTTCTGTTTCGTTGAGAAAGTTTTCGTTATTGGCAGGATAATAAGTATATTAGAGCGATCTTTTCTGCACGGCGCGCTAACGAACCATCAAAAGGCTGCGGTTACCGCAAGATATCGTTCGAGAGAGGATGTGCCCGTGTCAGAGACAGCTAACAAGAAACTGTTACCAAATAATCCATTAGAACTGTGGCTCGCCGTTTCAAGATCGTCAAGGCTCTTAACTCCGACGCTACTATACTCGAATGATTTCTGCCCGAGCGGAACCAAAATGGCCGCTAGCCGCGCGCTGTCCGTCTCTTTCATCGTCAACCTCCTCGGGAAATTCCATTTCGCTGACCAGACGCACCTCGAATCTATCGCGACGCCTTTTATTCTCAACCTTCGATTCTCTTGACATTCTCGATTCTATTTCTCCATTTTTTATTGTTTTCGTCCACCAAATATTATAGAAGATTAGATTTCTTTTAGGCTCTCGTAACGCGGTTTCACTTAATTCCAAGTAATGTAATTTTATTAATCGCGTTATAGGAGGGCTGTTTTAGAGATCCGTAGATCGAAGATTAGACTGCGGATCTTTTTCAAAATAAACATTGCGAGAAATAGTAACCAAGTAGGATATACCTTCTTCCCCTAATCGAATCTCAATCCAGATTCCTTCAATTTTCCAGCCGTTTTAAATGCGCCCCGCCTAATTCCGTCATAAATGCATAAAATCCACAGTCTCCTGACGAGAAATTTGGGAGAGGTCAGGTGTTAAAACAGAGAGAGAGAGAGAAAGCTCGGCGAAACAAAGCTACCGGGAATAAGCCTGTCGGATGAAAGAGAACCATTATGGGGACTAGTTGTTACGTCGGATCAAATGGTCCGTGGATCTAAGAGTGGCCAGATGGACCACCTGCTGCATCGCCGGGCTAACCCTCTCTTTTGACATCGTGGAACTCGAGGAAGCACGGCCGGTTAGAAGAGAGAGCAAGAGAGAGCACGCGGTTTCGATTAACAGGGTGACTCTGCCAAAACCTGGTGGTTCATTACGAGGCCGCCTGTCCGTTCAATTACGATTATCCCTGTCCGACCTAGCCCAGACTATCCGCGGGAAGAGAAAGAGGAAACAAAGGGAGAGAGAGAGAGTGGTGGGAGGAGGGGGAAAGAGTTTCCGCGGGTAGGATACAATAAGGTGTTCCATAAAAATGGGGCATATCTTAGCAGCTGAATCAAAGTCGCAAGAGAGCCGGGGTCGTGGCTCATTAACTCGGTTAAGCTCCGCGGCAGCCTCCGGAGGCCGGTCGATTACGGGGCCGCGAATACGTTAAAAGCGGCGTGGTGATTCGTCGTCGTCGCCTCCCGGTACGCCATCCAAGCCATCCACGGACCATCAACGTAAATCACGTTTTAACGCGTTAATCCGCAGACGTACGGCGTCCTTTAGCGGAAGTCACCGCGTCGGCACTCGAAGCGGCGCGCCGTCAGCCGCGTTTCCGCACGCCAATTGGCGTGTCGGCTCGCAATTGATACGTGCCTAAGCGCAACCGGTGCACTTGGAATTTCACCTCTTGCTTTCTCTCTCTCTCTCCCTTTTTTGTATTCCCCTCGCTCTCTCACTCTTTCTCTCTCTGTCTCCTTCCCCGCTCCCGCTCTCTTTCTTTCTTTCTTTTTACAGCGCTTCGATCATTCTCGGACCTCGCGTGTCTACTTAACAGCCCGGACGCGGATGGAGCGCGTCGCGTTTCTCCAGAGAACGCTCGCACGCTCGAGCTTCTGTGTCAAGGGTCGAACACGTGAACCCCGTCGCGAGCATCCGGAATTTTGTGCATACACGGGCCTCTTGCCATCCCCAGCAATTTGGAATCCCCGCGGATCTAAGATCCAGCTGATCGAGATCGCCTTCAATGTAGATCGGTGATGCCTAAAGAAGGAACCCTTCTATTTAGGCTAGCCCAAGATAGGCTAAGAGGACATTGGGAGACACTTGGTCCACCGCAAGCTAGCCACAGATAGTTTCAGAGAATTTTAAGTGTCTCAGCTAGTACATACTTGAACCTTTAACTACTTTGTATACAAAGGTCTGCATCACCTAAATAGAACCAGCAATGCGCCAGAGCATAATTCTTCTCAAAAACTTCTACCTTAGTGCCTCCATCTCAAAATTTATCTTGTCTACCCTTTCGTATGGTTTGAACCGCTGTTATCATTCGCACATCAATTGTACGATGATTTTAGAATTGTAGAAAATACATCCGAACTTTCACAGCTCTCGAGGTCTCGTATACTCTGCAAAACTACTAGCTTCTCAGAATGCAAAAATCGGTAGCATCCAGAGTCCGTTCGTCATCGGAGTCGTTCGGCGAAAGATGGCTTCTTAGCATTTATCAGACCAGGCAGATCGCTTTTGGCGCAGTTGGAAGCTGAATCCTCATTGGAACGGAGGATCCTTGTGTTGTAGTCAGCGCGTCAAGGCACTAAGCAGCTTTCGCATTCGCTTCGCCGTCTGAAAATCCAAGAGCGCGCGTCGCCGTACCTTGCGCCCTGTCTCGTCGTTGCGCATCGTCGCCAAGAAACGAGGGAGGACATGAGAGGAAGAGAGGAAGAAAGCGAGAGAGAGAAGCAGCAAAGCAAAGCAAGGCGAGAAGAGTGGATCGCGGCTAAATGCGAGGGCCTGTATAATCACAAAGAAAGGTGAGAAAATCCGCGAGTCGGAGATCGACGACTGCTGGGAGGCTGGTGAGACCGAGGCGAGACCAAGGAGAGGCGAGGCGAGAGAGGCAGGTTGCGAAAGGACAGCCGAAGCGGCGAATTCGTGAACATCAAACGAATTAAATCTCCGCAGAGAGTCGACCGCAGAAACTAATATCTCGGCGAGCACTCCTCCGCTCTCTTCCTATCGTCGTTTCTCCGTTCTCTCTCTTTATCTCTCTCGCTCTCTGTGTATGTGTTTCTCTCTGCTGCTCGACCGCCACCGTATTTCTGGCCGGCAAAATGGACGGCCGACGACAAAATTGTTGCCCACTTTTCTCGACCGAATTAGATTCGCCGAAAGAACGCGCCAGCCGAACCAACCAACCATTTAAAAAATACCTCCCCGCCGATAAGAGGCCACCGTAATCTCGATTTTTCGCAACGATCCTTCTCGTTATCGCTGACAATTTCCTCGAGAAAAGACATTGGACGCAGCACTTGCAGGAACAAATATGTCAACCACTCATTCACACTTTCAGTGTCAATTCAGCAATCTCGAAAGTAGCATAAAGTCGAAATAATTTGTTTCGTTGTAGTAAATATTTAAAGGTTAAGATATACGCACTGAGTATATCTTACTCAATCCTTTTATATTTCGCACATCCTACTTAAACTTGGTACACTGAGTATATGTACTAATGTAAAAATCCATTTGTATACTTGGTCAAATAATTACGTCTTCCATTGCACAGTGTTAACGAGGACCCAACTACTGTAATGTCGATATTCCACAATGATCCTTCTCGTTATCACTGCCAATTTCCTCGGGCAACTAGTGCCTAACTAAAGGAGCAGCTATAGCCGATATAATTGATCTCCATTATTCCGCAACGACGCAACGAGCTTCCATCTCGCTGTCCATAGATAGCAGAAGGTTAAATGGCAAACGCTGCGCTGGAAAAAATTGCTGCACGTGTCCGACGGCCATCAAAACCCTCGACTAAAAAATTGCCGTGATCGCGAAGTTTGCAAAACGCAGCTGTAATTATCCGGCCGCGAATCGCCGCGCGTTTAGAACTCGTAAAAATCTGCCTTGCAAAAATTCGCCGTAAAGACCGAGTGCTTACGCATCCGCCTTGCAACAATTACTAATACGCGGTCTAACTAAACTACCGAGCGATCATCCTTGCTTAACAATCGTTTTCGATGGAATGATTTTTAATAGTTTTTAGAACCTTGGTGGATAAACAGCGTTTTCCTCGTCGACCGGCTGTCTCCGCAGTGGTGTCATCGGTATAATTCTTCTAATGAAAAAGCGGGAAAAATAATCGGTAATTTTTCAGCAAAGGCGGCCACATTTGCCGGCGACATTTATCCCGCGATTAAACGATTTCCATCGGCAAAAAGTGGAAATCGGTCGCGACATTAAACAGTCGGGACGACAGATCGTAGTATCACAACGACGTAATAGCGCTTTCGACGTATATTAAATTTCCCCGGCCGGCAATTAAGTCGTTTCCGGTTCGGAAAGCCGTCCGAGGTACGCGTGCCCCTGGAAAACCGGAAAACGCGAACGAGGTGCAAGCTTCGTAACGTTTCGCAGGCTGTGCTCTGCGGAAACGTTACGAAAGCAATCTTCTCGGCCGTAATGGATCGTAATAGATATTATCCGGCTGATAGGTGTCGATACTGTCGGCGAAAGTTCGCAGAAGAACCTTTATAACTCTTGCAAAGAACCGAAATCTCCATCATCTGCTCCGATTGCCTTGGTTTTCATACCGGTGAACATAAAATTCATAATTGCAATTCCCCGCAACAGAAATTCTTCGCAATCAGACTGCAGACCTACAGGACGTCCCAAAAATGTTGTACTTTCTTGGAAAGGGCGATTGCCGAGATCATTTGAAGTAACTTTTCCCTTTGCGAAAATGTTCTTCGCGGTTTCGTTCAGGAATTATTACCGAAAAACACGGACCAATCAGCGTGCGGCTATTGCGAGCGGATTGCGACACGGCGTCAGCGCGACGCTGAGCGTAGTATTGCCATTGGCCGAGACGGAATCCGTCCGCTATAGCCGTGCTGCGATTGGTCTGTATTTTTCGTTAATAACTTGTTATCAAAGTTGCGGAGAACATTTTTGCAAAGGGAAAAGTTAAGGTGAAGTGCCCTAAGTCTGGACAGTCCAAAAGTGATACCTAAATCTGGACAATTGAATTTTCATAGTAAAATCAGTAATTAAGAGATTAAATAATTATATTATATATTCTGAGGCCTTAGCTACAAGTAGGTGTGAATATTATTTCATTAAGACATCAATTGAAATTTAAAAATGAATTCAAATTTTATCTGAAAACAGTATACAAAATAGTCTATTTACATGCGAATCATGTACATTTATAGTTCGAACTTTTGTTAGAAAAAAAGATATAATTTAAGCCCTCAGACAAGAAATAATTATCACGCATAATAATATTCATATTTTAAAATAAATTGGCAATCAAACTTAACTTAAATAATAATTATTAATCCAAATATTAGATGTCCAAGATTACGACTGTTTTCAAATATAAGTACTCCATACTGGGACGCGATGACAGTAGCTGTCCCACTCTAAGCTTATACGCAATGTGCTTACGCCTGAAGCCGGACACGTGTTTGTGAATAAAATCAACGCATTGTTTGCAAATTATTTAACTACATGTACGTATAATTAGTCTTCTATTAGCTTGAATAACGTATGTAGAAAATGTATTCCGGTTGTGACGTTAATAATACTTTATGTTTACATCTTAAATCTATCAGTATTACTACCTAACCTTAAAAGTTGTATTATGACAAGTTTTATTAAAACAGTAAATGAAAATAAATATATATTTGGTTAAATAATACAATACTATAATCTATGATAAGAATACTACATATTACGCAAAGCATCTTCTATTCGTCATGCGCAACAGCGCCACCAACCAACGTTTTAGGTTATGTTCGCTCGATCAGCTCGTAAATTGAATTTGTCCCGATATAGGCTTTACTTGTGTCCAGGTACTAGCTTAGATTGGATTTAATATGTCCAACTATAGGTTTGAATTATTCTTGTCAATACAATTAAGATATTAACCTAAACAATGATTTTTTTATTTTAAATTACTTTACAAACTCTGAACTGTATGTTAAAACTCTTAAGAAATTGTTTTTGTTTATTTAAAGTGATAAAATTTGAAATAGAAAAACATGCTGTCCAGGCATAGGGCACTTCACCTTACTTCAAATAGCCTTCAGATTCGCCTCTTTCAAGGAAGTGCAACATTCTCCGGACAACCTGTATATGCTACATAGATTCCTCCTGTATCAGTTGCGAGAGACAGGAGTCGCTTAGAAACTTCCTTCTTTCTCCGATAATTTTAATAAGTCGAACGTAATGCGACGTTCATCGATTCTGTCAATTTCTCTGCTGCCTTAAATGGCCCCTACTTATTCATCTCATAAATACATAAAATCCGCAATCTACGCGCGACTGGTTTAATTAGAACGTTTATGTAACAGTTTCGGAGCAGTTATTCTATACCCGAGCGCCATCACCCGGCTCTTTTAATTTGCAATTAAAGACAGCCCCGAGCTTCCGAGTCGATCGGTCCGTCGTTATTGGAGCAGAATCGTGTCCGAGGGAGTAACTCTTTGTCGAATCGTGTTTCCGGGTTTCGCCGATTTAATTGAACCGCCCCGAGATCCTAGTCCTCTTTTTCGACCACGGAAATAGCCCGACGATTTATCAGGCTCGGTTCCGATGCTAATTTACATGGCATTAAGCGGCGAGGGATCGGGTTCGGGCTCCTCGATTTCATTGCTGAGTTATTACCGATTTGTCCTACATAAATCCCCCGGTCGCTTTTTATCCTGGGAAAGGATAAATTCGGACCGGTAAGTGAATATTGGTTTTATCCACGGTTTGATCGTCGAAGATGTCGTATAACACTCTACACTGACTCTCAAACATTATTGTTTGTGGCAATGTTCTCTGCATTTATCGTGTTTTTTATCCTTTACCCTCGAAGCTATTTTAACTCTACACTTGAACGTTCAGCAATTTGTCAAACACGTTTAGTAATTTATGAACTGTTTCAACGCTATTTTTTCCAAAGCTGTTAAAAGACACCTTCGATAATTTTATATAAAAATTGATTACTAGGCAGCGGATCTTTATGCAAAATAAAAATGTTCTACCTGAATTATAATAAACTGGAGTGAAATAGAAATTTATTTTCTTTGTCAATATGGATAAAAGGTTGAAAATAATATGACAGAATGTTTAAATTCTTCTAATGTTTTACTGTTTTAAATTACATCAACTCATTTTTGTTATAAATGCCTACAGATCTGGTGTCTATTGATTACAATTGCAAAGCTGTATTAAAGGGAAATTATTTAATAAATCTATTTCTTTGAATATATATTAGGATAATCGGTAACCGGTATAATCGAGAAGGGGGTAATTCACAAGAAAAATAAGTGGAAATAAGTATACATAAAATCGCAGTAGAAATACTCTGAAATTATAGTAAGGTGGAGTGCGGTAAGTCCGCCCTAGTTTTTGCAAAATTGGACTTTAAACTGATTTTCAGTCTGGTATTTTCAGTCTGGTACGTAAAAACTTAACGTTCTTGGGATCAAACTCTTGTCACAGTTATTACTGATGAATTAGTATTATGTAGGAGTCTAATTTTGCTTGAAAATTATCATTTTGATGGAATTAAAACTGCTTTCGAACCTTGTTTCAAGTGCTACGGGGCAAGAAAAGAATTATTATCAAGCCTGCTGCAAAATGCTTTTTACCCCACCGTGATAGTACGGACTTGCCCCGTGTAGTAATATTTACGGGGCAAGATCATTTTAGTGTTTTTCTCAATAAATTTTAAAAAATACAATAAAAACGGTGCATTTCATGTAAACCTACATCAACATTTGTTGTACTTACCTAAAATAACAACACAGAATATATTAATAACTTGTAAACTATTGCACGTTCAGGGTAACCTCAAAGTTGTACACGTACCTCGCACGTGACTGTTTGGAATTGGTTCATTTAAGCGAGGAAAACACCATTATTCTTGGGCGATATCTATGTAGAATAGTTCATACTAACTTATACTACATTAATAAATACAAGCTAGAGAAATTTCGTTCATATTATAATAAAAATAACCAATTAACGAACTTGCCCCGTAGACGGACTTACTCCACTCCACCTTATACATAGTAATTTCTAGTGGTGCCTGGAAGGGAACAGTCGAGTGCAAAGGGTTAGCAAAATTAGAAGAAAACACAGTTTTTAGACTCGAAAGAACAGCGACAGCAACGTTTACTAATCAGTAAAATATTGCACGATTAATCGACGATAAAATCCAAAGAAGCTGATAAACAAAGAGAACAGTAGAAGAAGTCTAACAGGCATGACATTACAATAGGATTAGAATAGCGATCGGAAAAAGCGATAGAAAGCGAACGCCAGAAAAACGAATGAGGTACGTAAATATGTGCGCGAATGAAATTCAGCAACGGCGGATTTTTGTTCGATGGAATAAATTGCCTGGATTTTGTGAGTTTACGAGGCTTATTGTGTTAGAGCGTTGGGTCGCGTGGAAATGCCGATTAATTCGGGTGAAGATTTTGTAAGCGAGTCGGGAAGAAACGGGCTCGATCGGCGGGGTTCAATGGGTCGGAACGTGAGAAGAAGCTACGTCTCCGGACACCGTGGAGCACGAGGTTGATTGTTCACCGTCGGGGCTAGCTTTCAGGTGGGACTGTACACTCGGGTTGCGCAGGTGTGACCGATGGCGGCGTTCTTTGATCCTGGAGGGACTCCCCGGCTGCCTTGTCCCCGACTCATCGGCCGCCTCTTTTTTTCGTCATTCGACTCGATTATTTCCTAATGGCTAACGCCATCGCGAATTCCGCATCCGTTTTCCGGGATGCTTCTTGTACTTGGCGCGCGTCCTTGTTCCTCGCGACTCAAAGAAATTCAATTGAACCTCGGAAAGTCCTCATCACTCGTTTCCATTGCTGGTGCATACATTAGGCCAGCTATAAGGTCTTTACATTTTTAATCTATCGATGCTATTATCGATGCTATATCCAAGAATTATAAAAGCACTGTGAGATGGCAGAGTGTCTTCGAATGCAATAAATAATTCTATTCAATGACGTAGAATTTGTCTGCGAGCGTTATAGCAATTGAAAAGACTTCGATCAGTGGTCCAATAATTTTCCTATATTTTTTAACCCCTTGCAATCGAACCCATTTTAATTCCAGAACTTATTTCTGATAGATATGAAACACACTGAAACTTTCCAGAATTTATTGAACACAAATAATTTTTATTGACGCTTCAGAATCGCCATTCGAGTGCAACAGGTTAACAGATAGAGGTTAGCAGTCTCACTTGCACCATTGACTTTTACGTTAAAACTCCATGTATTTTGAGAAAGAAAACTGCTCGCAGAGTTGGTACTACAATAGTATCAATTGGCCAAGAACTATGCTCCGAGTTTGGTCTAGCTATGTACGTTCGTGACGATGCATCTAGGAAATATGCAGAAATGACTGAGATCGCATTCTTCTGGTAATTGGCGATAAGGGCATCTTTCATTGTTCGTTTACCGTAAACAGGCGAAACGAAGAAACGACAGTTCCACAGCGTTGCACATTGCTCTGCTAGCTCTGTGGTCTAATTGTTTCGAAGCTACCGTTTCGGAGTGTTTAAAACCGGAAGTTGTAATCCCATTAGCTTCTTTTGTTACAAAGATCCTCGTTCGACGTTAATTACACGGCTCGGCTTGCGCGGCAGCTTCGTAGAGCGTTCGGGTCGCACTCAATTATTCAACAACACAATCAGCTAATTGCATCGAGACACTGTATAAGCCACCGGGAGTTTTAGAGTCTCGTCCCGCGGCAAGAACTCCGCCAATTAGAGTTCTCCTTGCGACGATCGAACCAGCATCGCGTTGGCGATCGGACGTTAGAAAACTCGCAGTTCGCGAGTCATTCCTCTTAATTATTCAACCGGCGCGGCGCGATCTTATAATTGCTTCGCGGTGTCCGAAACACAACTTGGGCTTTTAGCGTCCCTAGGGCAACAAGCTGTCCTGGAATTCCTCGGACTGAACACCGTAACGAATAGGTAATACGATTTTTATGGAGAGAGAGCGAGAGAGAAAGGGCGATCCCCTTCCGCGGCTCGAAAATGCATCTGATTTGTAGCTCGGAGCTGACCAGCCCGGCGGAAGGCACCGTCTAGGGCCCCGGTATTCAAAGACGCCCGAGGATCTCCAATTCGTTTTGCATTTCTCCTCTATTCTCTCGTTCGGAGATTAAGAAATTTCGATATTAGATGCGGCCCTCGAGTTCTAAGGCGTATTTATGGAAGCCTACCAGGCTTCACGGAGTCTCTAGCTTCGACCAGGAATTCTGGGAAAGTAGAATCGGACCCATCTTCCTCGGAAATCATATTTGGGATCGCTATCTTTTATTCCTGCCTCCTCTGTTCTACGCATTCCTCATTTAATCTCTAAACGCCTCTAAACGTCACAGACCCCCAAGCTCTTCAAATGAATCGCACAAAGGTCATTCGAGTTAGGTGTGAATAGATGATGGTCTGAGGAGACACCTTTATTTGGCAAAGACGTTGTAAACTAAAATCTCTACTGGGTGGGAAAATCAAATTTTAGCCAAGACAATGTTATTCGGAAAAGCAATTTACTTTTTCCTAGCTCTGAAGATCTAAAAGGCATCAAAGATGGCTTCAAACTATCAAAACAAGTAATTTCACGTCACATTCTTAGAGTGTGAGCCAACAGGTTTCCGAATATATGTATTCTTATTTCCTCTGCATGCAACAGTCCTAGCAATTTCTGCTGCTAGGAGCTCGTTGCTGGACAGTGCTTGAATAGTTTGTCTAACCTCGAGTTTGCGTTTCTGTTGCAGAGCAAGCGAACCACCTGAACCTGTTCAACAACCGGCAACAGCCGAAGAAGAAGCGCAAGAGCAGAACGGCGTTTACGAACCAGCAGATCTTCGAGCTGGAGAAACGGTTCCTCTACCAGAAGTACTTGAGTCCGGCGGACAGGGACGAGATCGCTGCCCAGCTGGGCCTGAGCAATGCCCAGGTGATCACGTGGTTCCAGAACCGAAGGGCGAAGCTCAAGAGGGACATGGAGGAGCTGAAGAAGGACGTGCAGACGGTGAACCCGCTCCTGGTGGCTCAGCACCACAAGACCTTCCTGGAGAACGTACAGGACTTGGGGATCCTGAAGAAACGGCCTCTGCCCAGCTCGATGGACGAGAAATCGTAGGAGCCATCTCGCCGGTCGCCCGACGACAAGTGAAATTCCCTCGAGGCTCTCGAAAGGACCTCTGGATCTCGCGCAGCCGCCAAGCCTGCCTGTCGATCATCCGTTCGCATTGATCTAGAATCGAGAGGATTCCCTCGATTTCAACGACCGCGGTTACAATTGCTCACCGCTCGGAGCAAGCAAGGGCCATTTCCTTGCTCCGGGAGCGTTCTGGGGCGGATCGACCACCACATGGGCGTGGCTTCGTCGTTCTCCGGGAGCCAGAGCGCTCCGCGGGGCAATCTCTGCCCTTGTTTGACTTTTAGTGAGTACGAATGCGAGAACAATGAGTCGAGGGATGGAATAGTACAAAGACAGCGAAACGGAATTTTCCAATATTTCTTTCGAAAGAGCAAGGACTAAGAGAATCTGATGAACGGGAACGAACGAAGGGGATTAAGATGGCTGTTCTTTGAGCGGTGGATCAGGTCCGAAGGTTGTGTAGATGAAAGACTGCCAAATATTCACAGGCCCCGCTGGCTGTCGAGCCCGCCTCCGCGACAGATCATATTTTCGATATTCGAATCCTTCCGTTCGCGGCGAGTCCTCGTCGAGCATTTTCCAGCTGCCGTTTCGGATAACGTCGAGGAACACGGAGGAATTTACGAGAGACATTACGGGCCGTTTAGGAGCCGCGTAGACACGGGAAACTCCGCGGCATCCCTGGCATTTTGCCGCGGGAACGTACGCGTGGATTTTTAATCGGTATCTATCTAACAAAATGGAAACGAACGGTTCTACGAAGTAGTCTCTCTCTATCGAAGCGAGAGCTCCCGTCGAGTACAATAGCTGCGGTGGTCAACGGTGTTGCACGAGTTGCACGAAATATAACTGTACCGTCTCGCCAAGTGGGGCGTGACACAAAATATAGTTGAGCGAATTGCAGACTTCGCGAAGACAAAATTTTCGAATCCATGCGAGTGGAACTGTTCCCGTTGGAACGAACGGGAACTGTCCTGCTATATCCGAAAGACGAAGAAGCGCGTTTTCCGCCGTTTTCTGTTGATGGGAAAATTCTGCGCGTAAGTTATGCGGATCGAAATTCAGTTTTCCCGTGTCTGCGCGCTCGAGGACGGGCGGGCTGGGATTCTGTTTGGTTTAGCGGAATCCGCGAGACACCCTGTATTATATTGTATTTATTGTGTGACGAGGAGGATGGTAGAGAAAGCCAAATGATCCGGAGAAAGAGAGATGATGTGAAAGAGAGTGAGAGTGAGCGAGAGAGCATCGGTAATAAGTTATTAAGTAAATATTCTAGCGCATTATAAATTATGAAACGAGGCGCCCCCGATGCGAGCCTCAGACCCTGTACATAAGCTGTATATACGTCGTTTCCCCACCCCTTGACTCCCCCGAAGCCCCACCCCTTTGCCCCCCCAAACAGCCCCATTCGATAATATTTACGTGTAAACGAGAGATAGGAACGTCGGGACACACGAGTAGAGAGTAAAAATTCGAAGAAGAATTATAAACGATAGATGGGACACTGCAATATACCTGATCATCAGTTTAATTAGTGAGCTTTACGACCGCGTTAGAAGATGTAAATCCGTATCGCGTACACCGCTTCATGGTTTACGAGGTGATAGACGCGTGAAAGGGAAGCTGAGAGTGCGTGCGTGCGTGCATGTGTGCGTAAGAGTCGGACTTAGTACTGTGTATAGTGAGTCTAAATAAATGGAGACATTTAAAATACACCCGCGCTGTAATTGCGATTTCCACCGCACACACACACACCCTCTCCCGATGATCCACTTCTGCGTCGAACGTGAGGATCTGAACGACAGGTAAGTCCCTTTCGGTGTGAAATAGTTGAGAGCCCCAGCGGGATTCAATCGTTCGCTCGAGCGATCAAGCTCTGATAACTTTTCTTAAATTTCTTATCCACGTTATGAGATTCTTAGAGAAGCTGAATTGATCAGTTTGCTAGATGAAAAGCGGAGAAAATTGTTTAAAAATTGCTCTTGGTCGGACTAGCGAGGAAAGTAATACTAATTTTCATACAAGCTTTACTATAAAGGTGAATTCTTGTCGATCGAAAATTTATTATACAAGCTTTACTATGTTCTTCACTACCCCGAGCAAATGCAACTTCCTAGAAATCTTCTTTGTATGCCATCAAGCAGACTGATGCATCTAGCTCCTCAGAAAAGTTATTCTATTTTAGAGGGAATTGGATGAATCAAGAGAGCCTCTGCAGGGGATGAAGAGATTTTTATTCTTGAGTAGCAGTTTCAGTGACGTTAAACGCACTCTTAGAATCAAATTATGTATCTGCAAGATGGTGATAATCTTTCTGTATTTACAATTAGAAAATGGAATGGTTAATAAATATGGAAGATGAATTTACAACAAAATTGTAAAAGAAGAACAAAACGCGCAGAAATGATAATCAGGTCACTAACACATAATTTACTGGTGATTACAACGGATCCAGAGCTGGCAGCGGATACAAATCTGCAGGGCCATCGCGGGCCTTCCAAGGCGAGCGTGAGACGAGTAGGAATTATTCTCTAAAAATAGCGTGATACACGCGGCCCTTCCCAGAACCTTTTGAAGCCGTTTGCAAGGTTTATTCGAAGCCGTAATTTATTAAGATGAAGTCATTTCGCCTTTCCCGGTCGAACCTGTTCAAGCGAACTCTGGCAGTCGTCATAACCAGTCATCTCGGATCGTGCGTTCGCTAACAACAACAACCGGTATTGCAAAATTCCTAGCACTCTCTTCATCGCTGCGCCACCAGACTAGGATAATAATTATTAAAATATTTATTTAGGTTCCGGCAACCTGGCTTTATACAGCCTCGAGCTAGAAGTATTGACACTGCTATGAGATTTATTAGTCCAATATCAGCGTGCTGACGTAATACTTACAATTCTTAATACACAGATTATTTTTATTCGTGAGTGCATGTTCGATAATACTTCCAATTCTGAAAGAACAGTGAGGAGCAAATTGATAACAATTAGCGAAGTGACAGCTCTATTATCCGAACTGCACTTTCCTTCTGATAAATTCAGATGATCGAGACGCCATCGTATCGCTTTCGCATTTCTCGCGTAATAGATTAATATATTCACAGTGAAGTTAAACGAAGCGTTTCATAATACGGTTTCCCGCGTCGTCCTAACGCCGTTTGAGATTCCGTTTAAATTCGAAGACAGCAAGAAATGTAAATGCAGGATTTTCCAGGCTGTTATCGTAATGGCCAAACGCGATTAGCTTGACGGCGATGGTTGTCGGGCTAATGGTATCTCGGCGGCGCTTTCCCGAAGCCGGTCACTCGTAAATAGAAATGCTAACTAGCCATCGGTGACGACCAGTCTCTCCCGCAATGAGAGATGTACAGAGAAGATACCGGGCGTACAGTATTACCGACCTACTTCCTGTTAGCCGGGAGTATCTGATGTTAAACGGAACCATTTTATATCGAGTCTCGTTAATGAGCCCGTCATTAGCCTGTCGTCCATTATCTCGATATAAAACACGCGTCGTTACCGGCCCGTTGATCGATTAATCGCCGCTGAATCTAGGATGTCTATTAGAAGCGCGATTACGCTCGGCGAGCATGCACGCTGATTACACGTTTTACGGTTCGACTGGTGTGTGCGAAAGCCAGTCGGCGATGCTCTTGCTCTTGCGCCGCTCGAGAAACGATAAGACGCGTTCTCGCGATATGATCGCCGCGTCGCGTCGAAAACAACGGGAAGTAAAAAAATATGTCGGCTAAACGACGACAACGTTACGCGTCAGCTGTCCCGAGACATCTCTTCTGCCGCGCCATGCCGGGGTGATTCGCTTTTATTACGGGGGATTATGTAATCGAACGTTATGTTCGCCGAGCCGCGTTTTACGTCGCTACTTCGACGGCTACCCGGGGGAACCAGGAAGTCGTAACCAAGCCTGCCAATTAATCCTCGGGCCTTGCTCTTCGTGAAATCCTCGATCAACGACGAACTTCGAACGCCGATCTACCAATTACTCTAGGCTCCAGCGCAATCCCGCATCCGCACCCCCATTAGCCGAACATTCTATTAGGACGATCGGAAAACCGCGGATTGCTTGTACACTTCACTCCGGATCACGTTTTCTCCGTATTCTGAGAGTCTTCTGATCGTTCAGAAATTCAGTACTTTGGAATAGGTGAAGATTTTTGGCTGCGGTAGCGTAATTATTAGATTGTGGATTTTATGCGTTTATGGAAAAGTTGAGCATTTGTTTAAAACAGAGAACAGATTCCAAGAATTGAAGCATGTCGATATATTATTTTCAATTCTAGAAAATATTTACAGATTGCAAGATATTTTGATGTGGCTCCTGTCTCTTACTGCAACCAATGCAGTAATGTTTATTTTGCATAAAAATCCAGTCTTATAATTACGTCAGCGGTTTGGAGAAGGGGAAACCAGACTAATTGTTATTGCATCGAAATATAGAAACTCCTCTTCGTACAAATTGATTGATCTGAATAAACAATAGGGAATACAATAAATTTGAAAAGCATTTCTACCGAAATTGGCGGTCAGTCCCGGCGCAACAATATTGTCAATGTAAAAGCAAAAGGAGTCGGGTTTTTAGAAAGCTGGTGATTTACACGGTATTTACGAGCCTGCGATGTGTCACAAAGTGTAAGTACTCTCTCGACGGCTCTCCGTGGACGATGCGATGAATGACCGGTTGTAGAATGAACACATGCGACCAGTCGGATGGCAGGAGGTTTGTTGTTCGTGTTCGAGAGGGGTTCGTAGCCATCGCTGGTACCGACGAGTCGATATATGAAGCAGTAAGCAAGGTAGCCCGCGCCGCCCTGTAATTCAGCCGCCGCAACATCCAAATAAAGAATTCATAATGGCGATGATGACCACCGCCAATTTTCTCGATATAGCCGATACACCAATAACTCAACCGATATCCAGCCGGTACGCCGGCGTAATTTCGCTTATTGTCCACCGGGTCTCCGCGAAACGAGAATGACACCCGATGAAAAATAAAAAGGATCGCATCGCCCTCTCGATTGCGGTCCACGGACGCCGCCGCCGATTTCTATTGTCCATTGTTCACGCGATAGGGCACTATCGATTTAATCGATACTGTCATGCGACTATACACCGTTTCCCACCCTCGCTGAACTCGCTCCCGGTTAAATGATACATTAATACCGCTATTCCCTTTTTCTGTCTCATCTGCCGCTACTCTTTATGGTCAGGCACAATGATACAATATTCCACATTACCGCATTATTACTTGACGAGTGTACCTCCGTTTCATGCATGTACCCCGGTGTTCAACTTTACCAAAGTAATACGATCGACGAGGAGATTACAGAGAGAACTGCACGCCCAAGGTCGCGCCCCACCACCTGCCGAAGTTAGGCCACGCCTCTCGCTGCTCCTCTCTTTTATTTGCTATTACCCGGCTCCGGATTTTATGCACTTGTGACGGAAATTGATCGGTGGATCTGAAACGGTACATAAATTAGTTGGACGTCTATGCTTTGCAGAGTTGAAAGATAGATTTTTTCTAGAATTTTATGTAAATTGTAATTCAATTATACGTCAAGCGAAGAAATTAATTTTTGTTTCAATTCTTGTATTTTACAATGGGTGAAACATTTTTATCTTACGTAAAGGACCATTTGCCTCCATTTGCTTATTTCAATTTTCAAACAGCATAGTCTTCAAAATTTTGCTAACTTAAGGCACCCTTGACAGAATTTTCACTACAGAAATTCCCAAGTCTGATATCAATGGGCGCACACGACTTTTATTTCCCAAAGAACTCTTTAATCAAAAATCCCGAGTATAATAGAAATCATTTCTGGACTTTGAAGGATTAAATAGAACTTGATAGAACCAGAGTACCTAGGATCTGTTAACCGGTAGATCTGGGAAAGAAAGATCTAGAATTTTATGTCAATTGTAATTAAATTATACGTCAAGCAAAGAAATTAATTTTTGTTTCAATTCTTGTATTTTACAATGGGTGGAACATTTTTATCTTACGTGAAGGTCCATTTGCCTCCATTTGCTTATTTCAATTTTCAAACAGCATAGTCTTCAAAATTTTGCTAACTTATGGCACCCTTGACAGAATTTTCACTACAAAAATTCCCAAGTCTGATATCAATGCGCGCACACGACTTTTATTCCCAAAGAACTCTTCAATCAAAAGCCCCGAGTATAATAGAAATCATTTTTGGACTTTGGAGGAGTAAATAGAACTTGATAGAACCAGAGTAGTTAGGGTCTGTTAACCGGTAGATCTGGGAAAGAAAGATCTAGAATTTTATGTCAATTGTAATTAAAATAAACGTCAAGCGAAGAAATTAATTTTTGTTTCAATTCTTGTATTTTACAATGGGTGGAACATTTTTATCTTACGTAAAGGACCATTTGCCTCCATTTGCTTATTTCAATTTTCAAACAGCATTGTCTTCAAAATTTTGCTAACTTGAGGCACCCTTGACCGAATTTTCGCTACAAAAATTCCCAAGTCTGATATCAATGCGCGCACACGACTTTTATTTCCCAAAGAACTCTTCAATCAAAAATCCTGAGTATAATAGAAATCATTTCTGGACTTCGAAGGATTAAATAGAACTTGATAGAACCAGAGTACCTAGGATCTGTTAACCGGTAGATCTGGGAAAGAAAGATCGAGAGTCGATTAGCGGTGAGCGTTAAAGCATTCTCCGGAGTGTTCCGTCCGCTAACGACATGCAGCGGCGGCGTGGACCCGTTTGCATAATCCCGGGCAAGCGGAGATTCCTCAATAGCGGGCCGGGCAGATCATTTCCCTGGCATTGACACGCCCCCGTAATTCGAACTCATTTACTCGTTGACTCGCTTAACCCGCAGCCAGTCATGCGTCAGTCAGCTGCGGCCCCGTGCGGCAGATCCATAATTTCGACGGGATCGTCCGGGTTGAGCACGCGAGAAACGAGTTTCCCTCGGTCCACAATGTAATTAGACACTGGCGAATCTAGGCTGGACCCATCAGTCGGCCTCGTTAATACGATACATCTCGGTTGACCACTCGTTGCGCCGAAATCTCTTTCTTTCTCTCTCTCCTTCTCTCTCTCTTGCTCCGTCCACCCACTCTCTCAGCTTCTTCGTTCGCTGTTCCACCCTGGTCCCCCTTTCTGGTGCCGCAGTTTTTTCGATTCCTCGCAGACCGACTACTCTACCTGCCTACCGGGGTCTTTGATCCTCCTCCCGCCAACGGGATTCATTTACACGGGAGGAGAACTGATTTTCGGCCGTGATACCTCCGCTAACGAGAGCTCGCGATCCCGACCACGTTCAGCTGGACTCCCCCCAGTAGGTGTTGCCTCGGCTAACTAGATGTTAATAGTCCCCGCGGACGTGAGAACGATAGCGACATCGGCGACCTAGTAAGCTAGCTCTCTGCTACCTGACCCCGCAGATCCCGTCGATTCCCATCGGAGATGACGCTACCGGGTACTTACACAAGGCAACTCTTCAACTCCAGTTAGCTCCGTCCTCCTACTAGAAAAGCACCAAATGCTCGCGAGCCAGTTTATGATTTAATCCCAACGCTCCATAACTGCCGGCGATCGACGATCTACTTACCTCCGGGCTAATTAAAACTTAGCCACCTTTTAATACACTGCTCGCGGTCCGACAATCCACCGGCGCGTTGTGGCTTTCTTGTTTACGGGGCGGTTTCGGAGCCTCATCCATCAGCGGCGACCTCGATCGGCTGTCGCAAAAACCAAAGCCTGTACAACACCGTTCAAGCTTGGCCCGAATAATTTGAGACTTCTTCCGAGAACGCTGAAGTCGCCTGGGATGTTAATTAATGAGTATTTAAATCGGTATACTGCGAGCAATGAAAGCTCTTTGCCCTTGGGAGCAGTCTGGCTTGCCCGCAGAAGGGAAAAGGAAGTAGTTGTTTTAATTCCTTGTCCTTGAAATGGACTTAGGGTCTACAGATACGCTTCGGCGACCTTGAAACTGTAATTGGGTGTCTCTCAGTGGGCGTGGCTTCGTGGCTCCCGATTCCAAAGGAGCCAAGACAGTTCTCCGGGTAGCAATCTCTACTTACACTTGTTCTACAAATCCACTTCAGAGCAAGTGACATCAGGAAAGTAGATAGAAGAGAACTAATAAGAAGGACATCTAACACCCTTTTTGTTCATTGTTTAAGTGGGCGTGACTTCGTTGCTCCAGGTTTGAAAGCAATCAGATGTAAGTGTTTTGCGTTGCAGACGAATCGTTGAACCAAAAGTGTCCGAGTCTCCTTGCAAGGTTCCCTTGACCAAATTTGTAGCGAGGCGAGGTGGGAGCCGCGAAACGCCACCGATAAATTTCTTTAGAAACTGGAATGCCCAGGACCACCTCCACGCTTACCAGTTGCAACACTTCTGGCTTCGCTGATCGGACAAACTGCCGGCTAGCCGGTGATCTATAGTGATGCTCGGGCCTCGCCCGGTACAATAACCGAGGTGAGAGCGAGAGTGTAGGGGATCCGGAGGTCTGTAATCAGGAGCCGAGCCGCTGGCAGACCCTGCCGCGGTCCTGGGCCTCCTTACCATTAACCTATCCGGTAACCGTTCCGTTCCGTTCCGTCAACCTGACGTCATCGTGATCCCTGATCACTCCGTACGCACGTATCGCCTGCGCCAATAATTTTTCACGCGATTCCCCAAATCAATTCGCGTCTCCTAATATACGATCCCCCTTTGCATGAACAGTCGATCTTCAGCTACAGGACACTTAACTTTAAAATGAATGTTGTAAAAGGACCATCTTCACGTTTCGCCGAAATAATCCTTCTTTTACTGAAGTAGGACAAGTCGACTTATTATTGAAATTGTATTCGTTGAAGTTTTACATACGAGGGTCATTCAATAAGTAAAGAGACAAATGGCTATAGCTCAAAAACGGTTTATTTCAATCTTTCAAAATTAAGGCTATTTTTCAACATAATCACCCCCCACAGTTATGCACTTGTCCCATCTTTCTTGCAGCTTCCTAATTCCCTTGGCGAAGGATTCTTTCGATTTACCCCGAAGCCACTTTTGCACCGAGGGACCAGAAACTTCCACTGGACGTCCACATCGGGGTTCATCACCTACACTTGTTCGGCCACTTTTAAACCGATCAACCCACTTGTAAAAATTCGCACGGTTCATACAACTTTTACCGTACTGTATTAACATTCTAGAAAAAATTTCACTTGGTTTTACACCTTCTGCGACTAAAAATCTAATGACTGAGCGCTGCTCTTCTAAGGTGCAATCTTCTAGTGAACTTGCCATGGTGAATTGAAAATTTTGAGGTTATGTTGACATAAAATGATGAAACAGCTGATCAGAGCATATCCCAAGGTTGCCAACTAACACCCCTGAAAAGATTGTACACATTCATTGAATAGTTTTAAAATTATAGAATTTGTCTCTTTGCTTATTGAATGACCCTCGTATTTTTATTGCTGATCTTTTAGATCTGTACTCATCCTATGCACCAAGCTCTTCAGCTTCTCTAGATTCAGTGGCAGATCAAGCCAACTGGGGGCCCTAAGCGGTCAAAATTTCGGGGCCCCCGAAAGGAAAGTTTCAAGAAAAACTCTCATAAAGTTATTCCCAGAAACGAAAAGTAATCAGAAATTCCGCAGAATTATACATTGAACAATGAATGACCTTTTTTTTTAGCAAAGATACCTGTTAACAGTAGCCAGAGCTGTTGCACAATTTTTCAAGCGGCCGCTTAGTCCGCTTACCGCTTAATCCGCCCCTGTCTAGATCATTTTGGTAACGAAGAATTACTGTATAAAAGCTAGCGTATGCTTGTCTGTTTGAAAGAATGAATGCACAGATTTTGATGGGCGCAGAAGCAGAAGATCAGGAAGATGGTTGACGATTATTTCACTGGACTCGTCGAGGGTCGTCGAGGAGATGTCGGCTCGAATCGCTCGAAGCGTGAAGCTGTATCGCATCTCGTTCTTTCTCTCACTCTCTCCCTCTCCACTGTATCTGTTCTCCTCCGTTTAGCCAGGGCCCGTCCGTTTTGGATCCTTGAATCGTGGTTCGTTCGTGAATTAATGGTCCTCCCTTTTGAGGCGATCGAGGCGAACCCGAGAACTTCGTGAAGAAGGGATTAATTTGGCTGCACGCGGCCGAGAGTTCAACCAGTGAATGGGTCCTCGAGAACCTGGAACGAGCCTTTTGAATCAGCCTCTAGCCTACGTACACGCATCCTACAGTCCATCGTTGCGTTCGACCCGGTATCGTCCATGCCCAATGTCGCCGTAATTAGCGATCGTTCCGGATTCGTCCGACGGACGGACTAGTTACCGTGAACGATCGAACAGGGTAATCAGACTGATTGATTGACGGCTCGGATTTCGACGTTTACAGGCTGTCAGGCCCAATGAAGTCGCCGTCAGATTTCTGCTGGTACGTTTTCATTTATTATTCCAGGCTACCGGCTTTCCCCGTCATTATCCAACCGTATACTTTCCTACATTTTTAGCCTGGCTAGGCCTCCTCTCGTTACCACACTCGCTCCGCGCCGCCTCGCCGAGACATAAATTAATTCGTATCAAATCTAGAGACCCGATCAGACGTTCTATGTAGGATATCGAACGATATTCTCTTATGCGGCTGCCTATCGACTGCATCTCCAATTTGATCAACGGAACGGGGCATTACCATCGCTGGACTGTATTTAGCAGATCAGTTCGGATGAACCATACAACCTAGTCAATTCGTTTAATTTGCAATCCGGTAAAACCAACATCCACCGCTGCCAGTCGGGATATTAAACTTATAGCCTGCTAGAATGCTTATACCTCTCGGTGACCGGGGTGTCCAGCGAATAAAATCGTCCCTGCTGATAGAAGCGGTGAAAGAAACGCAGTTTGAGTGCGTCTGGACGTGCAACACGCAACGTGATCAATGCAAAATGAATTTTCGAAGTAATAAATTAAAAAATGTATAGATACGACTCGGCGGAGTTCGACAAAATGAAACGGTGGCATTCAGTTCATGCTAACTAGACCAACCGGCAAAGGAAGATCGCGTCGCGTCGAATCGGTTCGGTGACGTTCCGACCGCACTGTGTGTACAGTGCGTATAGACTTGTCCACCGTGAAGCGGACGGTATTCTAAGCTCAGTTCCCAGCGAGCCGTTCATTTAGCCGTCAAAGACTGATTAATCGAGTGAACGGTTGCTTGGTCAAACGGGTGACCCGGTGAAACTTCGAACCTATCGACCTATTAACGTCCAGGTGTGACCAACACCGCGGTACCATTCACGTTACCACTCCAGCCAAGTCCCCTAACTCGCATGGTTCACTTCTGAGACATAGCCACCAAACTTTGTCTGGTAAAACTGTAATGCTACAAATACTGGCCAGAAAAGATGATAATGCATCTAGACAGTTACTTCTGTTGAGGCTTTCGGGTGTAAGCCATGTCCTAAAGGAAGAAATTTACCAATTGATACAGTATCAGTGTGTCTTCCGACCCCCTGATGAAGCTAGCTGCAATGCTTGCAAAACGTTGGGAAATTTCTTTCTTTAGAACACGGCTTACACCCGAAAGCCTCAACAGAAGTAACTGTATGATGCCGGGCCGTGGAAGTCTCAAATCTCTGATAATGCATCTAGACAGTTGGACTGTGGATTATTAATCGCCAAAGTCGCCGATGCCATCGAGAACCGTTTTCTGGTTCAGAGAATAGCAAGCGGGAGTGAACTCCAAGTCGTCGAGCAGTTCGGAGCGCCCAGGCTCGTCCGTGTAACACGCTTCTCCCAGGCTCGTTTACGCTTCGAGGATCTTCCCGGAATTATGCACTGCACGCTTCTCCGTTTTCTCCTATCCTCGACGGCCAATTTGCCGGGGAATTATACGATTTTCCTTGAAAAACCTTGGCCGTTTCGTTGCGCGGAATGCCTCGACCTCTGTCGACCGAGGAGATTCCGCTTCAGGATCGACGCAACACAACGCAACGCAACACCGCGCGCTGGATTTCCGAGCGGATCGCGCGCCGCAAGAGTTCGTTAGCGGCCCGACTGTTGAATATCATGGCTTTTTAGCCTGCAGGTGTCATTAGGCCGCGGACGGACGGACGCTGATTGGTCTCGGCCGATCGCCCTCGGGGACACCGGCTCATCAGCTGTCCCATTCGCGCCGGCGAGGCGTTCCTTCGACGGATCTAGCTCCCCTGTGCCCCAGTTCTTCCACAACTGCCCCTCATTTTACCCTTTCCCGCAGGAAACTATCCTCCTAGCAATCTTTCTAGCCTGTTGCGGTCCCCGCAAAATCGGTTCGGTAACGTATATTCAACGATCTAGCTGAATATTTGTTTGGTCCTCGGCTGATCCTGTGATCCCCTCAAGCAGAAAAATGAAAAAGTACTCTCGGAAATTGTTGCAAACTCAGCTTGCATATTCTTCGTTCTTTTGTCGATACCCTAACAAACACACGTTTAAAGAAAACCGTAAGAAACCAGCACGGAACTTGCAAATGTGTGTCGTTTACGTGATCGGTTACGGATTTAGCGACAATACTTGATACATATTCTTCTTAGGAGGACATGTATATTGCGATAGAAGCTAAGCATGTAGCACGTCGTAATATTTAGAGACTCCAAGAGACAGTCAGTTTGCAGGTAACTTCGTTGTCACGTTCGAAAACGAAGTCCGGGTTGCCTCGTACATGCGCATGGAATATTTTCCAACCGGAGATCGTTTCGTTAATAAAGGAAAATTGGCGAATCTCGAGACGGAAGGATAGTCGCGAGGTACAGTCACCGGACTGTTCCGAGGTGCGCGGGACCGCCTCGGAGTATCATTTTTCAGCGCTAATTGGATTGGCCGTTCAAATACGGCGAATCAAGACGTCGGTCTGGGTGCTCGCCGGATAGAGAGGAGCTGCACGGCGAAGTCTCTCCGAGGGAAATCCGAGGCACGAATATCGGATATCGTTCTGTATTATGGCTTGGGCGTTATTCGAAGGCGCTACTTAATTATCCGCAGGCCTCTAATCTGCCTGCGCCGACACACACGCCACGCTGCGCACTTAATAGACGCCGAGGCCGAGCCTAAACCCTGAATGCCTAAATCTTGCTCCAAGCGGAAGGAAGAAGGTTCGAGTACGCTCGTGATTATGACATTTCCGTTCGTCCGTACTCCGTCGATCCTGCTTTGGTTGTTCCACCGCTCGAAAATTCGTTGCAAGGGCGTATCGCTGCATCGTACTTGAAACAACTGATGCTATCGAAGAATGTATTTACCAAGGAATCCTCGGTAATAAATTGTAGACTTTCGAAAGCTGCGATTTAATCACTAATACTTTCAAATAGAAGATTTCTATTACGTGTGCAGTTTATAAACTGCAATGAAACCACAGTCTCGACGCGATCTGCAGGAATCTAGCAGGTCTGCATAAAAACCCAGTTACTGCAACAAGGCAGCGTAAAGAATGTCCATAAATACCAGACAACAATCGGACAGTTCAACAACTTCATCCTACATTTCCAAAGCGCAGTCACCTCGGCGGCAAATCTTCTTTTGAAAAATCCGGGTCCCCGAGCAAAGGAACCAATTAAACCTATTGTTAGCGTCGCGGCTAACGCGACAGGGCGATCCATCGGATTCACCGAATCACGATCGATTACTCAAAGGCGACAGCGATCGCGTGTCAACGATCAGAGAGGATCTCTGTGGCCCGGAGGATGAGAAAGGTAGAGGGAGTGGGTCCAGCAGGGTTCGCGGAGACAAAAGACGGCCGCAGATAGTCTCGCAGGAATCCAGAGGATCCCGAGAAGAGGATCCCGGCACACGGGGGTTCGGATTATTAGTGAGCGGGTAGTCGTGGAAGGTGTGATTCTGACGTGTCGGACGCCTCTTCTCCGCAGGTGAGAGACACCATGGGTCCTGCAGCTTGCGCGACGAAGACCGAGCGAGACGAACGAACGAGCGAGGGGAGAGCTGGGGGCCAGGAGAATCGCGGCTAAGAACCAGAAGAGGCAAAAAGGGAGACAGAGAGGGGGAGCGAGAAAGAGAAAGTTAGTTAGAGAGAGAGAAGAGGAGCAAGATCGTACCGGATGAACAGGCGAACCTGGAGCACGACGAGGAAAAGAGAGAATCAGGCGGTGAGAGGTAGAGGAAGGTGAGGAACAGGGTTTGGAGGGGAGGAGAGAAGTAGGATGCTCGGGGTGGGAGAAGATCAAACGAGCCGACAAGCCACGGGGTGGTCTCTACCCGCGCTCCTTCGCCGCTCTTCCTTCTCCTCGCCTCTGCCTACCAGCTCTCCACCTTTCTCTTCTTCTCTCGTTCCCTCCTGAACTGTACGACCTCTCTCCATCTCGCTTCGTCCCTGTTTCGCCTCTATATTATTCATATTTCCACGCTCGTGTCCCCCCATCCTCCACCTCCCCATCTCCTCCTCATCCACCTCGGACTATGTGGTTCGACGATCCACGGATCGACCGTTTCTCTTTCTCTCTTTCTGCTCTCCGAGTTGCGTGAAGCCGCGAGTCGGCTCGCGCGCGTCCGCTCGACCCCGCTCGACTCGAGCAATCTCCTCAGGGTCCAGGACAAGCCGCATCGCACCGGCAACATTGTCGGAGGAAACTCTCTCGCATGCCTCGCTCTCGCAGCTGACTCTACGAAATCTGCGATCCCAGCCGAGAGGGCTTATTACAGAGGCCCTGGCGAGGTCCTGCGCATCTCGTTTCGCTGAACGGAAGTCGACGACTAATCGACCGGCCACGAGACACTGTCCACCGATCAGCGATCAACCATCATCTCTTATAATACGAAGCAACAATTCCGATTTGTACCACATTTAATTTAATCTATACTGATACGAATTGATCAACTGCCCTCCCCAGCTAGCGGATAAGTAGATTGCGGGACAAGGCTGTCTGACTTCGAGAGCTTATTCCACTTTCCTGGGAGACCCGCCTGCTTATGGGACCCGTTCACGTCGTTGCATCGATGGTGGTCTGAAATTGATTCGGGATTGTTAACGCCAGAACCATCGTGCGCTATACGGCCGCTCATGTATAAGGCCATAGAAGCTGATCAGTGCAAGTCCAATTTTCTCCAGTTTCTCTGAAACGTAGTCTCAGTAGTTTTATACTGAATTTTACTTCCATGTTTTGCTAGCGAATATATTCTTCTAAGTTTCCATATGTACTGATGTATCTTTACGAATAGGTTGTAATAGACTTAATTGTTTTAGTGTTTGTGCTTTTGCTGATTGGCTTCTGAACCCTGCGTGTATCGTTTTAGGATCAGAATGAGATTGAATTTGTTGAGATTCTCTATGGTTTGTATTGTAATTAAACAGGAATAGGACGCTTTAATTTTTCCACGAATTGTAACATAGTGTATTTGTAAACGAATGCATGATTTTGATAAATATTGCTTGCAGCGATTCTGAACAGCTGAATTCTGATTTAGGAGCATCGTGGGTACGCGAGCTTCCCAACAAGCGGAATCCGTAGGTGATAAAAAATGGCGGCATTAAACAATTCACAGGAATGCGTGGTATACACACGCCGGCCGTTAGGATAGAAAAGTGGAATTCTACGCCGCACCTGAAGGGTTAATGGAAGACGGTCGCATGAGCGCTGATTCATGTTACTCGGTCGACGGTTTTTGTCTTCGTTGCCGCAGGCTCGAGGAGTTGTCGATGGAAAATAGAAGAACTCGCGTCAAACACAAAGCTATCGGGGAATTGTACCGGGTACAGTATCGCTCAAAAGTTTCGGACAGGTGGCAGAACCAAATAAAGTTTCATTACAATTCATCAACACTTCTAATTAGACTAAAAGTTACCACTATTATTCTGGTCCCTTCTCTAGGATATAAACAGCGAAACGAAGTTCGAATCTTCTAACGATTAACGATAAACTAGTTACATTAACAATCAGTCAAGTTGACTTACAAATTCACCACGGTGGAATATTTATATTTCGGATTTCATGCATTCATGATAACTGAAAAGACATTAGAAGAATCTAGAAATATTTTCAATTTTTTAAAATGATTTAAAGAGCAAATACATTTTCGTTTAACTTCTGTTCCTCAAAAATTGACTTGATCCGCAGTCTAATTATCGCAGCGGTCCGTGACTTTTGATGGACGCTGTACGAGTGGAAAGCTGTCTAAAAATAATCTCCGCAGGCAAGAGCTTCCAATTAGCATCGGCCTCCGAAAGCTCTTTACCTTATCAAGCTAACGAATCCAATTACAATTTATCATCGCTACTTGTTAAAAATGTAGACTATAACAGGGTAACCGCCTGGACGACGTGCGAGGAGAGGAGAGACGTAAGAATAAAAAGCCGAGAGGAGAAAAAGAGAGTGAGGGGGGGTGGTGGGGAGGGAGGGAGAAAGAGAATGAGGGCAGCATTCGAGTTATACGCGAGGTGCACGTGCAAAGCGACACTCGATCCGATCGTCACATTAATAAATTCGCAGCAAATCACGGGTGAGGATTGCGAAGCGAAGGGGGCGATTTTAGTTGCAAATCGCAGAGCGCCGCGAGACCCGACAAAGGCTCCATCAAAAGGACCGCTTTTCTTCCTTCCTTCTTCATCTCGATCGTTCTGCCTTCTCCGTCGCCTTTCTGCCTCCTTCCCTCTCCCATTCTGTTCCTCTCTCGCTCACTATATTTCTCTCTTTCTCCCTTCGTTCTTCACCCTTTCTCTTCTCACCTACTCGCTCGCAGTCGTTTCTCCCTCTCTCTCTCTCCCGCCGTCTTTCTCTCTCCGATTCTCGAGGCTCTAAGTCGTGCCTCTTCCTAAGTTACTCGCGGCCGCTCGTTGTTCCACGGTGTTTCAGCCCCAAGTACCTCTCATTTCTCCACACCTTCGCCATTATCATACAAACATTGGCGACGAGCCCGATGCCGGAAAAGTGCTGCGGTCGCGAGACCGCAAAACATTATCCTCGCTAATCGTGCCGGGCGAATCTCTTTCTTCGACTCGACATCCCCGACGACTCAACTTTGCGCTGTCTTTTGGACGAAGCCTAGCTTCATCTCGCCTTACACCATTCTCAATCGATACACTCCTTCTCGACCCGGAGGAACGAGGAATCGAAATTAAGAAGAGCTATCCAGCACGTCGGAAGACGAGATTAAACTTCTGGACTGTCGAATTAACCGTCGAATTAAAAAAAGAATGACTGAATAAAATCCAACTTGATGTTACAAAGGACAGCATGGTGCAGCCAAGTTGCTCAGCCACCCCGAAATTCTCACCAGCAAAGTTCCCAATCTTCTCCGCTCTTTCAAGGAACCTTCCCCTAATCTCTCTGCATCGAATCAGGTGGCCGCCCCCCTGAAGAATGGCCCAGGGCCCCGGTATCCTCCCCAAAAGTCGTAACAACGACAGGTACCATTCTCTTTGCGGCGAAGGTTCCATTCTCCGGTTCGAAATCCCGTGAAAAAGGGCAACTCGAGCACGAGCATGGGCACACGAGCACACGGGGGTTTTTCGGTGAAAAGAGCGGAGGCCAGGTGCCATAAGAAATTAGTAGCGGCAGTGGTGCACGGTGCCGGACGAGGCCCTCAAGGTCCCTAATAACCTCGCGCCGGATGGTATCGATGCCCCTCCTCGACACCCCTGCGCGTTGCATTACCCTCGGCATCTATAGCTCAATTTGCCGACACCTCGCTAAGTATAGGTTGGGTGGGTGGTCCTTCCTGGGACGACGGGGCCCGCGAGAGAAAGAGCAGAACGGGGCCTGACCTGGAACGATAGGTGAAAGACGGAGGATATAGGGGTAGGGAGAGGTAGCGAGACCAAGAGGGAAGACCAGTTTACATCGTATACGGTCCCGATCAGGCCGCGATACAATGGGGCCCTACACGATCGAGCCACCAGCCACCCACCACTTCCGCCGATTTATTTGGCCCACGCAACCCCGAAGGGGTGGCGAGCGCTTTTAATTAGCCACATCCAGCGATACCTCCGCGAATTCGACGATCTAACCTCCAATAATATCACTCGCCGTCAAGATTTACACTAGGAGCTATTTCCAAAGCCAAGACATCTCTTCCGACCCACAATAATTCCATTTTACATGATTTACTTCCATTCTACCACTACTATCATACAATAGAGAAACCTAGGAATATTTTTTTATTTAACAATCATTCGTGTATCTCTGGGGTTCCATGATCTCTCCGTGGCCAGGTCATCCTGGCCCAGCTTTGTCGCTGTAGAAACCCCGAGTTAGATCGATCGTACAGCTCGTGTGCTCCATTTTGAATAGAGCTCCTCGCCAACGGGAGCGAGGCGTGCACCCTTTAGCTTCAATCGCGAATCACGCGGCAGCATTACCACCCCGGAAAGTCGCACAGTGATGCGCGAACGATTTCAAAGATCTAAAAGGAAATTGTGGAAGGAAAATCGCGCGGGTCTCTGTCACGTCAAATCACTTAGCAGTCCGATCTCGGTGCGTTAGCAGCGACTCGCTAAGAAACTCCTTTGCATTACAAATTTAATTGCGTATCGTCGCGTAATTCCGACAAACTGATAGCCTTAATTAATTAGCGCGGGGTCGGGGGGCGCGGAGCGACAATCGCGCCCGAGCGGAACTGATCGATCACGAAGCTCGATAACGATTTCTCGAGTAATTGGACCGTGGAATCTTACAACGGATAAGTCCTCGGATCCGAACGTTTTATTCAATTGCTGGCCTCTTAATTAAGCCGCGAGGCAAGACGCACGCGGTGCACGACAGGAAATTAACCTGTATTTGCATTGTTGCTTTTCCGTCCCGTGGACAGTGGTCGCCGTTCGTTCCGTTGTCGCAGCGAGACGCATAATCCCAGATAAGAGCGCGCAAGGATAACACCGGGATGTTTATGGTCTCCCCCCGGTGGCCGGGCGTAAACACGAATTAATTATGCGAGATTCGCAAGCGGAAATAAAATCAGTGTGCGGGAAGGGCGCGCCCTCCCGCGCGCAGAAAACCGCCGGTCCTGATTCATTCGCGCTCGTCATGCAACATTGTGATTCGGCCTGCCGGGAGGCGCATTCCTACGAGCGTTACCGTTTCCGTGGAAAAGAGCAACCGTCATTATTTTCGCACACCACGGTACCCCGCGATACCATTCTCCACGCGCCATCTTCGTTGCCGGAAGAAATATAAACTCTCCGGGTGAACCCCCGCGCGATCTGAATCTAGAACCTCCCTTTTATTAAAACGTACGATACTAAGAATGAAAATTCTCCAACCCCTTCGAATTGGATTACAAGCCATTCTTAAAACACTTTCGTCGCAACCGCGTTCCCGCGAACCTAATACTCCGTGAATCGAGTGAGACTCGAGAAATAGTTGTAATTGGATTGATGTAATTAACCGACCGTGCGCTATGATCGTCTTTGGGACGTTCCTAAGGCGTTTTCGAATACAGAGAATATTTCTGTAGCTGCATACTGATTGCTCGAGGCTAGACAAGCTTGACTTCTTATTTTTAGTTGCTCGCTCAGTGGCGGATCGAAGAGACGCCAGTAAATAGACGAATTTGTAAATTGTTTCAAATGAAGGAGTTAAATGAATTTGTAAATAATAAGTGAGGAAAGAATTAAAAAATTCTATTACAGTTATTTCAGCCTGTTAAATTTCTATTTCAAACCAGTTTGTTGCAGTTCAAGCAGAAAATGTTTATTTTGCACAAAGGTCCGCAGTATAATAATAAGATTACTTGTATGACTTGAATATTGAAAGCATGGTACTCGATATTGCAGGACCTTTGTAGTAAATATGTGTTCCAAAATTGATTGAGACAGACATTGAAAGGCTAGAAGACGCAGAAGAAGGCAATGATCAAAATGTTGTGAAAATGTGAGAAACAGTTTCCAGAAAGTTGGAAGATCTAAATTTGAATCTAAAGTTTGTCTAGCTGACTTACCGAGAAAAATGAGTAAAAGTCAAACATAAATAAGTGGAAATAGAAGTACTTCTGACACACACACAGCGAGAATGGGATATTAGAGCACGGTACGGCGCGTCGCCTGCGTTCCTCAGACATGTGCGCTCTAATTTTGAATTATATACGTTCGCGGAAGGAATGTTTCACGGTAGAAACACATTCGGCACGAGTCAAGCCGCGTCGGCGATCGTAATAAATGGGAAATATGTTGCCGGTGTATCCACTAACCCGATAATGGCCGGCGAATCCGTATTGGTTCGGCTCGTAGAAAGCGGCCCCGACGAATCACCGAAGCCGATGACAGTTGGGGAACGGCGTGACGATCGTTTAGGAGAAAATCTGTCCCCGATAATCCCGCGCCACCGGGCTCCCATAAGTCAACATTTTTCGGCGAGAAAACGATTCGACGGTCTCTCTCCCTGATGTTGCGTGTCCCTCGAAGAACGCGATAACTTGTCGCCTTGCATTACAAACGCAGGAATTAGTAGCGGGCCGTGTCAGTCGACGGATCGTTACGGTCCTCCGAGTGCCGGAATAGGCACCATAAAGTCGCGCGCGCGTTCCCCTTTCAACGAGTTCCTCGAACGAATCCGCTCTCGTGAACTGTCGGAGCCCGGCTTTCCTAAATAAATCATTCGCGAATCGATGAAATTGCAATTCCAATTTTTACTCAGGCCAACTGTCCGAAGGCGTAACTGGTTCGCCAGTTAAACTCGCCGTTTCCGAAGCGTTGTTAGGTTGACAACTGAGTTCGTAAGGTTCGCCACGTGTTCGGCAATCTTTCAATCTTAATGGCGCGTAGAGACCGAACGAGCGAATGCCTGTCCGCAATTCGAAATGTTCATGGGATATGGGGATTCGTTGATCCTTAATTTAAATCACACGAGCGTTCGCCAGAAACACATATCATTTCTGTTCCTCCGTAGACTTAAGATACTTCGAATTCAAATTCTGACAGAAGGTGTTTTTATTTAAGGTCTTCTAGAACAGGATTCGTAGACTTAGAAACCTCTGAAAGAAGACTTCTGCATTTGAGATCCTTTAAAAGAAGATCTCTAGATTTGCTAGCCTAGTTCCTCTGAAAGAAGGTTCCTAGACATATCCTTTGAGAGAAAGCCTGAACCAGGTCTTTAAAAGTGGCGGATCGAAGAGAACGCCAGTAAATAGACGAATTTGTAAATTGTTTTAAATGAAGGAGTTAAATGAATTTGTAAATAATAAGTGAGGAAAGAATTAAAAAATTCTATTACATTTATTTCAGCCTGTTAACATTGTTAAGAACAGAAGCAAATTTCTATTTCAAACCAGTTTGTTGCAGTCCAAGCAGAAAATGTTTATTTCCTCCGAAGACTTAAGATACTTCGAATTCAAATTCTGACAGAAGGTGTTTTTATTTAAGGTCTTCTAGAACAGGATTCGTAGACTTAGAAACCTCTGAAAGAAGACTTCTGCATTTGAGATCCTTTAAAAGAAGATCTCTAGATTTGCTAGCTTAGTTCCTCTGAAAGAAGGTTCCTAGACATATCCTTTGAAAGAAAACCTGACCCAGGTCTTTAAAAGTGGCGGATCGAAGAGAACGCCAGTAAATAGACGAATTTGTAAATTGTTTTAAATGAAGGAGTTAATTGAATTTGTAAATAATAAGTGAGGAAAGAATTACAAAATTCTATTACATTTATTTCAGCCTGTTAACATTGTTAAGAACAGAAGCAAATTTCTATTTCAAACCAGTTTGTTGCAGTCCAAGCAGAAAATGTTTATTTCCTCCGAAGACTTAAGATACTTCGAATTCAAATTCTGACAGAAGGTGTTTTTATTTAAGGTCTTCTAGAACAGGATTCGTAGACTTAGAAACCTCTGAAAGAAGACTTCTGCATTTGAGATCCTTTAAAAGAAGATCTCTAGATTTGCTAGCTTAGTTCCTCTGACAGAAGGTTCCTAGACATATCCTTTGAAAGAAAGCCTGAACCAGGTCTTTAAAAGTGGCGGATCGAAGAGAACGCCAGTAAATAGACGAATTTGTAAATTGTTTCAAATGAAGGAGTTAAATGAATTTGTAAATAATAACTGAGGAAAGAATTAAAAAATTCTATTACATTTATTTCAGCCTGTTAACATTGTTAAGAACAGAAGCAAATTTCTATTTCAAACCAGTTTGTTGCAGTCCAAGCAGAAAATGTTTATTTCCTCCGTAGACTTAAGATACTTCGAATTCAAATTCTGACAGAAGGTGTTTTTATTTGAGGTCTTCTAGAACAGGATTCGTAGACTTAGAAACCTCTGAAAGAAGACTTCTGCATTTAAGATCCTTTAAAAGAAGATCTCTAGATTTGCTAGCCTAGTTCCTCTGAAAGAAGGTTCCTAGACATATCCTTTGAAAGAAAGCCTGAACCAGGTCTTTAAAAAACGCTCTCTAGACTATCAGCCTAGTTCGTAGACTTAAACTTCTTTGAAAAATGTCCCTTGGATTCAAAGTCCCTTAGAAGATTGACACAATACGTCTCGAAGAAGGTCCCAAGATCCCCTAGAAAGCGATGATGAGCAAAGCCGGCCAATTTCAAACGCACTTCCACCTGATCCAAGTAAAAAATTAGAGATTGTGCTAGAAGAGCGTCCTCTCGAAGTAACTGGAAACGGTTCGACATATTGCGAAGAACATTTAGCAGCATACTTTTAGAGGAACAAAGATTCCTAATCGACGGAAAGCTAGCGAGAATTCTGACGGCAGACCTAGCCGCTGCGTGGTAGAACAGAAACATCGTCGAATCTAATTAACCAATGATCCCGGGCGTGCATAAACGTCGTTGAACTACGCCTCCCGGTGTTATCCGGTTATGGTTCTCACCGGGCCGATAAAACATTCGGAAACAACCGGGAACGGTGCCCCGAAATCGTCCTGCCGTCCATGAACAATAATCCACGAATCGATTCCAGGTTCCATCTGCTTCCGTGCCGGCCTCGGGGCTCTCTCGATCGTTAATTAATTTAAGCGCTTAATCCCCTCCCCGAGGGACTCGGGGTTCCTCTCTCGATCGTCCTCTCTCGTCCGCGTCGGTCGATCCTTTTTTCCAGGTTTCGTTCCGCGCGGCCACAATCATAATTCTCGGTTTTAATCGATCTACGAGGCGCGGGCGCAATAATATTTTCGGTGCGGTAGAAGACGCGGTGCGTGCGGCCCTGTGTGACTCGTGTAATTGGCTCCCAACTGGACATCAAAGGGTGCCGCTCTCCTTCATCCGCGCCGACATTGGTGCGACGGAGGCGAGTCGGCCCGGTATCTTCGGGCTCTCTCCCGCCAGCGGACGTCGTTGCCGTTGAAGGGAGACGGATCTATGGGAGGGACGATGACAGAGAGCTGGAGGGGGAGCCACGACGAAGAGGGGGCTACGTGAAAATTACACGCGCCATGCGCGGGACGCGGGTCGGACGAGGACGGAGGAAATCGTGAGTTAATGGTGGGAGGGATGCGAGGTCTCGGGGTGGGGGGAGCCCCCAAGCTAGTATCTACGCATGCGTCGCCCGCGTTGATGGGGGAAGGACAGAGTGACGTAAAGGCGCCCTTACGGAGAGAAGGACCGAGAACCGCCGCTGCTGTCTCGTTGAAACGGGGACGAAGACCGAGCGAACGCCGAACCAACGAAACCGACGAGGACAGAGGCAGGTGAGAGACGAACACGACGGACCAAATCGCTCAGCGATGTTCCGATATTGGCCAGATAGTGTTCGATACGGGAGACCCTTGTCTCGTTTGGTTAATCGTTGGACGTACGCGTGTAAATACACCTGTAACGCTCCGGAGAGAGACCAGCCACTTTTATCTCGCCCGTTTGCATGTAGTCCTCCCCACCGTAACACAACGTCACCTTTGGCAGATCCACGGTATCGTAACGATCGATGATTTGTGTCCAGTCGGAGATGATTGTCTTCGGGGAAACGGAAGGTCCCCTGGGTGGCAGGATCCTCCGCTGATGAGGATTTCAGCTAGATCCGAAAAAAGAATCTGCCGACCAATCTGAGGAAGGGTCTGGGACTGATGAAAAATTATGCGTGTATTATTTTATGTGTCGGACGATCGCGATGGCTCGGATCCTCGGGATGGCTTATTCCTACGGGGCCCGAATCGGCCATCGGGCACTTTGAAACGGTCCACCGAAGGCTGCGTTCCTCGCAATTAATGCGAACGCCGGCTGCTTGAATCTGCAATCGGTTTTTACCTTGGCTACGTTTACTTTTAATCATCGATGTATGCACTAACCATCGTCCCCAACGTGACGTTTTAATTTGAAAGTACTCTTGCCTCGTTTAGAGACAGATTATACGTCCGTCGTTTCTGATGTGTCATAAGTAGACTGCGGAGTTATGCATTTATCAGAAAAATCAGTAGCTGGAATTTGAAACTCGAAAGATTCAAAGAATTTAAGAGTGTCCGTATATTATTTTCAACGAAAGTTTGTTTCTCACGATTCGCAGTCTAGTTATCAAATAAAACAGTGTACTAGCTGCACAATATATTTTTCTCTTGCACCATCGCCGTACAATTCGATTATATTTGCAGTTTGACCGAACTATTTACGACTGCATTTCCATTGTCGATGATTGCGAATATAAATAAGAATTCTGCAGTTACAGTGCACAAGATTGGAGGCGCAGAAAATGGCGTTGGCAGGGTAGCCGCGTTCCCATCCCTGCGAAACGCGGCCGTCTTTGGCAGCCGGTAACGAGGGAACCCCCTGGACTCTGCTGGTGGATCCCATCCAAAGGAGTGCCTAACACCCGAGGACACGGGTCGTTTAGGCGGCTCCTTTCTTCGATCATTAGTCCGGAGCCGCAGCCAAGCCGAGGGGTCGTAAGTCCGCGAGTGGCATTCTCCTTTTTCGTCTCTCTCCTCGTCTCCTCGCGCGTCTTTATTCGCGTTTCTTCGCCTCGACTATCACGCTCCGGTCCCTCGACTCGCGTCTACGTTAACCTTTCACCCCTGACTCTCTCGTTTCGACGGGTTACACCTCTTTAACGCGTTTGTTTTCTGACCAATCGCCTTGCCACGCAGTCAGCTGGACCCATTAATTGCTTGGCAGAACCGGATAAGCTGCCGATGAAGTTAATACGTTTGCATCAGCGACCTGTCAAGGGACCTAATCTTGGCATTGATGGTGTTGTTTCGGGCCCAGTAAGACTGCGGATTTTTTTGCGATATAAAAATGTTCTCCACTTATTGCGAGACGCAGGTGTGTCACTTACCAATTTCTTTCTTTCTTCACTGACTTTGAGAAATTGAAAATCATCATTCTTTTAACCTTCCTGCTGCTTGTCCTTTCCTGCAGCTAAATTCTTACTGCTCATTTTTCTTATAAATCCATAACATTGGCAGTCTCGAAGTTAAAGATTAACTTCAAGATCAGATATACTCCGTCTAGATATGTTAATTTAACTACCATTTCAAAATGACCGCCGGAAACAGAGTCAAACGACGACTTGGACGCCCTGAGTCAAAATAGACTCGAGCGTCAATGACTAAACTAACGACAAGTCTCACTCGTCTAAATTTTTGTCCGCTCATTTTGAAAAAATGTATGAAGTTCTCTAAAATCGAGACGATCTTCCAGGGTCTCGGGCGTCGCCCTTCTCCTCCTTTTCTCGAGCGAGACCGACGACGTATTTTGACGCAGGCCAGCCTATAATCGCCGGGCTCGTTCAACAAGCAGGAAGACCGAGGAAGATGCGTCGTGACGTTGTCTGTCGGCGTCGATACGCGCCGCGAGGCGTCGCAGATCTTCTGCTCAAAAGGCTTGTCGCCGGGGCCGAGGCCCTCCGCAGCCCTTTTCGTCGGAAACAACGCCATTTGTATAATCAGCTTCCTTTCGGGAGCCCCGTTAATTATCGTCTATTGACCCGGACCTCCGCCGACACTCTCGCTGTCTAGAATATCGTACTTCGAATTTACCTCTCGACCAATTCCGTTCTCCCTGGAACCGTGCTCTGTTTTTCGTAAAGCGAATCGGGATCCTGCAAGAACATTTCTAGAAATCTCCTGAAAGCACCAATAATATTTTGAGATTGTAAACTCTCCCTTGATTTACAAAGATTATCAGTTCTGTGGACTGGAAGTCCTCCATTGTTAAAGGTATACTAAAGAAAATAGACGATACCAGTTATTGATAGACTGCCGATTTATATGCAAAATCTTTTGATCTTCTTAACGTGCTCACTGCATAAATGCATAAAAATCCAATTTAAAATTCAGAAAACCCACAATTAAATTGAAGGAAAGAGGAAGGGTCATGCTAAAATTGAATCGCATATTGTTAACCAAAATCCAGTGCAGTGATTTCATCGAGAAGGTGAATCGACTCGGTGAATGTTTGACAATTTATGAAAGAGTGTTCATTAAAATTAGTGTTTTATTGGTAGAGAATGCTGCGCTTCCGGAAAGTATTTCTCGATGCCAATTTCCCCAACGCGAGACGTCGTTTTCAGCAATTCCTTGACGCATCGATTTCGAGCGTAAAATATTCCGCGCTCGCGACAGCCGCCGCGTCGTGCCGTCATCTGTCACTCGCGCGAGCAAAAATCGAGAGCGGGGAACATCGCGTCGGCGCTTTGTCGATGCTCCCCTATCTATTCCGTGGAAATCGTCGAGACGTGAATTCTGGAAGCTGCAGAAGCGAAAGGGCTTGTTTCTGCGAACGAGCGCGGCCTCGTCCTGCGCCAGGTGCGGCCCTGTGTACGCTTGCGAACCACGCCGCCGCGTCGCGCCACGCTGGGAGTGTCCAACCAGGATGGCAACATTGCGAAAAAAATATTTTTTTCCGGCGCACAGCTCCTCCCCTCCTGCTTCTTCTGCAAGGGCCCACGACGCGGGAGACTTTTCGAATCGACGATCCCGGACGCGACGATTTCCAACCCGTGCTCGATTTCAACCGGATTTTTCGACGAGACCTTTCCGTCGAAGTCGTTAGGCGAGCTACGCGTACAGGTGAACGGTGAATTAGATCACGCCAGAGAAAATTGTTCGCGCAGGGTAAACGACCGTAAGACACATTCAACGGACACGACGATGGTTGATCGCGACTCCTAATCCGTTTCTTCTGTGCTCGCCAGGACTCGAAAACTCACCGACTTTCTGTCATTAGGCTCTATCTTCCGCAGTCGTTAGCCGATTCGCCCGTTTTTACGAAACTCGTGACACACTTCCTCGAAGATTCTTCTCTGTCGCGATCTCTCCTTCCTGTCACTGCCGCTGGTTTCCCACCCTTTTTGCCGGGATGACTGACAAGGCATGGAAGTCGCGACCAAAAACTGCTGAACACCTTGCTGCAAAAACCGAACAAATCCACGGTGTTAGGAAAATTATGCTAGTCAAGTTTTACCCATTTCTATGCAGCGCTTGCAATCTGGACGTAGCTAACGTTTGCCCCAGATTGTATAATATATTTATTATTGGAACTCGTGGTCATGGAGAATCCTCTATTTGCTACCCAATCTGTAAAATTATACTTCATCCCCCAGTAAAAACTTCAACGTCCATTATTATTTGAAAATGGTTACAAGCGGACACTGTTGAGTAGACTGCGTATTTTATGCATTTACTGATAGGGATGACTAACTAAGAGTTTCAGATTAGCAATACATTATAGTCGAGTTATGAAAATGGTGTGATGATTATAAAAAAAAAAGTTAAACCGACTTCGAAACGCACTAAAAGGTATGAAATAATTTCCATTTAATTTATGTGAATATACACGAACTTAAATACAATACAATCTTTTCGGAGGCGGCGCAAAATTGAAAATTTTCCAATGACAGATCTTGCTAATTATGATTTCATTGGAATATGGTGGACTTGGAAATCAGTAGGTGGGAAGAGAAGATACATTAATATGTGACAGCACGATTCGTAATTTCCAGTGTCGAAAGTTTTCAATTTTGCGCCGCCTCCGAAAAGATCGTATTGTTTTTAAGTTCGTGTGTATTCACATAAATTAAATGGAAATTATTTCATACTTTTTAGAGTATTTGTATTATAGTGCGTTTCGAAGTCGGTTTAATTTGTTTTTATAACATTTTTTTATTTCACACTTTTTAGTGGAACGAGCAGAATTTGTAGAACTGTAGGATGGTTTTTCGGTCTTATTGGTTATTCGCAATAAAAATTTCGTCCTGATTGAACATACATGAAATAATTCATTTTTCGCAAATAAAATCGTAAGGAATACAAAATGCAATATTCTTTTTCGCGGGACCACCCCGGGGGCATACTCTATAAGATGCAAAAGGTTTCGTTCCGATTGGTCCATTCATCTCGGCGTGATCGGTGAACATACATAGAACAAAAAGCGAGAAAAAGCACATACAGATCGAATTGAGTAACCTCTTCCTTTTTCGAAGTCGGTTAAAAATGAAGTTATAAAAATAATTTCTATTTTGCATAGAGATTCGCAGTCTGCTGATAAGACATAGAAACAGGCTAGCTTGCAGGGTTTATACCCGGTGTATCACATCCTAGAAGGCTGAGTGTTTCATCGTCCAAGAAAGAAATGAGGAAATTGTTGCTTTCTGTGAAAAACTTTAACATACAATTAATAAAAGAAAGCTGAAGGGACGTCTTCCTTAAATCAGTCACAGAGAAATTGAACCCTTTGTCATCGACTTTCGCCGAGGGATTGTACTCCTCTTTCGGAAGCTGGGTCCCAAACAAAGACGACCAGAACGAGTTTATTTATTTGCGATTTTGTTTCTCCGAGGTTTCTCTCGCGCCACGATTGTTGCGTTCGGCGACGTGGCATCGATCTCCGAGTGCCGCTTTTAACGTTAATTAAACGAATCTCGAGTTTTTTTCTGTATTTTTTTTTTACGACAGGTCGGAAAGACCGTCAGGTCGTGGAACACCGGGCCACAGGGGCTATTGTGTTTATCTCCGTTCTGAAAGCTTTTTATTTGATTGCCGCGCGTCCTCCTATAATGCATATCCCTAGAGCCCGTGTTCTTACTTTTATTACCGGGCCTCGTCGGCAGCCTTTGATTTAATTAGCTCTTGAAGCTGTTACTTTGCCAGTTACCGCCAAAGACTTTCGGACGGCTGTTGGACGATCAACGCGTCACAGGTCCGGGAGATCTCTGACGATCTCTGCTCGATCATCTGCACGGCGCGAGTCGTTCGTTCGTTCGCTCGCATAGCATCGCACCGTCAGGCTCGCAGAGAGCTCTCGAAACTTTCGCCCCTTTCGATTCCATTAAAGACTTATCAATGAGTTTATACTGACTGCCCGACGTTTATTGCTGTACTCCGCAAAATTATAGGCACTACCCGCGATCGTTCACGTCGTCGTTCCTTTTGTAACTTCTATTCGAATGTTATCCTCGCGAATCGATCTCGGCCGAGCCTCTCTCTGCTTCTGGTAGCATAGTACAACGTGGATTAAGAAATACGTGTGCAGTTCTTTTTCGAAATCGATCTATTTTTTCACACAGACATTGCAACGGAAATTGTATCAGAGGTGGACAAAATATACTATTGTTATCATTACAAGATCATACAAAAATGTCAAAGTTCATCAACATTATCGTTGAGTACACGAGCGATTTTCAACGCAGACCATGAAGGTCTAATAACTAGACTGCGGATTTTATGCATTTACGACATAAATGGCCACGTACAATTTAAAGCAGTGGACATGTCAAAAATATTTAAGGACATCAATGTATTATTTTCAGCTTAACGGGATGATTAGAAGAAGAATACAATTTTCATTTGGCTGCTGCCAAACATTTTTTATTTTGCATGAAGATCCGCAGTCTACTAATAACAATTATTCTCCATCGGAATATTTACTCGATTGTTCTCTCATCATCCAAAATTCGTGGTGCAGAGTATTTTCCATGGGCCACAGAGGCTTTATAAGAATTATTTGAACATATACTCGGCCCTGCTCGACTCATCGGACCTTCTGTTTCTCGAGAAATTCCCGGGGCCTGAGCTAACGAGCGTCGTAAAGCTAACACAGTTAGGTGTAGGATCGATTCCGAAGCAAATAGAGGATTTTCCATAGACCATAAAGTTCCAATAATATGGGAATACGGTAGCCAAGCGGGGCCAAACGGCGTGGGCCCTATGGAGCCGCGTTTGGGTAGCCGGGGCCGCGATTTATGCATTCGTAAATTCACCGCCCCTTTAGACGGGGCCGTCTCATCGCTTCGGAGGAGAGCGGTTGTCAAACTTCTTCACCGCCGCGCCGATCGTAACACGAAAACCGTTCCGTCTTTTTCCTCGTCGCGTTAACTCTCGCCGTCGAGCACAATGTAGATTTTAATAACCGCCCGGAATAAATCCTCCGTTCGTCTTCCGATCAGCTTTTACAGGCGGAGCCGGTCCACGAGGATTTCTCGATCGAGAATGGTGGTTCTAATTTCGCGAGGATGAGCGGCCCGGTTCAATTTAGACAATTCGCCATGGCAGCGTGTTCCCGATAAATCCTGGTTTCTCGCGAGCTGAGCAGATTACAAGCAGGTGGACGCGTCAGGGCTCGAAACTGTTCCGAAAAAGAACTGTTTCGGACTGCATTATTCGGTATGCATATACATTTTTGATAATAACAAGAATGAATTTATTCAAATTGTATAATTGTTCGGAATAACAATAACAATTATCCGGAATACAGGTTCTACACGTAACCGTCCGGAACACTGTAATCTATATTTTAATACATAGTTTTCAACACCTACATTTATTCGACGTATTTTCGGACGACCATTTTGTTCGCATACGAACAGCGTGCTAGCAGTCCGCATATTCTGACGAGCTGTTCGAATTGTTCGCAGCTCAATTTTGACATGGATTTGGCTGATTACTGTTGTTTGGACGATCCCTTATTATAAGTACCTCGGCAAAAGGGACATGAAATATTTGCTGCACAGAAAAATGGAGAGTACCATGCAGTAATGACGCAGAAGGTTGCCAAACCAATACATAATGTCTTGAACAATCAATTTTAATCATACATTACAATTTTACATACCACACGCTTTTATATAAGAAAAAAATTATAGTATTTATTTATTTCGGACTCGCGACCAAGAAATTATGCATAAACATCCATCCATCCATATCCCATGCCATACTCTATGCCTTATTGCCTATAATTAATCAATGTTAATCTATCCATCTATCCTAATGTCTTACATCTAATATTGCCTCTCCCTCTCTCCTTCTGATTATCTTTGTGCTTTTTTTCTCGATACTCCTGAGCCAGTCTACAATTTCTCCTACTCTTTTATCTTGAACTATCTTTACTATACTTATATTTATTCTCTCTACACCTTCAGTCTTCTGCCAGATGCTTTAGCTTCCCCAGGTGTCTCTCCCATACCATGCATATTCTCTCTTCCTCCTTCCCACATCTTACTCTAGCCATCAGGCTCTGGCTGTCTCCTTCTCCTATAAGAAAAAAAAATTACAAACCTAGACAATATTTATATAAGGTGAAGTGCCCTATGCCTAGACAGCATGTTTTTCTATTTTAAATTTTATCACTTTAAATAAACAAAAACAATTTCTTAAGAGATTTAATATACAGTTCAGAGTTTGTAAAGTAATTTAAAATAAAACTAGAGGGCTATTGTTGCTCGCTCGCTTCGCTCGCTTCGCTCGCTCGCGAGTAGGGTTGTTATTGCACGCTCGCTTCGCGAGCTCGCGGGTAGGACTGCTCTTGCGAGAGGGTTAGTGATACGCATGGCTACTGACATTGATGTTTTTTATTTGGTGTTTGACTCTCCAAGAGTCACACAAAGAACTTCCCGATTCGTTACTCCTTCGCCAACATCGCTAACATCGTTTTTTTTTGTACTTTCATCGATATTCTCCCAAAATGTATTCTTGGGAGTAGAGATGATAAATTCACTGTTGCATTGGAATAACTTTCGATTATTCCAAGAGGTAACATTAGCATCAGTTAAAAAAAAAATTTTTTTTTAATCTAAAAAAAAAATTTTTTTTAAATCTAAAAAAAAATTAAGAAAAAAATTTTTTATGTAATTGCGTTTGGTTCTTTGGTGGAAAATTTTCGTCCTCCCGTATAAATTGCATTGAAGAATCCACTCTTTTCGAAAAAAAAGTAAAAATCTAAAAAACTACTTGACCAATATGGACCAAAATTTAATCAGCTCTAAGTTACAGCGGGGCACATCGATTGCATCATTCATCATCCTGATCGCGTTGTTACTTTTTCTGAAAACGTTAACGAAAAATTTGATTACATAGAAACGGCCATACGCACACACACACACACACACACACACATACGAACATTTTGCTGAAAATAGTCCAAAATGACTGCAATGGCCATAAAACGTGAAGATTTGCTAAAAAATCGATTTTCGATTTTCGGGGTAATTACAATAACTTCCCTATAAAATCGGGAAGTTAAAAATCATTGTTTAGGTTAATATCTTAATTGTATTAACAAGAATAATTCAAACCTATAGTTGGACATATTAAATCCAATCTAAGCTAGTACCTGGACAGAAGTAAAGCCTATATCGGGACAAATTCAATTTACGAGTTGATCGAGCGAACATAACCTAAAACGTTGGTTGGTGGCGCTGTTGCGCATGACGAATAGAAGATGCTTTGCGTAATATGTAGTATTCTTATCATAGATTATAGTATTGTATTATTTAACCAAATATATATTTATTTTCATTTACCGTTTTAATAAAACTTGTCATAATACAACTTTTCAGGTTAGGTAGTAATACTGATAGATTTAAGATGTAAACATAAAGTATTATTAACGTCACAACCGGAATACATTTTCTACATACGTTATTCAAGCTAATAGAAGACTAATTATACGTACATGTAGTTAAATAATTTGCAAACAATGCTTTGATTTTATTCACAAACACGTGTCCGGTTTCAGGCGTAAGCACATTGCGTATAAGTTTAGAGTGGGACAGCTGCTGTCATCGCGTCCCAGTATGGAGTACTTATATTTGGAAACAGTCCTGATCTTGGACATCTAATATTTGGATTAATAATTATTATTTACGTTAAGTTTGATTGCCAATTTATTTAAAAATATCAATATTATTATGCGTGATAATTATTTTTTGTCTGAGGGCTTAAATTATATCTTTTTTTCTAACAAAAGTTCGAACTATAAATGCACATGATTCGCATGCAAATAGACTATTTTGTATACTGTTTTCAGATGAACTTTGAATTCATTTTTAAATTTCAATTGATGTCTTAATGAAATAATATTCACACCTACTTGTAGCTAGGGCCTCAGAATACATAATATAATTATTTAATCTCTTAATTACTGATTTTACTATGAAAATTCAATTGTCCAGATTTAGGTATCACTTTTGGACTGTCCAGACTTAGGGCACTTCGCCTTACTTCCCGCGTCTCCTTAATATCACGCTTTGTAATGAATTGTTTCATATACAGATCGAGCATAAACATTTATTATCATTGCACTGCGGATTTCTATGCAAAATAAGAATTGTCTGCATTAACAAGGTACAGGAGCTGTCTAGACATGTATTTCTTTTTTTATTAATATTAGCGTATTAAAAACATTACAGTAGTATTTACGACTTCCTTAAATGTTCTCACTGTTTTGTATCGCAACTACTCATCTTTAAATATGAGGAACAGGTACGTTAGCTACACTCTTCACAGACTTTTCGAAAATTAGCTTCAACAAAATATGGGCTCGACTAAATCAAAACGCAAACATCGAGTGGGTAAAATAGTATGAACTCTTGATTATAATGCTCTGCACTATTTCCAGAAAGACACGCTCCGTTGATTGGTTCTCGTGGAACGTCCGCGCAAGAATGACGAGCTGGTCGTCCGAAAACTTATTCAGTGTAACCGCGCCCTTATCCGCCGTGAAACCAACCAACCAACCAACGAAGGAACGGAGGAACGGACCGGTGGCGATGGCTAGCAGGCCGCATGAAGTTGTAAATCTTATCGAGTTAATTGCAGAGTGGTGGGTTCGCGCGCATTCGGCGCCGATTTAAAATGCAAATCGAGTCCCGCTGCCCGCGACCAAGCCTCGCGCCCGTGAAACAGACGATAATAGGCTCGCGATGATGAAAATTCAATCGTATATCTCGATGACCGCGAAATTGCGAGCACGGAGGTCCGTGTAACGCCCGGCCCCTCTTTCTACCCGGATTTCCTCCATTCTTATCTTACCCTGCCCCGAGAACACTGCGACGGGAGCATTAACACACGCCGATCCGATTCTTTATTGCTAATTGTGTCCGGTAGCCAGACATTCTACTCGGCGAAATCGTTTCCGAGTTATTTATGATTTTCCAATGTCGGAACGCGACCGTCCCGTTAAACAGCGAATTTCTAAACGTCTTCTTGAAGAGGACCTTTTCTCTCGCTGAAAAGTGGGTCGAATCATTCGACTCGAATGCACGGGGCTTCTGTATCAAATATGAGATTGTGCACCGAAGAAGTTGAATGCAAGAGTTGCACAAAACGAAAGCTTACTGACTTATTTATTCCATAATTTACCCAGAAACTTTGTAAAACTGTGTTACACACCATTTTAAACATTCTTCGAACGTTTTCTGCGAGTGAATCTAATTGTTAGAAGAGTGAAATTACTTATTAGAATTGCATACTTTGTGGTACATTGTATACTGCAAGAAATATAATAATATTGCTGCTAGCACAGATAATATTCGATCAAGACCGTAAGAACGTTCGTTGAAAGAGTTATTAGCCATTACCGCTAATGAAAAACTGTTCCACGTCAAATACATGAACAATTATACTGGTGCACGCTTGATTTGTTCGATCGGATACTTTTTGCCAGACACACACACACACACAGTCTAGTAAAATACGGTTCGGTTAACAATATTAGAATCGTTCAGGAAATAAACTTCGTTTAACTACAGCGTTTATGACCGTCTGCAAAAAAATTGTACTTTGCGTAAGATCCCGACAATAATGCTAATGCTGTGTAAAAGGCTGGGAGGGGGGCGAACGCGCTAACCCCGTAGATTCGTCGTTACCAGGACCAAAGATGGATTAGAAGGTGAAAAGGGAAAGGGACGAAGGAGAAGCGCCGGTCACGTTGCTGCTTTTTACCGGATCGTCCTCGACTAATCTCAAGGACAGGTCTACGAAGGAAGGTGAGGGGAGAGGAGTCAAGAGGGAAGCCGGGGAAATAGATTAAAAAGAGAATGGCTGACCGGGAGATCATGATTAATCAATTAGCAATCTCGGGACCCCTTAAAGTAGACGTTGGACTGGCTTGAAAAACTCAAGACGCAAAGGAACCGCCGATGACGGTGCCGAATCCTCGCTTGGGAGATTGTCAACCGATTTCTGGAAAGATCTAGCCCGATCAGGGGAGTGTCGTGAGACGAGAATGCAATCAAATCGGCCAGTGATTTTTTCGGGGAAAACAAAACACCATGGCTGGAGACGACAAACTAATTTCTGGAGAGACAGGAGACAGAGCTGCATCGAAGCTAATTTTTCTAGAAGATTTGAATTAGAAGAAGATTGATTTGAAGATTTGAAGTTTTCTAGATTTGAATTAACTAGCTGTAGTTCGTTTTTGTAATGCTACATAAATTCTGCATAAATAATTATTTTATCGACTATGTGCCACTCCATAGATTGCAGTAAATTACGTGAAGCACAGTATTTTACAGACTACTGCTTGCGATTATGTCTTTCTACTTCACCCAAGATGATCTAATAATACATCTCATAACTCAAACAGAACAAAATTACATGTTTTACAGCATCCGAAAGAATAGATTTTCACCCTGAGGAACGTATGCCAGATGTTTCAGGAACATTATGTACGATCAACAAGGACTGTGCCAGTTATAAGTATTCAAAGTTTCGCGGCAAAACAGCGGCAATCTTGGCCGATAATACCGCGATATTCTTTTTCCCCCCGCATTTCCTAGCGGTGAGTAACAATCGGTTTTTGCGTGGGCGAATAGAACCGCGCGCCGGTTTCCTTTGTATTTAATTAATCCGATGGCGAAAAAGTGATTCACGGTTGAAATACGCTCACTTTGTATTTCTTTCGCGATTCGCGTTGGTACCGCGGTTTTTGCGTTGCCAAGCCGGCGTATCAATTCGAGTGGGAAGTTTGCCAGTTGTCGATGGAATTGCTCTTTCGGGTGGTCTGCAACAACTTTATTCTATTGTAACAGCAAAAATGGTGTCTTGGCTAGTGCCATCTAGGTTCCGGGTATTTATGCCATTTTTCAGAGGGCTGCATGCTTCGAAGTCCGTACAATGGAGCTATCACTTTCCTTTTCGGTCGATCAGGCTTTATACTTCGTTCTTCTTGAAACACTAACAACTTGAAACTCATTGGAGCTTTATGACTAAACATCAGATCTTTATGCGAAATATAAATGTTCTGCATTCATTGTCGGACGCGGGAATAAAATAAAAATTGATTTCATCCCTTAATGGCTTTGTTACATTAAAATCAACATTAGAATATTCTTAAATTTTTCTAGTCTGTCACCGTCTTATATTTCATCCAACCAAACCTTCTTCATAAATACATAAAGAGCCGCAGTCTATTTATGACATAGTTTACGCAGCCTCTGAATATACCATCTCCGATTTGAACCATTGTGTCATGATTAGACTGCCGATTTTATGCATTTATAGCAAAAATGAGTAGCTATAGTTTAAAAAACCAAAAATATTGGATTCTTCCAATACTCTTGAAGAGTACATACAACCACTTGGGGCTGTTAGTGCCGAAGAAGGTTTGCAGCACTTGCGAAAAAATATTAGTTTACAGATTTCTAATAATATTCGACTCTTATGTTATTCTAATATTAGAATCGATATCTTAATCTAATTTATGGACTATGTAGTACTTGTGTTTCGCGTAAGTTAACTGTCTCGGTGAGCATTGAAAGAGTTCAATATTGAGAAGCTATAAAGTGTGACGAGTGTTATCGAAGGTCTTGGTCGATTCGATGTTAATCCGTCGTTGGAATGTGGCCGATTGAATGGTATAATTCGACATTTCCGATTTCCCAGTTCCCAGTTCTCGAGTCAGTCGCTGGTTTTCCCCTTCGCCGCGGTGGAAGTGGAACACGCACGGCTCGTTCAGCCCAGACAGAAAATCTCAATCATCTCCGGGGCTGGTTTCTTTTGTACTTGGCGCTCGCTAAAGGCTCCCAGCGATTGGTCGAGGGGCGTTCAAAGAGCGCCGCCATGACTCGCAAAGCGGCCGTCTTTTGTTTGTGAAACAATGGTGCACGGCGCTCGGGCTCACTTAGCGTGCCAGCGAAATGACAACCTCTTCCGATGCTTAATCTATTAGGAAAATTAGCGGGTTGCACGAAGAGTGGCCTAGGCTGAACAGAGAGAAGAGAGAGAGAGAGAAGAGAGAGCCAAAGTGAGAGAGAAAGAAAGTCCACGAGAGGACTATCGATGATCCGGTTCGACGCGGCAGATTCCACGCAGATACCGGGGCTTAACGAAAGGAAGTAATTACCGGGAGAGTCGGACAGCTTCTTCTCATTCAGAGTGACAAGATCGATCGTTTTCGCGTAAAGCGTTTTTGTTAATCCTCGCCCGGCTAATTCACCTAACCGGTCATTATTTAATTGCCCGTCCCCTCGCTCTCTCCGTCGCATAAGAGAACGCGCTCGAAGAAGCGACCTCTCTGTCTCTCACTTCTTTTCTCCATGTTCATCTTTGCCAGGTTTTGCCGGCCTACCGCCTTGTCCCCGGGCTCTGTTAATTTCGTTCTTTGTCTTCGTTAGAGCTCCGAGCGACAGTGATATCTTGATAATTTCGGAGCGTGAATCGAGCCGCTCATTTGCCAAATCGATTAACTTCGCCGGGATAAGAAGTCGAGAAAATTGAGGAAATCGTATACGTTCGTTCGAAAGATTCTCTTTATTCAAATTATCCCCAACCATGGCCCGAAATCGATTAAACTCTCCTCTGCTGGATTAACTCCTTACGTCAATACCCGAAATTTTGTACGACGCACCAATAACATTGTATACTCGTTAGACCTGACCAGCTTCTTCGACGATCGACCATTTCCTCTTTTTCTTCCTCGTTTTACTGGGCTGGTACAGGTGCGACGGGCTAAGATTTTAATGTGCAGTCGCAGAATTTGGAGCAGTAATGAAATAATTCGTACCTGCGGGCTGCGCGCGATGGCCTGATGAAGATACAAGCAAATCAAGAGCGGCTTTGCCGGCTCAGCTTTACAAAAAAAAATAATCGCTTCTTAAGCGCCAGTGGTTATTACGCGAAAGATCGGTCCGCGGTACGTTGTTGAAATAACGGTTTTCGAGAAAAACTTTTCGCGAGATTGCTTAATTGCGAGATGCGGAGATAATTGCTTGACCGTTCGGAGTGCCCAAACATTTTGGAGGGAACACAGTGACTACGAAAAGGTAAACGGCTTCTAGTCTGTTACGATTCGTTCTAGTAACAACCATGCTTCTATCATTAGTAATTTGATTTCGTTTGAGTTCATCGTGTACAATATAATTTCAATAATTTATTGTATACACGCGTAGAGGTGTCTAGTAACAACCATGCTTCTATCATTAGTAATTTGATTTCGTTTGAGTTCATCGTGTACAATTTAATTTCAATAATTTATTGTATACACGCGTAGAGGTGTCTTATACGTAAGACGTACGGATGATTTTTCAACTCGAATCGTATAATAATGACGTAAACTTCGGCAAAATATTAGCCAGATAGGTTATGTAGACAGTAACAAAAATTTACATTCTGTGGTTTATTTGTAATCGCTTGAAATTATTGATATAACTAACACTTCATTTTATATTGGCGCCGGAAGTAAAATGTCAAATAGCGGCATTCTATGTAGTGACGAAACGCTCAAACTTCTAGCCAAGTTTACCGACTGAGAATTTTGGGCACAGACTTAAGATCCCTACAACACCGACGAGATACTATTAAAGACTGCCAGCCCCTGTGTTATTCAGCGGGACGGCTAAGTGGGCGCGATGGGCGCGGCGATAACGTGGAACTTACAGTGTTCTGAAATACCACATCGCTAAAAATTCTAAATAGTGCCAAAATAGTACCAAAACATCGTCTGAACTATGGCGGAGAATGTAACATTTAATAATAATCGATATGGTTTCGTGATAACTCGCATTCTGACCGATGCATCGCGACGAGAATCTCCTCAGTGGTCTTCTTCACCGACAAAATGCCGTCGATGGCCTTCTGTTTCTCTGGATGGAGCTAGAATGTATCCTAGAGAGCGTAAGAAATACCGACAAATTCGAGAGACACCAACTCCCATAAGGCTGGCAGTCTTTAATAGTATCTCGTCGGTGCTATTATTTAATAGTTAATATCATGTAATAGTATCTGGTCGGTGATTGAAGCTAGTTCTGATCCATTACACAGATTTAATAACAGTAAAGTGGGTTCTGTTTCCTGCTAAAGATGATGTAGGTTCTGCTCCATGCTAAAGATGATGTAGGAGCTGTCATTTCCTGTATTACCAACTTGGTTTTGGAGCCCCAGGCACGATCTCGTCGGTGCTGCTGACAGATAAAACAGGCTGATAGCACAGATGGGATATAGGGAATAAGATTCCTATATCTCGTTTGTGCTGACAGCTTTCTTAGTGGTAGCACAGACGAGTTTAGCTTTTAACGAGAACCAGCTTGAATAATGCATACATTTTGTTCTGAAGGAAGGTGAAATTGCAAAATGTTATGGAAGACAATAGGTATAGGAACAGAATTGATTAAAAATCAAAATATGTATTAAATGTGCAGCTATTAGCTCGGTATTATCCTTTATTCATAAGACACTAGAAGTTCTTACAAATAGAGGATAATACCGATTGCCCAGGTCTCACCACGAGGAGGTTGCTGCACAAGAGACCCGAAAGAGAGTCAGAACGAATGCAATATTCCTTCTGGCTCCCTTTCTAACAACGGCGGACTTATACTAAATTACGCACGCAAGTCGAGCAATTATTGCGGAGCAAAAGAAGAAGAAGAAGATCGGAGAAGAAGTCTCCGATCCACGGGGGATCAAAGGCGAATCAGGCAGAAGGCTCTGATTCTTTCAAAGAGAAAAAATAAAACGAACCAGAGCAGAAGGCTCTGGTTCGAAGGGGACGCGGCGCGTACAATGCTGGCAGCCCATCTCCGGCCAGAGGCGATACCCGACGTGTCCTCACCAAGAGAGATGGTCACGAGAAGTGTTCAAACGTATCACCATTCCTTTGCCATCTACCTGGCCACCAGGAACGCAATGCGATGAGGTGAGCCCGGGTAGGATTACAAACAGAGAGAACTCTGCCAACTACCTGCCACCAAGCACCGCAAAGCGTTGAGGTGAACGCGGTAGGATGACAGAGAGAATGGCAATACGAGTGAACAGGTCTCAATGAACCACCTCTCTCAATGTATCGACGCCGAATACCGACTCCAACCGGTCTGGTACATACAAGCAAGGTCCGACACAGCAGAAGGCTGTGTCGGAATCAAAAAAACGAGTAACGAGAAGTTAAGACAATAATTACTCGACGATATACAATATTAAAAACTAACGCACGCACGCAAGTCGAGCAATTATCGCGGGGCAAAAGGTGTGAATCGGAGAAGAAGTCCCCGATTCTTTCAAAGAGAAAAAATAAAACGAACCAGAGCAGAAGGCTCTTGTTCGAAGGGGGCGCGGCGCGTACAATGCTGGCAGCACTTCTCGGTCAGAGCCAGTACCCAACGTGTCCTCACCAAGAGAAATGGACAGTGAGAAGTGTTCAATCGTAACACCATTCCTCTGCCAACCACCTGGCCACCAGGAACGCAATGCGATGAGGTGAACCCGGGTAGGATTACAAACAGAGAGAACTCTGCCAACTACCTGCCACCAGGCATCGCAAAGCGTTGAGGTGAACCCGGTAGGATGACAGAGAGAATGGCAATACGAGTGAACAGGTCTCAATGAACCACCTCTCTCAATGTATCGACGCCGAATACCGACTCCAACCGGTCTGGTACATACAAGCAAGGTCCGACACAGCAGAAGGCTGTGTCGAAATCAAGAAAACGAGTAACGAGAAGTTAAGACAATAATTACTCGACGATATACAATATTAAAAACTAACGCACGCACGCAAGTCGAGCAATTATTGCGGAGCAAAAGAAGAAGAAGAAGATCGGAGAAGAAGTCTCCGATCCACGGGGGATCAAAGGCGAATCAGGCAGAAGGCTCTGATTCTTTCAAAAGAGAGAAACTAAAACGAACCAGAGCAGAAGGCTCTGGTTCGAAGGGGACGCGGCGCGTACAATGCTGGCAGCACTTCTCGGTCAGAGCCAGTACCCAACGTGTCCTCACCAAAAGAAATGGACAGTGAGAAGTGTTCAATCGTAACACCATTCCTCTGCCAACCACCTGGCCACCAGGAACGCAATGCGATGAGGTGAACCCGGGTAGGATTACAAACAGAGAGAACTCTGCCAACTACCTGCCACCAAGCATCGCAAAGCGTTGAGGTGAACCCGGTAGGATGACAGAGAGAATGGCAATACGAGTGAGCAGGTCTGAATGAACCACCTCTCTCAATGTATCGACGCCGAATACCGACTCCAACCGGTCTGGTACATACAAGCAAGGTCCGACACAGCAGAAGGCTGTATCGGAATCAAGAAAATGAGCGAAGTGAAGTTAAGACAATAATTACTCGACATTTACAACGACGGTATAAAATCTTAATTACTAACGCACGCGGCCTATAGGCGATTCAGGCACCCCGGGGACGCGACTCCCCGTACTCACCCATGGCAACATCCGTGAGTGAGCCCCTGGGGTACCTCACTCGGCAAATAAAACTAACTTATTGATATATCCTCTTCTTGTTTGCCTTCCTCTCGGGGTGTCCTCTTCTTGGTACGTCCTCTTCTTGGTGTGTCCTCTTTCTAGTTTGTCCTCTTCATAATATGTCCTCTTCTTGGTGTGTCTTCTTCCTCGTTTGTCCTCTTCTTGGTGTGTCCTTTTCTTGGTGTGTCCTTTTCTTGGTGTGTCCTCTTCCTAGTGTGCCCTCTTCATAGTATGTCCTCTTCTTGGTGTGTCCTCTTCTTAGTGTATTCTAACTAAAACAGACTAATAATAATTAGACATATCATCATACAATACATTACCCCGCACACGAGTGCAAGCATAAGACCCGTTCTCAAGAGCAAACCTAAGACTAGTTCTCGAGAACCGAACGAACCCCGCACACGAGTGCGAATAAAACCAGCTCACGAGAGCCAACCTAACACCAGCTCATGAGAGCCAAACTAACCCCGCATACGGGTGCGGCCTATGGGCGATTCGGGTAGCCCCGGGGACGCGACACCCCGAACTCACTCACAGCTCTATCCGTGAGTGAGCCCCTGGGGGACCTCCGATCGGAGGATTACCAATTTTAAACAAGATTTGATAACTTTTAGAAAAGGGTCTTGTCCAAGTTCCGACGCCAATAATTGAAAATTCAGAAATAACACGAATGCGAATAGAACAAATATAATCCTGAACGTAAGCACATGAGTGTGGACACAACCAGTTCACAAGAGCAATTATAATCCTGCACATTGGTGCAAATACAACCTGTTCACAAGAGCAATTATAATTGATAATCTTGTACATGAGTTGTAAATGAGTGTACAACCAGGTCACAAGACCAATTATAATCCTGCACAGGAGTGAGAATACAACCAGAAACCAGCTCACGAGAGCAAATACTACCCCGCACGTAAGCGAAAACCTAACCATGCACATGAGTGCGAATACAACCAGCGATGCAGCTCACAAGAGCAATTATAACCCCGCACACGAGTGGGGCGATCAGAATATAAATTTGATAAATAATTCAATTATAAATTTGAGAAAGACTCAATACCGAAAGTCTCGATGAAAATTAGAGAAAACAGTTGATGGTATTCGCAGAATGAACAGTTGGAGGACAGGTTTGTCGAAACTGGGCCAAGCTAGGCAAAGAAAGCATTGAAGAATATTAGTAATCAAATTTACCGGTGTTCGTTGAAGGATCAGTTGAAGTTCAAAATAGGATTGTTGAAGGTAGGTCAGGGTGGCTGTAGATGACCTCAGGTCAACCTCTGGTCCACCTCTGGTAGGTCTCTGGTCCTTCTGGTCCTCCTGGTCCCGGAGCCCGACTGAACTCGACCGCTCACGCCGCCCTCCCCCGCCCGACTGACTGATTGACGGAGCTCTCTGACCGAGCGCGGGCGTGCGCCCCACGCTCGACGCTCAACGGTCCTCACCCCAACCGAATATCGATCGTTGTCGATCGCCGTTACAATTATTGATAAATTTATTATTTCCAGCTGGTTAATGTTTATAACAATTCTATTTTACAGCGATGCCCACAAGCAATCCCTTGGCTATCTGATCACCTAATTTTTTAGTAAAAGTAGCTAATAGTATTCGAAATACGGAATAACTTTTAAACCATGAACATTCGCACGCATTAATTTATTCAATACAATTCACAGATAAATTTATTAATTCTAGCTAATTAATTTTTATAATAATTCCTTTTGCTAATGATGTTAACGAGCACTCCCTTGACTACCTTGCCATCTAATGTTTTCGTAAAAATAGACAATAAAACTCGAGAAACAGAATAACTTTTAAACAATGAACATCCGCACGCATTAATTTATTCAACATAATACTATGATACATTTATTAATTCTAGCTAATTAATGTTTATAATCATTCCTTTTGCCAACGATGTGGACAAGCACTCCCTTGACCACTTTGCCATCTAATTTTTTACAGTGTTCGGTATTGGCCTAAACGGGAGCATTCAAACGAAGGTGGCTCGATCGTTGCGTTGGTGCCGTCTCGTTATTGTTTTCGTGTCTCGAGCGCGCGATCGCGAAACCGCTGTCTTGTCCTCGTAAAAGTCATCGAAACTGCGAAATTCGAAATGTTGCAAACAGCCAAATATTAATACTTATTTTAAAATAAAATAAAATGAATGTATCGTTAATTAAATCATATGTGCATAATATAGCAACCGATTTTTATGAAAATTTTCAGGAACATTACAAAACTGCATTATAAAGACACTTTATAAAACTTTTTTATTAGAGTCCGTAATAAAAATTTAGAATATGCGTTTTGTGGATCTGTATATGAATTATATGCACTATGAATGTTTCATCGAAATCGGTTGATGCGGGAAAAAACGACAGGTATTGAAAGATATAAAAATCATTAGATTTATTACAGTTAAATTGTATTTTATAGCAAAAGGTTTAAAGAAACCAACAATTAACGCACAATTTACTGTTACTCCCATGTAATGCACATCGCGTATTTTTGCTATTTTCCAAGTTACAGTCACAATTCTGGAAAAGTAAACGAAACGAGTCGAGTCAGTCAATACATGATTAATTCAACCTGAATATTTCATCTCTGTTTAAATATAATGCTCACTGTTTCTATAATGATTTTAAAACTGAATAAATGTTTTCTCGATTTATATATAAATAAACTGTTATTTATTGATAGCAAACAAAGTAATAATTGTTGTTGAAAATTGAATTACCTATTAAACCCTATTTTTATCTTGAAATTTATTCATATAAAGTACAATACAATAAAATACAATATAACTGTAATAAATCTAAGGATTTTTACATCTTTCAATGCCTGTCGTTTTTTCCCGCATCAACCGATTTCGATGAAACATTCATAGTGCATATAATTCATATACAGATCCACAAAACGCATATTCTAAATTTTTATTACGGACTCTAATAAAAAAGTTTTATAAAGTAAAAATCTTTTTTACTTTCTCATGTAATTCTTATCAATTGCAATTTTACATGATGTTGTAACGGGTGTTTTGTAATGTTCCTGAAAATTTTCATAAAAATCACTTGCTATATAATGCACATATGATTTAATTAACGATACATTCATTTTATTTTATTTTAAAATACGTATTAATATTTGGCTGTTTGCAACATTTCGAATTTCGCAGTTAAACATATACTCTTTATTGTACGATGACTTTTACGAGGACAAGACAGCGGTTTCGCGATCGCGCGCTCGAGACACGAAAACAATAACGAGACGGCACCAACGCAACGGTCGAGCCACCTTCGTTTGAATGCTCCCGTTTAGGCCAATACCAAACACTGTAAAAAATTAGATGGCAAAGTGGTCAGGGGAGTGCTTGTCCACATCGTTGGCAAAAGGAATGATTATAAACATTAATTAGCTAGAATTAATAAATGTATCATAGTATTATGTTCAATAAATTAATGCGTGCGGATGTTCATGGTTTAAAAGATATTCTGTATCTCGAGTTTCATTGTCATTTTGACGAAAAAATTAGATGCCAAGTCGGGCGGTCAAGGGAGTGCTCGTTAACATCATTAGCAAAAGGAATTGTTATAAACATTAAACAGCCAGAATTAATAAATTTATCTGTGAATTGTATTGATTAAATTAATGCGTGCGAATGTTCATGGTTTAAAAGTTATTCTGTTTCTCGAGTTTTATTGTCTATTTTTACGAAAAAATTGGATGGCAAGGTAGTCAAGGGACTGCTCGTTAACATCATTAGCAAAAGGAATTGTTATAAACATTAAACAGCCAGAAATAATAAATTTATCTGTGACATGTATTGAATAAATTAATGCGTGCAAATGTTTATGGTTTAGAAGTTATTCCGTATCTCGAATACTATTAGAAACTTTTACTAAAAAATTAGGTGGTCAGATAGCCAAGGGATTGCTTGTGGACATCGCTGTAAAATAGAATTGTTATAAACATTAACCAGCTGGAAATAATAAATTTATCAATAATTGTAACGGCGATCGACATCGATCGATATTCGGTTGGGGTGAGGACCGTTGAGCGTCGAGCGTGGGGCGCACGCCCGCGCTCGGTCAGAGAGTTCCGTCAATCAGTCAGTCGGGCGGAGGAGGGCGGCGTGAGCGGTCGAACTCCGGGACCAGGAGGACTAGAAGGACCAGGGACCTACCAGAGGTGGACCAGAGGTTGACCAGAGGTGGACAAGGGGTCATCCACAGCTACCCTGGCCTACCTTCAACTGTTCATTCAACGGAAAACGGTAAATTTTATTTCTAATATTTTTCAAAGCTCCCTTTGTCTACCCTTGGCCCAATTTCAACAAACCTGTCCTTCATACTAATTGAAATTTTCAACGAGACTTTCGGTATTGAGTCTTCTTCAAATTTATCAATTTTATTCTTCATCAAATTTATATTTTCAGCGCTCCACTCGTGTGCGGGTTATAATTGCTCTTGTGCTCTGCTTCGCTGGTTGTATTCGCACTTCTGTGCGGGGTTACAATTGCTCTCGTGAGCTGGTTCTCTGGTTATATTCGCACTTATGTGCAGGATTACAATTGTTCTAGTGAGCTGCATTGCTGGTTGTATTCGCACTTCTGTGTGGGGTTACAATTCCTGTCATGAGCAAGTTCGCTGGTTGTATTCGCACTCACGTGCAGGATTACAATTGTTCTTGTGAGCTGCTTCGCTGGTTGTATTCGCACTTCTGTGTGAGGTTACAATTGCTCACATGAGCAAGTTCTCTGGTTGTATTCGCACTCATGTGCATGGTTACGTTTGCGCTTACGTGCAGGGTTATATTTGCTCTCGTGAGCCGGTTTCTGGTTGCATTCGCACTCATATACAGGATTATAATTGCTCTTGTGAACTGGTTGTGTCTTACGTTCGTTGCGCTTACGTTCGGGATTATATTTGCTCTATTCGCATTCGTGTTATTTCTGACTTTTCAATTATTGGCGTCGGAACTTTGACAAGACCCTTTTCTAAAAATTATCAAATGTTGTTTGAAATTGGTATTCCTCCGATCGGAGGTCCCCCAGGGGCTCACTCACGGATAGAGCTGTGAGTGAGTTCGGGGTGTCGCGTCCCCGGGGCTACCCGAATCGCCTACAGGCCGCACCCGTGTGCGGGGTTAGTTTGGCTCTCGTGAGCTGGTATTAGGTTGGCTCTCGTGAGCTGGTTTTATTCGCACTCGTGTGCGGGGTTAGTTGGGCTCTCGTGAGCTCGTTAGATTCGCACTCGTGTGCGGGGTATTGTATTGTTATGTCTAATTCTTATTAGTCTGTTTTAGGTACAATACACCAAGTAGAGCACACACCAAGAAGAGAACACACCAAGAAGAGGACATACCAAGAAGAGGACACGCCAAGAAGAGCACACGCCAAAAAGAGGGCACGCCAAGAAGCGGACACGCCAAGAAGAGGACACGTCAAGAAGAGGACACGCCAAGAAGAGGACACACTCAGAAGAGGACACACCAAGTAAAGGACATACTAAGAAGAGGACATACTAAGAAGAGGACATATCAAGAAGAGGACACACCAAAAAGAGGACAAATGAGGAAGGAGATATACGAAGAAGTTAGTTTTATTTGCGAGCGAGGTCCCCCAGGGGCTCACTCACGGATGTTGCCATGAGTGAGTACGGGGAGTCGCGTCCCCGGGGTGCCTGAATCGCCTATAGGCCGCGTGCGTTAGTAATTAAGATTTTATACCGTCGTTGTAAATGTCGAGTAATTATTGTCTTAACTTCACTTCGCTCGTTTTCTTGATTCCGATACAGCCTTCTGCTGTGTCGGACCTTGTTTGTATGTACCAGACCGGTTGGAGTCGGTATTCGGCGTCGATACATTTGAAAGAGGTGGTTCATTGAGACCTGTTCACTCGTATTGCCATTCTCTCTGTCATCCTACCGGGTTCACCACAACGCTTTGCGATGCTTGGTGGCAGGTAGTTGGCAGAGTTCTCTCTGTTTGTAATCCTACCCGGGTTCACCTCATCGCATTGCGTTCCTGGTGGCCAGGTGGTTGGCAGAGGAATGGTGTTACGATTGAACACTTCTCACTGTCCATTTCTTTGGTGAGGACACGTTGGGTACTGGCTCTGACCGAGAAGTGCTGCCACCATTGTACGCGCCGCGTCCCCTTCGAACCAGAGCCTTCTGCTCTGGTTCGTTTTAGTTTCTCTCTTTTGAAAGAATCAGAGCCTTCTGCCTGATTCGCCTTTGATCCCTCGTGGATCGGAGACTTCTTCTCCGATCTTCTTCTTCTTCTTTTGCTCCGCAATAATTGCTCGACTTGCGTGCGTTAGTTTTTAATATTGTATATCGTCGAGTAATTATTGTCTTAACTTCTCGTTACTCGTTTTCTTGATTCCGACACAGCCTTCTGCTATGTCGGACCTTGCTTGTATGTACCAGACCGGTTGGAGTCGGTATTCGGCGTCGATACATTGAGAGAGGTGGTTCATTGTGACCTGTTCACTCGTATTGCCATTCTCTCTGTCATCCTACCGGGTTCACCTCAACGCTTTGAGATGCCTGGTGGCAGGTAGTTGGCAGAGTTCCCTTTGTTTGTAATCCTACCCGGGTTCACCTCATCGCATTGCGTTCCTGGTGGCCAGGTAGATGGCAGAGGAATGGTGATACGTTTGAACACTTCTCGTGACCATCTCTCTTGGTGAGGACACGTCGGGTATCGCCTCTGGCCGGAGATGGGCTGCAAACATTGTACGCGCCGCGTCCCTTCGATCCGGGGCCTTCTGCTCTGGTTCGTTTTAGTTTTTCTCTTTGAAAGAATCGGAGACTTCTTCTCCGATTCACACCTTTTGCCCCGCGATAATTGCTCGACTTGCGTGCGTAATTTACTATAAGTCCGTTATTGTTAGGAAGGGAGCCAGAAGGAATATTGCATTCGTTCTGACTCTCTTTCGGGTCTCTTGTGCAGCAACCTCCTCGTGGTGAGACCTGGGCAATCGGTATTATCCTCTATTTGTAAGAACTTCTAGTGTCTTATGAATAAAGGATAATACCGAGCTAATAGCTGCACATTTAATACATATTTTGATTTTTAATCAATTCTGTTCCTATACCTATTGTCTTCCATAACATTTTGCAATTTCACCTTCCTTCAGAACAAAATGTATGCATTATTCAAGCTGGTTCGCCCCGGGCGTGAACAATGTCATATATCGTCTGGTTCTATTTAGATAAAGAGACGAGATATTATCTCGTCGGTGATAGTATTATAAGGCAATTACAGATTGGGTAGTGTGAGCATTCTATACTATATCATTCTTCTTCTACTTGACGAGTATCTCGTCGGTGGTAGATCTTTTAGCGATTGGTATTTCAGTTCATTGTAAGTTCCACGTTATCTCCGCACCCGTTCACGCCCGCTTACTGGTCCCGCTGAATAGCGCAGGAGCTGGCAGTCTTTATTAGTATCTCTTCGGTGGTGCTATTCAGCGTACAGACTGATAATAGTAAAATGGGTTCTGTTTTCTGCTAAAGATGGTGTAGGTTCTGTTCCATGCTGAAGATGATGTAGGAGCTGTTCCACATATCGTGGAGATAAAAGTGGCACGGCCAAACCCCGGGCGTGAGCACTCTAATTTCCTCTCTGCTCCTACTTCTTTTCTGTGCTCCTACATCTTGTTTGTGCTCCTAAATCTTGTCTGTGCTCCTACCAGTGAGGAAATCTCCTACATCTTGTCTGTGCTTTTGATATTTGCCCTCTAGGAGCGCCACATTCGAATGTTGATTGCTCTGTCGATAAGATTTGGCTAACAGTTTGAGCGTTTTGTCACAACGTCAAATGGCGCTATTCTGAGATTTTAATTCTAGGTCAAATTTCAAATAAATTATAAGCAATATTCGTAATTCAAAGAAATGTCTAATAATTTAGAATGGATAATTCATTTGGGATGCCTGAATAAGTATTACACGAGACAAGTGATTGAAATTTAACTCTTTTAAATGGTTTTTATTGATTAAGTACATTTCCTAGTATCATTTCAACGTTTCACTGTAGTTCATTTAGTATACAATTTATACTTTGATCACTAGATGCTGGAAATATAACAAATTGTAGAATCAATACCTTCAGTATCTTTTATAAATTGTATGTTGCACGGGTGAGCGACAATTGAACACATAAATTAGTACAACCGGGACGCAAAGAAAGCCGGACTGAAGAAGCTTCTTACTCGTCGAGTGCAGATTAAGTTCGCTGTCAACGCGTTGTCCCTTAATTCGCGTTTATCGCAGTCGGAACCAAAGCGAGGGTAGTAAAAACGACTGATCTTCGTTTTGCTCTCATGAGGACGTCCCAGCAAAACTGAGGGAGCGACTCGTGCAAGATCTCTCTCATAAAATCAAATAATTCCTTGCGAAGCGTCTTCGGCGCCCGATATAACCGCGCTTTGGCAATAAAGGGCGAGCCCGGTGGCTCGTTCAACGACCGTATCGAAAGGGAAACGAAACGCGAACGTAAACTGAAAAACAATCGTGTGAGCGGCGGCTGTCACTCCGGGAACGAGTTGGCATCCGCAGGCCGAGTCATCTGTTTCCTACGTCGGCACGGTGTCGTTTATTTTTCCAAAATGGCCGCTAAAACACCGTGCCACCGTCTAACGCGAGCCCTCGCGAGAGAGAGTAATTTGAAACCTATTTATAGGAGGCTGCCTAACCCAGACCTATTGGCAAACGTTTTTACAAAGTAGCCGCGATCAGGTTCTGTCCTGCCACCGGAAGCCCCGATCGATATCCTTGGTCGAGTCTTCGTCCTTGACTTCGTTCGCCTTTTCGTCATTGTACTCCTGGAAATTATACAACATTGCAAACAGTATAAATGATCTGAGTAGAGATTCGATTATACAATAAAAATATACATATGTCAGAAGAGTTCAGGACGATGGTCCTGCAATATTCTTTGAAACAGTCTCCGGTGAAGAGACACTTCCTGTTCTACATTTTGAGACCCTCGTCTGCTTGAAATGGACAACAGAATTATTTGTCCATGTATAAAACTTAATTTGTCCAGTGACGTATTTAGGAGGTTAAAAATTGAAAGTTTAAATGTATGATTGTTCTTTGAATCGTCCTGTATAAAAATTGAGAGATTGAGATGAGTGACACAGACGCCGAGTATTCTTTAACTCCATTAAACAAATTAGTCTAATGCTAGACAATTTTTCAGGCTGCCTGTGGGCTAATCAAAATACGAGTCCTCGTTTTAGTTCCTCCATTGCATGTTTCACTAACAAGTATGTAATTTGATAATCGTAGCGGAGGAGGATAATCGGACTTCGCGTTTTTTAATTTCCACCACGAAGACGGAAAAGGTTTCTCGAGGGAAACGACACTTAATTTGTCGAAATTAGGGCCGAAGTGGAGACTTTTATGGTACGTCGGTGGTAAAAAGGAGATTCGAGCGAAAGAATTTTCTGAACTCGTACCCGCGGACCTGCATGAAACGCCGCTGATTGGCCGCTCGTGCGCCAATTTTCCCCGACGTCGCTTCGCCACGAAAAATCGGTAAATTGCTTCTTTGAAATGCCGGAAAAGCGGAGGAAATGGTTTCCTCCGTAGTTCGTTCCCGGCGAGTTCTTCGCGCAGATAAGCATCGTTGCTTGCCTGATCATCCGTACGCTCTCTCCGGCTGCTTCCCTCTCGCTCGGCCGCAAATTTAGAGCTCGCAAATACCGTTCGCAAACCTTTTGCCGTAGATCCACTGGCGGCGGATACATTTTTCGTATTCCGGATCGGTTTTAAACGATTCCCTCAACAGAGGAATATTTCGTCGATTTTAATGGGTTCATCACAGTTTATCACAGTTCATCGATTAGGCGAATGAGACAATTTCTGTCGAAAATCGTTGGTTATAGAGATGTCTGTTCTTTAGTTTATCTGAAATCAAAAATATCAATTAAGATTTATCATTAAGACGTCACAGACGTCTGATTCTCTTTACAATATTCTCGGTAAATTTTTGTGGAAAAGATATAAGCAATCCGTCAATTTTCCTACAGGTAAAATGATAAAAGAACTATTTTTTACTACATCATGGAGTCTGCCATCAAAAATATCAGGTCAGTGTAAAAGTTTGTGCTCGATTTTGTATTAAAGTACAAGGAACTTTTGCACTTACCTAAAACGTCTAAAAATTATGGTAAATAAAAATGTGACAGGTTCTAAGCATAGTCAAGTATACAGTTGAACAAAATCGTTGTTCGAGGGTTTAAGAGAAAGGAAGCTATTTTTCGACGTCGATGAATCGAACTGCACGCTTGATCAATTTTCTTCTTCCTCGAATTAGTGAAATATAATAAATCGGATAAGATGGAGGTAGGTATTTCCTCTCGGCGAATGGTCTGCGTACGACTACGGGCGTGTAGGACGATTAACCGGAAATTATATTTGCCGGAGATGCTTTCGAGGGGGTTAATCGTGTCCCGATAACGAAGTGCGCTCTTCCTGCGTTCCACGAGTGTTCGACAGCGAATTTACCACTCGTCGCGGCCTGTTCACGTGTCTGCATGTCCTCCTGGTCTCGATGGAACTGGGTTCGAGCGTTTTATTCAAGCGGTGCGCGTCCTGGTAAGGCGGACTGGAATTGCCGGTTCCAAGTTTGAGATTTTCTGCCGCCACTTTTCGTCTCTCCAGCCGCGACCTCTTTCGCCTGCCCGCTTCCTTTCCCTTTTTATCTCTCTTATACACGGTCCTGCCGACTTCTGACACGCGTTTCAATTGGGATGGTTGCCAAGGAGACCTAGGAGCCCGGAGTGTCACGCGGACTATTGAAGAGGTTAAAGGGGACTGCGATTCCTTCGAGAGGAGAGTACGGTGTTTCCACCTTGCAAACCGTCGCGACGGAATCACAACGCGATCTCGTCTTTCGCCGTCGTCAAGATTCGTGGAAAATCCCGAAAAATTCCGCGGTGGTTAGCAACGGTGATTTCGTCACGATTTTCTTCGGAAAAATCGAGAGACAGCGGTTATTCGACGGTGAAAAGTATTTCGCAGGCCGGATTATACTTTTAAATTCCCTTTTCGCGGCCATTGTAAGAGGCGGAGCGCACCCCCGTGGAAAAAATGGGAATTTTTTTCATCCCCGGGCGGAAATGGCTCGTGCGAAATTGATAATAGCCGGTATGCAGCCGCCACTAGCCAAATAAATTGCGAGCCTTTCGACGGCCGGACCTCGAAGACGGGAAATATGGAACGTTTCCGAGGAAAATCCGGATCCTCGAATCTGATAATTAACTGAGTAATTATAGGCTTTAGAATGCGACACACTCACACACACGAGGCAACTAAACCGAACTGCGAACGAAACAGCGAATATACGACGACGGTTCACGATTCACAATGGAAACCGGGGGACGAACATTTTCGATGAAGCACGCGTTTATGCAAATTCCTCGGGCCACGAAATCCGGGAACGATTTCGACCGAAGAGACGAGCACTTGCCCCCGGAATTTCCTATCAGTGGAACGTCGAATAGAAGGAAAAAAGAAGGGAGAGAATGAGAGAGACAGAGAGAGTGAGCGAGGATGAGGAAGCACAGTGCGATTCGAAGCGGGAGTACGTCGGTCTAACGACACCGGTGGCGGACTTCTCTCCCGAAACAAGAAAGGGACGATTTGACGCTCAATCAACCGACGAAAGCTAATTTTCATTAGCTGTTAATAGCGCTGAACGGTCTTCCTCCTGTCCAACCCTCTCGTCCGTCGCGCTTTCACCCCTTTTACACGTCCTCGGCCTCTAGCGCCAAGCCGAGCCGATCCGCGGACCAAGTAGACGAGCCCTCTTCAGCCTGATGTTAACTCGGGATGACTGAAACCGTTTCGAAAATACTGTCGGGACGGTTCGTTAGCGACTCGAAAGTAATTAGCAATTTACTCGAGCAGAGCTGCTGCGGGACAACCGACGCGACGGAAGCGCACCTTCTCCTGATTACAACTCTAGTCTTCGACGATACGTTGCACGGAAACGCGAAATATTCCGTCGGAGGCAGTCATTTCTCTTCGAAAATTATCTCGCGAGAATTTATTACGGTTCATAACGTTAATTTAAAAGTTTCAGTCAGTCTTAGGCGTCTACATTCAGTTTATACCTCGTTTAGAACCTTTTTCTTAAAGGAAGATGAGTGTTCGAGGTGGAATTTCTTTGTATCTTGTGATTTAACTCTTTAGGAATGTCTCTGTGAAATTTTAAGTTACAACCACACTGCTTATTTCGAAGTTATCGATTTCTGAAGCGAGACTGTAGACGAACTTGTCATAAAGAACAGTCTTATTATCAAAACGATAGGTCATATACATTCCGATAAGAAGCAACCTTCTAAACGACGCATTCTAATATTTTTAATTCACGATTATTGAGATTGTAAAGATGCATCCATGAGGATGCCAATTACTCATCGCTAGACTGCGGTTCTTTATGCAAAATAAGAAATGTTTGCATTGATTGCAAGACACAGGAGTGAAATCAAAATATCTTTCTTCTTTTAATTATCTGATTAAGCTGTAGCCAATACGCTGATCTCTTCAAATCTTTTTAATATGTCCACTGCTTTAAATTGTTCTTAGTGCTTACCCATTTTTGTCATAAATGCATAAAATCCGCAATCTACTCATCACATTTCTTTGGGTATACAATAGTATAGATTATATCAAAAAAGTGGTTAAAAATAGTCATTAACAGCTCGGAAAAGAATTATTTTTCACGTGTGTCTTCTGTTGCAATTAACACGAATTAATTATAAGTTAATCTCATAAGCAATTGACCGTGTTTTTTTGGGGGGAGGAAGTTGTTTGCATTGTTTGATGGGAAACGACGGGTTTGTCGGAAATAGGTCACTCGATCCGAGCGATTTGCGATTTCGAAGGCTGATTATTCCTCGCGCACAATGGACCGTGTTAATTTCTTAATGGAAACCGCAAGTAATCCCTGCTAGTCCCGAAACTAGTAACGACCCGCGTGTCAGCACAAGGCTTCGTTTAACGCAAGAGCATTATGGCTTTCGAATGTTTAGAACATGATATAAACGTAGCAGTAATGGACTGCAGAAACGACTATAAAATCCATCTTCCGACCGATCCCAGCTCGTTCAGCGCGAGTCAACTTTGTCATTGATGATCGCGGGGAGAACGAACGGCGAACGATCCGATCCCACCAGAATTCCTGGCCGGCCGGATCTGTTTTTAACTTTTCATTGCAGGAATAACAATACCGCGCGGCAATTGCGGGCAACGCTGGCTCAAAGACAACTACAATGTTCTTACGCCTGTTTTCTTTCCAGATATTCTTCTGTTCATCCATTACTTTAAACCAGACTCGTTCAATCTAGTTTTAAATTTCATATTCATCGGAAATTACGTTTATCGTTCCGTTTACTGTACTCGTGATTTTCATGATTTTGTTGTCCGAGATCCGTTTCTGTGTTCTTTGTAGCATTTCAATGTTATGCAATTCTTTGTATCTTGTAATGTGAATTTTTATTAATACACTTTTATTATCGTGTAGGTTTTTATTGATTATTAGATTTGAAAAATTGTCGTCTCATAAAAAAATGGCAAAAATGTGTAGGTGAAGTACAAAAGAAGAATTAAAAACTGTAGATTATTATTAAGTCAATTATTGAGAGGAGAATTTAATTTTCAGGTATCTTCTGCGTCTTATAAATAGACAGCGGATTTTATTAATGAGAAAAATGACTAGAATTACAAAACTGTGAAAATTTTTAAGGAATCTAACAACAATCTTACTTAATTACCTCCAGCTCATAATTATTAGAAAAACAAATAAACGTCTACGTAATACGTACAGACAATTTTTGTTTTTCATAAAAATCCACAGTCTACTTACCGTAGAGACTGGAAACTTGTATCTTACGCAAATATCTACAGTCTAATGATAACCATTCTTTTTTTTTTAAGAAAAAATCAGGGAAGGGTAAACTTGACGGAAAAATGATTGGACAATATTCTCAGAACAAACACCGACGCACTTGCAGCAAAGTATCATTGCACGCCGTCGCGGAGGCGTTCGAAAAAAACTGAACGAGGGTTGTCCGAAGCCAGGCGCGTTTTATTGCAAGCAGATCTATAAAAATAATTTTTTTCCTCGCGGCCAGGAGTGCAGTAAAATTTCGAAGTAAGAGAGTGCATTCCGACCGTGAGGGTGTCTAAAACTCGGCAACAAGAGTCACGGCGAAAAAGCGCCGCAACGCGGCGGCCTTTTGAGCTTCGGCCTCCTTTTTATGCAGATCGGCCCGATGGAGGCGCAAAGACCCTTTCGTGGAGGATAATGTAACTTCTTTGTTTATAACAGATGAGTGTCAGATCTAGTCTTTTTTCCTCGTCCGTCGGTTAAGTCTGCTCGTCTCCGCGTCTGAATAAACAGATCTGATGTCTGTCGGGCCCACCCAGACGGAGCTATTAAAACCCTTATGGGAAAGCTCGGTTCCATCGTGACTGATGGAACGTCGATTCACCGATTGCAACGCTCGATGGATGCTTGCCGTGCACTTTCGACACGGTATCGAATCATTTAGAGTCTCTCGAATCGATTTAGCACTCGAGAATTGATAAGCAAACAAATCTGCGAGCGCAAAGCGACTTCTTTTCGAGAGATCATCGTTCTAGATCAATTATTCTGCGGACGATTACGTAGAAAGGTTGCTCCTTCTGGAGGAACTACGCACAATATATTTTACTAAAAAATATTCTACACGTATTTTCTTTTACTTCAACAAAGTACAGTAAAATTATCGTGATAAGGTGAAGTGACGTTCCTTGTTAGATCAAAGAAATACTTGAATAATTCTTGAATTGAGCAAAATAATTCTTCGGATAATTGGAAAGTTTGTTTCTTTTAACGAAACTTTCATTCCAACTGAGATGAATTAATTAATACAGGTAATAGAAAAGTGTATTTCTTTTTAGAGGGAAATTGTTATCGTAAGATGAATTCTTGGGATAATTGTAAAGCGTATTTCTTTTTCGGGACACCGTAGTTGCATGATGCACCAAATAATTCTCAGGATAATTGGCAAGTTTGTTTCTTTTAACGAAACTTTCATTCCAACTGAGATGGATGAATTAATTCAGGTAATAGAAAAGTGTATTTCTTTTTAGAGGAAAATTGTTATTGTAAGATGAATTCTTGGGATAATTCTAAATCGTATTTCTTTTTCGGGAACCGTAGTTGCACGATGCACGAAATAATTCTCGGGATAATTGGGAAGTTTGTCAGAGCGGAGGGACGTAATTTTTCGTCGCTCAAATGACGGCGTTCACAAGCACGCCGTAAAAAAGGAGATACTTGCTCGAGAAGATGTCCCGGGTCAGGCATGTCAAGTTTTTACGGTCCCCCGTGGCCGTGACGCAGACGTTCGTTAAGAGGGGTAAAAAGTAAGACGTTCCTGTTCTTTCTCCTTTTTTCTCTCGGTTTTATTCCGTTTGCTTTCTCAATGAACCACTTGATATATTTCGAATAGATCTGTATCATCACATAGGTGCGCGGGAACAATGGTGTTTTGGGCGCTCGCTTATAATAAAAGTGTGGTAACGCTTAACCATACGTGGCATCGGTGTTCTTTGGTTTTTATTGCACGTGGATCGCGACGATGATGACGGCGGTCCTTTTAACGCATCGGCCCAATTGTTGTTTAATCATCGACGTCGATTTAATCCCCGAATCAGGAAAACTAATTGATTAATGGAAATCAGGAGTGAATAAAATATATTCGACTCGAGTATTTAGTGTAAATTACCAGGGATACTACACTAGAAGATTCAGAGATTTCAAAGAGGAGGGTTAAAAAAGATGTTGATGATTTCACGCGCCTCCAGGACCAAGAATAAATAAATACTTCGCCCACCGATGCCGTTTGACTCTCAGATTACATTTTATACAGTTATTTACACGCTAATTTACACGATCCTCTTCCTACATTACGATAATATTTATAGGTAACTTCATAGTTAATGGCGCTACGTCGAATAATCGGAAACCGTGCTCTTCAAGTCGTTATTTCCAAGTGGCTACGCGCGATCGCGATCAAAGACCATTAACGCTAGATCCGTAGAGCATTCAGACTGACTATTTTAAATACATATATCTAATGAAATTTTAATAATTTTCCATGCACCTTTAGAATCTTAATAATCGCGAATTATGATCTAAAACCTCTTACTCTGAATGGCTCTCGTAGTTCTAGTGTGAATGGACGGTTGTAGTTGATATAGGAATCGAGCTTGTTAATACAAAAAATGTAACTTCGAGAGCTTACCGATACGCTAATGATTTAAAATGTCGGCGACTGCGAAGAAACCGGTGTAGAACGGTTGCGAATCGACTAGCGTTCATGACCAACTAACGCAATTTTTAAACAATTCTCTTTAAAAACGAAGGCAATCTATCCACAAATATTCCAATAAATTTTCAGCAGTCGATGCCTCGGGCTAAATGCACACTGACAATGCTCGGTCCCGCGGTTAATTCTTCGCCGCGGCTTAATTAACGAATACAAAAGAGAAGAACTGAACCGATTCTTTGAGAATCGACCGAAGATTGCCAGTGTGTGCCCGACAAAATGGCGTCTCAAACAATCTCGAAGCCCGGTAACAAAGATTAGCGTCTTTCAGGACTCTACTCGCCTCGCTTTCTACGAAAGATAACAGTGTTCGACGTCAATCTTACGTTTCGATGACCAATGGCTGCTTACGAGTTTTGATATGTTCAACAGGAATCGCGTGGTGTAGTTCGATTTTACTTTAGACTCTTAATTTTCGTGAAAAATTGAACTGCCGATAAGTCATTCTATTATCCATTAAAACATTTTTCAAATATATTTGACTGTTTTTAAAGTCATAAAAAATATACCGTTGCATTTCAGAGAGTCCAACGAACGATACCCTGTAATAATCGTTCGCTTTTCAATCCTCTTCGCGAAATTAAATTTCCATCAAAAGGAAGGGCTCTTATTTTTGTGAAAAATTGAACAGCCGATTCATTCTATTATCCATTAAAACATTTTTCAAATATATTTGACTGTTTATAAAGTCATAAAAATATACCGTTGCAATTCAGAGAGTCCAACGAACGATACCCTGTAATAATCGTTCGCTTTCCAATCCTCTTCGCGAAATTAAATTTCCATCAAAAGGAAGGACTCTTATTTTCGTGAAAAATTGAACAGCCGATAATTCATTCTATTATCCATTAAAACATTTTTCAAATATATTTGACTGCTTATAAAGTCATAAAAATATACCGTTGCATTTCAGAGAGTCCAACGAACGATACCCTGTAATAATCGTTCGCTTTTCAATCCTCTTCGCGAAATTAAATTTCCATGAAAACGAAGGACTCTTATTTTCGTGAAAAATTGAACAGCCGATAATTCATTCTATCATTCATTAAAACATTTTTCAAATATATTTGACTGTTTATAAAGTCATAAAAATATACCGTTGCATTTCAGAGAGTCCAACGAACGATACCCTGTAATAATCGTTCGCTTTTTAATCCTCTTTGCAAAATTAAATTTCCATCGAAACGAAAATTGCCATCGAAACGAAGGACAGATAGTTAAAATTTGTCGTACAGCGATTACAACGAAGGAAGAAACGCCGTTAAATGGACTAGGTTAACGCGACCGGATCGAAACAGAAAGAATAGAGGACACACGTGTGTGCCTCGAACAGGACGAATATCGATCGTCAAGCGGATGTTTCGACGCGGCGAATACAAGAGAAGAGAACGGTCGATCCCCCAACTCCGGTAAAATGTCACCGGTTCACTTCTCGTCGGTGATTTTCGAGAGCTGGCTGGGATCGAGGTCCGGCGCGATCGTGTTTTGCACCTGAATATGAGCGGAGTGAAGGGGAGGACAGAGCAGGGGATGATAGGGGAGGCAGTAGTACGGGAAACCGCCGAGCGCTTTGTTCGCCGGATGAATTTGCGGGCCCGACATTTGCCCGGGAAGTTGCCCGGAACCACGAAGTGGCAATCCCCTCAAATGCTCGTCCGGGTGCACGAGGACGCGTACCGCTACGCGCCTCGCGTTTCCGGAATTAACTAGCGCGCCCAGCTCCTGCTGCTGCCGCCTCTTGGTCTTGTATCTGCAATCGACACCCCTGCGATTAGTATTATTTATCCTTCGAGTCTTCCCAGAAACGCTAAACGTCTCTCCTATTCATTTGGAATTTTCAAAGATTGGCCTGAAGTCATTCTTCAACCCCATGATATTCAAATTGCACAGTCTTTTTGACTGATGTTTCTCTTAAATTTATTTCCCACTGATATATACAGTCTTTCATTCTGATTCTCACAAAAATATCTCCTCTATCTGCTGAGCATTTTCAAAGACAAGACGGGATACATTCTACTCCTTGATATCAAAATTACACGGTAGAAACTGTTTAAAGAGCGATCAGCTTTGGCATTTAGAGACCTGTCGTTCGGCTTACCGTCTATTTTGGAACCAGATCTTGACTTGCGTCTCCGTCAGCTTCAACCCGCGAGCAAGATCTGCCCTTTCCGGGCCCGATAAGTATTTCTGCGCCGCGAATCTTCTCTCGAGCTCGTAAACCTGGGCGTGGGAGAACGCGGCCCTGCTGCGTTTCTTTCTGCTCTGGAGGTTTTGCCCGTGGCTCTGTGCCTCGTACATGTCTTCCTCCGCGTCCTCTGCAAATTCCATGAAAATCCACCGAAAATCAGTCTGTGAAACCCTTTAAACTGCACTGACATCATCACTCTAAATGCCGAATATTGAAAAATCGCGAAAATACAACTCGGTTGATCTACAGCGATCATAAAAGCAATGTTTAGACCTAGTAATTGTCTTAAAAGTCGGAATTGAACAGTAGTGCTTATCGATCACGGTTCTCGATGTTCCCTAACAATTAAGTGCGAAAATCGGCCTCGGATAATCTACGACGAGCATAAATCTAATGTCTTGAGTCAGCAATTACTCCGGGAAGCGTCGTGCTCCGTATTATTCTTAAATTCGAGCGGCTAGAAGCCGAAATCAGTTTACAAATTGGCTGATAGCGTAGTTAGAAGCGTCCGTTTGGGAGCGTAGTCGCGAAGAGGAGCCAAAGATCGTGGTTTTCGAAATTTCCTCCGCGTCCTCTGCAAATTCCATGAAAATCCACCGAAAATCAGTCTGTGAAACCCTTTAAACTGCACTGACATCATCACTCTAAATGCCGAATATTGAAAAATCGCGAAAATACAACTCGGTTGATCTACAGCGATCATAAAAGCAATGTTTAGACCTAGTAATTGTCTTAAAAGTCGGAATTGAACAGTAGTGCTTATCGATCACGGTTCTCGATGTTCCCTAACAATTAAGTGCGAAAATCGGCCTCGGATAATCTACGACGAGCATAAATCTAATGTCTTGAGTTAGCAATTACTCCGGCAAGCGTCGTGCTCCGTATTATTCTTAAATTCGAGCGGCTAGAAGCCGAAATCAGTTTACAAATTGGCTGATAGCGTAGTTAGAAGCGTCCGTTTGGGAGCGTAGTCGCGAAGAGGAGCCAAAGATCGTGGTTTTCGAAATTTCCTCCGCGTCCTCTGCAAATTCCATGAAAATCCACCGAAAATCAGTCTGTGAAACCCTTTAAACTCCACTGACATCATCAATCTAAATGCCGAATATTGAAAAATCGCGAAAATAAAACTTGGTTGATCTACAGCGATCATAAAAGCAATGTTTAGACCTAGTAATTGTCTTAAAAGTCGGAATTGAACAGTAGCGCTTATCGATCACGGTTCTCGATGTTCCCTAACAATTAAGTGCGAAAATCGGCCTCGGATAATCTACGACGAGCATAAATCTAATGTCTTGAGTCAGCAATTACTCTGGGAAGCGTCGTGCTCCGTATTATTCTTAAATTCGAGCGGCCAGAAGCCGAAATCAGTTTACAAATTGGCTGATAGCGTAGTTAGAAGCGTCCGTTTGGGAGCGTAGTCGCGAAGAGGAGCCAAAGATCGTGGTTTTCGAAATTCCCGAGCAAACAAACGGGCGGATCGGGAGCCGATGATCTACCGCGACCGTAAATCAAACGTTTTAGGCTGGCATTGAGGGAGAGGGATGGAGCCGGAGGTGGACCAACGAGCGAGTAACCATCCTCGGACAGCCATAGAAGCGGTGAACGCTCCAAGAAAAACGGAGAGGGAGAACCAGAGAGAAAGAGAGTTCCGGCTGCGTTTGATGTCTCGTTCAAACATTAACACGTGCACTCGCTACTCCGACATGTTTACGCTCCTGTTCCACGGTAATTCTCCTCTCTAAGTTTAACCGGTCGCACCGGAGTGCAATCACGCTCCCATCCGTCCTAAAATTCTACTTGCAACCCCGTGTCTGCGACTTTGTCTCGTCTCGCCTTCTTCGACGTCTGAGAATCAATTGGATCATGCACCGGGCTCGGTATCATCACTGGGAATTCTCTCGGCTTCCTATTTGTCAGCGATCATTTCTCGATGACTGCGAGATTCGATGCAGAGACTAAATCAAAGAATAGAAGTTCTCAGGTCGCATCGCAGCATCCTCGAATTTTTATTTCAATATTTGACAGGCAATAACAATGTCTGAATTAACACATATTCAATTGTGTCAATGATACCATGAACGTGTCAGAAATTGCTATGATGTTTTCTTTTCTTTAGATTCAGGAGCTACCCCCGAGTTTATAGTGGGAGTGGATGAGTCGAGGCGCGAGAAGAAAAAATGCGAATTTCAAAGATCTCCTCGGCTGAGATCATAATTATTTCGTCCGTGATCCTGCGTCAATGTTTATCGGCAGCGGCCGATGGGGGGACTCGAAGCATTTAGAGAGATCTATATTTGATCACTTTCGACGTCAACTCCATGCCATCCCGTCCGGCTAATGCGTCCCTCCTCTGACGCTCGTCAAACAACCTACGCGTCCTACATCGAGAGTGTTCGAGAGGAGCAAGTGCCGTTTGCTCTCACTCCGATTACACCGAGATGACCCTTCGTACCTTCTGAAGCCTACTCGATTCTCAAATAAATTGATATGGGCCTTAACCACTGGCCGAATCAAACGAATCAAATATTATCGTTGCTGGGGGAGTCGAGCTCGCCTCCTCGCCCAACCCTCTGCCCCGGGAATAAATAATAATCCACGGTACACACATCGAGATCCATTAACGACACCAGTGTAATAGAAAAATTAACTTCTACCGAATTTATGAAGTATAAAACACTTTGTATTTTTAATTTCGGTGGCATGAATGGAGGTTCTGCAGTCTCAGCTTTGAGAAGATTTACTTTATAGTCCCGTTTGTTCAATATTGAAAACGGATTAAGCTATACCAATTGAAGCAAAATTAGAAGCCATAGGTCTCGCCTTAATCCTATAAATCATACCAGACACCATTTCGAATCCATCCCTTTGTTAACACTAAACTCACCAAGCACCAAAAGCAATTCAAATGTTTTAGCTTACCAAAATGACAAGGCTCTATTTATTTAAATTCTCTGCAATTTTTATCACAATGTACGCTTGGGTAAAGAAATTTATCGAATCAATTTCCATGTGAGCAACTTCATCATTTCAATAATTGTAAGATGAAAGGTATAAAACCGGTAAAATGACCGGCAGTGGGAGGTTCAGCGTTAATGGAAAAGGATGGAATAAATTTTCTTGTTCAAGTCATTTTTGTAAGGCGATATTCTCCAGGCATCGGGGGTGGGTAGCTTTCTGTACAACTTGGCCCTATTTATTAAAAGGAACTCGTCGATGCCACTGATAGTATTAAAAGACGTTGGGTTCGAAAATCGAAGTATGAATTGTAAGTGACCGAAGATTAATGGCAACAGGAAACATCGGGGCTCTAGTGGAGCCTTGATTACCACTGTCCATTACCGTATTAAGTGATATTCTGAACAGGCAAAGGGGGTTCGTAGTTCGGCGAACGAGCCTTGAAACGGTGCCAGCTCGTACTCGTGTCTATCCACCCCCGCGTCGTGAAAAACAGAAGAATCGTCGAGGAAACAATTCAAGCTTCTGGGGAGCGTTAATTGCGGGTTCGCTAGAACCCTCTCGCGAATCAAGATAAGTATATTTAGCATTTTACTTTCGAACGAAACCAAAAATCTCTAACTACATCGGGACCATTGAGACGGCACGTAACAACTCCTCGAAGAAAGGTCGCACATTAACACGTTCGCCGACACCAGTTGTTTTACTACCTATCACTCTACTTACTTTCAGTTCCTTTTTAAAACTTCTTTAATATTACCGTCCCTGCTCACTTTATTAGACTCACCTGAAGAATTGGTGCCTTTTGAAATCCTATAAAGAATGCAACGCTGTTTTCAACCTATGGGGTAATGATGGGGTAATGATTTCGTACTACAAGGTTGCCTCGTGGGTTGCCTATCCAAGTGTAAAATTTTCTTGCAAGAGCCAAAAATAAATGTTTTTCAATCATCTAATAAGGCAGAATTCATAAAAGTTTAGATTAAACAATGTTCGAACTTATACTAAAATAAAATACACAATATTTTCCGGTTAAACAAAAATTCTTGTTTCGGCTTTTCCTCCCTCTTTTACCATGGCCCGGCAACTCACCGGACATGAATCCGATTGAAAATGTCTGGGAGTGCCTGGAAAGAGAACTGGCGAAAGAAAATATAACAACAAAGACCAAGTTGATAGAGAGAATAATCTATCACTGGCACCATAACGCTGCATTAAAAGAAATTGCACAAACTTGCATAGATAGCATGTCCAGAAGAGTTGCGACTTTAAGAGCAGCTGAGGGCGGATTAACAAAATATTAGTGTTTTAAGAATTATATTGATCTATTTGTGTTTGTATCCATTGTTTTTGTAAAATAAATATATGGAAAATTCATTGGTCATCATTAAGTGATATTTGCATAAGGCTGCTATACCCATTATTCATGGTAAAACTAAAAATATCATGATTATAGAGGTGAGTCTAATAAAGTGAGCAGGGACTGTATTATTCACTAATGGCAAGATTGCAGATGTTTATGTACTCGAACGATGCAGCGAACGTGTTAAAAGTTGTAGAGAGTCGATACTCGTTGCGGGACGGTCTGAAAAGATTCCCAAAATTATTTTTACCGGTTTGTTTGTGCGTCTCCGCTTTTAACCGTGAACTTCTCGGCGACCGTCGCGAATCGATCGAGCCCGATCCGACTGAAGGAAAAAAACGCGATTCTACGGAATCGGCCGCCGGGGGCTCAACCTTGATCCAAATCTGTTTTTGCTTCCGATCCGTGGATCCTCGGCTGGCTTGAGACAGTGCGCAACAGTGTGGCCCCGGGGATCGAACAAGTGCAAGAAGTAGAGTGCCGGCCACTTGTGACGTCTGCCGGGTCGAGCACCACTTATGCTACTAAAATTACATTCGATCACGTTATCTGCGCTCGGGTTAACTGAAAAAAACCCTTGAAAAGCTTGCCTGTTACAGGGATACCGGGCTAAATGATCTCTTAAGCGTACATCCTCGTGGCAGACACACGATCTCCGAGAAGGGAGGCTGTCTCGACCGGCAGTGGCTACCTAAGTGGCCTGGTCACTCGACTAACCTCGTCGAATTTCCATAATCCACCTTCCCATTAGCTATTCTGAATTTTCCTATTGCCGCCGACAGGCGAATCCGCGACCCAGAGCTTACCAATGTTATGATCTGATCCTGCGATCACTTTTCGACCTAATCTCTGCGCTATCAAGGACTTTGATCGAGCTAGAATCTCCTAAAGCTAGAATCTCCATTTCTGTAGCTAGACTGTAGATCTTTATGCAGAATAGAAATGTTCAGCATCTGCTGCAAGATACAGAAGTCACTAAGGAGTTCCATTCTTCCTTTAACAATTTTTCAATGCTTTGAATCTTTGTTAAATTGCAATCACTCGTTTTTCTCACAACTGCATAAAATCAGCAGTCTAGTTATATCTTGATCTATTCAACCATTGTTCGAATGAATTTGATCAAAAAGCAGACCTCTGCTATCGATTGCACTTGTTCTGAAATACATCATATCAGTTAGCCTAAAGTCGGTCTGATCCAGGAGTCCTCGCTGGAGTCAATGCCCAGATCTTTTTTCCAGACTTAAACGTGTCTGATTTCGAAGATTCACAAGTGTCACAATTTCCCGAACAGTGTGCAGCAGTTGAAAAATGAAGATGAGGAGTTGAAGATGCAAACCAGAAGAGTTAGTCACCGTCCAAGAACAGCTCTACCGTAATCGACTAGGTGGACAAACCGAAAAAAGTTCAACTAAGTGGCCGATTATCACGGATGAGTGGCGATTATTATTGCTCATTGTTAACACGATAAGAAGCCAAACAAACTTGCCGCGGTAAACACCTACTTCACCTGCCTTCTTCCTTCGAGACCGTTTTCGCTCTAAGCAATAATGGATCGTTATCTGCTAGCCTTGATCTAATCGTGACCGTTGTAACGTCATCTCGACGACCGTAATCGAGAAGATATCGCGAAAAAGAGGAATCTTTCTCTCTCCCGATAAGGAATTGCGAGCTGCTCGACGATGTAATCTGCACTCCGAAAGAAAGTTGTCCGACGACAATCGAATCGAGTGTTTTCATACTCTATACAACATGTTTTGGCAACAGAGTTGCGAAACAATTTTTAGAGAAATTCTTCGGGCTAACCGGAGACGAGAAATTAAGGATTTGATGATATAATACATGAACGATCATCGATCTAAGTCGCTCACCCAGGTACTTGTTCTTGCTCATGTCCAGCGCTTCGTCCTGTTGCCTCTGAGAAGGTTCCCTCGTGTCCTTCACCGGCTGATAGGCAGCCATGTTGCCCAGGGTCTCGAGGTGCTTAAAGGTGCCTTGTGCCAGGTGGGGGATGCTGCCGAAGTTCGAGATGTTCGCGTGAACCAGGTTCCTCGTGAGGATGTCCAGCTCCCTGGCCACGGATAAATCAGGTGAAGGTAACCTGGAGAATCTCGCTAGCTGGCTCTGATCCCGATCAGAGTGTCCTTCTCTGTGATCGTTCTCCAAACATTCGTACTCCCTATGTTTCTTCGCGAAGGAAGCTTGCGCGTCTTCCAGGTCGGGGGATCGTTGCTCGTGGCTGGAGCAGGAGGTTCTCCTGCTGAGGATGTCCGCGATGCTGAAGGGGGTCAGCTGAGAGGGTCTCGGCGAGGACTCGCTGCGCTTATCGTCGTCCATGGTCTCCTCTCTGCTCGACATGTCGAGGAATTCTTTCTTGTACGATTGTTCACAGTCTCTAAATCACTTACTAGCTTTCACAGCGAGAGCACCGAGCTCTCCATGGTCTCAGCAGCCGCGGGATATCCTCCGCAACGGTGGACAGCCGCGATTTCTCAGCAACATCCTTCGGAACTCTATCGATCACTGTTTTATACGACTTTCCCGTTTAATCCTTGAGCACGAGGGAAGAAACAGTTTAGGACTCGCAGTCTGGCGAACCACCACGTTCTGTCGGAGCCACCGCGCGACTGACTCGCGTCTGAAACTTCCGCGTCCGCGTAATCTGCCCGGCAGAATCACGAGGGAGAGAGAGACAGAAAGCGTGTATGTGTGTACACCGGCTTCTCCGTTCGCCGATGTATTTATTAATTGTCGTATCCGCGGCACTCGAAAGAGAGAGAGAGAGAGAGTGGTCCGCACACCCTTCCGCGACGAGTGTGCTTCGGTCAAGTGTGCTTGTCGCGCGCGCGGACGACTTATTTTTCGAATTAGTCCGCGGGCCACTTCAACCGGGGCTTCCTTCGCCCCCGCCCCCCTCCCACGCACTCTCTATCTTCCCCTACTGTGCGGAACACCCCCACCAATCATCCCTCCCTGTCAGGCTGTGTCTTCCTCCACCACGCGACACACGCTTTTTACAAGCCTCTTCGCTTGCCCCTTCGACCCTCTTCCTTCGGCTACCGAACTCTTGAGACGAACGTCAAGAAACCTTGAATGAACCAGCCTGATTATTCATCTTTTATGTTGACTGGCACATTGTTAAGCTAGAGCTCAGAAAATTCTATGTGTCAGCAGGAGATTGAGTCGTATGTTGTGGAACACCCCTGGGGAATTTTAATTAATTTTATATTGGAGTGGAATGTGTCTTTTCTTACACGTCCTCGTGTGTCAAGATATTCATACAATACTTCCTTTCATTATCCATAATAAGGTGTTTTAGTTTCAGCCCTTGAAGCCTCTATGACCTCTGATTATTCTTATTGCATTTATTATCAGTAGACTCTAATCATTCTTATTTCATTTAATATCAGTAAGTAGAAATCACTAGGTGAAACACAAAATGGAAGAAACATTAGATGAATCAAGAATTCAATTTGTTCGTACAAATCCGTTCTTATTCCGCATAAAGATCCACAGTCTAATTATAATGTCTGTCACTTTCTCATTTCATCCCCTTTGTTCCTCGAATTGAAATCTTGAGATGATGGAGGGTTTCCTCGAAGACTAAAGATTCTGGGCGAAAGGTGTTTGTCATCGAAGAATTCGAGTTTCGCGGGTCGCGGCGTAGGTGGAGCTTCCACGTGAGCTTCAGGTTGGAGGCGCGACGCCCGGCGACGCTCCCGTCAGGACGCAAGCCTCGCCCTACGACCAATCGACGTCTATTCCCGCGACACCGCTTTTCCGACCGAGCCAATCGACGATTCTACGAAGCCTTCAGCTCGGCGGGACGACGACGCGACGGCCGACGGTTCCACGGAGTGGGATCTTTCGGCGGATTTTTTTCAGGGTCGACGGGAGCGCGCTGAGGGGTTGCCGACGGCGAAGGGGCAACAAGACGTCTTTCAGGTATCGCGTGTGACAAGTCGGTTTGCTCAAGGGTGTGCTACTACGATCAAGTATTTGCTCGCGAGAAAATTCTGATAGGGTTTCGGGACTGGAAGGGTTGAAGGGTGGAAGAGTTCTTTAGATAACGTCCCTCTGCCTTTTCAGATCTCTGACAGCTGGTCAGTTGACGTAATTGCACATGAATGATTTCAGATGGTTCGTTAAGATGCTGGCGATATTGTTCGTTGTTGGAAAATTCTGGTCAATTTCTAAATATTGTTCAATTCCTTCGTGAGGCTACCGGAATCTATCAAATTGATATAAAGGCGCAGGAATGATTTCAGACAGTTATTGATGTATGATACAGACATCCGTTATTATTAGGTAATTGCAAGAATATTTTTAAACAATGTCTGACTTCTTTGGAAGACCTAGCTAACAGATTCACGTAGTTACACAGAAATGAGTTGCCGGATGGTCGTTTAACACGCTAGTAACATTTCTAGACAAAGTCTAAAGTTAATATTCCTTTGTATACGAATCTCTACTTTTTCTTGGCAAAACAATTCGATTCGAAGCAAACCTGCAGTAGAAATTCAAGCAGTATTACATCTAAAGTAACTCAAACTTTTACCAGCAAAGGAATTTAGTAGAAGGAAGTCATGGATAAATCTGAATTTTATGCTTTGTATTACGACTTGAAACAACAGAGTGTATAACATTAATTAAACTATTTTAAAGTTAACTGTAGGATTGTGCATCAAGGAAGTTCTCTCTTGAATTTATGAAGTCCGTCGCACCCCTAATTTTTCACGCCCCGAAGACTCACCAATAAGTTGTATCCAAGAGGAGTGCAACGCTGGAGAAAGCAATAATTAGGAAGGGATAGTAATGAGCAATCGAATAATTACCCCAACAATCTTCTTCCTGAACGATGCCTACAACTTGGGGGTACAGTCTCGACGAAAACTTTCGGGGCTCCCCGCGGACCAACCGAAATGAACAGCGACTATGAACAGTGTCCCGCGACACGTTTCCCTCGTTTCTGTTACTTTCCGACTACTTGGAGCTGGCAGGAGCGAGGGTTGACGACTCTGAAATCGCGATTTCCCGCGACTCGTTCCCGGTGAATCGTCGTCTAATGCTTTCAAAAAGTTCCTCCGGTCGTGACGTGTACGTAGACCTCGGACAGAGCAGCCTCTACGTACACTTCGTCTCGTATCGAGTCGAGTTGAGTCGAGAGGAAACTGCCACGGTGCATATATAGGGTGTGCTTTACATAACAATCGCCGCTAAAGACTTGCAGCATTGTCCGCCACGTGCTGCCAGCCGAGTTCCTATGGCGGTTTAATTAAGTGTGAACCACAGGAGCGTGGATCCTCGCGCCTCACTTCGCCCGATGATGGCCTCGCGCGTTCCGGATATCGACGAGGAAATTATTCCCGGCCATCTCCGATGTTCCTTGACAATCCTCGCCGCTCGATCGAGTGTCGCTTTTTTAGTCCGGTTCCGATTGACCCGCAAAATAATTACACGGAAGGAGCTTCCCTCCCACTGACACTGTTTCACCTTCTTCCTAATTCGGTATACGAGATGCTTGGAACATTTTCGAGACCTTCCAAAGTCATATTCTTCCGTATCTCTTGAAGCATTCTATCCTCCACAATTTTATATCTCGTAGAAAATGAGAACTATAAAAATAATCTTCTTTATTGCCCTGCTAATGTCTATTAATTCTAAGTTTATAATTCCCTGATAAGGTGAAGTGCCCTATGCCTGGACAGCATGTTTTTCTATTTTAAATTTTATCACTTTAAATAAACAAAAACAATTTCTTAAGAGTTTTAACATACAGTTCAGAGTTTGTAAAGTAATTTAAAATAAAAAAATCATTGTTTAGGTTAATATCTTAATTGTGTTAACAAGAATAATTCAAACCTATAGTTGGACATATTAAATCCAATCTAAGCTAGTACCTGGACAGAAGTAAAGCCTATATCGGGACAAATTCAATTTACGAGTTGATCGAACGAACATAACCTAAAACGTTGGTTGGTGGCGCTGTTACGCATGACGAATAGGAGATGCTTTGCGTAATATGTAGTATTCTTATCATAGATTATAGTATTGTATTATTTAACCAAATATATATTTATTTTCATTTACTGTTTTATAAAACTTGTCATAATATAACTTTTAAGGTTAGGTAGTAATACTGATAGATTTAAGATGTAAACATAAATTATTATTAACGTCACAACCGGAATACATTTTCTACATACGTTATTCAAGCTAATAGAAGACTAATTATACGTACATGTAGTTAAATAATTTGCAAACAATGCGTTGATTTTATTCACAAACACGTGTCCGGCTTCAGGCGTAAGCACATTGCGTATAAGCTTAGAGTGGGACAGCTACTGTCATCGCGTCCCAGTATGGAGTACTTATATTTGAAAACAGTCCTAATCTTGGACATCTAATATTTGGATTAATAATTATTATTTACGTTAAGTTTGATTGCCAATTTATTTTAAAATATCAATATTATTATGCGCGATAATTATTTTTTGTCTGAGGGCTTAAATTATATCTCTTTTCCTAACAAAAGTTCGAACTATAAATGCACATGAATGGCATGTAAATAGACTATTTTGTATACTGTTTTCAGATGAACTTTGAATTCATTTTACCACGTTTTTATTAGCTCGCTTTCTTGTTTGTTTGTTTGTTTGTTTGTTTAAATTTCAATTGATGTCTCAATGAAATAATATTCACACGTACTTGTAGCTAAGGCCTCAGAATATATAATATAATTATTTAATCTCTTAATTACTGATTTTGCTATGAAAATTCAATTGTCCAGATTTAGGCATCACTTTTGGACAGTCCAGACTTAGGGCACTTCACCTTAGTTCTCAAGATTCTCAAAACAATATTTTTCGTTCCCGGCCACCTAGCTTCGTATCTCTTGAAGCATTCTACCCTCCACAATTTTATATCTCGTAGAAAATAAGAACTATAAAAATATTCTTCTTTATTTTCCTGCTAATGTCTATTAATTCTAAGTTTATAATTCCCTGATAGTTCTCAAGATCCTCAAAACAATATTTTTTCGTTCCCGGCCACCTAACTTCGCATCTCTTGAAGCGTTCTACCCTCCACAATATTATATGTATTTTGTAGAACATGAAAATCAAGTGAATCTTCTTTAGTATATCTTCATACTCTTCTTCATTTTACAGCATGCTATCCCAAAAAATTTTGCGTAAAATACAAAAGCAAAAACCAAGTGAGTCTTCCTTAACGTGTCTCGATATTTTTGATCGCGGTTCCGAAAGTGATTCTTTTCCCGAGATCTCGTAAGAGAGGGGGAATAAGGACAATTAGCAGGTGGCGAGTAATCGAACCGGAAAAACGTCCGCCATTTCCCTATCGCCACCCTCCACGCGACAGAAAAGGAGAGTTCTTGGAGGGGGAGCAATCTTTAAGACGGCCACGGTGATCTCGTCTTCGGTCGCTCTTTTTCTCGATTCGATCTAATCAATAATAAATTATAGGGGGATGTCAGTACATCTCTCCCCTAGAGCTAAGCCCTGACCCTCCCGCTCAATTGGTCGCAATTCTTAAAGACCTTAATTGGCGCGGAAAATTATACCTTATTTCAGTTACCCTCGGAACGAGACCGGAGACCCGCGTCACCCTGTCCTCTCTCCGACCCCATCTCACCCACCCACCCCCCGCAAGCCGCCCCCAATTCAGCTGCACTTTGGTCCGATGATTCGCTTTCTTACGAGTTCGATTCCGCCACTCGGATATTTCTTTTCTCTCCCCCGCAATCGCGGGCTGAGCAATCGCTGGAAATATCGAGGCTGCGAGAGATCGCCACTTTCGACTTTCGACTTTCCGGAGGCCTCGTTACGATAATCAACCCGAAATCGTTCTTTCGACGAGCGGATTTATAAATAGGATCGCGCGTCGTGGCTCGAGATTCTCTCTCTTTCTCTCGATCTGCAAGATCAGAAAATTCCCTAAACCTTATTCGAGGCATCTGCCACTTTTACTAACACGCCTATTTTTTATTTAATTAAGAAACATTTCAGGATCCCACTAAAAGATTTTTCTCAGATCATCTACTAGCGACTCGAAAAAATGTATTAATTTATTAGTTACGCAAATAACTGCTCTACTTGAATTGGATTCGACCTGAAATTTGATGGACACAATTTATTCTATGGAATAAATATTGTGGATCTGAAATGGGCAAATTCGTCGAAAGCAAAGGGTTGAAATCGTATTCCAAATTGTACAGAATTTGAATTAGAGGATTCGTCAAGACAATTAAGTTTCCACTCTTCTAAAGAGCCGTACAGATTTGTTCTCGTTTTGGCAGTGTCACGAGGAGCAAGAACATGAATGAAAGGTTAAAAATTAGTCGGCCGGTTCCCCGAAGATCGACAGGAAATTCGTGAACCAGTGCGGTGTACGACGACAACGAAAGTAACGAAGGAGCCGCTCGCGGTGCGTGCGCTCTATGGGCGGGCATAAGAATATAAAAACAAGAAGACCGGATGACTGCTAACTGTTTGTTAGTCTTGGGTTTTAAAGTCCGCACGTCTGTCAGTCCAGAGATGTAATATTAGTGCTTAGTATACGCTGCCGCCACCGCTCTCGCTCATTTACTTCTTCTTCTTCTTCTTCTGCTGTCCCCCTCTCTCCTCCCACGCCGCTGCTTTCATCCTCTCTTCGTTTACCTTCTCTTTCACCCTTCGTTCATCCGACGTTTCAATGAGTCTTCTTGTAATTCTACACGTAAAATCGCTCATTATATAAGCCACTGTATTAATCGAATGAATGATCGATTGTGACTAGAGTGCGCTTATGAAATTTCATATTTGTAGAAATTGTTCGTCAACGAGATTCGTTTCTTTTTGAAATTCTAGAGAACTTATTGGAGCGTATTCTAATGTGCGTGTGATAAATGCAATTCTAAATAATTAATAAGCGGAAGTGGTCCGAGCTCCGGCTCCATTGGTAGTCTATAATTTACGGTGTATCCAAGTTGATGCGGTTTAGAAATGACATCAGGAGTTCCTGTTCTTTTAGTGCTACCGGTAGTTTGTGGATTCGCTGGTTTATTAGAAACTATTTTCAGACGTTTGTAGCCGCCGGCTCAAGCTGTAATGAGGATTTAGAAGGTGAATGACAGTGGTACCGTTTTTGATGATCGAAGATCTGTTTCGTCTCGCGTTTCCGGGGGGTGGGTGGAGGGATCAATTACATGATCCGTATTTGAAAAATTAAATAAAAATATATGTACTAGAATCCTGTTAACAATAATTCCAGGCTAGATTTCCTCATGAGAATTACACGATAATAAATATTTAGGAGAATACTAATGCTACTATGATATAATAAAATCATTGCATTGTTAAGTAGTGTAGTTTGAACATCTAACGAGAAACGGAAGTCATCTTCCGGTGCCCTCCAACCTAGGGTGCGCTGAGGAACGAGCTCTCCAGGCCGATAAAGATGTCTCCAGACCTTTTTTGAAGTTGGTAAAGTAGCTGCCGTTTACAGGCTGTGTCGTTCCTACTTCTGATCATGTAGGACCCTAATGCACGCAGTGTCGTCGCAGACACTGAAATAGACTGTTCACCATCTGGGATTTTGTGTCGCGTTCTGGTATACCGACGATGTGAAAAATCGGCGGTGTTATCGATTCTGTCAATTATAAATTAAACGATTGATTATAACTTTCTCTTCTCATGGAACGCAATTAGTTGAAAAATTCTATTAGAGTGCATAAAGAATTTGATTGTGCGAATAAAAGTATCTTCTCTTTGGCACATACTTCATTTCCGGATATAATGCAACTTTGAACTGTCATAAGAGATTTTCACGGTCATCTTTGTTCACTATTCTAGCGAACGAAAATTTTGTTACAGACAGAGGGCAGTACTGCCGAAATTGTCGGACTCCTCGGAGCCATCGCGTCGGGGAAGACAGGGATTCTCTGCGACCTTGGTAGCTCCAGGGGTACCTTTTCAGATTCCCGGTGGACCTTGGTGAACTCTTGCTTCTCCGTTTTAGTTAAGTTAAATTAAAAAGTGAAATTAAAAAATTTACAGTGATTCCAATTGTAGTTATAATTAGCATTCATTGATGCAACATTACACGTTGTTCGAAGTGCATTCGTACGTTGATAGTCATGCTCTAAATCGGTAACCGAATACGCTTCGAATAAAGACGCGAATCACACTGAAACAACCCAACTTCTTTTAACTCTTCCTCTGTATATATTTGGGAATTGAGGGTGCAGGATCTGTTTAAGAAATCCAGCCGATATGACGTCATTAATGGTAAAAAATCCGGTAAAAAATCGCGTTTGCGTACAAATGAGTCCGAATGATCGAGAGCCGCGTCGTGCATATGCACGCGAGTGTGTCTATTTGAACAGCATTAGCCTTCCGTGGAATTACCTAGCCCCGACGCGACGCGACGGTTCCCGTTCGAACGCAGGCAAATAGGATCGAATTTCAACGTTTAATGCTCCGTGATTGATTATGCGAATATACGATATCCTAATGGGGCTTTCAGGAGGAAGTTCGGCCGCCGCTTGGTGGCAAGATTTTAGCACGGTGCATCCACGCGGTTTCGAAACCGAGCAATAAATATCTCGATTGATCTGTTCAGATCCAACTCGCACGCCACTACCTCTAATATTTCTTGAAACATTCGAACTATCTCTCAAGAGGTGTTATAATAAAAATATCAAAATTGACCAACGTAATTTCCTTTACAGATTTAGAAATTCGATCTCTCAAGACATAAAAATATTGACCAACACAATTTCAATCCTTTACATAATTAATTAATTATTTATTTATTGCTTTAAACCAAGTGGTAATCCTTTACGTATTTAGAACTTCAATGTCTCAAGACATAATAAAAATGTTGACCAACACAATTTCAATCCTTTACATATTTAGAAGTTCAATCTCTCAAGACATAATAAAAATGTTGACCAACACAATTTCAATCCTTTACAGATTTAGAAATTTTATCTCTGAAGACATAATAAAAATATTGATCAACACAATTTCTATCCTTTACATATTTAGAAGTTCAATCTCTCAAGACATAATAAAAATGTTGACCAACACAATTTCAATCCTTTACATATTTAGAAGTTCAATCTCTCAAGACATAATAAAAATGTTGACCGACACAATTTCAATCCTTTACATATTTAGAAATTTGATCTCTCAAGACATAATAAAAATATTGATCAACACAATTTCAATCCTTTACATATTTAGAAGTTCAATCTCTCAAGACATAATAAAAATGTTGACCAACACAATTTCAATCCTTTACAGATTTAGAAATTTGATCTATGAAGACATAATAAAAATATTGATCAACACAATTTCTATCCTTTACATATTTAGAAGTTCAATCTCTCAAGACATAATCAAAATATTGACCAACACAATTTCAATTCTTTACATAATTAATTAATTATTTATTTATTGCTTTAAACCAAGTGATAATCCTTTACATATTTAGAACTTCAATCTCTTAAGACATAATAAAAATGTTGACCAACACAATTTCAATCCTTTACATATTTAGAAATTCAATTTCTCAAGACATAATCAAAATATTGACCAACACAATTTCAATCCTTTACATATTTAGAAGTTCAATCTCTCAAGACATAATAAAAATGTTGACCAACACAATTTCAATCCTTTACATAATTAATTAATTATTTATTTATTGCTTTAAACCAAGTGGTGATCCTTTACATATTTAGAAATTCAATTTCTGAAGACATAATAAAAATATTGACCAACACAATTTCAATCCTTAACATATTTAGAAATTCAATCTCTCAAGACATAATCAAAATATTGATCAACACAATTTCAATCCTTTACATATTTAGAAGTTCAATCTCTCAAGACATAATAAAAATATTGACAAACAATTTCAATTCTTTACATAATTAATTAATTATTTATTTATTGCTTTAAACCAAATGGTAATCCTTTACATATTTAGAACTTCAATGTCTCAAGACATAATAAAAATATTGACCAACACAATTTCAATCCTTTACATATTTAGAAGTTCTATCTCTCAAGACATAATCAAAATATTGACCAACACAATTTCAATTCTTTACATAATTAATTAATTATTTATTTATTGCTTTAAACCAAGTGGTAATCCTTTACATATTTAGAACTTCAATGTCTCAAGACATAATAAAAATGTTGACCAACACAATTTCAATCCTTTACATATTTAAAAGTTTAACCTCTCAAGACATAAACAAAATATTGATCAACACAATTTCAATTCTTCACATAATTAATTAATTATTTATTTATTGCTTTAAACCAAGTGGTAATCCTTTACATATTTAGAACTTCAATGTCTCAAGACATAATAAAAATATTGACCAACACAATTTCAATTCTTCACGTAATTAATTAATTATTTATTTATTGCTTTAAACCAAGTGGTAATCTTTTACATATTCAGAACTTCAATGTCTCAAGACATAATAAAAATGTTGACCAACATAATTTCAATTCTTTTGCATAATTAATTAATTATTTATTTATTGCTTTAAACCAAGTGGTAATCCTTTACATGTTTAGAACTTCAATGTCTCAAGACATAATAAAAATGTCGACCAACATAATTTTAATCCTTTACATATTTAGAAATTCAATCTCCCAAGACATAAGTAAAATATTGACCAACACAATTTCAATCCTTTACATATTTAAAAGTTTAATCTCTCAAGACATAATCAAAATATTGACCAGACCAATTCCACCCTTTACATATTCAGCAATTCAATCTCTCAAGACATAATCAAAATATCAAAACTGAGCAACAAAATATATATCCGTCACAAATTTAGAAATTCTACGAAAAGTCTGGACCAGAATTTTCGGGTATTCCAGATACGAGGTTTAAATTGATGTATGGTTCGAGTCAGTGCAGCTTCTGGAGCACGTCGAGAGAAATTAAGCAGACTCCGTGCAACAAGTGCACGCAGGTGCGTGCAGGTGCACAGAGGCGGAGCCGTTTCCATCGCGAGGGTGGTCTGCCGCGTTAGCGTACATGGGAAAGACCACGCGGGCCAGGGCTAATATCGGCACCGACATTTTTATCAGCTTGTTCCCATGGCCCTTTATGGCACCAGTAGCACCATGAACAACGATTACACCGACGCGGATCGTCTATGTGAAGGCACTTGACTGCCAGATGACCCGTCGTGCTCGTGCGATAACCTAAAAGGCGACCATGGCTTCGCTCAAGCTGTCAGAACTCACCTATTTATAAATGCCATTTCGCCATATTTTTGTTTTATCGGTCTGGACCGCCATGTCGAATTTCCTCGATGCTTCGCGGGAAAATCCGCCCTGAAAACTGTGCCGAAAATCATGCGATTCGCTCAGACTCTAAAACGAATGAAGATTGAACTTTTTGTAAGCTCATTAAACGGAACAGCGATTCACTGTTCCATCTGCTTGAGAAACACGACATTTAATATTCCTTGGACTTTAAACCGACGGTGTAATTATTATCTCCTCGAGGAGGTTGCTTTTAATCCTTATCTAAACGACTCTTTTAACAAAGCGAAGAAATTGTTTATTGGGGACGGGAACAGAAAACGGTTCACAAAAATTAAACTTAATACTTTATTGTCATTTGTTTCGTTCCCCCAGCCGACAGGAGAGTACAATTCGCGCTTGAGATCGCATCCTTCGATTGATAAGAAACCCGCGAGGCTCGTCAACAATTTCCACGCGGAAAATTACCGTGCTCCTACGATTCGAACAAACTCGTCCAAGGCAGAAAGCACGCTCGAAAAAAAAGACGGTGAATTACGAGAAACACTTGAAGCGGTTTCCGTCCGGGCCTCTTGAAGCGGCGCGTCGCTATTTCGAATGGAAAATACCTTAGCTAGCTAAGAGTAGAGAGAAAAAGAAACAGCTGCCAATAGCGCTCGCCTTAAAACTAACTACATACGCTAAACTTACAGCTAGGATGGATTACCTCGACAATCCTTAGAAACGATTACTCCTTTGGCTATCTATTTGGTAACGTGATTAAACACTTCTCGACACGGATCGTTCGTTAGAAAAATAATACGCGGAACGAGTCAATCTTGATCCACCATCGGATCTCTTTGGATCTTTTGTACATCTACTAACTATTCGTATATCCACCAAAGTGAACATTGTTTATCTTACGATTTCCAAGCACAGACAATTTCATCGCCGATTTTCGTTCGATTTTACCACAGCCGTTGCAGATTCTGGTCCATGGGTACCTGATCCATGTAGTTGACGTACTGCATCTGATAATTAGTCGAACAGCCCAGGTAGTTCGCGAAGCCGTAATCGGCTTCCATCGCAGTTCTGCCGTCGGGAATCATCGGTTTCGCGTCCGCCATGTTCTTCATGTCGGGGAACGGGGAGATCTCGTCTTCCTTGTATTCCGTTTTAATCTGCCGTTGACAATGCATCGCCAGGTTGTTGCTATAATCCCCCGTGGCGATCACGTGCTGTCTGGGCTGTAGATCGCCGTTCAAACTCGATTTCCCACTGATGTCCGAGCTCATCTCGGTTTTGAACTCCGGACTGATGGGCTCGGAGTTCTGTCTGAATTCGGGGCTCACGCGGATGTCGTTCATCCGGAAGTCGGCCTGCATCGATACTGTCAGTTCAGGCCTCATGTTCGTCCAGTAAGGCGTGATCGCGGGGTTGTACGAGTCCTGCAGGTTCTTGCCGTCCTTGATCAGGACAGGCACGGAGATCTTCTTCAGCGACTGGTTCTTCAAGCTCTGAGCCTGTAGCTTCTCTGCGCCCTCGATGCGGGCACGTTTGTTCTTGTACCGACGATTCTGGAACCAGATCTTCACCTGCGTGCTGGTCAGCTTCAGGGTTTGAGCTAGTAATTCTCGCTCCGGGGCGCTTAGGTATCTCTGCTGCTTGAATCGCTGCTCCAGCTCGTAGACTTGCGTCTGGAAACAATTATCAAACACTATTGCAACCTCCGATACTTCTTCTATCTTCTATGTGATACACATTTCTCGTTTTGTTCGAGGATTATTGATTTACAGGAAGCCTTAGTAGACTTTAATACAAAGCATTTTTTGAGTTCCGGAATTTTTTGTGCTTGAATGATAGGAGATACACGCACGTTTGTTATATTCAAACGATTCTGTGGACTACTCTGAAGACAATTGCGTGTTTTTTTAACCCGGCTACGCTTATCGGGTCCATTTGGACCCGAAGCGTTCTTTGCGCGCTTATAACTTCGAAACGGAAAGGCGGGCGAGTCTGAAATTTCTTGGCGGAGAATAATTAATTAAAATCCTTCTTCCACTTAAAAAAATATTGAAAATCCTTTTTGAAATAGTTGTAATAGAAATTGTCACACGTAAGGCATTTAGGGTTCAAATGGACCCCTAACAACTTATTAAGTTCCTTTTTTTTAAAGCGTAGCCGGGTTAAGAAACGCAAGAAACATTCATGCTTGTTCTTTACGAATGAATTGATCAGAAAATGAGGAGTGGTCATCACAGGAAAAATGATTTTTTCAGACTTCTAAACTATTAGAATCTACAAAAACGCCAAGCAAGTGTCGGAAAATGTCAGAAACTAGAAGGAGCGTGAAAATATTGTTTGAACAATTGAACACTCACCTGGGAGAACAGCACCCTGGGCTTCCGCTTCGTTCTCTTCACAGACTTCCTGAGTTCCGTCTTGCTCGACGTGACAACGTTACCTGCAAAACGATCATTCGATCAACTAAATTGTTCCTACTAAAGAAAAATTCGTAAAAAATTGTGGCGTACCGTCTTCCGTGACAGGAGGCTCCTGATACGTCGGCGCGACCTGGTTCAGCTGATGAGCATGGCTCAAATCAGGATAATGCGGATAGGTCTGCATAGATTGCTCTTTGTACTTCTCGAAGTCCCACTGATTATCCGGCATGATGTAGTTGTAGTAATCTTGAGGGACGTGTTGCTGTTGAATCTGATGCTGATGATGCACGGTCTGGTAATCCATGGTGCCTAGCTGATCCTCGCTGAGAATGTCACGGACGCTGAACGGGGTGCCGGAGGTCGAGGAAGACAACATTCTAATACATTCTTGGTTGTTTCTCGAACGAGTGTCTATGGCCAATCACACTTCCCAGTAACTCACAAGCTCTTGCTAAATATTCTGCACTGATCTCTACACCTGTAGAACTCACAGATCCCTCTGCCAACTCACGAATCTTCCCTAAACTCTACTCCTTGAAATTCCACTTAATTTCCCAGAACTTCCTCGAACTCAAACTAGATTCACAGCACTGAAATCAGCCTCTCGAGATTGTTCCAAATTAATGACAGAAAAACTGCCCGATGACTTCGTAGTTGAAGAACTAGCCGATCGACGATGATCACTCTCTCGGACCGCGTCGGCAGCGGTATGTTCAGGGGTTAATTGCACTCGAAACGCAATAAAACGCGGACCGTCGGGTCGGGACTATAAAGCTTAAGACGAGCTGGTTACGACGTCGTTGACACTTGCCACCGATGGGTTTACTGTCTTCGAGTGACAGTTAAACGTCAAACTGTCCCGCGTTCTTCTTTAGGGGGTGGTCACGGTCGAACAGTCAGGCCGGAGGGCAGACGTCTAATGTGACTTGCTCCTCCGAGGGAGTCAAGTGTTGGTCTCGTGGTGCCTGGGACACCACCACCGATTCCTGTCTGTTGGTCTATCCGTGTGTGCCTGGCAGTGTGTCGGCCACTGGCGGCGTGTCGAGCCACAATTTTTACCAACACACCCACGCTAGTAGTTCCGCAGCTCCACGGGGTGGCTCAGCTTTCTCCAACTCTGATTGGAGACTTTCATTCACCCCCCACGCACCCTTGTTGTCTTCCGATTTAGTTGGGCGGGGTGTACGACTCTGGGAGGTTTTGGTAACATCTTCAGGATCGTAAAATCGCGAGGGGGTCAATCGGGGATTTACATTGCAGTTTATTTCAGAGTTCATTTTCTATTTTGCAGATTTTTTCATTTTTTTAAGAATTGGAGGAAATGCCGAATGAAAGAGATATGGGAATATTCGAATTTGCATACTGATTAGTAGACTGCGGATTTCTGCGGATTTTTTCCCTTTATGACAAAAATGGGCACGCACAATTTAAAGTGGTGGACGTGTTAAAAATGTTTAAGGACATCAATGTATTAAATTAAAGAACATTTTTTATTTTGCATAAAGATCCGCAGTCTACTGATTAGTGAAGTCACGAAGGACTCTTTCTCGTCCATTTTCAACCCCATTTGTAACATATAAGCTTCTCTGCATTGTAATTTATTTTGAAGTTCATTTTCCATTGCGTTTGTACATTTTTTTATTTTGTCTGACACTGGATGAAATGCTGAATGAAAAGAAGAGACAGAATTTGTTCTCTTTATTAAGTTCTCTTTATTACGTCTCTTTATTAAGGTACGGAAAAATTTTTAATCGCCTGAAGAATGTCGAAGTGAAGTGAAAAAATCCCGAAGGGCCAGAAAGATTTGAAATTGCACGAAGATTAATGAAACTACTGACCCTCTGTAAGATTCATTCTTGTATTTACCTCTGATTTTAATTGTGAGTAATCTGAGTGGAAATTTTTTGGACGCAACACATTTTTTGTGAATAAGAGCGTTGGTATCTTGAACTTGGAAAGTTCTTCGCTGGTGCACGCCGCGAAGCAAAATGCAGTCCCGCGACGCATAATAATTACGAGGATCGGAAGTGCAGCGGCTATTAAGGAGATGGCAAATCTGTTTTTGCGTTGCGACAGCCATAACGCGGTGAGTAACGCTGGGGCGGAGGAGAAGAGCGAAGACCCGCCTATGCTTCAACAACCGAACCAATCCAGAGAACCGTGGACGAGGCTTCTAAAACCGGCGATTAAATCGTGATCCGCTCGACTGCCGCCTCCTATCATTTTATTAGCCTATTTTCGTTCCTGGAAGCTCTATATTCGGATCGTCTAACTCTCGTTAATAAACACCGCGCAGCGTTGTATTATTCTTCCATATACTCCAATAAATGGACCATTTATTTTGAAAGTGGTGTAAGTCCATTTTCTCTTGGTTCTTTTATTTTTTTTAAATTTTATTTACATTAAATTAAGCATGAATTACGTGATATCTCATTTTTTTCAAAAATGGACTTACACCACTTTCAAAATAAACGGTCCAAATCTTGACGAATTGGGGATTTAGGTTTGTGAAGACGTCGAAATGACGCAACCCTGGTATTGAAGGGTTTCAATTTCGGGGTTGGTAAAGGAAACACAACAAATGCGTTTTCTTCAATGAATTAGGACGAATTCCTCGGAGCCCTTTCCCGGCTCGGTGAGATCGACGAGTCGAAAGTAACATTCTCCAGACGCGCGTTTTGAACCGACGGGAACCCTTGACGCTAGACGTCGGGCCTGGGATCCGAAAAATTGCCCCCCCTGAGTGGTACCATCCTGTCCCTGAACTTTTGCGTAAATTTTCGACCCTCGAACTGCTCTGGAAAAAGAGCCGAAGTAGCTAGAAAAACATGTTTCCTTCTCTCGAATGGTATCTTTAACGTTTATTGGAGTTTATGAAAATCAATGCGTAGATGAATTATTCCAACAATTGATTGTAATGTTTATCGAGAGGGGATGATCGAGGATTTGGACCATAAAGTTTATCACCATCCTTAAAAAACGGAGTGGGTTACTCATTCGCTCTTTTGGTGCTCCAGTTAACCCTAGTAGCACAAGAGTCTTTTTAGTGGAGACACTCGAAGGTTTTCAATTTACATTTATGACACACTCAAACTTTATCTTGTAGACTTCCAGTTTGTGTCGTTTCATTGGTCTTGAAAATGAATGATCGGCTAATTGAGATGTGTTAGAACTTCCTGGACACACGTAATCCGGTGGCGTTTGTTTCGATAGTCTTTGTTCTTGGTAACAATTAAAACACAATAGTAAATAGGAAGCTTCAAGTTTTAAATCTATGCTTGATTCAGTCACGAAAGAAATTTTCCAATGTTCGTACAGATGTTTCGATTGACTGCAGTTTCGAGGAAGAACGTGTCTTTTTTTCCACTCACTATAGCGTGTGCACATGGCTGAGAATAAAATGAACGATGGATTGCAAAAACAGAAGCTTTCAGGCTTCAACACTGGCATGTCAGTCGTATCGTTTATTCATAAGAAAAGTGACATAAGTCAAAGAAAGGAAATTTCACAGGAGAGCCATTTGAAAATTACCTAAAATTATAATGCTTCTAATTTATTATAAAAAATCAGGTCGTTTGGTACAATTATAAAAAAGTTATTAATTTTTAAAGGGTTTACGAATATTTTGTACACCCACTGTATATTTTGAGTTTTGTCATTTTTCTTATGAATGAACGATATCTGGGTGACATTATTTTTCGTCTAACGTTAAGCATTAATGTTTCTGAGAATAATGTTGCTCGAACCGAATTTGGTTAAAACTTGTGGGTTTCAGAAGGGTGCAAGGAGTAATCACTGACAATTACTGTGCCGTAATTATTCGGCAGTGAACGTGTTAAGTTCAAGAGAATTGGAAATTGAATAGAAATCTGCCAAAAACAACAATGATGTTTTAAATCTTGTGAGTGTAGATAGCAAGGGAAATTGATTCGGCTTTCGAATGAGAAAGGCAAATATCACAGCGAGCATTGTCGCTACCGTTCTGAATGGATTAACCCTTCACGGCTGACACTTATGTTTATTATTTCACGGCCAGATTCTCATTGAACATACGCACAATTACAGCGCAGCGGCGCGGCGCGTGCGTGAATGCGTGATGGTGAGCTGCATGGTAGGCGCCAAGAGATACCGAGGCGCCTTCTTAATTGTGGGAAAGCGGCGCCGGCGTCTGGAGGGCCAGCGTCGTGTGAAGCCGCCGCGGCACAGAGCCTCTCATTTTTTAAACAAATTCCCGATCCCGAGAACCGGCGCACCAACATTCCCAATAATTCCAAAAAATCTCTTACGAAATCCAAACAGAGTTAACTTTTTAAATAATGCTAGAACAGTTTTCTTCAAGCAAAACATACGAACATACCCATACACGAAGTTACATATTAAAATATTGCTATCTGGTACAGAGTAAAAATAGTCTAGTGCAGAATTACAATTCAATTACTCCAGGAATTGTAATTACAAAGTAATTGAATTACATTGTAGTTCAGTCATATTTTTTAATAATTTAAAGTAAATTAAATTAATGTAAAGAAATAATGTAATAATGTAAAGTATATTTATAATATAAAGTAAATTAAATAAAAGTAATTTAAAGTAAATTACGTTGTAATTTATAATTCAGATTTTCATTCAATTAAATTACAATGTAATTCGTAATTGCAATTGGAGTACAATTACAAAATACCGTCACGTATTATGAAGGAGGGCGAGGGATAGAAACTACGCCGCATAGACAGCAAACAAGTATGTGAAAGAGAAACAAAAATATATCGCACTTTTTCAAAGTTCTGGGCTATAATTTGGATGGGGCTGTATTTTAATTATATTGTATTTCAATTACAAATCTGATTAAAATACTTAGTAATTGAATTAATTGAAAGGTTTGAATTATGTAATTCAGTTAGACGTAGTTGAATTACTATATACGAGTAATTGAAATACAATGTAATCCAATTGTGTTACTGAATTATACTGTAATTGAATTAGCACAACTCTGCCTGGGTTCTACAAATTAAAATAACTTCGATTGCAAAGATAAATGCCTTCGGTTCTCAAAATATGAATGTACCAATTTCTTATACACTGTTGATCCAAAAAGTTAGTTCAGTCTATTAATGGTATTATCTGCAAGAAGAGAAATATCTAGACGAAATGAAGACGCTACATGGCAGAATATTCACGATTTACACTGCCCTAATTTGAATTTGAGAATACACGTGAGAAGACTTTTTGGCCTACATACAGTGAGTGTAAAAAGTATTCGTGCGCCCTTTAAAATAGAATAACTTTTTATAATTGTACCAAACGACCTGATTTTTTATAAGCAATTAGAAGCATTGGTTTACGAAATGATACGCAAAAGGTTTTAAAAAATTCCTTTATCATTTTTGCATGTAAACTTGTAAATTATAATTTTTGGAAAATCTTTTTTACATACAATTTCGTAAACCAATGCTTCTAATTGATTATAAAAAATCAGGCCGTTTGGTACAGTTATAAAAAAGATGAATTCATACTTCAGGCTATCCATACAAGAGTGGACAGCTATAACAACTTCAACTAGCTTCTTTAAAAAATACAGCCTGCATTGACTGGAGTAGGTAACTAACTGATGCACATCATAATCAGCAGCAAGTGTAGGCAACTATTAGTTCGTCTATCTTTCCAAAACAACAAATCATAGTCTCAATCCATTTGCTACGACGCATCCACCCCAACCCAATCGCTTCAAGGTTCCTGGACCGTTTATAGCAATATATGTACCTACCTGCCGCAGACCTTTTTTCATAGCATCCGAGGCGAGCCTTTTGGCTACCACATGGTCTGCAGAAAATGTTTCCGCGAACCATTACTGAGCCGGGTCCGTTAGAGTCCTGCAATTCTACAATCGCTTTTTCGAAGTTTATGACGTAGCGACAATAGATCCTCGAAGCCATGGGACATATTGTCCAGAGAAAGAGTGTAAACTAGCGAGTGTAGCCTTTCCGTTCCTCTAGTCCCGTTCTCGTCCCGCTAGTTGACACTCTTTCTCTGGACAGTACTTAGAGAGTTTCCGACCTTCACACGTTTCATACCTAACTCATCTGTTTGCCAGCCCTCATCGTCTTATTCATCGCGTTCTTTAGCTCAATATGCTTTGTTAGGTCCGAAGCGCTTCCTTGTTTTATTGCTTGCTACGGTCATCATCCAAATTTTCAAGAACTGTCCGCTCGAGTCACCCTCACACCCTTCGGCACTAAGGATTGCAATCCCGTGCCATTTTCAATCCCGCGGGGTCCCGCGGGACTAAGGATTTAGGTCTTCAATCTAATATATATTTAATAAAGAACCAAATTTTACTTAATGAGATAATCATCTTGAATCATATTAGTCAAAATTTATTAACAGAATACATATAAAATCTAAATCTACATTTTAAATGAAAATAAATCACTTTTTGGAAAATAAACTATAATTGAAATGTATACATAAATATATATATATCCGTGTCTAATTGTATAAAATATATAATATAATACTTCGTTATATTTAATAATTATTAAAAGAAGGTATTTAAATAAAAAATGATTATATCAATAACGAAGCTACGATATTACATGTTAATTGCTGAGGTGAATCGGAGGAATTTTTTCCTTTACCAAAATGTTGGTTAGAACTTAAAAATAACTATAAAAATCGTTTAGAACGAACTATATGTAATCGACCTGTCTGTGAATATAATTTTAATTAGATTAAAATCTGAAAAATGTTAAAATTATAAAAACAAATTTTAATTTATAGAACTTTGAAAATATGATCGTAAAAAGCGAAGTCTATTAATTGTTGTATCTTCTAGTTAGGTCTTCAAGTCATTACAAAAAGATATCCTGCAGCGGAAAAAGCTCGTTCAGCCTCTACACTACGCAAGATCGAATAGTTCAAAAATATTCGTAAGCCATACGTAAATATTTCCCCTTTTTGCCATCGCTCTCAAATCATCTCTTTTTTTAAAGTTTTGTCGATATCTTCATGGCAGACCATCGAAATAGTTCTTCGTGCGCGTCGTCATTCACGAAATTTTGGGACGCATAGTCCCGCAAAATTTGCGGGATTCGGCATCACCTATTTAAGAAATGCGGGACCAAAAAATGACGCGGGATTCTGCGGGATTGCGGGATCCCGTTTTGCGGGATTGCAATCCCTATTCGGCACCCTCGGTACCTGAGAGAGTCGCTGACAAGGGCGTTACCTTTCCAATCAATCAATCAACTAATCACTGCCTCTTAACACTTTTCGAAAACCCTTTCCCAAAGTACGAAACAATGTGGGAGGGAGGGTCATGTCGAAGATCAGAATCTTACTTACGAACCAGTATCAAGTCGGCGAACGAACCGTGAACACAGTATCAAATCAGCGAACGAACCGCGAACATTGTATTCAAAGCGAATATATCGTATCGACCGTGTAAACGAAGACTAAGTTACATCTCAATAAACTTGCAAAATCGAACAAACCGCCGCATAATTTTAACCGAGTTCGATTTTCATTAATTTGAAGTCGAACTAGAGCGACCGCGAAACGAACGTCGCGTCATCGCTCAACACCACTGTTAGGTTAACTAAACGGTGCATTTGGCGACGAGCAATTGTGTTCGATTTTCATTAACCCCTTACCTACGATTTACTTTCCAAAAATTTTGGCCGAAAACGTAAACAAGCCCGATCATCGTACAAGATTACGGGCTATGCCCATAATATTCACGTTTGACCCGATCATTGTACTACGGGCTAAGCACGTAGTTGTAGGTTAAGGGGTTACTTTGAAGTCGAACTAAATAGAGCGCCCGCGAAACGAACGTCGCGTCATCGCTCAACACCACTGTTAGGTTAACTAAACGGTGCATTTGGCGACGAGCAATTGTGTCCAGGAAGAAAAGGTTCTCACGCTGCTCGGGAGTCCCAAGGAAGGATATCCTCGGCAAAGACGACATCCTGAGTCGCGCGACACGTCTGGAATTAGTGTGTAACGAGGTTGAAACGCGATGGAGGCAGCAGCCGCCAGTGATACAATGCAACGTGGTGTCCAGTTGCAGCACGGGTCCGTGCACCGCTGGCGCTGGCCCCCGTCGCACAGAAGGGCCCTTTGTGCCGTCGCCTCGCGTCTAAACAGCCGTATGAGGCTATCCGTCGGATGCCCTATCCGTGTACGGACAGTTTATAGAGAAATCCCGTAGCACGGTGGTGTATCTTCTTCGTTCTGCTCCGAGGTTCGTGGGGGGCCGATGCCGCCCATGGCGTCTACCGATGGCCCTGCTCTTCTTCGACCGGGATGTCTTCTGTTTCTGCTTATACCGTACACTACGTGACCAACAATGACATAATGCTCTACCCCGGACTGCATCCTTCGGAACGGATATCGATGCGACCGGAAATAGTCTTACGACTTCTTTTTTCTGCGTCCTGTCCCTGACTCCATGACGCTTGGTCGCGTGTAATTAGCACCGAACCGCGGGCGCGGTTGTGATACCGACACGACCCCGTTCAGCAAGGGATCCTTTCTAGAGAACATAATTTTAGAAGATGGTTAGTGCAATGTATGGTGTACTGTAAAATAGTGTGCCTTCATTTTTAGGAAGTCTTTCAAGTTTTGTCGTTCAGATTTTAAACGAAAGTTGAGCAGGAGTTAAGTGCTTTGGCATTCGAATTTGATTAAGTTTGAAAATTATCATTCTTGTAAAAATTATTTTAATTTCTATTAAATTATTGTAATTATTGTTACAGTATTGTTACAGTCCCAATTCCTTATTGTATTATTTACAATGTAGTAAAATTATTGAGGAAGGAGATAATTGTCTATGTATTTCTAAATTGTCTAATTAAAGGTACACTACACTAAAATATCCACGTACCTATGCATAAAGAGATACATACAGTAGCGGACAAAAGTTTAAGACCGCTCTAAAGAAGACGATAAATTTTTTAATATTGTACAATACAAAAATTGTAATTGATCGGAATTGTTGAAAAAATACTAAAAGTTGAATTTTTAACTTTTTTATGTGGGCCTATATTGAAAATTTGAAAAATACGTTTTGTAGTTCTGTGGCAATTAAACATATTCTGAAAATTTCGTCAAAATCGGTCGACGTTGCAATGAGCTACAAACGTTTAAAGATGGTAAAAATTGCAGATTTTCAAGATTTATTGCCGAAAACCTTGAAAATCTGCAGTTTTTACCATTTTTAAACGTTTGTAGCTCATTGCAACGTCGACCGATTTTGACGAAATTTTCAGAATATGTTTAATTGCCACAGAACTACAAAACGTATTTTTTAAATTTTCAATATAGGCCCACATAAAAAAGTTAAAAATTCAACTTTTAGTATTTTTTCAACAATTCCGATCAATTACAATTTTTGAAAAAATTTCTTTTCACATCATTTAGTAAACTAATTGCTCTAGCTTCCAAAAAAAAGTTCAAATCGTATAGTACAATATTAAAAAAGTTATCGTCTTCTTTAGAGCGGTCTTAAACTTTTGTCCGCTACTGTAAGTCACATTTTGGAGTTCCGGGATCTTACAGATCAACAGAATTAAACTGTATGATTTTTTATTAATTTAACACTTGACATTTAACTTTTGACTGTCGCATTCTTTAACATGCTTGTGACAGAATTAAATATCTGAGCGTAAAAATTTATTTTTACGCTGACACGTTGCACGTGTTCATCTCGAGAAAATTGAAAGAGTTTTAGTTTTATAAGAATAAATAAAAATAAATACAGAATAATTTATCAAAATAATGTCGATTGAGATAGAACGTCTAAAACACTTCAGATTCGGCTTTACCGAACGGGAAATACTATCATTGACATAATTACCGAGAACAAAAGGCTACAGTCTGAAAATATTGTTTCCTCTTCCTGCTGCACGCCAGAAATCTGTTTGGCGACACAAGGGAAAATCGCAATACGGTGCAACAGGGGGTCGGGGGAAACATCAGTGACGTAAAACAGTTTTGGGCAGAAAAAAAAGGATGGAGACCGGGGAGTCGAGGGTCGAATGAATTACAAGGCAGACAAGTGTTCGACAGGCGACCGAGCAGCCATTGTATTGAGAGAGATAGAGAAAGAGGAGGGGGGAGAGGACGCGCCGCATAGTGTCCGACCGTTTCTGCACTTAGGCGCGACGACGAGAAGACTTTCGTCGTTTTCTCACGAGCGGGCCCAGACAATTGCGTGGATCTGGATGTCTAGACGGGCACATCCCTCGTTTGATTTCCGACGTTGCAACCGAAAACGCTGCCGCATTTCCCAGCAGTTTTCAATGACCACGTGCTTCCTGGATACCATATCTTCCCGTCTCGCACACTGGAATACTTTTTTCTTTTGTCAAATCGTTCTTGTGTGTCTGTATTAATAGTTGCCGATTTCCGAAACCTAAATGTTACGGTAATTATCGAAAATACGCACTAAAATGTTACGTAACGATCAAACAAACAAAAATGTTTCCAATCACGTGGGGAAGTCAAAGGGAAGTTGTCGAGTGGTTGCAGAAGAGGTTGTAAAGGCTCTTGAAAACTTTCGAAATTGTAATTTGAAAACATGTACTTTACAAATAAACTATTCAATCTTCTATTAAAATTCTCAAAGATCGCTGGAAAATACCTTAGAAAAATTAACTGCCTTTTCGTTTCGTATAAAATACCATGTTGTATCGATTGGGGTGAGAATTGGTGAAACTACCCCCGAGTATTTTCTAATGGAAAAATTAGCACAGAATTCTTGAATATGAGATTGAAAAAAATCTCAATCATGGTCTTACTGTAGGCGTCTAAAGAAAATGACTTGTCCGACAGTTTTCTCGAAAAACATCGAGATATGTGTGTTGGAGTTGTCAGAAGAATTGTAGGAATAGAAATGAGAGAGTAATTGGAGCAGTTAATTGCGCGGAAACGCAGCGCATTACGCGTCGACTTATTTATAACCGTGAGTACGAAGGTTGCAGGCATCGGTAGCGAAGGAGCGGGTAATTGGATCGCTATCGGGCGCCGTCTATTTGTTGTTCAAAACTTAAACACTGAGACAGGGATGATCTCGTTGGGCTCTGGTAAACGTCACGTCGTCACGGCCTCGGCGTATCTACGACGTCGAACACGCGGGAACCGAGCTACCGTATTGTCCTTTAACAAGACAGGATTTACGAGTACTCTTCCTTGGGAAATTCCCATCGCGCAGAGATAATCTAAACAAGAAAACAACCGTGTAACGTAAACGGTAATTTGCTCTCCGATAGCTCCTCAGACCTTTGCATAAACAATCGTTAGCGGGCGTCAAATTGACTCTTGATTTACTGGTGGGAAGTTGAACCCTTCAAGGGAAAGGTCTTCCACCACTTACTGGATATTTTGATAGGACGTGTTACCTTCTCTGCTGCTGTCGACCATATTTTATAGTGTAAACAGTTGTTAATAATTATTGACTATTCGGTAATGATATTTATAGTTTAAATTTAAATCTAATTGGTTATAGCTTCGGATTTTTGTGCAAATTAAAAATTTTCTTTTGCAATTGTAAATCACGGTTGACAAATATAAGTGTCTTCTTTTCTTTAAAAATTTTGTAAAGCTGAAAATGTTATATCGACGCTATTGAATTATTTTATTCTCTCAATTCTTTAAAATTCTACCTACACATTTTCCCCATAATTGTGTCACGTCCGGTGGTTCAGCCATCATTAATAATTAAATATAATCAATGATGTATTACATATACTTTTGAATTTCTTTTTATGTTTAATCTAATAATGTTGTACGAGAAATTAATATTCAATACTATTGTTAAAAATCAAATCGAACTATCGTATATTATACCACATTGCGTGCGATAGAATTAAGAAATTCATACTTCATTTGAATCGTATTGAGCGAAAGAACTGCGTAGCGAAATTATTTCATTAAATGACCAGATCACTTCCAAATATAAATCATGATCAAAAATCCGCTGAAGACTGTCCATCGAGAATCGATGAGTAATAATTGTTCGTCGCCCCACGTGTGACGTAAATTTAATTCGATCTGGCCAGGGGAGTTACAGATAAGAAAGCAGCTAAGAAGAAATTGATCTAGGAGATGCGCAGGGTAATATGGTCTAGCTATGACGATTATGACGACAATAATCACATGACAAAATTAACGAAATAAAGGATTGATCGGGCTATAAAAGGGATGACTCCTCATGAGGAGCGCACTCACTCACTCACTCGCGCACTCTCTCTCCATAAATCTCCAGTTAGTAAAAGTACAATTAACAGTCAATATTATTCTTCACACTCTCTTCACAAGTCTTCACGAAATCAAATAATAATCAACTACAAGAAGTATTAAATTAGTTATAAAATATCAAGTGAAAGTTTTTTTTGTGTAATTTACACCAACCAAACATCAAGAAGGAAGAAACATCATCTATAAAATCAAGCCAGAAGACTGTTTAGCGGTAATTACTAACAATTTATAATAAGATTTTCTAAAATATTATGTATCCGAAATTTGAAGCTTAAAATACAATTTTGTTTATTTTTATTAAAAAATATAAGAATATCAAATCATTTTTAAAGAGTATACCCATCATCGATTTCTTCGTACCAATTCCACAATCAAAATCACTTAGAATATTAAAGAAATCCTCGATTACCCGAACCGAAGCCGGTGAATGCAGGTAGGTTCAAAACTGCGTTATATCTCAATTATAATCTTTTCAATCATTTCAATCTATTTAAAATTAAATTTCAATTTTTACTATTCAAATCTAAAATACGTCCACCTCAGGACGTAACATTGAAAAATTGCGACATTCATTTTGATAAATATATTAAACGGTGCAGAGAGAGATAAAGGATGTGGTACTTGAGACTGTAATTGTTACAGGAAATCGGTGCGTAGTGCGTCGATCACGGGTCGGTACATTTTCCAGAGTTCCCGGAAAAAATCTGTAATTTTCAAGAGACCGGAACACCGAGGGCCGTAATAAATTTCACGTCAGACGAAGACACGCTCCGGGCGGTTGCTTCCCGCGGGAAAAAAAGGAGAGCGTGTCTATGCCGCCACTTGAAAATGTCTCTGATCCTTGAGTTACCTTACTGATTGTGGGACCTCGTGTCAACAAACTCCCTTCGTTTTTAGTGCGGTGCTCTGGCCCTTGAATCGTTTCCTGATGCTGTAGATCGATGCGGAGATAGGGTCCTTTCGTTTGTAATTATTTAAAATAATTCAAAAGACTCTGACTGTGGGAATTATATCATAGAGCGTGAGATTAAAATATTAAAAATCTTCATTTTCCATCAATCTTTATTCTTAAATCGAGTAACACACTGTAGGGACTCGAACACTGTTGGCTGAAATGAAAAGCGCAGGATCAGCTAGCAAATTCATGTTCGAACTTTCAAATTCAAAATTCCCTCTGCGATTTTAATGTTTAAAACAGGACGTACCTACAGTGGATAGGACTGCACTAACTTATTCACTGAAGGTACAATCTTTCTACAGGGCACCGACGGAATAGTATCTCTTATGGTACAAAAAACCTACTTTATCGACTACAGGTTTTTCTGAGAAGATTCATCTGAGAGCATAGTCACAGATGGCGATGTCGACCTTATTTCCAGCTTCCGAACCCCTGCCAGAAATTACATAACGCGAACCCCATTTATTAAACAAACATTACTACCACTAATAAATCTAACATTTTCCTACCAGAATCTGTAATTAATTTTCGAGTGCAGCCATCTGTGTGATCTGAAACGGGTAACAGAATCGATCACGTTTTATCCAGGCGATAGTGCAGGGGGATGAAAGTCAGATTTTTTATTCTTCGCTTCCAAACGAAGCGGCACGGTTGTTCCGTTCAAACCCGAAAGAAAGCTGGTGGAAAAAAGCGGGGCAAAAGTCGGGGAAATTGAATAAGCCTGATTATCGTGAAGAAAAACGGCCGACCTATGGCTCCATGGTGGAGGGAAAGGCCGTTAACGAGGAAACCCTCCGCGATATCTCAATCGACTCAGTTATCGGACGTTAATGAATTTCCAGCGGCGGTTACAAATCCCCGTATTACGAAATTAGCTCGGGACCTTCGGCCGTTCCAGACCCACGCCACGGCCAGCCTAGAAAAAGTCGGACCCGCGTTTCCGAACGTCATAAATCACGAAAAATAGGCCTAACTGCGGGACGAGGAACGGGGCGAGAGGGGGCAAAAAATCGGAGAGAACGGAAGATTAACATTCCTCGACGCGCTCGGGCCTTTGTGTCATCGGCGAGATTGCAAACACCTCGCCGATCCGGGGGAGAGCGTAATTAGAAGCTTCCCGGTGATTTGCGAAGGTGTTCCGTGCGGACGATGATTAACACCGGCTCTGAAGCGAATTAACACCGCCTACCGTCCACCTTCTGGGAGCCCTCGTTTCTTCTGGTGCGTCCAGTTCCTCGGATTTTTCGTAATTACGTTCGTGTATGTTTATACTTTTTAGAACGTCTCGCAGAAAATGTGGAAAGTCATTTAAAGTGAATTAACATTCGGAAAACGGATGCTGGTATAAATATATATTCCAATGGAATTTTATCCAGATCCATCGGTCTCTTACTTATCTTTAGCTAGAAAATGGACCCGGATCTCACTATACAAGTGTCAACAACGCCTACATTCGCCAACAGAATCCTGGCAGTCCCTCGTGCACCGAATCCCTCGGATATTTTGTGATTCTCCAGGATCGATTCGAGTGATTCTTGTGATCGTCGAGTGGTTCGTGTTTTTTGGTTTCCGAAGGGGATGAGGCGATCGGAGGGCTATTAGGCGAAACTGTGATCGAACGATACGGTCGTCGAGACCACGAAAGCATCCTGTAGCCAAATTCCTGACGAGGAAGACAGGCTCCTCTGTCGGGATCGTCATTATCTTGATATCTCAGCTGGTAGCATGGTCGACGGTTTTTGTTTTGGACAGCGCGTCGAGTGCACCAGGGGGTAGGCCCAGGGTGGTCCAATTTGTCTGCCCGTTCGATATTGTTACGAGCTCATCTTTAATAATGCAGCCGCAGAGACGTGCATCCTTCCTCTCCCTCCTCCTCCTCCCCCTCCTCGCCCTCCTCCGACGGCGACGACGAGAGAGAAAGAGGTTTTTACATACAGACATGCGGGTACTTTGTCGGTGAGCCCCGCCACGGGAGGAAATAAAAATGTCCTCGGCATCGATTGCCGGGTTTATCGGCGTCAGAAATCGGTGACTAATGATCCGAGCGGGCTTTGAAGACCTTATTAGCCCCCGCTGAAATATCATCCGTTCGTAGAACAGCCTCGAGGAATTCTTTAATCGAGGAAACCCGCTGCTCTTCGTTCGACGACTCTTCTAGAAATATTCGAGGGAATGCAGATCACTTCATCCGATCCTACGTCTGTAAATCATCCTTCCTGTTGATTTAAGTCAGCGTAATTACCGTTTGCGTTTAATTCGAGAAAAAGTCGATGTGTTGAAATGTTCTTGGTACGCCGTGGAGATCTTAACATTATTTGTTCGTATTTTATAATGCATTTAATACAAACAGCTGAGTCAAAGGACAGCGAAGAATAGACAAAATGAAAATAGTCTCTGTCAAGTGATTCACACGAACTAATCAAGAATTTTTAAAGTGTGTTGGAAAATATTTCTACAGCAATATTGATATCTTAATCTTAATATAATAAATACAACAAATTTCCTCCTGGCTTCGTTGAATCGCGTTTAGCGACAGGACGAGCGACGTCGATACCGAATCAATTAAATATTCTAATGCGGCTTGCGACATCCAACGTCCGCTTGTCGCCAATTATAAACCGATTACAGCCTAATGCGGTTTGATCGATCGGCCCGCGATCGAACCCGATTTTTCCTGGCAGCGGTGCCGAGCCGATAAAATATTGGGGCCTCGAACAACGCGAGAAGGAAGTCGATCTATGATTAATCGCGGCGGCAAACTCGTTTCGACTCGCGGTGGTAATCAGGAAACCGCTTCTGGCTTGCTCGAAGACCGTTTTTGCCAGCCTGCGGCTCGCGCACTATGTAATTAACGTCCATCGAGGCGTAAGATTTGATCCGCGCCATTTCTTCGTTTCCCTAACAAGCTTTTCTTTCATTCGAACCCAACGCGCGGGCTTCCATTTCGCGTCGAGTTGTTGGTTAAAATCACCGGTAGTTTGTTCCGACCATCTTCTTGCGCTTACGGTCATCATCGAACGAGGCAGATCGAAACGGTCGGATCGTTCAGCGATCTAAAATCGATTTTCGTTACGGAAAATATTCGTTCGTGGAATATTTTTTCGGGCTGATTCGTTTCGAAATATCTCGTCGATTATTTTTGGGACAGGACTGGGGGTCCGAGGCGCACGGCAATCTCGCTCGCGTGATTCATCTCAGTGTAAACATGACACGAAAGACGTCACTTTTCACTTATCACTTCTATAGTCTTTCTACCGACTGATACCCACGCTCTCGCAGCTCATTCACCGACTGCACGAGATGGAAGAAGCTTCCTTTCCTCTTCTGTTGATCCCAGAAATTCTGTTCGAGCAACTTAAGGGAACTCTTAATAATAACTTAAGGGAAACATTGGTGAAAAACTAATTTATTTACGTTTGATATCAATTTTTATCGATTTGGTAGATTGAAACCAAACTGACATTGCTTTCCATCCGAATAGATTTAAATGGGGTTGTGATGGCTCAAACAGTCCACATAATGATTAATAGTTGAAATAAATAGATTCCAATATGTTTGGTATTCTAAATCAATCTTGCTTTGCTCCACAACTCAATTTCTCAAGGAGATACGGACCGTTTATTTTGAAAGTGGTGTAAGTCCATTTTCTCTTGTTTTTTTTATTTTTTTTTAAATTTTATTTACATTAAATTAAGTATGAATTACGTGATATCTCATTTTTTTCAAAAATGGACTACACCACTTTCGAAATAAACGGTCCATACATCAATGCACATTGAGTGACTACCAGAATAAATGTAAATAGGATGACGCGTAGTCCAATGGCCTGCTTAGGAGTAATATGTCGAAATAACTCGATTATCATTACCTCGAATCCTAGACTACAAGTGAACTCGCCAAAGTTTATCCGCTGGAACGGAAGAAGACGATTGAAAGACGCTCTCTGACACCCCTAGGTTCATTTTAACGCTTTACCGGTGGAGGAGGGGATCCAGAGGCTACAGAATCGAAATTGTTGGATCGAAGCTGGATCGAAGATCATGAAGATGGTCCCGGTAGGTGTACGAATCAGTGACGGACAGGGTAACGAGGTCGCGATTACGCAAACGCGGATAACAGAGGCCAGAAAAGGGGTTAGCGGCGGGGTGGGTGGCGACGTCCACCGCACACAGCGAAGGTTCGAGGTTTGTGGCTCGTTTGTACGCGATAACGGCTTATCTAAATAGTTTAGACATGAATTACACAAGCGGCAGTTACATTTATGTTTCATCACGGCGTGGCCCGACGGGACCGGGCCGGACCGTGACGCCCCGTATCTGTCCGCCGACGCTGCTGCTAACCGCTGCTCTCTTTTTTCTCATTTTTCTCTTTTTCTAGCTCTCCCTCCGCGGCCCGCCGCCTTTTCCTTTATTTCCCTTTGCTTTTTTTTCGTTGCTTCTGACCTCGCTGTTACAAATTGCTTATCGTTCCCGCGTTGGCAGTTCGTTCGATCGCCTTATCGGTAAGCTTGACCCCGTGCACGCCGCGCCAGATTTCACTCCGATCGGCCTAGACTCCTTGACGATCCTCCTACGGGCTCCTCGAACAAGCTCCGGAGAAAATTCGATTCGATTTTAATTTTCCTCGGACTCTTTTCTCCGATATCCACCCGGGATCAAAGAAAGAAACGCTTCGCCTTCCACGAACACGCAGAGAGTTTGTTTAGAGCAGTCTGAAATGGTACCAATGACGTTTACAATCAGCTATCTCTGCATTTGTGAAATGTTCTTTTCGATAACCTGTCGATCGGGGTGCTGAAATCCATAGAGTATAGATTAGATCGGATTTCATGCATTTATATCAAAATTAAGTAGTAGCAAGATTAAATGTATTTATATATTAAAATTAAAGTTATTGCAGGGAGGAAGAATTTTCCATTTTATTTCTATTATTCGCGATTAATGCATCGAATTTTTATTTTCTGTAAATATACGCAGTCTAGTTATTGGAATTGGGAATGATTTTGTTTATTGCAGCCAGGAATGGTACTGCTGACATTTACTTTTGTTTGCTTTGTACAATCTACATATGTGTGTTAACAACTTGTGTCAACGAGAAGTCCATCAACACGATTGACTCTCGAAACGTAGAGAAGTACATATCCAAGTTATTTTTACTTTGCTCGGTAAGCCATTTACTAATTAATATATTTTTATTAAATCGAGTAGTAAAATCGAATCACTTTGAACCACTGATAATCAAAAATATACCCACAGAGATTACTGAACAAGAATTTTACTGGACCTAGAGTCTAAAATTGTCTATCCACGATTGAAACGATCTTCCGCCCAATCTTCGGCTGCGAAGAATGTAGAAAACGGTTTCGAGCATTGCCCAGCATGTTCAGCGAGTCCACGGGTTTGGACAGGGCCCCCGGCAGCGGAATGAACGAAGCCAAAGGTTTCTAGGCCGAGTACAAATTAGACAAACAGTAAACGAATGGTTTGAATTATTGAGCGACCGATGTTCCCCGGCTCGCAAAGCAAAGAATCAGAAGCGTCTGTTCGCGAACGCTAACACGAACGACAAAGAAGAGGGATCTACTCGTGTGGCAAGAATCCCACGAAACAATCAGAAAAGCGACTCCGCGCGGTGCAAACGAACCAGTCGTTAAGAGGAAAGAAACATAGACGACTCGGTTCGATTCAGCCCATCAACGGAGTCATTCAGAAAGAACTGCTCTCCTCCCTGTTAAAGACACTCGGAAGGCAAACAGAAGAGTCCTTCCTGAAAACTGTGAACTCCGAGCCAGGCTGCCAAGTGCATAATTAACCGCGCTTACATCGCTCGGAATCACTCGTGCCGTATCCACTCTCTGAACACAAAGGAGCTACATTTGTGGGAAATAATCGTAAAATTTAGACACAGTTTCTATTTCGTCGTGAAATTGTAGTGCCACTGTTTCTATTTTTCGAGTTGTAGTTCCGAGAGTGTCTCTATTGATAGCTGCTATAAATTATAGTAGTTTATTTGAGCCATCTCTTTTAATAGATCATTCAACAGCTATAGCAATTTGAATTTTAAACCAACAACTCACCCCCGAAGACGTACTTCAATAATTTAGTATTAATTGTATAAAAGATGATTCTTCGACATCCTTTCGGTACAAGATAATTATTAAAAATCTTATTAATAAGCTTCCGGCAAATAAAGTGTTGATTGTACAATCTCTGGCGATTGAATTGGATGAATAGCTTTATTGGAAATAAGATAGAAAGACTAATGGGTTGGCAAGAAGAGCCTTCAGAACTATGTTTGAAGAATTGATGAATAGCCGTGTACGATCCCAAACAATCATCGTCATTTCTATAGTCTTATAATGAGAAAGGTCTGTCATTTGTAGGTAAAATGGCCATTGGACCTGCCAGGATAAAATCGTTATTCAGTTAGATCGTCGAACTGCAAACGGGTTGAACTTTTCCGAATAGAATGATGAATAAAACACTCACGTTTAAGAACAGCAAGTGCTCGATTCACTTTCGCAGGGTACTAACGCAACGGTTGCAAAGCCGCTGGTACCCTAAGGATCAAGAAGTAGGGGGTAGTAGATCCTCCGTTGCGATACAGTGCATGAACAAGGTATAAACAAAGCGAGGAAAGAAAGCCGGAGTATACTAATGGCCCCCGTGGCCGGGGTGTAGTTCCGTGGGCCGGACGTGAAAACATCTCCATTCCACGGGTCACGAGGGCCCGGTTGTGGAATTCATAAGAGAATAATGTCGGCCGCTCGAAAATTAATTTAATTTGTACTAGAAACCGACGAGGTGGAGAGAGATCCAGTCGGGCTGGCAGGACAGGCCTCGCATCCTCTATCCTTTATCCTCTGTTCGACGGCTGGAGAGGTCCGAACGAGATGAAGACAAGCTTCGGCGAGGGGTACAGCGGGCGAGGAGGAAACATAGGCTACGTTCCTCTCGGAGGGCGCAGGTTAGGGCACTGAATCGGTGGGGAGGGGCTAAGATGGACCCCTGCTGGGTAATATATAGCGGGCCAGTTGGCTCGAAAGGCGCTGGTCTGTCTCCGCCGCGGACTCCTTAGCGGGGCACTGAAACTTTACCTCCCATAATTGATACGAATGTCTTTTCAGGCCGCGCTCGAACATCGCACGGCTATTTAGCCGAGCTCTTCTCTTCTCTCCGGGCCCGGGACCGACGATCCTACTCTTCCTCCTCCTCTATCTCTCGGTCTTGTATTCTTCTCTATTCGTCGCCGCCGCCTTCGTCGTCGTCTTCTTCTTCTTCTTCTGTCTATTTCTTCGTTTCTTTGTGGACGCTCGATCTGCCACGTCAATTATCACCGCGTCCTTTCTTCACGGATCCATGCTGGAATCGCCACTTGACCCTTCCTGGATTATAATTGCCCCAGGTCGCATCTCCTGCCCGTCCCTTCCGCAAACTGCCTGCAACCGAGTCCCTAGACTGCTGTTTTAGGCTGTCTACTCGCAGAGTTGCCCTCTCAAGCTTTGCAGATAAAGTTCACTTTAAATATCGAAATGAAGCTTTCTTCTTTTTAGAGGAATTGCTTAGAACAGGGGTGGCCAACCTTCTGCATACCATGCGTAAATTTTTTTCACATACGAGTCCAGATGCGCCATACAACTCAAGCACTTTTCTATCTTCTTACGTTCATTGTTGCGGTGGGAAAATGGAAATAGGGTAGGATCTGCTTCGGTTAGGGGAGGAAAGAAAAGGGATAACTCAATCGCGCAACTAAATTAATTAACTTAAGCCAGTTGAAAAGACACGCGTTCATTGGAGCACCAATTTACAATAGTGAGAAATGATCTTTTGGACGAGAGGGCGGTCGCTGTCGTGAACACTCGAATTCCCATCCTATAATTGTAAACTCTCAAGAAATTGCGACGAATTGATGAGTAAGAAGGCTGTATAAATTCAACTGAGAGCTCTCAGGTGTTGAAACTATGAAGATGGATTCATTTATGGCGCCTACTTCAAAAAAATAAATAGAGGCGCAAGGATTCAATGCGCCACTTGTAATCATCCAATGCGCCACGTTTGGCGCATGCGCCACAGGTTGGCCACCCCTGGCTTAGAACCACAATAATATCAAGGTATGTTACGTTAGCTTCATGCAGGCACGCTGAAATTTAATTTCAATTATTTCCTTCAATGACGATTGAAACCTTGAATCGTGTTGTTAAACAAGGATATAAATATTGACTTACACCACCTTTTTGTATTAACACTTTCAGTGCCAGTCCATGAACCTCAAAAATTTCATAAAATCGAATTCTTCCTTCCCAACTAAATTCGCTACACGATACATGTATGTATGCTTGCTAAAATATTCATATTAAAATCTCGGCAAATAATCCTGTCTCCCATTTTTGCAACACGCAGCAGTCAAAGTGTTGAACTCTAGACTTATTTTTGAAGAATGTGGAATTGTTTATCCGTGGATCGGCGAAATCGTGGAAATTCCATTGGTACAGTGCCGATCGTAGTGGCTCGATAGGTTCACCCGAGGCGGTAGCAAGAGCGACCGGTCGCAGAAGAATTAATTAGTCGATCTCGCGCGTTGGTGGGCCCGAAATCTTTGTTCCTGTGTACGGCTACGGCCACGGCCACGGCAACGGTAGAACGAGCCACGGGTAATTAGTAGGTACCTACCGATCAGCATCTGCAAGGTGAACGAGCATTACCATGCTTAATGAGTGCTGTGGAGGGTGCCCGTGAATCTCGTAGCCGGTGTGCAAGGGGATTTCACCTTGGCCGTGTTCTATCTCTACTCGATCGGACTCGAAGCGAGGACGCCTGGATCGCGCGAAAATTCGACCCTTACACTCACCGCGACGATCTTCTACTTCGTGTACCTTATTTCATGCTGATCTTCATGTACCATTTTTCGTGTCGGCCTTCCTACAAATTTTACTACGGAATCATTTCAAGTCGGAGTCATGAAGATTTCAAACAAAATCTACTTGGTAAGACTGGTACTCCTTTCTTTCAAGTCGGAATATGTTCTTCTGTCATAGTTTTTAAGTAACGAAGCAGATATAGGTAAATATCAATTTTAATTTTTCTTCGTTCTAGGAAATTATCACCCTAGCTGTACTTTAATTAAAAATAATTCCTACATTACTAAATTTATTAATGTATTTATTCGTAAATATTAGATGGTAAAGAAAGAAATGCAGGATTTTTGTTCCTTTGTTTTAATTGCAATTTTATACCAATAAATATTTACCTTAATTTAATGAGTTATATGTCATTTTAAAGCTTGTTTTACGCTCTATTTAATTATACTTTTGATATTTAATTTTATTCTAATTTTTATTAAATTATTTGGCTTTTATTTCAGGATGTCAAAACGCGATTTTCGCATTATTTTTTTCTATGAGTTCAAACTGTAAAATTAATTTTAATACTATTTCCCTCAATAATATTAAAATCAATTCTCATACTAATTTAATGTTACTATTACACAATATTAAATTTTCTATAAAATGAATTTTCATATTATTGTTTTTATTAAAACAATTTTAATTAAAAAAATTTTTTTTTAAATATAACATTTTTTTAATCAAAATTTAATTTTAATAAAATTGTTTTTTATGTGAGTTATAACTTTAAAAACATAGGTTTAAATCCTGCATTTCTTTCTTTACAACCTAATACATTTTGATTTTTAATAAAATTTATATTTCATCCCAACTTTGAGGGCTATTTTCACCCCCTTAATTTGATTGTTAGCAGCTATAAAAAAATACTGATCAAACACATATTTACTCAAATTTTATATCATACCATAATTTCATTAAAATCAGCGCGTTACTATTGAGTAACCTCCCTTGTGAGTACATTTTACGATAAAATCTTCATCTGACGAGTGTGAATTGACATTAGGCAAGGAGTTAAAATAAGGGTCGATAGAACGACGAACATACGTTTAGCAGATTCTGTGCGAATGTTCATGATGAGTGCGAGTCTGTGCAGGACAGGGTTAATAGCATAAGTTAGCGGTCGTTGGAGTGGCGCGTTGACAATAGGAAGCTGCGGCGTATCAGCAGCAGCCAGCCACTATCGCATCGGCTGGTTATCGGCGGAGTATCGGTTCTTAGAAGCCGCGAATAAAAGAATCGAGGGAAGAATAGGTAGGTGGGACCTTGTTCGTGAATTTAAGAGGGGGTAGGCGGCGCATATAACTACCACCGAAGTCAGAACCCCGGAGAGATTACGATCTAAGTATCCCCAGAAACAAATGCCGAATGCAACTCGCCCATTGCCGGGCCTTTGTCGGCTCTGAGCTGTGCCGGTGCCCTGTTCCCGCTACCAACACCTGCACGGGGCCCTGGAGTCTCGGGGCCCCGGGGTCCCCACAACCTCTCGTAGCGAAGCCACGCTCTCTCGGAAACGGGCCGTGTGCGTGGCCTGTCATAGAGACCTGTTATTGATTGCTCAATGCGAGAAAGCGGCGTAAACCGCGGCTCACTCCTCCACACCTTCGCGATCTTCCCGTGGATTCTCTTCTTCTTCTTCCTCTTCTTCCTCCTTCTTCTTCAGCAATGGTACTCGCTCGAGAACCGTGAAGCAAAAGCATTAGGTGTTTTATTTGCGATTCGAGGTGTTAACGTGTACCGCTGCTGCTACGGTGGGAAGCTTGATCGCACGAACGTGTTTGAACACATTGTCGATAGCTTTAGGAAGAGTTCCTCCTCTGGGTTATGTATTCAAAGTGGTTATGGCAGAAAAGAGTTAGACAGGATGATATTATACGTGATTGTGAGACTTCTGGATGGATGATGTCGTGAGAGGTTTGCGGAAGAGTTTGAGGTTCATTGATATCGTAGCAGGTAATCGATAAAACTACCTATCGTGCAGCTGAGTATCAGACCGTACAGAAAACAAGGGTGCTACACTCAATTGTGAAGATCGCGGTTACGGCTTGTCGCAGACGTCATGTCTACGAGAGCTGAGTTATCCATAGCGAAACGGATCGGCTATGAGAAGTAGTGTCCCGGTGGATACCTGAAGCCTCCATAAACCACGGTGGACGGGTACCTGCTTGTCCGGGGCGACCAGGAAAAAGTCCCTAAACAAAGGAGATCATTTTAACGATGACAAACGATGCGGCGTGGCTCGGGCCCCGAAATTTAATTTTCCCGCCTTGCCACCCGTCGCGACCAGGCGCTCAGGAACACGAATTATAGAGCCGAACGTAGTCGATGGCGATAGAGGGAGAGAGAGAGAGAGAGACTGGCGAGTTAAAAAACAATTTTTCTCGACGGTGTCCGTCATTGTCCCGGTGTCTACCTGTTCGCGGGAGCGTCGAGACGCGCAGCCGATCGGCCGGAAAATTTTTCGGAGCCGCTCGGGAGCTGCTCCCACGTGGAGAAATGTCGTGGACATGATTTCATTAGGGGTGCCGTCTTTTTCTCGCGCTCGTCCTCGCACAGTTCCCATAAGACGATGTCCTAGCTGACTCGGCCGAAAATCGACGCACAAAGGTCCAGGTCAGCATCGATGATCCCGCCAGGCGCTGACGCGTCTCTTTTCGACGGAAATCACCTGCGTCGCCTCTTTCTTCGGGACAGGACTCCTTCACGGACTCCGGTAATCGGCTGTAAAAGCGGCCACTCGACTCTCTGAAAAGCTGCCACTCGAGAACACCATGCCGATTTGATTTACTGGGCGACGGTGTCGGTTCGGGGCCCGCAGTTAATCGAGACGGGAAGAGAGAGAGACCGTAAAAGTGGAAATTAAGCGATGCGCCCGAAAATATGACTATCCGGAATTTTTTGTGATGGGAAGCTTGCGCGTTGCTTTCAGGGAACTTTGGGGTGTTGCTCCATATCTTCCGCATACGAGACAAGATTTCTTTTTTATCGGGACAGGAGTACCTGTCGGATTACAGCAGAATTACAGCAAAATTAAAACAGAATTACAGCAGAATTACAGCAGAATTACAGCAGAATTAAAACAGAATTACAGCAGAATTACACCAGAATTACAGCAGAATTAAAACAGAATTACAGCAGAATTACAGCAGAATTAAAACAGAATTACAGCAGAATTACAGCAGAATTACAGCAGAATTAAAACAGAATTACAGCAGAATTACAGCAGAATTAAAACAGAATTACAGCAGAATTACAGCAGAATTAAAACAGAATTAAAACAGAGTTACAGCAGAATTACAGCAGAATTACAGCAGAATTACAGCATAATTAAAACAGAATCACAGCAGAATTACAGCAGAATTACAGCAGAATTACAGCAGAATTACAGCAGAATTAAAACAGAATTACAGCAGAATTACAGCAGAATTAAAACAGAATTACAGCAGAATTACAGCAGAATTACAGCAGAATTACAGCAGAATTAAAACAGAATTGCAGCAGAATTACAGCAGAATTACAGCAGAATTAAAACAGAATTACAGCAGAATTACACCAGAATTACAGCAGAATTAAAACAGAATTACAGCAGAATTACAGCAGAATTAAAACAGAATTACAGCAGAATTACAGCAGAATTACAGCAGAATTAAAACAGAATTACAGCAGAATTACAGCAGAATTAAAACAGAATTACTACAGCAGAATTAAAACAGAATTGCAGCAGAATTACAGCAGAATTACAGCAGAATTAAAACAGAATTACAGCAGAATTACAGCAGAATTACAGCAGAATTAAAACAGAATTACAGCAGAATTACAGCAGAATTAAAACAGAATTACAGCAGAATTACAGCAGAATTACAGCAGAATTAAAACAGAATTACAGCAGAATTAAAACAGAATTACAGCAGAATTACAGCAGAATTAAAACAGAATTACAGCAGAATTACAGCAGAATTACAGCAGAATTAAAACAGAATTAAAACAGAATTGCAGCAGAATTACAGCAGAATTACAGCAGAATTAAAACAGAATTACAGCAGAATTACACCAGAATTACAGCAGAATTACACCAGAATTAAAACAGAATTACAGCAGAATTACAGCAGAATTAAAACAGAATTACAGCAGAATTACAGCAAAATTACAGCAGAATTAAAACAGAATTAAAACAGAGTTACAGCAGAATTACAGCAGAATTACAGCAGAATTACAACATAATTAAAACAGAATCACAGCAGAATTACAGCAGAATTAAAACAGAATTACAGCAGAATTACAGCAGAATTAAAACAGAATTACAGCAGAATTAAAATAGAATTACAGCAGCACTAAAGCAGAATTAAAACAGAATCACAGCAGCACTAAAGCAGAATTAAAACAGAATTACAGCAGAACTGAAGCAGAATTGCAGCGGAAAACAATGCAATCCTATTCTGTAAGATCCACAGATGAACTTTCCTTTCGGTCGAGGAGTATTTGCGCCGAGGATAACCAAGGCCTCTAAAACCGGCTGCACGGACTTGTGCAGATCTTGTTCCTCGTTTTCCATTTTCCAGGCCCCCGGAGATCGAGGATCGACGGATACTAATGCGATCGACGAAATCCACGAGCAGAGCAAATCCTTGCTCGCCGTAGGATCGACCGGCTCGTTTCTATGTCGTGGCTAATATCATCGCGGTCGTTATTAACCGCTGATGCGTCCATAAATCAAAGTGGCCGGGTTGCATCAGCGGCTCGTATTAACATTTATATTCGTTGGAAAGCTGGTGGATCCGAGGTCTCGCGAAAGGTGCATTCTCCGGTAGTGGTACGAGCTGCACCGTGCGGCTAGATGAATCCGAACTATGCGGGAATCGGGTATTCATCCCGATGTGTACCAGACCGCTGACAGGACAGTCGGCAGGGAATTAAATATGATTGTTCGCTCTTTTCATGGATCACGTCGTCGGAATTAGGATTGCTGCTTTCTACGCTGTCCCGAGAGAGTTGGATCCCTCTTCGAGAATGGTGTTCCAAGAGCAGAAGCATCCTACTAGATCCCACATGTGGATGTTCAATCCTCAAACTTACTTTTGAATTGAATTTTGAATTTTATGGGAATGAAGGTACAGAGGTTTATTTGAGAATAAATAAGATTTATTTCTTCGGGTCAATTATAATTCACGTTATTGTTACAAAGCAATGTAAAGTAGTGATTTTTATTGCTGCGTAAACCTAGTGTTAATAAACCTCGTGAACTATTCGCTACCGAAGCGAGTGGATAGAAGCAACTAAACCCGAGGAAAGACTACAAATAGACTGGGGATGTTTATGCAAATGCATATTTTTATCGAAAGTAGATAAAAAAATGGGACCTAAACAGAAATTTGTTTTGTCATTAGAGGATTTTAAAAACATAATTTTTATTTTGCATATTTTGCATAAGTGAATATTTCTTGAATAAGTGCATATTTCTTGCATAAATTTTGCATAAATATTCGACTATTTAATGCTACGCCAGAATAAATAAGATAGATGTGCCTAAAAATTGATAAAAATAAATTACAGAATATGCCATTGCCACCAGAACCTGTAATAACAATATGGGGAACCTGGTTGGAAGCAGCGTTTTTATATGCAACGCATTTAGAAGGAATAAAAGACGTCATAGAACCGTTCGATGAAAAGGAGGCTTGGTCAATTAAATCGGCGAAAGAAGCATTACGATGTAAGCATTTACAACAAAATTTAACATTTATTCAGAACCATTTCCAAATATTATCCGAGGCCATGAAGAAATTGGAAACAATAGGATTACCTCTAACGGAATCTATAGATTTGGTAACTACAGTTATAGAAAATTAAAAATTATACCCGATGATTATGGAGTAAAAGGTTACACATAAAATGGAATCTTTATTAAAATTAAATGTACACTTTAATGTATTATTAAAAATAAGCAAGATTTTGAAGGGTGAACACGTTGAAGGACCACGAGAGGTTCTGGCACATCATTGGGGTTTAAATATGCCCCTATAACATCATGTGATGTAGAACGCTCTTTTTCAGCGTATAAATTAATTTTAATAGACAAGAGGCATCAATTTACAATCGACACTATAGAAAAAACTATTGTTGTATGTTGTAATTTAAATTATAATAAAAAAAACAATAAAATAATTACTATTTTACACATCCGTACATGCATTCCTTATACATATATTTAGTATATACCTTGCATACATCTTGCATATATTTTGCATATTCCGACATATTATAAATGCATAAAGATCCGCAGTCTAACTACAAACCATAGTGGAACTGTGTAGTCAGAGAAACGTCAGAAGGAGGAGTCACTTGCGAGAAGCAACCCCAATTACAGCATCTGCTGAGCGCCATCGCCGAAGGACGGAACATCACCCTTTCCAATAAAGCCTAACAGCACCCTAATAATTCAATAGCGAAGTCCGGAGCATCGGAGCATGATCAGCAGCTCGAGGAAGGTCCTCGGGTGCGCGCCCCCGAAAATTCCAGGTTTATCGCGGCCAATTAGCACGGGCATCAGTCATTAGGGTCGTTGGTCGTCGGGGCCACCTGTCCGTGTATCGTTCGGGCTCGAAAACGACTGTATATGGAGCAAAGGGCCTATGAGCCCTTCGGCCAGGGCCGTATCTACAGCATCAACCCGGTCGCCTCGAGATAGCCGATCTCAATTGTCATTTGTTTGTCTAAGTTAGCGGATTAGAGCGAGTCATCGTTGTCAAAGGCCACCGCCGGGCCGATCTCGCCGCGATATCGAAGATGGCCGACCGATCCACTGATTTGCCCGGGCCACCCCTGAGCCGTTCGTTCGCCCTGGTAAAAAGGGATTCACGCAGAAAGAATAATTAATCCTCCGGAGCTGGGATCCGCTCCGTTTAACGTGCTCGCTCATGGACGACGTCGATCATGATTCGATCGGGGACCACTACCTGTCTCCTCCGACCCCGTTCCCAGGATTACATCGTTAGTCCGGTTAATTACGCGAAGGATTACGCTGTTTTCAAAAGCTATCCGCGTTTACAATGCCACGCTGATCCTTCCGACTGATGTTCGGCCCTTCTTCAGGGTTGCTTTCGAGGTTGATCACCCGGGAGCACCATTCTCAGCTCTGATGATTGGATTTCGGGGCTATCGAGATATTTTAACGCCTCGATGATCGATCTCGATGGCTCCAACGAGATACAGGGTTTGGGGAGAGCGTTGTCGAGCAATGGACTTCTTTGATTGCTGCTTTTGTCGAGGATTATGCGCGTGGGAGTTAAAGTGAGGATTTCTAGTGATTATTCTTAGACAATGCTTAGATTTTGTTTCTTGTTTTGCTTCATCGTAAATACAGTCTGTAACTCGGATGATCCCTTTGAGACGACAGGATCTAGAATTTTCGTTTCATCAATGGACCTGTGGATCTTCAGGCAAAATAAAAATGATTAGCATGCAGACCTTTCTTTTGTATATAAACAATTTGTTCATCAAATGTGTATAAAAATTCTGATTTATCCTAGTGCAAAAGTGGAACAAGTTGATTGTATTCGAACATTAGGATGGGAATAGGTTGTTCAGAGGCAACATACCCGTTCGTATGAATCTTCGGGCCTGTCGGCAGATGCGAGGCGTGGCGCTGGTCTAATCATAGGATCCCGCGAAAGTGCGTTAATCTTGACCAAACTAAATCACCGTTGACTGCTCGAGGTATCGTAACGACGCTGCTGACACGGGTAAAACTTTTATAGTTCTTGTTTCAAGCGAGACACGCGGGACCGTGCGCGTTTTGTCGCGCCTCGTCTCATCCGTTCCGGGAGCTCGGCCGCAGAAATAACAGCAGAATATTAAAAACACCCTGACGTGTCTTCATTATACTGCAAGTCTTCGTGGCAAATCATTTGAAAATATTCCGGAGGCTCTCGCAAAGTACACATATTCGCGTTGCTAGCAATCTAGGACTACACTCTATGTACAGGGGACTCGAGCATATTGCAAAGGCTGTAAACTCAACGAAGGCACACAGATAAATTATGTTGAAGAGAATAGTCGCGGACAGGTCCTAATCTCCATTAGTTTTAGCCTGCGTTCTGCGATCTACGTCTAATATAGCCAATTCGGGCGAATATTAAAAACACCCTGACGTGTCTTCATTAACTGCAAGTCTCCGTGGCAAATCATTTGAAAATATTCCGGAGGCTCTCGCAAAATACACAAATTTTCGTTGTTAGCAATCTAGGACTACACTCTACGTACAGGTGACTCGAGCATATTGCAAAAGCTCTAAAGTCAACGGAGGCACAGAGATAAATTATGTTGAAGAGAATAGTCGCGGACAGGTCCTAATCTCCATTAGTTTTAGCCTGCGTTCTGCGATCTACGTCTAATATAGCCAATTCGGGCGAATATTAAAAACACCCTGACGTGTCTTCATTATACTGCAAGTCTCCGTGGCAAATCATTTGAAAATATTCCGGAGGCTCTCGCAAAATACACATATTCGCGTTGGTAGCAATCTAGGACTACACTCTATGTACAGGGGACTCGAGCATATTGCAAAGGCTGTAAAGTCAACGGAGGCACACAGATAAATTATGTTGAAGAGAATAGCCACGGACAGGTTCTTAATCTCCATTAGTTTTAGCCTGCGTTCTGCGATCTACGTCTAATATAGCCAATTCGGGCGAATATTAAAAACACCCTGACGCGTCTTCATTATACTGCAAGTCTCCGTGGCAAATCATTTGAAAATATTCCGGAGGCTCTCGCAAAATACACATATTCGCGTTGGTAGCAATCTAGGACTACACTCTATGTACAGGGGACTCGAGCATATTGCAAAAGCCCTAAAGTCACCAAAGGCACAGAGATAAATTATGTTGAAGAGAATAGTCGCGGACAGGTTCTTAATCTCCATTAGTTTTAGCCTGCGTTCTGCGATCTACGTCTAATATAGCCAATTCGGGCGAATATTAAAAACACCCTGACGCGTCTTCATTATACTGCAAGTCTTCGTGGCAAATAATTTGAAAATATTGCGGAGGCTCTCGCAAAATACACAAATTTTCGTTGTTAGCAATCTAGGACTACACTCTACGTACAGGTGACTCGAGCATATTGCAAAAGCTCTAAAGTCAACGGAGGTACACAGATAAATTATGTTGAAGAGAATAGTCGCGGACAGGTCCTTAATCTCCATTAGTTTTAGCCTGCGTTCTGCGATCTACGTCTAATATAGCCAATTCGGGCGAATATTAAAAACACCCTGACGCGTCTTCATTATACTGCAAGTCTCCGTGGCAAATCATTTGAAAATATTCCGGAGGCTCTCGCAAAATACACATATTCGCGTTGGTAGCAATCTAGGACTACACTCTATGTACAGGGGACTCGAGCATATTGCAAAAGCTCTAAAGTCAACGGAGGCACACAGATAAATTATGTTGAAGAGAATAGTCGCGGACAGGTCCTGAATCTCCATTAGTTTTAGCCTGCGTTCTGCGATCTACGTCTAATATAGCCAATTCAGGCGAATATTAAAAACACCCTGACGTGTCTTCATTATACTGCAAGTCTTCGTGGCAAATCATTTGAAAATATTCCGGAGGCTCTCGCAAAATACACATATTCGCGTTGCTAGCAATCTAGAACTACACTCTATGTACAGGGGACTAGAGCATATTGCAAAGGCTGTAAAGTCAACGGAGGCACAGAGATAAATTATGTTGAAGAGAATAGTCGCGGACAGGTCCTAATCTCCATTAGTTTTAGCCTGCGTTCTGCGATCCACGTCTAATATAGCCAATTCAGCCAACTCGAAAACGGTGCAGACTCTGGCAAAATTGCCGAAAACACAGGAACACGATCGACACAGGAGCACAATCTCGGTCAGACTCGCAATCTCCACAAATTCGCACCGACGGCAATTACGGGGCCGCGTTCGGCGGTCTGGTCGACAGAGCGGCAATTAAAAGTACACGGCCCGTTACATTGTCATTAGGAGATTAATTGCCGCGAGCGGCAAGGCAGCCGTATCCCCGATCCTCGCAACAAGAACATATTAATTAACCGTTAGATACCCGCTTGTACCGGTGTATGCACGGTTTCCCTCTCCCTCTCTCTCGCTCTTTCTCTGTTTCTGTTGTTGGCGGGTAGAGAAACACACAGCGTGGCTCGAGGATTTATTCGTGGAGCTGGTCGGCGCATTAAAAACGGGGCCCGAGACATAGTCCGGGAAGCGTCGGCGTCAAGCGGCGTCCGGGGCCCTCGTTTCTTCGTCACGATGGAACGACTTACGGTCCTCGCGTCTAACCGATCGTACATTTCCTTCGAATTCAAATGCGCCGCGATCTAGTGGCGCGGCTCCGCTGCTGCGGGGAACAACGGTCCGAGAAAGACAGCGAAAGAGAAACAGTGCGAGAGAGAGAGAGAGAAAAAGAAGAGAGAAGGTGGAGAGAAAGAGCGAGAGAAGGTACAGAAAGCGAGAGAGAAGAGAGTTCGCGGAGAGCGTTCGTTTATTCAGCGGTGCTCGTAAATATGGTGCCTCGAAGGCATCATGGCCGATACAGCGCACCGGCGATGTCTCAATCTTCAATTTTCCTTCCCGGGGCCCCGGAGCCCTGAGGTAGATTGATATCCGGCTTTTGGTAGGCTGATGAGCCGCGATATCTCAATCGATGCATTTTTCCACGGGCACAGAGATTCGCCAGGAGTACGTTCGTTTCTCCGATCCGAGACGAGCTTTATCCACGTCAGCGGAAACCAGTCATTTTCTGAGACTCCGAGCACGGCGCTCGCTTGCTACTTGTTAGCTGCAATCATTGAGCAGAGTGGATCGATGGATTTCATCTTCTACGGCGGATACTTTCGTTTGTTTTAAGTCGTCGAGTTTCTATAATTCCGCGGATAGTCGGACTCCGCATTAGAGAAGACGAAGTTCTACGATTTGATTAAGTTGATCTTCTTTGTCAGGCTGAGCATGTTTATCGGGTTCCAAGAAGGTCCTGACATTGGTGAATAATTGAGAACTGACTAAGTGAAATGAGTACAACCTAGAACGTCTTCCAAAAGAGGACTCTCGAAAAGTTCGTCATCGCTCTTCAGGGTTAGGATATTCAGAAACTAATTCAACCGACAAGGCCAACCAAGTTAAACAAATACAACGTTTCCAGAAAGAGTACTCTCGGGAAGCTTATTGTTTAGTTCTAACAATATCCCCATACTACCAATTGCTTATCAGAGTTATGATCTTCGTCTTCCCTAAGATTAGGAGGTAATAGAATCAGCAAGGTTAAAGATGTTTAACCTAAAGCGTCTCCAAAACAAGGACTCTCGGGAGCTGATCGTTCCAGCTTCACCCTAGCCTCAATCCATCCAGATCCTCTCTTCAGGATCGGCGTCTTCATCTTTCGCTGGAAGGGTGCCCGCAGAAGCTTTCCAGGAGGCCTGTGGACAAGGTATCCTCTGTGGCCGAGAGCCACGGACCCCGAAAGAGTAAGACCACGGTCCGTGGACCGCTTCGCTCGTAGATCGCAGTCTCTCCCTCGCGTGTCCTTGGCGGTGGTCAGCGTGGCGCATAAACTCGGGTCGCTCTCTTCGAGAAGCGGACACGGTGGCTCTCTCGCGGTTGCCCACGTTGCAGCCACGTGAACAAAGGGTGGATACACCTACATACGTTCTCATCACGGATTCGCCGAGACAAAACAAACCCGACACCGTGCGACGTCCCCCGGTCTTTCGCGAGCGAAGGAAGAGGAAGAAGAAGAGGAAGCCTTCCCCGGAACGACGACGACGAAGAAGAAGACGGGAGCAGAGTTAACAGGGAGAAAAGGCCGAGGCAAAGAGAGAGAGAAGTGACTCGACGAAAGGGAACAGCGGGAGAAACAAGGAAGAAGAGGGAGGAGAAGCAAAGAGGGATAGAGGGAAAGAGGAGACCGAGCAGTGGTTGCGCGCTCCACACCGTGGTGTATACCGAACTGAAAGATCTGGCCGTTCAGATAGCGGGGTGATCTGTGAGGCCCGGTGTGTGGTACCCCTTTCGCGAACTCCTGCACGCTTTCGCAAAGGGGGCTGCGCGATCGAAAGGGGCCATCGAACGAGACCAGGAACAACGAGGAGCAACAAGGAGAGCACCGCATACACGCGGTGTACGTATACGGATACACAATACACACGTAGACTCCTCCCGCGAAAGGGTACACGGGGGCGGAGAGGCAGAGCCCCCATCTGAGAACAGCAGAGGAGGAGGAGGTGAAGCAGAGGAGGTTGCCGAGGAGAGGAGGAGGTGGAGGCGGAGTGTGTGCAGCTTATAGCTGCTCCGCGGACCCTCCAAGGAGTCCTCGGATTGAGACGTCGTGGCCTCTTTGTACCAGCCGTGATGCTTTCGGAGCACCGTATTTACGAGTAACGCCGTGTAACCGTGCGCTTGCGAGCCGACTGCGACTCACCCCCTTCTTCTTCTTCTTCTTCTTCGCCTTCTTCTCTTCCTCTTCGTCTCTCGCCAACTCTCCTTTCGCCTTTCGGAGCGGGATGCAACGCGCCGCGATTTGAATTCGAAGAAAACCATCCGCTGCGGAGATCGACCCTGCTTCCACGATGAACAAGCTCTGCTTCGCGATCGCTGAATGCTTCCTCGATAGACCTCCTCCGGAGGAAGAGGCTCCTGCGAAGAACCCACCGAGCACTTTCTTCGGGAGCTGTGTACCTACACCTTTCCGAAGAATGTCCACAATGTCGTTTCACGTAGAGCTTCGTTTGTACGGGAACGATTCGAGTACAACTAATTTAGGGGGAAGTAACCTTTGACACTCAAGGCCAGTTTGAAGTGTAATCAGTAGACCGCAGATTTTATTATACATATTTCTGACCAGACCGCAGATTTTTGTGCGAAATGAAAATTGTCTATGTGCATTGCAAGATGTAAGAGCTACATAGATAGCTATTCTTTCTTTAATAATTTTAATTAGTCGGGAATTTCACAGCTGTATATTATATCTGAACAAAAACATTCTGTAAACAGGAGGCAAGTTCTTATGGCCGTATAATTTTGTGAGATCAAACAAAATACGGCCAAGTTCGTTAGCTTAGAAATACCTCTTGCAATACTGAAAAAAGCGTTTGTAAAAATTAGTTTAAAAGAACGCTATTTAATTTTTAAAGAGTTACATGGAGGGCTAAATTATTGAAACTTGGCCGCTACCTAACACCTTTTATGGCCATTGGTTTAAAAAGTAACGGCCAAGTTTGAATAATTTAGCCCTTCATGTAACTCTTTAAAAATTAAATAGCGTTCTTTTAAACTAATTTTTACAAACGCTTTTTTCAGTATCGCAAGAGGTATTTCTAAGCTAACGAACTTGGCCGTATTTTGTTTGATCTCACAACATTATACGGCCATAAGAACTTGCCTCCTGTTTACAGAATGTTTTTGTTCAGATTTCATCAATTTTTGTTGAAATTTCATCAATTATCAAGTAGGTATTACTCTTATTCCTGATTCATTAAATCCTAAACATTTTTTATCTTTAAGGTGGACATTAAGTAAATTAATAAATGCATGTTCGTTTTACTACCTATTTATACCTACTTGAAACTTTGTCCCGAAAAATCTAAACAACGCAGCGTCGATCAAAGGAAAAAAATTCTTTTCTAATCTGCAAGACAAAATCCAAATTCAATGTATCGAAGAGTAACACCCTGCCGGTGACGCTCGGATCCGTTTGCCCCCCGCCGCTATAGACGATGCTCAGTGCAGTTTCTTTTGTTTACATTAGAGCGATTGTTTTTTTCATCAGTATTTGTTACGAGTTCGAAGCTAATAAAACGTATACTTATGTAGGTACTTTGGGATTATCCTGTCGACCTCTCAAGAATTAGTTAGGGGGCGGAGAGGCCCGGACGGCTCGCCCACGCATACGAAAATACAGTTTGGAGGAAATGGTCGAAGGAATAATCCCAAAGTACCCTTATGTATATGTTATGCTGCTATGTTCTATCCTACGTACCTATTTCGTAATGTTTTTTTTCAACCCTTTAATGTGTAAAATTTCAAACTTTGATAATTATTCCTTTGAGTGTTTGTTATGGTGGACCTATGTACCAAATTTCAAGCTTGTAAGTCAATGGGAAGTGCCCAAAAGGTTTTGATGATCTGTCAGTCAGTCAGTCAGTGACAAATTTAACGATTTTTGAGGTCCTATATCTCGGAACCTACTAATGTTGGAAGATTAATGTTTTGTCAATATTGAGACATGATAGCACTTAACAAGTGTACGAAATTACATCTCTCCATCTGCCTCCAGTACCGAGTTATAAGCCTCTAAAAAACGCCTAAGTTGTTTCGTGTAAAAGGTGGAGTGCAAGAACTTGGCTGGTGCACTACCGTGCATCTAGATTCAGCAACTATTCTCACTATATTGCATTCGATCTACCCGTGTTTGTCATAAATGCATAGATCAAGGTTAAAATAGCAAAAATATGCCAGGAATTAAAAAATACTGTTCTATTATTTCCGACTTATCAAACTGATTAAAAAAAACAAATAAACGTATTGTATATCCGTGTATTGATTCCACAAGTGCGTTGGCAAATAAGTTCGGTCGGTTTTTGTGATTTATTCCAACGTAAAAAACCGAACGAACTTATTTGCCAACCCAATACATAGTTCGCTTTTTCAGAATTCTAAACGATCGGAAAATTATCGTAACATCTGCGACATCGTATTTTAGAGGATCTCTAGGGATTTTTTAAATGTATCCTCCAATAAATATATAAAGGTTGAAATTAATTATTTAAAATTAATAATTTAATAACTTTGAAAATATAATAATATTAATTACAATTTCTGAATTCAATATTTGATCCTTCTCCTTTGAAAACAATTTATTGCTTAAACATTTTTAAAATTTGTTTTAAATGTATCCTCCAATAAATATATAAAGGTTGAAATTAATTACTTAAATTTATTAATAATTTAATAACATTGAAAAAATAATAATATTAATTACAATTTCTGAATTCAATATTTGATCCTTCTCCTTTGAAAACAATTTATTGATTAAACATTTTTAAAATTTGTTTTAAATGTATCCTCCAATAAATATATAAAGGTTGAAATTAATTATTTAAATTTATTAATAATTTAATAACTTTGAAAATATAATAATATTAATTACAATTTCTGAATTCAATATTTGATCCTTCTCCTTTGAAAACAATTTATTGATTAAACATTTTTAAAATTTGTTTTAAATGTATCCTCCAATAAATATATAAAGGTTGAAATTAATTATTTAAATTTATCAATAATTTAATAACTTTGAAAATATAATAATATTAATTACAATTTCTGAATTCAATATTTGATCCTTCTCCTTTGAAAACAATTTATTGATTAAACATTTTTAAAATTTGTTTTAAATGTATCCTCCAATAAATATATAAAGGTTGAAATTAATTATTTAAATTTATTAATAATTTAATAACTTTGAAAATATAATAATATTAATTACAATTTCTGAATTCAATATTTGATCCTTCTCCTTTGAAAACAATTTATTGATTAAACATTTTTAAAATTTGTTTTAAATGTATCCTCCAATAAATATATAAAGGTTGAAATTAATTACTTAAATTTATTAATAATTTAATAACTTTGAAAATATAATAATATTAATTACAATTTCTGAATTCAATATTTGATCCTTCTCCTTTGAAAACAATTTATTGATTAAACATTTTTAAAATTTGTTTTTAAACAAAAAAAAACTTTTTAAAAAAATAAAACGATAACGTCACATTTGTGAGAAAGTTCACAATGGTGAGAGTAGTCTGAAGTTGGCTACAATCGCCACAGTATAACGTGAATCATGCAGAGGCAAACTACCAATCCGTCGTCGTCCCCGAAGGGTTAATTGATTCGACCAGATAATTACATCAGTGTCACCTGAGGGTCAGCGTATTCGCGTCGAGAGGAAATATACTCGCGAAGTCTGCTTACAAATGGAAATGTTACAAGCGTGGAGGCAGGATTCGTAAAAACGATTCGAACGAATCGAGATGAAAACATTCCTCGAAGAGCGGCGCAGAAGAAAGGGGGCACCAAAAGTCCGTCGAGTTGACCCTTGCGAGAGGGTACGGAGAGAAGAAAAGAGAAGAGAAAAAGAGAGGAGTGACGATCAGGGAGTGGGATAGAAGGAGGGGGGAGGGGGCACTTAAAAAGTCTTAAACGCGAGAGCAAACACAATTAGAGGCTGAGCCGGAAGGGTTTGTCCTTGTTTGCCTCGTCTGGAGCGAGAGTTTCTGCGTGAACGCGAGTCTCGAGGGGGAATCGTGGCGAGGCGAGGGTGAGGCAAGGGTGAGGCTTGGCGAGGCGAGGCAAGGCATCCACCGTGAGTGGCACAGTAGGAAGAGACAAAAGGAGGAGGAGAAGGCGAAGAGGACTCAATCCTGCGCGGCTCGCTGCGGTACGTAACCGGGGAGGAAGGAGACGGTAATAGCCAATCACGCGGCGAACGCAAAAACCTCGACGAGGAGCGTCGTAAAGCTCGCTGATGCTCGGCTCGCTCCGTCCTCGTCCTCTCGCGTCCTCTCGGAATGAAGGTCCGAGGAGCCGGGCGCGAGAGGAACAGCACAAACGTCGAGGTCCGCCGATGGAACAGAGAGAAACGCCGAGAGAAACTGCGAGAAACGGAAAGAGAGGAACGGAGAGGAGCCGCGGTCTCGGTCTCTCGTCGCCCACGAGTGGGGGAGATATTAATTAGAATAATTGCTGCTAACAGGCTCGTTAGCGTTGAACTGAGATAGCAAACGAGCGCGCCTCGGACGCGAAAATAAAATGAGACGGGCCCGGCGTCCTCCCCGGGCAAAAGCCCGAGCGCCTCGTGCTCCCGACGCAGAGAGGAGAATGCCGGCCATGGTACTCTCTCGTTCCAATCATCGGCCGAGGAGAAGTACCTCAATCAGGCTCGAGCTGCGTCATTTGCATATTTCTTCGGGCTCTCTCCTCTCTACCTCGGCCTACACTGCCGATACCGCTGCCGGAGGAACCTATCGACGCCTAGGAGAATCTTCCTAGATGCCAGTCCAGAAAATGCTCGTTTTACTACCGCCGCGCCGTCGCGATCCCGTGCCAATCAATTGATCCTCTCGCCGTGCGTCGCGTCGTGAGTCCCAGCATCCTTAATTGGACCTTCACCGTCTCGCTGCCGTCGCACGGCCCTCCGCAAAAATCCGATCGAAAATTTCCTGGCGATCACCGATCTTTCGCATCGCGCCACAAAATGCCAATCACTGCTTCGTTAATTGCATATTTAATCCATTGAACAAGTCACGGCGCTTATGACGGTACGAATTCCAGTTTGGTGCAGCTCCTGGAACTCGTGACTTCGACTGGCCCCGATGGCTCGACTTTTCGCTAATTGCGCGAGGCTGCGAGCTGATATCGTTAATCGGAGGCTACGGAGCCGGATAAAATATCGGGTTGCGAGATTTTTACGGGCCGAACAGCGAAGATTTGAGGCGTCGATAGTCCGCCCGTTAATATCTGCGTCCCGAGGAATTCCGTTCGAGAAGAGAAACACGGGTATAGCAAAGCTCGCGGCGATCGCCGGGCGAGATACGGGAATTTTCTCGGGAAATTGTGCCAGCTATCAAACATCGAGGATCGGGCATCGGTCGCGCGAGCGCATGCAAATAGTTGTTCGTCGTCGGATCGGTTCGTTGTCCAGGGTATATCTCGATCGGCGACGACGCGACGGTCGCCGATTATCGATTGTCCTTGTCCGTATACGATATCGGCGTTTGGTGGCGTTTTACTTGGCAGCTCGGAGATCGCTCCGGACCGATCGCTCCGCGAGATACCCATATACCAGTTAGTTCCTTTTTTTCGAGCTCGACGCGGCGGCTTAACGACCGTTCGCCTCGCCACCGAGACGCGTCCCTGGGCCGGCTGCCCTAAACAGCTCTAATAATCCTCATCACGACTCCGATCATCGGACTCGCCCGACCAGCAAAGCAGTCATTCGAAATGAAGTAATTATAGCTCCGGCCGAAGGGGCTGTTCTGCTTCTGCACGGCACTTAGTGCCACCGATAAAATAATTACCGGCCGTGCGCTGGCTACCGTTTAGCGCGAACCTTCCTTCGGGATACATACATCCCTGTGTACAAGACGTGTCTCGAGGCCGAACCCACAACCTGGACCCTGGAAGAGTATAATCGGACACGGCGGTTGAGTGTGCCCCCGAACCAAATTGATCTTTCATCGTACCATTTGCTAAGGTTCCCAAAGAAAAACCTCCATGGCAAATTTCAAGTCCATACCCCTCGCTCAAGGGTAGTTGCAGGGTGAACATGGTTTTAATGAATTGTGCTCTGGCTAAACAATAAGTTACGAGAAACTTCATGAACATCTAATAGCACACACGACTGTGAATTTCTTCCGTGAATTTCTGGCTGCTTAATCAATTTTTACAAAATCCCAGAGACTTAAAATTGTCGATTTGATATTGAAGATGGCTAGAGAATGGTTTCCATGCTGTCTAAGTTTGTGCGAATCGGGCGCAGCATCGGAGCACTTGAATTTTTGTGGGGGTGCGTCTGTAATTGCATGTCGTGGAACAGAAAGAGGGTAGATAGAGGCGTCGCTCGAATTCATTACGGTAACCTCGCATACCGTCGCGAATTCCCTGTCCGATCTCCTTAATCAGGAAGCCTCCCTTTATCTCGGCCGACCATTAAAACAGACGTTTATCGCGATTCGTATCTGCTGGACGGTGATTACGCAGCACACGTCGACGATACACACCGGTAGCTTCTCCTGTTCCTGTTCTCTCTCTCTCGGGATCCTCGTAAACGCGAGTCGATTTACAACCCCATTCAGATTATTAGAAGTAATTGCCGCGATAACTTAGACGTTCGAGCGTCAATCGCGGCCCTGGGAGCTTGTTCGACAATACTAATCTCGGTTGACAAGATCAACGGAATCGGACCGGATGAATTCACCCCAAGAGGAGGATCAATCTACATCATTTAGATCAGGTTGATATTCATTTCAACCGGATGGGTTAACACAAGTCGACTATTTCGTTAAAAGTGTTCGTCGATTGCGGATTTTATTTTATTTACGATAAAAATGCAAAACACCATTATTAAAATGCACCATTAATAATTTCTTAAAATTGTAAAAGGAGAAAAGACATTTATGCTCAACTCCTACTTTTTGCAATTGATGCACCAAAATTTTATTTCACATGAAGGTCCGCAGTCTACTCATCAGCCCTTCGACTAATGTCACTGTTGACCCAGTGCATTAAAATCATCATATAATTATTAAATTTTTTGAAGTGCAATTAAATGGACAAAATGTTACATCGGGATCGCCAGGCAGACTCATAAGTCTTCAAGAGATGTTTTCGAAAATCTGTTAAAAAATCGATAAACGAAATTGTGAATGGTCTCGTAAGTCCGCCGTTCTATGGTAAATATTTGTTTCAACCGGATAGGTAAACAGAAATCGATTGTTTCCTCCGGAGCAGCCATAAGCAACCGTCGCGTCGTTCAGCTCGAATAAAGGATCAGCTTAGGATTAGGGCTCTAAATTCAGCATCGACAGGATTCGGTTTCTGGCGGAGGAGGAAGCAACAAATCTCGGTCGGAACTGGATCGAGTATCGCGTTCGAGCTAATCAGACAACGAGATCGAAGATGGCTAGGATCGAGGCATTAGACGGAAAGAGGAACGCGTCGTCGAGGTAGCCGCTAGACGTCTTTGTCCCTGTGTCCCGTGGTCGGGGAATTCTTTGGCTGCTACTATAGGGGGCGACCCGCGGACAGGCTATGGTAATCCAGAATGTCATTTGTTAATTTAAATATCACGATAATTCAGTCTGCCTCTCTGCCTTGGCCTCTTCGTCCTTCTGGTATCTCTCTGCGGTCAGCCGCAGAACCCTACACCCACTTTGGTCCTTCTCCTTTTTCTTCCTCTCTCATTTTTCTGCTCTCCTCTCTCTCCTGTCTCTTTTGTCTCTTTCTCTCGACTCTGTTCATCGTGGTTTCTCTCGCGGGGCCATTCTTCTCCGGTCCGTCCTCCGTTCCGTTTCCCCGGGTCCTTCCTCGCCTGTTTTATTTCGCCGAGCCAGACCGGGCCGGCTTTAAAATTTCAAATTAGCTTCAATCGCATCGGCTACGTGCCGGCCGTATCGTTTGCGGACGGAGCTTCGCCGGGGATGCAATTGAGCTTCCGTTTTAAGGTCCCGGCGCTTCGCAGTCCGACCACGATAAGGATCATTGGCGGAGCCGAACGTGTTTCCGTCTGGCGATTAAACACGGCACAGAACTCGGGGAAATGAACTCGCCTTTTCCTCGGACCCTCACCAAGACACTTTTCCACCCCCGAAGTACTCTATCCAGATCCTAGCGAATTACTTCGACTCTGTAGGTGTTCACGCTGCGATAGAACACCGGCACAATTGTTTCCGAAGCACGTGTCCCCTATCTGTTCTCAACAGTACTTTTGTGCCTGCAAAAACAATTTACATTTATGCCTGCATTTACTGTTACGCTTTGGGGACGAAGCTGTGTGTTGTATGCACATGATATAATAATTTTTTGATCATTTAACCTTTTCGATATCTTCCCTAGCTATTTTCACATTCTAGAAAGCGGATAGTAATGCATAAAGTAATAGTTAATAGCATAGAATATTGTATTGAAAGGGATTAAATTGCGAGGAAAGGGGTTAGAGAAGAATCCAACAAATCCTTCACTCTTCTTTAAGGCTTTCATCTTGATGAAGAATAGAATATTAACTTAGAAGAAATGCTGATCGCGAGTCTTACTCTATATCGAATAGCGAGGGGTTAAAAAGTTTCGACGTAAAATGCTCGTGGACGTTTCGATATTTGCGTGAGTCGTTGCACGGTGTCATAGCGATTTTTGCGTGGCTAATAGGGTACTGTCGGTGCACCCCCTGGTGAACGAGGACTCGGCAGGAGCGACAGTAGGGTGGCAGCGAACGACAACGACCTCGGGTATCGCTGCTCTCTCGCGGTCGTCGTCTGGTAGGATTTTTTCGGTCCGCGAGGGAGAAGATGGCGAACGGGCAGAGGCGGTGGTTGGCCGGGGAGCAATTCCGTCTTTATTCCGCGAACGAGGCCGGGGCCCTCCTAATCAATTCCAATTAGAGAGCGGAATATTTGCGGGCCAAGCGGAGCCCATGGAAGGGACTATTAGCAGTCCTCTCTTACTACCGGAGCTGGGCTCTCGAGCTGACCGTAAATCAACCACCGGCCCATACAGAATCCGCCGTACCCGCCGTATACTCGCCGTATACCCGCCGTATACCCAAGCGCGCGATCCGGTGCGCCTTCGTACGTGTGGGCGTACGTGTACGCGTTCCATGGGACCCGGTACAGGGCTGAAGAACCAGGGGAAAGGAGAAAGACAGAGAACTAAAGAGAGAAAGAGAAACAGAGAGAGAGAGAGAGAGAGAGAGAGGCTCGGGTAGATCGTTGACTAACGAAGCGAACATAACTCGGCCGATACAACTCAATACGCGATCCACCGGTGACAGTCGGTAAAACAGAGTATTTCTAATTGGCTGGATGGGACGCATGCTGATTAGACTTTTCTTTTATCCTTCGTTGTGGGATCGCCTCGGACGGATCTACTGCGCAGCCGGCCGGTGGTGGCCGAGCCAAAGAAACACGCTGATTGGACACGTGGGGCATGCCATCGTTACACGCACCAGCCTGCTGCCTTCTCTGCTTTCTACCTTCTACCTTCGATCCTCGTACTCTTCTCTTCTCTATCGCCGAGGCGAGAGCCCAACTTGACCCGCCTGCTGCTCTCGCAGCTTATCACCGTTACCAGCGACCAACTAGCAGCCGCCCTCCATCTTAATATCATAATTAGCTCCACCAGCAACGATTGCCGGAAAAGAACTGCTTCCTTCAATTCGCTTCCCTGTTCAACTGCAGCCTTTCTTCCAACTGGAGGTTCTTTTTTACTGAAGGTTTTTCGATCAGCTTCTTCAAGAGACTAGATTCTTCTGATCTCTACTGACTTGACGATCCATCAACCCTCACCCTGGAGAATTTAAAACATGAAAGGAGGTTCTTCGACCATTATTTATTTCATTTGAGTTGTATCAAATTTAATTTAATTTGATCCGATCTTTACTAATTCTGAGTGTCTTACAACACGTTATGAGAGTGCCGCATCACAGGAGGAGTTTCTGTAGCATGGCTTTGTTCCTTTGATATCTTAAGAAGAACATGCCTAACCCAGACTCCAGCGCTACTGGGATTAGCTCCACCGCTGAAAGAGCAAACGAGAGGATTCGGAAATTTTTCGCAACCACTTGCATTTGCCAGTTCGGTCTAGACAAGCAACGATTGCCGGGAAAGAACTGCTTCCTGCAATTCGCTTCCCTGTTCGACTGCAGCCTTTCTTCCAACTGGAGGTCCTTTTTTGCTGAAGGTTTTTCGATCAGCTTCTTCAAGAGACTAGATTCTTCTGATCTCTACTGACTTGACGATCCATCAACCCTCACCCTGCAGAATTTAAAAAATGGGAGGAGGTTCTTCGACCATTATTTATTTCATTTGAGTTGTATCAAATTTAATTTAATTTGATTTGATCTTTACTAATTCTGAGTGTCTTACAACACGTTATGAGAGTGCCGCATCACAGTAGGAGTTTCTGTAGCATGTCTTTGTTCCTTTGATATCCTAAGAAGACGCCTAACCCAGACTCCAGCGCTACTGGGATTAGCTGCACCGCTGAAAGAGCAAACGAGAGGATTCGGAAATTTTTCGCAACCACTTGCATTTGCCAGTTCGGTCTAGAGAAGCAACGATTGCCGGAAAAGAACTGCTTCCTGCAATTCGCTTCCCTGTTCGACTGCAGCCTTTCTTCCAACTGGAGGTCCTTTTTTACTGAAGGTTTTTCGATCAGCTTCTTGAAGAGGCTAGATTCTTCTGATCTCTACTGACTTGACGATCCATCAACCCTCACCCTGGAGAATTTAAAAAATGGGAGGAGGTTCTTCGACCATTATTTATTTCATTTGAGTTGCATCAAATTTAATTTAATTTGATTTGATCTTTACTAATTCTGAGTGTCTTACAACAGGTTATGAGAGTGCCGCATCACAGGAGGGGTTTCTGTAGCATGTCTTTGTTCCTTTGATATCTTAAGAAGAACATGCCTAACCCAGACTCCAGCGCTACTGGGATTAGCTGCACCGCTGAAAGAGCAAACGAGAGGTCTCGGAAATTTTTCGCAACCACTTGCATTTGCCAGTTCGGTCTAGACAAGCAACGATTGCCGGGAAAGAACTGCTTCCTGCAATTCGCTTCCCTGTTCGACTGCAGCCTTTCTTCCAACTGGAGGTCCTTTTTTGCTGAAGGTTTTTCGATCAGCTTCTTCAAGAGACTAGATTCTTCTGATCTCTACTGACTTGACGATCCATCAACCCTCACCCTGCAGAATTTAAAAAATGGGAGGAGGTTCTTCGACCATTATTTATTTCATTTGAGTTGTATCAAATTTAATTTAATTTGATTTGATCTTTACTAATTCTGAGCGTCTTACAACACGTTATGAGAGTGCCGCATCACAGGAGGGGTTTCTGTAGCATGTCTTTGTTCCTTTGATATCCTAAGAAGAAGACGCCTAACCCAGACTCCAGCGCTACTGGGGTTAGCTGCACCGCTGAAAGAGCAAACGAGAGGACTCGGAAATTATCGCAACCACTTGCATTTGCCTGTTCGGTCTAGACAAGCAACGATTGCCGGGAAAGAACTGCTTCCTGCAATTCGCTTCCCTGTTCAACTGCAGCCTTTCTTCCAACTGGAGGTCCTTTTTTGCTGAAGGTTTTTCGATCAGCTTCTTCAAGAGACTAGATTCTTCTGATCTCTACTGACTTGACGATCCATCAACCCTCACCCTGGAGAATTTAAAAAATGGGAGGAAGTTCTTCAACCATTATTTATTTCATTTGAGTTGTATCAAATTTAATTTAATTTGATCCGATCTTTACTAATTCTGAGCGTCTTACAACACGTTATGAGAGTGCCGCATCACAGGAGGGGTTTCTGTAGCATGTCTTTGTTCCTTTGATATCCTAAGAAGAAGACGCCTAACCCAGACTCCAGCGCTACTGGGATTAGCTGCACCGCTGAAAGAGCAAACGAGAGGATTCGGAAATTTTTCGCAACCACTTGCATTTGCCAGTTCGGTCTAGACAACTCAATGACACGCAGTACCGAGAAGGAGAGCTGACCATGAAGAGCTCTCTCGCAAGAGAGCTACCCCTCGAAGTCAGTCGGATCCAGCGAACGCGTAAAACGATCAGCGATAAAATATGTCTCACTCGAAAGGGCCGAGAGAGTTTCGGCGGCCCCAGTTCCCCGAGTTGCCAATCCATCGGGGCCCGCTCGAAACGGACCGGTCCAGGACGGTCCCGGAGTTTGCGCACTCTCGCGTACAATGGTCGTTATTCAAATTCCGGCCGCGGTTCGTTCGATTTTTATTCGCCGGGTCCCCGAGTTACTTCGTGAGAGGGGTCGCCAAAGACGGTAGATCGTGGATCGAGATTTCGAGGGAATCCGAGGACGGTGGATCCTCTACCACGTGGCCGGGGCCTAGCCCGGCGAATTTAAAATTCTAATCTTATGATTTGTGCCGGTCGACCGCCGCTTCTGACAGCAACTGTACCGGCTACGACTCTATTAGCCGGACTTTGCCTAAAGCCGCCCCCTGAGGGATTCTACGATCCACAGGATCCACAGGATCCACGATCGGTTTTCCACCCTCTGTCCCTAACGAGTCCTAAGGATAGTCGATCCGACGATAAACGATCTCCTTGCACGCGGTATCCGTGGAATTTGGAAAAACGACAAGCTGCTTTCGGAAATTTGAAAAATCCGAAGATCCTGGCCCCAGGATAATCATACTGAGGCCAGATGATCAGGATTTAGAGGACTTCGATGGACGACGTTGCTGTAGATAAATGTCCATTAATTAATTTCACACAGATTTCTATAAAAAAAAACAATGTGTGTAAGTTCAATACTCTGATTTTACATTACTTTATTAAAACAACAGGAATATACAATATTTATTCAGATTTTTATCGATTTCGATTATAATATACTGTCAGAAGAATTTATTACTGCAATAAGAAATTTATTGAGTAAGTTCCTCTTAAACACACCTCGCAATCTCGATAATCGTGGATTAAAAAATGTATATCTGTCATTTTTACGGCTCTTGTAGTTCTAGTGTGAAAGAGAGATTCTAATCGACGTTCGATCTTGCGGCGAGATAAGGAAAAATTAATTACCTCGGTGCAAACTCTCCTCGATGCCACGCAACTTCTCTTCGAAACGCTTTTACATTCCTCGACCAATTTATAATTCTCACTAGTGTAAGACCATGTCCTTTGGGAATTATTTTCCGAACGTTTCGAAAGTGTTACATCTAACTTTGTTCTGAGATATCGCTGATACCGATCAGTATCCCAGCAAAACATTGGGAAAATAAATAATTCCGAGTGAGAACTGTGCGATGCTGGGCCGTGAAAGTCTCAAATTTCTGGACGGTTTACGAGCTGACTTTCGTTCACCCTTCAGCAGGCTTCATAGATCGTAAAACTCGAAAACGACGTATCTGGCCGATCGTATAGATCGACCAGCTTCTGGGTCAGTCATTAGCAGATTTTTATGCAGAAATAAATATGTTTTAGGTCTTTTGCAAGCGGCAGGAGCCACTTAGAAACGTCTTTCGTTCTTTCTTCGATAATTTTAGCAGGTGATAAAAATTGTCTGCATCCGTTGCAAGAAGCAGGAACCACATAAAAACGTCAGTCTTCCTTTAACAATTTGAGCAGGTTGAAACTAGTACATCTCGATGCTCCTAAATTCTTCGAATGTTCCCTCATAAAATCCGTAGTCTACTCATTAGCGGGCAGCGATCGCAGAAGCCACGCACGTTTTCATCGCAGATCCCCGTAGTAATAAATAACGCTAAGGTCGTTTCTCGTTTTCCTGGTGGTTCGGTTTCATTATCTGGAGTTTTCTCGGGTAGCCGGCTATGCTCTGGTAGCAGGAAACGCGAACGATGATTAACCAAAAGGACTGCGTCGTCCCTTCTTCCGCCAGCGGAGCCTTTCAGCTGTCAATCGTCCGCGAATATTTCATTGGAACAATGAAAGCTGGCGGCACTGTTTACGCATCGCGTGCAGAACGACCGACGGTCGGAGGAACGAACAGACGAGGAACAGACGGACGGACGTGGTCGAGGCAGGAGGAGCTGAAGACGTCCTGGCCAATTTAAATACATATTGTTAGGCCCCGGTTTAATTAAGCCTACTTAATTTTCTCCGAGGGCCCGCGCCAATGCTCCTCGTAATTAGTACGGACGCGCATGCCGGCTCTCTTTCTCTCGCTCTTTCTCTCTTTTCTCGTCGCTCATCCACGTTCGCCTTTTGTTTTCTCTCTTATTACCCGCATTAACCCCACCTGTGTCTTCGTGTTCTCTTCGTCCCGTGCTCCCCACCCTGACCATCGAGTAACCATCCACGAGTCATTCTTCTCCGTTCCACGGTCGAGATTTATTTTTACCAGCTGTTTTTCACTACCTTCTCTCGCGACAGCGCTGAATGAAAAGCGCTTTGACAATGACGGGACGATGACAGGTGAATAAAGCCCGCGATGCTTCTCCCTCGCGCAGCTTCGATCGATGAATAGTTCACCGTTGATTGAATACTGAATCTTCTCTTTGTTTCGTTGGATACTTCGACATATAACTTCGTCTACAATCTTTAATGAAAATTTGTCGTCGGAATGGCTACCGGCCACACAAATAAATAAGATACTACACTTCGTTCAGAACAGAAGCATCTCCCATAGGTTCTGATGTTTTAAGGATGTTCTGAAGGTATATAAAAACGCAACAAAATTTTTGAAAATTCGACAAGATAAAATTCTTACTAAATTAATGCAATTACCAAAGTTTAGGTTCGATTCACTGCACCGTTTAAAAATTATAACAACTTAAAGTTTGCACATTTTAACACGTCTTCTTATGGAGAATTCATAAAATTCCACTTCAAACCCCATTTAAACCTTGAAAAAACGCAACTAGAAACTCCAGTTTTTTTTATATGTAGTAAAAATTATGTGATTAATTATGTTCAAAATTTATTAGGATTGACTAAACAGTTACAGAGCAAAAAAATTATAAACTGTTACAAAACGTCAAATTTATCGCGTTGTCTCTCACTAGCATGGAAACGCGACAAGTGTAGACCACTGAATATAACTACAGAGGGTACAGTATTCGCAAAAGTTTAATGCAAAATATACTCATGAATGGCTTTCATTGACAATATATTCATGGATTTCGAATTTCTTATACTTTTGTCTCCCATTGTACCTCCAGAACATCCTTAACATGAAATCGAAGACCGTGCTGAAGTTAATTGTTCATTCAAAATTGTGGTCTTTCCATTTATCTTTTATGTGCATGTTAACTTCTTCAGATGGATGGAATTTAGGGGATGAAGCACTAACACCTCGCTCTGTAGTGAGTAGTCATATTCGCGATGGAGACTCTTTAGATCCAACGTGGACATACATCTCTGAAAAAATCAATGAAAAGTGTAATAATTATTAGAGTGCGGATCTTATGCACTTATGACAAAATGGAGTAGATAAAGTTTAAAACAGTAAGAAGACCTTTCCATTTGGATTTTAGGTCTGAAAGTTCATGCAGAAAATGGTTCTTTTTCTTATTTATTTATTTAATGTTGCTTCGACATCAAAGGTCATTAGCAACACGGTACATTTTCTTACAATTATATTTTGTACATATTTGTATCCTTGACATACTGGACAAGACCGGCGATATACTCCCCAGAACCTAACAGAATGGGTAAGGATCCGGGCAACTTACCATTTTTCCTTTCTTTTTCATATTTTTTGCATTCTATTGTTAGATGATTGATAACTAGTACTTTGCATATGTCGCAGATTGTGTTTTCTTTTTTATTTAACAAAAATGAATGGGTTATTTCTGAGTGCCCAATTCTGATTCCAGAAATTGAAGTTTGAATTTGACGGTCGATTCTTTTTTCACAAAAACATCTCTTCTCGGGATGCTGGTGAGGACCGTTTCCACCATTCTCTCACCAGCATCTATCCGAGAGCACCCACTCATATTCTTGGCTATACCGACTATAAAAATGCAACGAAAATATTATTTCTTTATAATGAACTAAAATTTATATATTTTATTTATGTTCCAGGGATAGAGTATTCTATCTCAAACCAGAACTACTAACTTAAATTTAAATAAGTAATTACAATCATTATTGTCAACTTATTTGTTATATCAACAGATTATTTACATTAATTGATATCTTTCTTTTCATATTGTATCGATAAGATATTTGTCTAATTATATTTATTTATCTATTTTTTCTTTCTCTAAATATCTTTCATGTTCTTCTTTTTGGCTATAATAGTGTTAATAAAGCCATTAATCTTTCTCCAATTTTCTTTGGAATGGAGTATGCATTCAGAAAATGTGTCTGCTGTAAATTCCCGATGTATATCGGTTTGTAGTTGACATCTTAGTTCTTCCCATCTTTCACAAGTAAATAATGTGTGTTCTGCGTCATCCTGGACATTTTCACACCACCAACATAGGTCGTTTGATGCTTTCTTAATTTTGAAAAGGTAAGTTTTGAACACTCCATGGCCTGTTAAGGCTTGAGTGAGTCTGTAATTTAAAAAACCGAATTTTCTTTCTTTCCAGATTTTTGGATCTGGAATCAGACGGTCGACTGGACTTGGAAACTTCTGCCACTCAAGGTCCGCTCCTTCGTTATGATATTTTTCTGTGTAATTTCTGATGGAATTTGATATTCCCGAGTAGAGCGTAGTGATGTGGAATATATGAATGATAAATTGTTTATTATCACAACGTACAGAAATCTGTTTAAGTAATTTAGGTTATACACGTGCGAACGGTCTCACTGTCGAATCGAGAAGGAAGCACCTTCCCGTACAGAGTACGCATCACGCGTTACAAATAATCACGTGACTACGTACGGGTTATTACATAAGAAAATAGATGTCGCGATTAGTTATTCTCCAACAATTTCTTTTAATTTTGTCAAATACCTGTTTCCTAAAGATTTCATTTAGGTGGTTTTCAAGATCGTTTAATCTAGTATAATGGGTGATTTGTTTCATTTTCGTGTTGCAGACTGCATTTTATTTGGTTGCTCTGTCAGCGTTTTCATTACCCTGTATACCCATATGCGATGGAATCCAGCAAAATTGAATGGATTTGCCAGTTTCAACAGACGAGTTATAACTTTCTTGTATTTTCTGAATTTGTTTCGAAATCTTCAATGCGGATCTTTATTTTACATAAAGATCCGCAGCCTAGTAAGGATGAATCTTGCAGATCCAAGACGAACCATACATAGCGATTGATATTATATACAATGAAACTTGTGAAAAAATATCAGTTGGAAATGAAAGGGGTAGCAGAGCTCAGACTTCAAAAATTGATCTTCTTGTTGAAGGTGCGTTCCAGTGAAAAGAGGACACAACCCGGAGAGTGAAAAGCACGGTAGCTTGCAGAGATCTCGAGCTGACACTGTGGAATAATTCATTGTCAATAGAGTAGGCTCCGACAGAGCGATAAGTTGCAGGAGCCACTGTTTCAAGGGCTGTCGAAGTGCAGCATGGCGTCAAGAGGTGACCGCGTGTACGTCCCTGGGCGAGGAGGTCGTTCTTCAATTTCTCTCTTTTGTCCCGGGTCCCATCTCGGGCTGGTTGTTCGCGAGTCGGCGTCGAACAAAGCGTGAAATCAACTTACGAATAATTAACGAGCCGGCTCGGATGACACTCCGTTTCTTCGCGCAGCCTCTCTGGATCTTGTTCGATCTCTGTCGAGTGGAAGCGGAAAAACTGGATCGTTTGGTTGGTGAAGTGGCTGTTCCTGGGTGATTTTTCATCGATTTATCTGCGCTACTTACCGCCGGAAGCACTTCTCACTTGCTCGGCAGCCGCCTGGCAGCAATAATCGGGCGCTAAGTGGTCGACGATGCTCGGGCAAACATCCTCGGGCCTGCTTCTCGCTCTCGGCCACCGCGAAAAAAAATCCTCCTCTGCCTCTGCCTTGTTAATGACGACGACGAAGGACGTCTAGGTGCACTTTCGTCGCGTGATGATTAAAAGACAGAGTCAGTTACCGTCTCGGCAGTTATCACTTTCTGAGCGTGTACGCAGCGCGTGAAACTTATTTAAAACGATAATGCCGGGTTTACTGCTATCGCGAAGGGGTTGAAGCAGCGACTTCTCCAACCAGTACTTTCGCCTCTCGAACACGATAAATGAAATGCTGGAACGCCGGGCATAAAGCGATTCTTTATGCGCTCCGATAGGTAATGAACCGATTAAAGTCTGTAAAGTTTTATCTGCCCGGCTAGAAGAATTGCTGCGCTTCGAAGAACTTCCGGGACTTGCTTCAAGGGGTTGTTCTGGTTTTTCATTACCGAAAAATCAATTTTTTTGCTGTTTCTTCAACTCTTGGGCCTCTAAACAATTTCTGACAAGAGAATTTTCAGATTGATTTCATTCTTCTACACAAAACACTGGTAAGTAAGTACCAACGCTTAATTAGAAGTGTATACTTTTTAAATAAGAACGGGGCAAGCTCCGTTCCCATCAAAAAGCTAATACTCCCCAGGGAACGGAACGACCACAGAGATTCAAACCATCAATGAGCAATTGCAATTCATTACGAAGTATGCATTCGAATCGGGCGTGAAGTTGGCTCTAGGGGGTGTCCTCCCGGACCCCATAATCCACGGGGTTCACGTGTCGCTTTCGGGGGTATCGCGGCGTCAAATCACAGAGCAAACAAAAGCTCGGTGAACTCCGGTCGCGGCAAAAATGCATCGCGCAGCCATTCAGCTAACAATAGGAGTCAATTGGCGGGCTATAGTGTGCGGGTTTCACCCCCGCCTCACCCCCGAAAAAATCCGAATGATCTTGGATCGCGCGAATACGGTTCTCCCCTCGCGTTTTATCCGCAGCTTTTCAATGCCATCGTTGTATATATCCCGATGTCTCGTGGCATATGTCTTCTCGCATCCCCATGGCGGCGGAGAGGGGTGCAAGCTGACAGCGTTTCCCACCAACGGGGGTTGCTCGAGTGCCGGCAGAAGTTAATCCGACGGCCAAGCCCCGGTAAACACGATTAAAACGTCGGATCAACGACGGTAGAACACTCGTAAAAATCATGGACGTTGTGTTTGCCTTTCGCACGGACCGGGTAATTAATGGTTGGAAAAAGCTGCGCGGAAATTCGGTGGTTCCGTAGGATTTTGGGGTTGAAAGAATAAGAGCGTTTCTCCGCGACACCCCTACGGTTCTGCTCCGTCATGAATTTTGTTGCGTATGAAAGAGAGATTTTTATTTGGGGTGGATGCAACTTGAAGTCACACGGTTTTGTAGGACGATGGGGCGCTGATACTTCATGGCAGGATATTACACTGTGCAGGGTGTAAAGTAATTATATGTCGCGGCTACGATAGGAGGATGAGTCTACACCCTCGATTTGGTTGACGTTGAACTAAACACGATGCCGCAAAATTGACCTCGACTTTGAAATTTAAGGACAAAAAGGTCAACAACTTGTTTTTTAATTGCATCGTACTTTTATTCGTCGCGATTGAGTTGCACTTTTGCACTTTTGACCCTCGCGACGAGTAAAATACGATGCAATTAAAAATAATTCTTGAATTTTGACCATATAATTCAAGATTAAGGCCAATTCTGTGGCACTTTCCTTAGTTCAATTCCAACCAAATCGAGGGTGTAGAATCATCCTATGGTAGCCGCGATATACAGGGTGTCCCAAAATTCCTTCAACAGCCGGAAATGGGAGGTTCCTGAGATCATTTGAAGCAACATTTTGCTTCATTTGAAAGCACAGACATTTGAAGCAAAATTGCAGCGAACGACTTGGCTTTCTTTTTAGCAATTGGAAACATCGACTTACTGAATGATGTGAATACATACAGGGTGTCCCAAAATTCGTCAACATCCCGAAAGGGGTGGTTCCTGAGACCATTTCAAACGACATTTTCCTTTGCAAAAATGTTATCCGCGGCTTTGTTTAGGAGTTATTAACGAAAAACACTGACCAATCACAGCGCGACCTAGACGCGGGTCGGCCGGGCGCGCCAACTGTCTATTGGCCGACTGTGTCAACTCGCGTCTAGGTCGCGCTCTGATTGGTCCGTGTTTTTCGTTAATAACGCTTAAACAAAGCCGCGGATAACATTTTTGCTAAGGAAAATGTTGCTTCAAATGATCTCAGGAACCTCCCATTTCCGGCTGTTGAATGAATTTAATTTCTTTACACCCTGTACGTACATAGAAAGTTTCGTTCACCATAACTAGACTCTGGATGCCCATGTTTGTCAATTCTCTTCTTAATAATTCGAATAATTCAAATAATTCTTAATAATTAGAATAATTCTTAATAATTCGAATGAGTTGAAAATAGTGCAGTTACATTATTTAAATGTTTTTCATTGCATCTACTGTCCAGAGAAAGAGTGTAAACTAGCGGGACGGAACGAGGCTAGAGGAACGCAAAGGCAATCTGAATAGTCGGGCTTCTTTCCCCGTTCCCGTCCCGCTAGTTTACACTCTTACTCTTTACAATACTTACTTTTGTCATACCATATAGGTAAATTGCATATTACACAAAAATATGCGAACATATGACACAAAAATTTGGTTAAATTAAAGAAATTTCATACATTCGAAGCATCACATCCTCGTATTGTTCTTCCTCGAACAAAATCTCGTCATCTCTGACAATAAATTTAGAAGATTGAATACTATGTATAAGAGTAAAATTGGACGACTTAAATTAATAAAAGACGAAAGTCTAATTGAGGCTATATAAAATGGATGATGATGTGAAATGAATTTGGAACCGATGCGGTTACAGTTTCGGAGCGGTTGTTAGGGCTCGCGGAAATTCCGCTGGCAACAGGCGTCGGCCAAACGAATCCCCTATCGATTAGCCACGGCTCATTATCATATAATATCGGCTGGCAGCGCCCCCGCACAGTGTAGTCCCCTCCGGTGTCCGCAGAAATTAATAATCGGCCCGGTGGACACGGGGGCCGCGTAGGTGTGGGTAACGGGACACGCATATTACGCGTGTCAGCGTTAATACGCGTGTGCGCGTGCCACGGCGACCACCACACGCTTTCTCTCTCTCTCACTCTTCCCTTCTCGTGTACACGGGGTGGTAATAAATTCATGACTTAACCTCCGCCCGTATGCAAATCGAGGAATGTTATTACAGCCAGAGATTACACGCGACGATTTCGCCAGAGCGACCCGGTTGTGTACGTTTCCCACCGACCCGCTCGTTTTTCGAAGGGGTAGCCCGCAGATCCGCAAACGGAATTTTTTTCCGAAAAATTACACATTACTTGGACAGAAACCGTGTTGGAATGTGAGGAGGCATCCGTAAACTACTAGCAGACATTTTTGTTTGATTAGTGTTTGTTCATTAGCACGCGCATAATCGTGTGGCTGCTGCCCCTGAATCTAGAAATATTTTTCCCACAGCCAACAATCATGCACTGTGATAACACGGCAACCATGGAATGAATGAGAAATGCTCGTTCTTGTAACAAAACCAGACACGTAGACCTAAAGTTTCGTACGAGACGAAATCAGAGAGGGTAGACTCAGTACACTCTTTAAGCAAAGTTAGATTGATGGAGACCGACGAGATTGTACATACAAAACGAAGGACGTTCATCGCCAAACATCATAGACTTCAAACATCTATGTGCTCTATATTCTTGATTAAAATATTGTATGTATATACAACATTACCAACAAATGAAATATGTCGACATGATAGAGGTGCACGTATTAAATATGTTCGAAAACCTTAGGCAGTTTTCTTGAAATTGCAACTAACAAAAGAATTATGTCGATATTCAGTTTGTTCGAGAGACATAGGCACTGTTCTTAACCCTTAAAATGCTGAGTACGCAGGAAGTATTTTCCTTAATAACTTTGTAAGTAATTGTTTGTAATTTTTCATATTTTATGTATTTTCTCTTTTTTCATCGTCAAGTATTGTGGATGATTTGTCTATCCTAAAAACATTACTGTTATTTTGTTCTTAGCTATAAACATACTGGGGTCTCCAGGAGACCAAGATCTAGCGACAGAAAAATAAATATTTTTTGTGAAGAATGTCGAATGTTCATCTGCAAAGATCATAGAGTAGAAATAATAGAGAAGAAAACTGTACGCTGCTTGGACCATGGCGAATGAAGAGTATATTCTATTATTTAAAACCTTGATGTACTAATTTTTTTTGTAGAGAGAATAAAATTTGATTTTATGTTTTTATACCATAATTATATCAATAAATACATATATTAAACATATCTATTTTTTATTTTCAATTCTACAATTTTTTAACGTCGTTATTCGTGTTAGCAAAAAGTATTCAGAATTTTAAGGGTTACAATTATTACCAACAAATTAAATCCTACTTCAAGCGGCTTAGACAACATCCCACCCATAGTTCTTAAACACCTACCAAGAATCATAATCATTGACTTAACCATTCTATTCAATAATGCTCTAAACCACACCTACTTCCCAAAAATTTGGAAACAAGCCAAAGTACTGCCAATGTTACCAACAAATTAAATATGTCGACATGATAAAGGTACACGCATTAAATTTGTTCGAAAACCTTAGGCATTTTTCTTAAAATTGTTACACATATGCAAAAGAAGGTTGGTAATTCTGCGGGAGGCGTCCTGCGTCAATAATCGTCGAAGAGGGGTCCGTTTATTAGTTTATTTATCGCGCCGTCAAGTCCGGCAAAGATTACCGTCGGATTTTGATTATCCCCGAAAATTCTGCGGGATACGTGCCGCTCATAAAGATTAATAGATCCTCGCCTGGCCCGTAGCGAATAATCGATCTCCTAGCCCCGGGGAATATTGCCCGAAGGGCTGAACCGGCAGCGTTTTTATTGACGTTAATCCGCGGATGAAAATTGAAACATTATATCGTGTAATCCACTTTGCGGGTTATTGGCGGAATCGCCGCGCGATGATGAAGCCCGGCACGGTGATGTATCGGCCCGATCCGGCTCGCTGGAGCACCCTGTGTTCATTAACAATCTTGCATTGCTGTATGAATCTTGATTAAAACGGCGTGATAGGTCGCTCGGCCGCGTTTATCTTTGTCTTGGTGAAAATAAATTTCAATCGTCCGTTGAACAGGCAACGAGAGAATTAAATTAAATTAAATTAAATTATGCACGGCGCGTTGAATTGGCGAGATTCCTCGGAAATGGGCGAATATGATTTTATTAAATAAAATACGCGTGTTTATTCTCTTTTGTTCCTTTGCTCGAGTTTTCGGGAGTTATTGTTTAAGTTCAAGATTGAATTGGCCTGGTTTTTAATCACGGAATAAATGAATTAATGATTGATACTTAATCCACGAGAGTCAAATAAGGATTTAATATAGAGTATAGACGATTGATTATCCCGTTGCTAATATCCCGAATTATAAAGCAACGTTAAAATATATAAAATTAAAATTAAATTAAATTATGCATGGCGCGTTGAATTGGCGAGATTCCTCGGAAATGGGCGAATATGATTTTATTAAATAAAATACGCGTGTTTATTCTATTTTGTTCATTTGTTCGAGTTTTCGGGAGTTATTGTTTAAGTTCGAGATTGAATTGGCCTGGTTTTTAATCACGGAATAAATGAATAAATGATTGACACTTAATCCACGAGAGTAAAATAAGGATTTAATATAGAGTATAGACGATTGATTATCCCGTTGCTAATATCGCAAATTATAAAGGAACGTTAAAATATATAAAATTATGGAAGAGTCATAGGAAGGTGTGAAATTGTTTGCTAAGTAATATTGTTGGAGTTGATTCAGGGTTCTGGAAAATGTGGTTCAGGAAAGGGCGGATGATTTTCAGAAAATGTTGAAGACGGGTTGCCGGCAATTTTTCGCATTAAAATTCCCCGAGTCAGGGAAAGAGCTGTTGGTACAGGGACGAGAGGGGTTGGCCCTACACAGGCCCTTATACAGGTAGGCCTAACAAGGTCCAATACTTTTGCTCCGCGGCGGCCAATGGCAATATATTAGAGTCCGAAGCGCGGGGGGCCTTGGCATTGTTGCCGCCTGTCTCTCCATGTCCCTGGCTAACTTTTGTCCCGATCTTCGATATATGCGGAAGGCCCGGCAACGTATCGGGCCCCTTCCACTGCCCCCTCCTCCTCACCCTCCCTCTATCGCGTGCATCGATGCAAAAGATCGCAAAGATGACCCTTTCAGGGGCTCCCTTCTTCCTCGTCAGATCGCCATGAAAATGGGGGGCATAGAAATCCGATCTCTTCTTCTCCATCCTCCATTATCGGAGTCCAGTCCAAACATAATTCCCAGTCCTCATTTTCCTTGCCAATAATTCTCAAGATATGAAAAATGACCATTTTTTAACACCTCTACGTTGCTACAGAAATAGTCAATCTGTCAATAGCAAATTAGTCGAGGAAAAATAATTCATTTCCATTTATTTTTTCAGTTAATCCAGGAATTTGAAAATAATCCTCGTTGTTTAAAACCATACATTTTTCAACACCTGCATTGGAGTTGACCATGTTGGTCCCAAGATGGTCAATGATTATTTAAGCTCACGACTCTTGTCACAAAAATGTCCTCTAAGATTCCAAGATCCAAGCTTCGATAACTTCGGAAGACTTGTTACAGAATTCCTGGAAGGAGTTCATTCGTATTTAATTCGTCCTCTTCTAAATTAATAAGCAGAAGCAAGGATTATCTGCTCATACAAAGATGCTCATTTTAAGCCACATATTTATATTGTAATTTTTTAATATTCATTACGGTCTCTTTTATTCGGACGGTGTTCGTCGAGCATAATTCGAAGTTAAGGCCATATAAAAAATTTCCATAAGCAAAATATGAAACTTCTAAAGGACATACGCTGATGGTAAACAAGTTCAGTATGTGCTCTTACCGAGAAGGGAAGAAATGCGCCGATAACGATCTTCGAAAACATTCGGCGAAGTAGACGCAACACGTTAATTAGCGTTTATTTCATTTTCCCGTGAATGAACGATAAACAGAAATGTGTTTGCCCGGTCGGAGGGCTTTTCGCTGCAACATTTAAGTACCACAGGGGTTTCGGGTTCGAATGGCAGTTTGTGGATCGTCAAAAGCAATCGAGGGTAGCCAAGATGGCCGTCGGCGATGTACAATCGAAACGAATACCAAGGCAACGAGACGCAACGGGCGCGTCGGAACGATTATTTCCCGATGGTACGACCGTGGGCCCCGGTTCCCCGGGCTCGTTAGTATTTAAAACCGCGGCAGAAGAATTTACGTCTCGGTGGGCTTAATGAAGTAATAGCCTGGTAATCGGCGATCACATCCCATTATCGACACGAACAGCGGGCCCCGCGTAGCCCGCGTAGTCCAGCCACGGATCCGGCGAGATCTCGTATCTCGCGCCTATGCAAATTCGCCGAATTTTACGGATGCCCGGCACACTAAAGATCACGAATTCAGTGCGGGCCAACGGGACGGGCTGAGTGGTTAATTGCGCAAAACGTCCAAAAAGTCGCGGCCCGGCCAGCGGGGCCGGAACAACACGAGAAGAAAGAGAACGAGAGATCCGAGAGCGAACAGAACGATCCACGAACGCACGGCACTTGAACACACGGCTCCCAAGCCGTTATAATACCGATTTCAGTACCTGCAAATTGTTAGAATGTCGATTTCGGCCCCATTTTCGTTCTGAAACACGTGTTAAGACTCTTATAATATGGCGCGGTCAGTAAACTGCGATAGATAGATTAAAAGAATTCAAAAGCTTCAACATATCCGTTCCAACTTATCCAAATTATTAAAAGAATACAGAAAATTCTGAGCGAAATCAAAATTAGGCTGCTCTTTACTTTACCGGGCTCAAAAGTGCCTTTCTCCTATAAATTATAATATTGGTTGATGATTAGGTCGGGGGTTGGGGGGCAAGGAACAGCGGTTCTGGTCGGTAAGCGGCACGCGGTCGTCACTGCAAACCAATATGGCGGCGCCCTTACCTGTCAAAAACACTACAGATTGCTCAACTTTAAGCAAGCATAACTCCCGAACCATTGATCCTACAGGATCGAAACTTCGATCTGCAGCCGCCCCGGGTACAAATCTACTGGATTACATACCAAATACATCATAATTTATAGGAGAAAGGCACAAATTTTCAGTCCGGTAAAGTAAAGTGTACCCAAAAATTATCTGCATTAGTTACAATATACAGGAGACACATAGACATTTGTTTCCCGATTTAATCAATTTTAAGTTGGAAACTATAGGACGCAAAAAGAGTGGACCTTCTTTCGCTATACAGGGTGTCCCAAAATTCGTGAACTTCCCGAAAGGGGTTGTTCCTGAGACCATTTCAAGCGACATTTTCCTTTGCAAAAATGTTATCCGCGGCTTTGTATAGGAGTTATTAACGGAAAACACGGACCAATCAGAACGCGACCTAGTCTATTGGCCGACTGTGGCAACTCGCGTCTAGGTCACGCTCTGATTGGTCCGTATTTTTCGTTAATAACTCCTAAACAAAGCCGCGGATAACATTTTTGGAAAGGAAAATATCGCTTCAAATGGTCTCAGGAACCTCCCATTTCCGGAAGTTAAGGAATTTTGGGACAGCCTATATAAACAATAAGGCAGCTTCGTGTTCCTCTTCCTCGGAATATACTGTAGCTATCAATTTAAAGATTTTCAGAGTATCTAGTACCACGTATTTCTGCCGGAGGATCCGGAAATAGCCGATAGAAGAAATTCTACAATCCCATCAATGTGAAGAATTCGTTGCACCCTTTCCTTCAGCCTAGATGATACTGACAGTCCAACTTCGGGCTGAATGTAAGAAAAGACTTCGGCGGAAATACGCGCTACCACTTGTAGTGAAAGCACAACAAATTTCAATTCGATCGACCGATTGCTGAACGAAAGAGAAGAAAGTGCCACACTTGATCATGTTGGTAGCTATCGGTAGTTTTGGGAAGTTGTTCCGGTAGATGTCCCGTACAAAGTTGCGAAGCAGATAGCGAGCGACAAGGTGGACGATCGAAGGACGAGGGGACGGCAGGAAGATCGTAAAATTTGTTTGCATTCTGCCGAAAAAAAGCAGAAGCGCAGCTCCTTGGGCTTGAAGAAACGTAGCTGGTCAGCTCGCTCGCGAAGTGAAAAAGAACGAACAAGAGGCGAGCGAGAAAGATTATGTGGGAGGAGAAGGATGAAAGGGAAAGAAAGAGAGAGACAGAGGGAGTGAGTGAGTAAACGGCACGCCGTGAGAGGGGCCCGTTTGGCTAACGGATGATTTAATTAAGAGAGGCACAAATTACAGACCCGCTGGATGCTAATGCCCATCCATGCCCGACTCCGCCGAAGCTCCTTAATTAGACGGGCCTGATTCATTGAGAAATTAAGACTTGACGAATGATACCACTACCGCGGCCCGTCTGTTTCTTTGCCGGGGCGCGCGAGTTTTATTACGCTCGATCCTTACTCCCCTCCAGCGTAAACCTTTTCTTTTTTTCCTCTCCGACTGCTCTGAGCTCGACGGCGCTTCTTCTTCGGGCTTTTCTTTTACCTCCTGTTTCAGTCGCGAGTGGCTCGTATCGAGCCGCGATATGTTTACTCCGCGTGGAAATGATCGGGGTGCAATTACCGGTGATGAACTGTTAACTGCCGCAATTTGGTGGTGCGTGCGCCCGCGCGCGCGCAGTGTCCAGAACGATTCGAGAACAAATCTGCTCTTCTTCTGCGTCGAAGGATATTCATCTAAACTTTGCTGCCTATGTTGTTTACTCTAATCTTCTCTTCGACCACTGCTGATCGCTATGTCGCACAGTGGAGTATTCGGCCGGAAAAGCTAGCCAAAAGACAATTAAAAAATTTTGTCTAAATTATAAAATTTTTGCTTTCTGAGATAGTTGAATATATATATAACAAATATTCAACTATATATATATATAGAGAATGATATTCCAATAACTTTTTTAAAATTTTATTCCCTCATGAAGTGTTGTGATTTATCGAAAGAGTTTTTGTAATCCTGTTCCTCTCAACTAGTCTCTGAATTACTGTTCGCTCAATAATAATTTTTCTATGTCGCAAAGAAATGAATGTCAACCTTTTCCTTCACAGATGTCTTTTAGGTAAGTATGTACTTTACTTTCTTTTAAATATTATGCTCTTTATTACTTGTGTTTTTGTAATTTGTGATGTTAAAAACTGAAGAATAATTCAGTGAAGTACATTACAATTCAAACAATTCAAATAGAATTTTAGTATGGTTCCGAGTGAGTCCCGATGCTTGTTTTAGTGAAATTCGACGCGCCAATGTTTCTAGTTTATAACATAAAAATATTAGCTGCCGATTCGTGCCTATGAGAATTTCCAAACGGTTTTTGTGATAATGCTCGATACGATGTAGACTGTAGGACGATCGCGATTTCTACGTGATATTCTGTATTCGGTTAGTTGTTCATAGTTATTCAGAGTAAACAGTTCGAAAATTCAAGCTATATTTCATAAGTACAGTCATTTCACATGCGATATTACCAATTAGTCAACTGTCAGAAGAGAGGCATGGAACAGGGACGTCTTGAATAGACTTTTATTTTCATCGGACTTATTCATATCTGATTCCCGAAAAAACTTACATAAAAAAGGAAAACCGTTTCCACCCGAAATAATACAACTTCTAATTGTAGAGGATCATCAATCAAATACGAGTACAGTAGAGACATGGAAGACGACTCAGAAATAGATGAGTAAGGATTAATGTAATATGTTACAATAAAATAATATAAACAAAAATATATTTATATAAAATTATAAATTTGTTTGCAAAGTTCTCATCCTACGCATTTTTTTTAATTGCAGAATATAATGACAATATTTCATTCGCAAGTTCTTCTAGCCTAATAAAAACAAATAAAACAATTTTGTTTAAAAAAATGTTTGGGACAAAAGTTAAACAGTGTTCAGACATCCACAAACTGAGATACGTAAAATTTCGAAAATATTTTTTTTACGACAAATAATCAAGGTCATTTTGATTTTTTAAATGTTAAATGTATTTTTTATCACATAATACTATAGCTGATCTTAAGACGAATTCAACGATATATAATATTATGACCTTGAGACCATAAATAACGTTGCAATAGTTTTCGTCAGTTTTCCGGGCCTAATACTCCACTATGTGTTAGCCTAATGAGCTATGGCAATGAGGAATTGATTAAACCGGTTATTATGCATCATTGTTTAAGTAATTTGAAACATAACTTCAAAGATTCTAAAAGAAAGATCTGCACCGGAACGCGATTCATAATATGAAATTTCTATGGAACAATTTTCTCTGATTATTTTTAACTGTATTTTAATTATTTTTTAATGCGCAGAAATCATATTGTATAACGCTGGAAGATTGTTTGAAAGCCCGCGACAGTTTTGAAATAGCTCGCGTTGAAAAACCAAGCAGACAATTGTGTTCCCGCAGGTGCGGAGTCGTTCGGGTCTTTGGTATCGATGGATATTAATAGCAGAATCGATAAATAATTGTGTGAATCCCCGTCAACGTTTTTAACGATCGTTACATCAAAGTAAATCCTCGAACAACGTCGAACGGAAATGGATATTGCCACCAGAAAGTTTGTTGCGCGAAGAGCCGATTATTTTGCGAACGTATCAGCCGCGATCACTGCTCTCCGCGATTAATTTTCGATGCGCTTTAATTGCATGTAAAAATGGAGATGTATTCGCGATACAACCCGCGACACGCTATCGCGATGCAATCTTTTTCCCCCGGGCCCGGTGTAATAAAGACAGGATTATGTATTCAATTAATTCATTTTTAAATAGGCCGCGTAATATTACACTCGCGGCGTTTTCATTAGCCATTCGCGTCGTCGTAAATTACCACTCAATTTTCGCATCGCGAGGAAGAACGTTCCTCTCTTTATACGCCCTATCTCTCTCTTTGTCTCGTTTTTTCATTCGGAATTCTCGCAGGTGTAATTCTTCTGGAGTTACGATTGCCAAGCTTTTTCATTAAAAATGACAAAGGAGAACAACCTTGTACGCGAAGGATCTAGATCGGCACCTCCCCTTGGCTCGTTTCTCAAACGAGCTTGGTAAGATGGCTCCGATTCCGGCCAATTACAAATATAAACAAGGGTGGCGGGACTTTATCAAATCGCAGGAACCGGCGACGATGTATATTCGGAATTTTAAGGCGCAATCCACTTGCGGATATGCAAATCAATCCTTTGATCGTTCACCTCTTTCTTCCTCTTGATACGTTACCTCTACACGATCTTTATTACGTCGGTGATAAGTATAATAATGCGACAAGATCGAAGCAATTTATTTCGCCAGACGAAAAGTGGAGAGCCAAAATGTTGACACTGAAGTGGAAAAAACATTTATATATAGATAGATTAAACATAAAACGATAAAACTGTCTTTTTGAAGTGTACCACAATTTTAACCCTTAACAAGACAAGTGACTTAGCGTCTCCTTTTATAGCAGATATAAGTAGACAAACAAAAAATCAACGAAATGGCGACCTCCTAAATGAATTTTTAAGTCCAAACAGAACAAAATGCACTAAACGCGCAATTACTATGTTCCGGTGCTCGAGATCACAGTTGAAAAACTGAAGGGCACGCTTACACCCGCAACCCTAAACCGCGATCCAGTCAAGCAGCAATTACCTAGAATTTACAGCAGCCCCGTGCGGTCCTCGAAAAATAAATTACACAGTCGGAGGAGCCTTTCGAGGGGCACGAATGATTATGCAAGCGGTTTACGCCAATCAGAGCCGGCGTGTACCGTCCGGAGAAGTCGTGTATCCCGTGGCCCCTTATGGGAGGGGGCACGAGGGAAAGGACGAGAGGCAACGGAGGGCGAGAGGCGAAAGAGAGTCACGAGGAGAGTGGACCGTAGCAGTCACCGGTGGCGAGTGCGTTAATTAGCGGGATGCTCACGCGAGCCGGCAATTAAAACAACATCTTCATTATTAGGTGTATATAAAGCGAGAGATGGAGAGAGAAGGAGAGAGAAGGACCCGATGGGCCAGTGCGCAGCGAGGGACTGGCTGCCGGTAGCTCTGTAAACGGAATAAGGGTGCGGTTATACTGAAAGCAATTTATACTTCCTCGACTCACTAGTTCGCATTTTCAATTTATCTAAAAATTGCTTGCAACAATCCATTTTGCTAAAAGTACGGTCTACGATAAATGTTGACAGAATTCGAAAATGCTCAACTCCTTGCCCTTCAGCCCTAAAACCAACATAAGTGTGTCCTTGTTGGGTTCTTGAAAAAGCCCACATTGTGTGTGTGTATATAATATTTCAATTTTTATACGAGATTCAATTGAAATTAACATACTACATAGTGTGTACCAGAGTTGGGCATTAATCGAGTAAAATTTTAATCATGATTGATTGATTAATGTATACGATTAAAAAAAGAAATCGTCGAAAAATCGGCGATTGATTCAATCGATTGATGAAGTTAATCGTCAATCGTTGATTAAATGAAGAAATCGTCGAAAAATTGGAGATTGATTCAATCGATTGATGAAGTCAATCGTCAATCGTTGATTAAATGAAGAAATCGTCGAAAAATTGGCGATTCATTCAATCGGTTGATTGAAACAATTGAAAACAATTGAAAGCTAGGAGTACTAGGATCGCTACGGGGAGAGAGACGCGTGGCCGGGTCGAGGAGGCGTAGCTTTCAATTGTCTTCCGATTGACGATTAATAATCGTTAATCGCAATTAACGACTAAGGTAGAAATTTAATCATTTAACGATTAATAAGTATTTAATCGTTAACCGCAATTAACGACTAAACTAGGAGATTAGTTGTTAGTTGCGATTAACTATTGAAGTAGAAATTTAGTCGTCAATCGTTGATTAATTTTTTGCCCAACTCTGGTGTGTACCTGTCTATTGTATATCTTAATCCCACCGCGGATCTTTATGCAAAATAAAGATTGTCTGCATTCATTTTTTTAAAAATTATTTTCAATAATTCAAAAGTAATACACCCCTACTCTTCAATTCTTTTCCCGCCATCAAGTTCATCCCTTATTTTAACTTCACGGGTGACGCCACAGCCTTGAGTTTTTCGATGTCTGTGAGAAGAGGTGATCGCGAAATGGTATGTATGCACAAATGTTGATCAACAGATTGATCCAGATCGATCTCGAATCGCGTCTGGCATGACCGCAGCCTATCTCGGTTACTACCGGCTCGTTACCGTCGCGTTATCACCGACGCTCCGCCGTACTCCGACTACTTAACTCTCCTTCAATCTCGTTCCACGCAGAAAAATCGACTCGCCGCGATAAACCGTTCTCTATTCGATTGCAGACGGTGCTACGCGTCTATCGTTAATGCATTCTACACTCGTCGAGTACAAGACGTTGGCATCCACCGAGGCACGAGCATTTTTTCGCATAACCGGGCCGAGCTTTCTCGTTCCACACGACATTTTTCTCTAATTATTGGCAATTAGAGATGCTATCCAATGTAGATATTCCACGATCGCCGGCCAGATCGACGTAGAATGATCCTGTAGCATCCTTCGTGATTTTGTAATTTTCTCTTAAGAAAATACAATATTTTAAAAGAGCCGGGCCTTCTCGTACCGTTTCAGACACTTGATACATTATTAGACTGCGGATGCTTTATGCAAAATAAAAATGTTCTGCATCCATTGCAGGGAGCACCAGCTAAATATATTTATTCTTGTAACCCTCATACGTTCCTCAGAGCGAAAATTCATCAATTTACTATTCTTACATACCGTAAAATAATTCATCTCTTTCTGTTTGTGATGCGAGATGTACTTCTTTAAAGTGTAACGCTATAAACGAATTATAACTGGTTTTTTTTAAGTGTAAAATAAAAACAGGTGAAATATTATTCTAGCCTTTCATATGCAACTATTTTTGAGGAACGTATGAGGGATACTATGCCTAAAATAACATATTGATATCTTTAAATACTTCAAAGTCTTTTACTGTTTTAAGTTCCACCTGCTGGTTTTTGTCATAATTACCATAGTTTTTGGGTTAATATGCCTAAAATAACATATTGATATCTTTAAATACTTCAAAGTCTTTGACTGTTTTAAGTTCCACCTGCTCGTTTTTGTCATAATTACCATAGTTTTTGGGAAGTCTACCGTATCAACAGAAACTTCAATCATAAACCAACAACTCGATAACGTGTCCGAATCATTTTGTTTTGTATTTTAGGGTGAAGGAATATTTTTAAGTTTCCTTTTAGTACAGTATAATGATTGAAAAGCCTGTTATTTTTTGTCTTGTATGATTTTTGTCATTTGCCAGTGTCAGAATTAGGCTCATTTGCAGTCGTTATCGTCCAGACGTACAAAATCGAATGTTCCTTCTCCCATGCATTGATAGCTGCGCGATCATGGTCGTCGTGTGTTCTACAATTTTTCCGTAGATCCTGCAATCTTGATATAATAAATTCCTCGGCAGACGTGTTTTCCTCGATCGATGGAAGACAATGTTTCCCCGGGAACAAGTCGCCATTCAGAGACACACCTTTCAATTAATCACCGCTAGAAAACCGTGTTCGCTAATTATCCGGCAACATCGATTACGACGCTCGGCGAGGAAGCGACGACGTCCGTTTAAAGCCGGTAAGAATTCCAATTAGCACTAGCGACCGGGAACGCTGTCTAAAATATATATTCTGTAACAGGAATATGTTATTCAATCTGCGCTTATTCGATTCGGTGCTCGCGTTTTCAGCTTTTTTTTCACCGATGCGAGAAGATCGGTAATTCCTAAACGGATGCCAAGGTTTATCTCGCGATGGGTGTCGTTATCGAAGCACCGTAGATCCTCGGTTGCAGATAGGTTTCAAGTTTTCCATATCTGCTCGCCGGAACTCTTTTTTTCGCAAATTTTCTCTCTCGCGTTCTCTCTCTTTCTAGAACACCACCCGGCATAATTAACCGATAAAGAGGCCTCATACACGCGTGTCAGTCGAGAGCGTAATTACTATACGTTATCCAAGCCGGGCGTGTGCTAAACTCGGTAATTTGCGAGCGGAATCGTCGGCTAAAGGCGTTACACGTACGCGGCGAACCTCTTATCTCGTTCGATTACGCTGTGTTTTCCGATCGGAGCTGATACAGACCTGCCCGGATGTTTATTGAATTCGTTGCGACTACCGTCGCACCTGCCAGCGACTCTCGCCACGGCTTATCTTCCGCCTCGGACCGTTCCTCGTTACCCTAAGAGGCGGAGAAACCTGCTTGCTTCGGTTAACCGCAACGCATCATCGCCCTCTCCGTTTAACTAGTCGCCAGACGGGAATCATTCACCGGTTGCTCTCGCCAGTTCCGAATTACCCTGCCGGAAAAACTGGTAGGATATCGATGCTTTTAACTCGGAGAATGCCACTGTTCGGGCAATCTACCATATCACCTGGCGAACCGCTCGGAAACGAGTATACGGGTGTCCCAGGACATCATCAGCTACAATCTTGGCCAGGCGCCTCGGACCTTCGCGAACCATCACCTAACTTCGTCCTGAATGCTGTCATCTTACTCTAAAATGGCTCGACATCACGCTATCAACCCTTCGCACTTTGAGGCGCCAGTAAAAATTGCCACGCCATTATTCAAAACAGTTTTAATATCACTAAATTCGTTCAAACTGAATAATTGTTGTATAGAAAAACACATTCTGGCATTTAAAATTTCATAATATGAGTAAATTTCAAACGCCTGGAATAATATTAGAAATTTTTGTTTGGATAAACCTTCCGCTTTGAAGATTGAGACTCATTCCAACGATTTCTTGGAATACGTACGATTCTTTTTGGCTGTTTTATCGAACAACAACGAGGAACAAGTTTGGCTTGCTAAGAAGTACCTCGGATTATTGTCAGGTTCAGTGTTCCGATATTGCCTAAGATTTTTCGTACGATGGATGGTTGCTAGAGGCGCTACGCGTAAAAAACAGTAACGTATCTATGATGACGAAGTAGTGGAGCCCTGCGCCTTGAGACAGTTATATTAGCGCGAAAATACCGAAACAATCTGTTCCGGACAAACAAACTTCAGGACGTGTCCTACAAGTTACAAAATATACACAAATACATATGTCATACATTAATTTTTCAGAATCAAATCATACAAATCTTTTAAAATTCTGCGGGGTGCTCAAGGTACCCCATTTTGTCGAGAATCTTACATTACTGAGGCTGGCAGCGCCTCTAGCGGCCATCCATCGTACGAAAAATCTTAGGCAATATCGGAACACTGGTCTGGTTGGCAGTACACAGTGTTCAAACCTTGACAAGTCGACCAAAACAAATCGTAGATCACTTTTTCATCGTTGTAAAGAGTAAGCTTCAATCGAACCGGTGCGCCGCGAACATAACCCCAAATTTATTTGAAAAATGTACGATCGAGAATAATTTTCTTATTTATCATAATTGGCGATAAAACTACAAAAGTTTCAGAAGGCCTAGTTTCGACATTGTCCACAAGGTGGGCAAATCGTTGAACGACTTTCTCGCAAATTACTAAAATGTCATCAATTAGTATATTACTCCCGACACTTGTGTCTAAGGCAGGACCCGCCAGATAGCCTTACTGATGAGTCCTCTAGCGGGTCTAGGACGAAACACATACCACCATCTTTCTTCTTTTTCTCTTATAGAAAACATTCTATAGAAAACGTGTCTCAAGACGTAATGATTCAAATCCGAATCGAACGTTTGATAAATGTCTACAAAATTGCTATTTAGTGTATAATTTGATCGAAGCGGTGCGCCGCGAACATAACCCCAAATTTATTTGAAAAATGTACGATCGAGAATAATTTTCTTATTCATCATAATTGGCGATAAAACTACAAAAGTTTGAGAAGGCCTAGTTTCGACATTGTCCACAAGGTGGACAAATCGTTGAACGACTTTCTCGCAAGTTACTAAAATGTTATCAATTAGTACGAGGGTCATTCAATAAGTAAAGAGACAAATGGCTATTGCTCAAAAACGGTTTATTTCAATCTTTCAAAATTAAGGCTATTTTTCAACATGATCACCCCCCTACAGTTATGCACTTGTCCCATCTTTTTTGCAGCTTCCTAATTCCCTTGGCGAAGAATTCTTTCGATTTACCCCGAAGCCACTTTTGCACCGAGGGACCAGAAACTTCCACTGGACGTCCACATCGGGGTTCATCACCTACACTTGTTCGGCCACTTTTAAACCGATCAACCCACTTGTAAAAATTCGCACGGTTCCTACAACTTTTACCGTACTCTATTAACATTCTAGAAAAAATTTCACTTGGTTTTACACCTTCTGCGACTAAAAATCTAATGACTGAGCGCTGCTCTTCTAAGGTGCAATCTTCTAGTGGACTTGCAATGGTGAATTGAAAGTTTTGAGGTTATGTTGACATAAAATGATGAAACAGCTGATCAGAGCATATCCCAAGGTTGCCAACTAACACCCCTGAAAAGATTGTACACATTCATTGAATAGTTTTAAAATTATAGAATTTGTCTCTTTACTTATTGAATGACCCTCGTATATTAACGTCCCTCCTCCCGACACTTGTGTCTAAGGCAGGACCCGCCAGATAGCCTTACTGATGAGTCCTCTAGCGGGTCTAGGACGAAACACATACCACCATCTTTCTTCTTTTTCTCTTATAGAAAACATACTATAGAAAACGTGTCTCAAGACGTAATGATTCAAATCCGAATCGAACGTTTGATAAATGTCTACAAAATTGCTATTTAGTGTATAATTTGATCGAACCGGTGCGCCGCGAACATAACCCCAAATTTATGAGTAAGCTTCAATCTTTAAATCCATAATGTATTCTGCTATAAAAAATGTGTTTGATCCTATTACAAACATTTGAACTTGTCGCACTTTCGTGAAGTATTTTCGTGTTTGTCATCTGCTGTGTCATGCAAACATTTGCAAAAGTAGAAGCTTCAAGCTTTCAAATGAATTTATTTTATGAAGTTCATCGTTGTACTATTTTCTTTAACAAAGTTATCATAGGTCAACTACTTTCTAAATCCACTGTATAACAAATTGACCAATCATGGAAATTTTAGTGGATCACTGCAACCTGGAATCCTGGTTGCATCGGGTATATCGCTTATCGAATCGTTGGGTACTAAGTAGAACTATTTACGAAGAGTAAATTCTTAGTCGACGCATGGCTTAGCGCAATGTTTCTTTTACAGAAATCTTATGGACATTTTATTTACTGACCGTAGTGCAACCGCTAGTAAATGAAAATAATTTGCTAGCTTGCATAATTTCCTTGATACAAGTGGACATCTTCCGGACCGGAGAGTGTTAAGCAGTGTACCGCTAATGCACCAGTAATTTCTACGCGTTTGCAGCTTATCTTAAATGTTGCGCCACATTTCACAAATATGTGTCGACGATCCAGATTTTACTAGTATGTAGGATGCAACATTTATATCTGCAACCGAACGAATCGATTACAGCCGATTCAAAAATGGACTTGAATTTGCATCAAGGAATTCGATCAACCATAATTTAATTCAAGTCGATTAAGAAACTATAACCTCCTCTAAATGCAGAATGTATTGTCGACCGAAGCGAACAAGCGAATTCCTGGGCGGAACTGGAGGAATTGAAATTTCCCGGGGGCGAGTTCCGCGATATTCCCAGAGGAATGAATTCGGCTTGCGGGTGTTGGAGGGTGGCACAGGGTGGCGGAGGGTGCGGGGAACACGGGCGAGAGGCGGGTAAGTGCGAGTTAACGACGTAACCAGCGTTCGCGTATATTTTATTATTTAATTTCAGCCGACGGGGGCGTTATGAGACATGAAAAAAGTCTTGGCGATATTGTAGGTGGATTTCCAGCCACGAGAACACGCCCCGCTCCCCTGCCCCCTTTTCGGGGGGTGCCACGGTGACATTATTATTCGTTATGAACGGGTTTACGAGGCCGCAAATCATAGCCGTGTTCATATTTCGAACGGCAGCTCTCCTCGTTATTCAGTTTAATGGCGGCGGTATTTGAATTCCCGATCCTCCTACCTCCCCTCACCCCTTTCACCCTCTCGACCCGTTCAACCTCGGTTTTCTACACCCGTCTCGCACCCTTCGAGTTCTACTCTGCCCCTCTCGCCCACGCGTTACAATGTTAAACGATAAAGAATGAGGCTGCGCATTGCGGACGTTTCCGCGTCCCGTTCCTGCGCCCCTACTCCGTCGATTTGACGACCTTGTTGCGATGAGACGTCTCCGCGAGCTGCTGCGATTCTGCGTGGACGGCTCGCCGAATGTTCTTGCATTGGTCGTTTCGATTTTCGAAAGTTCTCGACGCCCCCATGTTCATTTCATTCGGACTAATCACACTTTTTATGGTACGATACGTCGCACAGTGCGTCGGCCAAGAGGACAAAAATAAAAAAATCAATATTTTTAAAATGTATATCTGTTTACATGAATCTATTTAAAAAATACCATTTATCCATGAACATTTGCCAGAAAAAAAAAGAACTGAACATCGATTGAATCAAAACACGTTCCTTCCGTCATAATCCGACACGTCGATTCTTCTTGTGTTGTACCTCAAGTACGCCCATAAAGAAAAATCATTATACAACATATTTTAAAGCGAAAAATTAAATAATTTGCGATGGATCATTTAGTTCAAGGTGTGTACTAGTTATTTTGGCTCCCTAGCGGTTTTTACAATTATTATTTATCATATTTTATTGATTCAAAGTGATCCGTTTGTCAAAACGCGAAATCGAAAATTCTTATAACTTTAACTAAGTTTTTCGCAAAAAAGATAAAACATGTCGTGTGATTTTTGCTAGAAAATATTCGTAGGACTATTCTTTACCGATTTTTATAAAAATTTTCTGCTCAAGCTTGCTCCCCTAATTTTAAAACATATTTATTTAGGAAGACACCCAGAAACTACGTACGAACAGATTTTCGAGAAATGTGACCAGCCTGCTAAATTCGTCGGTTTCTAATATGGATGAACATAATTCTTAATTTACATATAATATATGCATGTATATACATTTCACTGTATTCATTATTTTTTCATTAATTCTCGTGTTTTATTATTATTATGTATTTATTTATTATTATTATTATTGTTCTTATTATTATTATCATCATTATTTATTATAAAATCGTACGATAATAAACACGTTACTGAACAGTCGATTTTGACTTTTGTTTCACTTGTAGTAATACATACATATAATCAATACCACTATAGACGGTACGCCAACTTTGGATGCTTATATCTTGACAAAGGTTTATGAAAAAATAATGTTTTTGTAGTGTTTTGAAAATGTCTTAACCTCGCCTATTAGAATACATAATCAAAAATGTACATTACCGTATGAAATTTTAAAAGTGACCTTCATAGAGCATCTCAAGGTTACAACAATACCAAACAAATACAATCATCATATACTCTTCCTTATACCCTATAACTTTTATTTGAAACATTTTTTTATATCACTTATAGTTTTTAAGATATGGAATTTTGTCCAAAAAACGGGCATTCCGACGCACTGTGCGTCGCACAGTGGTCCGGATCGAGAAATTCAGTGACATTTTGTTATAACTTTTGAACCATTAGAGATATTGCAATGAAATTTTCACTAAAAATATTTAAAAAATAGTCATTTTTAATTATAGATAATTAAATATTTTTTGCATTTGTTAAACAATATTTATTAATTAATTTTCATTCATACTTTGTTATTGATAATAAATTTGTTTACATATAAGTTCACAAACTATTTTTTGTAATAATTTATAATAAAAATTTTTTCGTCCATACCGAGAAGTTCTGTGATACTGCCACAGCTTTTGAATCGTAAAAGTTATTCTGATGAAACTTTCACTGAAAAATATGAAAAAATAATCACTTTTTAATGATAAATAATTTAATACGTTTAGTGTTTGTTTGATTATTTTTAATAACATTTTACTTACTTTACTGGCTGATTTACTTAAATCTATGCAAGTATCAATTCTGCAGCTTCTTGATCTAGCGGCCTTTTCTTTTTATTTTGTGATTTTACTCTTATAGCAGCATATAATAAACAATTGACTGTAGGCTACAATCAAAACAGTCCGCTCGCACGCGCGCGAGGTTCTTCGCGTCTCGCACAATCCTGGCGCTCGACGCAGCGATGGATACACTTGAATCACTAATAACTTGCGTCGATGGACGATGTTGGAAGTAAATCGTGCATAACTATATAGGGAAAAGTGTACTGAACATTGTACAATTTGTAAACATGCGGTACTAATTGGAACTAAAAAGATATTCCGTATCAAAGATGAAGAATTTTGACAATTTCCGAGCCTTCACTGTACATTATTTTTTTAATACATTATTTAAATTAATTTTAAATTGTCAGTGTAAATTTTTATCGTAATGGAATTCTCTTCATTTTAAAAGAAGAACAGAGGAAAAATATTAAACAGGTGTGTCAGGGCATCCAGATAAAGATAAGTATCTTTTTTCTGCGAAACAGGCTATTTTCAAAATGCCCAACTTTAAGTGTTCGTCGCGATTACAATTTTAATTATATTTTATTAATTTCTTTATTTTCGAGGTAGATGGATATTTATGAAGCAATACAAACTTTGTACATGTCAATATGAGAAAGTTCATTTTTCGACAAAATGTCACTGAATTTCTCGATCCGGACCACTGTGCGTCGACTTGATTAGCTTCTTAGGACGTACAGTGCATTCATTTTCCACCACGATTTGATTGAATATTCCAGAATGCTATCGTCAATATGTTTATTTTCCCACTCGTACGAAAAGCATACGGGAAAATCACTGATGGAAATACATTAACTTTCCTCAGGAGTAAAACTGAAAATAAGAAGATCAAAGCACCTTCAGTTTGCACTAAAATCGAACGTTTAATACGCAACAGCCAAATATCTCGTGATTAAAACTTCTTAACCTCTTTTAAGGATCTCTCCCAAGGAGTGCTAACAGTTGCCAAGAAGTTTCCAATTTGACCAGAATCCCCAGAAGAGTCTTAGCAAATTTTACTTACTTAGAGAGCCTCTGCTAAGACCTCTAGGAGTGTCGGGTTACTGGAAGCCGTTGTGTAAGAGTAGCGGTTCCTTTTGGAAAAGAATCCTGTCCCCGGTTTTGCCACTGGTAAAAGGTGCCGACAACGCCTTCCGAGTAGCATCGCGAGCTCTGCATTCCTTCGAAAATGTTTGGTCAACGTCATCGAACGTTTCCGCACCTGGGAAGGGGTTGACGTGGCGCAGTCCTTCCCGTCGTCGCTCTTCCTTCGAAATAGCTGGCAAGTATCGCTGGTATTTTCGTTTCGAAGACAACACTCCGTCACCAGTGATTCCAATAAAATACCAGGCGCGAAGAACATATCAATATCGACTGTGAATGCTTAAGAGACTCTCATCGGATGATCTATTGGACATTGGACCGATCGGGCCGACGATAGCCAACGCTTGAAGCGTTTGCAGCAAATTGGAAACGCAGGCGCGTGCCTCGCGGCGCGGTGCGAAAATTAAAGACCATAAATCATGCACGCGTCCCGCTTCGGCGGCCCATGAATATTAATGGAAATCATTGCGCCGTTTACAGGCCTATTAATCCGGGGTTAAAGTATTCCGTCTTCGGTGGTGTGTTTTATCAAGCGTGCGAGATGGGGTTCGCCCTGGCGCGGCGCGGCGCGTTATTAATCCTATCAATCATTGACACTGCCGGTTAATTCTCTCACCCCGCCCTTCGACACTTATTCGCTCCCGAACGGATACGTTAATCGGCGACGAAGATCGATCACTGTGATCGACGCTCCGCTATCTCGTCAAGAATCTCCTCGCCGGGATTAGGGGAATTACAAACCTTTCTCTTGCATAAACAATTTCATACATTTTGTCGTTGGCTTGATCAACGTCTCTGGTTCCTCTCCTCACACTTTGCTGTTTCAACCCATAGTATGAGAATCCATGTTCTGATAAATTATCCCGATTTTTTATGATAGAGTTTCAAAGTTTGCTCAGTTCACTGAACACTACAATAGTGTTTTCTCCATAATTGTGTCAACTCCACGCTTCTATTCTCATTAAGAAAGTGTTCTGTTATGCCGGAAGGTTCCTAAATATACAGAAGCCTCCCTCCTGCATTCCTGAAAATTAAAAATATTAAATAAAAAATATTAAAGCAAAATCACCCATTTATCATTCTATAGTAGACTTAATAATTTAGCTTTTAAAAATTGTAGAATGGTATCTCTAACTACACTGAGAAAAAAATCCTGTCGAAACAAAAAAAATATATGTTGATTCAATAAGATGTACTATTGAATAGTGCCAATATCATATGAACTTATTTTAATATTTAATACTATCGAATTTCAATAGCAAAACTCATTTCCGCGAATCATATAAGCCAATAGCTTGACCATCAATGTTTTCAAAAAAATAAGATATGGCCTCAAACCAATTCCCAAATTTTTTTAACAACTTATCTGATTGAAGGAAAAGAAGAAATATTACGAATAATAATATACGGTATTGAATCAAATAATATTTTTGATCATTTCATGATAGACAATTCAAATACATTACGATTTGCTTCTAAATTTCATACTATTGAAAAGAATACATTGATATTCATGGAAGTAAAAAATTACAATAACACGCGTGTTATTGAAGTAACTACTTTTTTTTCTCAGTGTACAGATGCCAGTTCAATGTTTAAAGGGCGATACATTTGTAACTAGGCTGTGCATTTCATGCAATCTTCACTTATTGAAATGATTAAAGTTATTGAATGAAGTAATACATTTCTATTTAGCCCACAGTCAATCAGTTTCTCGGGGGATGAGGGTTAATCGGAAGAGGATGGAGTAAGAAATCAGATCGCAAACGACTGCTCAGATCACGAGCGAGGCATAGATCCCCAGATCAGTGGGGAAGCAATAGAATCGCGAATCTGCAGCATCGAAAGTCAAATATCCGCGAGGATTTGAGCGTCGGCGGCCCTCGAGTCCAGCAGGCTTGGCGTGTTCGCATGCCAGGGGGTGTCTTTGGAAACAAAAGCCATTGTTTAACGCAACGGCGGCCGTCGAACAGTGTATTCCCGGATTTACATGTCCCGGTGTGTCCGGTGTACGCGCACGAATCCCGGCCGCCGATAAAATTCAATCTTGGACCGCCTATCCTCGCTGCGAGAGGGATAAAAGCCAAAACCGCGTCCGCGGGATCCGGGATGACCGTAGTAGAGTCCAGCCTCCTCGGAGGACGTCTTTTCCGATCCATTCGCACAGAAATCGTTGAATTACGCTAAACTTTGACCGCTCGCGCGACGGTCCGGCTCTCCTAGAAAGCTCGTTAAACGGCCAACGGCTCGTCATTTTATGGTTATCCTGCCAGATTTCCCGCCGCGGCAGGAGCATTCTACGGAAGATCGATCGACGGAGAACAGTCGAGCCTTTTACGGCTGACCTGGCTCGATCGAGCTCCCTTCTGGCCACTCGATCTGCCAAAATATTGCCCGAAACGATGATTCGCCGTGATCGACGACCGGGGCAATCTCACTGGGGGCCCTGGAAATACCACTACGGAATCCACTGAGAACCTGGAAGGAACGCCTATTTAACTCTGTTTGGTCCAGTGCCCCTTGTAGATTTGTTCCTTGCTGCCTCCCGTGTCGTTAGAGACCGTCAAAAATTAAATTCAATCATCTTTCGTACGGCCACTTTACGCATAGGTTACAGAAACTTTGACAATTCTTTTCTATCCTTTACAGTACTTATCTTTAATCAACATTTTTTGGTAAAGTACTTTTAATATGGAACTGTCTGTATGTAGAAAAAATTGTATTAGGTCGGAAAGAAACTTCTTACAGTTTTTGTTATTTTGATTTTATAATAAAAACCGCTAGAACTTTCTTTCCAACCTAATACATTTGTACCTCTAAATTGAGATGTCGATTCAATGTTTTTAAGGGATGCACTTGTAATTGGACTGCGAATTTTACAATACAATAGAAAAACAATAGGAACGTCAGAAGAATGTAACAATATTATCGTGTTATTTATTCCACATGACAATTATTAAAATAACAAACAATTTTACACAATGGTATGCAGTTTATCAATAATAATAATTAGTGTTAAAAATAGGCAACAGTGATTTTACGTGTGGCAGGCCTGTCGTTTTGTAGATTGGGACAGTGGCCAATCACCGGTCGCGAACGAGCCGTTGCGAATCAAATTGTCGACGTTCGATTTAAACATCTGACTCTCGATCAGACGCTCGATGTATATGGACATAACCGTGACCACAAAATGAAAAGGAGGCTTATAGAAATAAATGAGAGCGAGATAGTATATTAAGTATATTTTCAATTAAAAGTGTTTTTGTTATAAAAGCTGGTAAGATACAGTAATTTAAATGTATAAATGTACATCACCAAAATATAAAGTTGTAAAGTTCAGCACGTGGCGTTTACCTATCACCTCCACGTTATTATAAGAATTTTAACAATTAGTTTACGAACTATTATATGACGGAAGAGGATTGTAAAGTACATTGTGGATTGTCTTCTATTCGCGAAAGGCTCGTAGAACAGCGGCCATGCAACGTTGATTTTCGCGGATTCGCGTCGCTGAAATAAATAAATCACGGTGCAGGAAAAGTTCGTGCATACTAGTCGGAACGTGTAACCGGTTCTTTCCACAAATCACGGTTATTTTCACGGGGCGTCCCTTTCCGAACCGTGCGTCCGTCTTCGAGGAGAGCGGCGGGGTTGGACGGGGAACGAACACGGGGCCGCGGCTTTTCTCGCTTTGGTTATTACCCGGAGCATCTCTTACGGCGTTCCCGGCCCCGGCGACAGTTATGAAATTTCTTTAGAATTATTTCGCTCGCCTAATGCCGGCCACGTTGGAACTTCACCCGGAATAAGAAATAATATTCACCCCCGCGACCCGTCGCCGTTCTCTTGCTGTTCCCGCGCCAGTTTCCCTCGAAGCGAACGACGACGCGGCGCGACGTGCCGCCCGGGATTTAATGCGGCTTTATGAAAACCGTCGCCCGAGAACCCTTAATTGCAGCCGGAGAGACCGAAAAATTATGCGCCCTTATAAAAAACCCACCCCCTACCAGACCGACTCGCGCTGACGATGTATACACGGATTTACGCGGGGATATTAACGCGGGAAACTTGAATTTATTCGTCAATCGTTCTCCGGCCTCTTGATTCTTATTTTCTTCGCTCAACCACCCCGCCTTCCGCCCCGCTGTCGTCGTTTTCAGGCCGGTGATACCTTTGTCTTTCAGAAAGCGTTTTAAGGACCACTCCTTGATTCGTTACCTTTAGATGAGTTTCAAGGAGATCAGCATTTTTATTAAAGACAAGCATTAGTCTCTTTTTACGAATCTATAACAATTTTATATTTTAGTACTGGATGATATTTTTAGAGTTTCAAAGAGATTTCTAGTTTTACTAATGATTAGACTGTGGGTTTTGAAAAGCCTCGATACAGTAGTTCCGAGTAGGGATGTCGATCTTTAATCGATTATTTAAAAAATCGATTATTTTCATAAAATAAACCGACTTTTAGAATTGATTCTTCAATATCCGATTTTTAGAAATAATCGATTCTAAAATTATAAAAATAATCGATTTTTATGGCAGATTGTGTGACTGTACGTGGAAACCGTGGAGTGTTTACTGTGAAGACTGTATAAAGAGATCCAATTAGCATCAAAAGTAACTATATAAATTCTACTGCCATAATGATTCTAATGGAACTCGTTCATTGGCTAATTCCCTACTCGTACTCGGCCGACCACGCGACCATTGGCTGATGCGCAACGACATGCGCGAAACAAGTACGTAATAAATTTTTCAACTTCTTCGATTTTCATATACTCAATTTTGCTATAAATGCATAAAGTTCCGCAGTCTAATAATTATTATTCCTTTTTCTTCTTTAATAAAAGAGTCCAACAAAATTTTGATCTTCGTTTTTTTATCATTTTTAGACACTCCTAAAAAAATCGATTATTCAAAACATCGATTATTCTGGAAACGATTTTTTAGTGAATCGATTCTTGGAGCTTCGATTATAATCGATTCAGAAAAATCGATCTTTTTGAAAATAATCGGCATCCCTAGTTCCGAGCTTCAAGAATGATTAAAGAAGGAAGGAAATCCGGTAGCGGCCACTGTTCTTTCTAAAAGATGCAGACAATTTTTATTTTGCATAAAAACTTCATAGATCATCTCTGTTCTTCATTCAACCCTCACTTCGAGTGAGTTTCAAGAAAAGAACAAGTATAATATCCTTCCAAACTTAATAGTCCTCAAGGTACTCCATCAAACGTGTTTCTCAATCCTACTTACAAGGGGTAGAGCGAACGCCTTGATACAGCCAATTCCAAGAGGAAGATTGGTTGAATTAGAAGTGGAAGTCAGTTAAAAACCATTGGCAATGTTCGTCCCGAAGCGGCCGGTATAAATAAAACATGAAATTTCGCCGGGTCTCGGGGAAATTTCCAGGTGTTATCGAGTCGCTCGAATTCCGGTGGAATCCCGTTGTACACGGGGTTGTCTGGCCCCCGTGGGAGTAGCTCTTGTCCTCGCACGATCTTTGCGACGATACGGAGCGCCGTGAAACTCGTCTGCAATCGTATGGAGAGCGAGAGAGAGAGAGAGGGAGAGAGATAGAGGGAGAATGAGAGAAGAGGCGGCCTCTTAAACAGGCAAGAAAAATCGTTTTATAAATTCCATTCGGCTGCCGGTTGCATTTCCCTTCTGTCCTAGCTTCCGCTCTCATTTTTCGCCCGACCCCCGCGTCGGTCTCTCATCCCTCCCTCTCTCTCTCTCATTCTTCTCTCCCGCTTCGTCGTTTTCCCTCTTTCGGTCTGCAATCCGCAGCCTATTCGCTCGATCTCTCCATTCCGTTTTTCGTTATCGCGTCCAATTCCGGCGTTGAAGATATCTGCGCGGCGATAAGGGCGGGCTGAATTTAAATAAAGCGAATCAATATTCAAATCCGCCGCCCCCGCGGCCCTGCCCCCGCGGCTCCGACGAACCGTAGTCGAGCCACTTTCTTTCTTTCCTTATTTATTTCACCGTCTCCGGGTGCTTTCCACGTCCGTTTATATCGACGGTCTCATTTATTCGAGTCCCTTTGTCGGACGAGCCGATCTCCTTCTTCCGGTCGCCCTCCATTCTCCCTCTCTCGCTCTCAGCTCTTTCTGTCTCTGCATGTCTCTCGCGGGAAAGCCTCGGCTCCAATAGCCCAAATGATTGGTTTGTACTCGCCCAATCGCGTTCGCTCGAGTCGATTTGCGAGTCAGCGAGCCGCGAGCGGAATAACGCCGATACTTTGCCTAGACGTTTCCAATTATCGGAACAATGGCAATTCCGTCCCGTTTCCATCGGTCCGGATTGACAACCGGCCGCGGGAACAGGTGTTCTAATAACCAAGCTGGCCAATGCGTAGGGGGATTAACCCTGTCGATACCGCACACGAGAACGGTAAGTACGATCCGTGTATACGGAACATCATCATCATCATCATTATTTATTTAACGTCGCATCAACTGCTATGGTCATTAGCGACGGGACCTACAGTTTTTATAAGGTGGTATACGGAACAGTCTGCCGCGAATGTAAATTTTGAACACATAGAAATGCCTCGTACTCATTTTCCTCGTATGTAAAATCGGCAGTCATTCATTAATAGACCGCGGAAAATAAATGCAAAATCAAAATTGTGTGTGTCGACTGCAAGAGGCTACTTTGAACAGACTTATCTGTACGAAAAAAGATGATTTAACTTCTATAAGAAATTCACATACAGATACTACAGTCAATTAACAAATTACGACTTCTGTTGCTACAGCAACGTCGAAAATGTATGCATAAAGAACTCTGTCATATAATTGTTATTCTCCGTCGCTCAAATTTCGAGAGAAAAATGATTTTCCAATAATTGGAAAGCCAGCCAGAGCAGGAAAGATTAGTCGCAGTTTTTCTCCCGGTACGTTCGTCGAGCGTTTACCGCAATTTCCTGGCGCGTGACTCGATCGCAGAAGTGCGCAGGATGCACTTTGAATCCGGTAACCTGAAAACGTCTCGCGGTTTGCCGTGAAGCGGGGAAACCTCTCTGCGCAGCGTAACGGATGTGACACGCGCGGCTCCGCTCGCGGAAGAAACGTATCTCCATGCTGGTACAGCGTTACGATTTCGACCTTGTCGAACCACCCGAAATAATTATTCCACGCGACGCTCCGTCGAACCGGAAGAAAGAAGGTTTTATCGTTTGTGCGGCGCTTAGCTCGTCGTTGCGCGATCCACTCCGCAGCCTCCGCGGGATTTATGGTCGCGCGGCGGCTCGAGCCTCCGTATGAGATAATAAATCTCGATAAGGGAATCGTACGTTAAAATCCGTTGCCTCGAGCGGGTCGGTTCGGCTCGTCCACCTTTCTTGCTCGCTTCGAAACGCTCTGGAACGCTCGCGAACGCTCTGAAACGCTGGCAAACGCTCGGAAACGATCGAGCCGCGGTCGAATCGAGGAGGAAGTCTCGGAGGCGCCATATTTCCAAAGGGGCGTAGCTGCGCCGAGGGTGGCAGAAGGATTCTTTTCGAAATTTCCTCTCGACCACGTAAGCAACTCTGTCGCGCGATCTGTCAACCTTCTCTCTCTCTCTCTCTTCGCCGCTCTTTTTCTCTCCTCTCCATTCGCCCCCAACCCCTCCTGTTAACCTCTTTCTCCGTCTCGGTTTTTTCACCGAGCTCTCCCGGTCCTCTATCTCTCTCTTTCGCTCTCTCCCGCGCGCTGTTTCCGCCTGGCACGGACTCTCGCCCGCTCCCGAGGGCGTTTTATTCGCATTCAAATGGCAGCAGTTTAATTTGCATGCTAAGAGTGCTTGCCGGCCTCCCTGCCACTCTCCCGTCCGGATTTCCATTTAAACTCACAAAATGGCGCTGACTCCGCGGGGCTACAAAATTTTTTATTGAAAGATTCGACGCGGATAGCGCGAACAGCTCGACGAAAAAAAAGGAGGGAAGAGAACGAACCGGTGGCGCGAGGGTGGTGGTGGTGGTGGTTGGTTCGTTGCGAGGGTGGAGAAGGAGGAGGTAAGAAGCCGAGAAACGAGGGAGGAACGAGCGACGTTGAAATGAGGAAGAGTTCACGGGTATGCCTCCAGATAAAGTGCCCTTTATCTACCCCACCCCCTGACACCCGCGATAATCGCCTGTATTTCACCCCCGAATCAGCTTCCTCAGTTTTTTTCGCGATGCCCCACTCTCCGGCCCCCGCAACACCCGCGAGTTGCTCGCTAATTCGCACTCTTCTACTCTTTTTGGCTTGAACGCTGCCATTTTGTTTCCTTTCCTCTGTTGAGGGTATGTAGCTTCGAGCAAGTTCTTAATATAGATTCGTTTAATTATTCTTCGCGGTTCTTGCCCCTCGCTCGATAAAAGAGAACTTAACTTCGCACAAATGTGTGAAATTGACAGAATTGGTAGATCAGGATTGCAGAACCCCAAACACACAGAAAATACTTCAATATTGTATTTCCACAAAGAGGAATTGAATACGAAATGTAGTACATAATTTTCAAACGAGATTAATTTGTCGAACATTTGCGTCTGAAGCGTGTCGATGCACAAGATTTTACAAAAATAGACTTTTCCCATTGTCAGAGCGGTGTAAACTGATTTTACACGACTCGCAAGGTTTTCTCGGAATCTGTCGAATCGTTTTGGTCCATTGATGTTAATTGCTTTCGATTCCGACAGTAATTGGTGGCGAATTTCCTATTGGAAACCAGTGTTTTCATTATCGAGCGATTAACTCGCCTCGGAATCTCCGAGTTGAACGTCGAAAAAGGTGTGCGCGGCATGTACGGTATGGACCGCCTTGAATCGATCGAGCTCTCGACACCGACAGAAGTGTGGCAATCCGCGAACGGTAATCGGGCCGAACCGTGTCAATTAGATGCTGCGGTTCTTCGGAGACCTTCGCACAATGGGCATTCGGCGCCGCCTCACGTATTTATGCGAATTGCAACGTGCGCAGTTTCGATGCGGAGACAATGAGACCCATTGTTTATGACAAATTAACGAGGGGTTTGCGCAACCCGGCCGGCCAAGTGTCATAAATTAATTTGTAATAGCCCGCGACAGATCTTGCTTTTGTTCTTTCACGCGGGCTTGATAAATCACGCGGAACCTCGCCTCGCCGCGAATCGTTTACTATCGAGAGAGAGACAGTAAAATTCCGATCGATGGGTGAGTTGGTCATTTGCCACATCGATTTGCTCCCCCGTAACATAATGGGCACAGATAGTTGATCAAATAATGTACACTATCCTTAGAAACTGTTTTTCACGTTGGGTGACTTAGTTCTCGTAAAAATGTCGATTGGAAAGACTGAATGTCGATTAGAAACAATTCATATGATTGAACAGCGTAGCGTATATCTTACAATTAGGTATGAAACACCTAAGATACATGAATATTACGCAACATTACTGAACCAGTAACGTACTATGATGAATTTTTCAATTATATAAAACTCCTTTAGGGCTTTACCAAATAAATTCACATCTACTTGTTCACGTCAAAGGTAATTTGAATGTCAATTAAATATTACCATAAACAACGTGGTATATAAGCATTTAAAAGTGGCTGTAAAGACAATTTACGGTTCAAATTTAGCGCCAAATATTGATTGGCAATATGTCGATCGATGATCTGATTCGTTCTTTCCAAGTGTTGAACGTTGCCCCATTGTTTATCGGCATGAGAGTAACACGTGTCTCACAATTTCAGCAAAAATTTCTTTTTCACAAAGCAAGTGAGTATTAGCTTTTCCTTAACTCAGTTTAACATTCAATATAAAATCTGAATATATAATAATTAGACTGCGGATCTTTATGCAAAATAAAAAATGTCTACGTCGATTCCAAGACACAGAGGCTGCATAAAAATTTCTTTCTTGTTTTAATTATTTCATTGAACCGAAACTAATACGTTGATGTCTTAAATTTTTTAAATATGTCCACTGCTTTAAATTGTACGTATCAATTTTTGTTATAAATGCATAAAATCCGCAGTCTAATAAAATTTACAGACGCAATTATTTCTTGAAAATGATCAAAATTAAGATCGAAACGTTGAAGTAAATTGCTTTTAAATATCAAATGATCGAACCAGTGCGCCGATAGCATTAATATCGGTTTTAAGAATGATTAAATCTTGTGGTACCACAAGAATCATTAAATTATGTTTCAATCAGTAAATTCAATAGCAAGTTTTGCGTATCCAGTTCCCTTTGTAGAGTAAAATATTTTTATAGTTAAATAATGACCATAATATTCTACGCATGGTAGTTTGTTACTTGACGATATTAAAGGTTATTTCTTGTAGAATTCCTTTTCCGCCCACCCGCAAATTATTAAGGTTTATTTCAAACATAAAGAGTTGAAAGCTCCAATATTATATTGACATTCAATATGTATAATTAATACTATATTGCACTTACAGAGCACACTCGCATAAGTCGAAACGCGCACAGTAAAATTAGTCGACGATTCGTTCGTGCAACGAGCAGGAATGCGTAGAAATATTCTCCACGTGTGAAAAACTGAGGTGGGCCGAAGGAAACCTGGAAAAAATTTCAGCAAAAATTTCTTTTTCGCAAAGCAAGTAAGTACTAGCTTTTCCTTAACTCAGTTTAACATTCAATATAATATCTGAATATATAATAATTTACAGACGCAATTATTTCTGGAAAAAGATCTAAATTAAGATCGAAACGTTGAAGTAACAATGTGGTAATTTGCAAAATTGCTTTTAAATATCAAATGATCGAACCAGTGCGCCGATAGCATTAATATAAGTTTTAAGAATGATTAAATCTTGTGGTACCACAAGATTCATTAAATGTTTCAATCAGTGAATTCAATAGCAAGTTTTGCGTATCCAGTTCCCTTTGTAGAGTAAAATATTTTTATAGTTAAATAATGACTATAATATTCTACGCATGGTAGTTTGTTACTTAACGATATTAAAGGTTATTTCTTGTAGAATTCCTTTTCCGCCCACCCGCAAATTATTAAGGTTTATTTCAAACATAAAGAGTTGAAAGCTCCAATATTATATTGACATTCAATATGTATAATATTATATTTTTTGCACTTACAGAGCACACTCGCATAAATCGAAACGCGCACAGTAAAATTAGTCGACGATTCGTTCGTGCAACGAGCAGGAATGCGTAGAAATATTCTCCACGTGTGAAAAACTGAGGTGGGCCGAAGGAAACCTGGAAAACGGCTTGGTCGCAGGGTAGTTTGTATTCGAAACGGCTCAAGCAGAAAGATTTGGGAAAATAGAGCAGATTTTCCGAAAGCCGGGCCCGCTTATTGGCCCAACTGGGCAAACACAACCCCGTCGATAACCGTGGAAGTGGCTCGGATCCAGAACCCCGCTGAAACAATAAGCCGTTGACTCAACGTTATCCGCTTACAAGTTAAACTCGGAGCCGGCGTTTCCGTTCCAGGATCTTCCCGAAAAATTCGGAATCGCGTTCGACTTCAAAGCAGCCCTATTGTTTACGGAGCTATTAGGGTGTTTAGGCATTAGAAGGAGGAGCCGACGGGGGATTCCGTGTTACTATCGCGTGAAGGGAACGCTGGATTTGTCTGCTGCCACTCTGACAGGATCACCGACACCCGATACCCAAGGTATCGGGACCAATCCCGACCCCTCAATCACGAATATGAATTGTTTCGAATCGATCTTAACACATTGTTTACCCGAAGCGTATTAGTAGACAGCGGATCTTTACGCAAAGTAAAACTTTTTCACATAAATTGCAACAAACTGGAGATAAATAGAAATTTATTTTAAATTCTTCTGACGCGTTTACTGGTTTATATTACACCTACTCATTTTTGCCATAAATGCATCAAATAACGTTCTTATTGATTACGTTATATCAGAAGGGAACTAAAATTTCTTGCTTTAATAAATAACAACATAAACTTTTAAATTGTGTAAACACGTTTGTGCGATTTTTTATTTTCTCAAACACAAACGGATCTGCAACTCACCCTAACGCACGATAAAAAGCTTCGCTAATTTGGTGGAATGATCAATTGTAGCCCGAGCAGCGATTCGCAGAGGTTAAAAATTCGATTACGACTCGTTAAAACCGGGAATCGAGGTTTCGAGCTCGGGCCAATTAATAGAATCGCTGCTCCGGTAAATGAAAAAGCCCATTACAGCTCGGTATGGGTGAGCCACCCCCTGCATCCACTTACCATCTCCGTCAGTAGCTTTGAAATAAATGTACGCGGCGATACAGGGACGATCGTGTGCCGGGTTTTCGATTCGAGGGTTGAACGAGTTCAATCCCGAGCGATCGTGGCTTTATCGCAGTATCCGTGAGAACTCCGAGGGTTGCGGTGGTGGGGCGGAAACTACACGAATAGGTGTAAGGGTTGGCGAACGGGGGAGAGGGGGAGCAGAGGGCAGAGAGAGCGTCGGTCTCACCCCAAGCGATGGATCGTCGAAAGAAGATGTATGAAATTCCGGCGCCTCCCAGTCGGTTTTCTCCGCCGTTGGAGTAGAATATATTGGATTCTGGTAGTCAATAGAGGCAGTTAGGGGTGGCAACACCACGCCAGAGGCCGGCGGCGTTTTATCACGCGCCTTGATATACTGGGCGGCCGCTGTTAGAGGGGTTAATCTCTCACGCTCGGTTAGCTCCTATTTCTAACCTCCCCTTACCTATTTCGTTCTCGTCTAGCCCCACTTTTACCCCTACATCCCCCAGCACCGACAACCCCCTCTCTTTTTCTTATCGTGACCCGTTTCTTTCTCCACTTCCCTATATTCATGTATATTAATGGCGCTGATGGAATTACTTAATCGCGGGACCACCGAAACGCTTGATCCACTTTCGATCTTCGTTTGTTGCATGCTGTTGGTACACGATTATTGCCACTGGGAATTCATAGCTCTCAGAAGGCATAGCGATATGTAAGGATCCGAATAATCGGATTTTTAATAATTGTGCTGTACCAAGAAGAAGCTTAGAAATGTTCTTTTACATTAGGATCTTGAATTAAAATATTACTATCCCCTTTAAGCACTTTGAATTTTAACATATGTGGGAAATGAATGCAGTCAGCGGCTATCCTTTGAGTATTGTTTGAATGAACATGAAAATTGGTGGTCGTACGATTTGGGGATTTCGTTCAATATCAAGTACGACGCAGTTCAAACGAAATTAGGCCCTGTTTAAGTCGTCGCTCGTCCAGTCTCGCTCTCCTTGACGAAACGAAAATAAGAGTCGGCAAAACCCAATGCTGCGCACACGTTCTCCAAACAAGTTCAAAGCCAAGGAACACAACTCGAACTCGACCCAGGTAGCCACATTCGAGCTCTCCATTTTGATAATGCACCGAGGATTCCCGAAGGCAGCTCTGTAGACGAGCAAACAAACCGGCGGCCGGCCGATTCCTGAACAAAGCATCAATTATCAGCTCGTCGCGAGGTAGATGGCATACCTCGGCGATCCATCGGAGTGATCGGCGAACGGAAAACCGCCGCGGCGGATATTAGCGAGGGATATATGTATGTTTATCCTGGACGGCGGACATTACCGCAATTACGGCAAGCAGCGACGTTCCCGGTTTCTCGTCTGTTCGAAACAAGGGAAGCCCAAGCTTGAAAATCGGCCGGAGGTGTTAAACGCGGCGAACGAGTAGCAAAAGATCGAGGAGACTAGGGGTTGGAGGAACGAGGGACGAGGTTGGAGGGTAACGAGGGAGGGAGAGAGAGAGAGAGTTTGGCAAGAACGAGAGAGGGACTCGTTAGGATTTTTCCGCGGGTGCTAACCGCTCCGGCGAGAAGAGAGCGACGAACAATGCTGTCCTCTGTGGAAGCGCAGCGCTAACGAGACGACCGAACACACCGGCTGGCCCCCGTCAATTGTTTCAGCAAACAACGAAACAATGGACAGTGGCCGAGCGATACTAATGGTCGGTTTATACGCTCCTTAACTCGCCGAGCTCCCTCCAGCCCTCCAGCCCTTCAGCCCTCCAGCCCGCGGACAGGAACCTCGCCTCTTCCAGGCCAACGAGGCTGGAGCCATATTGGGCCACCCTGGCTCTCTCTCCGCTATCTGCCCTTCTCTCCCGGCCCTCTCTCTCTCTCTCTCTCTCTCTGCTTCTTTCATCGAGCTGCGAGGCTCGAGCCGCGATCGATATTTAGATACTTCGGCCTCGCTTCGAACGCTTTCACCCTGTCCCACTCGGCGAACCGACGCACGATGCCCACGTTAATTAACCGCGCGATAAGGGATGATCCTTTGTGCCAAAACAAAACTACGCCACCCCCCTGTCAGCTTTGCGTCGTTTTTGGACAGTATTCCTCTGGCTCGGAGAAGAGACGTTGAACACCCCATTAATTTTAATATGAATAAGGAAGTATCGAAGCATTTAAACGAAGCAGTGTCAGACAGAGACTGCATCCTCTGGCTTTGCGCAGCCTCATTGCACTTGGTCAATGGCGGAGGATCATATAAGAAGTATGAAAGATAGATCTTCCAAGCACTTAACTTACAAATAGAGTGCAGATTTTCTGAACCAAAGAATCTAAGAGTTCATTATAATGGGAGCAAACAATTTTTATTGTGCACAAAGATACGCAGTCTACTGATAAAGGATAGATTAGATTTATTAGAACGGCATTGAATATGCTCGATGCGGTAATAGGGGATGTTTCTCCCTGCCAATTAATTCGAGGTACGTTTAATTAAAGGATGTCGAAGCTTCATCAGAAATAGTTCGAATGATACCAACTCTAAGTCTAAGCTACCCCTTTCTGGTCTATATTTACCCCTTCTCTGCCCAAATAGAACAACTATGTACTGTGGGACCGAAAAGGGATGCTGACCGGCGCGGCGCGGCGCGTTCAACGATCCCAAACTCGATCGGAACGACTCCGGGCTCCGTCTAACCGGAACCTAACGGCCGTCTCTCTTGAGCAGATTACCTAATATGTCCGTTGGTCTGTGCGTCCTGTGGACGTGGTCGGCGTGGATGGCGAAGCCACCGGCTTCAGTTTCTCCGGCCCCCGAGAGCAGTAAATATCGGACGAGGCGGCAATTACCGGCGATGCGCGAGCAGAAAAGTCGGGCCGCGTTTGGTGGGCAGCAGGGACCGCGGCGTTGCTCTACGCTCGGTTAACGGAAGGTGAGAATTAACGACGGCCATTGAGGCGATACCGTTTCCGTCCCGCATCGCTGCGGAAGAACAGTAAGCACAATTCATTGGCAGGCCTTCCACCGTGGATCGTTTGTGAGAACGGCCGGGAACCGCAGCTTGTTAGAGGTCCCGCGGTAAGAAACCGACGAGGAGGATTTGAGGGAACCGGCACGGCGCGCCAACGACGCCGCGGATCGAGTTTAGCTACACGGGAAAAGGACGACCAGTTGTTAAGTTCGGCCAACGTTGTTGGTCGTGTGACTCGAGCCTTGTTTCTTTGCTAACTTCGAGGATACTTGTACTCCTTGGAATGGGAATCGCAGGTGACGGTCGAAGTCGTCGTCAAGGGTGGTTTCTAGCGTTCTTCAGGTCGACCGTTCATATTTCTTTGGAGGAAGATATAAATGTTGAAATTAGAGATGATTCTAATCAAACAGATGATTTCGACGATTTAAGGGAGCTTTATTTAAGATATCCACTCAAATAAGGGTGGTTTCTGGCATTCTTCAGGTCGACAATTTTATATTTATTCGGAGGAATTATATAAATGTTGAAATTAGAGATGATTCTAATCAAACAGATGGTTTCGACGATTTAAGGGAGCTCTATTTACGATAGCCACTCAAATAGGGGTGGTTTCTGGCATTCTTCAGGTCGACCATTCATATTTCTTTGGAGAAAGATATAAATGTTGAAATTAGAGATGATTCTAATCAAACAGATGATTTCGACGATTTAAGGGAGCTTTATTTAAGATATCCACTCAAATAAGGGTGATTTCTGGCATTCTTCAGGTCGACAATTTTATATTTATTCGGAGGAATTATATAAATGTTGAAATTAGAGATGATTCTAATCAAACAGATGTTTTCGACGATTTAAGGGAGCTTTATTTAAGATATCCACTCAAATAAGGGTGGTTTCTGGCATTCTTCAGGTCGACCATTCATATTTCTTTGGAGAAAGATATAAATGTTGAAATTAGAGATGATTCTAATCAAACAGATGATTTCGACGATTTAAGGGAGCTTTATTTAAGATATCCACTCAAATATGGGTGATTTCTGGCATTCTTCAGGTCGACAATTTTATATTTATTCGGAGGAATTATATAAATGTTGAAATTAGAGATGATTCTAATCAAACAGATGGTTTCGACGATTTAAGGGAGCTCTATTTACGATAGCCACTCAAATAGGGGTGGTTTCTGGCATTCTTCAGGTCGACCATTCATATTTCTTTGGAGAAAGATATAAATGTTGAAATTAGAGATGATTCTAATCAAACAGATGATTTCGACGATTTAAGGGAGCTTTATTTAAGATATCCACTCAAATAAGGGTGATTTCTGGCATTCTTCAGGTCGACAATTTTATATTTATTCGGAGGAATTATATAAATGTTGAAATTAGAGATGATTCTAATCAAACAGATGGTTTCGACGATTTAAGGGAGCTCTATTTACGATAGCCACTCAAATAGGGGTGGTTTCTGGCATTCTTCAGGTCGACCATTCATATTTCTTTGGAGAAAGATATAAATGTTGAAATTAGAGATGATTCTAATCAAACAGATGATTTCGACGATTTAAGGGAGCTTTATTTAAGATATCCACTCAAATAAGGGTGATTTCTGGCATTCTTCAGGTCGACAATTTTATATTTATTCGGAGGAATTATATAAATGTTGAAATTAGAGATGATTCTAATCAAACAGATGGTTTCGACGATTTAAGGGAGCTTTATTTAAGATATCCACTCAAATATGGGTGATTTCTGGCATTCTTCAGGTCGACAATTTTATATTTATTCGGAGGAATTATATAAATGTTGAAATTAGAGATGATTCTAATCAAACAGATGGTTTCGACGATTTAAGGGAGCTCTATTTACGATAGCCACTCAAATAGGGGTGGTTTCTGGCATTCTTCAGGTCGACCATTCATATTTCTTTGGAGAAAGATATAAATGTTGAAATTAGAGATGATTCTAATCAAACAGATGATTTCGACGATTTAAGGGAGCTTTATTTACGATATCCACTCAAATAGGGGTGGTTTCTGGCATTCTTCAGGTCGACCATTCATATTTCTTTGGATGAAGATATAAATGTTCCAATTAGAGATCATTTCAACCAAACAAACGATTTCGACGATTTAAGGGAGCCATAGACATCCACTCAAATTCTTATGTAAAAATTTTCTTTTACCGAATTATGAACCTACTTCTTCGACATCAATGTTGGTTCTTTGGAGTTGCTGCACATTAGTTGCTGAAACATTAGAATGTAAGTGGAATGTTTATGATTCTAGATCAAAGCGGACCCAAGTTAATCCTAGCCTTGGTTTAGAAATGTCGAATCGTAATTAAAATATCGTTAGAGGAGATGCTAGGCAGACTAACGATCATTGCCATTAAAAAAATATTAGCAAGTACTAAAATGAAAAATAAGGTAACCAATGATGGTTACAACATCGTTAAGGGGGGTTTATCTTTCCTCAAAGCTTAACCTCGGTAGCTAATAATTCAACTTCGCCATGAACACTTTCAGTGGCACGTCTCTCAAAGATGAGAAACAAAATTATCTGTCCAGGTTTGTAAATTAATTTTCGCGCTAATGTATCGAGTGTAGCAAATTTAATCGTGCGATGTGCAAAGACTGGACCTTTTGCACTCTTTCAAACATTTGAGTACTAAACTTTGCGCCCATTGATTTGCTGAGGACCGGGTTACTCCAAAAAAGGGACACACGTAAATTGTGCAGTTTAAGTTGTATACTGCACGGACAAAAAGCGAGTGGTAAAACAGAATAGGATCACATGAAATAAATCGTTATCAAAACTCGAGCGGGGGCGGCCCGGTTCTGCTGCGCACGCATCAGAGAGAGCACAACTCATACGCAAACAATTGTATGAAGAATATGTGATTCTACGTCACTCCAACATGACTGATGCAATTAACATAGAATAACGCTTGGTACAGCAAGTGTACTATCCTATGGTGTAATAGATGTAAGATCGTCTTGAACCCCATCCAGCGTTTCCTCCGAGTGCCGGAGCTTCTCTTTTTCAGGCTCGCCGTAATCCTACGTCCTCGTCTCCGATAATATTCCCCCGTTCTAGATAGAAAACACCGTGGAGGGGCTTTCGGTATTCGAACAAAGGCCGTCCGCGCCGCAAGAGTAATTCCGGCGCGGTGACTTGGCCCAGCTATCTCCTCTCTCCCGTAGAATGAGAATCTGTTTGGCTGGAAGAGATCGGTCGTCCCGTTCGTCATTTGTCATCGTATCCCGGTGGTATCTGGCTACGTTGGAAACGGCGACCGTGCGAGCGTCGCGACGCGCCCGGGCAAAACGAGCGAAGGGAGGCGTCCACACGTGGCCCCCAACGCCGCGCCGTTAAAAGCGATGTATCGGCGGCCGATCTAAAATCATCGGACAATGACGCGCTAACTGGATAACTAGCGGGGTCTCCTTATCTCGAGGAACGATAAGCCTCGACCCTCCCCGGCCTTCGTCATATTACATTAGCGCCCGTAGTAGAATAATGTATCGCGCGACGGGCCGAGGGACCGGGGGTGTGTTCAACCCGCATAAACGACACCCTCGCCCCTCGACCAACTACACCGCTATATTCACATGGTAATGCGAGCGATATCGGAGCCGCGACGAGGGTGAAGTGTTATTAACAATTTCGGGGTATCAAGCATCGACGGGGGTGACGAGTATTCCAAGGTGAGTAAAACTACCCCTTGCCACCGGCGACGCAAACGACTGCCGAGATCCTGTCCGGCGATACCGACACTTCTACGATGGTCCGAGAAATTATAAAGTGTCCGGTCCAGCGTCTGCGCCCCCAGATTGGAGTGGCTAAGCGGTCTGAATTTCCTAGGGACTCTAGAATCCTGAGACTTCACTTTATCTTGACTAGGTGACAGAGTTGGGCAAAAATGTTATTTAAATAAAAATTTCAAATAAAGTGGAGTTTTTCCAAGTGGGTTTTAAATCCACTTTATTCCAAATTTTTATTTAAATAAAATTTTTGCCAGGTGATGCGCTGACGTTTCATTTTCAATGCTCCCTCAGCAGTCTAAATAGTTCCATATAATCAACGTTATCTATTTCAGGAAATAACCTTTTTTTTTAAATTTAGATGCTAAAAATACCCTTTGAACCTTCTTGCACCTTCTTCCGGGTCCTTGAGGGAATGCAAAGTACACCAGTGTCCTCCTAGATAGTCTTAGCACTCGGGAAAACCAAAGGGAGAAGAAACGGAGAGTCCAAGAGGTCGAAAATATGATTAAACGTAGCGTAAGAAAGCATAAGAAAAGGGAGCAAGTAAGCGAGCTCTGGGAACGGAGTCGAGGTCCGGGTGGTGCGTCTCGGGACACGCGTGCAGCGATCCCGGCGTGTGCACTCGTGCACAAAGCGGTCACTCTCTCTCTCTCTCTCTCCTTCCCTGTTGCTCGTGTAGACGCGGATGCAAGGCGAGTTCAGCGTGGAACCGAGAGGCGAGCGTATATACGATCCGGGGCCGGTGGTTCATAACTCGAGGGCCGGCCCGAGAGCGCACGAATGAAGTTGTCGTCGTAGGCCTCTGCCTGCCGCGGCGAAACTTATCGGCGAGAGACAATGCGACGCATAAATATCTCACGAACCCTCTCTCTCTCTCTTTCTCTCCTTCTCCCTCCCTCTATTTCTATCTCTCTCTCTCTTGCTCATGCTTTGTGTATAGGAGAACGTGTGCAGCGTATACGTGCACGCGCGAGCGCGAGCGTTCCGCTGGCCTGGCGGGTCAAAGTGTCGGGTCCGGCCCCGAAACCGACGGCCCAGAAAAACTGGCGCACGATCCGCGGCCCCCACTACCCGACACGCGTCATGTTCCGCGAGAAGATCCTCACGAAACTCGTATTTATGGTCGCACTCGGCTCTTTGATGCCGGGGCTGCACGTGGATCCGCTCCGGAACCGCATGATCAATAGACTGCGGATTATTGAGCATGGTATCGAGACGTTCGAACCAAATTTCCGGAACTCTATGTCCAATGAAAAACGTGTACAATGCTTTACGCAGTTAGATACTTCGTAGAGCAGAATGGGAGTCGGATCAGCTCCTAGGATTGATCTAATTTACTGTCACTAAGAAAAATCTCCAATGCAGTTCAACAATTCAGTTCCTGCTGGTCCGAATTTGGTTACCCTCTTCTAAACGCATCAACTATAGTGTCTAATAACACTGTCCAACACCAAATTTGTTCCCTAATTACTGTTGGGTCCTTCGTATAGAGTTTTTTGCCCTGATTCCGAATCTGTTTTTAATTTTTTCCCTATACGCATAGTTTTTGAGAAACATGACTTTGAAAAAAGAACATATTTTTCAACTTTAAACAAATATTGTAGTGTTATTATAAATGATATTGAATTGTTATTTATAGCAAAAGATTCTGTAGACTTTCCCGAATACAGCGATATCAAATATTAATACATTATGATTGTTTAAACATGTTTAAATAATCACTAAAGGCGGAGAGACACCACTTTTGCACCACTTTTTAAGGATATTTTTCAATTTATCTCAAAAAATAAGGGTCCAACGGAAAATCGAACTATATCATGCGATAGAGCTGACTTTTATCTTGAGAAACCCCGCTTTGGAGTTTGAAACGTCGCCGTTTTTTTCGAACCAGAAAGCAAAATATCTTCGACCGACATGAGTTGCCGCCAGTGGCGCTCACCATTACAACGGTCGTTCGCCGCTCCGTACCCCGTCGCTGCGCCGTATCTCGTCCCGAGCGCCACTGGCGGCAACTCATGTCGGGCGAAGATATTTTGCTTTCTGGTTCGAAAAAAACGTCGACGATCCAAACTTGACAGCGTGGCTTCTCAAGATAAAAGTCTACTCTATCGAGTGGTATAGTTCGATTTTCCGCTGGACCCTTATTTTTTGAGATAAATTGAAAAATATCCTCAAAAATTGGTGCAAAAGTGGTGTCTCTCCGTCTTTAATGATTGTTTAAACATGTTTAAACAATCATAATGTATTAATATTTAATATGGCTGTATTTGGGAAAGTCTACAGAATCTTTTGCTATAAAGAACAATTCAATATCTTTTATAATAACATCACAATATTTGTTTAAAGTTGAGAAATATGTTTTTTTTTCAAAGCCATGTTCCTCAAAAACTGTGCGTATAGGGAAAAAATTTAAAACAGATTCGAAATCAGCGCAAAAAACTCTATAAGAAGGACCCAACAGTAATTAGGGAACATAAAAAAAGTTGAAATTTGTTGGACAGTGTAACCAGACTACGGATTTCAAGCGTTTATGATAAAAACGGGGCGATGTAATTTAACTCTCATTCGTCCCTCATTTCACAAACTGGATCTGTCCGTCGGTGTCACTTTGACACAGTCGGTAAAATCGTCGTAATAAAGGTGAAGTCGATGAAATAATACGGTAAACAGTTATCTTTCTATGTTTTTTGAAGTGAAACTTCTTTGTTGAGGGGGCTACAATTTTCTAGCGTTACGGAAGTGACGCGGTTGAGCGTTACGGAAGTGACGAAATTTCGCGAATAACCTCGAATAGTTTGACAAGTAACATTTTCATAACTAATTTACTAACTTTAAAGACTTCATTGATGGGCATTTAAGATTGTAGAATGTAAAATGAAGCCTTGGCTACATTCCCATTTCAGTTTTATGCGGGTTTGATGCTTAAATTGTTAGTTATTAACAAATTTTGGAGAAGTGGTATGTTATGTATGTCTGTCCTTGTCGCACAGTTCGACCCTCCTTGTCTTACGCATTATGGGAACTTCCGAAACAATCAGCACGCGCAACAATTGTTAATAACTGATTAACCAGAGTTAATTTGAGAACATTTGCAATTGGATAACATAGATTCAACCTCCAGCTACTTTCACATGCAGTTTCTCATTGGATTTTGTTCCGACTGAAAAATTTATAAACAATTATCCAAACCCTTGTTCTAAACTAACCTGGAAAATTCTGACAGGAGTCAGGTAAGTAAAAAAACATACGCGTGGAAAACCACGCACGGAAGAAGTAAAACTTCTTGCAGCCTAGTAATGTTTAGAAGTAACTTAAGATTGGCAATGGTAAATAATCCTAATGAAGCGACAACAAGATCAGGAACAACTCTGGATGCAGTATTTAAAAGACATTTAGACAAAATTGAATCAAGAATATTTATATGATATTTTAGCTATCACAAGCCAATTGTTTCATTGATAGAATCATAGAAAGTCATAGAAAAAATAATGAACGATCAAAATTTGCGACGCAAAGAAGGAGAGCGTATGGGAAATGCTATGAACTATGTCTCTTTCTTTCCCATACGCTCTCCTTCTTTGCGTCGCAAATTTTGATCGTTCATTATTTTTTCTATGGTTTTCTATGATTCTATCATTGTAACAATTGGCTTGTGATAGCTAAAATATCATATAAATATTCTTGATTCAATTTTGTCTAAATGTCTTTTAAATACTGCATCGAGAGTTGTTCCTGAACTTGTTTTCGCTTCATTAGGATTATTTACCATTTCCAATCTTAATTTACTTCTAAACATTACTAGACTGCAAAAAGTTTTACTTCTTCCGTGCGTGGTTTTCCACGCGTATGTTTTTTTTATTCAAACTGGTGAGTTAACATTTAAGTCTTAGGTTTTTCAATATCATGAGTCGCATTAATAAGATAAAAGTCACGAAGTTTTGGGTTAATTTATCCAGAAATAACAGAACAATATAATTTATTTCGGGAAAACTGTCAAATTGACACGAGGGACGGATGAGGGTTAAAACAGTGAAGAGATTAACAGAAGTTCAAAAGGCTAATATATTATTTTGAATTTGTTCATCCGTTTAACTTTCCAGTCCGTTCACTGTTTCCTGCAATTGAGGCCAATGACCAATAAATCCTAGCTCTTTGAGGTCTACACACGCGAATAATTGAAGAGAGGTCACGAATGTGGAATAAATTTGTTTTTTCTGAACGTGTTACGCCATTAAGGTTCCACGAGCACGAATCCCGGCAAAACGCAGCAGCAGAGAAGATCCCGGGCCAAATTTTAGCGCGACCACGGCACAAAAAGGATTAAGGAAGTGGGGAGTTCCTCCATTCGAGTTCCTTGATCCCCGAGCAGAGCGTAAACGGCGTCGCAGCAGGCTCGAACCGAGGCGGAATTTAAATAGCCGCCCCCCGTTCGGGATTAACCGCCATTTTGCGCTTCCACCCTCCGAGCCGTCGGCAAACCGGAAGGGGAGGGAGACGGGGAAAAAACAAGATGGCGGTGGGCGAAGGGTGGTCTTGGCACTCGCGGCAATTAAATGCGATAATGGCGTTAATTATTGTAGGACGTCGCGCGCCGGGGATAGTTTTGTCCCCGCTCGGAATCGCCCCTGTAATTTACCCTTTCTTCCTCGCCTTTCCGTTGTTGATACTCCGCACGGGGTGAAATAACGACGACAGGGCTTGTAAACTCGGTGAAGCGGCTTCCTACTATGATAGTAACACGATCTCCTTATCGATTCGGTCTATCATGAGATTCACTCGGTCTCACCGAGTGAACGATTTACCGTTCACAGGCCGAACCGATTAATTATGCTGTCGCGTGATTAATATTGATGGTATATTTTGAATAGCCTAGATCTGTCTTGATCCGGCTGTTTCTCCAATCAGTTTTAGCTGGGTTTTAACTTCTCAATCGACTTGACAAATCTTATGACACGTCATACTGTCAGACCTACTGCTGACCACTCTCTACAATTTGCAATTCTTTCGCTTCTCAAAAATTGATAAGTAAACTGCAAAATAAACATGTTCTATTTTCAATTACAGAAACAGGGACCAAGTAGAAATTTCATTTTAATTTTACTGCGCTTTAAAATTACACCCTTTCATTTGTTCCGTAAATGCATAAAATCCGCAGTTTATCTATGAGCAATTCCATTTTTCTGATACCATAAACTACGGATAAAAACAGAAGCAATTAGAAGAAATGGATTTTTAACTTCTGTTTTTTATAATTGACTCGCACAATTTTATCTTGCCCGAAGACTTGCAGTCTATCGACTTTTTACTTTCAACTGATTTCAAGAATAAACCTTCTCCCAGTTAATTTTTCATTCTGCTGTTGTTCCACAATCGGGTTGCCACAATATGTAGAAAAGAAACTATGACAACCGAAGACACTGGAATTTCTGTTATTCGATAAAATGTTGTGTGAGAAGGAAGGCGAGATCGAGGAGGAAAACTGGAAAGAAAATTGCTGCCGGCCGTGTTTCGCGACAGGCGACGTATCGAGTGTGTCGCGTCGACGACGATGTCAGAAAGACGTCTGGGTAGCGACGGGGTTCGTTTCACCGTCGAAAGGAGCCCGTGTAATGGCTGGACGGAGGCATTATTGCCGGGTTCGTTTGTAACCGTGGCCCGACGGACAAAACTTTCGCCGTCGCGTCGACGCGGGCAATTTTGGTTCGAGTTTAATTACACCAGCCCCCGAGGGACAATCAGATAGAACCGGCGTACACGGCCGACCGCCTTCGACCAAGGGATGGCAAAGTGCGCGGAGAAAATGGCCGGAGCCCGGTGTCGGGCTGACATTATCGGCGAAAAACGAGTGAACCCAGCCCCCGGGGCCGGCAGCCTGGGTAATTACGAGTCTTTCTTAACAAATTTTTAATTTAATCGTTTTTTCTGCGCCGGTCCACACCCCCCGCCGACAATGCCCGAGATAAATAATCGTTTATCCTCCCGGATCTTCTCGTTGGTTCCTCTTTCGGCTCGATATTAACCCTCGGATGGCCTTCATTTAAAAATAATGTTCATGGCATTCGTGCTCACTCAGATTAAGTAAAGAGAACGCACCAAATATTTATACAGTAGGACCTCGATTAACCTCGATCCCTATTATAAACAAATATGCGTTGAAATATGATTATTAGACTGCGGATTTTTATGCATTTATGAAGAAATTGGCAGAGTGAAATATGAAAAGGATTAGAAAACTTCAAGAACATTCCAATGTTGTTTTTAGTGCAATGAAGTCATTAAGGGATGAAATCAATTTTTATTTTATTCCTGCTTCCCACAATCAATGCAGAACATTTTTATTTTGCATTGAATTAAATTAATTGAATTAAGTTAATAAATTTCTATTTTAATTAAAATTTATTTTTAAAAAAATTTTAATATAAATTTAAAATTGAGGGGATTTTAAATTATTATAGAATTTGAATTAAATTAATAAATTTATATTGTAATTAAAAGTTAAAATTTATTTTAAAAGAAATTTTAATATAAATTTAAAATTGAGGGATTTTAAATTATTATAGGATTTGAATTAAATTAATAAATTTCTATTGTAATTAAAATTTATTTTTAAAGAAATTTTAATATAAATTAAAAATTGAGGGGATTTTAAATTATTATAGAATTTTAATTAAATTAATAAATTTCTACTGTAATTAAAATTTATTTTTAAAGAAATTTTAATATAAATTAAAAATTGAGGGATTTTAAATTATTATAGAATTTGAATTAAATTAATAAATTTTTATTGTAATTAAAATTTATTTTTAAAGAAATTTTAATATAAATTTAAAATTGAGGGGATTTTAAATTATTATAGAATTTGAATTAAATTAATAAATTTATATTGTAATTAAAAGTTAAAATTTATTTATTAATCCGCAGTCTAATGATTATATTACGAAGGGAAATAAATTTTCAAAAATAAAAAATTTATTTTGGATATATATGTAATGTACATTTTAATTATTTCCTCGGGTCTCGGTTATGCATCGGGCCTTAATTTATCCGGGCTATTTTGTTTCCCGATCAAGCCGGTTAATCGAGGTCCTACTGTACTTTATTATATGTATACTCATTAATTATTATAGTGATAACTTTCTTTGCACAATCTTTGCGTCAAATCAAATGCGGTTGCATTTTGTATTGAATAATTGTGCAACAATAGATAAAATGTTACAATATTTTAGATTTTTCCTAACTCTAGTTCAATCGGATAATTATAATTTGAATTTTATTTATTGGTAATTTTTTACCCCCGATGATCTTTAAAGAATTCTAAATCGGGTATGATTAATCGAGGAGTTGGATTAAAAATTGACAACCTGAGTCTGAAAGGAGGCATTCCTTCGCGTTTACAGCCACCGTGAGAACTCGGCTCGCGCAGATAGACTTCATTTCGAAATTCAGCGGGACGCAGGTCCAAGATCTCGGTCGAGCGGGTAACTACAACGGGTCCATCGACTCGTGCACGACCCTCCCGGTTGTTACACCCCCGCTTCCTTTTTCCGTCGAACAATCGTCGAAGCCGGAGTTAATATCGTTCGCAACGCGAGATGGACTCTGTCGTTCTGATTCCTCGGAATAAGACGTTTCATCCCCTGGAACACGGCCAGCATTCACGGATTCGAGGCACTCGAACTGGGTCGTGCCTCGAAATCTCTTGAATGGGGCTCACTCTCTGTCTCTCTCTCTCTCTCGGTCTCTCATACTTTTTCTCTCGCACTGCTTCGGTGCCACAATGCCTAGGATGGACTCTGCTCGCGGGATTTTCAGGTGAGCGTTGTGTAGACTCTTTATTATCGCGGCGACTTTTCACGGCAGCATTCAGCACCGATGAACCGGTCGCTGCTCCCTTTACGAGTCTTTCTTCACCGCAGCACAAAGCTGCGACAGCTTCTTTTTTCTTTCGACGATGCTCTACAGATCGGGACGGGAATGTCATAATTTACTGGGCCACTTCCATCCCGGGCCGTTGATGAGATTCCAATCGCTGCTTCGAGAAATATCGCTCCTCCGAGGACCGATTCCACCCTGAAATACTTGGGGGAGTTCGTTGCTCTTCAGGCGGCAGAACGCTGGAATGTGTAACACCGTGTTTGCTACGAAAACTTGTCTTTTTCTTTAACCCCTTGCTGTTTCTTCCACCATTCCTGCAACAGATAGCTTCCTGAAAGACAATGAAAGTTGTGATTTGTACTTGTTTCAGTGCATTCACGTCTGAAAATTGAATGCTGATAGACATTAATGATTACATTTCAATCATTTTAACTTCCACTCTGTGTATAGGGGTGTAAACGCACACCGGGCTAATAAAAACGTACATGAGAAGTTGGCCAGTGGAAAATTTCCAAAATTCTCCTAGGAATGTTATCTGTGGCATATTTTACACATGATAAAGAAATATCGAAATTATTAAATTTATTTTTTTACTCATAGAGAATTTTTATGTATTGAATTAAATTTTTGAATCTTTTCATACCTAGCGTCATGAAAGTCAACAAAATTTCGCAAATGCTTACGCAGTCAAACTTGTTTCTTTACATTTTGCACTGAAAATGCAGAGTGATGGATAATAAGCCTACAATAATGTGAAAATACTATAATGTTTATAAAATACAGTTTTGCATTTCATCGCTTCATTTTTAACTTCAATACATAAAATAAAAAACAATGTATCGCCGTTGTATTTAATGCTTTAGTCCAGAGGTGGCCAACAAGTCGATCGCGAAGCCAATTTTGGACGAACGCTCGCGATGTCTTAACTGTAGGCCAGTATCACCAAATGTAGCGAATATATTTATTCTTTCTTCGGATCTATACGTATATACCTGTGTGAATCGGCATTTTCATACTTAAAGTTAACGAAGACTAAACAACGTTTTGTCCTGACTGATTCGCATACTGAAGACTCATTATTATTATCTTTGACAGGATATACACCTAATTTGATTGCTTGAACGATTAGGATAATTAAAAAAAATTTTAATTCTAAATCCGTCTTTATGTGTAGCTAATTTGAACTAATATTGTCAATAATTACTCACGTTGTTTCAATTCCCCTGGACGTGACTTTTTTGACCCGTTAAATAATTATGATGTTTTTTACGTAGGTAGATACGTATGTTTGAACATATATTTTTCTTATCTACCAATAGCTCGTGAGAGTGCACCTCGCACTGAAACACAGCGTATAAACATAGTATGTATATATTTTACACCTTCCTTTCCCCACTTAGGCTACGCCTAGGACAACAAATCGATCGCGACACATTTGAAGATAAAAAGTAGATCTTATATACACAAAAGTTGGCCACCCCTGCTTTAGTATACGAAATAAATTTTTCTAGAAAGCATATTTCAGTCCATTCATCACAGAAACATGGAAGTAGACTTCCATTTGTAAAAAAATCAAGAGTAATATTTGTTAGCTTGCTTTTGAAATTTCACACTCGATCGATGAACAATATCAAGCACAGGTAGCCCTCCTACAACACAGCATCCTATAACACGGTTTCGTTCTAACACGATGGAAAAAATCAATTGCAAAATTTGCCACCGAACAAACAAACAAACAAGAAAGCGAGCTAATAAAAACGTGGTAAAAAATTGCGGGAACCTTCGTATAGCACGGCAACCTACAGGGTGTCCCAAAATTCGTGAAAATCCCGGAAATGGGAGGTTCCTGAGACCATTTGAAGCGACATTTTCCTTTGCAAAAATGTTATCCGCGGCTTTGTTTAGGAGTTATTAACGAAAAACACGGACCAATCAGAGCGCGACCTAGACGCGAGTTGACATAGTCGGCCAATCGACAGTTGGCGCGCCGGGCTGACTATGCCAACTCGCGTCTAGGTCGCGCTCTGATTGGTCCGTGTTTTTCGTTAATAACTCCTAAACAAAGCCGCGGATAACATTTTTGCAAAGGAAAATGTCGCTTCAAATGGTCACAGGAACCTCCCATTTCCGAGGGACACCCTGTAGAACACGGTTTCGTTCTAACACGGTAATAAAATTGCGAAAACCTTTGTACAAAACACAAAATAATGTTTGTTTTGTATAGGTTTTCGGAAAGAAACCCCCCTTTTTGTGCTGGCTCTGAGTCTCATATAACACCCCACATATATCTACCGTGTTACAGGAGTATTCTGATTTTCTTGCGGAATGAGGAAATTTGTTTAGAAAAGTGCGTGGATTATTGCCAAGAGGGTGGCACGGTGTTTACGATGCTTTGATAATGATGGACCGTAGTCTTGATTCCGAGAGGTTTTCCCGGGAATTTAGTAATGCGGAGGGTAGCTCCGTGGACGAAACAATAATAACGCTTGGTTTACGACACGACCAAGCTTTCGTATCGGCCACCTACGGCCGGCTACACGGGCTACCACTTTGCGCTCACTTAGGCGGTGCACGGGTAACAATTCAGCGAACGTCCCTGGTGTCGAATAAATTGCGCGAAATTATGGTGGCGCGTTATGTCGCGTAAATGGCCCGATAGGAACTTGCCAGTATCAAGGAGGCCGGAGCCCGTAGGACGTGGGACGTGTCGCTGATGGATTCATTGGACCAGCTTCCAGCTTAACGAAGATCGAAGGGGCTTGGATTGGACTCTATGCCTCCCGCGACCATTCCCGCTTGACGTTTCCTCCGAAAAATTGTTGTGAAGTCGCTTTAAATCCTGCAATACGAAGACGAGACCTTGAAGATCGCGCTGTTCAACAAGTCTTGCGAATACGGAAGTTTCTGGCATTCGCTCTCTTCTTGAATTCATTTACGTCAAAAATGAATAAATAAACTACAGAACAAATTCACTGATCTCAATTTTATGCAAGTTTAACCTCCTATAGTTAACTATCACAATTTCTGTTTTGTATAAAGGTCTATAAATCTATCCACAGTCTATAAATTCATTAAGGATTGCGAGCTATGATCGCGATGACGTTTCAGTTTGTCGGGGACTCGAGTCGAGTGGTGTTGCAGGTTCCACGGGTTAACGTTTGCGAAGTTACATTGCGTTTTCCGGCTACTTAATGCACAGATTGTACGGGACGGCTGTGTTTTGTAAGTTGATTTACGATGGAAGCGATCGTCACGGTCCACCAATTTAACAATTAACCCTTAAGTGAGTCGTCTCTCTTGTTTCTCCTCGACGAAATATATTTGTCTTTGATCCTTCCAATTAGCAAGTCAAAGATATCACGATGATCAATGCGTTCATAACCGGTTTAGGATTAACTTAGACCGGGGCCCGTTTGACGCTCGCCGACGCGACGCGTCCCTCCTTTCTTTTCTGACTAACATGTCTTGTCTCCTTGTCGTTCGCACTCTCTGTTGCCGGCATACCACGCGCGACTTCCCCTTGTCCTTTAACAAGAGCCTCGCTGCGAGGAGAATATTAATTAACGCCGTTGATCGATTCACGCATGCCCCGACCAAATTAACGTTCATACAGAGCTCCCGATTAAATCGGCCGTGGCCTGATAAATGACTTGCGCGCCGACAATTCTTTGAAAACGATTTAGCCACCAATTAAGAGTCCTCGACGCTATCAGATAATCAGTTGGGGAATTTTAGGACCTCGCGCACAACTCAAGGATCCTTTCGAAGGTCCTCAGAATTCTCGAATAACGCCGAGAAGCCTCTCCAGGATTCAAGGGAACCTTGGGAGGTCTTGATGACTTTCCGAAGACTGCTTAGGGCACATTAATGATCCAAAGGACATTTTAGAAATATTGAGCGATTGTTGAAAGGTCCTCTGAGTTCTCTAGGCACTCCAAGTAACGTTTGGGAACTGTAGGGCTCTGGGAGCACTGAGGAATCCTTGGGATCCTCCGTGGATATAAAGTGGACTCAGAAGGATCTTCCAATGGCATCAAGGACTCTTTAAAGGATCCTCATGATCTCCCCAAGTTACTAGAATTCCTAAAAATTTTCACAGAATTTTTAAAGAGATCCAAGAATGCTATAAAGAATATCTATGACTTAGAATAGTGTCTAAGAATCTCACAAACGTCCACAGAGTTTATATAACGATCCAAGAAATTGCTGACGAGCCTTCCAAATTTTGCAAAAATTTTGCAAAGATGTCGAAGGTCCTCAGAATTCTCGAATAACGCCGAGAAGCCTCTGCAGGATTCGAGGGAACCTTGGGAGGTCTTGATGACTTTCTGAAGACTGCTTAGGGCACATTAATGATCCAGAGGACATTTTAGAAATATCGAGCGATTGTTGAAAGGTCCTCTGAGTTCTCTAGGCACTCCAAGTAACGTTTGGGAACTGTAGGGCTCTGGGAGCACTGAGGAATCCTTGGGATCCTCCGTGGATATAAAGTGGACTCAGAAGGATCTTCCAATGGCATCAAGGACTCTTTAAAGGATCCTCATGATCTCCCCAAGTTACTAGAATTCCTAAAAATTTTCACAGAATTTTTAAAGAGATCCAAGTATGCTATAAAGAATATCTATCACTTAGAATAGTCTCTAAGAATCTCACAAATGTCCACAGAGTTTATATAACGATCCAAGAAATTGTTGAAGAGCCTTTCAAATTTTGCAAAAATTTTGCAAAGATGTCGAAGGTCCTTCGGAGGATCGACAGATCCTCCCAAAGATACGATGAACCTTTTAAACAATCCCAAGATCTCTGAGACGATCCAAGATACCGATTAAAACATTGTTAAACAATTTCGAACGATCATCGTGACGCTACGGGTGATCCAGAAGGCTCCCTTTCACCGGAGAAGCGTAACAGAAATGTTTTTTCAACGATCATAACTCCGTCGCAAGAGAAACGTATAGCAGAAGTAGCCTCGGCAGGCGAGTGAAATTTGCATCAATTAAAATTGGTGATTGAAACGAAGACGTTCGACCGTGCGACACCTTATCGAATAAATATTCCGCAAATAAACTGCCGTGCTCACTTCGGGACGTCTTCTCGTTGCCATACACAACATTGACCGGCTGGCTTTATCTCTCGGTTCTTCTTTTTACATGGTTATCGTCGCTCGTCTATCAAACGTATTCGAACGGCATTTCCGAAAACGAGAGATAGATGGACGGTTTCACAATCGCTGACGCGAAATTGTTTACACCGTAATTAACGTAAGCGAGAATAATTAGCGAGCGAACCGGCAAATGAGCTCCGCTTGATATTCCTATCGTTGGCTGTCATAAGCGGCATAAAAACACTCGTTACATAATGAATTAGTATACATCGGTGTGTCGAAGAAATCATCTTTTTATTCGATGCCTGTTATCTCGCCGACTCTGTCACTTTTTCTTTCTCCTGATCTCTCCTCTCTCTCTTTCTCTCTCTCTACTCCGGCAACTGTTTGCTTCTTTTCGCTGATCGGAGCCAATCAAAATGCTAATTAATTTTTTGCTCGCCTCTTCACCTTCGACGGTTTCCTCGCCAACGGATCTACCGGGGTCTCGTTAATTAATAATAATTAGCAGCCAGGGTTGCGCAATCCCCGTCTGTTCCTCGCGAGCATAGCTCACCGGTTCCAGGGAAATTACTTTTACCGGTCGACAGACAGAACCAATTACAGCGATCTACAATCGCATTGGCGATTGCGGGCTGGAGGAGGGGATGGTTGCGCAATCGATAGTCGATCCACGTTAATCAATGAGACTTGAAGGAGGTTAGTGTGCCGATAAATTACCGGTAGAAGCCGGTGTTTGTTTTTGCAAATCGCGCTTGTGAAAGTGGTTAACCGGCGATGTCGGTGCTTATTATCGTTCGAACATTTTTCTATAATATCTTACAACCGATGCTGTTTATTTAATTCGCCACGACCGCGATATCGCGATCGTTCTCGCTGCTTCTTTCCGCGAAATAGTTTTCCTGCACCGATCGACAGGCGACGATTATTCATAATTTTCCTCGTTTTTCGAGCGATCTATCCCGCGGCCTCTGGAGCGCAACACCGACTCAGTATCTGGAATTATTTTTAAACGAACGCATTCGAATAACCAATTATCGATTTAATATAATTGGTTGTTAACGCGAAAAACCTCCCTCGGGGATTATCGCGTTAATTAATAAAAATTGAGGGTCCTTTGTGTTAGTTCTACGAGCAGCGTCACACGCTATAAAAATAAACGGAGATAATAGCGTACCGGGAAGCCGCAGATACAGTATCTTCCCTGAAATTATTTTCTGTAAACATATTCCCATCGCGGACGAATAAATCGGCGGAATTATTCCGCTGAACGATCCACGGCCACCGAAAATCACTAACCGGCAGAAATCGACGGGTTCGTCGAAATAAATTTCAGGCGGAATCGCCTGTCCGATCTCCGATCGTAAAGCCGGCGGATTCTAAGAATTTCTAATGCTCGTTAAATTTCGTCCCCGAGGAGCGGGAGCATAAATCTCTCGGCTCGCCAAAAATGCCGTCGTGCACGCTGAAATCCGAGGAGTTTTTGACCGATGTCTGTGTCGGGCCATCAATTTTCTCGGGATTCGTCAAAGTACACCTTCAATTCTACGCTTCTATCAGAGAGAAGTCGTCGGGACGTAAATCAAAACCGAGTTGACGCAATCGGGTCCCCGGAAATCGAATCGACGCGCGCCAAAAGTCTATTCGAGAAATTGTTGCTAACAATTCGTCCACGGGGAGCTTGTTGACGCTATCGAGAAACAAGCGACCTCGCAAAAGTTGAGGTAACTTAACCCTTTGCACTCGAGTGGCGACACGGAGGCGCCGTTAATAATTCTTACACCATTATTCGAAATATTTGTTGCATTATTAAATTTGTATTCAGTAAATTACTAAACGTATTGAATATTTAAAAAAACTGCTGAAAGTATTGTACGAGGTATAATATCAGTTTTATATCGATCAAATTAAGAAAATCATATAAAATGCAAATATGTCATCTTTTAGAATAGCTCTGAGTGCAAAGGGTTAATAGTCATTGCTTCTATGATCCTCCTGCGTCTTCGAGGTTCTAATAAAATTAGGTGTGCCCAAATAAATCAAAACCGAGTTGACGCAATCGGGTCCCCGGAAATCGAATCGTCGCGCGCCAAAAGTCTATTCGAGAAATTGTTGCTAACAATTCGTCCACGGGGAGTTTGTTGACGCTATCGAGAAACAAGCGACCTCGCAAAAGTTAAGGTAACTTAACCCTTTGCACTCGAGTGGCGACTCGGAGGCGCCGTTAATAATAATATACCATTATTCGAAATATTTGTTGCATTATTAAATTTATATTCAGTAAATTACTAAACGTATTGAATATTTTAAAAAACTGCTGAAAGTATTGTACGATGTATTATATCAGTTTTATATCGATCAAATTAAGAAAATCATATAAAATGAAAATATTTCATCTATTAGAATAGCTCTGCGTGCTAAGGGTTAATAGTCATTGCTTCTATGATCCTTCTGCATCTTCGAGGTTCTAATAAAATTAGGTGTGCCCAAATAAATCAAAACCGAGTTGACGCAATCGGGTCCCCGGAAATCGAATCGACGCGCGCCAAAAGTCTATTCGAGAAATTGTTGCTAACAATTCGTCTACGGGGAGCTTGTTAACGCTATCGAGAAACAAGCGACCTCGCAAAAGTTGAGGTAACTTAACCCTTTGCACTCGAGTGGCGACACGGAGGCGCCGTTCATAATTCTTATACCATTATTCGAAATATTTGTTGCATTATTAAATTTGTATTCAGTAAATTACTAAACGTATTGAATATTTTAAAAAACTGCTGAAAGTATTGTACGAGGTATAATATCAGTTTTATATCGATCAAATTAAGAAAATCATATAAAATGCAAATATTTCATCTTTTAGAATAGCTCTGCGTGCAAAGGGTTAATAGTCATTGCTTCTATGATCCTCCTGCATCTTCGAGGTTCTAATAAAATTAGGTGTGCCCAAATAAATCAAAACCGAGTTGACGCAATCGGGTCCTCGGAAATCGAATCGACGCGCGCCAAAAGTCTATTCGAGAAATTGTTGCTAACAATTCGTCCACGAGGAGCTTGTTAACGCTATCGAGAAAGAAGCGACCTCGCAAAAGTTGAGGTAACTTAACCCTTTGCACTCGAGTGGCGACACGGAGGCGCCGTTCATAATTCTTATACCATTATTCAAAATATTTGTTGCATTATTAAATTTGTATTCAATAAATTACTAAACGTATTGAATATTTTAAAAAACTGCTGAAAGTATTGTACGAGGTATAATATCAGTTTTATATCGATCAAATTAAGAAAGTCATATAAAATGAAAATATTTCATCTTTTAGAATAGCTCTGAGTGCAAAGGGTTAATAGTCACTGCTTCTATGATCCTCCTGCATCTTCGAGGTTCTAATAAAATTAGGTGTGCACAGATGCAACCACAATGAAAATTAGTTTTTAATGATCCGACCACAAGTGATTAGATTACCCGATCGATTCCGCGACCGATATTGTCATCTCGATCGAGACGTTTAGCAAGAAATCCTCAACTGTGAGTCATAAATGTTTAATTGGAACGTATTGCTGGCAATAACGGTGCTAATGAGATTCGACGTTTTTGTCCCGTACGATCCGTGTCGATAAAATTTCATGCAAACTCCCATTAGAGCAATTATTTCCGCGAATTGTAAATGAATAAGCGAGCAGGTTTGAGCCGTCGAGAAAAGAGCCGTTGAGCCTTAAAAGTAACATGTTCTCTTATAAAAATGACAAGATTGTTTTTATTTAGACTTTGTGCGGCTCGTACTGTAATACGTGCTCTACTAAAGATATCTATGCAATATTTCTTATGAAATCATTTTTACTATTTCAATAATTGTAAAATAAAAGATCTGGACACAGGTCATTTTGGTCAGGTTTAGTGTTAATAATCACAGGCGCGGCGCCACAGTGGTCTGGTAGCTCGGTTTTTGTGGCCAAAACTATTGTAGCGTTATTTCAAGGTTTAATGTTATATTATTATATGTCGTTGGATTCGTCTTGATACCAGTTAGAATATTATGAAGTAAAAAATATATGTTAATATTTAAAACATTGAGGTGACCTTCATTTTTTATAAAAAGAGTGATTTTTCTTTAACTTTTTGTATTGAAGTTTGTAGAAAAGTGAATACTGATTAACTTTCGTTGGACTAATTTTTTTGTCAGATCATCGGAAATATTTGAAAAATCTTGTTAACAATTATCACAATGCATACTATTGTCTAGAAATCGCGGAAAAGTAGATAAGATTGAATTCTTCATAGGTATTATACGAAAACTAGTAATGGGAGGTTTTCGAGGTCTCTGCCTGGCACAGAGAAAAGATATACATACATTGTAATTCCAAGCTGCTATGCAAGATTCAAGTGGAACTGCGTATCCAGGCGTCGAATAATCGCGGGCCCGTATTTGTTAAAATCCGTTTATAGTTCAAGATTGCGGGAGATTGCAGTTAAAATTTACATGATCTTCTTAGTAAATGTTCAAGCTTTCATATAAAACAAGTCCGATGCTTAGCGGTCTTGAACGTTTTTGTATAATTCTTTTCAAAGTTTGAAATGTCATTAATTTACGCTATTTGTGTATGGACTAAACAATGCTTAAAAATGGATTAAATATTTGAAATGCGCTTACTAACATATATAAAATCATCGTTAAAATCTATTTTCTGATATTCGGTGATTGAAATCTAAAACGTTTTATTTTACTTCGAATTTTCTGACTTTGTCTTTAGAACGCTGTATCTCATCACAGAATTATCTAAAATGAATAATATTTTGGATTTGGGAGCTTTAAAAGGTTGTTACTTTATAGGAAAAAATTGTTTTTCAATGTATTAAAGTTGAAAAATTGAATTTTGGCCACGAAAACGGGGTCTCCAGACCACTGTGCGGCGGGAGGCGCGTAAATTATTTAATATTAGAGTAAGTGTCGCGTTCGGCGACGTAGCGGGTACATTTAGCAATGAAGTAGCGTTTTCGCTTTGGCAGGCGTCGATATCGGAATAAAATTGCGCCCGTTGTCGAATTAAAGCGGCTCGAGCTCGGGTCGGGCCTTAATGACCGATTAAAGGCGACGTTATGCAACGAAATTAATTATCTGCCGATAAATTCCTTCCACGGAGGGTGTATTAATGATCGCGATAAACCGCGTGGCAGAAAACACGCGAGGATACAGATTGCAGATTATTTCGGCGCCGTGCTGCGTGTTGGACGGTCGATCGCGTGTACGTGCACGCGAGTACAAGCGGCTCTTTCGACGTCCACGTCCGTTATAATCGTCCATCTAGCCCGTTGACGGTCAATTATGCCTCTCGGGAACGTGACTTTAAACTTTATTGAGGTTCTAAAAATCTTATTAACGATAAACCCCCGCGCTTTCCCCGATAGACATTCCGCGGTTCTGCGGGAAAAAACTGGTCGCATTCGTAATGCACCGGGTTTTATTTCGCGTGGATCGCGAACCAGCCGCGCCAGATAAGCGTAGTAACATAATTGGCTGTAAAATATAATACTCGAGTTTAATCGCTCAAACGAATACGCGAAATTAGCGGGAAATCGCAGCCGCCGTGCCGCCAGCTCGAGACATTCTCCGTGCTCCGGGTGTTTCATTTTTATTATTAATTTGTCGACTGTGCTCGAGACACCGATCCGGCAGTTCATAAATATTTAAATTGCGGAGATTGCGCACCCGCCGTCATAACAAGTGGATCGAACACGAACAGGTGATAGCAGTTAAATAATCTGACAATCTATTACACAGTAGACTTCCTTTTAATCGGACCTATAATCGATCCAAATGTATTTGAACACTACATCTCCTCTCAAATTGTTGATATTTAAATTGTGGTCATATCGTAAAAACAAATAGTACAACCACAAGCCTGGACTCATTTTAAAGCTCGAAGCCTCTACTTTCGCAAAGCAGTGTTCATTTTTTCCGGAGACATTTTTACGCGATGAGCGGGTGGGAATTGAGATTTGAAGATTGGAGTCTAGCTCAAGAAAACCACATCGAACAACAGCAGTATAGAATTTGTTTGGATTCCGTCCCACTCAGGCATTGTTGGAAATGATGAGGCTGACGCCTTAGCCAAGTCGGCAACATTAGAACAAGCTAATAAGCAAAGTACTAGTGATTTCACAATGCAGCAGGGTCAGTTTAAGGGCAAGGAATACTTTCAGTATTATATTATAGATGGAGTTGCACCATGGTTCTCGGGTAGAGGTTTATCACGAGAATTTATTGTAACATTCAATCGTTGTAGGGCAGATTATTATCATCTTGCAGCATCTCTTTCACGACTACATATAATAGATGATTCCAAATGTAACTGCGGCGATGAGGTTCAAGATCTTAACCATATCATTTGGCAATGTACCTTGTTGGAATCACAAAGAGTTGATCTCGTGAAAAAATTTATGAAGCTCAATTTGTTTCCACCTTTAAATATCAGATCGTTACTTTATGAACCGAATATACAGGCATGTATCTTCTTTTCAATTTTTTCAAGCAATGTAATTTAAAGATTTAAAGTTATGTACTAATTGTGTTATATACCCAATGTGTTCTACTGTACCTACATTACTAATGTTTAACTGTAAGATGTATATTACTAATGTAAAGCTTTATAAAAAAAAATTGGAGCCTCTTCTTTACAACGCCTTCTTAAAAATTGAAGTGAAATTTTTCTTCGTTGTTTTACGGGGCAAAGTGCGGAACAAGTTCGGTCGCATTTCTAAATCAGATTATTCCCAAATTGCGTCTTCCTGTAAATTTGTAGGGGATGAAAGCCTGCACCGAACCAATTAACGGTGGCTAAAATCGCGCCGGATCGAGTCCACGTTTCCTCGAGCAGAGATCCGCTCGGAATTGCTCGGGTCAGTGAGAGTCGATAGTCTAAATCGGTCGAAAACTCGGCGCGGAGGGACGAGAGCTCTAAGGTAAATCATCTTATCGGTAATTAAGCGGCGCACAACGAGGTCTGTCGCACGATCGGCCGCAGAACTAACGAGTGATCCCGACGCTCTTGTAATTATGTAATTATTCGAATCGCGAGAGGCCATCTCGCTGTTCCGAGGGTTATTGAGCGGCCGCCGCGGCGGCGGAGCAGATTCCAGGAATCCCGGCGACGACGTCGTGACCCGAGCTACAGCGAAATTCATACTATCCCTGTCCTCCTTCTCACCTTCGAACAACTTATTAAGCCGGTGAAATCGCGGAGATCGGCGCATCGATGCGGTTCTTCGAGAAAGGTCGATCCGAACGACGATTTTCCAGATCCGGAGATCCGAGCAGATAAAACTAGCGCAGCGGCCTTACCGGGGGCCCGCGAGGGACCCGAATCCCCCTTCTTTTATCTCGCACGAAAGTAATCTTCAGGAAACCTCGGGAGTCGCGCGAGAAACGAATGACCGAACCGGACGAGTTGCTCGTCGTTAGGGCTAACAAGCTACCTGGTAGCCGATACCGGGGCAGCAAACAACGGCCATCGGCTAATTGTACGATTTAAATTCTGATAGGTGTTATGGCAGCCGGGAGAAACCGGCTGCCAAAGCTTGGTGCGTGGGAATGCTAGAGGAAACCGAGAAAAGCTCGATGATACTCCTAGACATGTTATTGCCGTTGTTTCGGAGAAAATAAACTGTGTATTCGCGTGGTTGGCCCCGTGGGGCAGGAACGTGGCTCTGGGGACTCCGGAGCAGTGAAGTCACGCCCATTCAGAACGCTCTGCATAAATGCTGTAACACTTTTTGGGGATATGAAGCCTACAGATCTAGATAATGTGGAGCCTAGGTAAGATGTCAGCAGAGATTACACTATAAAACATTCTTATGGCTCTAAAAGAGGCGGAACCAACGAAGACACGCCCATCCGAAGCGTCTTGTATAGGGAAAACACAAAATTTTCAGAGAATATAGTGTTTTTGGAGCTGGATTTTCATGGGGTGTGCATATCTAGGCCATGCGTGGGATTACAATATTCGATAAGATACTGCTCTGAATCGGAAGGAGGCGGGGGTAACAGAACCACGCCCACTCGAGGCACTCTATACAGAGGAAAGAAAATTCTTATGGGATAATAGACTCATCAGAGTTCAGTTTTCGAATGATATACAGCCTGAACGAAGCATCGTCTCTTCTTGGATCTGTATAAAATTCAGAGCAGCAGAAATCACGCCCACTTCGGACAATTTGGGAACGAGTTTGAAGAAACCAAACATTATGGAATGTTCTTCAAGCGCTACAAAATTTTAGGAATGTTAAAATCGGAGATATGCGTGGGATTACAATATTCGATAAGATACTGCTCTGAATCGGAAGGAGGCGGGGGTAAGAAAACCACGCCCACTCGAGGCACTCTATACAGAGGAAAGAAAATTCTTATGGGATAATAGACTCGTCAGAGTTCAGTTTTCGAATGACATACAGCCTGAACGAAGCATCGTCTCTTCTTGTCTCTGTATAAAATTCAGAGCAGCGGAAACCACGCCCACTTCGGACACTCTGGGAACGAGTTCGAAGAAACCAAACATTATGGAATGTTCTTCAAGCGCTACAAAATTTTAGGAATTTTAAAATCGGAGATATGCGTGGGATTACAATATTCGATAAGATACTGCTCTGAATCGGAAGGAGGCGGGGTTAAGAAACCACGCCCACTCGAGGCACTCTATACAGAGGAAAGAAAATTCTTATGGGATAATAGACTCATCAGAGTTCAGTTTTCGAATGACATACAGCCTGAACGAAGCATCGTCTCTTCTTGTCTCTGTATAAAATTCAGAGCAGCGGAAACCACGCCCACTTCGGACACTCTGGGAACGAGTTCGAAGAAACCAAACATTATGGAATGTTCTTCAAGCGCTACAAAATTTTAGGAATGGTAAATCGGAGATATGCGTGGGATTACAATATTCGATAAGATACTGCTCTGAATCGGAAGGAGGCGGGGGTAAGAAAACCACGCCCACTCGAGGCACTCTATACAGAGGAAAGAAAATTCTTATGGGATAATAGACTCATCAGAGTTCAGTTTTCGAATGACATACAGCCTGAACGAAGCATCGTCTCTTGTTGGCTCTGTATAAAATTCAGAGCAGCAGAAACCACGCCCACTTCGGACACTCTGGGAACGAGTTCGAAGAAACCAAACATTATGGAATGTTCTCCAAGCGCTACAAAATTTTAGGAATGTTAAAATCGGAGATATGCGTGGGATTACAATATTCGATAAGATACTGCTCTGAATCGGAAGGAGGCGGGGGTAAGAAAACCACGCCCACTCGAGGCACTCTATACAGAGGAAAGAAAATTCTTATGGGATAATAGACTCATCAGAGTTCAGTTTTCAAATGAAATACAGCCTGAACGAAGCATCGTCTCTTCTTGGATCTATATAAAATTGAGAGCAGCAAAACCACGCCCACTTGGGACACTCTGGGAACGAGTTCGAAGAAACCAAACATTATGGAATGTTCTCCAAGCGCTACAAAATTTTAGGAATGTTAAAATCGGAGATATGCGTGGGATTACAATATTCGATAAGATACTGCTCTGAATCGGAAGGAGGCGGGGGTAAGAAAACCACGCCCACTCGAGGCACTCTATACAGAGGAAAGAAAATTCTTATGGGATAATAGACTCATCAGAGTTCAGTTTTCAAATGAAATACAGCCTGAACGAAGCATCGTCTCTTCTTGGATCTATATAAAATTGAGAGCAGCAAAACCACGCCCACTTGGGACACTCTGGGAACGAGTTCGAAGAAACCAAACATTATGGAATGTTCTCCAAGCGCTACAAAATTTTAGGAATGTTAAAATCGGAGATGAAATCGTGGAATTGTCGTTAATCGAGATGCGCCTACAGGGTCTCTAGCCAAAATGCAATTGTTCCGCGGATCTAGTCCATCCAGATACAATAAGACGGTCTCCGAACGGTCTCGGCCGCGTGAAAGGCGCAGAATAATCGGAAGACGTCGTTAATTAGTCGGGGGCCGGTCGGCGCGCACCTGTAACGACAGAAACGGACAAAATTCCCGGTCGCTCGGTTATCGATCGAGCGTGTAGCCTCTGGAAGATAATGCGGCATTAACTTGAACGGATGATGCGCGTCCTATGGCTCGTAGTTAGGCTTAACAAGCGCGAGTCGGTAGCCTAGGCGATATCATCTGATTGATGTTATCTGGTTACATGAAACGGCGAGCAAAACAGGTAACCGGGCAATCTCTGGTGACCGGCGACTAATTACGCGATTAAAATTCAAGCGTACCGAGCGGAAGGCCGGAGATGACTCGCTGGAAACGAACTGGGGGAACCAAGGGGGTAGCAGCAGGTTCGATAAGCACGCCGATAGCAGCGCGAGGCCCCTGTTCCCCGTTCATCAAACGGAGAAATTAAAATGTCCAGGGGCGAGTCCCCCTCCCCCGCCGATCTTTTTTTCATCCTTGCTCCTCTTCTGTGGACCGTCCCGACGCGGTGCTCGTCCACGGCAAAAAATCTGATTAAACTTGGAATCGTTAATTGGATGCTGAGATGCTTTTACCGTGAAATTGGGCAACGCAAACATTTCTCCGGCCGAGATTCAACGATCGATTAACTCTTGATCCCTTGTTAATAAAATATAATATCGTGTCGGACTCGTTATTCGGATTCTTCATTTTTTAATCGTACATCTTTTTTTGTTCGGAGGAATTTATTTGGCGTCGAAGCAATTGCAATCGTTGTAGATTTATTATTTTACAATTTTCATTCACAGAAATCAATATTAATTGAACCGTGCGAGCTGTTACGATTTTCTAAGTCAATTTTAATGAACACTCGAGGGTTAAACTCGGACAGAGAAGTTCAAAGTGTTGGAACGATCGATCAATTCGGACCGTCGCCGAAGATTCATGATTTTTATCAATCCTAATTCAATCGTGACTGGTATCTCTTGTGAAACCGAACGCGGCCAACAAATCATGCCTGTTTAGCTACTCGATTAGCGGTGACAGTTAACGTCGAGTCTGAGGATAGGGGTGAAAGGGTCCGATTAGGGTGCTGGTAGAAGGGCGACACAGAATAGGGAGCTGGTTAAGAACGATATGATGGTCGTGACTCTAAAAATTGAACTGGCAGCCAGTCCTCAATCAAATCATTTCATTGATGCTTAACCTCTCCCATTCCACATGAATAATTTCAATAAATAGCCTTAACCGAATAACACAAATTGGAAGAGAACTTTTCTCAAAATCTGTGCTTAATAAGCTTCGCTTTGTTAACCCTCATAATTGCGCGACTTCGCCCAAAGAAATTGCTCAGCAAAGAACAAGCAGTAGGAAATGGTAGAGTTAAGGTGGTTGGTATTAGAATTAATTGATTGGTATTAATCGAAATTTAATAAATGCATGAAGTCGGTAGTCTACATATGCATAATTGAATACATATTTATAATACAAGATAAATAGAAATTTAACATTCAGGAATGCAATGCGAATCAGGTTCGACGAGGATGGATTGATCGATTTAGCAAATGGTCTGAGCGGGTCAATTAATATTTCCGAGAGAGCTAATTCCCCAAATAAAGAAACCACGAAACCCAGTCCCGTATCAGTAATTCCCCGTTGAAATCCTCGAGCGCGCAATTTGATGCTCGGAGGATCGCGAGAGGAGGCAGCGACCGTGTCCAATTACAAGTAGATGAGATCGGCGGGGAGGCGAGCTGGCGTGATAAGATAACAATAAGAAATTAGCGAGCGATCGAGAGAGGATGCTGCCGCAAAGAGAGAAACAGGAACAACGGCGAGAAAGAGAGAAGAAGAAGGAGGAGAGGGAGAGAGAGGGGAGTTCGAGGAGCGGACGGGCCACCAGACGAAAAAATTCGGAATATTTATGCTCGGTATTATTAGCGTACGTTGGCGATATCTCGGTGGGCATCGCTAATTAGGCCGCGCGAACGGCGCTCGGGCCTTTCGGCAAACAGTGCTGGCTACTGTCTTTAAAGGTTCTCCACGGGCGCAATCAAGATGGTGGCGCCGGCCGCCCGGGGTGGCTCGATTCCGAAACTAATTGCCACGGCTAATTTATTCCCGCGACATGTACGCACAGAGACGCCATTCTCGGCTGCCCCGCGTAATCGTCGCGACGTAATCGCGGGACAACAGAGTGCCACCGAAACGGGCCAGACGTTCGCCTAAACGGACTGTTCGCCACGGCGCCGATTGCCATCGGGCCCTTCGTCCAACAACAAACCCCAATCCTCCTTCTTTTTAATGCCAATTACACCGTTCGATAACTTTTGTCGTTTTCCTCGCGCTTTCCGATAACCCACAGCTCATCCTCGCGAAAATCCGGAGAAATTTTATTTTCGAACGAGAAGTGACATCTTCAATTTTAATACCCCACTGATCATGTGGAGAAGAATTAATATAGTTCAGGTTAGGATTGAACCTTTGCACTCCGAGTTATTTTAACTGGAAAATTAAACATTTCTTCCGATCTAGAATATTTCCATTCCCTATGATTTATGCAATTTTATAGATATGAAATTGGTGTAATACCTCATACAATACGAAAATGTTTAGTAATTGATTAGATACCGATATATTTCATAATGTAAATAATATTTTGAATAATGGTACAGCAATCTTTAGTGGTGCCTCAGAGGGGACAACGGAGTGCAAAGGGTTAATTCCATGAAGTTTTATTAATTTAAATGTATTAATTTAATTAAGTTACTACCTCGCATAAAAATATTCTGCACAAACTCCCGAAGACAACAGTATATTTTTCAGCAATGTTATCATCGTTTTAACTTGTTTAAGAAATGTTTCAAGAAAAGGGTACACCATGAACGTGCCATCTACCTCGGATAATCTTCGACACACTTGCAAACTCGAGGGTCTCTGATCAAATTTCGCTTCACTACGTTAACATTATTCCGTTGAATACAATCACAGTGAAGATTTCTGCAGCTTCACTCGTCCAGTTTCTGCACCGAGATCGCCAATTTTATCTTGAGGTGCTTCGATGGCAGTTTTCGATGAACCTAGCAACCACAGGATCAATCGTTCAGTGAGGACAGTGACGTAAGATTTTAGCTCGAACTACACTTCATTTATGCTAAACGCGAAAAAAAGTTACGTAAACAGAGAGATACTGAAATGTTTCCATTCATAGCTGCCGGGCAGAAAGAAAACGTTCTCGTTTCCAAGGTCGGCATACTATCTTGATAAATCGTGCCACTGTACACGCTTTCAGGGAAATACTGATCGTAAGCATCGATATATCATTTATCGCGCATCATTTATCGACAGTTGCATCAACCACGCCTTTTTAAAGTTGATTCATAGTCAAGTCATAGTTGTCTTAGTTAGGTCATTTTTAAACAAGAAATCTTTCGACTTAACTGTCTGCATACTGGGTTGTTCATGCTCACGAATTATTTTTCGACTGTTCTAGGCTTCCAAAAAATCTGAAAAAATTGTGGAACATATTTTAATCGTCGGAACGTTAAATGGGAAAGATAAATTTCGCTCCTGACATAAACGAGCCTATGTCGTTACCCACGGAGGATTAACGTAACAATTAAGATCGCCGAATGGTTTGGAAACCGATCCCGGTATCTGCAAACTGTCCAGAATGGTTCGTCGATCGTTGGCCCGAGGATCGCCGAACCTGTTCGAGAAGATCAAAGAAATTGTTTTCAATGAAATGTTATGGTTAATCCTTAACTGGTGATATCACTTCGAACTATTTCTTAGATAGCGACATTAGAACATTTTCATAAAAGCAGAGCTTCTATGTTGATATAGTCAGTATGAAGAATCAAGCAACAATTAAATGATAGTATCTTTAATAAATGCTAAGGAGACTTTAATACGTCTCAGAAAGAGCCTATGTCGTTCCCCACGGAGGATTAACGTAACAATTAAGATCGCCGAATGGTTCGGAAACCGATCCCGGTATCTGCAAACTGTCCAGAATGGTTCGTCGTTGGTCCGAGGATCGCCGAACCTGTTCGAGAAGATCAAAGAAATTGTTTTCAATGAAATGTTATGGTTAATCCTTAACTGGTGATATCACTTCGAACTATTTCTTAGATAGCGACATTAGAACATTTTCATAAAAGCAGAGCTTCTATGTTGATATAGTCAGTATGAAGAATCAAGCAACAATTAAATGATAGTATCTTTAATAAATGCTACGGAGACTTTAATACGTCTCAGAAAGAGCCTATGTCGTTCCCCACGGAGGATTAACGTAACAATTAAGATCGCCGAATGGTTCGGAAACCGATCCCGGTATCTGCAAACTGTCCAGAATAGTTCGTCGTTGGTCCGAGGATCGCCGAACCTGTTCGAGAAGATCAAAGAAGTTTCGCCGAGTTCTCCTCGAGTTGCGTCATCAATGCGTCCATTGAAAACGGCCCACGGTTGCGCGACCGTCTGATTAGCTGGCGTTCGAGGTAGGACCTAACGAATCCAGCTTGCCAGTTGAGAAAGACAAATTGTCGACGTCCGTACACGGAATTCCTCGATCGAAAAAACCGATCGGAAACGCCACGGCGCGTGTATGTATCTTCCATCGAATTTCTCGGACTCTCTTGTTAAGGCTCTCCCTACGCGCGGATGACCAAAACTCTCGTGGATAGCTTGCCGTTGCTCGGGCCCGTCACGCCGGATTATTAGCCGTTAACGAGCAACTAAATTCGTTTGATTTATCGGCGATCGAGAGCCACGGGGGAACATCGGAGCCGTTTAATTGCCGCCGGATAATTTATTCCGACTTTCTAATCGCGGGCCAATACGGAAACGGCCGCCGCCAGCCAGAACAGCTGAATCGACGAGCTTTTCAATTAGCTGAACCGGCTGGCGAATCCCTCGTTGACACCGTGTCCCGAGCGGCAATTAACGCGATCCACGATTTTAGCAACGCGATTCGCTCCCTTTTTCTCAAAAGACAAAACATTGAACGGTAACAGACTTTCTCGTGGAAGTTGAGGCAGTATCTTCTTCAGAACACTCTTCAACATTTACCGGATAGTATCCGATTCTAAATCGATAAAAATTAATTAATATATTCAGTGCAACCAATTTGGTAAAGCTCTACAAAATAAAGGAAGTCATGATCAATTTTTATTAAATTCTGATTGTGATGGCCCCTAGACTGGTTCTTAAAGATTTAATAATTAATCAGGCCTCTGGAACTGTAGCATAATTTCCTCATAACCATCTTTCCCAAAGTCTCTGAATGAATTACTATAACTATAATCATCAAGCAGAATGTACAGAAATTGGAGCTCTCGAATAAAACTTTGGTTATTTTAGGAAAAGATTGAGATCTTTAACCAAAAGAGAAATAAATGTCTACATTCCTGCTCGCAGCAAGTTGCCGAGGCTATCAAAATGACATAGAATCCGCAGTCCAACAATCTTTTGGCACTGTTAGGACTCAGTTGGCTGCGATCTCTGGCAAGGAGAGGGATCAAGATCGGATTCCCGGGATCGGGAGCAATCAACAGACGTTTCGTTCGATACGATTTATTAAATAGACTCTTCTACTCTCTCGGCGACGGTTTTACATTTATACAAAATTGGAAAACGGCACTCTCCGGTGCCGAGCTTACGCTAGGCTCGCGTCACACGCTCGAGCTTCCTCGTATTTACACAGGACTATGCTCGCGTTCGATTTGTTATTTACACAGTTATGTACAAGTGTGATTGGCACAGATTCACGACTCGCGAGGGGACACATCGGAAGTTCGATCGGAAGCGTGCCCACCACTTGGCACGGGAATTCCGACTTTGGGAAGTCTGAGAACTCTGGCGAGCGATCGTTGACGGCTCCTCTATCGACAGAGTTCGACGTCGAACTCCTCTGTCCTAACTTTGGTCCAGTTCTTCGAGAACTCTCTCCTGACTCGACTGCTCGGCTCTTCCGCGCTTGTAGCCAGCCTCTTCTAGCTAGCCTCTTCTCAGCGTGCTTCTCTCTTGAAACTGTGTTCCTTGACTTAGCAAAGTTTTCATATTTCATCGATTGTTCACAAAAATCACAGCTTATCAGTTCGTTCTCTTCGCGTCATTCTTCTCGGTTAAAACGTTCTTCTTGTTTCTCAGCGAAGACACATGGAAGCATGTCCATTCAGAATGGAATTGCTCACAGTCTTGGACACCTCACAGTGCCAGAGAATCCGAAGGAAGTCTGCTGAGAACCGAGTTCGAGTCTCGTTCTGTTCCACAGGCACAGCCTCAACCGATTGCTCATCGAGGAACAATTCCCCGCGACGCGGAATCGTCTCTTTGGAGGGGATCTTGGTGGATCACTGCCGGTCCGGTGTGGCCCGGCTGCTTTCATTCTCTGGACGGGTGCTGAGAGATCGTATGATGCGGCGTCAGACCAGGATGAGACAGCATTCCGACCGGGTAGAGGCTCGCCGGGCCCAGCAGGCCCGGATGGGACCCGTACAGCGCCGTGTGATGTTGCCTGACCGCCGACATCCTCAATTTCTCGATCTCGGCTTCCTGCATGCGTTTCGCCTTCGCCCGCCGATTTTGAAACCAGATCTTCACCTGCAACAATCAGACGAAGGCCGGATTTGTACTCGACAGCGCTAAACCACCAACCAGAGCCTGCACAATGTCACGCCACTTTGTTGCGCTCGCGGTTTCGCGGACCACCAACCCTCGGATTCTTTTTGCTCATTTGCTAACCGAAGGCCCCCTTTCAATCGATCGCCAAAGTGGATATCGCCTTTGTCTCGGGCTTGTTGAAAGGGACAGGCAAAAAGGCTTCTTCCGGTTGCTACTTTGTCCCAACCATCGGAAGTTGCGGATTTCAGAAATGTCCGCTGATATTGCGTCGTATTCCTGTCACTGCATTGAGAATGGGTACTGTCCAAGGGAATTTGTGGGTTTTGATAGTGTTCAGAATTACGCAACTATCAATCGGATTCCTTAACCCTAGATGGCTAGCTATATACTATTTAGCATGTCTAAGCATTCATCAAAACGCTAATTTTACTTGAAATCAAGAATATATCTTTCAAATATTTTTTTTTAATTGAAGAACAGAGATATTTGGTCGAAAGGAATGTTAAGAAGACTTATGTAAGAGGCTATACAATTGAAGGACCTATATTTGACTGTTGAACACATCAATTGAACATTTGGGAAGGTACATAATGCACAATGTGAAGAAGATAATTCCAAATATTCCAACAATTGTTTCCTCAAAGGATAGTTTAATACTACACCAATAAAATCGATGAAACTCGATCTAAAATGTGCCTTGAACAACTTGTTTTCGATCAATACCAAATCCAACCCTTTTCTACTTGATATCCATAATTTGATAAACTCCTACTTTATGGAATCCAAGAAACTGCTTCTTATTTGGATCCCTTCGCATATTGGAATCACACATAATGAAAAGGTTGACGCACTAGCTAAAGAAGCATCTTTGTTAACTATTTCTCCTGATTTCCTGGTTCCCTACTCCGATTTTTCCCATATTTTTAGAAAACAAGTTAAGAAGCTAACAAAAAATTATATTCTTGTAGAAGCAGGGTACAAGGGCATAAAATTTTTCAGATCCTTTTATCATTCAGGGCCTATACCTTGGTTTGCTCATCTCAGACTCCCTAGAGAATTCATTTGCTGGGTTAATAGACTTCGATCTGGACACTATCAACTGAGCGCTTCCCTTTTTAAGGTCAATCTTGCTGCTGACACAAGTTGTCCATGTGGTTGTCCGGTACAGGATCATAATTATGTGTTATGGCAATGTCCGATCTACGATAATAATAGAGATGCTCTAATTCGCAAACTTTGCAACAAGGGATTCTTTCCACCCTATACAATAGATTCCTTTTTGTATGGACCTATTCTTTGTCCTCTATTTTTTATACATACATTTCTTAAGTCTCATTGCTTATATCTCTAGTGTTAATGTTACATTCAAAAATGTTCATTATATTATCTGTATCCTAGTTTATAAGTTATCAATGTAATGTTAGCATGCACATGGATGTGCATGCTGCTAATAATCCCATGTGGGGTTTTATAGCGTAATAAAAAAAAACTTGTTTTCGATTTTCTATAGTGGGCGATCTTTCGTGGTGATCATGCGAACTTGAAGCATTCTCCGGCGTCTCCTAAAGTGCAGAAAAGCACGTTCGACTCGAAAATATCCCGGCCATCTGCCGCCCGAAGTATAATTTCGGGTAGTTTTTCCGCGCGGGTGGATCTCGCTGCCACCCGCCTTGTTTCACGAGACCTCGACCCCTCGGCAGGCGGTTTATTATCGGCGTTAGTTTTAAACGGTGTCGGTGAATCTCCAGAATTACGTTTTACGATCAACGTTTCTCATTTAGCAGCGGCGTTAACCGACTGGCCGGCCGGCTCCCTTTATTCTCACCGCTTTTGCGTTCTCTCTCTCTCTGTCTCCCTCCCCTCGTTCTCGCTTGCATACATATACTCTCGTTCGCATACTCGCTCGGCTCGGCTCGCATGCTCGCACACTCGCGCGCGCGTGTTTCACGAGTCAAGGGTCCTGCACTTAACAGATCTCGCCAGATGCGGGGTAATTAGCGCGCGTAAGCGTGCAGTATCCGTCGCTGCCGGCGAAGAAACACGGTAATTTTATTAATAGACTACAAATTGCTTGAAACCCGTCCGACAATGGTCCGCGATGATCGACCAATTATCTCCCGACTGGCTCTCTTTCTCGTTGCCGGACCCGATCCTCTTGCCCGACGCTATTTCGTCCGCGTATCCGTCAACGAGGTGATTCATTTTACGCCCGGCATTGTCACCAGAGATGCCAGCAAACGGAGTAATACTAACTCTTGGCAAATTCGACTCGCAACCCGCTCGAAAACGCGTTTACCCCGCTCGCGAGATACCGTGACAGAATCGAGCCGAGAAGCTTTTAGACACCGAAAATTCTCGCCTGCGAGAATCGCTCTCGGGAGCAAACGAGGTGACGATTTCAACGAGTTGGAGTGTTCTCGGTAAAATTGCACCGGACGTCTTCGGCCTTTGGCTAAGTGTTTACCGCAGAGATTCGCCTGAAAGATCGTCCATCACGGAAACATTGAAATCAATCGCTTTAATGCACTTCGTAGACAAAGGAGAAATGTTGGAAAGAAGTTTCACTACAATTATTTCCATGCTTCTAACACTTTGAGTGTCGCATTGCCTAGAAATGGGAGACAAAGCTAGTTGTCTAAATGTTTAGCTAGTTTCTGCGTTAACGTGTTGAGTGTAGCGAATTTGATTAGTGTCTAAATACTAGAAAGGAGAATGAGCTAGGAAACATTACTGAAAACGTAATTATCAGAGAAAAACAGAGAAATAATTCGACTGTACACCGATCATCTTATGGAAGAGCAATATTGGATACAAATGGGTCATTGTCAGGTGAAGATGTCTGTGATATTTGAAAGCCACTGATGTTCTTGTGCCTTGAAATAGATAGAAGAGAAGACCTCGAGCTTAGAAAAATGTCTACAAAGACTGCTGACCACAGAAAAATTGGGAGACGCAATTTTAAATGCTCAATTGCCTGCCCATCAGCAATCTAGCTACTAACGAGCATATAAATAGAGAAATAATTCTAATCAAAGACATTTACAATATTCTTAAGCTTCTCTGACATAGAAGATATCTATTATAAGAATAAGTGTTAGATTAAATGAAAAACAGTAGCAGTATTCAGAGCAATTAAGTAATTAAGAAATAAATGCGCAGCTGCTGCCTATACCTTGAAAATTAATGCTAATCTAAATTAAGTCTAATCATGTGATTCAAGCGTTGCCCTATTCAACGTTTAATGTCTAATTTCAGGTATCCATAGGCCGTAGATCATCTAAGTATATGCATATAGATCGTCTGTCAACAGTCTGAGCAGCCTGTTATCGATCAACCTCAACTAAAAATCGTCTAACCCCTTGCCCTATTATAATATCGAGTCAGACGGATGATAAACAATTCGAGCAAAATCTACTAAACGTACAGATGAGTCATTTCTGTAATTATCTTTATTATATTTAACCTTCAACCTATTGCACCGAATTGCAACAAACTGGAGTGAAAGAGAACTTAATTTTCTATCTCAACCCCTTCTGTGTCGTTAATTTCCATTAAATTGAAATTCTATTAATTAAGTCCTGATCATTTTAATCACAAAGTAAATCGTAGTACAAGATTCTAAACATGAAAGAAGTTCTAACGTGGCTGACCCGAAGACACGAGGAAAATGGTAGAGCTTTAAACGACTCGGAGCAGAACGAAAGATCGTGGCTAGTGTCTTCAAGAAGAGGTTCTCACCTGAGTTTCCGTGAGATGAAGCGAGGAGGAGAACTCGGCCCTCTCGGCGACGCTGAGGTACTGCCTCTCGGTGAACTTCTTCTCGAGCGCGAGCAATTGTTGCGTGGTGAAAGGCGTCCTGGGCTTCCTGTTCGGCTTGTGTTTCCTCAGGTTGCACTTGATCTTGGCGGGTTCTCCGTTCTCTGTAACCGAAAACGGACGACGGTTCACGCTCGGAGGACAGCTCTCTTGACCAGTTTCGCAACGGTGCTGCGGAGACGCGTTTCTACATAGACGCGGCCGAGCGTTCTTATTCTAGAACACTGTGCAGACCGCAACGTCCTGTTTTTGCTCGAGACCGGGATCGCGGGAGCACAGGACTTTTTAAGGGGTCAATTCATAATTTTCCCGGCGAGACCGGCCGCGGCGCCCGCAAACCGGCCTCATTACCTTTTTGCCAGTCGACCGCAAGATCCCGGCCGCGAATTGTTCCTCTAACGCCACCACTTGTATTCATTAGCGAGGATATATCGTTCCGGGCATAGAGGTGTACACGTAACAGTTACCCAGAGCCTTTTACGCGGTCGCCGAATAATTTGCCTGCCGAACGATTTTCCCGGGAGATCACGAAGACCTCTTGCATCATCTGCGGAACGTTTTGCCCCGATACTCTACGATCTAGACGACGGTAGGAACAACAGGCTCCCTTAGGCTTTTTAGCGGGGCTTTTCTTCTGACAAAATTGAATTACTTAAGTATACTGACGAGCATGGCATCGTTGCGCTTTCATGTGGGTAAAGCTGAACAGCTCAGGGCCCTTCCCAGCCAACAGTTTGAGCGGCGAACCAAAAAATAGATGGTGGAGAAATCAGGGATCTCAAATCGTTTTCAATGAAATGTTATGGTTAATCCTTAACTGGTGATATCACTTCGAACTATTTCTTATATAGCGATATTAGAACATTTTCATAAAAGTAGAGCTTCTATGTTGATATAGTCAGTATGAAGAATCAAGCAACAATTAAATTAGATAGCGACATTAGAACATTTTCATAAAAGCAGAGCTTCTATGTTGATATAATCAGTATGAAGAATCAAGCAACAATTAAATGATAGTATCTTTAATAAATGCTACGGGGGTTTTGATACGTCTCAGAAAGAAAATTGACAAATGAAAAGCTCTGAAATTCTACATTTAATAAATTCTCACGATTAGCACACGAATTAGAAAAAGGATCTAACCATCAAAAAGAAGCCTTGTTATTGTAGAAAGGATAAAAATCGAAGGAGAGGAGTCGGGTTCACAAATCAATCAACGGAGAAGGAACCCGAACTGTTGGCATTGAGGGAGGGATCGCAAATTGCGAACAGGACTCGATGACAAACCAAATCATCCCCGAGGATTCAACCGGAGATTCAAGAAGGCTTGTCATACAACGGGCCGAGACAATCGAGCGCGAAACACCGACAACAGCTCCCTCCTCTCGCTCATTCTCCCGGGGGTGGGAGAGGAGATCGCGTCAGAATATATCGGTTATATTCCCCGAGATTTGTCTCGAGACAATTGACAGATTTGTAGAACCGAGGAACGAGAGAGATCCGAGGCCGAAACAAAAGGCCGCGGAGATCTCTCCGCGTCGTTTCTGAATTTCAAATTCTCACCGATCCCCTCCCCTGGCCCACCCCCAGGTTCCATCTTGATGTTTCTGGGCTCGGAGACTCTTGGACTGATGGAGGAGGATCGTCTTTCGTGCATCGATCTCCGTCCGGGATTCATAAAATGTTCTCGCTCTAAATAATCACCCGATGTTTTTATACAAGTTGCAATTTGTTGCATTCTTCAGAAAAGACGTATGTAAAAAGCTCTACGTCTACTGTATCACGCAAAAACGTCTTTTGCGAAGATAGAGGGTTCAAGTTTTAACACATTGTGTCCAGCATTACTTTCAGACTTATGCTAGGAACGTTGTGCTAGCAAATATTAGTATGGCAAGTGGCAAGAAGGTTGCAAGAGTGCTCAGCATCGTACATCGTAACTCTGCAATTTTTAGTTTATCAAATAAATTACTTTGACTTTACTTTTTGGGGTTGCCGACAGTCAACGCGTTAAACTGGGTTTATTGTTGAAATTCGGACATTTAGAAATCGATTATTTTCAGTCAAGTTTTCCAGATTCTTTCCTCTCTGTCTTTTAATGGAAGTGTACAATTCCATTGAACTCGGCACAACATAAACTAGAACAGGAATCGTACGACAACTATTGAATCCATAACAAAAACGAGGCTACAGTGTTCAACAATCTGCTTCTTCTCTCGTTCTCCGAGCATCCCAATTAGTCTCGGTATTCGAGACTCTGTCCCTCTCTTTCCTTCTGGCTCTTCGGCTCGTTTAGGTTCGTCTCTACGGCCGCCAAAAACGCGGCTCGCTCGATTTTAATCCGGCCCGGCGATCGGGAATGTGCATTCGAAATAATTAGCTGATCCCCGCGAGATACCGTGCAACCGGCGAGATGATCAAGAGTGGAGGAGGACCCGCATAGATCGTTGGTTGATCGTTGCGCAACCAACGTTTTGCAAATGATAGCTCCGCGATCCCATCGGCCGATCACCGGGTGCGTTTCCGCTCGCCTAATTGATCGCTAGATCGAGGGAAACGCGGACACCTCGTCTCGATCCTTGGAACGAGTCTCGAGGAACGATTGGAATCAGTGGAACATGGTTGGGATTCAATTATCCGAGCTTATCAACGAATTACTATTACGAATTGTGAGAATAATTGTATTTGTGAACTTGTGTCCTCCTTCTTGTATTAATATACAGTATATTATAGCTGAATATGTTTAGCATCATTCACGGCTTCGTTTATTAATTTCTTTCAATATTATACTCTTCGTAAAATACCTTTCGGATTATCCAAGAGAATCGTTTATCGAAACACGTTTGCGATTAGTTCGAGTGCTTCCTCGCGCCATAATGAACCTATCAGCGTAGTAGAAAACCTCCCGGACGATTTAAATCTCCACATTGGAGCGTCTAATAACGCGATTAGAATTCTCCGGCATTTTTCCATGTAGGGAACAGTAATTGGACGTGTCGACGGAAGAAGAGAGAAGCCGCAGTTTCGTGGAAGCTGCTCCAGTTGCTCGGAAAAGGATCGCGTTGAATGCATCGGTGGCCGGAATGCTCTGATTTATGCGCGCCGCGGTAAAAAACCAACCCCCTCGGTATCGATTTTCATGCAAATTACTGAAATAATTAGCTGATCCCGCGCAGATATCGGAAACAGTGGCGATTGTGAAGGAGAAAAAGGCAAGGTGAAATCCCGGTCGTCCGATCGAGCCGCCTCTTTGTTGCGTTGCGTAACACGTTTTCATGGACCACGATTTCTAATGCGCTCTTATTAGCCGATCGGCCACGATAACAAGCGGCCTGCGCGGATTTACTCGGCCCGTTAATAGAAATTTATGCCCGCGGACTACGGTGATAACAACTCATAACCATTTTACCCTGACAAATGCGAAGAAACGCGAATATCTGAATATCTGCGCGTCGATTCTCCTATGTAAACAGTTGTTCTCGCGACGTATACTGTTTCCAGATTTTTTCACAGGTCGGATGAACATTAATATGCCTTCGGACTCGGTGATAACAACTCATAACCATAGTGGTCGTGACAAGTGAAAAGAAACGAGAATATTGAATATTTAGATATCGATTTTTCTATAAAAACAGTTAATGAGAACAGCTATACTGAAGTCCTTTGGGGTCGTTAAGAGAAATTTATGTCCCGAGACTAGGTGATAATAATTGCTTTATCTTGACAAATTAGAAGAAAAATGAAGATTGTACGTGACAATAATTGTCCTAGCCAATATGGCAATACTGTTTCATAGGCGTTCAACCGGTTATGTGGATTGACTGAGGTCCTGAATAGAAGTTTATGCTATTGGGAAATGAAAAGTAAAATGGATATCAAATATTTACACGTCAATTTTCGTATGAAACGATTGCCCTAGTCAACATGGCGACGTGTACTGTTCCGAAGTCCTTTCACAGGTTTATAAAGAGGCTGTTAGAGGCTCTGAGCTATCGCAATCCTTCAGCCCAGCCCTAAACACCGCCCCTTTCGCGAGAACAGTCAAGCTGGAGAGAGACGAAGAGTTTCAAGGGTTGCGCAATCTGCGGGAGCACCCTCCGCGAGAGGCCATATTTCAAAATTACGCGCGTTTCCCCCGTATCACTCGTCCCGGTGAGCCTTCGGGCTGGCTCGCGATTATGGTCGATTGTATTCCGCCCGCGGAGCTCCCTAAATAGCGGCGCGGTCGGCCAACAATGATCCATAAATTGATACCGGGAAGCTGAATCCACGCCGCGACGCGATATTACGCATTGTCGCCGGAAAAAGCACGCAGAGCTTCGATTTTGCAGTTCCCTCGGGAAAAAATCCTATTCTACGTCTCGATTATAAATTATTAACATTCGTGGTAGATTGTTAAACAAATCAGACCTGCTTAAGGGTCGTAAATTTCAATTTGTTAATTTTGGTAGACGCGATATTACACATTGTCGCCGGAAAAAAGCACGCAGAGCTTCGATTTTGCAGTTCTCTCGGGAAAAAACCTATAATAATCCCATATAACCTCCGAGTTCATTTGTATCTAATCTACAGGTTGTTCCAAATCAGAATCACAGCTTAAATTTTAGAAAAAGAGAAAAAATATTCGAAAACTGAAAAGTGCTGACTATATCCTCCTGTATACTATCTATAATCTCTACCTACAGGCTCCAAATACCAACACCTGAGCTACAGGGCGTTTCAAACTAAATATCAAGGCTAGCACTTAAAGAAGAGAAAATATGTTTTAAAGTTTTAATTATTCTTAATAATGTGACAAATAAACAAATAAACAAATCAGACCTGCTTAAGGGTCGTAAAATTCAATTTGTAAATTTTGGTAGGTGTATTGAAAGTTGACAGATCGTTCACAGCAAAAGGAATGTTGGAGAAAGTTAACGTTCTGTAGAGTTTACTTTGGTTCGCTCAAGGCCTTCGCAGTCGTTCTCCCACCACGCGGCTAACCTAACCCCTCCATGCTACCTATAGTGATCCCATATAACCTCCAAGTTCATTTGTATCTAATCTACAGGTTGTTCCAAATCAAAATTGCAGCTAGAACTTTAGAAAAAATATTCGAAAACTGAAAAGTGCTGACTATTCCTCTGTATACTATCTATAGTCTTTACCTACAGGCTAAAAATACCAACACCTGAGCTACAGGTCGTTTCAAACTAAATATCAAGGCGAGCACTTAAAACAAGAAAATATGTTTGGAAGTTTTAATTATTCTTAATAATGTGACTCGGAAAGTCACGTTTTCTGTTAACTGACTCCGTGTATGCTATCTAAAGTAAAAGCTCGATTTTCTAGAATGGAGAGTAGATGTTTAAAGGACCCAATTAAATTGGCTAACGAGGCAATAAAATAGCAGATTTGTTGAGACTAGTGCGACCCAGTAACTAGGCGACTCGGTTGCAACACCTTTTTCCCAATAATCGTCCATTGTCCGTGTCGTCTGGATTCCTCGGCGCCTCGGCAAGAACCGAGTCACTGTTCGTTCTGCGTCGAGTCTGCGTGCGTTCGCCGCGCCGACGACGACGCGAGAAAACTTTGATTGCCTCTTTAACGAGAGCCCCTTCGCAATTATCAAGCCGCGACCTCAATAATTAGTGTTAACGATGATTCAATCGCGGCGAGTCATCCGACGGGACGCGAAGCTCTAGCACGCGTGTTCCGAGAACTGCATTCCTTTCCCGGTGATTTTAGGTGAGTAGGTTTCGTGTCGCGCGAATTGAATTGCAAATACATACGTACATACGGCGGCCGGAGAGCCGCGCGCGGTTTGATCGACAGTCTCAATTTATCAATTAGCGCGCGTAGCCCGTCGATTCTCTTTTCGAAACCGACCGGGACCGTTTGAAATGTCGTCGCCGCCGCCGCCGCGCTCGGAAATATTCCCGAGCCACTCGGCCGCGCGCCGTGTAATTGGCCTGGAATCCCGCGACGACGCGGTTTCCAATTAATTTCGAACCATTAACCTTTTTTCGCCTTCCCTATTTACAGGATCCGCTATCTACGCGGCATTGTCTTCCGTCGCTTTTCCCGTTTACCCGAGATTAACGAGTCGCTGTTCTGGAGAAAGTTTTCGCCGGCTGTGCTAGACGATCCGAGTGAGTACATCGGTGACCGTATTATGCTCGTTCGAAGTCTGAGATTACTTCATATGGAATTACTAAATATAATTATTAGACTGCGGATATTCTATGCGTTTAGACAAAGCTATATAAGAGGGGGGGGGACGATAAAGTTGAAAGATTAAAAGAATTTAAGAAAAACAGTATATACGAGTATTATTTTCAACTTTTTTATTTGGCTTCTGTCTACTGCAATCGTAATTGCAAGTCTAGTAATTATTCATTCGAATGGAAAATTGTGAGTGGGAGGACGATTGTATTTTTTGATAAATTAATCTTTACAGTTTGTGGAAGGTTAAGAGAATGTAACTAGTACACTGACAAAAAAAGTAGTTACTTAAATAACACCCGTGTTATTGTAATTTTTTTACTTCGATGAATATCAATGTATTCTTTTCAATAGTATGAAATTTAGAAGCAAATCGTGATGTATTTGAATAGTCTATCATGAAATGATTGAAAATATTATTTGATTCAATACCGTATATTATTATTCGTAATATTTCTTTTTTTCCTTCAATCAGATATGTTGTTAAAAAAATTTGGGAATTGGTTTGAGGCCAGCTTATATGATATATTGGCTTATATGATTCGCGGAAATGAGTTTTGCTATTGAAATTCAATAGTATTAAATATTAAAATAAGTTCATATGATATTGGCACTATTCAATAGTACATCTTATTGAATCAACATATATTTTTTTTGTTTCGACAGGATTTTTTTCTCAGTGTAGACTGCGGATTTTATGGATTTATGATAAAACTGAATAGGTGTATAAAAACAGTAAGGATATTAGAATTGAAGATATTACGAAAGAAAAATAAGTCCCTTTTCCACTCCGGTTTGTCGCAATTCAGGTAAAAATCTTTTATTTTGCAAATAGATTCGCGGTCTAATTATTAAATAGATAAGAAGTTCTGGGATGATTACATTATAGTCCAAAATAACTAGTTATCGATGCAAAAGAAAAATCCTAGATCACGTGGAGATCTGATTGGTCGGTGGACTGATCGAGAGAGAAGAAGGGGGGTATAATCGGTGAGCGGAAATGCTCGGCGATCGGCGCAGCGGAAATGGTGTGGATCGGCGTTTGACGGTTACGCGAAAATAGACGACGAAAGGAATCGCGGGTCCGCGTGCGTTTGACCCGACTTCCGTCCGAGCGTGTCGGCGAGCGGTCCTCCCAAAAATACCCGGGTGTACGCCGAGAAAAGCAAAGAATGCCGGGTGCCGTCGGGTTGTTCATTGAACAACGCATTCGCGATCAACGGCGAGTTCCAGACCGGATGGCCGGGGTCGGGGCCATCTCGCCTTGCCTTGCCTTCTACCTTGGCTTGCCTTGCTTAACGAGTTTACGATCGGACCAGTTTCGGGCCTGGGCTCGACGCGAACCACGAAAAGAATCCCACGACAAAGATCGCGTCGCGATTGGCCGACGGCCAGGGTGGTTTCAAAGGCGACCCGAGCGCGGTTGTCGTCGCCCTAGCAAATGGCAAATAGCGATCTCCAAAGACCGAGCTGGGCGACACCAACATAACGAGCAAAACGAGTAAAATAAGGAAAACATTTCACCCGATTCGCATCATAAAGAACAATCAAAAATAATGCGAAAAAGTGAATGTACACATGTGGTATACTCGTAGGTATTCAATCATTGAACGTATTAGTCAGACCAAACGACTATGAATACTGCCGGTGATTATGAAAGTGGTGTTCTCTGTGCTTATTACGTTATGTTACATCGATTGATTTTGCTAATAATTATATAATGAAATAATCATAAGTAAAATATCCTTTCACCAAACTCAAGTCTAAATATCCTGAAGAAAGAAGACATGACTCATTTCAACTTGTTGCATGCAAATTGGTACACACAATTGTTATCTTGCATACAAATCCGCAGTCTACTTATCAATGAATAGTACCAATTGGCATGTCCCATTAACACTTGGATGACTCGAGTCCATCTCAACCCAGTATTCTGAAGGCATTCAGCTCCTGGCGATCAATTTCAATCGAAAGTAACCAATGGATCTGGGTAAAATACCATTGCGCATATACACATTTAAAAATATTGATGAACTGTCTCAACAACATCAAATACTGTATAATCTGTATAATTATCTAAACCACCGGCCTTCTAAGTGTTAACCCCATCCATCAATACCAATCACAATGACACGATACTCAAGTAAAACTGTAGTGTTTCTAATCCGTTCTAAATAAGTTAATACAGTAACCCATGTGGATGTACTACATAATTTTGTGACAGGTTCTAAAGTAGAAGAGAGGCAACACGTTGCCTCGCAAAGCATTCATAATTCCAATTGGTGTTTCTGGTTAAAAAAATGTAAGATCTGTACTGATCAATCTCTCGTAACGATGCGTTGGAACCGAAATAAATGGAGGAGTATTTGCATCGAAAACTCACCGTTCAGGGGTGCATGATGAGAGAAGTGCGAGGGGAAGAACCCGGCGGTGGCAACCGCGGCAGCAGCGGCTGCGGCTGCGGCTGCACCCTGATGTCCGCCACCCCAAACCGCCGGATGGAGGCTCGGTGGGATGCCAGGGATGTTCCCCAGGCTGGAAAATCCTCCGATGTACGCTGGCGTGGGTCTGACAGGCGTGGGACTGGTCCCGTGGTGCTGGTACTGCAGGTCCTCTACGTCGACTAGACTATTTTCATCTTCTTCTTCAACGTCCTCCGTCTCCGAGCACCTGGACCTGGCCTCGTGAGAGCTGCTTCTCGGGCTCTGTGATCCGAAATCAGGCTGACTGGCCGTGGACACCTTGGAGCAGGCGACATCGGACGTAGACACCGAGTCCGTCGAAGTTTGAGCTATGTAATCGATCGTCCTGGGCGTGGATCTGCTACCAGGCGACTCTATCCTCTCGGATTCGGACTCGGAGTACCTGGAGATCAGTCTGGAATCGATGGAATTCTTCGTCTCGCACGCGTTGTACTGCCTCGATCTTGGATCGTTGATTCCAGGCGATATAGAGAGGTATCTTGTCCTGTACTCGCCCGGATACCTGGACAGATTCGACGCGATCAGCTGCTCCTGTCTGACAGGTGAATAGGAGTTGACTGGCGAGGACCTGGGTGAAACAATGGACGTCTCCCGCCTGGTGTCCGGCTTCTTCGTGTCGGCCAAAAGCGCCGCGACGGAAAAACTCAGCCGATGCACCGGCTTCGAGGTCGGCTGCGGAGCCTGGGCCTCGTTCGAGCCTGGACTGGTCGATGGAGGCGTCACCGGGGAGGTCATCCTTATTACTGTCATTCTCAGACCGCGGGAGAAACTGTATGCTCTTCACTGAATCACTGTAGTCGTCGGTCTTCTTCTGACTAGTCTTTCATAGTCCCGAGAAAAATCGGTGCTCACAAACTGTCCGCTGGAGCTAGAATGTCTACTAGCTCCCGTCACCGTGTAAGAGTCTGAACGATGATCGGAGTGCACGGGTCAACGGGCTCGGGTAAATCGTCACTGGGTCTGTCGCGCGTTTTGACAGGTGCCGGGATCGACGGATCGATGGATCTCCGACCAGCTGACCTGCTGACTAGCCTCTACTCGACTCGAGCTCTCCGTGTGGACTGACTTTGACCATCGCCGGTCGCGGCGCTCCGACTTTTTCGTTTTGCGGGTGGTGGCGCCGAGCTAGTGGGGGCACCGTTGCTCCGAGAGAGACGGAACGGCTCCAGAGAGGGGGAGACGCCGTGAGAAAGGGGAAATCGGATAGTGGGCGAGGCCTGTCGAGTGAAAAGGGGTGGACCTCGCCCAGCCCCGCCCCATCGGATTCGCTTCCTCCGGCGGCGGAACGGACTCTACACCGATTTTTCCTGTCAGGGATAAGTTTCTTCGTCGGGAACGCCACCAGCCTGTTCTCAGGGGAGGCATAGAGGGCAGGGATTACCGTCGACGAGCCAAAGTGGGGGTTACTAGGTCCTGCGGGATCCGAGGGGAGAGGGAGAGATTTTATCGCGCGACTCGCTTCTCTACATCGGAGACGGTAATGAGCGTAATTGACCAATTAGAGCCGGTGATTAAGACTCGAAAAATGCAGACTCGCCGAGGGAATTTTCGATCCTCCTCCTCGGTCGCTGTTATTGATCCTGTCTCTATGAAGCTTTCTACGTTTTTATGGTGTTGTTCGAGTAGTTTCGGAACTACAGCAGCTATCGTAGATGAGCATCGTGTTCCAAGGCTCCCTGGAATCCTCGGAGAACCCTTGATTGGGTCAAGTTTGTGAGAGGTGGTGTGTTGTCCTACTGCGAGATTGAATTTTTGGAGTGTGTTTCTTTCGAACTTCTTGGGTGAGCGTGGAAGACATGGTAGAACTTGGTTTAGCCAGACCTCTGATATCTGAAATCATTATTGTCTGAATATTTTCCATAAGTAGGGCATTACAAATGTTATTTTTGGTTTAATACGAATTATGTGCGTTCACTGGACATGTCATTCTACCAAATTTGCTTAGGATCAGCATGATAGAAGGACCATTTTCATTTAACATTTAAGGTAGCCAAAGTAAAACTGTTAATAGATGAAGAGATGAATCCAGGAGAGTGGGGTGAAGTTGGGACAGCTCTTTCCCGTGGTATTTCGTTAGCTGTTGCAGCTAGGCGCACCGATTGGTCGTCGAAGCAGCGGTCTCGGCCCTCAGACCTCGGTACTGTAGCTCTCTCGGTTCTCGGTCGTTCATCCCCCTAAATCGAGCTAGCCGTCGAGATTTTGGGGGTGCACGGTCGCTCGTTTGTTCTGACGAGGTGGCTGGCGCTGAGATCCCATCGTTGCATCCGTCCGTCATATTTACGGTGGTTCCCGCGAACGCGAACATGACGCGAACGGACTCGGCTCTCGACTCTGCCCTCCCCCCTCCGATAAGCAAAAACAAATGCCTGCCGATAGGGAATGCCGATAACGCGAGGTCCCCGAATAAAACCTCATAGATGCTCTTCCATTTGCGCGGAATTGGCTCGAGCCGTAAATTTCATCGCGCGAACTTCCGCCGCGCCGCTTCGCAACGCTTCGCAAAACGCTTTGCGCGCCGTCTCGCGCGCGCTGCCACCTCATCCGCCCAACGGCAAAGGGGATCGATATCTTTGCTGGGATCGATGGAAACCGTTCCGTTCGTTTCCATCGGCCGTTGTCTTCCTGCTCTCCACCGCGCCAACTGATCTGCGGCCCTCGTGCCACTTGTGTGTATATCCTCCTCTCTGCAAATTACGGGGATACCTGTGTTCCTTATCACGCTCCAACGTTTTTCGAACGTTCGCTGATTTATCGGACTGCCGGGAAATTAGTTTGCACGATTCTTTCGATGGACATTCTCCCAGAGGTGATACCGAATAAGGGGCTCGGGCATCGCATTCCTGATATGTTCTGCAGATTTAAATTGATTTAGGCCAGGGGTCGGCAACCTGCGGCTCGCGAGCCACATGCGGCTCTTTGGATGTTTTTTCTTATGAATAAATAGATTAGTTTTTTTTTAACAAATAACTTTATTTATGCGAGTACTATTTATTGTTGGCAAGAAAATATTTTGTGGCTCTTTAAAAACTTTGAAATTTTGTAAATTGTAGTTTTTGACTCTTCCGACTCAGAAGGTTGCCGACCCCTGATTTAGGAGATAAAACCTGAAGTGGCAAGTTCAGGTTTATCATAGTAATTATTAGTTCTGATTCTTGACCTTTAGATCCTGCTTAATAAAATTCTGTTCATGTGGTGGTCAAGCTGTTAAGCAATCTTCACTGGTTCAGAAAATTATAATATTTACATATCATAACGTTTTATGTATATAACGTATTATATAACGTATTATACGAAGGAAGGGTTTAATCGTCATTAAAGATAAATAATTGTAATATAATTTTAGCGTGCCTTGCATCAGACAACTGTAACAATTAAAATTAAAATTAACAATTAAAATGCTTATAATAACATGGAGGTGATAGGTAAACGCCACGTGCTGAACATTTATACATTTAAATGACTGTATCTTATCAGCTTTTATAACAAAAACACTTTTAATTGAAAATATACTTAATATACTATCTCGTTTACATTTATTTCTATAAGCCTCCTTTTTATTTTGTGATCACGGTTATGTCCATATACATCGAGCGTCTGATCGCGAGTTGTTTAAATCGAACGACGACAATTTGATTTGCAACGGTTCGCGCGCGACCGATGATTGGCCACTGTCCCAACCTACAAAACGACAGGCCTGCCACACATAAATCACTGTTGCCTTTTTTCTAACAGTAACATTCTTCGATACTATTCTTGTGTTTTATACAACTTTTACTTAATTCCTCATCTCCGTCATATTCATTATTCGGTTATTCCTGTCACTGTGTAAAATTGCAGCCACTCGTTTTTGTGATAAATGCGTCAAATCCACAGTAGAATCATGTACAATAAATATTGTTTATAGTGAATCGGTAAGAAAAGGGCGTCCAACGTGAGCCCAGGTGATTTTCTCGTCGGTCCGAAGCAGTGCGGCAATTAATTGTGCCTCGGACGCCGGCGACTCGGCGATAACCGAAAGAGCGAAGCCGGAGGAGGCCCGATTGAAGCTGTCGATAGCGCCGCGGCGGAATAAAACCTCATAGACGTTCTTCCATTTGCGCGGAATTGGCTCCAGCAATAAATTTCATCACGCGAACTTCCCAGTGCCGTCTCTCCCCCGCGGCCGTCCGCCACCCTCTCTCGCTCCCCCTTTGTCGGTGCCGGTGTAAACTCGCGGGAATTTATGGCGCTAGAAACTGCAGATTAAAACGGTAATTGTACATAGTTTCGCGCGGACAGATCGCTCCGCGCCCGGGGAATCGGCATCGCGAGCACGTTATCGCCCGGCGTTATGGCTTATTGAATTTTTTTACGCTCCGCGTCCACTCTAACGCTCTCTTGAAAATTTCGCGACCCACGCCGCTCCGTGAACTAAAATTTACCTGTTCATTTCATCAATTTATATCATCTCTATCGCTTTAGAGTTCTAATCAAGATTGCAAGTGGAGCAGTCGTTTAAAGAAGTTGCTTTTATTCAAGAGCCTAGCTAATATTTTCCGTCCATTTCTCTTAGCAAAGAAGAAGCAGAACACTTTTCTATGTTAAGGACACATACCTTGATTTCGAAGCTACTATTTATAGTTGCAAAGTCGACCAACCGATTTTTTCCACTAGTATATTTTCACGTTCGATCAATTGTGGCGTAAGGCAGTGTATTTGTTCAAGAGATGTGGATATTTATTTCCAGCAGTGGATCAATCTATTTTTCAAAAAGCTATGTTAACACTTTGCCCACCAGATTTTGCGAAATCTTAGAAGTCTTCTTTTACTGGGCGTGACTGTTGGTTCAGAATTGAAATTGTTGCTGTTGAAGAATTCAGTAAAAAGTCTTTAGTTATGAATCATAGACTTTGAAAAATTATGAAGCAATCGCCGCACATACGGCCGAATGACCAAATTACGACGACAAAAATATGAAATGAGATTTTATTTGACATTCTGGTTAGAAATGCTTATAAGAAGACTGCTTAATAATAATCATCGGAAAAGTAGCTACTTAGGGTTAATGGGTGTCATAAAAAAGGGTTAAGGGTCCATATTATTTTAATTAAAACAGAATTAAATAAATTAAAACACTAAATTATTTCTTCATTATTTATCATTTTTTCTTTTAATTATTTTTTATTGTTATTTATTTATTTTTATTATTTTTTAAATTACTTTTTTTTTATTTAAAGTTTCGAAACAAACACTTTAACTAGACATTTTATTTGTATTATACAATGTTCAGAATGACGAAAACTTGAAAAACTGTTCTCTTCTTAACACTTCAAATAGTTCTTTTCTCGTAATCTTTATCTCCTGTACAGCACGGTCGACGCGACAACCTGTAAAGAATCCGCTCTATTGATCGAAGGGACAAAGGGGGGGACTCATTTTTTAATTTTTTAGATTGGTTATAAGCCATTTTTTCGAACTAGTAAAGAAAGATCGGGGTACTCTTCGGAACTTTTTTTGTAACTCTAGCTAAAGTAAGCATATCAATATTTCCTAACCAAGAATAGTATATGATACAATATAGTATATTAACAATATGTACAACTTATCTTTGTGTTAACAATAATTGCAGATGAAAGTACGAACCTGACGCTTCAAAATCCATGTGGATAACTTAGCGAATTTCAATTGGAGAAAACAGGATTAACGCAATTACGTCGTCAAAATTACTGACGCGAACAACTGAGATTTACCGTCCGAACCATAGCCTAACTTTGAACAGGTGCACCGACTACTGCGTTGCGCTAACAATAACAATTTTCACGCTACATTGTGGGCCGTTTCTTAGAGTACGTAATGATGGTATTTAAAATTAATTTAGAGAAAATTGTTAAATCGACTTTTGTCGTCGTAATTTGGTCATTCGGCCGTATGCGCGCCGGTAGGTAATGTGTGAATCCAGAACTGCTCGAATTTGGTCGTTCCGAGCGATGGCTTTGGCTGAAGCGGGCAGTGGTTCGGCGCGAATCTCGCATAAACGCGATGCTATTATAGTATTGTGTCATCGGGACTTAGAGTTATCTATTAGCGAGCGCAGAAGTCGATGGTCTGTAAAGTGTAATGGCTGTCGCTAACGAAAGATAGCGAAGTGCCCGGTTTATAACCGCTTTACGAGCTGCTTTATTGCCATCGTGATTTCGAGCGATTGACCGACGCAGGCCTTATTGCTCGCCGGGGAAGAAATGATATTAACAGAGCGGAGATTCCAAGTGGCACAAATCGGATAAATATTAATCTGCGATCGGTATTAATATCAGCTAAATTAAACCGAGTGGTCGACGTTCATTATCCCGTTGAAAAAGGAATCATCAATCGTGGGACTGACGTCGACGATCAGCGATTAATAAAACAGAGAGGCTAAATTGAAGACATTCGTTCTTTCAGCGAACTCGAACTGCTATTACACTTGATTTGTCGGGGACTTATTTATATCGAATCGTAGAGGAATTTTTCCCGCGAGACGGTTTCGAATTTCGCCGAAAAGAATTCGCACTCTCGCAACGCGAGTCGGATGGTATTACGCTCTAGAATTTTTAGGGACGGGAGCGAGAGCAACGCGAGTCGAAACTCACGTGTCCCGAGCCGGGCATAAATATTTAAGTAGGTCGCTATATCGCACTTCCTCCAGCATTATATTGGAGAATATCAGTCCAGTTATGCCGTGTGACGTTTACGATTCTATTAGAATTAGTAAATCAATGAGTTGCCATTGTGTTCGATAATTCTGCAGACTTTCGCTAGCCTTGAGTCGATCGATTCCTTCTACAGGATGGCCAGAAAATTATCAATAATCAAATAAACGGATCTACAATTTTCAAATCTCTAAAATTATTAAAAATGGAGAAACCTTTTTATTTGATCCATGTATGCAATTTGTGAAGACAAATTTTATGTTACAGAAAAATCCGGAGTGTAGGAAAAATCATCAGTATAGCTCTGGTTCAGAATTAATTCATGGTTAATTCAGGCTTGCTCCCATCGCTAATCGTCTCTAAATATGAGTTGACGTTGGTCGTTGTTGATCGAGCACCCTTGACGTCACGGAGTCGCAGGAAACGAGTGTTTTCTATTAGAAGACGGCGGAGAAAACGACAAGCAGGGACGAAGAGGGAAGAAGAGAGAGCGAAATAGAGTGGGAGAGTAAGACAGGGGTACGCGCGTTATTAAACATCGGCTTCCCAATAATTAAAGAGAACACGAGCGAGATCGGGAGATGTGGCTGGCAGCGCATAGAGAGGGATGGGCCAATTTGGATGGTTACCAAGGCAAACGATACGTTAAATAGATAGGACGGCCGAACGGTGGGGAAGCCGACATAATGAGGACCACCCGCTAGCTCCGCAAGACCTACTCGGTACACGTACTCGGTGTGTCACCGAGTTTCGCCAGCCTTTTCGCTCGTCGACCGCCATATTGCCATAAGAACAACCCTCTTTCCTACAAAGGTAAATCATTATTTTCAGCAATAAATCCAGGTCGAATTTGCACGCTTCTTTTAAAAAAATATTAAAGAAACTTCTTGAAAATACGTTTAAAAATGACGAAATATAGTTATAAGAATATATGCATGCACCTGGTAGATTTTACAGATATTATGGGCCAGGGGGTTGAAGCTTCTAAGAGAAATATATATCAACAAGATCGAATACATCGATTCAATCACAATAATTACTTAATATCGTAGTATTGTAGTAGATACTACTAAGTCGAGTCAATTTGTTTGTTCCAAGAACTTGAATTGTTCACATTGGAGCCTACAAAGTGAGACACTTTTCGAACACGTCTCATAGTCTACGTCTTTTGATTCCTGCTGTACCTTCCGGGCCCAAAACTCGGATGAATCAGATGCTCTCAGAACCTCCCCGAGCAGATTCGATCGGGCACCAAACTCCACCGATCTTGGTGATCCACCTTTCGCTAATTGGTAACCTTCCTTCGAGGTTTCCGCTCCGAGGAATTAGCTCGAAGATAATCAACACGCCTTGGGAAAGCTTCAGCATTACACGTAGAAACGAGAGAGACCTCTGGCGTGTTATCGTGCTCGAGGAACCGCGATCAGAAGTAGATTTTTTCTGACTTCGGTAGACTTCTGGAGATCTGTTTAATTGTGAAAGTGTTGAAGGCCGCTCGAAGAACGCCGAGGGAGATAATTATTCCGGCGAGGTGTATTTGTTTAAAATTTATGAGGCGTCCGATTGGGATCTTCGGGACGCGTTCCGACACTTGTTGGATCGGGGCTCCGCTCCGGGTTCGTTTTCTCATGGCACAATGTAACGATAACGATTTTCTGGAATCTCGGAGGCCGGGAGAGCGAGTCTCAGACGGTAGTAGTGTAATTTATACGGATTCGTCGCACGTGAGAAAGAGAGCCGGCTTCCTGGACGCGTTACGATCGCGACACCCTGTACACAGAAACGACAAAGTGCCACGTCGCGGCCGTTAATTATTAGCGCGCCGCTATATTGAGCATGAAAACACTATTTCTTTCATCCCGGGGGGAAGATTCGAGTCAAATTGGCGTTAAAATTGCAATCACGGTGGTCCGTCTCCAGCCCCGCTCCCTCATACTCCCTCTATCCTCCCCTTTTCCACCCCATCTGCCCACGGAGCTGTTCCTCCGTATCCTCATCCTCGTCCACGAAATTAGATCGTCTATTCTCAGAGGCGCTCCGCACGCCGGACGTATCTAGCTAAGAGCCGTTTAGAGGGATAATTTCTCCCCGAGCGAAAAACGAACAGCGGGGGTGCGTGGTACGACGCGCGAAGCGTTTGTGATTGATCGCGGCGGCGATAATTTACGTCGTCGTTTCGACAAATCCTATTAGCGGGGCTGCGGATGGTCGCTGCACCGCGAATCCTGTCCAAAGATCTACCTCCCAACGCGGACTTGCAAACTATGAGCGTTAAAATTTGTTTTTCTATGCTCTAGAACATACTCTATAATATAACATATAACTATGCACATTATTCCGTAAAAGAAAGAATTTTTCTACCTTAGAAAATATATGGTAACTACACTGTGGACCTCTTTGACGATTTCCACTTATAAAGAGTAGATTTCTTGTGGTACGATCAAAATAAAATACCAGTATCAAATCGTTTACTAGTGATTGTTTTATACGTACCACAATTTTATACAAGAGCGACAGAACCTAATCGCAGTGATTTTAGTAGAAAAAAATAAGGGTAGTGTAGCTCCGTTAAAGAGGGTAGTAAGGTGAAGTGCCCTAAGTCTGGACAGTCCAAAAGTGATACCTAAATCTGAACAATTGAATTTTCATAGTAAAATCAGTAATTAAGAGATTAAATAATTATATTATATATTCTGAGGCCTTAGCTACAAGTAGGTGTGAATATTATTTCATTAAGACATCAATTGGAATTTAAAAATGAATTCAAAGTTCATCTGAAAACAGTATACAAAATAGTCTACTTACATGCGAATCATGTGCATTTATAGTTCGAACTTTTGTTAGAAAAAAAGATATAATTTAAGCCCTCAGACAAAAAATAATTATCACGCATAATAATATTGATATTTTAAAATAAATTGGCAATCAAACTTAACGTAAATAATAATTATTAATCCAAATATTAGATGTCCAAGATTACGACTGTTTTCAAATATAAGTATTCCATACTGGGACGCGATAACAGTAGCTGTCCCACTCTAAGCTTATACGCAATGTGCTTACGCCTGAAGCAGGACACGTGTTTGTGAATAAAATCAACGCATTGTTTGCAAACTATTTAACTACATGTACGTATAATTAGTCTTCTATTAGCTTGAATAACGTATGTAGAAAATGTATTCCGGTTGTGACGTTAATAATACTTTATGTTTACATCTTAAATCTATCAGTATTACTACCTAACCTTAAAAGTTGTATTATGACAAGTTTTATTAAAACAGTAAATGAAAAGAAATATATATTTGGTTAAATAATACAATACTATAATCTATGATAAGAATACTACATATTACGCAAAGTATCTTCTATTCGTCATGCACAACAGCGCCACCAACCAACGTTTTAGGTTATGTTCGCTCGATCAACTCGTAAATTGAATTTGTCCCGATATAGGCTTTACTTCTATCCAGGTACTAGCTTAGATTGGATTTAATATGTCCAACTATAGGTTTGAATTATTCTTGTTAATACAATCAAGATATTCACCTAAACAATGATTTTTTTATTTTAAATTACTTTACAAACTCTGAACTGTATGTTAAAACTCTTAAGAAATTGTTTTTGTTTATTTAAAGTGATAAAATTTAAAATAGAAAAACATGCAGTCCAGGCATAGGGCACTTCACCTTATATCTGTATTAAATATACGGGTATGTTTCGTGTCGACAAAATAGAGATGATCGATATACAACGACGGCATGTCACGACATCGATCGATTTCAAATAAACTGTAAAATTAAGCAATTATTCAGTCCTACAAATAAGGCGCGCGAATAAAATCATCATATTCAAAGTACAACAAAGTACAACTAGACTGCGGATTTTATGCATTTATGATAAAAATGATTAGATCAAATAATTCATGTTTCATGTAATTAACGCAAATAATTTTTCCGCCGTCTAAGAATAACGTAAACTTATTATATACCATAAAAAAAGTCGATTTGGACAATCCCAGGACTCGATGATCGCTCCAAGAGGTTCATCCTTATAAAAAGAAATCTCCCAAAAAATTGTCTTTCAATTTTCCCAAGTGTCAGGCTCTGATAGACTCGGGAAGTAAATCTGTCTCAAAACCGATCCCCAACAGATCCAGCTCGATCTCCCCTTGCGTAAAGGGCGGTGGTTCGATCGAGAAATAAATCGAGACGACCAGGATCGAACAGCGCGACGCGTCACTCTCGAAAATGAAACTTTACGAGCCGCCGTTTCTCTTCGATTGGTTCCAGTTCCAGGGCGTTCCGACTTAAACGAGAGAGCTCGTCCCACGTTCCAAGCAAGAGCAACACGATCCGCTCTCTCTCGATCCGATTCCCCGGCTCGATCGCGGACCGCGACCGTCCAGAGGGAGGCTCGTTTGTTTCAGAATTCTGCTGGCTGGTCCGCCGCGTCTCTCTGCTTGTATTTCCCGTAGCCAATAATTGAATATTGGAGTTGGAATGGCGTGGACGAGGACTGGCGTCGTTGCCGGGGATAGAAGAGGATGTTGGGAAAGAGGGTTGCTTCGTTTTTTGACAGTGAATTGCCAACTGGAAAGCAGAAAAATCGAAGAGACTTGGAAGCCACGCAATTTTGTTCTAGCAAAAAAATTGTAGTACATATTTCTGTTTTTTAAAGTGGGTGCTGTATATTTGGGGACTTTCCTCTTACGCGGAAGAGAGTAATGGTAAAGGTGATATCTAAAGGTCTCTAAAGAAATCAGAACAATTGAAAATCTTAGTGCAAACAGTTGGCAAGTCTATGTTTCAGTAATACATATTGTACTTGTCGAAGTTCTAGGTATTTTTGACACTATTTCTATCAAAGGTGTCGAAAGACACCTTTTACAATTAAGAAAATATTCATCGAGACTGCAAAAATGCATTAAAGGGATATTATTCAATCTATTTCTTTGTATCGAAATAGGTATACATTAAACCGCGTTGGAAATAGTGATAATACAACATGTATATCACTGATTGTTTGATGTATGGATCAAACAATTTCCATATCTGAACCTGCTCGGTTCATTAAACATGCTCATACGGAATCCGTCCTAATTGAGACAGTAAATGGCTAATGATCGTCCAATCAGAGCCCGTGTAGGAGCAGAGGACCGCGAAATTCAAGAAAAACCATTTGATAAACCGCCCGAGGAGGTAAAATGAAAATAGAAACGATAATCTCTTTGTCGTCGCAGGGCCCTTAAAAGTTGGCGTTCGCCTCTGTCCAGTGGGTGTCTGACAGAGAATGTGGGGGGTGGGATGCAAGGGGCGGGGTGGGCTGCAACGCAGCAAAAGGCGAGCGTAGTCGCGGGAGCCGCAATGGTGGAGAAAATCGATATTTTAATTGGACAAAATAATTGGAACGAGCGAACGAATGGAAGATCGTAATCTCCGGGCTCCCCTTTTGTATTGGCGAACCTGCGCACCCCGTCTCCCCCCCTTCTCCCACCCCCTCCGCCGATTCTCTGCTCCAGCCTACTCAATCCACCCCCGACTCTATCCCCATTCCACAGCTTTCCACCCCTCGCTTTCTGCGCGAGCCATTTCACGTCAAATCGCGCATCGACTAACGTCCTGCTTTTCGATTCCAATGTTTTAGGGGTGGATTTTGCAGGTGAACCGGTGGTGGAAATGGATTGCAGAAAATTCGCAGAAAACTCGTTCAATCATACGTTTCGTTGTTAAATTTATTCGATTAACACGTGTGGGAGAAACCACCCTTGTGTTTAACTAAGACTGACTGCTCTTATCGATCATTCGTTCTTCACTAGCTAAATTAATCGTGCAAATTTAGCACGATTTTACAGGAAAGTGTTGGTGTTAAATATGAGAAAACCACCCTGGTATTTACCTCAGACTACCCTTAATTTCTTCGATTCAAATAGCTGCAGAGGAATAAATCCTCGAGGTCTAGAAAACTTCGTCAATGTCATAGAAACATCTGAACTATTTTTTTCAACCCTCTACAGCAAAGATCGTATCCAATCGAAACAAAAAATATATTCCAAATCGAAGGTGTTTCCGTTTTCTTCAGACCCCAGTTAAATCAACCCTAGAGCTTCAGAGCAATGTATTTATTTTTACAATGTTTCATCAATGCCTCTCAACTCGCTGGAGGAAGAGTAGATTACAGGAAAATGTTAGTGTTAAATATGAGAAAACCACCCTGGTATTTACCTCAGACCACCCTTAATTTCTTCGATTCAAATAGCTGCAAAGGAATAAATCCTCGAGGTCTAGAAAACTTCATCAATTTCATAGAAACATCTGAACCATTTTTTCCAACCCTCTACAGCAAAGATCGTATCCAATCGAAACGAAAAATATATTCCAAATCGAAGGTGTTTCCGTGTTCTTCAGACCCCAGTTAAATCAACCCTAGAGCTTCAGAGCAATGTATTTATTTTTACACTGTTTTATCAACGCCTCTCAACTCGCTGGAGGAAGAGTAGATTACAGGAAAATGTTAGTGTTAAATATGAGAAAACCACCCTGGTATTTACCTCAGACTACCCTTAATTTCTTCGATTCAAATAGCTGCAGAGGAATAAATCCTCGAGGTCTAGAAAACTTCATCAATTTCATAGAAACATCTGAACCATTTTTTTCCAACCCTCTACAGCAAAGATCGTATCCAATCGAAACAAAAAATATATTCCAAATCGAAGGTGTTTCCGTTTTCTTCAGACCCCAGTTAAATCAACCCTAGAGCTTCAGAGCAATGTATTTATGTTTACAATGTTTCATCAATGCCTCTCAATTCGCTGGAGGAAGAGTAGATTACAGGAAAATGTCAGTGTTAAATATGAGAAAACCACCCTGGTATTTACCTCAGACTACCCTTAATTTCTTCGATTCAAATAGCTGCAGAGGAATAAATCCTCGAGGTCTAGAAAACTTCATCAATTTCATAGAAACATCTGAACCATTTTTTCCAACTTTCTACAGCAAAGATCGTATCCAATCGAAACAAAGAATATATTCCAAATCGAAGGTGTTTCCGTGTTCTTCAGACCCCAGTTAAATCAACCCTAGAGCTTCAGAGCAATGTATTTATTTTTACAATGTTTCATCAACGCCTCTCAACTCGCTGGAGGAAGAGTAGATTACAGGAAAATGTTAGTGTTAAATATGAGAAAACCACCCTGGTATTTACCTCAGACTACCCTTAATTTCTTCGATTCAAATAGCTGCAGAGGAATAAATCCTCGAGGTCTAGAAAACTTCATCAATGTCATAGAAACATCTGAATCAATTTTGTCAACTCTCTACAGCAAAGATCGTATCCAATCGAAACGAAAAATATATTCCAAATCGAAGGTGTTTCCGTGTTCTTCAGACCCCAGTTAAATCAACCCTAGAGCTTCAGAGCAATGTATTTATTTTTACAATGTTTCATCAACGCCTCTCAACTCGCTGGAGGAAGAGTAGACTACGGGAAAATGTTAGTGTTAAATATGAGAAAACCACCCTGGTATTTACCTCAGACCACCCTTAATTTCTTCGATTCAAATAGCTGCAAAGGAATAAATCCTCGAGGTCTAGAAAACTTCGTCAATGTCATAGAAACATCTGAATCAATTTTGTCAACCCTCTACAGCAAAAATCGTATCCAATCGATACAAAAAATATATTCCAAATCGAAGGTGTTTCCGTGTTCTTCAGACCCCAGTTAAATCAACCCTAGAGCTTCAGAGCGATGTATTTATTTTTACAATGTTTCATCAACGCCTCTCAACTCGCTGGAGGAAGAGTAGAGTTGACACGAGACAGAAATTCCGCGGATCGATTTCCGGCGGTTCGCAGTAACCGCCAGCGCAAGGGCACGCGAGCGCCGCGTAACGCTCGATAATTTCTCGTTGTTTCCAGTTAATTAAATTTCATTTGGCCGCCTCTAAGCCGCTTTCGCGTCGCGGTTGATCCCCCGGCGGCTCGACAATTGACTCTCCTCTCTCTGCTCGGTTCTACGTCGACGCGGTCAATTTCATCGCGACCCAACCGCGAAATTAGAATACGCCCCCGCAGAAAACCGCCGCCGCGCCGGTCCCTTCTCGAGACTTCAAAGAGGGAAATCCTCGAGTAACTGGCTTAAGACGTCCGAGACTTTCCTCTGAAGCTCTCCCGAAGACGAGCCCCCTGTCATCCGAAATCGCTAATCCCTATTCGATTTACAGCTTCCTCTGCAACCTTCTTTTCGCTCCAAATTTTGTTATTCATGACGTCGATCCGTGAGAAGAGGTGTACGACAAAAACCCTAGTTGGGCAGGTTAAATGTTAAATGAACCGTTTGACACGCGGTCGGCCGTTTATAAAGTGTAATTAGCTAACTGGTTTGCGAATGAAATCGCTACGTGGCGCTGGCACGACTGGTTCCGAGATCGCACGTTCCCACATCTCCCCGGCCTTTAGACTTGTAAAGCGAGGGTTTTCAGCATGAGAACATGGCGGATGCTGCGACGCTTGGAAAAAGCCGCTGCTCGTCGCTCTAACCGCTACTGTTACTCTTCAGCACCCACATTAAAATATCGCTGCATGCGCCTACGGGATGCACAAAAATTTTACGTACAAGGAAATGTGTGTACATACATTAATAATTCTCTATCGGCTGTTGCTCAACATTCCTTAAAAATGAAGGAGGTTAAAGAATAATTGAGTCTTATAACAATTGAAGCTCTTTATAAGACGTATTCTTCATTTCACTAAAAATGAAAATAAAAAATTTTCTGTATCGCTTCAAGGTTTTAGGAATTTCTTTCTTTCTTAGGAAATTCTTTTAATATCTTCAGTGTTCCAACTTGCAGCTACTCATTTTTATTATAAACGCGTGAAATCTAGTCATTAATGTCTATTCCACTAAATTTAGAAACCTGCAGTTATAATAGCTGTCCAACCCACTCTTATATTGCGCGTCTGAAGTAATAGAAATGGGGCGGACAGCTATTATGACTCCGGGTCTCTTCTTCGGGAGAGCATACCATAAGAAGCTTGTCAACATGCTTCCATTATTTAAACTATTTATAAAAGTTTGTGCTATGTACGTATCAATGTTACGACAAGATTTCTTCGGCTTCGAACAAGAAATTGTTCCTTAATTTTAACTGTTATAAGGCAAAAGGGCCGCAGCATAAACACGCCTAATTAACAGATCCGGTAATTCATTACCTCTCGAAAAAATCACGAAGCGCCCTAGTAGAAAATTACAGGGGGAAGCTGGGGACGCGGAAATCTCTCGAAAAATTCCTAGGCCGAGCGGTTGGGGTCTCGGCCAATTGCAAGAGGCGCCCAAATATTTTCGCTCGGATTTCACGCCGTTCGAAATGGAGCGTCTCGCGCGGCTGAAGGGCAGAACAACGGAAGGGAAAGGGAACGTACGATCGTAGTTGGGTGAAAGAGGGCAAGTGGAGGGTTGGGGAAGGATCGAAAGGGAAAGGAGGAGGGTCACGGTCGAAGGAAAGGGTCGCGGCGAGGGCGCTAGGGCAGTCGACACCTCCACACGTGCTCGCCATGCGTGGCTAGTTAGAGAGGCGCCTAGAGGGCTAACAAGTATACCATACGTGCTGGAAACACATATACTTGTTAGCCCTTAACTGGTCTACCACCCGCCCCCTTCGCCCAGATTCTCTAATAGTTCATTTGTTTTTGCCCGTTTCCGCTGCTTGCGGCGTCCTTTTCCGAGAGCCTCCGGAACTGCCGGCGCTAGCGGACAGGAAATGGGCCTGTTAAAAAGCTACGTCCCGCTAAAGAGGACGATTACGGAGCTGCACGACCGACAAGTTGCTCGAATTTGGAAATATACCAGAAAACTACCAGGATTTCAGAATAGGACGGAGTTTGCACGAACTTTACTACTTAACGCACCAATTAAAAATTCAAAAGCGGCCCTTTATCCACCAAGTTTTGTTACTCCAACGAGTTTTTTCGGCGATATTTATGTAGAATATTTATACACGAAATCAAAACTGCAGGTCTCACGAGTTAACTCGGGCGCACAGAAAAGAATCGTTTTCTTAAGGGGGTAGTCTATGCGCTAGTTACAACTAGAATCTTACTAGAATCTTACTAGAAAATATGGGTTTGCGGGAAAGCAAATGCTGTCCTTATTTCAGCAAATTGTGGGCTGGGTGAGGGCTCATTGTAAAGAGGAAGGTTAGACGCAGGCGGCTCTGGTCACGAGGCTAATGAGATTATGTTTATATCTAATAATATGAAGGCCCAAAGTAGAGAAAAAATCTAGGAAAAAAACCCGTAGGTTTCAATGCATTTTTCTGTCTCTGAAAGACTTTTTGACTGCCCTAATGACCAGAGCCGCTTGCATCAAACCTTCCTCTTTACAATGAGCCCTCATTCAGCCCACAATTTGCTGAAATAAGGACAGTATTTGCTTTCCCGCAAACCCATATTTTCTAGTAAGATTCTAGTAAGATTCTAGTTGTAACTAGCGCATAGACTACCCCCTTAAACCCGAACTGACTGGGGCGAGTGCGTTAAGTGGTTAATACACTTCAAAATCGAAGAAGAATCGAACATTTACCACAAAATCCGCAGTCACTTACCAAAATCTATTTATAACTTACTAACGCCCATGGGACAAGAACTACAACAACCTGAAGACGCTTCTGGTATCCTCTATCTTCTAATCCAAAGCAATTCCAAGATTCCTAGCCGCAAACCGAAAGGGGCATCTCTAGTCTAGCAGTGCGAGGTTACGCAGACCTAACTCCATCGACTCGAGTAGATTGTTCGCAGCTTCGATCTCTCGAGATCATCGAGAGCGTAAGCTCGTCAGCTTCTTCTCCAGATTATAAAGGTCGATTTCAGTAACGAGGAGCGATCTTACAACGTTGGCGCAGCTGTCAGAGGCATTTTCGTGTCTCCGGAGGCGGCGGATCAGAGGAGTGGTGAAAGGAGGCTCGTGAACTGCTCTTGATCGGCGCGAAGAGTTTTCACACGGCTCGAGAGTTTTGGGAAATCATTAATATCGTTTGGAGAGGGTGTCCCCTCGGAAACGGGCTCGCAGAGTGCGCGACTCGTTAATGGCCAGGCCACGGAAGCAAACGCGAGGCCGAGGAGCGAGTATGCGGCCGCCACTTAATGCTTCCGCCTGGAAAAGGTTTTGTTGCCGCTTTTTAAGGCGTCGCCGCGCCGAGATTTATCGCGTGTTTAGATCGCTCGACGCCCCGCCAGATTAAAGCATTAAATATAACCGGGCCGCGGCAAGCGACCAGAAAATTACTGCCGTTCACGCGCGCCCGGAGAAAAACCCGAGTGCTCCCTTCGTCCCTTCGAACTGCTGCTCGATGCAGTCTAGGATCAATCTCGATGGTTTGTTCTGTCTCCCGGAACACTTCGGTGCTCTAATTTCTCCGAGTTCTTCGGGGATCACGAAATGTCCCCCAACGTTTCGTCGGATTCGTCACCGACTGTAAAAAACGTGTTCTATTTTCTTTGAAATTTTTTAAGGCTGAACTGTCATCGGGAAGCCGTTTCAACAAGATTCACTGTATGCATTACAATTTTTATTCTCGGTAGGCATGGTGATTTTTTAAGGCGATACCAGTCATTAAAACGCGGTTTAAACACTTTAGACTCACTGTATATGTATTATAATCTTTTCTAATCGCAAAATATCCCGGGTTCAATCAAGCCAAGCACTCGCTACGGAAAACATAATTATTGCGCTATAAAACCGAAAATTACCATTACGCTAAATTATTCATACAGCTTTATGTTAATTTTCCTTCATTACATATGTGAATGAAACTTCTAATCACCTACGATCCCACATCTCTTAATAAAACCATCTGAGCTTCCTACACACATACTATAAATGCGTTTCTTTGGCTGCGGGTACTTTCGCATGTGACTCGATACATAAAACCATCATCAAGCGAACTCTATCGCGTAGTCGGTGCCACTTATTAGTGTGCACATCTCATCGGGCCACCGTAAAATTCTTTTCGAGGCCCGTGGAAAAACAATTTTGCTCCGGCGGATATCGATGGAGTGCAGTGGGGCTGGTCGAAGGTGCAAAGACTCATACGGGTTTAATTCGTTATACGTATTAATCGCAGCCGCGGGCAATTACGCGGTGTTAACGACCAGGCTGGCGTACGAGCCGTCGAGTTTTCGTAAACACGTTTACGGAGGCGTAACTGGCGCAGCTGCGCCGGCCGCTCGTGTTTCTTGAATTTCATGGACTGCCTCGACAGTCATCTCGCAAATTGCACCTGTCACGAGACACTGCAATTAGAGGGCCTCCGTTTGAAACCCAATCGGACCTCTCTTTGCCATTGTTACCGCCGTCGATTGTACGACGCGACCTTCTATTCCGCGATTTGTAGCAATTCTCAACCAGACGGATCCAACTAGACCCGATACAGTGCCCGAAATTACCATAAAGCCACCTGATTTTTTGGTGAAATCTTATAATTATGTCATAGTAATGAAAAGCTGATGCACGATAGCATTTTAGGATTTATAAAAGGAACCATCAACATGATTACATTCACAGATATATTATTTATTTACAGGAAAACGTAAAGTTATATAGTTTAACAAAAAACGAACTGCGAAATTTCCATAAAGCCACACGCTTTTTTAAGTAGATATCATCAAGATTATTGAACATTTCTTCTATATTTAACAATTAATTATACTTGGTATAATTGCCATTTCTTCGAATAATGTCGAACATTCGATTAGGCATCGATGAAATCAAAGTACGAAGCGTTTCTGCTTCGATGGATGTCCACGCTTCGTTCACCGCAATCCATAACTCAGAAACAGAGTTGTACTGTTTACAATTGGCATATGCTTTTCTTGCAAGTATTCCCCAAAGATTCTCAATTGGGTTCAAATCCGGCGAACAAGCTGGCCATGTAAAAATCCTCATATTTTTGTTGTCTGGCACCAATGGTCTGATGCCATTTACAGAAGAAATTCAGACTGACAATTTCATTTTTCAGCATGATAACGCCTCAATTCATGCATTAAGACAAACAAGGCAGTGGTTAGACAACAAAAATATGAGGATTTTGACATGGCTAACTTGTTTGTCAGATTTAAACCCAATTGAGAATCCTTGGGTTTTTCCTTCTCTGTTTGGACTCTGTTGTGGACATCCATCGAAGCAGAAACTCTTCGTACTTTGATTTCAACGATGCCTAATCGAATTTTCGATGTTATTCAAAGAAATGGCAATTATACTAAGTATCAGTTTGTAAATATAGAAGAAACTTTCGATAATCTTGAATTTTTCTACTTAAAAAACGTGTGGCTTTATGGAAATTTCGCAGTTCGTTTTTTGTGAAACTATATAACTTTATGTTTTTCTGTAAATAAATAATATATCTATGAATGTAATCATGTAAATGGTTTCTTTTATTAATCCTAAAATGCTATCGTGCATCAGCTTCTCATTACTATGACATAATTATAAGATTTCACCAAAAAATCAGGTGGCTTTATGGTAATTTCGGGCACTGTATTATCCGAAGATTCACATAATATTCAAGCTCCTTTCTACGATTTTGCAAATCTTCGAAAATTTAATCTTTCTGAATGGTTCAATTGAAATGAATTAATTAAAAAAATATTTTTATTTAAGAATGACAGTGCTTAAAATGTATTTAATTCATTTTGATGCAATCCACGTGCATGATCCAGAATAGGGATTGTAAGCGCACAGACGTCAGAAACGTCTGTAAAGAGTCTGTCATCGTGTAAAGAGCAAAATAAACTGTGTCCTACCCTCGTTAAGCAAAGTTCACAACTTCACAAACAAATAAATGTGCATAGTACGAAATGAATATTGAAGTCAGGTTGAAATTGCATTAGCTGCACGTTCACTCCAATAGGATCGAATTGGATGTATGAAAGTTACGATTTCGCGACAGCGGATAAAGCACACAAATTTAATCCTCCTTGGTAACTGTGAAATTACGGTCGTCAATCATACGTGACAGTGTTTCGCAACGGTCCGGGACGACGGGTGAAGTTCGCAACAACGGCGGACGACGACTGACAGCCGTAAAAAACAATAAAAACTTGGCGAGAAGTAAGTAATATCATTAGGGTGTGTTCAAGCCGGCGAAACGACTTCCGCAAAATTTCCTGAAGCCGCGTGATCGCGCGATCGGTCGTCGTCGTAGTCGTTGGCTCTCTCTCTCTCTTTCTTTCTCGCAAAAATACCACGCGAAAAAGAATACGAACGCGCGAGAGCTAATGAAGTGGGGCCCCTCGGGGAGGATAAAAAGAATTCGAGGCCGCTCCTGAGCTCCCCGGAGCCGCGTAACGAGGAAATTAACGCTAATGCGACACGGTCTAGCTCGGGCTCGCGCTTTTTCCCCGCGTCCCAGAGAAACGCTAACAAGCCGCGGCAAACCGCGGTTTGCTAAATCACCGGGATGAAGTTTCCCCGGGACCGTGCTTTCCTTTTCTCTAGCAATTAACACTTCATTACCACTTCCACCGAGGCTCCCGCGAAATCCGAATGCCTCAATCGTCTAAAAAAAGCTCCCCGCCTCTCGGAAATTCCCGTTTCTCGCTCCGACGTTTGTTAACTCAACAATTCACCTTCGCTCGCTGCCATTTTACCATCCTCGCACCGAGAAGTAATCAGTACGCTGCGGACTTTACGCTTGTCTGCGCAGAAATGTTAAAACAACGAACAAATTAATAGAAATTCAAAACAGAAATATAGTAATCTCAACTTATTCAGAATTACTGTATTTCTAGACTATAAGTTTCAAAGAATGTGACAATATTCTTCAGTTTTTCTCCTTCACAGTTTCATATTTCAGCTCGTCATTTTTATCGTAAATGAATAAAATTTTCAGTCTAGACATTTATATTTGGATTCCTGGTTTGGACAATCTATACAGGCTATTTTTATACAAAGATTGTAAGCAGAAATTCGGAAATTCGTGTGACGCTCTACCAAAAATTATACGATTTAACTCTAAACCTACCAGGCACTCAAAGCGATTTAAATGTATATAAGACAAAGGATAATATTAAGGACTTTCTAGGAGAATAACCAAGTTTGTGTTGCTCTAAAAGAAAGAGGTTATAATTGACATATGGTGTATATACAATATTTACAAATATACAAAATGATTTATTAATTACCTAAAAGAAAGAGAAACGACAATTAAAGTCTATTCTCCTCAATTCCTCCTAGGTCTATTATTTTATTTTATTTTATTTGTCACTTTAGTCTTTTCACACGTGTTCACTTACGTCACCTCTCTATGTTTTGATTTCACTCGTTGAGGATCGATACATATCGATTAGAGGGCGCGCTGGGCTAATGAAGCGCGGCTGATTTGATTTAAAGAAAGCATCCTTTCTTTACATGTATAATTATAATTTCAATAATCGTCAGGTAAAAGATATGAATCCGGTCACTCGACCAGTCAGTGTTAAATATGTTTTTGCAACGTGTCTTGTAAAGAAGGAGACAAGAAATTTTCTGAGCGGGTCGTATCTTTACGTTTCGATCATACACGACGGCCGCTTCCAGGAGACTCGCTGCCGAAGTGTAAAAGCACGTGTCGCCTCCATTACATCGACGACTTCAAAGAATGCCTGTTGTTCCGTTATCGGTGCAAGATAGCCGGGGTGTGCGCGGGTCGTAAAACGCGTCCCACCGCTCGTTTCGAGGCCTATGTTTAGTCCGGACGTTTCGGAGATGAATGGTCGCGCTGCGCGTCTCTTGCAGCCTCGTTTTCAATGCTTTTTCTACCGAGGGCTGGCGCGGGACACGCGAGCTGTTCTACACTCATTTGCGGGTAGAAAAGGCTGCTCGCAGAAAACGCTCGCCAGAAGGCTCATGCTAATTAGAGGTGTCAAGCGACGACCATCTGGTAGCTTGAAAAGCTACTTAAACGAACGAACTGACACGTCGTTGACTATCAATTTCCTTTCGTAGTGCCGAACACCTTAATCGTCTACGAAATTCCACTCCAAGGCATGGTTGCTTCCTTTTTCCTATTAAATGGAAAGAGAAATGATGAAATTTGTGTGAGCACCTTCGTTGGAAATCGAGAACTCTGATGAGAAGAGACAGGGATGTGCTTTTCTATTCGATGTAGAAAGGATTGCAGATTTGCAGCGGCAATTTTAAAAGAATTGAAAATATTCATCATTACGACTGCCAATTGATCAATCTTTATACAATGTATACTATCAATGGGAAACAGCAAGTCTGCCACTTTCCTACTGGTACGAAAATTTTGTAGACGTCAAATAATTCTTTTAGATGAAATTTGTGTGAGCACCTTCGTTGGAAATCAAGAACTCTGATGAGAAGAAACAGGGATGTGCTTTTCTATTCGATGTAAAAAGGATTGCAGGTTTGCAGCGCCAATTTTAGAAGAATTGAAAATATTCATCATTACGACTGCCAATTGATCAATCTTTATACAATGTATACTATCAATGGGGAGCAGCAAGTCTGCCACTTTCCCGCTGGTACGAAAATTTTGTAGACGTCAAATAATTCTTTTAGATGAAATTTGTGCGAGCACCTTCGTTGGAAATCAAGAACTCTGATGAGAAGAGACAGGGATGTGCTTTTCTATTCGATGTAAAAAGGATTGCAGATTTGCAGCGCCAATTTTAAAAGAATTGGAAATATTCATCATTACGACTGCCAATTGATCAACCTTTATACAATGTATATGGGAAACTGTCAATGGGAAACAGCAAGTCTGCCACTTTCCTGCTGGTACGAAAATTTTGTAGACGTCAAATAATTCTTTTAGATGAAATTTTTGTGAGCACCTTCGTTGGAAATCGAGAACTCTGATGAGAAGAAACATGGGATGTGCTTTTCTATTCGATGTAAAAAGGATTGCAGGTTTGCAGCGCCAATTTCAAAAGAATTAGAAATATTCATCATTACGACTGCCAATTGATCAATCTTTATACAATGTATACTATCAATGGGAAACAGCAAGTCTGCCACTTTCCTGCTGGTACGAAAATTTTGCAGACGCCAAATAATTCTTTTAGATGAAATTTGTGTGAGCACCTTCGTTGGAAATCAAGAACTCTGATGAGAAGAAATAGGGATGTGCTTTTCTATTCGATGTAAAAAGGATTGCAGATTTGCAGCGCCAATTTTAAAGGAATTGGAAATATTCATCATTACGACTGCCAATTGATCAATCTTTATACAATGTATACTATCAATGGGAAACAGCAAGTGTGCCACTTTCCTGCTGGTACGAAAATTTTGTAGACGTCAAATAATTCTTTTAGATGAAATTTGTGTGAGCACCTTCGTTGGGAATCAAGAACTCTGATGAGAAGAAACAGGGATGTGTTTCTCTATTCGATGTAAAAAGGATTGCAGATCTGCAGCGCCAATTTTAAAAGAATTGAAAATATTCATCATTACGACTGCCAATTGATCAATCTTTATACAATGTATACTGTCAATGGGAAACAGCAAGTCTGCCACTTTCCCGCTGGTACGAACATTTTGTAGACGTCAAATAATTCTTTTAGATGAAATTTGTGTGAGCACCTTCGTTGGAAATCAAGAACTCTGATGAGAAGAAACAGGGACGTGCTTTTCTATTCGATGTAAAAAGGATTGCAGGTTTGCAGCGGCAATTTTAGAAGAATTGGAAATATTCATCATTACGACTGCCAATTGATCAATCTTTATACAAAGTATACTATCAATGGGAAGCAGCAAGTCTGCCACTTTCCTGCTGGTACGAAAATTTTGCAGACGTCAAATAATTCTTTTAGATGAAATTTGTGTGAGCACCTTAGTTAGAAATCAAGAACTCTGATGAGAAGAAACAGAGATGTGCTTTTTTAATCGATGTAAAAAGGATTGCAGATTTGCAGCGCCAATTTTAAAAGAATTGAAAATATTCATCATTACGACTGCCAATTGATCAATCTTTATACAATGTATACTGTCAATGAGAAACAGCAAGTCTGCCACTTTCCTGCTGGTACGAACATTTTGTAGACGTCAAATAATTCTTTTAGACGAAATTTGTGTGAGCACCTTCGTTGGAAATCAAGAACTCTGATGAGAAGAAACAGGGATGTGCTTTTCTATTCGATGTAAAAAGGATTGCAGATTTGCAGCGCCAATTTTAAAAGAATTAGAAATATTCATCATTACGACTGCCAATTGATCAATCTTTATACAATGTATACTGTCAATGAGAAACAGCAAGTCTGCCACTTTCCTGCTGGTACGAAAATTTTGTAGACGTCAAATAATTCTTTTAGATGAAATTTGTGCGAGCACCTTCGTTGGAAATCAAGAACTCTGATGAGAAGAGACAGGGATGTGCTTTTCTATTCGATGTAAAAAGGATTGCAGGTTTGCAGCGCCAATTTTAGAAGAATTGGAAATATTCATCATTACGACTGCCAATTGATCAATCTTTATACAATGTATACTGTCAATGAGAAACAGCAAGTCTGCCACTTTCCTGCTGGTACGAGAATTTTGTAGACGTCAAATAATTCTTTTAGATGAAATTTGTGTGAGCACCTTCGTTGGAAATCAAGAACTCTGATGAGAAGAGACAGGGATGTGCTTTTCTATTCGATGTAAAAAGGATTGCAGGTTTGCAGCGCCAATTTTAGAAGAATTGGAAATATTCATCATTACGACTGCCAATTGATCAATCTTTATACAATGTATACTGTCAATGAGAAACAGCAAGTCTGCCACTTTCCTGCTGGTACGAGAATTTTGTAGACGTCAAATAATTCTTTTAGATGAAATTTGTGTGAGCACCTTCGTTGGAAATCAAGAACTCTGATGAGAAGAGACAGGGATGTGCTTTTCTATTCGATGTAAAAAGGATTGCAGATTTGCAAGCGGCAATTTTAAAAGAATTGAAAATATTCATCATTACGACTGCCAATTGATCAATCTTTATACAATGTATACTGTCAATGGGAAACAGCAAGTCTGCCACTTTCCTGCTGGTACGAAAATTTTGTAGACGTCAAATAATTCTTTTAGATGAAATTTGTGTGAGCACCTTCGTTGGAAAACAAGAACTCTGATGAGAAGAGACAGGGATGTGCTTTTCTATTCGATGTAAAAAGGATTGCAGATTTGCAGCGCCACTTTTAAAAGAATTGGAAATATTCATCATTACGACTGCCAATTGATCAACCTTTATACAATGTATACTATCAATGGGAAACAGCAAGTCTGCCACTTTCCTGCTGGTACGAAAATTTTGTAGACGTCAAATAATTCTTTTAGATGAAATTTGTGTGAGCACCTTCGTTGGAAATCAAGAACTCTGATGAGAAGAAACAGGGATGTGCTTTTCTATTCGATGTAAAAAGGATTGCAGATTTGCAGCGCCAATTTTAAAAGAATTGGAAATATTCATCATTACGACTGCCAATTAATCAACCTTTATACAATGTATACTATCAATGGGAAACAGCAAGTCTGGCACTTTCCTGCTGGTACGAAAATTTTGTAGACGTCAAATAATTCTTTTAGATGCTTCTGACTACAATCTTCCCCACGAGCTAACACGAATTTGATAGGAATATCCATGTCGAGTGGCCGTACCGAGATGCACTTTCGGCGAAATCAAGAGCGCATCTAGAATTTTCTGTTCTGGGATCTGTGGAACGAATTCAAGGCACGATACGGGCTGGTCGCAGACAGGGAGGAGCCGGCCACGCGTAAACGCGAGTATAGTTACGCAGACGTTTAACGACAGGAAGCGTTGAGCGAGAGAGGAACACGTGTTTCGGGTGTTTCGCGCGCGCGCGTCCATAATGATTACACTCGCGTTCGACAAGTCCCTCGTTATTTTTCTCTTAATTATAGACCGGGACGCTTTGCTGGTGTTGCTTCTTGCTTCTCGCTCGACAGTTTAGAATGCGATTAAACAGTTGGATGTGAAACCCGGTAACTAACTCCGCGCTCGGCGTCGCGTCTTTTTGCCGATATGTGCCATGCTGGTCGTTCGCTCAACAACTAACGCCTCGTTTAATTTATTGAACAATTTTATTACCCCCGGAGACTTCAACGGGCTTCTCGTAGCCGCATTTTTCATTTTCATCGATTGCTTTGTACCTTTTAATTGAACAACTGGAGAAAATATTGTTAAGAGATCCTTGTCTGCATATAGCTACAGTCTGCACTGATATGTGATAAGAGTACCTAAGCATTTAATTTCCAGCATTAGTCGAGCGAGCACCGACGACCGTAATTCCCGAAAATCCATAGTTCGCCGCTCCAATTTGTCCGATTATCGTTTAATCGGAGAATCGTCGGTGAAGTGACGATTTCAACGAGAGAAGGTTCGTCCCGTTGAAGCTCGCGCAGTTTGGGGCTCGCGTCGGCAGAAGTCGAGAGCAGGATTTATAATGGCGATTAGGGAGTTTACGGCGATAACCTTATTAATGCGCTCGCATTTATCTTTCCGTAAAAATTCATTAAAACGAATGCGGCGACGCCGAGGATCCCCGGCGTTTTATCAAGGGAATTATGGCGATGACACCCGGGCTTATCTACCGTTTATCTCGATTATGGTAATAAGCGGCGCCGTACTACGGCCGGGGCACACTCAATAAAATCCTCCGCGATAATGATGTAAGCGTCGATATCTCGTCGAGCATCGTACGAACAATTTCCATCGGTGTGATTCGCCGTTTATCGCTCGATTCGATGCACCGTAAAACCCGAAACTGGCAATTGGTGCTCGACAGCGTCAAAAGGAGACGACAAGATGGCGGGGTTCGGCTGATAAATCGGCTCAGGAGACCGTGATATTGTAAACGTCGGCCAAACACGGCGCGCGTCGAGCCGGCTCGAGTTTTCCTGGCTGCGAAAGCAGAGAGGAAGAGGGAGAGAGGACAGAGGGGACAAAGAGAGGAGGCCGTTTCGCAATTTAAATTCTACCAGACACCCTTAAACGTCCTCTCACGGACGCGAGCAGGGCGAGAGAGGGCCAGCGAATGACGAAAAGAGAGCAAACCGAGGTGTCCGACGCAGCCAGTGGTGGCTGCGACAGGAGAGTTTGTTTTTTGAAGTCTGTATTGCTTACAAATGTCTCGGTGTAAAAAGCGAGCAGCATGCTCCTAATGAGTCTGGTTGTTAAAAGATCTCTCCCGCCTTTTTTACGCCCCGGCCGCCTTTCTCGTTCTCTCTTTCTCTCCTTTCCGTTTCTCGCTCTCCGACCGCTGTTTCTCCGGTTCCATTAAGTCGACATTGTAGCGGGGAATCTTAATATTTTTCGGCGACGGAATTTGTGAGCGCAACGACGCGCGGCGCCCGTCGATTCGTTTATTTCGGGAAAACGCGACCGCTTCGATCCCGAGACCGCCGGGAAATAAAGTCGCCGGGAACTAATGGCCGTTCGAACTCAAAAGACTCCACGATTTTTATGCCCACGGTATCGGCCTCCGTCGCCCCAATGCCAGACGGTACAACTCCGAATATCCGAGTGATGCTCGCGCGGATCTATAAACGTGGCGCAATTAGGTCGCAGCGGACGCAGCCCCCGAAAATAAGAGCAACAAGCCACCGGGAGCCTCTCAAGGAATTTTTAATATCGAAACGGCTTGATACCAATTTGTTGTACTTTTACTACATTTAGATGGTGTCTTGAGCAACGTATAAAAAAATTTTCAGCTTGGAGAATTAATTTTTCCACAAGATATTACAAATTCTACTGGAGATCTCTTCTTGGATAAGCGGAGGATTCTTTAAGAAATTTTAATATCGAAAAGATGTAATGTAGATTTTTCAAACTTTTACTATATTTAGGCTTTGCATCAGAGAATTTATATATAAACAAATTTGTAGCTTGGAGAATTGATTTTCCAACAAGGTACAGCAATTTATACGAGTAACTTCTCTCTCCTTCTCTCGCGCGGCGATCTATCAAGCGTGGAGGCAGGGACTCAATAAATTAGTTTAAATTAGTTGATCGGTGAACGAACGAGGGAAAGAATCATGCAAAAGTCACGGGACCCCGAAGACACGGTGACCGAGAAGCGAACAGTGTGTGCAGGAGCGAAATGTCGGCCGTGGTAAATGGTTTCTGGGCGCACTTAAACGCCCATTTCCTTCGAAATCCGGCCAAATCGCTTAGGCCGAGCAAAGCGTTCCAATTAAGAGGTATGCGTCTCGCTTCTGGCATCTCGGCAACGAGACGATATATATTTTTTTCTCCATCCCTCTGGCAGCCTCTCCCTTTGTCTTTCCTGTTGCTCGACGTCCGCAACAGCGAAACTCGCGTCCACCGGTTAAACAGATGAGAATCTTTCGGTCTATTAGTGGAGCTGCCACCGTTTTGCCGCGTAAAGAGAAAATTGATATCTTCTCTCGCTCCTTCTACGTCCTCTTTTTCTATCTGGACCTCCCCATGGACCTACCCTTTATTTTATTTGCGCCTCTGCAACTTCGAATATTTTCTTATCCATTGCAAAAATGTACTTTTTGGGAAAAGACCGTACAGCCTGTATTGAAATAGCGAGTTGGATTTATTTAAATTTTTTAATTTTTCTCTCCAACGAAATAAAAATTGTCCCCTTCGAAATTATTTAAATCTTTTTGCTGTTTTACATTTCACACGAGTATTCAGCCAAATAGATATAGACGTTCCGAAATCTTAGATCAGCCAGGTTCGAAAATTCATTCGAATGTAGAAAGAAGAATGTGTGCCTGTGTAAAAAGTCTTATTTTAAAGAGTAAACAGCAGTCATGGGGAATGGAAAAATGGGCAAGGTGTTCCGAAGGAGCATTGTTCAGCGAGTTGTGCAGTCTCCGAAATGTGGCAGCGTGCAGGGGACTTATAGCTCGCCATTATATTTAGATGGTGGCCAGCAAACGTCGAACCCGTTCCCTTTGTCTCAGAGCCGATCACGTGCAACGCGTACGCAGAAGATTCGTCGCGGAGTTCCGGCGACGATTCGCGGGGATCGTAAACCTGGACCTCGACGTCTCTCGAGGAGTACTTCTTGGAAACGGTGCGTGAACACGTGTTTAGAATTAGGTGGCTCGGCTGGTCCGTAGGGGAACCTCGATCCTCGAACTTCGCCGCCGTTGCGTGCCGTTTATGCTCTCGAGGCGCAAACTTCGCGCGTTCCTGCCATCAACTTCATTTTCGTAAACATCGTAACTTTATTTACCCTGCGTTGTAATATACTAATTTAATCACGAGTGCAATGATTTCCTTCTGTTTGAGCATTGTAATCATTTAATTCTTTCACCGGGATTTCGAACTTTCGTTTTATTGTGCTAAATCATGGTATACTTATTCATTTGTACTTTTCAGTTAGCAATGTTACGCATAGTAAAGCTTTTCTTTGCTTATTAAAATTAAATTCAAGTTAAGTTTCGTCTAAATCAGGCTTGGACAAAGATTACTCTGCGAGGCACTGCTGCGGCTACGATAAGATCGAGGGCCAGGAGGCCACGCCCACTCGTAGTTCTCAGATAAACAGTTTTCAGATTCTTCTATGCCGCTAATGTTTCTGCTGCTCCTAGGACAATCTAAAGTACTCAACTAGGGGAGAGTCGTGCAGTACCTTCCGACCAAAATTAGTTTATGACTTTCCAGGTCAAATGGCTACACTTCCTTTACGAAAACAAATGAATATAACTATTGTGGGTAATATGTTTCGTTGCTACATTGGTCATTCGATTGTTTTCGCAGTTCTGACACATTTAGCGTGGGCGTTGATATTTCGAGTGTTAAGAGTTATTTTCTAGATCTGATAATTCATTTCTCAGGTAAGTAAACGACTTTGTTGAATTATGCATATTATATCTAGTCTATTAAGCATAATTAACGGGCCCCGTTTTGGAATTTTCTTTGTATATTATGTATACCATAACCTAAAATGTTCCCTCATGTTTGTCGTCCAGTACCGACCATCCAACTGTCGTGCAGTACCGACCAATCAATCGTCGACCAGTATAAGCCAAACTTTTCTTATCTGTAAGTTCAATCTGTTAGCATTTGAAATGAAGTTAGAAGATGTTTATTTAATCTTTCTTTTACCTTTTCCCACAGAAAAATGTCTGAAATTCCAAAGCAGAAAAAACCATCATCACCGCTCACTTTAAATATTAACAATAATTTTTCATTAACTTCTTTACCTGGTGTAACTTCGAATTTCGTGGAAATAGTGAAATCAATCTCTCCTAGAAACGACAATTAGAGTTGCAAACAAAAAAGAGAAGACAAAACTAACTTCGACCGTTTTTATAAACGAAGTTCAGAAAAAAGAGAACCTGGCTGAAGAAAAAAAGATAAATGCGGAGAAAAGAAAAGCTGCAAGAAACGAAAAAGTCAAAGAAGCAGAAAAAAAAGTTGAAGCTCAAGTAAGGAAAGGAAATAAGGAAAGATGTAAAAACTAAACAAAAAAATGACATAATATATAAAAATATATAATTATTTTATTATATGTATAAATAAAATTTGAATAAAAATGCGTATTCTAACATCTAAATGTCTTTTTTTAACATTATTAATGATTTAGACTGAAAAATCTACTAAATACGTAATTGGTCGGTACTGGACGACAATTCTTTGTTTCCTTCAAATTCTAATATCATTATTTTTACAAATAATGAATACTAATTATTAAATTTCACAAAATTAATTTCTGGCCTTTTATTAAGTTTCCTTTGTGTTACACATTCCTTTTTTTAATTTTAATTTTTACCGATTCTAGTCCACCTAATAACAAGAAAACTTACAGCGGTCGGTACTGCACGACTCTCCCCTAAAGGGGCCTATTCACGATCAAGCACGTTGCGCAACAATTATCGTGCAGCATGATGTTACGCAAATCCAAATTGTATTCACGTTGACACATAATTTGAGCAATCGTTCAATTTTTCACAGTACAACACAGTACAAACGCACCCCGTTTGTTGTGCACAAAATATCAGGAAACTCTGATTTTACACGACAGGTTGCGCAATTAGTCAATCACTATCATTCACAAAATGCTTGATCGTAAATAAACCCCTTAACTTAAGTACATAGTGTTTAGCTACCCTGAAGAATAAAATGGACACAAGGAACACCAAAATGTCTCCTAATCCTTCTTGCCAGCAACCAAAGCTCACGAATCGAAGCAGCGATGCGTCTAAAAGTCCCGGGGCCGCTTTGTCTTTCAATTAAGAGGCGCGAGGGAAGATTAAGTCTCCTGAGGGGAGGGACAGGAAGAAGGTTGGTCCTGGCAGACCGAAATTGCGTGGCCGTGCAAGAAGCTCGGCCCGGTTCGCTCGAAAAAGCTTAAATCACGCAACAGGGAGCTAAGTGGCCGATGTCGTTGCCTGTGACTCTGGTGGAGGGCTGTGAAAAGAGAGGCCGAGGGAGAGAGAGAGAGGGACGCGAGAAAAAGGATAACGAGGGAGGCAGAGCCCGGTATTCGCATTCCGGGAGCGCGTGCCGCGTTGTCAGTTTCGAAAGCGAATGATACGTAATTTATAACGGCGTGGAACTAAATACCCCGCGTTGGGAGGAGGACCGAGAAAAAGAGAGTGAGAGAGAGGGAGTCGGTTGAGGAACAAGGGAATCCGAGGCCGCAGAAGACGGGCCGGTGTCTAAATATCGAGCACATGTCGCGGCTCCCCCCCGAAACCGAAATAGAAGCCACCATCGTGGACCACCGTACGTCATCTCGCGCGCGCGACGCCTAGTTCCCCGCGGTTTGTTTGCTGTTACGCGGCGCTGTTTTCACGCAAGGAGCCGTCCGTCTTCTTCCTGGTTGCCCCCTTTTTATTTTTCCCGAGGGATCGTGTGAAGCTCTGGTTCGCTTTGCTGCTCGCCCCTGGTTTAACTCTGGTGCGCCGCGAGGCAGTTTTTGCCGGGCGCATCGAATTGATTGATTCCGAGTCCGAGACCGCGGCGAAAAGAAACGGAAATAGACCGTAGGCTCTGGTTAGTAAGGGGACCAATGGTAGCCCTCTAATAGTCTCCGCTGTCTTCTTAATTGACCGGACCCGACTCGTAAGTGCGCGATGAGTTACATCTCGCCGAGCGGGGATCACGGCCCGTGAACTGTCACCGGAGAACGGCTCACTCTCCGCTTTATATCGCCGACGCTAAATCAGAGTCTCGATGGAACGGGAGCCACGTAGTCGATAGTTTTGTGAGATTGAGTCGACGCACAGTGGCCAATTTACCCAAAAATGTGGACAAACTTCACTAGTAAATAGCCTGTAACAGTTACAAGAAGGTGTAGCAACAACAGTTCTGGTTTGAAAATTTTTATTTCACCTCCGGGACATTCCAAGGTTTCGTTTGACCTGTAGAATGTCCCAAGGTCATTGCAAGGTTAAATATAAATAGTGACATAGACATTTTTCGTGTGTATCATACTTTTCGAAAGGCCGGATCGACATTTTAAGTAATAGCAATGTTAAACGAAAATTAGTGGTTTAGTAGCAATCTTGGAGGCATAAATGACAGTATATAATTTTTAATTTTATGTTTTGATTGTCTGTGAATGAATGATTATGAAGAAGAGATTACAAATCAATTTGCACACTCAATAGAACATTACTGGCAACGAGCTAGTTTCAATTACGGTAGTTCCGAAGAGCTGATAAGGCAAGGGATAAATGCTCCTGTCGCGATTGCGTCCCCGTTTCGTCGCCCAATTTTCCCGTGAAGCGTTGACCGCGTCACCGCGAGGTTCTCTCGCCTCCTCTTGTTCCTGCCTCTGCCACGACGCAGAAAACCGGAAAAGAAAATAAGAGAAGCGCGCGAACAGCGGAGAGAAAGCGAGGGGTCGGGTAGCCTCTAATAGATCGGCTGTCTTCTTAATTGACTAGGTGGGTCGTGAGTGTCTGACGGCTCGCGCCTCCCGACTCGTCGAAATAGGCGGCTGGATTGACCGTGAATGCTAAACGCGGAATGCCCGTCCCGCAGCAATGATGGAGATTGATCGTGGCAATTATATCATCGACACCGAGAGACCCCTGACTCGCTCTTCTCTGCGTTCCCGCAATTTTATCTCTCGGCCCCTAACCAGCCTCTTTAGCTGGCCTTTACCATCGATGTTCTTCGTTATCGAGCCTCTCGTTAGGGACAGCGAACTTTTCTGTACGCGACGATTTTCGCTACTGTATTGCATGATAATTGGCAAGCATCATGCCCCTTTGTTTGTTCCAGCCACAGTCTTCCAACTTAGCATATTTATCGATTAGAATTTCATTTCATCCCCTTTATGATGAAGATAAAATTGTGGTCATCATCCATACTGTGATGAGAAGGCAGCGGATTTTTATGCATTTATGAGAAAAATGGGGAGAAATTTTAAATTGAAAGGTTGAAGGAATTAATAACAATATGTAATTTTCAATTTTTAAACATGGATTCAGAAAGAAAGGAATTCCAAAATGGCTGCTGAGTCTTGCAATGGATGCAGACAATTTTTATTTTGCATAACGATCCGCAGTCTTGTGACGAATGAAAGTATTACCACAACTAGGGTTGCCAAATCTTCTATATTTGATATGAGTCTTCTATATTTGAACTTGATCTTTACGTACCTATAGGAATTTTCAAAAACCGTTTGAATAAAAAAGTTTAAAATGTGCTGTGTACCTCTTTTACTTGAACTCCTATATTTTGAGCCTATCTCATAAATATACATAATTGCAGTTTTCACTGCTTCTTCTATATTTGGATAAAACATTTCTGGCATCTCTAACCACAACTTCTAAATACATAGTTGTATATTGTAGAGCGTACTACAGATTTAACCCGAGTGGCGACTCTGAGGCGCCATTAAAAATTGCTGTACCATTATTGAAAATATTGCTTACATTATTAGATGTGAAGGTATTTAATCAATTCCGGAACATTTAAGTATTTCATGAGGTATAATATCAATTTCATATCCACCGAATTGAAAATTTCATAAAAAATGACAATATTTTAGGTCGGAAGAAATGTTTAATTTTCGAGTTAAAAAGCTCCGAGTACAAAGTGTTAATACACTTGGCCATTTAAGAATACATAGACATACGATGGATGGAAGTCAAAGAAGTTCTTTTACAACCATAAAATAAATTGTAGTGCAAGGAAACTATTATTAGAGTCACTATTACCAACAATTTTTGCCATTACCTTTCCAACTGTTTTACATCCGTACTGGAGAGCACGTATAAATAAATAAATTAAGTTTGAACGTCCAGCTGCAGCATAGGGTGTCATCCACACCGTCGAGGGCAAGTAAGAGCCAGCAAGACTGGCAGAGACGCGCGTCCTCGTCTTCCTATCGAATGAATGGCGTTCCCGAGGAAAATGGTCCGTGCGAAGGGCCTCACGCCCTCGACAATACGGCAATCTCGGCCAAAGTAGCCGGGGCCCGTTCGCAGAAAGAGAAGAAGAGGAGCAAGAAGGCCAGATAAAGGTAAGCCCGGGCTCGATTCGTTCTGCGCCCATTGTCAGCCACTTGAAGGATCAGTTTTTGAGCGAAACGCAGAAAATGGATCTCTTTCTCTCTTTCTCTCTCCCTCTCTTTTTCGCGGGCTCGCTCGCATAATTGCGATTTAAGAGGCGTCCGAACAGCTGCGACACCCGGTGACAATGCTGCAGCCACTCGAGACGGACAATCGAACAATTTGGACCCCGCTGTCGTGGTCGCAGTAAAAGTCACGCGAGACGATTTTCCACCGAAAAATCCGGCTCTCTGTCGACTCGCCGCAGGGTGAACGGTGCACCGGCCGTTTCCGGTACCCCTCTGCGCCCCGTCAATTACCAAAGGAGCTCTCGAGATTGTAAGAATGGAAATAGATCTGCACCGGGAGCTCTAAACATCGTAAAAGTATAAGTGGGATCCATGTCCTCGGGAAATCGATACGAGTATTCCTGAAAAGAACGGGGAATCTCGGTACTTGACCTAGCTAGGCCTGGATTTTATGCATTTATGAGAACAATGCGTGAGATACAATGTAGAATGGTAAAAGGGTTGGAAGAATTCGAGGCCGTTGATATTGTACTATTTTCAACATACAAAAAGTTTCAACATAAAACAAAATAAATTTCCACTTAGCTCCTGTAGTCTGCAATTGATGCTTAAAAAATTTTGAATAAAGATCCACAGTCTAGAGAATTACAGCTATCGACAATAATCATTTGTATTGTTACGAGATGAAGTTGCCTCCCCTGAGATAATCTTAAGGGGGATCTATACCCAATGAAGTAACTAGAAAGGAACTAGAATCTTACTAGATTTTGGGTCGAAACATGGGTTTACGCGCGGCGATTTTTTGTCCTTATTTGAGCGGATTTTGAACTGGGTGAGGACTCATTCTATAGAGGAAGGTTAAATCCGGCGCGCTCTGCTATTGATTTAACGAGATTATGTTTATATCTAATAATATGAGTGCCCAAAGTAGAGAAAAAATCTAGAAAAATAACCGCAGATTTCAATGTATTTTCCTGTCTCAAAGAGATTTTTCTGACTGATATGATGAGCAGAGCGCGCCGTGATGAACCTTCCTCTATCAAATGAGCCTTTGTGTAGCTCAAAATATGCTCGTATAAGGACAAAAAAATCGCCGCGCGTGATTTCATTCACATTAGCAGAGATTTCCCCATATTACGTTCATGAAGACAGAGGTTATCTCTGATGTAGAGCCAATCTAGAGCCAATTTCATTTGAGTTAGTTTACACGAGATGGTGCCTAGTCAGAAGGATTGTCAATCAGTGCTGCGATATTGTGCAACATTTCACTGCTGTCAATGTGGAATCATAGCAAAACTGACACAGACGAGGTACATATTCTCATCGGTGGCACTAATATTAGTGCGACCTGCCCTGTATAACGGCATTCGCGACGAGATGAATAGAATATGGAAATAGCAAGCAACTCCATCTCGTGTTCATTATGCAGTTGCGTGTTTATCAATGTTACCAAACTTTTTTTCTGCACAGAGGTTGATAACATTGATAAATACCCCAAAATCCGAGGGTACAGATCCCCCTTAAGGGGGATCTATACCCAATGAAGTAACTAGAAAGGAACTAGAATCTTACTAGATTTTGGGTCGAAACATGGGTTTACGCGCGGCGATTTTTTGTCCTTATTTGAGCGGATTTTGGACTGGGTGAGGACTCATTCTCTAGAGGAAGGTTAAATCCGGCGCGCTCTGCTATTGATTTAACGAGATTATGTTTATATCTAATAATATGAGTGCCCAAAGTAGAGAAAAAATCTAGAAAAATAACCGCAGATTTCAATGTATTTTCCTGTCTCAAAGAGATTTTTCTGACTGATATGATGAGCAGAGCGCGCCGTGATGAACCTTCCTCTATCAAATGAGCCTTTGTGTAGCTCAAAATATGCTCGTATAAGGACAAAAAATCGCCGCGCGTGATTTCATTCACATTAGCAGAGATTTCCCCATATTACGTTCATGAAGACAGAGGTTATCTCTGATGTAGAGCCAATCTAGAGCCAATTTCATTTCAGTTAGTTTACACGAGATGGTGCCTAGTCAGAAGGACTGTCAATCAGTGCTGCGATATTGTGCAACATTTCACTGCTGCACTGCTGTCAGTGTGGAATCATAGCAAAACTGACACAGACGAGGTACATATTCTCATCGGTGGCACTAATATTAGTGCGACCTGCCCTGTATAACGGCATTCGCGACGAGATGAATAGAATATGGAAATAGCAAGCAACTCCATCTCGTGTTCATTATGCAGTTGCGTGTTTATCAATGTTACCAAACTTTTTTTCTGCACAGAGGTTGATAACATTGATAAATACCCCAAAATCCGAGGGTACAGATCCCCCTTAAGATATCGCAGAGATCGAGTGAAGTCGCCTGCCAGATCGATATTGCGGTATCCGAACAACGAGGTTGTTGATAAGAAGAAGAGAGTCGTCAGATCCTCTTGAGCGATTGAGACAAGAGCACGCATCAACGATTATACTTCTTTGTTGTTCAATTAATAAAGTTATAGTTTTCCTTGTTTATTATTACAATGTGTTCTCCGGCAAGAGCACGCCGAAGCTTCCGCAACAGTATTTTATATTCGTTACGGAAGAAGATAGATTCCTTTGGAGAGATTCCTTTTGGGGATCGTCGAATCTTTTTCCCAGCTACCGTGCTGTCTGACACGTGAACTGTATTCGAATCCTTTTCCACGGAAGCTATCCGAGCACTAAATTCTCCCCGAATGACTAGATAACCCGTTTTCCAGGGGTTTTACGAGTTAAGTTAGTTTGGAGGAAAATGATTGTATAATGATCCGAAATTCCTGAGGGATGTCTCGAATCCTTTCGATCCTTTGATCCTATGAATTAATTTGTGTACCTAATACCTACACCTGTCCAAAAAGCTCGATAAAAAAGAACTTTGACATCAAAGTGTGTTTTTGTGAAACATTTCGAAATCGATCGTAGGAATTAATGGAACACTGATTTTCGAATGGGAGTGCACGATGGGTCGTACATGGCTCAAAAACGCCACCAAGTCCTCCCGCCATTACGGTAATGCGTTCTGGATCCATTTCGGGGTTCATGATTTTATGGATCCTTCCCGGAAAGACTGGAGAGAAGGGGACGAGGAAGTCTCTCCTCGCACCTGCTCGTAGCTGTGGGTTTGGGTTGTCGGACTCAATTTCACTCTTTTCAAACGGTCGACAATCGAAGCCACTCGAGAGCGGAAAGCGACACCACGGCCGCATCCTCTCGAGCTTTACAAGGATTTAAACAACTTCGAATGGTCCACGGTTCCGTCGTGGGACACAATGCCGCCGCGCCGGATCTTTTACAACTGGATCCTTTACGGCAAAGCGAATCCGCCATTCACCAGCGGACACGCCGTTTCTATTGGATAGTCTTCGGAGACAAGGACATTCGCGCCTCTGAAAGACCACACGCCTGGTTCATTAAAGCTCTCGAAACGATACCCCGGGCCATCCTTCCCGCCACCAGATTCTCCAGGAAAGAAAAATCTGGGAATGCTCTTCACTTTACCGGCACTGACCAGAATTTTGTCTTCGGAAACTGCTAACCCAGAGTCCTAAAAATATAGTTAGGAGCAAAACTGATCGCACACACTTTAAATCAGAATAACTTTTTTATCAATGGACCAAACGAATTCAATTTCTCTGTAAGGTTAGAAGAATTAGTTTATTAAATGACATGTAAAAAATATGTTGAAAAAATGCATTTGGTCTTTATTGTGAAAAACAATAGTAAAAATTAATTTTTACGACTTTCCTAGCTGGGCCAGTAACGATAATTTAAAAGATGTGTTAGTTCAATTCATATAAATTATAGACGCTCCGAAAATTTCATTGAAATTGGTTAATTGGTTCACGAGTTATAATCGATCAAAAATGGCAATTTTTCAAGATTTTCGGCCTATTGCCGAACTTTTCGGCCTACTGTTGAATGCTCTTCACTTTCCCGGCACTGACCAGAATTTTGTCTTCAGAAACTGCTAACTCAGAGTCCTAAAAATATAGTTAGGAGCAAAACTGATCGCACACACTTTAAATCAGAATAACTTTTTTATCAATGGACCGAACGAATTCAATTGCTCTGTAAGGCCAGAAGAATTAGTTTAGTAAATGACATGTAAAAAATATGTTTAAAAAATTCATTTGGTCTTTATTGTGAAAAACAATAGTAAAAATTAATTTTTACGACTTTTCTAGCTGGGCCAATAACGATAATTTAAAAGATGTGTTAGGTCAATTCATATAAATTATAGGCGCTCCGAAAATTTCATTGAAATTGGTTAATTGGTTCACGAGTTATAATCGATCAAAAATGGCAATTTTTCAAGATTTTCGGCCTATTGCCGAACTTTTCGGCCTACTGTTGAATGCTCTTCACTTTCCCGGCACTGACCAGAATTTTGTCTTCGGAAACTGCTAACCCAGAGTCCTAAAAATATAGTTAGGAGCAAAACTGATCGCACACACTTTAAATCAGAATAACTTTTTTATCAATGGACCAAAGGAATTCAATTTCTCTGTAAGGTTAGAAAAATTAGTTTATTAAATGACATGTAAAAAATATCTTGAAAAAATGCATTTGGTCTTTATTCTGAGAAACAATAGTAAAAATTGATTTTTACGACTTTCCTAGCTGGGCCAGTAACGATAATTTAAAAGATGTGTTAGGTTAATTCATATAAATTATAGACGCTCCGAAAATTTCATTGAAATTGGTTAATTGGTTCACGAGTTATAATCGATCAAAAATGGCAATTTTTCAAGATTTTCGGCCTATTGCCGAACTTTCCGGCCTACTGTTGAATGCTCTTCACTTTCCCGGCACTGACCAGAATTTTGTCTTCAGAAACTGCTAACCCAGAGTCCTCAAAATATAGTTAGGAGCAAAACTGATCACACACTTTAAATCAGAATAACTTTTTTATCAATGGACCAAACGAATTCAATTTCTCTGTAAGGCCAGAAGAATTAGTTTAGTAAATGACATGTAAAAAATATGTTTAAAAAATTCATTTGGTCTTTATTGTGAAAAACAATAGTAAAAATTGATTTTTACGACTTTCCTAGCTGGGCCAATAACGATAATTTAAAAGATGTGTTAGGTCAATTCATATAAATTATAGGCGCTCCGAAAATTTTTGTGGTTAGATTTTCGATTGTATCTTTTTCGAGGAAGGTAAATGATTTTGTAATGTTTGAACAGATCTGTAGTTTCAGTTTATTTATATTAATGTTTGCCAACTGTTGGTTCCGGCTGAAATTCATTTTCTCTTTGTCAGTAGCTAGTATTATCAGTCCACGTCGAGTTCCCAATATGGCACTACCAAGGGTTCCCTAATATGGGTATAATTATTGACATTCTTGGTGTGGGTGCCGAATATGGCACTAGGTGTCATATTAGGGACTCAAGGTGTACCATATTAAGAACCCCTTCCAAAAAAAAAAATTTTCCCAAGCTGTATTAATTTTTTAACAAACTTGATCCCAGAATCTTGTAGGGAGGAATTGGATCTACTATTGGTAATTTTTTGGTCGAAAAAGAGCATTCTAAAATAATTAAAAAATTACATCAACAAAAAGTGGTTCATATTTGGGCACTTTATTTACCCTAGTATGTTTATTTGGCTCATCTGTCCTCCATTCAATGCAAACATTTTTTATTTTGCATAAAGATCCGCAGTCTAGTGATGAAAGTTATTTATATATTTGCATACAATAGGTACATTTTTTAAAAATTAAGGAGGCTGAACTTAGAAATTCTAATTTTTAGAAAATTATCAGAATCGACGGTCCACGAGTCGAACAATAGGAAAAAAATATCTGCCCGGTACCTGGGTATTTATTAAAGGCGTTCAACTAGGAAATTCTCGGCGGTTCGAAATTCACGGTGGAGATTTCGTGGCGATCTACGGTCGGAATCAATTATTCCCGAGAATTCCGGAGACTGGGAGCCTAATCCGGGGTCCGAGTGAAAATTACACGGAAGCAAATAATCCTAATAACGTATCCCAACAAGCCTTGAGGGCGGGGTGGCGACCGCGTAAAAAATTACGTCGCGCGGGGCGAAATTATACGACGGTAAATCAACGGAAGCCGGGAATCGTCGTGCCGGCTTGTTAATCCTAATCTGCATTTTTATCCTCGAGGAACCACCCATATCGTTTAGGAAACGGGGATGGGCCCCTGCGTTGTCGATCGAGAAAGAGAAACACAAAGAAAGATGGAGAGAGAAAGTGGGGGCCACGGTTTTTCGTAGCGACGTCTCGTATTTTGAAAGCACTTTAGAACCATTTAGCTGAATGCGCGGCCAAAGTTTATGGGGATCCTCTGGTGGCATAGGGCTCGCTCTCTTCAGCCACCTCTCACAAAGGGGGCCACGGGACCAGGTGTCGGATCGTCCGCCACCATTACCGAACTGTATATCACTTTCCGGGCACCGACACCCTCCGCCACAATATTGCCTTCTCTCGAGTGCTCCTCGAACCATGCCACGCATTGTGAGACCCCTTAATTCCCCTCATTAACCTGCTCGACGATCCAGCTTCCCCATAGGCCGCCTCGATCTCCCGAAAATTCACTGCGCCCCACGGAACACACACACATGACCCTTCTTCATCAAAATCGCATAATTTTCGCCGACTAGCACGTTCCAGCAAAATTATTTACTCTGTCTTCTGCCTTCAAAAACCATTCGTGGTCCAGCAAAAATATTAACTTTTCGATACAGAGTCTCGGATATTCAAATTATGTAGGATGCCTGTCCAGCACACAAGATTATATTACTTCCATTAGCTAGAATATTTTTAAAAAATTAATCATTGGCTCTCGGGCCTCGAAGAACCATTTTCTTGGTTCTCAGAAATGAATACACGTGGAGACACAACTGGCAGAGGATCGATACTAAAATCTGTAGAAAGGTGCGATTGCACTGCACACTGTTGAGTAAACATGGTAAATTATTGTTTGAGGATTCTCTCACTACAATGCGATTTCTCCTTTACAAGATATAAGGTGGTGCCATAATAGGCTACTGTACCATATTTGGGCACTTTACTCTATTCTTCTTTGAATTATTCTATTAAGCCGAAACTGATACATTGATGTCCTGAAATATTTTCAAAATGTCCACTACTTTAAATTACAAATACCCACTTTCGTCGGAAATGCATAAAATCCGCAGTCTATCACCAATCAGATGCTAGGAAATATTTTTTTTCCATCAGATTTACCTTCTACAATTTTTTAAAAATCAAGCGGACTGACTTTACTTTTCGACTGATCCCATACAGTATTCAATTCAAACACGCGTGTATTGAATAGAATAGGTGGCTGGTTATAATAGTAAAAATCATGACATCTTTATGGGAGACCACCGAGTTTGCTCCCCGAGAATTGCATATGCAAGTGTCTTCAATTTGATGCAGACGATTAGCCCCGCGCGTAAAGTAGTCGAATAAGCTACATCGAATAAATTTCTCGATTTCGAGTTCGTGAGGACGCCGAGCCCGATCAAAAGGAGATTTTCGACGCCCCCAGCGAGAAAAATTTGAAGGATGTTGCGCGCGTGGGTAGAAAAATGTGTATCGCATTCACGGGCCTCCATTGATCTCGAGAATCAAAGACCGAGAGTCAGGTACAGCTGCCACGAAAAACACGCGTTACGATGATCGATCCTTCGGGACTTCTTGGCCCGGGGACCCTTGGAATTCCTCCTAACAGCGTACCTCCTTGTCCGGAACATTTCCCATAACCCATGGAATTCAGGAAAACCATTTCGAGAAGGGTTGCTCCCACGAAAGTATCGGAAAGTTCAGTGTTCATTTTTATAAGACTTCCAGAAGCCTTTTACCTTTTTTGCCTTTTTCTTCAACGAATATTTACAGAACAATTAATTATTTAATGCATCGATTTTCTATTCTTCTTGGCGTTTCTATAACACTTGTTGGGGATTTAAAATTGTAGAAAGAATATTGTAATAATACTCACAGTTTCACTTTTTAAATTAAAATGCGAGATGTCCGAAACTTAGCTGACATTAGTCTCTTTGCATAATTAATGATTAATGTATTTACCACTTTAACACTAAACCTACTAGCGCCGGTCAAATTAGCGGTCCCGAATTTTTTATTTTGTTAATATTATAAAGACTTATTTCATAGAAAATGGTTGAATAACTTTCTTAACGCAATCGCATACACATACAAATAAAAATGTCGAAACATCTAGATAAATTCAATCTTGCATTGCTCGGCAGGTTCAGTGTTAGGAATGATTGTTATAAAATAAGCGCCACTGAATACCCCATAATTTAATAATGCTGGTATCAACTGGTTTATAGTGTAAGGTGAGAACTACGTTACCAACTAACTGACCATTGTCACCGGTAACGCGGATCGCTTCGATAAATAAAATAAATAAAATTTGCATAAAATTCGCGCGGCGGTCAGCGTGTTAATTGACTCGGAGACTTTAGGAAAATATAACGTGAAGAGCAAGGCTGTTGGAGGAGTGAAAGTCGGAGGACATTGACGGCATGAATAATATTTAATTATCATAGAATCGCGCGAAGGGTGAGAGATCGGGAATCGTCCCCATTCTCATCGGTCCGATTTGGTTTATTTGTGGCCGACCGTGGACGGGAAGTCCGTTGTCTATGAATGAGCCAGAGATTGCAGTATCCTTTCAGGATCTCGACGCGGATCCGGAGGTAGCCGGGATGCTTTTCGCCGTGGCTGTACGCAGCCGTCCCTTTGCAGGAAGGTGTGACTATGTTTGAATACACTGTTGATTGGGCCATAAATGTGTCTCTCAACGTACAAACAGTTTTTTTTCCTCTGCTCTCTCTTCTTCTTCTTCTTCACCGGCGCGCGGTGCGGTGATTTTCTCGTTCGGGAACACGAGGGCCACACACAAGACCACCGGGAACTCTCCGAGCCGTTTGATTGGTACCTCTCAGGATAACGCGGCGTGACGCAATTGAATTCTAGTTTGAAAGATGTTCGAGTCGCCGGACAACCGACCTGGGCTCGTGGATCCCTTGGGATTGCGGTTTCTCGATCGCTTTGCGCGATTTAGCACTCCGCATTCTTTACTCCAATGTATTTGTTAGAACAACGCCGTTACAGTATCTTACTCGTTAATTTAATTTTTAGATAGAAGTACGATTTAAACACTGAGATGAGATTTTATACCGACTGTTATAAATTGTATCAAACGCTTGGAAAATGGACGAGGCCCTTTACCAGCGAACGTTTTTAATAAACAAATACTGTTCCTGGTACAGGACTCTTGTTCTGACAGCTCGACTGCATTTTTGTGCAGAGCTCAACACTATTTTTGACGTGATCATTCGTAAAACTTTTGTTTTTGTATACATATTTTTAAACAAAAATTTGTGGGTCCTTTGGATGGACTGAAAACTGGATGAAAAAGGACTCAGGGTTTCTCTGAAACAATAATATTGGTAACAAGGAGGCAATGTTGAACAAAATGTATCTAACCAGTAAATTTCAGATATTAAAAAGATTATCAATGTTTAAACTGTAACAATTTCGTAAAAAGAGAATCGTTCTAATGAATACACCTTGCAAGAACGATGTGCTAGGAAGCTAGAAGGAATTTTATACTACAATACTAATACTAAGTACATGAATGATTAGAATACGATCATTTTTCGCAAGGCCGGTAAGCAAACTGATCGCTCATTTTTCGGGATTAAGGTGCACGCACGTGGGCTCATTTGTTTTCGCACTTTCGTAATCCCCCAGTTGTTCCGGATCGTTAAAAGGGTATTTATGAAGCCGGAGTTCACGGCAGAGACGGATCGTCGAATTTCTGCGGCTGATATGCCCTTTGAGCGAGCCCGATCGTGATCGAGCGGAGCCGATGATGTCAGCAGGAACGCGGCGAAGAATGCCTTTTGATTGGAACACGATTTTAAGTATCAATGCTAATGACCTTACCGGGCAGCCGCTTAATTGGACCCGTCATATCGATCCTGCCCCGGGAATCGGTGTCTTCCTGTGTGAGCCAGCAGAGCCAGCAAAGCCAGCTTGCCCTTTTCATTCGGCATGGCGAACTGCATTTCGCGAAAAAATCCTCCTTCGTGCATTCTTTCTCGCTATATTTCATAAGATCGTAACCCTGAATTCCTTCGGGAAGGCATTCTGTTAAGTCGAGATCGGGACTGAAAAATCAAAAGATGTTCTCAATGGCCTATAAATTCATGAGCGATATTTGTGTTAATGGACTTTCGCTTCAAGCCTGGAACTTTTCTTATTGTTCTAAGAAATATTTACAGTTTTCTCATTTACAGGAAGAGAACAAGCATGTACATGTTAAGAAGAGTGTATAATTTATTGTTATCGCTAACTGCAGTATATGATGCATTTGGAAGTGAAGTCTTCATCTACACTGATGCTTTACATCCGAGGCTTAACGGCAAAGTCTTGATCTAAGTCTTAATCCAATTATAAAACTTCATTATTTTATTACGGGTCTTGCACCAACTTATTCATGGCATTTTTCTGATTAAAAAATTACACTACGCGTGATATAATTTGGACTGTATATGCGCGGTCCTTTTCTACGTTCGGCGCGGTCGGTGAGCTGCTATTACCATTATTCATCGACAGCTGCTATTCGGGAATCGATAAATTTCCTAAAATTGAGAGTCAATCGTGATGCAATTTAAAAGTTGAACAAAACTATAAATGACGCGATTTCCTGAACAGTGCGCAAGGGTTAATTTGGGAAAGAGGAATTTTTCTGTATCATCGCGTTGTGCTCGCCATATGACTAACATATTGTCCGAGACAAAAATTGAAGAAGAGCAGTCAAAGTGAGCGAGGACCGCGCGTCGGCGGAGCTTCGAAAATGAATTTCTCTATTCACGAGGGACCGAGCGATCGTGTATCAAGGTCGCGAGCTCATTAGCCATTGATAGCTGCATTCGAGGGCCAATCAAAGGGCATTCTTCGCTGACGTCAGCGTTGCCCAGGAAAATCGAAATCCTCGGTGACGTGTGGCTCCGAGGCCACTAAACTAAACGGAGAGAATGCGCGAAGAAAGAGCAATGAAGGGAGAAAGAGAGAGCGAGAGAGAATCGTGGGTGGAAACGAGACGAAACGAAGCAGAAGAGAAGGAGAGGAGAAGAGGATGAGGGCGAAATCGAAGGAAGAATGAGGGGAAGAGAGTCGAGGCCCGTTCAGAGACTAGTTAGCACCTTCTCTTAAGTCCGCGCGTTCTCGAATCAAGGCTCGCATTCTGGCCGAGTCGGGCCCGGCCGGGACCGCCACAATGCCGCATTGTACTTAAATCAGATTCAATTTGGGCCCCATTGAAAATTACGCTTAATAAATTATTTGGGCAATTCATAAATCCGACTCGTGCTGTGCCTGACTGGACTGCCTCTCCTCCGCCGGCCCTGGCCCCCGAGGGCCCCGGGGGCCTCGCTCTTTCGAAACGCGGAGCCAAAGCTGCTTTCCGAACATCGTCTACTACTAATGGACCGCGTCCGCGCCGGCTAACACCGGTCAGGGACGTATCACCTCGATACGGTACTGTTTCATTTCAAATTAGTAATTCAACCCCCCGGAATTCGTGCATTCATCCCCTTGGTAGCTCGTTCGGTTCGCTGTGGCCGCGCTGATATATTCTTTTATCTATCAGATGCTATCAGTCCTCATGACCTTCCCTTTGCAATCGTTTTTCTTAGACACAGCTACTTTCTGAAACCATTCCTTTCACAGTCATAATTTTTCTGAGGCATTCTTGTCAATACCACATTATGATCACTACTTGAAAGTAGCCGACCTTCTTTTAAACAATGCTATTTGTTTAATCATTCTTGTAGAGGATGCTAATCCCTTAAATCAATTCGTTCAAGCCTACTGCCCTTTTAGAACGTTCTTCTTAAAGTAGTCTTTTAGCTGTGCTCTTAAAAAATGAGACAATCAATTTTTGAAGACGCACAAGAACCTTGTCCCTGCAGTCAGTAGTAATAATTGAAAATCTATTAAATATCTCCACGTGTTTCAGGGGCTCTTTTTAACTAATTATTAATTTTATCTTGTTTAAGTGTGAAACCTGCTTCCTCTCTGCAAAAAAGACGTGTCTTTCGAATCGCATACAAGTACAGCCTCTCAAAAGATGATCGAGGAAGAATTCGAAAATATGCATCGCCAGTTCCAGTGGCAAAGCGACAACGATCAATCGAGGACGACGGGTTCCAAGGACCAGTTAGGCGAACAGAATCGAAATCGAGTGAATGCGGCCCTGTGAACGATTAAGCCGGGTTCGGCCACCAGGTAAATACGCACGCGCTCCTCTCCGTGGCCACGTCGCGTCGTCGCGTCGGGTCCAGAATCGCCGCGGCCTGCACGTGTACGTCGTTTATACAACAAATTAGTAGGCAGTTATAAATGACATAGTGTCCTTATTATCGTGGTGGCCTTATTACGGGTCCTCTGTCGGTGACGTTTGACCGACTGTTCAAGCCCGTTCGGCCGGCTAGCCGTGAAACGACGAGGATTTCTTCGGAGGATTCCAGCCCCGGAGAAATTATTCGGCCCATATATCTCCGGGCAGTGCCGCGCGGCGCTGTCACTGATTAATGCAACGCGGTAAACGGCGCTCATTGTCCGCCGGTTACGGTTACGGTTATACTGTTACGGGACCGCCATCGCATCGCGCACAAATGACGACTTCAGCCGTCCGGATCCACCGGTGTGCCTCGTACCGCTCGCTCTCCAAGCTCTGCGCCGATTGGACCGATTGTTGCCCGGTAATTAGCGTCGACTCGGTACTTTTTAGTAACCTTCCGGTTAGGTGGTTTAATCGCGGCTGAATCAGCCCCGTAATGAATCGTAATGGATTCAACCGGGGGGTTCCTGCGACCGCGCCGCATCGCGTCGCGAATCATTAATCTCCCGACACCGGTTTTTAATTGGTCCCCGGTGCATCGATCCACCGAAAAACCCTGCGAGACAGCCCGCCATCTTATTGGCTACCTCCTAGATGAGTTTCAATCCAGAGCCATAGGTGGACTTCTAATATTAGGCATTTGTAACAAGCAGGTGACGTTCAACCCTTATGCCGATAACCGGGTACACACTTCCAATTTATTTTTGTACCTTCTGTATTACTCACCGGAAACCTATTAACAGGATTTTCTAGAATTCTGTTGTAACAAAGAGAAGCTCTTAAAAATCTTTTTCCATCATATACAGGGCAATAGTAGCACAAAAATATTGGATAAATATTTTTTAAGCCACACTTTTTCATATGAGAAAAATATTTCTTCCTAACTTATATAAAAAAGAATATTTGGTACTTAATGTAAAATAAACATTGTATGTATATTTGAATATTAAAAACAGATTGAATCTCTTTTTGATATTATATGAATGTGTATACAATATCTTGTGCTGCTAGGGGGTGTTCATTTGAAAACTTTCCAGCCGAATATCTCGAGAAGCATGAAAGATATTGAAAAAGTGGAAAACCAAGGATTTCGAGGGGGAAAGAGGGGAGCAGTATCAGTTTTTTATTTGGGTGGCGTTTTCAGAGTGCCCTAGTAGCACAAAAATATTGGATAAATATTTATATCAGATTCAATCTGTTTTTAATATTCAAATATACATACAATATTTATTTTATATTAAGTACCAAATATTCTTTTTTATCCTAACTTATAAGATAGGAAGAAATATTTTTCTCATATTAAAAAGTGTGGCTTAAAAAATATTTATCCAATATTTTTGTGCTACTAGGGTGATTTGAAGGTCTACTTTGTTTTTTCAAATGGGAACATACGGATAAAAAAAAGTATCCTACGAATATTGCTGGTCTTTTTACGTACAATAAGATCCCATAATAAAAAATATAGGTTTCCATTTGAAAAAACAAAGTGGACCTTCAAATGAACTTGAAAACGCCACCCAAACAAAAAACTGATACTGTACCTCTCTTTCCCCCTCGAAATCCTTGGACACGTGTTTTACACTTTTTTAATATCTTTCATACTTTTCGAGATATTCGGCTGGAAAATTTTCAAATGAACACCCTGTATAATATGTAGATTTTATTATTACAGAGGTCGAATACAGAATTGAGGTATTAGAAGAATTTAAGAATATTGTTATATTATTTTTAACTTTTAGGACGATTGAAAGTACATTTTCATGAACCTGCAGTTTCTTTGAATTGACCTGAACAATTTTTATTTTGCATAAATATCTTCAGTCTATTTATGATGTAATAGATTTTTGTGTTCTGATTAATCCATATTTGATACATAACAATTAAAACTATAAAGTACTATTCCCATTCTCGTTGAGTCTAATAATAAACTATAAACGAAATTCCGAAGGAATATTAATTTTTGGGCAGCAATTAACGCGGAACAGGGAGATCCATGGAAAACAGCGACGAAATTTACGGTTACGTGGAAACCGGCGAGAAAGGGACCGGGAGCCCTTTAACAACCCGCAAACAAGGGCCTGACACGTTCGAACAATCAAGGAGCAACCGGCGAACCTATAATTAGTGTAGGATTCCTTCGGGCATCGGTTTTGCCGGTCGTTTTCTACAGACCCTGTTTCCGTTCGTTAGATCGTCATCTGCCAGTGTCCACCGGCCTCTCCCAGCAAGTTTCCGAAAGCCTCAGAAGTCACCGCGCAAAATCGTCTCTCGACTCGGACCATGGAGAATTTCGGACGTAGTTTTGCCTTTTGCCTACCGATCAACGATTTTCACGGTGGCATTCTTCCGAGACAAAAGTGTACAGGTTTTCGCGGAACCGAGGGAAAAAACCGTACCAGCTCTGTGACAAATGGACAGGTGACCAGGTAACTCACAGTTTCTCTTTGCAAGACAGATACTTCATTGTCATAGTACGATCTATCTAATTGCTGTCGCTTCGAATGTTTAAATTCGCCTTTGCGCATTATATTTATATCTGCTGGATATTAGCGATTTGTCTTCGTACACATAACTTTAAATGCTTCGAAGCTGCATTTATGCAATCTTTATATGGTTTATAGTACGCACAGATTTTTATTATTCACCCTCCGTCTGCGATCTTATTTTTATCGACGTCGTCTGCATACTGGGTCGTTTATGTTCACAATTAATGTCTTTACTGTTCCAGGCTTTCGAGAAATTAAAAAAATTTGAGTTTAATCGATTAATGGGAATAAATAAACATCGTTAAAAAAGAAATTCAGGAGGGAATGTTTATGGATGGTTAATAAAGTTTTCTCACAGAATTGATTTGTCTTTTTGATTGATGTGGAATTTTGCGACGTACAAAGCTAGATGTTTGATCTTTCTGCCACAGTCTCTAAAACTCAGTGAGACTCGAAAAAGCTGCCAAACGAGTCTGCCAAACAATTGAAAATAGGTGCTCGAATGTCTCATTGCGAGAAAGTGTCTTGACCTGGGCATTATCACTGTCTCTTTTATCCGTTGAATTATTCCGGAGTGTATATACCAATTAAATATTTAATTGCAGGGTGTGTCGCCGGAATAATAACAGCAAAAACAGATGCTGGAAGAAGCAGGCAATTCGTGAATGAACATGAAACGATTCGCAAGCATCAAATGGCGGCTCTGGAGGTTCGCCTACTCGTAACGAGCGGAGACATAATCATCAGAGACAAGGAGATCGCAAGAACACTCGGTAAAAGCGTCGGCAGCGGCGATAACCGGCCGATAACGCGTTGTAATTAGTCACTGCCAATTAACAGCTGCTCAAACGGAAAACAACTGGGCTCGTTAGCGATATTCGGCTCGCAGCGCGTCTTGCCGGAAACGCCGCGCGCCGACTCGCGGCGTCGCTGTTAGACGAGTCGTAAGTACGTATTTATATATGATATGATACTTTCCCCGGGGCCTGGAGAATTTTCCAGGCGCCTCTCCCCCGTTACGAAATCAGCGTCGAACGCGTTTATCGTTCGTCCCCCCGGCTCGTGATTCAATTATCGTGAAAACGCGCCGATGACGTAAACCAGCCGATCGAAGCGTCGCGACGCCTCTCGGCGTTTATCTGACCTCGATTGTCGAGATGGCGAAACACCCGACGGATTTTTAAACGGGAACGCAGACGATAAGACACCCGGTGTACGAAATTTCGCTGGCCAAACCTGTCCACGCGTTCTAAGCGGAAATTTCACTTTTGAAAGGAAATGTGGACAGCACCCTCATTTTCCCGAATTTAATCCGTACAATATTAATGTTTTGTTTATAACAGTATTAAAGCAGAGACTTGGGTAAGTATCCTAGAATTTTTTCACATTTTTTGGAAGTCAAAAACAATAAAAAAAATAGTCCACATGCGGCTCTTTGGATGTTTTTTCTTATGAATAAATAGATTAGTTTTTTTATCGAAAAACTTTATTCGTGCGAGTACTATTTATTGTTGGCAAGAAAAAATTTTGTGGTTCTTTAAAAACTTTGAAATTTTGTAAATTGTAATTTTTGACTCTTTCGACTCAAAAGGTTGCCGACCCCTGTCCTAGACGAATGAAAGACCCAGTGTGCTTACGGAAGCTGTGAAAAATAAGTGTGCTCATACATAGGCGACAATTTCGCTTGAAAAAGTTTAATAAATTGATTTTAATTGTGGTATAGTCGAGTAGATTACATTGGATGAGGATACGAACGACGTGGCAGGGTTGAACGAGTAATCGGTATGATAAATTTTGCTTTTCCAGTTTTGGTTTCATTAATTAAATTCGTAATTTGAAACAAAATTAAAGAGTAGAGTAAAAAGTAGAGGCCAGGGATTCCATTTTACACGCACGCACAAAAATTGCGAATAATTTGTAGTCAAAAATGGCTACGTCATTGAGATAAGATTAAATAGGACAAGTTTGTGCGGACTTTTTAGAAGTGGCTTCCAGATGTTGTGGTACACATTTTATAATATGACGACGTGGCAGTCAACGTGTTAATCTTCGGATTAATTCGCTCGTCTATCAGAAATGTGGTATTACTGGCGAAGCAATTAAAACTAGTGAGTTGGCACATAAAAACAGCTTAGCAGCATGTCCATGTAATTATCTCGTTACCAAGTGATTACTAGATTGCTGACATTCGTGAGAATATCACTGTTGACGGTTATATTTGCGTAAATTGAGACCTAATAGAAATGAATTCGGTCGATTAACGATTGAGTCGCGAATTAAATAAAAATTGCATTTAGATCTGCATTGTTGATACAATAAATATATAAAATCTGTAGGGGAGATAACGGGGGAGTGAAAAGCAGTAAAAGAGAACGCAATAGACTGTGGACGTTTGTGTAAAATATTAACAGTTCCGATTGAATTCGCAGTTATTAAAATCGGGAAGATATCAATACATATTAAATATTCTTTATCGAGTTTTAAATAAAATCTAATAATGCAATACGGTTGCGAAGCCAATGAAATAACGTCCTGATCGCTGCCGAATAATTGCGTCGATAAAAATGAGATAACAAATTGCAAATTCATGCCACGATTTAATTAAATCCGAACAAAAATTGATTCGTTACTCTATCGCGTGTTGCGCGAAGTTTCGAATCGAATAAAACTGATATCGATGTTTGCACCGTGAGTACCATAAACAGGATAAATTGAAAGCAATGGAGTACTAAGATATAAAATAGCAACGCGTCTAAATTCTGCTGTGCTATCAGACAAAATATTCTGATCGAAACGGAGCAATTTATAGTCGCAAATAGAAATTACTTCATCCTATCGACCGTTTTGTTGACTTCCAATCGAGTATTTAATCATGGATACGAAAAACTCCACAATTCAGCAGTAAATGGAAAGCAACAAAATGAAGGATGAAAATGCGCATGGCAACCGCAGCAACGATTAAACAACGGTGCTTGAATTGAGCCGAAGTATCGAACGCGGCGGAACAATTATCCCTCAGCGACGAGGAATTACAAATTCCCGCGTCGATTTAACTAAACAGTTCCCACGGAGCATATCCACGAAATATGCAAGTGAAAAAACCGGCACAGGAACCGAGTAGGGAAGTGCAATTTCAAGCAACAGGACGAGCAAGAAGCATCGGTCGCTTGCAAAAAATCTCGGTGTGGCGGAGGAGGTTTGCGGGGGAGGGGGTTCGTTCGCGAAGAAGAGAACGAAGAAGAGAACACGAAGCACCAACAACAGCAGCAGACGAAGAAGAAGAAGAAGGAGGCCGGGGTCTTTTTCATCTTCCTCCATTTGTTTCACGCCGTGTGTCAGAGCGGCGCAGACTATAATTAGGCCCTCGGATAAGGCGTACCGCCGTCCATCCGCAACGAAACAACTTTTTGCAAATCATTAACGTATAATTTTAATTGCTGGCGTTGACGAGCCGCGAATTAATTATGTTGACCGGGGGCAGCGCCGAATGAATATCAGGGGCCACATACCAGCGCACACCGTGCACGAACGCTATGTATACGTACATACGTATATCCTCTCGTGCACCGTTCCCCTGTGCAAGAGAGGTTCACTGTTCTGTGCAGGTGTGTGCAGGTGTGCACGCGTGTAACGAGCCCGAGAGTGTTTGCGAGCGTATGAGAGTGTTAGCGCGAGAGCGTATGCACGCGGGAACACGCGCGTCCCGGCCGATGCACGTTTACGGCCGCCTCCGTTCCCCCGACATCGTTTCCCACTCGGTTATCTTGTTTTCAACTAATTGTACGTGGCATAGTTCAGATCGCGATAACGCCCCCGAGAGCCGTTCCTTCATTTTCAACCGGATAAGGGAATTTTAATGCGACTCGCCCGATCCGACGACGCTCCGCTCACTCCCCTCTACTCCACCGATCTAGAACGCTTGGAAACCACCCTTACGCGGGGGTGCAATTGCCATATTTAACTCTTGAACCTCTATTTTTCTACGCTTCGTGTATACTTCATCGTTGCCTGCAGGATGGCAAACAAATTCAGTCTAATTTTCTACGGAATCTATTTTTTGGAAAATTGGGACAAGATGAAGGAGAAATAAGAATTTCTTATCGATCGTAAATTTTAATAAATTTGGGATGATGTTAGGGCCGCTTGAGATTCGATCAAATTATACACTAAGGTGAAGTGCCCAATGCCTGGACAGCATGTTTCTCTATTTTAAATTTTATCACTTTAAATAAACAAAAACAATTTCTTAAGAGTTTTAACATACAGTTCAGAGTTTGTAAAGTAATTTAAAATAAAAAAATCATTGTTTAGGTTAGTATTTTAATTGTATTAACAAGAATAATTCCAACCTATAGTTGGACATATTAAATCCAATCTAAGCTAGTACCTGGACAGAAGTAAAGCCTATATCGGGACAAATTCAATTTACGAGTTGATCGAGCGAACATAACCTAGAACGTTGGTTGGTGGCGCTTTGCGCATGACGAATAGAAGATGCTTTGCGTAATATGTAGTATTCTTATCATAGATTATAGTATTGTATTATTTAACCAAATATATATTTATTTTCATTTACTGTTTTAATAAAACTTGTCATAATACAACTTTTAAGGTTAGGTAGTAATAATGATAGATTTAAGATGTAAACATAAAGTATTATTAACGTCACAACCGGAATACATTTTCTACATACGTTATTCAAGCTAATAGAAGACTAATTATACGTACATGTAGTTAAATAGTTGCAAACAATGCGTTGATTTTATTCACAAACACGTGTCCGGCTTCAGGCGTAAGCACATTGCGTATAAGCTTAGTGTGGGACAGCTACTGTCATCGCGTCCCAGTATGGAGTACTTATATTTGAAAACAGTCCTAATCTTGGACATCTAATATTTGGATCAATAATTATTATTTACGTTAAGTTTGATTGCCAATTTATTTTAAAATATCAATATTATTATGCGTGATAATTATTTTTTGTCTGAGGGCTTAAATTATATCTTTTTTTCTAACAAAAGTTCGAACTATAAATGCACATGATTCGCATGAAAATAGATTATTTTGTATACTGTTTTCAGATGAACTTTGAATTCATTTTTAAATTTCAATTGATGTCTCAATGAAATAATATTCACACCTACTTGTAGCTAAGGCCTCAGAATACATAATATAATTATTTAATCTCTTAATTACTGATTTTACTATGAAAATTCAATTGTCCACATTTAGGTAACACTTTTGGACTGCCCAGACTTGGGGCTTTTCACCTTAAATAGCAATTTTGTAGAAACTTCAAACGTTCGATTCGGGTTTGAATCTGACGTTCTAGGACACGTTTGCTATAGATTGTTTTCTATAAGAGAAAAAGAAGAAAGATGGTGTTTCGTCCTAACATCATCCCAAAAATGAAGGAGACTTTCGATTGATATTGAAGGAAATTTTTTAGAATGAAAAAATATATCTTTTCTTTAATTGAAGGTTACTGTGATGAGGAAGGAGAATTACTCCAGAACGCATATAAGGAACTACCCCTATTACCAAATTTGATTATCAAGCCTCAATTTTTTTAATCCCTGAGACAAGTTTTAAATGAATGATATGTTTCTTGGTTCTAAGTTACTGTAACCACAATCAAGAATTTTTTACGTGAACCCTCGAAATGTTTTGGAAATTATTATTACATTCTTTATAATTAGGATAAGCGATCTATATTTTTTTTGAGATCTTAGAAGGATTAGTTTACTAGAGAATGGAAAAAGAAAAAACTCACGCTTCTTAAGTTTCTAATCTTTTCTTTGCCACGCCAAATAATTGCAATTTTTAGCAGGTACAGGAAAAACTGGAGATAGCCAATATTTTCTCGACCATTCTAGCACTTGATGATGAATGTTGTTTCAGAAGAAATAACTAAAGTAGCAGACAGTTGTCATTTTTCCATTCTCCGAAAATATTCCTAGTATTTTCATAAAACCTCATTTGTAAAGGGTCAACAATCGAGTGGGAAAATAAAATCGTAAACACAAATACACTCAGCTTCGAATTTCGAATAATTTCGAACGTCCAAATATGAATCGACCTGTACAAAGTCCGACTCGAACGTTTCAATTTTCCGAACAGTAATTCATCGGTCGGTTCAATGGAACTGTGTCCGTTCTCGTAGATAGTAGAACCGCGAGAGCCATGTACACGTATCAAGTGACTGCTTAATTAGTAATTAGACAGCCGATTCATAAATCAGACGACTTGTTACCGGCCTCGAAATCGATGTGAATGCCCAGGAAACGTTATCTTCTCTGTAATTAACGAGATACATGGCCTGGAATACACAGCTCTGCGATACCCGAATGCTAATCAGTTTTCGCAAACATCAACAGAAGAAAGAAACGGATCGAGCGGATATCGCCGAGCTTCGACTTGCTCGGGTTCCAATAAATATTTCATAATTTGCCATGATGTGACGACATGCTCGCTCGGAACTAATTCTCCCGAGGTCTCGTACGGTTTTAATGGCATGAATTCTCTTTAAACTGGATCGCGCCGCCGATCGGGATACGCCAAGATTAACAGACTCATTTTCCACTCTGGCGCTCGTACTATCAACGGACGGCGATTCGCAACATTTTTAAACGCGATTTCCACTGATCTAAAAGGGGTACAAATAGGGCAAAACGACCTCCCGTATCGCATTTAACGCGCTCGCCGCCGTGCCATAAAAGTCACACGAAATCAGAACAACTTGTTTCGCAATGCACGAATACAGAAGACAAGATTTATTATGGCAATCACTTTTGTAACATTCTTCTACCTTGTAGAGTCGAACGAGATTTCGTTTAGTTAATATATTATAGATTGTGTCGCGTACACGACCGTAATATATCAACGCGCTAATTACACTGTCCAACACCAAATTTGTTCCCAGATTACTATTGGGTCCTTCTTATAGAGTTTTTTGCGCTGATTCCGAATCTGTTTTTAATTTTTTCCCTATACGCACAGTTTTTGAGAAATTTGAGTTTGAAAAAATGACCTATTTTTCAACTTTGAACAAATATTATGATGTTATTATAAAAGATATTGAATTGTTCTTTGCAGCAAAAGATTCTGTGGACTTTCCCGAATACAGTGATATCCAATATTAATACACTATGATTGTTTAAACATGTTTAAACAATGATTAAAGACGGAGAGATACCATTTTTGCACCAATTTTTGAAGATATTTTTAAATTTATCTCAAAAAATAAGGGTCCAGCGGAAAATCGAACTATACCACGCGATAGAGCAGACTTTTATCTTGAAAAACCCCCCTTTTAAGTTTTCGACATCGACGTTTTTACCGAACCAGAAAGCAAAATATCTTCGCCCGACATGAGTTGCCGCCAGTGGCGCTCACCACTACAACGGTCGTTCGCCGCTCCGTATCCCGTCGCTGCGCCATATCTCGTCCAGAGCGCCACTGGCGGCAACGCATGTCGGGCGAAGATATTTTGCTTTCTGGTTCGGTAAAAACGTCGATGTCGAAAACTTAAAAGGGGGGTTTTTCAAGATAAAAGTCTGCTCTATCGCGTGGTATAGTTCGATTTTCCGCTGGACCCTTATTTTTTGAGATAAATTTAAAAATATCTTCAAAAATTGGTGCAAAAATGGTGTCTCTCCGTCTTTAATCATTGTTTAAACATGTTTAAACAATCATAGTGTATTAATATTGGATATCACTGTATTCGGGAAAGTCCACAGAATCTTTTGCTGCAAAGAACAATTCAATATCTTTTATAATATCATCACAATATTTGTTTAAAGTTAAAAAATATGTTTTTTTTTCAAAGCCATGTTCCTCAAAAACTGTGCGTATAGGGAAAAAATTAAAAACAGATTCGAAATCAGCGCAAAAAACTCTATAAGAAGGACTCAATAGTAATCTGGGAACATAAAAAAAGTTGAAATTTGTTGGACAGTGTACCCGTTCCAAAGACAACTTCGAGTCCTAGCAATAAGAGAAACCCAAAATACGTTGTCTTCAAGGTTCGAGCATCGCTTGGACTATCCAAAAGTGAATTAACAGCTAAGAGTAGCTATCCGTTCCAAAGTCGACAGATAACTGTGACAAAGTTACACGACGCCTAAACAAAAAATGCAAAGGAGACGGAAAAACACGATCGTCTTCGCTGTCCTAGCCCCATTTGTGCTCTACTCGGAAGCTAATTTCCTCGTTGAACGAGCAACCGAGTTCACAACACCGAAAGAAACCCGAAATAAGAGAACGCTCTTCCCCAGTGAAAATCTGCTGGAAGAAATAAAATTGGTAGCCGACAGACGCTCGATTCGTTTGCCTAATTAGAAAAGTGGCGCCTCGAGTAGCCGCGTAAGCGGATATCGGTGTCGGGTTTAGAACAATGACACCGATGACTAATTGCAGCGGCGTCGAGGCATCCATGCAAATTGCCCTGCTCCGTTTCAGAGAAGTGGAAGGAGGTTGGCTCGAGCGGATCCAGAACTCGAAACTCGAAAATTCGAGCGCCGAAAAAGAGGACCTTCTGTTCGGGGTAACGGATACCCCGAAGACAAAAAGAAATTCGCGCCGGTCGTTCGGCTCGAAAACGCGGCCGCGCCACGCCCCGGCGTCGTTTCAGCCTCCTCTCGACGAAATTCGACCGTCTATAGGACCCGAAATACATCCCACCCTGGAAAAGGAATTTTCAAAGCGGATCGAGGCCCCGAGAATTGACTCTGCTCGCCTATCGACCGATTTACGGGCCTGGAAACCCTGGAAAATTGGGAAACCCTGCATCTTCCTATCCGTAACTTCATGATTTTATGGGCGAACATTTTCCCCGGGAGAATATTCGATGCTAATTTTATTGGATGGAGCACGATCTCAGCCGTGATGGATGGACCCGGGTTTAATTTTCAGCGGGTTGATTCCGTTGCCTCGTGGGATTTAATATCGCAGCTGCTTCTACGAGATGGATAGTTTGCTCGATGAAAACGAACGAACGGAGTTGATTCGGTTATTAAAATTGGTTAGGTTGTCCATAATATGTCCTCGTTCTTTTTTTCAGTGTGACGATGATGGTGCATACAAGATTAAATATACTGAATTAATAATAACCACATTATATATTAGGCTTCATCCAATGAAGTGGAAGACGTCTTTATCAATGCCTATAAAAATCAGACGAAATAAAAACTACTTATTCCATAATATACGAACCCGATTTATCATAACAAGGATTTTTGTAACATTCTCACACCTCGTGAAGCCCGATAAAATTCAGTCTACTTAACAGATTATCGCAAAAATTGATTTTAGAGTTCGGCAGAAAAATGGTGTCGGACATACAGTGGGTGTACAAAGTATTCGTACACCTTCTAAAAACTAATAACTTTTTTATAATTGTACAGAACTACCTGAATTTTTATAGTCAATTAGAAGCATTGGTTTACGAAATGATATGCAAGAAAAATTTTCCAAAAATTATAATTTACAAGGTTACATGCAGAAATAAAAAAGGCCATTTTTTAAACTTTTTTATTTGGGCCCTTAATAAAAATTTAAAATAGATGTTTCGTAGGTCTATGTTAGTTATACACATGCTTCAAATTTCATCGAAATCGATTAACATACATACGAGCTAGAAGCGGTTAAAAATGGTGAAAATCGAAGTTTTAGACGACTTTTGATCAGTTCCTGCTTAAAATCCACAGAATCGTTCATCTTTCCATGCGTGTCGTTTTTTCCTGCGTCAACCGATTTCGATACAATTTTCTGTACGTGTATAACTAACATAGATCTACAAAATATATATTTTAAATTTTGATTAAGGGCCCAAAGAAAAAAGTTTTAAAAAATGCCTGATTTATTTTTGCATTTAACCTTGTAAATCACAATTATTTGGTAAATTTTTCTTGCATATCATTTCGTAAACCAATGCTTCTAATTGATTATAAAAAATCAGGTCGTTTGGTACAATTATAAAAAAGTTATTAGTTTTTAAAAGGTGTACGATTACTTTGTACACCCACTGTTGTGTGTACTCAATAATCTAAAGATGAAAAAGTCACGATGTGTGATCCTGAGATAAATTGATATATAAATCATATGAGAACCCATTTCTGGAAATGTTATTTTATCTTCTGATTGCCTCCGACAATGCAGCCGGAGAATTGTAAACCGTAAGACGAGGCTCGACTATATTAGAGCATGAATCAGTGAAAGACGTATTTTCTCCTCAAGGTCAGGAAGAGTCAGCCTCGAACTGTTCCAGACTCCGAGTAAAGAGGATTTTTTAGGAGGATAAAGAGCGAGCTCGTAATTAGAAAGTGATCGGAAAAGATAGCAAATGATATTTGTAAGTGTATCGGCTGTTAGCGTACGATATAGGAAATCGCTGGGGTACTTCGAGAATTCGTCGAACGGCGCGGAGACTTGTCCGTCGATTCCGGCGAAATCTACTCGGAATGTAAATTATCCAATTACTCCACTTAGCGGTCCGATTAAATTGGCTCGGCGCGATTGACAGCGTGTAGCAGGGCTCTCGAAACGCGATACATTCGGCTGGGACGAGGCTTGTTGTGTCCGTGGCTCGTTTCCCGCGGCGACCTCTCCTTCCGTCCGTGAATGCGTTCATTGTGTCGTACTTGAAGTGTTGGTAAATAGCCACGATTACAGGCGTATCGCGTGCTCTGATGCGTGACCGCTGGCCGGACGATGCGTGCCCGACCGCCGGTCAAAGTTCGAGACTCTTTCTTAATTGCAGCCGAGTCGATACCGCCGCGGATTTATTGGCCTCGGGCCTCTTATGGTCGCGTGTAATTGCTCGATCCTCGCCGAACACTTTGCCAAACCATTTCACTCATAATTACAAGGCTGAGAATCGTATATGCACAGGAGAACATCGATTATCCGTGCCAATCAGTGTTTCTTCGAATTATACAACAATTGCTTAGTTTCACTGCTGAAACCTTATTGAATTGTGCTATCAATCGGGTAACGTATGAATTGGTTGAAATCAAACTATTTCTTGATAGTACTCAGACGATAATTAATTAACCCTTTGCAGCCGAAACTGGTTTAACTTGAAAATTAAACATTTCTTCCGACCTAGAATAAGTCAGCGACCTCCATTGTATATCATTTTTTTTCATTTTATGGATACGAAATGTTGGTATAATACCTCTCACAATACTTAAATGTGTAGTCATTGATTAGATACCAACATATTTAATAATCTAAACGATATTATGAATAATGGTACATCATTTTTCGATGGGGACTCTGAGCCACCCCTCAACTGCTAAGGGTTAAGACATCAGAGGCGCGATTGTTGTCTTCTATTGTACACTTATGGCAGAATACGGTGCCTAAATGTTTCAACTAACAAATTCAATACCAAATAAGGTGAAGTGCCCTATGCCTGGACAGCATGTTTCTCTATTTTAAATTTTATCACTTTAAATAAACAAAAACAATTTCTTAAGAGTTTTAACATACAGTTCAGAGTTTGTAAAGTAATTTAAAATTAAAAAATCATTGTTCAGGTTAATATCTTGATTGTATTAACAAGAATAATTCAAACCTACAGTTGGACATATTAAATCCAATCTAAGCTAGTACCTGGAGAGAAGTAAAGCCTATATCGGGACAAATTCAATTTACGAGTTGATCGAGCGAACATAACCTAAAACGTTGGTTGGTGGCGCTGTTGTGCATGACGAATAGAAGATGCTTTGCGTAATATGTAGTATTCTTATCATAGATTATAGTATTGTATTATTTAACCAAATATATATTTATTTTCATTTACTGTTTTAATAAAACTTGTCATAACACAAGTTTTAAGATTAGGTAGTAATACTGATAGATTTAAGATGTAAACACAAAGTATTATTAACGTCACAACCGGAATACATTTTCTACATACGTTATTCAAGCTAATAGAAGACTAATTATACGTACATGTAGTTAAATAATTTGCAAACAATGCGTTGATTTTATTCACAAACACGTGCCCGGCTTCAGGAGTAAGCACATTGCGTATAAGCTTAGAGTGGGACAGCTACTATCATCGCGTCCCAGTATGGAGTACTTATATTTGAAAACAGTCCTAATCTTGGACATCTAATATTTGGATTAATAATTATTATTTACGTTAAGTTTGATTGCCAATTTATTTTAAAATATCAATATTATTATGCGTGATAATTATTTTTTGTCTGAGGGCTTAAATTATATCTTTTTTTCTAACAAAAGTTCGAACTATAAATGCACGTGATTCGCATGTAAATAGACTATTTTGTATACTGTTTTCAGATGAACTTTGAATTCATTTTTAAATTTCAATTGATGTCTCAATGAAATAATATTCACACCTACTTGTAGCTAAGGCCTCAGAATATATAATATAATTATTTAATCTCTTAATTACTGATTTTACTATGAAAATTCAATTGTCCAGATTTAGGTATCACTTTTGGACTGTCCAGACATAGGGCACTTCACCTTACTACTGTTTCATTTTATACATCCGCGGTTTCTTCATAAGGTAAGGTATGTTTATTGTTCGATAAAAACGGTTTAAATATATTCGTGTTTTTAATTGGTGCCGTCATTTCTATTCATAGCAGCTTAGTTACCTAGGGTTGAAGACACTACGATGTTACTTTCAACCTATTATAACAGCGTAGAAAGGAAATAGATTTTTATCTAGCTTCTGTTTGTTAAAATCGAGGTAGAGAGTTGTTACTTTGCATGAAGATCCGCATTACTGCTAATTATTAATATATATACATTTCTTTCGATCGCGGAAGCGCCTCCTAACTAAACATGTAAACCTTTATTCCCTCTGGATGAAGTTAGAAAGATGAAGATTTACTTAACATAAATGAGCAATTAAGAAACCCTATGTTTGCATTATGAATATGGGGACTGCGGATTTTTATACAAAATAAAAATTCAATTAATTGCAAGATATAGGAGTTCCATACAATTCTTATCTGAATAATTTGAAGGAATTGAAAATAATGCGAAACAGTTTTCAAGTTCTCTTAATTACTTTACTGCTTTGCATATTAAGCATATAAGCTTAATTTATAATAATATACAGTTATATATTAAATATACTTATAATAATCATTAGACTGTGGATTTTATGCATTTATGACAAAAATGAGTATCTGTAACCTAATGCAGCAGAAACATTAGATGAATTTAATGCTTCTCTCTGTTATACAATTATTTTCAATCTATTAAACACTTTAAGAAAGAAATTACATTTTTATTTCAGCCCAGCTTGTTGCTATTCAGATAGAAAGTTTTTAGTTTGCATAAAGATCCACAGTCTACTAACAATAATAATAATAAGCAAAAAAGCGCGATGTGTAAATTCTAAAATATTAAAGTAAATATTCAGCTTGAATCTCATCTCAATTTGCGTATCAAAGGTTTAACCATTGAACTTCAAATGTTATTCCAATCAATTTTGGTTAATGGCGCGAGGGTTGAAATGATTCCAATTAATAATGCACCTGTAGAGTATCGATGACTATTACACGAGCGTGCAGCGTTTAATTAAACGTTGCAGCTCGTGAAATGGATCGTGACGGCAAAAGCGCATTTCTCTGTTCGGATGTATTATTCTTTCGCGTTGTTGTTCGAGCGATCAGCTTCGAGGAAAAGGTTCCATTGATTGGATTATTCGGCTTATTGGAATATCGGCGTTTCTAATGGAAGCGTGGCTCGTTCCCGAAACCGACGAGCGAAACGAAGGCACTCAAGAAAATTGAAAGGGGCGTTCTTCCATCAAAGGCTCGTTAGAAAATCACAGCTGGATCGGGGAACGGCTTCATCGGGGGTTGTCGTTGATCCCCATTGATCTGTGACCCCGGCTCGCGTGTTCCACGAAAACATTACTCAAATTTCAGGAAACATGGGGGAAACGTCCGTGTGTTCTCAATGGACCGCCTGATCGCGTAATTATTATTTATTATACACCGATGTCCATTGTTAGCCGAACAGCAAACCTGCGATTTCGAATCGCGTCCGAATAAAACCGAATATGATTCCAAGGAACGCGTTGGGGGTGTCATTTTTTCGTTTTTATTACGCCGCGCAATTAATTGCGAAGCGGCTTATATGAGAGACGGGTAATTGCGCCGGGACACGGCAGCTCGCATGAAAACCCGTAATAAAATTATCTTAAGTGTCGGGGGTGAATTTAACCGGTGTGACGGCCCGTCCTGTGTTTCCGCGGATATCGCGGTGCCCGGGGTGCAATAAAAACGCGATTTATTCCGCAACCGGCAGTTCACTGCAGTCCGCGATCTCTAATCTAATTCACATTTCACCAGTTTATTATTTCAATGATAAGATCGTTTATACGTCTTCTACAAAAGCCTAAATAATTTTATAAAAAATCTAAATGAACCAGCTTCCAAATGATTATACAACTTTCAACGTTTCCAAAGAAAATCATTCCACTTTTCGGCTCGAGAAGGTGTCCGAAACTCGAGAGCTCGGAGGTCTCTGCCGCGAAGACGGTGGCTCGACCGTGGCTAATTATTGTAATTTTTAATCAACAGATCCATGGCATTACACAGCAGTCGTTTATTGTCTAGTTAGACTATCTCCGTAGCCATCGATCGCCCCGTTGAATTAGCATCCCTCGCGTCTTGCAAACGAGCGGGGCTGGCCGCCGAGCATCGAATAATAAAACCATAACGCGTACGTCTGATTTAATTAACGATGATTATCTGAGAGATGTGTACGGACAGGGTGGGGGGCCGTCCTTGTAATTTCTAAGCGTTACACTTTTAATCAACGCTTCACGGAACACCGGCCAACCGTGTCGCCGTGAACAATGGACGATGGACCGTGCAAACTGCCGGTGAAGGGTGCCGGCGCTGCATTGTCCGTTGATTTAAGGATGCGCGACCGTTGACAGTTCCCCATCTGTGATTCGGCTGAAATTGACGCCGATTAAGGATCCATTCAGCACGACGCTCCGGAATCGACTGTAAACGCCCGGTAATGGACCGGAGATCGCAGTGAATTAGGCGTCTCGGGATGTTTAACCTACCCTCAACTGCGAATTTATTCTCTTCGGCGATGGAATCGATTTTCTGCGGAATCTTGGGCTCGAATTCATGGCATCTTCGAAGATACTGACTACTGCGGCTTCTGACTAGTAAGTTCTTTGTTAAAATATTACAAAGATTTAGTAGAAGTTGGTCAGGGATTGTCTGTGGACTACAGCCTGAAACAGCCAAGTGTATAAACTTAATTTGACTATTTTTACGGACGCTGTGAGATGGCGGACGTGAGTCGTTTGTGACGGCGTCGTGGTCCGGATCGAAGAAGTTGGTGTCATTTTGTTATAACTTTTGAACTATTAGAGATATCGCAATGACATTTCCACCAAAAATATTTAAAAAATAGTAATTCTTACCTAGACATAATTAAATATTTTTTGCATTTGTTAAACAATAATTTTTACTAACTTTTCATTGATATTTTCTATTAAAAAATGATTTGTTCCAATATAGTTTTTTAACCTTTTTTTACTTGTTATGAACAATAATTTTTAGTGTTGGTCTTAATCTTTAACACATAAAAGAATGCTTTCCTGTCTAAAAAAAAAGAAATATTTTAAATACATATTGCGACTAAAATAGTACTAACATTATATTCAGTCAATATTACCACAAATAAAAAAGTAAGCTAATAAAATAAACAAACCGTAATTTGTCTTTCGTGATGATCTATGATGATCGATTGCATTAGGTAATTAATAATTCTACTGCCTCAGGATTTAGTATTTTAGGATTTTTAACATATTCTGTTGTTATTAGTTTTTTCGTGAGTGGACACGTAAAGGTATTATAACGGTTAATTTCGTTTTTTTAAATGGAATGAGGTATTTTTTAATACATTAATCGATGCAGCTGGACATTCGTTATAAAAAAGTACTATTTATGTCGAAAAGTTAATAGTTCAAGACATATTTCAATTTAAATAACTCTAAAATACCATTGAACATTGACAACTTTGAACATTGATAACTTGCAAGGTAGGACGAGGTAGGACAAGATTTTTGCATGACTATATACGGGAAAGAATACTGAAAATGATCCAATTTGTTATAAACCGTGACTTTTTATGACCCTCGAGATATTCCTTGTCAAATGTAAAAAATTTGGCCAATTTTTTTATTTCATTGAATATTAATTTTTAACATATTGTTAACAATAACTTTTAGTGTCAATGTTAATTTTGTAACACAAAAGAGTGCTCTTCATCGTGAACAAAAAATAAATAAGAAATATTAAGTGATGTGATCAGGGCACCTCGAAGAAGAGAGGCAATTTTCTTGCTGAAAAATACTGTCTCTAAATGTCTACACTTTAAGTATTCGTCCTAATTACAATTCTTTGTAAACCGCATTAATTTGTTCATTTTCAAGGTTGATAGACATGTAGGAAGCAATACAAATTTGTTAGAAATCGATATGAGAAAGTTCGACTTTTTCGCTAAATGACACCAACTTCTTCGATCCGGACCACTGTGCGGCGGTAGCGAACATGTTAATGTTTCACGAGACATCATCAGTGCACTTTGTTTCAGACAGCGAGGGACTTTGATAGAGAACCTGGTACTCCCAACAAAGTACAGTGACTTCCCATGAAATTACGGATGCTCGAATGCCTCTGCGTCTCGCCAACCGGCGTTCTAATCGTCCGTACCGTTAACTCCCATAGAAAATCGGTGGTGTCCGCCCCGTGGCCGTCGAATCTTTATCTGAAAACAAGGCAACGGTCGATGGATTTTTCAAATTGGATTAGAGGGCTGGGCCGAGCGGCGCGCGTGTAAAACAACGATCTGGAATAAGGGCCTAAGTCCCGGTAAGTCGACTCGAAAAGCCTCTGGAAGTCTACCTGCCGGTTTGCAAACTGTCGGCGGGAAGAATGCCGGCGGAAAAGCTAGGTGACGAAGTGACGGCGATGCCGAGAGACCAAACACCGAGGAAAATCCTCCCTCGGCAACCTGCTACCTTCCTGACCTAATCCCGAGATTGGATGAGCTGGACCGCCCTGTCAAAACTTGTCACCGGGATTCGGTATTAGAGAGTGAGTCCTCCTCCGCTGGGAATACTGCGTGAAACTGCGTGATACTTCGTGAAAGGCGGGAAACGAGTAAATCGAGATTTGGGATGCTAAGTCTGTTACCTCTCGATTCCGAAACGAATTTGATAGGCCATTGATGATTGTGGTGAGTTTGCGTATTCGAGAGTGTAAAAATAGTATTCACTCTTTGCGGGTGAAAAAGATACATCTGAATCAGACTTGGTTAGGTCTGCCATCTGTAAGAAATTGGTATACGGACTTAAAACAACCTTTTATTGACACTTGATATGACTCCGACAATATTTTTAACCCTTTGCACCCGGAGCTATTTTAACTGGAAAATTAAACATTTCTTTCGATCTAGAATATTTCCATTACTTATGATTTTTGAAATTTGACGGATATGAAATTGGTATAACACTTCATACAATACCTAAATGTTTAGTAATTGATTAGACACCGATATATTTAATAATGTAAACAATATTTTGAATAATGGTACAGCAATTTTTAGTGGTGCCTCAGAGGGGACAACCGAGTGCAAAGGGTTAAGATGTCGCTGAAGAATTTGAAGAATGCTCATGTTCGTAATCATTATGTTCTAACAAATACAGGCTCGTGTTCGTTCGCTAAAAATTTCCATCGCAGCAACGCAACGTTTCTGGAAAGCCAGGGTGAATTTAATGAAATTACAATAAGAAAATTACAATAAGAAATTGGTATACGGACTTAAAAAAACCTTTCATGCGTATTGACACTTGATATGATTCCGACAATATTTTTAACCCTTTGCATTCGGAGCTATTTTAACTGGAAAATTAAACATTTCTTTCGATCTAGAATATTTCCATTCCTTATGATTTTTGAAATTTGACGGATATGAAATTGGTATAACACTTCATACAATACCTAAATGTTTAGTAATTGATTAGACACCGATATATTTAATAATGTAAACAATATTTTGAATAATGCTACAGCAATTTTTAGTGGTGCCTCAGAGGGGACAACCGAGTGCAAAGGGTTAAGATGTCGCTGAAGAATTTGATGAATGCTCAGGTTCGTATGCATTATGTTCTAACAAATACAGCCTCGTGTTCGTTCGCTAAAAATTTCCATCGCAGCAACGCAACGTTTCTGGAAAGCCAGGGTGAATTTAATGAAATTACAATAAGAAAATTACAATAAGAAATTGGTATACGGACTTAAAAAAACCTTTCATGCGTATTGACACTTGATATGACTCCGACAATATTTTTAACCCTTTGCACTCGGAGCTATTTTAACTGGAAAATTAAACATTTCTTTCGATCTAGAATATTTCCATTACTTATGATTTTTGAAATTTGACGGATATGAAATTGGTATAACACTTCATGCAATACCTAAATGTTTAGTAATTGATTAGACACCGATATATTTAATAATGTAAACAATATTTTGAATGATGGTACAGCAATTTTTAGTGGTGCCTCAGAGGGGACAACCAAGTGCAAAGGGTTAAGATGTCGCTGAAGAATTTGATGAATGCTCAGGTTCGTATGCATTATGTTCTAGCAAATACAGGCTCGTGTTCGTTCGCTAAAAATTTCCATCGCAGCAACGCAACGTTTCTGGAAAGCCAGGGTGAATTTAATGAAATTACAATAAGAAAATTACAATAAGAAATTGGTATACGGACTTAAAAAAACCTTTCATGCGTATTGACACTTGATATGATTCCGACAATATTTTTAACCCTTTGCATTCGGAGCTATTTAACTGGAAAATTAAACATTTCTTTCAATCTAGAATATTTCCATTACTTATGATTTTTGAAATTTGATGGATATGAAATTGGTATAACACTTCATGCAATACCTAAATGTTCAGTAATTGATTAGACACCGATATATTTAATAATGTAAACAATATTTTGAATAATGGTACAGCAATTTTTAGTGGTGCCTCAGAGGGGACAACCGAGTGCAAAGGGTTAAGATGTCGCTGAAGAATTTGAAGAATGCTCAGGTTCGTATGCATTATGTTCTAACAAATACAGGCTCGTGTTCGTTCGCTAAAAATTTCCATCGCAGCAACGCAACGTTTCTGGAAAGCCAGGGTGAATTTAATGAAATTACAATAAGAAAATTACAATAAGAAATTGGTATACGGACTTAAAAAAACCTTTCATACGTATTGACACTTGATATGATTCCGACAATATTTTTAACCCTTTGCACTCGGAGCTATTTTAACTGGAAAATTAAACATTTCTTTCGATCTAGAATATTTCCATTACTTATGATTTTTGAAATTTGACGGATATGAAATTGGTATAACACTTCATACAATACCTAAATGTTTAGTAATTGATTAGACACCGATATATTTAATAATGTAAACAATATTTTGAATAATGGTACAGCAATTTTTAGTGGTGCCTCAGAGAGGACAACCGAGTGCAAAGGGTTAAGATGTCGCTGAAGAATTTGAAGAATGCTCAGGTTCGTAAGCATTATGTTCTAGCAAATACAGGCTCGTGTTCGTTAGCTAAACATTTCCATCGCAGCAACGCAACGTTTCTGGAAAGCCAGGGTGAATTTAATGAAATTACAATAAGAAAATTACAATAAGAAATTGGTATACGGACTTAAAAAAACCTTTCATGCGTATTGACACTTGATATGATTCCGACAATATTTTTAACCCTTTGTACTCGGAGCTATTTTAACTGGAAAATTAAACATTTCTTTCGATCTAGAATATTTCCATTCCTTATGATTTTTGAAATTTGACGGATATGAAATTGGTATAACACTTCATACAATACCTAAATGTTTAGTAATTGATTAGACACCGATATATTTAATAATGTAAACAATATTTTGAATAATGGTACAGCAATTTTTAGTGGTGCCTCAGAGGGGACAACCGAGTGCAAAGGGTTAAGATGTCGCTGAAGAATTTGATGAATGCTCAGGTTCGTATGCATTATGTTCTAACAAATACAGGCTCGTGTTCGTTCGCTAAAAATTTCCATCGCAGCAACGCAACGTTTCTGGAAAGTCAGGGTGAATTTAATGAAATTACAATTACATAGAAAGAATATCACATCACGCCGTTCCACACACAGACTTCCGAGGGCAAGACACAATCAACCCCAGCGAGCGTAGCTTATCGACTGGTGGATCATAATAAATCAAGCGTCGAGTCTGGCTTATCAAGGAGCCGGTCTATTTACCAGAGCATCGGGGCTATCGGTCGAATCAGCTTACGCCGGTTGCTTAAAAATTTCCTCGGCCACCCCCGCATCTATGGAGAAAGGGGATGGGAACCCGTCGTGAGGAACCGACGCCCTTATTACATCAACTTATCCAAGCGGCATTGAAAGGATGCACGCGTTCGCGGCGGATTGAAGAGGCTAAGGGTTGTCGGGGATGCGAGAGACGGGGGCGGGAGAGAGAGAGAGAGGGGGGGTGGCTGTTACCACGATAGGGAGCGGGACACGGGGGTGGCTCGGCGTACCTCCCTCGTATCTCTCACGCTTCGCGGGTATTTCTATGGGAGGGAGACGCCCGTCTAATTTCCTGTCCTGAATTTCGAACGAGCGGGAATTTGCACCCTTGAGTTCACATCAACGCGACGACGGAAGAGTGAAGAGGGGGTGGCGGGGGTGGTGCTCAGGGGGTGGGTTTGCTGGGAGGAGGCCGAGCAGCGGCCATGCGACGGGCTAGAGCGCGCAAAATCCTCGATTCCTCGTTTCGAGCGCCATTTTTCGATACCACCCCTCTCGCCGCGCACTCCTCCTTCCCTCCATCATTCTCTTTCTCTCCCTTTTTCGGCTCGCTCTTTCATCTCTCACTCTCATTCACTCCCTCTCTCTCTCTGCTCTTTTTTTTTGTCGCGTTTCGATCCCTTCGCGGATCCAGGCTCGATGGAAAAACGCGCTTTCAATTCGGCCGCCGCGGGGGTGGACGCAGACGCTCGGTGATCGACTGTCTTTATCGCGCCCCGCGATTTTGATTCACGCGGACAGCCCGGACGATCGCGTTTTATCGAATACCTGCACCCCTCGAAAGCCGCCCCATCCCCGGTTATTTATTAGGATCGCCGAAAAGTAATGGGCCTACCGAGATCCATCAATTTTTAGACTGCTAAGGGTACAATTGTTTTTGAGCTCATATACGTACACTTCACGCTTTCCTCTTGCTACAATGTTTATCATTAAATTCTCTCACGAATATACTACTAGTCTCATCTGCGTTGCATAATATTCTGAGGCGTGGTGGTAATTTCTAATATTTTGTTGTCTAACGACTGTGATGGGAAGAATGAGCTCTCTGGAGAAATCTGACGCCTTCGGTATTGCTTCACAATAATCTGTATAATATATTTTATATTCAAGATACTTTACTCGATTTCGGATAGGTAGGGAAGAAGAACAAATACAAGGTGGCACTATCCTATTTAGCGATTCGTATTGCAACAGACTGCAACGATATTAATTGAAGCTTTTTCAGATCATTACAATTGTGAGAACAGAGTATACATATTTCACGAAAAGGATCTCGTTTCCCATTTCTTTGCAATCCTCCTGGAGCATCGCTAACGATTAGTTAACAGCTGATACATTTCCCAAGTCAAACACCTTGTTTCTCAGTTATGGACCACCGCTCTGCCACCGAAATCCGGCATTTCGGGACACAATGCCAGCGAATTAGTACGCTCAACGATCATAGAAAGTCAAGCATCGTCTCGAATCCTGGAAAAAGGCCGCGTCTCGAGATCCAAGAGATCCGAATGTGAATCGGTCGACGAGCAGCGAACACGGTCGTCAGAAAGAAGGGATGATAAATTTCAATTTGCCCGAATCTTCCGCGGAGCCTGGTCTATTCAGGCACCTTTGTGGCGGATTGTAAAACGATCAGAGTCGGAATCGCGCGAATCAAATTTACCCTCTTCGAGAACGAGAGAAAAGAGAGAAAGGGGGAGAGGGGGGGACAAAAAAGGGAGTCGTCGCGCGTACTTGGCAGCGCGTCCTATAAAAGGGGATGATTTGTAACCGGTCATTGTTCGAACGGCGGCCAATGACGTGCCTGCGCCGTCTCGTAATCGTCCAATCGCGAGCGAGAAAGAGAGAGAACAGGAGAGAAAGACAGAATGCATAACCATCGAGAGGATGCACCGGGGTGTCGAACGCGTCATCCCCTCGCTGCAACCAGATGCGTGCCGGTCGGCTAACGCACCGCGACGGCCTCCATTATGTTTGTTTATTTATTATTAATAGGAAATTCATAACAATCACATAATAGGAGCCCGCGTATAATGGCTTTGTGCGCGAGACGGGATCTCGCGCGTCGTCACGCTCAGGCTGGCTCCCCGGTGCACAATGCAACGCGTTTCCCGGCTATTCTCCACGCCTCTTCGGAAACCAGCACCCTGCGACACTGCGTGCGACTGCGTGCCGACGTCTTCGCACGTTTTCTCGCCGGAAATTAATCGGAAGCCCCGCGAAAATTCGCCAGAATCACCGCAAGATCGTTTCTACCAGAAAATACTATCATCTCGTTGGAAAATACAATTTTCAATAACAAAAAAACGAGAAAGAAGAAGAAGAGAGGGTAAGCTGTGTTAGAAACCACTATACCCAAGTAGTATTAGCCTGAATGCGACAACTGAACGTTCAAAAAATGACGTTTCAGAGATTTTAAGCAAGAATACCTGAAACAAGACAAAATTGAGCGGGGTATAGCGAAAGTGGTACGGCAATTTGCACGAGCATCAACAGCTTATCGATAACAAATAGCCGCAAGGTGCGCGGCGGAAAGAAAAGGGGGTAGCTTGTACCCCTTTGTGCGGCACCGCCTAATGGTATTTTCGAAACAGTCTCAAAATATTTGTCCCTCAAACAACCGGTCCAGCAGCGAGTCCTGAACGTGGCGAGTCGCATCGCGGTCAGATAAGAGGTCAGCGGTGTACGGGGTGCAAACAACCTCCAAAGAAACAAATTTCTAGCGACGGGAAGGGATGCGCGGAGGATGGAAACGTCAGAGTCGTAAAGTCAAGTTTTCACGGGACAGGTAGATCGGCACTTTTCCAACCAGCCTCAGCCGGTAACCCGCCGCGCATCTCGTCCTAATCCTGTTTGCAGGATGAGCCGACCGTTGCAGTCAGTGTTTGATTATTTTAGGATTTTCCAAGACCTGGAGCTGGTGCGTTTTGTCCTTGTGTTCCCGCGTCCCTGCGTTTCGCCGCGGATAATTCTTTCGCGTGCACGCCCACCGTAAATCCTCTTTACCCAAAAACACCGGAATTCTCGTTCCGTGATCATCGATCTGCACACCTTTCGGAGGAATCCTTCGTTTTTTGCGAGGCCTCGTTCAATCCGACTTTCAATCTTAGTATTTAATGATTCTCAACGCATTATACATCAACGATTATTCCATAATCTTTGGGAGTCCATGGACTGAAGAATTTTTAATGGTTCAATTAATATGACCCAACAAATCGCTTCTAGTAAAGTCATCTAAGAATTTAATGTCTGATTATGATGTAAAAGGAAATCCCAACAAAAACATTCTGTAAACAGGAGCCAAGTTCTTATGGCCGTAAAATGTTGTGAGATCAAACAAAATACAGCCAAGTTCGTTAGCTTAGAAATACCTCTTGCAATACTGAAAAAAGCGTTTGTAAAAATTAGTTTAAAAGAACGCTATTTAATTTTGAAAGAGTTACATGCAGGGCTAAATTATTGAAACTTGGCCGCTACCTAACACCTTTTATGGCCATTGGTTTAAAAAGTAACGGCCAAGTTTGAATAATTTAGCCCTTCATGTAACTCTTTAAAAATTAAATAGCGTTCTTTTAAACTAATTTTTACAAACGCTTTTTTCAGTATTGCAAGAGGTATTTCTAAGCTAACGAACTTGGCCGTATTTTGTTTGATCTCACAACATTTTACGGCCATAAGAACTTGGCTCCTGTTTACAGAATGTTTTTGTTCAGATTTCATCAATTTTTGTTGAAATTTCATCAATTATCAAGTAGGTATTACTCTTATTCCTGATTCATTAAATCCTAAACATTTTTTATCTTAAGGTGGACATTAAGTAAATTAATAAATGCATGTTCGTTGTACTACCTATTTATATCTACTTGAAACTTTGTCCCGAAAAATCTAAACAACGCAGCGTCGATCAAAGGAAAAAAATTCTTTTCTAATCTGCAAGACAAAATCCAAATTCAATGTATCGAAGAGTACCACCCTGCCGGCGACGCACAGTGGTCCCAAATCCCGAAAACGCGGACAAAACCTCAAATCGTATTAAAAAATTATTGGATCTGCTTCAAAATTGATATTAAGGCGTTTTTGGGGTCGCTGATTACGAATCTGAACTTAAAATTTAAAAAAACAAAATGGCGGATCCAATATGGCGGACATATACATTAAAAAATTATTGAATCTGCTTCAAAATTGGTATTAAGGCGTTTTTGGGGTCGCTGATTACGAATCTGAACTTAAAATTTAAAAAAACGAAATGGCGGATCCAATATGCCGGACATATACATTAAAAAATTATTGGATTTGCTTCAAAATTGGTATTAAGGCGTTTCTAGGGTCGCTGATTACGAATCTGAACTTAAAATTTAAAAAAACAAAAATGGCGGATCCAATATGGCGGACATATACATTAAAAAATTATTTGATCTGCTTGAAAATTGATATTAAGGCATTTTTGAGGTCGCTGATCACGAATCTGAACTTAAAAAATATAAAAAAATTTCAGATATATTGTATTATTGTTTATAAAAAAACTGGCAATCTGTGTCCTCCATACGTTCTAAGCATAATCCTTCAAAAACTATTTAAATTGTTCAGAAAAACTTAGTGTATATCTCTCAGTTCGAGAAGAAATGCAACGAATGCTCACAAAATACCTACTCTGCATTATAAAAAACAGTGATACGACCACAGGGGCAGAGAGGGGCAGCTAATTTTTTTTTAGATTGCAAGATAATAGTATAAACTAGAATCTCGAACAAGTTTTAGCGATGGAAGGTGAAGGAAACTCAACTTTTACATTAATCTTTAAAATTTATGCCTTCACTTTTACCCTTACTTTTGCATACATAGTTATCAGTTAATAATAAACATTTGGCACTAAAAACTATGCAACTTACCTCTACAAACAACATCCATAATGCACAATTAAAATCGATACGTTCCAATACAATTTACGCACTGTACATTTAAAACTCGCACTGAGATTTGGAAGAGTATGAAGGCACTGACTAATGAAACCGAAGTTCGGATTGCGACTGTTGGTCAGGTATAAAAATGGGACCTTTCTACCGTTTACCTCCAAGTAGATATACTCTTAGAGTAGCCAACCCCATAATTAAAACTTACCTAGCTGAAAGTTCATTTTTTAGGTTTTGTCCGCGTTTTCGGGCTTTGGGACCACTGTGCGACGCTCGGATCCGTTTGCCCCCCGCCGCTATAGACGATGCTCGGTGCAGTTTCTTTTGTTTACATTAGAGCGATTGTTTTTTTCATCAGTATTTGTTGCGACTTCGAAGCTAATAAAACGTATACTTATGTAGGTACTTTGGGATTATCCCGTCGACCTCTCAAGAATTAATTAGGGATAGGTGGCCGGGGGCGGAGAGCCCACGCATACGAAAATACAGTTTGGAGGAAATGGTCGAAGGAATAATCCCAAAGTACCCTTATGTATATGTCATGCTGCTATGTTCTATCCTACGTACCTATTTCGTAATGTTCTTTTTTCAACCCTTTAATGTGTAAAATTTCAAACTTTGATAATTATTCCTTTGAGTGTTTGTTATGGTGGACCTATGTACCAAATTTCAAGCTTGTAGGTCAATGGGAAGTACCCAAAAGGTTTTGATGATCTGTCAGTCAGTCAGTCAGTGACAAATTTAACGATTTTTGAGGTCCTATATCTCGGAACCTACTAATGTTGGAAGATTAATGTTTTGTCAATATTGAGACATGATAGCATTTAACAAGTGTACGAAATTACATCTCTCGATCTGCCTCCGGTGCCGAGTTATAAGCCTCTAAAAAACGCCTAAGTTGTTTCGTGTAAAAGGAGGTAGTGCCAGAACTTGGCTGGTGCACTACCGTGCACCTAGATTTGTAAGCTTCCTTTTGGTGCAGACTAGGGTTTCGGTAGGTAAAGTGTTAACTTACCGATTTCGATCCAATAAGAGGATCAACGTTGACCTCGAATAACGTTAAAAATGTGCGAATGACTGGTTACGTAACGATTTGTGCGGATCTAGGACTGGTCTACCTCGGAAAGATTAATTCTAAAAAAAATGAGTACATGACCGTATCCGAGAGAACCTGTTAGCTCACTAAAAAACGGATCGAGAAACTCTTGCCCGTGAATGATCGATTGTTCGAGAGCTATTATTAAGTTCATACCCTTTCTATCCACGCTTCTATAAATTTCACGGCAAGCTGACGTCGTTCGAGCGCATTCGAGCGATTTCAAGCGGACTCCCGGAGCCGTGTACAAGGTCCAGCTTCATACAGCATGTAAATCCCGGTGGCCGAGCGTTTACGCGAGCCAGAAACTCGTGGGGGCAAGCAGGGGAACGAGGCGGAGTAAGTTAGTCACCTGCAGAAAACGCGGTACTGGACGGTTGCTGGTGTTGTCTCGCTCGACAAAAGGCCAGGTATTTAAGATTCCATTGTACCATTTAAACGACCGGCATTATTTCGTTAAACTGTAGGCGTGGTGCGAATTTCGGACTGCGCGGCCCCCGGAGACGACCGGATTAGGGGCCCAGACGCTGCTGGACGCTGCGGGATGCAGTCTGGACGGCCCAGTGTGGTGCATTGCGTTGATAAAGAACCTCTGAAACCGGACACCGCGATTAAACTTACGGAAAAGCGCCATGAAAGCGACACACGGATTCTTAATTTTGGCAAGATCGTTGTCGTTGATACTATTCTCTTTTTCGTCAATGCTTCTTCAATCTTTGCTTCTTGAACTTGAGCATGGGGTTCTACTCTGACCATACACCTAAAGAAATATTTCTAGATGATTATGTAATTGAATTCCAATAATCATGTATGCAACATCTCATTGCGAAAGGTTCAATCAGCTTTCTGAAGAAATTTTCTCAGAAATAAGAATACTCATTTAAAAGCTCACGATCGGCGCTGCCCCCGCAAATTCACAGCTCCCCAAATCTCTGTCGACGCGACGAGACCTAAGGAGGTGATCCGTCGAGCGTTGAGAGTCGATTTCGAAGCTAGTTTCGCTCCCAGGAGCGTGGAGCCGCGACTCGCCGAGCTAGGGTAGTCGCTGGAGCATGAAACGCCAAACTAAACGGCGCTTCGGGCCCCAAATATGAGAGCCTGTTCCCCTCGGGTCACTGGTGTACCCGGGGCACGCACACAGCCGCGTCCCCCCGGGACGCACACACCAGCGGAAACGCGTGTATTTATTCCGGTGCACGTAGGAAAGCGCAAAAAGGGCATAATGGACCCCGCAGCCAGATAGGTGTACATAATGAGGTTAGCTCCGAGGGGTGGAGTAAGGGAGGATAGTCAGAGCGGGGTGGTTGTTGCCGGCGAAACCAGAGAGGGAGAGAGAGAGAGAGAGTGAGAAGGATGGAACAAGGCACGGCGTGGAGGGGGAGGATCGTTCCCCCCTCGTCCAGGACGCATCTGCCCCATTATGCTGCCCCGGGGCACTCCCGAGACCATTAATCCTCGCTAAACGACAGCCATTTTGTACCTAAACTGGATTGCCGACTCACTAACTGGTTTTGAGGACGCTTAATAGACTACTCGGCGCTCCTATTATGGCGATCGCGCATCCGCGCTATATTTCGGTGTCGTTTATTCCCCGCTAATGTGCAAACGGCTTTGGGAATGTCCCGAGCCGAGCCAGCTCCTCCTTCCTGGAGAGGATGGGGCGACGAACCGCGTGCAAGACCACGTTCGGAACGATACGACGAGCCGGAATAGCCTGATCCCGGAGATCCTGGCGCCGATCGTCAAGCTGATGACACCGAGGACCCGAAAGGTGTTCTCTTTTGTTAACCTAGAGGGTTGCCAACTCGTGGACCAGTAGCTGAATAATAATTTCGGGATCTCCGACTTGACCCTGAATCCTTTCGGCTAATGATTTTTCTTGGCCAGGCTGCTGCAGGGGCTCCGGAGATCCTAGATCTCTAGGCGTTGTCATAGGGGACGCTTCAGGCATTCAGGGTGTGAACAAATTATTATTTTAGTATGGGTATCTCAGGACAAACTGTGAATCTGTCACGTAGGTAGCCTAGGGGCTGATGCTTCGAGCTTGTATGTTGATAGTTTATTAATAGACTACGCATCTTTATGCAAAATAAAAATTGTCTGCATCGACCGTGAGAGATAGCTGCCAGATTTTTCTCTCGTTAATAATATAATCATTAATATTAATCATTCCACTGTTTTAAATTGCACCTAACCGTCTCTGTTGTAAATGCATCAAATCTTTACTAACTAATAATTTCAGTAGAATAAATATAATTTACAAATAATTTCAGTAGGGTTTGTATTTTAACGCGCAGTATGTGCTTTGATGGTGTCTACAAGTTCCAGTTTTTGCAAACAATCTCTTTGGGAAGCCAACAGGGTTGAAAAACGAGTTTCGTTATTATCCTGCGAACATTGTCTTCCCCCAGGTCCTTCGCGTTCGTCAGGAGACACCCCGCGGCTTCCTGTCGTGCAGTTGTAACAAGATTTTGGTTAATCGGCTTGACTCCCAAGTCTGCGACGGGAAAGTCTGCTCGTCTTCCCTCGTTGCTCTTCCAGACCCTCCCACAAGACGCGTCACGGCTTTAGCTGTCACTGCGGACTATCACCAGCAACCTGCCAATCGGATTACATTAATCCGAAAATACTGTTTGCCTGGTATATAACAACATCGTGAAGAGTCTGTAAACTGAAAGTCCTGGCGGGGGTTCGTCGGGTCTTCGACAAGGACTCGACCGTTACTAGTTGTAATTAATTTCATCATGCCGGACTTTAAGCTGTAAGCTTGACCAGCCAGTGGAACTGTTTTGGATTACTCATTGAAGCAAGCTATCTTATTTAACAATAATGTTGTCAGGGCTCAGCTAAACTCCACGAACTCACTCGATTTCCTAAGATCACCTCGTGAGACGAACCATTTTAAAATCTTGAGGGTATTCCTTATGCTGCCAGTTGTAGCTTGCTTATTGAGACACTGATGGTCGAAGTGACCGACAAGAGAGCAATCCTCTGGATTTGATAACTTTGACGACATCGAAGGGCGATAACGTTAGACCGAATCTATACTCTAGAAAATCCCTCGATTCCTTTGTATTAGTCGATCGCCACCCCCGCGCCCGGGCAGTTGTCACCACCCTGCCGATCACCGTTTTAAAATCCACAACAAGTACATCAAAAAGCTGTCAATCAAGCTTTCAATTTCCATCAATCATTTACCCTTCGATACGCCCAATCCCAGGCTCGAGCGAGAGAAGCCACCCCTCGCAGACAGCGCGAGAACTTTTTCCGGGGAAAATCTGGCGGCTGCTAGCGAACGGAGGCATTCCGACAACGTCATTATCCCATCATGCTGGTACGTACACGTAGCTGCTCGCGAGGGAAGGCGGGAGGGCGGGAAACAGAGGGATTCGAGGCGCGCTGGCGCGTCGCTTACGAACACAGCCGCGGAACGAGGATTGCCAATCAATTCGCGCATCGTGCCCGGGAATTAGACAATTAGGAGTCGTCACGTTCCCCGAGCAGTTGCCTCATCATCCCCCTGCCCGCCCCGTCGTTCCGCTTCAGCCCCTGTGGCCGACCTTCCCCCACCGTGTCGTCGTTTCATCCCCACGCGCGAGGGCGAGCGCACTGCGCGTCGTCGGAGCGGCTGTGTCAGGAGCTGGCAGCGCCATCTGGCAGCGGAGGGGGTCGCCGAACGACTCTGGGGCCACCGGACGGATGGAGAGGGGGCACGGAGCGATCCGTAGCGTTGCGATTGGTTGGGTTCGAGCCGCCGCGACACGCCCACTTTCGAGGGGTCCGGGTTAGGATCGTAGTGTGACTGAAGCGGCTCTTATTGGCCGACGAAGCGACACGGTACCGGTTTCACGGGTTCCGCGGGGGCGGCGCGCGTTCAGCGGCGGCGAGCACCGCGACGCCGGCCGCCGAGAGAGAGAAACGCCTCGCCTCTCGCCTCGCCCCCTCGCCTCGCCTCTCGCGTCGGCAGGCCTCTCCGCAGCCGAGCTCGGTAATCAGTGTCGTTTCCGCGGCAGCAGTGGCCACCACGCGGCAGATTACGCAGATTACACCGAAGCCCCCCCGCGTATCCGACGGTTGTGACGCGCTTGTGACAGTGCAGCGGGGGACCGTGCCGCCGCGAGCCTTGGCTACTCGCTACTCGCTACACGGGGACGTTATCCGTCCGATAGAGAGAAGCTTCTTCCCTTCCGCCGGCTTCGCCATCGTCTCTCTGCCGCGCGCCGTTGACTCTCCTCGAAACCCGAGACAGAACTGTCGTTAGGCTTGATCCGACCTGACGGACTTATCTCCGGGCTACGATGCCCGATACGCTTCATCGACGGAGATGACTCGACACGGTGACAGTGTCCCAGGCTACTCATAGTGTCCACGGACATTGTGGATCTCCTACGCGGAGCCACGCGAAGATATAATAGAATCGTCGCGCGATTGCTCGCGTCGTTCGGGGGTGAGTTTCTTTTGGAGGTACGGTCGACTCGGGGTTGGAAACGATGTCGATCGCTTGAAGGTGCAGTCGTCATGTCGATCTCTTGAAGAGAGACAGACAGCTGTCGGACTTTGATGGGAGGACGATCCGCTTGTGCCGGGTCGGTCGGTTCGCGGCGATGCGCCGGGTTCCGAGAATAACGGACCCCGGGATGGCAGTCCGTGAACATTCCCGATGATATTGCGAACGATTCGAGACCCGTTGTTGCGATGACAGGTCCCAGTTGGCTGTCGCATTGATGCTAGTTCGCGGGCCGGTTGCAGGAGACTGAGTCTGTCTTCTCGCGCGAGAAAGTGACGCTGTAGTAGTACAAAGTGTAATTATTTGCGATGCGTTCGATCGGACCGGGAGACTGGCCAGGCCACCGCTAAGTAGGAATTGGTACCCTGGAAGCGCGCCCGGTAGAGAACTCGACAAGCGAGAAGGGATCATGAGCAGCAGCGAGGGGGTTGTGACTGGTCAGGGCACCGGCAGCGACCGGCTGTGCGAAGACGTGGACATGGCGACGCCGACATCGGCCTCGTCGAACTTGAAGCCGCGCAGCGGCAAGATCAGTTTCAGCGTGGACTCTCTGCTGAGTGACATGAAGAAGACGGCGGTGACCGGGGCCACGTTCGCCAGGCGAGACTCCGAGGACCGTTTGGAGTCCGAGAAGAGCCTGGACATGGAGGCCAGGTACCGCGAGCTGTTGATCGAGCAGCAGAGGCTGCAGAGCCGAGAGTTGCTCGCCAGGCTGAGCCCCCATGGGTTGACGTTCGGCAACCACCATCATCATCATCCGAGCAGGTTGGAACAGCAGGATCATCCGTCGGCGGGCCGGCAGGAGATGCTCACGGTTAAGGACTTCTCGCGGACGACCAGCCACGACAAATCCTCCTCGCCGATTAGAATAGACCCGGAGGCGCAACGGGACAGGGACAGGGACGACAGACGACTGTCCGCCGGATCGCCGGCCAACAGGATCGCCGAATCCATGATCCAACGCGGCGGACAGGACGAGGACGAGAGGATCGACAGGATCACGAACCCACGATCGGTCTCGCCAGCAAGCAGACGCGAGATGCTCGACGATAGAAGCGACTCCGAGGCGAATCGGTCCCTCGAGGGCGACAGGACCGGCGATCACCTCGACCTCGAGGACCAAGAGATCAGAAGCGTCGGACAGTCCGAGGACCTGAACGTGATGGACTCGGACTGCGAGCTGGAGAGGGACATCGAAGCCAGCCAGGAGAAGGAGGAGAAGTCCAGCCCGGTGGTGCCGCAGCCGATCCATCCCGGTGTCCAGAGGCCCTCGCAGGGACCGCCTTACCTCGCCGGCGCACCCGGCGCCCCCGGATGGAATCCCGCGGGATTTCCGCATTCCCTTGCGGGGTTCGCGTGGCTACCCCCACCCCCGCACCCCCACAACCCTCACGGACACCTCTACACGCCGCACGGAGGACCCACCAGCCCAAACGGTAAGCATCTTCCTGCCGGAAGGCTCTCTTTGCTATCCCAACGCGAAACATCGTCCAAGCCTAACTGCAGAGTCCACTATTGGACGATTTAACGCGAGAGTAACCTGCGTCAAATAAGTCAAGTGATAATGCATCCATCAGACCGTCTATTGACACGAGTATCTATCGTTAAGAGCTCAGGACAGGGCGCAATCCGCCGTCGATCCCAAATATTATGGATGATCTTCATGGTCAAACACGTAGAAGGGAACCAACCTTATAATCCCCTTATTAGCCACATGTAATAAGTGCAACGTCACTATATGGAGAACACTTCTCGACGACTGCAGACGGATGAGACCTCACCTAAGAACCTCTCGCGTTTCCAAGGAACGTACGAAGGCGAAGGTAGAATCTTATTTATGAGACTCATGTGTTTCGCGAGCGGTCAAGAAAAATCATATTCCTCCATCTCGGGACGGTAACGCGTTGATATCGATCGTGAGACAGGCTCGCGAGCAACGAGAGCGCTATCGAGAGCCGCGTGCCGCGGTCGACTCGTGGCCCTAATTACTCGCGCAATTTCAAATCGATCGCCGCACTTGTGCATTGCTTCTCTCGCTTGTAAGACGAACATCTTTGAGCGTGAAAAATGAAACGTGCCCGACCGTAGTCGGCGGTACTCGTTGGTCTTTATTCTGTCTCAAAGACGCTATATTCTTCGAGGTATAGCAAGAATATAAGAAATTAAATGATTCAAACGTTCAGATTGCAATGATGTCTCGCTAAAGAGCGCTCTTGGGAAATTATTAAGCGTCCACTGAATCCCTATGTCCATAACCAAAGTCTACTACGATATTCACAGGCTCGACGCAAATTTTTATGACGCAAATGTAAATGATCGTGTGATCGCTAGACTGCGGATTTCATGCATTTATGGAAAAAGCAGTCGCTGCAATTTAAAACAGTTTAAAGACGATGATAAACTATTTTCAATTTCTTCGACCACATGAAAGAAATTTTAATCTACTGCTTTTTGCAATTCCAAACACTTTTTATTTTGCATGAAGATTCGCAGTCTGGTGATTACTGAAGAACATATAGATTTACAATAATCTTGGGATTGGTCGGTAAAAGCATCACATAATTTTGAAAAAGAAATTGAAAGTCGTTAACCAGTTATTGACATAAGTTATACGCAGAATGATGAAAAATACAGAACGAGATATTCGTTTTCTCCGTGGCCTGGGTTGTCACAAGATAGACGGTCCTCTAAAGATGGAAGGTCTCCTAAACGCTTGAATTTTCGAGTTGGTGTACGGAATATTCGCGGAGCGACTTATCGAGCCAATTTACGGGTCCGCGGAGCGTTTTCGCCTATCGACGAGGATTTCCCGGCGGCCGGCTTACAATGTCGATGATTAGGAGGCTGCCGGCGCGGCTCGCACGACATTCGAGACACGCAGGCCCATAACGCTCGATATTAGTGTCACCGGTCACGCGAGAACCCGGTTATTATCGGAATTACGTGCTAAAGTATTCGCGAGAGCCGCCCCGTCCGACTCGCTGCTCTCTGTAATTGAACGCTGCCAGTCGGAAGTTGTTACCTCGGAAAAGTCTTCCTGCCGAGGCAGAAAACAGAAGCCAGAGGGCAGTGTGTGGTGCACGCGGAACGCCGTCGCATCGAGAAACTCGTCGCGGCTTTATTTGCCCGGATAACGAAGCCACTCCGAGAGGCTTCGCTTTAATGATTTCTGTAATCTCGGAGCGCGTTCGCTCGATGAGCTACGGTAGACCTATAAAATCGGCTGTACGAGGATCATTCGGACGCGCCAACGACACAGGAATATTCAATGCGCGAGGATCGAATCGCGTCTTTAAGGGCAGTAAATAGATTTTATTCCTATTGAAAGGACAGACAAATTGAAATTGTGAATGCATTTTATTTGGCCCTGCCGCGCACGCCGGTTTATTTCAATTGATCCGCCGCACAGTGCGGCATGCAATGGACAAAAATCAAAATAATCATGGTTCGATTCTGATCTAATTATCCAACAAAATCATCAGTCTGTAAGTAAGGAATGTGTATGTAAAAAGTAGTATCCAAGAAAATCAATAGGGGATCAGTAACAGCCAAGAGTTTATTGTAGTATGAATATTAAAAAGTTAGATTACTCGTGCCCTAATTGCTCTTTTAGGTTCGTTTTTGTTTTAAACTGTTTTTTACAACTTAGGTATGGAGAATTTGACCAGAGGTATGCATAATTTTAACTGGCAATTTAGGAATTGCGTTTTTTCCTTAAAATGCAATTTACAAAAAAACGGTTCGAAACATCCTGTAATTTTGGCTGTTCTGTATCAACAAGATGTTGTAGAATATTGCTATATAATTTTTTTCTGCGATAAATCGCAAGACTCGATGTTATTTAATTTTTAGAGAAATGCATTCGTAATCGCGATTTGGTTGAAGCTTGGATGTCCGAACATACTTATTCCCAGAAATTATCAAAAGTTAGACAAAAACTCTGTTCTCTATTAAACGTGAACGTTATATCACACGAAGTGGAAAAGAGATTAAAAGCTTTTCGTGTGGCACTTGCAAGAAAGTGGAGAGATAGTTATCGAAATCGACCTCACCTATTTAAGCATCACTATCGGTGGCTTGACATGGAAATAAATATTTCAAGTGAGAAAGAGATGGTTCAACCCCTGCCATGTTCTAGTCGAGGAAGACCTCTAAAATCCTTTGAGGATTTATCAAATAAAACGAAGAAACGCCGCGTCCAATCATTGGTATCCACATATTCGCGCGAAGAACTGAATTTTGCTGCAGCTGTAACACAACCGAAGAAACTGGATGTAAACAATCTTTTCCCAACAACAAAAACAACAAATAACAACTAATCATAAACAACTCTTCATTAAAAAAAAAATAAGAACAAACTTTTTTACTAATGGAACCTTATATTTTTGGTGCATTGATCGATGCATCTTTGTATTCCCTTTAAACAATGATTAAGGGACTTGGGTCAAAAATAGATTAGTTTAGAAGTTATGATTTTTGTCTCGAATGTCCATTTACATGCCGCACTGTGCGCCGGTCCGTTTATACGATCGCTTCGCGAGCAAATTCCCGACAATGTTTGACTACGTCGGGCGAAATCGAAGCGATTGGTATAGTAAGACGAAACTGCATTAGTTAGTTCAAGAATTCATTTTTCAGCCGAGCAATTAAATGGGGTAGAGCTTCACTTTGAACTCGCTACGATTAAATGATTGGCTTTTTATCTGATGGAAAAGGAGGAGATAGACTACTTTCCTCGAGCATTATTATAAAAATTGTCTAGATCAACTACTACGTGCTGGAACCAAATAAAAATTTGTTTTATCAAACTGAATGACTGAAAACTTAATTGAAATTGAATTGAATGACTGAAATGTTTCGTTAGTAACAACAGAAAGACGGTCTGTGAGAAATGTTTTAAAAATCTGATAAACAAAGCTGTGAATAGCTTCGAGCACAATTAATTTTATGCGTGTGAAATACCTGCCACAGAGTTAATACTGTTAGGACGAAACTAATGCATCGATACTCTTCAATTCTTTCAATGTTCCTACTGTTTAAATTTGTAGCTATTGTTGCCACGAACGCATAAAATCCGCTGTCCACCCGTGATAAAAATCGCGATAGTTCTAAACGAATTCTCGTTCCAGGAGAACTAAACTTTTCTCTGCGGTTCTAGACGCTCAAGCGGGAGGTTACAGGAGAACACAGAAGATAATTATCAGCGTAAATGGTCAATTTACGTGCTGGAGTACTGAATTGACATTTCTTGCGCTGGCTCGACGTTCTCTTATTATACCCGTTATTTAAAAGTGCATCCACGGCGCGTCGTAGAGAAAGGTTCCGAAGCGACAGTTCCAATTAAATCGCGAAAATGTCACGTTTATCTTCCCCGCGACACGCGGGACCGTTTTATCCGTTCGCCTATGAGCGGTGTCATAATTTTTTCGCCGGGCCGGTTGTCTATCGTGCGTTCTAGGATCGAGAGTTTCGCGCCGACCGTATCTGCACGCCACCCTTCAATCGGCCGGGATCGCCGATCTTTCTCGATTTCGTTCCACAAACGTCAGTCCGAGAGATCATGCGATTCCTGCGGTTCCTGCCGTTCAGTGCCGATCTGCAACTAGGCTATCGGGACACGCGCGACCCTACCGGCCGATTCCCGGGAACGGTGAACAGCCGATTTTTATCGCTCGTTAGACGGACACTCTGTCGCAACGGAACTCTCTTCCATCGATCGCGGCGGAAAAACAAGCGTCGATCGAGCGAGACCGACTTCGAATCACCGGGGAACGATGTCGCAAGATTATCCTACATCTTTCAAGGATCCCATAATTCATCCGATTACTCCTAACGATCCTCGGAGGGAAAAGAATCGGTCGAAATCGAAGCATAAATTAACGCGACACACGCAACCATGGAAATTCATATAATTTTTATTGTTTCAAAACCAACGTAAAGTGATATCAGATCACTGTTTCATATGTTGAGGATGGCGAGGTAGAAATAGTCGAATGTGGCATGCAAATGGTCTCTCTAAACCAAAGGGTTAATTACTCCCGATTTGATAAAAGCAGAGATTCGAGTGTGCTGCGAGCTAGCATTCTTCGTCATTTTCAACGACTCGCTATCGCCACTCTCCGCGTGGACATTAACGTGTTTTATTCGAGCGTTTAACGCGGGATTAGACACCAATTAGAGTGTCTCCGATTTCTAGAAAGTTCACCGATGATTTTAATGCCTTCGTATCTACGCTCATATGAGTAGTTCGCTCCCCAGAATGTTAATCTACCAATACGCGAAGTAATTACTGTCTATTCGCTGATAATACCGAACTCCGTTCGCCGTAAACGCGAAGCGATCCTTCTAAATCGCACTCCGCGCGATTATGGAAATTTTCAGGTGATAATAATAATGGTACAAGTGTCTCTGTAATTGTCGAAGCTTGCGAACAAGCAATTATCCTCCGCGAAACCTCGTATTCGCCGAGGAAGACTGTAACGAAGACATTTCTTTTCTTACCGCGGTGATCCGACGAAATCATTATCTTCTTTTACGACGTTCCGGAAGACGTTTTACGGCCCATTAATCACAATCTTTACTGTGCTCCTCTATACACAGAAACGCTATAAATTTCGCGTCGGCGATTAAGCATGCTAATAAATATTTCAATTTTATCATTGCTTAGAAAAACCGGAGGGAACAATGTATACACATAGTGAGCAGAGAATAGATACGCGAGCGGATAGATGCGCGGAAAACGCGAGCTAATTAGTCTCGAAACGGGACGAATGAAACGCCGGAACGGATATCGCGTGCGCCAGCATAATTTGGCGAGTAAACGGAAGAATCGAATAAATCAATTTAAAAAACCACACCGTCCAGCATTTCTTCTTCCTCTCTGAAGCCAATGACTCTGAATTCCGCGTCGACGACGAGGAAAATCGCTGAAGATATCAGAGCGGAAACAAATAGCTGTCATCATTAAATTAAGAAATATTACACATAGAGATTTCAAAATTCTGCAGTTACCAACACGAGAAATCTCTGTTTCTTAATTTTTGTTTTCTGAAGCACACGGCTCTGGTTTTATCGAATTTTTGTAGTCGCCGAGTGGGCGGTCAGCGTGTTAATGGACTTCCGTGCGTCCACTGCTTCTTATTTGCTCGCGGGTAAAAGCAAGTAAATAATTTCGCTTGAGTAATGTAGATAGAGGTAAAAATAGGCTAGCAAAAATAATTTTGCTCTCAGCTGGAGTCGTCCGTTGAACGACCGTGCGCCGTCATCCTGTGTTCGCCAGGGACTCGTTAAGTCCTGGGTCTGAAGGGACGGTAATGCGTCAACGGCGCGAAATAATCGGTCAATTAAAGGTGGCCTCGCTACCGGGATCGATTCGCGGATCGATCTAGCCGCGGAGAACGCTGCGATACGCCCCGCCTCGTGCCTCGGTCCTAACATCCACGCCTGTTAGACTTAATTGACGATTTTACCTTAACGGCGGCCGGTTTGTACCGGCCTCTTAACAGATACCTTTCCTCGGCTCGTGACTTTCGTCTCTCTCTCTCGCTCTTGCTCTTTCTCGCTCCCTCTGTCTGGCTCCTTTCCCTCTCCCGCGACACGTGTACCGTCGGGTCCAATTAAAATTTTTACCCGCGTCCTCCGCTGGCTACGAGTTTTCCTTTAGGGCAACGATTCAATTCTGCGCACCTGAGCATTTTCGGGAGCCGACCGGTAGACCGTGTCTCTCCGAATGTTTTCGGATCGAAAGCCCTGGAATCGGATCCCGTTTTCGCTTCCACAGCATTCTCTTATCCCAGAGGTATCCTATAAATTTCCTAATCTGATGGAAACAATTTCCTTCGAACTGCCTGGAATTTCTTGATTGCCTTCACCTATTTTACTACGCCCGTGATTTTCTTATTCATTCACTGTTCGGCGCTCATCCTCGCGTTCTGAATTGTTCCCCCGTGGTTTCGCACTTGGAACGAATACGGTTTTCCTCGCTTATTATCATTGCAAAGTTGGCTCGATCGTATCGCCGTCTCTCGTTCCCGTGAACAAAGTGTACCGAGATCGCGGATCGGCGAGATAGATGTTCAACAATTATTATTTAGTTGGGGAATAAATTTACGCTGACCGAAGGTTACTACATTGTGCATCTTTTGAAAACTACTAGAGTCAGTGGATGTTGAACAATGATTATTTAGTTGAGGAATAAATTTACACTGCCTGAATACTGGGGAGGGAATACATGTTGAATCTTTCAAGAACCACCAGAGGGAAAAGATGTTAATCGACGATTATATTATTTAGATCTTAGTCGGTACAACTGTCTGAGGCTAGTATGCTGGAAAGGTTGTGAAATGAGGATTATCAGAAATTCCTCTGAAGATCCTAGAATGATTTCCATCGAAAACTGCTCCCAACGTGAGAGAGACTGCTATAACAGATGGAGAAGATCATGGATGATGTATAGTTTCCACTAGATGGAAAATCAAAGTTCCAAACTCTTTTCTCCTAGCACACGCACGAATTCTAAACTACTTTTAGCACTTCATTGGAGAAAATCCTGCAAGGGTTTCTCTGCAAAGATTTATTATTAACCGTAGATAACTAATACTAATCAAATCAAATCACGAATACAATTGGACTCTTTTCATTTAACTAGAAAAAACATTTTATCCTACCGCAAAATGAAACATTTTTACTTCGTATTAAGTTTAATAATTGGAGCGTTCAACGCATCTTGTGATAGCGAAGATTCAATTTCACGAAAGATTAGTTATCCAGGTTTAGAAATCAAGGATCCCCAAGTTCGCCGAGTGCGCCGCGGCGCACAGTGGGGAAAAGTGACTTGCCTCGCTTCAAAAAGGAATAACTTTCGATAGAAATGAGGTAGAGCGATGAATTTGTTTTTAAATTAAAGCTGAAACTTTGCAGAATATGGGAAAATAGGGAGATTACGGTACGAACGGTTTTTAACCTTGATAAAATTCGTTAAACAATTCGTTCACAAAAATCGATTTCTTGTAAAATCCTGAAGTCGCAGACAAATTTTGAGACCAGATTTGAAATCAGCGTGAAAAAATCTACGGGAAATGATATATAGCAAAAATTAAAAAAATTTTTTTCTGCCCGTGGTAACGCAGAAACCACATTTTCTGGAAATTGTGAAAGTTTAACGAATTTTCTCAAGGTTAAAAACCGTTCGTACCGTAATCTCCCTATTTTTCCCATATTTTGCCAAGTTTCAGCTTTAATTTAAAAAAAAATTCATCGCTCTACCTCATTTCTATCGAAAGTTATTCCTTTTTGAAGCGAGGCAGGTCACTTTTCCCCACTGTGCGGCGCACAGTGGTCCGGATCGAGAAATTCAGTGACATTTTGTTATAACTTTTGAACCATTAGAGATATTGCAATGAAATTTTCACTAAAAATATTTAAAAAATAGTCATTTTTAATTATAGATAATTAAATATTTTTTGCATTTGTTAAACAATATTTATTAATTCATTTTCATTCATACTTTGTTATTGATAATAAATTTGTTTACATATAAGTTCACAAACTATTTTTTGTAATAATTTATAATAAAAATTTTTTCGTCCATACCGAGAAGTTCTGTGACACTGCCACAGCTTTTGAATCGTAAAAGTTATTCTGATGAAACTTTCACTGAAAAATATGAAAAAATAATCACTTTTTAATGATAAATACTTTAATATGTTTAGTGTTTGTTTAATTATTTTTAATAAAATTTTACTTACTTTACTGGCTGATTTACTTAAATCTATGCAAGTATCAATTCTGCAGCTTCCTGATCTGGCGGCCTTTTCTTTTTATTTTGTGATTTTACTCTTATAGCAGGATATAATAAACAATTGACTGTAGGCTACAATCAAAACAGTCCGCTCGCACGCGCGCGAGGTTCTTCGCGTCCCGCACAATCCTGGCGCTCGACGCAGCGATGGATACACTTGAATCACTAATAACTTGCGTCGATGGACGATGTTGGTAGTAAATCGTGCATAACTATATAGGGAAAAGTGTACTGAACCTTGTACAATTTGTAAACATGCGGTGCTAATTGGAACTCAAAAGATATTCCGTATCAAAGATGAAGAATTTTGACAATTTCCGAGCCTTCACTGTACATTATTTTTTAAATACATTATTTAAATTAATTTTTAATTGTCAGCGTAAATTTTTGTCGTAATGGAATTCTCTTCATTCTAAAAGAAGAACAGAGGAAAAATATTAAACAGGTGTGTCAGGGCATCCAGATAAAGATAAGTATCTTTTTTCTGCGAAACAGGCTATTTTCAAAATGTCCAACTTTAAGTGTTCGTCGCGATTACAATTTTAATTATATTTTATCAATTTCTTTATTTTCGAGGTAGATGGATATTTATGAAGCAATACAAACTTTGTACATGTCAATATGAGAAAGTTCATTTTTCGACAAAATGTCACTGAATTTCTCGATCCGGACCACTGTGCGGCGTGTGGATGAAAACAGCGGTGTCCGAGGCAACACCCGGCGAAATTGCGCGGATAACGAGAAACTCGTTGCGTTTCCAAGAATGAAATCTCTAGGACCATTACGGGAGCGGTCTCTCTCGCCTTGTAGAAAACTCGAGGAAGGAGAGAACGGCGTCGGAGGTTGAACCTTCGCTGCCTAAACGGATCGGCGAAGGGGGTGGAGCAGCGGGAGGCTCGGTAATACACGAGCCGGAGCATGATAGAGTCATACATAACTCGGGCCATCCATAATGCATTCAAGCCGGGGTAAAAACTGCCCTTGTTAGGTTCGCCCTGGCACACCCAGCTTCCTGGCCAACGTCATCCACCGGCCGTTTTTGCGGATGATAACGACAAACCGCTCGCCTCTCCGCTTCCCCCGCCCCTCCCTCTGGCCCCGTAGAGAGGGACCGGAGCATCTTTCGCCCTCCTTTACCGTCCCCCGTTCCCGACCACCTCTTTTTCGTTCGCGGAGCGCGAGACCAATTACCTGCGTCTCCTCTCGACCGGAATTATCTTAGCGCAGTCATTCCCGAACCATGTTTCTTCCCGAGCCACCCCGATTGCTCGCTGATTAGGCGAGGCGAACGAGTTTTTCGAACGCAATATCGCCGACGATGATGATAATAATAATAACGTCTTTATTACACCGTAACGAAACGCGAGCTGCGCGCGGCCCCTTGACGCCGGCGCCATTGCACCTAACCTCAAAGCGCTTCCCGCTGCGGAACATTCGATCTCGTTAGCATTAATAATCTATAATGTTATATCGAGAGAGCGATGCCTATGGTTTCTCTCATCAGACTTCTCTAAAATTATCTCGATCGAATCGGCATACCCCTACTAACATCCAGGCTCTTTTTAAAAGGGAATAACTTTTCCCAAATTGGACCGAACGACTTCGATCCTCTCAGAGACGTTAGACGGATTAGTTCGCTAGACGATGTGTGAGAGAAATTTTGAATGCTCGCAATTCTGTGAAGAACAATAAATACTTTTTTCACCTGCTCATTTTTGCCATAAATGCATCACACAAATCCAGTAATCGAATGTTTTAAAATGTCTACTGAGTAGACTGCGAATCTTTATGCATTTATGAAGAAATTGGTTGGACGAAATATAAAATAGTTAAAGATTTAATAAATTCAAGAATTTTTTAATGTTGCTTTTAAAGAAACAAAGTCGTTAAGGGATGGAATCAATTTTTATGTTATTCTTGTTTCATACAATCAACGCAAAACAGTTTTATTACCACGTTTTTATTAGCTCGCTTTCTTGTTTGTTTGTTTGTCTGTTTGTTCGGTGGCAAATTTTGCAATTGATTTTTTTATAAATCATTTCATGAAGATCCGCAGTCTACTAATGAAGTTTTGATCCCCTTTGTATTGCAATTAAAGAATTTTCTTCTGGGTTACAATGTAAATTGATCCGCAGAAGTTGATGCTTGATTAGCGACGACAGCAAAAGTAACAGGATACATCGATTCTAAAAAGAAAAATTGGTTTCCAGCGCTTTGCTTTCGCTTTTCCTCCTCCGCGGTCAAAGTTAATTCGCCGATAGTTTTTTCGGTGGTCGGAACTTTCTAACGGAGTTGTTAAATAATTCAATTTCCAAATGGACGCGTTGACTCATTGTTGCGTGAGCAATGAACTTTCCCGGACGTCCATTATATTCCTTTTGCGTCCATGAGCTGAACTTTCGTGGATCGCATTCCCATTTGTAGCCCCTTCGCATTTCATTTAGGAATCGGCAATCGCGATTCAACGAACAAATTAGAGGAGCCATGTCGCCATGACTCTGTTACCAACGCGTGGCGCAGCATACTCGTAATTTACGGCGCATGTACGCGAAATCATCCTTCACGGCCTGCTTAGCACGAAATATACATTCTTGTAATCGAACACCGACACTGGCAGTTACCCAACACGCTTCCGCTAAATCCACTCGACGGTTCATTTTCTATTAAATAATAATTCTTCGGGCTGTAACTCGCTATACTTTCTTCCTCTTTGAAGGCCAACGCATTGATACACTGTTTAAAGTAATAAATTCCTAAATCAAGAAATGGGTTTCCATACAGTTCAATTATTTATCTTTAAGAGGAAAAATATTCATGTTTTCTTTCATCTAAAATTTCCAATAACCCAATATACATATTTCTATCAAACACATTCTTCGTCATTAGAATCGTGTATTCGCAATTTTATTCGACGAGAAAATCAAGGAACAACCCCCGCACCCCTAAAATTTATTTCATATACCACATTCAATTAAATAAAAATTCCCAGGGCGATTCTACAGGGCCTTCTACATCTTCATCCCCCTTTGATTTCCAATGCATCATTATCGCTAATAATTGTGGTGGTTTTCGACACACCTAAATTGTTCTGCTCCAAACAGTAACATTTTAACGTACACTCCAAGCTGACACGCTCATGCTAAATTATCCACACGAACGAAACAAATGACGCTGGTACAACTTAATTAGTAATGCACACAACCGGATTGTACCCCTTTTGAAAAAATTCTGTGGGTTTTCAGGGGCCCCAGCTTGTCAGCTGTCGACGAAAAAAGTGTCAACGCCGAGGCAGAAAGTATTAAAAGGCGCGTAGCGAGGAGTATAATTAAGGAATCGTTAAAAATTAGGAAATTAGTTGAAAAAAGTCCATTAACCCCTCCCGGGGACTTATCAGCGAGTCATAGGGGGGGGGGGTGGGGGGAGGGGGCACGTCCAGCCGATAGATAGTCGAGGGGCCTTTCTGGGCGGCGGCTTTCGAAAATTATGAATACGGACGTCATTTATAACGCTCGAACGCCACCGTCGGCCAGCACGCATTTATCTGCCGGCGTCCGCGCGACCAGCAATGAATTAACGACGCCCGTCCCGCGTCCAATGATGTTCCACAAAATATTTCGAACGATTCATCATCCCTCCGCGGCCGTAATTATCCTCGAACGGGGTGTGTTTCGCCGCGGAACCGGCGCTGCCTATGGCCGCGAGCCGTTTTTCCGGAAAACCGCCCCTCGACGTTAATTGCTGTGAAACCATTCCTGATTCTCCCTTCCTTATCGATCTTCACCAATAAACATCTACATTACCAACGAGTCTAAGGAGACTGCAACAGCTCCTAAAGAAATATTTTCATTCAGTCTTAATTCAATAATTTAACCCTTAAGTGCACGATTTTTTGTTTACAGTTTGTATTTAGCAAACATTACTTAAAAAAGAGTGTATATTAAGGGAAAAATAAGGGAAAAATCACATCTTTGTGAACATATTTTTGATTAAAAAATGATCATATGTTGCCGTATTTGAGGTTAGAAAATCTACGACGCATGAATGGCGCGCACCGTATACACATACATGTGAGCGGTTTGTTGCCTTGTGGCTACAATGCGTAAAAAGCATCCAAAAATTTCCTGCAGTGAATGCAGAGCCAGAAAATGCATTATTGCCAAACGGCCACACGATGCACTTAAGGGTTAAATTCCATGGAGAAATGATTTGGCTATTACAAAGATAAATTTAGAGTAAATGAGAAATTATTCTCGATCGTACATTTTTAAATAAATTTGGGGTTATGTTCGCGGCGCAACGGTTCGATCAAATTATACACTAAATAGCAATTTTGTAGACATGTTTCAAACGTTCGATTCGAACGTACCATCTTTCTTCTTTTTCTCTTATAGAAAACAATCTATAGCAAACGTGTCTCAGGACGTAATGATTCAAATCCGAATCGAACGTTTGAAAAATGTCTACAAAATTGCTATTTAGTGTATAATTTGATCGAACCGTTGCGCCGCGAACATAACCCCAAATTTATTTAAAAATGTACGATCGAGAATAATTTCTTATTTTATTTTCACTTGAGACGTCTTCAGAAATGCTGACTACACGTCTGTAGACTTTTCACTTATAAATTTAGAGTGTCGCGCGAAATTTGGAATTCACTGAACCTCGCGTTATATGTATGTATTCTCTCGGGAGCTCGTAGTATAGTGTAACGCAATATCAAGCTCGGTTACAAGTGGGGCATACGTAAAAATGACACATCGATACCTTTTAAGTTCATAAAAGCCGCACGACGTCACCGAAACGCGATGGAAATAATATCGCGGAGATAATGCGATCTCGATATCGGAGTCGGCCGAATTCCTCGGAATTCCTTTTCACCTAATTAAGCGGCGGATCAATTAGCGTGCCGAGCACCGAAAAATAATGCTTACGCGACGGCCGTCTCTTTCTCTCTCCCTCTCTCTTATATCCGGTGCAGCCAAGAATCGATGTCGATTCTGCTCGATTTTTCGCGCCAATTATCCGACGCGCTCAATGACACATAGAGGGAAGTCTCGGCTGGTCTCGTACACCGGCATAATTATTAATGCGTTAATTAACGTGCGTTTCTGGGAATTGTCGTCGAGACGATCGCTGCGACCTTTCGGGCGAAACGCTGCCGTTACCAGAGGGGAATATTCGACAAAGACGCCGAACAATGCGATCGGCATCGAGCCCCAATACGAGCCTGCCTCGTTAGCCGGGCGCAGCAATAATCGTGGCATTTCTGCGCGCACGGTAATTAACAGAAATTAATTAGCGACACAGAGAAGAACATATTGATCGGTGACGCGCGCCGGAGATCATCCCCCTTCGAAACGTTCGTCCAAGATGCTCTCGATCCTGCCTCATTAGCCAATTGTTCGACTTTCACGATCGTTCACGGAGGTTTCCTTACGTTTTCAGTAAAAAGTTAATTATACGACAGTGCAATCTCTTTTATAACGATTGTGTTATACTGCGATCTAGTAAGATGGAGTGGGATAAGTCTTTTTATCCTTTTGCAAAGTTGGACTTTAAACTGATGTATTTTCAGTCTGCTATGTAAAAACAACGCTCTTGGTATCAAACTCTTGCCACAGTTATTACTGATAAATTAGTATTATGTAGAAAACTTAACGCTCTTGGTATCAAACTTTTGTCACAGTTATTACTGATGAATTAGTATTATGTAGAAAACTTAACGCTCTTGGTATCAAACTCTTGCCACAGTTATTACTGATGAATTAGTATTATGTAGAAAACTTACGCTCTTGGTATCAAACTCTTGCCACAGTTATTACTGATGAATTAGTATTATGTAGGATTCTAAGTTTGTTTGAAAATTATCATTTTGATAGGATATTGTACAAAGTGTCAACTACTACGCACTTGCCCCGAAAAAGGGGCAAGTCCGTCTTGAAGAGTTAAAAATGCTTTCAAACCTTATTTCAAGTGCTACGGGGCAAGAAAAGAACGATTAACAAGCCTGCTATAAAATTCTTCTTATTGCATTAAATTATATTGTTTAGTTATATAGTTTTTCCATTCTTAAGCAAACATGTACTTCTATGCTGAAATATGAAAGGGGATACAGTGAAATTAAAACATAGTTTAAAAATGCTTTCGAACCTTGTTTCAAGTGCTACTGGGCAAGAAAAGAACGTTTAACAAGCCTGCTACAAAAACGGTTTATTTAATGTAAACCTACATCAATATTTGTTGTACTTACCTAAAATAACAACACAGAATATATTAATAACTTGTAAACTATTGCACGTTCAGGATAACCTCAAAGCGTACCTCGCACGTGACTGTTTGGCATTGGTTGATTTAAGCGAGGAAAACACCTTTATTCTGGGGCGACATCTATGCCGAATAGTTCATACTAACTTATACTACATTAATAAATACAAGCCAGAGAAATTTCGTTCATATTATAATAAAAATAACCAATTAACGCACTTGCCCCGTTGACGCACTTACCCCACTCCACCTTATATTCTTATTAATTCATTGGATGCGCATCTACACTCTCAATAATCGTGTACCTAATTTGGAATTCCGTTGTTCATTTATAAAAGTTGCTTATCGAGACCGGTTCGTGTCGATCTTTAAACATTTGCATACAGATCTACAGTTTATTATCACTCCACAATCTCTACGCGCCGTAAGCTTTAAAGGCCAGTTTGATGAAGTTTGAGAACGATTGAGACATCAGAAATCATCGCAAGGTGTTCAACCAGTCTTCGGCCGTGCCTCCGTTAATGGATGTCCTTCGAGGGAGATTGAAACACCGATTTAACGATCGGTCTGACGAAATTTGACGGTGTTTAACGAAGTTTAAATAAGCCGTCCGATAAGAGCCGGTATCGACGATACTGTTACTTCGATCACCGTGGCACTTTTACGAAATGAAAGTCCAAAGATTCGCTGACCAGATGATCGACGAGGACGCCGAGAAAAACCGTTCGTCCCCGGAAAGTGCAAAGACTGTTATTAAATCAGCGACGAAAGAAACGGCGGCGCTGATAAGACAAGCAACCGGAATCGCGGCCGTGTTTTTACGGGCACAGTGGCCCGCAGATAGCGGAGAGCAATTAGTCGGTGCCGATGTAAGATCGAGTGAAATCGAACGGCCATAAAATCGCCGCGGCTCGCTCGTTAATTAACAGTCGGCCGTGAGTTGCACCGCGGAAAATCGGCGAGGCGATTCCTGCAGAGCGCCGTCACCAAATCCCACGCATTTTCCTCCGTAAACTGATAGCGCGTATCTGTCATTCGGAAAAATGATTATTATCAATCTGCAATTTGTCACATACCGCACGCACACTTCACGCTGTACGCGTTGCTCGAGAACGTTCACTTTAGAAATTTTACACGACTTCGACCTATCGTCGACATTTATCGAAACAAGACTGTAACTTCATTTTTGGTCACTGTCCAGGTCAAAATCTTCGCGATTCGATTTTTTAGCCAACCTTTGAATTGCAGTTATGGTAACAGTCTCCTCATAAATTAATTTTTTCTGTTTCTTTGATATTTCACCTCTTCTAGAAACGTGAAAGCATTAGCTGACACAAGATGAATATTCTGTTTGATGCCTGAACATCCCTGAACTTCGATAAAAATAAAATAGAATTTTTGTTTCTGTGTGTAGGAGATTAATAATCTTTTTTGGAATGAAAAATAGTACAAGGGGGGAAGTTCCAAAATTCAACAATTCTCAAAGAGAACTGATTGATACAGAAGGGGAGAAGCATTTCTAGACATTGAACGCGGTCTATTAAACACGTTATTGATTTCGTTTAGCAATCAAATAGAATTTTATTTCTGTGTGTAGGAGATTAATAATCTTTTTTGGAATGAAAAATAGTACAAGAGGTGAAGTTCAAAATTCAACAATTCTCAAAGAGAACTGATTGATGCAGAAGAGGAGAAGCATTTCTAGACATTGAACGCGGTCGATTAAACACGTTATTGATTTCGTTTAGCAATCAAATAGAATTCTATTTCTGTGTGTGGGAGATTAATAATCTCTTTTGGAATGAAAAATAGTACAAGAGGTGAAGTTCCAAAATTCAACAATTCTCAAAGAGAACTGATTGATGCAGAAGGGGAGAAGCATTTCTAGACATTGAACGCGGTCTATTAAACACATTATTGATTTCGTTTAGCAATCAAATAGAATTCTATTTCTGTGTGTGGGAGATTAATAATCTTTTTTGGAATGAAAAATAGTACAAGAGGTGAAGTTCAAAATTCAACAATTCTCAAAGAGAACTGATTGATGCAGAAGAGGAGAAGCATTTCTAGACATTGAACGCGGTCTATTAAACACGTTATTGATTTCGTTTAGCAATCAAATAGAATTCTATTTCTGTGTGTGGGAGATTAATAATCTCTTTTGGAATGAAAAATAGTACAAGAGGTGAAGTTCCAAAATTCAACAATTCTCAAAGAGAACTGATTGATGCAGAAGGGGAGAAGCATTTCTAGACATTGAACGCGGTCTATTAAACACATTATTGATTTCGTTTAGCAATCAAATAGAATTCTATTTCTGTGTGTGGGAGATTAATAATCTTTTTTGGAATGAAAAATAGTACAAGAGGTGAAGTTCAAAATTCAACAATTCTCAAAGAGAACTGATTGATGCAGAAGAGGAGAAGCATTTCTAGACATTGAACGCGGTCTATTAAACACGTTATTGATTTCGTTTAGCAATCAAATAGAATTTTATTTCTGTGTGTAGGAGATTAATAATCTTTTTTGGAATGAAAAATAGTACAAGGGATGAAGTTCCAAAATTCAACAATTCTGAAAGAGAACTGATTGATGCAGAGGAGGAGAAGCATTTCTTGACATTGAACGCGGTCTATTAAACACGTTATTGATTTCGTTTAGCAATAAAATAGAATTTTATTTCTGTGTGTCGGAGATTAATAATCTTTTTAGGAATGAAAAATAGTACAAGGGATGAAGTTCCAAAATTCAACAATTCTCAAAGAGAACTGATTGATGCAGAAGGCGAGAAGCATTTCTAGACACTGAACGCGGTCTATTAAACACATTATTGATTTCGTTTAGCAATCAAATAGAATTTTATTTCAGTGTGTAGGAGATTAATAATCTTTTTAGGAATGAAAAATAGTACAAGGGATGAAGTTCCAAAATTCAACAATTCTCAAAGAGAACTGATTGATACAGAAGGGGAGGAGCATTTCTAGACATTGAACGCGGTCTATTAAACACGTTATTGATTTCGTTTAGCAATCAAATAGAATTTTATTTCTGTGTGTGGGAGATTAATAATCTTTTTTGGAATGAAAAATAGTACTAGAGGTGAAGTTCCAAAATTCAACAATTCTCAAAGAGAACTGATTGATACAGAAGGGGAGAAGCATTTCTAGACATTGAACGCGGTCTATTAAACACGTTATTGATTTCGTTTAGCAATCAAATAGAATTTTATTTCTGTGTGTAGGAGATTAATAATCTTTTTTGGAATGAAAAATAGTACAAGAGGTGAAGTTCAAAATTCAACAATTCTCAAAGAGAACTGATTGATGCAGAAGAGGAGAAGCATTTCTAGACATTGAACGCGGTCGATTAAACACGTTATTGATTTCGTTTAGCAATCAAATAGAATTCTATTTCTGTGTGTGGGAGATTAATAATCTCTTTTGGAATGAAAAATAGTACAAGAGGTGAAGTTCCAAAATTCAACAATTCTCAAAGAGAACTGATTGATGCAGAAGGGGAGAAGCATTTCTAGACATTGAACGCGGTCTATTAAACACATTATTGATTTCGTTTAGCAATCAAATAGAATTCTATTTCTGTGTGTGGGAGATTAATAATCTTTTTTGGAATGAAAAATAGTACAAGAGGTGAAGTTCAAAATTCAACAATTCTCAAAGAGAACTGATTGATGCAGAAGAGGAGAAGCATTTCTAGACATTGAACGCGGTCTATTAAACACGTTATTGATTTCGTTTAGCAATCAAATAGAATTCTATTTCTGTGTGTGGGAGATTAATAATCTCTTTTGGAATGAAAAATAGTACAAGAGGTGAAGTTCCAAAATTCAACAATTCTCAAAGAGAACTGATTGATGCAGAAGGGGAGAAGCATTTCTAGACATTGAACGCGGTCTATTAAACACATTATTGATTTCGTTTAGCAATCAAATAGAATTCTATTTCTGTGTGTGGGAGATTAATAATCTTTTTTGGAATGAAAAATAGTACAAGAGGTGAAGTTCAAAATTCAACAATTCTCAAAGAGAACTGATTGATGCAGAAGAGGAGAAGCATTTCTAGACATTGAACGCGGTCTATTAAACACGTTATTGATTTCGTTTAGCAATCAAATAGAATTTTATTTCTGTGTGTAGGAGATTAATAATCTTTTTTGGAATGAAAAATAGTACAAGGGATGAAGTTCCAAAATTCAACAATTCTGAAAGAGAACTGATTGATGCAGAGGAGGAGAAGCATTTCTTGACATTGAACGCGGTCTATTAAACACGTTATTGATTTCGTTTAGCAATAAAATAGAATTTTATTTCTGTGTGTCGGAGATTAATAATCTTTTTAGGAATGAAAAATAGTACAAGGGATGAAGTTCCAAAATTCAACAATTCTCAAAGAGAACTGATTGATGCAGAAGGCGAGAAGCATTTCTAGACACTGAACGCGGTCTATTAAACACATTATTGATTTCGTTTAGCAATCAAATAGAATTTTATTTCAGTGTGTAGGAGATTAATAATCTTTTTAGGAATGAAAAATAGTACAAGGGATGAAGTTCCAAAATTCAACAATTCTCAAAGAGAACTGATTGATACAGAAGGGGAGGAGCATTTCTAGACATTGAACGCGGTCTATTAAACACGTTATTGATTTCGTTTAGCAATCAAATAGAATTTTATTTCTGTGTGTAGGAGATTAATAATCTTTTTTGGAATGAAAAATAGTACAAGGGGTTAAGTTCCAAAATTCAACAATTATCAAAGAGAACTGATTGATGCAGAGGAGGAGAAGCATTTCTAGACATTGAACGCGGTCTATTAAACACGTTATTGATTTTGTTTAGCAATAAAATAGAATTTTATTTCTGTGTGTAGGAGATTAACAATCTTTTTTGGAATGAAAAATAGTACAAGGGGTTAAGTTCCAAAATTCAACAATTCTAAAAGAGAACTGATTGATACAAAAGGGGAGAAGCATTTCTAGACATTGAACGCGGTCTATTAAACACGTTATTGATTTCGTTTAGCAATAAAATAGAATTTTATTTCTGTGTGTAGGAGATTAATAATCTTTTTTGGAATGAAAAATAGTACAAGGGGGGAAGTTCCAAAATTCAACAATTCTCAAAGAGAACTGATTGATACAGAAGGGGAGAAGCATTTCTAGACATTGAACGCGGTCTCTTAAACACGTTATTGATTTCGTTTAGCCTATTCAGCCATTAGAGAATATATGGCCAGACAATGTTTCTTTTAGGAAGCTATTAGCGACAAAGAAGTTGTGTCGCTGCAGCTGTAGAGCAAATGATAGGGCAAGGGGTTAATTCGTTACGTTCATGCACAGCATGGAAAACAAGCAACAGTGTCGGAGAACGTTGCAGCAAAGACTGGCCCGCCGACGTGAACAAAGTTATTGCCGGACCCGATAAAAGTGGGTGAATAAACGAATGTGTCGCGATCGAAGTGGGACCATGGACGCCATAAATTGATCGGTCAGCGAAATGCATAGCTGGAACGGGTTTGTCTTCGGGGACGCGTCTGATATCGCGCTGACAATTCGCGTATCGCGGCCAGCCGCGTATCTCGCTAATAACCGGCCGCCGGCTCGCGGTGTTTCTTCTGAACGGCAATTAATTCCTGCTAATTAAATGCTCGCATGATTTATGGGCGATATGCGTGTCGGCGCGCACGCACCGTAAATACGCTCGCGTCCTGCGCAAGCATCATGGCCGATCTTTGTGGCTGAGTTTGCTCGTTGATTGACTCGCTCTCGGGAGGATCGGCGCGGCGTATCTCGCGCCTTCGCGCGTGGTCGCTTTACGACACCGGGCTACGCGCTCCGGAACGTCTTCATTAAATATTTTCAACGTTGATTAACTTGTAAATCAACCCTCTCCGCCCGGCCCCGATCAATAATCTGGCGCTTCCGCGCTTTCTACAATTAATTACCGGCGATTACTATTTATCTGCCGGCGCGAACGATTCACCGCGCCAGGCTCGATGTGTTCGTTGCGACGTTTAACGAGCTTCCGTGGTACACTTTCTTGTGATTTTAAGGTGAACCGGCCTCTCGAATTGATCCACGTACAAGCTACTTTGTGAAACGCGCGCGACTCACGCGCTGTCTTATCTCCGGACGGTTTTTACAAGCAACGAATTTCTCTCGGATTCCACGGCGAAAAACTGCGATTGCACCGGACCGAGACAGGATTCAATAAATGGCAATTAACACTGTTACCGGAGACTAAGTGGAGGATCGAATTTGCATGTTTGACGAGGTTCGATGGGCACGAGAGCCTCTTATCTGATGCGTTCGTTCAACACTGGACACTTCTACTCGCAACGCTTGTAAACCTCGGACGCGGTGTTATTTTTGAATCGTACAACCTTGATCGGTGATTAGGATGGTCGATCGGCAGTCTAATTGGGCCGGGAGGCTGCGAATTTTATTTCCGAGGGTCGAAGATGAAACATTCTTGGTATCCGAAGACTCTCGATGTGCTTTGCCTTCGTTCTTTGTGGACCGTCTCCGTGAGGGCGTGGCTTCGGCGCTCGCGGCTCCGACGGAGCTGGAGCTGTGCTCTGTGGGGCAATTTGTGTTCATACCAGATTCTTCCTTTCGTAAAACGTCCATACCGAGGTAGGATTACTTTTCTTTTATTTTGTGGATTGTAAAAATCATGAATTGGGTAGTTCAGAAACTGATTGTCGACTCTGGAGACACGACACTTGATTCTTTAACGACAATAAAGTCAAAGTGAACGAAATTTTGTAACAAAAAAATTTTGACCGTGGATAATCACCGCAATTATTTTGCTGATCAAGAACCTGGATACTATCCCACAGCTTTGAGCTGTATCGTTGAAACTCGGAATGCTGCATCCGAATGGAAGTGCAGGAGGTTACCTCATATGTTCTGGAACTTCGTGAGCTGTAGAAAAATATGGCTAATTGTTCGAACCTACGAATCTTGAGCTCCAGCGGAGCGAAGGCAGTGCTACACAATGTAACGTTGGATCCTCCCTGGACTGTGAAGTTGAAGTACATAATAATTCCATTGCGGCAGCAACGATTGAAATCACTTTTTCTTAACACCTACCGGAAGGCTATTAATCTTAAAATCGTAAAATTCGTAAAAGGTAGCTAAGAAACCATTGCACTAGACCCTGGACTTTGAAAAATTATCAAATAATCGCCGGTGGATATAGCGTTAATTGTTTCCTCGAAGCTCACAGACCACAAAGCATGGCCGAAGCTCGGATACTAAGCGAGGAAGAGTAAAAATTGTTGGTTTGATAATTGAGATAACCTCAAAATCACTTTAAACGCAGTTTCTTTAATATAAGGATTGTGTGTTCACTACAAGAAGGTTATGAAGCGTCTGAATGAACAGCGTACATGAAAACAATGTGTTATACGTATGAGTGTAATGCGTATACAGTAGATGGTGTCGTTGCTCTGTATAGAGTATACTATGTGTTATTTCCTAAAAAAATCGTTTCGATTTGGAGGCACAATGACGCAAGAGGACACACAGGTGCTTTGTCGACGCGCGATTACTCGGATACTCGACTACGTGGGGACTCGCGAGCGCAGGAGATATATGTATTTCCCCCGGGCGATCCTGGCGAGCGTTTAATTAGCAGAAATTAATTAGCGTCTAAGAGGAACATATTGATCGGTTATGTGAGCGGACTGGCGAACCGCTAACCGGCCGGCCAGCCGCTCGATATGCCGGCGAAACGGGGAACACAAGACAACAACGCAGCGAGCGCAGCACGCCACCGAGCACCAGCAACCAGAATGGAGGACGTAATACGCCGATGTCGCGACAGATCCGCTCGACAATGCCGCGCGCCGTGCCGGCCCGGCCCCGTTCCCTTTTTTGTCGTTGCCCCGATCGTTAATTAGCGCGCGGAATTCGCCGTTGCCCCGCGGTTGCCGCGAAATCCTCATCATTTCGACTCGGACGGACCTCGTGCTGCCGTTTTTGCGAAGGACCCAGCCGTTCCCGATCCCGCTACCACGCTCTGCGTACTCTACCGATGCCATCCCGATCCGATCGAGCATCGTTAACCGATCGATGCCCACCTTTTTTCCACTGGTCCCCAGAACACCGTCGCGGACATTGTCCCGCGAATTTTCGCTCTTACGGTCACCGGACGCGCAATTAGCGCGCATCGAACGCCCAAAACGGCGTCGTGAACGTTCATCTGACTGCCATCTTCCCTGTAAATGATCCTCCAGCTTCCTCGTTAATTCTCAGGAAAAACTTCATTCATCTACGTTACTTCGAGCGAGGCAACGATTTCGCGCGCACCGACTTTCAGCTGTATCCGCCATTTTCTATGCGGGGCAAGCGTAATATCTATACGTAGTGTACTCTGAATCTACCATTAACACTACCGGCCAAATAACCAGTTTTATATTTTTCGTCTCACAATTATTGAAATTATGAAGTTGCTTACGTGGAAATTGATTCTATACATTTCTTTACCCAAGCACACATTGTGATAAAAATTTGTAAGGAATAAGCCGTATTTATTTGTAAAAAACAGACTTTGTTGACAGACGTGTTTCTCGCGGGCGCTCGTTTCGATCTGTCTTCTTTTTACAATTCGTTGGCGATTGTAATTTTACAATTCTTCCGTTCTTTGCGATTCTCTATTTTATAAATTTAATCATATATAGGGCTGCCTATCAACACGCATACATCCGCACTTCAACCCTATAAATTGCACGAAATCTAAATAACTAGAGCCTTGTCATTTTTGTAAGCTAGAACATTTTAATCGATCTAAGTGCTCGGTAGGTTTGGTGTTAGCAGTCTATTTTTCATCCTCGATAGATATATTTAAGCAGCAATATCGATAATGGACAGAGGAACATACCGCCATCTTGTGTAATGGTTGAAATTGAGTCAAAGAACGCATCGACCGCTATCAATATTCGGAATGCGATTGCGAGAGACGTAATTTCGACGTGGTTCGCAGTGAAAAAGAAACACGTCTGGCATCGAAACGAAACGAAACTCGGCTAATTGCTCGGATACGAGTCAATCATCGGGGATCGACAAGTCCGTATGCATCGTCGAGGAGATGAAACGGTCACGTAAACCAGGACATTTTATTTTTTACGATTCAATTTCACCGACGTCGGCTACTCGATCGGCACCGTTTCGCCGACACATGGGCCAACCGTATAAATTAAGGATCAAACAGCGCTGATTGCGGTGAAACGCGTGTGCGACCGGCGATCGAGTAATTTATCGATCGTGAACACGAAACTGGGCGAAAGAAAATTGTCACGTTGCCATTAATAAAAGACGGTAATCAAATATTTGTAAACGATACTCTACACAAGATATGTACTTCTCTATAGTCGGTCTTGTACGACCAACAGAATTCCGAGCATCTTTAATTTGTAATTTTCGTTTAATTGCAGTTTCGTTCGAAACTGTTCTCAAGCCTGTACAATTAAATGGCGACTCCGGGGCGCCGTTAAAGATCACCACATCGTCATTCAAAACTGTTCGAGCAGTGGATGGTATTACCAATCTTTAGAAACATATTACGTGTAACACAAACGATGTTCAATTAACGACTGATAATTTTTCCAAACAAAACGTTCCCTCGTGCACACTCATTTCTTTATTTCGTTCAATAAAATTCACTTCATACATTTTGCCTCTCGCTCATTATGTGTTTCTTTCTCATTCTCGCCACACATATCCACATAAAAGCAAAGCTAAAACTTATTTTTGAGAGATAAATTCTTGAGAACGCTCTCGAATCAAATTGCAATTAAGCGTATGCCGAATTACAATTTAAAAATGCAATTTGAATTTGGTACATCGAGAGACGTTCGATTTTACGTGTTTCTGTTTAGAAAATGTTTGAAGTTGAATGAAATCGCCGGATTCTGAAATTGAAAAAAATTGATAAATGTTTACGCTTGGAATTCGCAAGCCCCGAGGCGTTCTTTAGAAATTTCACGGCTGACGCCGATGCTTGCTGGTTTTTTCTACGGTTGGCATTAAAATCGTGTTGGTCCCTCAACAAAATTCCCCGTAAAATGGCTAATTTTGGTCGAAAGGTAATCGCAACGGTCCGACGAGCGTGCGGAGGGAGATTCAGGTTCGTCGGCTCATAAATTCGACGGAGGAAATTAATTTCGGAGCGAACGCGCGTTGCGGCTCCGCTCGGCCATAAAAGTCCGTCGCAAAATCGGGAGGGATGAAAACGCGTTTTCGATCGATCCGTCCGCATCGCGTTAATTAACGGCCGGCGGGCCGGACGTTATCGCGCTGCCGCAGATAATTATTATGCAATGCGTGCACGGAAATAACGAGCCGATAATTTTGCACCATTCGAACAAATCTGCGCAAACATGATTAATATTGCGAACTCGGTGCCCGCCGGCGGCTATCAGGATATTCACCGAGCGGTTTATATTTCTATCTGCCGCTTTCGATGTAATTAACGATAACGACACGCGTATACTTTTTTCCCTCGAGACAGTCGTTCCGCGGGGAGAGGAATCGATCGAGGGACACGATGAGAATCGCTCGCTTTCGATCGTTTATAAATAGACGTTAAATAAGCGAGCATAAACATCTGTAAATACTTTTATCGGTCGCGATACGTCCAAAAAAGAAAAACGCGTAATTGGATGACTTTTCTCTCTCGCTCTTGTTCGAGTACGCGCGCAGCTGCAGCGACATTGAACGATTTATCAGCCCCGGCCGATAGTTGAGCAATAATTATGCGAGTTATGGCCCCGCGGGAAGAAAACATTCGCCGGCCGATATCTTAATCCACCTTCGCAACGCGATCGACGCCGTTTAATTATTCGGCTTACACACCGATCGATCGTGTAAACGACGACTTTTCGATCGGGTACACATTGTCGTCGAAATTCACGACCGCCTGCCTCGTTGCCTCCATTGCCTCGTCGCCAAGCGCGCACGCCGTCTTATTTTATTATGGTGTTTCCACGATTAACCGAACGCGCTGTTTCCGCCCGTTTATACGCCACTTCTGAGCATTCCTCTTCGAAGCGCCGTTAATCTTATGCAAACGATTATTACCTCACCGCACCGCGTGGAAACGTAAACCTCCCTCGATACTCGAAAAAATGTCTTTATAAATTGATCCGCTCCGAAAGCGTCGCTAATCAAGGATAGATCGCTCCGACGACTCCAGATAAATGTCATTAACATATTAGGAACGCTACTCGACATGTGCACCTCAAACTCGGAGTTAAACGTCTGTTCCGTCGAAATAAAAACCTAAAGCTAATTATTATTATATACTGGAACTTATATACAAATCTATACAGTTTTTTACAGTATAACTGATAAAAACAAAGAGAAAACGTAACAAAGAAAAGGTCTTAACCTAAAATTTGCATAATAATGGACCGCGCAAAACTAAACAAATACAGGTACGATTAACAAATGGTATTGCGCAATTTTGTTTTGAATACCTGTAACGAGCCATTAAAACAATCAATATTGGTATAAAATATGTTAGAGCTAGCAATAATGCGATTTATTGGATTATTATTCCATATGAGGATTTGGATTTCATTGTTTGAAATCCTGCTCTTGTTCTCAAAACTCGTTCAGGTACATAGAAATTTATTTGCCCCAGGAGTGCTGGACAATCTATATTATTATTTAACAGATTAAAGATAAAGCTCTGGTCGGATAATGTTTCCAGGTTGACTGTGTTTAATATTCTTGAGTAGTTATGATCAAAGATTGACATTGGGTTGTTTGTCTTATATGCACAAAACCTGAGGAATTTATGCTGCACTCTCTCTAGCATGATTTGATATAATTATCAAATAATTAAGAGTAGAAGGAAGATATTTATTGTTGAAGTACAATTATTCCCAAAGGCAGGATTATGGCTCGTTGTTTGGTTTCTTTGAACGACAGGTTTGAGAGAGAAGATGCCCGAAAGAACTCCGAGACCGTTTCTAATTTCCGAGGAGACCGTCTGCTTTCTAAATGGCTCGGTGATCGTGTTTTGCGACTGATCCGCGGTTTTTCGGATTGATTTCAGGCGACTTGAGGCTGCCAGGTCCAGGGCCAGGGCCGGTCAGGTGCACCCTGAGGAAGCACAAGCCAAACCGAAAGCCGAGGACGCCGTTCACCACGCAACAGCTGCTCTCCCTCGAGAAAAAGTTCCGCGAAAAGCAGTACCTGACCATCGCCGAAAGAGCGGAGTTCTCGTCCTCCCTCCACCTAACGGAAACGCAGGTGAGACCGCTCGGAAGCGGCCATTAAGCTCTGGCCAATCGCCGATCCCGATTCGCCATTAGGATAATCGTTCTGCATTTTGTTTGTCCCCAAGCTACTAGCCTGAAATTTTTTAAACCGAAACTAATAGATGCGTTGACTCCATTCTTTTTGGATATGTTCAGTCATCTTTAGAGAATACAGGGGGATTTATTGCATGCAAAAATTGTGATTTTATCCAAAGTTATACTATTTCTAAGAGCATGAACTCACTCTTCAAGTTCGTTCTCTTGCGTGAATTAGTCAGAGGTTGATAAATGGTACACTTTGAAATTTTGTTTGTTTGTTTGTTTGCTTGAAAATAATGAGAAACGTCACAAATAGAAAAATACAAATTTTACAGGAGAAAGCTTTGAAATCCTATAATAGTTTATCTAGCTGTGGCTGCAAATAAAAGCAAATAAAACTCTGGCGGCCATTAAGCTCTGGCCAATCGCCGATCCCGATTCGCCATTAGGATAATCGTTCTGCATTTTGTTTGTCCCCAAGCTACTAGCCTGAAATTTTTTAAACCGAGACTAATAGATGCGTTGACTTCAATCTTTTTGGATACGTTCAGTCATCTTTAGAGAATACAGGGGGATTTATTGCATGCAAAAATTGTGATTTTATCCAAAGTTATACTATTTCTAAGAGCATGAACTTACTCTTCAAGTTCGTTCTCTTGCGTGAATTAGTCAGAGGTTGATAAATGGTACACTTTGAAATTTTGTTTGTTTGTTTGTTTGCTTGAAAATAATGAGAAACGTCGCAAATAGAAAAATACAAATTTTACAGGAGAAAGCTTTAAAGTCCTATAATAGTTTATCTAGCTGTGGCTGCAAATAAAAGCAAATAAAACTCTGGCGGCCATTAAGCTCTGGCCAATCGCCGATCCCGATTCGCCATTAGGATAATCGTTCTGCATTTTGTTTGTCCCCAAGCTACTAGCCTGAAATTTTTTAAACCGAAACTAATAGATGCGTTGACTTCATTCTTTTTGGATATGTTCAGTCATCTTTGGAGAATACAGGGGGATTTATTGCATGCAAAAATTGTGATTTTATCCAAAGTTATACTATTTCTAAGAGCATGAACTCACTCTTCAAGTTCGTTCCCTTGCGTGAATTAGTCAGAGGTTGATAAATGGTACACCTTGAAATTTTCTTTGTTTGTTTGTTTGCTTGATAATAATGAGAAACGTCACAAATAGAAAAATACAAATTTTACAGGAGAAAGCTTTAAAGTCCTATAATAGTTTATCTAGCTGTGGCTGCAAATAAAAGCAAATAAAACTCTGGCGGCCATTAAGCTCTGGCCAATCGCCGATCCCGATTCGCCATTAGGATAATCGTTCTGCATTTTGTTTGTCCCCAAGCTACTAGCCTGAAATTTTTTAAACCGAAACTAATAGATGCGTTGACTTCATTCTTTTTGGATATGTTCAGTCATCTTTGGAGAATACAGGGGGATTTATTGCATGCAAAAATTGTGATTTTATCCAAAGTTATACTATTTCTAAGAGCATGAACTCACTCTTCAAGTTCGTTCTCTTGCGTGAATTAGTCAGAGGTTGATAAATGGTACACCTTGAAATTTGTTTTATTGAAAATAATGAAGATATCGCTCATGCACGTGAGAAACGTCACAAATAGAAAAATACAAATTTTACAGGTGAACGCTTTAAAGTCCTGTAATAGTTTATCTAGCTATGGCTGCAAATAAAAGAAAATAAAACCTAATGAGGCCTAATATTTAAAAATATATTTATATAAAACGAAAACTGAAAAGATTTGAGTTGTGACGTTTTTCTGTGAAGGATCCAGAGAAATCCTTAACATTCCAACAAACCCTCCAACCAAAATTTAAAAGGTTTCTCTACTCTGCTAATCAAATCCTCGTTATCCTAAATTAATTTTTCAAGCCGATCGCGAAAACTCAAAGACGGAGGTATTTGTTAATAAAAAAATACCAGGGTTATATACTCTATAGCGAAACAAGAATGTTCTCCGAAAAATACATTTAAGTGAATGAAGCAAAAAGTTCGAAAAGAGGTCACGTCGGAAACGATATAAAAAGGATGATCCGCCTTTTAAGGAATCGTACGTCCACATAACGAATCACTGTGGTTTTTTAATCCTCATGTCCAGTCGAAAGCCTGATAATTAATACCTAATTTTCCAAGACCACGGACAGATCGTGGTCGAGCACATAAACGGCACTCGTTTCACCGAAGTTTGTTTGAACCGATCGACCATTATCGCACACTGTGTTTTTGACAGAGGGGAATCGGGCCACGTTTCTTCCTCTCTTCCTGTCCGTTTTTCATAATTGCCGGTCGGAACGAGCAAATTCTCGTCGGCGACTCTACATCAGATACATCACATCGGACCAGGTAATTACATACGCGTCCGCGGACCGGCTGGCAATTAACATGATTGACGTTAATTAAATTGAACGTAATGAAACGATATTATACTTAATGTTCGTATCAGCCGAGACGATCGCTGCGCGTTTGTCCAAGGGAACCGAGGCGGGTTGCGCATTATTTGGCCGAGTGTGTCGCGTATTGTCCGTATCGTGTCTCTGTGTGCCAACTTTCCGAAATATCAACGATTTCATTCGAGTTTTTTTTCAAAATATAGCATGTTGCATAGTGCGGAAGACGTGGCTAAATTTATTCGAGAAAATTCGGAGGACCGAAGGAAATTTCGTGTCTGACTGCGGCGGTCTGAATCTACTTGAAACATTCCCCTACCTATTTTTACTCTCGTAGTTGTTTAATTGTTTCGAGCAAACAATGGAGTATTTGTAATATAATTCCCTGTTTAATTTAGAGAAAGGGATGTGTGTTTGATATTAACCTTTCTACGGGTTCCATCTGCTTAAACATTTGAGATAGCGAGGAGAAGAGGAGAACGGGTATATTATCATTTTTTTACACTTTTCCGTAGTAGCGAATTATTATATTATTGACAAAATTCAGACTGGGATAGATCAAAGAATGTTACACTATCGTTAAAGAAATAAAAATGTAATAAGTTTAATACACACGTGACGACGCACAGTTGAACCTTTCGTCCAAATCGGAGACAAAATCAAAGAACTTTCGATAGAAATGAGGTAGAGCGATGAAATTTTTTAAAAATTATAGCTGAAACTTGGCAGAATATGGGAAAAATACGAACGTTTTATAACCTTGAGAAAATTCGTTAAACAATTCGTTCACAAAAATCGATTTCTTGTAAAATCCTGAGGTCGTAGACAAATTTTGAGACCAGATTTAAAATCAGCGTGAAAAAATCTACAGGAAATGATGTGTAGCATGTTAAAAAAAAAATTTTTCCGCCCGTGTTATTGAAAAAACCGCAATTTTCTTGAAATTGTGAGAGTTTAACGAATTTTCTCAAGTTTATAAAACGTTCGTACCATAATCTCCCTATTTTTCCCATATTCTGCCAAATTTCAGCTATAATTTTAAAAAAATTTCATGGCTCTACCTCATTTCTATCGAAAGTTTTTTGATTTTGTCTCCGATTTGGACGAAAGGTTTCACTGTGCCACGTGTTAACACCCAGAAATAAAAGGCAGAGAAAACTCACTCTTGTCACCAGACTCATCTAAAAATTGCTATAACATTATTCACAATATGTTTACAGTATTAAATATGTTGGCATCTAATCGACTACTACACATTCAAGTATTGTATGTGGTATTATATCAATTTCACATCCGTAAAATGAAAATAATATATTATAATAATATTATAATATTATATCAATTTCACATCCGTAAAAAAATGTATTATGTGTGCAAATAAGTTCTTCCCCCTTTTTTTTTACCAAATTCAAGATTTTATTACATTTTACGTACATGAAATGTAATAAAATCTTTTCTGGTGTGTATGACTCCCAATCTTTCTGTCAATTCTTCTTGCGTCTGGGTCGGATGTTCGTTGAGCAATTCCTCAAACCCACCGTCATTTTCGGTGCACCTGAACGATCGTCGTCTTCCAAATAAAAATTTCTGCCTTAAATCTTCGGTACCACTTTTTGCATGTTCTGTAAGATACAGCGTTCTCTTCCAGTGCCACACAAATCATTTCTGTATCCTGAACAGCTGATTTCTTAAGCTGAAATGTAAAGAGTAAGCAGTGACGCAAATGATGCTTCTCGCACGTCGTATTGCTTGAAATTGTTGCATAGGACTGGAAACTATAGCGCTCATCACGACTCTTCTTGAAACTAACAAAACGCTCTTTCAGATAGCACCAAAGTTATGATCGTAGAAAAAAGGGAGAAGGAACTTATTTGCACACCTAATAGAATGGAATTATTCTTTTTTATTCTTTTTTAAACGTTTAATTTTGACTGCAGAGGGTTAATTGTTATCGTTCAGTGATATCATAGGCAGACTCGACGTTGCAGGGCAAAGAGTTGCGCACGAGGCTTGTAGTGTCAGTTAGATTAAGTGCATATAATATCGAATTACAGTGGATGGCAAAGGGCTAATAACCGGTTTGAAAGATTGGTGGAACGAGTGAAAATTTGGTAGAACGATACACGCCCCCGCAGGTCGACAGTGGCAAAAGGGTTGGTTCGGAACGAGGCTGGGCATACGTTGTCTGGTGACACGTGTAATAGCCGAAAGGACCGTCGCGATGCGGCTATTATCGTGCGGTTAGCGTGTTCAGATACACTTTGCGCATTCATTACAATGCATCAGACGAAATGAAGCTTCGTCGTATTCATTTGCTTAGATAAGCTACGATCGTCCCGGCATCTCCTCGCCTCCTGTCCTCGCCGCCCTTCCGAAACACACCGGTGCTGTTGCACCCCCTCCTTTCATTATTCACTCGCGACGAAGAGGTATGTTCGCGATTTAGGCTGCGATATTCACGCCGTTAGAATGCAATTGCGCCGTTCGTGGAAATGCCTCCGGGCTAGTACTCGGGCTCGTTCTTGCTCGCATCGATCCTGCATCCTCGAAAAATCCATTTCGCTCGAGACAATGACACACAAAGCACCACAGAAACTACACGTCTTCCTGCTTCTCGGTCCAACATATTTATGGGGTACGATTCTCGATTTTTTAATGCAACGGATCATTTTTCAATTCGAAACAGAATATCTTCGCGTATTCTATTAATTCGCACTCGAAACTGTTCCGATTCGAAAACCAAATATTTCGTCCGACCTAGAATGTTTTCATTCTACATGACCTTTTTAATTTTATACCACACTTAAACGTTTAATAATTATTACTGGTGTATAGAAATGTTTAGTGGTTTATTATTCAAGGGTTTATTCACCCAATTTGTCACAAAATAGACCATGCAAAGAAAGTTTTTTACCCACGTAACACGGTACATCCATAATGTGACCATTTATATTTTTCCTCGAAACGGGACATCTACTAATTTTTAGGTAATAGTATGTGTATTCAAGAAAACGCATATTTCTTCATAGTTTCTATTTATTAATGAAAAAACAGGAATGAACACGTGAAAATAAATAACGCTGTCCAACAGCCAGAAAGAATTACGATTCCCACTATGCAAATCTCATAGAGTTTTCTGCGCTGATTCCGAATCTGTCCTTAATTTTTCTCCTAGACGCACAGTTTTTGAGAAATTTGACATATTTTTCAACTTTGAACAAATATTGTGATGTTATTACAAAAGATATTGAATTGATCTTTACAGCAAAAGATTCCTTAGACTTTCCCGAGTACAGTGATATCCAATATTAATACATTATGATTGTTTAAACATGTTTAAACATGTTTAAACGATCATTAAAGACGGAGAGACACCACTTCTGCACCAATTTTTGACGATATTTTTGAATTTATCTCAAAAAATAAGGGTCCAGCAGAAAATCGAACTATACCATGCGATAATGCAGACTTTTATCTTGTGAAACCACTCTTTTAAGTTTGAAATGTCGACGTTTTTACCGAACCAGAAAGCAAAATATCTTCGCCCGACAATGAGCTGCCGCCAGTGGCGCACAGTGGAACTTTTCGTCCATTTCGGAGACAAAATCAAAGAACTTCCGATAGAAATGAGATAGAGAGCTGAAATTTTTTTTAATTACAGCTGAGACTTCACAGAATATGGGAAAAGTAGGGAGATTATGGTACGAACATTTTTAACCTTGAAAAAAATCGTCAAACTTGTACAATGTCACGAAAATTGTGGTTTTTGCAATAAAACGGGTAGAAAAAAATTTTTTTGTAACATGCCATACATCAGTTCCTGTAGATTTTTTCATGCTGAATTCAAATCTGGTCTCAAAATTTGTCTACGACTTCAGGATTTTACAAGAAATTGATTTTTGTGAACGAATTGTTTAACGAATTTTTTCAAGGTTATAAAACGTTCGTATCATAATCTTCCTATGTTCCCATATTCTGCCAAGTTTCAGCTTTAATTTAAAAAAAATTTCATCGCTCTACCTCATTTCTATCGAAAGTTCTCTGATTTTGTCTCCGATTTGGACGAAAGGTCCCACACTGTGAGGCGTTCCATAGGATACGGCGCACAGTGGAACTTTAACACAGTGGTGTCTCTCCGTCTTTAATGATCGTTTAAACATGTTTAAACAATCATAATGTATTAATACTGGATATCACTGTATTCGGGAAAGTCTAAGGAATCTTTTGCTGTACAGATCAATTCAATATCTTTTATAATAACATCACAATATTTGTTCAAAGTTGAAAAATATGTCATTTTTTCCAACTCAAATTTCTCAAAAACTGTGCGTCTAGGAGAAAAATTAAGTACAGATTCGGAATTAGCGCAGAAAACTCTATAAGATTTGCATAGTGGGAATTGAAATCCCCAAAAAAAGTTGAAATTTGTTGGACCGTATAATTTATGTGGTCTAATATTTTTCTAAAGAAGAGATTTGTTTCAATGTAAACCGAGGAGCGAGCGAACTAGCAGACTTCTGTATGACTTACAATGTGTGAGACTTATTGGCATGTCGTCATCGCTGTTCTCCTAGACCCTACCGTCGGATCATTTTCCGGTTTTTTCGCGTCTTACTTTGAAATCGTTTCCATGGGTTGCACTCTTTCTAAAAACGGGAAATTTCGGCATCCCGAAGCTATGCTTGGGGACAACGGGGCAGGCTACCTAAAACCTGGTCGTATGGTCACATTATGTACACATCGTATCAGAAAATAAACCAGTAACGACAGAAATCTAAATATTAGTACCAGAAACTTGAAACAGAAGCTTAAAGAAAGATTGCTGTTGGTTCAGCTGATTCTAAAAATTCCAAGAGAATTACAGAAAACTGTGTCTGAACGTATAATACACTAATAAATCGATGTAAAAAAGCACCGAACGATCGAACAAATTAACTTGCAGCGCTACTGACATTTCATCGAATCTGAAACTACATCACCGGCAGAGATTGCTCGTTCGATGAACGGTTTCGAATGAAATTTCCTCGGCGCGTCGATTGCGTAAAACAGTAGTGGAACACAAGTAAGCAACGTTGTAGGGTAGACTATGAGACTCATAGCGTAGGCAGAGATCTCGCGGCGAGGGCATAAATCCCGGAACGAAATCTCTCGGTCTCATCGTATCGCGAGATTTATTCACCTAATTACGCCGATGGAAATCGGTCGGAAGAAAATGCCAGTCGGCTAGTGGCTTCGATACACGTAATTAAATAATTACGGCATCGATCGACGCAAGCCGCCGATCTAACGAGGGAGACGAGTGGAAAAGTTAGCGGTTACGGTGCGGCATGAGCGATCGTTTAGCGCGTAATTAGCCGCCTCAAATTGGTGAAAGCAGCGGTGTAACAGTGTCGGAGGAATTCGCCAACGACGGCAGGAAACTCGCCCGGAGAAATAATACCGGCCCGGAACATAGCGAATCTTCGCCATTTTTCTGATCGAACAAGTCCGGCGATCATAGATCGCTGACTATTCTTCCCGATCTATCCCCCCACGATCGTAGATCAAACAGCGCAGATCAAAGTTTCCCTTTGAGAATCGTTCCCCGGAAAATTTCCCACTCGAACACGGGAGCGATGCACGGTTAACGAGTCCGAGAACCAGCGAATAAACGCCGCCTCCGAGCTCCGCTGGTGCCGCTGCTAATTAGATCGGCTGTTTCGTTTGATGCGGCCGTTTCACGGCAATTATTTTTATTAACATTGAAGAAAATAGTCAAGCCATGAAACTTTTATGCGTGACGCAACGATTACGACCATCGTGACGAATCCCCACGATTTTAATGCGGGTTCGCTAAACGATCGAGAAATTAATAACAATCACACTTCTGTATTGGGCTTTCAGACCCGAGAAAGTATTTTACGACGGATTTTTTTGGTTTATCGACCCGAAAGGCTGATCTAGTACAATTTGAAGTTGCACGGAGCCATTCTGGTAAGCTGATGTAAACTTTATAACTTTGGAAAAGATCAGTATTTGTGCAACAATTTTTCAATTTTTTAAATTTCTAAATGTTGGAATTGGTATCTAAATCTAATTCAATACACGAGAGAATTCTTTTTAAAACTGTTTTATTGAACAGCGCGGAAGGACGATCTATACCGTTCAACAAGCGGACTCGAAGTGACAAAAGAATATAACAGCGGCGAGAGACAAAATCTGACGCCCGCTTGAAACAAATGAAAAGTCAGGGCTGCATCGTTCATTGCCCTGGCCCTCGGGTTTCTCATGTACTACCAAACTCATTTTTGCTCTATTGGCAGTTGCATTTTTATTGCCAATAATACACTAAAAAATTTCCCAAAGTTACATCACTGATCGGCTGTTAATGGAAACTTGTTTGGTGACATAACCATAATTTTCGTATTTCATCATTCTTTTTCTGCACTCTTCGAAGATGATTGAACATATCTACAAAATTTTGAATCCATATTTTGATTAGTTCTGCTTTGAAAAATTCACAGTGTCGCATCGTTGATCGACAAGCAGTTAGACCTCTTAATCATTCGACTTCCCTGCGTTGATAAAATCTGAAATGTGATAAAATCTGAAAATCTGAAATGATGTACACTGTTCGTACAACTAAAATTTTTGTGGACATTTTCTGAGGATTGGGAGATGAAGATCATATTCCCAACGTTTAAAGTCAATACGTGTATTAGTTCGAGCGTTGCAAATCGCGTGAAAGGCGAGAAGAAAGGCTCCCCAATTAAGATACGAAACAAGTTGTTAAATTGCCCAGGACTCTTTCCACTGTTCCACCACTGAGAAATTGATATTAATAGCAGCAATTCGTATTAATGATAACCGCTTGATTCTCATTTCGAAAGTCTCAGTTTCTGCGAGTTCCCGAACCGCTGCGACCCCCCTTGTCCCGTCGATCAGCAAAGCGTTACTATCGAAATGAGCACTATAGTACACGGGGTGCACTGCACATCGCTATCGTTGCCGCGGTTTTTCTCATTGTTAATGCGCGCAGGCTCCGGGAATTATACATTAGGCGGTCTGTGGCACGCGTAACGAGTTCAAGGAGCCGTAATCTGATCGCTAAAATCGGTATAATGATGCAGTGGCAAGGCTAAACTGAAAACGCAGATGCGAAAAACGATATAAACCACGGTCTCCTTAATAAATCAGACGCACGTTCAGTCCCAACACCGTGTACACGTGTATGCGTGGTAACAAGGCCGGAGGATACTCGTCGCGTAGAAAGTTAGAAATCTCGCGTCGCGTGACAATGCGCAATCAAATCGTTACCCGGCCTCACCCGCGGGGAAGACGTATTGCGATATTCCACCAGGTTTTTCCTCGAGCCCGGTTTGCCACGACTTTCCGCCTTTCCACCGAGGAAAACTCGTCGCCGCCTACAATTTTCCAGGCAACGGAACGGCTGCGCAACACGCTCCCTTTTTGAGTTTCTTGTAACCTCAAAGTTGCTTGATGATCCTCCACCGTTTGAATCGACGATTTCTACATTTCTACCGTGTCAGAGACAAGACGTTTCTTCGATTTCACATTCGCAAAAGCATCTTAGAAAAAACATGAACAAAGAGGTACGGAAGGGCTTCAAAACAAGCCCTGGATCATTGTTGTCAGATTCTTTTTCACGAACTTACAGTAGCTTGACTGACTGCTCGAAAATTGCATGGAAATTTGCTGTTTGTTTCTCAATATTTATCTCTGATGAGACGTAGCCCACAATTCTATCCCAAAAAACATATTTAACCTGAAAAATTGACTAAAAAGTATGAACAAGACAAATTGACACGTAAAGTTTCAAGGGTTATGTTACATAACTTATGTATAATGTAGAATTGAAGGAGAGGTTGGAGGTAGTTTACCGACGGTGAATTTCCCGTGTTCCAGGTGAAGATCTGGTTCCAGAATCGGCGCGCGAAGGCGAAGCGGCTGCAGGAGGCCGAGATCGAGAAGCTGAGGCTGTCGGCGCGGCCGTTGTTGCATCCGAGTTTCGGCTCGGGCCTGATGTTCTCCGGAGTGGGGCCCCCTGGAACACCAGGAGTGCCTCCCTTCATCGCGGCGGCCATGGCTAGGCACACCCATGTCGCAGCCGCGGCAGCCATGTTCATGGGCCCCCCTGGACACAGGCCTTAATAAGGCAGAGCGGAGCCGCGCGAGCCCAAGTCGCTCGAACCCTAGCCACTCTGCCTCTTCAAAACGCGTACACAACGGAGGATCTCATCTCCGGAGACCACTGATCGACCCAGAAGATCCAGCGAGCCTGCAAATACCGCCTGCGCCATGGATTTTCCATGGGAAGGTGTCCCGAAGCCGAAAGCAAGACTAGAAGAGACTGCAAAACTTGAAGGAAGAGGATCCGAAAGCGATTACCGGAGGAAGCAGTATGGAAGCGACGATGACCCCGAAGATTTGGGAGTGCTGGATTTTTGGAGGACTCGCTGGCAGCTCGGGAACTGCCGAGGACCGCGAGCGAAGATGAGTGAAATCAGTTTCAGACTTTGGATTGTGGCAGTGAAACCTGTGATACCTCTAGAATAATCTAAGATCGTCGATCCGGGTATCGAGATGACGAGACCTGAAGAAGATTTCGGAAAAGCAGGAGCCCGGTTGGAGGCTCGGTTCGAGCCTTGAATCGAAGGATCGCGGAGGAAATGTTCAGAGAGCTGCGTAAGTGCGTGACTCTGTAACTCTTGAACGGTGAACGAACATTGACTTCGAAACAATGAATTCTGCAATCGCGTGCGCCGTCGCGATCTCTGGAAACAAGACGACGAAGAAGAAGAAGATTCCCGCGGCGTTTCGCGTTACGCCTGGAAACGTTCGTCGCAACGGTGTCCGAACTCGAGGATCTCGCGGCAGAGAGATCTCCGTGGATCGCGGATCACGAGAGGCAACGGGCGAGAGAGCATTTAGAAAGCATTTTCGAAGGCGTTGATCTCACGAGGGGACTGCAGCACCGATGTACATATTGTAAATAGTCGTGTAACCGCGGTGAACCGTGTACGTATGTATATATACGCGTGTACAGGAGGTCCGCGATTTCCGTGCGAGAAAACCGAGAAAAATAGGATAGAGAGACGGGAAGAGAGAGGAAGGGAGATAGACCGAGGAGGACCGAGGGGATCGAGACTCGGGGAGGAGAGAAAGATCGACGATCGATCCCAGCTAGGCCGCGACTCGGCATTTCAATTGACCCGCTCCGCGTTCGGCTCGTTTATCTTCGGGGAAATTTATGGGTGAGATAATTGGCCGGCTCGAAAGAAATATCCGCTGAATAACCGATGATTTCTCTGGAACGGTTCTCCGGCTGGGGACAGAACTCCCCCCGCCCCCTCGATTCGATCCTCGAGGGCTTGAAAATTGTTATTATAGAACTCTATTTCGAACAACCGAAATTTCTAACCTTCATCTGCCTCGATTACGGTCCCCGTTTCTGTTCTATGTAGTGGGTGCTACACTGAATACCCCTTGAAACAGAATAAATGTTCATGAAACAGGAAATACAGTCCCTACCCACTTTATTAGACTCACCTCTATAATCATGATATTTTTAGTTTCACCATGAATAATGGGTATAGCAGCCTTATGCAAATATCACTTAATGATGACCAATGAATTTTCCATATATTTATTTTACGAAAACAATGGATACGAACACAAATAGATCAATATAATTCTTAAAACACTAATATTTTGTTAATCCGCCCTCAACTAATCTTAAAGCCGCAACTCTTCTGGACATGCTATCTATGCAAGTTTGTGCAATTTCTTTTAATGCAACGTTATGGTGCCAGTGATAGATTATTCTCTCTATCAACTTGGTCTTTGTTGTTATATTTTCTTTGGCCAGTTCTCTTTCCAGGCACTCCCAGACATTTTCAATCGGATTCATGTCCGGTGAGTTGCCGGGCCATGGTAAAAGGGAGGTTTTTTGCTCTTGCAAGAAAATTTTACACTTGGATAGGCAACCCATAAGGCAACCTTGTAGTACGAAATCATTACCCCATCATTACCCCATAGGTTGAAAACAGCGTTGCATTTCTTATAGGATTTCAAAAAGCACCAATTCTTCAGGTGAGTCTAATAAAGTGAGCAGGGACTGTAAATAAACTGAAATCAGAACCGTAACTGAAACCGATACCTGCTTGACAATTTCGATTTTTCTCGACAGCTATCCAACATAAAGGTTCATATAACAGTTTCAAACAATATCCGAACCAATTCAAGCCCCAGCGGAGGATTCGATCGTTCGAGGATTGGAAACGAGACGCGGATAATTTTATAAAAGACGTCCCGCGATTTCGAGCGAGAGAATATCGCATTTAAAAGAGCAAGGACGCGATGATGAGAGAGTTGTGGAGTCGTGTGTATATATGAAAGAGCGAGAACGCTACCAAGTACCGAGCGAAATGTAAATTCTGTAGCCCTTGGCGTGCGACCGATCGATCGAGGGAAATCTGGCCCTTGACCACCGGGAGCTGAGGCTGCGTGCCAGCTCCCGGATGTACCTAAGCGCCCTGTATAAATGTAACATGATATAATTTATCCATGGAAGTATACCATAGTGAAATAAAAGTGATTTCAGTATTTACGCAGACGTGTTGAGATTCTTCGGGGCGAGCACCCGCGATTTTACCTTCTTCTAGAAGAAGATCCATAGGGATCTTGATCCCGCGCCTCTGCTTTGAGTATGTTTGAGACTGTTTCTTAGCTGCCGCTATACCTCTTAAACGGTACGCCATTGTAGTGGTCCAGTCATTTATCTCCTGCTTAAACTGTTAACTATTAAAATCTTTATTCGCATTATATTACTAAAAATTATGAACGGAATGAATATTTAATTAATAGACTCCCGATTTTATGCATTTATCAGAAAAATTGATGGATGTCAATTTCAATCAGTAGAAAAATTAGTCACAGCGCTCACAATGGCGAATTCATGAAGCATTAGTGTCCATAGCGCTCGCATCGGTTAATTCTAGAAAGTTGGCACTTTAACCCCTCTCGCAGTTAATTGTTTATCATCGCCCGAATTCACAGTTGATTAACAAAAGTGACAAAAGAAATAGTGCTACATACCAATAGTGTTTCCGGAGTAAGGCAACAATAGAGCTTGTCAAGCGAGCCGTCGCTGATCTTCCCAAATAAAGCCGCAAGCCGAAGCACAGTACCTGATATAGTGATTTCAACAACTCTCAAATTCAAAGGTAAGTCAACGAACCCGGATCATCGACAGGGGAGAAGGAACGGTGGAAACAATAATCCCTTGATCAGTACCGATCGTGGCAACGACCTTCTCCGATCGTAGCCACGATCCTGGTCTGAAAGAGGCATTATGGTGCCACGTAACGAAACGATGGGTGAGGCAAGGGGACCGAAATGTATCGCAAAGTCATCGAGCAGCTCGCAAATGGACGGCAAGTAGTCGAGGCAGCGGTATAAGGCGGCCGAAAGTGTCCGGCAGATAATTAGAAATATGTTAATCCGGCGTAGCCGCTAATTGGTTTTTGACTAAATTTTTAATTAAGTCTTAAGCCCGGGCGGCGCGCTGATTTATCGCGCCGAGGCCCCCGGGGCTAATTATAAAATATATACGCGCCAGGGCCCACGCACACCTCTCGGGCCCCGGTCCGCGTATCTACACGAGCCCCCGTACCTGTGTACGCACCTGTCCCTGAATAATCTGTCCATGAGCGTCGACGCCGCTTCCTCCCGGACCCCGAGTCTTCCACTCCAATCAATGTCCCCCGTGTCTCTTAATTGTACGCGCCTCTCTCTTTAATGCTGCCAACGAGTCTCCCGGCTCGAAACTTATCGGGCTTTTATCTACAATAATTTCCCTTTTAGTACAATATTTACTCTTGTCGCGGGCAATTTAATCTCCGGCCAACGGAAGCTGATTACATTAAAGAGCAACGGTAATTAGGAACTCGGGAGATCTCTGCGACACTGGTTCGATTCGTTTTGTCAGCCTCGTACTTAGAGTCTACACGAGCACTATATAATTGACAGAAATACGTCGCTTCCTAACTTGCAGTCAGTTACAACTAAACGTCATTTAATTATCATTTTTTCAGACAGCTCGAACAAGTGCCACCGACTGTAAAACATTGGCAATCTGTAAATGAACTCGCCGTCATTTTTCCTACTGATTTACAGGATAGCTACCGATCAGGACCAGCAGATAGGACAATTGGAAAATCGCCTCTCGGTTTGGCAGCGATGAGAAGAATCGCAACGATTTAAAACGGATCGAATTGAAAGCAGGTGGGAGGCCGACGCCAATGCGGAATCCACGTATACTTGCTCCGGTCCTTTCCTATCTACACGAACGGTGTAGCCAGCCAGCCACCTTCTCCGGCTAAAACAAGAAGGCCGGAGATCCGTTCCACTGGCACGTCCGATCAAAGAGCCTCGCCGCCTTCTTTGAATCCTTTGGCCGCTCGTAACTGTCGTCCCTTCGTTCGAGACCGGTAGCCTAATTGTTGGTACCGCGGCGTCCTGGTCACCAGAACTGGGCCAGGTTGCCAGAAGTTATCCTGTCGCGCTAGAACCTCCAGTTTTCCTATAATTACCCTCTGATCTCTAAAACAGTACACTTTCAACAATCTGGTACGGTTCTAATGACAAGGCTACCGGTGATCCAATTGTTATACCTTTAGATACCGACAGTGAACCGAGGTTATGGCCGTTTCAGAGCCCGGTAGCCTAATCGTCGTCATTAGAAGTGGGCCAGGTCAGTGCAAATTATCTATACGCGCTAGAACCTGCAGCTTTCCGATGTTCCCCGTTTGCCCGGATCGTCGTTTTCACGCTAAGGCGACGATCGATCGAGGCAGTAACTGTCCCAGCGACCGGTAGCCTAATTGTCATCATTAGAACTGGGCCAAGTCGCCGGAAGTGATCGTTCCGAGAACGATCAACGTCAGAGACGCCAGGACTCCCAGTCCTAACTGATGATTCGCTTTTCGGTTAGATGGTCGTTTTCACGCCGAGGCGATGATTGGCCGACGTGGTACGCCTACCATGAATAGGGTATTCGTCAGTGGCGTGACTAGAGGCCACAAAATCCGATTGCTCGGAGTCGATTCTGGCCCGGCGAACAGACTTTCCCCTCTTTATACGGAACTGGTGGCCGGTGATCACCTACGCGAGAGCCTATCGAGAGAAATATAGAGGAAACGTCGGAGAGGAGACACGGGCCACAGAGAGAAAGAGAGAGAGAGAGAGAAAGGAGGGGAAGAGAGAACTGGCAAAAGAGACCCTTTAGAGCCGGCGATTTACCGTTAAAGGGTTTACAAACAGGCGCCAGGTATTTGCTACCTCCACGGATCGGAAGCTCTGCTGACTCTCTTTATTCCACTGCCTCTCTCTCTCTCTCTCTCTTTCATTCTCTGTGTGTCGCTGCTTCCGTCTTTGTTTCTCGCGTGCTCTTTCTTTATCTTCATCTCTGTCGTGCTATAGAGCCGAGGTCCGTTTCTCCGGATCCCTCTATGCCTCGGCTCTTACACGCGCTCGCTCGCCGCTCCCATATAGATGAAATTTATGTACGAGGCCGACCGATCCTACGCATGCGGCCACATTGAGCGCTGACAATTAATTAAAGAATAATTTCTTGTCTTCGCGATACCCGGAGGAGCGTCGCCAGTTGGCGGCCAATTATGCCTCCGGACGGGAACGGAATACCAAGCAGGCCTGTCGACGACATCGAACCCCTTCGGATGTCTGGTTCGTGCTACCGCTCCTCGGCCGTCTCCAACCTCTAACCGTCGTCCTCGTCGGCGTCGATGTCGTCGTCGCTGTCTCGCCGTCTTCTTTCCGCGGAGAGCGAACGGCCCCGAGGAACGCCGTTTGATTTTCTAAACGCTGGGATTTCATAGATGAGCCTCTAGTCTAGTCACCGTACTCTAATCGCGCGGCTTCAGCGGCGCGAACAATCATCCATCTATAATCGAACGTTCTCCTGCTGCATCTGGACAAGCCCAGATTTTCAAAGTTAACATAGTTGATTCGCTATTGAATGACAAATCTATTGAATGATTAACAATAGTTCTCATGAATTTTGCCTAGATTCTACACTACTTGTTCAACCGAAGCGTTGGAAGCAAAACTAAGGTAAAATAGTATCGGTTATGAACTATTTTACCAACTATTGTTTAGCAACTGTTATTTCCTCCCTCTTTGTCGGAGCACTGTGCTTCTGTCAATTTTCTTCCAATTTTTATTGTTGTTGGTCTTTCTTCAGTCTGTTGTCTAGTTTGTGATCAGTCTATTGTCGAAGATTCCTGCAGTTTTAATCATCCGTACTTTGCAGTTGATTCGTGAGATAGAAAACTGGTCATTTGCCCGTGGCGGGTACAGCGGAAGAAACGTCTCGGTAACAAGGCAGCGAACGGGATTATGACGGGACGGTGTAAAAAGAAACGATACCGATTCGGGCCGTCGCCGATGGTCTACGCCAATTACCTCGGCGAAATAAACGCCGACCCGCGAATTTCGATTTCCTTATGGGTATCGCAGGAACGACGAACGATCGAGGAGGAATTAACAACCGTGTCATCGGCACGGTGATCCAAAGGCGGTTTTCACCGCGCGATCCGTTCGGGTCCAGGGTCCCGAAATGGTTCATAACAAGATCGGGAGGTTTGTGTGTTGGCTGGACCGGAAGGCGGTCGACGATGTAAAGGGAAGAGAGGGAAGAAGGAAAAAATTCACGGTTAACGCGTGCATCGAAAGCAGGGCTCCCCTCATTCAGTTTATCCAAATTAATTGGTCGTAAATTAAGCGGCCGGTCTGACGAGCGCGGCGAGACCGAGCGAGAGAGGAGTAGATCTTGGTCGGGGCCTTTGGGGCCCGGGGCGAGTGGGACAGGGACGAGGAGAGGAGAAAGGCCCCGTCGAGAAAAGGACGCGGGTACGTAACCAGGACAGAGGGAGACAGAACTCACCGGGGAGCACGAGGGAAAAAGGGAATTAAAAAGGTAATGCTGTCCGGGGGACAGTAGCGCATCGACACGCCATTATGTGGCGGCTGGGACTAATTTATACAAGAGAAAGACAAGGATGCCGCGGAAAGTCAATCGTGCCAGTGGCCGGGGACCAACAGAGACCGAGAGACAGGTAGGTGCCACTCGACCGCCCGGGACCGAGAGAGAGAGAGAGAGATCAAAAGAGTGAGACAATGACAGGGAGAGAAAAAGAGAGAGGGAGAGGAGATCGCGGGCATTACTTAAAAGAGGGTTCCTAATTGGGAGCCAGCCACTGTTTCGACGGGTGTACCGATGCTCGGATTCGTGTCCTCTAGAAGGGAATTAAGGAGGAAGAAAAAGGGATCGTGGATTCGGGGAAGGAAAGCTTCCTTTCGGGCCCCGCCACACCGGGCCCCCGCTCGCTCGAATGCCAACGTCAAACTGCGCTGAGTATATCTTCCACTCGGCTTGATAAACTCCGAGAGGCCGCTTATTGCCGGAATCAATAACTGAGATACGCCCGAATTCGTCGATCCGAGCCGAAACGAAATTTCTTCCCCGAAGCGTCGTCAATTCAACCAGCGACTTAATCGGTGCCCAGCACTTTGCATACAATCGCGCAATTATTTTTTATCGAGCCAGACTCGAAAAACTGTTAGCCTCTCCGCGCGACAGGGCATAGAAATCGGAAGGCCGGATCTATTCGAATAAAAATAAAGATCTCTTAACGCGTTAAACACTACCCTAGCAGCACAAGATATTGTATACACATTCATGTAATATCAAAAAGAGATTCAATCTGTTTTTAATATTCAAATATACATACAATATTTATTTTACATTAAGTACCAAATATTCTTTTTTATCCTAACTTATAAGTTAGGAAGAAATATTTTTCTCATATTAAAAAGTGTGGCTTAAAAAATATTTATCCAACATTTTTGTGCTACTAGGGTATGTCAGTACCCGGGGATCGACGGTACTGAATTGAAAAATTAATAAATTAAATATTGAGAAATATTTTAACTGTCTTGATACATTTTATTGAAACAGATTGAACAGGAATATAATAAGCAAGTCTTTTGCTTGTGCACAGGCGTATTTTTGCACTTAAACTTAAATAATAAGTAAAGTGCTGATAACGGTGCCCGAGACTATTGTGATAATTACTCAATTTCAGTGCCTTCGAGTATATTCTTCAAACACAGTTAAACAAATCCAGATCGGCTTTGAGCATCGTCGATTGTACAGTTACGAAAATGGTCGGCCTCCCACGGTTCCGAGGGTTAATTGTTGCGCGAGATAAGCGGCGTCCGTCGACTGAGTTTCTGCCGCGGAACCAGCGACGAAACGGGGGATCGGAACGAGACCTGAATAATTCCCGGGTATCGGCGAGTCTCGGATCTGTCTCTTTTGCACACAATTATATCATTTCTAGTCGAATATATATCTGAAAAGACGCCGCTCGCTCGAGGAGGAAGCTCTCTGTAGCTGCAGCACGTACGCGCGGGATAAGGACTGCGCGCGGAAAGGACAAAAAGGACGAAAAAAGAGAAAAGAAAAAAGGGGGAAACGGCGCGGCGCGAGGGGTATCGATCGTACGGGAACGATCGCCATGTCAAGTTCGGCTTTCGAGGGAATCGCGCGCAAGTAAAGTAATCGTTTCTCCCGAAGCTTACACGCGTTACCCATAAATCGAGCGCATCGGTAGGCAGGTACGCGGATCATGTGCCGTTGCCGGTAATTGCCGGCAAGATGAATCGAGACGAAATCCCGTTTCCGACTTCGTAGGAAATTTACGAAGCCGCCGCGTCGCGTCGGCGCTGCTCCGGCTTCTCTGGCTCTCGCAACCGCGGAACACAAACAGCGAACACAGAACACAAACCGCTCCGCACCGCTCCGAACCGCAGCGCAGTCGTCGGAACGTTTACGGCGGGAAAGTTCTCCGGGCAAGAAAGTCCCCGCGCGCGGCGAATACCTGCCGATGCAAACGGCTTCAAAAACCGCGCGGGTATACGTGCTCCTAATTAGGTACGACGCGACGGCTGTTCTTACGCGCACGAAAACGATAGAACCAGATCGGAAACGAGCCGTCTCCTAACCGGGACCGGTGATTAATTCCTCGTTCGCAGTCGCTACGCGAGCTGACACTGATTGTGAGATCTTTAGTTCCGAGCTTTTCTTAATTCGTCGTTCAACAACTCTTCAACTTGGTTCGCGTCGTCGCGAGTCTCCACGCTCGCCTTCCCCTCGGACTTCTTAACCTTTCGGGGACGGCGCACAGTGGTCTGGAGACCCTGTTTTCGTGGCCAAAATTCAATTTTTCAACTTTAATACATTGAAAAACAATTTTTTCCTATAAAGTAACAACCTTTTAAAGCTCCAAAATCCCAAATATTATTCATTTTAGATAATTCTGTGATGAGATACAGCGTTCTAAAGACAAAGTCAGAAAATTCAAAGTAAAATAAAACGTTTTAGATTTCAATCACCGAATATCAGAAAATAGATTTTAACGATGATTTTATATATGTTAGTCAGCGCATTTCAAATATTTAATCCACTTTTAAGCATTGTTTAGTCCATACGCGAATAGCGTAAATTAATGACATTTCAAACTTTGAAAAGAATTATACAAAAACGTTTAAGACCGCTAAGCATCGGACTTGTTTTATATGAAAGCTTGAACATTTACTAAGAAGATCATGTAAATTTTTTTAACTGCAATCTCCCGCAATCTTGAACTATAAACGGATTTTAACAAATACGGGCCCGCGATTATTCGACGCCTGGATACGCAGTTCCACTTGAATCTTGCATAGCAGCTTGGAATTACAATGTATGTATATGTTTTCTCTGCGCCAGTCAGAGACCTCGAAAACCTCCCATTACTAGATTTCGTATAATTCCTATGAAGAATTCAATCTTAGCTACTTTTCCGCGATTTCTAGACAATAGTATGCATTGTGATAATTGTTAACAAGATTTTTCAAATATTTCCGATGATCTGACAAAAAAATTATTCCAACGAAAGTTAATCTGTATTCACTTTTCTACAAACTTCAATACAAAAAGTTAAAGAAAAATCTCTTTTTTTATAAAAAATGAAGGTCACCTCAATGTTTTAAATATTAACATATATTTTTTACTTCATAATATTCTAACTAGTATCAAGACGAATCCAACGACCTATAATAATATAGCATTAAACCTTGAAATAACGCTACAATAGTTTTGGCCACAAAAACCGAGCTACCAGACCACTGTGCGGCGATGGTTTGTCAATCTATCTCTGTATGATCGACGCTTTCGCGATTTTGCGCATGTTACAATAATCTCTTGAAGATTTCTAATGTTTTTCCTAATTATCTTCAAATTCTCGAAAGCGAATCATTCGTGAAAACACATCGCGTATCTAATAATCCGTCCTTCTGTTATAAATGGAATACTCCTCAGCTTTCGGGTTCGAGGGTCAGTGAGGTGATGTTTAGGGCAGCTCAGAGATGGGCATTATTTGGCGAAACAAATATTTCAAATACTATTTAATATTTCAGATTTTATTTTGCTTAAGGCAAATAGTATTTTAAATATTGGGAGTACAAATTAATTCGGTCCGTTTTCAAAAGATGTCTCTAACTGTTATGAATGTTTCACAGTGACAGCTGATTTCGATGTTTTCAGAGAGGTTAGACATCTACCAATAATATTCAGTTTATATCGCTTTTGTTTTCATACAAAACTTTTGTTTTTTACTGTGTTGAATATGTCAAATTTTGTGGTGACTAAGCAACATTTGCGGAAGGTTTCACTTTTCTGCTTTAATTGGAAGAAAAGTGTTGCTGAAGCGCATCGAATGCTTGTAGAAGTTTATAGTGACAATGCTCCAACTGATAAATCATGTAGGGAATGGTTTCGACGTTTCAAGGATGGTGATTTCAGCGTTGAAGACAAGCCTCGCTCTGGACGGCCAACAAAATTTGAAGATACAGAATTGGAGGCATTACTCGATGAAGATCCGAGTCAAACGCAAGAGGAGCTTGCAGAATCATTGGGAGTTACCCAACAAGCAGTTTCCATACGATTAAAATCCATGGGAATAATTCACAAGCAAGGCATTACGAGATAAACGGCCGGAATACGAGCAGAGACATGACAAAGTTATTCTTCTGCATGATAACGCTCGGCTTCACGTCGCAAAAGTCGTAAAAAAATATTTAGAAATACTCAAGTGGGATATTTTACCGCATCCGCCGTATTCGCCGGACATTGCTCCTTCCGATTACTGGTTGTTCCGACAGATGCAGCACGATTTGGCATGTCACCGGCTCACTTCTTTCGCAGAAATCGAAAATTGGTTACAAACTTGGATCGCCTCAAAAGACGAGACATTTTTTCGAGACGAAATTCGAAAATTGCCTGAAAGGTGGGAAAAAGTAGTAGCCAGCGATGGACAATACTTTGATTAACCTGTTCATTTATTTTGTTCTGAAATAAATGCATTTTTGACCACAAAAAAACGGACCGAACTAATTTGTACTCCCAATAAGATATACAATTTTGAAATAAACCTCAAAATAAAATATTTCTATTTCAACAATTTGATCCAGAAAATCAAATATTTCTATTTTAACAATCTGAAACGCAAAACAAAATATTTTACTTTTTGCATTGTTATAATACTTTGAGAAGCCCCATAAACACTCATAAATGTACTGAATTCGAACCATTATCTTCAGCAATAATATTTAAACTTAAAATTAAAAATAAAGACAAAATACAAATATTTGCGATATATTCTTCGAATAAAATACTATTTCCAAATACTATTTTTAAAAATTACTGCCTCTCTCAAATAAATCATTTTATTTTTAAAAATTACCACGTCGAATAAAATATTCTATTTTCAAATTTGTACCATACTTTAAAATAAATAGGACTATTTATTATTTACCATTTACCAATTTTTCAAAACTTATTTTTGAAGGTACATCTTGTAGATACGTTAATCTTACTATTGTTCCTAATGACACTATCCTCCCTACAATATTAATTTTTTTTAAGTGTACTAGATATTACAGCGCTAATGTTTATTTTTAACTTTATCAAAAAATGTAAGATTAGGATTTAACGCCTACCGTTTATACTACATAATTCCACTTTATACATATTATGGTATATATTTCTCTATTTTTTTGTAAAGTGTTATAGTAATGTATGCTAATTATATAAACCAAACTAGGTTTACGGCATTAATAAATAAATAAATAATTAATTATTGTTCCTAATGCAGCAGTTGTTCAAGGTAATTAATTCGCACACCCATTGCATATACTGGTCCTTCTATTTGTCCTAAATAAATGCTACAACTGTTCAATGCACATCACGAGATGTTCAACATTAAAGATCCAACCAGGCAACAATAAAGATTAAATCTAATCGAACCGTGTCCGAGACTCCGGTGCATAAATCGCCGTGATAAACCAGGCGACGCTACACGTTCTTAATAACGGTTACAAATCGCTGAGAAACATGCACTTTTACGATAAAAACACCGACCGATTTTCGAGAGTAGAAACTCTTCAAGCGGCTGCACCTCGACCGAATGATTATGAATATTCAGCTCCCTCGGAAATACGACTGCGTGCTTCTCTGTTGAACTCGTAGAGAACGTCGGCGAAGGAGAGTTCGGGGACTATCGGGGATCTCTGAATGTCGAAACAGGAGAGATAAAATATTCTCGAAGTGGGCGTTCGCGTTTGTAATTTCGGAAGGTGGCCCTCGTGGTCCTGGAGCATCGGGGGATCGAGATCGCCGCGGTGATAACAGGACTGCCGCTTGTTATCGTCGCCGAGCATCGAACGACGAAGACGAATCTCGCTCGATATACAATATCGATACTGGAGGGACGGAGCAGCCGTAGGACGGAATCCGAGGAATCTTTCCCGAAAATTTCTCCATCGGCGTGTGCACGTTGGGATTCCTACGCGGGCCCTGGCCGGGAACGATGGCGTCTCCGTAATAAAAACTTTTATTGCGCTCGCGTTAGGACTCGTAGCCGGCGAAATTTATTCAGCCGCAGAGAATCCGATGTCGAACTTTAATATACCAGGCATAAAATTAAAAATTATCTCCGCATAATGCGAGCCAGTCTGTGGAGAGGGCAGCTTATCCCTCGTTAACTAAATTACAACTCTCTAACTACCCGTAAAACGACTCCCTAAAAAGTTATAAATTTCGGATCGCCGTCATCGGCCCGATACAGGACCCGAGCGAACCTTCGTGCCGCCTTTCGACCGACAATTTGTCACGATTCCGGTTATCCTCTGCCATCCGCCCCTCCGACGGCGTATTATCTACCGCCATAATCAGCCTAAACTCCTGATCATCGAAATATTCGTGTCGATCATCGTTAACGTTACGCGCCGGCAAATATTCACCGCGCGACCACCAATGCAAACGTGGGACCTGATTCGATCGTGATCGGCTCGTTACGGTGCCATAAGCTCGCGAGCCCTTATACGATCGCTGTAAAATGCATCACGAGTCCCAGTGTTACGAATTAAGGTGGGTACGCTTCGGATCGCAGGGAAATGAAGTTGGTAAGCTTATTGGAGGGAAAGAATGATATTTTTATGAATCTGGTAAAAATAAACTATCTATTCCTTAAGGATATAAATGTACATATACAGGGTTTCCCAAAATTCCTGCACATCCCGGAAATGGGAGGTTCCTGAGAAAAAATGGCCGACGCGGATTTGTTTAGGAGTTATTAACGAAAAACACGGACCAATCAAAGCGCGACCTAGACGGCCAATAGACAGCGGTACCGACTCACAGTGGGTTGAAACGCGAAAAACGCGGACAAAAATCATTTCCGAATCTATTTCTAAGTTTATATTAATAAAAATGGTACCGTTTTATAGATTTTGAGGTGCTGAATTCAAATTAACAATCAGATTTTGTTTAATTCCAAACCCATATAAGTTATATAAGGTTTTTTAGAAACGGTTTTCTCGAATTGGGACGTACATATTACTAATTGTTTTATTATTAATAATGGTATATTTTTAAGTTATTATATACTAAATTCTGTATAATTTACTTGATATTAATCGCCGAACCATATCCCATAGTCGTCCTCTTCACTTCACTGTCGTGCTAAGATGTTACACAAGTAAGTAAACACTAACGTCTTAGTACGACAGTAATGGTGTTTTAGAGTTATTTAAATTGAAATATCTCCTGAACTACTAACTTTTCGACATACATAGGTTAGTACTTTTTTATAACGAATGCCCAGCTGCATCGATTGATGTATTAAAAAATACCTCATTCCATTTAAAAAAACATCAATAACCTTGAAATCTCATAAAAATGACCTTGAAATTTTTTTTTCCCTTGCACCTTTATATGTGGCCCTTCAAACAGTGTAACTTTGTCCTACGGAGTTTTTTTGTACAACGAAAAGTAACGGAGATATTTAGATGTCCTGCTTTATCGAATTCACCCTGTATAGACAAATAAGGACTTGGACAAATTTTGAGACCAGATTTGAAATCAGCGTGAAGAAATCTACTGGAAATGATATATAGGATGTTAAGAAAAAATTTTTTCCGCGCGTAGCATTAGAAAAACCACAATTTTCTTGAAATTGTGCAAGTTTAACGAATTTTCTCAAGGTTAAAAAACGTTGATACCACAATTTCCATAATTATCCCATATTCTGCAAAGTTTCAGCTTTCATTTTAAAAAATTTCATAGTTCTATCTCATTTCTATCAAATGTTCTTTGATTTTGACACAGAATTCATCCGTTTTACCCACTGTGCGGCGCAACCGCGCATTCTCTCGCGCGTCATCGTTTTTGTGAGATAGTATACACATCTGCTGCTATCTGCAGCTGAAATCTTTTTAGTTTTATTGTACACATGTCTACCAATAACGTGTATAAATTTTAATGCAGCTATCGATGGCGTTCGGTTTATAACTCTATTTGAGTAGAAAAAAAGCTTGAAAATCACTCTTTGTTTCATTAATGTTTATAGATGCTTCATACAACAAAAGCAAATCAAATCCATGCTTATTGTTTTCGTCTTGAAACATGCTTTCAGTTAAGTACATGAAAAATATCCTTACTCATACGTGTATTAAGTTATAACGTACTAAATGAAACGATATTCTAAAAAATTCAGGAGAAGCTAAGCTTATGATTTTTTATTGAACTTCAGCATTTAATTGTGGGATATAGACATGAAATTTTTTTAAATGAAATGCAGAAAATGATGCGTCATTTATCTACTAACAAGTTAATAATACAATTTGACATTTTTCGTTTCGTCAGAAAAATGAGCTTTGTCCGCGTTTTTCGCGTTTCAACCCACAGTGCGACTGTGCCAACTCGCGTCTAGGTCGCGCTCTTATTGGTCCGTGTTTTTCGTTAATAACTCCTGAACAAATCCGCGTCGGCCATTTTTGCAAAGGAAAATGTCGCTGCAAATGGTCTCAGGAACCTCGCATTTCCGGGATGTCCAGGAATTTTGGAAGAGCCTGTATACATGTATAGTGTTAATTACAAAGTGACTGTGTCGGTTTGCATGTTGTGTGTTTTTTGAAAAGAAGAAATTAAACGTATCGTGCGGTTTCCCGCTACTATGTTACGAATTAGTCTCGTTTAATCCTGCCTGTACCAATCCTCACTGTGACGGTGTGTACACACCAGCTCGATGATTAACTTTGTGCTATCTTTTCTTCAACCTACTTTCGGTTCGAAAAAGAAATATCCTCTTGTGATAGGTATGCCACGCAACAAACTTGCCATTACTCTCCAGAACGGACCGCAAACATTGAAAGGCAAGCGATGCAACATGTCGAGTTAAAGGAATTCCGACGACACGGACTCCTACGCAGCAAATTTCACTGTAAAATTATCCTCAGCCAGAGGACCGCGTCCTCGAAGACGAGTCTTCCGTCCCGTCCGGCAATGAGCAGATAACATCGCGAGCAGCTCTTCTCCCCAGAAGCCCCGAAAAATCTACATAATCCGCCGACAGGAAAACAAAATTCCAATTTGACGATAAAGCCTCGTCCCGGAAAGATTGCTTCTGAGAACCGGAGGAACTGTCGCGAACGAACCGTCCTCCTTCGGCCGGTCGCTATCAACGGGATGCGAAATTGCAAATTCGCCGACGAAGATCGGTCGTCGGGAGAGTTTCGAATTCGAGGAAGAAGCTGGCCCGCTTGTCGATATAATTTGTCGACACGGCGATCGTTGCTGTCCCCGCCCGATGATACTTCAGTGGACCTCTCTACTCGGCGACGCGGGCAAAACCGAGGGAGAGGGAGAGAGAGAGAGAGACTGCCTTTTTGCTCGGTCACAAGGAGAGTGGCTCTCTCGCCGCGTAAGACGATTGTCGCGCGGAATGCTAGTTTAAATAGGTGTTTCTCCGCGAACCACTCCCGGTATTCGAGAGGCAATTAGCCGGCCGGGACCCCGTGCACCTCCATACAAATTGAACTGGTCTCGGTGCTCGCCTGCAGACCACGTTTCCACTGGCAACCGCAGAGACGACGCTCGTGACCGACGCCAGCCGATAAAAACGCGTGTCACCTAATGCTCCCCATAACTACCGGTCGGAATTTTCTGAGGACGATTGTGTACGTTCACCGGGATCCCGGTGCACCTCGCTCCGCCATTCCTTGAACGCTGGTCCTCGAGAAAATGCCACATTCGCCCTGCTGTCGCTACAGTTCTCAAGGGAAGCTTGATGTGTATCGAACTTCGAAATATTATTTGGTAACTGGACGAGATGAGACTCCGACCTTCTCCCGATTAACTGAAAGCATCTCTGTGTTGCAAAACGGCTGCTCGTTCTAGAGAAAATGGCACTTTCTCCTTTCGAACTTCAACTATCGGTCAACTGAAAGCATCTTTACATTGCCAGGCAACTGGTAGTTCTCGAGAAAATAGCACAAGACATTATTATTTTGTAACTTGGCTAGCTGAGACGAGCCTTCGACGAATAGACTTTATCGACCGATCCTCCAAGGACCTCTACAAACTGCTGATAAGCCGAAAACGCGGTTGCAGGATTGATCTAGCGTCGACTCTCTACCAAACAGCGACTAGGTAAGATCTAGGAGAGACACGCGAAGAATCTAGTCTACTTTCGAGCAATTAAAATACTAGCGCAACGAGGAGCCCGAGGCATGTATGACGCCTATCCGGCGTCTTCTTTCGCGCGTGCTCGTTAGGACAGCTGTCAGGTCGGGATCCCGACGACTTTTCATAAAGAGCAGATATTTCACGCCTGGTTATTACAGAGCCGGGGTGAGATCGCGCCGACATACCTCGACGTTGCGTTGGCTCGCGTCTCGTCGATCGGTCCTTGGGCGAGCGCGAAACCGCTCTTGCAATTAATCGCAGCATGGGAACGGTAGCCCGCATATCTAATTGGAGGCCAGCAGACGCGTGTAGTTCACCGAGTCGACAACTCGATCCGCGCCGATAGCTCGTGTCGGCTGTGAAACGTGAAATTAAAGCCGTCGGCCTCGTTAACGACGCGGCCGGTTATATCGCGCGGAAAATCCGCTCGCGGAATGGTTGCTTGCGAGCCGAGTATCGCGATTTCACTGGTTGCAGCTCTTAAAATCGCGGTGGTGGGGGCGCATTGGAGCGTTAGGACGAGCGGGGGTGCGGGCCACCGGCGTAGACGTTAAATTGGCGGCCGGGAAGATTTAGGAGGAGGTTTCGCGGCGTTTTATAAAGTCTCGCTCCGGAGACCGAGCCCGGCAAAAACCACCGGAATTGAGAGCACTCTCGAGGGTAATGCGGCATAAACGAGATAAAGTACGTTTAATATCGTTGAAACAGTTATGGCCGCGATTACCGCCTCTTGGCCACCTCGGGCCGCCTCGCCGCGTTTTGTATACAAATGCGCTCGCCGACGCCAAGTGTCCACCGCCTGGCTTAATAACGCGTTATCGGGACCCGGGAGCGGCCGCTCGACCTGAAAACTGCACGGTTACCGTCCAAACGATAACACCCGCTCCCAACAATTACGGGAAACGACGAGATTCTGCTCTATACTCGCGAATCGAAAGAATTATGGATCGCTCGACCGCGTTCCGTTTAACCCTTGTCCTAATACGAAGCCGCAGTACAACGAAACGCGTTTTCTTCGACAGCAAAAAGACCGTTCGATGCTAGAATGGTGGTAAATTAATTAACTCCATTCATTTTTTATGTTTTCGTACAAACGTGATTGATTTATAGGCAATTTTCGAAAGTTCATTCGATGTGTGTTACAACGTCAACTTCGTACTAATCGCGATATCTCTTACCTCGGAGCTATTTTAACTGGAAAATTAAACATTTCTTCCGATCTAGAGTATGTACTTCCATTCCTTATGATTTTTGAAATTGTATGGATATGAAATTGGTAGAATACCTCATACAATACCTAACTGTTTAGTAATTGATTAGATACCGATATATTTAATAATGTAAACAATATTTTAAATAATGATACAACAATTTTTAGTGATGCCTTAGAGGGGACAACAGAGTGCAAAGGGTTAATTGTGTCATTGACCATATATTCACGGTGTATAAAAAGTAATGGTCATCTGTTCTAGGGGTGAATTTACACCTGTGTATCGATGGACGTTTGTAAGAGAAACTTGCCGCAAAATTGTTTACAACAAAGAAAATTATTGTTAGAGTTGTTTTTTACATCAACACCTTCCACTCATCCGGAGCAGAAAAAGTTTGAAAGAAACCACATGTTGCAAATAAATAGTTATTGAGATATAAGCTGTTGATATACAGGGTGGGTCGCGACATTTTGCCACCTCAAATATCTTTGTTGTTTTTAAAGATACGTCGAATGTCTGAAGGACAAAGTTGAATGGTAAAATGGGACTTACACGATACCAAAAAAATGTTTGTTTTTATGTAATTTTTTTTAGAGATATGAAGGTGACCTTCATTTTTTTAAATGGAAAGGGATACTTTTTAATACATCAATCGATGCAGCTGGACATTCGTTATAAAAAAGTACTAACCTATGTATGCCGAAAAGTTAGAAGCTCAGGAGATATTTCAACTTAAATAACTCTAAAATACCATTACTGTCGTACTAAGACTTTAGTTTTTACTTACTTGTGTAACATCTTAGATCGAACAATATGAACGTAAGTATTAAAAAGGGTAAGACTTTAGAAACCCCTCCCTTCCTTTCGACATGTGACATACGTCATTCTATTCGTTTTGACATGCTGAACACAAAATGTACGTGTCATTTTTGGCTGAAATGAATAGTTTTCGAGATATTCGCAAAAAACTATCGCTAATACTGTATTGAATTTTTCGTATTCCTCCACGCTCTGCGGCAACGTAAACCAGTCCCGGCGCGGCGTTTGTTTACATTTTGCTTCTAAACATCAGAGAGAAACCAGGGTCTTTCAATTTTGATAGACTACTCCTGAATTTCCGTATGCGTGGTCGGGCCGGCCTGACGGCCGGCCCTCTCCGCCCCCCACCTAACCTAACCTAACACGCACAGCATGGACATGCACGTATACACAAAATTCAATGTGTAGTAACTGCAGTTTTTCACGAATATCTCGAAAACTATTCATTTCAGCCAAAAATGACACGTATATTTTGTGTTCAGCATGTCAAAACGAATAGAATGACGTATGTCAAATGTCGAAAGGAAGGGGGGGGGTTTTTCTAAAGTTCAGCCTTAAAAAGGTATCCTTATTAAATCGTATCACTAGTATACGGAGATAGATTATTCAGATCATAAACTTCCACAAGTTCCAACAAAGTGCATCCAAAAAAGTTGATTTTTCAATTTATCACGATGCTTTCTGACTCAGGAATTACAACTTACTTTATTCTCAATATTCAGTCAACCTTTTTAACTTAAATTACGTGCTTGTTATTTTCAAACGATTCAATGATAATATCCAGAGAAATCGAACACAGAATTATCGATGAAGTGTTTACGTTTATCCCAGCGGATATTACGAGAGTCATCGCGTGCATTTCATTTATGCGCCGTTTATTGCTACGCAAGGTTCAGGTAAGCATAGCTTAATACGAATCTATTCTCTCTGTCGCGTTTATTTCACACACTACTTGCCTCATTATCCTGGAAAGTACTACACGTAGCTAAACCTTCGTCAAATTAACAATGCAATTCAGTATGTTTATCTCTCCAATGTAAACTATCATTTGTTGCAGCAGCTTAACTATTTTACATTAACAAATCGATAGTAATACGTTTGCTACCACCATTTGATTACTGGCTATATTCACTGTTAAAATGTTTCATCCAATGCAACGCACCTTAACAGAAGAAAGACATGGATTCCTCAAGTATATATGTATCCCAACAAAAACATTCTGTAAACAGGAGCCAAGTTCTTATGGCCGTAAAATGTTGTGAGATCAAACAAAATACGGCCAAGTTCGTTAGCTTAGAAATACCTCTTGCAATACTGAAAAAAGCGTTTGTAAAAATTAGTTTAAAAGAACGCTATTTAATATATTTAATTTAAAAAAAAACATGGAGGGCTAAATTATTGAAACTTGGCCGCTACCTAACACCTTTTATGACCATTTTTTAAAAAGTAACGGCCAAGTTTGAATAATTTAGCCCTTCATGTTTTTTTTTTAAATTAAATATATTAAATAGCGTTCTTTTAAACTAGTTTTTACAAACGCTTTTTTCAGTATTGCAAGAGGTATTTCTAAGCTAACGAACTTGGCCGATTTTGTTTGATCTCACAACATTTACGGCCATAAGAACTTGTCTCCTGTTTACAGAATGTTTTTGTTCAGATTTCATCAATTTTTGTTGAAATTTCATCAATTATCAAGTAGGTATTACTCTTATTCCTGATTCATTAAATCCTAAACATTTTTTATCTTAAGGTGGACATTAAGTAAATTAATAAATGCATGTTCGTTGTACTACCTATTTATATCTACTTGAAACTTTGTCCCGAAAAATCTAAACAACGCAGGGTCGATCAAAGGAAAAAATTCTTTTCTAATCTGCAAGACAAAATCCAAATTCAATGTATCGAAGAGTACCACCCTGCCGGCGACGCTCGGATCCGTTTGCCCCCCGCCGCTATAGACGATGCTCGGTGCAGTTTCTTTTGTTTACGTTAGAGCGATTGTTTTTTTCATCAGTATTTGTTGCGACTTCGAAGCTAATAAAACGTATACTTATGTAGGTACTTTGGGATTATCCCGTCGACCTCTCAAGAATTAATTAGGGATAGGTGGCCGGGGGCGGAGAGCCCACGCATACGAAAATACAGTTTGGAGGAAATGGTCGAAGGAATAATCCCAAAGTACCCTTATGTATATGTTATGCTGCTATATTCTATCCTACGTACCTATTTCGTAATGTTTTTCTTTCAACCCTTTAATGTGTAAAATTTCAAACTTTGATAATTATTCCTTTGAGTGTTTGTTATGGTGGACCTATGTACCAAATTTCAAGCTTGTAGGTCAATGGGAAGTACCCAAAAGGTTTTGATGATCTGTCAGTCAGTCAGTCAGTCAGTGACAAATTTAACGATTTTTGAGGTCCTATATCTCGGAACCTACTAATGTTGGAAGATTAATGTTTTGTCAATATTGAGACATGATAGCATTTAACAAGTGTACGAAATTACATCTCAAGTGTACAAATTTTACATCGTAAAATTGTGAATGTCACACATTTGTTATACTTTTGATGGCAGTTAACACGATGAAGGTTCGGGAACGACTCGGTGACTCGTTGGAAACATCTCTGCAGCTTCACCGTGTATGCGCGAAGATTTAACGTGCCTGACGAAGTAAAAACAGGCACAGTTCGTTTCTCGAATTTATTTGACCTACATAAAAGCACCATTCCAGCCGTGTTCCAACAATCGAGAAAAATTCCTGCGTATCCGATGCTATCGAGATTTGGGAGTCGGGGTCCGTTTGCGCAAACAGTACTTAGGCGTAAAAATGGTCCGGCAGATCCGGCACCGGCCGCTTGAATATTCATAGGTGCGGTCATAAACAGCCCAATAAATTGGAGAGAGCGAGTGTAACGCTAAACGGTTACACAAGGAATTAACGGCCGACTGGAGGCGAAAATTTACGGGACGGAGTGCCGAACAAATTAACGGAAAAGAAAGGGAGCGAGACATTTCGGAGGAGAGAGGGAGAGAAAGGGAAGCGGTACAGCGAGACAACGGAGAGAGGAGAAGAGAGGTGAGGAGAAGGCAGACGAGATTGCGAGAAATCTCGACGATACCGGTCGAAGATCTGACCGTTCGACGAATAGCTTCTCCGAGGAGAACCGATCCTCGGAGCAGTCCGTCGTCCATCCAGCCTCGTCCTCGTCTCTTCGTTGTCGTTGTCGTCGTTCGCCACGGAATCGGGTTAACGTCCGTGTTATTTTTGCTGCGAGCTGTCAACCCGAGAATCCTTGCGCTAACAAGGTGCCGCACCGGTCGAGTAACCGAGTCCGTTTTTATCAATGGCCCTTTGGGAAGTGGCGGATCCCCGGCCCTTCGCCAGCGAGGATCTAACGAGGGCCCCGCTTTTTGCACATTAAAATATCGACTAATTGCCCCAGGATTCTGGCGGCGTTTTTCTGGACCCTCGATCCCTCCCCGTCCCCCCTAACCTCCGCGAAACTGCCATCTACGCTTTGGAACGCGATCGGCCGCTCGAATATTTCCGAAATCTCGGACTCGTCTGCCACCGGTGGCGAGAACTTTTCTTCCGTCGTTTTCTTCCTCGATATCCCCCCCCCCCCCCCACACTGAAGATGCATCACCTTGGATTGCTGTTCATCCTTTGCACTCGGCAGTCCCCTCCGAGAGAACATCTCGAAGATAGCCAGCAACTGTCCGAGGCGACACCGAAGATGTTCTTTTCCAGAGGATATGGAAATTAGATCATACAATACATCTAATTAGGGCAATTAGTATGAATAATGAATACGTTTAGGTTGATGCTGGCCGATCGGAGAAAAGTGTGCGCGTGCAAAGAGTTGAATCGAGTTTCAGGGGGAATGTTCGTCGGATGATGTTTGGAAAGTGGTTTTGACAGTGAATTTTAATACTGTTTTGTACGGCGAGTTTAATGAATATACGTTTGTGACGCTTATGCAACGATAGATTCGCTCGATAGCGGGCCAGCGTGCGGGTCTAGTCTAGGGACAGAATTTTAATCACCGCGTTCTCTCCTTCGTTAATTTCGATAACCCCGCTAAAGATACGACCGGTTAACGAGCCACGCGCGTTATTCGATCCGGTGATCCGTCGTCACCGCGTGCTGCGCATTTTTCTCCTCGGAGATGATAATTCCGATTGGATCCACGAATCTAACGAGGCCGTCGAATTCCAGGGAGGTCTCGTGCGGCTTCCTTTCCCCTTTTCTCACAGTAGCTGGCTGAAAACTAGGTCTCTTTTATTACTAGACTGTGAATCTTATGCATTTATAGCAAAATGACAGATTTTATTATTTTGGCCTTCCTACAATTCCTAAAAAAAATAATCAATTACACTGTCCAACAAATTTCAACTTTCTTTATGTTCCCTATTTACTGTTGGGTTCTTCTTATAGAGTTTTTTGCGCTGATTCCGAATCTGTTTTTAATTTTTTACCTATACGCACAGTTTTTGAGGAACATGGCTTTGAAAAAAGAACATATTTTTCAACTTCAAATAAATATTGTGATGTTATTATAAAATATATTGAATTGTTCTTTATAGCAAAAGATTCTGTAGACTTTCCCGAATACAGCGATATCAAATATTAATACATTATGAATGTTTAAACATGTTTAAACAATCATTAAAGACGGAGAGACACCACTTTTGCACCAATTTTTGAGGATATTTTTCAATTTATCTCAAAAAATAAGGGTTTAGCGGAAAATCGAACTATACCACTCGATAGAGCAGACTTTTATCTTGAGAAACCACCCTGTCAAGTTTGGATCGTCGACGTTTTTTTCGAACCAAAAACCAAAATATCTTCGCCCGGCATGAGTTGCCGCCAGTGGCGCTCGGGACGAGATACGGCGCAGCGACGGGATACGGAGCGGCGAACGACCGTTGTAATGGTGAGCGCCACTGGCGGCAACTCATGTCGGGCGAAGATATTTTGCTTTCTGGTTCGAAAGAAACGTCGACGTTTCAAACTTCAAAGCGAAGTTTCTCAAGATAAAAGTCTGCTCTATCGCATGGTATAGTTCGATTTTCTGCTGGACCCTTATTTTTTGAGATAAATTCAAAAATATCGTCAAAAATTGGTGCAGAAGTGGTGTCTCTCCGTCTTTAATGATCGTTTAAACATGTTTAAACAATCATAATGTATTAATATTGGATATCACTGTATTCGGGAAAGTCTACAGAATCTTTTTCTATAAAGAACAATTGAATATCTTTTATAATAACACTACAATATTTGTTTAAAGTTGAAAAATATGTTTTTTTTTCAAAGTCATGTTTCTCAAAAACTGTGCGTATAGGAAGAAAATTAAAAACAGATTCGGAATCAGCACAAAAAACTCTATACGAAGGACCCAACAGTAATTAGGGAACAAATTTGGTGTTGGACAGTGTTATCTATCTGTCTCCTGTCTCATGCGATAGAAGCCGATAATGTTTATTCTGCATAAAAATCCGCAGTCCAGTTATTACTTCCTGCCCAATTTCATTAAGTTTCTACAGTTTCGTGTAACGCTTCCTGTGAGTCGGTTAAAGATCCCAATAAAGGTCGTCGCTCACTAGAACGCCCCGGCGCCCACCCGGCACCGCGCGGCCTCAGCTGTTTTGGATTTCTTCTATGTATTTTAAATGGATGTGCGCACATCAATTAAAATACATAGAAGAAATTCAAAACAGCTGAGGCCGCGCGGTGCCGGGTGGGCGCCGGAGCGTTCTAGTGAGCGACGACCTTAATTCTTCGATTACACCTCAACAAACCGAATGCAAATTCAGAGAGCGTGCAACAACGCTCCGAGAATGCCCCGTGAAACAATCCAACCGATCGAGCAGATTTGTGGAAGAGCCGGAACGCATTACCATACTCGTTTCCATGGTGCCGCGTCCGAAAAATGTCCGTCATCCGTGGAATCCGGTCGCGCGATTAAGAAATAGGCCGGCGTTCGCGGCTTTCCAAGAGCCCTCCGCCAATTAATACTGATTTCCTAACTAACGATCCTTTTTCTCGCCGCGAAACGGAAACTGGACCGCCGCGAGACCCGCAAGAACTCAAAATACTGCGCTCTGTTCGCAAACCAGTCTCCCGCGGCGAAAAGGAACGGTGCTAAACCACTCTTAACACCGTAGTGCACTCGTCGATCTTATCAGTGCCGACAGAAGTCTTTAACGATCAGCGAGGAACAGCAGCAAGCAGAAGAAACTGTATCTAATAAAAGAAGGGGGGACATTTGAAGTCATTTTTGTGGTTCCAAAAATCCTTTTGGGGAACGGAAAGAGGATCCAATAGTCATAGGACCTCTCCCATGTCCTGATCTACTAACACCTCCAAAAAGAAGGTGCCTCTTCGCACAAATCTGATTTTCTAGTTTACTTAGAAACGCTGATTAGACTTCAGCGACGAAGTGCAGAATCTCAAATTGATTTGCGGACAGGAAATCAAGAGGCTCGCCGAAGAAAATGGAGGACATTCTAAAAGTTTCATCATGTTGCTATGATTTCATCTGATCAGTGAATGAAAGAACACCTTTTGAGTAGCCAGGAGCTTAATTCGAAGATCCCAGAAGCAGTCTGGTTTCCTCGTCTGCTCTCGCTCGCCACGAAAAAGAATTCATAGCTGCTGGTGAGCAGTGCTCGCAGCAGAAATTTCTCGTAGCAGATCTAGTCTTCCGAGAAGATGACTTCTGCGAGCGCTCAGGGAACGACGGGACGCTCGTTAATCGTTCAGCAAGAGGAGAGTCGAATCGAGAGTATCCCGGCAAGAGAAACAAATCGACCGGGCAAGAAAATCGTCGCGGTCCGTGTCGGATGCAAAACACGATTCACACTTTCGATTCGCTCGGACACATACCGGTTCCGAGTTATCGTTTTCTCGGGCTGAGGCGAGCCGAGCCGTGGCAAAGCTGCGACGAGACGAGGCGAGGCGAGGCGAACGCGTGCGCGCGCGGGCGCACGCAAACGGCCGGGGGCCCGGTACGTGTAAGCAGAGGTCATTAAGGGACTTCCTACATTCCCCGACTTCCCCGCCACCGCAACCGCAGCCGCCGCCGCCACAGCCGCAGCCGCCGCCGACCGAAAGCTCTAATTATTTCTTGCTCGACGGCGATCGCTTCCGCGCGCGGCCAAGTACGACTACAGGTGTAACCGTTTACGGGAAGACCGGGAAGATCGCACGGTTAATTGGAATCCGATAAGCGTATGCCGACGTTTCAAGAACCGTTTCTTCAACCGGGAGACATCTAAATAGTCGGGACTTTCGAACCGGCCACGGTGTCTCCTGATCTTGAAAGAAAACGCGTCCACTCCGTTCATGAAGCCGCTCTATTCTTCCCTAGGATATTGTCTTACGCTCTATCCTACTACATATATGTATTCTACTCTGAGGAACATTATCTTTTGTTCTAGGAGACCTTATTCCACTACGAGGGACATTGTCTTGTTGTTCTAGGAGACGTTATTCTACTCTGAGCAACATTGTCTTGTTCTAGGAGACCTCATTCCACTCTGAGAAATATTGTCTTGTTCTAGGAGACCTTATTCCACTCTGAGGGACAGTGTCTTTTGTGCTAAGAGACCTCATTCCATTCTGAGTAATATTGTCTTGTTCTAGGAGACCCTTTCCCACTCGGAGAAACATTCTCTTGTTCTAGGAAACCTTATTCCACTCGGAGGAACATTTTCTTGTGCTAGGAGACCTTATTCCACTCTGAGGTACAGTGTCTTTTGTGCTAGGAGACCTTATTCCACTCTGAGGGACATTGTCTTGTTCGAGGAGACCTTATTCCACTCCGAGGAACATTCTCTTGTTCTAGGAGACCTTATTCAACTCTGAGGGACATTGTCTTGTTCTAAGAGATCTTATTCCACTCTGAGGGACACTGTCCTGTTATAGGAGACCTTATTCCACTCCGAGAAACATTCTCTTGTTCTAGGAGACCTCATTCCACTCGGAGCAACATTGTCTTGTTTTAGGAGACCTTATTCCACTCTGAGGGACATTGTCCTGTTTTAGGAGACCTTATTCCACTTTGAGGGACATTGTCTTGTTCTAGGAGACCTCATTCCACTCTGAGCAACATTGTCTTGTTCTAGGAGACCTTATTCCACTCTGAGGAACATTGTCCTGTTCTAAGAGATCTTATTCCACTCTGAGGAACATTGTGTTGTTCTAGGAGACCTTATTCTACTCTGAGCAACATTGTCTTGTTCTAGGAGACCTTATTCCACTCTGAGGAACATTCTCTTGTTCTAGGAGACCTTATTCAACTCTGAGGGACATTGTCCTGTTCTAGGAGACCTTATTCTACTCTGAGCAACATTGTCTTGTTCTAGGAGACCTCATTCCACTCTGAGGGACAGTGTCTTTTGTGCTAGGAGACCTCATTCCACTCTGAGTAATATTGTCTTGTTCTAGGAGACCCTTTTCCACTCGGAGAAACATTTTCTTGTTCTAGGAGACCTTATTCTACTATGAGCAACATTGTCTTGTTCTATGAGACCTCATTCCACTCTGAGGGACATTGTCCTGTTCTAGGAGACCTTATTCCACTCTGAGGAACATTGTCCTGTTCTAAGAGATCTTATTCTACTCTGAGGGATAGTGTCTTTTGTGCTAGGAGACCTCATTCCACTCTGAGTAATATTGTCTTGTTCTAGGAGACCCTTTTCCACTCGGAGAAACATTTTCTTGTTCTAGGAGACCTTATTCTACTATGAGCAACATTGTCTTGTTCTAGGAGACCTTATTCCACTCTGAGGGACATTATCTTGTTCCAGGAGACCTTATTCCACTCCGAGGAACAGTCTCTTGTTCTAGGAGACCTCATTCCACTCTGAGCAACATTGTCTTGTTCTAGGAGACCTTATTCCACTCTGAGGAACATTGTCTTGTTCTAGGAGACCTCATTCCACTCTGAGGAATATTGTCTTGTTGTAGGAGACCTTATTCTATTCTGAGCAACATTGTCTTGTTCTAGGAGACCTTATTCCACTCTGAGGGTCATTGTCTTGTTCTAGGAGACCTTATTCTACACTGAGCAACATTGCCTTGTTCTATGAGACCTCATTCCACTCTGAGGAATATTGTCTTGTTCTAGGAGACCTTATTCAACTCTGAGGGACATTGTCTTGTTCTAAGAGATCTTATTCCACTCTGAGGGACATTGTCCTGTTCTAGGAGACCTTATTCCACTTTGAGGGACATTGTCTTGTTCTAAGAGACCTTATTCTACTCTGAGCAACATTGTCTTGTTCGTGCTCTAGGATACAGAGTCTCGCTTCAAGCTATTTTCTTGTCTCCTATATTCTATGATACTCTGAACTACTCAATTATTCTCCAAGTTACAAGGCTGAAGTAAATATCGAACAATTAAAATGTGTACACTATGTAGACCAAAACGAATATAGAGTCTTCTACCAGGATCTGTCAGTGAACAAAACGGGCCAGACCAACAGAATCTCGCACAAACTCAATTAATCCTGAAAGTTTTCAATTAAACAGCATACTCAAACCTGCTCAACCATCATGAACAGCTACATACTTGCATTCAAATCGTTTTTTCGACAGCGTCTCGAGTGACAGGAATTTAAATGAGCGCGTTCGTCGAACGTTTCGGTTTTTATTTTTCCGGTGGTGTAACACGATCGTGGACAAAGTTGGACAATTTCTCCCGGTGTTTCAGCCCGGTTAATCGTTTTTCCTGCAGTGTTATAGGTTGACACAGAATAACGATCGGCGTTATTTCATTTCGCAGGCTCGCCAGTACGTCATGCATTCTTTACGGTGTTCGGTGAAAATTAAAGCCGGGAGATCGCGCGATTAAGGCCGGTAATTGAACGGGTCGATTAATTTGCCGATTAAATGTCGTTACGTCGGCGTGAGATAATTAAAACGGGAAATAATTAAAGCGGAGCAAACTCGCTGTAATAATAATCGACGCGGTACGGCCGGCCGGGATGACGAGGAACGGTTAAGCCGATTAATTAATAGAGAAAGCTCTCCGCGCTCTGCCTCTCTCCCGCCCACCCTGACAAATCGGACCGGTCGAGACCTTTGTGCTTCTTAATTTTTTAAGCTCATCGTGCAAGCCGCTTTATGCACAATTCATTAACGGGAAAAATTACAAAACTCTTCGCTGCGTTGTTAAGAAACGAACGTTCGTTTTATTCGACGGGATTACGATCTCCCTCGTAGATACTTGCAACGAGTTCCTCGAACTTCCTAGAATCCAGTCGGCGCCGGACGCAGTGAAAGTATTTCGAATACTATTTTAAGTAAACATAGTTCTACGGTTGGCGTGAAATAGTATTTCACCGCGACGTGATTTATTCAACGGAATAACAATCGCCAAGCCAACATATACTTTGCAGACCGTAACCGAATGGTTCGGATACGCTGAATCGATCGGAATCAAACACATCAGGTTCATTTTTAAAAATGACCGTGAAATATCAGAAAGTATGACCTCGAGGAAAGAATCCCACCGAAGCGAACGTTGTTTCCCCCGCGCGCTTTCTCGCGTAATTAAAAATAGCGGAGATGTTCCGGGTGAAAACGTAAGGTGGCTCCGCGTATAGAAAGTTAACGATCCGAAAATATGACCGTAAAGTGGACAGTCTTTAACGTAACAGAAAGTCCGGACGAGGCTTCTGTGACATTGTGTGTCGGGGCCACTTTGGGCCCGCACAAAAATCTGCGTGCTCGGCCGCCAGAATTAAAAAGAAAATGATCTTATCGGGGCGATGGATCGTTAATTTTCTATCCGATAATAAAGTTCTGTCGTGGCCGAACGCGACGTGGCGCGGCGTCGCGTCGTCGGCGTCACTCGATGACTCGATGGTGGACGCGATGACAATCTCTCTCTCTCAGCTCTCGGCGGCCAGGACCGGCTAGGTGTGGTCCTACGCTCGAAGCCAGCGGGTTTCCAGGAACGCGAGCCATTAGACCTTCCGGCTGGTGTTATAAATTGTACATCGTTTAATTAGGCTCTCTTCCCGCCCGTGTCCGGACGGCTCAGTTATTTACCATTTACTACCGTGGCCCCTTACGCGGTATCTTGCCGGGAGCTACTGTGCATCAAATTGGATCGGGATTGGGGCCCAAGGGCCCCTGAACCCCTGAGCACCGACGGACCCCGAAGGGTCTCCGAGTTCCTAGCAGAGACGATCACGCCGCAGCCGAAGAGCAAAGGTTAGGAAGCCACTGTGCATGGAAAGTCGGCCATTTTTGTCACCGGTGAATAGAAGAACGTCTTCCACAGGCGCTCTGAACATTCCTCCGACCGGAACATCGATCCTGCTATCTCGACTCGACGATAAACCGAGGGAACAAGCGTTCCTCAGCGTCAAGCGAGAGTGTTTTCTACTCTACCACGATTAGGATGGAGTTATTGGACCTGGATCGATCTACAGGCGCTTTCACGCCCCTCTGGAAAGTTAGGAATGGATGCTACTATTTAGATACGACATCGTTGCCCTATATTGGACGTGATCCTTAACCTCGGAACGACGTACAGCCATTTCTTAGCATCGACTCAATGAAACCTTCATGTTTCAAGCACGATTTACCACATCCTAAACATTTTATTTTCAAATAAATTCGGGGTTATGTTCGCGGCGCAACGGTTCGATCAAATTATACACTAAATAGCAATTTTGTAGACATTTTTCAAACGTTCGGATTTGAATCATTACGTCCTGAGACACGTTTGCTATAGAATGTTTTCTATAAGAGAAAAAGAAGAAAGATGGTGGTGTGTTTCCGTCGTAGACCCGCTGGAGGACTCATCAGTAAGGCTATCTGGCGGGTCCTGCCTTAGACACAAGTGTCGGAAGGAGGGACGTTAATATACGAGGGTCATTCAATAAGTAAAGAGACAAATCCTATAATTTTAAAACTATTCAATGAATATGTACAATCTGTTCAGGGGTGTTAGTTGGCAACCTTGGGATATGCTCTGATCAGCTGTTTCATCATTTTATGTCAACATAACCTCAAAATTTTCAATTCACCATTGCAAGTCCACTAGAAGATTGCACCTTAGAAGAGCAGCGCTCAGTCATTAGATTTTTAGTCGCAGAAGGTGTAAACCAAGTGAAATTTTGTCTAGAATGTTAATACAGTACGGTAAAAGTTGTATGAACCGTGCGAATTTTTACAAGTGGATTGATCGGTTTAAAAGTGGCCGAACAAGTGTAGGTGATGAACCCCGATGTGGACGTCCAGTGGAAGTTTCTGGTCCCTCGGTGCAAAAGTGGCTTCGGGGTAAATCGAAAGAATTCTTCGCCAAGGGAATTAGGAAGCTGCAAGAAAGATGGGACAAGTGCATAACTGTGGGGGCTGATTATGTTGAAAAATAGCCTTAATTTTGAAAGATTGAAATAAACCGTTTTTGAGCTATAGCCATTTGTCTCTTTACTTATTGAATGACCCTCGTACTAATTGATGACATTTTAGTAACTTGCGAGGAAGTCGTTCAACGATTTGTCCATCTTGTGGACAATGTCGAAACTAGGCCTTCTCGAATTTTTGTAGTTTATCGCCAATTATGATAAATAAGAAATTATTCTCGACCGTACATTTTTAAATAAATTTGGGGTTATGTTCGCGGCGCAACGGTTCGATCAAATTATACACTAAATGTCTACAAAATTGCTATTTAGTGTATAATTTGATCAAACCGTTGCGCCGCGAACATAACCCCAAATTTATTTAAAAATGTACGATCGAGAATAATTTCTTATTTTATTTTCACTTGAGACGTCTTCAGAAATGCTGACTACGCGTCTGTAGACTTTTGACAAAATTAACCCTTAGCACTCTAATGATGAGTCTGAGGCGCCACTGAAAATTGCTGTACCATTACTCTAATTATTGTTTACATTATTAAATATATCGGTATCTAATCGATTACTGAACATGTAGGTATTGTACGAGGTATTATATCAATTTCATATGCATAAAATTTGAAAAATTAAAATTAAAATCGCTCCGTGTGCATAGGGTTAAGACTTTATAGTGTAGTTGTCAACCTGGTGTTCCTTGTTGATTAATCATCCCAGTTATCCAAGTCTGCGCAATTTTTAAAATTTTATGTACGACTCCTGTTTCTTGATATAATTTGATTATGAAATATAAGGTTGTCCCTTCACATTTTTATCGCAAGGATCGTCCACTCAATGAATTTCTGATTTTTGTGCAGAACAGTCTACAAAACTGGAAATCTGCGCACCCCAATTACCGAGTGACCATTCCAGCAGGAGAATGTCTATTCGAATATACGTTAGCGGTGAAACGCTGATGGTAGAGCGCTTATTGAGCAATTCCGGTTTAGCGGAAAGACCGGGATACAGAGCGTCGAGTACCGAAACGTCAAAGCTGCCGGATAATAAACTAATTTGATTCAATCGCGAGTAGCGGCACGAAGTATTTCGATGCCTCGTTAGCCCGCCACATCTTATCGATACTACCTCGGAGAACGTAATCAGGGACATTATGTTGATGGCTAATTCCGCGTTAGGCTGCGGTTCTACTGGGCGCTTTCTCTCTCGAAAAGAAATCGCAAAGGGACCAGGCGATTTTTAAAAACGATACGAAAACAAACAGACTTGGACAAAAATTGATTTTGTTTTATAATTAAATAATTGTTTTATCATTAATTTATCCCCAGAATTTATTTCTTCCACGTACACAGATTTAAACTCCTCGCACTATCACATCGAGTCTTCGTGGAGATTTTGACTTATGATGCAGATGATTAATTTCGAACAGAATCTACTAAATATACATATATGTTATTAATAGTCCGCGGATCTTTATGTACAGTCCCTGCTCACTTTATTAGACTCACCTCTATAATCATGATTTTTTAGTTTTACCATGAATAATAGGTATAGTAGCCTTATGCAAAAATCACTTAATGATGACCAATGAATTTTCCATATATTTATTTTACAAAAACAATGGATACAAACACAAATAGATCAATATAATTCTTAAAACACTAATATTTTGTTAATCCGCCCTTAGCTGCTCTTAAAGCCGCAACTCTTCTGGGCATGCTATCTATGCAAGTTTGTGCAATTTCTTTTAATGCAGCGTTATGGTGCCAGTGATAGATTATTCTCTCTATCAACTTGGTCTTTGTTGTTATATTTTCTTTGGCCAGTTCTCTTTTCAGGCACTCACAGACATTTTCAATCGGATTCATGTCCGGTGAATTTCTCTTGCAAGAAAATTTTACACTTAGATAGGCAACCCATAAGGCAACCTTGTAGTATAAAATCATTACCCCATAGGTTGAAAACAGCGTTGAATTCCTTATAGGATTTCAAACAGCACCAATTCTTCAGGTGAGTCTAATAAAGTGAGCAGGGACTGTAAAATAAAAATTGTCTACATCAATTGTAAGAGATAGTAAACATACAGAAGATTCTTTCCGTCTTTAATAATCTTCACATTCTTTGAATCTTTGTACAATTTTAAACTGCACTAGCTCAATTTTGTTATAAATGTATAAAATCCACAATCTGGTTATTCATTTCATTGTAATCGAACTAGAATTGTATTTTGTTGTTGTCGGTACGTAGCCATTAGAAAAGAGATGCATGCAGTGAACATAAGCTCCCTCCTTTTCCTACCAAATTCTGAACGATAAAGAAGTTCTAATCACTGCCACCGTAGAATCAATCGTGATGAAATGAGTTACATTTGTGAACTGATAGAAAGACGATAGAGTATCGCACGAGATCGAGAATCGCGTCTAGTATAACCGCAGCCTTATGCGAGCGCCTGGGATGAGGTAGCATCATCGAGTCCTCGCCTAATGACTCGAGCCGGTGGAATTCTCCGCCGCGGCGAATCGCCGCGAAAATGAAGAAGTCCGCGATTCGAAGGCGGCTCTCGGGCCCGTCTGACAAAAATGCCGGGGCTTATCTCCATCGATGGGATCGAAATTAGTAGCGCGCGGGCTCCGCGGGCCTGGCCGAATAAAAACCGGAAATTATGCTCGCAATTAGAGGGGATACCTCAGCGGTGAAATGGGCCCGGTGGCGGGGTGATAAAATAATCAAATTTAATACGTTCATTTATTTTTTGTCCGTGGCCGCGATCCGAGCCGCTTAAATTATAGCTAGTTAGGCCCGTTGACAAAACGAATCGCGCGAAACACTCGCCTCCGCCCCTTCGTTCGATCCGTAGCGAATAAAAATCTCGAGGATGTCAATTAGCCACCAAGCGTCCCACGCTCGATCAAGATCTTTGTCTCTCTCTCTCACACACACACACACACATACACTCTCTCTCTCTCTCTCTCTCTGTCTTTCTCGCGACTGATCGTCGAAAGGTTAACGGTCCCAACCGATATTAATTTTTACTCTCGCCCAGGAATCCCAATGCTGTCGCCGCCTCGTTAACGATCCCACTAAAATTTTCAATAGCAGCTCGCTCTTCTTAAAAATCTATTGCCCGAGAAGCCTCGTCTTCGTCTCTCGAGCACGAAGAGTAATTTTGGGAACGTTAATTGACCCAGGGGTGGCCGCTGGGACACCTCTGATCTTGTATACGTGCCGAAAAATTCATTTCAACCTGCCGATGTTCGCTTAATTCATTCTTCTTATTTCGCAAGAGGAGAAATGTTATTTTCAGCAAAGTAAATGTATTGTTAAATATTAAGAGACATAGAAGCCCTGACGTCAGGAAATTAATTAGTCTAAGGATTATATTAGTCGTTCTTCCTCAACTTTGGGAAAGAAGGAAGGTATTTATACACTGTACACCAACCGAGCACGTGCAGGATGCAGTACTTTCCAGAGTCAATGAGAAATGTGTATCAGATCGACAAGAAACCTTGTAACTAGCAGTACCGAGCGTTAGCGTCGACAGCGAACGAACTATGAAATCGCGGGTGAATTGAAAGAGGCCGTAAGAGAGACCCTTTCGAGTAGTCCCGGTGTTAATTGTATCGTCGGCTCGTTAACAAGCCGCGTTACCTTAAATTTTCATAAGCGTATCGGCGGTGCTTGTTAGGTTCCGTCGGGGGCAAACTAATTTGGCGATAAAGCAAGCGGCGGAGCCGACGAAACGAGGCCCGAAGAGCGCCGGGGAACTGTTTTAATAACTTTATTGGTTCTCGCTCGGGCCGAAAATGCTCGATCCGATATGATACAAAAATAGAATCTACTAATTACCGGGATCGGAGCGGCTACACGGTTTCTCCTGAGGCAGAAAATTAAGGAGTCCCGGGGACCGTGTTAGCGCCGGTCCCCTCGGGGCCGCAGTGGCAAAAATTCCGGCCTTATCTCGGCCGATGAAGTCGAAATTAGTAGCTGGCTACCGTACACGGTCCCGACCCCTCTCTCTCACTCTCACTCTTTCTTTCTCCTTGGCCGTGCTGGTGAGAATTGGTGATGCCGCTCAGTGGTAGTGTCAGGCCGCGCTGCCAATGGGAAGGGAACCTCTCGCTGCCATGCCGGCACGCCGCTCCTTACACACTGGACCCGAATCAAGATTTTGCTGCTCGCAATCCATACAAGCTACCTTTTCAAAATTTAAAACGAAGCAGGGCATGTCCAAATGATTCATTTTAATTATTTTGCCACGAATACCTACCCCGAGTTTTGGGGTTGCGATCATTTAACTATTATCGTTACCAACGGGTAGCAAAAGATGTTTCAGCGGAGGCTTGAATAGTATCGAGTGGAGCATGTTCTCGTGTTATTAGTTTTTTCGTGAGTGGACCCGTAAAGGTCATATAAAGGTCAACTTTGTTTTTCTAAATGGAATGTGGTATTTTTTAATACATCAATCAATGCAGCTGGACATTCATAATAAAAAAAGGTCTTTATATGACCTTTACGCGTCACGAAGAAGCTAATAACATCAGAATATGCTCCACTTGATACTACTCAAGCCTCCACTGAAACATTTTTTGCTATGAGTAATAATAGCGAGAGAATCAAGATGTCAAAATCGGGTGGGACACCCTGTATAACATCGACTTAAGGTCAGTGGGGTAATAATTGAGCAACGTAGGAAAACAATAGAGTAGTGCAGGATAATAACACTGTCCAACACCAAATTTGTTCCCAGATTACTATTGGGTCCTTCTTATAGAGTTTTTTGCGCTGATTCCGAATCTGTTTTTAATTTTTTCCCTATACGCACAGTTTTTGAGAAATTTGAGTTTGAAAAAATGACCTATTTTTCAACTTTGAACAAATATTGTGATGTTATTATAAAAGATATTGAATTGTTCTTTGCAGCAAAAGATTCTGTGGACTTTCCCGAATACAGTGATATCCAATATTAATACACTATAATTGTTTAAACATGTTTAAACAATGATTAAAGACGGAGAGACACCATTTTTGCACCAATTTTTGAAGATATTTTTAAATTTATCTCAAAAAATAAGGGTCCAGCGGAAAATCGAACTATACCACGCGATAGAGCAGACTTTTATCTTGAAAAACCCCCCTTTGAAGTTTTCGACATCGACGTTTTTACCGAACCAGAAAGCAAAATATCTTCGCCCGACTTGAGTTGCCGCCAGTGGCGCTCACCACTACAACGGTCGTTCGCGGCTCCGTATCCCGTCGCTGCGCCATATCTCGTCCAGAGCGCCACTGGCGGCAACGCATGTCGGGCGAAGATATTTTGCTTTCTGGTTCGGTAAAAACGTCGATGTCGAAAACTTCAAAGGGGGGTTTTTCAAGATAAAAGTCTGCTCTATCGCGTGGTATAGTTCGATTTTCCGCTGGACCCTTATTTTTTGAGATAAATTTAAAAATATCTTCAAAAATTGGTGCAAAAATGGTGTCTCTCCGTCTTTAATCATTGTTTAAACATGTTTAAACAATCATAGTGTATTAATATTGGATATCACTGTATTCGGGAAAGTCCACAGAATCTTTTGCTGCAAAGAACAATTCAATATCTTTTATAATAACATCACAATATTTGTTCAAAGTTGAAAAATAGGTCATTTTTTCAAAGCCATGTTCCTCAAAAACTGTGCGTATAGGGAAAAAATTAAAAACAGATTCGAAATCAGCGCAAAAAAACTCTATAAGAAGGACCCAACAGTAATTAGGGAACAAATTTGGTGTTGGACAGTGATATCTATCATGGAGGCCAGACTTCTAACGGGTTTCAAACGACTCGGTGATTTCACAGGATTAGAACCAACGACTTAGCAGCGTGTCCTGGTTGAATTGCTATTATTCGGTAGTTTTTTTCCGGGAACGGGGATGGCTTGGCGGTTAAGAATGTGTGGGCGTATCGATCGGTAAATTACGCCCCTAATTCGAGCGTTGATCGCGGTTCCAGGGACAGGCGAACAATGCTACGGTGGAGCAGCGACGCGAGACCGCATTGTTAATAGCGGGGTAATAACAGTTACAGGCGACGTCGGTAGCGAGCAACGATCGGCCGTGCTGGTGGTTGTAATCTCGGTGGTAATGGCGCTGGCCGAACCCACACAAATCTACCCCCAACGACGGGGGAACGAGGTCGCGCGAGCGCGAGCGCTCAGAGCGCACACGTGGACATCCGTAAGTGTTGGATTCTCGGCCGTTGTTAAGTAAATTGGGTCCCAACCGGTTTCTTATTTCGTGGCCACTGTCTTACTCTCCGCGCGAGCGCTCGTACGCGCCCGGCACTCACCGCTACCAGCAAGAACCGCTCGGTCCCCCGATCGGTTCCCTTCTTCGGGCCCGTTCAGGGCCGTACCACCGAGCCCCCCCCTCCTATACACTCCTCTCTGAGACATCTGCGCTCCCACTGCAGCAGGGTTAAATTTAGCAATAATCTGTTCAGTTAAATTTAACTAAAATCTGCTGGGTTAACCCGACTACGCTTTAAAAAAAAGGAACTTAATAAGTTGTTAGGGGTCCATTTGGACTCTAAATGCCTTACGTGTGACAATTTCTGTTACAACTATTTCAAGAAGGATTTTCAATATTTCTTTAAGTGGAAGAAGGATTTTAATTAATTATTCTCCGCCAAGAAATTTCAGACTCGCCGGCCTTTCCGTTTCGAAGTTATAAGCGCTTTGGGTCCAAATGGACCCGATAAGCGTAGCCGGGTTAAATTCACACGAGTCACTGACAGGGAAGGACCCCAAGTATCCGACTTCGATTCTGATAATCTTTTGTGAGACGATGGTATACGGATCCCTAATGATGTCTGCTAAATATTAGGTGTACTCAATAATTTTAATGATATAAACAATTGAACTTTCACGCAACCTACGAGCTGCAAATCATGGTATATCAACAAGGTATGAAAGTTTAATTGTTTATATCTTTAAAACTATGGATTAACTACACCTAATATTTTGCAGAACAAAAGAATTATCAAAATTGTGGTCGGACACTGGGCTCCTTCCCTTGTGAGCGTCATAATGTTCAGAGAGTTCATGACTTTCCTCTGGTAAATTGACTGGATGTTTCATAGAGGTGGTACGTTACATTTAATTAAAAATTCTGCCTCCTAAATGGTGGAACGCGTTAATTACCTGCTCCTGTACTGATGTAAATGTAACCGAGCACTACTTATAGCTCCTCAACTTTTCCTGGTTGCGAGAGTCCCAGCGATTCAAATTGAATCCTCGAGGAGCCCATAAGAAGCGGAGGCGTTTCGTCGCATAAATTGAGGAAAGCAGGATTTATCGTGTAACTGGTAGCCCGTCTGCTATCAGCGTGGAACGTCGAGTAACGACGCTTATTACAAGAAAAGAGCTTCTGTTGCCCTCCCGTATTCCCGTTTAAGCAACTCCGGCGTGGAACGATCAGCGAAATGAAAACATCGCCTTGTCTGTAATACGTGTGCCTCTGTGAAATCTCTCTCCCTCTCTCTCTCTCTTTCTCTCTTTCGTCTGCCCCGGAAACATATCGATCATAATATTCCCCCGACGACGGCCCCCCCGCTATCTACCAAAAGCATCGGTGATATCTTACTTAATAACGCGGACCTTTCACCATGGCCGTACACAGCACAGGCGAACACTATAATCGGCCAGCAAAGCACTGTGCTTCGACTGCCCGTTTGCTCCTAGTTCACTCCACCACGAAAACTCGTTAATTGTTCGAGGTTCGTTAACTCTCGAGGAAAAATCCCGGCGAACGCTGAACGCGTATCATGCTAATACGGACGATAGGGGAAGAAAAAAGGTCCTCGTGGAAAAAACGGGACGAGCCTTGTGCAGAGCTGCAGGTTGCATCTGGGGAAGAGGATCGTCTTGTCTCGGTCCCGTGAGCATCTTCGTTATTCTGTTGTCACGCGGCCGCGTCCACTGGAATTGTTTTTCCATCTGGGAGTCCATGTTTCACTCTGTTCTAGATGGGAATCGACGAACTTGCTTCTGACAACTTGCGTAGGTGGTAGGTTATGCGCGAATTTCTTTCTTTTAAATAACGGTAACTTGATTTGTTTTCAATGTTCATTATCCCTCACTGATCCTCATTAGTTGTCCTTCAATTTGACACATTATGAATCTTCATGTAAAATCGAGTCAGGAATAAACTAGATGTAACAGGCAAAACATCCATTATGCTTCAAGTTGAAATAAATATCTAATCATTTTCAATTTTCGCGAGTCTGCCTCGAGGAATACACAAATAACAATCGTCTTAGAAAATGGTTCATCGGTTCGGTTAGTGCCGGTCGCTGTACGATCGATTCTCCGCGGCTAAATCCAGATTCGGGCCGGCACCAGTAGTACGGATCGAGAAATTCAGTGACATTTTGTTATAACTTTTGAACCATTAGAAACATTGCAATGAAATTTTCACTAAAAATATTTAAAAAATAGTCATTTTTAATTATAGATAATTAAATATTTTTTGCATTTGTTAAACAATATTTATTAATTCATTTTCATTCATACTTTGTTATTGATAATAAATTTGTTTACATATAAGTTCACAAACTATTTTTTGTAATAATTTATAATTAAAATTTTTTCGTCCATACCGAGAAGTTCTGTGACACTGCCACAGCTTTTGAATCGTAAAAGTTATTCTGATGAAACTTTCACTGAAAAATATGAAAAAATAATCACTTTTTAATGATAAATAATTTAATATGTTTAGTGTTTGTTTAATTATTTTTAATAACATTTTACTTACTTTACTGGCTGATTTACTTAAATCTATGCAGGTATCAATTCTGCAGCTTCTTGATCTAGCGGCCTTTTCTTTTTATTTTGTGATTTTACTCTTATAGCAGCATATAATAAACAATTGACTGTAGGCTACAATCAAAACAGTCCGCTCGCACGCGCGCGAGGTTCTTCGCGTCTCGCACAATCCTGGCGCTCGACGCAGCGATGGATACACTTGAATCACTAATAACTTGCGTCGATGGACGATGTTGGTAGTAAATCGTGCATAACTATATAGGGAAAAGTGTACTGAACATTGTACAATTTGTAAACATGCGGTGCTAATTGGAACTCAAAAGATATTCCGTATCAAAGATGAAGAATTTTGACAATTTCCGAGCCTTCACTGTACATTATTTTTTTAATACATTATTTAAATTAATTTTTAATTGTCAGCGTAAATTTTTATCGTAATGGAATTCTCTTCATTTTAAAAGAAGAACAGAGGAAAAATATTAAACAGGTGTGTCAGGGCATCCAGATAAAGATAAGTATCTTTTTTCTGCGAAACAGGCTATTTTCAAAATGTCAAACTTTAAGTGTTCGTCGCGATTACAATTTTAATTATATTTTATTAATTTCTTTATTTGCGAGGTAGATGGATATTTATGAAGCAATACAAACTTTGTACATGTCAATATGAGAAAGTTCATTTTTCGACAAAATGTCACTGAATTTCTCGATCCGGACCACTGTGCGGCAGCAGCGTGGCGTACCGAAAACTTTTGTTCGCGAGTCGCGCACGAAACGCTGGAAACGAGCGCGTGCACACGTGTTTCTCGAACACGAGATACACCGTACACCGCGTGTGTGTGCACTGTGTACGTATCCGCTCGGCGTGTGTGTCTGTGTTTGCACGGGGGCGCGTGCGTGTGCCCCGAAGTATGTGCCGCGAGGTGGGTCGCCTTTTGTTTTAGCATGGGGAGCTAAAGGGAGCCCTGGTAGCGGGTTACCACGAGATCTCGCCAGCTGATATCCCCGCTTTTTTGTCAATTTATAAGGATTTATACCAGCGACCCGCAGATACGCTGCGCCCTCCCCCTTCGGCCTTCTGGGCAACGTCGAGGCCAACGTTTTACCAAAGGGGTGGTCCTCTCGTGGCGGAGGATCGCGGAGGATCGCGCGGAGGATCGTTGGAGGATCGACGAGGACGGCCCCGGGAAAAGGGAGAATAAAGCTTCGGAGCCAGGGGGGGAAACCGGAGAGAGGACACTCCGACAAAAGGCGAGCCGGCCTCCACGTCGTTAGCCAGGGCTTTTCGGGTTTTTGGTAATAAGGACGATTTCGAAATGCAGCAGGGCCTCGATTAATCGCGGTTCCGGCTACCCGGTATCTCGAGATCTTCATTAGTTGATCGGGAGCCCTGCAGCCGGAGGATCTCGTCGATTCGCTCGGAGACGTCGAAGATTCGCCAGAAACCTACCATTCGACCATCCTACATTATTTTAACGCGTTGGCTGCTACGTCGATCATATGTGGGTCACACAATTCTTCGTCTATCTTCAAAAATTCATTTTGTTCGTAATACTGTTGCCTGAACCGGACCTCATTAGGATTTGTACGATCTAGAACAGTTCAAGAAGTAATTCTTATGATAAGCTTGAATCCTCCAGTTTTAATCTCAAAGATCACATTAATTCGATTTTATAGGATTTTTAGGGGTGATGCTTTATACCTTCATAGCCACTGGCAGATGTCGAAGATTTAAAAAGTCCTACGCTACTTTAGTTCTGTTTCAACATGAGTGTAAGCGTACCGAGGAAGCAAAGGACACTGTTTCTGATTGTCTAATGATTCCGTAGTATAGTCAAATTGAAAGGGTAGAATCATAAACGAAATTTTTCTACTGCTGCTCGAATTCCTGGCCCGGAGATCGCCGTCCCTCCATCGGCCCGAACAATTAATTAATCCGCAGAAATGAACCGGGGCGAAGAGGGGGTGGCGGGGACGCAAGTAGTCGCGACGGTGCTCGAAGCGTGATTCGCGAAACGAGTGGACCGGGACCGGGGGTTGACAATTAAGCAATTATCTTGGTCGGTGTGTCGCTGCAGTGGTCGTTCCTCTCGCCCCATCCCGACGATGTCGCGAGGGAGCGAGCGAGGAGGATGCGACAAGAGGGAAAGTGTTGGACGAGGAGCGAACGGAAGCGGGAGGAAAGGCGAACCGGTGGTGCAAAAGGGGAAAAACGAGGCTCAGGAGTGGCAGGAGAGAGAGCAAGAGCATAGGAGAGAGAAAGAATGAGTGAGTGAGAGGGAGAGAGAGAGCGCGAGGGGAGGGACCCGTATCTTAATGATATTGTAGTCGGCGTGCACACGCGCAGGCTTCCTCTAATTGCGCCACTGAAGCGGCCATGTTACCTAGCCCAGGGGTGCAACGAGGAGGGAAGATGCTCGGAGGGGAGGGAGAGGAATCGTTCACCACGTGCACGGTTCGCGCACAAGCGCGTCGATGCACTTGTGTGTACAAGCCCGTGTGCGCTTCCGACAAGGACGATGCATCGGGTCGAGCGGTGCTACCGACAGAGACAGGTGGTCTGGCGTAGGGGATGTGCATTAGACGAGGACGCTGTTCCCGTGGTGGGGGCCCGAGGTAGACTGGAAGATGGAGGTAAATAGAAGATGTTCCCTGTTGAAGAAAAGGACAGATACCGGTGAAAAGGAAACGACCGTGCACCTAGTCGAAGGGGCGAGAGAAAGAGAGGATCGCTGGTTAGAGCGGAACGAGAAGAGGGGAGAACAAGGACGAGGATGAAGAACGCACGGAGAGGGAGGGAGAGGGAGAAAGAGGGAAGGAGAGGATCAGGGGAAAGTACGCGCGAACAGGAGAGAGAGAAGCGAACGGGTGGGAGAGGCGCAGGAGAAGGGGATCGCCGAGGTAAAAAGCTGGAAATGCAGCATGGCGGTTGGGAATCGGTAGCAATTATTACGAAAGGACGACAGTTGAATGCGAATACCTCGCCGAGAGGGCAGAGCCGAGAATTTCGGGCCACCTCGTCGGACGCGGGTGGCGAAACGACGTGACAATTGCGCGCGGAAAACTTGATTAGCTACAGTTGCCTTCTAATTGGCCCCGCGATCCAGCCTGCCGCCGCATTCTACCGTCCCCGCTTTTTTCGACCCCCGTCCGGATAATTGAATGACCTCCGCGAACAATTAGTTGACCGATTCTGCTCCCTGAATAAATTAGCGGCTGTCGGTCTATCGTTACACACATTGTTGTTCGCAATTACCTTTGCTATGGCGGTCCTCTCGTTATTTTCAATCATTCTAATCATTCCTCGACAGATTCCTGTGCTACCCCTTAAGTCTTTATTTAAAAAAGAATTTGGTACGGCAGCAGGGAATATTAAGTACTTTGTTGTTCTTGAATGTTCTCAATTTCAACAAGTTCTAAAGAACAAGGACAATATAAGCAAAACTGGAATCTACATTCTTCAGCAACATGATTAACTCGTAAAAGCAGTCAAAATATTCTAATAGTTGTTTCGAGAAGTTAAGAATTGGGACTCGAGGTCCCAGCATGATTTTACCATTTTGTTGACTGAGTTTATTAGACATTGCCAGAGAAAATAGGCGAGATCGATATCCTCGACCTCCAGTTTCACGATCTGATGCGTTCCCGAAGTAGTTGCAATCAATTATCTGAATGCAGGTGAGAAACAGATGGTTCTGCGTGGAGCTTGTCGGAATTATTGTTTAATTCCGCAGTCGATTGTTCGAGCAGGACTCCGCATGTTTTTCGCGTGCAATCAGCAGAAAACATTAGGTACTTTGTTGCTCTTGAATGTTCTCAATTTCAACCAGTTCTAAAGAACAAGGACAATATAAGCAAAACTGGAATCTACATTCTTCAGCAACATGATTAACTCGTAAAAGCAGTTAAAATATTCTAATAGTTGTTTCAAGAAGTTAAGAATTGGGACTCGAGGTCCCAGCATGATTTTACCATTTTGTTGACTGGGTGTACTAGACATTACCAGAGAAAATAGGCGAGATCGATATCCTCGACCTCCAGTTTCACGATCTGATGCCTTCCCGAAGTAGTTGCAATCAATTACCTGAATTCAGGTGAAAAACAGATGGTTCTGCGTGGAGCTTGTCGGAATTATTGTTTAATTCCGCAGTCGATTGTTCGAGCAGGACTCCGCATGTATTTCGCGTGCGATCAGCAGAAAACATTAGGTACTTTGTTGTTCTTGAATGTTCTCAATTTCAACCAGTTCTAAAGAACAAGGATAATATAAGCAAAACTGGAAACTAAATTCTTCAGCAACATGATTAACTCGTAAAATCAGTTAAAATATTCTAATAGTTGTTTCAAGAAGTTAAGAATTGGGACACGAGGTCCCAACATGATTTTACCATTTTGTTGACTGAGTTTACTAGACATTGCCAGAGAAAATAGGCAAGATCGATATCCTCGACCTCCAGTTTCACGATCTGATGCGTTCCCGAAGTAGTTTCAATCAATTACCTGAATGCAGGTGAGAAACAGATGGTTCTGCGTGGAGCTTGTCGGAATTATTGTACAATTCCGCAGTCGATTGTTCGAGCGGGACTCCGCATGTTTTTCGCGTGCAATCAGCAGAAAACATTAGGTACTTTGTTGTTCTTGAATGTTCTCAATTTCAACAGTTCTAAAGAACAAGGACAATATAAGCAAAACTGGAATCTACATTCTTCAGCAACATGATTAACTCGTAAAATCAGTTAAAATATTCTAATAGTTGTTTCAAGAAGTTAAGAATTGGGACTCGAGGTCCCAGCATGATTTTACCATTTTGTTGACTGAGTTTACTAGACATTGCCAGAGAAAATAGGCAAGATCGATATCCTCGACCTCCAGTTTCACGATCTGATGCGTTCCCGAAGTAGTTGCAATCAATTATCTGAATGCAGGTGAGAAACAGATGGTTCTGCGTCGAGCTTGTCGGAATTATTGTTTAATTCCGTAGTCGATTGTTCGAGCAGGACTCCGCATGTTTTTCGCGTGCGATCAGCAGAAAACATTAGGTACTTTGTTGCTCTTGAATGTTCTCAATTTCAACAAGTTCTAAAGAACAAGGACAATATAAGCAAAACTGGAATCTAAATTCTTCAGCAACATGATTAACTCGTAAAAGCAGTCAAAATGTTGTAATAGTTGTTTCAAGAAGTTAAGAATTGGGACTCGAGGTCCCAGCATGATTTTACCATTTTGTTGACTGGGTTTACTAGACATTGCCAGAGAAAATAGGCGAGATCGATATCCTCGACCTCCAGTTTCACGATCTGATGCGTTCCCGAAGTAGTTGCAATCAATTATCTGAATGCAGGTGAGAAACAGATGGTTCTGCGTCGAGCTTGTCGGAATTATTGTTTAATTCCGCAGTCGATTGTTCGAGCAAGACTCCGCATGTTTTTCGCGTGCAATCAGCAGAAAACATTAGGTACTTTGTTGCTCTTGAATGTTCTCAATTTCAACCAGTTCTAAAGAACAAGGATAATATAAGCAAAACTGGAAACTAAATTCTTCAGCAACATGATTAACTCGTAAAATCAGTTAAAATATTCTAATAGTTGTTTCAAGAAGTTAAGAATTGGTACTCGAGGTCCCAGCATGATTTTACCATTTTGTTGACTGGGTTTACTAGACATTGCCAGAGAAAATAGGCAAGATCGATATCCTCGACCTCCAGTTTCACGATCTGATGCGTTCCCGAAGTAGTTACAATTAATTACCTGAATTCAGGTGAGAAACAGATGGTTCTGCGTCGAGCTTGTCGGAATTATTGTTTAATTCCGCAGTCGATTGTTGGAGCAGGACTCCGCATGTTTTTCGCGTGCGATCCGAAACCGGCGCACAGTGCGGCCGATCGCCGATCTAGCTGTTCAAAATTGAGAAAACCAGCGCGACCAAGACACTGTTTTCGCGACAGAACAAGTACGGTCTTTCACCCCTCCCCCCACCCCATAACTTTATTTAACAATAAAAATTGAATAACTTTATTATTATAAAAGAAAATATAATTATAAAAAGAGGAAAACCAGATTAAAACCACATTACGGTCATTACATGTTCTTTGGCATAGAAATTGAAAAATTCCTTCTTGTCAAATTATGGACATATATGGATATGAAACTGGTAAAATCTAATAACGAAATAATCCACAAAGAATGAGCAACCATGTTTTTGAGGTTAGGTTAGGTTTGAAGCAAGTTGCACATTTCTAAAGTTTGAAAAGGATTGTAATTATCAAAGAAATTACTCCACGAAATAAGATAATGGATGGTAATATAATATAATATAATATAATGTTAACGTTTCTTTTATGTACTCCATAGCTCGTGAGAAAGGTTTTATTACTCAGCGTTTAAGAGAACACTATTAAAAGTAAAGATTTCACTTCATTGTTTACTTAAAACCAGCTCAAGGTCCCCTTAGCCAAACGTTTGTTATGTTTCGAGCTCTCAAATATATAATTAAACGTTGCACAAACGTTGGTGCGCAAAGTCCAATTTTCATTTTGGGACTTTTGAACAGTTAGATCGGCGATCGGCCGCACTGTGCGGCGCGCCAGTGGATCCATCGGGATCTAAAGACCACGGATGGAGTCGCAGGAGAAGCAGCTCGCCGCCGATTTTTCCCGGGGTGCCATTTTACAAGCATTGCCTTTTCGCCGTACAAATGTTGCCTTTCGAAATAAGAGAGCAACTTAATCTCACATTAGCCCGACCATATCTCACGTTTAAGGCGAGCGCGCAAACGTGACTGCACTCCTGACATTTCGAATATCGTTGTATTCGCCCGACACGTAGCTATCCCGGCTACAAATGCCCGAGCGCTGCCTCAAACTTACTTTTATCTGCCGCGTGCCTATCTGTTTCTGATTGCCCGTGGCCCGACCCCGCGGCGAAACAATGCAAAGTAATGAGAATTTATTCTTCGACGTGTGCTCCCCGCTAGTCGCGACCGCCACGGAGTCGTGCAGCGATTATTTACTGCGAGATGAAATAAAACCCGGGGATCGCCGTTAACACGATCTCCGGACCCATATACGGGGCCACGAGGAGTTCAACGAACGGTTCGCTAACTCGCCCATCATCGACAACGACGAGCTCTGCGAGCCAAATTAACCCGAAACCCTTGGGAAATTGGTGGAACGAAGAAAACTAATTACTAGACTGTGAATCTTCATGCGAAACAAAAATTGTCGGCATCGATTGCACGAAACAGTAGAAATTCTCAAGTTGCCTATAATTTGGATATAATACTGTTTCCTATTGTCTGCCAATTAGCAACTAAATTGGTTGCACCGAAATAAGTGTGCAATGTCAATGTGACCCTAACGAACAGCCATGTTGACGATAGTGTAATGTAACCTTGTTTGTTACCTGGGTCAATCTGACCCAGAAGTGATTTCTGTTGTCAATACAGTAAAGTCGCGTTTACTGTCAGCGATCACTGTCCAGTGCCTACCCACTCCACTGTCATACTGTCCTCCTCTACGTTCGGCTTTCTTTTGAACTCTCGGCGCGGTGGACGCAGTCATAAAAAAATAATGTCGGTATGCGATCACTAGACTGCGGATGTTTATACAAATGCATATTTTTATCGAAAATAGATAAAAACTGGGACCTAAACAGAAATTTGTTTTGTCATTAGAGGATTTTAAAAACATAATTTTTATTTTGCATGTTTTGCATAAGTGCATATTTCTTGAATAAGTGCATATTTCTTGCATAAATTTTCCATAAATATTCGACTATTTAATGCTACGCCAGAATAAATAAGATGGATGTGCCTAAAAATTTATAAAAATAAATTACAAAATATGCCATTGCCACCAGAACCTGTAATAACAATATGGGGAACCTGGTTGGAAGCAGCGTTTTTATATGCAACGCATTTAGAAGGAATAAAAGACGTCATAGAATCGTTCGATGAAAAGGAGGCTTGGTCAATTAAATCGACGAAAGAAGCATTACGATGTGAGCATTTACAACAAAATTTAACATTTATTCAGAGCCATTTCCAAATGTTAGCTGAGGCCATGAAGAAGTTGGAAACAATAGGATTACCTCCAATGGAATCTATAGATTTGGTAACTACAGTTATAGAAAATTTAAAAATTATACCCGATGATTATGGAGAAAAGGTTACACATAAAATGGAATCTTTATTAAAACGAAATGTACACTTTAATGTATTACTAAAAATGAGCAAGATTTTGAAGGGTGAACACGTTGAAGGACCACGAGAGGTTCTGGCACATCATTGGGGTTTAAATATGCCCCTATAACATCATGTGATGTAGAACGCTCTTTTTCAGCGAATAAATTAATTTTAATAGACAAGAGGCATCAATTTACAATCGACACTATAGAAAAAACTATTGTTGTATGTTGTAATTTAAATTATAATAAAAAAAACAATAAAATAATTACTATTTTACACATCCATACATGCATTTCCTATACATATATTTAGCATATACCTTGCATACATCTTGCATATATTTTGCATATATTTTGCATATTTCGACATATTATAAATGCATAAAGATCCGCAGTCTAGCGATCACTGTCCGTGCAGAACGCAGGCTGTCGGACACTAAACGCGACTTTACTGTAGACCGTTTACTCATCTCTTGTTATAAATTTCAGTAACATGAATGCATCGAATAAAAAGTAAAAATTGTGCAGCTTTTTGAAAGATTAGACGTTCGGGTCGAGTTGTAATTATGGTAGAGACGATTGATAACGACGGTGGAAGGAAAGAATTAATTTTTCGTTGTCGTTCGGGCGATTTTGGGGCTCGTCGACGCGAACGTGCCTCGTCGGCAGTTATCGCAATTGTTCCGGTGCTTATCGTGACATTAACTACTGTGCAGGCTCCTCTGCCATTTGAACTTCGCGAACGTTCGCCGCGCGGAGAGCCTGGCCGAGTTCGGAACGGGGACGTGCTAAGATAACAGGATTGTTTAGACATGCTGTTACTTTGCCGAACACTTGCACATTGCCGGTTAATTGTGCCGTCGAGAATAGTAACTTCGTCTTCGCCCGGAAAACCGGATAGATATGACGTCAGGAGCGTCGTATAATTGTGCGGCTCGGTGTACCATAAATTGATGTATTGATCGGCGGCTGGCGTCGGACAAATTAGAAGCTAACTGAGGAAGCTGCGCGATAGACGCACTTATAATTTTGCAATTAATAGACCTGCTCACTCCCACGGGATCGGGGAATTACAAGACCGTCGCCGGAACGAGATGAACAATGGAATTCCGAGCTGTTCCGGGATTCGATTAAATTGATATTTATAGAATTCATTGGGCAGATAAGGGGCGGGCTGGAAGGTAAATCACAGGGAAAACACGTATCGCAGAAACGATTCCGATAGAAGGTGGAAAAGCACACGCGCCATGAGCATTCCGAGCTCCGCCACGGCCTGGTGGGGTGGCCGAGGTTTCAGGGGATGCCAGTTAAAATGGGAGGGTTGTTCGGGCAAGCAACCACTTTGGCGCACGCGTAACCGCTGCCAGTCAATATTAACCGACGAGTCAGCCCCGAGGCTTCGGTGTCACCGTAAAAACCCGCACCGAATGGATTTTATTGCGCCAAATCGCGCCATCCTGCCATTCCATCGAAAAACTACCAATTTCAACGTAAATCATCAAACCGATTATCCTTGTAATATTCTTTTCGAACCATCCTATTTAATATCGTCGAAAAACAGAATTTACGGTTGCATACTCTGTCAGTAATACAAACAGATGGAAAATACAAAGGTACAAAAGGAAGCGTAAGGGGTTGAAAACAATATTCGATGTTACAGAGTCGCACTCGAGGGGAGGATTGTGACGAGATTTCGTGCTTCTAAACAACCCCGTAGAAGACCAAAAATAGTAACGAAATCAACTGCTGAATATTTCACAGTTTTTGCTAAAATATAGGGATCAACTGCTACGAAAATTACAAGGGAAACTACAAAGAAGATCAACAGTCTTCTAAAAATCCAAAAAACGCAGGTAAGCAAAGATCGCGAGAGAGGGATAGCAAGGAGGAAGATCAGCAAGTTGGATGACTAAAAAGAATGCAGATTGAAAGGTAAATGGTGGAATGGAGGGGTGAGAAGGGGTTTGCTCGATGTCGCAAATAATTGGTCAATAATAGTCTTGCGGCTGGCGAAAAGCACGGTGCTGCGGGGACAAAACGTCGCCGGGGCGTTATCGTGCACAGCTATAGCCGTGTTCAACGAATAGCAACCCCTTCCTCCGGTGGAGCCCCCACCCGGAGCCGGCGCTGACAACTTCTCATTGTCCGGGATTCAGCTTGACGTCGCGGGGACGTGCTCATTGTTAATTAAACTACGCGTCGCCGCGCCATTGCTACAGAACTCTCTCTCCGTGCTACCGATAAATGCGGCATGTTACTCGCTCGCTCGCACGCTCATATTTTCTCCGCCTATGGTTTTCTGCCCGCGGACTCGCGCGGAGCCAGACGCGTTTCATCGAGCCGTCGTTAATCACGCGGCAGTTTAATTACCAAAGCGAATTAACGAGCTCTTCCCAGCGACGCGACAAGGCTGTTGCACACTTTTATACACCCTCGACTCAAGCTTCTCCCTGCCGACTGGCAACGTTCCATTCACTGCCAAAATTGTGATATTTATCGTCGTGTTTCGCTCGTTTTTGATCCTGTCTGATTGCCATTGACTGCTCCATTGGCAATCTTCGCATTCCTGCAAGGTTTAGAAAAATCAAAATCCTTGTTGATATGGCACACGATCATTTTTAGCATGTAATACATATAGTTGAGCTGGATGGACCAGGTACCGTGTCACGGGGGTTAATAAAGGGATAGCGAGCAAATTCGCGACACGATTTACGGGCGTTCGGGGCGTTTGCGCCCCATCCAGAGGACAGTGGTTCCTCGGTATCGATTTCGCGGGCCGGAAAACTCGGAGTGGTCGTCCACGTTTAAAAAGGTCGAGTCTCAGCCAGCTAGAAGGGAAGTTAGGAATCGTTCGAGCCGAGTTTACGGCGTCCTTTTATATCCAGTGGACGCCGCGATATTTCTTTCCATCGCCTGACTCCGAAATTAGGAGCCCGAGGATTCCCGAGGCAAGAAAAAGCCGCCTTAGCCGCCGCGACACACAATAGAGAATCGTTGCACGTGAGATGGTTCGCTGAAAGGCCCCCGAAGAAACTACCCTCTATCTCGCGCCTCTCTTCGACCTCTCTTCTCTTCTTCCCCTTTCCTCGGCGAGGAAAGACGTTCTTCCACGCTCGAAGCGGTTTCTCGGTTCTGTTCTCGTCCCTGGTGCCGATCCCGAGCTGTGGAGAAGGCGATGCCGCCTCGCCGACGATAACGTCCGTATCGGGAAGAACGTCACGACGTACCTACCCGGTAATTTCCTGCGTTTTATGGGTCGCTTAAGGAGCATCGGGACGCCCGATCGTGAGAATTAGGACGGACATCGCGATCTTGCCGCCTAATATACGGTTTCTTGTTACACGGGGCACCTTCTTCTTTCACGCGTCAGGATCCCCCTCGTTTCCCAGTGAAAGGATCCTTCCAGCTTCCGTCACGAAAAACACGGACTAGAACCACGGTGATATCTTTTCTTTCGATATCCTTGTATTTTTACTACTTGCTCTACGATTTCCCCCACAGCCACGGGCGTTCGGTAGACCGCTGGTGTTCATGCAAAATAAAAATGGTCTGCTTCTATTGGAGGACTCAGCATCTAGTACATAGACATTTCTTTATTTCTCCAATAATTAAAATGAGCTGAAAGAAATACAGCGAGACTTTTAGGTTCGTCAAACGTTTTCACAGTTTTGTATTTCGTCTAGCGATTAGAACTACGTATGTACATACATATACAGTGGGTGCGACGAAAGATCGGCCGAAATCTGATCGGAAATTCTTCGGGAAGAATCCGTTCGCTCTAAAGTCTAAAGACACGTGCTCTCCATCTATGCACTCTGATGCCGAGCAATTTAATTTAATTGCGACTACTTTGTCCCAAAATCCATGAAGCCAGTCGCTTTGAGCTTAGAAATTATTGCCTATGTAATTATTGAAGCTGATGACGATGGTATAATCTTTTTAATTAGTTTGTATTGACCCCTTGCTTCGTAAAATAGAACCACACTCGTAATGAAAACGATCTATTGCGTACCTTGGGAAAGATTAATATTCATAGCGCGGATTTTATGCACTTATGTAATAAATCGGTAAGGTTAGGTGGGGTGAGTTCATAAACGAGGCAAGTGCATATACAGTGGGTGTACAAAGTATTCGTACACTTTTTAAAAACTAATCACATTTTTATAATTGTACCAAACAACCTGATTTTTTATAATCAATTAGAAGCATTGGTTTACGAAATGATATACAAAAAAGATTTTCCAAAAATTATAATTCACAAGGTTAAATGCAAAATAAGAAATTATTCTCGATCGTACATTTTTAAATAAATTTGGGGTTATGTTCGCGGCGCACCGGTTCGATCAATTATACAGTAAATAGCAATTTTGTAGACATTTATCAAACGTTCGATTCGGATTTGAATCATTACGTCCTCAGACACGTTTGCTATAGAATGTTTTCTATAAGCGAAAAAGAAGAAAGATGTTGTTGTGTTTCGTCCTAGACCCGCTAGAGGACTCATCAGTAAGGCTATCTAGCGGAACACAACAACATCTTTCTTCTTTTTCTCTTATAGAAAACATTCTATAGCAAACGTGTCTCAGGACGTAATGATTCAAATCCGTATCGAACGTTTGATAAATGTCTACAAAATTGCTATTTAGTGTATAATCGATCGAACCGGTGCGCCGCGAACATAACCCCAAATTTATTTAATAATGTACGATCGAGAATAATTTTAAATTGTAATTTTTGGAAAATCTTTTTTGCATATCAGTTTGTAAACCAATGCTTCTAATTGATTATAAAAAATCAGGTCGTTTGGTACAATTATAAAAAAGTTATTAGTGTTTAAAAGGTGTACGAATACTTTGTACTTTGTACACCCACTGTACATAATATTGCGTTGCACAACTGTTGGCTTTACGACCAGGGTGATTGGACTTATTAGACATTGGATAATAGTCTTGTGGGTTTTAGGAGCATAGCCAGGATTCGATGACATTATTGGAAGCGGACCAATAATTAGATTTAACTTCTCTAAATTAATACCCGAGCCATCAAACGTCCAATAAGCATACAAAGCCTGGCAATTTCATCCCTCGTACACTGCTTTCAGATATATTTTGATTGTAACTCATTCGATACGATGAATTAAGTACAACAGAATATAGACAACATTTTGTCATGCACAATATACATACACCACATTGTATCCATAGGTGGGAATGTCAATTTTCACAAATTTTTGTAATTTAACATCCTACTCAAAAATGCCCTACTGGTCTACAATGGTGTACGACCGTGTAAACTTGTATCAGGTTAATGCATATGAAATATCCAACGCCTTGGTGTAACAGAAATATTTTCTTAAGAAATTGTTGTAGTACACCAGGGGTGGCCAACCTGTGGCGCAAGCGCCAAACGTGGCGCATTGGTTGATTACATGTGGCGTATTGGATCCTTACGCTTATACTTATTCTTTTGAAATAGTCACCATAACTGAATCCATCTTCATATTTTCAACACCTGAGAGCTCTCAGTTGAATTTATACAGTCTTCTTACTCATCAATTCGTCGCAATGTTTTGACAGTTTCTAATTATAGGATGGGAATTGGAGTGTTCACGACATCGATCGCCCTCTCGTCCAAAAGATCATTTCTCACTATTGTAGATTGATGCTCCAATGAACGTGTGTCTTTTCAACTGGCGTAGGTTAATTAATTAATTTAGTTGCATGATTGAGCACCTTGAGCACCTTTTCCTCCCCTAACCGAAGCAGATCCTATCCCTATTCCTACTTTTCAACCGCAACAATGAACGTAAGAAGGTAGAAAAAGTGCTTGAGTTGTATGGCGCATCTGAACTCGTATGTGAAAAAATTTACGCATGGTATGCAGAAGGTTGGTCACCCCTGTAGTACACTTTTCATTCGAGTACGTGTCATCATGAAAATACTATTGGGTTGGCAAGAAAGTAATTTCGGTATTTTAAGGTGAAATAGAGCTCAATTTTTTTACTCAAGCAATGAATATTAATGAATAGGACATTCTCCCTTTTGTTCGATGATCTTTTGCCAAAAAGAATAAATAAGGAAATATTTTATTGATTAAACTTCATCGCTCGAATAAAGAAATTCCGAAATAATTCGGTTAAAATACCGAAATTACTTTCTTGCCAACCCAATATATGAGATCTGAATAGATTAAATCCTGCTATTATTATAAAGGAATGTACATCAATCTCGTTTCGGGCTCGGCCGTTCGAGTGTTAAGGTCTCGCAGAAGATTTAGAAAGCCGCCGCAACGGATCGTCTGATCGAGTGTACGCGAAGAGGGTCAGAGAATAGCGCTTGGTGGTAAAATCGCGGGGAATCCATCGGAGGATCCGTCAGAGCGGTGTGCCCGGGGGCTGTTTCTTCGAACCGCGTTGGAACGCTCGAAGAATCCGGATCCGCGACATTCGTGCAAATTAGCAGCGGCCGTTGACAGTATCCATGATCACCGTGACACCGAGTAACCACTCGTCGGTCCGTACATTCCTATCTGCGATCCTTCGGTGGCCGTGACAGCCACGGGATGGCTGTCCGTGCGATCTCGAGTGGCGAACTCGAAGAGAGTCGTCCTGTGCACGGTCCGCTCCTGCGGAGGAGGCTGGGGACCGTTGAGAGGTCGCTAGCTCGTAGCCGCCCCAGCATCTTCGTGGCTCTTCCTCTCTCCCAGCTTCTGTCTCGTTTCTCTCGACGCTGCAGGCTCGGCTTCGTTCGTATTCGCCTCTCGTTCTCCACCGAGTTTCCCTCTCCCTCTCTCTCTCTCCTCCTCTCTCCCTCTAACAAACAGGAATCCTTCTCTGTCTCCATTTCTCCGTCTCTCTCCTTCTATTCCGGCGTTTCCGTTCCCTCTGTCTCTCGTTCTCTCTTCCTCTCGGTGTTCTCCTTCCCTCTCCGAAGAGCGAACAGGACGATGGAGCCAGAAGGGAGCAGAGTCGAGTAGCAACGAGCTCTCTCTCTGGAGCCCCCGACAATACCCAGGAAATTACATAACTGTTGGAAATATCAACCAATACCAGCGTGCTCTCTGGCAGCGCTATGCCGCGGCAAGCCGACGCGACGGCGGTGTCGGCGTCGGCGTCGGCAGTGGCGGCGTCGGTGGTGTCGGTGCCAACCCCTCCGTGCCCATTATTATAACTGGGTAGGTGGCGTATTATACGCGGCCGTCGGGGGAACTCAGGCGGGCGAACGAGATAGCACCGTGCTTGGAGAATGAAACGAGAAATTGAGTTGTGCTGAAACGGGGAAAGGGGCGGCCCTCTCTCTACACGGCCGCGGAAGGGCGGAAGGGCGGTAAGGGCGGAAAGGGCGGTGGAGACGCGGGCGGACGACTCAACGAGCCGCGCTCGCGATGGACAAGAACCAACCCCACGCACGAACAAATAACATCAATCTACTTTCCCTTTAACCCCTTGCTCGGCAATCTCTCGAACGTGCCCACCGCAATTGCTGTTTCTTTGCCGCTCGTAATTTCCTGCAGAGACGTTATTACGTGGACAAATTCAGTTCTTTCGAAAGACATTCATCGTTTGCGCGGTGGAAGATCGTGCGTCTTGCGATGCTTGAATTATTCGTTGCGGCAGAAATGAGCAGGCGCAATTTGAACAGGTAGACTGATTTAAAAAATTATGAACATTATTGAAGGATGAAAGAAATTTGTATTCAGCTGTTGCGTGTTGATGCAAACATTTTCTATTCTGTACGAAGGTCTGCAGTCTAGCCAAGACTGCAAATGGATTTCGATGGGGTGGTTTGTCCAGGAGGGTGTGAATCATGTTCGACATGCGCCAGCTCCTCGAGGCCATCGCTATTTAAGAGACGAGCCGCGGGAACAAGGGAAGATAGCGCTCCAGTTGCACGTATACCGGTGGCAGCACGTCGACTGCCGAGTAATTCGCAAAAATTAATTACTAACTTGTTCCACGGCGAGAAAGGATCCCCCGCGCCGGCTGCTGCTCGGAGACAAAGGAAAAAGGAGCTGCTCCAGGAATCGTCGCACAATGGAACGGGAACGCGGTCGCCTCTCTCAGAAAACAACTACACCTCTTCCCTCTTAACGTTAGCTTCGCGATACAACTCTCAAATTCGAGCGTCAAGCAAACAAGACTGAAAATCTTGAAGGCTTGCGTGATCACACGTTTAAAAAATCGGTTGCGAGGAAGAATAAACCGGTGTGGAGATAAAGAGGGTGTCGCGGAGGTGATAAAAACAAAGAGCACAGCCGAGGCCACTTGAAAAACGCGGGGTGGCTGATCAGGAAGATAATATACTCGCCGATAACACCAACCCCTCCGAGAAGACATTTCAATTCGTAGATACAGGAGGGTCCATAAAAACTGGTCGACGATATAAATAAGCGTTTAATGTTGCGCGCTCCTAAATTGAATCTCGGCCGCCCAACGATCTGTGGACAAGATCCTTAGGGGTGAAATCCACGGAGAACTATTGTCCGCTTCCACCGACTCGATTACACTTCGCCGTAGCGCCAGACGCGGGACAGAAGATTCTCGGCCGTTTATGCACCCCATAAAAGCTAGCATTACATACGAAAAGTCAAGCGCCGCGACGATGGACCCCATACGTTCTCTGTTTGCCTATTATGTATGGTTTACCGTGGTTTAACCAGGGGAAATCTGGTTGCCGGGGACGGGGCTCAACCCGGAGGGACTTATGACTGTGATTAAGTGTGATGTATCGGGAAATGGATATCAGGAGACAGGAGCGGATTTCCACCCTCCCCGAATGATCCTTTCCCTCCCTCGGATGGAATCCTGGAGTAATATTTTTCTCACGATAAAACACTTCGTCGTGCAGACTTCTTCCGCGGACTGCGGTTTCGCTTGATCCGATTCGGGATCGATTTTAACCAAGTTGATTTTCCTCGATGTGATTTCGTCTAGTTTGATTTCACTCTGATTTCCATCAGTTCGATTTTGCCGAGATTGATTCTCCTTCGACTTTAACGAGGTTGATTTTGCTTTGATTTCGATGGGGTTGATTTTGTTTCAGATTCGACGTTGCGTTTTGCGTTTGATCTTACTTTAATTTCGATCAGTTCGATTTTACCTCGCTTCTGCTTGATTTAATTTCGTCCTTACGGTCCATTTTCGTTTCGTAGTCGAAGGATTGCGATCTGAATTTATAACGAAGAGGTAGCTGGTGGATTTGAGATTTTAAGATCCCCGTTTATCGGAGAATTGTCGAGATTGAAGGAGAGCTATGCCGATTGCGTTTCCTTGTCTCGAATCGCAGACGGGAGGCCAATTGTCTAGAAGCCTAAAATGATCGCTGTCAAGCGTCGAAGCGCAGTCACGCACGGTACAGTCAACGTGCAACTCTCCCGCTAAACGCTTTCTTATCGTGGCCGTGTGAAAAAGCGCATACGTCAGGGAGTCTGACATTTAAACGCGCAACAACTAATGAGGAATATTCCCGGCGAGACGGAAATGAGCTGCGAACGTATCTACGTTTACCCAGGTCTCCATTATGCGTGCTTTTATTCATTACGGGACAATCGAGCCTGCTGGTAAGAGAGAGAGAGAGAGAGAGAGAGAGAGAGAGAGAGAGAGAGGGGTGAGAAAGAAAGACAGAGAACGAGAGCGAGTGAGAGGGAGAAGGGAAAACGTTCGAGGAGTGTTAAAAAGTCTCCGGCGAGACTCGGGGAAATTCAGACGCGTCTGCTCGTGACACGGTGGTATTCAATTATCGCCGTTTAAAGTCGATTCTTTTTTTAAACGTTGCAGACGGCCTCGACGCTTCGGAAAATCCCCGCCGTGACATTCAACGTTTCAAACTTTCTCCGATTTATTGATTCCAATAAATCCGCGCGCGGAAAAGACCCAGCGGTAGTCCTTTCCACGATACAATTTCTAAACACGGGCGAAGAAGAGAATTACGAACGTGATTTGCTCGAGAGGGACTGAGAGGAACCGGTCCGGCCTGCGACTACCCCTTAGTCTCCATTTTGCACAGAAAATGAATGTGGTCTTCGAACAGCTGTAAAGGGTAGCGGTAAGGCAATAGCTGTAAAGTACTTTGTATCAGCATCTAGGATGCACCCCATTGCATCTTAACATGTTCGCTACAACATCACCGTCACCGACACCGCCACAAATATGTGACATCCATAATCTGACAGTTCAGTTAGAAACAGCCAAATTAATTTCGTGTACTTCGTTGTTTAAAGTCATAGTACAATGCATAATTTTCAGAAAATCCGTGACTTTCTTCTGCTAAACTGGTTTGGTGGTTCAAAATTGGGTACGTTGCATTTAATAAAATTTTCGAACAAGGAAGGTAAGCAACGAAACAGATGCTGGTAGCGAACGTGTTAAGAAAGAAAAATACTGTTGCACTGCAATTTAACTATAGGTAATAATGTCTACACATAAAGTATATAGTTAACGTACAAGAAGTGAATTGATTATCAACTATGCATTGAAGCCGATTCATCTATCTTACAGAAGTACGCTGGAAATATTTTAATGGCAACAGTCGACTATGATTTTTAAATTAGGTCCAAGGGGCTGGTCCACCAATCGAGCGAACCCTGCATTAAAGAATCTGTCCGCAACGATTGGACGCGACACGAAAGAAAGAACGATGATTGCAGGACTATGTTGAAATAGCCCAAAAACGATTTTCCAGCGTTCTGGAGTGGTTTGGTCGCCCGAAACGAATCAGAATGGTAGGCAGCCGACAAAAGGCAGCGCGGAACGCGGAGTTCGACGGTTGATGATAAAGTGCACACAGGGAAAAGACACGGAGGGCGTAATGCGCCGCAGAAAGCGAATATTGTGCCGTGTAGCAAAAGGGGTAATTCCGCAGTAGGAAGCCTTATTGGAAAAGGGTAGATAAGGGGAGGGGTGGGTGGAGGGTAGGTGTGAATGGGCGTGCGAGCAAGTTGGTGTGGGTGGCCTCACCGACGAGACTCGAGGGGTTCGTGTCGGTGCGGGGGTGTGGATGGCGTTGGATGGTGTGGATGGTGCGCCAGCGTTGAACGGAAATTAAATATGCCTCACTCGATAAGTCAGAGAGTAGCATAGGAGGGCTCCGTATCAACGCCGGGAGATGAGCTATTGTGCTATTTTCGAGCGAAATCTCGGCGAGGCCATCCCCTCGAGTTCTGTCTCTGTAAAACGCTTTTCGCTTATTCCATTGCGCGGCCGGCCGGATATCGGCATGGCCGCTGGTCCGACCGTGTTCCACGGACATTTTTCTTCCTCCTCTATTTTTCGTTTCACCCACACCTCTCTTTACCCCTCCACAGTTTTTCATTTTTCATAGCGCCCGAGACGAATGGCGCCCGCCGAACGCCGCTGATATGGAGCAACCCTTATTGAAAAGATTCCATAATCGTGCTGTAATTGATTTTACGTGGCACAATGACCCTCACAGTTCAGAAGGGTTACTTCCTCAATTTTTACTCGATCGCCACGTCGATGAAGAATTTATTCAATATGGATGTTGGGCATCATTTTCTTTTTTTGTATTTGATAGGGTCAATGTATAATTCTTAAAAGAATATCGTGAATAGGCTGATCTTTATGCAAAATAAAAATTGTTTGCATCACTTACGACAAACTAGAGGCAGATAACAATTTTTTTCATCCCCATAATCCCCATATTCGTGCTGTAATTGATTTTACGCTGCACAATGATCCTCACAGTTCAGAAGGGTTATTTCCTCAATTTTTACTCGATCGCCACGTCGATCTGATGAAGAATTTATTCAACATGGATGTTGGGCATAATTTTCTTTTTTTGTATTTGATAGGGTCAATGTATAATACTTAAAAGAATATCGTGAATAGGCTGATCTTTATGCAAAATAAAAATTGTTTGCATCACTTACAACAAACTAGAGGCAGATAACAATTTTTTTCATCCCCGTAATCCCCATAATCGTGCTGTAATTGATTTTACGCGGCACAATGATCCTCACAGTGCAGAAGGGTTACTTCCTCAATTTTTACTCGATCGCCACGTCGATGAAGAATTTATTCAACATGGATGTTGGGCATAATTTTCTTTTTTTGTGTTTGATAGGGTCAATGTATAATATTTAAAAGAATCTCGTGAATAGACTGATCTTTATGCAAAATAAAAATTCTTTGCATCACTTACAACAAACTCGAGGCAGATAACAATTTTTTTCATCCCCATAATCCCCATAATCGTGCTGTAATTGATTTTACGCGGCACAATGATCCTTACAGTTCAGAAGGGTTATTTCCTCATTTTTTTACTCGATCGCCACGTCGATGAAGAATTTATTCAACATGGATGTTGGGCATAATTTTCTTTTTTTGTGTTTGATAGGGTCAATGTATAATACTTAAAAGAATCTCGTGAATAGACTGATCTTTATGCAAAATAAAAATTGTTTGCATCACTTACAACAAACTAGAGGCAGATAACAATTTTTTTCATCCCCATAATCCCCATAATCGTGCTGTAATTGATTTTACGCGGCACAATGATCCTCACAGTTCAGAAGGGTTATTTCCTCAATTTTTACTCGATCGCCACGTCGATTTGATGAAGAATTTATTCAACATGGATGTTGGGCATAATTTTCTTTTTTTGTGTTTGATAGGGTCAATGTATAATACTTAAAAGAATCTCGCGAATAGACTGATCTTTATGCAAAATAAAAATTGTTTGCATCACTTACAACAAACTAGAGGCAGATAACAATTTTTTTCATCCCTTAATAATGTTTCAAATGTCACAAATCAACCCTATCTTGTTACCACTAAATTCCATGAATTTTATCGTTTATTTGGAAAGTATTCATTCGCCAGTACAAATCGATGGAACGACAACCCGCTCGATTTTCGTCGAATGTCCCGGCACTCCATGTATTTCCCGAGCAGGATCCGAGCGGCGGACAGTCCCTTATTTTTAATTAAGGAAGCGGAGGAAGGAAAGAATCGGGCGAAGGAGCGTTTCCCTCTTCGATTCGAGCCGGGAATCGTTCTATTCTGCGCGGGCGTAACGAGAGGAAGAAAGAAGTTAATTTAAGCGCGGACAGTAAAGTTCGCGACGCGAGCGAAATAATTATATCAGATTTATTATCAAACTCCGGGCGCTGTGCCGCGAGCCCTTAGATAATAGGCTTTTTACGGCTCGGCCGCACGAGCTGCGCGATTCGAAAGTTACGATACTGTAAACCCTCTTTACGAGGCCATTACCGGGCGCTGTTACTCATATTTTTTCCTCAAATGAGTCGAGAGACACTTCGACGGTAATACCGTGAATGGGAATCGTAACAAACATCGAATATTGATTCCGTGTGCTCCTCTCACCAGCTTCAACGACCCGGCACATCAAGAAAAATTCCTCTACACCGTGTTTGATAAAGCTTTGCAGTGAATGCTTATGCATTGTGAACGCATAAAGTGAATGACTTCTCGGATCATTTCTTCATTCCCTCAGATTATCTATCGGGAAGTCGATCACATTTTGCGAGAATCGTTCCATATAGAATAGTGTAATTACTCTGTTTGGGTGAAATTTGTCCGACAGCTTTATTAATGTGTATTTTATGAAACAACAATAAAATTTTAGACTTTATTTATTTTTTAATGTACGATATCGTTGAAAATAGTACTCCATGTTCATTGTAGGCTTCGAACAGACCTAGAGTTTAACAAATTTTGAATACATAGAAGTTGTTCTTTCTTTTGTTCCGTTAATGTTAAGTACAGTGTATCCATGAATGTATGAGTGTGTTGTGTTTTACAATTAGCAGCTTTCAGTGTCCCCTCGAAAAAACTGCTCGCATTGCTAGTTGAATTTAGGCTGTCTGCTTCAGGTGGTTGATCACGAACTCCTTCATTTAAGGGGCCCATCCACGATCAAGCATTTTGCGCAACATCGTCTATTGCGCAACATGATTGATTGTGGATGATGGTGATTAACTAATTGCGCAACCTGTTGTGTAAAATCAAAATTTCCTGATATTTTGTGCACAACAAAATTGGTTGGGTTGTGTTGTACTGTGAATGGCAATGTTGCACAAATATTGTCAGAAGCGTCTCATCACTACGCAGTGAAAAACTGAACGATTGCTCAAATTACGTGTCAACGTGAATAAAATTTGGATTTGCGTAACATCATGCTGCACAATAATTGTTGCGCAACATACTCGATCGTGAATAGGCCCCTTTAGCGAATGAAGCCATTTGGTAATAACAACGACGAGTTGCACAACGTTCTCGAGACCGCGGGAACCAAAGCAAAATCTGGCCTCCTTAATTGTCAGCGACGGACTACCATTTGAGGGAGGGAAGATGCTTGAAAAAAGAAATAAAGAAAGGAGAGGCGCGGGCGAAGGGAGACGCTCGCGGGAACAATGGGAATTACCAATTTTAATTCCGTCGATAACCGATGGAAATCGCATTCAACGTAGAAGAATTTATTAAACTGTGAACTCGCCGCACTCGGTGGTTCTATGGAAAGAGACAAATAGTGACGATATTGTTTTCTAAACCAACGCGCGCAGGCTATGCATATGCATGGGGAACGCGAGCAACACCGGTCGAGAGAAAAACGACGAGCTGCGTCGTCGTACCTGTCCAGACAACGATCGGTAAATTTAATAAATATTCATCGGGGGAAGTGCTTGGCAATCGTTAGACCCTGAATTTGAACCAAACACGTTCGCCCGGATTGATATGGCCGCGCGCACCGCATTAGCGTGTTAATTGCGCGATCAGCCCCCGAATAATATCACCATTGATTCGAGCATGGTCGTCGATCCTCAATTTTATTACCGTCACGGCCGGAAACGGAAAGAACCAGCACGTTTATGATGCATGCAACAAATGCCAATAAATTTCTCAATAAGTTCCGATTCGTTAAACGCACCGCACCAGAAACACGCGGAGTATCCTTCGTGTGTCGATGAACAATGAATTTTCACGCTGGAACTGTGGGTCTCAATATACGAATTCACGTTTACCGTGAACATACATCTGCGTAGAATTAGTCAATTTTATTTCTGTGGACAATGTTTTGTTTAAACATGATGTTGCAGACAAGTATAAATATTCTAAACTAATAATTACCTTATCTTAGTGTGTTTCGGTTATGTTTTGTTTAAACATGATGTTGCAGACAAGTATAAATATTCTAAACTAATCTAATCTTATATTATAATTATAATCTAATCTAATATTCTAACCTTATCTTAGTGTGTTTCGGTTATTTTATCGTTCTTCAAGGTAAACACGTTACATATGACTGAATTTGTTCGTCGTTCCAGTTCCGTAAAATAGTAAAACAAATCGTAGTGCAGGGGTTTTAAGGGGTTGTTGCAAAGACGAAGCTTTAATCCCCAAATTCATGGCAGATTCAGTCAGGAAAAAAATTTTCGAAAGTCTCCAGAGACGTAATTACCGAGAAAAAGTTCAAGTTTTAAAATGAGCCTTCTTTGCTTTTATAAATAAAATTATAAATAAGTATACATATACAGCCAATATCAATATCAATAAATGCCAGTATCAATAAATGCTTGTTCATTTTCCCAGCCCGACGACCAGCCGGCGAGCAGCAAGAAAAAATTCCACGACAATGGAGAATTCATTTCTGGAACATAAATCGCGGCTGCTTATTTCCGATGACTCGCTGCGGCGATCCATCATATTCCGTCTCGAAATTGCAGGTGCGTGCGCCCTTCATCCACCCCCGCACACCCCCGTGCTTTCTGGCCGCTCGTGCCCAGGATTACGCAAGATAAACGTTTTTAATTATTTTTCCCCCTCGCGCCGAACCCCTCCAAATCCCTTCGGCAAACACGAGTAATACGAATCAGCCCCCCGGCAGGATGCAGTTCTTCAACCCCTCTGTTTCCATCCCCCATCTCTCTCACTCTCGCTCTCTTACTCCCGCATTCTCTCCTTCTCGCGCACGAGGCGCGTGAAACTGCGTTTCCAGGGGCTTTGTGTGCGTACACGCGCGCGCGTGTAATGCCTGCAACGGCGTAGACGGCTCCATTGACCATGGGGATGAATGTGGCGGCGAATACGTGCGTTTTTTGGGAGGGGAGTCTCACTGTCGTTTCGGTTCCCAGGAATTTCGTGTTCCTATTTGACAACCGCTTTCCTCATATTTCCTGGATTATAGTTTACCGCAATTATACTTAAACAATATTTTCTAAAATAAAAAAGTTAAAGAATGAGCGCTAACCACAGTCGCGCTTGTAATTTCGAAGAACGACAAGTTCTCATTGAGGCAGACATGTTTTAATTTAATAAAGAGACTGTGGACGACCTAATAAAAATTGATCAACTTGAACCGCTTTGAATCCTCATTTAGTATTTTTCAGAAAGCGTAATCTGAAATAGGAAAATGCAGTGTTCGATTGCACCGGAGCTTGAATAGCATCGGATAATTTGGCAGCTCTTCGAGGATTTTATTAGTAATCGTAAAAGAAGAAGTCCGAGTCTCCACGGGATCGATATCGTTAATCGGATATCAATCAGCACAAATTCCCGGGCTACGCCATTGCTTCCGGCGATCTAGGGGACGTCAAGATGAAGGCTGAAGAAGAGAGGTGGATAGAAAGGTGCACACGTGGCGGGGGAGAAAGAGAAGAAAAGATAGAGAGAGAGAGAGAAAGTGGCTCTTTTAACAGGCCATTATTGTGTGCCGGGGACATTTTCCCGGGCCATTATTGTATCTGACGATAAGTCGGGAGATAAGCGATCCGAGGGGGCGTCCCGTCGTCCCCCGCGTCGCGTCGTTCTCGTTGACGGCCGCGTGCGCGAGAAAATCGGAATCGCTATCGAGATTCGATCGGTGACTAAGCGTTGTTTGTTGAGTGGATCTCGTCGGCGTCATTCGATCCCGATGTCTTCCTTTTGCGAAACTTGACAGTCCGAGCGATACACTTTCGAGAGATCCGCAGCGGAGCGATAAATACTTCGGAACAGTCTGCTGTTCAGAGAAATTGAAACTCCGACCCCTTTCCTCGCCGTGCGAATTGTCAATCGTTGCTACCGGCTTCCCAACTCCTTGCTAGACGAACCTCGAGCAAGATGGTTCTTCTGATATTTAAATGACGAACCAAGGTAGGTAGTTCGAGCAATCTTTATTATCATTGAAGCCTGAATCATCTATCCAAGATGAATCTCTTGTTATCCAGTTAATAAACCACGCAGTCTATGGAACTCTCTTTGTTAGCTTCTCAGGAACATATCAAGCGAACCAACCTTGATTGCCCTCCAAACTTTTGCACCAATAGTTACTTATTTGACTTACATTCGTCAATAATAGCTCAATTTCACGTGTACAACAACTGTAGTATTTCTGAGCTATTTCACACAAGCTAGCAAATCTACATCTAGGAGTATAATTAAATTATATCTACATATTCTTCGGGAGTTTAAAATCGATGACTCCATATCTTTCGAGGTCTAGCAAGAGTGTCCCTTTGGCCCAGCACCGGATGAAGCGGGTGTAGCCTTGGTAGCAAGCAGGCTCCGGTAGCGGAGCGTTCGCAGGCCGAAGCTCGGGTAGCAAAGAACGAGCGCAGGCTATCCGGGAGCGAGAGTAGAGCCCGGTCCGAGGCTGCAGGTTCAATTAGACCGGCGTCCCGCGATCCACGATCTTAATTAGCCCCGGTCTAAGGTGGTCCAGCTGACCGTAGATTAGGAAACGTCGATAGGGACCGTAATAACAAGCGACATTATCCCGGGGACTCATAATTCCCTCGCTACCGCTATACTCCGTGGCTAGCAAAACGAACCCGAAAAAAGGAGGATCGAAAAGAGAAGAGTGACGGAGAGAGGGGTTGGGGGAGGAGGAGAAGGAAGAGGAACCAGCACAGAAGAGGAGAAGAAGAAGGGAACGGAGCCGGAGGGCCGAGGACAGGGGAGGATTCAGGGGGCAGCCCTTCAATTATCGAGCGCGGCTCGGCCTGGCTCGGCTTGCGGCGGCCATGTTGCACGATCCGACGACGACGTCCCAGGTTCGGTGTCCATTCTGGACACTCGTTCAGGACTCGGGCCGACTTGCCACCGGACTCTCCGCGGCGACTATTGCATATGTATTATATGCGATTGTGTTCCGAGAAACTTCTGGCCGACATACGAGGACTCTGTTCGGCGTTCTCTCCTTCCTCCTCGGGCCAGCTCCGCGGGACAAGCCTCTTCCTCTGTCTTCAGAGCTCTACCAGAGTCACTTTGCACCTGGCTCGTGTTCGCTCGTTGCCAGCTCTCCGTTCGTATCGTTTCGTTCCGTTTCGTTTCGAGGCGAGCTCTCGTCCTCTCGCGATATCGCCTGTCCCCTGCTACCACCTACTCCTCGCGGTCTTTTTTCGCCATGGTTCCTCCGAGCCTCCTCCATCCTCTTCTGTTAGCCACCCTCTTTCTCTCTTTCTTCGCTCTCCCTCGCTCCCTCGCGGAAAGGGGTGCAACGAGCAACAAGAAATGGATGCGCTCGTCCATCTTGCCGCGCGATCGTGCGACCACTGTCGACACAACCACGGCAAATTCGACTCGGCATGGTTTTTTCGACCGACCGTCATTCGATCCCCACATCAAGAACGCTCTCCTCTCGCTGGACTCGGCCTTGCCCACCCCGCATCCTCTATTTCACCCCTCGCGTGACGAATCTAACATCTTTCCACCAGCGCCTGTGTGTTTTTCTACAAGTTAATTGGGTAATTCATTCCGGGGTGGAAGAAGTGGCTTCTCTCTCTCATTGGGGAGCTTGGCGACTTCGTAGTGTGTCCATCCAGTGTTTCGGCTTCGTCGTTGAACGTGTCATCTTATAACTGAAGGTGTTTGCAATATTATCAGTATACTGCGGATTTTTATGCAAAATAAAAGTTGCGTATATCTATTGCAAGATACGGAAGCTACATATACATTTGTATACGAGATACTTTTTTTATGTAATATTTATATAATATTATAATTTTTTAAAATTTATATAATATTTATATCATATTTATATGAGAGATACATTTATATACGAGAAGCTACATATACATTTATTTCTTTTCTTCATTATTTTGAATATTTTATTTTTATAATATTTACACTGTTTTGAATTTGATCTCATTTTCGTCATAAATGCTTAATATCCGCAGCCAAATTATTTGGTCTGATAAAAGGGTCGAAGCAGATTTTGAAGAAGCACGTTCGAGAAAATATTTAGAAGAGCCAATATAATCTTGAAAATATAATTCAATATAATCTTGAAAATGGTCCAAATCAGTGACCGAAACGTCGATTTACTTGAAAATTAGCAAAATTGCTTAGTTAATTTTTTGTTTTTTTGTATTTAACGATCGAACCGTAGCGCCGATATCATTAATAATTGTTATTAACAAGAATACGATCGATATAAATAAGTTTATTTAGAAGAGCCTGTTAGCCCACGATTGTATTGTCACGTCCGGTGGTTCAGCCATCAATAATAATTAAATATAATCAATAATCTATTACATATACTTTTGAATTTCTTTTTATGTTTAATCTAATAATGTTGTACGAGAAACTAATATTCAATATTCTTGTTAAATCAAATCGAACTATCGTATATTATACCACATTGCGTGCGATAGAATTAAGAAATTCATACTTCATTCGAATCGTCTTGAGCGAAAGAACTGCGTAGCGAAATTATTTCATAAAATGACCAGATCACTTCCAAAAATGAATCGTGATCTAAAATCCGCTGAAGACTGTCCATCAAGAAACGATGAGTAATAATTGTTCGTCGCCCCATGTGCGACGTAAATAAAATCCGATCTGGCCAGGGGAGTTACAGATAAGAAAACAGCTAAGAAGAAATGGATCCAGGAAATGCGCAGGGTAATAAGATCTAGCTATGACGACAACAATCGCCTGACGAAATTGACGAGACAAAGGATTGATTAATCTATAAAAGGGATGGCTCTTGAAGAAGTCCGAGCCAGTCGAGTCGATATTCTAATGTGTTCAGTTGCGGTCGAGAGACATTAAAATTCAGAGTTTGAGTTAAATCTTGGAGGTTCGACAAAATTGTATGGTTATTCAAGGCGTGTACACCCGCTGGATTTGTGAAGTTAATAACGTCAACATCGTCATCTCATCATCATCATTTTTTGGGTTTTGTTGCTGAAGCGATACACTCCGCCAGCGAGCGAAACAGCGAGCGACACAGCGAGCGACACAGCGAGCGATTTCTAAAAAACCAAATTCTGAGCGAAACCAGCTAACGGTAAATACTAACAATTTATTATAAGATCACAATAACTCTATGTATCCGAAATTTGACGCTTAAAATATAGTTCTGCTTATATTTTTTTATTCAAACAAATCAAAACTTCAAATCTTTTTTAAAGACTATACCCATCTTCGATCTCTTCGTACCAGTTCCTCAAATAAAATCACTTAGAACATTAAGAAATCCTCGATTACCCGAACCGAAGCCGGTGAATGCAGGTAGGTTCAAAACTGCGTTATATCTCAATTATAATCGTTTCAATCATTTCAATCTATTAAAAATTAAATTTCAATATTTTCTATTCAAAATCTAAAATACGTCCACCTCAGGACGTAACAGTATCATAATTTTAAAAAATCCATGGCTAAGGAATTTTTAATAGATCTTTCAACAGCGCAATATTGTTCCACGCTAAAAGATGCTAGGCTGACACAGCATCAAATTATGTTTCATACCTGATCAACGAACTGTGTTTTACATATTTATAATTCCACAGAGAATTCAAAAATTCATTTTATAACACGAACAGGGAACGGAATGTATAAGGATTAAGGTTTCTGCCTGTCGTAGAACAAGATTGAAGACATTTTCATCGAGTTGTTCGCTTCGGATACGAAAAATGCGGCAATCGGAGAAATTAAACGGGTAAATGAGGTGGTTGATTCTGTTTTTTTTTCCGACGCCATTCAAATCGGATAATACCGAGTCGCAACAGTTCATGTCCTTCTACCGATTGACGCATTCGGCTGTGTTGCGTCAAATGTCAATGCCTGCCCCGCCGGTCAAAAGCATTGACCCTCGGCCCGCGGTTAAGTGATTGTATTTCAATTATATTCATTATACCGTTGATTCTAATCGAATCGGTAATCGATTGACAATCGCCGGAAGTATTACGCGTTCGCGGTCGGGAAAACGAGTATCGAAATCGTGTAAATTGAAACCGAGGCTGTTTACCATATCAGAAGTCGAACGGTAAATGAGAACTTCGATCGCAGTCAATTATGGACAGCAATCTTCTTTGAATAAAACGAATAAACTTCTATGAAATGATTTCGCTTAGCTATTCTTTTCAGCATAATTAAGCAACCGCGCGCTGATTGGTTACGTCCCTACCCCAATCCCACTGGCTGACGTCGCCGGAGCGCAATACATACCGCGAAAAATATTTTCCGGACTCATTGCTTGTTCATCGATGCTAATGTAATTCGTAATCGCTTTGCATATGCTTGTCGAGCTGCGCGAAGTTACCTTGTCCGTCGTTTTACCGTCACAATGAGCCTATGATAAAAATAGGGGGTCGCGTTTCCGATATTGCAATCAACCGGAATGCTAATGCGTGACTTACTGGGGCAAAAAGATCGTATACATATACATCGTGCTCGCCACGCCATATTGTTTTCGTTTGCGCTGCGAACGATTGTCAAGGCCTACAGTCACGCAATTATCCACAGTTACGCATCCTAATGTGCAATGTCATAAAATATTACGACGTTATAAATCTTAACTTCTCAATTTTGTCTAATCGAACAAATTGCGTTGATTTTACCCAATTTCTGTGATCACCGAGTTAAATAAGTTGAGTTTGGCAAGGAAAATGTATGCGGCCGAGAGACACCATTTCTACCGAAGGGGTTGATGGAATAAACGTGGGGCTGGGTCTAGGAAGACCCCAGGAACGCAACAGAAGCGTAGCAACTTCGAGAACGACAATCTCCAAGGAAACGGACTAGGGGGAGGAAGGAGGCAAATAAAGGTAAAAATTGAGCGGGAACTCGTGGGAATCCACCCTTATAGACAGGAGCAGGGGTTCGCGGTATGGGCGAAGGGATTCACGGTCGTTGCCCGTGAAAAATCCCCCCTCGAAGAAAACACCTGAGCCGGTTTGGCGGTATCGAGCGGGGTCGGCACAAAGGAAAAGTCGTAAGTCAAAGACGGCAGACGGTTCCCGCGTCATTTGTCATCGGTCCACGGCGCGATTGTTCGCCGGCAGCCGGCCGCCATTTTGCCGGCCACCCTCCCGATACCTAATAGACCACCCTACGCATTCAGCGGACCCTGGTGATAAATCGTGAAATAATCTCGTCCGGGCCGTATTATGTCGGATTTATAAACGGCCGAAATGGCTCGCAAGCTCACTGGCCCGTGAGGATGTTTCATTTTTCGCCGAGACCCCGCTACGGCGACGCCTCCCTGTCGATCTCGATCCAACGATTCGATCCTAATGATCGCTTTATGGGGAGTAATGCGTAGGTAATGTACCGGGCGGACGAGACGAACTTCTCAACTCGAAATTTCTTCTGGCCCGCGGCCCTTGAAGCGCTCTGGATTGCACCTGGGGCCAAAACTTCGGAGTCAATTACATTGCAAAAAGAGCAGACTGTCGACCTTCCCTTGAAAAATTGTTTATTCGTATTGAAATACAAGGAGAAATCAAGCGCGAACTTTTACACTGACCTAATACTTCAATATTACCAGAGCTAACTCCGACTGGGCGTGGTTTTCTTGCTCTCGAGTAGCCAGCGCAGTGCCCCACGGGGCAATCTATGTCTATTCTGCAGTCTGGCAGACTGTCGACCTTCCCTTGAAAAATTATTTATTCGTATTGAAATACAAGGAGATATCAAGCACGAACTTTTACACTGACCTAATACTTCAATATTACCAAAGCTAGCTCTGACTGGGCGTGGTTTTCTTGCTCTCGAGTAGCCAGAGCAGTGCCCCACGGGGCAATCTATGTCTACTCTGCAGTCTGGCAGACTGTCGACCTTCCCTTGAAAAATTATTTATTCGTATTGAAATACAAGGAGAAATCAAGCACGAACTTTTACACTGACCTAATACTTCAATATTGCCAAAGCTAGCTCCGACTGGGCGTGGTTTTCTTGCTCCCGATTAGCCAGCGCAGTGCCCCACGGGGCAATCTATGTCTATTCTGCAGTCTAGCGGACTGTCGACCTTCCCTTGAAAAATTATTTATTCGTATTGAAATACAAGGAGATATCAAGCACGAACTTTAACACTGACCTAATACTTCAATATTGCCAAAGCTAGCTTCGACTGGGTGTGGTTTTCTTGCTCTCGAGTAGCCAGCGCAGTGCCTCACGGGGCAATCTATGTCTATTCTGCAGTCTGGCAGACTGTCGACCTTCCTTTGAAAAATTATTTATTCGTATTGAAATACGAGGAGAAATCAAGCGCGAACTTTTACACTGACCTAATACTTCAATATTACCAAAGCTAACTCTGACTGGGCGTGGTTTTCTTGCTCTATAGTAGCCAGCGCAGTGCCCCACGGGGCAATCTATGTCTATTCTGCAGTCTGGCAGACTGTCGACCTTCCCTTGAAAAATTATTTATTCGTATTGAAATACAAGAAGATATCAAGCAGGAACTTTTACACTGACCTAATACTTCAATATTACCAAAGCTAGCTCCGACTGGGCGTGGTTTTCTTGCTCTCGATTAGCCAGCGCAGTGCCCCACGGGGCAATCTATGTCTATTCTGCAGTCTCGAGTAGGTTCTATCAAATTTAAGAGTTTAAAATAAAGTAGATTAAAGAAACTAAACTAAACTTCTCCCTCCTAGGAAATTGATGCTCCTGTCCAGCGGACGATAGAAAAGCGACGCTGCCAACACTCCAGACAACTCCCAAGAGATCCCCGACGTAATGGAGTCGAGCATGAAGGAATCTTCTTGAATGAACATCATAATCTCGAGTGCAGTGTACGAATTTCTGCGGAATTTTCTAGAATTCATTCACTCAGCCCGGAAGGAAAATGAAGGGACGCGCGTTCATTCAACATGGAAGAAAGAGTTACCAGCGCGTTTTGGGAGCGATGACAACGCGTTTTTAGCGACGAGTTCATTAACTGCGGCCGCAAGAATGAACAGCTCGAGGACTTCCATGATGTGAATGCGTTACTTCCCTTTCAGCTAGTCGACGGTTTTGGAAAATCATTTCGGGATGAAGTTGCTAGGTCGAGAGGGTACTCTTTGTCCGCGATTTCACGGGTCGGATTCATTCACGGTAGTCTCTCGCCGTGAATGGCCGCGGCTATGATCTCGAGAGGATCGACTGTGCAGCTCGAGTGGACATTTGTGCGTTCGAAGCGCACAAACGATCCCCGGCGAGCCGATACACACTTCGGAGATCGTCATTCAACCGATCCAGCCGAGGAGAAAGCGATAGCTGCCATTATTTTCCTGTCGAATTAGGCGCTATATTTTTACACGCTGGTAGCTGCTTTGTGCGAGACGCAGCGTGAAACTGGCATAAACTCCCGGCGAGATCATAATTATAGCTGAACAGTAGGACACCTTCAAATGTCCGAGCGATCCGTGTGCGACACGATTTATTGTCCGAATGGTATGAATTTGGTCCGGCACTGTAGCCTAATTCTGGAGCTTAACCCTCCATGGGCAAACTTATTTGTCGCAGCTCCTGTAGGCAAGATTTTTTTTATTTTTTACCACGCTGGTATTAACTTGCCCTGTTGTTGTTGTATGCGTCAAATCTTGCAATCGAAATTTAAACCTCCTCCCATAGTCCAATCTCGCTGAAATTTTGTATACACACTTGCTTCCGATGACGATAAAAATAGAAAATAAAATATATAAAAAGAACCTTTTAAAAACCACGCTTATATTAAAATGTAACAAAAAGGAGAAAATCATTTTTTTCCTGGTTCTCCATAAAACGTGGAGCGTAAACTATTTTAACGTAATCTTCGTGGGCGCTCCACGCTGTATGAAGACCCAGGAAAAAATTATTTTCTCCTTTTTAGTGCATTTTAATATAAGCGTGGTTTGTTGAAAGGTTTTTTTTAATTATTTCTTTAGAGTTTTCGATTTTTCATATCATCAGGCTGTTATCGCGAAAAGATATTTACAGATTATTATCAGAAATCCTAGACAAGAGAAGATATTTTTAATTTTTCCAATTGGGGGCTCAGGGGAGTCTCAAACGCGATATTTCGGAGTCCAATGGAAATAAAAATGTTACCGAAGATAATTAAACTTTCTACACCTGTTCCCGCAGCTATGAGCAAGCGTTTCTGGCAGACTGACGGGCCCGGCTCGTAATCGGACAATTACTACCCCGAAACTTGGCAGTGTTTGAACACGACCGTGTGTCAAGGAAAGGGTAAACGCGTCCCTCAGTCACACGGTGGACGGCGAATGGCAGCGGGATAAGTTACAACACTCTACAAATACAAATTTAACCGCGGCACGCGTTTTACGAGCGAGACATAGTGTTCCAGCCCGCATCTGGTGCACCTTCCACGCCGTGGTACGGGCACCTCGCAGTTCAGAACACTGTGTACGTATTTACGAAGTGTGAAGCTGAGTTTAGTCGTGCGTTACCGAATAAAAATGCAACCGCCGCCGCCGGGAATCCCTTGCAACGATGTCTCTATGGGACGTCGCTTGAAACACGGAGCGACGAAAGATCGGCCGAAATCTGGTCGGAAATTCTTCGGGAAGAATCCGTTTTCTCTAAAGTCTAAAGACACGTGCTCTCCATCTATGCCGAGCAATTTAATTTAATTGCGACTACTTTGTCCCAAAATCCATGAAGCCAGTCGCTTTGAGCTTAGAAATGATTGCCTATGTAATTATTGAAGCTGATGACGATGGTATAATCTTTTTAATTAGTTTCTATTGACCCCTTGCTTCGTAAAATAGAACCACACTCGTAATGAAAACGATCTATTGCGTACCTTGGGAAAGATTAATATTCATAGCGCGGATTTTATGCACTTATGTAATAAATCGGTAAGGTAAGGTGGGGTAAGTTCATAAACGAGGCAAGTGCATATACAGTGGGTGTACAAAGTATTCGTACATCTTTTAAAAACTAATAACATTTATATAATTGTACCAAAGAACCTGATTTTTTATAATCAATTAGAAGCATTGGTTTACGAAATGATATACAAAAAAGATTTTCCAAAAATTATAATTCACAAGGTTAAATGCAAAATAAGAAATTATTCTTGATCGTACATTTTTAAATAAATTTGGGGTTATGTTCACGGCGCACCGGTTTGATCAATTATACACTAAATAGCAATTTTGTAGACATTTATCAAACGTTCGATTCGGATTTGAATCATTACGTCCTCAGACACGTTTGCTATAGAATGTTTTCTATAAGAGAAAAAGAAGAAAGATGTTGTTGTGTTTCGTCCTAGACCCGCTAGAGGACTCAGCAGTAAGGCTATCTAGCGGAACACAACAACATCTTTCTTCTTTTTCTCTTATAGAAAACATTCTATAGCAAACGTGTCTCAGGACGTAATGACTCAAATCCGTATCGAACGTTTGATAAATGTCTACAAAATTGCTATTTAGTGTATAATTGATCGAACCGGTGCGCCGCGAACATAACCCCAAATTTCTTTAAAAATGTACGATCGAGAATAATTTTAAATTGTAATTTTTGGAAAATCTTTTTTGCATATCAGTTTGTAAACTAATGCTTCTAATTGATTATAAAAAATCAGGTCGTACAATTATAAAAAAGTTACTAGTTTTTAAAAGGTGTACGAATACTTTGTACACCCACTGTATGTCTGGTTATTTTTATTACAATATGAGCGAAATTTCTCTAGCTTGTATTTATTAAGGTACTATAAGTTAATATGAACTATTCGACACAGATGTCGCCCAAGAATAAAGGTGTTCTCCTCGCTTAAATGAAAAAAAGTCACTGTACCCCTTTCATATTTCAGCAGAAAGTACTTGTTTGTTTAAAAATGGATAACTATAAAACTAAACAATATAATTTATTGCAATAAAAAGCATTTTATAGCAGGCTTGTTAATAACTCTCTCTTGCCTCGTTGCACATGAAACAAGGTTCCCCCATTTTCGGGGGAAAGTGCAGAGTAGTTGACATTTTGTGCAATATCCTATCAAAATGAAAATTTTCACCACTAATAACTGTGCAAAGCGTTTGTACCGACAGCGTTAAGTATATTTAACCATCCACCCACTTCACCTTCATCCAAGTAGAAAACAATGACCATATTTAAATATCATGAAATGTCGCATTATTTCCTACACATTACAATGATTAATAACGAACAGACGATTTTTATTTTGCATAAAAGTCTGCAGTCTAGTGATATTAATCGACTCTGGATGATGCTTTGAGTCCGATTCAGCTTAAAGAAGCTTCCCTCTTGAAGAAGAGAGACAAATTCTGCAAGCGTCTCTTAATAAACAATCTTGACACAACTGCTAGTGACATGAGAAGCGGATAAGACTGTTAGCATCGTCCATCGGAAGGGCATAGAGACGATTATAGTGACCGAAGGGTAGCACAGGTTAGCAGAAACACGCGGTTGAGGGACACGCGATTTCCGCCGAAGATGTCGCGGCGATGTTTGCGCGAGAACGGGACTACACGGCTAATGCACGAGATTGCTTCGCCTCATTGTCTCCCTTAATTTCGTTGGCCCGGCGTGATGGCGCATGGCTTCGACGCGTTAATCGGCAATTTCGCTGGTCGAGCCGAACAGAGGGAACAAGAGGGATGAAAAAGAAATGTTGACGATGTTACCGCGAACTAATAACGCAAATGCAGGTCGGATATATGGCCGGTGAAGTAAAGTAAAGCTGGTTCGCCATGGCGGACAGTTAATGGGACCACCCGTAGCCATGCTCTAATACCGGCACGATTAAATGCAGACAGGATATTAAACTAGGCACTATACACCGCGGCCATAACACATTTTGACAATGCATCGTCCTGGCAATAAACTAAAATCGTAAACCTCTTGCCGACGCTTATCCGCGGCTACGAGCCTCCGATGGTGTCGTATAAATCGGCGGCAATATGGCGGCCGCGAGCGAATCTGCCCGCGAATTCTTTCCTCCGCTTGATTCGCGCGACCAACAGCCCGTTTCGACAATTTTGATGGATTTAACGAATCCCTCAAATCCTTACGTGCAGCAATATTCCACGAACAATTATAAATTATACAATCGTCAAAACCTTCCTTTATCCGAGTGTTCGCCCTTTGCACTCAAATGATGATCTTGAAATACGCGACATTTTCTGATCTAAAGAATAACACCTATTTACTTACTAGTCGACGTCGATAATGTAGATTAGGACAATGAATATACGTTGATGTTCCTACGACTTCCTTTTCATCATCATTAAGATCGTCCATGAGCGAACACGTGTCTGTTATCTGTATTTTGATACATGTTTCTGTAAACCTCTTATTATTCAATATAACTAATATTGTTAATAAGTTGATCATTGTGAGGCATAATTTATCCCTACCAGTTTAAATATTGTGTATCTGTTAAGATCGCGGTACTACAATCGGATTAATAGTGCAACAGATGACTTTGAGGCGCCAGTGAAAATTGCCATACGAGAAAACAAGTTTATTTTCATGTACACAATATAAAACAGATTACATAGATGGAAAATGCTCTGGCTTGAAAGGAGTGTTTTGATTTTGGAATTAAAATTGCTTCGAGTGCAGAGGGTTAATGTATCAGGTAGGCAAATAGGTCCCTTCCTCTTTTTTAACACGATCATAACTTCTGACTGAATTCGAAATACTTCCCGATTGTGGCACCATCTGAAACAGCGTTCTTTTAGCTTTAAGAAGAGTCGTAATGAGCGCTCTAAGAGTTTTCAATCCTATGCAACAATTTCAAAGAATATGTCGTGCGAGAAGCATCATTTATGTCACTGTTTCCTTTTTGCATTCCAGCTTAGGAAATCAGCTGTTGAAGCTACTGAAATGGTTCGTGCGGCACTGGGAGAGAACGTTGTATCTTACAGAACATGCAAAAGAGCGGTACCAAAGATTTAAAACCGGAAATTTTAATTTGGAAGACGACGATCGTTCAGGTGCACCGAGAAAGTTCGATGACGGTAAGATAGAGGAATTGCTCAACGAAAGTCCGACCCAGACGCAAGAAGAATTGGCAGAAAGATTGGGAGTCACCAGACAAACAGTATCTATCCGACTGAAACAATTGGGTAAGATTCAGAAGTTAGGGCAATGGGTCCCACATGAATTAAGCGAAATAAATAAGAAAAGCAGACTCGAGATTTCTGCTGCGTTGCTTTCGCGGCATAAAAGGAAAGGTTCTCTGCACAAAATTGTTACTGGCGATGAAAAATGGGTCTTACATGACAATCCTAAACGACAGAAATCAGGGGTTAAGCCTGGAGAACCGTCGACTTCAGTGGCAAAACCGAACTTGCATTGCAAAAAAGGTTTGCTGTCTATGTGGTGGGATTTCCGAGGAATCATCCATTATGAACAGCTTCCACCTGGAAGGATAATTACTGCCGAATATTATCAAAATCAATTAATCAATTTATACGACCAGCTAGAGCACAAACGGCCGTTTACTGGACAAGGAACAAGACACGTGATTTTGCAGCACGACAATACTCGGCCACACGTTGCAAAAGGAACGCGAGACACAACTCATGCGTTGGGATGGGAAGTCCTGTCACATGCGGCATACTCTCCCGACCTGGCCCCATCAGACTATCATCTTTTTCGGAGTCTGCAACACCTTTTGTTGAGGAGGACTTCCTCTCAGAAGAAGACATCCGAAAATGTATTGATGACTTCAAAACAAGCAAGCAGCCGTCATTCTTCAAGGATGGAATTTATAATTTACCCACCAGTTGGGAAAGGTTATAGAGAATGAGGGTAATTACTTTGAGACGTGATCTTATATCTGATTTATGTAATAAAATCTTAAATTTGGAAAAAAGGGGAAAGAACTTATTTGCACGCCTAATACAAAATATTAATGTAATAGTATCTTGACCTCGCTTGAACTGACGTGACAATCTTGAACTCCTTATGGAAATCTTAGATTCTGTTAAAGATCGGTAAATTAATTGGAACAACGCGTTGTAAGCGTATTGAATGCGCATCAAATTAAAAAGGGGGGCGAAGGTGTGCAGGATTTCTGGATTCAAGGATAAGAAACGAATATCAGACCTAACCCAGAAATAGAATGGTTCCTTGCAGAACTGGAGAAGCTCAATACAGTTTGGGTTCGAGCGTGGAACGAAAAAAGGTATATTTCTCAGCGGTGCAACTGAAATTCGAGTCGGCAGATCTAATGGCGGCGGTGGCAAGTCATCACGTTCGCGGGAAGGGAACGAGTTGCCGGGCCAAGGGGGCCACCGTTACTGGGACTATGGAGAACGGAATGGAAATTGCGAGAGAGAACACGCGAAAGAACCCGTGTCGTGTTGCGAGCATTAGCTACCGCGCGTGTCATCGCGCCGCGGATCGAACCGGCGACACGCGAGGAATTCGCGAAAAGAAATCAGTGGGAACGCGATTCATCTGCGCAACGATCCTGCAACCATTTTGGTCATTTAGGCGATTTGTCGATACTTTTGGTATTCGAGGAGGAAGAAAGGAACCGTTGAAAATCGCTGCTGCAACCCTACATTAGTGAGAATCAAGCAATACGCGTGATCGAATATTATTCTGTGCGGGTTCAAACAGTACCAGTGAACGAAATCAAGAGGAGCCTTTCTAGAGGCCAAGAAACAGATTCTAGAACCTGGAGGAAAATTCTGGAGCCCCCAAAAGAACTCTGGATTCTAGGGAAAATTGTAGAACCTCCAGAAAATGTTGGAAGTTAGGAACAAACTCGTAGAGCCCACTTAAAAATCGTGAAGACTAGAACAAGGTTCTAGAACCAATAATAATAATGTACATTCTCTAAAACATTTTTGGGGATCAAGAAATAAATTCTAGAACCTGTAAGGAAATTGTAGATCCTCCAGAAAATGTTAGAAGTTAGGAACAAAATCGTAGAGCCCACTTAAAAATTGTGTAGACTAGAACAAGGTTCTAGAACCAATAATGATAATGTAGATTCTCTAAAAAATTGTTGGGGATCAAGAAATAAATTCTAGAACCTGTAAGAAAATTGTAGAACCTCCAGAAAATGTTGGAAGTTAGGAACAAAATCGTAGAGCCCACTTAAAAATCGTGAAGACTAGAACAAGGTTCTAGAACCAATAATGATAATGTAGATTCTATAAAAAATTGTTGGGGATCAAGAAATAAATTCTAGAACCTGTAAGAAAATTGTAGAACCTTCAGAAAATGTTGGAAGTTAGGAACAAACTCGTAGAGCCCACTTAAAAATTGTGTAGACTAGAACAAGGTTCTAAAACCAATAATGATAATGTAGATTCTCTAAAAAATTGTTGGGGATCAAGAAATAAATTCTAGAACCTGTAAGAAAATTGTAGAACCTCCAGAAAATGTTGGAAGTTAGGAACAAAATCGTAGAGCCCACTTAAAAATCGTGAAGACTAGAACAAGGTTCTAGAACCAATAATGATAATGTAGATTCTATAAAAAATTGTTGGGGATCAAGAAATAAATTCTAGAACCTGTAAGAAAATTGTAGAACCTTCAGAAAATGTTGGAAGTTAGGAACAAACTCGTAGAGCCCACTTAAAAATCGTGAAGACTAGAACAAGGTTCTAGAACCAATAATAATAATGTACATTCTCTAAAACATTTTTGGGGATCAAGAAATAAATTCTAGAACCTGTAAGGAAATTGTAGATCCTCCAGAAAATGTTAGAAGTTAGGAACAAAATCGTAGAGCCCACTTAAAAATTGTGTAGACTAGAACAAGGTTCTAGAACCAATAATGATAATGTAGATTCTCTAAAAAATTGTTGGGGATCAAGAAATAAATTCTAGAACCTGTAAGAAAATTGTAGAACCTCCAGAAAATGTTGGAAGTTAGGAACAAAATCGTAGAGCCCACTTAAAAATCGTGAAGACTAGAACAAGGTTCTAGAACCAATAATGATAATGTAGATTCTATAAAAAATTGTTGGGGATCAAGAAATATATTCTAGAACCTGTAAGAAAATTGTAGAACCTTCAGAAAATGTTGGAAGTTAGGAACAAACTCGTAGAGCCCACTTAAAAATCGTGAAGACTAGAACAAGGTTCTAGAACCAATAATGATAATGTAGATTCTCTAAAAAATTGTTGGGGATCAAGAAATAAATTCTAGAACCTGTAAGAAAATTGTAGAACCTCCAGAAAATGTTGGAAGTTAGGAACAAACTCGTAGAGCCCACTTAAAAATCGTGTAGACTAGAACAAGGTTCTAGAACCAATAATAATAATGTAGATTCTCTAAAACATTTTTGAGGATCAAGAAATAAATTCTAGAACCTGTAAGAAAATTGTAGAACCTCCAGAAAATGTTGGAAGTTAGGAACAAAATCGTAGAGCCCACTTAAAAATCGTGTAGACTAGAACAAGGTTCTAGAACCAATAATGATAATGTAGATTCTCTAAAAAATTGTTGGGGATCAAGAAATAAATTCTAGAACCTGTAAGAAAATTGTAGAACCTCCAGAAAATGTTGGAAGTTAGGAACAAAATCGTAGAGCCCACTTAAAAATCGTGAAGACTAGAACAAGGTTCTAGAACCAATAATAATAATGTAGATTCTCTAAAAAATTTTTGGGGATCAAGAAATAAATTCTAGAACCTGTAAGAAAATTGTAGAACCTCCAGAAAATGTTGGAAGTTAGGAACAAAATCGTAGAGCCCACTTAAAAATCGTGTAGACTAGAACAAGGTTCTAGAACCAATAATGATAATGTAGATTCTCTAAAAAATTGTTGGGGATCAAGAAATAAATTCTAGAACCTGTAAGAAAATTGTAGAACCTCCAGAAAATGTTGGAAGTTAGGAACAAAATCGTAGAGCCCACTTAAAAATCGTGAAGACTAGAACAAGGTTCTAGAACCAATAATAATAATGTAGATTCTCTAAAAAATTTTTGGGGATCAAGAAATAAATTCTAGAACCTGTAAGAAAGTTGTAGAGCTCAGAAAAGGATTCAGGAGCCTGAGGAAAAACAATGTAGCCTTGGAAAAAATTGTACAGCCTAGAAAAAAAATGACGCAGCTTGCAAGAATGGAATGGACGAAGAGGAGGATTCGAAAACGAGGACACGAGTGCGGTATACAGGTGCGGAACGTTGCCAGCGGTACCTGAGGAGACGAAAAGCTTGTTCTAATTGATTGGCCGACGTACACTCGTAAATTTTATCGGCGAGTAGAGACGAGGAATCACCGAGTGGGTAATAGTCGTCCATCAATTAACGCCTGGACATTTAAGCACAAAGGGTAAGCAGCGACGCGATTTATCAAACCGCGAGTTGTTAACTATACTGCCACGAGAAGTTCCGAGAGGGAAGAGTTTCGAGATGGCTACTCGTATTCCCGACTCGGTTGATTCACGGCTCTCTTAAAGTGTTTCGAACGTAAAGAGGGTTACACCGGTAGCTAGAGGGGAGAACAGAGGGAGAGAGGGGAGGTCCTTAAAATGAAATATCGTTATCAGGATTGCCGGGAGCGAAGAGAGCTGTTCTGCGTGGAAATCTGCGGCGCGGCGGCTCGCGAATTCGACGTAATTGTTTCCCACGCTGACGAATATATTTCGCATAATATCCGGTCTGTTCGCGATGACGCGAAGCGCCGCGCATTTTTCATTTCCACAATATAAACGGAACCGCCGCGAAATCGGGCATAATAAAGTCGCGATAGAAATGGGGAGGCCAAGGCTCTCTCGCTTCCCCGCGATTCTCACAATTTGCATTTTCATACGTTTCGGTAAGCAAAAGCGAACTTGAAGCGAAACGCTTGAATAAAGATCCGTCCGTGTTAATTCCTCTATTCCCGATCGAAAACCTCTTTCCTCGATATCGGCTGTGAAAGCAGGATCTATCCGCCCGAGAGAAACTTGCATTAACATCCGGAGACACCGAACCGGTGTGAAGTCGAAGACAGGAATCTTTAATGTGACCCTGTTTGACTTCAATTGAAATAAAAGTATGGTTAAACATCCTTGAATAAATATTCAACGCGCGACAAGTTACCATCTTGGTGAAAGAACCAATCCGATCGGAAGATAAGAAACAGGGGTTGGGAGTAGATCGAAAACAGATTGCTTTAACAGGAAATTGTAGCAGACTGTGGACCTTACTGCAAAATCATAATTGTTTACCTCGACGGTTAATCATTTTGCATAAAGATCGACAGTCTATTAATAAGATTCTTCTCTGGTCTGCGATGTAATGGAACTCGTGAAACAAATGGTTCCTTTCAAATTGTTATGAAGCAGCTCGTAAATAGCTGTGCTCGCGTAAAGATCCGCAGTCTATTAGCGAGTTTATACGAAAATAATTGGCGGGGATCGTTCGTGGCGCGACGAAGTGGTAAGACGTATTTCGAAAACCGATTTTGGGGTCAAGTTTCAGACGCCCACGCGGCCATTAATTCCGGCGGGGTGCTGGAGCGGATTCACGCGTTGAAAGCAGAAGCCGAGCGGCCGATTCCGCGGCGTATTTACGAGTGTCGGTGGCGCGCGACACAAAGGAACCGACAATTTTCACGAAAATACGAATCGACCGGCTCGGCCACTGAGAATTTATCACGGCGAGGCGGCGCCCGGTGATCCGAATCCAAGAATTTCATGACATTCTGCTAGAACCTCCGAACTGTAAGGAACTTCGAAATCAAATTCTCACTATGTATAATTGCTTTATACATATACAGTGGGTGTACAGAGTATTCGTACACCTTTTAAAAACTAATAACTTTTTTATAATTGTACCAAACGATCTGATTTTTTATAATCAATTAGAAGCATTAGTTTACAAACTGATATGCAAAAAAGATTTTCCAAAAATTACAATTTACAAGGTTGCAGGCAAAAATAAAAAAGGCATTTTTTAAAACTTTTTTATTTGGGTCCTTAATGAAAATTTAAAACATATGTTTTCTAGATCCATGTTCTTTATTAACATGTTGGAAATTTAATCGAAATCGATTGACGCAGGAAAAAACAACAGGCGTCGAAAGATGTACGATTCTGTGGATTTTAAGCAGAAACTGATCAAAAGTCGCGGAAAACTACGATTTTCACCATTTTTAACCGCTTGTAGCTCGTGTGTATGTTAATCGATATCAATGATATTTTCAACATGTGTATGACTAACATAGATCTACAAAACATACATTTTAAATTTTTATTACAAACCCAAATAAAAAAGTTTTAAAAAATGCCTTTTTTATTTTTGCATTTAACCTTGTGAATTATAATTTTTGGAAAATCTTTTTTGTATATCATTTCGTAAAACAATGCTTCTAATTGATTATAACAAATCAGGTTGTTTGGTACAATTATAAAAACGTTATTAGTATTTAAAAAGTGTACGAATACTTTGTACACGCACTGTACGTCATACATTTTATGTTTCCACAATAACTGTGTTCTTTTTTTAATTTTCTTACTCTAAAAATAGCATTTAAAAATGGGGGTAGCTAAATATTCTTGTACAGCGTGAAAAGAACAAATTCGAAGACCTACAAAAAATCATACCATACTCGAAAATATCGAGAGAAAATATAAAACGAATAATTGGAACATATTTCACTCTGACTGCCAGCACAGCATATTCAAAAATTCCACGAAGTAAAAGTAATTTATTTGGCGAAATAAAAACGTTGAGGTTAAATGTGTAATACTGAAGGTACACTCTCAACCTTCTTGTCAAACAATTCTGTTGTCACGTCCGGTGGTTCAGCCATCGTTAATAATTAATATAATCAATGATGTATTACATATACCTTTGAATTTCTTAATTCTATCGCACGCAATGTGGTGTAATATACGATAGTTCGATTTGATTTTTAACAATATTATTGAATATTAGTTTCTCGTACAACATTATTAGATTAAACATAAAAAGAAATTCAAAGGTATGTGTAATACATCATTGATTATATTAATTATTAACGATGGCTGAACCACCGGACGTGACACTGTCTTCCATGTCCAGAAATGAAACATGCTATTTCAAAAACTTTCAACTTTTAGCGATCAACTCAGCCAAAATATTTATTCGATTCATTTTTGCAATTCATATCCCTCGGAAAGCAGATATCGATTTGAGAAAATTCACTTTGAAAGAAAATCTCGCTGAAAATTGTTCGATCCAGCCCACTATGCGGCTCTCGGTTCTCCGTTCGTCGTTATGGTCGCATCTCGGCCCTATCGCCGGTGATCTCGATGCTCGCTGATAAAATATCTTCGTCGTCGTTCTCGTATGCTCGAGGCTCTCTCGTCGTTCTGTCCGGGACTTGATTGGTGCATTAAATACGCGAACGTATGCGTAGCTCCGGCTCGCGATCATGAGAGAAGGGGCGCGTAAAGTCGGCGAATATACATGCGCGCTCCGCTTGTGGCGAGATCGCGCGAATAAAATTAATCATCCCGCTCCGAAATCGATATCGGCGACAAGAACAAATATTCCATGCCACGAACAAATATTTTAATTCGCATCACCGGCGATCATTCCCCGGAGGAAACTCTTTGGCGAATTGATGCTCGTTTCTGAGAAATTGAAGGAATCCTGATTTTCTAATCAGGATCTACTTCTACTAAGAATAGTAGTCGTTTTTCTTTGCTGAGGTTATAATCAATAATATCAGTACATTTGATAATAGACAGACATTGATTTACAGAAAGGTAAAATTGACTTGCAACAGGGTGAATTTGGAGTGTAAAACCTATAAATTGTCATCGACAGTTTCAAAGTTTTTGGTCGGGTCGCAAACTACTTGTCGACGGGCCGCGTGTTTGACATGCCTGCTCTAAGGAGTGAAGAAAGTTGATAAAAAATATTACTGGACGATACCAGAGGAGGTTCGTGGTTGTAGAGGCAGTCGGAAACGATCGAGTCTATTGGAATGACCGGTTCAAAATTAGGTTCGGGTCGCGCGTGTATCCCTGCGTACTCGGGAAGTCCAGCTATGAGTCTAAAAGGTCCAGCGGAGGCACGGTGGAGAGAAGGTAAGCCGGAGGTTGATTTATCGGCCAATTAGTCCACCGTACCGGGTGCGCTTCTGTGGTGCGTCTCACCTTCCAGATGATATCCTGGCGAAGACCCGCGCACGGGTTAAAACGTCGCCGGAGAAACAGAGAACGAGAGGGACAGAGAAAGAGATAGAGAGAGGGCAGTGCCGTAGCTATGCGATCCTTCAAAAAGGAATAGCCTGTCTCGGACCCTTCGACGGCGAATCAAAATCGCCCCGCGATCAAAATGGCCGGGCTAATCTCTGGAGCCCTCATACCCTACCATGTCATTACCCCATATCATTGCTCCAAAATTTTCTACGATGTTCAATAACATTGTAATAGCTACAATTTATGGTTGTCGCACATAATCTTATTCTTCGGATGTAAATCAATTTATAACTCTTTCAGAAAGTGGACGTTCACAACAATTTTGCTACTGGACAAATGGAATGTGAAGCATCCAGAAGTACATACTTCGAATTGCACAAACTTGGATCAGAAGAATCCTAAAAATGTATGCGTGTTTTCTTTCCTAGGTAACAGTTTGTACTTCCTGAGCAATTTGTACACATTCTTGCAACAATTTTAGTCCGATAAAAGCAAGTTGAAAAACAAAACGACTATTCGATCTTCTAATTTATTTATACAGTGTGCTCGACGTAGAGACGTTCCGGCCATGAACACCAAAAGCATACTTAATTGCGTTAAAATAATTTCACCCTTCTGTAAATTAGTTTTACAAATAAAGTATTTTTAAGTAAGTTTTTGTAAAAATAATCAAATTAAATTTATTCAAATTTATTTATTTAAATCTATTTATTGCAAAGATGTACATTAAATACTTATTTAAAACAAATGGAATGTGAAGCATCCAGAAGTACATACTTCGAATTGCACAAACTTGGATCAGAAGAATCCTAAAAATGTATGCGTGTTTTCTTTCCTGGGGAACAATTTGTACTTCCTGAGCAATTTGTACACATTCTTGCAACAATTTTAGTCCGATAAAAGCAAGCTGAAAAACAAAACAACTATTCGATCTTCTAATTTATTTATACAGTGTGCTCGACGTAGAGACGTTCCGGTCATGAACACCAAAAGCATACTTAATTGTGTTAAAATAATTTCACCCTTCTGTAAATTAATTTCACCCTTTCGTAAATCAAATTCAACGTTTTACAAATGAAGTATTTTTAAGTACGTTTTTGTAAAAATAATCAAATTAAATTTATTCAAATTTATTTATGTAAATTTATTTATTGCAAAGATGTACATTAAATACTTATTTAAAACAAATGGAATGTGAAGCATCCAGAAGTACATACTTCGAATTGCACAAACTTGGATCAGAAGAATCCTAAAAATGTATGCGTTTTCTTTCCTGGGTAACAATTTGTACTTCCTGAGCAATTTGTACACATTCTTGCAACAATTTTAGTCCGATAAAAGCAAGTTGAAAAACAAAACGACTATTCGATCTTCTAATTTATTTATACAGTGTGCTCGACGCAGAGACATTCCGGTAATGAACACCAAAAGCATACTTAATTGTGTTAAAGAAAAGCAAAACACCCGACTCGGAGCAAAGTGACCGGGAGTCAAAGACGAGATTTTCGCGATCCCAATCCGAGCGGTCCGAGATTCGGTCACTCGGCGTTCCAACCGCGAGTTTCAAAGAAAAACAGACAACGATATCCTCCGCTCCGGGAGCATCGTGGGAATAGGGATATTTGTTTGACACGAGATACGAGATCTCGTTCGAAATTTTTTTCTGTTTTGGCTGGCCTCCCCCGTTCTGTGTTGGCTGGTTGCAACGACTCCATTAGGCCTCTCTCGGATCTATCCTAATCTGTGGTCTGCGGTTAATGGTACAAGCATCCGTTCGAGTCGAGTCGCGAGCCGCCTCTATCTCGCTCTCCGTGGCGTTTGTCACCGCTGCAACGTGTTGGGGACGTTTAACGTTTAGCGTGTTCGTCGTCGTCGTCGCCGGGGGCGAAAATAGACAGCCGGCTGCCCTCCGCCTCGAAACCGTTCCCAGAAAAATGCCTGACGCTCGGGGAAACAAGATTAAAAGGCACCGGGACCGACGAGACCGTGCACGCCGCCGCGCCACGCTGCGATCCAGGATCCAACCGCTACGCTGTCCTTCGATCGTTGCCGCAGCCATGGATCCCTCTTATCGGCTCGTAAATTATTACGCAAACCTTCTACCACCAGATTTTGATTAAACTCTCCTCCGATCGATTCATTCTACCCATCGTCCTCCTCTTTGTTTGTCTCTCGGCCCTTAACCCTCGAGTATTCACCAGTCTTCTCTTTCAGACACCGTCAAATCTATCGTTCTCCTATTTTAGTCTTACAATTTCAATTGTTTGTTCAACCCCTTACCGTAGAATCGTATAGCCAGACTCGCGATGGATATTTTAATCACAATGTTAAGTCGATTTGAAATTCTATTCTCTCATATGACTCTTCAGTAAGTAAACGCCGACTCTGCTTCTTTTTCTCTGCAGTCTTAAAGAGCAAATCTTCTTCTAGTATAACAAACAGTAACTATGAAACTGTAGAAGACTCCGAGTATTCCTCAGAATATGTACCTTCAGGATATAAAAACAAATTCCACTTCGTTTATTGGTTCGATATGACTGAAATTTGTCTGGAAATTAGTTGTGAAACATTCAGCAACTAGAAATGAGAAGAAGTTGGTTCACCATTGCTTCGGGGTGTATAAAATGTTTGTTGGAACAAGAATTCGGAGCAAAAGAGACAAGAGGAAGATAGTTGTGGTTGGTTCGGTGAGGTCGCAGCTTTAGGCGAAGGGATCGGTAATCGGGGATCGATAGGCCGCGGGCGCGAGGGTTTTAATAATCAGCTGTCGACCACCGTGAGCCGGGGTAAGATTATCGCGGCGAGACGATCGGTGGCTCTCCTCGGTGCTCCCGTAATTTGTGTTTTCGTTATTGCGTCCGATTCCTGTTCCCCGAAGCGCGCACGGCGGACAACAACGACGGTATCTGGTGTCGCGGGAGCAGCCGAGAATGCGAGAAACCTCCGCCGCGTGGTGCGCTATGTGGTGTGCGGAGTTCTACACTGTGGAGTGTGGATTGTGGTGTGTGGAGAGCGCGGAGAGTGTGGAACAGGTTCTTCGTTTTCCGGGGGCAGATCGGCGTCCGCAGACTCTACGCTTGTTACCGCGTTGCGAGCGAACAGCGAGCACATCGGAGAAAATGGCACGATAAAACGGACGGAGAGAAACAGAGATCGAGAGAGAGAGAAACAGGGTGTTCGTGCGTGTGTGTACGTGGGTGTATGTGCGAGCACACAGCGCTATCACCACCACGTACGCGCACTAATCGCACCGAGCGAACTTGTTGGAATTAATTGGTCCGGCCAATTAACGCTCACGGCCTGAAACGCGTCGAGGGCAATGAAGGCGCACGATTGGCCTCGTCCCCGCCACCCTCCGACGCTCGATATCCTTCGCAGCGAGCTCTCTTCCTGCGAAGGACCTAATTAATTTCGACTCGCGGCCGTTCCCAGAAAATTGAACGCCCCGCTCGCTGTGAAACGCCGCTACCGATTCGACCCTCGGCTATCCGGCTACTTGTTCTACTCGGACAAGCTCCTGGACCCGCCAGGACACCAAACCGATTGTCCTCAATTATCCTGCGAACGAGAAATTAGCTACGAACTGGGAAACGCACTCCCGAGCAAGAGAACTGAACTGATTAAAATTAATACAGCAGTAAACTTGGCAATAAACTAACAACTGCATGTTTTACATATTCTTTTGCAAAGTTTTCCTCTACCTCATCGCAAGATGTCTATTTCGTATGATCGGTTTCTTGCTTAATCAACTTATTATAGTTTTCTCATGAATAATGCGTGAAATTTGCAATCTCGTTTTGATACGTTCGGTGTAATAGAGAAACAGCTCTATAAATTGATATTTTATTGTATCATTAGACAGCATTATTACTTCTAAATACATTATGTATTACGCTAATCATTCAAATAGAATATGCTCCGTTTCCAGATCTCTTTAACGAGAGTACTTATTATTTTTTTCTTTCACTGTGGTACAAAAAGGAATCGGCTCCGATATTGAAATTGCATTTATCGGAACAACTAGGAAGACACAGTCTTCGAATTCGGTGTAACAGTATATCCGCCAATGGATGTACGCTGTTGGTTCAATCCAATTACCCGGAAGTTGCCGCTTTATTGTAACAAGCCGCTGATATACTATATTCTGTTTGCACCCTATAACAAATGTTTCGCCCATTAATTCTATCAATTCCCTCAATCGACGGGAAACTCGTTCCGCGAAATTATGAATCAAATAAATAGAGTATCTAATTACACCGATGCAGAATTTATACTATTTATAACTCGCAATAAACAACATCTGGAACCTGTTTATTGGGTAGTTGATCCTGCTGCTGGCCGAAGCCTATTCGAAGGCCTCCAGTTAGCCCGAATTAGAATTAATTAAAACGAGAGTCACCTCCGCTGCTATCGGCGGCGATTTGTGACGCGGAGGCCGACTCTCGAACAATATCTTCCTTAATTTCCTGAACCAGTTTCGAAACTAGATCGATAAAAGCTGCTGAAAATTATTCGAGCAGAAACTCAAAAGCGAACTAACTCGTTCTCAATTTCTCTCTCCTCTCTTTTCAGAGGGAGAGAGAAAGAGAGGAGAGCGTAGAGTCCCGCGATAACTCGATTATTACGGAACATATTGATTCATGTACGCCGCACGAGCCGGCGCGAGCAAAAAGCGAATTTGAATCGGTCGGTAAAACAATGAAATAACGATGTAATCTTCGACAATGGATGGCATAACCGAGGTCCGAGTCGCGCGCGTTGTCCGCTTGTTAGCGATGAAATATTACGTATGTACGGCAGCTGTCATCTTACCTGTCCTTTGACGGCATATTTATACCGGTTTCATTCTGTTCCAGGCTCGCCGATCGCCGATAACGGATGCCCCCTCGCTAATGTGCCTTGCTCGCGAGACGCTTTTACGCTTCTGAATTCGTTATACGTCCACGGGCGCGTTCGAACACGACACTGGGCCACTTTCTGCTCCAATATTGCAAACTACGCAACAACTCGAAACGACCCAACCCGCGATCCTCGCTTCCACAATCAAAACGCCTACTTCACCTTGCAACCTTTATTCTTGTGCGCCGCCATGACACATTTACTTCTGCCAAGCCTACCGGAGTCTGCATTATCAATTAATTGATAGTTTCGAAAAGCAGAATTACAGAGAGATCAGCTGGCTTGAGAAGTACCATTTATGCGATCTGAATTCACATCTGTGGAGGGGAAGGTGCTACAGGTAGCAAAAATATTTTAACATTCATATATATACATATTTTTTTTAGTCAGGGAATGGGGAGGGATGCAATAATTAAGGAATTATGGGGGTTAGTGATAATTAGGTTACTGAAAGAGTAGGACAGGGTAGGAATGTGTAAGACAGAAATGAATGAGAGAAGGTATGGACCTAATGTGTGAAATAAGATAGTTATGTACAGATAGGTTATTGTAAACCAAGTCACATTTCTTAGCTGTAAGGCTGAAATAAAGCAAATTATTAATTATTAATTACATACATATTTTTTATATAATTCTGAACTCTACATATATCCTGCAGTTTACTCAAAGATAGTTGCATTCATTTTATCTACTAGTGTATTGAAGGTCATATAGAGCAGGCATGTCAAACTCTTTCACCACCAAGGGCCTCATTAAGTATTATAAATTAATTCAGGGGCTACAATAGAAAAAACCAGACTCGAAATAAAAAGGAAACACATCTTTTTATCAATGTTGCTGTTATATATTCAAAATAACATACATCCAAAAGTTGTTTCTTTTCAAGGTTGAATAAAACTATTTCATTTCTGTTTCGGAGAAACTTGGGAATGTTTTTCAATAACGAAATTTTTTAAATTTGGTTGAATTTTTGTTGAACTGTAATTATTTTTGAAATTGATTGATACACGCTGGTCTGTTTATCTTGACCTTTACGCAGGTTTATTATTTTTTAACTTTGAAGATTGTGGTTCGCTCATATATGTATGTTCTCCCACTGCTACCGAAGATAGCTGAAATACGTCTAATTGCACATAACATATCGGGAAATCGGTCGACAGATAAATAATTGTAAAAATGTGGAATCACAACGTCTATATATTCCTGTTTCAATACGGAATCACACTGCATTTGCGATTATTTCCAGTTGTACAGGTTTTGCACATCAAATTCACCCTTCTGCAAGTCAATTTCACCTTTCTATAAATCAATTTCACCCTTCTGCAAATTAATTTCACCCGTATAGAATTCAAATTCAACCATTTACAAATAAAGAATTTTGAAGTATATATATAACTTTATTGAAGTCCCCTTAGGATTACAATTCTTACATCACTCTTCCTCTACATCCGCTTCAATCCGCTTACAAACTATTCTTAACTCTAACTTACTAACTAACTTATATCTATCTTAACCTACGATATCGATAGAGAGAGAGAGAAATACAATATATACAAAAAGGTAATTACTGTATATAATATTTACACTAAGAATTTTGAAGTAAGTTTTTGTAAAAAAAAAATCGGATCAAATGTAAATTAATTGTTAAGAAATTCAAAATTTTATTTTTTGCAAAGATGTACATTAAATACTTATTTAAAAGTAATTACCAATTCATTAATTTTGTAATGTGCGAAAACTGTGTGTAGATATGTATATTTACTGTAGCCATTTTTTGATTAATAAATTTTGGAAATAAAAATACATATTTATTGAAACGTATTGACTTTCGAGTCTTCCCTCGCAGAGTGACGACACCATTTACGTGTGTCTAAATAAATATATACTTTAATCGAAATAAAGAAATAATTAATTTTAACTATTCATAATGGCTGAAATTGATTTGCAAAGGTTGAATTTGATTTGCAAAAGATTGAATTTGGAGTGTAAAACCAACAAATTATCCTCAATTTCAACGTTTTTGGTCGGGCCGTAAACTACTTGTCCACGGGCCGCGTGTTTGACATGTCTGTTATAGAGCATAGCATATCTTCTACTAAACTGTTTCTGTGCATTTATTAAAAAATTACTGGTAACTTCTAACTGCAAGGGAGCTTTACAGAAACTGCTCACGAGCAGATTTCAAAGACGACTGCCAAGCGATCAATCAGGAATGGCAAAGAGCGGCAATATCGGATATCGCGTCCATTTCTCTGTTTAGTGAACCGATATATTTCCCGACACGAATCGCAGGGCGTCCAATCGCGAAAAACGATAGTGTTTGCAGCAGTCTCGAGGCAGCCGAAGCGTTTCGGGAACAATTTTTCTCAGAGCGTCGGCGAAGGGAGCCTTGGGAATAATGGCGAGCCGGTGAGAGAGCTGGCCAGATCAGGCGTCGGTCTATCGATTGACGTGTATCGAAATCCCTCTCGCGGATCTACCGGCATCTCGACTGTCTTTCGTGGCGTATTTATGCCGGGTTCGCGGCTCTACATGACGGCCGATGGTCGATAACCGGCGCGCGCACTAATGCCCGCAATCAGGATCCGTAATCAGGATCGACGGTTGCATACTCGGGCCCATTACTCAAAGATCCGACACGCCGGGGAAAATATGCGTCACGTGCCGATTAAACGCGTGTCACGGCCAGCTGAATTTCTCGTTGACCTAACGAGAGACACCGAATCGGAAATGGCCACTGTCTCCTCTCCAACCGGAGAAACTCGTACAGCGCGAAACGGCCCCGTTCGTGAATTCATTTGGACCACTTCGTCTCTTGTTTCGACGCGAAATTCGGAGAGTCGACGCTGCAATTGCAATATTGCAATGACATAATTCGCACTGGAGCTGCCAGACTGTAAAAGTTAGTGTCTGTTGTGTTAGAAGAATTGTAACGTTGAATCTATTTAACTCTTTCGCCATTTTTATGAAAAAGAGAAATCTATGGAGTCGTTCCCTATGAATGAGTCTTTATAATTTCAACAATTTCGAAATAAAAAACATCTGAAGCCGATCATTCTAATTCTGAACAGAAGGATTGTAAACTAATGTAAATGAAAAGTTTGTAGAACAGTAATTCACAATGATATTTTGTTTAACGTAGGAAGCTCCTCCACGAAATGAAATGACGAGAGCATTTCGCTGGAGGACGGCGACGAAATGTAAGTCGAATATCAAGAGGCATGGAGAATTCCGCGAAGAACAAAAATCGACGGAGGAGGGGAGGGGGAGAGAAAAAAGGAGAACGAGAGGCTGTTACGGTAGTGTCGAGTTTTCGATCGAGCTTGATCCCGCGTGGAAAAACACGAAGTGAGAAGAAGAAATGGCGGGTCCGTTTAACAAGGTGCTTCGCCTACCGGATAATACATAAGGGGTATTAAGGCCGCTACTCAATTGGGTATGAGCTCACCGAGAGGTGGACGTCTCAATTTTCTTCGCGACTTAATGACCGATCGTTAAAACCCGGCTTCGCCACGAACCGGCTCTGTGGCGCACGAGAAAGACCAAGGAGGAAACGAGACGAAGAGACAAGCCCCGACCTTCTCTTCGAGCCACCGTTCTACCCACACCCTTCTACGAGCTGCCTCTCTCGTCGTTCTAACGTAATCACTGGGGCCCCCTCTTTCTCCGTGGTAATGACGTTTATAAGTTTCGTGGGCCCCGCCGATTCTTCGTCACGGTCCTCCGCTTCTAAAAGATACCGATGAGCGCCGTGAATGCTGTAATTGCCGACTACCGCCGCATTTCTTTTCGCTCCCCGCCAATACACGCTCGCCGTCCTTTCGAACGGCCAAACATTTGCCAATTAGTTCTGTAACTTTATTCTGAATTATTCGATCGAGATGCATCTGTCGCTGTCCTCGTAGATTTTTCACAATTTTTAATCCCCCATTGATCGCGACGAGCATTTATTTTACCGAATAAAGTACAGGTATCCTTTGCAAGACTACAAATTGATCTGGATCGATCTGGGAAGATCTATTAAAATGTAAATCTAACAGGTAAATCTAACAGAAAATTAGGACTGCAATGAGAACTTGTCTATCGAGCAATTACATATGATTTTCTTGATCCAGGATAAAGATATAGAAAGTAGTATAATTTGAAAAGGCTCTTCAAACATCCATCTATTGTTAGGTGCAATATTCTTAGAATTCATTCGTACATTATTGTAAAATTTGCAATTCTTTACAATGTATCACGATTATCAGTATAGACGCAAATGATTCTTGTCACTGTTGTCATAAGATACAATGCAAACTCCGGCAAGATTCCTTTGGTCTGTTCAAATGTCCGTATAGCGTCATTTCATGCAGCGGCAAAATCCTGAAACTAGTAACAAATTTACCGACGGAAGCTAATGTGTTGGTATGCGCCACCTAGCGGCCAAAATTAGAATCGTCTGTAGGTAATTGAGTACGGAGGCTTGAAGATGCTTCTCAATATTGCCACCAATGGCGCTAGTATTTAAATCGATTTTAATTTACCAACCACCATTTAAAATAGATACATTCCTGAAAAACATTAGCATCAGAGCCCTAAGCACCATCAACGACTTCTGCATGGCAAACAATATGTTTTTCTAACAACCCAAATTCCCATAAGTATAAAGTCCCATAAAAGTATGAATTAGCAAGACGATACTGTACAAGTGCAATACTGGAGACTGAATAGATGTATATAAGAGCTTAGATAATAAGAACAAATAGTAAGTAAGATACAATATGAAGTAAAGAACAAACTGTGATATGTTCAAACTGTGTACCAAACGAGAAAACGGATACCAAACACATATATAGAAAATAAGAGATTTAGTTATACCTGGTTATATAAATGAATATATATTTGGTTATAGTTTATAGTTTATAGACAAATAGGTATAAGTCAAATAAATGTTATGTTAACATATTGTATATGTACTGTATACAAGCCAGCTTATGGGCTAAGTTAGGCCTAAAGCTTAAATAAAAAAAAAAAAAAAAAAAGATTTTAATTTACCAGATAGTACAAAGACGTCTTTAAGACGTCTGCAGTTGGATATACAGACGTCTTAAAAATGTACCGAATGTCCTACGAACCTCTTCCGAAGTTTAGACACCTTTAGACACCGGGTGTGTCTAAAATTTGTGGGCACCCCTATCATACTACAGTCCTCGGCCCTTGTTGCGTCAAGCAAGAAGTTAAACATTGCATCCAAAATTCTCCGCTGCCAGCTTTCGCTTATCTTTATTATTTGTAGCTATTTATTGCTTAACACCTGATGTATAGAACCGCATAGTTCGTTAGCAACGGTAGCTCAATTTAGACAAAGTTCTTATATGTTTGATCTTGATTAAATGTGAATGATGTGAACTGTTCTTTTAAGAATGTACACACTTGTTATATTTTCTCAAAAGTTCATGGTATAGAGAAGTTTGATCTTGATTAAATGTGAACAATGGTAAACTAGTCGAGAAGCTTAACAAATTAGATGAAAAGATAGCAAAACTCTAGATCACGTTGCGTTTAAATTCGACAGCGTCTTTCTTGTCACCCTAAATGTATAGGGAAGTTAGATCTCGATTAACCCTCTGGCTACGACGGACGAGATATCTCGCGCCCCGATACTTCCCGATAAATACTCTTTTGACGAGATACCTCGCCATCTAGCACCAATAATTTGACACTATAAACAAATATATTTTATACGTAACTATATTCTGATTTGTAAAAGGAAGAAATGAATGAAATCTTTATCTCGGGTAAAATGACCGATCAGAACAGAAAATGTTTCATCTATAATGTCAAATTAACACTGGTGCTAGGTGGCTTGTAAACGATGGCAAACAAGTCGAGAAGCTTAACAAATTACATGAAAAAATAACATCAAGTTACTTTTATACATCAAGTTACTTTTATTTATATTCGACAACGTCTTTCTTGTCAGCCTAACGCACAGCAACGATAAACCACACGATAAAATTTTAATCGACGGTTTCAAACTCTGGCATAGCAAAGACAAAACAGTTTTTATATCGGACATTATGCGATAGGAATCGAACCTTACGTTACCGCACCCTCGAGTTTTGAAACATGCAATCAATTTCGCGCGTTTTTCGTACGGTCCCACAGTTGGAGCATTTAACCCGGAAAGTCGGAAAAAACTATTTTAGCGTTGTTTATGGACTCAAGGTCATAACATGGTAAGTCGTTGAATTCATTTTAATGTCGACTATAATATTATAAAATCAAAAATGCATTTTAATATCTAAAAAATCAAAAATGCATTTTAGTATCTAAAAAATCAGGATGATTTTTATCTTCTGTCGAAAACAAAATTTTCTTCGAAATTTTTTATAGAGACGTTTGTAGATGTTTAAATACTGTTCAACTTTTGTTGGAAATACTTTTTCCTTAGATTACACTGTCCAACAAATTTCAACTTTTTTTATGTTCCCAGATTACTATTGGGTCCTTCTTATAGAGTTTTTTGCGCTGATTCCGAATCTGTTTTTAATTTTTTTCCTATACGCACAGTTTTTGAGGAACATGGCTTTGAAAAAAAAACATATTTTTTAACTTTAAACAAATATTGTGATGTTATTATAGAAGATATTGAATTGTTCTTTGCAGCAAAAGATTCTGTGGACTTTCCCGAATACAGTGATATCCAATATTAATACACTATGATTGTTTAAACATGTTTAAACAATGATTAAAGACGGAGAGACACCATTTTTGCACCAATTTTTGAAGATATTTTTAAATTTATCTCAAAAAATAAGGGTCCAGCGGAAAATCGAACTATACCACGCGATAGAGCAGACTTTTATCTTGAAAAACCCCCCTTTTAAGTTTTCGACATCGACGTTTTTACCGAACCAGAAAGCAAAATATCTTCGCCCGACATGCGTTGCCGCCAGTGGCGCTCTGGACGAGATATGGCGCAGCGACGGGATACGGAGCGGCGAACGACCGTTGTAGTGGTGAGCGCCACTGGCGGCAACTCATGTCGGGCGAAGATATTTTGCTTTCTGGTTCGGTAAAAACGTCGATGTCGAAAACTTAAAAGGGGGGTTTTTCAAGATAAAAGTCTGCTCTATCGCGTGGTATAGTTCGATTTTCCGCTGGACCCTTATTTTTTGAGATAAATTTAAAAATATCTTCAAAAATTGGTGCAAAAATGGTGTCTCTCCGTCTTTAATCATTGTTTAAACATGTTTAAACAAGCATAGTGTATTAATATTGGATATCACTGTATTCGGGAAAGTCCACAGAATCTTTTGCTGCAAAGAACAATTCAATATCTTTTATAATAACATCATAATATTTGTTCAAAGTTGAAAAATAGGTCATTTTTTCAAACTCAAATTTCTCAAAAACTGTGCGTATAGGGAAAAAATTAAAAACAGATTCGGAATCAGCGCAAAAAACTCTATAAGAAGGACCCAATAGTAATCTGGGAACAAATTTGGTGTTGGACAGTGTTATCGGAAACCCTTAAAAAATTCTGATAATGGAGTGCTTCCACCGAATGCGCTGGAAAAAATTATTTTTACATATAAAGTATGTTGAAATAATGTAATTTATCATTTTAATACTAAATACGTAGATCGTGAAACTTTTTAATAAGTAAATATTAATCCTTTGCACTCGAATGATGACTCTGAGGCGCCAAATTGCCATACGATTATTCATAACAGTTTTAATCTTATTAAATTCGTTTGTATTCTATAAATTGTGAAAAGCTCAACTGGTATATGAGAAAACAGGTTCGATTTGATATGCACAATGTAAAAAAGATTACATAGAATAAAAATGATCTGGGTTGAAAGAACTGTCTTGATTTTCGAATTAAAATTGCTTCGAGTGCAAAGGATTAATTTTCATCAGGAATCACGTTACATCGCACGCAAACAAATAGAATTTCTTAAAAAGTGTCTCAATTGAATTTTCAAACACTGTGCGGTGTTCGGTTGAATCTAGAACAAATAATTTGTTCATTTGTAAAATATAAAATTCAGAAATTCACGTTTCTTCCGTTGCTGCAGTTATAACATGGTGTTATAGAAAGAATTCAGGTAGACGCATAAAAGGGAAACGCGTTAAATAGAACGGTCAAGGAACGTTTTCAAACTACTTGGAGCACCGGTCTAATCCGGAGTACCCAAACGCTGCCTATCATTACCTGTTTAATTACGGTCCGGCGCGGATTAGCGAAAAAATCGGCAGGTAACTATATGATAGCCAATTCCGAGTTCGCACCACCATTCTTCGGTCTTCTTTTGTGTTCAGAACCGAGGTACCTGTCACCCAGCTCTATGACTTCAACAATGCCAAATGAGCTACAATAAAACGTGTTTGGTTTATTGTACATGTAAAACGTCCTTACTAGGTAAGCACGAGAAATAAGAATAGGAGATTCAAATTCTATGCAGTTATTAGCTTGTAAAAGTACCGTTATTAATTTTACTTTTCCACTGCGTAAAAGTAAGAAAAACGTTAAACGCGGAGGCAATTTTTCGTTTCACCGTGTTCGAGCTAAAATACAAAAATACGTGTTCTGCAAAAATAAGTTTTTAGTAATTCATTAAATTTTAATAATGTAACAAATATTTTCAATAATAAAGTTGTGACTTTTTTGTGTCAAAGAGCGTCAAGGTAAAACTTGTTACTAATTGTGCAATACACTTTAAAATACATATTCAACAGGTTTTGACTGCGTCAACTTGCGATATTGACACTAAGATTATATTATATTTTTCTAATTATAGTCTGTCGAAGATGGAGATCGACATACATACATATATGAGAACTCGATCTCCTCCGATCATCGATCCTAGTTGTCCTTTTTTTCTTTGGGTCAGAAGAAATTGTTTATGCTCATCGATCGTGATCATCTCTAAAGCATCAGCATGTGCGCTTTCGAAAAGATCATCAAGAAACTGTTATTCCCGTTGATCTTGTAGTTGCGATCGTCGCGTTTACAACCCTTTCGTATAAGGCCTTCCACTCCTGGTATAAGGACTCCAATTTCTCGATGCTGTGACGGCTTCGGCGGACTGGAATTCTTGCCTTTTCCCACAGAACTTCCACTTCTTTTACAACAAGATGTGCAGTCGATCGAAGGTTCAATTTCACTTTTCACAAATTGTAAAACAGAACTCTTAAAACTTGTCCTTTCGATGTCAACTTCGCGCCCATAATCTGATTTTTGTCATATCGTAATAAAAACAGTTTTTCGTGACTTCTTCTCTCCATTGGGCTTCCGATTTTCTGATTCTCTGATTGACTGTGGGATTCCGGGTTTCGAAATCGAGTGTAACATTTTATAGAAATGGAGAATAGTTTTTACTTACAACGGTGGCGATGTAAAGTACAACAACGTAACCTTCTGGTCTGTACTGTGGAAAGAATGACATGGAAAAGAGAAGGTCTAAGGGTTGTTTGGTCCTAGTAATCGTGATGCGTTGGTGTTTCCTTAAAATCGGATATACAGAGTGGTGTCCCGAATTTAAATGGCAAAATTTCAGGAGCGTGTGAAGGACCGAAAAACTGAGACCAAAAATCTTTTAGAGATTTGCTCGTTTTTGCTTCGTTTTGGAGAAAATCGCAATAAAAGAAACAAAACAAGTTTTCATTTTTGTAGTTTTATTTTTTTTTGTGTATACAACAACTCAAGAGAGCAACGGGCAACGAGATATTGAATTTTTGCGATTTTCTCCAAAACGAAGCAGAAACGAGCAAATCTCTCGACTTTCTGTCTTAGTTCTTCGGTACCCTACACGTTCCTGAAGTTTTGTCATTTAAATTCGGGACACCCTGTATAATACTACGATCACTGCTCAGAGCATACCAGCAGGCACGGTACCCTTATTTCAAGGTTCTTCTACCTTGCGAAAATAATTCCCAGCTCATATTTTGCAAACCAAAGCCAATTTACAAAAAATTATGGTAACAGAAATAATTTTACTTATTAACTTTACTTAATAGTTGACAAAAGTACTTTGTATTGCAAAGTACAACTTGATTTTGTTTATTGTTCGATGCTAATGTGGCTAAACTATTTTCTAAAAGTTTGAAAACCGCTGCCCTAGTGTGTTTAGCGGTTACGTCGACAGTAAGTTTCTGGTATAAATAAAATGTACTACATGGAAATGTTTAAATATCTCTGTTATTTGTAATTAGCTATACGAAAAAATGTCAGAGGAGAAAATTGTACTGTTCAATAAGGTGAATATAATGGCATAATACAAAAATTTGTTGGAAATCATATTTTCAAAATTTCAAAGTCATCAGTATTTTTATTTGAAGGAGGTCATATAGTTTTTCCATATTCCTATACAGAAAAAAGACAAATCCAACGATATGCCATGTTTCATAGTTAAGGTGAATTTAAAAATTTTCAATTTAAATGCGCCCCGTGATCCTTTTATCCCATCGATCTCAAACTTTGCACAAATCTTTTCTCGTATAGCTTAGATCCACCCTAGTATAGCATGTCAAGAAAAAAATCTATCCGTACATGGTATTGAATAAACCACAATCTTCTTGTAATTCTGCAAGTTTAACGCAGGTTTCCAAAGATAAAAACGATTCGACTCCGGATTTTATACTATAACAAAAATGAGCGAGTGCAATTTAAAACAGTGAAAATATTAAAAGACTTTAAGATTATTAATATATTATTTTCATCACATTAAAATTATTAATGATGAATATAAATTTATATTTAGCTCCTGCGTCTTGCAATTGATGCAGAAACTTTTTCTATCTCATTTCTAGACTGCGGATCTTTATGCATTCATGAAGAAATTGGTTGTGCGAAATATAAAACGCGGAAAAGGATTTTCGAAATTCAAGAATGCTGTAATGTTGTATTTAATGTAACAAAGTAGTTAAGGGATCAAATCAATTTTTACATTGTCCCTGCTTTCCATAATCAATGCAAAAAGCAAGAGTAGTATTACTATATTGTTTGCATCACATTAAAATTATATTAATGAAGAATATAAATGTATATTTAGCTCCTGCGTCTTGCAATAAATGCACAAACTTTTTCTATCTCATTTCTAGACTGCGGATCTTTATGCATTCATGAAGAAATTGGTTGTGCGAAATATAAAACGCGGAAAAGGATTTTCAAAATTCAAGAATGCTGTAATGTTGTATTTAATGTAACAAAGTAGTTAAGGGATCAAATCAATTTTTACATTGTCCCTGCTTTCCATAATCAATGCAAAAAGCAGAAGTAGTATTACTATATTATTTTCATCACATTAAAATTATATTAATGAAGAATATAACTTTATATTTAGCTACTGCGTCTTGCAATAAATGCACAAACTTTTTCTATCTCATTTCTAGATTGCGGATCTTTATGAATTTATGAAGAAATTGGTTGTGCGAAATATAAAACGCGGAAAAAGATTTTCGAAATTCAAGAATGCTGTAATGTTGTCTTTAATGTAACAAAGTAGTTAAGGGATCAAATCAATTTTTACATTGTTCCTGCTTTCCACAATCAATGCAAAAAGCAGAAGTAGTGTTACTATATTATTTTCATCACATTAAAATTATATTAATGAAGAATATAAATTGATATTTAGCTACTGCGTTTTGCAATAAATGCACAAACTTTTTCTATCTCATTTCTAGACCGCGGATCTTTATGCATTTATGAAGAAATTAGTTGTTCGAAATATAAAACGCGGAAAAAGATTTTCAAAATTCAAGAATGCTGTAATGTTGTCTTTAATGTAACAATGTAGTTAAGGGATCAAATCAATTTTTACATTGTTCCTGCTTTCCACAATCAATGCAAAAAGCAGAAGTAGTGTTACTATATTATTTTCATCACATTAAAATTATATTAATGAAGAATATAAATTGATATTTAGCTACTGCGTCTTGCAATAAATGCACAAACTTTTTCTATCTCATTTCTAGACTGCGGATCTTTATGCATTCATGAAGAAATTGGTTGTGCGAAATATAAAACGCGGAAAAGGATTTTCAAAATTCAAGAATGCTGTAATGTTGTATTTAATGTAACAAAGTAGTTAAGGGATCAAATCAATTTTTACATTGTTCCTGCTTTCCACAATGAATGCAAAAATCAGAAGTAGTGTTACTATATTATTTTCATCACATTAAAATTATATTAATGAAGAATATAAATTTATATTTAGCTACTGCGTCTTGCAATAAATGCACAAACTTTTTCTATCTCATTTCTAGATTGCGGATCTTTATGAATTTATGAAGAAATTGGTTGTGCGAAATATAAAACGCGGAAAAAGATTTTCGAAATTCAAGAATGCTGTAATGTTGTCTTTAATGTAACAAAGTAGTTAAGGGATCAAATCAATTTTTACATTGTTCCTGCTTTCCACAATCAATGCAAAAAGCAGAAGTAGTGTTACTATATTATTTTCATCACATTAAAATTATATTAATGAAGAATATAAATTGATATTTAGCTACTGCGTTTTGCAATAAATGCACAAACTTTTTCTATCTCATTTCTAGACCGCGGATCTTTATGCATTTATGAAGAAATTAGTTGTTCGAAATATAAAACGCGGAAGAAGATTTTCAAAATTCAAGAATGCTGTAATGTTGTCTTTAATGTAACAATGTAGTTAAGGGATCAAATCAATTTTTACATTGTTCCTGCTTTCCACAATCAATGCAAAAAGCAGAAGTAGTGTTACTATATTATTTTCATCACATTAAAATTATATTAATGAAGAATATAAATTTATATTTAGCTACTGCGTCTTGCAATAAATGCACAAACTTTTTCTATCTCATTTCTAGACCTCGGATCTTTATGCATTCATGAAGAAATTGGTTGTGTGATATATAAAACGCGGAAAAGGATTTTCAAAATTCAAGAATGCTGTAATGTTGTATTTAATGTAACAATGTAGTTAAGGGATCAAATCAATTTTTACATTGTTCCTGCTTTCCACAATCAATGCAAAAAGCAGTAGTAGTATTAATATATTATTTTCATCACATTAAAATTATATTGATGAAGAATATAAATTTATATTTAGCTCCCGCGTCTTGCAATAAATGCACAAACTTTTTCTATCTCATTTCTAGACTGCGGATCTTTATGCATTTATGAAAAAATTAGTTGTGCGAAATATAAAACGCGGAAAAAGATTTTCAAAATTCAAGAATGCTGTAATGTTGTATTTAATGTAACAAAGTAGTTAAGGGATCAAATCAATTTTTACATTGTTCCTGCTTTCCACAATCAATGCAAAAAGCAAGAGTAGTATTACTATATTATTTTCATCACATTAAAATTATATTAACGAAGATTATAAATTTATATTTAGCTACTGCGTCTTGCAATAAATGCACAAACTTTTTCTATCTCATTTCTAGACTGCGAATCTTTATGCATTTATGAAGAAATTGGTTGTGCGAAATATAAAACGCGGAAAAGGATTTTCAAAATTCAAGAATGCTGTAATGTTGTATTTAATGTAACAAAGTAGTTAAGGGATCAAATCAATTTTTACATTGTTCCTGCTTTCCACAATCAATGCAAAAAGCAGAAGTAGTATTACTATATTATTTTCATCACATTAAAATTATATTAATGAAGAATATAAATTTATATTTAGCTCCTGCGTCTTGCAATTGATGCACAAACTTTTTATTTTGCATAGAGATACAGTTTACTCATTTCTACCGAAAGTTCTTTGATTTTTACACAAAATTCACGCTTCACCCCTCTGTGCGGCGCGGCGCGACGCACCGAAACCCAACACGTATCCCAGGCCTGCGCAGTAACCATCCCACGAGGAATCCTCCCCTATTGGCTTGTTCGGTTCCCTGGGGTACGGCGCGCGGTTAGGGGCTGAAGTGGGGGTACTGGTACCGTGGTGCGCGCAAGAGGAACAGAAACAGGTCAATCGTGAGCGATCGCTTGAACGTGCAGGGTCGTTGAGCGATCTGTCGAAAATCGAGTAGTCTACCGTGCTGTTTTGAACACTTGCTTCTCTTTTACACCGGTTTGCCAGTTACGATCCACCACTTCTATTTAGTGTCTCGTATCGCGTGTACGTTTCCGACAGCGAACGGTGTATCTCTCAGAGTCACGGAAAAATCGGAGAATTTATTCGCGAGTCTTGCTTGCTTCCTCTTGAGGCACGGTGTGTGTGTTCACGTGTCACCGAGCATCAACAGGCTCTATCACGATTCCTAGACAGACAGCGTTGTTACATCTACCGAAAATGGAACGAGTCTACCGCGGCCTGATCCTGATACTCTTCGGAGTCTACTTCTTCATCTTATTGGTAAGAAAATGAAACATTTTTGTTAACTATAATCGAGAATACTGCGCGATTCGTGACGTGTGCGGACGAGTTGGTTGGCCTGAGGTAGGAGAGTTGTACCCCTTCGGCAATCGTGTTGTTGTTGCTGCAACCAATGATCAACGAACTCGACACCAAAAAATGATATTGCACAATCCTCGTGGAAAATAATTTATGCGACTTGTTCGATGTGCTTCTATACTAACTTGTCCTCTGTTATTTGCCTATTTCTTGTTGTTTCATATGCTTGGTCGAAAGCAATAATCGAAGATTCTACTTATCAGTAGACTGCGGATTTTATGCATTTATGAGAAAATTGAGAAGGTGTGATTTAAAACGGTGAAAACGTTAGAAGAATTTAGAAATGCTGTTATATTATTTTCAACCTATTCACACTAAACCTATCAATACCGTTCAAAATTACTGGTTCCGGGTTTTTTATTTTACAATTAGAAAAATAATAAGTATAGATATCTTTAGTAGTACATGTATTACAAAAGGAGCCGCACAAAGTCTAAATAAAATCAATCTGGTCATTTTTATAAGGGAACATGTACCAGTTACTTTTAAGGGGGTAGATTCCTTTTTCCAGGATTGCAAGGGTGCGGGATTCGCCTTCTCATTTCCCGCTAATACAAACACGAGGTTCTTCAGTAGTCGGAAACACTAGATAAAAGATCGATCTAGGGCGCTATCTCCCGCAAAAGTCCTATTTTTTCGTTTACAAGGCGTAATTTGCATTATTCGAAAGCATGCAACTACGCATGTGTAGCTATTTTACCAAATTACTACCAAATTACGCCACGTAGACAAAAAAATAGGACTTTTGAGGGAGATAGCGCTCTAGATCGATCTTTTATCTAGCTTTTTTGACTACTGAAACATCCCGTGTTTTTGTTATTGAGAAATGAGAAGGCGAATCCCGCACCCTTACAATCCTGGAAACGAGTCTACCGTCTTAACGCATTTTTTTTCAAAGTGACGTACCTTAACCAGCATTTATATTTTACAGATCAACCATAAGACGGACGCGTTCCCGCATAGTTTCTCAAGAACCTCGCCTGGAAGTTTTAAAGGTTGGTAAAAGAAGAATTTTATACTCACGTCTATAAATCATCGGACACTTACTTATCTTCAACAAAATGGCAATTAAAGAATTTGATTGTTTTAGTTTGATTAGATGTAGCTATTATTCGATAATATTTCAATGCAAAGTACATAAAAGTTTCCAGCTTGTCTTGATTCTTTTATGTTGATTAGATGTAGCTATTATACGATAATATTTAAATGCAAAATTAAATATATATACATAAACTGTTTGAATAAATGTTGCAAAAAAGAGATTGAGAAATTGTGAGATGATTATGAACAGCTCTAGAAGCCAAATTGGAAAACAATTGCACAACTTAAATTTTCAAAATTAGAAGAATAAATAAGAAGAATAATTAAAATTTCGAAAATATGGGATATATTTTGGTCAGATTTGATTTGCATGTGTTCTCCACATTAGAAACAATTAGTGAGTACCACTTTTATTATATAATTTAGCGAAATTTTAACAAGTGTCCGAGGACTTATGTGAACGGTGATCCCCTTATAGGATTTAATATAAATCAAATTTAAATAAAAAAGATAATTCAAACGTAGTTGGGACGTGTTTTAGGGTCCATGCAAATGGTACCTGTTCCCTGTATTTATTTGAGGTAATTGATTCAATCTTTTATCGTGAAAATTTGTTTCCACAGATTTCCGGGACAAGCAGTCGGACGCGATTATATTTCCCGACGACATCGATGACATACTTGCAATGATGCAACAACGGGTACCTGCCTCGCCTGTCTGCAAGGGGAGGTCTACAAGGTCTACATATTGCGAGGAAGTAACAAGTTATCCTGAACACACAGTAAACGAAGCTTTAAAGCGGAACGAAAGCCTGAAATATCTGGCAGTTGTTGACGAGGTTGGTAGATAAATTATTAACACGCTAACCACGTACCACGACCGGTTAAATGACCGCTTTCACATTCTCTGTATTTTTTAATTATTGAAATTATACAGATGTGCTTCCATTAAAAATTATTCAATAAATTTCTTTGTTCGAGCACGTATTACTATAAAAATGGTGAAAAATCTAAGTAAATTCAACTTTGTAATCTTTATAAAACAATACGTATACAGTAAATCTTTCATAAACGCAAAAGCCTCGGGGAGGTTCGTTTACATTTTTCATAGACGGACTCTATTTCTTTGAGCTTCACAGGCCGAGCCGAACGTAAAGAAGGACAGCGCGGCCGAAGCGACTGCAACTCTCTGCGTCTCTTTCTTTCCCATACGCTGTCCTTCCTTGCGCCCGAAACGTTCATCGTCAATTAAACCACTAAATACAGTTGAAATTATATCGTGTTTGGTCTTACTTTAATCAGCAAAATGCCACAAATATATTGGTAAAAGTTTCATAAAAAAATAAGTAATAGTAAAAAAAATTTTATATTGGTATCACATTGTGAGGACGCACGGGCCTTTGAACTGTGCCGACGACTGCGACTCTCCGCGTCTCATTAGTGGTGGTTCACACTGATATACTCGAGCCGAGGTCAGATTACTAGTTACAGTGGAGGGGATATCTTTTTATGCGTTTATAGAGGATTTACTGTATATCCTACACATTTTGCGCCCCATACGATATACGTATAATACATATGTCTGTGGTTGTCAGAAAAAACGCCGTATGCACAATTTCAAAAGATTTCCTTTCTGCATTTATTGAACTTTATAGTATAGGATTTAGGTATTTACCAGAAGAAACTTCATGAAAATCAATTCGAAAGGCTCGAAACAATAATGCAATTTAACCAATGTCCTATGTCAAAGCATTAGTGATCGAAACTTTAAACGGCAATATCTCGAAAATGAAAGTATGTGGCATGCGGCGTTCTTCCTAACAACCACAGATGAACATGTACATATTCTTTATTCATTGTAAATTGACATTTTTAACATTCTCTAACTTGATCCGAATAGGTGACTGAAATAGTGCAGAGATTCGACGCGGACGACGACGTGCCTCTCTGCAGATCTAGCGTAAGTATACGCATGTACTTGGGATCTCGTGAAAATTGTAAACTCGTTGGTGGAAGAGTAACCGGTTTAATAAACAATTATCGTTTCAGGAGCAAGTTGTATACGTCCAAGCGGCAATGAACAAGGATAACGAATGGAGATACATTGCGAACCAGGAGAATTTCAAACAGGGGATTCGAATCGAGACGTGTAGGTAGGTATCTAAACCAACTGCGAGTAGTACACCTTCAGTATATTTCTTGAATATATTTCTAATCATTCACGAACCGTTTTGCAGCAACGAACACGCTGAGTGCAGTTCGGTGAACGGACCTGGTGCGGGCTACAAAACGAGCTGCAGGCAAAAGTTCGCCTATCGACAACTTGTGGCGGTGCTACCGGACGACACGCTAGTCCTGGACACGTTCAAGTTTCCATCGAGTTGCTGCTGCCACCTCGCGTTTAATGGAGGTCTGTCACCAAGAACAGCATTCGGCGCGACGCATTATACTGATGTTCCGAATTCCCTCAGAAAAGTGTAACATTTAGGTCGTATTTATTACTGTTATTACTTTTTTTACATTGTACATTGTTTAGTATGATAGTATGTAAGGGTAGAAAGTAAGAGATATGTATTAGCATGTAAGGACCAGTTTGAATTGTTCAAATAGAACCGCAGCTCTTCAACGGCATCTTTATATGAACATAAAGTAAAGAATAAAGTAAAGTTATGCTCCTAACTGTATATGTGCTACTTACTGCTATCGAACATAGCTGAAATACGCCTAATTTAAATAATCGCCTAATCGATCGACGGATAGATAATTGTAGAAATCTGGAATCTCAGCATCCATATATATATTTTAGTTTCAATACGAAATCATACTGCATTAATAGAAATTAATTCCAATTGTAAATTGCCATCAACAGTTTCAAAGTTTTGGTCGGGCCGCAGAGTACTTGTCGACGGGCCGCGTGTTTGGCATGCCTGGTGTATACATATAAATCCACTCAATAAAATTTTGCAAACACTTCAACAGCTTATATCTTACTAAGTATTTGTTTAAGACTGTTCGCGGCACCTTCGATTTTATCGGAATACTATAAATATTTATTTATTGACGGTTCAAATGAGGAAGGAAGTACACCGGGTTGTATTGAGAAACGGAAGAAAACCGTATTAAATGAACACCCAATTTGTTCGACTAGATTTATTTAATTAATTGGAGTTTTAGATTGCAGTTTTAGACACTTATTCGTCTACTTTTCGATCGCTCGGCGCGACGCTCTACTTCTCGCTACGGAAATGTGTTCGCTACGTGGTTCATAAACGCTTCTGCCCGCTCACGGGCAACGGTGACTTCGCGACGCTCGCATTATTTGTCACCTTCACTAGACATTCTTCGTTAACGCCAACGGTAGTCGCTAGTCGTATACATTTAAAAACACGACGACGAGGTCGCGCGCACCGGCTCAGCCGGAACAAAGATATACAGTAAATCTTCAATCGGAGTCCTGGGTCGCCTATCTAACCGTAGTCCAGTGCCTACTCACTCCACTGCCGGCCAACGCTGCGCCGCGCCGTAGGGCGGCGATGTTTGATCTCGGCTCGGGTATATCGGTGTGAACACCACACATTGACTCGACTGAATCGAAGTCTCAAACTTCTTAATTTTAATGATCGGTTTATGGGACTTTAACTAGCTTATTCCTGGCGTTTCGCTGATTAAACTGGTACCAAGAACGATATAATTGGGCCAATATTTAGTGGTTTAATCGACGATGAAAGTTTCGAATGCAACGAAGAAGAGCGTATTGAAGAGAAAGAGACGCGAACAGTAGCCGTCGCACAGTAGTAAATGTTTCGATTTTAGGTGGACAAAATTATTTTTGAATAATTTATATCCTCTTGATACTTGATAATTCCTATTATGACATTTATTTTTTTGTTATAAAGGAATTGAACATAAAAATGATAACAAACTGATATTTTTCTTATATTTATATATTTCTGACTTATAGAAGGTAAAGTCTGTGAATATAAGAAAATGACTTTAATATGATCACTCTTTTTAAAAATTATAATTACAGTAACTTAATTACATATAATATTCGTATTACAAACTATAATTAAGCGATCTAATCGGATCGGATTTCTCAATAAGTAGCAGGTTGTAGCAGCTAGTTTTTCTTCGACATTGTTAGGTAATTCATATAGATAAAATATACAAAAATATTGCAGCTTGAGTATGCTTGAGTCAAAGTATAATCTCACTTTATTAACTCATTCATAAAAGAAACGCTTTCGATTATAGTTTATTTTATTTACTTCCTCCTTTTAGTTTTAAACTAAAACGAGAAAATATAAATTAGTTTAATATGTACTTACTTTTCATTTTTCAATGCACGACACAAAAATTCACCGCAGTTTCGGAACATTCAACTAGTTGTTAATGGATAAAAAATGGAAATAATGAGATATAATGTTAGAATTATTTAGTTCAGTATGTCTAATAATATATTTTCTCAATTAAATATGTTTTTCAATAATTGAGAAAAATTATTTTTGTCCAGCTAGAATTAGACATTTTACCACTGTGCGTCGCCGGCACAGTTCAAAGGCCCGCGTTGTCGCTGTTCTTCGTTGCGTTCGAAACTTTCATCGTCGATTAAACTACTAAATATTGGCCCCATTGTATCGTATTTGGTATCATTTTGCATTAGAAAAATGCCACGAATATGTTGGTGAAAGTTCCATAATGATATCATAGAAAATAAAGAAGCTAAGATTTTGGTGTTTCATTGTGATGACGCACGGGCCTTTAAACTGTGCCGGCGACAGCGACACGCTTCGGCCACGCGATCCTATTTCATTCTGTCCTTCTCTATGTTCGGCTCGTCGTTTGAAGTCTCGGCGCGGTCGACGGAGTCATAAAAAAATAGCCTCTCTACGCTACCCAAGTCCGTTCAACACACGGGTGTTGGGACTCCGATCGAAGAATTACTGTATATGGTTCCTTTCAAACTTTTTCTCTTCTCGATGTGTAGAAGGTGTTGATGTAAATATAAGCTTTAACAATAATTTTCTTCGGCGTACAAAATTTTGCGGGAAGTTTCTTTTACAAATGTCCACCGATCCAGAGGTGTAGATTCATCCCTACGACTGATGACCATTACTTTTCTACATCCTGTACCTGGCCGCGCTGTGCGTTCTTCCCTCGATCCTCGGATTGAATTATCGAATGCTCTTTCCGCTACGATTATGGGTTTCCGGGTGCCCACTATCATACCACCGACCTGCGTCGCGACACTTCTTCATTATGTATAAATGCAATTGTTGGTCGGGTTGCTATATTTTAGGCGGATTTTTAATTGTTAATAACTAAATAACGAAGCCGGAATTTTTTATACTTTATTTTCGACTTATATTGTCCTGGAGAACCACCCCTTAAATATTCTCCCACCTCTGTAGTCGAACACCCTGTATAAATCTCGTTTGTGTCACGACGACGAAGTATGGCGCACAGCAATTTGTACACGGCTCCATCTAGCGGAAGAAAACTGAAACCTAATTGACCACAAGCTTGAGCGTTTTGCCACTACGAGAAATGGCGCTGTTTGGATATTTTTCTTCTTTATTGAAAAATGCGGCATAGATTTAAGGATGTTCTGGAGGTATATAAAAACGCAACGAAATTTTTGAAAATTTGACAAGATATAATTCTTACTAAATTGATGCAATTACCAAAGTTTGGGTTCGATTCACTGCACCGTTTAAGAATTATAGCAACTTAAAGTTTGCACATTTTAACACGTCTTCTTATGGAAAATTCATAAAATTTCACTTGAAACCCTATTTAAACCTTGAAAAAACGCAACTAGAAACTCCAGTTCTTTTTATATGTAGTAAAAATTATGTAATTAATTATGTTCAAAATTTATTAAGATTCACTAAACAGTTGCAGAGTAAAAAAATTATAAACTGTTACAAAACGTCAAATTTATCTTGTTGTCTCTCACTAGCATGGAAACGTGACAAGTGTAGACCACTGAATATAGCTACAGAGGGTACAGTATTCGCAAAAGTTTAATGCAAAATATACTCATGAATGGCTTCCATTGCCATGTATTGATGGATTTCGAATTTCTTGTATTTTTGTCTCCCATTGTACCTCCAGTACATCCTTAATCAGAGAGGAAATGAGAGAGCTCACGCCCGGGGTTTGGCCGTGCCGCTTATTTTGTCTCCACATCATGTTTAGCCTGGAACAGCTCCTACATCATCTTTAGCATGGAACAGACCCTACACCATCTTTAGCAGGAAACAGAACCCACTTTACTGTTATTAAGTCTGTGTAATGGGTCAGAACTAGCTTCAACCACCGACCAGATACTGTTAAATGATATTAACTATTAAATAATAGTATCTGATCGGTGGTTGAAGCTAGTTCTGATCCATTACACAGATTTAATAACAGTAAAGTGGGTTCTGTTTCCTGCTAAAGATGGTGTAGGTTCTGTTCCATGCTAAAGATGATGTAGGAGCTGTTCCAGGCTAAACGTGATGTGGAGACAAAAGCGGCACGGCCAAACCCCGGGCGTGAGCACTCTCATTTCCTCTCTGATTTAATCAATTTAATCGGCATGTATTTAATCAAACGAAATTAACCTAATGGAGTTTTATCAGTTTTATTAATACAACCAAGAGCACACAGAAAACAGGTCCATTTGATTTAAATATCACACGTCAATTGAGAATCATTCAGGCTAGAAAGCATTGAACAATACATCAAACAAATAACTAACGGGTTTATAAATAAACTGGACCATACAAATATTAAATCGATCGTTCCTCGAGTGAATCATTTTGACATATTTCAACACGACAAAGGCGAGTAGCGCCATCTAACAGAGATCGCTGGAACTATTTGTCCAAACATGTTACCGTTACGTTTTATGGCACCATTTTGGAATATTTTGGAATATGCCCATCAGTCGAACGCATAAATTGCTTTACTTAGAAAGATTTCAATAGAAGGGATCAACAACAATTTTCTTTACTAAAAGAGTAGACCTTTATTAAAACTGCAAGCGTATAGTATAACAAATGTACGCGTACAAGCGCGACGGAAGTCGGGCGCAGTTCGCGCGGTAAAAAAATTGTCCTATGAGAATACTCGTGGAAGCATGAAGCAGAGCGAGGAAAAGAATCGGCGTACCGGAAACGGGCTCGTCCTGTTGATTTTACGTTGTTCCGGCGACGCTGTTTAAACGAAAGTAAACGCGACGCGTGCAGATAACCGTGAACAGTCTGGTCAATCGCTTCGCCGTTTCTATTCTTCCTTTTCTTCTCCTTTCCCGCTTTGGAACTATTCAGGACGTCAATAGGCAGGCCTCCGGAGGCCATTAGCTTCGCTCGCCGACAAATTTTGTCTCGCTTCGATAAAGCGAATCCACACGACGCTGAATATTCGCGTTCGCACATGCGACCACGCACACACGTATGCTTAATTTTAAGTATTTGTATTGAGAAACGTGTACATCGATGCTACGCAAATTGCGACGCGCCTAACCGAAACAGATGGAACAACGCCAGCCAGGATATTCTCAGTAAAGCGTACGCGAAGATAAGTTTCAGCGCCAAATGAACCCAATACAATCTGGAAAAGAAAGTCGGTCAATCCGCGTCTTTCCACCAATGAAAATCACGCAAGTGGATCCGTGTATAGAATTACCTGTGCCACTTGACTCGCGCCGTCGGAAGAGTTTCCAACGGATCTTTGATCAAGTAGACCCGAATTCCCCGCATGTACGTTCGGAAGTACTGGTCCCAATCGATTTTGGTTATGTCGCAGGTAAAATTGTCGCGGTCCTCCGGACTCATTTTACCGAGGACCGATTTGAATGTGTTGTTCGTGAACGTCCACTGTCTCGTCGTGAAGTAATTCAGCACGTCCATGAACTTGTGTATCTTCTTGTAGAGCTTGAGCATCCTTTCACCGGGAAAACAGACACGAAACATTACGAGGCCGTCGAGAAATGTTGAAGAAAATTTTAAAAATCGCGAAATAAACAGCCGAAGAAATCACCTGGGTTGTTTGCCCACGCAAAGCGTGACGGTATCGATCAGCAGAGCCGGAAGTAGATGCAAGAAGTAGACGTAGATGTGGTGCAGTAACTTGTGCTTAGTGTTGCGGAAACTGTAGTACCATATCGCCTTCTCGCTCGGGAACTCGAGCCCGTACTTCTCGGACATGGTCTTCAGCTCGTTGTAGGTGATGGGGTTGTCCTTCGAAACGTAATTGTAGACCGGGATGTCGTTCTTCTTTTCCTCTTTGGTAGCCGTAGACCTGCAATTACGCGCAAAGGTCGATCAAAGTAATAATCGGACAAAGATGGATTTCGCGTCGACGATAGAAACACAATCGAGTGACGTACTTGTGGCGGTTCGCTACGTCCCAGGCGCAGACGATCAGAGCGTTCACAGTTAAATCCCCGGGCACCACGTTGGCCAGCTTCGATCCGTCGCAGTGGATCGATCGAAGGATCCCGGTTCCTGCTCCAGCCGCGACACCAGTCGGCCCGTACATATTGTCGATCCATCCTCGCAGCGGCTCCCGATAGGTCGAGATCACTAAAAATGCAGTTGTTAACATTCGACCGACTGCTTTTCTCGTGGAGGCCGAAACGCGGCGACAAACGGTAGACGGAAGAAATGAAAAAGTTATTCGAAGAAACGAAATAGTCGTGAAAATACCAACCGATAGCCGGACGAAATATTCCGACTGGTAGATCGCCCGCCTCTTTCTTCACGACGCTCTCCGCCACCGCTTTCGTGAAAGTGTACGTGTTCGGCCAGATACCCAGCAATCTGTAACGTTCGAAGAAATAGTTTATGCGCGCGTGGAAAAAAAGGCGTTTACGCGCGACTTTCCGCCGCGAAAGTTCAGAAAAGGTTTTTACCGGGGAGTTATCTCCTCGAGGAGCTTCTCGTCCACGCACTCGATCAGAGTCATCAGCTTGTCCGCGTCCATCGGCGGGTCGTATACTTTTTCCTCGATCACTGACATCGGACAATTAGCATAAGCCGTGGACACGTGCACGAACGACTGAAATCATCCAATTATTTTGTTAGCATGCACGATTACAAGGCGAAACGTCAGCCGCGTTTTTCGTTGCGGTCATTCGACGATTTTTCAGACGCTTTTCAACCGACGGTGAGAACACTTTCGTAATTACCGGCACGTACCGCTGCCGAGAAAGCGTTTTCACATCGCGTCATGTATCGTTCACTTGCCTTCAAGCCCGGCATCTCTTTGCAAAGATCGATCACAGCCTTGGGACTCCGCACGTTGATAGGTACAGCCAGGTTCATCTTTTCATCGAACCTGACGGTGGCCGCGACGTGCATAACGATCGAAACCTCTCGTGTTATTATGGCTCTGTCCGTTGGAGAGATGCCCAACCCTGGCAGACTGCAGTCTCCGGCTACCGCGACGGTCTGATGTCTAAACTTTGGCTGCATTTCCTTCAGTTTGCAAAACACCTGGAGAAACAAACGAGCAAGATCATACACGCCCGATCTGGCCTTTACCTTAAACGATCCTTTATCTTCCTTCCTGTTATGGAAAACAGCAGAATCTGAAGTACCGATTAGATATAATTTGCAATTCGTAGTCGAGTAACAGTGACAGCTATATGACACATATAATTTCCAAGAGTCCGTAGCTGAACACTGCAGGGCCCTGTCATTGATATTCAAATGCGTGCGAATACAAAAAATTAAGGATGAGTTAGGTATGTAACCGGGAAAAAATGTTGAAGAACGACGTATACGAAGCCGAAACCGGTATTCGCGTATCTGAAGAATTTGAGATTACGTAAGACTACGTTATCGACTCCGAAAATTCACATTATTTATACTTCTCTTCCAAGATGCACAGCTAAATCCGAACCCGAAATAAATTTATAACCAGTCAATATTATTAACGACATCGGAATAATGATTTATTTTGAGAAACATGCATAGGTGTTAGTCCAAATTTAGCTGCTCTCCTCCCTACCGCCAAAGATTTATATCGCTAAATAAAACGGTATAATTTTCGTGTTCAGAGAACCTTAGCTACGGGTCGGGTAGGCCCGCCGGGATCGCGGTTAGGTCATGTATGCTCGCAACGAACGTATCGTCCGATTGGAACAGGTTGAAAAGGAAAATTGCAGCAAAGTGGAGAACACGACGGAGGAAAAGAGTGGCGACGCCGAAGAAGGAATGGAAGGAGCGGCGATCGACATCGGTGGACGCTCGATACGTCGAGAGAAAGTTGGTGCAGTTTCTTCGGTTCGTAGTATTATCGCGAGTCGGAGTGGACGTTGTTACGACTCGAAACTGCGAGAAATCGCGGGTAGATTCAAACGACGGGGTAAATCGGTGACAGAGGGTAGTAGGGTCGTTCTTACCGGATCGTCGAAGAGCTCCTCGACGCGTTGGTGCACATCCTTCCCCTTCTTGGGGCGCACCAAAATGTAGATGAACGAGATCCCGGGGCACTCCCTAAGCAGCTTCTCGATCAGCAATTTCCCCATAAACCCGGTGCCTCCGGTGACGAAGATGCTCTGTCCATAGTAGAACTTCTGGATCGGTGTGAGGTTAGCCTCCTCCGAGGTCAAATGAATGTCACGCTCCTGCCTGGTGGTGCATTCCGTCGTGTTCTCGTTCAGGTTGCACCCGTTCTCGGGCACGGCCACGTCCTGGCCGCAGGACTCCAACAAGACTTCCACCATCGCTTTGTTCCTCGGCTCACTGACGGTCGGCTGACGTTTGCTCGCGAACAATTAACGCTCGCTGCTAACAACTAGAAAAAAGATCGAGACGGAACGTTTACACGCGCCGAAGCACGTACCGATTTCAAACCTGCCAGTCGTTCCGCCGCGCCGCACCGCCCCGTGCTCTCGCGATAGTTAACCGGAGAGAAACCGCGTACCGTCGCAGAGTGAAAGTAGATAGTGAACTTCGTCCGTGCGTCTCTCGTGTCTCGAATCGAAAAATCCATTTGATAGATGCCGGCTGTGCCGAGCCGAGGTGTCGCGCGCGCTCGACAGTGAGAGAGAGAAAGAGAGCGAGAGAAAAAAAAGCGTAGCGCCTCTATTTCCGCATGAAAGTCAACTTGCGTCCTTGCGTTCAGCACGGTTCAAAGGAACACTCCGCCGTCGATCTCAAATCACGACGAGGAAGCGTCTCTGCCCTCTGATCGACTATGACATAATACCACTCCCGCCCCTCCCCCTCCGATAGCCATTCTTACTCGAGGTGTTTTCCGATCGATAGGTCTTGCTCGCTGGATCTAGGAAGTTGTGCGGAACAGGTGCAAAGGTCGCGCGACGCTGCTTGTTCATTACAGGTTGCCTATAGTTCGAGAAATGATTCTTCATGCTCGACCCGCTGCGCTGATTGCGCGCAAATTCGCTGACAAATTTCGAGAAGCTCGGATTGCGAAAGGCCCGCGATTTAATTGGGCAAATGGAACGAGAAACAACGCGAAACGGTAGCACGGTCTGACGACTGTTGTTGCGCAGAACATTTTTCGAAGATTCGCAGACGATTGCACAAGGCTCCGCGGTCTAGCAGGAGCGTCTACCTCCCACCACGGTCTCTTTAGATTGACATTCGAGTGTTGGGAGCGCGGTGCACGGGTATCGCGACGTTCGGCGCATCCCGGGTCTGTTATTTCGAAAAACGAGCCGCGATGAGGAAACCGTCAGCCGCGAGCAGTCTTTCGAATGGAACACTTACGGCGCGGTGTATGTTTAGGCGCCCTAGACCCGACTCGGGTCAAACTTCGGAGTAACGGTACGGATGCTGGACGAGCACGTTATACAGCTAACGGTATACATCGTTAAATATTCGATTCGGCCTGAAGAATTTTGGTAAGCCCGGAACAGAACACGACGAAAACTGAAACTACGGCTACGCGTAACTGTACGGAATCTGATAGGTATTTCACGAACAGCCGTTATCTCCTGACGCAGCAACGATCAACGGCCGGGCGGGAGTCCGCGGGTTCGTATCCTTCATCGGACAGCCGTGGACACGAATAACAAAATTTCCAGCGATTTTTCTTTTTTCCTCTGTTACTGTCCGGTTCGTTGCTCCCTTGCCTTTCCTTTTCTTTGGCAAGAAGATCAACGGGCAAACACGGTGCGAATCGCTAACGAAGGGAGTCGCCGGGGCCGGACGTGTTCCCGCCTAAAAAATTACTTGACTTCTGGAAACCGGCGGCCTAAATACAGGTTTGAATTTGACCTTGGTCTAGCGAGATAGATACGAGGATTGCAAGGGTAGAACCGGACACTCTTGAAACTTGAAATCAATTCGCAGCGTGCCTTCGCCTGTTTCGCAAAACTTTCCGATAAGAAATCCTCGACAGCTCTTCTCACGAACCTCGCACAGATTGGCTTTCGAGCGACGATCCGACAAATGAAAAATGTTTACAATTTCACTGACCTTATCCGATGTTCTGTGCAACGGGTGCCCGGCGCGACGCTCCTAGTAGTCGATAAAACTGCCGATCGAGCGAATACCGTTCAACGGATGATCCATGTAACGAAAAGCTAAATCGTCGAGTCGTCGATTAAACGGACGGAAACAAACGAGCAACGCGAACAACCGACAGACCGATCGAACGAACGAACGATCGCACACCAGATACCTTGGAAACTTTCTCCTCGCGCAAATTTACCGATCCTCCTCTTATGCCACCTTGCACGAGTCTTTTGCAAGCGATACACCTCGGAATTGTCACTCGTGCCGTCGTTGCTCTCGCTTTTCCTTTCTCCTCCTTCTACTCTCCTTACCGTGCTGCCCCTTCTCTTAACCCTTTAACTCTCCTTCCCCTTCCTGGTCAGCCTGATCGCGTTCGACCCCCCCAGTCGATGCCTCCCTTCCGCACGTTTCTTCTTCTTGTTCCTCTTCTACTTCTCATTCGCCACCATCTACCATTTTATCCTTTTATCGCACCTTGCACTTTCGATCTTTATCTGCTCGGTCGATCCCTTCTTTCGCTAGCATTTATCTTCTCCCTGAGAAAGGGGAGGAAAGGAAACACGGCGAGAAATGTCCAAAGTTACACGTCCTGTTCACGATGCGTCGCGTCGGAAATGAATTTCTTTTTATAAGACATCAGTCTCCCTTTGCTCTTCCCAACGTTCGTATATTCTTCACAAGAAATGGACACGTTCTTTGAATTTGTGGCAAAACTGTAAGGATGCCAATATACTAGCAAGTAACTTACGACATTGTTCGCGAGAGCGACTCTCGCGACATGTGTAAACACCTCTGAGAAAATGGCCAGCAAGTTGAATTCGTTTGCGACAGTTGCCGTCAGAAAACGAAATAATGTGTAAACAATATTTTACTTTTAACAAGTGTACACACCTGCGCAAGTTTCTCTTGAAAAAAATGTCGCAAGTTGCTTGCTAGTGTATTCGCACCTTAAGAAACGAGCCCGACCTTACCGGTGTGCGAGGAGCGTGTAAAACGATGGTCGATCAATGACAATGGACGCAGCGACGTCGTATTTGACAGAGTGTAGGGCCACGCGCGAGAGACAAGACGGCCGAAACGCTCACTGAAAAGACGGGTTTTCGACTGGGCGAGTTCGAACGGAACGTGGACGCGCGCAACGTTCCAAGTCCGACCGGCACCTGTCGAAGAAGCGTCATTTGCGCTGGCAGCAATACATTTCTGCGACGACCATACGCTATACTCGAGTACTCTACACCACTCTCCGCATCCCGAGGTTCAGCTGCAATCAAACCTCTGCCAGTGTCGCGAATTCGCGCTCCTGGAATTCGCGTTGTCTACCATTGAACGATTGATGGAGCTCGCCTCCGTTCGTCCGGCGATCGAACACGAATCGCGCTCGCAATGTCAGCGAAAATTACCGGCACAGAAATTCCCTGTGGTTTTGTATTTGCTTCTCTTTATGCAATTTCCACCGTTTCGTCACCGACGCGTCGCGGCGACGCCTTGTTTTCGATATCACGCGACTTTTTTCGAGGACTTCTTCGACGTTTCCATCTCGTTGTAACGGTAATGCGGTTGGTAGTATGACACACCGATTGCCCGTTGTCGCGGATGATGGTCAAAATTGTGAAGATGGGAAAAGATGTCGAAGAGCGCATCTTGTGTAGGTGGAGGCGTTTCAGAGATTTTGCGATGAGTTTGATTATTTTAAATGGAGTGACCTACTTTCTGCATTGCAAATCGATATAGCATCGAATTCTGAAGAAAAATGTATTGACCTTCGCGTGTCCAAAACGTCTTCACGTAATGAAATCATTTTTAATACGCTACTTGCAAACTAAAGTAGGTGCTCGAACCGATGTCTTTCCTAGCTGCTTTAGCTTCCAGGCAACAAGTACGTCTTAAAAATCATTTTGTTGCCTGGTGACATTTCGAGCACTCAAGCATTTAATACATATTTACCCAGATTTATAATATAAAATGTAGGTCACACCTTGTTAAGAAAATCAGGAAGACCTTGAACTAAACTAAACTACACGACCACAAAATAGTCAAACGACTCGTGCTACTCGACGTTATTCAAATTTCACAGACCACGATTTAATAAATAATCTGTAATAGAGTCATAGTAACCGTTCGAGATAATCACGGTCGACATGGAGCAGGGGTCAATTTTTTCACGGAAATAGTGCGCACTTTGTCGACATAATGACACGGAATGCAAACGTGGAGTCTGCCCGTTGATCATAATGTTTTCATTGCTGATTAATTTTTATTTATTCGTTCAATCAGCCATACAAATTCATCCGGCGTGTGTGCGTATGTATGCACGATGGGTCGCACACGATAAACTTATAAATCTCAGAACTGCTATGACGAAAATAATTAAGGCGACCGATAAAAACACGGATTTATTTTTATCGATAAAAGATTGCAACCCGCGTCACTGTCCTAATTAGGCTACATTTTCCTGATTCGGTACGGCAAAAAATTTCACGGACGGTATTTTCGCGTTGATTTATGTTAATTGTACGATGGTGTCCCGACGAAGCTTGAATCCGGAAACATTGCAAATGCCACCGGCTACTAGCAGGCAGATCGACCATTAGGATACACGTGCTTCATTCGGTTGCGTCATTGCGATGATTTAGATCGAATAATTCATCGATCGCACGAACGCGGGGCCGAAGCAGTTGCACCGACAGTTGCACAGCGGTCCACAACATCGTTTTAGCAATTGAAGAGTCTAATTTGTACTTATTTCACGTGTATATAAATACACGTGGTACGTGAACCGTGTAGTAAGAATTTAAGGATCCGTGAACACAGATCCGGTCAGCACGTCCGAGTTCGACAACTCAGGCGTTATAGTTTTTGACACGGATTCGTAGTCGCAGATCCGTGTACACGGATGCGTGTTCACGAATCCATATTCACGGATCCTTAAATCGTACTACACGGTTCACGTACCACATGTATTCTAGTACACGTTCAAAACCGCGATCTCTAATTTATACACGGAAACACCTTGAATGGAATTAATATCTGAATATGGATGATGCTCATTATATTTACATTATCACTCGTTGACAACGTTGTCGTGATTTAACATTTAATTGCAACGCAGAGAATATTAAACGATCCGATTATTTATGCAATATGTTTTGAACTAGATCATTTTCCGAAATACACCAGAGAAGGAATACAATAGAAATTATCGGTTGTGACGCTACCATTCATGATAATAACGAAGTACTATGTATAATTAAACATAGAATTATCATTAAAAAGCAAATCTATGCTGCCGAGTACTTTAAATCTGTATTCTTTGATTTTATATTTTTAATGAACGATTTATAATTTGTTTTATTTCATATCCTTTATAATTCAGGGTTGAACCATGACTGCGAATATTATTATCGAATATTTATACCGATCCTGACCTGCTAAATCCTGATTTGCGCGTTTCGTTACGTGAATCCGGATTGCCATACCAATACGCGCTTATTACATTTATTACGCGGAAATAAGTGTATCGGTGCAAGTAGGCGGTCGTAGAAGGGAAGCACAAATAAACCACAAAGGCGGGTCGTAATAACTGGCCATGCGGTAATAAACAGGATGCTAAAACTTGCCGATTGGAAAAATCGTCGGAAAATGGAAAAGAAACGAACGAAACAGAAGACGGTAGCGTAACGTACCGGGACCGGGACTCGACGCGTTTCGGATTGGCGTCGACGTCAATGTTACATGATTGCTCCGAGCTATCTTCATCTAACTAAGATCTTCGATTTTTCACGGTACACTAACTTGCCATTTCTACGAATTGACTGTATTGGTTATCTCGCTGACACGCTCGCTGCGAATAAAATCAGCGATACTTTACGTCGTCGGGTGCGTGATCTCGAATTACCGTTCCCATTTCGTGTTGAAAATATCGTTTATTTTCTTAAAAAAAAATCGTAAAATCGTTCGGATAATTTTACGACGTCCAGAATCGGTAATAAAATTTTTGTCGGCACGAGGATCGCTCGGAAATACGCAAAGATCGCTTATTCAGGCGTTTGAATCTCCGCGATCCGTAGCCTGGAGGGATTGCGAGATATTGTATATGTATTAAGAAATTGTTCGGAAACAATGATCCGCAGAACGAAATCGATCGGAAAAACGTATCTCTGTGCAGTGGGATCGTTATGTTTTACAAATCGATAATTCACACAAACGAGCGGTTGTTAGATTAATGTCACGTTGTAGAGTTCTATCGGAGCAAAAAATCACGCAGTTTTCCATGCAATTTACGTAACGCCGAGACACCCGAGGCAGGCTTTTTACGGAGACACACGCAAATTGTCTTTTGTTTACGGTTGAAACTGCGAGCTGTGGTGTCGCGTCGGACCACTGCATATATATATATACGTATGTGTATTGTGTATTTTTGCTCGTGGCAAACATAATATGACGTGGAGATGACTGGATCGGTTTGCCATCGGAAAACTTACGTTCTAAAAATGACGGAGATTTTTTGAAATTTCGAGAAGGCGTGAACGTCACCGTTTGCCCGAGTGGTCGCCGGGTTCAGAGGTTTTGCGGCGGCGCGGGCGTACATCGCAGAAACCTTCGTTACCTTTAAACATCGCTTTCGTGATTATGATTATTCGCCGGCGCTTACGTGCGCGCCGGACAATGATGTACTCTCGTCTTTCGAGCCGATCTCTCTTAGAAAACATTTGCAAGGGCACTTGAGCCAAGGCACACGGGCGGTTACGTTATGTAAGATTATACTCGTATGTTTAAAATTTCAGTTGTGTGCGTCTCCCGTGCGATCGACGAGCGGGGACGACGGTCGAGGGGGGGAAACGCTGTTGACTGGACTGTTGAGGGGAGAGGAGAGGTAAGGAGAGAAACGGTCTGCCGAAGAAAAAATAAAGGAAAAACGGAGATAAAGGAATCATCGAAAGGAAGACGAGCGTGCACGTATCGGTGTGCGCGATGCACGCGGAACAAACAGAACATCCGCTCGAAGGCGATATTTGCAGAGTTCGGACAACCGTAACCAAGTGTTTCGTAGAACGAGGAGAGAAAAAAAAATGGAGGGGAGAAGGAGTTTGCGAATGACGAGAGAGCTAACATTTAGGAGCTCCGTGTCGGGACGCTAACGAGCCAGAAATGATCCTCGTTTTTCCGATTGGCCGATCCCTTATTAACAAAGCCACCGTTGTCACGCTAACATGTAGCTCGACGAGCGCGAATAGTAGTCGTCCCCAATAGCACCTGTCGGAACTCTCGCGTCCAGCAGACTGTTGTTCAGAGCGTAGGCGTACTGGGAGGACCAATCACGGAGAAAAATCTTCTCCAATTGCTGGCGGAGATTGTCCGGCGTCTGGTCCCCGACCGTCTCGAACACCGTGCCTACACCTACGGCGCAAAGTCGATGGTCATCGCAATGTAAACAGTAGGAGGAAAATACAGAGAACAAGAGGTTTACTCACCGGCGGTGGTTGTGAAGTAATCGCCGGACCAGTTGCTCGTACCCACGTACGCCGCGGTGTCCGTCACCATGTACTTGTTGTGGTTCACCCTAGAGAACGGGATCTTGTCGAACCGGGAGTTGGTGGGCACCACGAATCTCCTCTGAAACAACAAAGAATGCGAGCGTTGAATAGATAAGACGTCACTCGTCGCGTCACATTAACGTTGCAAGCTGGAAGCATTGGCACAGAGGCGGTAGAAAAATATGGAAGGTAGTCCTACGTTTCGCATCGTTCTTCCGTATAGACTGAAAGATAAGCGAGATATGCCTTCGATGTTTGGTCAATAAGAGAGAGAGATGGATTTCTTTCTATGTGTTTGGACACAGAGACCGTCTTCGGTATTTGGGCAACCGCAGGCTGTGCCATCTCCCGAGCTGCCTACGATACCAACCACTTCGATTTTCACTCCCGGGTAGCTGCCGGTCAACTCTACCAGCGACTTCAGGAACGGGATCTCCGATTTTCGGGAATGCTTCCACGAGGAGATCAACAGCCGCACTTTGATTTTCCGCTCGACAGCTGCGGCTCGCAGAGCGTCGTCTATCCTTGGCCAATACCTGCTCAAATAACTTCGTGATACAGTAAAGCCACTCATGCCCCATCATCCCAATATTCTTTCATTACGTACCTCAGTTTAGTGGTGTATATCGTCAAAGGAAAATAGTCCATCACCGCGATGTAGATAAATTTCTCCGCTCTCTCGATGCAATAAAGAATAGCATCGACATCCTCGGTTCTACCATTTGGCGAGAAAGGCGGGGGCGCACTCTAAAACATATGTAGTGTCGAAACCGTTTTCAGTTTCTAAACTGAACCAGCCTCCTACACACAATGTACGATTGATTGACCATACTGACCGATATGAACGTTCGATACCTATCGTCTCTGTACGTAAAGTCGATCGGCGTTTTTTCATTGATGTGGGTGGTGACCGAGTCTGGCCAGACTGCCGGCACTTTACCATCTTCCGCTATCATCCAGTAAACCTGGGAAATATTAACTTGCGATTTCATCTAATTCGAATAACGAGAAATGATCATACAGTCTCGTAGCATCAAGGCAGGATGAGCGTAACAGGAAATGTCACGTCGGGTCTCGAAGATCGTGGCCTTGTACGTACTTCGTAAACTTCCTCGATAGCGGGAAACTGACTTACGTCAAATATCTTAGCATAATCATTTGCCAGGCAGCTACAGTTCAAAGCTAGCAGGCCGAGTTCCTTCACCTGGGTGAGCGATCGCCAATCCATGTTCGCCGAACCGACGTACACGTGCGTTCTATCGATCAGCCAGAGCTTCGTGTGCAGCACTCCTGATCCGAACAGCGCCACCAAGTTCAGACTCTTCACCTGTTTCAATTCTCATGAACTTTCCGGATATCTTTTCACTTTTGTTCGCTTCGTGTGCAAACAAACGTATTCTTTTCCGAGAAAGGGTGAACGAACGTTTACCTTGGCATTTGCTTTCTTCGCTAGGATCTCGGTGTCGATATTTGGGCTGACCTGGGACGGCATGTTCTGCGCGATCCGCAACGCGATGTTGCGGTCTTTCCCCGCTTCGAGGAGCAAACGAAATATTTCCTCGCCCTGAAAAACGATCGGTTCAAATCGTACACGGAAGTCACGGTACAGGAAACCGCTTCCCTAAAACGAGTATGCAAATCTTGTAGTATACATATTCAAAAATACTAACGATTACCCTGCGGATTTCACGCATTAATGGAAGAAACAAATATGTAGGTAAACTTCAAAACGGTAATAAGATTACACAATTTCCAGAACGTCAACATGTTACTTCCTACTCTATAAACTTTCTAAAAGCACGAAGGCGATTGTATATGGGCCCTGTTGCTTACGATCGATGATAGTAAAATTTATTATGTGTACAGATTCACAGTCTACTATTGCGTAAAATTAAATACGAAGTGTCGCGATCCCGTAACACGTGTCGTTTTTAGACGCAAACTTTTGGGCTCTTTCTTGCAGTGCTCAACGGGGCGGCGCACAGTGGTCTGGAGACCCTGTTTTCGTGGCCAAAATTCAATTTTTCAACTTTAATACATTGAAAAACAATTTTTTCTTATAAAGTAACAACCTTTTAAAGCTCCCAAATCCAAAATATTATTCATTTTAGATAATTCTGTGATGAGATACAGCGTTCTAAAGACAAAGTCAGAAAATTCAAAGTAAAATAAAACGTTTTAGATTTCAATCACCGAATATCAGAAAATAGATTTTAACGATGATTTTATATATGTTAGTAAGCGCATTTCAAATATTTAATCCACTTTTAAGCATTGTTTAGTCCATACACGAATAGCGTAAATTAATGACATTTCAAACTTTGAAAAGAATTATACAAAAACGTTTAAGACCGCTAAGCATCGGACTTGTTTTATATGAAAGCTTGAACGTTTACTAAGAAGATCATGTAAATTTTTTTAACTGCAATCTCCCGCAATCTTGAACTATAAACGGATTTTAACAAATACGGGCCCGCGATTATTCGACGCCTGGATACGCAGTTCCACTTGAATCTTGCATAGCAGCTTGGAATTACAATGTATGTACAGTGAGTCACAAAATTATTCGCTCACTCGATAATGCGGCAAAGATATACGAAATAATCAGATAACGCAGGGTATTTTTCAATTTTTTATTTGGATATACATCGTTCAAAGTTTAATTCAACAGAATCGTAAAACAAAATTGCGAAATTTTCATTTAATATTAGAGAAATATGAGTTTAAAGAAATCTTGACGGTTTTTCACGCCGCAAAATTATTCGCTCATTTTAGATTAACTATTATTATAACAATATTAATATTTGGTGGGATATCCTTTTTGTCTTATGACTTCTGCGAGACGTTTGGGCATTGATTCTACTAATGTTTCCAAATATTTTTTGTCTATTTTTGGCCATTCCTCCTGTAATCTGCTTTGTAACTCTTTTTTATTAGTAATTGAATGTTTACGAATTTTTGTGTCCAGCATGATGTTCCATACCATCTCGATAGGATTCAAGTCGGGAGATTGAGGCGGGGTTTGCATTATTTTGGGACAGTTATACAGTAACCATTCCTGTACCAATCTCGATTTATGTTTGGGGTCGTTGTCCTGGTAGAAGTGAAACACTTCTGAAATCCCCATTACTTCCGCGCTTGGCTTCAAATTTTTTTTTAGGATATCCATGTACATTACTTTATCCATGGTAGCCTCAATCATCTGCAATTTCCCAACACCGTGATAACTAATGCAACCCCAAACCATAACATGACCACCTCCATGCTTGACTGTGCTACACAGGTTTTTGAGATCCATCTCCGCGTTTGATTTTCGCCAAACTTTTTGATGACCGTCAGAACCCCAAATATTAAATTTACTCTCGTCGCAAAATATCACATTGTGCCAAAATTCAGGGGGCTTTGTGATGTATTTTTTTGCGAATTCTACCCTTTTCTTCCTATTAATTTCGCTTACGTAAGGCTTTCTTCTTGCTACGCGGCCGTTGTACCCGTTCTTTCGCAACACTCTTCGTACTGTTTCATCAGAAACTTCTTTTTCACTAAAATTTTTCAAACTTGTATTGATTTTGGGAGCACTTATTTTCGGATTTTCTTTAACTTCTCTCACAACAAAACGCTCTTCCGAGGAATTCAATATCTTTTTCCTACCACGGCCAGCTTTGTTTATTATTCGTCCTTCTTCTTCGTACCGTTTTATAATATAACGTACTGTTGAATAACTTCTACAAACGATATTTCCAATTTCTCTGATGGATTTTCCACTTTCCCAATGAAAAATTATAACTTCCCTAATCTCTAGACTAGTTTCTTTACTTTTTCTACCCATTGTAACGAATTCTTGAAAATCAAAGAAATAGATGAAAATAGATCCTTACTGAGCGAATGTTTACGTTATACTGACTCTCTTTAGCAACTATCAGAAACAAATGCCTGTCAGAGTTTGTAAATTGCATTTGTTTCAGTGGATTTCGTGGCGTGAGCGAATAATTTTGTGGCGTGAAAAACGGTCAAGATTTCTTAAAACTCACATTTCTCTAATAATAAATGAAAATTTCGCAATTTTCTTTTACGATTCTGTTGAATTAAACTTTGAGCTATGTATATCCAAATGAAAAATTGAAAAATACCCTGCGTTGTCTGATTATTTCGTATATCTTTGCCGCATTACCGAGTGAGCGAATAATTTTGTGACTCACTGTATATGTTTTCTCTGTGCCAGTCAGAGACCTCGAAACCCTCCCATTACTAGTTTTCGTATAATACCTATGAAGAATTCAATCTTATCTACTTTTCCGCGATTTCTAGACAATAGTATGCATTGTGATAATTGTTAACAAGATTTTTCAAATATTTCCGATGATCTGACAAAAAAATTACTCCAACGAAAGTTAATCAGTATTCACTTTTCTACAAACTTCAATACAAAAAGTTAAAGAAAAATCACTTTTTTTATAAAAAATGAAGGTCACCTCAATGTTTTAAATATTAACATATATTTTTTACTTCATAATATTCTAACTGGTATCAAGACGAATCCAACGACATATAATAATATAACATTAAACCTTGAAATAACGCTACAATAGTGTTGGCCACAAAAACCGAGCTACCAGACCACTGTGCGGCGTTTGGAACTGTGTTGCCTGTTTAAAATTCGTACAGTATGTGCCGAGAAAAACGAACCTCGTCAACATTTGTTCCTCGATTTGTTTAAACAGAAAATATCATTCCGAACGCTTTAGAAACACATTTCAGACTAGCACAAGAGGGTTCTTAAAGACACAGAGACAGAAGTGCCTATACAAATCCGGCCTGAACAAAATATTGACATTCGCGTATGCGAAACGTGTTAGAAAGAATGACACAATGTACGAAAGAATCAAATAGTACAAGACTTAGATACTCTTTTCTAAAGAGCGATTCTCGATAAAGTCACCTTGTCGGTTCGTCCGAGTTACCTGTTTCGCGCTGTCATCCGGGTACACGTCCTCTCTCTTCAAAGTCCAATAGTACGAGGCTATTTCTATTCTATCTCTTGCCAGCGAGATCAATTCCGCCCACGAGTCATAGGTACTTCGCTGGAACGTAGCGTCACCGGTGTAATTCATACCGATCGGTATGCTCTCGACGAACGACAGATTGCAGCCGTCCATGCAACTTGAATCGAAACCGAAACGAGTGCTGTTCGAGGCGACCTTGTCCGCCGTGTGATCCAACAACGGCAATAAAACGACCAACACTATCAAAATTAAGATGATGGTGATTGGTATGCAACTGGGTCTGCACCATCCTTGCGCTCCTCCCCATCTATCATCGCCAAAAGCGCAAACAATCGAGGCCCGTGATTAATATCGTTCTCTTTCTCTTACTCTCTCCACCGAGCATCAGGCTCGCCGTGAGCAATTGGAAACGCGTACGATCGCTACGATAGATAAAACGGTTACTAACTTGCCGTTCGTCAGGGAATCGTCGGCATCGTTTCGCAGCATGAAGCCGGACTGGTCCCATAAATCGTAATCGTCGTCGGGCACCAGGCTGCTGTTGTGAACAACCGCACCGCCACTGCCAACCCCGCTGCCGCCGGTGATGCAACTCGAGGGATTCGTCTCTAATCTCACGTTCTCGGACACCGTCTGCAACGCGAGACGGCAATTAGTCGAACAAATTAGCTGAGGCGACAGAAAATTAGCTAACGCGCCGAGACGAAAAGCTGCGAGTCGAAAATTGGAGTCGAAGTGAAATTTCACTTCCTCTCGACTCACTCGGGCCGTCATCATAAACCGTCGACGATTTAAACATTGCGATATCTCTTTACAAATAGATTTTATGCATTCACGACAAAAATCAGTAGATTGAACATGAAACAATAGGAAGATAAAAGGAATTTAAAAGTATCGATATACTAATATCAATGTATAAAAATTAGTAAGGAAAGGAACAAACTTTTTAATTGATGCAGAAAATTTTTATGTTGCACAAAGATCGGCAGTCTATAACTATCTTTAATTTTAGAACTGTGCTGAACAATTGGACCTTGTTTGATCGATTTTGTAACCGTACCAGAATCTAGAACACAGACCTTGTCCTCGAAGGGTTAAAATATCGTCGGAACCCCTTTAGGATTTCTTTCAGAGCTGCGTCTAATCTCATTTCGATTTAAACGCAATGGGTTTCTGTCATTTCTGTTTGACATTTTCAATCGGACACGATATGATAGGGCAAGGGGTGAACCGCAATTCACAGTAGAAACGAACGAGACACGTCCTGGTACGTACAGACAGTTTATGTTTGACGAAAGCGGTCTTGTTCCTGCGATGCGGCAGCAAGACGACCACATCCTGGTCCTTGGCATCTTCCTTCGCATACTTCGTGTAGGATTTCACCGTGGAGGTAGGATTTCCTTTGGAGACGGTAGCGTTTGCGGGATTTATCGAGTCCTCGTCCCTTACGGAGCATTTCGAATACGCGATGTTCCTCACGTTGTTGTTCCCACCGTACGAAACGTTGTGCGTGTTGTTCACCTTGGGAATCGAATATCGAATATCAGTAGGAATACCGTGGCCGTACATTCCCACCATTCAGACACAATTTTGCCGTTGTCTCTCAGCGATTTGAAACTATCCGATCAATTGGGTATAAGCACAGTAAAACTCGCGAGAAGCTTACTTGTACCAAGATGTGGCAAGCTTGGGAGGCGATCTGAAAGAGACCATCCTGCAAGTTGCGGCCCGTGTGCTCGGAACTTTCGGAACGACTGCTACCCTTCCAGCCGAAGAACGACATCCCTACGGATCCGCTAAAACGAAAATGCTGTTCTTTATTTCGCGAAGCGGATGTCAACCCTTTGCTCTCTTTTTTCGTTCAAAATTTCTTAGAAAAATATCCCCTGTTTGGACTAACAAAGAATTCTAAAAATGATAAAACTTTGGGGATATGCAGTGCATAGTCCAAGTTCAGTTCAAGCGGGTGAAAGTGACCCTTGAAAATTCGGATATTTTTCGACGCTGAAAAATTGACAAATGTTTCAAAGGATAAACCTCAATATAATAAAGAATTTTTGTCTAAAATTCGAATAACACTGTCCAACAAATTCAAACTTTTTTTTTACCTTTCGATTTTCACGATGCGATTCTTATAGAGTTTTTCGCGCTGATTCCGAATCTGTCCTTAATTATTCTCCTAGACGCACAGTTTTTGAGAAATTTGAGTTTGAAAAAATGACCTATTTTTCAACTTTGAACAAATATTGTGATGTTATTATAAAAGATATTGAATTGATCTTTACAGCAAAAGATTCTTTAGACTTTCCCGAATACAGCGATATCCAATATTAAATCATTATGATTGTTTAAACATGTTTAAACGGGATACGCCGCTGTGAACGCCCGTTGTAGTGGTAAGCGCCACTGGCGGCAGCTCGTGTCGGGCGAAGATATTTTGCTTTCTGTTTCGGTAAAAATGTCGACGTTTCAAACTTCAAAGGGGGGTTTCTCAAGATAAAAGTCTGCACTATCGTGTGGTATAGTTCGATTTTCTGCCGGACCCTTATTTTTTGAGATAAATTAAAAAATATCGTCAAAAATTGGTGCAAAAGTGGTGCCTCTCCGTCTTTAATAATTATTTAAACATGTTTAAACAATAATAATGTATTACTATTGCACATCACTGGTTTCGGGAAAGTCTAGAGAATCTTTTTATGTAAATAACAATACAATATCTTTTATAATAACATCACAATCTTTGTTCAAAGTCGAAAAATATGTTTTTTTTTCAAACCCAAATTTCTCAAAAACTATGCGTCTAGGAGAAAAATTAAGGCCAGATTCGGAATCAGCGCGAAAAACTCTATAAGAATCGCATAGTGAGAATCGCAAGGATTTTTGGCTGTTGGACAGTGTAATCGAAAAATATCCGAATTTTCAAGGGTCGTTTTCACCATCTTAAAATGAATTTGGATAATAAAAAAATCGTGTAATAAGTTCCGAAGTTTTGGTAGTTGCATGAATTTTGGTGTCCAATACAATATTATTATTGAAGTTCGACAGAAATGAATACCGCGCATATTTAGTCAATTTTTATTACAATCATCATAGTGCAAGGGGTTAAACAAGTTCTTGGAGCCTATCAACAGTCTACTTTCTACAAACACTTGTTAATCCTGCCGAGATCGTCGACATAGATATACACAGGGTATTTCACCTAACTTGACCACCTTGAATATCTTTGTTGTTTTTAAAGATATGTCAAATGTCTGAAGGACAAAGTTGAATGGCAGAATGGAGCTTATACCAAAAAAATTTTTGTTTTTATTTCATTTTTTTGGAGATATGAAGATCACCTTCGTTTTTTTAAACGGAATGAGATACTTTTTAATACATCGATCGATGCAGCTGGACATTCGTTATAAAAAAGTACTAACCTATGCATGTCGAAAAGTTAGTGGTTCAGGAGATATTTCAATTTAAATAACTCTAAAACACCGTTACTGTCGCACTAACAATAAGACGTTAGCGTTTACTTACTAGTGACCTTCATATCTCCAAAAAGAATTACATAAAAACAAACATTTTTTTGGTATCGTATGAGCCCCATTCTACCATTCAACTTTGTCCTTCAGACATTTGACGTATCTATAAAAACAACAAAAATATTCAAGGTGGTCAAGTTAGGTGAAATACCCGGTATGTACATTTGAGATCTCGTTGAAGAAAATAGACGACGTTAGAAACAATTTTCTTACACTCTAAAATGTAAAACTATCTCCCCAAAGAACACGGCAGAATTAAATTCGAGCGAACACGATTAAAAAATGAAGTTATTCCACCTGATTCGATTGCTTCGGAAATATTAAGTCAAGCCATAAGTTTTGTGTCGTTTCTGATCGCTATTTTGCTTAGGCTATATTTTTTATGGAAACTTCTGTGTCTACAAGAATCCACTCGTCGTCGTAAAATGTGTATTCGAAGCAAGTAAAAAGATGTTTACTATCTAGAAAAAGTCAAAGGACGAGAGTTAAAAAATTCATTTCTAGCATCCAGTGTTGGGCAATAAATAAATTTAATTAAATAAATAATTATTGAAATAAAAATTTAAATAACAAGTTATTTATTATTTCAGCAAGTCTAAATGAATTATTTAATATAACAAAGAAAATTGTTATTTACAAATGCAATTTCAATTATTATTTGTATTGACAAATAATAAATTAAATTGTATTTTTTTATAGGCCCTTCGGACGGGCTCGATCACTGGCGATACACCTGAAAAGGTCGCTATAGCAGACAAAAAACGCGCACGTGTTCATTGTATATACAAAATACAAGAAATAAGAGAAAACCAAAAACTATTTATTTGATTTAAATAATAATTTATTTAAATAAAAAGTTTAGTTATTATTTGCAATTAAAATCACACGTTTATTTATTATTTAATTATTTACTATTTAAAATAGAGTTTATCCAACACTGCTAGCATCGCGTGCTGTATGAATTTAAAACGAACAACACACTTACAAAAACAATTGTGACGCACAGGGAAAACATGTTTTGAGTGCAAGAAAGTGGTAAATATGGTTTTCTAGAGCAAGATCGGCTCGTCCAACTTCGCTCGATGTTAAACGTTTGGCAAACGCGAGGCAGAAAACATGTTCATTCGGAAACGATGCAATTATTCAAACTTTACTCTTAAAGCGTCAAATACGACACGACTAATGGTGGGATAACCTAATACATGTAAATCTGCTTGCTGGATCTCCCGATTCGAAGCGAGCTTGTCGAAGAAATCGCGTGAATCGAAACGCAAAGATGGAGAACGGAAAAGAAGCGGATGGATGACAGTACCAGAACCTGGCGGTTGTTGTCGCAGAAAATGCACAATTGCGATAAAAAATGCGTGGCTCGGTAAAAACGTACCTCGGAAAAGAAACTGGGTAGCGTGCATTCGCAATGCGAACGTCGCTCCGCCGTTGCGACTGTTGACTTACCTATCGACGTACCTTGCGGAACGACTACATGGTGTCGATCGAAAAGTCACGTTTGCTACGACGGACTTGCGCCCAAGAGCTTGCCGTGTCCTACATAAATTTCGACTTTCGACCACGATCCCACGACCATTTTCCTACATTCCAATTTCCCTCGTTGAACAACTTCAACTGTTTTATTTGGAGTATCTACTGTTTACTGGTATCGGCGTTCCTTCGGAAGGAAATCAATACGAAATTCTTTGCGTGCTTTTAATTAGCAATTCACGCGTGTGTTAGTCCGATTGCCTCCCGCCGCGTTTAGACTTCGATGCCTCGTGTCCTTGCGAAGGGGATCGAGTATTTATGATAATTTTCACTTCGTGAAAAATGGCAACGCTCCACTGTATCGTGAACATCTCAAACAGCTTTCAACAACAAAAACAAATCAGACTCGTGACGAAGATTTCATGTAGAATCAACTAAATCTTAATAATCTTAATTTAATCTAAATCTTGTTAATGATATTTAGCACTATTTCCACCAAAGGTGTCGAAATCTTTAGACAATTTAAATAAAAATGTATTCACACAGCGAATAAATCAATAAATCTATTTCTTTGAATAAAATGATCGGTAGTAAAAAAATAAGTCTAAATAAGTATACATAAGCTTGCGGTGAAAATAGTGTTGAAGAGAAATCATGCACATTAAATATAAATTCCCCTTCTCCTTTAAGAATTTATTGCGACTGGAAGGGTCATAAATATTTAAGCTGTGAAGAATATCACATGACAAAGGTTTAAATCACCCCTAAATACTTCTCGGTACGAGTCAAGACGAACAGGTGCTACACGAAACGAGGTTCCTGAACCAATTAAGTTCGATTTAGCCTACTCCCCTACCCTATATCCACGACTGAAAATACTACAATTTATGTGTCTCTCCAGCACGTTCTCGCGTGCTCGCGGATTCTTGAGAAGCAAATTTATTGCGCAGAATGTCTATTCACGTTTTTTACTGTCCGTCCGATGCGAATCTGTTGATCCACATTCGCGATACGACTATTTTTAAAATGCATGTTTTTTTTCTGCGCACCTGCGACGATCCTACGTACAGTGATCTATATAAAGCATCGATTACGCTCAGTTATTTTATTCTCTATTCTTCGGAGAAATCGGTCGCGGTTGTGCAAGCGGAAATCAATAAAGGCGAAGCACTTGGTGGAAAGGAATCGAATCGAGTTGGTATCAACTCATTCCGGAGCACAATTCCTGAGACGCGAATCTGTATCGTAGCTATTATCATGAGAGTAAATTCTAAAGGGTTGAGGAGCGCGCTACCTGATTTATTATTCGCCAGCGAATTCGGAGAATCGTGATTTACGGTTTAAGAAAATATTGTTATCGATAGAGGATACGCGGAATTGAATAACTCATATAGAAATCACATAGAGGCCACTAACTCTGCGTAGTGAATTTTTATAGTGCGTGACGCGAGTCTGTGTTCGCTGATTCATGGACGAACGAGACAATAGCGGATGAATTTGCTGACCGACGCCAACCGACGCTCAACGAAAGTCAAGGAAAAAGCATAATTACTTTGATTGAGTCAAAATGTTGTGAGAAATTGTGAAGGTTTTAACTTGGTGTAATTGTTTGTCGCAACACTGTGACCTATAAAGCATCGGTGTGTGGAAAATTAAAGAAATTCAGACGAATAAACAGTGTAGCGTCATTTTTTTACGATGACGGAAAAATCAAACAATGAAAGGATACCAAAAAGAGAATTGAGTCGGAGAAAAGAGAGAATCGTAATTGACTGCACTTTTTTAAAAAATGATAATCAATGTAATATATAAAATGGCTAATTTTTAAAAATGCTCCGAATAGAATGTTTCACAAACCTCTTGGCGCCAAATAGTCAAAGGCTGTCTCACACTCCGCGGCGTTCCATTATCGGTTTTAAAAATACGTAGGAATGAATCGAACGAAATTGAAAACCTGTAACGACACAATTAAACCGTGATCTCAATTTAAAATAGCACCAGTTAGTGTATGATTAAATGCAAGTCGTCCGAAAGAAAACTTCCTGGTACAGTGCCATACAGTGCTCTTTGTGGTGGTTCCCCCACTCTACATTGAGGTCCAATAGTCCACCATGAACCAATAGAAAGACAGAATAAAAATCACTAGATTCTTCACGATCTGATTGGATCCGGATTGAGAAATAGAGGATATGTTGGTAGCTCGTCGATAACCATAGAACCATCATAGAACCTAGTTCCTAAGTGTAGCAAGTGTAAAGAAATCTTGGGGATTCATGGGATTAGTTAGAAACGTAGTTTATCATCTCTGATACCTCAACAATGATACATTTTAATAAAAATCTGTATAAGTGAAAAAACTCGAGACAATCTTGTGTCTATCATGTTAGCCATCCTGTCAAGTTTAAAACACCCGCCATATTTAAAAGTAGTGTGTCGCCATCCTGCGACAAGAATGCGATACCGTTACTGTCAAGTAGCTTTGCCGTTTTATTGTAGATGGCGCTTAATGCCCGTCACAGAAAGATGAGGAGTATTTTATTATAAATAGTAGATAAGATAAGAGTATTTTCTGTTAAATTCCCTAAACGTCTCTTTCAATATCATTCAATAAATTGTATCTCAATCGAACGATACTGCTAAACAAGGAGGGGATATGTAATAAAAAATTTTAATTTCCCCGCGTGCTAGTGGTAACAAATGCCATAATGGGGCGACACTATCGCGTTAACAGAAAAATGTACAGAGTTACCGACCCTGAGTAGTCGGACGCTCCGAGGCTTCGAGACGAGGAACCACTGATATATATACTATGGATACGAGATGCTGTGAAACATATTGAAGTGGCTTTACATGCCAGCGCTGCGAAGAGGACACCGCTGTACTATATTCCCCCGTACTCCTCTTCACCCCCGTAGTGCTCTACACTTTGCCACTCTTCAGGTGGCGTTGTTCGCAATGTAGTTGCGCGTTGGGGAGAACGACCATTTTTAACCACTTTGGTTTACAGCGTGGTTTGGAGCAGGCGTGTATTTTACTGTTTATCGTGTTTTGTCGTGCATATTTAGTGAACTTTCGGAGTTAGCAGGTATGTTAACATCATTTAAATTGAATATTAGAAATAAAAGTATGATAAATTGCGAGGAAACTATTATGGTCAGCTATGTAGCTGTATGTGAATCTGATCATGCTATGTTTTATTGCAGTTAGGGACCATGGGTAAATGCTTAGTTTGCGGAAAGTTAAGCAACAATAAAACAAAAACGTCGTTACACAAGTATGTAAAGATAACCTAACCTCTTCCAAATTTCGTAGTTAAATTAATTTTTTACTCATTTATTTTATTACTCAATTCTTTTTGTTTACTGTTTTTTTCATTCTCATATGATTTTGCATAGATTTCCTCGAAATGAAGCATTGTGTAAACAGTGGGTCAAAGAAATAGGTCGGGAAGGATGGATGCCTACAGACAGTAGTTTCATCTGTACTGATCATTTTCATGAAGATAGCATCGTGGTACACTGTAAAAAAAAGCTTTGATGCCTGGGAGTGTGCCCACGATTTTACCGAAACAGTCAAGATGTGAACCACAGAGGAATATCTTACGGGAAAGTAATGGTAGAGGTAAGACACTTTGTCTTTGTTAATAAAGGGTTACGAAGTATATAATACATACTGGTTTCTTTTCAGATAATAATGATGTTCTGGCAAGTTTTGCAACAATAGAAGAAGTCCCAGAACCACTGATTGTTGTAGAATCTGTAACCAGCAACCAGACACGTAAGTTGAAATAAGTTTCAAATATACAGAGTATCCCATTTTAATCTATAAATGAAATTAGCTCTTCCAATTTTTCTTATTCATAAAGCAAAAACTTACTTTAATATATTAAAAGTAGCATATAATGTTACTATTTGAGGATTAAAATCTGTCTACAGTACTGAACAATATTTCCCATTGCAGTTAGTAAAGATTTCTCTTCACCATGCACATCAAAAACTGCAGATGTAAGGGAGAAGCGTCAACGTGCTACACTGCATGAAAAAGTACTGCATGATCATCATTACCACAGTACACCACGAAGTATGTTGAAGAAATTCTGCAGTATGCGAACAAGATTGCAGTCCACGATGCAGAAGAATAGATTACTAAAGCAGCGGGTCACACGACTGAAAAAAAAGGTACACTCTTTACAAGATGTGATACGAGGGTTGAAGGAAAACAGACTTCTGCCTGATAGTGCATACCATTGCCTTTCTGCTAATGCCGATGCTTCATTGGAATTGTTCAACCGCATGCTTAAAAACAGGAAAAACATAGGCAAACTGACGCGAGACAAATACCCTCCAGCACTGCGCGCGTTTGCTTTAACGGTGCACTTTTATTCACCTAAAGCATATTCATATATAAGAAAAACCTTTAATTTAGCGCTTCCGCACGCAGATGTCCTCAGAACGTGGTATACTTGTGTAGATGCAGAACCAGGTTTTACTGAGGAATCTTTTACAACGTTAAAAGAAAAATCTGAAGAGTTAAAAGAAAAGGGGCAAAGACTGCTTTGTGCAGTAATATTTGATGAAATGGGCATAAAAAAGGGATGTCAGAGGGGTCGCGACGGGATAATGCGGGGACATGTTGATTTAGGTATCGGTATCAGTGGTGGGGATGACCTCCTAGAGGCCAAAAATGCCCTTGTAATAATGGTTGTTCCGCTAGACAGTAATTGGAAAATTCCAATCGGATATTTTTTAATTACGACTTTAAACGCTGAAACTAAAGCCATTTTATTGCGAGAGGCATTCATTCGCCTACAGAAAGCGGGCGTGACGGTATGCAGTTTGACGTTAGACGGTCCATGTGATCATTTCGCCGCAGTAGAGAAATTAGGTGCCCGAATGCATGTCGATCCGAGAAACACAGGGCATGACAATATTTATAATATATTTAAAGCTCATTTCACACATCCTGTGCCTGGCGAGCCAGACGTTAACGTAATATTCGATGCTTGCCACATGTTAAAGAACATCAGAAATTGTTTAGGCGAGTATTTAGTTCTATTTGATGGAGAAGGGAACAAAATCGAGTGGCGATATATTCAAGCACTTGCTTTACTACAACAAAAGGAAGGCCTACGTTTGGGTAATCGGCTTCGTACGAAACATATAAACGTTAAAAGTTTAACAGAAATTAAGATTCCTCTTTATTTACTAGATTTGTAGTCTACATTCTGTAATCACCAATAATACCAGTGATGATGGTACTGAATTCTGCCTCCCTACATTGCTTGGATGACAAAGATCATGGTTCATGATTGGACGTAAAAGAGTAAAATTGAATTCATTCTGTTTAATTGTACGTATTTATACTTTAATATTATTATAACATATAATTGCACATAAATGAAATATTTATATCACATGTATTACTTGTTTGTAAAGTAATTAATAAATTTATTTAAGTATTATTATGTATCTAATTTCGTTTACTCCTTCTCTTAAAACGTAAAAAATACATATCTCCACTTCCTTTATTTATAACAATGAAGTAAATGACAATAATGTTTAGAAACATTTTTAAAATTACTATTCACTTTCTGCAAATTCCAATAATCATTACTCCTGTTTCTTTTATATTATATTTATATATTTATTTCACTATTTTCATAAATATTATTTTTTGCAACCAGTTTTTTTAATTTTAACCTTCATACAAGCAGTTCGTATTATTGTGCTATATTAATATGCGTCCCTTGTAAATTCAATCTTTCAAACTTCGCGCTAGTTCCGTTAGTACAGCGGTGTCCTCTTCGCAGCGCTTGCATCTAAAGTCACTCTTCAATATGTTTCAACTGCTGTACGGCTGGCTTATGGGAATCTCGTATCCATAGTATATATATCAGTGCGAGGAACACGAACATTGAAAGAAGGGGGGGAGCGGAGAGGTACTTACGAAAAAAGGTAGCAAAATTATAATCGTTAACGTGCCCAATCTACATTATATAATACGAACACAGTCTCAGGATCGATGAATGGAGGCGTGCATCGCGGCGTTCCGCAGTGTGTCACGTTATCGTACAAGTAGTCGAGTGGCGTATCGGTCGGCATCCATCGGTCGTTGTCGCCGCCATTGTTTGCATGGGCGAGCAATCGAGCATACGAGCGTGAAAACGAAGAAGAGAACGGCGAGGAACGAGCAAACGAGAAGACGGAGAACGAGACACGGCCAGCAGGGCGTACAAAAGATACCTGAGAATTGAAAACCGGTTCGAGAGACGAGCTATGAAAAGCGTCTGCGTTCCGCACGTTCGAGTGCGGTTTATTGTCTCGATCGTCCGAGGGGCAAATCGGCGACCAAGGGTTGCAGGAGTTGTTTAGTGCGGTTTGATCGAGGGACGAGACCGTTTCGGTATTTCTTCCCTAACTAATGTGGCCGTTTCGGACAGTGACGGTCACGACGCACGGCATGATACAAGAAAGCGTGGAGCGTTGCTTTCCCGTGTGCTACGACGCTGCCGATGCAGCTTCGCCGGAGAGATCGGACGCAATTTGGTCGTTCCCTTGACCGGATTACGTTCGCAGTCTCGAAGAAAGTAACAGTGGTGATGAACAATACCGTGCTGTGCGCGAACCTACGATGTTTCGTTGAGAATTCCTCTCGAAAAGCTTCCTCGCTAAAAAATGTGTTTCCGACCGAATATTCTGTAATTCTGTGATCTCTCAACGACTCGAATCACGGCGAAGCTTTGTGCGCTGCTCGACTCGCGTTTGCATTTACCTGAGAACATTATGTGATACTTCGTCTGTGGGAACTCTGCGCCCCTTCCTCGCCACAGCGTTTTGGATCTCAAAACACGCAAAGGTTAGTTCCACGAGAATATTCATTCAGCCTCGAACAGTAACAACGGAGATGAAGGTCAGATGGTTGGGATTTAAGGGGTTAACGTACCGTACAACTTCCGGAAACCTCCCAAAAGGCTTTTCAATGGTTGTTATATCTAAAGATCCCCGACTGTTCTCTTTACAATAATAGTTCTTGTTGATAAATTTATATCGCTGAATCGATCGAGAAACTAAAAGATCGGCAACGTATCGTTAATTTTTAAAAGTTTATAAATAACCTCGGGTAGGCAATGTGTCGAATGCCAGTTCGAACCGTCGAAAATAAAATACAAAAGGGTCAATTCTATTCGATCAATCGGTATTATAGGTGGTGAGCGAAGTGCTAAAACTTTGTTTACCTGTTTTTATAATTTCTATGGAAAAATCGGCAAATTTTTCCGAGTTTGGTATTCTAACCCCTTGAGAAGCGGATGCGCAGAAGTGGATGCGACCATTTGCGCATCGGTCGCGCACGAAAGGGTAGTAGATATGTAGGAGGCTTGCGGAAAAGGGAGCACGAGTGGAACGATACGGAAAGAAACACGTGTACCTTGTTGAATAATGCATCCGTCTCACAGGTTTTGTACGTAACTGCATTTTCTGGCTGTCTCTGGCAGTAGTGCACAGCCACGAACGACACCGACCGCAACGAGATTTTTTTTCACTTTCGGTGATTCCGTTACGCCGCGGCTAGTCGGAACGCCGAATGACAGGCGTCTGTTGATTGTGTTCCGGCAAACAAATCCGCGATAACGATGATAACGAAAGAGACGACATCGATATTCCGGCCAGTCAACAAACGATAAGCCCGATCGTGTTTCAGTGGTTCGTTGTCACTTCGCTGATCAATTTCCTCCGCGGGATTCGACGAAACGTAATTCGAGTATCCGGGGCCAACAGATTAACGTCGGTCACGTACGTGCGATTAACATATTTTAAATACCGCGATCTAAACTGTCAACTTCGAACTGCTACGTAAGCAGGAGAGCGATAGCGAAGTCTTTGACGTTTCAGCTGTGCGCAAACGAGTGTCGCGCGTAAACCGTTCATTTTCGTATTTTCTTTGGTTTTCTGATTTCAGGATGCTGGACCCTTCCTTTCCGCACCGAGAAGGGAATCTTGGCCCTGTGACGATGCTGATGCTTTTAATTCTATCCTTAAGCGACGTACCTTCCGTGAAAGGTGAGCATGCAATGTAGAGCCACCGGTGGCATTACCATCCCTCCCTCTCCCCTCTCTTCTCCGTGTGCCGGCCAATAGAAGAAGCGTACGTCAAGGTAGCGGCCGTCGAATGATTTGAAATCAATCCGATTTGAAACACAAATTAGTTTCCTCGAGGCTTTTCGAAAATAGCGTCAACTGTATCAACAAAAAGACAGATTTATTTGAGAAATCACTCTAGTCTTTTATTACTACTATCACACAACTTCTAGCTTCACAAAAAAGTTCAAATAGTAGGGTCTCGGTAAAAAGAATTTAAAATTATTCTTTTCTCATTGATATTTGATCATCCAGTCACTGTGTACAGAGACATTACCGTATTTGTTCTACTCAGACATAATTATTCCGACGAATTGATAATCTACCAACCGGTTTGCTTCAGTTCGTTCGCAAGGTCCCACGGGCTCATTAAAATGTAATATAACGAGTGCATTTCATCGATAAAAACGATAAGAGTACAGTGAATGAAACTGTCCTAGGTTCCTGCGAGTTCCCGGCGAGTTGGGCCGGTGAATGGTACGAGTATAGCAAAGTGGTATCGGTTACCGTGAACGCGACCTCCCTGGGTGATAGGACGTGTGTGGAGCGATCTGGTGATTCGTACATCACCTAGTAAGTAAACTTAATGCTTGGAGCCTCTTTGTAAAGTATAGTTTACATTGATTCATTGTTTTAGCGGAGATAATTGCTACTACTGCCTAATCGTCAACGACAGGCACGAGAATGTAATACAGTTTCGCGAGGGTAAGAAGTGACTAAAAGTTTCCCGTACGAAAAAATTCATCCGATTTTACGCTAATCGATCTTTTCCTGTTGCAGGATATTGTCACCCAAGACAAATTTCGTTGGAAGAAATGTGCTCGACCATCACATCGGACGATACCCTTTACTCGATGTTCCGCGTGAATTCCAAGCCGATACCCTGTCCCTTCAGTGGGTCGTCGTTCACGTTTTCGTACGACAAGGGTCATGGCGAGTGTCTGTCTCCTGTCAGCCTCGGAGAAAAGTGCACCGACGAGAGTAAATTGCTCCTGAAATACCAAGCTTGCCCGGACATTCCGAGCGAAAGCAACAGTGAGTTAATCTCAAGATATACTGAAGAATCGGTACTGGCGTGTCTCAATGCAACTGAACAGTTGTCATAAATTGTTTGGAATTTTAGCGGAAGAACTGCAGTGTCTCGCTGTGTGGAACGACGGTCGTAATAAGTACCTAGTTGGAACCTTGAAGGGTAGAAGCGTCTCCGGTGCTGAGAAAACCTACAGGTATGGTCGCTTTCACGCATGCAATGATTCTGCTACGGTGCTATCATCTCTCCTTTTTAATAAACACAGTGATCTTTGTTTCACATAGATGTTTCTTATACGAAGAGAAACCGCATCATCAGGGAAAGGTAGTTTACCTGCTAGCTCAATCTGGCGAACCCACCTGCAATGGCCTAACCACAGTTTCCGAGGGATCGCCTACGATCAAGTTGACAAAAAGTAGGAAACTTGTCTTGATTAATATTTTTGTTCTAGTACCGTTTTTTCCATTTCACCTGTTCCAATCGTTCTTCTTGTTGGTATGTACAGTCGATAAGGAGCACAACAAATGTAAATATCCCTCGTGGATCATCGAGCATCACGACTGGCATTCGTTGGATGGCACCAAGGTCTACCACTTCACGAATAGAAACGCGACACTGAAAGTACGAGTACAAAATACTGAAGGGGACACGTTCCACGACGAGAAGATTGTTTGCCACAATTTGGAGAAATTCCACTCCGCCGACAGCACACAAGGTCACAAAGTGCAATTAATTGCTCATGTAACCAGTGGCTGGTAAGTAAATACGTTACCTTGAACTGGAGAGGGCTTTCGAGCAAAACCTAATGACATTACGGGGTGGTTGCAGCGATATCGGTTACGTTTGCATGATATTCCACAAACGGGATCACCACATTATAGAGCTGCAGCAGTCGGGTGAGTACTTTTCGAGCGCTTATGCGACTTGGCGCACTTTGTACCCATGTTTCTGACCAATGATCGCCTGCAGATCAAAAGGCCATAATGCCGGACGAAGCGTGCTCACTCTCGGACACATCCACAATGCCGTACACCACGCTGATCAGTAAGTGATATAGTTGAATATTGTCAGAGACATTCGGAGTAGCAATGACCGCGATGTTCACGAAGCCAGTGCCGATCGTAATCGATCGCTCGTTGATGCAGGCTCGTCGCTACGTCAGAGGAAGTGTCCGAACCACGGAAGATACACCATGCTCGAATTTACTCCGTTCCACTTGGCCGGTACGCCGACCCGTCGACAGCGTCGCAACGAGAAGCGTTCATCTAGAATCGTTAAAAGAAGAACGTGGAACGAAGACCCGCAGCAGGCGAAGACGCACGATCAGCTGCAACGACAACATCAGCAACAGCAGCCACACCATCATCATCACCACCACCATCAACACGGAGGGGAACAGCAACAGCAGCAAGAACAATACGGAGACGATTGCAGCAACACCGACGTTGAAATAGGATGCAGTTCGCCGGATCAGAGTGAAATTATTACTAGAAAATCGTGTGACAGAGAAGAAACGAGTAAGTATCACGATTCAGAACATTACCGCCTTTCCTTTCAGCAAATCTCTATTTCACATCGGTTACTTTCATTTCTGGTTTCGCGCTAGACCCTGCAGAAGGGTGTCACTATAGTTAATCATTTTGGTGCATTAATCATTTCTCGCAGCGTACTATTGCCATGGAAGCTGGGAAGAAAGGGGTGCCTGGTACACAATAGTGTCTCGACAAACCAGCCAGACCTCTCCCGGGCAGGAGCAGACATATTGTTTGTCTATGCGGTTGAAAGGCAACGCGGGAAAATCGTCAACGGGAACAAGTAGTAAATCTAAACTGCCCGAACAAGAGCACTGGGTTACAAGATTGGACTATGTTTGTCACAGGGAACCTGCAGATGACGTGTGGACCCACAGCCTCATGAATCAAGGTACGTTGCACGTGAATCGATGGTACTTTGCCTTTTCCAAATCATTGTTGTGCTTCTCGCATCATCGTTGGCTGCTTTCTTTGTTGTAGGTGTTTGCGAGGACGCAACGAAGGCAGCTTCCAGTTTAGCGCCACTCCTTCCTCTATCGAAAATCTTATTTATTATAATTGCTGGGAATTGCGCGGCCTACAAGTATCTGTTGAGATGATATGCGTGTTTCAAGTGAAACAGAAGCGATGCTCGAGGCGGTACCGTTCCCCTGAACTCTTGTACAAAACGAGTGAAGAAAAAGGTCGGCAAACCCCTTCGAGCTTTCGTGTTCCTCTTCTCGAAGAGGTCGAGACCAAGAGTGATAAGCGAGAACGGTTCAGATCGAGCGCCGCGAATCGTTGAAAAAAGCCGCGAACCTCGACTGTGCCGTTGACGGATCACGCGTTCCATCATTTCTCATTGTTTCCTTCTTCTTCTTTTTCCCACTTTCATTTTCAAACTGATTCAACGGCAGCTCATAGATAATTATCATTTCTTTCTTTTCGATCCGCTTCTTTTATTCCACATACTTCGTTCTGTTCATTCTGTCCGCTTTAGCCCATCCCTCGACTTTCCTGTTTGCTTGTTGGTGTTTGAACACACCGCTCGACGCAGGACCGTGCCGAAACCACATTTTAGCCTTTGTTAATTGGACGTATTTTTTCGTCACGGTCCTGCCGCTTTGCATACTTTAAGGACGTACTTAGATTTTATACGCGAGGACCGTCCGTTCCGAGCGACAACAGAGAATTTTTCAATGACATTTCTATCCCGTGCATTTACAAGTTTTCTACGTTTTGTATCGTTTTTCGAACGCGTGTCGAGAGTAAGGCGATCTCTGTCGCACCGAGAGGTACCACAGACGTTAATTTAAGAGAATGCGAGCAACGAGACGTTACGATTATTCGAGAGAGCTTGCGACTTTCTAAAGACAAAGAAAGAGAGAGAGAGAGTCTGGCAGACTATCGAGCACCCGTGGCTTCTGTAGATACAAGCAGGGTATAACGAGTCAAGACCACGTTCGATCGATCGCGGGTGATGATTCTACGACTAGAGGTTTCGTTTGACTAACGCGTAACAATTACAATAAGAGAGTCCTTTTTTTACTTTTTAATCGACTACACGTTGTACATAATAATTTAAGCACTGTATAAAGACTGTTTTTAAAGAGTATAAGATTTTCCACTATAAACGATCGCGACGGATCATCGAAGCGCGCTACAGATTCACGCAATCATCAATCAGACTGATGCAAGGGGAACGACACGAATAAATGCGATTACGCTCGGTCGTTTCGCGTAATGGACTCTGCCCGCAAAGCGAAACTAGACCAAATCCAACCAGGAGACCGAGTACACTGTATGTACAGTATTCGCTCCGAGAGTGAACATACCTCGAGACTGAAGATGATCGCTGGATTGCTTTTCATGAATTATTTTATAGAAACAAGAATAAGGCTTATTTTATTCAGGAAAATATTCTTTGTCACAAGAATGAAGTAGATATGCCATTGACGTCTGTCATTGTAACTATTTTCTACTATTTTAAACATTTCGAAATTCGATAAATGCGTAATGATACGCAGTGTAATGATCACTGTAGAGAACTACGTTATTTAGAACGTAGAGAAAAACCGAATGCAGCTGGCACGCTTTAAAAGTCTGTGAATCGATTACAACTGTAATGCAAATAGGACTCTCTTGCCAACATGCTTGTGAAACTTTTCTGATCGAAACGAGATCTGACATAATTCGGATCTCATTTTAATCTGGGAAATGTCGTAAGTACCTTGGCGAAGGTTTTGCGAAGAAATAACTAGAGGAAGATAGTTTTGTCTTTGCATTGTCTCGACGATATCCTACCTCGGATCAACTGACTATAATAATGAACGGAATCATATTTCGATCATTCTTGGAGCGAGTACTCTATCCAGTGGTTGGCGGCGGACAGCGATGCGATTCGTTTAAAAATTCAAAGAACCATTCTCGAATCGCGCTCGTTTCCTCATTCGGAAGAACGCCAAGCGAATCGTGTTAGATCCTATGGAAAACGTGGCGCGTCCATAAACCTCGTCGCACTCGCAGCACTTTAGTTCGTAGCGAAAATTGTCAGAGGTAAAACGAAGCTGACGCGCGTCGGTCTAATATCCATAGGATAGAAGAACTTTTAAGACGGAGATAAATTTTTATTTTTATACGCATAAAGCCATCATCGTTCCTGGTTCGATTCCCGTTCGTTCAGACATTCTCAGACTTGCTTCTCCTCCGGAGAACCCCTAGCCACACTCGGCCGATCAGATTGTTTACTCCCCACTGTACACGCTACCTAAGCCTGCCTGTTTTTTATACACATTCACTTTGTTCCCCGATATCCACTCGGATACAATTTTGATAAGAGACTACCGTGGGCCGCGTCCACTAGGAATTTTCCTTCGACGAATAAGAACGAGAGAGTGAGAGAGAGAAAGAGAGAGCACGTTTCTATGCGTCTCTGCGTCTCTGCGAGCCAGTTACTTGGTACACGCGATTCTCAACGAGCGGAAAAACGTTTGCATTTTATTTCCCATTTCTTACAAAACGACTGCCCGCGTCTTGCGCGTACTAATCTTAAGAGTTAAAATACTATGCACGTTGTCATTTTGTCGGAGTAGATGTTCCTGGCAACAGATCCGCGTCACATGTGTCAAGTAATAACGAACGTCTCTGGTGGGGGATGAAGGTGCGTGTCGCTAATTATGGACGTGGTCCGACAAGGGGTGTGCAGCCCCTAGTCGAAACTCTCCGGTATTTCCAAGATAGTGAAATCAAAAAAGGAGGGTACTATAGATAACCATAATTACGTCAAATAATTGTTCACTACAAGTGTACAAATTATTAATATCGCAAAAGATATAGAGCTCGTTGAAAGTCCTTCTTTTTTCGTGAAGGGGAAATGGAATTGTGTTCCGCTATAAATACCAATTGTACATGTTATTTCCATTGATCACGCACGCTGCAACTAGGTGTGTCATCGGAGTTATTTCGTTGGGGAGTGTAACAATGCCTATGGATTTTTTAATTAATTTCGTGGTTGAAGATTTCGAAATAAATTTTGTAATTGATGAAGAATTTCATCATCGATCATTAATAAGAAGAATTATTATATTTTGTGCTTTGTTATATATGTCGTTTGTACGAGACCGTCAAGCATCCAATCAACAACAAATGCATCCCTTAACTTATGGCTTACAACATAATTTTTAATCTACTACACACTTAATCTACGACACATATATTTTTTCCTTTTAACTGCCTATCGTCTCTTGTACACAATATCGCTTTAAAGGAATCGATTTAATTTCCTTTTAATCCTATGACCTGAAAATGCGATTATAGGCTGCTTCAAGGTGAGAAACTGAACTTTTGGAACTATTAGTAGCTGATTGAAAACATCAATGTTTTCCTCCTCGGATTTTCGAATGTCCAAACTTCCGATACTTAACTCATCCTACCACCGAAATAGAGTCCATGTTAGAAACGAGAACAAAAACAAAGAAATTATTATTTGGTTACTTCGACGTTTTCCTCTATTTCCAAGATAGCGGGAAAACTCGATCGATGGATAAAAATGTCTCGAAATATATCTATACGTTTCCGGAGCATATTCATATACAGCGACACGCACGCTAGAGAAGGGAGAGACGCGTAGACACGCGGAGGGTTGCGAGTAGTCGTGCGCGCGTAAAACGTAACTGACCACGAACAACAATTTTTACAATGTGTAACTGTACATGTACGCGTGTGCGCTTTTGTACATTTTGTATAATGGGTGCGTGTTTCCGAGCCTGGAGTGCGTGCGTAATGAAGCGTGTGACTAAAAAACAGAGAGAAAATAACGAAAAAAAAGAAGAGAAATACGCGCACTCTCGTGCGCGTACTCGCGGTACTCTATTGTTTCATTAACTATTGTGATGTTAACGCAACAACGACGATCATAACGACGATTGCCGACGATAACGACAAAGACGATCTCTCTCGGAGATAGAGAAGGCGTACGATTCAGAATAAAAATAGTAGCGTTTAAGAATATACACCCCGTGCGCTGTTGGCCTCGACGGTCAAGCGTACGCAACGAAACACGTGAGATCGATCGCCGCGATGATCGATCGATGCGCGAAATTCACCAGGGAGAAAGCGAACCTGTGTTAACCGAGACACGGCGGCGAGCCTCGTTTCGAAAAGTGATCGTACAGTCCGACTGTTTCTCATCGTTCCTAAACCGGCGAAGTCTGCGAGCCCCGTTCGCGATTCGCAATTCGGAATTCGCTGCCGGGACGCGCGACGCACCATCGAGATTTTCTTGTCAACGGTTCGTCGAAATTGCTTCTCCCCAGGGAAACGATAAACGATCGACGTCGCGCTACCGGTTCACCGTCGATCAACGCATCGGACCGTGAACCGACAGGGCCTCTTTACTCGATCGAACAACTCGGTGGACAAGTCTAAAGCCGGTGTCGGTGTTTGCGATTCACCAGAACCATGGATCAAATGTTGTGACCCATAAGTAAAAGCTACACTGTGTGTAACGTTTATTATTATATTTTGAATATGACAAAATACACATTCATGTACAGAAAACGTCGTTGCTCAGACATCCATGCGATACATCCCGAACGTTCTCCCAACGGTGCCATTGAATTCTCTCGAAACTTTCCTTGTTTAGCAATGTTCTTTCACATTGACTAGGATTTTCGTCTCGGAAATCGCTAAAAAGAATTCACGACTCGTGTCTTTCTTTGACGCTTTTAATCTTCGATGTCCTCACCATCGTTTTCAACGAAGTCCTTCCAACTCTCGATCAGCTTTTCGATTCCTTTCTAGAGAAACTTTCACAGTTTCAATTAGGGTTTCCAATTCATCGGTATCTATCCTCGTTGCTCGACTCGAACTGATCTATCGGGGAGATAGAAAAATTAGTTTTTAACCTTGGGATACGACCTTTGAAATTTTGTTGTACTCGATACGCGTCGCAAATACTTTCAATGACATCAACTGCATCGTGCTTTCCAACTCGTTCGTTCGTTGACTCTGCAAAATAAAAAATACCGTTCGGAACACTTCGCACGTTTCATGCGAGTACTCTGGCCTTAAGCATCTCTCGCACGGATCTTTCTTCTTTGGCGAGTAAATGAAGTTTTCGACGCGAAGAGAATCTACGTATGCAGTGTTTGCGGAAACATAAATAGATTGGAAAATAGTAGTGGCAGTAAAAAGGCACGCGCGGCACCGCGTCGCGTCGGTGTCATCGTACGGGAAAGTATTACAAGGCATAGGAAAAAGTTTCTATGAAAACATCGCATAAACAAAGTCCGGCGACGGTCTGCATAGAGCGAGGCGCGATAAGAAACAACGCGACTTACTGTGTGACCTGATACACACAGCCGCAACTTCCCTGCTGAAAAAACTATTGTAAACAAACGTTGAATGGTTTTTCGAGTTCCGCGTTGTATCGACCGGGCATCCCTTGTTGGGCCGAACGACTGGCATTTAAAACGCGTACAGTTTGCGGTTTAGCTAAAATTGCGGAGTTTGTCGATCGTCTACTGGGCGTTGTTTGATTAATTTGCAACGTTGAATTTCTCTCCGGGGCCTCGCTGTCGTCTCCTAAATACGCGAACAGCCTTGCATAACGAGCGTCGAAATTGTGCCTTGTCGCGCATACAGAGAAGTTTGATTGCAAACGCGACGGTAAAATGTGGAAGGGAAGCCACGTGGATACGGCGGATCGATAGGCGTGCTGTTTTGACAAAGCGGTCGATCAACTGGTATGCCAACAGTGAACTCGAGGGCGTGCATCGAATCCGCGTTAAACGGTGTTTAGGTATGCAAGTCGGAGCGACTGCAACACAAACACGAATCGCCGTACACGCTTTTCGTGTCCTTCTCTGCTCTCGTCTCTTTCTAGAAAGAGAGGGAAATGGAGAGAAAGAAAGGAAAAAGACTCACTCTCGACTAATTGGTTTCGCTCGGGAAATTCTACCTGGTCGCAAAGTGTGTCAGGGGAGCGAGCCAATTTCGAGGGAGACTATCGAATTATTGGTACGCTCGTGTGCGTATAGGTTCGATCCGGAGGAGCGAACGATGCGAGACTAAAAAGAAGTAGAACGGTGGAAGATGAAATGTAGGACACAAATGAACGGGGTGAACGGTAATAGCATCTAGGAAAGGGTTGCGTATCTGCGCAGGTGTTGTATAGATTCGCAAGGTTCAATAATTTGCCACCGATACGCGATACATGCAAAACTTTATGCACGTAATTTCATCGTTTTCCCAATTTGCTATTCCCAACTTTTTCAATGTTCCCCAGTTCGCATTTGACAATTTTCGACATCGATCGCGTTTGCAGTTCGCGTTCTACATTCTGTGTTCTACAGGCCAATCCCGGCGCCGGAGAATTCGAATGTAACGAGACCGTTTCCCGCATTGTTGACGACTGCATGGCCACGATACGACAAATCGATCGATTCGCGCGGGCGAGGGCTTCTTCGGCCAGTGTCCGTTCGATTGTACAACAAATCTTCGCAGCAGAACGCGATGCGAATCAAATCGACGATTAAGAAACCAGAACGTGTCGAGAGACGCGACCGTTCGAGCGTGTTCCACGGGTACGATCTCCGTTTCGCTCGGGGCGACGAGCAATTAGCGTGTTGCTACGTTCTTGTAATCGTCGTTGACGTTTCGCAATTCCGGCCAAGCCTCCTCTCGCACAGTTGCGAGTCGCACGGTGGTCGTCGTGTTGTTGGCGTTCTCGGCGTTCGAGGATCGGAAATGCACGGCGAAGAAAAGCACGAGCAGAGTGTCCTCTTAAACGAGAGGAGAACGGAGAAAATAGAAAGACGAGAGATAAAGAGAGATTGAGAAAAAGGGGAGCGAGAGGGAGGGAGGGGGAAGTTGGATACGGGTCGTCGGAGCGACGCGACGGTGCTGCTGGTTTGGTAGTTTCACCCCCTCGCCGGGAAAGCGCAGGCGCTAATGTCCTTTCTCGGTGGTCGTGTTCCACGCCAGTTATCCGTGGAATGCGAAGGTAAACGGTGCTCTTTTTCTCGAGAGGACGCAGGTATCTGGATCAAACCTTTGTTTTCGTGCATCGCAATTACCTCGGCCGACGATATCAGGCAACCCTGTCCGTCACACGTTTCACCACCTAGAGATCGACGCATGCTGCACCCCTCGGTGTTATCGTGTTCGCCACCGCACCACCTCTCGCATGCTGCACACCACTATCGTGCTGCCAATGTACCCCCTAACAAAAAGTTCGCCCGCTAATCGAGTTATAACCCGTCCGTCCACCACTTCCATGCCCGTCAAACACCCGGTTTTTTTCGTGACCATTTTCATTAATGCACCGAGACAATCGCGCGAGCCGTATCTCTCGTATCTCGCTCGTGCCTCACGCCATCGAGAGGTCACCATTCGCTTTACGCAACACGCTTAATCGCGACCCGAAACAATTACCCACACAGTCATCCACCTACTGCAAAACAAACGGATCATTGTGCACCGTGTAAAAGGAGCAACGTGATCGTCGTGGGTCTCCTCGACTTCTTGGAAACACTCCGCCGTGTTCGGTACATCGCTCTCTCTCTCTCTCTCTCTTGCTTTCTCTCCTACCATTCGTTTCGATAAGTGTTTCCAATTAGAGCTCGTTCGATGTTCATTCGATCCATGCCTTTCCGTTCGGCAATTACTTCGGCCACCCGAGAACAATGCTGCCGCGTTGCCTTTTATACACCGCTCCTCCACAGTCGTCGCATTGTTGACGTTTTCGAGAGATCCGATAGCTAAAGAAAGCCGTGTCTATATTGCTTCGGGAAATTATCTAATTCGATGGAAAGCGGCCCCGGCGTGGCAACGGAACGGTTATTAAATTTTTCAGTCGCTCGGATAGCCGATCGACTCGAATTGATACGGAATTCCAGCGACCACTGGAATCTCTCGCAACCGGTATATAATCAGAGAGCGAGAGAGAGAATTACCGCGATCCCTGACCAGCATTTTGGCCGAGGCGACCTTTCTACCTAGATTCCCCCGTTTGCATGGTCGTTTGATCGTTTAGCAACCAGCGTGAAATTATCGATTGCCGCGCGATATACATCTCATATCGGCAAACAGGAAGGATATTTCTAGGCAGCAATTCGATCGGGAGAGAGCCGTTTCGTCCCGTTTGATCAATGATCGGGCCACATCGCGCCGCTGGATTTTCACGCGTTCGCGAATGTCGTATTCCGTTTCTCGCGAATGCACCGGTCGATTGATTCGTTGACCGAGATATCGGGTCGGTTCGATTCGAAAGGGGTCGCTAATCCCGCCGACCATGTTTCGCATTGTAGACGCAGAAATTCGACGTATTCGAGTGTACGCGAGATCGTTCGAACGCGAAAACCGTTCGACGGAGAGGGAAACAGAGAGAAAGGGAGAGAGAGAGCGAAAGAGCAAACCACGGAGCGAGTGGGAGGAAGGAGATAGTCGGACGGAAACGGGATGAAGAGTACGCGGGGGTCAAAGTTCGAGACAGAACGGATCAGTGAACCACGCAGAGCGATTAACGCGCAGCTCGGCTAGAAGACTGGGATCCAAATGTCAGACACCGGGGTCGCGGCTCCTCGCAGTCACATGCAATAAAAAGACCGCGGTTGCGGGGTCGTCGACGTTGCGTCGAGAATCACCGTCGAAATTCTCGGACGGTGCTCGACGGAGGAGGATCACGCGAACGTGGAGGAGGATCTCTGAATCGAGAAGCTCGAACCCCGAGTCCGAAAGGACCCGGAGACAAGGCGATCGGAAGAGAATCGAGGAGCTAGGGCGAGGCGTGAGGAGGCATCACCAAGTTGGACTAAAAGAGCCTCGTGACGGAGGGGCTTCGCACGGCCCTGGCGCGATTGCGGCATTGCACCCCCTCGGGGGGTTCTCTGCCAAACACACCGAACTCGTCCTCCAGCCCGGAACACAAGAACCACGTGAGTATGCAACTGACCTACACCCCCGCGAGAAGATAGCACGGCTTTAAATATTACGATCTTCTACACGCAGGCCGGAATCGGATGAAAAAAGTCCGTCGAAAACGTGGAATCGACTTTTCGCGTCCGACCCTTCGTTTTCGAGGAAATCGAACCGCAGTAGCGGCAGAAATCAGCTGACGCGTCTGACTCATGACCGGTCGATTCTACTTGTAAACACTGATGCATGAGAACGGGGACGAATTCTGAACGCCGACTTTCTCGGAAACGAAGTCTGGTTTGCTACGAGTTTTGTTCTACATCTTCGACTTCGTTCTCTCAGTAGAATCATCCTCCTTCCGATTGTACCGCTGGATCGAAAAGACTCTGGGCATACAGGATGTTTCTGAAATTAAGGTACCATCGGATGGTTGGTGATTCTATACGCAGAAATAACTCGCGAAAGGAGATTTTCTTCGTTTAAGGCTTCATTTCGCAGGAAAGAACAGTTTGAAAGTCTGCCAGGATCGCGTATCATGCTAAACGCTATAATAAGTAGAAGCGGTACGCGATGGTCAGACGCGGCAGCCGAGTGTCGTTCAAGAACTCGCATAACCGCTGAACTTTTGAACTCCGCTGTCTCTTAAACGAAGCGTCAACTGAAAAATGTTAATCACTTGTTTCTCCTTATTTTTACATGTAGAATCACAGCCATGCCTGATTGTATCACCCGTCCCGAGATATCCTGTGTTTAAAAGGTGAAACTTTTTCTTCGAACTTCCATTACTACCGCTTTATATTCTACGGTAAATGTGTTAGCGATAGACTGCGGATTTTATGCATTTATGACAAAAATAGATGAGCGGGAAGCAAAACTGTAAAAGTATTAGAAGAACTGAAGGCTGTTGTTCGCATATTTTCGACTTGTTATAATAATTGTAAAGAGAATACAGTCAGAAACTTTTTACTTTGCTTAAAAATCCGCAGTCGAGTGATAAAGCTATTCTCTAACAGAGAGGACTGTATGTTTTGTATGTCGTGCTATCTGTCGCGGGGTGCAGAATCAATCGTAGATAAGGGAGAGTCGATGTTTGAGCGGCGTGGTGTATGTGTGTTCCGGCTCGCAGGGCTGTTTGGACGGTCGCGGGTCGAATGGACGAAACGGCGGCAGTTCGCGCAGCAACGGGACCGATTCGGCGTCGGCGTCGGCGTCGGTGGCTGCTGCGGCGGCGGCGTCGGCGGAAACGGAGGCAACCGAGTCGCAGTCGCAGTCGCAGTCACAGGCGTCGCGTGCAGGCGGCTCTTCGCATCGGCACAATGGGACCGAGAATATTCGCGATTCCGATTTGTTGTCTCACGCGACATCCGCGCTGCGAAGACTGCACTTCAAATCCACCGGGGGCAGCCGCAGCAGCTGCAGCGTCCCGAAAGTCGTTGTTATGGGATCGAGCACCGCCTCCGAGACTACGATCAACACCAGCACCGATAGCGCGAACACCATGCTCACCATGGTAAGATCGCTATCCTACCTGTTTCGCTCCCGCATCCTACAATATCTCAGGCCGCGTTTACGTTGCAGCTTCGATAAGAGCGAAACGCAGAAATAGGATTTGTTGTGTTACCATGGAAACGTGTTTACGTTGAAGCGGCGAGTAAGGCGACGATCATCGATTCGATGTTGTGGTATAATCCTTCGCATAATATAATCCTCATTTACTATCTATTCTTCGCAATGCCATTAATTCGATGACAATCACATTTAAGCAATGCGATGGTGCCGGTCATCGGTGACCACCATGGCGTTCGACGTTTTAACAATTGAAATGATCAATTGAACTATAATCGACGCTCTCTTCGCTAGTATACAAGCTGCAGTGTAAAAGGGGCCTTAATCCGCGAAAACCTGACTTAGGTCGCAATGGAATTAGGTAGCTATTTGCGAGAGAGTACATCCCACTCACGTCAGTGTATAATATATTGTAACTGCGGGATGTTTGAGCGACTCGGAGGCGAGGATCTCAAGAAAAGAACTGATTGCAGGTAACCACCACGGATGGAGAACAGCCGGACGATAGTTTCGATTTGATAGACATCCCCTCGGAGATGTCCCCGCCAGCTTCAGTGCCGGCAGCTCCACCACCTGACCCGGCTACGCCACCACCGCCGCCGCCACCGCCGCCGAACGACGACGAGTATTCCCAGATGGATCGGATCGCCACGACCACAGGCCAGATATCAGTCGCCACCTCGCGAACCGAGACCATCGCCCGCCTCGATGTCCGAGTCTCGAGCACCTCGAACCTCCTCGAAGACGTTGACGGTCCGCCAGTCGCCACCACGGCAATGCTCGCCGCCAATAATACCGGCGGCGAGACCAGGTTGCCCTCTTCCGGCCGCACTCCTCCCTTACCGGATCTACGCACGAGCGATTTTTTCAGGTTCGCATGCTCGAGCGTTTGCGTCCTTGTTAGACTGTGGATTTTATGCATTCATGACGAAAATGAGGTCATTAAGGGTGTGGGTCGGATTTTGACCTTCGTCGAGTGCGAGTGTGGCAGTACCTTAACATACCGATAGATACTGTATACGTACACGAGATTGCAAGGGTTCCGCAGATTTCATTTGCCGTCTCTCTAACGCACATTTGAGGCCCCTACGTAGTCACAATCGCTAGATAAAAGACCCACCATTACGGGATGTGTCCTTATATGGCCTACTTTTGCGTTTTCGAGGCGTAATTTGCATTATTCGGCAGCATGTAGCGCAGTTTCACAAATATTGGGCGAAGCGACAGTGCTGCCATTGTCGAGACACATACATTTTCTTAAATATCGAGAGATTTAGGGTTCTTATAGAAAAAAATGTTTACGTCCCGTTATTCAGGGTCACATACAATGTCAATGAAACCTTTATTATGTTAAACTATACGTGTTTAAACACACAAAACGAAATCTAGGAAGTAGATCCCTATACGGAGGGTTTTGGTGCAACTATCAGTTCCATGGCATTTTTAGCTAGAAGCGCTAGTGTTTTTAGTCACTGTTTTACCGATACAGTGACTGAATCGGTAAAACAGTGACTAAAAACACTAGCGCTCCTAGCTAAAAATGCGGAGGGCACCGATACTACGACCAAGGTCAAATTCGAACCCATACCCTTAAACTCCGTATAGTGAGAACGACAGAGGAACTTGCAATCCCAGAACCACCGAGCTCTGAACGAGACAGATTTATATTGCTTTATAATAACAACAGCATCGGATTTATTCAGATTTCATAAGATTTTTATGGTAACGTGCACTCGAAGAATATATTTCTATAACTTCACGAATTGTAGATGACAAAATCTGAAGTTCGTCAATTTAGCGAGCTCGGTAGTTCTTTGGTTAACTCTCGTGTCTTACAATGAACGCAGAAAATTTGTTATTTCGCATGAAGATCCGCAGTCTGATCCTCGTTGCCTGAAGCTCTGGGATCCGGTGCCTCGCCGAAGCTCTTCGAACCATAGAATCTCTCGGTTACTATACATCTTCTCTCACTGAAAGCTCTGGATATTTTATACAGGCTCTTCGGCAACAGGTGGGAGGAAATTGAAGGAATTGTTCTCCATGACAATAGAGAGTAAAAATATTGCGACTTTGGCTTCGTGTTTTAGTTAGTAACAATTAAAACTCCGCCTGGAGGGTTGCAACCCGCTGTGCAGCGATGTACGTCGGGTAGGTCATGGACGCGCGCGACAGTCGCGTATCAAGCTAAAGGCGCACACTCGGTTGTCGATCGAGGCGCTGTGCTGGGAGCTTGAATATTTTTTTAAAGATTCCTAAGCTGATACTCTTTATTGCCTTGGAGAATAGCTCCTTAAATTTCCTCCTCATACAAGTATTGTAATTGTGGGATTTTGGGGGTGATTCTTCGGCAATCAACGTGTTTAAAGAATTGAAGAGCATAAATCTCCCGTAACAGAAAATTATTATTTTGTAAGAAGGTCCACAGTTTAATGATCAGATTCGCCATCATTAAAATACTAAGAGCAGTCTGTTAAACGAGGTGTGCCGGATCTCATGAAGCAGGGGCGAGACATTTCGCAACGATGCTTGATCGATGGAAGAGCGTTGTTCATAGGAACATCGATGTTGTTGCAGCACTCCCGTAAGAGGCTCGGTGGACGCAGGCCAGCCGGACGCAGGCAACTCGGTGCTGACGTTGATAGTCAGCAAAGCTCGCGAGGACGGACCGTCCGAGCGATCGTGTTCTCGGCGGAGCAACAGCTCGTTCAGCGAGGGTAAACACGGCCAGAGGAAGCCGAGCGTGAACGTGACGACGAATCCGTTGGACATCTCGCTAGTCGGGGCTTGCACGAGCAACGAGCGACCTTCGGAAGGTCCTGGTAGGACAGGGGGCAGCAAGATCCGTGGAAGAGGCACCGGTGAGTGGGGCAGATCGAGCTCGACACACTGTTTGTTACGGTATCGTATAATCGGTGCTTTAGCGACGACGCGTTTATAGTTGTCACACCGTAGGACAGATTAATCCGCGAGGTAGATGCGAAAGAGCCGGGGCGATGATGTAGCGGGCGACGTAGAGAACGATTCGAACGCCCGTGGACGTTTGTTCTCGCTAAGAAAATCAATTGTTGTTGTTTTCTTTCAGAATCTCATCCCCTCGTTTCGACCATTCATTCATGGGTCAGGCTCTTTTTCCCGTTTTGCGCAATAGGTATACTGCTGGTTGTGCTCGAGAGTTGTGCTTCGAGATCCCTATCGAGATCGAGAGATCACCGAACGAATTCGATGCACCGCCAAATCACGCCAGACCACTCTTCCTCACGACTGAAAAGAACGCACCTGGCAGGAACCCACATCAGGCTCGCGTAATTTGTCTATCGGGTCGAAACACGACATTGTCGACGAATCGGAACCGCGTGCCTTCTTCCGAACACCCGTACGGTTCTTCCGTTCTCGGACACGCGGCTATTGCGACCGCAGACACGGTTCACTCCTGATTTCGAATGACTCGGCGATCTCTCGCGTCGCAGCGATCTTGTGTGTAGACGAGACGCGGACGGGACACACTCGTTTGACGATTTAACATTCGTTTCTGGTGACATGTCTTACACACCTGTTTGCATCTACTCGAACACCTACGTGTCGTGTGTCGTGTGTCGTGTGTCGATTACCACCAATGATTATCGTTTTCCTTTGAGCTCATCTCGCACCTATCTCTCTCCGTCCCCTCGATTTCTCGTTTCCCCTTCCCGTTTACGTTCTATGCTTACTCTTCCGGTTAGCCGTATGGTTCTCTCTCCTCGATCGTACCGGACACCAACGATGTTTTTTCAACGTTTTATGATACACTAGTGTATCATTTAATATAATATATATCATAAATATATGTAGGCCTAGTGCAAAAGTCCGTACCCGATTTTAATTAAGGTAAACTGTTCCATCAATGAAATTCAATTCGAATTTCTTTACATGGCGAAACGCATATGAATTGTCAATATGAAGCATCTCGAAGACCTCCACGCACAATATGGCCGTCAATTGACGGCAGAACGTCGATCCAGATCGATCGTTCGGGTTAAAACCACCATTCCGAAATCTATCGAACCACTCTTCAATCGTTCAGAAAGCAGGAGCATCTTTTCATTGCGATTCCAACATTCACCTCTTTTCGAATCTCGAATCATCTAATATGGCGAAAGTGTCATTTTTCGTCCTCCATATTCGGAAGCTCCTCTCGATCACAAATCGACGTAAACCAACGATGTCTATCGGCTCATAACGGTACTGTCTTTCGAGAGGTACGTAACATGACACCAAAAAAAAGACATTTAGACAAAATTGAATCAAGAATATTTATATCATATTTTAGTTATCACAAGCCAGAGTTGGGCATTAATCGATTAAAATTTTAATCATGATTGATTGATTAATGTATACGATTAAAAAAAGAAATCGTCGAACAATAGGCGATTGATTCAATCCATTGTTGAAGTTAATCGTCAATCGTTGATTAAATGAAAAAATCATCGAAAAATCGGCGATTGATTCAATCGATTGATGAAGTCAATCGTCAATCGTTGATTAATTGAAGAAATCGTCGAAAAATCGGCGATTGATTCAATCGATTGATTGAAACAATTGAAAACAATTGAAAGCTAGGAGTACTAGGATCGCTACGGGGAGCGAGACCCGTGGCCGGGTCGAGGAGGCGTAGCTTTCAATTGTCTTCCGATTGACGATTAATAATCGTTAATCGCAATTAACGACTAAAGTAGAAATTTAATCGTTAACCGCAATTAACGATTAATAAGTATTTAATCGTCAACCGCAATTAACGATTAATAAGTATTTAATCCTTAACCGCAATTAACGACTAAACTAGGAGATTAGTTGTTAATTGCGATTAACGATTGAAGTAGAAATTTAGTCGTCAATCGTTGATTAATTTTTTGCCCAACTCTGTCACAAGCCAATTGTTTCAATGATAGAATCATAGAAAATCATGAAACATAGAAAAAAATAATGAACGATCAAAATTTGCGACGCGAAGAAGGAGAGCGTATGAGAAATGCTATGAACTATGTCTCTTTCTTTCCCATACGCTCTCCTCCTTTGCGTCGCAAATTTTGATCGTTCATTATTTTTTTCTATGTTCTATGTTTTTCTATGACTCTATCATTGTAACAATTGGCTTGTGACAGCTAAAACATGATATAAATATTTTCTTGATTCAAATTTTGTCTAAATGTCTCGCAAATGCTGCATCGAGAGTTGTTCCTGATCTTGCTGTCGCTTCATTAGGATTATTTACCATTTCCAATCTTAATTTACTTCTAAACATTACTAGACTGCAAGAAGAACTCACTTCTGCCGCGTGTGGTTTTCCACGCGTATGTTTTTTTACTTACCTGACACCTGTCAAAATTTTTTAGGTTAGTTTAGAACAAGGGTTTGGATAATTGTTTATATATCTTTCAGTCGGAACAAAATCCGATGAAAAACTGCATGTGAAAGTAGCTGGAGGTTGATCCTATGTTATCCAATTGCAAATGTTCACAAATTCACTCTGGTTAATTAGTTATTAACAATTGTTGCGCGGGCTGCTTATTTCGGAAGTCCCCATAATGCGTTAGACAAGGAGGGTCGAACTGTGCGACAAGGACAGACATACATAACATGCCACTCCCCCAAAATTTGTTAATAATTAACAATTTAAGCATCAAACCTGCATAAAACTGAAATGGGAATGTAGCCAAGGCTTCATTTTACATTCTACAATCTGAAAAGTTCACCAATGAAGTCTTTAAAGTTAGTAAATTAATTATGAAAATGTTACTTGTCAAGCTATTCGAGGTTATTCGCGAAATTTCGTCACTTCGACCGCGTCACTTCCGTAACGCAGAAAATCGTAGCCCCCTCAGCAAAGAAGTTTCACTTCGAAAACATCTACGCAAGGTTCCCGCTGCCTCTGAAATTCGGGCACGAACTTTTGCACTCGCCTAACGCTTCCGCGTAATATTGCGAGATTATTCTCGTTGGACCAACCGAAGAGAGTTGTCTAGTCTTCTCGAGCGATTAGGCAAAGGTGGGATCGGTCGATCGAGAGAGCAGCCTCGAGGAGAGGAGAGCCGTCACTTTACTGCAGGCCACTCGATCTCCAATCTGTACCAAGCGTAGCTCTAATTCTGTCGGAACTCTCTTTGCGAGTCGATGCGTTTCAGTCCCGAGCAGCGCATGTTTTCTACCGATTTCGCCGTTAGTCGATGTGTTAACGTAGTTGATAGCGCTTCGTTTGCCGTAGCAGTATTCCACCGAATTGCCGCCGGCTCCGTTCACGAGCACTGATCGTTGATTGCGCGTCGCGGATATCGTCTCCTCTTCGCTCTCTTTCTCTCTCTCTCTCCTTTCTCTCCTCTTCCTCGTGTCGTTCTCGTCCAGTTGTTTTCTCGTCGCGTAGTTCACACCGGGGACCCATGGAGAGACGCGCACGCAACGCGAGCAACGAGAAAAAAAAAAGACAAAACCATTGTTCCGCTTGAAAGCTTACCATACGAATTCGTCATTCGCGAGCAATCCACTCTCGAGCGGCAATTCTGTTTGGAAAGACGCACACGCGTATGTATCCGAAAACGCTTAGCACCTTTGCGAGAAAGACTCTCCCGGCATCGTACGTTCATTCTCCGACCGAGCATCCAGAAAAACGTCCGCTTCAGATCCCGCGATCTCGCTCCGCAGTCTCTTTTGAATGTCGATTTGGCCAGAAGTAGACGCGGTAACCAAGCTATAAACTGCAAAACATTGGAACACAGAGGCGAACGAGGACGAAGAAGACGATGCGGATGAGGAGGATCGCGATGGAGAAGAAGGAGGTGACGAAGAAGAGGGCGGTCGAGGGGAGAAGCGGGCCGAAGGTGAACCGTCGAATGAACTGACCGCGTGTTGTTTTTCGCGTCGCTCCTTCTGCTTGGTGTTCTATTCTCTTAATCCTTCTATTCGCGGTCGACCGAATACAAGGGCACGGGATCGACGAAGCGGAAAACGGCTGGCTTTCGAAAAGCGAAGGTTACGCCGCGCCTGTGGGAGATACACGCGTAAACAAGGGGTGGGTGGACGCGGTTAGACTCCGATTCGAAGGGGTCGGACGATAAGGTTAAAGCACGAGAATGCTCTCGCGATGTCCGGTGCTCGGAGGTCTTTTGGTAACTCGCAGTGTACGACAGGAACGATTCTGGATGGGCCGAGGTAACGGATCTTTGCTTTTCTAATGCCGAAAAGGGGGCAACACGGCCGGCAGCAAGAGAACCACGCAAGCGGCTACGATCGTGGTGCAGCAGCCGTCGCTCTCGCTGGACGGGTCCACCGGAGCGGCGACCATACTCCTGCACCCGGAGGTGGACGTCAGGCGCCGCGAAGAGAACATGAGACAGCTGCTGGACGTTGCGAACACGCTAACGTTACAAGAGATTCACGACTTCGAGATGAGGTTTGTTTCGCCGATGACCAACGCGTTGGGTACGGGAAGGTCAAACTCTGATATTCCGTCTCCGTTGATATGTCGTAAGTTCAAGAGTTGCCCGGCTGTTCCAAGCGCAGCCCTCAAGGACGGTCTGTCGTTGGCAGCTCCGGAATTGGCACGGTCTGCGATCGGTTCCACGCCACAGTGGGGTATTTGCCCGATTTCAGCCGTCAAAATTCAATTTTAAAAATTTTACATAAATTGTAGAGTTAGTTGAATGTCTGAGGAACAATCTCCCATCATTCGTTTTCCCATTCATGTATCCATTAAGCACTGAAAATTGTCGGAAGTCGAAGTTCCGTTAACCCGCTTTCATTTCTCAACGAATTCATCTATTAGCAATTGTTACCTCATTTACATACACTAACAGATTTTTGTTTTACAGAAGTTTTTTTAGCTAAGTATAGGGTATACTTTTAAGAGAAATTCACTTTTGTACCATATACATGTTTGTAATTATTAATATTTAAAGATAACCAACGATGAGTCACTTTCTTGATGATTCTAAGACTTTGGTAATGATTTCGTTGTGCTTCCGGGTGCGTCCCGGTGTTCATTTCTGTGCCATTGTATTCTTTGAAGTTTTCTAATTAAGATGCAAGAAAAATTAGATCTGACTACGACTGACTCCGTGTTTTATAGTTGATTTACGGAAAAATGGCCATCGCGCGGGCGCAAAAATCGCAGCATTTCTCACATCCTGCATGTTCGCATTCGCTATATTACCACGTTTTTATTAGCTCGCTTTCTTGTTTGTTTGTCTGTTTGTCTGTTTGTTCGGTGGCAAATTTTGCAATTGATTTTTTTTCGTATTTACTTAAGTAAATACTAAATAATAATAATAAACACACAATATACACTAAAATAAGAAAACAGTATACACATGAAATTTAAATAATATACAGGGTGGTGCAATAACTATGTCCACTTTGAATATTGTCGTTATTTGTAATAATATGAAAAAATGTTATAAACAAAATTTGCACGGTACAGAGGGGGACATGTTGTGGCATAAACATTTTCTGCGTGGGTGGAGGCATAGAAGAGATTTCAAGATGACCTCGATTTTTTTAAATCGAAAGATCTACTTTTTGTATCATGAATCGATAGACTATCGAATTCTGAGTAAAAATGTATTGACCTCCACATGTCTTAAATCTAATAACGAGATATTATCGAAATAATTTTCTTTCTTCTTTTGATAATATCTCGTTAACTATTAGGTTTAGGACATACGAAGGTCAACACTTCTTATCCTCAGAATTTGATACTCTATCGATCTACGGTATAAAAAAAGGACATTCTGCTTAAAAAATCAAGGTGACCTAAAATCTCCTCTATGCCTCCACCCACGCAGAAAATGTGTGCCAAAACATGTTCCCCTCTGAACCGTGCAAATCTTGTTCATAACATTTTTCCATACTATTACAAATAACAGAGATTATTCTTTGTAATAACTATTTTAAAAAGATATTTTAATTGTAAATGATTACAGTTTTCGATAGTGTACATAAAATAGACGAATAACGTTAAAATATTCATTATAATCTGCAGTACTTGATTGAAACATAGCTACAAACTTTACAATCTAATATGTTCCTCTTTATGGACAAATTTTTCACTCAGAACATCCGTTTCAGCAAAAACGGTATACAGTACAAAAATTAGAAATCTCAAGCTTTAAAATGGTTGTTTCTCCATCAAATTTGGATAAATTTTGGCAAAGTTACAGCAGTTTCAATATTGAGCGAATTGTGAACTAGCTGTGGCCGCTGAAATCGGGCAAATACCCCACTGTGCCACGTATCGAGGACCGCCCTCGCGTACATGCAGTGCACAGCCATGTAAAAAAAGTCATCCGCATTTTCTTTATTAGCAACCCAATGCCTCGGGATTGACCTTTTGGGGGAAAGACGATCCAATTCATGTTTTTGTGTCGTGTCCGTGCCAACTCCCGAGTTCTCGATCATACTTGGCTACCAACCCCCTTATCCAACGCGTTGACGAGGTTGTTCGAGTCCCTTTCCCTTGCTACCGGATGATCGAACAGGGAACATGCTAGGCACTGCACGTTCCGTTTTGCCTTAGATACGGTAGCCCGCACCACAGCAGGTCGCAGTCGGTGAAAACACCCGGCAGCCGTTCGTCGGGCAGGCCAAATTACTTGTGTCTTCCGCAGCAGAGATCGAGGGTCGCCAGCATGCCGAACACGGGCGTCGAGGAAGAGTACTACAGGCAGAGACATTTCAGTATAACCGCGAAGGGGGTGGTAAACAGAGGGGACTCCCTGAAGAGTCGGAGATCCCGGTCCAACAATAGCGTCGCTTCGAGCAACTCGAGGTGAGACTTTCCTCAGCCACCACCCACCGACCCCGACGTGCCCCTTCCAACCAGTGAAGCCAGATCATGACTTTTCTCCCACTCCGTCCCACCTTCGCCTCCGTCGTGCACGTGGCGGAATGTCATGCGACGACTCCGATAATGACTGAGAACGGGTAACACTATTCCCCACAATTCTCCCTGTCTGGCTACACTGTTTTCAACTTGTCGAGAACGGTAGACCGAGCGAATTTACACGAAACGGCGATCGAACCTCGAAACGAGATAGCAGTCAGATGAGGGACAAGGATGTCGTCGAGATGGCTGACTCTGCGAGGTCTGCGGAGCCCCAGGTGGTCCTACTTTATATCGAACGCGTGAGTTTACGTGCGCTTCAAGAGTCTAGACGACGTAGACACACGTGTTGGGCTTTAGAGCGGGATCGAAATGCAACGTTGCCGCAGACAACACCGGAGGACCCCACCGATGCTGCCCCAGGACTCCTTCTTTAATCGTTTCCTCGAATCGCCGAGATCGATAGAAAGCGAATTCTCGAACCAAGGCGCAAGGATAAGCTTATGCTCTGCGATACGAGAGAGAGACGTAGAATTCTGCGAGCTCGTGAACCTATCTGCCGAACCCCGGCATCTTTTATTACATGCTTGTTTCTTTCTTTTTTTTCTTCCGTCCTTTTGTCGCTCTCTTTCGGCGTGATCACCAACGGCGGTGCAGCACGGAACACCTCACCGCTTCGTACCCTGGCTCGGCGAGGAACTCCGCGGCAGGATCGCTGGCCAGCTCGAGGGAGAGCAGCGCATCACAGGGACCAACGCCGTACCATGTTCTGATGCTGGGGGCTCCAGCCGTCGGCAAGAGCTCGCTTGTATCCCAGTTCATGACTTCCGAATACCTTCACGCTTACGATACCTCCATCGGTGAGTATCCCGACGTGACGCTCGTCTTCCTCCGCTTCGGCCTAGGGGGACGCGCGCCACCTTTCCCTCCCGGAAGTATAACGCATCGAGCGAGTTACAAAGGTCAACCTTGTTTTTCGAAATGTGGCGATGTATTCTTTTTATTTATATCTTGGTGGGGCGTTTCGAGACGAATGCCGTGATCTATATTAGGAAGGTCGTTCAAGAACATTCAAGAATAACGTCCAAGAACGTAATCATTCTCATAATTGATGGCACACATTTTTTAAAAAATGTATTGATTACACTGTCCAACAGCCAAAAAATATGTCGATTCCCACTATGCGATTCTTATAGTGTTTTTCGCGCTGATTCCGAATCTGTCCTTAATTTTTCTCCTAGACGTACAGTTTTTGAGAAAATTGAGTTTTAAAAAAAGACATATATTTCAACTTTGAACAAATATTGTGATGTTATTATAAAAGACATTGAATCGTTCTTTACAGCAAAAGATTCTGTAGACTTTCCCGAATACAGTGATATCCAATATTAATACATTATGATTGTTTAAACATGTTTAAACGATGATTAAAGACGGAGGGACACCACTTTTGCACCAATTTCTGCGGATATTTTTCAATTTATCTCAAAAAATAAAGGTCTAGCGGAAAATCGAACTACACCACGCGATAGAGCAGACTTTCATCTTGAGAAACCACCATTTCAAGTTTGCATGGTCGACGTTTTTTTCGAACCAAAAAGCAATATATCTTCGCCAGACATGAGTTGCCGCCAGTGGCGCTCACAACGGCCGACTGTGGCAACTCGCGTCTAGGTCGCGCTCTGATTGGTCCGTGTTTTTCGTTAATACCTCCTAAACAAAGCCGCGGATAACATTTTTGCAAAGGAAAATGTCGCTTGAAATGGTCTCAGGAACCACCCCCCCCCTTCGGGAAGTTAACGAATTTTGGGACACCCCGTATGTTATATCAGCGGTACCGGAAAGTACCCAGACAGCACACCGGCTCGATTTGGGCCTGATTTTTATGCGCGCAATGGCCCGGAAATAGCCAGGCATGGGCTCGAGCCCACAGCCTGCCGGCCGTGCCAGATTTCAGCCAGATTTCAGCCCATTTGCAAGATTGCAAGGGTGCGGCATTTGCGTTCTCATTTCGTGATAATACAAACATGGGTTTTTTCAGTAGTCAAAAACGCCAGATAAAAGATCAATCTAGGCAGCAAACGCCCTCAAAAGTCTTTTTTTTCCTATACGAGGCGTAATTTGCATTATATATGTTATGAAAATAGCTACATGCGCAGTTGTATGCTTCCGTATGATGCAAATTACGACTCGTAAATGTAAAAATAGGACTTTCGAGGGCGATCACGGCCTAGATTGATCTTTTATCTAGCGTTATTGACTACTGAAAAATCAAATTTTTGTATTATTAAGAAATGAGAACGCGAATCCCGCACCCTTGCAATCCTCATTTCCATGCGACCCGCACTGTGACGCGCATGCGCGAGAAAAGTTGGACTCAATCGAAGCACTGATTGGCCACATTAGTGTGACCGTGCTGCCCCCTTAAACTCTGGCTGAAATCTGGCTGAAATCTGGCACGGCAGCAGGCTGTGGGCTCGAGCCCATGCCTGGCTATTTCCGGGCCATTGCGCGCATAAAAATCAGGCACGGATCCAACGGAATCAGCCTCGAGCCGATCCAAGCATTGTGTTAGATAGTAACCTGTAGGTCACGGGCCTCGGGAGGTTTGGGCCGATGGTGGGCTCGGGCAGGCTGTGCTATCTGGGTAATGTCGTTTTTGCGCAAATCAACATTTGACTAACAATGACGGCTAACTACGTACACCAACGTTGTTCAGCACATGGCTGCAGGTTTAGGAGACTAAGTCAGTACTGTTTTGTACAAAAATATTGTTTTTTTTTGGAGATTATGTTATATTTTTTGCTATTTGCAAAAAAGACTGAAACAAAATCAAAGAGTTAGGTTAGGAAGTGTTATCACACCCACCTTATTCACCCGATGTCGCACCTTCTGATGTTCATTTGTTCAGGACAATACAGCATTTTGTCAGTGGAAAAAATTCCGAAATGTAGAAGCGCTAAAAATCGGACTTTCTTTAAATCAAAAATCATCTATATTCTACCGATCAGGGATTGAAAAGTTACTTACCAGGTGGCAGAAAATCATTGATAAGGATGGTGACTGTTTCACTGATTTACTGCTTTAATTTTCCGAAAAAAATACGATATTACTTTCCGGTATCCCTAATATAACATGCTGAAAATTTTATCAAATAGATTAAGTGGATTACGATTTATGAACGATTAAATATTGTGAACCTTTTTTCACGATTTTCAGCCTGTTTTTGTTGTTTTATCCTACCATTCGACGATTTTCACTTGCTTTAAGAGCAATCTTGTACATCATCGATGTTCAAGGTCGCCGTATTAAAAGCTTGACCTTGAATGACCTTCGTAATCGTCACATTTAAAAAGCAGGTTCGGTGTTCGTACATTCTTCGAGCCTTTATCTATCAAAAATGAATAATTATTTATTTACTTATTTATTGATTTACTGTTTCCGGCAGACGACGAGTCCGGGGAGAAGACTGTCAGCGTGCTTCTAGCCGGGGAGGAGTCTGAACTGACATTTATCGATCACACCTGTGCCGATATGACGGTGAGTCGCGGAAGGACGTGGGCTCGATCAAACGGTTCACGCACGATGCTCCGATAAGTGCGATCGAACGATAGGATGCACCGACTCGCGATCGCAACTCCGCTTATAACCGATCACGCTTTCTCCAAACTCATTTCGTCGAATCGTTACGAACGAACCGGTTTCTGAAATCCTTTGTGCGCCGATCACACGCAAATCCTGCTGTTCCGTCGCTTCGATAAATCGCATTTGTTAATCGATATTAATTTGGAGTTAAGGTGGAACGTATAAAAAGGGAGCAAAGCGGTGTCGGGAGCGCATCGCGTCGATGAGCGAGAGCGCGTTAGTCCAGCTCGGCGAACCTTCGCGAGGAACGATTGACGAGCATCGAGCCGTAACGAGGCCGGTCAACCGTGAAAATTGTTGACGGGGACCGATGATCGATCAAGCCCTGGTGCCTGGGTTCGATAGGATCGCTCTAGTCCAGCTTCATGCGCGGCTACACGCCGTATAGCGACCGGACTCCGCGAGCTGGACTGAAATAAGCCTGAGATAAGACTAGCCGAAAATGCGAACGATCGATTTAGCTTTCAGCTTTAGTCGAGCCAACGAAATTGAATATTGCACGGTGACTTGCTCCTCGTGTCTTGCCGCTTGGAACTAAGACGGTTTTCTGTTCGCAGCCGGAAAGTTGTATCGCGTCGTACGAGCCGCACGCGTACTGCGTCGTCTACTCGACAACGGATCGGACCTCGGTGCGCGTCGCCGAAGCGGTCCTGCAAACCCTGTGGCGAAGCGACCACGTGTCCGCGCGAGCGGTGATCCTCGTCGGCAACAAAGTCGATCTCGAGCGCAGTCGATTGGTCTCGACCGCAGGTGAGAGTCCACAGCCACCTTCTTACCACCTTTCTATCGATAAATTCACAACTTTGCACTCCCGTCGAGGACGAGATATCGGGCCGGCAACGAGAGGACTGTTAGCTATCTAGACCTAGACTTTCGCGGAACGTGTACAAGGATCCGTTGCTGTCCCATTGCAGAAGGCAAGTCGATGGCCACATCCTACGACTGCAAGTTCATCGAGACGTCCGTTATGATCAACCACAACGTCGACGAGCTGCTCGTCGGCCTGCTGACGCAGATACGACTGAAGCTCGAGAACCCCGAGAGGACGAGGGACCTCTTCCGGAAGAGATCGAGGAAGAACCGCAGCAAGTCGCCGCTGGGCTCGTGCTCCGAGAACAATTCTCCGAAAAAGTATCGCGGCAGTCGCACCAGCACCAGCCTCAAGGTGCGAAACTTATTGGGCAAGGTATGGGCGAGAGACAGCAAGTCCAAGAGCTGCGAGAACTTGCACGTCCTCTAACTTGTCCGTGGCGCCACGATTCCGAGGGTGTTCGTTCTCGATTCCCTCGAATCCGCCATCGTCCGTCTGTTTCTCCTACAGTTGTCGTGGTCGACGTCGTTCTTTCACGTCGCGTTCCTTTCGTCGACGCTGGTTTGCACGATACAAACGTTTCTCGATGGCCAGTCGTCCCGCCGAATGACGAAGAGAACGCGCCACGACGAACCCGTTACCGAAAACTGGTTATCGCAATACACCCGAGGTGAAAACGAGGAAACGAATCCGAAAAATCGAAACGACGTTAGCGCCGTAAACTAGACAAATTTGTTGTACACAGGTGCAAACGTGTTTTTCACGACTACTACTTTATATACGACCCGTTCGGTCATCGTTGACGGACGCCGTTGCCATAGATCGGATCGATGTGATCGATCGTTTTCACATTTGTATATTTCAGGCTCGTATATACAAACAGACGCGCTCTCGCATGTATGTACTCGCATCGATGCACACAATTGTTGCAAGCAAGCTAGCAAGCTAGCACGCACGCATTCACGCACTTACGCACGCAAGCAAGCACGCACGAACGCACGCATGACAATACGTATGCACGCAGGCGCACCTTTACACGCGAGAATGCACAGAAAGATTCTGTTTTTCCATTGGGACCTTCGGCATACCGAGTGTTTTCTTGTCGATCTTCGAGAAATACGTATGTCGTGCGAAAGGGAGTCATCCGTGTGCGACGCGGTCGGATCCCTTGATGCACGTTCGTGCTGTGAGACGTACTTTTGCACTGTATCATAGCTGAAAGACGAAAAGAAACCATGAGAGATCCACTCGCTCTCTAACATCGACAATAGAAAACGGTCGTAGCGCTTTCCATTGCTGTTTTACTTCCACGATCGTGTTCTTCTTCCTTTCTCGATCAAGTACACCGTCGTTGGACGTCTTTCTTTCGTATCGTGTCTCGTTCGATGTCGTTCACTGTCCGATCGCACCGACGCAAACGTGAACCGATAAAACGAACCGCAACTCCGGCTCCACGGAGCCGAAGGACTTTTTCCGTAGGTAAAAACGTAACTGTTCCGATTACCGCTCTCATCTGTCGTTGCACGTTTATAAAAGTATAGCGAATATATTCGGTAGTTTCTCGAAATGTGAATCTGTGAATTAGAAACTCGTGCGGGAGCATGCACTCGGTCGATTCGAATCGAGCGGCACTCGCGCACACGAAAATTTGTCTGTCGCGTAGAACCTGCGAGTTCGTAGATTTCATTGAAATTTTGTGGGAGCTGAAATCCCTGTACGAGACTTTTAGCGCACACGATCTGTACGCATGTATTTTTGCACTTAACCGGCGCACTCCAGAAGAGAGAGACTGGTCAGAATTGTATAACGATCGACAACGATTTATGCTACTCGATCTTTGGAGCACTTTGATCTATTTGTCTGCGTCTTTCTCCCTCTCTCTCTCTCTTTCCTCTCTCTTTCTCTATATCTCTCTCACACACACACTTTCTCTCTTTCTTAAAACAAGTAGAAAAAAACTTTACACAACATAGAGAACGCGTGGGCGCAAATTGCCCGTAACTCCGACGGGAGCAATGATGCCACGCCCACTCGAGACATGGCGTTCGGAACATCGCTCCCGGGAGCCCTTCGGTGCTCTCCCGGGGCAAAGCAGGCGGGGGTTGCCGCCCACGCCAGAAATAGAGAAACCCGTAGAGCGCAAACTTACGACGAAAACTAAACTTAACAAACTCGAGCTACGACTCGACTAGTCAGATAAGGATTGCAACGTTCTAGGATGAGAACCACGATCGCTTTCGGGAACTTCGGTGAACAGTTTATCGAATATTCGCTTGGCATGTCTTGTAGCACGTTCGATTCTCCAGTTTATAGTATCCGATACGGTACGAGATCGAGATGAACTTGCGAAGAAGCGTGGTATTCGGTGATACACGTTCGAATGCGTGCAATCGTCCGGCGCGAATTCGAGAACTCGTGTCCGCGACCGATTCGAAACGTCAAGAAGTGACGCGCGGCCAGGTGTGCCCTTCCCAGAAATGATACAGACACGCCCACGGTCACTTACACGTACACACCTACACGTGCAACTCCCTTCCTCTGTCCCTTGATTTTTTGGAAAAGCACGAGCGAATGCGTATGTACGCTGTGTACAAAGATATGCTGATTTATCCGTCTGTTTTCGTCCCTCGCCCCCCTCCGAAACGTTTCGACGAAACTGTCCTCTGCTACTCCCTTCGAAAACGTTATCGAACGCGCGAGAGCAGCGACGTTAAACTCACGCCCAGGTAACATGCTCGCGTTTTTCTTTTTGAAAGAAAATCGAAAACGAGAGAGCCATCTAATAGAAAGGACCAAACCGATAACGAATAAGATACGAATAGGTAAACGAATTGTGTGCGAGGAAATCGGAAAGGGTAGAAAGCGACGTAGAAAAAATAATGAAACAAATAACGAATTGCCGTTCGACAGGGGCGGGCAAGATGTTCGGTGACGATTATCCGTCCACCTACTTAAACTCTCGAGAAATCCTTCGTGAACGTGTCAGGCGGCTGTGAATTGAATTGACGATCGCGCACGCGCGATTCTGCGTGTGCCGAATTGGTTTTTTTCGCGAAGGAGCCGAACATCCTTGTCCGAACGGAGCGGGGTCCGCGTTGTACTCGGGAGAAATAATAAAATAAAGCGGGTTTCGAGGACAATGCGGCCTGAACACGAGCTATAATCGTACACCGGTTGCAAGGTGTACAAGTAGTATACACGATTCGACGGATGTCTCCTTAGCTCTAGGTACCGGTACTATTTTTCGAATATCAGAACCGCTCGCGCCGCTTCGGTCCTGGTACTAGAACAACTAGGTACAACCCACGCGGCCAGATAAGCTGACGGATGCCCACAATGCGGACCACAGCCTATCGATTAGGCGATTTCTTCGATCGATGTTATTACGTACATATTATCCCTTGTACCTGCGCGCCGTCATGTATTATATCCTTGTAATACCGCGCCAATTTTATTGTCTGTTCTTGTTAGCGCGTCGTACATCGTTGTCTGCATATTGATCGTTACCATCTAGAAAAAAAGAACGAGAGTTCCGTTTGAACGCCGCGCCGGATCGAGACCGGCGAGGAGGATACAACCGATCGCGCAGGCTCGTTTTTTAAGGCTCGATCTGGTCTCGGTCTATACGCCACAAGAGGACATCGATAGCGATGACAATGACCAGAACACCGACCAACACACCGTTACGATAACTACATATTACGGACACTTCATTCGTTTCTATTTGTATTTCTATATCTGTACGTATGTCCAATATATCTGGAGGAAAATCTGACATCGGCGACTCCTCGTCTCGCCTCTTTCATTCGTCGAAACGATTAATCAAACATTCATCTATTGGGTTGGCAAGAAAGTAATTTCGGTTTTCACTAACTGATGGCGTTATGTTTTGTTTGATTGGCTTCTGTTAACGTTGCGTTTGTTTTCTTTCTGACATTTCATAACTGCATCTTTTAGGTTACTTTTGAAGCAAATTACACGTAATTTTGATTAAAATTGTTAGTTCTGTGTCAATTTGAACATGGAGTGCAGAAACGAACATTATAGGCATATATTGCTTTTTTATTTCCGTAGAGGTAAAAAAGCTGCCGAGGCTCACAAAGATATATGCGAAGTTTACGGTGTAGATTTCTTAACAGAACGCACGTGCCAGAATTGCTTTAAAAAATTCCGTTCTGGAAATTTCTCACTTAAAGACGACCAACGTTCTGGTCGATCATCTGGAGTTGATGATGACCAAATGAAAACCATTATTGAATCGGATCGTCATATAACTGTCCGAGAGATTGCAGACAGGTTAAATGTCTCGCATACAACCATAGAATATCGTTTAAAAAGTCTCGGAATCGTTAAGAAGCTCGATATTTGGGTTCCACACGAGTTGAAAGAAATTCACTTAATGCAACGCATCAACATATGCGATATGCATCTCAAACGAAATGAAATTGACCCTTTTCTCAGGCGAATCATCACCGGTGATGAGAAATGGGTTGTTTACAATAATACAACTCGAAAACGATCATGGTCCAAGCGTGATGAACCAGCCCAAACCACACCGAAAGCTGAATTGCACCAAAAGAAGATCATGTTGTCAATTTGGTGGGATTACAAAGGTATTGTGTATTTTGAGCTGCTCCCAAGGAACCAAACCATCAATTCAGATGTTTATTGTCGACAACTAACAAAACTGGACATAGCAATCAAAGAAAAACGGCCAGAATTGGCAAATCGCAAAGGAATCGTGTTCCACCATGATAACGCTAGGCCACACACATCTTTGGTAACACGTGAAAAGTTATTGGAGCTTGGTTGGGAAGTGATGTCACATCCACCATATAGCCCTGACATTGCACCATCAGATTACCATTTATTCCGAAGTTTACAAAACTCTTTGAATGGTAAAACATTCACTAATGATGATGATCTGAAATCGCACTTGGATCAGTTTTTCACCGAAAAGGATCAGAAGTTTTATGAGCGCGGAATTATGAAGCTACCAGAAAGATGGCAAAAGATCATACAACAAAATGGAAAATATTTTATTGATTAAAGTTCATTGCTTTGATAAAAAAATTGGATTTTATTTCATCTAAAAATACCGAAATTACTTTCTTGCCAACCCAATACTTGAATACGCCTACAGTGGGTGTACAAAGTATTCGTACACTTTTAAAAAACTAATAACAGTTTTATAATTGTACCCTGATTTTTTATAATCAATTAGAAGCATTGGTTTACGAAATGATACACAAAAAAGAATTTCCAAAAATTATAATATAAACAGCACAGTGGTGGACTTTGAGCGCGGATATCTCGTAAACTATGCGAGATAGCGAAAAACTGAATGGAGTCAATCTTATGGCACATATTGTCAGCTTTAATTTTGTATAGAATGGTCTTATCGGTAGGACGCATAGTTTCCGAGATATAAGTGGAAATTCGAAAAAGGGGACCTTCTATGTGCCGCCCTGCAGCCCGCTCACCTCCTAGAAGTAGGGACTTTTAGTATGTTTACCTCCTAACTCAGACATGGGCAAAAATAGCACGCGAGCTAGGGAATTCAAGGAATACCCCCACTTTTCCCGGCCGCGCGTCTCAATCCCCTTAGCAGCCGTAGTTGCACCGAGCACTAGGGCCGCCACGGGGAGCGAGACGCGCGTCCGGGAGAAGTGGGGGTATTCCACGGGTATTCCTTGAATTCCCTAGCTCGCGTGCTATTTTTGCCCATGCCTGTCCTAACTAGTCCAAACAAAGTCCCAAAGTTAAAAATTGTGTTCCTTCCATTTCCCTCTACACCCCCCTTATGAGCATTCATTGACTGGACTAATAAGTAAAACAACCAAACACCAATGAGGCCAGCCTTACACCCTACGCCCTCCGGGACCAGTGTTCCGATTGTTGGTTCACTTTCTCGCGCATGCGCGACCAAAACAGTAGCGTATCTACAATGACGCAGCAGAGCGGCCAGGGCCCTGACGCCTTGAGGCAGTTATATTGGCAGGAATGTACCGAAACAATCTGTTCCGGACAAAAAGACTTTAGGACGTGTCCTACGAGATACAAAATATACAGAAATACACATGTTATACATTCATTTTTCAGAATCAAATCATACCAATTTTTTAAAAGTCTGCGTGGTGCTCAAGCTACCCGATTTCATCGAAAAGGTTACGTTACTGAGGCTGAAAAGTGAACCAACAATCGGAACACTGTCCGGGACAGTAATGTGATCTTGACCCACCGAAACTCGCGCATGCGCGACCAAGACAGTAGCGTATCTACAATGACGCAGCCGAGCGGCCAGGGCCCTGACGCACAGTGGTCCGGATCGAGAAATTCAGTGACATTTTGTTATAACTTTTGAACCATTAGAGATATTGCAATGAAATTTTCACTAAAAATATTTTTAAAAAAGTCATTTTTAATTATAGATAATTAAATATTTTTTGCATTTGTTAAACAATATTTATTAATTAATTTTCATTCATACTTTGTTATTGATAATAAATTTGTTTACATATAAGTTCACAAACTATTTTTTGTAATAATTTATAATAAAAATTTTTTCGTCCATACCGAGAAGTTCTGTGATACTGCCACAGCTTTTGAATCGTAAAAGTAATTCTGATGAAACTTTCACTGAAAAATATGAAAAAATAATCACTTTTTAATGATAAATAATTTAATACGTTTAGTGTTTGTTTAATTATTTTTAATAACATTTTACTTACTTTACTGGCTGATTTACTTAAATCTATGCAAGTATCAATTCTGCAGCTTCTTAATCTAGCGGCCTTTTCTTTTTATTTTGTGATTTTACTCTTATAGCAGCATATAATAAACAATTGACTGTAGGCTACAATCAAAACAGTCCGCTCGCACGCGCGTGAGGTTCTTCGCGTCTCGCACAATCCTGGCGCTCGACGCAGCGATGGATACACTTGAATCACTAATAACTTGCGTCGATGGACGATGTTGGTAGTAAATCGTGCATAACTATATAGGGAAAAGTGTACTGAACATTGTACAATTTGTAAACATGCGGTACTAATTGGAACTCAAAAGATATTCCGTATCAAAGATGAAGAATTTTGACAATTTCCGAGCCTTCACTGTACATTATTTTTTTAATACATTATTTAAATTAATTTTAAATTGTCAGTGTAAATTTTTATCGTAATGGAATTCTCTTCATTTTAAAAGAAGAACAGAGGAAAAATATTAAACAGGTGTGTCAGGGCATCCAGATAAAGATAAGTATCTTTTTTCTGCGAAACAGGCTATTTTCAAAATGCCCAACTTTAAGTGTTCGTCGCGATTACAATTTTAATTATATTTTATTAATTTCTTTATTTTCGAGGTAGATGGATATTTATGAAGCAATACAAACTTTGTACATGTCAATATGAGAAAGTTCATTTTTCGACGAAATGTCACTGAATTTCTCGATCCGGACCACTGTGTGACGCCTTGAGGCAGTTATTCTGGCGGGAATGTACCAGTGTTATTTCCTTGTTTTATTATGTATTCTTTTGCGTAGTTATTGCAGTGCTCTTTCCCTATCCCATCCTCAAAATAAAGAATAAGTTTCAATTATAAAATTCTGCGTGGTGCTCAAGCTACCCGATTTCATCGAAATAGTTACGTTACTGAGGCTGAAATTACCGCGCATGCGCGAGTTACGGTGGGTCAGATCACATCACTGGTCCGGGACATCGTGCCTTCCCAAAAATGTTGCCGTTTTGTTACGCCCTCTAGGATGTATTGCAGCCGGTGTAAGAAACAGAAGGCCACCGAGGCATGTCGTCGGTGCAGAAGACCACTGAGGAGATTTTCAAATTTTCGTCGGTGAGAAAACTGACCGTTCCATTTCGATAGAGTCCGCTACAAGTCTGTGCCGCTGTTGTACCAGAGAATTTCCTACAGAATCGGTAATTCAGAACCGTAGGCAACTGTAGGCCTGCTCCGCCAGATGGCTCTGGCAGTACCGATGTCAGCTACTTGGTCGGTATCGTTTGGTTAACAGTTCGAGTGTCTTACTGCTACATGTAATGGCGTTATTTTCAGATTTTCCGGAGCAGATGATTCGTGCTGCTCTTTGCACAACCCCTCACGGGAGTATGGATAAGAATCATTTGCTCTCATCTTTTAGGGGTTGAATATTAATTTTAAAAACAAGGAAACATATAAATAATTTCTAAGAGATTTCTATTATCATATCTTGTACGTAAGACCAGCATCCTAAACAGTAAAACGGGGAAATAGATATGGAATATTTCACGTTGAACTATTCAAAATGGTAGGCTTCTTTTAGACAGGGATTAAACCGGGAAGAAATTCCGTTGCTTCTTTCAAAACGGATAACTGGAAGTAGGTCTATTTTCGATGAATCTTTGACACAGTTTAGCGTACCTACTGGGATGGTGGCAAGGCAAGGTCGAAAGAATAACACGGAAGCGAATCGGGGGTGGCCAGGAACATCGGGCAAGACGCGACAAGACGATCAGATAAGGAATGCCTCTCCTGCTGACATTTCCTTTGTTTGGGGATTAAGATAAGGCAGCGTGGAAGAGGTGTAAGGGCCCCGCGAAGGGCCCTGTGTTTGAGATTGAGCAGGAACAAACCAGGCGCGCCTCATTTTCTTTCGTTCAAGTCAAATATTATCGGATATGTACGCGTATCTGTACGCTTTGCTTTGAGCACCTGCGTAGAACGTGCTAAATACCACGTCGCCGTAGGAACGTTACAAGTGTAGTGTTTTATTGTTTGACATTCCAGCTGATTTCGATACACGCGTAGCGCGGTTTACAAACCGTCTACCCGATCGCAAGATTCGCGACCTGGGAGAGGTACCTTTTTATTCTAACTTATTTTACGTCGCTTTTTCAACTGCTGTGGTTATTTCGCGACGGGACCTACAGTTTTTATAAGGTGGGTTCCGAATAGGGTTGCCAGATCTTCTACATTTGATATGAGTCTTCTACAGAGTTCTACAGGGGGTGAAATGGGAGGTTCCTGAGGTCATTTGAATCAATATTTTCCTTTGCAAAAATGTTATGCACGGCTTTGTTTAGGAGTTATTAACGAAAAACACGGACCAATCAGAGCGCGACCTAGACGCGAGTTGCCACAGTCGGCCAATAGACAGTTGGCGCGCCGGGCGACTGTGCCAACTCGCGTCTAGGTCGTTAATAACTCCTTTTTCGTTAATAACTCCTAAACAAAGCCGCGGATAACATTTTTGCAAAGGAAATTTCGAAAAGGAATTTTTGCAAAGGAAAATCGCTTGAAATCGTCTCAGGAACCACCCCCTTTCGGGAATTTCACGAATTTTGGGACATCCTGTATTTAAACTCGATCTCCTATATCATATTTGAATAGCATATAATTTTCAAAAATCTTTGTTTGGATAAAAAAGTTTAAAATGTGCTGTGTACCTCTTTTACTTGAACTCCTATATTTTGAGCCTACCTCATATATGTATTTGCAGTTTTCTCTACTTCTTCTACACTTAGATAAAACATTTCTGGCAACCCTAGTTCCGAACCACCTCTGTCATCACAGTTTAAAATGGCACATAGAATATTTCCACCTACCGGGAACGGAGTCGCCAAAAATTGACATGTCCGCCGGGAAAACTATTCGCTGGATGTTTGTGTTGCACTTGGAAGTGCAGCAGGGGCAGAACAACCTCGCGGTTTTTCCAGCTACGTGCTGGCAAATATTTACCGGAAGGTGGAGGAGGTCCTCTTCAAATTCTAGCAGCAATCGACGCTACGGAATACCGAAAATAACTTTACGATCTCCCGGTGTACTCCGAAAGTCCATAAACTTGGTAATGACGGAAAACGCGGAGCGACATAAACGGGATGCAACGCGGGTCGAGCGAGTGACGCAATCGTGCTGGCTGAAACAGGAAAATCGTGATCTGTTGCAACGTCTAGCTGTGAAAAACCGATGGAGAAGCTGCGGGTAAATTTTGGTGGCTGGTCCGGGGAACGGGCAAAGATGAAAGAGGACGGAGCAAGGTAAGCGGAGAATAAAGAGAGAGGAGAGGAGCTACTGGGAAGCCCAGTATTTCGTTCCCAGGACGAGCGCTCGGCCGTGCTACGCAGGATTAAGCAATCACACAGACCGATGGTTCCTCGATAGCGATGCTAATGTCGGGTCGTACGGGGCCAAGCACGCGTTTATGGCCCTTCCGTTTGCTTAGGCAAATCGAAGACATTCATGACGGAAGGGGTCGCTTCTATATCTTCTTTCACGAAGGGCCGAGGATGCAATAAAAGCTATTACGGACGCGTCTAATCTTTTTAACGGTGAAACCTACCCCTCCGGCAACACGTAACCTACCAATTTGCCGCAGACGTTTGCCTTTCGATCACCATTGCCAAATAATGGCTCGCGTACAACGCAAACATTGCGCAACATATTTCGAATATTGTCTCGCGGTCACGTCGAACGGATCGACGATCGAATATTAAAGTGGACGGACCGGATTCGCGGACGTGCAAATATTATTCTTGTACTTATTCGCGCGAGTAGACACGCCACGCGCGGCCCAACGTTTGCCGAGGAAAGGCGATCCTGGACTCGTAACGTCGAATGATCGACGACGACCAGAATCCACCGTGATTTCACGCGACGTCCAACTGTTTATACTTTTGTGAAAAGGGCTCCGTTATGAACCCTCGTTGCAACGTTTCGAATCGATGGGGTGGCTTGCGATCGAGCTCTTGTCATCGATTGATCACACCGAATGGTTTCACGCGTTGTCGCAACAACGGTTCGACGCGCGGAACGCATTCGAGACGCATTGAAACAGGTGCGACGGCGAGCGTGCGATGCATGCGTTCGAAAATCGCAGTGTGCACCCTTAACGGAAGCGACGCGCGTGTGTTTGTAGCTGTGGAAGCGTGTGTAGCCGTGTCGCATCTCGGTCGTTTTCGCGGTTCGAAATTTCCGGCAGGCAAAGAAAGACGGTCGGCGCGCGGTGGGAGGACGGTTTGCCGAAAGGAGCGCGTGGAATTCGTGAGAAAGCAGAGAGGAGTCTTCATACCGATCCCACGAGCGGACTAACAGAACGCGTCAGGACAGAAACGCGGACGATGGACAAGGAGGGAGAGGTCGAGCGGAAGGCCTTAACGAAGGATAGGGGTCGAAGAGGGTGGGCATGGTAGCGATTAACTCTTACTTAAGGGGCGCCTCCGCCTCTGCTTTTCAAAGATGTCGTGCAACAATGGAGCACTTAAACGGTCCGCGAATACCTTAAGTCATCTCAGCGGACAATCGACGGGCACCGGCTCCCCCTAATTACCTCGAGCGAGCAAAACAATTAAACGCGACTCGTCGTTAGCTACCCGGATCGGCTAATGCCCACTAAAGACGAGGCAAAATCACCTGTAAGCGGCTAAGACTCCGAACTCGTGGCTCCCTTGCCAGGGACAAAAGGATGTGCATCTTCATCCAATTAGGCGATAATGGAAGACGGACGCGCGTTTTGCCACGGGTCCGGCTCGAGATCATTTTCGATCCTCGCCGATACCTGTCTTTGCTCGATCCCACCTCTCTCGATTCCGGTCGATCGTCGACCGGCGTCTCGTCGCGTTTCGCCGCTCTGCGCCGGCGAGTTTTTCGGGCGGTTCTGTGCGACGGGAACGAAAGCACGTTTTGAAAAATATTTCCACCGGCCGACGCGACGGTGCGCGGAGGATTGAGCAAACAGAGGATTTATAGTAGCCGGTGGAGCAAAATAGCGAGACAGCGCAGCGGTCCGGAGGCAAAGAGACGAAGGCCCGGATCGCGACAGTCCCGATAACTGTTTGCCTGCGTGAAGAGCGTTCGAGCGCGTTACAACTCAAACCTTTTAGCCGTTGTTTGCACGGCGCTTTGTATTCTATTTGTACAACCGCTTAAACAACTCCGGCTGGACGTATAAGCCGGGCTCGAGCCTCCTCGAGGGAGTTGTGCGAACCCTCGATCGACTCTCGAGGGTGCCACTTTCCGGACCAACCTGTTGACGCTTCGATCCTCCTCGATTTCTCTGTGTTCCCCGGTCGCGCGTTCCTCTTTCGCTTTCGGTTCCTCTTCTCGATCCGTGGTCCCTCGTTCGCGGCCTCGGCCGTGTCTTTTCCCCCGTCGCCCCATCCGCCCAGCCGTCACGTTCGATCCTCCGAGTCGTCGACGACGATTCGTATTAATCGTATTCCGGAAGATAAAGTCGATGGGAGCCGGGCGAGTCCGCGCGCACAGCGGCGGAAAAACATCGGCCGATGGCGGCGACGTTTCATCGATGGGAACGGGTCTCCGGCGACCAGGACACGGCGACCGGGGGCGACCGGAACGATCTCGGCGAGGAGAGCGAGATCGCCTTCTTTGTTTTCACGGGATTCCATTGGCTTCCAGGCTACGGATTTTGGGCCGTCTCGATTTCACAATCCCGGGGACGTCGCGTCGCGTTAACAGAGGACGATCGTCGCTACCATCTTGGAAGGATCGGTGATCGCCACGAAAGTAGATGCTAGTCTCGATTCGTAGATCTTGTCGGGATAGACGGTTCGAGGGGCTGACAGGGTGGGGAAAGAGTAAAAATAGAGTGGAACGAAAGAGAAAGAGAGAGAGAGAGAAGACGAGTCGGGAAAGGAAGGACGAAACGCCCGAGAGCTTACCTGCACGGAAGAAATGGGCTACTCCCGAGCTCGCAGACAGGTAGGTGGATAGCAGGGCGACGGTACGATCACTAAATTAAGCCGGATTAGGCTAATCTGGCCCCGCGGATCGTTAATTAACGAGGCTATTAGTCAGCGGCGTTGACTATTAATTCGAACGATAGTCGTGTCTCGGCGATACGTTATGGCAATATCGTGTATTTGTCACTATCGTCCGGCTCACAAATTGGTTACAGCGCACCTGGAATGTCGTGCTCCTCCACGGAGGGATTTGTGTTCGTGTACTCTTTTCTCCTCCGCCTCCTCCGCCTTCTTCGCCTCCTCTTTCACCTCCTCCGAGACTACTCCGCGTTTCTCTCGACCTCCGTTCGATTTCTGCCGGTTCCTCCCGCGCCCGTCGCGTCGCCTTTGCTGATTCCTCTACTCCTACTCGTTCGGTCTCCACGGACCAGGCTCGGACCCATCCGGTGGGAGTACGGCTGTTTTGCGCGAAATCCCTGCCACCGGGATCGTTTGCATGCCGCTCGAACGAAGCGTCGATCCTTATCGTCCCCCGTCAACGTCGTTTCGCTATTAATTTATCGTCGTATCGCCGGAGAACCGAACGATACCCTCGGCCGGACCGCTCGAGCCGGATACCTCGAGCCGAGGATCTCGATAAATTATGTCCACGGACGATCGATTAATTTACCGAAATTGGATACTTTATAGTCGAGTGCTTTGTGAAAGGAAACGATGGGAAACCGATCGATCGTCTTTCGGGAGTCGGGAGGTTGCCGGTAGCTCCGCTGCTGGAGCTAAGCCTTCTCTCTGAGGAATCGGGCCAGTGCGCTGGTTCTTGCTTACCTACTCTCCCTCTCTCTCTTTCTTTCTCTCTATGTCTCCAGGTTTTTTCCCTGTCCAACCCTCTCGCCCTGCCTGCTCGATTCGAGTGCGGCAATGAATGGACCCGTTAAAACTGTCACCGAGACGACACGAACGAGACAACTAGTTCATCCGTCCATTCATGGTCAGGTAAGCGCCCCGGCGGGGTTCCACGGCAGCAGCCGTGGGTGTCACCGACTCGAGTTTAAGCAGACCGAATTCCCCTTTGACCGAGTCCTAACTACCGTGCATCCGGGGTGACTGGGTTCACTGGATCGACTAGGTTGACTAAAAGAGTCGTCGTCGCTGGCCTCCTCTCACCTGGCTATGACAAATTCAAAAAATATTTGTGGACACGCCACGAAGGTGGAGCACCCGGTAGTACGCGCGTCCCTGTTCCCAAAAGAACGGTCCCGATGGAAAATCACCAAGGATAGCTAATTGGGAATTCGTACCTGACATTCGAGGCCCACGACGATGCACAACTTGCCACGACGGCTCCCAGATCGCCGCGCCGGGACTAAATCCTTCGTTTCTTTCTTCGGCAGCCTCTTTCGGTGGCTGCCGTGACTAGTCGAATACCGTTGTGGCAGGATTATATCCACCTTCTAATTAGTATTAATACAATATTGATGTAATTCCTGCTTATATACTATATTCGAACAAGACTACATGTCGTTAGCTACTGAGAATTTCAATAGCATAAGGAAATTAAGGTTAATTTTCATTATGTCACCTGATGTTCCCAAAGCAGTATACACTACCGACCACTTTGATCACAATTTCAAGAAAAATACGCATTCCTTGATAAAAATAATAATGCAGAACGTAAAACATACTGCTCGTAAGTTTTTTTGACAAATAAATCTTCCTTGGTTGCTCTAAAGCAGGGATGAGTAACCTTTTTTTTACAACAAGCCAGCTACAAATGTAAAAATTTCGAGCGGGACGCATGTAAGAAACCTATGATAATACAAACACTGAATGATGAAATCAAATTATTTCTTTATTAAGACAATAAACCTAGTACAAAAAATTACAGAAATAAAACACTCATTAAGAGAAATACTGTTAAAAATACGGCGAAAGATATATTGGGTTGGCAAGAAAGTAATTTCGGTATTTTTAGATGAAATAAAATCCAATTTTTTTATCAAAGCAATGAACTTTAATCAATAAAATATTTTCCATTTTGTTGTATGATCTTTTGCCATCTTTCCTGGTAGCTTCATAATTCCGCGCTCATAAAACTTCTGATCCTTTTCGGTGAAAAACTGATCCAAGTGCGATTTCAGATCATCATCATTAGTGAATGTTTTACCATTCAAAGAGTTTTGTAAACTTCGGAATAAATGATAATCTGATGGTGCAATGTCAGGGCTATATGGTGGATGTGACATCACTTCCCAACCAAGCTCCAATAACTTTTCACGTGTTACCAAAGATGTGTGTGGCCTAGCGTTATCATGGTGGAACACGATTCCTTTGCGATTTGCCAATTCTGGCCGTTTTTCTTTGATTGCTATGTCCAGTTTTGTTAGTTGTCGACAATAAACATCTGAATTGATGGTTTGGTTCCTTGGGAGCAGCTCAAAATACACAATACCTTTGTAATCCCACCAAATTGACAACATGATCTTCTTTTGGTGCAATTAAGCTTTCGGTGTGGTTTGGGCTGGTTCATCACGCTTGGACCATGATCGTTTTCGAGTTGTATTATTGTAAACAACCCATTTCTCATCACCGGTTATGATTCGCTTGAGAAAAGGGTCGATTTCATTTCGTTTGAGATGCATATCGCATATGTTGATGCGTTGCATTAAGTGAATTTCTTTCAACTCGTGTGGAACCCAAATATCGAGCTTCTTAACGATTCCGAGACTTTTTAAACGATATTCTATGGTTGTATGCGAGACATTTAACCTGTCTGCAATCTCTCGGACAGTTATATGACGATCCGATTCAATAATGGCTTTCATTTGGTCATCATCAACTCCAGATGATCAACCAGAACGTTGGTCATCTTTAAGTGAGAAATTTCCAGAACGGAATTTTTTAAACCAATTCTGGCACGTGCGTTCTGTTAAGCAATCTACACCGTAAACTTCGCATATATCTTTGTGAGCCTCGGCAGCTTTTTTACCTCTACGGAAATAAAAAAGCAATATATGCCTATAATGTTCGTTTCTGCACTCCATGTTCAAATTGACACAGAACTAACAATTTTAATCAAAATTACGTGTAATTTGCTTCAAAAGTAACCTAAAAGATGCAGTTATGAAATGTCAGAAAGAAAACAAACGCAACGTTAACAGAAGCCAATCAAACAAAACATAACGCCATCAGTTAGTGAAAACCGAAATTACTTTCTTGCCAACCCAATATGTGGGAAAAGATTATTTAATAAGAAATTTGGCATTGCTTTTTTGCCATCAATTGGTCTATAATCTACAGGTACATATAGACGACACAGCAACTCGCACGCAACTTTCTAACCTTACATCATTTAATCTCGATCGGTGATCGCTTTTAATTATTTTCATTGCGGAAAATAATTGTTCTCAAATATAGGTGCTTCGTGGGAATTTTTCTAAATTCATGTAATTTTGATGGAAATTATGTATGTCAAAATTTCGAAATTTATTTTTTAAATCCATGTCGCTTTGTAAATCTATTAATTAATCCATTTGTAACTCATCCGGAACGGTTTCCCCGTCTATATTAAATGGTGAAGAAAAAATGTTAAAACTGAGAACGGTTTCTTCTGACCTAAATATTTTAAATCGCGATTCAAATTTCGTTATCAATTTTTATAAATGTTGGGCATATTTTCGGGTTTCTGAAGGAGTTTCTTTTCTTACGTGTGCAAAATGTGACGTGTTTGTCACTGTAGGAATTTTTAACCCTTTGCACTCGGAGCTATTTTAACTGGAAAATTAAGCATTTCTTCCGATCTGGAATATTTTAATTCCCTATGATTTTAAAAATTTTAATGATATGAAATTGGTATAATACCTCATACAATACCTAAATGTTTAGTAATTGATTAGATACCGATATATTTAATAATGTGAACAATATTTTGAATAATGGTACAGCAATTTTTATTGGTGCCTCAAAGGGGACAACCGAGTGCAAAGGGTTAAAAGTCAAAATGTAAAATCTTTTAAGGACCGCACGAGAAAGCGTAGCGGGCCGCGGGTTGCTCATCCCTGTCTCATCTAAAGCATCAGTTTTTGCGATAAACATCCTGTTTCTCTGAATTAACACCGTGACTCCAAATTTTCCGCCGGTAGTGTATGTAACCAGATATAACGTGAATATTTCTACATATGTGATCAGTTCCGTGATATAAGCAGATCCTCGATATAAGCTTGGGGATTTTCTTTTCTTATTTGGTTGTATCCAAATAATCGAGGAGGTTCATTACCGTTTTTTTTCGGCCGACCGTTTCATCGCATCGGCGGGACTCGCGATTATCAGCAATTTCGCACGGGCGTTGCAGGCCCGTTACAGAAATCGGCCGACGAGCACGGTTTCACGCGCTTCTTCGCGCCGAAATTACAGCAGGACGCCTAATTATCCTCCGAGGAGGGAGCAGCTCTCCCCCGACCTGGGAGGCGTTGCTATCCGCGCGGTTTCCTCTTACCTACCGCAACGATTGCCACCGATTCGTCCCGGGTAGAAACTTCGACCGACTCTTACTCGCCTAATAACTCGATTCCTCGAACCGCTTTGGCGTACTCTGCCGGGCAAGGACCGCGGAAAGCTCGGTGCTTCGCGCGCGCTAGACGCGCCACGAGCAACGACCGCAATAGTAATTTATTCTAAATATAATTTCCCGTATCCTGAAACGGTTACTCGTAACTTTAAGCCTCCGTCTACAACCTTATTTTTATCGACACCGTCTGCATACTGGGTTTATATTGGCGACTAATTTTTGTACTGTTCCAGGCGATTGAAAAATCTGAAAAATTTCTGGAATACGGATTGAAGTTCCGATTTCAGTATAGAACCGTTGGAGCGTCAAATATTTCAAGCATTAGTGGGAAAGAATAAATGGACCGTTTATTTTGAAAGTGGTGTAAGTCCATTTTTGAAAAAAATGAGATATCACGGAATTCATGCTTAATTTAATGTAAATAAAATTTAAGGGGGATCTATACCCTCAGATTTTGGGGTATTTATCAATGTTATCAACCTCTGTGCAGAAAAAAAATTTGGTAACATTGATAAACACGCAACTGCATAATGAACACGAGATGGAGTTGCTTGCTATTTCCATATTTTATTCAGCTCGTCGCGAATGCCGTTATACAGGGCAGGTCGCACTAATATTAGTGCCACCGATGAGAATATGTACCTCGTCTGTGTCAGTTTTGCTATGATGCCACATTGACAGCAGTGCAGCAGTGAAATGTTGCACAATATCGCAGCACTGATTGACAGTCCTTCTGACTAGGCACCATCTCGTCTAAACTAACTGAACTAAAATTGGCTCTAGATTGGCTCTACATCAGAGAGGACCTCTGTCTTCATGAACGTAATATGGGGAAATCTCTGCTATGTGAATGAAATCACGCGCATCGATTTTTTGTCATTATACGAGCACATCTTGAGCTGCACAATGGTTCATTTGATAGAGGAAGGTTCATCGCGGCGCGCTCTGCTCATCATATCAGTCAAAAAAGTCTCTTTGAGACAGAAAAATACATTGAAATCTGCGGTTATTTTTCTAGATTTTTTCTCTACTTTGGGTACTCATATTATTAGATATAAACATAATCTCGTTAAATCAATAGCAGAGCGCGCGGTGTTTAACCTTCCTCTATAGCAGGGGTGGCCAACCTTTTACATACTATGCGTCAATTTTTTTGTCATACCAGTTCAGATGCGCCTTTTAAGGGGGTAGTCTATGCGCTAGTTACAACTAGAATCTTACTAGAATCTTACTAGAAAACATGGGTTTGCGCGCTTCGGTTGTTTGACCTTATTTGAGCAAATTTTGGGCTGGGTGTGGGCTCATTCTAAAGAGGAAGGTTCATCACACTGCCCTCTGGTCATGAAGTCAACGAGATTATGTTTAATATGTATAATATAAGGGCCCAAAGTAGAGAAAAAATCTAGGAAAAAAACCCGCAGATTTCAATGCATTTTTCTGTCTCTAAAAGACTTTTTGACTGCTCAGATGACCAGAGCGCAGTGTGATGAACCTTCCTCTTTAGAATAAGCCCCCACCCAGCCCAAAATTTGACCCATTATTTCGACCCAAAATCTAGCAGGATTCTAGTAAATTAGCAAATAACTAGAATCCTACTAGATTTTGGGTCGAAAAAATGCGTTTACGCGCTTCGGTTGTTTGACCTTATATCAGCAAATTTTGGGCTGGGTGAGGGCTCATTCTAAAGAGGAAGGTTCATCACACTGCGCTCTGGTCATCATAGCAGTCAAGAAGTCTTTTAGAGACAGAAAAATGCATTGAAATCTGCGGGTTTTTTTCCTAGATTTTTTCTCTACTTTGGGCCCTTATATTATACATATTAAACATAATCTCGTTGACCTCATGACCAGAGCGCAGTGTGATGAACCTTCCTCTTTAGAATGAGCCCACACCCAGCCCAAAATTTGCTCAAATAAGGTCAAACAACCGAAGCGCGCAAACCCATGTTTTCTAGTAAGACAAGTCTTCTAGTAAGATTCTAGTAAGATTCTAGTTGTAACCATAGGGTAGACTACCCCCTTAACTCAAGCACGTTTCTACCTTCTTACGTTCATTGTTGGGGTTGGAAAATAGGGATAGGGTTAGGATCTGCTTCGCTTAGGGCTGGAGAAGGGATCACGCTACTAAATTAATTCATTTACGCCAGTTCAAAAGAAAAGACACAAGTTTATTGGATCACCATCTATAATAGTGAGAAATGATCTCTTGGACGAGAGGGCGATCGCTGTCATGAATCCCGCAATTCACATCCTAAAATTGTAAACTGTCAAAAGATTGCGACGAACTGATGAGTAAGAAGACTATGAATTGAACTGAGAACACTCAGGTGTTGAAAATATGAAGATGGATTCAGTTATGGCGCCTTCTTCAAAAGAATAAGTAGCCGCAAAGTTGCAATGCGCCTCCTGTAATCATTCAATGCGCCACGTTTGGCGAATGCGCCACAAGTTGGCCACCTCTGCTCTATAGAATGAGCCCTCACCCAGCCCAAAATCCGCTCAAATAAGGACAAAAATCAATGCGCGTAAACCCATGTTTCGACCCAAAATCTAGTAAGACTCTAGTTCCTTTCTAGTTACTTCAATAGGGTATAGATCCCCCTAAAAAAAAGATAAAAAAGACAAGAGAAAATGGACTTACACCACTTTCAAAATAAACCGTCCAATATCGGGGAGAGAAAGAAATTCCGTTGCGATCGTAAACGGTCCAAGTTACCCACGGCGAGAGTTAATTAAATCTGTACCTATTAAAATCGGGCAATTTATTCGCTGTAGGTAGGTAGGTAGGTTTGAAGAACGAAGCGTTTCGCAGGTTCGCTCGTGTTCGGTGCAATTATGTAGCGCGCGGGAACGTTCCAGAAAGAATAGGCGAGAAGAAGAAGAAGAAGCGGAGGCTGGGTCGACGTACCGGTGGCTACGGGAAGAACCCGTAGTTACACCTATTTGTTCTCCGGATTCCACGTAGCTGAGGCATCTCCGATTTTTCACGCGCCTTAATGTCGGCGGTCTCGCGGGTGGCCGATCGGCAGATGGCCATCCCGGTCATCCGTGACCGTTTCGCCGATTTCGTTCGTTTCGTTTTCGCAGGGAACGCTGCTGGCCTGCCGGTTTCCCCTGGTTTCCTCCTGCTCGGTTTGCCTCGGTCATATTGCGTACCTGTTCGCCGTTCGCTGTAGCACGATCGGCTCTCCGGTCGTTACGATCCGGAGGTCCGCGGCTTTCAGCCTGGCCTCCGCGCGATTCCGACGTCGCCGCCCGATTCGCTTTTACGATCGCGAGCCGATCAAACGCGACGCTCATTTATTTCCATTAACGAAGATGACTCGTCAAGGTGACTCCCGGCCTCGTAAATTGGTCGACCGTGCGAACGGTTTGCGGAAGTGACGCGCGACCGTCCCCAGCGGTGATTCACGGCGCGCGTCACCGGTTTCTTCGAAACTTTCGCCGTCCACGGAGCGTCGCGTCACGGAGCCTCGAGGCAGCCGAATCTCGACTAGATCCCTGGTAGATATTGGCGATCGATCTGGCCGGGACGCTCCAGAAAAATCGATTTCGATTCCAGCGAACGGGCGCGGGTGCTTCGAGGGGGTCTTCGACCCTTCCGACTGCCTCGGTCCCACTGTGGGAATCGTAGATATCGATGACAGCGGAGGAACGCATCCCGCGGAGCGCTAATGGATGGATCCTGGGTGGTTCGATCGGCCGCGCGATCACGATCTTCGTGATCCGAGATTCGTGGCGGTGAAGCGGGGAGCCAGATATCCCGGTCGGGTCGATGTAGAGCGCGGCATCCAGAGCTCTTTGCTCCGGGAGCTTTCTGCGATGGCCCTGGGAGCAAATACGTACCGGTGGAATTTCCTACATGCTGTTGGTAGCACGCATCCTATTAACGCGTTCACTGCCATGCTAATTTGATGCGCTTCGCACGAGTATCACCTTTTCAGCGTCTCGTTATTAATAATAATTGTTACATACTCATAGTTACACAGTCACGCCTCCCGTAACGCGATTAATGCGTATCGCGTAATATGAAACTCACAATTAGTAAAAATCAAATCGAATTTTTTTTTTTATTGAAAGCTTAATTGGAACTCCCCATAGGGGGTTATAAAGCTATACATTAGTAATATCTAGGTGCACGGTAGTGCACCAGCCAAGTTCTTGCACTACCTCCTTTTACACGAAACAACTTAGGCGATTTTTAGAGACTTATAACTCGGCACTGGAGGCAGATGGAGAGATGTAATTTCGTACACTTGTTAAATGCTATGATGTCTCAATATTGACAAAACATTAATCTTCCAACATTAGTAGGTTCCGAGATATAGGACCTCAAATATCGCTAAATTTATCACTGACTGACTGACTGACAGATCATCAAAACCTTTTGGATACTTCCCATTGACCTACAAGCTTAAAATTTGGCACACAGGTCCACCATAACAAACCCTCAAAGGAATAATTGTCAAAGTTTGAAATTTTACACCTTAAAGGGGTGGCATTGAAAAAAAACATTACGAAATAGGTACGTAGGATAGAACATATACAAAATGGCTGTATCTCGGGAACGGTGCATCCTACCGCAAAAATAATGAAATTTTCAAAAGGCTCAACCGAAAAGCATATGAGGTATGCCCAACCACATGATGTATGTAATCTTTCGATTTTTTATACAAAAAAAAATTTGGAAATGGCTGTATCTCGGAAACGGTGCGTCCTACCGCAAAAATAACGAAATTTTCAAAAGGCTCAACCGAAAGCATATAGGGTATGCCCAACCACAAAAATACCTTCCGCGTGGAAAATCACGCGCGACAGAAGTGAAAATTGCTTATTAGGTTTAGATACAGATAAATTATTAGTAGTGCATATTATTAGTGCACCGGTTCTTTCGTAATGAATGCGAAATTGTCATAAAAAAAATAAGGTCTTAAACGAAAAATCTTATCGTTGCAGCATTTTATTTTTTGCAATATATACCAAAAAAGATAAAAAATGTTTAGGATTTAATGAATCAAGGATAAGAGTAATAATAACCATAAACTTGATAATTGATGAAATTTCAACAAAAAGTGATGAAATCCCAACAAAAGCATTCTATAAACAGGAGCCAAGTTCTTATGGCCGTAAAATGTTGTGAGATTAAAGTTCGTTAGCTTAGAAATATCTCTTGCAATACTGAAAAAAGCGTTTGTAAAAATTAGTTTAAAAGAACGCTGTTTAATTTTTAATGAATTACATAGAGTGCTAAATTATTCAAACTTGGCCGCTACCTAACATCTTTTGTGGCCATTGGTTTAAAAAGTAACGGCCAAGTTTGAATAATTTAGCACTCCATGTAATTCATTAAAAATTAAATAGCGTTCTTTTAAACTAATTTTTACAAACGCTTTTTTCAGTATTGAACGAGGTATTTCTAAGCTAACGAACTTGGCCGTATCTTGTTTGATCTCACAACATTTTACGGCCATAAGAACTTGGCTCCTGTTTACAGAATGTTTTTGTTGGGATGCATCTTACAGTTAAACATTAGTAATGTAGGTACAGTAGAACACATTAGGAAAACATATCGAATTCAATTAAATTTCATGCAAATCTATGGAGAAATTTGCAACATTAAAAAGATAAAAATAAACAGTCAATGAAGAAAGAAAGAAATTCTTAAGTGACATCTGTACCTTGCGATTAATACAACGTTTATTTTGCATGAAAATCCGCAGTCTGGTAATAATGTAGCTGCGTTGACGTTGATCCGGTGCAGTTCATGTGCGTTGCTCCTAAATGAGCGACAGACTCTATTGTCCACGTGTATAATCATTCGCAGAGGAAATCGTACATTTAAAATCCCACCGGGGAGAATGGTGTGTCAATAGGAAGACGTTTGCGTTAAACACCGAATCTGGCGCGCATAGTCGATCGTGTTCGGGCCCCGAGGCCAGAGCCCGGACCCTGCAGTCCTAACCTCGCGCTTCACCGATTCGCCTCGCGTGTCGCGTGATTAACGCAACGTTATTAAAACGTATATATCCGCGCGTCCGCGGGGCCACGGGGAAACGTACGACCGGCCATTAGCTCTAGCGAAACCGTGGTGGCTAATTAATCGGAGCAATTAAAAGGAGAAGAGGAGAGAGTGGCCCGTTCCTCCCGTCCGTTCCCTCTTCGATCTTCATCCTCTCCGATCCCCTTGGCCCTGTCTCGGACCCCGCACGAACGAACCCGAGAGAGCTCGAACCCGAACCTCCCATGGATCCCCGCGTGGATCGTGGGCCCGCGACACAATGATCTACGCTTCGTGCGTCCACGCCGATTTATTAATGCGCGCGCTCGCAGCATTCGTTAGTTTTTTTCCCGGGGCTTCGCCGGAGGGAAACGCGGAGCCCCGTGAGTCCCGAACAGAGCTGAAACGGAGAAAGGTCGCGTCCACGGAGGAAACGAAGGGAGGAGAACAGAGAAATCCGATCGAGACGAGCGCCGCGGGGTGGTCTCGCAGCGCGGATCATCGATCACGCGGTATCGATCCGTAGGGGAGAAGCGCGTTCTCCGATTCCGCCGAACGTCGATTTTCTCGACGCGTGCAGCGGATTCATTGACTTTCAGGGCGGAACGAGAGGGTCCCGGAGAACAAAACCTTTGATCGATTCTCTGGCCGAGGACATTTCTCGATCGGTCGCGATCACGGTTTCCATCGAATCGCGGCGGTTCTCGCGCCTTTGTAGCCGCGCGCGACCGCTGTCGCCGCAAAACGAAGACGTTCCTTCTCCCCGGTGACACGAGACCGACTCCACGACTCGTTCGGTTTCAGTTTCTGTTCGAGTCGGCCCTCGGCTCGGCTCGACAGGCGATCGACGCGTCGCGTCGTCGTGGCACGCGCGACAGAACGACCGAGCGATCGAGCGAGCGAACAGCCGCGAGCACAAGAAGCGCAATCTTTTCGGCGAGATCGGTTCGCACCGGTGCGCGGTGGCGGCGGCGGCGGCGGCTACAGCTCCGACTCCAGTTCCCGGCCTCAGTCCCAGTCACGGACCCCGTTGGGCAGGGCCTGCCTCGTAAAGTTTTTTTCTGCCGATCCGCGAATCGGCAGGCCCGCTGCGTTCGACGATACGTCATTTCTTGGCAGATCGGCCTGATCCTCCGATCGATATTAACGCGTCCTGTCACGCGAAGAATGCGTCGACGCGTCTCTATTTCTTTTTCTCCGGCGAGCCGCAGCCACCACCCTTCCTCCTCTCGGTTTTTTCCTTCTCGATCGGTCCTCCCCCCTCTCCCGTCATCGAGACGCGCCGCACCGCGAGGCGATTCACGAGCGTGATCGCGCACGATTGACGGCAGCTCGCGAAAGATTTATCGACCGGTTCCTCGCCACTCGCCGGTGACGAGGTGCCCTGTTATTGTTTCATATCGTATCCAACCTCGGAGTAAACGCGCGAGTACGCGAGTACGCGAGTCGAATCCTGATCGAGGACGATATCGTCTCGATCCGTCGTGGAAACCAGTGCCTCTCGGTCTCTCGGCGCGGTCTCTCGGCGCTCTCAGCGTCTCTCCTCGCCGACTGTCCGGGATTAATTAATATTAGTAACACCGGGGGAGGCCGTAATTAATTACCGTACCGGGGCAGCCATTCATCTTAATACTTGCGCGCTATGCGTCCCCTGGCATTCGCTCGTTTGTTCGCCCGGGCCAGATAATGATCGCGACCTAATGAAAACATTATGTTCGCCGATGGTCCTACGGTGCTCGTCGGGACCACTCGACTCGAATATTATTTGCGGTTGTAAACTTTCGCAAAGGACTATCGCGACTAATCGCTGTCGCCCAGTCGCCGGCGACCGCTGGCTCCGAAAGAATATATCAGCCGTTGCACGACAGGCTCGATAACTTGTGTTAAATGCGTCGAAACAACTTCAATTATTCACACGATATTTCTTTTCTTTCTTCCTTTTCGAAAGTAATACCTTCGACGGCTATTTTGTTCAACGGTACCTGCTACACAGTACGTACTCGCTCGTTGGGACCGGAATTTCAGGAAAAAGGGACCGAATTTCAGGCAAGATCCGCGGTTTTTGCAGTCCAATCAATCGCATAAGGAGCGGCGATCAATGTGTACAATGTGGCACGTCTTCCCCTTATCCGATCAACTTCATCTTTTGCAAAAATTATTTTCTTACGTGAAAAAATGTCGCAAAAAATCGCATTAGGTGTAGCTAAGGTCCACCCTAGTGTACATAGAACAATGTAAAGAAATGATCGCGATGCGACGTGCAACTGTTCCGCGAAATTACCATTTTAACCAGACTAACGTGAACCATTTGTTCCGCAATCTGTCTTCGTCGATAAAATGTTTTATTGAATGCAACGTACTTCCTTTGCGACATGTAAAAACGAGTCAGTAAAGGAGCATCATGGACAGCTTGAATATTATGCTAGGTTTTATAATTGTATACTTTAGTTACTCGTACTCCACTTTCCGTATAATTGGTTACATTTGACTTTATACGACTCCAGTATAAATAAATTTTTATTCAATAAAATAACTACTTTAATACAAAATCAATATTTGCTAGCGGATTCGACACTTTTATATATGCTTGAAATTTTTTGGTTGTAAGTACACTATGCGAGTAGTTAAGAGTTAAATGGTAGCGTACATAATATTAATTTAATTATAATCATGTGAACTCCTGGATCGTGGACACCACGTACAGTGGGTGTACAAAGTATTCGTACACCTTTTAAAAACTAATAACTTTTTGATAATTGTAACAAACGACCTGATTTTATATAATCAATTAGAAGCATTAGTTTACAAACTGATATGCAAAAAAGATTATCCAAAAATTACAATTTACAAGGTTGCAGGTAAAAATAAAAAAGGCATTTTTTAAAACTTGTTTATTATAATAATATAAAACAATTTTCCGCCCGTGTTATTGAAAAAACCGCAATTTTCTTGAAATTGTGAGAGTTTAACGAATTTTCTCAAGGTTATAAAACGTTCGTACCATAATCTCCCTATTTTTCCCATATTCTGCCAAGTTTCAGCTATAATGTTTACAAAATTTCATCGCTCTACCTCATTTCTATCGAAAGTTCTTTGATTATGTCTCCGATTTGGACGAAAGGTTCCACTGTGCGCCGTATCACATGGAACTTCCGTTCTAGTGGTGAGCGCCACTGGCGGTAACTCATGTCGGGCGAAGATATTTTGCTTTCTGGTTCGAAAAAAACGTCGATCATGCAAACTTGAAAGGGTGGTTTCTTAAGATAAAAGTCAGCTCTATCGCGTGGTATAGTTCGATTTTCCGCCAAACCCTTATTTTTTGAGATAAATTCAAAAATATCCGCAAAAATTGGTACAAAAGTGGTGTCTCTCCGTCTTTAATGATTGTTTAAACATGTTTAAACATTCATAATGTATTAATATTTGATATCGCTGTATTCGGGAAAGTCTACAGAATCTTTTGCTATAAAGAACAATTCAATATCTTTTATAATAACATCACAATATTAGTTCAAACTTGAAAAATATGTCTTTTTTAAAACTCAATTTTCTCAAAAACTGTACGTCTAGGAGAAAAACACTATAAGAATCGCATAGTGGGAATCGAAATCCAAAAAAAAAGTTGAAATTTGTTGGACAGTGTAATTGGAAAACATGAAACCGTGGTAGGTTTACTGTCAAAGACGAAATTAATAATGATTTTGGCGCACTGGTTCGATCAAGTATTAAAGATACACACTATTTGCAAATTTTCTTTAAAGATTTCTTGAAAATGATCTAAATAAAGATCGAAACGTTGAAATAGGGAGTTTGTGAAAATTTGCAAATGGTGTGTATTTTTAATACTTAATCGAACCAGTGCGCCAAAATCATTATTAGTTTCGTTTACAACAATATACGATCGAAAACAGAAGGAAACAATTAGTGTTAAAGATCGGGCATTTGATCTCTGGAGTGCAACGAGCGAGAACCTACTGTACCAACGAATTACCAGGTTTGGTCGCCAGCAGAGTTGGGCAGGAATTAATTACATGAGTAATTAATTACATCTTCAATTACAATTACATGTAATTGTAATTGTAATTGCAATTACTTGACGAATCACTGTAATTGTGATTGTGGTCCGCAATTACAATTACTGGCTGAGCCAAAGTAATTGCAATTACAATTACAGTTACAATTACATGTAATTGTAATCATATTTCTTCAATTTCCAAGTAATTGTAATTGTATTTCTTCAATTCCCAAGTAATTGTAATTGTTAGCTGCAATTCATTTCCAAACAGACGACGGACGACGGACACCGGTCTAGCGGTGTGTGAGTGTTCACGCGCGACCGTCGTCCGTCGTCTGTTTGGAAAGGAATTGCAGCTAACAATTAGGCCCTCCACACACGGGTCGATTGAAATCGCGTCGTGAAGTTCGTACGTCTTGCTCGTCAAATACGATTCATGCGACGGACGCGATTGCCGTCCACACACGGGTCGATTGTAATCGCGTCGTGCAGTTTTTACGTCTTGATCGTCGTACGATTCATGCAACAGACGCGAATGCCGTCCACACACGAGTCGATTGTAATCGCGTCATGAAGTTCGTACGTCTTGATCGTCATATACGATTCATGTGACGGACGCGATTGCCATTTGCACACGGGTCGATTGTAGTCAATTTGTGTTTTTCAAACATCAAGAATCGCGTTTTCACGTTTTCACTCAAAAATATGAAAACATGCTATTAATAGTGCCCGAATAAGCTACCATCAAAAGCGGTGTCCTCGATTTTTTTCAGATTTTTTGTTGTGGGAGATCATTGTCAAAAACAATAAAAACCAAACTGCTTCGACGTTTTTGCTGCTAGAAGGAAAGCTAGACTTGCAGGTTTCACCGTGGGGTATATTAAGCTCTAATTAGTGATACTACATCGAATTAAGCAAGTTTTTTACCTCAGAAATGCGATTTAAGAGAGTGAAAAAATCGTCTCCTGTGGAGTCGCGCGAATCGTACGATCCACGCGATTTTCCAACTTCGCTTCCGATCGCACGCGATTAGAATCGCGGCGATTTCAGTCGAGTCGATTTCAGTCGACCACGAATCGACCCGTGTGTGGCTCTCCATTCATTTGCATTGGAAGTCACATGGAGGGAGGAATCGCATGCGACTGGAATCGCGTCGACCGAATCGCCGATCGACCCGTGTGTGGACGAACTTCGCTTCCGATCGCACGCGATTACAACCGCGGCGATTTCAGTCGAGCCGTTTCAGTCGACCACGAATCGACCCGTGTGTGGCTCTCCATTCATTTGCATTGGAAGTCACGTGGAGGGAGGAATCGCATGCGACTGGAATCGCGTCGACCGAATCGCCGATCGACCCGTGTGTGGAGGGCCTAATTGTTAGCTGCAATTCATTTCCAAACAGACGACGGACGACGGACACCGGTCTAGCGGCGTGTGAGTGTTCACGCGCGACCGTCGTCCGTCGTCTGTTTGGAAAGGAATTGCAGCTAACAATTACAATTACTTGGGAATTACAATTACATGTAATTGTAATTGTATTTCTGCAATTTCAAATTACAGTAATTGGTAAGTAATTGTAATTGTAATTGAAATTACATTTCGCCCAACTCTGGTCGCCAGGTTCTCCCGTCGACCAAGTAGCAAGTTCTTAGAGACTAATTACGTTTTCCGATAGCTACCGCGCGGTATTTCTCGGTTTGCTCTCTCGCTGCGGCAACTCAGGTGTGAAGCGTTATCCACGATTACAAGAGATTCACAGGCGCTTCTTGTTTCTCCGATTCGTTCTGTTCTCAGGATCCTCTCTTTTTTTCCAGGGCCCCGGAGAGCTCCGGTGCCTCGGAGTCCTGGGGTCTCGGTGGGGGCCCCGGGGCGTCGGGAACCCGAAGCGGTAGTAACTCGTATCGATCACGTCCGTGAGGTTATTATGCCAGCCGTTTGTCCGGCAATAAATACATAAATGTTTGCCCATAACAGAAGGGATAATTCGGCGTGTAAGCCCCATGGGTGGCGTGCTCCAGGTACTCCTCGGTCTTGGTCGGAGGCCTGAGCGGGGTTGCCTCGCAGGTAGAGGCCAAGCACGGCACGCGTTTTCGTTCTCGTCGAAGCGATCCGTGCCCTGGACCTTGCCTCCCAGAGTCACACGTTCGGCGTAACGTATTTATTAACTTGAGCGCAACGTTGCTCGGGAACGAGAAAGAGAGAAAGCCAGAGAGAAAGAGAAAAGCGACAGAGGTACGCGGGAAGATGGTAAGAAACGGGCATCGAACGAAAGCGGAGGTTCTCTTTCTTCTTCGTTGCCGGAGAGCTCCATGGCGAATCTCTTCATCCGCGAACGCCTGGACGTTTCCGCAGAACCGAGTGTTTCTCGCGACGTTCCCAGTTTCCGGCGGATTCGCTCGGTTTTTGCGAGATCGCCGGCGCTGCGGGAAAATCACGGGATCGTTCGTTCCGGAACATCAGACCGATCCGGCAGTTTCGCGGCGTTTACGTGCCGGCATTTGCACGCGTCCGAGACGCAACTGCACCAGTGCGACGAAGGCCGATCGCGGAGAAAGGGCCGCGCAAAAACGCGTTTCGAGGAAGATCACCGGAGTCGTTCTCGCGTCAGCCACGAAATTCTGGCGAGACGAGAGGATTCGCGCGATGAGAACCGGAGGACCCGGCCGGGTCCCGACTTCGGAGGAAGAGAGGCGACCTTGCGACGCGCGGGATCACGCAGGAATGCGAGACCGTGAAGAATCGCTCGTGAGTCGAATGGCGTTCTCTTAATTAAGGGTGGTCGGAGGTGTGCCTCGGGGAAGCAGGTTCGTTCTTCTTCCCTCGGTCCTTGGCCGATATCTCTCGAAGAAAGCTGGCTGTCAGCCGGTCGGCGGAGAGGAGCGGAGAGGATCGGAAAGGATCGGAGAGGAAAAGAGTGGAGCGGAGAGGAGGAGAGGGCGGCGGCCAACGGGCCACGGGCAGGGGGGAGGCGGAGGGAGTGGACAAGGGTGAGAATGGCAGCGCCTATCGTGCACCAGGCGCCACCGTGTTCACGGTTCCGCTTGGCCTACCATCGAGAAACAATAATTAGCTCTCGCGGGTCCTTTGATGTCCTCCGACGCGTTCGCACTCCGCCCAGAAATCCTCCGGTACCGGTGTCCCGGGTGGTCGTCGAGCATGCAACGGTCACGCACACCGAAATCCTTCGACCGACGGTGTGTACGGGGTTACACGCGGCCGGAGTCCGGACCCGCCGCACCGATGCATGTTTCTTCGACGCTCGCGTTTTTGCATACGTCCTCCGACAGAACTTTTCGAATTCGTAGACTTCGGGCAAGATCGACAGGATCGGCTACAAGCGAGCAATGCTTCCGGGCGGATACCGTCGAAGAAAGATGCTCTGGCCAGCGGAGACTACCGTTCTGCGCTTTCAGGCCTCTCCGGCCCGCACGGATCTTTCGCGAGAGTAATCTCGAAAATAGGATGAGCAGCTTTGGCCGAGCCAGGAACAGAGCCGGGATGATCCGAAACAAACGAGCCCCTTCGTTGGGCGGCCGTACCTTGCGGCTCTTTGTTATCGGTTTATACGGTTAGTTGATGAGGATGAGCGTTAACCTACATTAAGCTAATCCGTCCGCGGCATGCCGTTTTCCTCGCCAGTGGTCGAGTTCGGCGATGGCCTCCGTGGGAGAGAGCAGCCTCGGTCTCAGCCACCTGCGGCGAACGAGTCGTCGCCTGCGACGATGGAATTCGCAGAGAACGCCTCGTCGCGAACTCGGGGACTGACGGGATCTCCTGCTCCGTTCTCCCGTAGGTCCAATAAAAATCGATTTCACGGGAGTGCGCGGCCACTGTCGACCGTGAAATCGGATTATCCGCTTAAGGATTCGGAATTGTCTTGCCGCGGCCTGGCGGAGACTTCGCGAGCGGACCGCATACGTCGAAGCGGACTGCGAAATCAACGGAGAGGGAAAAAGAGATGGGAATTGAAAAGGAAAAGGGAAAAGGGGAGGGTCCATGGGGCGACATTGTTATCGCGGAGTCAAAGGTACTGCCACCGCGTGTGCTAACCGCCGGAGAAAGGCGATCGGCGGTGCGGGGCCCGATCTCCGGGACCAAGCACGCACGGGAGACAAAATATGCGGGGTGGTCCGGTCGAGTTTGCGGCGGGCCACAGGCCGCAACTTCATTTACACCTATTCAGCCTCCTTCCTTCTGAACACGGCCTTTAGATTTACGAGCTATCTCGCTCTCGCCTGGCCTCGCCTCCCTCCAGCCGTCTCGCCTCGCCTCATCTCGCCACGGCTATTCCACCATCTTCTTCTGTTCGCCGGCCCACCTCCTCGCCCCAGCACCGCACCGGTGGCCACCGACTTCGATCGCGTCGTCCTCCGACCTCTTTTTGCTCGCCGAAAGCTCCCGTTACTCGAGAAAACCACCTGGCGAAACGAGCAGCTTCAACTCGGCGGAGGTGGTACTAGGGTTGCGGTTTTTCGCGGTCTCGCTGCGTCTAAATCGGTACCCGATAACCGCCGACCGGCAACCGGTAACCGATAACCGTTTGATTTAGTGTCCGCTCGTTCGAAAGGGTATCTGCTCCGCGAGCCACGCGCCAGATCCACTCTCGGTGATAACGGAACGAACGGCGGCTGCGCTTATTTTTATCTGGCGCAGTCCGTGCTTCGATCGCTTATTTTCGTCGTATCGCGTCGCGAGAGCGAGGCAGCTTCGATGCCGAGAGCCACGACCGTTTGTTTTTGCCCCTATCCGTGGAATACGTAGCCCGAGCAACGCCTTACCGGAGAGAGCACCGGCATTAAGTCATTACCGTAAAGCGTCGACTCGATCGAGCAATCGACGGACTTGTCCGTCACGCGAAACCACCGTCTCGCTCGCGGCAATCGTGCCGGCTAACGACTTATTCGGCCGTGACTCGTACGCGGCCGCCATTCTTCCGACGCGCCGATAGAAAACCGTGAAGGAACCGTGAAAGAACCACGCGCGCGATTATCGTCGGGTCATCAAACCCCGAAACGAAATTCCGCTTTCACGTTTTTACGGTTTTGCTTAGGCTCTGCGAGCCGCGTCCTGCGGGAACTCTTCTCCCAACGTTTCCCGAGCATTGATCCTCCTGCAATTAAACGTCTCACTACTGATGAGCGAGGAGTACGGACACCGTTGATGAAAAACGGCCTACTCTCGAAAGCCTCGAAGGTGACAACTAAATCTTTTAGTTCTAAACCTCGAATCTTCGATCAGTTTTCCTCCCTGTTCTCGTGCCACGTTGCTCAAGAACGCGTCGACGTAAATCGCTGGGGCGCGGGCGGAAAACCAAGGATTCGCAGGACGCGTTTTTCACCGATCCACACCGGCCGTTTCGTCGTTAAGCGATCAATTTTCAGCGAACGTCCAAAGATCTCGCCGGCGAGCGAAAGAACACCGGCGAAAGAAGGGTCCGCGCAGCTCGGCTCGGGCATTCCGGACACATAATTGCCTGGGATTTTGCCGACCGGCGACAAACTCGGGCCCCGTCTCCTTTCCCTGCTCGAGTTTCCAACGTGGTCCGCGATCCGGAGGACTCCGAGAGCGAACGGGCACGCGCCGACAAAAACGTAATCGCGCCACGCCGCGGCGATTTACGCCGATCAATCTCCGTAAGTCTTCGCCGGGAACTCGCAGCTGCCCTGACCTCGTTCCCGAATATCCGTCTCTTTCGCCGGTCTTTTTGCGCGGCGCTCGTAAATCGCGCTTTCTCGAGCGTCGCGTCGCGCCGCCTAAACCTTCGCCCGACCTTTCGGAGTCTCTCGCTCCTGCGAGCACTGTCAACCCTCTCGTAACGCGATTAATTTGCACCGCGTTGTAAGGAACTCGGAATCACTGCAAATCAGATTAATTCGCAGCGGGTTATATTCCGGTTTAGACTAGCTTGAACTAAACAATTTATATTATACAAAGAAGCCGAGTTGTAAGAGGATTGACTGTAGTAGGCAGGACTAGTCACGTTGCGAGCTGATCGACGTTTTTCTCTGGTCCGCGTGATGCGCCATTTTGCATCGGCGAGCGAACCTCCGTATCGAGGGGGTTGAAACCGCGATCTGCAGGGTTCCACCGTCGGAAGGAAAAGGATTCGCACCGGAAAACAAGATGGAGGAGCGTGAGAGCACCGGAGAGAGAGGAGAGAGAGCCCAAAGCTTCCGAAAGCGCACAGCATCGGAAGCTGTGCGGTGCGGTTCCATGGCTACGCTGGTTCTCTGCTGCATTCCTCGCCTCGGTTCCCACACATTGACGCGTGCACGCACGCATGTGCACCTCCGCCTTTCGATTCATGCATTCTCCGGGACGCGACGTCCCTCGACGGCCCTCGACGTCGAAGAAAGGGTGGCGGCAGCGACGCGACGCGACGCGTTTCGCCGGGGAAACGGATCGAACGAGACGCACTACGCGGAGCATACCGAGGCTGCAAGGAGGAACGAGGAAGGAGATTCTTGACGGATGAATGGAAAAAAGAGGAGCGAGGAGAAGGATGCACCGAGGAGCGGTCCGGAGCGACGAACAGGGACGGAGCGCGATCGAGCGAGAACTACGGAGAGGGGAAGAGAGCGAGAGAGAGAAGAGGAGAGAGCGACGGAGACGAGCGAGACCGCGAGGGGCGGGAAGAGAAGCGAGAAAAGGAAAGAGCGAGAGGGAAACATCCGGGATGTTTTTCAGAGAGTGGGAGAGCTTCGACGAAAGTTCCTTGCGCGATGACCACGGGGAGCGTGGTGGGGAGGCCGACAGGCGTGGCCTTGATAAGGACCGCCCGCCATTTCCCCTTGAAAGCCACGTGCTCGTCCGCGAGAAGCAGAGAGAACTTTACGAGGAGACGTCTGTTGGAACCTGCCAGATACTGTTCCCCTCGGGTCCAGCGCGTGGCGAGCCGCTAAGAAACACAGCCGCGCTCTCCAATCTGTATGCTTGATACGCGATGCCAGGGTCACCGTTTGTCGAGGCTGTTTCCAAAGATTCGTGGTCATTTCACGTGAAACGCTCCGTTCGAACGCAAAAGAAATCGCACGCACCGCTCCGTTCGACGCATCGCGAGGAATAGGCGCGTGGATCGATCAGCTGCGGAAGCAGGAACAGGGAGGAGGTACCGAGAGAGATAGAGATAGAAGTCCGAGTAGGAAAGAGGAGAGTGGAGCGGAGAACGGGCGAGAGAAGAAGGGCAGAGGCTGGGCGACGAGAGGCGGAGCGAGATCCGATCGATCTTGGGGGAGTCGCGCGATCTCCGTGGACGCGGATGACAGGAATCGGAGGACCTTAGAACGGAGGCGAAGGAAAAGAGGAACGGACGGTGAGGAGGGAAGGAACGAGGGAGAAAAGGGAAAAGACGAGGAAAAGGGAACGGCGAGGAGGAGGTGTGCGCGGAGAGACAGGATCGGGAAGAGGAAGAGAGAACGGCGAGGACCGTGGTACGTCGAGACCGGTCGGGAAAGAGGCAAAGAGGGAGGTAGGGGGAGGCGGTGACGGTGGCGAGGTGGTGCTTGGCGAGCGAGCAAGGAGAGACGCAAGGAGCGGAGGACTTCGTGGGGTGGAGAGGGGAGAAGGTTTCGGTCTCTCTCTCTGAAGAGAGATCGGCTCTTCCGCGGACGAGCGCGTGCAGTCGCTAACCGAGGCCTATACTTGTCCGTCGAAGGGTATTGGTTCTCGAATCGCGGTGCCGTACCCCCCGAGTCGCGAACGAAAGAAAAGGAAACGACCAAGACTCTTTGACTCCCCTTGGCGGGCGTTCTTCTCGCGGGTCGACGTTCGTTCGCTCGCTCCGCCGGTTGTTCGTCCGTTCGTTCGATCGGTCGATCGATCGCGCGCGCGCGCCCGTGCGCAGCACGCAGCTCTTCTCTCGTTGGCTCTCTCGATACGAGGAGCGATAGCGCAACTGTTGCTGTTGCCGATTTCGAAGCGTATTCTCGCCGCGAGTAAACCACAGAGAGCGGAAAACGGAAATCGGGACGAGACGGAACGGGACGCAGCGCAACGAGGCAAAACGGAACGGAGCGAGCCGAAACGTGTGCTCGGGACGGCAGCGACTACCGATTTCAGGGCTCGAGGCAACTCCATTATTATCCGGGCCGACAGGCCAACAGAAAGCTTCGAGGAGGGTTGCCAGGTATCCTGGCGGCGGCTGCACCGTGCCTCTCCCACCACCTCTGATTCGGCGAGATCTCAGCAAGGGTGACACCCACCCCTCGAAAAAAGCCCTTTGGGGGGTGAGTTTCCGTGAGGCTCTCGACGTCGTCCGCTACCAACTACAGTCACTCAACTGTCGGACTGTCGGCATTACGGTTCTTGCGGCCGAACTCTCCAGCTTTGACAGCTGACTGCCCTCCGCTCTCCGCTCGGCTGCTCGACTACAAGACCGCTCTCGACTGCTTCGACTCTGGACAAGGGGGCACCGCACCGCACGTTCGTTTCTTACTCGCCGGGATTCCCCAGGCAAACGGCCACGCGACTGTCCTCGGCGATGATTTAAAAGCACCCGCACGACCCGTCCGTCCGTCCACGGTGATCCTCTCCGGGCTGTGCTTCCTCGAACGTAAACGCGGCTACGAACACGAAACTCGTCCTCGAACAGTCGCGTCGACAAACGGTTCGGAACCGACGACAGCGACGTCTCGTTTGTGTGCGCGATCTCCGGCCGCCGACAGTAACCTGTGATGTTCCTAATTCGGTGAGTGAGACGTCTGGTGCATGGTGCTTCGCCGAGTTCGAACGAGACCGATCGCGATCATCCCGGACACGTCTCGCGCCACGAGGAAGATGAGGCTCTGGGTGATCATCGGCGCCCTCGCGGTGGCGATCCACGCCTGCATCGCCGAGATCACCAGGAACAAGAACCGCGGACGAGGATCCATGTGGTGGTGAGTCTATCGCATCGTACAATCTTTTCCGTTTACCAACGCGACGCCCACGTAGATCCGCCGATTCTACCCCGGATCAAATCTGTAATCGACCTTTCACAGTTTAATTGCACCGTGCGCGCCCGTTAACACCTGTCCCGCGAATCTTTCGCCGAGGGAACGGTGGCACCGACAATCGGCCGCGCGGGTGACGGGCGTGCGCGCGAGCGAGGGCGCCTTCTTATTACTCCATTAATCATAAATCGCGGCGCGTGCATAAGTCTTGATCGGCCGAATGATTTCTCGTAGGAACAAGAAAACGTTGGATGGACGTTAGATAATGGCTAACTTCATTAGTCGGGTAATAAATAATGCTCGCTGTACACGATCGAGCAAGTATGTGCTCGCTTGCTCGCGCCCGCGCGCTGTCCCACCGGTTATACGCGTAGGATAGGCTAGACGGACCGGACCAACGGACACGTTTACAACCGAAAGAGATAGTCACGGAAATATCCACATAACGATAAACCGTCGGCGATAAATCAGCCGTTGCTCGGCCGCTTTTCCAGCCTCGAGAGTTGATTTAAGACACGGCCACGCGCAGGTAATTATTGCCTACGAATTAATTAATCTAATACGTCGGTAAATTCGCGTGGACGTGTGCGCGCGTGCACGGTGGACAAAACCAGCCACCTGGATTTCGCAGTCGGGAGTAATTTATCGCGGCTCTCCGCGGCGAAAGGCGGATTGACTTTTCGGTGGATTTACGCCGGCGAGCGGCCCGTGTCCGGTCGCGTTCCCGAAATAGACGTATCGCGCGCGGATCAACGATATATTTCGCGGTAACAGGGGAATCGCTAATCGATTCCTGCCGACGAGAAGCGGCGCCGATTCTGGGTGGTCCCGTCGCGCTTAGATCGCGACCCGATACAAACGTCGCTCGTTGCAAAGGAAAACGGAACCGGCACGCGGCGATTCGTTGAACCGCTACTGTACGCTCCTTGTACTCGAAACCGATCGTTCATCGACCATGTCGACGTCGCTCGTTCGTTAGCAAACGAGTTTCCATACGGTATTTTGTCAGTCGTCGCACGGCGCCGAACAATCCTTTCGAAAGGACATCGATTCTGCAACTGGCATTGCGGAATATCGTCGTTGCATCATCCTCGGGCAAGTCGATTTCTTGCGTCGTCCTTCGAGGGCTAATTAGAATCTCTCTTTTCCCTGAAGCGAACCCGCTCCCTACAATTTTCCTATCGGCGAATTGAAAATCATAAAAACCGCGACAAAAACCGGTAGCTTCGATCGGACAGGATTTATCGCGTTCGTTCGCCATCGGAAACGAGGTGTGCAGCTATAGGTCGTGCCGGAGGAGCACCGGGACGAGCGGAGCAAGTCGGTCGACCGATTGAAAAAGACATCGACGATTCAGCTCGGACTCGTGACATCCCGGAGCAGGTTGAAGCCGATGAACGCGACAGATCTCGCTTGCTTCGACGGCAGCTCTTCGGATCGTTTCGGAGCGTTTCATGCAATCTCAATGCAATCTTTCAATGATTTCGGCGGTCCGAGAACACGTGGACTCGTGATAAAAGGGGAGCACGGGACGAGGGGACGGAAACTTAAGGGTGCGTTCATTTTGTCGCACGATTAGCGATCAAAGCGATGTAGAAATACACTCTATTGTTTTACAGTACGCTCTTGAGATAAGCAGCGATACGGAGCGCCGAGGATCAAATTGTATTAATTCGTTTTCGCTGTTAGCGCCGTTTTTATCGCCGACTGGTCGCTTTATTACGGGCGTAAATAGAGGAATTAATAAGCGAATAAAACGGCGCTATTATTATTAATACACCGCTATAAATATACACGAAGGAAAGATATTTTCGAGTGTTTTATCGCCACTCTGATCGACGGTTTTATAGCTTCTATCGCAGCTCCAACATAAACGTACCCTAACCGGTCCGAAGCGGCGTTTGTTTATGGGCATCGGTTATCGAGCGCATCGTCGCGCGAACAATTCGTGATTCGTCGCGGGATCCGTCAAGGACGCAAATGAATCGACGAAGCGAGATGGAACGACGCGCGATGACGCCATGAAATCGACGCGCGGCGTCGAGCAATTATGGCAGCGATCCGGAGAGCGGTGATAGGCGCGGATTTCGGCGAAGAAGATACGAATCGCTTCGTCGATTGCTCAGCGCTGGTTGCGTGTTCGTTGACGGTTTAACGGTTTGACAGGGCCGTGTATGGTGATTCGGTTTATTTAGACGAGGCGCGCCGATAGTGTCAACGAGAAAGCTCGGCAGGCTTTTCGCGGTGGCGTATCCCATCCGGGTTCTCGTCTGTCCGTTCGTTTGTCTGTCTGTCTGCCAGCCAGCCAGCTTGCCAGTCTCTGGTAGACGTCAAGAAAGTCGTTGACAACGGAGCGACGACGGAGTCGCAACGACGCCGATTAGCTGTTTACTATGGACGGCGATGAGTGATTCGACCCTAGCTCTCACGCTACGCGCGGCGCTGCTACACTACCCTCCAAAAATCTCGGACATTTTATAGGCTATAAACCGCTTTTTCTCTCAACTATGCCCTCCGCCCGGGGAGGACGCGAACGCGGTTCTCGAACGAGTCGAATCTATAATAGAATGCTGCGTCGCCGCGAGTAAACCCGAAACTTTTGAGCGTCGAGGTACTTCGGGAACGGAGCGCGTTCGGCCAGGAAAAATAATTAAACGTTTTCTGTTTTTTCTTTCTGCTTTTACCGTTCACTCGGCAGGAGCACGGTCGGATTACCGGAGAGGCGTCGCTGGAGCGGTTGTTCGTCACGCGCGCGATCTGCTCTTAAAATGATCGCGGGTCGCGGAGATCTCGGAGCGACGGGTTTTGTGGTTCGGGACGAAGCGCGCGAGACCTTCCTCTAAAAGTTTGCACGTTCTTCCCACGAGGGGACGCGAGCAGAACGCTCTTAAACGTTTTTCTGCGCGACGCTCGATCGATCGAGACGCGAATTCTTTCGCAGGCTGGACTCGACTCGCGCGGCAGCTTGATTTATATATACTCGGGCTACCGTTGACCGAAACTGTTGAACCAGTTTCGTCTTTCGAACTAATCCTTCACCGTGCTCCTCCTCTGGATCCGTCCCTTCCCGGCGTCGTCATCTTCGATTCCCTTTTCTTTCCCCGTACTCTCCGTCTCCCTAGTCTCTCCCCGTCTCTCTCCTCAAGTGTCCGAGGAGAGTGTCGTTTTTACGCGCGAACGAAATTAGCGTCGAACGGACGCTCGACAAATACCGATCGCGCGATTGCTCCGAAAGGGATCTCTTCCTGGACACTCTCTCTCTCCCCCACCCGTCCGAGTCAGCTGATCCATGAAAAACGCGTATATGCGATTTCGTTGGAAAGATAACGTTTTCTTTTTGCTCAGGGGAATCGCCAAGGCGGGAGAGCCGAACAATTTCTTGCCGATGTCACCGGCGTCTTTACACATGGATCCCACGGTGTATGCGACCTTGAGGAGAAAGCAGAGGCGTCTGGCCAGGGAAAACCCAGGGGTGCTAATGGCAGTGGCAAGGGGCGCGAACCAGGCAATCGCCGAGTGCCAACACCAATTTCGCAACCGCCGATGGAACTGCTCCACCAAGAATTTCCTCCGTGGGAAAAATCTGTTCGGCAAGATCGTCGACAGAGGTGAGCAAACGCAACAAGTTAGAATTTTCCTTTCTATTCCGCAGCGGCGTCTCTCTTTCCGCCGGTGATCCTCGACGGCTCGCGCGGATCGGCACCGCGCAACACGGCGGCGGATCGAATTCAATCATCGTTCGTAGAATTACGCGATCACCACCGCTAATTGGAACTCTGCCCGGGGAAAGCGTTCGATTTCTTGCGGGCGAGCGAGCGTTGCTCTCGGAATCGTTGCATATTTCTTTTTCTCTCGCCACGGCCATCCGAATGATTGCCGACTGTACGCTCTATACGACACACGTAGAAATAAAGGAGCACGGAGTGGACTCGTTTCGTGTCCAAAAAACGAGCCATTGTCCGACAACCGGTATTCTCGATAGAGATTTACAGGAGACGAGTTTCGGTGGAAACGGAGACGAGGAGAACCTCGCTCGCGGTCGAGGTAGGAGGATGGGGAGGAGGAGGAGTAGGATGGGGAGAAGGAAGAAGAAGAAGAAGAAGGTGTGACGGGAAGAGAAGGATGGTTCCGCGATCGTCTAAATTGTATCCGACAAATCCGTCGACGGTGATATCGCGCGAGAATGCCTGGACACGTACGTGCCGTCGCGTACACGACGCGACTAGACGCATCAAAGAGGGTCGTTGTCTCTTTCGATCGCCGGTACGCACGTGATCGATAATCGTGACGATATCGGCGAGCGGGTTGTACCTGCGGCGCACCGTGCTCGAGTTTCAACGCGGTAATATCGTTAGTCGATCGATTGGTGAAGCACCGTAGAAAACTAACCCTTTGGCCGCATAATTAAAGTACCGGTAACCGGATTACGGTTAGTTAGCCGTACGCGATAATTTCGCGAGGCATAAATCGCGAACGGAGCTTTTTTTACTCGAACGCGAACGGATTCGCGGACAGTGTCGAAGACAGCGACACGGACGACAGGGGTGTCGGTGCTCGAAGGGTTGCAACCGAGACAGGGGACACGGGACAGGGGGACGAGGATCGCCGCGCCACTGCGCCGAGGAGGATGAGGGGGTCGAAAGGGGCGTGCCCTTGCTCCGAAGACCCCGGGCACGTGCCCTCACCGACCAGATGTATGTTTTGCAACCTGATAATGGACCTTCTTGTACCAGTTCTGGCTCCCCTGCGGCTCTTTTAGATCTCGTCGAGGCGATTGTAAGCCGAGCTTTTTCGCTCGGGCCGCTGCTCCCACCCCACGATCGCATCCAGTGTCCCCATATGGCCACTTATCGCGCTAGTAAAACCGAAAAAAGAGGCACGGGTTACAAAATAGCAGAGATCGCCGCACGCGCGCGAGCAGAAGAGCGTAACCCTTTCGCGACGCCGCGCCGTAAATCGAGGGGTTGATCTTCGCGCCCCCCTGTCGGAACCTAATAGATTTTAACCCGTAGAACACGATGAAGTCCAGGGGACCGGAGAATAGACCGTGAAACGTCTGATAGTCGCAGATGCCGCCGTAACGGTGGCCTTATTAGCGACCTCGAATCCCCTTCGACAATGTTGCGTCGCATTTGCAAACAACGAGCGAACACCCTCGAGTCTTTGTCGTGTGTCCCGGTGAAAATTGAGCCGTAAACGGATTCGTCGTTCCTCTCGGCCGGCAACGAGGCCTCGACCTTTCACCCTTTGCGATTCTCTAGAGTAGGGGACCGGTTTCTTCGTTTGTCCCCGGTATGTTCTCTCGTTCTCAGCGGCCGTATCGTTTGTCATCGAACCGATCTCTCCGAGATTAGATCTGAACGAGCCGAGGCTCGGCTCGCGCACGCAGATCGCTATCGTCGATCCGTAACGCTCGCGCGTACTCATCTGTATTTGGAGATCGAGAAAAGGGGATCGCGGTGACTGGTTGTCGCGCGTCGGCCTAAACGGTCGTTTCCGGATTATGCTCGATGTCGCACACGCGTCGTCCCTTCTAAGCCACGAATAATCTTCGGTCCTCGGCATTCGTGCAATTACGTCGCATTCCACGAAGAAACATCCCTTCGGTAAAGGATGGCCCGGAGGATCCGAACGTTTCGCGGGCTCGTGTCCGAGCTGCGAGAGCGGCGCGATACTTTTGGAGGCGTTTGTACTCGATATTATAGCTGGTAGTGAGTAGGTTTGCGGCCTGTAATCATTTCGCCGCCAAGAGCCACCTACCGCATCGGTGTTCTACCCTCGGTTTCGCTCGTTCTCCTCTCCTCTTCTTTCGTTCGCCGGTTCTCGGCGCCTGCGAAGCGCGCCTCGCGCCTCACGCCTCGCGCCACGCGAGCCTCGAACGCCTGAAAGCCTCGAACCCTGGAACCCGAGCCGTAGCCTAATTGCTCGGTAAACTGCGAATCCCATGAGAGAGCCTCCGTGCAGATCGCGTTTTCCGCCGATTTCACGAATCTGCGGAACCGCGCGGGAACCGGTTGCCACGATCGGTAAACGGCGCGACGTTTATTCCATCGCGATATCGATTTCCCCTGTATTTAGAAATTCGAGAATCGTGACTTTCGAATCGCTGTTGCTCTTCCGCGTTGGAAAGGAATAATAAAAAGCGTTGCAGCTGCCGCGGAGCCGCGAAAGCACAGTGGAACCCTCGAACGCGTCTCGCAATCGGCCAGACGGCTCGGCTGCATCGAGACAAATAAAGTGATCGCATCGTCGCACGAAAATACCAAAATCAATTGGACAACCTGCGTGTGCGATCGAACGTGGACGATCCCTCGTTCGTCTGAATGCGAGCGAGCCGTCTGACCGAGTTCGTTGTTGGAAGAGCGGATCGGACGCATTCATCGGTTAGACGACCATTATGTGTCACGTGCGATCCAACATTGCATCCGGTATAACGCACCCTAAGCGATCGAGTCGGGGGCGGCTCGCGTACGACACTGTTGTATTCGGTTAACTACTTCATTGTTGCTCGAGGAAATATGCAAGTATGCACGACGGAAGGTAAACGAATCTCGAAGGAAACGACACTTTAACCCTTTGCACTCGGTTGTCCCCTCTGAGGCACCAGTAAAGATTGCTGCACCGTTATTCAAAGTATTGTTTACATTATTAACCCCTTAACCTACAACTACGAGCTATGCCCGTAGTACAGTCCCTGCTCACTTTATTAGACTCACCTGTATAATTATGATATTTCTATACGATATTGTACTATACGATTCGAACTTTTTTGGGAAGCTAGAGCAATTAGTTTACTAAAGAATGTGAAAAGAAATTTTTTCAAAAATTGCAATTGATCGGAATTGTTGAAAAAATACTAAAAGTTGAATTTTTAACTTTTTTATGTGGGCCTATATTGAAAATTTAAAAAATAAGTTTTGTAGATCTGTGTCAATAAAACATATTCTGAAAATTTCGTCAAAATCGGTCGACGTTGCAATGAGCTACAAACATTTAATGATGGTAAAAATTGCAGATTTTCAAGATTTTCGGCAATAAATCGTGAAAATCTGCAAGATTTTCGGCAATAAATCGTGAAAATCTGCAATTTTTACCATCATTAAATGTTTGTAGCTCATTGCAACGTCGACCGATTTTGACGAAATTTTCAGAATATGTTTATATTGACACAGATGTACAAAACTTATTTTTTAAATTTTCAATATAGGCCCACATAAAAAAGTTAAAAATTCAACTTTTATTATTTTTTCAACAATTCCGATCAATTGCAATTTTTGAAAAAATTTCTTTTCACATTCTTTAGTAAACTAATTGTTCTAGCTTCCCAAAAAAGTTCAAATCGTATAGTACAATATCGTATAGAAATATCATAATTATACAGGTGAGTCTAATAAAGTGAGCAGGGACTGTAGATGATCGGGCCAAACGTGAATATTACGGGCATAGCCCCTAGTAGATGATCGGGCTAAACGTGAATATTACGGGCTATGCCCCTAGTAGATGATCGGGCCAAACGTGAATATTACGGGCAATGCCCCTAGTAGATGTTCGGACCAAACGTGAATATTACGGCCATAGCCCGTAGTAGATGATGTGGGTGGTGTGATGATGATGTCTAGGGTTGTATGATGATAAGGGATGTAATAATTGTGGTAGATGCAAGTACTACAAAAAGTTTATTTATACAAAAATCAGTAATACAAAATTAATAATCGGCAATGGTGTGATATAATTCAAAACATTCTGGTAGATGTAAAGGAACCTTGCATTTCTTACACTCCCACGTTGTTTCTCTACGTTTTTTATTTTTCTGGCAAACTTTACAAGGTTTGGACGACCTTAATTTTGATGCTTTCCAGTAATGAGAAAATACATGAAGGGATATAAAAAAATTTTTTTTTATCTATTCGATATTGACCTTTTTAATTCTTACATTTTATGGAAGAAAATAAATAACGAGAAGAAACAATGTTACGCTGACTATAGAATCAACATAGGCGAATTGCTATTAGCGAATATGCCAAAACCGAATTAGGGTAACTGCACCAGTGAATGAACATTTAAGAAATTGTTCAGGAAAATATTGTATTTAAAAAAAAAATATGTGAATTAAAGGAATCTCATATATGCCAAATGGCTCCCTATACTTCATTTGTCAAAAATAAATGAACACAAATAAAATGAAATTACTATTATTTGTCTTTATTAAACGTTAAATAAAAAATATAGAAAATACCAGTCAATGAACACTACATTCTAGTAATTGATCAATGATGGTCCAATGAATGAACAAAATTATTAAACAATATTCTCCTATTTATTCAACTCTTTAATCACAAAAAATCCCCTAGAATTAATTTTCTTTGGCTCCGTTATCTTTGTTAAAACATCCTGTCTCTTGTACCAAACCGTACCTGGAATCTCTGGCCATTTCCATACCTTTCCTTTTTCACATTCTACCATTGTTGTCACTTCATACTCTTCGTCTTCTTCATCGATTATTTTGCCAGGAAAGTATTTCTTGTTGTATCTCACAATAACGAAATCATTTACTTCGTATTGGGTTTGATTTTCCGGATTCTGAATTTTTTTTTTCACTCTGTTCATTTACTGGGCTATGAGTAATATCGTGGACCAGTGAATAGACACAACGAATTTTTAACGAAAAATTCATTTTATAGCTATTTTTGTGATTTATATTCAATATTTAACCCTCGTACATCTATATTGTTAGTAACTTTTATCTCATGTATAAAAGAAAAGTATAAAAACTCATGTGTAAAAGAAAAGGTCGTGTATACATACCTTACTAGTTTTAGCTCTGTTGCACACACTCAACGCACTTGGTGAAAATAAGCCATCTTAGAAACTAATGGTCACGTGACCAATATAAACCACTAGGAATAGAGCTACGAAAAAGAGTCATATATTCCATTGGCCCAAGAGTCATTATCGCTAGTATGCCGTGTGGCTTAAAATTTGTTGAAATATACAAAAGCGTTCATTTACTGGTGCAGTTACCCTATAGGGAACGAGGACACAATTATCTTCCGGAGATATGCCAGAGAGACTGCACGCGCAGCATTGGGCTCATTTTCCCAAACACATCGACCCAACAGCATCAAAATTAAGACCGTCCAAACCTTGTAAAGTTTGCCAGAAAAATATAAAACGTAGAGAAACAACGTGGGAGTGTAAGAAATGCAAGGTTCCCTTACATCTACCAGAATGTTTTGAATTATATCACACCATTGCCGATTATTAATTTTGTATTACTGATTTTTGTATAAATTTTTAGACATAAAACGATGTTTTAAGACAGGAATCAGGAAAATCGGAGCGGGGGCCGCTGGCCCATGCTTATCCGGCTATACCCTTTTCAGGGCTATCTCTACGGGGTTAGGAATCTGTATGGGGCTAGAAAAAATTATTTTATACTTTTTAGTCCGCTTTTAAACGTGGCGTTTTTTAAAATTTTATTTTATACTTTTTAGTCCGTTTTAAAAACGTGGTATTTTTTAAAAATGTATTTTTATTTAAATAATTATTTTCTGCCTTTTAGCCTTATATGTGTGAAATTTTACAATCGATTTTGAACATTTTGATGAGATTATAACAGAGACATGTAGTAAATTTCAGACGGTATTGCGACGCGTCATATCGAAAACGAACGCCGTGGTAAAATGTCAAAGATAAAGGTTCGACGGAGAATTTCGGTGTAACTGTTCTTTCGCTTGGTAAACAAACATTATACTATAATAATACGTAGTAACTTTGTAAACACCGCACGGAGCTCGAACACACACTGACGCACACTGAGCTCCTTCGGTGCGAAGCGGGTCAGTGGAGTGGGGATGAGTCAGAGTGGGAACACGTAGTAGAGTGGGGACGCTGAACGCGAAGACGTACTACGTCACGCGGCGGGGGGTGCTAAGGTTCAAATTATTAATAATTTATATCTCCTGAACGCATAGGCTTTTTAAAAAATTTTTTTTTAATATTGCAATGTCATCCAGTTCTGAGCTATGTTTAAAATTTCAAGTCTCTAGCTCATCGGGAAGTTAGTTTAAAATCAATTGCAAAATTTGTACCGAACAAACAGATAGACAGACAAGAAAGCGAGCTAATAAAAACGTGGTAATAAACTTTTTGTAGTACTTGCATCTACCACAATTATTACATCCCTTATCATCATACAACCCTAGACATCATCATCACACTACCCACATCATCTACTACGGGCTATGCCCGTAATATTCACGTTTGGCCCGATTATCTACTACGGGCATAGCCCGTAATATTCACGTTTGGCCCGATTATCTACTACGGGCTATGCCCGTAATATTTACGATTGGCCCGATCATCGTACGATTGTGGCCCGAAATTTTCGAATCTAAATCGTAGGTTAAGGGGTTAAATAATATCGGTATCTAATCAATTACTAAACATTTAGGTAATGTATGAGGTGTATTATACCAATTTCATATCCATAAAATTCCAAAAATCATAGGGAATGGAAATATTCTAGATCGGAAGAAATGTTTAATTTTCCAGGTAAAATACGAGGGTCATTCAATAAGTAAAGAGACAAATGGCTATAGCTCAAAAACGGTTTATTTCAATGTTTCAAAATTAAGGCTATTTTTCAACATAATCACCCCCCACAGTTATGCACTTGTCCCATCTTTCTTGCAGCTTCCTAATTCCCTTGGCGAAGAATTCTCTCGATTTACCCCGAAGCCACTTTTGCACCGAGGGACCAGAAACTTCCACAGGACGTCCACATCGGGGTTCGTCACCTACACTTGTTCGGCCACTTTTAAACCGATCAACTCACTTGTAAAAATTCGCACGGTTCATACAACTTTTACCGTACTGTATTAACATTCTAGAAAACATTTCACTTGGTTTTACACCTTCTGCGACTAAAAATCTAATGACTGAGCGCTGCTCTTCTAAGGTGCAATCTTCCAGTCGACTTGCCATCGTGAATTGAAAATTTTTAGGTTATGTTGACGTAAAATGATGAAACAGCTGATCAGAGCATATTCCAATGTTGCCAACTAACACCCCTGAAAAGATTGTACACATTCATTGAACAGTTTTAAAATTATAGAATTTGTCTCTTTACTTATTGAATGACCCTCGTAGCTTCGAGTGCAAGGGGTTAAAAATGCAAAATTCTTCGTTTATAACGAAGCATGTCGTATGTCAACCCTATGAGACACGAGCCATGATTGTTCTTTTACGATATGTACTTGCGACTGTTCCATTACGAGGTCAGCGGAGCCGAAAGTTTAGCGCGCGGTTGTTAACAATGGAGGTCGGTCGGCGCGTAAATAAATAAATGAATAAATAAATTGGATCGATAGTGGAGCAGCGTGGCGCGGGTCGCGTCTTATACGGAGACCCGGTCCAGGGTTTTTGCGACGGCGTTACGCCGCCATAAATCGCGGCCTATGATGGGCTACATGTGTCGACGGCACGCCACGATTTCTTGCGAAAACGTGAGCCGCGAGCCAATGGGCCGGCCCCCGACCATCGGTACTCCGTGATTTTTACATCTTGTTTGCTTCCACGGTCTGGACGCACGAGTTCCCGCGGTACAGAGGCTGGCCTATATGGCGGTCGCGTTTTCGCGCCCCCCAGCCCCCTCGCGCGAACCACGGAACCGCTCTCGCATTCGAACGACACGAGCTGGTCGATGCAGTTTTTCGTGGATCGATGTCGTTGCTGGTCGCACGACTCTCTCTCTTTCTTTCTCTCTCTTCCCGGTCTCTCCCTCTCACTCTCTCTCTCTCCGTCGCGAGATTCTCTCTCGTTTCTTGGCGCTTTCGGTACGATCCTGCTCTCGCGGTAGCAATAATTTCCGGCGATACAATCGTCCTGGAATTTCAGTCGTTGGACGCAAACGTCCGCCTTTGTCGCGATGTCGCTCGGCTGGATCTCGAAGCTGACGAGTCGCGCTCTCTTCCCGAGAGCTAGGTATCGCCGGATCGCGTTCCCTGTGTTCTCAAAGTCTTATCTCGCAGCGAGCGCGAACCGTTTCCTCTTGGTTCCCAGTCTCGAAAGAAACGCCGAGACGTTTCGGAAACAGGTACGTGAGCGACTCGTCCGTTCTCCTCGGGGCCAGTCTAGGAATTTCCATCGATGATGTTTGTCCTGCGGTAACCAGCCTACGGTCTACACCTTGCTCGCGCTGTTTGCACGGGCCGATAAACCGAACGTCAAACCGTTTATCACGCGCCGAAAGTCGAAGACCGGGGTGGAACGCGCGCCACTCGACCGCGCGAACAAACAACCGATCTCCACGGGATTATCGAGCGTACGGTTCTCTTTCTCCGGTACTCTCCGCGTCCTCTCTCGATAACGATTTTTCACCTTGGGAATCGTCCTAGCGCTTATCTCGGCCGTTCGACGATCGTAAAAGCCCTCGGCTTCGGAGAAAAGATCCCGGGAGGAAAAAGTCGCGCCAGGTGTGTACCGAGAACAGGAAAAAGACTCGGTCGGTCTCTCTTTCTCGCCGGGACGGTCTGTTTTCGCGAGAAGAACTCCCACCGGCCGTGTAATCCTCTCGGTCATGCCAGCACGGGGGGATGATGAGGAATAATATGTATCTGGGACCGGGATATCTGGGATGAAGATTCGTTTCGACCAGACAGGTCAACGTTTCAGGGTGGAACGGCGTAAATCTTGGATCCCCCTCCGTTTCGGAAGCCTGGAAGGGACTCGTCCTCACCTCGGACGACTCGGGGATTAGGGAAAATCGTTTCTTTCTCTCCACTGCTCTTTTCTTCGGGTGCCCTGCGCCTTTCTTCCGTCGACTCGCCGTGAAGGCACCCTGCGACCGTGCGCACGCAAACCGGGCCCACCGAGGCTGCCGAGGCGCGCGGAAAACACTCGTGACGAATCCGGGATCTCGCTTCGAAATTGGACAGGGTCGATTATCTCTCTCAGCTACCGAGAGCCGTTTGACGTCTCATTTTTCCTACGCCGAAGGTTTTTCCCGCCTGGGCCGCGTTTTTACCGTCCACGAAGGTACAGTCTTCCTCTCCCTCTTTCTACTTCGAGTCTACGATCCAACGACCTGTCCTAAGCCATTCCTCGAACATGGACGTCTCGATACCGGTCGACAAACCGACGCGAGGCATCGGAGATAAGGCGACGTTATCTGCGGAGCGATAAACGCGGCAATTTGCGAAACGGCCCCTCCCCCTTGTGACTCGATAGCTCTCTCGGCAGGTCGCAAAGGTGCCGGCAGGCACCTGCGCCTTATGCAGATAAGGTCGAGGTGCCTCTCGGGTCAGCCCACTCGGGGTTAAGGTCGCGCTTCCTCTCTCCTCTCCCTCCTCTCCGACGTTCCGTCTTCGTTCCTGTTTCTTTGCTCCTCGTTGCTTGCACGGGCCGTAGCGGGTTCCTTCGACACCTGCACCCTCGCAGGTAGTCCACGCCGAAGGATTGAGACGTTCTCTGCGATCACCGTTCGCTCGCTTGCTCGCTCGCTTGCTTGCTCGCTCGTTCACCTCCCACGATACCGACCGCCGCATAAGTTTTGTCCCGTAGCCAGCGGATCCGCGATCTCTGCGTATCCTCGAATATTTGCTCGATCGTAGAAATGTCCCGCGCGGAAAGGATTCAGGTTAACCGTCTGATTGCAGGTTGCAGGGAGACCGCGTTCATCTACGCGATCACGAGCGCCGCGGTGACTCACAGCATCGCCAGAGCCTGCAGCGAGGGCAGCATCCAGTCGTGCTCCTGCGACTATACTCATCAGTCGCGAGCGCCTTCCGGCTCTCGGGACTGGGAATGGGGCGGCTGCTCGGACAACATCGGGTACGGCTTCAAGTTCTCCCGCGAGTTCGTCGATACGGGCGAACGCGGCCGAAACCTCCGCGAGAAGATGAATCTACACAATAACGAAGCCGGCAGAGCGGTAAGTGTCGCCTCCTCGGAGATTCGAAGCTTTCACTGCTCGGCAATTATTATATGTCGAGTAGAAATTGTATAAACAGTTCCCACTGTTTAGGATTTTGGGTGAAAGTCTCGCAACGTTTAGCAAATATCACAGCTAGCTTCGGCTCCGGGTCGAAGACAATTCGAAAATAATTCCTCTAGGACAGGGTCGGCAACCTTTTGAGTCGGAAGAGTCAAAAATTACAATTTACAAAATTTCAAAGTTTTTAAAGAGCCACAAAATATTTTCTTGCCAACAATAAATAGTACTCGCATAAATAAAGTTATTTGATAAAAAAAAACTAATCTATTTATTCATAAGAAAAAACATCCATAGAGCCGCATGTGGCTCGCGAGCCGCAGGTTGCCGACCCCTGCTTTAGGACATTGCTTACACCCGAAAGCCTTGACGCTTTACTTACCGGAAATTTTCAATAGTCTTCTCAAAGTCGCGGATCTACAGTTGAGAATTTTTTAACACTGAACCTACCGACCATCAAAACTGACTAATGTGTGTGGCATTATAAAAGCAACAAGATTAAATTGATTTATATTCTGCGCGATTTTTACTATAATATACAGGGTGTCCCACGAAACACTTTTCACGATTTTTCTAGTACTTGCGATAGTCTGACAAAAAAATATTGTAATTGCAATAAAAAAGAAGTTCGAAATTTTTTCTTTTTCAGTATTGTCAAGGCCACCTTCATTTTTTCATATGGCACTTGGTATTTTTTACTTAACAGTATTATAGCCCGTATGAAGACGAATTCAACGACCTAGTTTACCATGACCTTCGGACGACCTTGAAGTATCATTTTAAAAAAATGAAACTGCCCTTAATAACACTAAAAAAGAAATTTTTCGAACTTTCTTTATTGCAATGTATAGGCAATCGAAAATTGATCGAATTTTGTTTAACTCTTTGCACTCGAAGCTATTTTACCTGGAAAATTAAACATTTCTTCCGATCTAGAATATTTCTAGAATTTTATGGATATGAAATTGGTATAATACACCTCATACAATACCTAAATGTTTAGTAATTGATTAGATACCGATATTATTTAATAATGTAAACAATACTTTGAATAATGGTGCAGCAATTTTTACTGGTGCCTCAGAGGGGACAACCGAGTGCAAAGGGTTAAAATATCTTTTTGTCAGATTATCGCAAGCACCTAATTGAAAAATCGTGAAAACTGTTGCGTGGGACACCCTGTATACTGGAGTGAAAAAATGTATTCAATCAATTCCTATGAAAACACCTTTACAATCTCAATAATTTTCAAATAAGAAATCGAAAATGGGACCCCACGTGGTAGGTTTAGTGAATGATACATTGTTCAAAAGTGACGGTAATTCCATTCATAACAGTTCTCTGAATCTCGATCGACAATTGTTTACACTACAATTAATGTTATCGGCGCACTAGTTCGATCAATTGGAAAATAAGCACATTTGCAAAAATATCTCATGAAATTTAATTCAACGTTTCGGTCTCAATTCAGACCATTTTCAAGAATAGAACATTTCAGTATTGCGTCTGTAAGAACTAAACAAAGATGATTAAACCAACATGTTGTTCCGTAACCTTTAAGAATTTAAATTACTACTTTTATAAGCATGTGAGTTTTCACACACTTTTCGAGTTCAAATCCCTTTTTTACTTTCTGCTTGTGTGAAAACACGTTTGCCTAGCCATTTAAAAATGTCTTTGTTTAATTCTTACAGACGCAATACTGAAATTTTCTATTCTCGAAAATGGTCTAGATTGAGACCGAAACGTTGAATTAAATTTCATGTGATATTTTTGCAAATTTGCTTATTTTCCAATTGATCGAACCAGTGCGCCGATAACATTAATTATAGTATTCCATTCATAGATCAACAAACTTTTAAAATTAATTTAATGCAACAACTTCATCCGAAGTGCCCATTTAACAAGCTCAGTGATTAAAAAGCCTATTAAGGATGTTCTGGAGGTATATAGAAACGCAACAAAATTTATGAAAATTTGACAAGATATAATTCTTACTAAATTAATGCAATTACCAAAGTTTGGGTTCAATTCACTGCACCGTTTAGGAATTATAGCAACTTAAAGTTTGCACATTTTAACGCGTCTTCTTATGGAGAATTCATAAAATTGCACTTGAAACCCTATTTAAACCTTGAAAAAACGCAACTAGAAACTCCAGTTTTTTTTTATATGTAGTAAAAATTATGTAATTAATTATGTTCAAAATTTATTAGGATTCACTAAACAGTTACAGAGCAAAAAAATTATAAACTGTTACAAAACGTCAAATTTATCGCGTTGTCTCTCACTAGCATGGAAACGCGACAAGTGTAGACCACTGAATATAGCTACAGAGGGTACAGTATTCGCAAAAGTTTAATGGAAAATATACTCATGAATGGCTTTCATTGCCAATATATTGATGGATTTCGAATTTCTTGTGCTTTTGTCTCCCATTGTACCTCCAGAACATCCTTAATAGGCTTCCGGCAAGCGAAGTGTTAAGGGGGTAGTCTACCCGATGGTTACAAACTAGAATCTTACTAGAATCTTACTAGAAAACATGGGTTTGCGCGCTTCGGTTGTTTGACCTTATTTGAGCAAATTTTGGGCTGGGTGAGGGCTCATTCTAAAGAGGAAGGTTCATCACACTGCGCTCTGGTCATGAGATCAACGAGATTATGTTTAATATGTATAATATAAGGGCCCAAAGTAGAGAAAAAATCTAGGGAAAAAACCCGCAGATTTCAATGCATTTTTCTGTCTCTAAAAGACTTTTTGACTGCTCAGATGACCAGAGCGCAGTGTGATGAACCTTCCTCTTTAGAATGAGCCCTCACCCAGCCCAAAATTTGCTGATACAAGGTCAAACAACCGAAGCGCGCAGACCCATTATTTCGACCCAAAATCTAGCAGGATTCTAGTAAATTAGCAAATAACTAGAATCCTACTAAATTCTGGGTCGAAAAAATGCGTTTGCGCGCTTCGGTTGTTTGACCTTATATCAGCAAATTTTGGGCTGGGTGAGGGCCCATTCTAAAGAGGAAGGTTCATCACACTGCGCTCTGGTCATCTGAGCAGTCAAAACGTCTTTTAGAGACAGAAAAATGCATTGAAATTTGCGGGTTTTTTTCCTAGATTTTTTCTCTACTTTGGGCCCTTATATTATGCACATTAAACATAATCTCGTTGACCTCATGACCAGAGCGCAGTGTGATGAACCTTCCTCTTTAGAATGAGCCCTCACCCAGCCCAAAATTTGCTCAAATAAGGTCAAACAACCGAAGCGCGCAAACCCATGTTTTCTAGTAAGATTCTAGTAAGATTCTAGTTTGTAACTATCGGGTAGACTACCCCCTTAACAGTGAGAACTGTCGCCTTCTCGTTTTTTCCACGAGAGAAGGAGAGAGAGGGACAAGTCGCATTGGACCTTTTGTTTTTCGCAGCACGTGTCCTCGGAGATGAGACAGGACTGCAAGTGCCACGGCATGTCCGGTTCCTGCACCGTGAAGACCTGCTGGATGAGGTTGCCGAACTTCCGCGTGGTCGGCGACAACCTGAAGGATCGGTTCGACGGTGCGTCCAGGGTGATGGTGAGCAACGCGGACCGCGTGCGCGGGAATGGGAACGCGATAGCCAGCAACTCTGCGAGCAACTCTGTGCACGGCCACCGGGAAGGTTTGGGTCGCCGACACCGGTACAACTTCCAGCTGAAACCGTACAACCCGGAGCACAAGCCGCCCGGGCCCAAAGACCTCGTCTACCTGGAGCCGTCGCCGCCGTTCTGCGAGAAGAACCCGAAGCTGGGTATCCTCGGGACCCACGGCAGACAGTGCAACGACACCAGCATGGGCGTCGACGGCTGCGACCTGATGTGCTGCGGCAGAGGCTACAAGACCCAGGAGGTGACGGTGGTCGAGAGGTGCGCCTGCACCTTCCACTGGTGTTGCGAGGTCAAGTGCCAGCTCTGCCGAATCAAGAAGACGATACACACGTGCTACTAGATCCGCCATGACGGTTAGAGGGCTCTAACCCCCTACTCCACGAAGAGACTACCTCCTTCCCGGCGAAGGACGTTCTCGTAGTCTCTCGCGCACAACCCTCGCCATTGTCCGAGACGAGCTGGTCCAGGTGATCCTACCGCGAAACCCTGCGAGCCAGGCGACCAACCGTGTCGCGTGGCGGAGCCTTCGGCCGACCGGGGAGCTCTCCTCTCCCAGTATTACGCGAAACTATCGACGAACCGCTGCCACGGTTCTTTTTTCTCTCATGTATTTATTACGACGTTCCACGGACACGTACTGACGATCGAAGCGATGGGGAGCGTCCGGGGCTCGCGGTTTCATCCGCCGAGGCGAAACTTTCGCGTCGATTTCGTCGATCCCCCCATCCGCGCCGATCCACGCTCGCTCGCGAAATCCCGGGCTTCGGACTCGTGCCACGCGCCCCTTTTCTCGCGAGTGCGCGCGCGGGGCGTACTAGACTCGTTATTTATTCCGGTCTTCAGGACCGCGTGCTTGTATATACGTATAGAGTACGGCTATATAAATATATATATATATATATATATATATATATATATAAATGAAGATATAAATATAAATACAAAAACGTAAATATATATGATGAATGTAAAAATCTATATGTATATTTTTTAGGACCGCGTTCGCGAAGCAATCGCGCAAGAAGGCCTCGTTGTACATACATAATCGACGTTCTCGGGACGAAGAGCCGACACGCTCTGCGCGCGAGCGGATAAATTATTTTTGTACGTCTCCCAGCCCCGTTCCCCTCGGCGCGGACACCCCGCGTCCGTTGATGATCGCGCGGCGTTGTATTCTAGGCTTAGAAGAAGAAAACCCGTTTAGACCAGTGTTAGCCTCGACGATTTCTACCCTCGAGAAAACGGTGACTAAGATACGCATTTGTACGCACAATAGGACGACGAGTCCCGGTCGTGCTCTTTTTGTAATTTACACGGGACGGAGCGTGTAAAAGGAAAAATATGGAAAGCGAATAAAGGTGCATTCGAGTTGAAACTTGACGAGTTATGGAAGCGTGTGTTGGTACCCTCTCCTGATTTTCCGCGCGGGGAGACGAGCGAGACCGTACCCGCGCGGAATCCCTCTCCCCGCGCGAAATATAGTCGACTGGTTCTCCGGAGTCGGACGACTTCATAACTCCTCGCCGGGCGAATATCGTGGGAGGCCCGTGCCCCGAAGAAGACTGGTTCGACTCTCCTCTTGCTCCCTCCCTGGCGGCAGCCTCTCGTTCCCCGTGCGTTCCCCGTCCGTACCCCATCTCTCCGTGTCCCCTCTTCTCCCCGCCCGGCCTTCCTCCCCCGCGGCCGTTTCCCATCGTGTTCCATCCTCCTACGTTTCTACCTTGTTTCGTTTCTCGTTGGCCGCGCGCTGCTGCACGCGATGATAACGAACGCAGGAATCCCGCAGGAATCTCTGTACGGGATAAAAGGATTCTGACCGCATACGAACAGGCATCCGCGCTAATGGTTCCGACACTCCCGCCGCCCCTGCCCCCCGCTTCTCTTGCTCCTTTTTCCCTCGCATTGCCCCGTCGCTTTCTTTCGGCCCCATGCTCGTCCTCCTCGTCCCTCCCCGTTCTAACGATCGGTATTTCCACTCGTACGCGAGACTCCGAGACCGCCGAAGCCGAGGAACCGAGAACCAGTGAAGCAGCGGAGCTGAGCCAGGCGAGAGAGGCCGAAGCGGTCGAGGCTCGATCGTCGACGTTCGATCGATTCCGAGTCGGACTCGCGCGAGACCCCGAGAGAGAGCACTCTCGAAGGAATCGGGTGGCACCGAGAGAAGGGTAGTAGGTTCGTCGCGATACTAAAACAAATTCTTGGTGCGCGAGGGGCTTCCAGCGTGTCCCGGCAGACAAGAATCTTGGGCAGCCGGGCCACTTCTCACGGCGGCCCCTTTGATCTCGGCCGACCACCCCCTCGTCTCCATCACGGTCACTCGAGCACCGGCTGCGGACGCGGAGCTCTCTGGCCCCCGGTTGCTCCGGCTTCGAGCTCTGGCTCCGCTTTTACTCCAGCTCGGCTTTTTACCCGTTGCGCGCTCTCGCTTTCGTGGCCCCTCTCGCCTCTCGCAACTTCGTGGCCCTCCGCGGACTCGCACGACCCGAGGACACCGGCGAGATACACCGGAGCATCGGGCCCGAATTCATTCGGTTTTACTATTATTACGCATGCCGTCACGCGTGCAGCTCGTTCCACGCTCCGGAATGCCCGACGGATCCCCGGGGGACGCCTCCGGTTTGCCGCTAGCCGCCTCCGACCTCCGTGTACCCCGACCTTTGGAACCAGCGCGTGCCAATTTCTGTTGGCCGGATGAAAATCTCGGCCGAGCGATGATCGTTCCCGTCGCTCGGGGACCAACAAATCTCTTCCACTCCGGAGACTCTGCGCAAGGAGAAAGAGAGCCGACCGAAATCGCGATGCCAGTCTCCTCTCGGCTCTTCCGAGGCACGATGGAGAACACGCCTTGGTGCCGTTCAACCCCCTACCCTTCGCATACAGTTTTCTTTGCGGTTGCAATGAGTAGAACCTCTGTGTTCCTCTACGCTTGCTCTCAACTGCCAATATAAGGTGAAGTGCTAAGTCTGGACAGTCCAAAAGTGATACCTGCATCTGGACAATTGAATTTTCATAGTAAAATCAGTAATTAAGAGATTAAATAATTATATTATATATTCTGAGGCCTTAGCGACAAGTAGGTGTGAATATTATTTCATTGAGACGTCAATTGAAATTTAAAAATGAAGTCAAAGTTCATCTGAAAACAGTATACAAAATAGTCTATTTACATGCGAATCATGTGCATTTATAGTTCGAACTTTTCTTAGAAAAAAAGATATAATTTAAGCCCTCAGACAAAAAATAATTATCACGCATAATAATATTCTACTATTTATAATATTCATTAATGATTTAACCTCCATTTTTCAACATTGTAAATTTCTACTATTTGCAGATGATTTAAAAATCTTTAGCATCATCTCGTCCCTGGATGATGCTTCCAGATTACAGACAGACCTAGACCGTTTCTGCGACTGGTGTCACAGGAACGGTATGGATCTTAACATTAAAAAATGCCATATTATGCGGTCCTCCCGTCGTTCTGTACCTCTTATATATCCTTACCATCTAAATGACTGTATTCTCTCCACAATAACAGATGTTAACGACTTAGGAATTCACTTCTCCTCTACCCTAAACTTTTCCAACCATTTTTATCACATTGTCAACTCCGCTTCAAGAATGCTCGGTTTCATACTTCGTTTTTCCACAGATTTTCATTCAATCCATACACTTAGGTTGCTATACATTACCCTTGTCCGTCCCCAGTTAGAATATGCTTCAACTATATGGTCTCCGAAAAGCGTTAAATATGAAAATATGCTAGAGAGAGTGCAGCATAAATTCCTCAGGTTTTGTGCATACAAGACAAACAACCCAATGTCATTATTTGATCACAATTACTCTATAATATTAAACACAGTCAACCTTGAAACATTGTCTGATCGTAGAACAGTTTCCGACCAGAGCTTTATCTTCAATTTTGATTAATAATAATATAGATTGTCCCGCACTCCTGAGGCAAATCAACTTCTACGTACCTGAACGTGTGTTGAGAACGAGAGCAGGATTTCAAACGATGAAATCCAAATCCTCATATGGAACAATAAATCCATTAAATCGCATTATTGCTAACTCTAACATATTTTACAACAATATCGATTTTTTCAACGGCACGTTACAGGCATTCAAAGCAAAATTGCGCAATACTATTTGTTAATTATATCTGTATTTCTTTATTTTCGCGCGGTCCATTTTTATGTTAATTTTAGTTAAGACTTAGGTTAAGAGTTTAGGTTAAGATTTTCTTTTGTTATGTCTTTTTTTTTGTTTTTATCAGTTATACGGTAAAAACTGTATACATATGTACAAAAGGACCTCGGTCCGTATATAATAATAATAATAATAATAATAATAATATTGATATTTTTAAATAAATTGGCAATCAAGCTTAACGTAAATGATAATTATTAATCCAAATATTAGATGTCCAAGATTAGGACTGTTTTCAAATATAAGTACTCCATACTGGGACGCGATGACAGTAGCTGTCCCACTCTAAACTTATACGCAATGTGCTTACGCCTGAAACCGGACACGTGTTTGTGAATAAAATCAACGCATTGTTTGCAAATTATTTAACTACATGTACGTATAATTAGTCTTCTATTAGCTTGAATAACGTATGTAGAAAATGTATTCCGGTTGTGACGTTAATAATACTTTATGTTTACATCTTAAATCTATCAGTATTACTACCTAACCTTAAAAGTTGTATTATGACAATTTTTATTAAAACAGTAGATGAAAATAAATATATATTTGGTTAAATAATACAATACTATAATCTGTGATAAGAATACTACATATTACGCAAAGCATCTTCTATTCGTCATGCGCAACAGCGCCACCAACCAACGTTTTAGGTTATGTTCGCTCGATCAACTCGTAAATTGAATTTGTCCCGATGTAGACTTTACTTCTGTTCAGGTACTAGCTTAGATTGGATTTAATATGTCCAACTATAGGTTTGAATTATTCTTGTTAATACAATTAAGATATTAACCTAAACAATGATTTTTTTATTTTAAATTACTTTACAAACTCTGAACTGTATGTTAAAACTCTTCAGAAATTGTTTTTGTTTATTTAAAGTGATAAAATTTAAAATAGAAAAACATACTGTCCAGGCATAGGGCACTTCACCTTATACGTAGAAATTGTACACGACGTTCCAACGAAACTATTTATTTTTTAACGCGCATCTACCAGAAGCACTTTACGTCAATGACCAGGGTAAAACTTCTTTAATATTTTTATTGGTCAATAGCAATGTTATCGCAGATGTTGATGTTCGTGCAACGTTATTGAATATTAAAGGTTGAAATATGTTCCTTGATCGAAATTGAATTACAAGAATTTATGATTTCGGCGCCAGGTTCGATCATTCATAAAGAGACAGCAAATGTGCAATTATTTAACCGTGTATCTCGACGTTTCGATCCCTATGCGGATCATTTTCACAAAGAACATTTATTGCGTCTGAAAGTAATGCAAGAAAATTATAATTTGGCAAAAATATTATAACACAGCTGTGTAGATCCAAAAGATCAAACAAGCTGTGTTATAATATTCAGTTATATGGTCTCCAAATAGCTTAAATTACGAAATCATGCTAGAGAGAGTGCAGCATAAATTTCTTAGGTTTTGTTCTTATAAGATTAATCATCCTATGTCATTCTTTGATCATGATTACTCCACAATATTATACTTAGTCAACCTGGAAACATTGTCAGCTCGCAGAAGAGTATCCGACCAGAGCTTTATTTTTAATTTAATTAATAACCATATAGATTGTCCCTCTCTCCTTATACAAATCAATTTTTATGCACCTGAACGCGCTTTGAGATCTCGAGCAGGCTTTCAAACCCTTGAAGCCAAATCTACCTATGGATTAATTAATCCAATAAATCGCATTATTGCAGACTCTAACACTCTGTATAATCGTATGGATTTTTTCATTGAGTCTTTGCACATGTTTAAAAAACAATTACGCAGAATTATAGGGTAATACCATATAGTTAGTACCATAAGTTTTTGTGCATGTCCCTTCTATGTTACTATACGAGTAATCCTTTATTGTTTTTTATTGTAAACATTTATGTAAAAGGGCTTCGGTCCGTTTATAATAATAATAATAATATTTTTGCCAAATTATAATTTTCTTCCATTATTTTCAGACGCAATAAATGTTCTTTGTGAAAATGATCCGCGTCGGGATCGAATCGTCGAGATACACGGTTAAATAATTGCACATTTGCTGTCTCTTTATGAATGATCAAACCTGGCGCCGAAATCATAAATTCTTGTCATTGAATATTGTAATAAATTTGTATTATTGTCGAATGGCTTTTCACTAATTGTGCTGTACCGAATGAAAGCTTGAAAATCTTCTTTCGCACAATAACCGCAAACGACTTCGATTACGTTATCGAGGGTGAGTTGTTGGTTTACGATTATAGGCATTAACCTCGTGGGCCATAGACTATCAGAATTTATGGAAAGACCGCCGCTCGGTAATGTGTTAATATGCAAGCCGAATTAGCTTGAGGTTTTACTGTCCAGAGAAAAGCCATTCGGGTACGCAGGAATTCATCTCGGCGATTGAGGGTTAGTCAACGAAAGAACGGAAGAAAGGAGTAACTGTACGTAGGTAACGGATTCCGCTTGAAATCTTCATCGCGAGTCCGACTCGATATTATGCGGCGAGGGGTTAAGCGGGAATCGGGGACGGCTCGGAAGCGGCGCGACGATCACGAAAAAACAGGCCGAGCGTGCAAAAGCGGCGGCGCGGACCGGTCGTTCTCTCACGGTCTCGCGAGAGGATCCGTCTTCTTCGACGGGTTCGGTCATTATGCCGAACGAATACGAAATTCTGTCCACGAGGTTAACAATCGAGGGCCCCCGAGAGACAGGGGCCCTCGCGGCAGTCCCATCAGGGATGCCGCGCGCGTGTGATCGGCCGCGGGTCGTGTGCCGGCCAAGATCGTCCTCCCGCTGCTCGGATTTTATCGTTCTTCGTGGTCGCCACCGGCAACCCTTGAACTTCTTCGTGGTGCGCGAGAGAAGATGCTCAGGGTCTGGCTCTTCGGGGGAAAAAAAGCAGGGAGAAAGGTTAAAAGTAAACGATTAAAGGGAAGACGAGGGGACGGAGAGCAGCAGGGCGAAAGAAGCCGAGGAAGTAAAAAGGAGAATAAAGAGGAGGCGAGGGGTGGGAGAAGAAGTCCGGCGTGCTTCCTGTTGCGCTAATCTTCCACGGTCGAGAGGCCTCGTCCTCGCCAGGAATTATTTCCCGATAAAAAACGGGCGAGTAAATCAACTAATTTATCGTTTTTGCGATTGAGAGGAAGGTGGGTCGTGGACGTCTTCGCCGGGGCATACCCTCTCGGAATGGCAGGAATCCCTTTTGGCGGGTCCTGGATCTCGTCGTCCTTTCCGAGGGCCATCCGTGGGAAAGAATATCGGCTGACGTTCGAGACCACACGGTCGAATTATCGGTGTTTTGGCATGTTACAGGGCTCTTCGCCGATTGTCCGTCTCTCTCACCTTTTGGTAGCCGAATTTGCGCGTGGTCGCGCTCGCGCTCCCTTTCCAGCTCTCCCTTCCTCTCACTCGCTCTCATTCTTCGCTCGCGTAACTCTCTCTCCCTCTCGCAAGCCGTCCGTTTACCCCCCTGTACCCCTGGGCTCTCCTCGCCGAGGCTCGACCGTCTTCCGCGGAACGAGCAAAGGGAATCTCCTCCGGAATCCACGTCCCCGTCGACTGTGGGAACGAAAGCACGAGATCGCGATTCTCCGTACACCGTGTTCCTCGGCGTTCATCGACAACCAGATTCCTATCCTATCTAGGTTTATCTCTCGCCCCTTTTACTCCTCCTCTCGCTGAGACTTCGACGTCTGCGCGAGGAATTCGCGCGATGCGCTCGTTCCGACGATCCTTCCGCCCCCGGCGCGGCGCAGCGACGCGACTAGACCTAGACCTGTACAGTCAACCCTTCTATAACGCGGTTAATTCGTTATAAGAAACTCGGAATTACTACAAATCAGATTGACTCGTACCGCGTTATATGGGGGCTGTAGCAATTTCTGCTCCGCGTTAAGCTGGGAATTTCCTCAACGCGATATTCTCAGATAGCCAGGACCAGCCAGATAGCTAGTGCTTCGTTGCCTCGGTTCATCGGACAGACTATAGTTGTCTACCTGCGAGCGCGCTATGTTTCGGAAAGGGGAAAATCCAGGAGACGGTGCCCTTTCCGTGCGCGAGACCGGAGAAAAGACGTTTTCACCAGAGGAGCGATGCGCTGCGCTCGTTTCGACGATCCTTCCGCCCCCGGCGCGGCGCAGCGACGCGACTAGACCTAGACCTGTACAGTCAACCCTTCTATAACGCGGTTGATTCGTTATAAGAAACTCGGAATTACTACAAATCAGATTGACTCGTACCGCGTAATTGTAATTTTTGCTCCGCGATTTCCTTGACGCGATATTCTCAGATAGCCAGGGATATACGCTGGTGCATCGTTGCCTCGGTTCATCGGACAGACTACAGTTGTCTACCTGCGAGCGCGCTATGTTTCGGAAAGGGGAAAATCGACGAGACGGTGCCCTTTCCGTGCGCGAGACCGGAGAAAAGACGTTTTCACCGGAGGAGCGATGCGCTGCGCTCGTTTCGACGATCCTTCCGCCCCCGGCGCGGCGCACAGTGGTCTGGCAGCTCGGTTTTTGTGGCCAAAATTATTGTAGCGTTATTTCAAGGTTTAATGTTATATTATTATATGTCGTTGGATTCGTCTTGATACCAGTTAGAATATTATGAAGTAAAAAATATATGTTAATATTTAAAACATTGAGGTGACCTTCATTTTTTATAAAAAAAAGTGATTTTTCTTTAACTTTTTGTATTGAAGTTTGTAGAAAAGTGAATACTGATTAACTTTCGTTGGAATAATTTTTTTGTCAGATCATCGGAAATATTTGAAAAATCTTGTTAACAATTATCACAATGCATACTATTGTCTAGAAATCGCGGAAAAGTAGATAAGATTGAATTCTTCATAGGAATTATACGAAATCTAGTAATGGGAGGTTTTCGAGGTCTCTGACTGGCACAGAGAAAACATATACATACATTGTAATTCCAAGCTGCTATGCAAGATTCAAGTGGAACTGCGTATCCAGGCGTCGAATAATCGCGGGCCCGTATTTGTTAAAATCCGTTTATAGTTCAAGATTGCGGGAGATTGCAGTTAAAATTTACATGATCTTCTTAGTAAATGTTCAAGCTTTCATATAAAACAAGTCCGATGCTTAACGGTCTTAAACGTTTTTGTATAATTCTTTTCAAAGTTTGAAATGTCATTAATTTACGCTATTCGTGTATGGACTAAACATTGCTTAAAAATGGATTAAATATTTGAAATGCGCTTACTAACATATATAAAATCATCGTTAAAATCTATTTTCTGATATTCGGTGATTGAAATCTAAAACGTTTTATTTTACTTTGAATTTTCTGACTTTGTCTTTAGAACGCTGTATCTCATCACAGAATTATCTAAAATGAATAATATTTTGGATTTGGGAGCTTTAAAAGGTTGTTACTTTATAGGAAAAAATTGTTTTTCAATGTATTAAAGTTGAACAATTGAATTTTGGCCACGGAAACAGGGTCTCCAGACCACTGTGCGGCGCAGCGACGCGACTAGACCTAGACCTACAGTGAGTCACAAAATTATTCGCTCACTCGATAATGCGGCAAAGATATACGAAATAATCAGACAACGCAGGGTATTTTTCAATTTTTTATTTGGATATACATCGTTCAAAGTTTAATTCAACAGAATCGTAAAACAAAATTGCGAAATTTTCATTTAATATTAGAGAAATATGAGTTTAAAGAAATCTTGACGGTTTTTCACGCCGCAAAATTATTCGCTCATTTTAGATTAACTATTATTATAACAATATTAATATTTGGTGGGATATCCTTTTTGTCTTATGACTTCTGCGAGACGTTTGGGCATTGATTCTACTAATGTTTCCAAATATTTTTTGTCTATTTTTGGCCATTCCTCCTGTAATCTGCTTTGTAACTCTTTTTTATTAGTAATTGAATGTTTACGAATTTTTGTGTCCAGCATGTTCCATACCATCTCGATAGGATTCAAGTCGGGAGATTGAGGCGGGGTTTGCATTATTTTGGGACAGTTATACAGTAACCATTCCTGTACCAATCTCGATTTATGTTTGGGGTCGTTGTCCTGGTAGAAGTGAAACACTTCTGAAATCCCCATTACTTCCGCGCTTGGCTTCAAATTTTTTTTTAGGATATCCATGTACATTACTTTATCCATAGTAGCCTCAATCATCTGCAATTTCCCAACACCGTGATAACTAATGCAACCCCAAACCATAACATGACCACCTCCATGCTTGACTGTGCTACACAGGTTTTTGAGATCCATCTCCGCGTTTGATTTTCGCCAAACTTTTGATGACCGTCAGAACCCCAAATATTAAATTTACTCTCGTCGCAAAATATCACATTGTGCCAAAATTCAGGGGGCTTTGTGATGTATTTTTTTGCGAATTCTACCCTTTTCTTCCTATTAATTTCGCTTACGTAAGGCTTTCTTCTTGCTACGCGGCCGTTGTACCCGTTCTTTCGCAACACTCTTCGTACTGTTTCATCAGAAACTTCTTTTTCACTAAAATTTTTCAAACTTGTATTGATTTTGGGAGCACTTATTTTCGGATTTTCTTTAACTTCTCTCACAACAAAACGCTCTTCCGAGGAATTCAATATCTTTTTCCTACCACGGCCAGCTTTGTTTATTATTCGTCCTTCTTCTTCGTACCGTTTTATAATATAACGTACTGTTGAATAACTTCTACAAACGATATTTCCAATTTCTCTGATGGATTTTCCACTTTCCCAATGAAAAATTATAACTTCCCTAATCTCTAGACTAGTTTCTTTACTTTTTCTACCCATTGTAACGAATTCTTGAAAATCAAAGAAATAGATGAAAATAGATCCTTACTGAGCGAATGTTTACGTTATACTGACTCTCTTTAGCAACTATCAGAAACAAATGCCTGTCAGAGTTTGTAAATTGCATTTGTTTCAGTGGATTTCGTGGCGTGAGCGAATAATTTTGTGGCGTGAAAAACGGTCAAGATTTCTTAAAACTCACATTTCTCTAATAATAAATGAAAATTTCGCAATTTTCTTTTACGATTCTGTTGAATTAAACTTTGAGCTATGTATATCCAAATAAAAAATTGAAAAATACCCTGCGTTGTCTGATTATTTCGTATATCTTTGCCGCATTACCGAGTGAGCGAATAATTTTGTGACTCACTGTATACAGTCAACCCTCCTATAACGCGGTTGATTCGTTATAAGAAGAAACTCGGAATTACTACAAATCAGATTCACTCGTACCGCGTTATATGGGGGCTGTTGTAATTTCTACTCCGCGTTAAGCTGGGATTTCCTCAACGCAATATTCTCAGATAGCCAGAAACAGCCAGATAGCTAGTGCTTCGTTGCCTCGGTTCATCGGACAGACTATAGTTGTCTACCTGCGAGCGCGCCATGTTTCGGAAAGGGGAAAATCGAAGAGACGGTGCCCTTTCCGTGCGCGAGACCGTAGAAAAGACGTTTTCACCGGTGGAGCGCGCCCGGGGCCCCGAACGGAGGCCGGGGCCGAGCGACGTTATTATTAATGCCGAGCAAAAACGCCGAAATACATCATGCGGTCAGCGACGGCCACCTAAGTAGTCGGAGGAGGGCGAGAGAGGAAGGTCCGTTCGGAGACAGAGCGCTCGATACACACGATCCACTCGGTAATTAATGGCTTCACGATATTGAAAATATGTACGTTGCGAGTGGCGCTCGAGCAGAGTGTTCGTCCTCGCTCCGTCGAATTGAGAGGTCGAGATCCCTGCCTCCGCGTTGGATCGCGGCCGTTCGAGATCGCGTTTTTATTTTGCGGATCGAGACCGTTTACGCGCGGGATCGAGCAAATCGGTGTCACCGCGGTTGAACTCGGACGTGGAGGGAGGACTGTTGCGGGCGATCGCGAAGGAAAACCTTTCTCTGGATATAGGATAGATGGTCGGAGCGAATGGTTGCGTGTAGCAGGACACAGCGGTGTGGATTCGATGGGACGCGACACGGAGATCATCTGGAGCGAAGGTGGAGCGAGGGAAAAAGTCGAGAGCACTCGGGTGTGCACGCGCAAGGAGAGGACCACCTGGTCATCCGAGGACTCGACTCATTCTTCTGTCCAATGTTGGACGAACAAGAAGGAGAGACAACCGCAGCAGCAACAGCAACAACAGCAGCTACGGCGGAGGAAGAAGAAGAAGAAGAAGCAGAAGAACAGGGATTCCTGGTAAATTAGCATACACCGGTCGGATCGTCGACTGTAGAGGTATCCGTGCCTCTCTCTTTGTTCTCACTCGGAAGAACGCACGAACGAGATCCGATCCGATTACTCGCGGACGCAGAAATCGCGCGACCGTTTCTCCTCTCCCGCGATGAGCTGACGCTTCGCGACCACGGATCGATCCGAGAGCGCCGGGAACGGTAGATCGACTCGCAGAAAGATCGAGGATAGACGTCCGAGAAAGAGAGGCTCGAGATCGGTGAGACCGTATGAGAGAGTGGCGAGAGGAGGAGAGAGAGGGGGAAGGAAGGGAGAGAAGGAAAGAGGCCGAAGGGCCCAGCTGGACCCACCGCCGTGTTCCGCGAGCCTCGTAATTACGTCGCAAGGCCGCCGCGAAAGAGAGGCGTCAAAATCGTCCTCTCCTCTTTCGTTCTCTCGCACTCTCCGCTCCCCGTCGGATCTCGCACGATCCTGCTCCGTCCCACCGACCATTATCGAAATTGATATTTTATCGATGGCCCGCGCTACATAGGTGATCCTTCGATCCTTTATTGAGTTATTTCCTGATAATTAGGAATCGTTCGGGGATAATTCGAGGTTCCTAATCGACGGTTCGTCGGCCCTCGGATTCTCCGGCTCCAGTCCCCGGTACCCGCGACGTGTGTCCGAGAGAGTGGCTCTGATTTCCGACTCGCGCGTTCTCCGCTGGTTTACGAGTCCGAGAGAGGTAACGCGGGATCGAAATTATTTTCTCCCTGTCCAACAACGATAAAAATTAGGCTACTCGTGGTCGGCGGTCGAGATAATTTGAAGGTAATGGCCGAAATTAAAACGGGTAAATAATTTGCCACGGCAAGGCGATTCGAGGAGGACCCGGTCAGAGCCGGTGTTCCTTCAGCGAAAGGCGAGAGAAGCGGTGATTTCGGCCATTCGGAGCGACGCGCGAGGTCGGAACAGAGGCGAGGAAAAAATCCCCTGCGGTCGCAAAACAAAATGTCACGTAATTATCGCGGTAGGTGTTCCATCGAGCAACCTGGTGATGGACAGAGAACAAGACCGATGGACAGCGAGAGAGGAAGAGAGAGAGAGAGAGAGAAAGAGAACGAGGCATCTGCCCTTCCGAGCCTCCTCGCCGGTAGGTAAGCACTGCGGCAAAAAGTGCAGCGAAAACCACCGTTGGGATCGTAAAACGGGGCCGTTTATGAGATGGGACCGACGCGACTAGAGGAGGGGTTGTTTCCACTGGTCCCCGTGCAATAAACGTTCTCTAGCGATCCTCGCGCTAGTATTGTAGCGTACACATCGGATGCACCTGCGGTTCTCCGTCGGAACTTCGCGTTTTCCTTAAAATCGCACAGTCCATCGATTTCGATTCGAAAAGGGACATGGCGAAGTCGAAGCAGGCCGAGCTGAGGTCCTCGAAATTCGTTCTACTCGAGCGACAGTGACCTTCATCTTTTAAATCGACGCTAATTCCCCAATATTTGCTTTCATCGACATTCTTTCCCACCAACATACAGGGTGACCATTTTATCTGAAGACATTGAAATATCTCGAGAACTATGCATCGGATCAAACAAGTTTGTAATGAAAGTTGTTCGTCGCGAAGGGGGACACCCAATGATACCAAACTCGACCCCCAGGGGGTGAGGGTGGTGTTTTAACCATTAAACCACCATTTTCCACCATTTAAGGTTTCCATTTAAGTTTTTTAAAAACTTAAATGGAAACCCCCATTTTTCATTGCAGATTTGGATTCTCCAGAAAAAAATACACAAATTTGACCTAGTTTTTGCATTTTGGTTCACAGATGGCGCTGTAATGGACAAAAATCAAAATGGAAAAAATCGTTGAAAATTGGGCATATCTCGAGAAGTACAGATCAGATCAGAAAAATAAAAGTAGACGTATTTGATATTTTTAAGAATGCTATTCAATAACACCATAATTGATCCCCCACCCCCACCTCCCAAGGTTGGGGAGGGAACTATTTCAAAATCTTCAATGGGAAACCCTTTTTTGTAGCAAATCTTGATTCGCCATTGATTTGATATTATTGGTGTTATTTCTTTCACAGATGTCGCTGCAATCGAAAGCAGTTGGAAAAATTCATTGGTTTGTTTATCAATCCTTAGGAAGTGGGGGTGGAGGGTCAATTATGGTGTTATTGAATAGCATTCTTAAAAATATCAAAACGTCTACTTTTATTTTTCTGATCTGATGTGTATTTCTCGAGATATGCCCAATTTTCAATGACTTTTTCCATTTTGATTTTTGTCCATTACGGCGCCATCTGTGAACCAAAATGCAAAAACTCCTAGATCAAATTTGTGTATTTTTTTCTGGAGAATCCAAATCTGCAATGAAAAATGGGGGTTTGAGTCAAGGGGGTGGGGGTGGGGGGTCGAGTTTGGTATCATTGGATGTCCCCCTTCGCGACGAACAACTTTCATTACAAACTTATTTGATCCGATGCATAGTTCTCGAGATATTTCAATTGCTTCAGATAAAATGGACACCCTGTATACATACACTGCCGCTCAAAAGTATGTGGACACTTCCTTGATTCTTATAAATTTGATTATCTTGTATGTATTTCAGTTCGTACAGTATTGGAGAACATATTTGAATAATAATTTATTAAATATCTCACCGATAATGATAAAAAATAATTATATTTTCTTTCGTCTACATATCCACCGCGTGCTTTTATGACCGCGTTTACTAATCGTGGCATTCTGGCTATTAACTTTTTCATTACTTCACTTTCAATAAGGTTCCACTCAGATTCTAATATTTCCCACAAATGTTTTTCAGACTTGGGACATCGTTTTCGGACTTTCAGAAAATTCAATAACTAAATTGTTTATTTTGGTACTATTAGAATACATTACATACATACTCATAATAGACTTTAGCAACAAATATTGTTTGATAATAAAAATATACATTATATATCACAAATTTCATGAACATGGTAAGTGTCCACATACTTTTGTGCGGCAGTGTATGTACAGTAAATATGGGCCAAATTGTATCTTGTTTGGTGTCGTTTTAATTAGAAAAATGTCGCAAATATATTGGTAAAATTTCATTAAAAATAAGTAAAGAATAAACAAGTTTAATTATTGCGCTAGCATTGTCTCACTGATACGCTATTTCTGGTTGCACCTTAGGCCGCGCGGTCCGCGTTTACATGCGCTGTCCTTTTGCACGTTCGGCGCGGTCTTAAAAAAATAGTATCCCCTCGCGATCTATGTTCCAACTCCGAACCGAGGATCGGACTTTTTTATCGGAATAGATGAAGCCTTCACTGTAATTCGCGCGGAGCCGCAAACCGTTTGCGTTTATGTAAACGACGGGTACGCGGGGCGTAAATGTCCAGGCGGCCGAGTCGCTCGGTGACGCTGGTACATAATATCCGCCCCGTCGCGTGTCGTCGAATCGCTATTTGCAGGGCCAAGTTTCGAAGCTATCGCATGGACGGGCTCTCGACTTTGAAAATCCTGACCCGAAGTCACGAACCGAGAAATTAGATTAGAAAGTGTATACGTCAAGGAAGAAAGATTTACAATAACTTCCAATGAAAGCATCGTTACAATTTCATTAATTGCAAAATAAGAAGCCGGTCATTAGACTGTGGCAGGTTTAGTGTTGACAAATAAAATCAGAATATTTTTATAACGAAATCAAAGTCGAAAAAATTTAAAGAGCAGTTTTAAGAATACTCGTTCATCCACATACTTTTGAGCGGCAGTGTATATGTCGGTCAAGCAGAACGGGCCCGAGCCACGGGCTCATGGGTCGCGTTATCGCGAGGCTCGCGATGATTCAAGCTTGTCGCGGACCCTTCCGCCGACTAACTGCTCGCATCCATATCCTCCCGATCGTGGGTGGACGCGCGACATGAGCCAAAACTCGGGGGGACAAGCTCGAGACACGGCGCTCTTCGTTCCCCGTGAATCGTCATAACCGAGCAGACAGTGTCGCGCGGTGTCCGACTCGGAAAAATGTCTCGCGATTAACGCCAGAAAATGTTTCCTTCTAACGATCGAAGAACATTCATCGAAGATATCAGCAAAATGTCTCGCGATTAACGCCAGAAAATGTTTCCTTCTAACGATCGAAGAACATTCATCGAAGATATCAGCAAAATGTCTCGCGATTAACGCCAGAAAATGTTTCCTTCTAACGATCGAAGAACATTCATCGAAGATATCAGCAAAATGTCTCGCGATTAACGCCAGAAAATGTTTCCTTCTAACGATCGAAGAACATTCATCGAAGATATCAGCAAAATGTCTCGCGATTAACGCCAGAAAATGTTTCCTTCTAACGATCGAAGAACATTCATCGAAGATATCAGCAAAATGTCTCGCGATTAACGCCAGAAAATGTTTCCTTCTAACGATCGAAGAACATTCATCGAAGATATCAGCAAAATGTCTCGCGATTAACGCCAGAAAATGTTTCCTTCTAACGATCGAAGAACATTCATCGAAGATATCAGCAAAATGTCTCGCGATTAACGCCAGAAAATGTTTCCTTCTAACGATCGAAGAACATTCATCGAAGATATCAGCAAGATGTCTCGCGATTAACGCCAGAAAATGTTTCCTTCTAACGATCGAAGAACATTCATCGAAGATATCAGCAAAATGTCTCGCGATTAACGCCAGAAAATGTTTCCTTCTAACGATCGAAGAACATTCATCGAAGATATCAGCAAAATGTCTCGCGATTAACGCCAGAAAATGTTTCCTTCTAACGATCGAAGAACATTCATCGAAGATATCAGCAAAATGTCTCGCGATTAACGCCAGAAAATGTTTCCTTCTAACGATCGAAGAACATTCATCGAAGATATCAGCAAAATGTCTCGCGATTAACGCCAGAAAATGTTTCCTTCTAACGATCGAAGAACATTCATCGAAGATATCAGCAAAATGTCTCGCGATTAACGCCAGAAAATGTTTCCTTCTAACGATCGAAGAACATTCATCGAAGATATCAGCAAGATGTCTCGCGATTAACGCCAGAAAATGTTTCCTTCTAACGATCGAAGAACATTCATCGAAGATATCAGCAAAATGTCTCGCGATTAACGCCAGAAAATGTTTCCTTCTAACGATCGAAGAACATTCATCGAAGATATCAGCAAAATGTCTCGCGATTAACGCCAGAAAATGTTTCCTTCTAACGATCGAAGAACATTCATCGAAGATATCAGCAAAATGTCTCGCGATTAACGCCAGAAAATGTTTCCTTCTAACGATCGAAGAACATTCATCGAAGATATCAGCAAAATGTCTCGCGATTAACGCCAGAAAATGTTTCCTTCTAACGATCGAAGAACATTCATCGAAGATTTCAGCAAAATGTCTCGCGATTAACGCCAGAAAATGTTTCCTTCTAACGATCGAAGAACATTCATCGAAGATATCAGCAAAATGTCTCGCGATTAACGCCAGAAAATGTTTCCTTCTAACGATCGAAGAACATTCATCGAAGATATCAGCAAAATGTCTCGCGATTAACGCCAGAAAATGTTTCCTTCTAACGATCGAAGAACATTCATCGAAGATATCAGCAAAATGTCTCGCGATTAACGCCAGAAAATGTTTCCTTCTAACGATCGATAGTTCATCGAAGATATCAACAGAGGTAGAGTCAACATCGGTATCGGAGGTAGAATCGATACGCGCGCGCGGCAGGATATCGACGCCGATCGAGAGCCGGTCCGCGCGTTCGAGGAGGACCTCGGACGACGGGAGATCGTGAATTACGTCCGAGTTCCATCGGGAATCGATACCCGATCGAACGGATATACGGAGTTGAACGTTGATCTCAGATCGAGCGTTCGCGATAAAGAAAAGATCCACGCTCCCACCCGCGGGACAACGGTGGTCCGTTCACGAAAACGGCTTCATTAGGGCTGCACGGCGGCGGCGCGGTGTCCCTCGTCTTTCACGGACTGATCGACGCAATCCAGAATCCTCGCGATACGATTCTGTCTCTCGCGGCGATCCCCTTCGCGTCGGGATCCTTATCTCCCGATTTCTCGATTTCTCGAACAACGGGAATTACGGACGCGAGGCCGAGCAGCTTCGGTCTTTCGAGTAGATAAATAAACGAAGGAAGAGATGGCGAGAGGGAGGATGAAGAGAGGACGAAGGCGGAGAGAGACGCCGCACAGTGGGGAAAAGTGACTCGCCTCGCTTCAAAAAGAAATAACTTTCGATAGAAATGAGGTAGAGCGATACAATTTTTTTAAAATTAAAGCTGAAACTTGGCAGAATATGGGGAAATAGAAAGATTATGGTACGAACGTTTTATAACCTTGAGAAAATTCGTTAAACAATTCGTTCACAAAAATCGATTTCTTGTAAAATCCTGAAGTCGTAGATAAATTTTGAGACCAGATTTGAAATCAGCGTGAAAAAATCTACGGGAAATGATATATAGCAAAAATTTAAAAAAATTTTTTCTGCCCGTGGTAACGCAGAAACCACGTTTTCTGGAAATTGTGAAAGTTTAATAAATTTTATCAAGGTTTAAAAACCGTTCGTACCGTAATCTCCCTATTTTTCCCATATTCTGCAAAGTTTCAGCTTTAATTTAAAAAAAAATTCATCGCTCTACCTCATTTCTATCGAAAGTTATTTCTTTTTGAAGCGAGGCAAGTCACTTTTCCCCAGAGCGGCAAAAACCCCATATTTTCAAGTTTCTTAAAAAATCAAATTTTTTATATTTTTGACTACTAGGAGAGTAAATTCAAACATTTCTAGGATGAATCAGTTCAAAATCCAAATTCACTTTGTTGTAGAACGTCTTAAAGTTGGCCATGCTAAACATACCTAGTTTTCAGCATAAATTCAAGCGCATGTTTGAAGAAACCGTATGCACCTGTAAAAATAGTCATGTAAATAATGTTTTCTTTTCTGGCTTCCTTCGAGTACGAAGACCCGGAATAAATCGCGAAAAATGTTTATTTTTAATTTTTTTCGAGCAGTTTTGCAGATAATGCTATTAAACAGGGAAAAGAGCAATGTTAATGACGTTTGAAAGACGATATCTCTCTTGCGCCAAACTGCACCAACGTGCCAATGGAAAAATAACGTTTGTAGATATCTAAGTAAACAATAAATGCAAAGTTCAGCTGCGGTAACCTGCGGCTTTGGGTTTTATCTCATGAAATGTCGGTGAGAACGCGTCAAAGAACGCTCCGCTTTCTGGAACACTTGACGGTCCGTCACACAGTGACGGTAGCTCGCTTTTTGTGGCCAAAACTATTGTAGCGTTATTTCAAGGTTTAATGTTATATTATTTATAGGTCGTTGGATTCGTCTTGATACCAGTTAAAATATTATGAAGTAAAAAATATATGTTAATATTTAAAAAATTGAGACGACCTTCATTTTTTATACAAAAAGAGATTTTTCTTTAATTTTTTGTATTGAAGTTTGTAGAAAAGTGAACACTAATCAACTTTCGTTTGAAAAATTTTTAGTCAGATCATCGGAAATATTTGAAAAATCGTGTTAACAATTCTCACAATGCATACTATTGAAAACAAATGTAAAATGTATTATTTCTTATTATTTTATTAATTATTTTTTAATTTATTTATTATTTTTCGTGACCAAAATGTAAATAAACCTTACCTGTATACTGTACATAATAAATTTCCATGAAATTATTTCATTTTATTTTAATTGACATGAAATTATTGTTTTTTAAATTAAGTAGTTATTTTATATGGAGAGGAATCATTTTTAATTATTTTTAATTTAAATTGAATTATATTTCATTTTAAATTTATTTTATATTCAATTTAAGTGTAAAATTTATTATTTATTATTAATTTATTGCTTATTTTTTAATGTACTTATTATTTCTCGTGACCAAGAACGGTTACGAACATTTTTTGTTGCTATTTTCCCCGAAATAGAGTTTTCCTATGGTTTTTGCCGTTTTCTGCCGCTCTCAGACCACTGTGCGCCGCGCCGCGCCGCACAGTGGTCCGGATCGAGAAATTCAGTGACATTTTGTTATAACTTTTGAACCATTAGAGATATTACAATGAAATTTTCACTAAAAATATTTAAAAAATAGTCATTTTTAATTATAGATAATTAAATATTTTTTGCATTTGTCAAACAATATTTATTAATTAATTTTCATTCATACTTTGTTATTGATAATAAATTTGTTTACGTATAAGTTCACAAACTATTTTTTGTAATAATTTATAATAAAAATTTTTTCGTCCATACCGAGAAGTTCTGTGATACTGCCACAGCTTTTGAATCGTAAAAGTTATTCTGATGAAACTTTCACTGAAAAATATGAAAAAATAATCACTTTTTAATGATAAATAATTTAATACGTTTAGTGTTTGTTTAATTATTTTTAATAACATTTTACTTACTTTACTGGCTGATTTACTTAAATCTATGCAAGTATCAATTCTGCAGCTTCTTAATCTAGCGGCCTTTTCTTTTTATTTTGTGATTTTACTCTTATAGCAGCATATAATAAACAATTGACTGTAGGCTACAATCAAAACAGTCCGCTCGCACGCGCGCGAGGTTCTTCGCGTCTCGCACAATCCTGGTGCTCGACGCAGCGATGGATACACTTGAATCACTAATAACTTGCGTCGATGGACGATGTTGGTAGTAAATCGTGCATAACTATATAGGGAAAAGTGTACTGAACATTGTACAATTTGTAAACATGCGGTACTAATTGGAACTCAAAAGATATTCCGTATCAAAGATGAAGAATTTTGACAATTTCCGAGCCTTCACTGTACATGATTTTTTTAATACATTATTTAAATTAATTTTTAATTGTCAGTGTAAATTTTTATCGTAATGGAATTCTCTTCATTTTAAAAGAAGAACAGAGGAAAAATATTAAACAGGTGTGTCAGGGCATCCAGATAAAGATAAGTATCTTTTTTCTGCGAAACAGGCTATTTTCAAAATGCCCAACTTTAAGTGTTCGTCGCGATTACAATTTTAATTATATTTTATTAATTTCTTTATTTTCGAGGTAGATGGATATTTATGAAGCAATACAAACTTTGTACATGTCAATATGAGAAAGTTCATTTTTCGACAAAATGTCACTGAATTTCTCGATCCGGACCACTGTGCGCCGGCGAGAGGCAGGATCCGGGGGCAAAGGAAGTAGCGAGGCGTAAGCTCGCGCAATGGCTCTTTTTATCCGGTGCTCTCATCGCCCCGTCGTCGCCCCTCCTTAATTCACAGCCAGTCCGGGCCATAATTCGCGTTTTACCTCGCGGTGTTTATGTACTTTTAATAATGCCTGATATCTCGTCGAGGCGCTGCTCGAATCCTCGGGACCCCTCCGCCGTCCCCCGACCCCTCGCCCCCCGTGCCGTCGGGTTTCGAGCACCCCGCTGAGCGACCATGCGTGTGCTCCGACGAGCCGGAGAAACTTTCGACCGCGTCCGCCGATTCCTCGATCGCGATTTCGTCCCTGCGTCTCCGCCGCGCGGTCCTACGCATCTCTCTCTCTCTTTCTCGAGAAAATTCCGGTTTCCTGAAACTTCGCCGAACAAAATCCGATTCGACGAGACTCCTCTAAACGTTTCATTGTAACCTCGTCGACGCGCCGACACGAGCTGCGCCCAATTAGGACGCAAGTTTGAAACGCGACGATAAGAGAACGAAGGGATATCGAAAGGGATATTCGGAATCGATCGGGAACCAGGCGAAATTGTGGTCGCCCACGAAGACCCAGGGGGAAGCGCAATACTTTCCCGGCCGTGGCTCGTTTCATCCTGCTCGTTGTCCAGCCCGAGTCGTCCGACCCTCCTCGTGCTCGGTCTTTCTCCTGGGTCTGCGCGGCGCGTTCTCCGTTACCGCCACCCTCCGGCACATGTTAACAGCACTTTAAAGTTTTATTAATAAGGATAAATCAGAGGCGCCCCGCGGATGAAGTTGTCGGTGCCACGGTCCAGCGCGTATAATCTGGCATCGAAAACACACACCGATGTGTGGGACCTGCGAGGGAGGAGGGATCGGAGGAGCCGCGGGCCGCGAGGGGTTCGCAACACGTCGGTTTACGACCATTGCCTACAATGTCGTGTGCTCGCAACGCGACCGCACGGAGATATTTATCGTCCTGCTGCTTCTGCCTCTGACTCTTCTCTGTTCCTACCATGCTTTCCAATCTCGTTACGGTCCTCCTTCTCTGCTCTACGATCTCTCGCTCGCTCAGCGAGCAGAAATTGCCCTCGGGACGAAAAGATTCGTCGAAGAGACTCGTAGAGCCCAGATCAGTGCTCCGCGGAGAGGACAGCTTGTGGATTTCTTAAAATGTCTCTAGTCACAGATAAATCGAGAAGCGAAACGGTCGAGCTACCTCGTCCGAGGCCATGCTACGGCGCCGATAACACCGAATTCCTCGCCACAACGCACCGGAGGAAAGTTCTTTTAAAAAGGGACTCACCGATACCGCATGGTCGATAATTACGCCAAGCTCGCCTTGGCTCGGCTCGAGTCCACCTCGTGCTCTCGACCGTAAAGAAATTACGATTTCCTCGCGAGCCGCGGCCGTTGCCCGTTCGCCGTAACCGATTTTCCACGATTCCCGTAAATCGTCGCCGCGAATCGAATCGTTTCCGAGGCTCGATCGGCCGCGATAAGGATCCGAGAGCTCGGCGAGCACGGAGGCACCGGAGGCCACGGAGATCGACGATTTCCCGATCTGGCCTCTCGGGACAGCGAACGCGCAGCGCGCGTCGTAGGAGGATCGCGCCGTGCCGCGAGTGAACGCTAACCGCTTCTAAATGTTTCTCGAACCGACGCGAATTACCGTTCGCGCGGTCCGTGGTCTGGTCAGTGTTACCCGAGGCGAGGAGTAAAATTAGATCTCCGCGAATCTTTTCACGGGCCAGGTATAATCGGCCATCTCGGTTGCGAGAGAAACAGAGAGGAAGAGAGAGAGAGAGAGAGGGGGAGGGAGTGGACGCGGTCGCTTATCCGAAGCGCATTCCGAGCGAAAATTAGTCGTCCCGCCCCTGTTGCTCCTCGCTTTTCGAGAAAAAGAGCGAAAAAACGAAAGAAAAGAACGCGCTCGCAGCTAATTACGCAAGACCAGTATGCCGTCGAGACCAGGGGGAGAAACGGGGAGAAAAAGGGAGAGAGAGAGAGGCGGTCGAAGAAATTCCAAGAAGCTGGAAGAACCGTAAAGATTTCAACGACCTTCTCCACCTACCTCGCGACACTGTCCTTCGTGGTTCGGGTTGGACGGAGGAAAGGGTGCGAAAGGGAACCAGGACGACAGCGTCGACGACGGCGACAACGAGCACGACGAAGACGACGAGGAACGACCAGGAGAGAAGAGGAAACGTCGGTCTCCGAGTAAATATCTTTTCGAGGAATATTCGAAGCAACCCGTGTTGGAGAAGAGGAGAGGAGACAGAGAAAGAGAGGAGATACGAACGGAGATGCGTTCGTGGCCGGTGGCCCGCGTCCGGTACAAACGGTGAATAGTGCACCGGCTTAAGGCCCGTGGAATTATCCTCCTGTAAACACCTACCTAATTAAGATTGGAACATTTTAACGTCCTGCTCGGGGACTCCAATAAACCGCCTAACGTACAGCCAGTTTGTTAGGCGCTTATGGGATCGTTTAATTAATATTGGCGTCGGAGCAGCGTGGCCGGCTCGAACGACCGACCACCTCCGGCGCCGCCTCGATGTCTTGACTCCGTACACTCGCGACTTGCACCGTCTAAACGCGAACCGGCAGTCCGTTCCCACCTTCCTTTTCTCGTTCGTTCCGTGTTTCCTTCTCTCTCGTCGTTCTCCGGATATTCGCAGTTTCGCTCTCGGTCCACCGGAGTTTTGGACAAACCGAGAGAAAAACAACGAGTCTCGCAACAGGATGGAGAAAGACAAAGTCGAGGAAGCGGGCCGCAGAGCGGTCGCGACCGCGAGGGCGAGCACGGCGATTAATCACGGTCGCGTTTTGCGGTTTTGTCGCCCGTCACGACCCACGTGCGTACCGCGGGCAACCATTGTTCCGCGTCTAATCGTTCCGGGAACGGTGCCGAACGATCCTTCTCCGTGGGAGAGTTTCGCTCGCGCGCCCTCCATTCGCTACGTTGCGCTCCGAATGTCCGCGGACAACCCCCGGCTCGTTTCTCGTTCTGCTTTACGAGCCGTCTCGATGCTTTTAACCGCGACTCGCTTCGACCCTCGAGCCTCGAATCGACGAGCGACCCTCGGGATTTACTTCCAGTTGAGATTTACTCCGTGACGCTGTTTCGCGGCCGATTCGAGCAGGGGGAGGGAAAAAGAGACGGCTAATAAGCGCGCAAACACGGTAATCGGTAAATCGAGCATCGTTCCGTAGCGGCGATGTTTTCATTAGACCGTAATAACCGGTGCGCAACGTCTCTGCCCGGGTGAAATTGAATTACCACCGGAAGATGTTGGATGTTGTTGGCTCGCCCCCCTCGCCTAGGAGCGAAGAGGGCGGAGCAGGATGAACGAAGATGGCGGATGGGGCTATATGCAGGCCAGGGAGAAGAGCGTTTGTGGATTGTGGTACGCGATGCGCCGCACAGGTACGCGGTAACGTCCGGGACCAATTTCGGAGGGGGGCCATTTTTCCCTCAAAGGGGAACGTCGACGGCAGCCGAAAATTACCCCGGTTGGACCACCCAGCCCGCTACGAGCAGACCAATCTCCTGGCCATGGGCTAATCGAGTCCGGACCGTCCGGACGGTCCAGCCCGGATCGCTGGTGGGGCTAATTGCAGCTCACCACCTTCGTACCCTCCAGAGGTCGACCTCTCTATTAAGAGACCTTTTACGCTGCCTCTTCTCGCGCGCACTTCTCTCTTCTCTTCTCTTCTCTCCTCTCCTCTCCTCTGCCGCGTCACGTATTAAATTGGAGGGTGTAGGCGAGATCCTAAACTTTTTACTTAACCCCTCCGAACGACTTTCCTCGAGCATGAGGACCCTCGATCCGAGGATGGCCCACCATGCCGCACCGACCTGCCCATCCATCCTTGCGAGCGAGAGAGAGAGAGATGGCGCGCTCTGTGATTGGTCCCAAATATTAACCCTTTCCGGTCTTATGCCAAGCCAAACTCGACATTAACCTTTGCCCCGGTAGTTAGCTATTCTACTACTTTACAGTGTATTCGTCCGTAATGCCACAATTTTATTGTGTCTAACGATCTAGCAAAGCTAGGAATATAATTGAGTTATATGATTTTGAAGCAAGTTCTGAAATAAAGGGAGAAAACATACTTCGGACCGCAAATGGTTAACCCTTTCTGCCCGCTGCGGCCGAGTATACAGGGTGGGCGCCACATTTTGCCACCTCAAATATCTTTGTTGTTGTTAAAGATACGTCAAATGTCTGAAAGACAAAGTTGAATGGTAAAATGGGGCTTATACGATACCAAAAAAATTGTTGTTTTTATGTAATTTTTTTTAGAGATATGAAGGTGATCTTCATTTTTTTTAATGGAATGAGGTATTTTTTAATACATCAATCGATGCAGCTGGACATTCGTGATAAAAAAGGTACTAACCTATGTAAGGAGAAGTGCCCTATGCCTGGACAGCATGTTTTTCTATTTTAAATTTTATCACTTTAAATAAACAAAAACAATTTCTTAAGAGTTTTAACATACGGTTCAGAGTTTGTAAAGTAATTTAAAATAAAGAAATCATTGTTTAGGTTAATATCTTAATTGTATTAACAAGAATAATTTAAACCTATAGTTGGACATATTAAATCCAATCTAAGCTAGTACCTGGACAGAAGTAAAGCCTATATCGGGACAAATTCAATTTACGAGTTGATCGAGCGAACATAACCTAAAACGTTGGTTGGTGGCGCTGTTGCGCATGACGAATAGAAGATGCTTTGCGTAATATGTAGTATTCTTATCATAGATGATAGTATTGTATTATTTAACCAAATATATATTTATTTTCATTTACTGTTTTAATAAAACTTGTCATAATACAACTTTTAAGGTTAGGTAGTAATACTGATAGATTTAAGATGTAAACATAAAGTATTATTAACGTCACAACCGGAATACATTTTCTACATATGTTATTCAAGCTAATAGAAGACTAATTATACGTACATGTAGTTAAATAATTTGCAAACAATGCGTTGATTTTATTCACAAACACGTGTCCGGTTTCAGGCGTAAGCACATTGCGTATAAGCTTAGAGTGGGACAGCTACTGTCATCGCGTCCCAGTATGGAGTACTTATATTTGAAAACAGTCCTAATCTTGGACATCTAATATTTGGATTAATAATTATTATTTACGTTAAGCTTAATTGCCAATTTATTTTAAAATATCAATATTATTATGCGTGATAATTATTTTTTGTCTGAGGGCTTAAATTATATCTTTTTTTCTAACAAAAGTTCGAACTATAAATGCACATGATTCGCATGTAAATAGACTATTTTGTATACTATTTTCAGATGAACTTTGAATTCATTTTTAAATTGCAATTGATGTCTCAATGAAATAATATTCACACCTACTTGTAGCTAAGGCCTCAGAATATATAATATAATTATTTAATCTCTTAATTACTGATTTTACTATGAAAATTCAATTGTCCAGATTTAGGTATCACTTTTGGACTGTCCAGACTTAGGGCACTTCACCTTATGTCGAAAAGTTAGTAGTTCACGAGATATTTCGATTTAAATAACTGTAAAACACCATTACTGTCGTAGTAAAACGTTACACAAGTAAGTAAACACTAACGTCTTAGTACGACAGTAATGGTATTTTAGAGTTATTTAAATTGAAATATCTCCTGAACTACTAACTTTCCGACATACAGTAGCGGACAAAAGTTTAAGACCGCTCTAAAGAAGACGATAATTTTTTTAATATTGTACTATACGATTTGAACTTTTTGGGAAGCTAGAACAATTAGTTTACTAAAGGATGTGAAAAGAAATTTTTTTCAAAAATTGCAATTCATCGGAATTGTTGAAAAAATACTAAAAATTGAATTTTTAACTTTTTTATGTGGGCCTATATTGAAAATTTAAAAAATACGTTTTGTAGATTTGTGTGAATTAAATATATTCTGAAAATTTCGTCAAAATCGGTCGACGTTGCAATGAGCTCCAAATGTTTAAAGATGATAATTTACTAGATGGTAATTATAATTTAATTAAAACAGAAATTTATTTATTATTATTAACACAAAAAAGTTCAAATCGTGTAGTACAATATTAAAAACGTTATCGTCTTCTTTAGAGCGGTCTTAAACTTTTGTCCACTACTGTACATATGTTAGTACTTTTTTATAACGAATGTCCAGCTGCATCGATTGATGTATTAAAAAATACCTCATTCCATTTAAAAAAATGAAGGTCACCTTCATATCTCTAAAAAAATTACATAAAAACAAACATTTTTTTGGTATAGTATAAGCCCCATTTTACCATTCAACTTTGTCCTTCAGACATTTGACGTGTCTTAACAACAACAAAGATATTTGAGGTGCCAAATGTGGCGCCCCACCCTGTATACGTGCCGAATGAATTGGACACTGCTGCAACCGTGTTTACGCAAACGCACGGAAAAGTACCGAACGCCGAGGAATGCTACAAAAGGCGCATATACTACGCACTACAAGCTCCTCGGAAGTATGCAGTCCCTGCACTTTCCTTATTGGCTGAACGTTGTTGGTCACGCTCGTTAACCACCGAGCGACAACGATAGTTCTTCAGGACGATCTTTCATATTCTTCCATTATGCTTGCGCCAACTTCTATAATAATTGCCTCCTCCCTCGGCCGCCAATTTTTCCTCTGCCGTCGATTGCCCGGAGAAGGATCGGTTGAGAGAAACGATCCCGCCAGGGCCCGACCCGAATACACGGTCCATCACCCGAGACCACGCTAATTTTCACGTCTAATAAACGGTGGGCGCGAGTCCGGGGGAAAAAGATTTCTCTCTCTCGACGAGTTTATGGCTTCCGCTATCGCCGAAACGCGGCGATACGATGCCGGGCCGAGACGAAGGCGAGGGCGACGCGGAGCAACGCGCGCCTCCTCTTTCCGGCTTTACGACGATGCGAAATTCCTCTCCTCGGTCTCGCCGTAAAACTATTTTATAGGAGATGTAGACACCGGTTGTTTATTGCTCGCGCGACCTCTCCCGTGTACAAGGTCGAATTACAGCTAAAAGCCTGTGTTCTACAAGACGCGTTAATATACGAGGCCTCCTAACTTCTCGTCGTTCCCCGGCGACTTCTCCTCTCCATCCTTTATCTGTTCGTGTCGTGGCGGCGCACCACGCGTCCCGTGACTCTCTCCGCGGGCGTTTCCTCCTTGCGAGTCGCTCGCGGAATCGCTTACCTTTGGTTTCACCGGATCGATTCCCTCCTCCCATGCATGTTCCGGGTCTGTTCGATGTCTCGGGAATATCGTGGTTTCGCGTCTGCGGATCGGGAGTAACGAACGAGAATTCTCGTGGCCGAGGATACATGCTTTTATTTGACGGAGCACAATGTACGTATAATAAACGATTCGTTCGATTCAGTCTTATGTACAGAAACCCGCGTGTGGGGGGGGAGAAGAGAGTAGAGTCGGATATAATTCGAGAGCGGAGGACGCAAGCGGAAAAGCGAGAATCTTTTCTCGCGCGCGCGATGAAATCCTTATAAACGAACAGCTGGAGATACCTGGAAAGCTTCGAACGGCGAGAGACGAGCTTCGCCACTCGTCCCGCCACCAACGCGCGACTCGATCCGCGCGCGACGCGTATATTACAACAACGTTTTTTATTCTAAAGAGTGCCGAGAGGAACGTGCGGATCAACGACAGGTGTTGATCGTTTTCTTGTCCAGGCAAGTGTTGCAGGTGACCTCGCAGCACCACCGGAACCTGCACTCGCAGTTCACCTTCTCCTTGACGATCCGGGTGTCGTAGCCTCTGCCGCAGCACAGCAGCTCGCAGCCGTCGACACCTTGGCTGGTGGAGTTGCAGCGACGCCCCTGGGTGCCCAGCGAGCCCGTCTTCCTGTTCAGCTTGCAGAAGTCGGGCGAGTCCTCGCTGTAGATCAAATCGAACCGATCCGGCGGCTTGATGGTCGGACCCTCCGTGATGAAGCTGTGCCCGTCGTTGCTCGGGATCACCTTGGCCGCGCCGTCGAACGACTCCTTCAGCCGGTTGCCCACGTCGCGGAACGGTGGCATCTTCCGCCAACAGGTGCGCACCGTGCACGAGCCGGAGAGCCCGTGGCACTTGCACTCCGTCCTCATGAAGTCCCGCACCGCCTGCGCACACCAACCGAAACCAAAGTCGTTCACCGTCCCCTTTTGCCTTGGCGCCCGGCGATTCAGGGCCACCGAGCATACCGAGCACGAGATAATCCTGAACTAACAAGGGAGGGACTCTGACTTCATTTCAACCTTCATTTCAACGTTCGGCTGTCGGACGATACTCCGTCGATCCGGTAATGAGTAAAGGCAGCCGCTTAACAGCGCCGCACGTGAACGACGCCAGACCATGCAAATGTGGATGAGTCCACCTATCCGAAAGGTAATTAATTGCGTCGTTGGTCTGATATCGTTCATGCGCGGTGTTGTTGAGTGGACGAGAGCCTTAAGGGGGTAGTCTATGCGCTAGTTACAACTAGAATCTTACTAGAATCTTACTAGAAAACATGGGTTTGCGCGCTTCGGTTGTTTGACCTTATTTGAGCAAATTTTGGGCTGGGTGAGGGCTCATTCTAAAGAGGAAGGTTCATCACACTGCGCTCTGGTCATGAGGTCAACGAGATTATGTTTAATATGTATAATATAAGGGCCCAAAGTAGAGAAAAAATCTAGGAAAAAACCCGCAGATTTCAATGCATTTTTCTGTCTCTAAAAGACTTTTTGACTGCTCAGATGACCAGAGCGCAGTGTGATGAACCTTCCTCTTTAGAATAAGCCCACACCCAGCCCAAAATTTGCTGATATAAGGTCAAACAACCGAAGCGCGTAAACGCATTTTTTCGACCCAAAATCTAGTAGGATTCTAGTTATTTGCTGGTTATTTGCTAATTTACTAGAGTCCTTAGTTTAAAAGAACGCTATTTAATTTTTAATGAATTACATGGAGTGCTATATTATTTAAACTTGGCCATTACTTTTTAAACCAATGGCCACAAAAGGTGTTAGGTAGCGGCCAAGTTTGAATAATTTAGCACTCCATGTAATTCATTAAAAATTAAATAGCGTTCTTTTAAACTAATTTTTAGAAACGCTTTTTTCAGTATTGCAAGAGGTATTTCCAGGCTAACGAACTTGGCCGTATTTTGTTTGATCTCACAACATTTTACGGCCATAAGAACTTGGCTCCTGTTTACAGAATGTTTTTGTTGGGATTTCATCATTTTTTGTTGAAATTTCATCAATCATCAAGTTTATGGTTATTATTACTCTTATCCCTGATTCACTAAATCCTAAACATTTCTTATCTTTTTTGGTATACAGGGTGGTCTTTTTATTTGAAGACATTGAAATATCTCGAGAACTATGTATCGGATCAAAACAAGTGGGCAATGAAAGTTGTTCGTCGCGAAAGGGGACATCCAATGATATCAAACTGGACCCCCCACCGCCACCCCCTGGGGGTGGGGGTGGGAGAAGATAAAAAACTTAAATGGGAACCCCCATTTTTCATTGCAGATTTGGATTCTCCAGAAAAAAATACACAATTTTTACCTAGGAGTTTTTGCATTTTGGTTCACGGATGGCGCTGTAATGGACAAAAATCAAAATGGAAAAAATCGTTGAAAATTGGGCATATCTCGAGAAATACACATCAGATCAGAAAAATAAAAGTAGACGTATTTGATATTTTTAAGAATGCTATTCAATAACACCATAATTGATCCCCCACCCCCGCCTCCTGAGGGTAGGAGAGGGAACTATTTCAAAATCTTCAATGGGAAACCCTTTTTTATAGCAAATCTTGGTTCTCCATTGATTTGATATTATTGGTGTAATTTCTTTCACAGATGTCGCTGCAATCGAAAGCAGTTGGAAAAATTCATTGGTTTGTTTATCAATCCTCAGGAAGTGGGGGTGGGGGGTCAATTATGGTGTTATTGAATAGCATTCTTAAATATATCGAATACGTCTACTTTTATTTTTCTGATCTGATGTGTATTTCTCGAGATGTGCCCAATTTTCAACGATTTTTAACTTCCCGATTTTATAGGGAAGTTATTGTAATTACCCTGAAAATCGAAAATCGATTTTTTAGCAGATCTTCACGTTTCATGGTCATTGCAATCATTTTAGACTATTTTCAGCAAAATGTTCGTATGTGTGTGTGTGTGTGTATGTGCGTATGGCCGTTTCTATGTAATCAAATTTTTCATTAACGTTTTCAGAAAAAGTAACAACGCGATCAGGATGATGAATGATGCAATCGATGTGCCCCGTCGTAACTTAGAGCTGATTAGATTTTGGTCCATATTGGTCAAGTAGTTTTTTAGATTTTTACTTTTTTTCGAAAAGAGTTGATTCTACAATACAATTTATAAGGGAGGACGAAAATTTTCCACCAAAGAACCAAACGCAATTACATAAAAAATTTTTTTCTTAATTTTTTTTCCGATTTAAAAAAAATTTTTTTTTTAACTGATGCTAATGTTACCGCTTGGAATAATCGAAAGTTATTCCAACGCAACAGTGAATTTATCATCTCTACTCCCAAGAATACATTTTGGGAGAATATCGATGAAAGTACAAAAAAAAAACGATGTTAGCGATGTTGGCGAAGGAGTAACGAATCGGGAAGTTCTTTGTGTGACTCTTGGAGAGTCACACACCAAATAAAAAACATTAATATCAGTAGGCCCTACTAGCCATGCGTATCACTAACCCTCTCGCAAGAGCAGTCCTACCCGCGAGCGAGCAAAAACAACCCTACTCGCGAGCGAGCGAAGCGAGCGAGCAACAATAGCCCTCTAGTTTCCATTTTGATTTTTCTCCATTACAGCGCCATCCGTGAACCAAAATGCAAAAACTCCTGGGTAAAAATTGTGTATTTTTTCTGGGGAATCCAAATCTGCAATGAAAAATGGGGGTTCCCATTTAAGTTTTTTGTCTTCTCCCACCCCCACCCCCAGGGGGTGGCGGTGGGGGGTCCAGTTTGGTATCATTGGATGTCCCTCTTCGCGACGAACAACTTTCATTGCCCACTTGTTTTGATCCGATACATAGTTCTCGAGATATTTCAATATCTTCAGATAAAAAGACCACCCTGTAGATTGTTTGCGTCAGTTTTCGCGAGGTGTAACGATATTCGATCAAACGACAGGAACGTTGCCTTCGATATAGACTTTTAGTTACAAAGATCTAAGTTATATGGGCCGACCCCCCGTAAGTTGCCTACCAGACGACCGGCGTCGTTGTTGTGAAGCTTGACCAGCGTCTTGATGTCGCTGCGCTTCCGGTAGGGAGCGTCCATGAACTCGCGCGACTTTTTGAAGCCGAACTTGACGTTGTCCCCGCATCCTCCCCATTCCCAGTCGCCCTCGGTCGGCAGGCTCTTCTGGATCTCGGGGGACGGGATAAACTTGCCGAGACGGTTACCTGCACACAGGGTTCAGAGACTCGCGAGATCGAAGCGAACCTTCCGCGAGAGGTAGTTCATTCTAAGACACTCACCTTTCGACGTCATTTTGTCGCAGGAGCATTCGACGAGGTGACCCATGGTGCAGGCTCTGGTGACGGCGTAGGTGACGCCTGCCGCGGTGATGGCGTTCACGAAACCCGTCTCCCTGGTATCTGAAAATAGACAGAGTCGAATCCTGAAGATCGCGCAACGAGTCGACGCGAAGGGGACACAATCGGGAAAGGAGAAAGGTCTCTGCGGCAGGGGCGGGAGAGCGAAGAGAGCAAGAGGGCCGCGACGACGGGTTTCGGTGGCGTGTGTATTCGGTTTCACCTGTCACGTCTCCACTCCATCATTAGGCGGACAAAACACGGCGGAGTTCCACCCCTTTTCAAAACGGCAGATTACCACCGCATCCGTGCGGCAGCGCTGCTCCATGTCCCTCCCCCTCTCTATCTCCGTCGCCCATTGTCTCTCACCTGCTCCGGGCATCCGGGTTTTGCAAATTCTCTCTCGAATCCTTTTTTTTCCACTTCCGCGTGTCCAAGAGCTCTCTCTTTCTCTCGGCTCTCGAGCGGTTCGCCCGTCTCGCCTCTCGCCGGACGAGCCGCGCCGCCCCTGTGCGAGTCCCTTTGGACTCTCTCGCGCGCGAGCAGAGTTCGCGTCGCTCGATTCGCTCGACTCGCTCTCGACTCGCTCGCGACAGATAGAATCTTGCGGGTCTCTGGATTAACTTATAATCGTAACGCGGAATGCGGGGCCAATTACGGGTTCGGTCGAACGGGCCGCGGGAAACGGTGGAAGGACGCCGGAGACCCGCCGTGGCCGGTCGAGTATCGCGGGCAGATCTGCCGGTCGGGGGAGCGATCGAATCGAAGCGTTTCCGCGCCGAGGCGAGGCGAGGTGAAACGCGGTGAGCCGCGAAGCAATTATCCGTTTCGAAAACGCTCCGGCGGAAACCAGTCGGGCATACTAATGTCGCGGATCAAAGCACGCGACGCGGAATCTCGAGCGACATCGCGCCGCGGTGAAAACGCGACGGAAAAAATCTTCGAAGCAGGATACCCTCGGAGAGGAGCGCCGAAACCACGCGGGGATCGGGGAACGGGAAACGTGGAACGGGATGGCCTCTCCGGATGGGCGCGAGAACGCGGGAAGGGGTTACACGTACGCGTTAAGTCTGGTTCTTCGGTGGTTCCCATGGATTCCAGCCGGGTATCTTCGGCGCGGATCGACGCACGGCCCGACGGACGGACGGATGAACGAACGTACAGACGGAACGAGAAGACGCGGCTCCAAGAGGGAGAGAGGGAGAGGGAACCAGCCTGCCACCGCCCGCGTATCTTCCGATGCATCGCCTCACCTTTCAGTGCGTATTTAAACGATACGATAGTTTTATACGAGCGATCTGATATCGAGGTTCGAGAGCGAAAGCCTCCGTTGCCTGTTGCTTCGATTGCTGCTGCCGTTCGCCGTTACATCCGAGCTCTCCGAGGCCCGAGTTTGTGTTCGTTGCCAGTTGGCCGCGTCCCTTGCCTTTGCTTTGGCTCGCCGTTCTTCCGATCGCGATCGCGTTCCCCTCGTTCTCATCGATCTTTCAACGCGACGAAATCGTATGATCTCCCGTGCGTTCATCCTGCGCCCCGTGAATATGAGGTAAGCGGATCGCGAGTCCGATCGATCATTAGCAGGTAGCCCGTTTGTCTCCTCCGTCGAGGCAACGCAACAGAAAGGACGACTCGCGCGACTGTTCCTCGCTGCTCGACGCGTTGAAATTCGTCTCGCGATCGGCCGCGGCCGCGATCCTCGTATACTATACACGGACTCATGGTGATCGGTGGTACCGAGGCGGCGCAAAGCTGTGCAAAGCTGTGTGCACTGCGGTGCAGAGCGGCGAAGAAAAGGTAAAAGAGCGTGGTCGAGGGGTCGGGGAATGTTCGAGGCGGAGAGAAGCAGCAGGTAATATAAATCACTTCGAATCAATTAGACACGAGGGATCGCGAGCCGATGATCTTGCAGTGCCGGGCTGCCAGGTGCACGGACCGCGGCCATCGTCTCGGGTCGCCTCGACGGCTCAGCCAATTATCAGCATTCCGGGGCATTATCCTCGGAGCAAGAGTTACGCCGTGTTTAATTGCGAGTGTTCTTCTTCTCCTTCTTCTTCCACCGTTCCTTCTCGTCCCTGCCTCTTCCGTTCCTCTGCGTCGCCCCTGATTTTCGCGTTTACTCGCGAACCGACGCGCTCGGCAACGAACACCGATCGCGCTTCCGTTCGGAGATGGATCGTCGACCATCTCTTGCGCCGACTCGATCTGCCCCGAACTCTTGCACCGCGGGAAACACGGCGCCGTAAAGCTGTCGCGCGCACAAACGACAGCAGACCATCGTCGACGTATTCATTCCTGTTGGTGTCTTAAATCTCCCGCCTTTTTATAACGTAATTGATGTATGTAAATTATCGCACTTCATGTATATCTCTTCTGTCCGAATAAACGGTGTAGAAATTGAAAGTGGTTTTGATCAAATTTGATCCACCCTGGTGGATCTTCAACTTCAACAATTCCTACCGAAAGGAGGAGAAAGGAACAAGAGGAGTATCGATGCAGCGGCACCGCTAAGTGGGTCTTTAATCGTTTCGGTGGTGCAAACCTTTGCAACCATCCACCAGAAAATTGGCAGCAGCGGTGCAAACGCGCCTCTGTCGCTTCGCATCGGGAAATGTGTGTGGGAAGCGCGACATCGCGGTTCTCCGGTTAATTAATCGATGCTCTAGATAAGCTGCAGAGCCTACGACAGCAGAAATTGCAGTTCGAGAACGAAGGCGGGCTTTTACGGATTGATTACTACTCTTAGGAACCGAATGGGAGATGCTCGGCACCGAAAAGGTTAAACGGCGTGCGATTCAAAGATGTACATCGGAGAGCGACGCGTAGACGGGAGCGGTATTCGGTTGATTGCCGTGAAATTGCGGAATCGCGTAGATCCGCGGCACATTGGATGCGCATTGATTTATGGAATTTTCGCGCGGATCGTCGCCGAGTCAAGGAGCGCGCGCGCGAGTTCGATCTTCAGCTCCGGAGCGCGTAGCCTCGAGTGTACACTCGGTCGTAAATCGCGCGGTGATTAATCGGTCCGTGGGATTATGTAAGCGTGTAATTTGCGACGACGCGGTGCATCGTGCCGCCATTGTAGGAATTATGTCGCCGACTCGGCCGATCGACGCGGCCAGATACCATCGATCGGTCTCGGCGAGTGATTTGTTTGGCCGGCTCGCGATTTATCGCGGTGGATGCGCCGATTCGTGCGCAATAGATCGCGCTCGGCCGCACCGGTGCATCGATCGACTCGCGTCCGTAAATCGGCTCTCGGCGGTTTCGCGTCGGCCCTTTTCGAAACGAGACGAAACGGGACGAAACGAGAAGAAACGAAACGAATCGCGTCGAATCGAATCGAGCGGTATCGCGTTCGAGAGACCGGATGCCGTGTTGGCCGACCGTCTGCTCGTCTCCGCTCTAATTGCGAATAGATCCGGTGGTCCGAAAGGATAGCCGGGGAACGGAGAAGGAGGGCTGTAGGCGACCGAGGGCATAAATTGCAGGCCGCGTTCGTAAATAAAGAGAAGAATATCGAATACGGGAGGAGAGAGGAGGCAGGGGAGAGGGAACGCGCGGGATACGCGTTTAGTTAACCCCCGTGTATAGCAGATAGTACGAGAGAAACCTCTCCAATAAATACAGCGGGAACGGACGCATGAATGCCAGCAAAAATCGCCCAATGACCAATTGCGGCAACGGCCACTCGCCTTTTCTCGAGATTCCGCGAGATTTTTGAGCGGCGCGGTATCACCGCTGGATTCTCTTCTCTCGCAGGAATTTCTCCTCGGTCTCCCGACTCTCTTTCTCCCTCTTCCTCTGCCTTTCTCTGTCTCCGGCCGGTCGACACCCATCGTCCCGCGTGCTCTTTGCCAGCCGAAGGAGCCCGGACTCGAAGATACCACGGTAATTACGGCGAATCCTCTCTCTATCCGTCCGTTCCGTTTCTCTTCGTTCCTCTTTTCTTTGGCCATCACGACACAGGCGCATCTAGACCGAGCAGTCGCGGGGAATTCGCCGGGAAAACGCGATTCGAGGCAGCGGAGGCCAGACCTCGACGAGATACGAGGCGGCGGATCGAACCGAGCGGAGCCGCGACGCGAGGCGAAGGGGACCGCGCGGTCCACATTGAAACGGAGAACGCAGAACGATGAACGCTGCGAGCAGAACGCAAAAGATATGGAAGTTCTCGTTTTCTCTCCCTCCCGGTGTTCCTCTTGCTCTCCGGCGAGTTCCCTTCGGCGACTCGTGAAATCGACCGAGCATTCAAATGTCACCGGCGAACGGCCAGAGTCTAACAGAATAACAGATCTGTCCCGGCATTCCGCTCTCCTCTTTCCCCGCGAGGCCTTCCGTCACCCCCGTTCCTCTTCCTCTCTCTCTCGTCTCCTCCTCCTTTCACCCTTTCTCCGATTCTCCCGATGGAAGTTAAAGCCACGGTAGCCGAGATACAATAAACGTACGGGACATTAAACTGTTTGCTATTGTCAATCCTTTGTGGGGGAATACCGGCTGCGCATCTCCACGGTACATCGAGCCATCGCCGAGTACAGTCTCCGGGAAAAGTATCAGAGTCGCGCGCCGCCCGCTGGATATTTAACCCGCTTGCATCCAGAATCGTAAGCGGAATAAACGACGCACGACGACGGCTGTCCCTTGTCGCCGAGCGGGGAATATAATCCGCGTGGTTGTCTGTCAATCGAGCAGAATTTTTCAGACGTGGTCGCCTTATTTACAGTGAAACAGTCGACTATTCGACGCTGTAGATAAATTCCGAAGCTTGCGACGGAGTAGATTTCAGTTCGGCACATCTGTTCTGTAAACGATAACGGCGGGATCGCTCCGCGCGGCTGTGAATCGGTTAAAACCCCGTTCAGACTCGGCGGAAACCGCCGCGTTTTGGATTGTTGGTCTGCGCGGACAGGTGTGAACGAATATGAAGACGGCTTAGCATCCGCGCGGTCTCCGCCGTGTCTGAACAGGGTGTAGAAGTCGATCGAAACACATCCGTACAGTTGACCTACCGAAAACGAGACGGCCTAGCGCCGTCTTAAATCGAGAACGTGGAACGGTATGCGACCCGTGAACCGCCGCACAATGGGGAAGCGTCAAGACGGTGAAAAGGTGAAAAGAGTCGAGGATGAACGGCCGAAAAGACTACGGTTCTCGCTGACAGTGGACACCGGAGGCTCGTTTAGTCACGGGCAATTTCCTTCCTGCCGCGACGATGACGCGAGACGGCTTCGACAGCTCGCTGGAAGCGAAAAAAATTCGAGTTTCCCTTTTCAGCCGGAAGACACGCTTCCCCCATAATCGGCGCTCATGGCTCGTGTATTGTTGTTTCCTGCGGCGAGGGTGTCGACGAGTCGACCACCGTCTCGCTGCTGGAGTGCTACGGATAAATCGTTGGAAATTACCTCGCTGAAACTTACCTGGGGAGATCTGCCTGGCTCCCCACCATCTGCGTCGCACCGTGTCAATTGAGTTTCGCGCGATTCCTCGAATCGAGGACCGTTTCTTGGCACCGAACCGTTAGAAATACATTCTTGGACGAGCGAAGCGTCGATTCGTCTTTCTTGCGAGCCGAGAAAGAAATCGCGACGAACCGATCGGCTGCGACGTGTGTGGCAATCGCGGAGGCGCAGGTGTCGGTTTCCAGCTCGTGGAAAACGCGTCGGCCGACACACAAATATTCGAGGCGAGAGAGCAGAGGAAGAGAGGCGTCCGGGACGGATCCGCGTCCTTTACGGAGCGCATTAGTTAGCACCGAGTTCGTGATGCGACAAAACACTTAGCGCCACGGCGCTAAATCGGTTTTAGCTTGCTGATTATCGTACCGCGCGCTCTTCTCGCTCTTCCCGCTCGCCTCTCTTCTCGTTTCCTCTTCGCTCATCCTCTCGCGGAGCTCCGAAACAGCGGCACGAACCTCGGGTGTTTCGACGGGCTCCCGATGAGGAAAACGATCGGATCGCGAGCCACGGAGACGGCGGAACGCCAAGTCGTAAGTTATCGAGTTTACTGCAAGATTCCAGCGACGCGGGATCGGGGATCCGATGAGATATTCAGGAGCGAATTTTTACGAGCCGGCGACGCCGCTCGCTGCGCTCTTGCCGCCAAATAATTAGCCTCCGATTTAGTGGCGATTCCATTTAGCTCGCCACTCCTACCCTATTACCGAGAAACGCGAAACCCGGTGTGTCTCGAAGCGGCTCGGAACCGAGACGGCACATCCGACGGACCACCTTGGTCGAAAGCGTGGTTTATTAAGCGTAAACCGTCCTCTTTATTCCCACGGGAGCTACTATGCTTGATCGCTTAATCGCTGTCGTGTCCGGAGACACGACGAATTTTCGAGACCGTCATTGTCGAATCGAACGGACCGTGGCAATTAGCGCGAACGAAATCGTGCAAGAACGTATGTATGTATTCGGCGGACGAATCGAATTGAGCGAGTCGGGGTTCGAGTTTATTAACGCGCCAAGGTGAGCATCGTCGTTAGAGCTGAGAAATGCCGGTCGAACACGAGTTTTCGAGGCGATACACGTCGGAGGTAGCAGAGGCCGCTACAACCGAGCGAAAATCACCGATAAAACCGTCTCTGGGAAAAGTTGGACGCGTACGGAGGTTCCGTGGCGGTCGTTCACCCGCGTTCGTCCTCGGAGGCCACCGAAATCTCGGCGGTCGAACCGAATTGTGCCCCCCGAACGATCGAGAGTAGAAAGAGCAATTTGTTGATTCCACGGCACGAAATATCCTCGGGTGAACCGAGAGGGAACTCGGAACCAGAACAGAGCCACTCTGTTAATTTGACTGAGAGATAGGCAGCGTATCGAGGTTGGCTCGGAGGATTTCTAGAGATTTGCCGTGGTCTCGTCGTTGTTCGGATCGCTGGTGGACCCGCGGTGCCGAACGAGGGAACGCAGCGGCCGTGTGGCAGCACAATAAATTCCTTCCTCCTTTCGTTTCCCCCTAGGTAGCTCTTTCCACGGGTTTTGACGCCCGTGTTCCTCTTATCGCGACACGCGGCACCCCTCAATTAAGAGGTGCTGCTCGTCCACGAATGTTCTACCAGTCCAACCTCGGATCTTCCTCCGAACTCGGACCACACAGCGGGAGCTACCTGCGAGGCTAACCTATCGGCCGGATCGCGCCCATAAAAATTAAACGTCGCCAGATAAATAAACGTCAATCGAGAATTAAGATAGGCGCCGCCGGTAGCGTGCCTGTTTTCGGCCCTCTTCGCCTTTTCCCTCTGTGCTCGCCCGTTAGGAATTTTTCCTCGGTTCGATCCTTCCAGCCCCGAGGATCGACCGACCCGGCGACGGCGGCTACCACGAATTTTTCTCTCTGCCCCGTTACCGATCCGAAACTCGACCAATGGTCTGTCCCAAAAAACAGAGACCTGCTCGAGGTCACTCGAATTTACTCGAAGAAGCCCAGACGTGTTTCACTAGGTCCGAGAAGAGGCTGAGAGCGTATTTGCAAATACACGGCCGACGCGTTTGCGACCCCTGCGAACGTAACAAAAGCGTGTTTTAGGTGGTACCCAGCAACCTCGCCGAGGGTGGGCCAGAAACTCGGATATATTCTTCTTGCCGAGGACTTCCCAGGGCGAGCTGTCGTCGCCCGGAGCCGCAGATAAATGACGACGTCCAGGATTGTCACCCGAAACGACCGGTTAACACATCGTCGGTCCTGTCATCGATCCACGCCGGACAATAACGCACCCGGCGCGGCGGTCGGGATTTATGTACCTGCCGTTCGACCTTTTTTCCGTGCCGAACCGAACCGAGCCGAGAGCCGACTACCGTTTCGAGATTTAACGAAACCTTCGTTTTCCCGAACATGAGAAAGGGAGAGGGAGACCAACTGCAAACGACGGGAAGCGACGCGACGTAAAGCAACCGGTGCGGCGGCCGCGCTGCTAATTACGATCACGAGGGAAATCGGTAGCAACGGAAGCTTGTCGGTCGTTTACGACGCAGCCGCAGCGAGGATCTTTACGATTCTCATACGAAGCATAATATAATCAGACTTTGTCGTCTTTACGGCGTGGTATCGTTTTTGTGGGATGAGGGAAGCTCGTAAGCGCCAGGTGGAACGCAAATTAGAGCCCGTCGGTCCGGTCGAGTCTCGAGGGACTCGGGAGACTGGTCTGCGCGTCCCGCCGCGTGTGCGGTATCGGAATTCGATTCCGTGAATTCCATCGTGCGGCGGAAAGATCGCGCGTGTAGCAAATATTAAACGGTGAGGGCGAGAGGCCGAGGGGGAGAGGGTTAATTAATCCCGTGGAGGTTCGAGAGACGGTCGGAGAGTCCGGTCGTGAAATAATACGACGAACCGTATCGCCCGGAATCTCTCCGAGCGGGAGAGCGCCGTTCGTCAGGCATCGCCGACAGTGTCGGATATAATTCGATCATCGATCGTCCAGCCTGGAATCCACGCGTCGCGGCGGCGGCACGCTGCGCCCCGGTGGTTGTAGACTGCTCTCTCGGTTCTCTCTCGACTCTCCCGGCCCCTGGCCCGCTGACGAATCGAATCGGGTCCGCGCAGGAACCACGATCGACAGGATCGATGGTAATCTCGCGATCCTGGCCAACGGGGGATGTCGAAAAAGGGAGCTGAAGAGAGACGAGAGGAGGACGAGACGGCCAACGGGAGAAGAGAAGAAGACGAAACGGAACGGTCCTCGAGGACGGGCCCTGTCCGGCAATGAAGCCTTTAATTAAGGGAACATATTGCCACTAATATCCGACGGACAGTGTCAATCTGTCAAGCTACCAAAAGGCACCGATCTGATAGCGGAACCTAGAGAGCAGTCCGGCCTATTGGACACGCTGTCTTCGATTTAGTTGTCGTGCTCGATCACCCGGAATTAATACATCGGACGGGTAACTAAGCGAGCCACGCGGACAGGTTCGTTCTCCTTCTCGTCTGGCTCGGAACGCGCGCTAATCCAGTCGCGTGAGAATCTTGCCTCGCGCACCGACTCGAGTTCGAGACCTCGTTCGATCGGCCGACCGATTTGTTCCATTTAGTCGAACCGAAAATTCAGACCGTTTCGATTCCAGGAAAATCGTTCGCTCGAGAGATCGTGCGCATTTCACGAGATCCGGGTACGAACACCTACCGAAGGGACACCGGTCTCGCCGTACAAATCTACCGTGATAGTTAATCGTCTGTTGCGAAACGAAACGCCCCCTGCACCGGAATGGAACGGAAAAAGGACCGAGAATCGAGAGGTTTACGCCGCCTACGGGTCCCGAACGGTGACACGCGACGTCGATGCGTGTACGCGAACGATTTTCGAGATCGGCGGGACCGATCGTTGCCGCAACCTGCACGGCACGGCGCGGCGCGGCGAACAGAGTCGTTGCGATTCGCGAGGACGCGGACGCTTCATCGATCGGCCGCGATGCGTCTCGAATAGAGCGATCAATGTCAAGGCGGAGCTCGAGAGCGAAACGGGCCCCGAGGAGTGAACGTCTTCCGGAGGCGTTCCGTCCGGTCTCTCGGCCGCGTTTCATCGTAACGAATCAGGGTCCGGAGGCTCGAAAGGGAGCAGCGTGTAATCGACATCCGGCTCGCCTAATCTCCCAACGGTCCGCGCGCACGATCCGCTCTAGTTGTCGACGCGTCGTTGCGCGGTTTCCTCTCGTTACTCACCCCTCAGCAAAATCTTCCTCAGGGACCTTCGGATGGTGGTGCAGTTCCACCTACGGTTTCGAAACTGATACTGACACTCCCTGGTGCCGACCTGCACACCCCTCGCGATCTCCTTGAGCAACGAGGGCTCCTTCCGACAGATCTCCGCCATTTTGCCCTTGAGTCGCCTGGTTTTCTTGCAGATCAGCGTCGGGTCCATCACCAGCTGATTTCCAACGGTCCTGGAATCGTGAAGCGATATTCGTCTTTCAGGGGGAAGGGTTCGATCGAGAAAAGGTTTTTCCGTTGGGGGTTCACTGTCGAATCGGATCGGATCGAAGCCCCCCCTGAAAGCCGAGAGCCGGAATAGGTAAAGAGTAACAAAAGGGACTGTGGACACGGCGCAGCCATTACGGTAATTAAATCTCCGAAGCCATTGTACTCGTGACAGGGTACCAGCAAAGAACTATCCAGAAACGGACACACGGCGAACCGAACCGATGCAAGAAAGAAGCGTCCGGACGGTCTGGCAAAAAGAGAAATCGGAGTCGAAGGGAATCGCGGACACGGTGGGAACCGCGAGTTCTCTCCTTCGGGACCAGAAAGAAGAAGAAGAGCAAGAAGAACAGGGACGAACGAAGGATCGAGACCGGGATCCGGACGTAAAAACGTCCGAGAACCGGCAGAAGAAGAGGACCCGTGTACCGATCGGAAGAAGAGAAACGAGACGAGACGAGACGAGCTGCGACGAGACGAGACGAAACGAAAGGAAAGGGGAAACGTCGAAGAGGAGGCAGATGGAAAGGATAGGGGGCGGGAAGACAGTCCGAGCGACCTTCGTTACGAAACGTTAATTAAGATCATTAGTTCTGCGTCGGTTGGATGCCGGGGCGCGTACACAACGGCCTCTCGGGAATGCAACGACCTTAATGGCAATAATTCCGTTAAGGACGGTTGCTCGCGCCCGTGTACGACGCTGGTTGCGGCCAGCGACGGCTCTGCCGCTTTTCGTTCCGCACGAACCGCGACCAGAACAGGAACAACAGGAGGAACAAGAACACCGAGAAGAAACAGGAGAAGTCCGAGCGGTAATACGGCCGGCGCGGCGGAGAGTCCTGCGCCGCGCCGGTGACATCGTCATTTGGGCGAGGATTCTTTGCCTCGGACGGCGACTGTAACAGCGAGGACAAGAACGTCGAATACGCGGACAAGAATTCGCGAGAAACTCGCGAACTGGAGAGATCGAAGCTCGGCGCAAACCGAGCCGGTTGCTCGCGGACCGCAGCTCGCCCCGAAACAAAAAACCCTAAACGCTTCTCCCCTCTCTGGTTCTCCACTGTGCTCCGCTATGCTCCGCTTTCCGCTCTTGTTCGACCGGCAAAATATGATGCGTGCAACGTCTCGCGGGACGGTCGCATCTCGAGCAACAACGAGCAAAAACTCTGATATTCCGAGAGCTCGATGCCTGATCGTCCGTTAACAGACCACGCCACCCTCGACAACCCACCGGAACCGGACACGCGGTCGATTCTCGAAAAAGTACGGTAACGGCACGTGGAGTTCCACGGTTTCCGTGGGAACCCGGTAAACCTCTGTCTGTCCCTCTCCTCGCGCGAGGAGTCGAAAGTTGCGACTCGATTCTCTTATCTCGGTGCTAACAAACGAGGAACTAGCGCGCACGCTAAAAATAGCCAATTTCACCGGCGGACCGCGTCGAAGCGGGTCGCGCGAGCTCGCGAGTCGGGAAGAGTGAACGTTGTCTCTGTTTTTTCGACGGTCTCGGACAACAATACGGCGAATGACGCGACGCGGCGCGACGCTAGCCGAGAGACCAGAAACTGGGGAAGAGTGAAGGAGCCCTGCTGCGTGACACTGTCCCGAACTTACGGTTCAAAGGATGACAGCCGAGGAATATTTGCGTTGGCTCTTTAACGAGCGCGCAGCTAGCCTCTCCTAACGCAAATAAACGCGCCGATCCGCGCGGTCTGCCGATACATCTCTCGCTACGAGTAACCTTACGACGTTATTAGTGCGAACGCGTCTCTCGTCTTCCGACGATTCGCTCGTTTGCTCGTTTACTCGCCTCGCGGGCTATTAATACCGAACGAGATCGGTTCGACGGCGTTGGAGTTGGAGTGGTCAAGAACTCGCTTCGGGCGATGGTTGCTCGCGAAAGACGATCGAGCGTCGATGAAATTCGGGGAGAGAATCTGGGAGAGGATCGATACCGGACGAGGAATGGGATGGTATTCCCCGGGCGGGAGGAGGAAGGAGGAACAAGGAAGGAGGACAGGGTGGTAGTGGCCGCGTACGCGCATGCAAGAAAAGAACTGGAGGATGGACACGTCGTCGCGAACGAAAAGCGTGGAGAGGCCGGTTAGGGCGGTCGACTTATTTATTGCCTCATTAGACGCACTCACTTTGCTCGAAGGCAGCTCCACGCTGTCTGCTCGGATAGACAGTGACGAGAGAGCAAACGTAGCTGGCCTCGCTCGGCTTGTACATGCTAGGATGCCTCGGAACCTCGAAGCCTCCGAGCCCATCGTGAGGGAGAGAGAGAGAGAGAAAGAGAACACGAAGCTCTCGATAGAGAGCGCGAGAAAAAGGAGAACCGTCCCCCGACTGCCGAAAGAACCCCGAAGAAGAAGGCATGGAACGAGGAACGCGAGCAGCAGGACGAGCAGAAGAGGAACGCGAGCTGCCTCGGTCCATCGTCGAATTCCTTGAATATCTCGCACCGACCGGACGAGGCCCTCGAGGATAGGAAGAAAACACGACGGAAATCGGGAACCTCCGACGACCCTCGAGGGATCGACCGGTCCTATCGATCCCGTCTACCACGCTAATTTCTCTTAGCCGTTGATCTCGAGTCCCGTCGACGGAGGAATTCATCAACCGACGAGAATCACGAGAGAGATAGAAAGAGCAGAAGAAAACACGAAAAAAAGTACACCGAGCGGAAGTCGAAAGTCACAACAGGGCTCGTGCCGGCTAAATATGCGCACTTAATCTAAATCATCCTCTTGTTGCTTTGCCGCGCGTTGAGAAGCCACGCGACAGGAGGCGGGAAGCGAACGAAAGAGAGCAAGGAGACACGGCCCGTTGCCGCTGCTTTCGCCCGGCGCTCTTCGAGAGCTGTCTTTTCGAGAAAACGCTATCGTTTACAGTTGACAATCTTTTTTTAATGTTTTCGACGCGGTAGAACGTGGACAGAGATGATCGGCGAGCATAAAAAGACCCGCTAGACCCGGGAATGTCCGAACAAATTGGTGGCAAGGGTTAGCTCGCAAGTTTCGATCGCGTTTTGGCCGTCATTTCCCAAGAACCTCCAGGAATTCGTGGCTCGAGACTCCTCTGCCGAGCCTCTCGATCGCTCGAGCGGAAGAGAGACGGCTCTCGCGACGCAATCGACCACCGTTTCCGTTTCCTTGCCGTATCCGGGGCGCGTACGCGTTGCGCCGATTATTCCAGGCACGCGGTTTAATGAAATCCGATCGAACCGAATCGCGTACTAATAAAATTAGAGTGGTAAGCCCGGATAACGCGAGGGTCTTAAAATTCCGGGCATAGCGGCTGCGGAACAATTTCAAATTCTTCCGCGACGAACGTCGAGCAGGGAAACGCAGCTGCGCCCTCGTCGAAACATTCCACGGAAATCGATTCTCCTTGGTCTCTACGTTCACCGATCACCCGATATTCAATGGCTCTTAATCAGCAGTCTAGTTCGACGAGTATTCATTTGCGCTGCCGGTAGTATGTTTTTAACCGAGTTAACCCATTACCTGCGTATCGAACGCGTCTGTACAGAATCGCTAAACGCGGAGCTTCAATCATCGAGCCATCGCTATTTCCCAGTTCTATCGACGAATCGAGTATTTTACGATAGCCGCGCGAATTGAGTAACGCAAATCCTTCGTAGAAGTAGAATCGGAGTTTTACGAAAGCTTCTGTTTCAGCGCTGAGAACCGACCTAGGACATTTATAAGGAAATCCTATGTCGAGCCAGACTCGATAATGATTTTTGCATCACTACTATCGTATTTTATTGATTTCCAGCACGTTAGTTAATAGTGTCACAATTACATCGTAATGTAGGAATATAATTGATCTACGTCATTTAGTGGAAACATTAAATGAATTGAAGAATATCAATACATCGTCTTGAACATATCGAGATTGTTAAAGAAGAGAAGAATACACTGGTCCAACGCCGGCACCTCTGGAAATATTCCATGTGCCATTTAAAAACTGTGGTGCCCAAAGTGGTTCGGAACCCACCTTATAAAAACTGTAGGTCCCGTCGCTAATGTCCATAGCAGTCGATGCGACGTTAAACAAATAATAATAATAATAAAAAAATACACTGTTCCACGCGCCCGGTCTAGCTGTTCATTTGGTAAAAAAGCAACTTGCCCAAATCGATGTTTATTGAATGTATATTGCTTCCTAAATGTACATGACATTCAAAAACGATGAAATTAATGAAGTTTATTAAAAATTGCTTGTTCTAAAAACATGCTAAAAAATGCTTGTTCTAGTCACTTTAAAAATCAACATTTTATGAATCCTGTCACCGAAAAAATTACCTCGTTTCTTATCGATACCCTGGAGAATCTATTTAATATTATGTGTCCATTTCTGTTTCAAATGAATAGTATTTGTCTATATTTACAGTATATCTTGTGTACTGAGATGTAATATTTATAATTTATTGAAATAACAATAATAATGTAACGATAGCAAATGATATCTTTTGAGTTCCACATCGTTTCCCATTGCATCAAAGTGCATTATTTATTGTCAGCGTACTTTTCTCTATGAAATCATGCAAGAATCATCAAACCCATCCAGCCTCGGTACACAAGTTATTATTGTTTAAAGATTATTTAAATTATTGTTTAAATAACATACAAGAAAACTTACAATGCGGGAAACCATAACAGATCTCTTCCACACTTTGTTATATGTATATGCCTGACATTATAATTTCTTCGACATCTTTAAACAATAGACAAGTTTATACGAAGCAAACGCATTTTGATGATGCAGTCGAACAATTAATATTGAAAGATGTCGAAGAAGAAAGTGATGACAATAATGATTTGTCAATATGATGTAATGTCAATTGTTATTGTTGTCTATAAAAATTATATTTCTGTTTTTTATAATTAATATTACGTTTTTCGCACAGTTTTAAATAAAATATTTTTAATTATGTTTATAAAATCAATTACTTCAACAATGATTGATTATTGTGTTTATGTAAAACCTGAACCTGATTTATCAAACACTTCCGATAATCTGAGAAAAAAATATTTTTGACAAAACTTAATCAACATTCAGCAGTCCACAAATTTCAAACCAAAGAATTAAGAAAGAAATTTTTAATGCATAAATAATTAACTTCATAATATTGTAGCTGATATCAAAACGAATCCAACGACCTAAATGACTATACCTTTAGACTTTTAAATAGTGCTAAGATATTAATGAAGAGCTAGATCGAGCGCGTGGACCAGTGTGGCGGCGCACACTGGAACTTTTCGTCCAAATCGGAAACAAAATCAAAGAACTTTCGATAGAAATGAGGTAGAGCGATGAAATTGTTTTAAAAATACAGCTGAAACTTGGCAGAATATGGGAAAAATGGGGAGATTATGGTACGAACGTTTTATAAACTTGAGAAAATTCGTTAAACTCTCACAATTTCAAGAAAATTGCGGGTTTTTCAATAACACGGGCGGAAAACATTTTTTTTAACATGCTGCACATCATTCACTGTAGATTTTTTCACGCTGATTTTAAATCTGGTCTCAAAATTTGACTACGACCTCAGGATTTTACAAGAAATCGATTTTTGTGAACGAATTGTTTAACGAATTTTCTCAAGTTTATAAAACGTTCGTACCATAATCTTCCTATTTTTCCCAAATTGTGACAAGTTTCAGCTTTAATTTTTAAAAAATTTCATCGCTCTACCTCATTTCTATCGAAAGTTCTTTGATTTTGTCTCCGATTTGGACGAAAGGTTCCACTGTGCGACGGCTACTTCTTGCGATCGATGCTAACCATTTCGCCTTTGCATAAAGATCCCTAGTCCAACACCGAGTATTCGCTTTCGCCCGGACTCGAACATTTCTCGAATATCAGCAGAGCCGTCCGTGAGCGAAGATTGAAAAGCGTAGGGGAGTTTGGGTCAGCGGCTCGCGGTTCGTGCGTGCCGTTGCGCTTCGTTTCTGTCATGCGTGTCGTTGCCAATTGGCGGCGTATTTCCAGTCAGCTGTGACCGTGACAAATCGGGCATTTAGCGCGACGATTCAACGGTTCGACGGAACAATTCGTTTCGGAATGCTCGCGAACGGGTTACATCGATCGATCTCGCAGACGGCGGCGGATGGGACGAACAAGTGGTTCGCTCGGATGAAAATGAGCGGTGAAACGAGCAGAGCTATAGCAGAACCGTTGGAAGAGAACCTTCCCCTACGGCTTGACCGAGAAGACCGTATTCCCTCCTCGTGTAAAGTCCTCCTCGGGGGAACCGCGCTCTGAATCTCGGTAATGTTGTCGGTTGGGCGGTAAATCAGAGCCGGACAAAATTATTTCTGTCTTGCAAGTGGGGGATCGAGATGTCGCGGTTGAGGATGATGGAGTGCGCGCGTGACTGGAGAGCCGGCCACTAAATTTATCGCTCCGTCCGCGTAGATCGAATCGAAGCTGGCGGGAGATTGCGCTATCCTCGCGACCGTTTCGAAGAGAGTACGATCGCGGAAGAAGTTCTGGAGGAAGAACGCCGAGGACTCGACGTTGCGTCGGTGAAACGCAGCAGCGAGAAGGGAACAAATTTTCCGTGTTTATGTTGGCAGCAAGCGCGCGTCCCTGGTTCGACCGAAAAGCACGGGCTTTTACGACTGCGAGTGGGTAAACCCGTGAGCGAGAGGGTACTAATCCTCGGTGAAATGTTCGAGGAACGTTCGCGCCGAAAATAAGCACTACGAGAGACTGCAGATGACCGAAATACGCTCCCTATCGGGCGCAAACGGGCTCGGGACGAGGCACCCGGGTACGACGGGTAACTATCAAGTCTTCAACGTTCGATTGGAACCCGCACGGTCCCGGACGACACAGGATCCCTATACCTAGGCGTACTCGGTCGGACATATGAACGCTAGATACAAAAGCGGGGTAACAAATTATGCCCGCGGTTCCTCTACATGTAACACAACTCAATCAGCTTCTTTACAAGAGTTTCATTCGCTCTGTTATTGACTATGGATCCTTTATTTTCTTCCCCTCGAGTAGTTCCCTTTCCGAAAAACTGGAGAGATTACAATACAGTGCAATAAGAATTGCACTAGGCTATCGGGTGACCACTCCGACCAACATTCTAATCGGGGAGTCCAAATTGACGTTGATTAAGGAACGCGCTGTTTATTTAGGATGTTGTTTTTTGTCTAAGACTCTAGCTCACCGCAACTCTCTTACCTCTAAGTGCATTAGAGAATATTACGATCTAGTCAAAAGGAAAAGAGTCTCCAACAATCATAGAATAATATGCAATTGCCTTATTTCTGTTTTAGAAACCGATGTGATAGATTCACAGGATAGCCTAAATGTTTACAGCTACGACTTTACAACCTGTACAACTTCTATACCCTTTGATAATTCACTGGGTCTCATAGCTAAAGATACCAATAACCCTTCGGTTATTTTCAACGAAGTATGCAAAAACACAAACAACTACACTATATATACCGATGGCAGTAAAATTTCTGGAGCCAATTGTGTTGGTTCAGCCTGCATTTGTCCGGAGCTTGACTTGACAATAACGCATTCTATAAACCCTCTCGCATCTATATACACTGCCGAATGTTTAGCTCTAAGTGATGCCTTTGATATTGCATTAGAACACGATAACCACAATTTTCATATCTTTTCGGATTCTCTTAGTTGTTTGATGGCTTTACAATCCCCTGTAGTTAACATTAAGACGAATTCATACATTTTTGAAATAAAAAGGAAATATAACCTTTTCATTAGAAATAAACATAAAAGTTATGTCAAATTATTCTGGGTCCCATCGCACTCCGGTATTCAGGGTAACGAAGACGCGGACAAGGCAGCCAAGTTGGCTACTTCCTCGACCTCCCTTAATTTTACGAAAGTCCCGTTCACGGATTTATATGAAATATATAAGAAACAGGCCAAAGAGAAATCCATTGAAATAATCAAGAGGCAAGGGCTATTCAAGGGCAAAAATTACTTCCAAAACTTTTACCGCATCAGTTCCCTACCCTGGTTTGCCCATAAAAAACTTAAGAGGTGTTTTTCTATTACGGTTAATAGGATGCGGGCGGATCATTATCATTTAGCCGCTTCATTGGCGCGTGTAAATATAATCTCTAACGGTACGTGTAGTTGTAATCAAAGTGACGAAACATTAAACCACGTCATATGGCAATGTGAAAAATATGACGTCCAAAGACAAAAACTTTTGGAATCTTTAGGTAAAATGGGCTACCGATTACCCCTAAATATTGATATTTTCATAGCGGAACCTAATATTAAGGCTTGTTGTTATATCCAATCATTTTTCAAAGATTGTAATTTATCCATTTAAATCATAAGTACATCTTTCACATTGTAATACCAATCTGGAAAATTGTTATATCACATTGTAAAGCGAAATGGACCCACTTAAGGGTCTAAAGAGCTTCAAATAAAAAAAAAAAAAACTCAATCAGCTTAAGCAGTGTCGCTACACATAAATTGTTCAGTTCAAGTCTGGAGCAGAATATAACGCGGTGCAAATTAATCTGATTCGCAGCGATTCTGAGTTTCTCATAACGCGGTACAAATCATTCGGCGGATAAGGGGGTTGAGTGTGCTTCGAACGAAACGCGGTTTCGGGGATTCGTTTGAGCAACAACGCACCGCAACGGCGTGCTTGGTCGATCGATGCGAAACGCGTGACCTCGCGTCACACGGTCTGCCCGCTCTTACGATTATGACTGTACTCGCCGCGGGAAAGAAACGGTAGAGGCCAGGTGAGATGGAGAGAGAGAGAGAGCGCGCATCTGGTGGGAGTACCAGGTTGTCCAACCAGCGAGAAGGTAGCCGTGGACTGCCCACCGCGGCTCATTGGCCGACTTCGCGACCCGACCGAACCTTATCGTATTATCGGCAACTGGTCGTTACGATACCGTGGTCGAGCGACGACGATCGTCGGTCACCTTTCCCAACCTGCAGATCCGTCGAACAGGTTGCACCCTGTGCGACGAGCAAAGAGAGATCAAGGGAAGGTCTCGAGCGATTTGCAAAAGTTAATGATCGAGAACGGCTCCTTGACGAATTTCGAGGACGAACACGCGCGTTGGTAAGAATGCGCTCGAAGCTGCGCAGATCCGCTCCGCTGTCCCGGGTTCTCGCTCTCGGCTTTCGTGTTTCAAGACGGATCGCGGCTTGACCAGCGAGAAACGGAGACACTGCGAGGGAAGAGAGAAAGAAAGAAAGAGAGAGACGAAGACGCGGGATAGCGCGGAAGCTGGAGAAAAAGAGACGAAACGGGGCTGCTGCCGACTTACAAATTATACGCGCCCGACGAGATTTACGGTGACGCTCCGAGCGAGACCATTGTCCATCCTCGCTGCTCGCTTCTTTGCCTCTTTACTCGTTCGCTCGTTCGTCTTTGTTCTTTCCCGTGGATCGTACGGATCTAGCGAGGCCGCGCGCGTCTCTCCGCTGCAGTGCGTGGAACGGAACGGGCAGGATTTTCGGATCGTCCGGCGAAACGAGGGGAACGAGGATAAGATAGTATTCGTCGCGAAAAAACCGGGGAATCTCGATTGAGAGAGAGATGGAGACACAGCGGTGGAGGAAGAGAAAGAGTGAATCCGGTTCCGATCGAGTAATCGGCTCTTGAATTCGAGTCGAAGGATCCAGAGGCCCGCGAACGATTGATAAACCACGTCCCGGACGTTGCGACGCGACGTCGCCACCGAAAAAGTCGAATAGCGCTCGCGGTAAAGGTTCCTCGAACCCACTTAAATACCTGTTAAATACCTGTCGTCGAAACAAACCACGAACCTTCTAATATATTTATCAAACACTCGGTCGTGTGGACGACGCGGAACAGGTAGGTAGGTGGGCGAGGTGCGACGGTACAGCGTCGACTGTGCGCAGAAATCCCCTTTAAATCGTTGACAAATATTTGCTCGACCTTTGGGAGAGACCTCCGTCACCTTTCGCCCTGCGGCTCCGGTATTCACTACGTATAGCGTTTCGCCGGTTTTACCTGCGCGTTCCAGCCGGCGGCGACCCGCACGCGAAACGAGTTTCTCCGAGAAAATCGCTGCGAAAAACGAACGCGGACGAGACGACTACGACTGGCGAACGATGACGAACAACAATGTACGACGACAGCGAGGACAAGAACGACCGGTGGAACGTTTACGAAGCTGCCTCGTCTCTGGATGCTGGAACCTTGGATGGTAGGGCAGCGATAACGGTCTATCGTCGTACAAATATTTACGCAATAAACGCGGGTACGCATCTCGCGCAGCTCGAGCTACCGAATAATTTACTGTTCCCCGAGATACCTGGCTCGCGTCAGCAACGTCAGGCGACGACGCAGTCACGAGAAGCGCGTCGCTCCACGGCCACGGATTCGCGACACTCGTCGACTAGAGATTTTTGGCTTCCGGAGACGAACAGGACTCGGAGATTTCCCGGCTGCGCGACGTAACGAGCAATTTAACCGTGAAGAAATGAAACCGTAAATCTCGGGACAGGTCTTACTCACGGGGGAGAGCAGCAGTAACTACCAAAGGTGGATTTATGGCGTCATTAATCATTCCGCGTGCGCGTAACGCGCCACGTAATTGATAACCCAGATGACGCACTTCGGAACTGGAGCACTCGTTAGTTCGTCACGTTTGGAAAGTACTGACGTTAACCGCTCCGAGGATCGGCCGATTCCCGCGTAATTACCGGCGTAAAAGTGTAACGTTCTCGATTACAGCGACGTGACTCGTTGCAACGGTTCGAGATCGCGTAATTGCGCGAGACGACCGATCGCCGGAACCCAAACGGAGGAACGTGCGTCTTCGATACCGTGGAAATACGAGGAAATACGACGGTCTGCCATGTGGACGTCACTGTCGGAGAGGAGGAATACGTACCAGAATGAGCCGGCGATAGGGGTGACGAGAAGGAGGCAGACCGCCACGAAAACGAGGCGCATCTCCATCCCCTCCGCCCCGCGGAACAGCGCTTCGACGGTCGCCAATTGCTTCCTTTCTCCGGTGTGTACGGTGTGTCGCGTCGTCGGGTACCGGATGCCGGACGTCGAATCCCGGAATCGACGCGGATCCCAAGAAAATCGAGCTCTATCGGAGTGCCTCGAGATTCCTGACCTACGAGGAACCGTCGTGCGACGTGTGGCGAGCGGTTCGATCACAGTCGGCTTCTTTTCGGAAATGTCCGTGAAGTCTCGTAGGAGAAATTCTTTATCGAGCACCCGATCTCCTCGACCGTTCACTCTCGACTACTTTCTCGTATCTGGTCTTTGCTTCTGTCGACACTTCACCGAAACACGATCGTGTTCTTCCTCTTCTTCTTCTTCCTCGTCTTCTTCTTCTGCCTCTGCTTCGTCCTTCTCCTCCTCCACCACAGGCTTCTCCTCCTGCTACCGCTGTTGCTTCTGCTGATCTTCCTCGACGTGGTCGCAGCAGCCCTCTGCTTCCTTCTCCTCTACCGCCTGTTCTTCTTCCTCGACTTTTTCTTCGGCCGCCTAGCGCTCGGGATACGCCGATCAAAGGGAAACAGCCTCTTTGAAACACGCGAACGGATATAAATATTGAGTGCGTCGAATCTTCATGATCTCCTCTAGACGGAGTACCGCGAAACCATGGAAAAACAATCAAGTAGTACCGTCTGTTTTGCTTGGTGGATCGTAATCCGCCGGCGCAATGGATTGCAAATGGCCGCTGTCACGGAGAACCGATCGAGGAACGACCGGAAGGAAGGGAAGCAAGAACTCTTCCGGTTTCGCGGAGCGGTGCGCGCGTCCCCCTTCCCCGTTCGCGTTCCCCCTTGGTCCACTTTTCCGTTACAGTTTCCCCGCTGTCACCCCCCTTCCGTCGACGTTCGGCGAAACTCGCGATTCCGTCGGTGCTCGTCGGTTCCCGTTGATCTCGATCGAAAGCACGGCCGACGAGACGCGGTCAGAATCTAGGAAGCTGCCGTTTTCTTCCGGCGGGGACAAAAACTCGTCGCGTTCCTGCCAGAACTACGTCACCACGAACTTTGAGTGTTGCCTTACCCCCACCAGAAATATACCGAGCAGTAGAGAACATCTGCCCCACCATACGCCTTGGTTCTCTGCTGCTCTTCTTCTTCTTCTTCGTCGTCCTCCTCTTCTTCGTCTTGTTACTCTTCAACTTTTAATTTTTTTCTGCCGATTCTCCTACCCCTGGCGGTTTCTCTACGACATCACCGTTAGCACGTTCACTGCACCATCGAGATCGACGTCGACGTCGACGTCGTCAGCCTCACCACCGTCGCGACGTCGTGCTCGAACCAACAGCGGCGACCACATCCCCCGCCGTCGATCGTCGGGCAGATTATATCTCGAGCCGATCGAAGGGGACCAAGGAAGAGATGCGAATTTTTTTTCTCCCGGACGACGATCGAAGGGCGCGCGTGCACGAGATCACGCCTGGAAACCGGGAGGAAATCGGCGTACGTCCGGGAGAAGGGAGAACGAACCGAGAGAACCGGAGAGAACCAAAAGGACGGAGGAAGAAGGGAGGCGAGAAGAAGGACGAAAGGGTAAGAGAAGGGTGAAGGAAGAAGGTCGAAAAGCTCGCGCGGCGCGGCGCGATCGTGCGGAGGTGGAAAGCAGTCGATGGTAGGGGAGAGGAGAGGAGAATCGTTGGTCCGTGATCGGCGACGAGGCTCCCGGTCGGAGCGAACCGTACGAGACTGTTGCGGACTAGGCAGGTGAGCGCCGCTCGGCGGCAACGAGACGCAACCAAGCCCCTCTTTTCCTCTTTTAACTCTCCGTAGAACCTCTCGGCTCGGCTCCTCTCCGCTTCGCAACCTGCCGCTACCGAGAGAAAAAGAGAGAGTAAAACGGACAGAGAGAGAACCGCGGAGGGAGAACCGAGCGCGCTCGCTATCGTTTTCTTTTCTCGACCTTTCTTCGGCTCCGCGAGCCAAACACCGCGTTTCGAGCAGCAAACGCGATTTAAGACGATTAGCCTGGGACCCTCCACTCTGACGCTTCTTCGCGCTCGGGAGTCCCGAGGGACCCGACACGCATGGCCGAGTAAATCCTTCCGACGACCCTTCCTTCCTTTCGTTCGCCGAGGAGCCTCTTTTCCGCGCGAACTCCTCTCGCTCCCGAGTAGCGCCACCTCGAAAGACGGATATCGGTTACAATGACATTCTTCCCGGGGACACTCTCGTTACCGACCCGACGGAAGCGTGTCACCCTGCAACTCAATCCCGAACGATCCGACGAAACTCGGTAGCATGGTCTTCTCCGTTATTCCCGCTCGTCCTATTCCCCTTTGGTTCTTCTTGTTCCGCTGGACAAGCAGGAGAGCACGAGCGGCTGCGTCCACCTTTCGCCTGTTTCGCCTTCGACCGCTTCTCCAACCTGATCCCTGTGCTCTCTCCCTCCGATCGTGGCTCGCCGGTACACGGTACACGGCGGAGGCGCATCGTACAGGGCTATCGAGGGCTTAAGCTGTCGGCGTGTGGCTCGCTACATCCTTTTCATCTCCGCCGCCACGACAAAGCCGCGGTTGCTGCGACCAGGTACCCCTCACCGATCCTGATCCTTCGAATACGTCTCCTTTTCGGAAAGCGTATCGATACCACCACCGGTGCGGTGGCGAGGGCCGATAAACCGGTGATCCAGCGGTGGCATCGAGACACCAGGAAGTCGGCCCCTACCGGTTTACCGGCGAGACTAGTCTTCCTTCTGTTTCACCGTTGCCACCCGTGTCGGACGCCGGCCCAGATAGGAGCGAGACGGATCGAGAATGACCCAATTGCCGGATCTCGTTCACAGTGGCGCGGTATCTCGAGCTATGGGTCAATTGCTTCGTTGACCGAGAGAGAGAGAGAGAGAGAGAGGGAGAGGAGAACGCTACCAGCCGACTCGGTGTCACGATCGTTCTCCGTTAGTTCGTGGAATCGGCGAGAACCGTTCGACGATTCTCCCCGGTGACACGGTGGTAGCCGGTGTACGAACTTATGCGAGTCGCGCAGGATCAATCGGCGGATTTCGAACTCGCCGACAAAGCGCGCCCGTCGTGTGGCTATCCAACGAACGAAGAAACGAGCGATAACAACGACGATGAAAAGAAGCAGGAAAAGCAAAAGCGAGGAAGAGCGACGCGGTAAAAGGAGTTGTCTGCCGTGGCCGTATCATTACCGTCGAATCCTACCTCCTCGAGGGACGAGGAGAGTTTAGCGCGGCAGCGAAGAGAGCCCGGTGGAGAGGGTGGAGAGAGACCGACAGACGGCTCGGCAAAGAAGGAACGAGATAGGACGAACGGGGAGAGTAGTAGGAGGAAGAGCCGAGGTGCCCGGAGTGCAAGGGGTCAGCGGGGGTCCGTATTACAGCTCATTTAGCAGCGGGGTCCTGTGCCCCTTCGGCGGCTCGAGAGATCCTCTCGGATCAGACCGGACCCGTGGACCTACGGCAAAGACGAGTTCGTTTCGTTCCCATAGACTCTGAATTCGAATTCGTTGCCGCCACCGGGATCCTTCCACCGGCGATGATCGCTTTCCCATCAGCCCGTTCGCACGTACAGACGACGCACGGTCCGGCGATTCGCTAAAGCTCTGCCGAGCAGCGTTTCGTGCGAGCTTAAAATAGCGCGAACGCAACGCGTTCGGAAGAGGCGAGCAGAAACGCGAGAAAAAAAGAGACGAGAAAACGTACTGCGAAAAAAACAGTGGAAATGGGAATGGGTAGACGGCAACGGGGGAACGAGTAAGAGAAGAAGGAGATGGAGGAAGCGAGGACGTTACCGAGTTGTGACCAACACAGACACGGAATAGCCAGTAATTTATGGGTGAGACTAATTACCGGGGAATGCCGCTCCTCCGACTCTCCTGTGGTCCTAAGGCCGCGCGTCTCTGTCTCCCCCAGACCAGTTTTCAGAGACTAGCCCGAGCTTCGTTTAGCCCAGCTTCGTCTTGGTTCGTTGTTGCCTTCTCATCCCCCTCCCCTTTCGATCTCCCATTTTCACCGGCGTTCGATCTCGATTCCGGGCGTGCACCCATCATCGATTTCCCATCGCGGGATCGGCTCGCGGGACCGGGTAGATCCTCGTCTCCCCAACGATCGGGTGGTCGTCGAGCGGCCGCAACAAAGAGAAATCGTTATTTCGAGAAAGGATGAAAATATCGGGCGAGCTTGCTCGAGCAGATAATGGGCAAAGAAAAAAAGAGGCGTGTTCCCACGAGCCATCGCGGCGAAGGAGAAGGGTGTCGGAACAATACCGAGGCCCCGGTCCCCGATTCCCGTCCTTCGTTTCGACATTAGCCTGACCTAGCAATTTGGAGCAAGCTCTCTCGGTGTGCCTCGCCGGCTACCACACGATTCCTCTTCGTTAAATGCCATTATACGTTTCAGAGTTGGACACCCGGTCGTCGCATGAGTCGTGAATTCCTGAGAACCTGCTCGAACCTCGACAGCCAGCAGCGCGCCGGTGGCTGTCGGCCCTGCTCGGGACGATAGAGGCGGACCAAAGCGCGCAGCCACCAACAGATTCCTCTATTATGACGAGAACGAATCGAGGGAGAGGCAGGGAGGGACAGGGAGACGAAGAGAAAGAGAGAAAGGAAACCAGCCCGGAGAAGGAAGAAAAAAAGAAAACGGTATACCGACGTGGGCGCGTGACGAACTCTCCTCGATAGAGCCTTGGAGGAGGCGCGTTCTTTTTCTTTGGCCCGCACAGCCCGTGGACACCGCGTCGATAAAACCTACATTCAAATTTCGCGATCGCTCGCAAAAACCTTCGACGAACTGCGAGAAGAAAGGCCAACGTCGAGGGAAGACGAGGAGAAGAAGAGGCGGCTGCGAAGCGGGCGGATCGGCAGAATGAAGGAAGAGAATCGGAGAGAACCGCAAACAGTTTTTGCCGCGAATCTCGCAAGGCCGCGTCGTAGACGGTCGAGCCGAGACCTCGTGACCGAGTGGTGGACTCGAAAGCAGTGCGCGGACTTGGGACCGATGACACGGGATCGGTCCCACGACAAAGAAACAGCGAGACGAGCTGGATCCGACTGTTTTTCTGCGCCGTGACGTTTCGCCAATTTATTGCGTCTCTCCCTGTCATCCACGGACCGATATATCCTCGAGGAATTTCGCGTTGGCCGAATCCTCGAATCCTCGAACCGGCCCCCTCCTCTCGATAACGTTCGAAGCTGTTGCTCTCGCCTAAATCAGGCCCCAGGTTGCACGATTCCATTTTGCGCGATTCCGCCGCGGTTTATCTCGTAGAAGGGAACGGGTCGAATAGATTAGAGCAAAGCTGGCAATTACGCTCGAGAGACGGACGGTGCCCTCGCGACGACGGTGCTCGCTCGCTCGTAACTTTCGATATATCGGAGCGTTATCGCGCGCTCCAGGGAAGAACTGTCTCCGGTGCATACGAGCGCAGCGCGCAGCCTTCGGTGCGCGGCCACCAGATATCGAAACTAATAATTATTCGATTCGCGTTTCATTCCTAATTACCGAAGGCCACCGTGTCGAACAGTTTCGAAAGAACCGGGGCACCGTGCGTCGTTAAATACAAAGCAGATACCGATCGGCAGCCAGTTTCTGCAGGCAATAAGCGTGCTCTCCTGCCGAGATGGAAACCGAACGATCTCGAATGGGCGTTTACAGCTCGGCGTTTCGCGATCGAACCGGGTAAACAAATGCATGAGTAAACGCGCTGTAGCAATTACACGGCACTTACGTACCGGCTCGCGTATGCAGCCAGCCTCGGGATACTCGAGTAGATTTCTCCGTTCGCGTCTCGCTGATCCTCTTTTTCTCCCTCCATCTCCCCCCTCCTGTCCCCCTCTCTCTCTGTATGTGTTTGTTTTCACCAGGCAACCCCAAACTTTTTATCGTCCCTCTCCTCGCAATGCACGCTCATATCCCTCGATTCTTTCCACTCCGTTTTCTTCGTTCAGCGTTCCCGTTCCCTCTCTCTCTCTCTCTGTCTTTCGTCTCTCCCTCCCCGTGGGTCCCTCGAGTTTCCACAATAGTAATTACGAGGCAGACCGATCGTAAATTTTACGTAGGCTAAACGCACGCACGGCCAACCGCGAACACCGCGCGACCACTTTCTATTTCCCATGGGGCCATGGGACCTCCTCTCTCGAGGCGCGCGGCTCGCGGCGCGCAACCAGTCGATGCGGTCCGATCGCGGGGACCAACGGGGACCAGCGTGGAAGGGGACACCAGGCACGACCCGACTGACCCGTCCGGGTTAAACGAGTCCGCGTGCCCCGTGTTCGCCACTTGTCCCGGGCTCGTTCGCCTCGTTTCTCTTTCCGCGTTATCGTTGTTCCCCCCGAGGTGCTCTCTAGATTTCCTCTTATTCGTCGAACGTTACGTTCGATCGGGTACACGATCGAGAGCGATCACGACGTCTATCCGCGCCGTCTCCTTATACCCCACACGAACACGTTCTCACAGGTTTTGGCACGATGAATCATCGATAGGCTCGAGAACGATGTAGACGAGGTTCGCGACCAAAAAGAAGCCCGTGATCATGCTACGAGACGGGAGACGGAACAACGAGACGGATAGGAAAGGAAAGGCTAGAGGGCGGCTGTATTTCGTCGAAGAAACTACGCGAAGGTCGGCGTCGTCGTCGTCGTGGTCGTGGTCCTGCTCGTGGTCGTCCATTCCACGAGATATCGACCGAAAGAGGGAAGCGATCGTGTCTTGTAAGCCGCGAGTTTATAGGCCACGGCCTAACAACGACCCGTTCCTTATGATGCGCTCGTGTTTCCCGCTCGATCCGTTTCGTTGTACCTCTCGAACGGCTGTTCGATTTATTGCACTTAGAGCAGCCCCCTCGCGTGGCGAATCAACCACCGCCATCGCCACCAAACCACCCAACGATAATACCACCTCCATCGTCACGCGGAAGCGCGAGTATAAGAGGACCGGCGCATATCCGAGAATAGCGGAGAAACCACGAGGTTGGATCTCGCCGAGTCGAGGCGAGGTAGGCCTCCGAGATCCACTAAATGTTCGGGACGTGTCTCGAGCGCATCAAAAGCAGACCTGGCCGCAGGCCGGCGTTATAATTTCAGGCGGTTTCAGGGAGGTCCGATGCCGGAGGGCCAACCGAGACCAGTTCAATGAAGTCATCAGCTAGTCGAGGCCGGGGTGCTCTGTTATTATACCGTGGTACCGCGGCACCATCCTCGCTCCTTTCTTCCACGCAGCCGGTCCTCCCCGAACATAGCCGACTCTCGCGGATTTTTCGCTTCTCGGCTCGTTGGTCCTCGCCGATTCGAACGAATTATCGACTCGGAAAACATTGCCGTTCGAACGACGTCGCTTTCGGTGATCTCGCGCGCGGAACTTGGAAAACCGGCGATAACGGAACCGATAACGACCCGTTCGCTGGAACGAATACGTCGACCGAGAACTATGCGGAAGTAACGATTAGAGGACCGTAAAACGATTGAAACCCGAGGGATACTCGAGTAAATAGAGGCAGGTTTCACGACAGGTTGGATAGCAACGTTGAAAGGGAGATAAGCTTCGAAGGGTACGCATACTTCGACACGAACAGTGTACGTATACGTATACGCACAGCTAATCTCGAGACTGGCAATAAGGCCGCCGAGGGTTTCTTTTACAATCGGCCCGGGGGCCAATTAGATCCAAAGTTCTTAATCCGTTTATCAGTCGAGCCACGGTGCACGAGCCTCTTTCATCGGAACGGATAAAAGAGCTTTCGAGTTCGGCCGGAGGAACGCCGAATCCGATCGTAACGAATGCCCCGTCCTCCGTGAATGTGTGTGTGGCTGCCTGTGTCTGTGTGTGCACTCGAGAATGCATTATGTATTAATCGAGTTTGCCGTCTTCCAGGGGGAGTCCGCAGCCCGACCAGACGATTCGTGAAAATTCGAACGCTTCGAAGCCGAGAGACGGCGACTGGTCGTGTTGTAAATTGCGCGGACTGTTCTTTATCGCGTGCGAGTGGAAACGAAGAAAAAGGAAGGATAGAGCGAGAGCGATAGAGAGGGAGAGAAGAGAGAAAGAGGGGAGGAGAGCGAGCAAGATTTCTCACTCGTGGGTAAAGACGGGTCCGGCTGTTGATAGAGGGTCCAGAGGAGGGCCACGGCCCACGGGGGCCTCCGGCATGGCATTCGTGTGGATATTAGAGCGATTGTCGTGCCTGATTCGGTACGGTCTTGAAATAAGGCCCCCGCGGGCTGACAGCGGCGAACGCTCCTCGTACAAAACCGGCTAACGGTGCCCACCCTCCGATTCTTCTGCACGAGATGCCCCACCGTCGACTTCTCTCCGACGCCTTCGAGTACCCTAATCTTCCTCTCGAGTTAGTCGAGCCACTCCCGCTTCTTTTCCTCGTTCGCGTTCGTTCCTTCCAGCTATTTCGCGACCGCAGCCGCGTGCGTCCTCGCGAGAATTTCCTCCCCGAGAAAACATTCCCGTTTGTTCGCTCGATTCGCGACGATCCTCTTCGCGGGCCCCGTCGATCGTTCGCCACGGGAAACGAGGGGAAGGCGAGAAGAGCGAAAGAGGCAGCTCCTTCCGCGATTCAAAGTCCTGCCCCGGAGGTCCGACCGTTGCTTCCTCTCTGTCTCTCCCTGTCCGTGGTCCATATCATCTTCCGAAGCCGACGGTACTGGTCGGCATCGTGTGAAGTCCAACCGAGCCATTATATCCCCCTTGGCCGCCTTCGTGGTGTATATACCCATCGAGGCATCTTCGGTCACTGCGAGAAGGAAGAGGAGGGACGAGGTGGGTACGAGAGACACACCGGTGCGCGGTGCGGTGCGGAACGGCCCGTAGGGTGAGACGGAGAGGAGGCGAGGAGAAGCAATCCTTCCCTCTCCCTCTCTCTCTTTTTCCCTTTCACCCTCGTTCCCCTTCTTCACCCCCTTTTCCCTCGAACGCGAGGAACGGAAAAGAGATACGAGCTAAGACGGGCCCGGAGGAGTGGCGGAGAAACGGAGGAGAACGGAGATAGAACGGCGAAGGAGAGAAGAAGGAGCACCGGGAGAAGAACAAGAGCAAGGAAGCGCGAGGTGAAAGATGCGAGAAGGAAAGTGCGTGCTGGATCGCGGAGCCGAGAGGTGTCGGGGCCCGCATTAAGGGGGCGGAACGCCTCGAAGGGGCCCCGAATTATGACGTCACGGACCGCACACGTCGCAATAAGGCGAGCCGAACACGAAAATGAATTGTTCGCCGTAGTACCGCGGCACGGGGACCGAGCGGCCACGCTGCCCCGTAGCCTGTAGCCCGTCCGACGAAGCGCTTCTCGGCCCGGGCTATCTCTATCCTTGAAATCGCGGGCGATAAAACGATCGTCGACTTTTGCGGAAGCCCGCCCGGACCGGGTCTGTTCGTCGGGGAAGAAAATTCGGGCGAAACGAGCGAGACCGAACGATCGCACCCGGATTCTCGGTCTCACGGCGGACATTAACGAAGCGAAACGTGTGCTCAGCGGGTCGTGCCATTCTAGCGGACAGAAGAATCATTCGGTTGATTATAAGATAATGCTGGCTGGGCCGATGGAAAAAAGAGTGACCGAGTCACGAGAGAAACGAACGAACGGTGTGGAGGGGAACTGTGTGCGATGGAGAGAGAAGGAGGGAGGGAGAGAGAGAGGTTCCGAAGAAGGAGAAGGAAGAGGAGTGACAGGGAGAAAGCTCCACCTTTCGAAACGATCGCTAGATTCACGGAGGAAGCCGCAACGCGTGTGAAACAGGAGATCGACGACGTAGGAGGAGGAGAAGGAGGAAGAGGAGGAGGCGGAGGCGATGGAGAGGAGGGGACGGGAGCAGCCAGAACGGTGAAATAGAAACCGAGTAAAATAGAAAGGATCCAGTGGGGATTGCCTTCATTCATGAAATCTTTTATCTCGATGGATTTCTACGGAAATTGGTTCCCACAGGACCGGAGACAATGAGAAACATCTTTTACGACTGCGTCGTAACCGTAGGTGGCCAGCTCATTGTGGGCTTTAAAGGTTGCATTACACGCCGCGTTCGAGCTCGCGCGAAAACAGCCTCGTCATAGGTGCCCGATTCCCTTTCGTCTCCTTTGTTTTTCTTCGTATCTATGATTCGGCTGTTTTGCGACCCCTAGGCACCCGAGCAGGAAAGTGAGTTGTACCGCATTCCACCGTGATCCTCCGAGAGCCACGGAACCGCTCGTGCTCTCCATAGAAGCACGTCCGTTTCGCGCCGATTAACCAACTTGCCATCTTCGACGAGTTCCGAACACCGCGGTATCTCGTCGATACGCATACGCGATTAATAGAAGCCCGGAGGAGCGCGAAAGCGCAAGAGCGCAGTTGCAACGGAGCGATTGCACGCCACCCGTAGAGGCGGTAGCGTGGGAACGGTCAAGCATCGTGGCCGGGACGAATCGCAGATTGGACCGATCCTGCGGATCCGGCCGATGCTCGCTGAAATAGAAACAACTCCGGAATTATAATCTTGGAAATTGCGGAAGCGACGCGCTCGAGGTTCGGTTATCGTGCGACCTTCGCCTCGCAGAGTCTTCTTTATTGGTCGACACTGTCAAACCGTAATGCCGGCGAGTTTATAGCGGTAATCCGTATAAGATCCGCGTATAAGAACCGTCGTCTCACTCCTTAATAATATCGATCGTCTTTCATCGACTTACAAGGTATCGCGCATTAAATTCTCCCGTGGCGGCGCGACGCACCACGGTCACGTGGAACAGCGATAAATATAGTTACGAGCTAATAACGCTCATTAATTATGTACACAAATTCGTAATATACGAATCCGCCACCCGTATAAGCGTAACGAAGTCGACTTGGGCGGTGGTGGAAATATCGGCGGGACGGAGGCCGTATGATGCACGAGGGAAAGAGACGACGAGAGAAAGAGAAAGAGAGCGAGATTACCGGCTACCCGCACAAATGAGTATTTATGATCGCGCCACGGCTCTATATTATGCCTCATTTTGCCGGAGGATCGATTAGCTCTAATCGAGATGTACAAACAAAACGTTAATAAACGGTGCTCGTTCCTCGTCCCTGCCGACTTCTTTCGCGAAAGCCCGCGCCACCGAGACACACACACACACACGCGCGCAACGAGCAACGCAACGGAGAAAGACAGAAAGAAAGCTAGAAAGAAACGAACCCGCCGGCCCTCGGGATCGAGCGAGTCCTGGCTCGCTCTGGCTGCCTCGCTCACCTGCTCGCTTACCTCCACCCGTAGGTATTCCGCGTGTGTATGCGAGCTCGCGCAAGCACGTGACACGTGTTTCTCGCACGTGCTGCACGCACGTGTACGTGTACGTGAGCAAGAACGCGCCTCGCGATTAAGTATCGATTAGTCTCCTCGGACGCGGACGATCGAACTACCAGACGAACCGATGGTACCAGGACGAACCGGTGTCGTCCAGCCGCCGAAAGGCCACCCCGCGACCGGTTCCCGTGTAATAATGCTGCAACATTGCCGGCGGATCTATGCTACATTCGCGACGGAACGAGATCTATAATTTTCTAGAGTTGCCACCTCGGGAATTGGCAGGTTCTACATCTTGATTTGTCCGTTTTTATAAAGGGTAGCTTTTTCAGGCTCCAGTGTTGGGGATCGATCGCAGACGGCGTCATCCTCTGAACGATGATATTTATATCACTATGTGGATAATTGAGTGTGAGCACATTTTTGTTGATTGACGCGTTGTCAACGAGCTCTTATTTTTTTATTGAAGCTCTTTAGACCCTTAAGTGGGTCCATTTCGCTTTACAATGTGGTATAACAATTTTACAGATTGGTATTACAATGTTAAAGCTGTACTTACGATTTAAATAGATAATTTACAATGTTTACAAGCCTTAATAAACGAGCTCTTATTGAGCGTCCTTAAAAATTTTAGAAGTTGCAACTTATGACCACGGGAGAATAGGGATAGGCAAATTTGAAATAAATGAGAACAGGTGCCAAATATAATTATGCAATGTCGTTACTTCTTGGTCGGAGAGGCTCCGAGACGCGGCGATCCGGTGGTGATGGAAGGTCGCAATAGCACGGTCTGACGCGTTCCGATAGTTTGAATAACGGATTAAGTGGCAATAGAGATCTGTCCGCGATCTCGTATAGCGAGCGGAACGCCCGACCTACCGCGCGCCACTCGGAACGTCCTCTCGATCTTTTCGTGGCACTGGCTACGATCCGATCGAAGGAATCCACCGTCCGATCGCATCGAGCGATGCTCTCGGATAATAGAGCCGCATCATCGTATTTAATAATCGTACAATGGCTGACGGGGCCCGATAAGATCGCGATCGTTTCGGTAGACGGGTGAAGCCTCGATAAGGCGCACGGCCATAATAACGCAATTAACACTTCTTTGTTCGATCAATTTCCATCCGCTTGTCTGTTCAAGCGAACGCCTCGCCGGACGATCGCGAAACGAAAAGGGTTCTCTCTCTCACTCACTCACACACACTCCCTTTTCCTATCTCTTTCCTTCGTTTCTTGCAGAGAAATCGCCGGTGTCTCCTTCACTCTCGACGAGGATCGTCGCGGATTTGTTAAAAAAGAGTCTTTCGTTCATCGAACAGAATACCAAAACGTTCCTATTATATTTTAATTAATATATATCTCTTCTTAATTTCCGGACACCCTGAAACTCTCGACGCACCGTCTCGGAGCTTAGCCCCTCCGGTTGATTACGATCGTTTACGACCGATAAATCACTCGGCGTCCCTCCCTCTCCACCCCCCGTTTTTTTCTGTTTATTCGCAAAACGTCACGATAGCCCTAATCGTTGAAACCGGTAGTAAAACGATCGTTACTAGTCGCGACAAAGAAACCGCCACCTCCGAGAACAAACGAGCCAATAAACTCGTTTTATCGGCCCCTCTCCTTCCTTCCGTTTTGCCCGAGACGTTCCCTTCGAGAGACCTCGCGAACCCTTCCTCTCCTCGCGTATTTAACATACCGACTAAACGCGGACAACACTACCGATACCGTGGAACAAGGATCGAGAAGACTCGTTCGAGGGTCCGTGGTAGGCGAGAACGGCAACAAGAACGCGTTTCCCCGATTCGACGGTCCTAGCGTGGGTGTCAAGATCCTAATCTGTCGCGGTCGCGAGTAGAACAACAACGATTAGGCTCTCATCCGGTTGGTCTCCCAGCGCTGTTATTCGTTCGCTCTGTCGTCCTCTTTCTCCCAGAATCGGTCCCACAAGTTTTTAACTTGCATTCCTCCGATCAAAGTTGGCACAGGCGCGACAAAAATATATGGGAGGCGGCTCCACGTCTCAAATTGCCCCAAACAATTCTTCTTTTAACTCCAACACCAAACATTTTTTTACTTAGAATATTTTCATTGTACAGGGTGTATAATAAGTAATGGTCACCCGTTCTAGGGGTGAATCTACACCTCTGGATCGGCGGATATTTGTTACAGAAACTTCCCGCAAAATTGTTTATAACAAAGAAAATTGTTGGTATAGTTGATTTTTACATCGACGCCTTCCACATATCCAGAAGAGAAAAAGTTTGAAAGAAGCAGAGTTGGGCAAAAATTTAATCAACGATTGACGAATAAATTTCTACCTCAATCGTTAATCGCAATTAACAATTAATCGCCTAGTTTAGTCGTTTATTTCGGTTAACGATTAAATACTTATTATTCGTTAATTGGGAAGAACGGTTAAATTTCTACTTTAGTCGTTAATTGCGATTAACGATTACGTTCCTCTCAATTGTAATCGTCAATCGGGTAATTGATTAATGATTAACTGCTGAAATTTCGAAATGAAATACGGAATCAAAACTATATGAAGACTGAAAAAAATGTAAACTGAGTTTCGGTGTATTGTCATTTGGTTTATAACAAAAACTCTGTTTACGTACTTCTATGTTTTTTTTCGACGATTTCTTTTTTTAATGAACGATTGACGATTAACTTCATCAATCGATTGAATCAATCGTCACTTTTTCAATGATTACCTTTTTTAATCGTACACATTAATCAATCAATCTCGATTAAAATTTTAATCGATCCCAACTCTGAGAAGAAGCCACATGTCGCAAACAAATAGTTATTGAGATATAAGCTGTTAAAGTTCTTGCAAAATTTGATTGTGTAGAATTGTACGTACACTCAGCAAAATAAGTCTCCGCACAACCTTTAAAACAGAATAACTTTTTAATAATTATACCGAATCACCTGATGTTTTGTAAACAATTGGTTGTAAGCATTGGTTTACTGAATGATGTGCAAAAAATATTTTTTAAAAATTACAATTTACAAGGTTGCATGCAAAAATAAAACAGGCAGTTTTTATAACTTTTTTATTTGGGCCCTTAATAAAAATTGAAAATATGTTTTGTAGATCTATAGTAGTTAAACGCTTGCTGAAAATTCCATGCAAATCGGCTGACGCAGGAAAAACGACACGCATCGAAAGATGTACGATTCTGTGGATTTTAAGCAGAAATTGATCAAAGTCGTGTAAAACTACGATTTTCACCTATGTTACCGCTTGTAGCTCGTATGTATGTCAATCGAATTCGATGAAATTTTTAGCAGGTGTGTAACTACTATAGATCTACAAAACATATATTTTACATTTTTATTAAGGACCCAAATAAAAAAGTTTTAAGAAGTGTCTTTCTTATTTTTGCATGCAACCTTGTAAATTGTAATTGTTAGAAAATATTTATGCACATCATTCATTATACCAATGCTTCTAATCGCTTACAAAACATTAGGTCATTTGGTATAATTATAAAATAGTTATTCTGTTTTAAAGGGTGTACTGAGACTTATTTTGCTGAGTGTATAGTCAAAAGCCCACTACATACTATGTACATCCACACGACCGCATCGATGAGACAGAACATGATCGTGTGCGTGAAGTTTAAAGGGACATTCGTCGCTAGGCCCGTACCAAGTGCTCGTCTCCCTGCCCATTCGGATCATGAAAGTAGCAAAATATGAAAGAATACCTTATATCCATTCTTATACATACGAATATTAATCCTGGGTTGTAAAATACTAATGTCAAGTATAGGTACTTACAAATTTTTCAGAATCTTGTGTTCCTCCGTCGGATCAACTCAATAACTATTTATTTGCGACATGTAGCTTCTACCAAACTTTTTCTCTTCAGGGTGAGTGGAAAGTGTTGATGTAGAAAGCAACTTTACCAACAATTTTCTTCGTTATAAACAAGTTTCTCTTACAAATGTCCACCGATCCAGAGGTGTAGATTCACCTAGAACAGATGACCATTATTTTTTATACACCCTGTACATGATTCACTTTCTTTTATATATGTATATCAGGTTTATTACTATCACTCGTACTGGCAGTACTTAAATCTTTAGGAACCTCTCAGATGCAAGCGTGGTAATATCAAAATGATTTTAAACAATTCTTCGTTGTTTTTGTCGTTTAGCAATCATTCTTTCTACAGGCCCGTGCACAAAATCCTTGACGTTTAGTACCAATCACAGTCAGTGGCGTCTCTCGAGATTTTAACGATAATCAATTGGAAAATTACACGTTCGATAGGAAACGCGCTGAGCCACAAGTAAAAGAAGAAACGGAGTTGGCTGAGAAGAGGGGAGAGGGAAGAGGGAAGAGAAACGGTCCGATCCATAAGATCGAGTCCGAAGCCTATACATATGCATAGCCAGATAGCCGGATCTGCAGGGAGTGTGAGATCCGACAGGTTCGGAGGTGGCAATGAGCTTGGGTCCCGCCTGCCGCCACACCCACGCGCATATATCTTATTTTCCCTCTTTATTTATTCGAATTGCCGTTGGTCGAGGGCCACTCTTCGTATCCCCATGGCTCCTTTGGCATAATAGGCGAGCATGGTGGCCCATCGTCTCCTCGGCCTTCCTTATATCTCTCGGGCTGCTCCTTATTTTCAGCTACGCCATTCCCGCGTCCCCTCCGGGAACTCCACGGGACTGCGATTTTTTTCATCCTTCGTTTCAGTGTCTCCCTCTCTCCTTCTCTCCGTCCTACGATAACTATTCTCACTCCCCCTGATCCTCCGCCCCACTTCTCCTCGGCAATGCTAGGAACGGTACATGCACGAATCGATAATGACGCGCGTCATGCCGAAACCGAAACGCGCTCGTATCTGGTTGTTTGATTATCATCGAAGCGGATCCATTCGTGCACAGGTTGCTGCGCGAATAACACGGTCAAGGCAGCGGCGCGGCGAACAATGGAACAACTCGGAAGCGAAATCTCGATTAGATCCTCTTATCCTCTTAAGTTGTTACAGCGGATCGACGGCGGATCAGCGTCAGCGGTCTCCTCGGTATCGAAACAGCGAGTGCGTCCATTGTGCGCGAAGAGGAAGCGACCTATACGAGCATCTTTCCGCCGTGAAGATCGGAAAAACGCAGCTCATCTCCGACGTTTTCCGTATTTTCCTCGTTGTCGGACCGGGAGTAAGACCTTCTTTGAAGTGTCAGGACATTTCACAGATGCGTGCGCCCGGCTACGCACGAGGGCGCACCGAACAAACGAGTTTCCTTGCTGTTTTCGAGCGAGATACGTAGCAGCAGCCCGGCATCGGCACCGGCGAATAGGAAACAGCCGGAACCTCGTCTATGATCCTCGAAAGCAGATTATCCGGGAGCTACTTTTAGCCGGCAAATCGATCATGCCCGAGCGCACTCTAACAAGTGGCTTTTAACAGAAACGATGCCCGATCATCCGCGCTCGGTGTATCTCGCTCGTCGATCGTGCGATCGAGCGTTACAATTTTGTAACGGATATCTTTTGGACCGCCGCTGCTCGTCCAGCAAATGGCTGGCGGCATCGAGACGGAGAGAGACAGGATCCTTTCTTCTGAGCGGTTCTGGACGATCCTCTCCGCGCGTTCGGCACGCATCGTTTCCAAAGAAAGAACGCGTCCCGATCGACAACCGTTTAACGACGCGTCTACTTCACCGTGCTCGTTCCCTCCTCCCTCGATGAATCGACGCTTCCCTTTTGCGCGTTGTCGGAGACGATAATAACGTCTTGGTTCGACGCGACAATAGCGTACCAACGGGGCGGCGCGGGACGGTGAGCTCGAAATTACGGTTACCGAGGCTCCGGGAACAAGCAGACACGAGAAAAGAGATGCCCCGGGAGAGCGTCTATCGCGTTTCGGTCTGTGTAATCTCGTCGAGGAATTCAGAGCGGACGTTTTAGGTAAGCGAGCCGATTCCAGTGGACGCGAGCATCCGGCGCGGAATAACACGGGGAATGCGGGTCAAACGAGGAGTCGCGGGCGAACGGAATCGTCGGGAGAATTCTCTCGTTTGGGAACACCTCTTCGATTCCTTTCCGGTAGGTTCCCCCGGTGTATCGGGGCTATCCCTTTCATCGGTCGCGTCTCGTCTATACACGCTCGTACCGAAATAATCGCGAAGAACAAGGCACGAGGTCCGCCGAAAGGATGGGGGCGTGACGGCGGCGACGTTGCGCGCACATTTCTCTCCTCTTTCCTCCCCTTTCTTCGGCCGAGAAGAAGGACCAGCGTGGGTGTTGCGTTCACTTGACGCACCGTTCCATGAGACATAATGCCGAACGACGGCCCGAGCGAATTCGTCGGGAGCGACGCGCGATCGTCAAAGCGGCACAATGTGTTGGCCCCCGGAGCCTGTTCAGAGAGCTTCAGAGAGCCCGATAGGAAGTGGGACGTACCCGCGCGTTCCTTTTCTTCCACCCTGTATTTTACCAAATATTGCTTCCATAAGTGTATCGCGTTACCCTCGCGGTCCCTCGGCCGTCCCTCGAGAGCGTTCCCTCACCGCTCCGTCGAATCATTGTGTCGCGATCAGCGGAGGGAGGCATTCTTTTGCACCCAAGAAAAATAGCTGGTTAATTATATCAGAGTTATTGTGGCGCGGCCCAGGGGCAGGGTGGAGCGCAACACTCGAGGAGCTTTAAACGCGCCCAGCCAGCAGGAATGCATATTATTAAAACATTCCGGACAAGTTCTCTGTCGGCCGGAGTATCCCGCGGAGCACGCCGTAGCTCCCAGCCGCGGCTCCCGACGTTTCCATGGCGAATCGTTCGCATTACTAGGATGATCCTCTCTCTCCCTCTTCCTCTCCCCTTTCTCCCCCTCTCTCTCTTTCCACTCTCCCGCGCCGATATTTTTATCAAAGATGCTCCCTTCGATAATCGTTGCCGGCCACGCTCTCCTTTCGCGCGGCGGCAGCACAAAGGAGGGAGACGGCGCGATCGACGTTTAGCGGCCGATCGGTGCTCGACAGCGGTGCTTTTTCCGCGTTTAGGAATCTCTCGTTAACTGGACGACGTCTCAATTAAAGTCGAGAGTCCCGCGAAAACGAGTCGTGACACGGGACGACCGAGGAACGATCGATTGTCACGCTCGGAACGTGCTCCCCTCGATCTCGTGGATCGCGGTCGAGACGGGGGAGAGAAGACCACGACCGATCGCGTTCTGAGGTGACGAGGAGCAAGACGTGTAAGCGAGGCGAGGGCCGGCGAGGGAACCGGCGCGAAAACATGGGAACAAGGGTGGAAGGGAAGAAGGGAAACAAGGGAAGAAGGCGCGATAACTGACACTCTCTCCGGCGAGGTAAGATAATTCGTTTATCGGGATTTCCGTGCCTCCGTAGGGGCAACGCGCCTTTGTGCGGGTGTTCGCGCCCGCGTCGCCGCACCGGGGAAACGGCAGTTTTTGCGCGGACTCGCGCGACCGATTATGTGCGCGTCGAACTGAAATCGAGGATCGACTATCCGTGACTGAGGGAAAATCGAATTTTCCTGGGGCGAAAACGGGGCCGGAGGAGAGCGGGCTGGATTCAACCCCTGTTCGAATACCGGCCAATTAGGCTTCCGAGCAGGAGTGCACCGGGACGCATTGCACGGCGATAGGATGATCGAGTGGTTCGATGGTATCGGTGCTCGCGTGCCAAGATCATGGTCGGGACACTCGATAGCCCGATAAGTAATGCACCCAGATAGGATGACGGAGGGTACACGGTGAACTCCTCGGAAGAAGGTAGAGGGAGAACGATTCAGGGAGGCGAAGAGGAGAACAGCGGATCAGAGGGTATCGGAGGGACGGAGAACCAGGAGGGACTCCTCTGGAAGCACGGACGATCTTATCGCGGCGAGGTACCTGGCCCGGGCAATGAGCGTCCGCTACCAAACGAATGGAAGGAACGTAGTCGCTGGTTTCCTCTCGCGCGCAGCAACAAAAAGAGCCCGTGGCCCGCGTGCCTCGACAAATACTTTTCAACGGTATCGCCTCGACTACGAAATTCGTTTGCGAGCCAACCCTTCTTCCCTTCTCCCCTTCGAAAGACAGAGAGAGAGAAAGGGAGAGAGAGAGCTCGGCGGCGCGCGAGCTCGTTTGTTCGCTCGAGGACTCTAATTAGCCGCGGCTAATAATTCGCCGATCTATCGACTCGGGTGGACGAACGGATGGACGAATGGAAGAATGAAACAGCGATCTTCGATATCGCTCCCACCATTCGGCTATCGGTCGATCGCCGTGCGACGCGTCTCCGTTGATCGGCACACGAACTTTAATTAGACGGAGGTAAATTGTAAGCCGTACCGGTATTAAACGAGTGCCCCGTTTCGATCCAATCCGATCCGATCCAACGCGGCGCGGCGCGACGCTACGCAACGATCGCAGCGAAGCCGCATCTCTCCGATGCGGAGCTCGCTTTGTATCAGGACGGCGTTTGATCTTCGACCACGTGCCACGGTGGGGTGAATAGAGGCCGAGTTATGCGAACGGGGTTGTCGCGACTAATTGCCAGCTCAGCGACCACGTCACCGGGACCCGCGCTTCCACTGATCCGACCGAACCGAAGGAACGATAACAGAAAGGGACGAAATCCTGGACAGGAGAGAGAGAGGGGTGAGAGAGCCGCTGTGTTCTAGATCCAAGGGGAGCCGGAATATATATCTCTCTCCCCGTCGAGGACTCGGGGTGGTTTGGGGATGCCGAGAAGTTTCTGCGACGAACGATGCTCGTTCGCGATGCGTCCAACGACTAAAGAAACGCCGGAACTCGAGCTCGATCCGTCGGAATCTGCGCGCCTGTGCAGAATTCGACGGAAACGAGCAAAGAACGGGAGACGCGGTGGGGTCGAGTGGGCGGAAAGCCAGAGTTAGGGAACGAGATAAACCTCAATTATGCCGATTGAGCATCCTCCGCGGGATACCGGGTAGGGGAAGTTTGCTCCTCCTACTTTTCCTGCCACGTGATCACGGGCAGCCTTCCTTCCTTCCGTCCTTCCTTCCTTCCTTCCTTCCTTCCGTACTTTCTATCATTCTTCCTTTCGTTCTTTCTTCCTTTCTTTCTTTCTCCCTCTCTTTCTTTCTTCCTTTTTTCTTTCTTTCTTTCCTCCTTCCTTCCACTGATTGTCGCTGACCCAACGGAAGAAACGGTATACAAAGAAATCGACTAATCGCATCCATCAATATAATCGTTCCGTAACAGACACGCGCGGCGACGTCGATCGATATAGATTTCGACAATGAAAATTCCAAGGCGGAGAGGGGGAGGACGGCAAGGTGCAAAACAATCGGAGCATCGACGCGAAATACCTGTTGGTTCGCGAAGAGGCGTTTTCAGGCAGTCCTTCGAGAAACCGAGGGAGAGAGACGAAGAGTGAGATGAACTGATAGAGATAGAAAAAAAAGAGAGAGAGAGAGTCGCGAGGATAGGAAAAGAGAGGAGGGGGTAGAGATGAAGAGAGACGGTAGAAGAGCGCGAATTGGAGGGAAAAGGAGGGTCGGAAGTGGGAGGAAAGAGAGGGAGATGCAGAAGCAGCCTACAGGCTCTCTCTCTTCGAGCATCCACGTCTCCTCGTCTCTCGTTTGGTCTCTCTCCGTCGGTCTCTCGGTCTCTCCTTGTTCTCCGTCTCGGTCTGAGTCTCCGTCTCCCAGGCTCTCGCGTCTTTCCGTCTCCGTCTGTGGTTTCACTTGCGATCGTCCATCCTCGTCCGTCGGTTTGAATCTCAGGGTGGTGGCCGACGGTAGTGGTGGTCGTGTCCGGATGGTGGTGGTTATGGTGGGGGGGTAGTTGGTTTCTTCGTGCCTACCGCTCCCTATCTCTCCTTTCTCTCCCTATGGGAGGGCGAGGAGGGCCCCCGTAGCCGCGCACTGCGCACCGAGTTCATCATAGACAGACCGATCTCCCTGACAGCTCCTCGTCGGGCTTGAACGGAGGTGGAATCATCAGATTCTGTCCATCTCTTCCTCGGCTCGCAGTAGCGTGTCGGAATAACGAACGCGGAAACACGAGGACAACGGAAGTGATAGCGCGCGCGGCCCTCTGTCCCTCTGTGGTCTCTTTCTCGCGATCGAGTCTCGCGATCGTTCGTTTATCCGTCCCGGCGCGTCTCGTCTCGTCTCTTCTCCCTCTTTCCGATCTCGTTTCACACCCTCGGCCACTCTTTTCCCCCAACTTTCCTCCCCGTTCCTCGACTTTCTCGGTCGCCCGTCCGTTCTCCGTCGCGAACTCGCGCGTCCATCTCGACGCCCCTTCCTCTCAATCGGTCCGTTCACTTCCAACCCCTACGGTGGTTGATCTGCGACCTTGTTCGATCGCGTTTGACTCGGTACTGTGGCGAGTCACGGGTCAGGTCCGATCGGTGCTATGAACGCGAAACGCGACCACGGCCAGTTTGCTATTCGACTGTTTGCACGAACGAAACGATAGCTGCGGTGGTGCGCGCGCGAGGGGGAAACGGAGCGAGAGAGAACGAAAGAGCGAGTGAGAGCGAGATAGAGATAGAGAAAGAAAGAGATAGAGAGAGAGAGAGAAGGAGAGAGAGAGAGAGAGATCACCGGTGGAAGAGGAACACGAACCGTAAGAGGGGGATGAGTGCGTGGGAGGAGTAAGAGATCCCGGAGGGCGACTTTTCTTTTATTTGAGCTTGACACTTCGTCGTGAACGCGCGCACACACCGGAAGTACACAGAGCCGTGTGACGATCTTCTTTTTCTTGGAACGGTTTGCGCGCACCTCGTCCGCGCGCTACAAACTTCGAGCTTCGAGCTTCGAGGTTCGAGCTTCTCGATTGAGCACTAGCGAGCCGAGGAGCGGAAGAGCCGAGAATCGGAGGAGCGAAGGAACGGAGGAAACGCGGGACTCCACCGGCCACCGACCACCAAGCACAGAGCACCGAGCACCGACCACCGACCGGTCTCCGCGCCGTCAAGGGTGCAAGGAAGACGATCAGAATGTCGCGATACCTGGGAACGAGCACGGCGTACGAGGGTGCCGCGTCCTGCGATTCCATGGTTGGCCGAGGATAAACAGGACCCCTCGTTAACCCAACCGAATTGTTTCTTCCCACCGACAGATCCGGAAGTGTGTCTTTCGATTCGCGGGATGTCGCGGAGTGACCACGGAGCCCGTCGATCGCGGGCCATCATGCAGCCGCGCGACGATGTTTGATTCCGCAACGACCACAGTGTCCAGTGTCAGTACGCGCGAGAACGGGTTCGCGAGAGTCGACCACAGTATTTTTATCTCCAAAGACGAGGACGGCGGGCGAGACCAAATAAATCTAGCACACCGAAGACGGACGACGAACCGCGGACGTCGAATCCGCGGACCGATCCACGAACGGTCGCGAATCGGTTGCGAGCACAGAAGAGACGCGAAGGAACGACGCACGTAACGACACGAAAGGATAGAAGGAAAATCGTAGGAAGGGCGGTCGGTCGACGAACCGTTCGATCGTCATCGAGGATATTGTGTCCCGGGGTAGTTTTCGGAGCGACCCCTCGAAGCGGCGAAACTGGAAGCTCTCGAATCGTGTACGGAACGTCAAAGCAGAAGCGCCGGTGCCCGGGGCGAGGAGGAGTCCTCGACGCGTGCCAGGCTGCTGATCACAGGCACCGCGCCGGAGACGAGAGACGAGAGACGAAGCGTAGGAGAGGGATTCGAAAAAAAACCGTACAGAAACACAGAGAGCAAGAAAGAGAGACGCGCGGCACCGTCTCTCGAGCGAGGGGTCCTTCCGTTCGGGTGCTAGGGGTGTGCAGCCCTGGACGAGGGGTCGCACTCGACTCTTTTAAAGTGGGCAAACCGCGCAAAGAATAAGCGAGACGTCCTCGGGGCGATGACAGGATGCCTCCTTCTCGATCAAGACGTGTCTACGAAGGACCACCGTCTAGGATCGCGACTAGAATCGGACCCACCATCGCCCTGTTGCTCATCCTTCTCGAGAATCGTCGGTGAGTACCATACTTCTTGACCCCCTGCCTGGTCCGTTGCGATTATCGACACCGGTACAATAATCGGAAACCGTAGAAGACCGCTCTTATAATCTTATCCGCTCCGAAATGTTATTCCTAACTCCGAAGTTGAGCAGGATCGGTCTCGTCGAACCGAATCGTTTGCCTCCGGTGGTCAATATCTCTCGTGTCGCGTCGCTCGGCGGCCTGTTGAGTTTCAATCGCACTCCAAGTATTTATTTACGCATCGCGGCGTCTCTCGATCGAATCGAATTACCGGTCCATCGCGACATTCCCCCGCGGTTCGGTTTCGTTTCTGATGCCGGGAAACCATTACCGGCGTTTTGCACGCCCGTCGTCGAAACGGCCCGTGAAAGACGATGATCGGGCCGGAATGGTAGCGAAACGGCACCAAAGCGGGAACGACGATAGAGACGACTTCCAGGTTGAATAGAGTTACGGTCGCAAACTGTCGGGTCCAATTACGCCGAGAAAAATTTACGGTCGCGGCGGCAACGCAAGCAACCCACCTTCGCTTCTGCTGTACTCGGCTCTCCTCTTTTTCTCTCTCTCTCTCTCCGTTCCACTCTTTCCGTTTGTTGCGGAAAGAATCTGTCAATAGAGAGGGCGCGTGAAGGCGGCGGTCGCAACGACGGCTCCGAGTAGAGCACAATGACGGAGTGCAAATAGGTCCTTTCAGCCGGCTCCGTGGCACGAACAACGAACGATCCCGCTGCGATCTTCATTATGCCTCCCCGATCTCGCTCCGTTCCTCTGTGTCGAGCGCCCTCCACGCTCTAATCGAATCTTTCTTTCGGTATAGAGTCGTCCCGAGTCGGCCGGTGTCGGTTAGTCTCGCGTGAACGATCTTCTTTGACGCGATCGCGAAAATTATCCGTTTCCCTCGCTCGAGCCGCGAGACCAATCCTTCCGGTTCGAAAATCCTTCGAATTCGTGCGAATCGTGGACCAACGACCGCGAGAGAGCCTTTGACACGCTCCGTGGACGTGTCCGCGCCGCTCCTCGTAAATAATTATGAACTGCATTCGGGAACAAGGCGGTGCGCACACCGACAAGTTGCACGCGGCTCGTTTATGCTCGCGCAGACACGGGCACGCGCGCGAGCAAGTGCAAGAGCAATAGCGCGAGCAAGTGCGAGCGGAATCGTATCGAATTGCTGCATCGTATAATTCCCGCGATGGTAACGATGGGTAAACCAGTTTATCGATACGAGCGACACGAGCGCTTAGCACCCCGACGCGAGTCCGACTTCGCTTTAGATTCCGAATCCGATTCCAACTCCGATTCCGATTAGCCGAGCAGACTCGTCTTCGTTTTCGATGTCGTCGATTCGACGCGCCGTCCCCGAATCCCGGGAAGGAGAGTCACGGCGGGTACAGCCGCCGCTGCTTCTTCCCGTGCAAATAAAAGCTGCGAAGCGGGTTCGATATCTACCGGAGGAATTCTCGCGGGTCAGTCGTAACGAGTTCTCTCTCCGCGGGTATACCTCCATTAAACGCGAAATTCCGTTCCGTGGTTCTTTATCTTTCTCTTTCGGTACGCGAAAGAGATGCGTTCGTGCGTGCAAGTGTGCGGGCGCTCGCGCGCGCGTGTAATTCGCTTTCTCGTTCTCGTGTCTGTTCGCGAGCGAGCAGGTTAAATGAAACACGTGCATCCGTTTCGCCATCTTGGATTCCTCGACGACCCCTTGGATCATTGCAAAAATGCAGGACGCGCGGCTCGCGTCTCCGACCCATTGATTTGCTCGACGATTTCCCACGATTTTGGCCTCTCGAGCCGAGAAGGATCCGAGGACGCGAACGATCCGCGGTCAATCTCCTTCTTCTTGCCTCACGGTTTCCGGGATCCGCGGAGGGATCTATGATCGGAGAAATACCTGCCGTCGTCGCGTCGGACGCAACGAAACGAGAGAAAGAGTAACGGTGCAACAGCCGTGGTAAAAGAGAAAAGGTAGCGCGCAGGAATCCATCGACGCCGTCAGACTTCCACAGGTACGCGACCTCGTCTTCGGTAATTTGTTTCGGTGAGTCGAGATCATTAATCTGCTTTCGGTAGATCATCAATAGCGCGAAAGATAGCAACGGTGCAGCGGTGTATCGGTTAATGGGAGCCCTCAATAACCTTTGCGACCCTAAAATGTTGGTCCTCCTCCGCCGTCCTTTCCCACACTACGCAGAAACCGAGCTGCCAAGATCTCGCCAGCCCGTCCCCTCGTTTCCCCGTATCCTCCGGATACGCTCCTCTGCTTGCCTCTTCGTTTTGTCTCCCCGAAAATCCCCCCGCGTCTCCGTCTCTATTTCTCTCTCTCTCCCTCCTCTCGTTTCTCTCTTTTGCTCGTTCACGCGGGTGCTATACACAACTTTTACTTTAGGAGAAGCTCGTCGGCTAATTTGTACCCGCAGATAACCACCGTCCCGCCGGGAATCTCGCATCCGTCCGTGACATCCTTCGGAGCCTCGAAGGACCCCCGGGATCCTCCGGAGAAAAAATTGACCGTTCTCGAACCGCGGCGGCAAATAAACGAATCTCTCGCGACGCGACACCGGGATCCATCCACTTCCGTGCCGCGCTGCAAGGGGCAACCATAATGGTATGGGTGGGTAACGAACGGGGGGCACGCTCGTTGAAACGCGCACCTATATTTTTCGGCGCGCCCTCTCGGTTCTGCTTTTATCTGAAAATTAATTAACACCCGGTACTTTGTAATGTACGGCCATTAGACGGAAACTGTCGCTTAAGATAGCGCTTTAAGAGCTCTTCTTCCGAGAGGCAAACGGCGTTATCGCGAGGATGCGAAAGGGCAGACGACGAGGGATTGGAAAAGGGTAAGGGACGACCGATACCGAGTACGGGTGAACGCGAACGAACGAGCAGAAGGAGGAGATGGAGGAGAAGGAGGACGAACCGAGCAGATATTCGAGCGGCTCTTTGAAAGTTATCGCGCGTCACCTTTCGACCCCGGTCTCGTAAAGTCGCTGAAAGAAAAGCAGACGCGTGCAAGATGCACGCGCGCTTTCAGCCACCGGGCTACCCTCCAGCCGTTTATCAAGTGTATTTCCTCTTGCCGGCGCGTACGTTCGCGTCTTTCGGTTCCACTCGGGACGAACGCAAAACTTTCGCGGTTCGGGTTTGCGAAAACGTGGAAGGAAGCCGTGGCCGAAGGGCTACTTAAAGGCACGGTGTTTCTTTAATCGGCGATGAATCCGAAAGCATCCGTGTTCGCGATCGGGAATTCGATAACCGTGGTCCACGCGGCGTTTGAGGCACGGTGAGGCGAGGCGAGGCAAAAGAGGAGCACGACGGCGCGGCGGTTTGGCAGAGGGGCGAGGAACGAGGAGCAGAGGAATCGGAAGGAGATCGCAGACAGCGCGAGTACGAGGAATGTCTCCGGCTGGATTCCCTGAAAGCAGAATCATTCAAAGCGATCGAACGCGCGTGCGCTTCGTGGGAAAAACCGGGACCGGGGCGGCTCCGGTGTACCGGGGGCTCGGTGCCGAAATCGAGCGATGCGAACAGACGAAAGAACGAACGGTTCAGCGCGGCGAGAACGTTAATTGGTGAATTTCGTTTGATTTGCAGCGCGACCTGTTTAATGAGCAACTCCGTGGACGATTGGGTGAGCGGGAATGCCGTGGTCTGCAACGGTATTCCTGGCCTGACAAAGGAGCAACGCGAGCTATGCCACAGAAATCCGGACGTGACGGTGGCCGCCATCAAAGGGCTGCAGATGGCTATATCCGAGTGCCAACACCAGTTCACGTGGCACAGGTGGAACTGCTCGTCCCTGACGCCCAGCAGCAGGACACAGCAGAGCAGCGTTCTTCTGCAGAGAGGTAAGATCTCGCGCGGCGCGACCGAAAAAAATGTTAAATCGACGCAAACATAGGTAGAGCGGTGTCGTCGCTGGTTCGGTGCCCCCTCGAGAGGACACGAGCGCACGAGGAAAGGTGAAATCTTTTACGACGTCGTTGACGACCACGAAACGGCGTAGGCGAGAGACCGTGTGCTTCCTTAAATCAGAATACACGGTGTGTGTGCGCGCCTCCTTGGTCGCGGTCACCTCCGAGAACCTGTCCCCAAACTCTTAGGAGAACGAGAGAATGAGAGAACGAGAGAGACGGAAAGAGAGAAAGGGAGAAAGAGAACGGGGCCCCGGTGAGACGAGAAGAGATCGTGCCCCCCTCGACTGTTCTATTCCAGTGTGACATATAAATTCGTCGTGGCGCGTACGTGCGCCGAAAGAGGAAACATATATCGTGTCGGACGAGTGCGCTAGAGCGCGACATCGAGCGCACCTGACTTGAAAGCTTAAGTTCGTCCGTCGTCTGCAGCCACGATCTCGGTGCCCGCCACGTCGGTCTCTCCTCGTTATCTGTCTCCGTGGATCGGTACACATTCTTTTTTGCCGACTGGCCAGCCCGAGGTGTCGATTCCACGAGTCTCTTTCTCCCGATTCGCGTCGACCGACGAATTCTCATCGAGGTGCATCGCGGAGAAGAATCGTTGTTGCCGGTGTTGCTCGATTTATCGATTATCCCGGAGAGATTGGTTGCTGAAGATCGGTGTTCATCCCGGGTTCGCAGCGAAGTTAGAGGGCAGCAGCTTCCGAGAAACGGACCGTACTTTGCCATTACCAACGGTTCCACAGACAGCTTTTCAAGCTGACGACATCGGTGGCCGGGTCTCCGAGGGTCCCGTGGCCATTCGAGAAATCCACCGTGTCAAATTCGTGCCGGCTGCGTATCTCGAAAAGAACGCGCGCGCTCGCGCTCGTCGTTAAATCTTTCGGACACGATCCTCTCGGTCTCTCGTTGCTTCTTCTGGCGTTCCTCCTCGGCTGTTTCTTCGGCCGTTTCTTTCCGGCCGTGACCGCTCCGTCCGTCTCAGCGTCGCTCTTTCGCCACGTATTCGTTAAACCTCGGCAAAACGGCTTAATGTATTATGAAATGTACACGAAACGGCTGGCCCCCTTTCCTCCTCGCGTGCCCGCTTCCAGGGGCCCACACAAGGCGAGACTGGCTGCGAGACACGATACGCTCGACATTCGCTTCCTCGCGTGGAAACGACGACAGGCTACACGCTCGCGAATACCGGCCGAAATTTGCGCGGAACAAATTCGGGATGGTATGGCAGTCCGTTTCCAAACATCGCGCCCGAGAGGATGCGCGGTTTTCCGAAATCGTTACCCGGAGCGAGTCGGGGAGAGCCACGAGATCGTAAACTGGTACGCTTATCGGATATCAGTACGGTAAAACCGTGTGTATACCGCGAGGGCCCCGGAGGACTAATTTGAAAACCAGTCACCGCAATGGTGAAAGAGAGCGTCGTCGAAGCTGCGAGACGGGAGGCGACCGAAAAGAAGGAGCACGCTCCCGGGAACACGTGAATGTAACCAAGGGACCTTGTACCCGGTTACGTCCGCTATCTATTGAGTTATCTAAGCAGTGATTTGGGCTTGACACGGGGTAGCAGGGCAAGGGCTGGCTGCGCGCCATCCGTCACCGCGTCCCTGCGTCAAGGGCCGAAGAGTAAAGAGGCATCGCGGCCCTCTGCGCACCTCGTGCGCTCGTCCTCCCGTCCTCTTCTTCTTTCTACCTCTCGGCTCTCCTCTCCACTGTCCAGGAGAAGAGACGTACAACTCCCCGTGGAGGATTTATTACGAGTCCCTCATGCTCCTCTTACCATCGGACAGTAGCAGCAGGAGCAGGAGTAGGAGCGAACAGCAGCGGTGGTTGCAGTGGCGACGGCAGTAGCTACGGCAGCTCCTCCGGTAGCTATCTGCATTATAAAACAGTTGCTGCCAATAGCCGTATAAAGCGTAAGCTTTCAAGCCACCCCTCCCATCGTGTGTGCGAGCCCATATAAAGAGCTGTTTTCGTTCTCTCTTTCTCTCGCTCTCTCTCTCATCGTCTCGGAAGCCGGGCCAAAAGCAGTCGCCCGGAGAGGGTTTTATCATTCTCCGAAACGGAGCCACCGATATCGACGGCTCCTGAACACGGTCCCTTCACGATCGATCGTCTCTTCGTCGTCGACGTTTTTATCGGGCCTGGCGATCGCCTCGAAGAATCAGCTCGATTCCGGTCTTCGGAGAACCCGACGAGAACGCGAACGAACGTAGGTCTTTAACGTCGTCCGGGTTTCGTACGATCGACGAAGGGCGACGTAATCGAGCCTCGGCTGTCCGAGATCTCGCTCGGCGAAGCGGCTCGTCCTGTCGAACGTTGAACGTCGAACGTCGAACATCGCTCGGTTCATCCGCGGATCCGACGAGGCAGCGACGGATCTCTTCAGCTCCGACCAGGGGAATTATCCCTCGAAGCGAAAGGAGACGTTCGGAGGGACACCGAAACGAAGTTCGGTTGCGAGCGGCCATGGGGATATCGGCGATCGGCTCCCGGGCCGTAGGCGAGCCTCGACGTGAATCGATAAAGACGAAATTAAAGGAGGTTTCTTCGAGAATCGGGCCCCTGTCGCGAGTCGCGCTCGAAACACGGATCCGAAAGCGAGGACAATAAAGCCGGGGGAAGAGAGGACTCGGGGTCTTCGGGGCGAACCAAGGGGGACAAGAGACGACGTAAGGACAGGCGCGCAGTGCCTCATAGGGTGTCAGGAACGAATACCACAAATCCTTTCGAATGCGCCTTTAGCGCGTCTCCCCGGTATCTCGCTCTCATGAATACTGCAAATACCGCCCGGTATTCGTGGATTGGAGTAGCTCCTTCTCTCGGGGGAGGGCCCCAAGGGGGGCAGAGTAATGTGTGGGCATTGTCGAACAGTCGCGGAGAAAGAGACAGTTGGGTCCGCGGCACACCGAGCCCGCGGGCAGTCGTGTGTCGTATCGTTTGTAAGGTGACAGCCACCATTGCGGTTTGACGATCGGCCATTCGTCAACGCGACTCCAGCGACGCTTCGGAGACGAGAGACCTTGGAGCCACCGAAGAAAAAGTGCGGCCGACGTCGCATTACGCACCGAAACGCTCTCCTACCAAGCCGTCCTCCTCTCGGTCGTCGATCCGCGAACTTCCAAATTCTACGAACCGCGAATCCCCTCTTCTCTTCCCTTTCTCCTCTTCTATCCCAGTTAGGATCGCCTCTACAAGGTTTCGATTGTCGCGCGAACGAACCGGGAAAAAGGGGACGGGGAAGGGGTCGGGACTCGTTGGTCGAACGTCGACGGGGAAAAATCGCGACGCGACAGGTCGCGGACAGAGTTTGGTATTACGTGTTCGGGAACCCCACCGGGCGATCGCTTATACATGCAGTCAATGGATGCCGGCCGGCCGCCGCTGCTGATGGCCACGCTTTGTTTTGACGGACGGCTGAATAATCTACCGCTGAACTTCGTCTGATGGCTGTCTGTCGGCCGATCCGTCGAACGATCCGTCGTCGGACTCGCCCTTCGAATGCGAAGCTCCATCTACGGAAGCTCGGTGGCTCGGATGGCTCGGGGTCTCCACCGGTGTCCCGCTGTTTCCCGCTGGTTCGCGTTTCCCCCGAGAGCTCGTCGTCCGGAGAAACGACGAATGCGATCTTCGCTGTCGCGTCGCGATCGTTTGCGCGTATTACTCTTCGGCGCGTCGTCGTCTCTCCGCGCGGACCGCCACCGTCATCCTGGACGAGCGGCAATTTGCTAACCGGTCCGATCCGGTCCGGCCGTGTGTCTCGATCGCGCGTCTCTCATCCGCCGAAGCGAAACCCGACGAGACGGGACCGGACGAGACCAGACGGGACACGAGGCGAGCACAGTTGATTCAGAGTTTGATGCAGTAAAACGGTGATGACGTTTGGTTGCAGGTTACAGGGAGACCGCGTTCGCTTTCGCGATTTCAGCGGCCGGGGTGGCGCACAGCGTGGCTCGGGCGTGCAGCATGGGCGGGCTGCTCTCCTGCGGATGCGACCCGTCGAGCTACAAGGGTAAGCCGCCTGCCAAGGCCAGGGGCACCCAATGGAAGTGGGGCGGTTGCTCTCACAACCTCGACTACGGCATGGAGTTCTCGAGACAGTTCCTAGACACGCGCGAGAGGGCCGGGGACATACAGTCGACGGTCAATCTCCACAACAATCAAGCTGGCCGCTTGGTAAGCCAAGCTCCCGATCGATCTTCCCTTTCCCAGCTGCGCTCTCTCTCTCGTTCTCTTTCTCTCTTACCCTCTCTCTCTCTTTTATTGTCTTATTCACTGGTGTTCCGGGGAACATTTCTTTCCGGCGATTCTTCGCCGTGTTTCAACGACGATCTCGCGGTCCGAAAAAAACGAGACGGGAAAGGTCGAGAGAAACGAGACGGAACGGCCGAGGGGGCAGGGAAAGAGAGAACGAGCGAAAGAGGAGAAAAGGTGGCGAATAGGGGTGGAGAGGAGTAGGAGAACACAGTCGGGCCGAGTCCGTTTCTCTCCCCCGTGCGCCTCTCCACGCTTGGTCTCGCCTCGACGTTATTAAGACGAAGCCCGGGGCTGGACCACCCAGCCGTAGACTCATTAACCGTTTGGTGCGCGACACCTCTTTGTCTAAAAGAAAATTGCCCCCTTTCTCTTCTTCCACTGTTCGCGGTGCGGCGCGGCGCGGCTCTAGTCCGCGCGAACGCCTCACGCGTCGCACAGTTGGAACGCGAGCCGCGCCAATTTTCGACGCGTTCCTCGCCGAAGCGACAATTCGATCACGCGAGAGTAAGAGAAATAGAGAGAACAATCGATCGATGGAATTTCAGGCGGTGGCGAGCAACATGCAGGTGCGCTGTAAGTGCCACGGTATGTCGGGTTCCTGCGAGCTCAAGACCTGCTGGAAGGTAGCGCCGGACTTCCGGGTGGTGGGCAAGACGCTGAAGGATCGTTTCCGGAACGCTGTGCTGGTCGCGCAGAGCAACTTGGGCAGCGTGACTCCGTTGACGAGAGTCAGGGGATCGAGGAGAAGAAGGCCCGACCGACAGAGGCAGAGGAAGCACCGCGGCGGAGGAGGCGCCGGCGGAAACGGCCGCAAGAGGAGGCCGAGGGACCTCGCGAAGCAGCTGTTCTACTACCAAAAATCGCCAAACTTCTGCGAGAAGGACCCGACCGCGGACATACCGGGCACCGCGGGTCGCAAATGCAACAAGACCAGCTCCGGTGGGGACGGGTGCGGCAGCCTGTGCTGCGGCCGGGGTTACAACGTCGTCAGACAACGCCGCGTCGAGCTCTGCAGATGCAAGTTTCACTGGTGCTGCGTCGTCAAATGCCAAAACTGCACCGTCGAGGAGTGGATCACCGTTTGCAAGTGAACGAGAACCTGCGACCGCGCGGATGCGCGGATTCTATCGCTTCCATCGACGACCCGACGGACACCGTCGTCCCGTCCCGTCGCGTCGCTAACAGACCCGAAATCAGGAGTACGGGAAATCGGTGATAGGTGTCGTGTGATCACGGACGATGCAACGATTCGATCGGATTGCGATCCGATTAGCACTTTGGTTCGTTATCTCGGAGATGGTTTTCTCCGAGTAATCGTGACTGTTTAATCGCCTAAGAGGACTAAATTAATTCGCCGGACGCGACGTGAGCGGAAAGAAAGATTCGACGCGGTGACACCGCGGTCGAATCGACACGTCGCCCGAGTACGAGTTCGTACGCTGGCGAGACGATACCGAACGTAATTCTTGTTAACCGCGCGAGTAATATAATTTAATCTGTAGACTAAGCGAACCTATAATTTATTTATAACGTTGCTCTATTTAATTAGCGAATAATTTGAATATTCACACACCAACTGTAACACCTCCGCCACAGTATTATTAGAAGAAACAGAGTGCGTGTGTCTCGAGATTGCGAATGGATGCGATCGATTGTATACAATTCAATAATGCGCGTACAATAAAGAGTTCCTTCGACCGACAAGTTTCTTCGTGCTGTTTTCTCTCTATCCTCTCGCGACGACTCGACCGGTCCAATTACCGGCCGATTCGTGATTCCCGATTGAAAACCGGCGCGGCGCGGCGATCGCGATCACCCAGAAATCCTTAAGAATCACGACGCTAAATCTCGGGTAGATTTACAGACGGCCGAAGCCATTCCGATACTTTTATTCGTTGCTCCGGTAGATTCGTACGACCTTCTTTTCCATCGATCGAACGATAAATTGTCTCCCGTTACAACCTTGGGAAAATCTGTGTCAATCCCTCTTACGTGCCGAATGGAACGACCATTCCGATATCGGAACGAAACCGTGAGACGCGTGTTCCCGCCGTTGCGTGTCTCGCTGCGACTCGATTGGTCGTGCGAGCCGCGAGATTCCACGGAAGCTGTTTAGTCCGCGAACCCCGACACCCGATCCTTCGCGAGTTCGAGCTCGGCACGACGAATCGAATCGACCCGCTTCAAATCCCTGGAACCCAACGACGGCAAATCAGGTTTTCCGGTCTATACGCGATGACTAGAATTCCGATTAGATTAGCTCCGAAATCGGACGAGGATTCTCATAATCGTATTTTACGCGGATCGGTGAGCGCCGCGACGTCGACCCCCGATAATCCGGAATATTACCGAGACAGTTTTCAGTAGGTTCTCGATCGACGGAGGGAATCTCGGCGGGCGCGCAATTTTTCGTTTTCCGTTTTTCGTTTCGAACGTGCGTAATTGCGCACACCGCGGTCGAGGGAAATGAAAATGAAGGGAACGTGACGCAAGAAGACGCGTCCTCGCATTAAAACCGCGGCTCCCTTTGACAACTGCGCCAGCCAGGACGACCCTGAAGAAGCCGCGATAAAGCGCATTAATTTATCGCACGACCCTCGCGAGATCTTTTTCAAGGCGCATCGATCCGGCCAACGAGATTAGAACCGGGAGCACGACGCAACGCTTTTTACCGCTAAATGGGTATCTGCACCGCGACGACAATTACCTATGCCCGCGGAACCCTGCGCTTCTACCGATTCTCGACACGTTCGCCTCGTCTCCGTCGAATTGGAAAGGGAACGGAACGGAACGAGGCTAGGCTATTGTCGATCGCATAGCGTCGACCGCAGTCGATGCTTTAATAGGCAAAGACCTCCTCTCTCCTATCGCGACGACGAAATTCGTTGGAGCGGAAAAAGAAGAAATTGCGGGGAAAAAAGGAGAAAAAGCGTGGACGAGGGGGAGAGGAGAGAAAAAGAAGAGATCCGCGAAGAGAAAGACAGAGAGAGAGAAAGAGAGCGTCGGAGCTGGACGACGATCTCGGGGACGAAATCAATGAGCTAACAGGCTTGCGAGTTAGCAGTTAGTTAATTAAGTCGGCGTTATTGGATCATGGAAGCCAAGCACCCCTCCCCAGTAGCACCCCCTCGACGCAATCGTGACTACACCGCCCTACACGAGCGTCGTAGAGCTCGGCTCTTACTCCGGCACACGAGCGTTGCGAGCATTGCGAGGGTGGACGCCGTAGGGCTTGCACAACCTGCCAGACGTTTTAATTAGAGGTGAGTTTCATCGTGCGCCACGCTAAGAGCACCCGTTACCACTCCCTTACGAGTAAGTGTTTTGCACCTTCCGCGGAACCCCTTCGTTCCGTACGTCGCTAGATCTTGTACACAGGCCGAGTCCTCTTTGCCGCCTGAGCCGACGTCGCCGACTTTGCCGACATCGCCGACTTCACCGACTTCCTCGGTTCTAGCCAATCGCGGGAAAACAAACTGTCGAGAGCGTACACGGTTTGTTCCGTAACCGCCGCCGTGGCCTATCGCCGGGCCCCTGCGTAATTAGCCGCGTTTCGGCTTGGAGACTTCTTCGAGACTCCGAAGACTGCGAGGCTGCGCGAACGATTCCGATCCGCTCGATTCGCCTCGGTCGCCGCGCCGCGCCATCTCCGAACAACCTGGAACACGCTCGTCCAAATTTGGAAGGCAATCGCGAGCAACCGCGGGACAGTTGGACGATATTCGGTCCGATCGGGGAGCCACCGCGGTGCCTGTGGCCTGCCACGACCAGCCGACCCCCTCGAGATGCCAGAACGTCGCGACAATCTGCACCGAGTCCGGTCACCGAGACTTTATCGCTTTCGGATCGCGAATAATGCCGCAATTAACAAGTTTCGCTCGACAGGTCCGAGTAGAAAGTGAGAGGGGGGATGGGCGAGAGAGACGAACCGGGAAAGGAGAGGCACGAGAGACAGAGAAAGGAGAACGGCCTCCCACGGGAGGAGCTGGAGGAGGAGGAGCAGGAGGAGAGCAGGAGGACGAGAGAGCAGAAGAAAGGAAAAAGAGAAAAAGGGGGGGAAAAGAGAAAAAGAGAAGAAGAGAAAAGGTGGTGTATACGCGAGGTGCTTTACGTTCCACGGTGCGCGTCTCCGAGGTGCCGGAACATGTGTTTCTGGATGTTTTGCGAGGAGTCCGGGAAAAAGAGAGAAACTCAGGAGAGGCGGAGGGGAGAGAGAGAGAGAAAGAGGGAGAGAGGAGAGGGTCGGTATCTCTCTCTCTCGCGGTACAGGTATCGGAGGTAAATCCAAGGCAGGTGTCGTCTCGAGCCAACTTCGGTCGAGCAAGAACGACGAAGACGGACACACGCGGTCGTTCGACCGACGTATCGGTATTTCCGACGGGAACGCGGAGGGAGACAAAGACAGAGACAGTGAAAAAAAACGTCGAGATACATTGTGGTAAGACAAGAAGAACGAGAACGAGGAGGAGATCGACGACGGCGACGACGACGAGGTGGAGAAGAAGAAGGAGGAGGAGGCGGAGGGAATCGCAAGCGCGAGCCGGGAGGCCGAGAAGAATATAGCGGAAAGTTAAATGTTGCATGAGCTTCGGGGAAGAAGAACAGCGGCGAGATTCCCGGTATCGATTAACCCCCTGACGGAAATAACGTACGACGGGCATGGAAGCAGCGATTTTTCGCGATCCGAGCTCGATCGCGAGAACACCGACACCTCCGCCACGGAATCTCAAAGAGGAGAGGACAAACGCGTTATCTGCCGAAAGGATCGATCTTCGGGGATCTGTAAAAGGTCCGAGAGAGAAGGATCCGAGGCGCAAGAAGCGGAAGCCTCGTGCCTCGTGGACGGAGCGTCGATATCGTCGCGAGCAAACCTACGTCTCGATACCACTTTTTCCATCGGTGAACGCTACGGTGAGCGCACGATCGAGTCACGACAAGGACCGCGCGAGGCGCATCGCGTTTCACGTTTCACGTTACGCATTTCGCGTTTCGAGCCGAAGGGAAGCCGGGTCTCCGAATCGAGAGGCCAATTCGATTAGCGTCTACTAGTTTTTCCGGGTAATCGGTCGCGTCACGTTCGACCATATCGACCATCGACTTTGACTCGGAGTCCGACTCGATTACGCGTCCTGCGAGGAAGCACCGCTCGCGGGACCGGCAAGAGAAACGCGAGAGAACGGGCCACTTGTCACCAAGTTTACCGTACTTTCCGGCGAAAGGAGTGTCGAACCCTTTTCAACCGGCCCGAACCGGTCGGCTGCCGATCGTTTTCGGCTTCTGCGCCTCCTTTTCTTTCTCTTTTTCGCCTTGTTCGTCCACCGCCACTACCGTTGCTGCTTCTTCCCAGGGATTCGCGGTGCTAACATTCCGCCGCTATAGCGGGGGACCCACCTCTCGGCCAACGAATATCAACTTTCCCACAGCTCGTTTCGGAGAGCGCGCATTCGAAACTCGGAACTCCGCCCCTCTTTCGTTTCGCTTCGCTTAGTCTTATCGAGAGCGAAGGGAGGAAAACGAACCTGACGAGAAATAGGTCGATCGGCCGAGATGCCCGAAGGAGTCAACGTGGGACCCCGTGTGCCGTGGCGCGCAGAACCGTATCTCAACCGCGACGACGATCACGTCGAGGACCACGACGAGGAGGAATGTCGTTTCGAAGAAAATCGTCGAGGCCCTCGATTTTTGATCGCAACGGTGTCCCCGAGCGTTCGTCCAGGCGAGTTCGTGCGCGAAACTTTCCCACAACGACGAGTGTTTCGTCGCCCCCACGCTCCTTCCCTTTTAAAGAGCTCGGAGCCCTGCACGGGTTCGCGATCCTCCACGGAACGAGGACAGCGGACGTGGAGAAACGGAGGGGGACAAAGAGGGCCGAATAGGAGAGAAAGAACCGATGGGCCGAGTGGCACGGAAAGCTTTTTCTGAAATCACAGGACCCGTCCTAACCACCGGTACTCTTCTCTCTTTCTTCTGGCTCGGCGTTCTCGCGGCGCACGGTCGAGCATCAATAATTTAACGCCCTGCCGTACCAATAAACCTACACGGCTCGGCACGGCACTGTACGATACGAGCGGGCCGCGCAACGAGGAAAAGGAAGAAGAGGCTGGAAGAAGACCGCCGAGAAAACCGAACGCGTCCGAGCCTCGGTGCAGCCTCGTATCGCATGCGACCGCACCAGAACAGAACAGAACCGAACAGAGGAGAACAGAACACAACAGAACAGAACAGAACAGAGGAGAACAGAAGAGAACAGTGAGGACATCGTGGATCAACCAGAGTTTCTTACGTCTGTCTGTTCACATATAGTCAGTGACGCGTCGCCTCTCTCCCTCCGTGTCTCTCTCACCCTTCTTCCACCCTGTTCGCCTCTCTCGCACCCTTTCTCCCTTTCCCTTTCCCTGTTCGATTACAAGCGGCAAGAAGCGGCAGGAAGCAGCATTACACGAGACACGTCGCGCCGACAAATCGACGGATTATGCCGGACGAGCGCCGACCCACCAGGAATAAATGAATTGGCTAACGACGCGAATCCTCTCATTTCTCGCCCCTCTTTCTCGTCCCTCCCAGCCCTCTTCTCTTTCTTCCTTTCGTTTTCCTCGCGTCGCGGCGTGTTACGGCGTGTTGCGGCGTGTTACGGCGACGACGACTCGATTCTATGGAAACGGTCGCCACGTTTAAACGTTTCGCAGGGGTGGTTCGTTCGCAGCAGTCGCGCCGCGGTCGATCGTTGTCGCCGAAACGGTTGTGGAGACTGTTTCGAGTCGGCGAAGCTTATCAACTGCGAGCGTGCCGATCGAGAGGAAAGGAGTTTCGCTCTCCGTGTGACTGTCTGCGATGTTAGAACCGCATCGATCGGTCGCGTTTTTTGCCAAAGCGGCTAAGCGAGCCACCCGTTACCCACGGACTCTCGTAACCCATTAAATACTCTTACGCAATCCGTGGGATCCGATAAATGGGATATGTATTAGCTTGCAGCGTTTCCGCAGCCGTACAAGTACACCGGCTGGGGCGCGGACAGCGAGAGAAAATAGCGGCGAAACGCACGCTCTCACCCGTGCGGTCGATAACGATTTCGATTTTCGGTTCGAACGAACGATCTCTCGAGATCGAGCCGATTCTTTGCGATCGAAATCCGCGGAGATCAGCTCAGAAGCTGGTCGTCGTCGAACCTCTCCAGGCCTGAATGACGCGAAAGGCCCGCGAAATTGTATTGCTCTCGCTCGCGAGAGCGCATCGTCCCACGAGAGGGACGCTGAATCACGTTCTCGAGCCGGCTAGGATATCTTTCCGCGGCTTTAGGCATCCCTCGTCGAAGCTTTCAGGAAGCGAGCTACTAATTAGCGATTACCACTCGTTCACGCGGCACTCGAGAAAGAATATAATTAGCACTCACCTTTGTGCCGATGCGCCGTGAAGCCCTCGACCGGCCGAACCTGGCCTCTCGTAAAAAATCCTGTGGAGCGTTCGCTTCAACTCGAAGAGTCATTCTCGACCTTCCCGTCGTCGTCGTCGTCGTGGTCGTGGTTCGAACGCTGATGGAAAGAGGCGAGCCCCGGTGCGGTACGAGAGCGGTCCTGTTTTCCCGCGAGCCCATGAGCGCGACGACCTCCTCGTGTCCTCCCGTTCCTCGTGTCCCGCTCCATCGACGACGAGCACTTCAGCCTGGAAACGAGAACGAGATTAACGAACTCTTTGTCGTGTGCAGCTTCCACCACGCGGGCTACGTCCCGTGAACTTTGCTTTTTCTTTTTTCCATCAGCCGATGCGCGGCTCGATTGAAACCGTTTAAATTTTATTCCCCGATTCCTTTCCTTTTCGCTGATTAGCTCGACAACGCGATTGCTCGCTCGATCGTTCCGAACGCGCTCGATTTCAGCCGCGAACACGATGCCCACGCAACGTCGTCTATTTCTCATCGCTTTCAGGCGGAGAGGCCGCGCTAGGCTCCGAAAATGAACGATTATGGGTACGGCAAGAGACCCGGAAGAGAGTACGACCGACGGGGTGGAGGGAGCAGAAGCGAGGACGAGTACGAGGAACGGGACAGAAGAATCAACCTACAACGACTGGACAGCGTCCAGGATCCGGGGAAACGATACCTTCTGAGAGAGTGCATCGGTTCCGGCGTCTGCGGAGACGTCTTCGAGGCTATCGATCAGAATGTCGGTACGTTCATGCGTGGCCGTTTTACGTCACGAATATAGAGTAGCCATCTTTTTTGGACCAGTGTGCTACCGGTGATATTTCAAGAAGTTTTCTTTCTCGAGGTACAGTAGGTACTCGCTCGTTGCACGAAAACGGGACCGGAAGTTTAAGATCAAAATCCGAGGAGTTCGATCAATCGCGAAAGATTTCCCACCTGTAACTACCCTGTCAATGAGTACACATAATAATAGAGTCAGCCCTATTGTAATGCGGTTATTTCGCTTATAGTAAACTCAGAATCAGTACAAATCAGATCCAATTAAATTAAATTTGGTACACAACAAATCGCAATTTTTGCCGCAATGAAAACGCAACGAACGAGGTGCGCGTAAAGAACGGGAGTGGAATGAGCGAGAATCAACTGTACATGGTAATTGAGCACAGGACGGAGGTCCAAATTAGGCTGAGAATCGGGTCACGTAAAAACAGGTGTAGAATTACGGCTGGTTTCCTTAGGTAACAAGAAGATCGCGGTCAAAGTGCAAAAGCTGACGGCCGATTCGCAGCCGTTCATCGTGGAGGAGTACAAGGTCCTGCGAGATTTAGCGTCCCACCCGAACCTGCCGGACTTTTACGGGATTTATCGAAGGAGGTCCGGCAAGAAGACCGAGTACGATCAAATATGGTTCGTCATGGAGGTAAGTAAGACCCCGAACGCGTCCGTCCGTCCGTTCGTCCGTAGGAACGATTTGCGGCGATGCGTCCGACGCGAGGGTACATCATTATTGTCACGATCGGCATCCCGGTTATTTATATCGCGGGCGATATCGCGTCGAGACGGCAATCGACGTCCAAGTATATCCGTACCGGCGCTCCTTTAACATCATAATTCTCCGAGAGAAAAACGAAAAGCTCGGTGATCGAGAACAGACACGGAACACGCAGGGTGAGGGTGATCGGCGGCGGAGGGGTCCAGAGAGAGAGAGAGAGAGACAGAGAGAGAAAGAGACACGGGGGAGGAGGTGAAGAACGAGCAAGAGCAGGAGGAGGTGAAAGAGGAGGAGGAGAAGGAGGAGAAAGAAAAAAAAGAGAAAACGAATGCAGCGGCGAGGGAAGAGTTGCTGTACGTACCCATGCCAGGACCCGGAGGCAATTTCAAGCATTTGAGACGGTCGAATACACGGATAATTTACGACACGCGCGGCCATTAAACAATCATTAAACTCGTTCGTGTACGCAGGTGAGCCCTGGCACGTCGCGGCCCTAATTTACGGGTGGACCTCCGCGGTGCGCACGAAACATTATTACTTATCTCGAGCAAAGCGTCGATATTCGATTTAACGTTTACGCGTACACGCTTGCCTATCCAAGCGGTCGTCGCGACGGACCGGACACGAAAACGAACAGGGAACAGCGGGCAGGGAGCAACGAAGAGCGAAGCGTTTCCGACGAAAAAGCGGTCGATCCGAGAGCAAACTCTCTGCCCACCGAAATTTCCCCGGCCGAGCTGCAAAAGCGGGGCAAAGAAACGGATGTACAATAAGAAAACGTCGCGAGGATTTTGCGAGTCGATCGACTCGAGTAAAAAGCTCGTAAAGGTTTACCGACGCGAGGCCAAACTGGAAGAAAGGGGGCTCGGGGACGGGTCGAAAAAGAGGAACGACACGCAACGACAATGTGGCGAAGATTTATCGGCGACCGTCTTCCATATCGCATCACGGCCGAATTTTACGGGCACGTACACAAATGGACGGCAGTAGTAGACCAAGTTTTCGTGTTGCGATCGTTGCGCGCCCTCGAAAGAATGTATCGCGTGCTGGTGAAGCCCGTTCCGAAGCTCGAACCTCGAAGCTCGCCGTCGCGTCGTCGCGGCCGGAATTCTTCGCCGTGAAATTGAACCGGGACGAATTCATAAGAATGCACGGGCATAATTAGAAATTATAGAGACGCGGACGCGCGAGATCTCCGCGAAATTAGTGGCATTGTAGCTACCGTAGTGTCCGTCCCGACGCGGAGTGGCTCGTCTTAAAATCAGAACCTCGGGATTCTCGTGCAATTACGTAAAATGAAACTCTGTGGCGAATCGTCGATTTAAATTGCTTCCGCAATCTCGCGGACAAACGCGGACAAATCGTTGTCGCGGCGAATAATCGTGTTGCATTTGCGATTTCCAGCTCTGCGACGGTGGGACCGCGCGGGACCTCGTCACGGGACTCATCTCCATGGACAAGAAGTTGCGCGAAGAACACATAGGCCACATACTGAAGGAGGTGATCAAGGTAAATTTCGGAAAGCGATCCGTCCTCGCGAGACGACGCGATGGTGGTAGCCGGAGTAGCTTGCCGAGGGAGAAGACGTTATTATAAAGCAATTATACCGGCCGGCATTATGCCGCTCGAAATCGCTTTTGTCTCTCGGTGTCATTACAATCCGTTCATAGGCGTCGCGAGTCGAGAACGGTTTTTCGACAATCGCACCGAGAACCGGAGGAGGAACGCGAGGAATCGGTAGAACCGTTTTGCGGAACGTATACGAAGCGAAACGAGCGTCCGATCGGCAATCAGAGCAACGCGATCCGAAAGGTTGCGCAGTATTTGGTCGCGACGAGATAACTCGCTCGATTCTCCGGCATACTGGCGAGAGCATTCGCGTTTCCGTGCGCGCTAAATCGGAGAACGCGAAGGATTGCGGGAGACGCGCGTCAATGGGCCGCATTCTACCGCGTATAAATTACAAATAAGACAGGCGAGATGGCTCGCTAATTAACCTGCTCGCAAATGAAAGGCTGCCCGCTCGTTCGCCCTTCTCCGATGTTAGCGCAGCCATCTCTCGACTTTCTGCTCTCGGTTCGCATTCGCGTTCCCGTTCACGTTCACGTTCACGTTCACGTTCGCGAAACACGGCATCAACGTGCCGCAAAACACTTCCGTTCCGTTCTTCGCGTTCCAGGGAACCTCGGCGTTACGGTACGTTTATGTTGGAGCTGCAATAAACGATCAAAGCAACAATGAGAGCGAGGCGTATAAATGCATCCGATTGTTGTATAATGAAAATGTTTACCGTATCGAAGCGGCGGGCAGAGCTACGCTTGCCAGATGACCAGCGATACAAGATACAAGTATTACTTTCGATTCGCTATCGTTGATAAGTAATCGTATCGAAGATGGATGTACGCAAATTAATGGCGAAGTATTTATCAGAGCTCATTAGTGGGATGGGAAACACACAAGTCACAGTAACAGATTTATTTTGGATACGTTATGGGAAGAAATAAACGATGAAACTCTTGAAATTTCTTGTGCACACTCTTTTCCATGTACTACGTGTATTTATCGGAGCTCGAAAGTAATAATATTGTAACAAACGACGGAAATTGTACTACAATCACGACTCCATTGTGAACGCACGAAAGGGAGGCATTTTTATAGCTTCTTGTATCGTAACAGCAACATAAACGTACCCTTACTCGTACCGACACAAAGACCAACGGGGGATGGAGCGAGAAACACGAAATAGACATGTACGAGTCGCGAGCGAATTGCAAACGTTTCCCGTCCCGAGATCTGTAATTTTCCTAGGGAAACGATTCGCTCGGACGCGATGAGGTAATGTTCTATAATTCCGTCCTCCGCCCCGCGGAATATAATTTCGCGTAATGCTGTGCGAGACGTTCCGGCCGCCTCCATTTGTCGCGCAGCCACCGGCTACTCGTTTCGAATGGAAACCGAGAAGGAAACGATTCGAAAAAATCGTGGAGACTGAAGTGGACGGGTGTCATTTGCCCGTCAAATGCTGCAACCTGCTCGGCGAGGCGCGGAACGGCGCGGTGTCGGGGGTAGAACGCTCGTTTCCGTTTCGAATCGTGCGTCGCCTCGCGTTCTATCCCTTCCGGTTGGTACCGTGGATCCGAGCTCGATCCGCGGTTCGTATCGCGACGATCTCGGCAAAAACGCCGGACCGCGTAAAATCGATGGGTTCTGCTAATTATCTTCGCCGTGGGAACTCCACGAACCCGATCCCTTCGAATCCGCCGTACTTTCCATCTTGGACTCGCGGCGCTCGTCCACCTATCGCTGCGAGTTCATCCTATTAACGATCAACGGGCGAATCGATCGATCGCCTGTCCGCCGTCTTTCCGTTGCATTTATATTCGCAAAGAAATCGCGCTCGGAGAACGATCAACGCGTTTTCTCTGTTGGCGGTGTGCGTGGAGGATCGAGCTGCGGGCAGTTTGTCGCTAAATCATTGCGCGAGTCCGCGTTTCGAGTATAGCACGCGCACGCACTTCTCGCGCTCCTCCTCTCGCCGATGCCGTTCTCCGGTCGCGCCGACTCTTTCCCTTCGCTCGTTCCAGCATACTTTCTCGTAAAGCGCACGCAACCCCTTCTGCTTCTTCTCTTCGTCTTCTTCTTCTTCTTCTTCCCGTCCCTTCGCTCTCCTCGCCTGCTTCGGCTCGGCAAAGTTCGCCTTCTTGTTCGCGTTTTGGTACGTGTTCCATGGAGCCAGTAGCGATTCGTCCACGGTCGCTCGTGCGGTAAATCAGGCCACGTTGACGTTTAATGCCGGCAAATTACACGCGAAATAAATGCTGGCGAGGAACGAGGCACCGGCGTGTCTACCGCCGACGAAATCGCGGCTAAGGGAAACCTTAGAGGAGAAGAAAGCCGGGCCGAGGCTGCTCGATCGAGCTTTCTCTCTCGTTCGCCGCCCTCTTCGTTTATTGTTTGCCGCGCCACTCGCGCCGTTTCGCAGCCGACGAATTAGCTTACCTCTCGATATCTCCGGGCTTCGCTAACGAGTCGCCAGATGAATCTTCTGGTTCCCCAGGCAGTCATGTATCTGCACGAGAACAACGTGATGCATCGCGACATACGTGCAAGCAATATCCTGCTGACCAAGGAAGGAGAGGTGAAGCTGTGCGATTTCGGGCTCTCGAGAGCGGTTCAGGGGGAAATGGGAAAAAGGTACACGTGCGTCGGCTCCCCGTGCTGGATGGCACCGGAACTCGCGATCAGCAAGGAGAGCAGTTCCAGCAGCGGTTACGGAAGTCGTGCCGACGTCTGGGCGGTCGGGATCACGGCGATCGAACTGGCCGACGGAAAACCGCCCTTCCAGGACATGCACCCCACCAGGGCACTCTTTCAAATCGTCCGAAACCCTCCGCCGAATCTCTACAGGCCGTCCAACTGGACGCAGACCTTCAACGACTTCATTGCAGAGTACGTACGTCTGCGATCAGAAATCAGTAGGCACGATACTACGAACTTCTTCGTTCTTCCAGGTGTCTCGAGAAGAATCCGGACAACAGACCCTTCATGACCGAGATATTCGAGCACCCTTTCCTGTCGGAGCTACCCGACAACGACTACTTGGTAATGCATTATGTTATCATCGCCAATATAATAAACGAATCTATCCGTAATCTGTCCAACGAGGCGAGGCAGTGAAACACCAATGTACGTCCTTTGCTAACTGTCTGAGAAGGGTAACTTCAACTCTGCTGCACTCTAGTGACTATGTTACGTTTACTGCTTCGTCTCGTTGGTCAGACTATAGAACGCTTTTAGAGAAGACGAGCTAATACAGCGATGTTTAGAAAGCGCAAGAGCTCAAGGTGATGATGATGGACGCCTGCCCGAAGGGCAGACTCGATAGGAGAGCGGAAGTGCTGGTTCGGAAAGGATTCCTGAAGGTAAGACGCGTTTCAAGGTTCGAATTCGACGTGCTGTTGTTGCGCAAGGCTTAACGCTCGTTGTCGCAGACGCATCAAACCGACCCTTTGGAGCCGATGTTCATGGAGGACGTCGCGGCGCTTGAATCGCTGACCGAGGACGCGATCTTGGACGAGCTTCACGAAAGACTGAGGCAAGGGTACTTCCACAGCTTCGTCGGGGACATTCTTCTGATCTTGAATCCGAATGAGCAGCAGGATATTTACGGATCCGACGTAAGCGAACGCCGACGATCCTCGATCGAAACGGCTCAAGCCAGGATTTCCTACACGCGTCACGCCGCTGCATTTTGCGATTTATACATATGTATTCCTTTTCATCAAGATTGACGAATGGAGTACAAGTGCCACGAAAAGAACGCAGCGACGTGTCGATTTTAGGAAATTCCAGCTCAGAGAACATTAAAAAGATTATTCCCGTTCGCGTTGCAGTACCACACGAAGTACCAGTTCAAATCGCGGTCGGACAACGCGCCGCACATCTACTCCGTAGCCGACAGCGCTTACCAGGACGTGTTGCACAACGAGGAAGCTCAGAACATTTTGCTGGCGGGCGAAAGCAATTCGGGCAAGACGACCAACATGCTGCACCTGATTCGACACCTGATGTACCTCGGCAAAGTGCGTATCATCTTCGTCAAGAGGATTTGGATCGTAAGAAAGACTTTCTCATCGGACACGGTCGTTCCATTTCAGAGCTTGCAGGACGTCGGATCGAGAGTGTTCCGGGCGATCAAGGTGATCCACGCTTTCTGCAACGCGGCCACACCCCTAAATCCCAACTCGACCAGATGCATCATGCAAATGCAGGCGACGTTCGGGTCCTCTGGGAAAGCGTCCGGCGGCATATTTTGGCTGTACCAGCTGGAGAAGTGGCGCGTCTCCACGCGGGACAGGTTGTTCGATCCAACAGTTTCCCTTCGATCCGCGCGAGCACGCTTTAACCTCTTGCACTACGATTTATTTTACAGTGATTAAACTTTCTTCGTAGTTCGTAATTTCCTAGAAGTCCCGGAAGAAGAAAAAGTTCTTAGAAGCTGCACAATTTTCTAGAAGCAAACGAAAAAGAATTTTATTTTGAGGAAATAAGAATTATATTCAATTCGGAATCTTTATTACGACTCTGACTCGATGTTATAGTGCAAGGGTTAATCGGAGGATCGCGTTACAGAAACCAATCGAACTTCCACGTGTTCTACTACTTCTACGACGGTCTGGACTCGATAAGCAAATTGAACCAGTACCATCTACCTCCGGGAAGAAGGGCGCGATACCTGCGGATCAGCGATAAGGGTACGGAGCGGAAGCGATCGTTCAAAGTAAGGAACGATCCGCGGGGTAACGTGGTAAAGTTCGACGAGCTCAAGGAGAATCTGCGGATCCTGGAGATGGAGGAGTACTGCGAAACGATCTGGAAGACGTTGGCGGCGATCCTGACTCTGGGCGAGATCCGATTCGTGGAAGGGAACAACGGGGAGGCAGAGATGGACAACAGCGATCCGGCTAGCAGAGGTGTGTAAAACATGCGAGCACGCGGACGCGCGATCGAGTATCGGTAAGCAAGACACCGAACGGGGAAAAACTGATTTTGCATTGCAGTGTCCAAGCTGCTGAATGTCGACGAGAAGAAGTTCTCCTGGGCGCTAGTCAACTACTGCGCGATCGTGAAGGGCACCGTGGTGCGCAGAAAGCACACCTGCGACGAGGCGAAGGATGCGAGGGACGTGCTGGCCAACACGATCTACCAGCGGCTGGTCGACTGGATAGTGAATACCATCAATCAGAAGTTTACGGTTACCCGCGCATTATTGTGAGTTTCGACTCGGAATCGTGGCTCCGCGAGTCGCGAGAGAAGCGGGAGAGACGCTTAATTACGGTACGTCTGGGTTCTTTCAGCGGCGACAAGTACGCCATCAACGTGATGGATCTTTTCGGGTTCGAGTGCGTCGCGGTGAACCGGCTCGAGCAACTGATAGTGAACACCATGAACGAACAGATGCAGTGCTATTACAACCAAAGGGTGTTCGCCTGGGAAATGGTAAGTCCCGAGAGAGAAAATTCTTCGAGATTCGAATCGACGTATGGAAAATTGTTGTTTTTGTTGCTCTCTGCGACGATCCTCGTCCGCAGCAAGAGCAAGAGGAGGAGGACATACCTGGGCAACGTTTGCACTTTTACGACAACAAGGACGCGATAGATCAGCTGATGAGCAAGGACAGGGGATTGTTCAGCATAATCGACGACGCGTCGAAGAACATGCTCGATTATCAGTACATCCTAAGCAAGATACAACAACAGTCGAACAACCTGTTCGTCAAGCCGGTGAGCTCGCACGAGTTCACAGTCGCTCATTACACGGGCAAGGTGATGTACGACTCCAGCGAGATAGCCGAGAAGAATCGGGACTTTATTCCGCCCGAGATGATCGAGACGTTCAGGCAGTCGAGCATGCTGCCGATCAAGGAGATGTTCACCAACAAGCTGACCAAATCCGGCAACCTGACCATCGTCGTCGAACATCCGAAAGTCGCGGAGAAGAAGACGAGCAAAGGGAAATGGGGTGCTCTGATGCAGGAGACTTCCAAGCCGAGAGTGAGTTCAATTTTCTTCCTCGAGCAAAACTCTGCTATTTCGTTCGTTCTACGAATAATTCTACAACAATCTATGATTGGCCCCTTTCAAGGACATACAACATTTTTGGGACACCTTGTAAATTATAAACGTAAAGTGCATAATACAGAGCAATGGTATTAAAAGCCAAGTCCTTTCCAGGGTCGTCGATGCTGAAAATAAATTAAATTAACTAATTACTTATCGTTTTGCCAAGCAGAAGTTTAACACCGCGTCGCGAGGACAATATTCGCAAACGAGGAAGGTAAGGACATCCGGAGCCACGTTCAAAGCGATCAGCCTCGAGATCCTGAAGAACCTCTCGGCAGGCGGTGCAAGCGGTGGGATTCACTTCATCAGGTGCATCAGATCGGACCTTGAAGGGGCGCCTCGCGGCTTCTACAGAGAGGTCGTGAGACAGCAGATCAGAGCGTTGGCGATTCTGGACACCGCGAAAGCCAGGCAACGCGGATACCCGTGCAGGATAACCTTTCAAGAATTCCTCCGGAGGTAACTGCGACAAACGCGACCGTTGACAATCATAGACCGTTTATCGCGTGCTGTCTCTTCAGGTACCAGTTCCTCGCGTTCGATTTCGACGAGAACGTGGAAATAACCAAAGACAACTGCCGACTGCTTCTGATCCGACTGAAAATGGAGGGCTGGATGATCGGGAAGACGAAGGTGTTCCTCAAGTACTACAACGAGGAGTATCTGTCGCGCCTGTACGAGACGCAGGTGAAAAAGATCATAAAGGTTCAGTGTATGATGAGAGCGTTCCTAGCGAAGAAGAACATGACGTCGAAGATCAAGGGAACGAAGAAGGAAGTTGGTAGGTAAACCGATCGTCGAGGAGAACAACGTTGGGTGCGAGCCGATACTCCTTTCCGACGCGACTGTTAAGGATACGTTTATGTTGGAGGATACGTTTATGCGAGTTTACGTCGCAGCTCCGACACGAGCGTATTCGAAGAATCTACGTTTCCCTTCCCGTTTCTCTTTTTCAAGAGGCTCGTACTTTTTTCGTCCGCTACGAGAAATTTAACGGATATTGTTTCAGTGAAGCAAGCGTCATTAAAGAGGACGGAGACGACGGATATATCGGAGGACGATGCGGCACTGATTTTGCAGAAAGGTAGGGAGCGCTAGGAACGATTCGCGTGATATTCAAAAGAGATTTGATTTTTGACGAGCCTGATAGACTGGGATATGTTATCGTTCCTATCGATCCGTCGGTCGATCGAGAAAATCTGATCGAACACGGTGCTTTCTATTCCCTGGGGAACAGCGTACAGGGGTCATGTAGTGAGGAAGGAGACCGCACCTCTTCTCGGCAAGACTCAAATGTCTCCGGAGACGATGGACATGATGAAGTTCTACAGCAGCAAATGGAGATCGAAGAGCATGTTCCAAGTCCTCCTACGCTACCGTGCAGCCCGTTATCAAGACCTCGTGCAGTTCTCGCAACAAGTGAGCATCATTTCTTCGTACAGTTGTTGAAATTATAAGCTTTTTCGCGACAATGACCGAAACTCGCTATTGCAAAACAGGTGCATCTGTTCAATCAAGCGATAGTAGCAACTATAGAGAAGACGAATGAACGAACGGTGTCATTGGATAGAATCGACACCAATGTCTCGCCGCAGTCATACTTAGGCCAGATGAAACCGCCCCAAGTGCACAAGTTACCTTTCAACTTTTATAGCGAGTTACCCTTTTTCGATATGAAGACTACCAGGCAAATGAAAGGTCTTGGGTAAGTTGATTTGTTAGTTCGTTGTGTCGCGACGTCCAAGTCCAAATTGTTAGCAAAGCGATTAGATATATATATCATCCATCATTGATCTCTCATCGTGTCGTGCGTACATGTGTATTGACTAGTATAGCCGTCGCGTAGATCTGCGTCGAGTTCAGTAGCTCGACCCGGACCGGCGAATATTAATATTCCGTACAATCCCGACGTGCGATATACGTATCTACTGTTATATGTATATCATGTACTTGGGTAGTAATTTGCTTTTGTTTCTCACGCGCTTCGTGTTTGTGCCTTTTTTCGTTACGTTGCGCGCGGGGCTATTTTATCGTTGTTTTTTTCGCTCTCCGTTGTGTGCCGTCTCTATCGAAGTAAGTGTCGCTTATGACCTCTTCCGGAGACTTCTGGCGTCAACTGAGAAATACGTTCTCGCAGATCCGCGTCGTCTTTGGCGTCTGACGACGAGCACGAAGCCTGGGACGCGCCATTACGGAGACATACGGTGCCTTGGGCCATCAGGAACACTCGTACCAGAGGTGCCTATCACGTTTTGTTTCATCTGATCAGGACGCAGCGACAATGACACTCATGAATCGTACGATTCTACGCTCGCGCGACAGAAAACGCGCCATTTTCCCCAAACACCATCTTCGACAATCGCTCTTCTTCACTTCCCTCTCCTTTACTGCACGCGAACGAGTCGGATCGACCGTTTCTTTCGCGCGGATTCTCGCGGGTGTGATGATTCGTTTCGTCAACTTTCTCGAAAACTCGTTCGTCCGACTCGTCGCGTTTACCGTGAGACTACTATCTATCTATCCCGCTTTTCGGCCGTGTGTTACTCGTAAGTGGACAACAATCGCGTAACCGTACTAATAGTAAGTGGATAATAATCGATTCTTTCGAGTGGCGACTGGTTTGTCCTCCGAGAGAGAACTCACTCCTCCAATCGGATTGCTCTGCATTTTTCAGACGTCGAGGTGCAAACGACGAACTCGCCACATCGAGTGGCGCACTCGGGCACCGAGGGAAAGAGTCTGATCGACACTCCGTTTTCCAGAGACCCGAATACCTCGATCCGATGCCCGCCGGAAAATACGTCCGGAAGCAGAATGGGTAACTCCGGATATCAACAACCTTCTTCGAGCAACCGTAGTCCCGCGCCATCTGCTAACGCTCATAATCCTCGCTCAGTAAGTTTCTGCCGATTTTCGCCGATCTTTCCCAATCGTACGTCCTCCTTTGCGTCTCTCCATCTCGATCTCTTTTGCAGAACGATTACGATAGCATCGGGTCAACACGCTCTAGGAAAAACGCACCACCTCCGCCTCTTCCGTTCAATCAGACACAACCACCCCCGCCCCGCACCGATCGTTTCAGTACGAACCCTCGAAGTAAAAGCAACGTGACCACCGGTAGCAACGATTGGGAATTCGATGACAGAACGAACAGAGGCGCAGCCGGCAACCCTAATCGGTTTGATCGCGGTTCCTATATATCCCGGAGAAACCTGTAAAACGACCGAACTTCCTCTCGTTTTCTCCGTCTGTTGCAGAATCAATCCGATCCAGGAACTGCAGATGATGGGTCGCAGGAACCACAACGACGACAACGAGGACACGGACGATCCACCGTTCAACTTCCAGGTCAGGCTTCTAAAGTTTCGGCTCAACCATTTCGAAGCAACATCGAGCAACTCTTTGTCGCCTCTTGTTGCCTTCTTCTTGTTTTACCGAATAAAAAGCTCGATGTTGCTTCTTTGTGGACATAGCTTGAGAGACAAAAGACAAAGTAATCGGAAAGGGTTGAAGTTTCTTCTGAAAAGCGTTCGTTATCGGATTGGTTTATTCGGACAGGCTATGCTGAGGAAAACGGGTCATCAGCGGGCGTCGATGAAGCGCAATCCCGTCTACGATAGCTATGCTCCGTCACCACTGCCAGGTTCGGGATATCGCGGGAATCGCGATACCGAATCGAACGTCGTCTACAGAAGCGGAGGAAGTCGCAGAGACTCGGCCGAGTGGAGTCCCAACGAGATGGTACGAATGTCCGAGAAGTACGGGAAGGAGGAAGCCTGGGGCGAGGACCGAACCGAGGATAGGGGCCACACTGCTGCCTCGGATAGTGTCACCACCGCCGAGATTGCGCCGGGAATCGTTATCGAGGGTTACGTGGCCGAGTTGTAAAATTCGAGCCAACAACCGAAAAACTTCTTGCGCGTCGAACCAGAACAAAAACTGGACCAGTTGGAATTGCTAATACCGCGAGAAGGAAGAGAGAGAGAGAGAGAGTGAGTGAGTGAGTGAGAAAGAGAGAGAGTGAGTGTGGAAAAAACGAAAGAGAAGCCCGAAAGATACCTGTAGCTGTCCCGACGGAAACAAATACACGGACTCGTATGATTCGAACGAACGATACACCCAATCCACCAACGTTGCTGACTCGAAGAGAATTTCTTTTTATCCACAAAATATGTACATACGATATATTTTCTATTGCGTTTCTTTTCTGGTTTATAACAAAAATAGAAAACGGACTCTTCTATCACCGTAGTCTTTTTGTCGGTGAGAACTTCTTTTGTAATTTCCGTACCTCGAGAAACCGTGAAGCCGGTGCATCTCTGTCCAATGTACAATAACTTTCGTCGAACACGTTTCCATTCAGATACGCGCCAAGTTTCTCCAACAGTTAGCAATGCTCCTTACCGACGCGAATATTTGATCACTCTTTTTATATCGGCTGAACCAAGCGAAATCGAGGGACCGACGATCGAACACATCGAATAAAAACGAAACTATTGGGGACATCCTGCGGCAGACAATCTCGATAAAATTCTACGAACGATGTATGTTCGCGTCGTGCGGCCGTTGCGAGGCTAAGGGTTATTAAAAATTCGTGTTAAAATTGTAAACAGTGCCTTCGCACCCTTTTTATCGCACGCAACGGTGTTCATTTATCGAACCAATTCAACAATTATCGTACGTAACCGACCGCAACAAATTACCGAAAAGTTTACGACCCCGCACGATCGATTTTAATAAAAGCACGAAAACTCCCGTCACTTTTACGAGCAAAAGAAAAATATTCACAAAAGTTTCAATCGACTGATGCACTATACTATCAAGAATATTTTAAAAAAATAAACGATTCACAAAAACGCACGATCGTTCGCTTGATTCTCGGACGCGTAAAACGATCCTACTCCTTGTCCCGCGTTCAAACATTTGTTCCTGCTTCTTTTTATTGCGTATAAAACTCTTGTTAATACAACAATAAAAGTACTGTGCGCAACGCAGCGCGATACTGGCCGTAGGCAATCACTATAAAAGCGACATGTACAAAGTATATAACGACAATATATACACATATAAAAACTCAATGAAAAGGAAACAACTGTCGCAGAGGTGCGCGACGAGGCACTTGTCGAAAATTGCTCCGATTTCATTTGATAACAAATTTTTTAGCGCACGATCCGTGGTTACAAATCTTGAATATAGAATCGCGCGGTCCACAATGGGGAATGGTTCGTCGCAGAAATAAATACGCGTGCGTTAACGTGTCTCGGCTTGAAACAGTAAAAATCAGAACACGTTCGATGGCATGTATCAACCGCGATACACAATCTTGTTTCCGGAACCGTCTATGATAGGAAGTGAACTGTTATACAGATTACGATACGTGTCCCACCGCGAACGATCCTCAACCCTTGTTGGACCGAGGATTCTCCTGACTACTGGTCTGCTGGGACGTTTGCTTAATTATGTTGACTAATGTGTCTAGTTTGGTGGGACGCGCGATCTGCAGCACCATGTGCGCTTCCTCCAGGATCAAGAGAGCGTTGTGCGCATCGATCGCCGAAAGATTGTGCGCCAGTATCACGTGTCGTCTCCAAGCAGCGTGCGTGGGCAGAACCTGAAACACATCTTGGTTAGACTCTGAACTGTTCGAGAGGGCGGGTGCACCTGTTGCGAACGTACCTGTAAGCACCATTTGCAATTGAGAGACGGTGAGATCGTGTGGACGGCTTTGATGTGTCTTCGCCGGAAGCCCCAGCTCGTGTACGCCCTGTCGCAGAAGGGACAAGGAAACGGCGGGTACACGGTGCCACCCTTTTCTTCCGGAAAATCGGAATTGCCAGCCGTGGGCCCAGTGCAGCTCGGGTAACCGGATCGTAGAACCCTGCCCTCTCGCAGATTCGCAGTTGCAGGTTCCCGGTGCTCGGCTATCGACTCCGAGCACGATATATTCGACGAAGGGTGGAGGACCTCGATGGTCTTCGAGGACGGAGTCCGATCGAGGCCGATCGGACAGGTCGTTGGAGACGAAACCTCGCGCGCCTCGGCGATCACGGTTACGGTCGGCTTCGAAGATCCTGCAAGTAATTCCAGTCGGGCACTTGAAAACTTTTACTCCTTTTCAGCGCAGTGGCGAGACTCGCATTTTTCTTTGGTGTCGCTTCGTAGGAGGAACAGGACGGGCGTGGAACGTGGTGTGTTGGTTGGTTGATTCGTCGGACGACGCGCGACGGAGAGAGCGGGGGAACAATGAATTCGTGGAACCTTTTTCTTCTTCTAGTCGTCTAGTCGTACCTGCTAAATGTTCTATGTGTCGTCTATGGACCCGTGTCGAGTCGGGAAATGACGAGACAATTCAAAATGTAAAATAGGTTTATTTGCAACCAGTCGCGTGTATTTCGTCTACAGTTGTATATATATATAGATTTATTTATTTATATATTTATATTATAGTTTGAAACAGTATAGTCGACTCGAAGCGTATCGTACCTTCGCGAGATCAAACGACGAAACGAAAGGTGGCAAATAAACGCGCGAAAAGTAAAATTGGCTTCGCTCGATCTCTTTTCTCGATCTCGAGCGAAACCGCGGACGAAAGTATCGTGCGCCGTCGATAGATGCGAACCGTTCGCGGGAAAATGTCACCGCGACGACTCGTACTCTGCTTTAAATATTCTACAAGCATGCTTTACATTAATATTCTTTCAGGACACGAGATTCCGTTCGTGTCGCCCTCGAAACGCGTGCTCTAAGTCGGTCTTCCACCTCGTCTTTTACAGATTGCTATAAAATCGAACTTCGATCGTTTCTAGCCCGCGACAGTACCCCGAGAAACGTTCACCTAGGTGTGTAACTATGCGCGTGTACAATAATGCGTGGTGATCGTGGATGACGTGCCTTCGAGCGTAACAAGGTCTCCGCTTCGACGTGTTCCTATGACAGCGCGCGCGGTTAATGTTACTGTAGTTCGTGTTACGTAGATCGTCTATGACGAGAGTGCGTATTTGCGTGAACACTGCAACACGAAGGAATGTTACGTTTAATTGCCATAGGTACATACGAGGTACGTGGTACGAGGTACGAGAATACGACAGATAAGTCTGGAACATGGAAGGATCGGCTGTCTTTGTGAAACAGCTAACCAAAGAAACGAAAGAAGAACAATTTGACCGCTCACAGAACCGAAAGATCGAAACGGTGGTGCAGAATATTCGTTTCGAATAGATAGCCGGAAATTAATTGGAGAACGCTAAGCGTGTGGTTGGTTATCCATTAAGACCGACCCTGCCTGGAATGCTTCCCGTTCCCTACTGTCTCTTCGAAGGTGCCTATCGTTATCTTTTCTCAGTGGTTCGCAATCAACTTCCCTCGTCACTTATCCTTTAATTCGCGTAGCTCATTCATCGGTATCGATACCGATATCGGTATCGGTATCGGTATCGGTAATGCCATCGTGCGAGTGGCTCTCGCGTCTCCCTTAACTTATCGTATACTGTGCTCGTCGTAGGACGATTCGATCGGTAATCGAGAGACGACGAGAGAAGGACGATCACGGAGGAAACAACCTCGAGGCGATCCGAGTCGATCGCAAGACGATCCTAAATGTTTCCGGGCAGTTCCGATCGGAACATTTCGGACGAGACTGGACGAGTATTTTCGTTCATTCTAGCCAGTGAAAACGTTTCCGTTTGATCCCTGACCTGAAACGCCCTAGTCATTGAGTGTAGACCGACCGCCTCTGGAACAAATATCTTTTCAAGCCCCTATTGCTAGTGTCGATCTTGGTCACGCAGTTCTTCCATGTCTCTTCCCATTCGACGCTATTTGGTGCGATACCGCTAAAGTGCAACAGAACTTCCCTTATCAAATGTATTTTGTTACTATCGAACTGCTGTTTGCCCATCTTGCCGTTTACGTTACAGAGAATCCTCTCCTCCGGGGTAAAGAGGATCTTCATAAGGTCACAGGCCAAATGATCCATCGGTCGAGAAGTCGCCCAGGTTGAAATAATCTCCGGACTCGGCAGAAGATCGGCGTAAGGTAGCTGCTGATACGCGTAAAGCAGCGGCTTCACGTCCGAGAATCCAGTTAGGCCGGATAACCCAGATAAACCGGAAATGTCTTCAGCAGGGCTGTTCCCAGACCCTGCCACACACATCAGAGCACAGCCTGCTTTAAACACGGATCCCCCTGACGCGCGTCAGTTTGGCTTGCAGCGAATTTTAGCGAATGGCAGCGAAGATCGATCGGTCGCGTGCGTCTATCGTTCCATTTATCTTCCCGTTCCTTTTTCCTTCTTTTTTTATTAGAGACCCGACGACTCGATACTACCGACAAACGGAACGATCCTCTCCAACTATCGTTGGGAGCTCGACAGATGACATAGTCCGTGATTAATCCCAAATATTAAGGACGATCTGCGTTCACACACAAATTCAGGTTTTAGGGAGGATACACACAATTGGGATATATGTATATAGGACCACCTTCCATACTTTTCGATCTATCTCTGTGCCCACTCCCGAGCTCCCAACATTACTTTTCCCTCTGATCTAAGTGCTAGCTTTGCTTTAACTCGATGCAAGCTGACGCTGCGTTCAACTGTGCCCCTTACAGCCAAGTGCCCTTGGATCATCTGAAGTGTTTGCTACACACGCGCGTTTTTCTCCTCTCTAGCGATTCGCTTCGCGCAACAACGAAAAACAAACGAAAGAAATACGTGCGACACCAATCTAATAAAGCAGAAGTAACGATCAAAGCTGGCTCAACGATTCGGCAAGCGACCAAAAAACAAAACGATACGCAACAATCGAGGGAGTATTTGATGCTCCGCCGCTTTAGATTTCACAGTTGATTTCAAAACGCGTATGCATCTACGACCAAGGACCTTCACGTACATGTTTGTTTCCTCTTCGTGTAATCGTACTCCTTTCACAACCAATCAAATCCCACAACCAATTGATTTGAATCGATGGAAATCTTTGGATAGAGCAACTTATTGCGCATAGATGTCTACAGTGCCTTTTCTCTTTCATACACACACAGGCATACACACTCTCTCTCTTTCGCTCTAGCAAATTTATAAGTCTAAGAAGGAAGGCGATAATATGCACAGAAACGTGTAGAACATAAAACATATAGAAATTGCAAGAAACGTAATCGTAATGTGTTTCGCAAATAAAATATGAATGTTCGATCGTCTTTTATAATCGCTTCTACGGCTTCGCTGAAGTATCTCGCGTACTCACCTTGGTTTCCCTCGGCTTGGCCTGTATCCAGTCTTTCTACAGGATCCTTGTCCACCGCCGATTGCTTTTGAAGCTCTTCCACCGCCGATTCCAACGGCTCGATCTGAAACACAGTCAATTGAGTACCCATGCTGAATAATGCTCGTCTTCAAATATCCATGTATAACAAACTTTTACCTTCATCTCTAAACGATGGTAAACCGGATTCTGAACAGTTTTCGACAACGGATAATCTCCGTCCTTCCCGCTCTGATCGCTGGTGGTTGATTCATCTGTACTTTCCAACTGGGATACGCTGGGTGCCAGCACAGTTTCCAGGATAGAATTAGCCTGATGCTTTACTTTCTGTTTCTTCTTCGGCGTGTCTTCCTTGACGGCAGCTGCTTCTTCTTCTACAGCTTGCTCCAACTCGGCCAATCGTTTGTAAGACTCTTTGGCGAATATATCTCCCCCGGAGAGTCCACGAATCTGCAAAGTCTCCGCTGCTTTCAACAACGCTGGCAAATTCTTCTGTTCTATATTCACTTCTCCCTTGTATATAAATATAAGTAAGGCTTCCAACTCGCTAAAGTGCACATCTTGCAGTATTATAACCGGATGTTGACATGGGTTAGTCTGCAATGGAGAAAAAGAATGATGTACCAAACATACTAACCATCGATAGTATACTAATTCTTAACTCTTTGACTGCGAATAGCGGCTACAGATATTCAACAATATACACTCAGTATCGTGATGGTTCTTACATCCATTGCATCATTTGATTGGTATGTTTTGTTTTTGAGCGTACCGCAGTCAAAGGTTCAAATATAGTAACGAATGACCCAGAATTAGGTGATCAAGGGTTAAAACTCTTAGAAAATAGGATGTTTCTGAACGAAGAGACCAAATTTAAGTTTACGCTCCGTTTCAATCATGATAACTAGATTGTAAATCTTGATACATTCATGATATGGCAAACTGGTAGAATTACCAGTATTAGTACAAACTAAGATTACTAGTGTTTCTATTTTCTGTTGATTCAAAGAAATTTTGTAATGATCCAACAAACTAATGATAAAATAACCTATAGAAATCGAAATTTGCAGAAAATATCGGCAGTCTAGTAGCAACAGAGTGAATTTCAAGGAAAGAAGCCAGCTGTCAAAACGTGAACAAGATCGCGCGTACGAGCGCCGAAAAATAGAAGGTAAAAACAGACAGACCTGGAAAACTTTCTTGAAGAACGGGCTGCTGGCAGAGAGGATCACTTTGTGAGCCGTGAGACACTGTCCGTCGCTTGCCAGGGTCACGTCGACGAGGCCTTCCTCTTCCCAGAGGCTCTCGAAGCTGGTCGCGATGTTGTTCAAAAAACTGTTCCACTTCAGGCATATTTGACTTGACATCTCGCGAGCAGGAATCGTCGACTCCGTTCGAATCTCAATCGTAAATTCACCGTCTCGGTGGTTGTAACGCGTCGACAACAATTAGAACACAAGTTGGACAACGACGTCAACGACGACGTCCACGATGACGACGACGACGGCGACGATGACAGCGACCGCGATGTAACAGCGATCGTGCCAGGCACGCACAAACATCCTTGGCGCTGGGTTGGCTATACATAGTCAACATGGCCGCCATACACCGCTCGTTGAATTGCGCGCGAGCCTTAGAAACGCTTATCGACGTACCCTGCACTATATTCCCTATTATTTACTCGCCTTTCAAGTATTCCACCCGAAAACAATTGGAAAATATATACTCCCTTGGTCCTCTTTCACGGTATTCATTTCACATTTATTTTTCTTCGAATTATGGCATGCATTTACCCCTTTTATACGTTTCTTTAACTAACTTTATTTAAATAACACCAAACTTAACATATGTTAATGCCGTTTCGGTATAACGAGGCAGACTCCCGTTGAAGATTTCAAACTGGATCTGCTAAATACGAATGTTATTCCTTTCTTTCAGGTTGAAATCAAATACTATTCTTTTGTATTTAATTAATACATGAGCATTAAATTATATATGTAGATATAGAATAAATATAAAGTATTGTTTTCTTTTACAAAATTACGGAAGGCAAACAAGTTTTACTTATTATCAGCCATTAAGAAAAGTCTATAATTCATATAAGTGCATACTTATTAATCAATTCGATAATAGCTCATTTCTCTCGGGAGTATTATTTGATAGTGTATTTTTTTGTTATATCGAAATTATTGAAAGTGCTCTTAATAGGCTGCCGATAGGTTCTTACGGGAAATTTTTCTGTTATAAGAGCTGCAGAATATCGTAACGCGTGATAAAAAGAGTACAAAATTGAAAGGAACAATTTCCTTTGTGCAAAGCGAACGCAGGAAAGCAACGAACTTGACTTCTTCGTACTCAGTACAACAAATCAATTTAGTAATTCAATTCGATTAGTACTCGATTGAGCGACTAAATATTCTCAAATCTCCATTTATAATTAACGGAATAGTTAATTGAAAATACTTTTTCAAATCTCCACAGAGCTGTAGAATGGATCGAGTGAAGGTTATTGGAGCGTTTATTAGAGGGCTGTAAGAGGGTAAGATCTCTTTCAGCGATAAAGCGAAATACGAAGAAATTGGAACCGGTGTATCGATACGTGAAGAGTATATTGAAATAGCAAACGTGTTTACGTACTGGCGTGCGTACAGCGTTGAATGTACAGGTAACACAGGTGTGTAGGAGCATCGCGGTTCCCTTGTGCGCGCACTCTCGCGTGTCTGGTTGCTTGCGTGAGTTCGTATCCCGCAACAATGTTCCGTAATCGTTAAGGTTCCACCTCTTTGCGTATCCAACGCGGGTACACTGAACTACATGAAAAAAGATCTTTCATATGCGCGTAGAAAATAGGGCTTCAAAAACGCAACTTCGTAGATTTCGTGATTGTACATTTTTAGAAGGCGAAACGCGAAACCAGTTTTATTGGAAACACTGGACGTTAGACGCCAGTAAACTACCTGCCCGGATATAGATACCTGTATATTTACGCCAAAGGCGTCGAAGTGACAATTGCCGAAATCGACTCCGAACAGCTTACCGGTTCTAGGTAATAAAACGTAGACATAAAGTCTCCGGTTATGCACAGTGAAATAAAGGCCACTAACGGGTCTTGGGATTTAGGGGTGAACAATGAACAAGTCGGCTTTTATATGCGCAGCGGTAGTCATTCGGTTTAAAGTTTAAACAGTCGGCATGCTGCACGCATGTTGTCTGTAAATAGTCCGCGTATGATAAACGACTGTCTACGGACTGTCCCCGCACAGTCTGCGGACAATTACCTGTTAGTCTGTACAGAATTTAAAGCAAGAAAATCGACTAATATTTTAACATTTTCGGGAAATATCTAGAAAAGGGGACTCCGCAGATTCCAATGACCTTGAAATATGTTGTCAAGGTAGCACAGGGACCCCACCGATCTCCCTGCACCTCCACCCCAAGAAATCTAACCAGACCAATGTATGGAGTAACAATGTAGAAGCTAGCAAATAAAAAAGTAAAGAAGCCTTTTTAAGGCGGTGGACTCGTTTCCAGGATTGCAAGGGTCTGGGATTCCGTTCTCATTTCTCGATAATACAAACACGGGGGTTTCCAGTAGTCAAAAGCGCTAGATAAAAGATCGATCTAGGGCGCTATCTCCCTCAAAAGTCCTATTTTTTCGTTTACGAGGCGTAATTTGCATTATTCGGCAGCATGTAGCTATGAAAATAGCTACAGTTACTTGAATTAATATTCGGACACTATAAAAAAGACGATAACTTTTTTAATATTGTATCTTAAGATTTTAACTTTTTTGGGAAGCTAGAGCAATTAGTTTACTACAGGATGTGAAAAGAAATTTGTAAAATGAGTAAAATAAAATAATTGAGACATTACACAGCTATTTGGATTCCATTTAACTACAAAAGAAACGATAGAAAAACTGCAAAACTCATTTGAGCTTTAACGTCAATTTTCAAGCGAACGGTTCGTTTTTTACCCATTTGTTCCTTTCAGACATTTATTCCCTCCGATGAATACTATACGACGCAATGATAAAAAAATTTTTTAACAAATCTCCACCGATCCAGAGATGGAGAATCACGCTAGGGTAGTCACGACATATACTTTTGAAACACCTTGTACATGCGCAGTTGTATGCTTCCGAATAATGCAAATTATACGCCGCCGAAAAATGCAAATTACGCCTCGTAAACGAAAAAATAGGACTTATTTTTAGATTATTTTGGGATTATACCAAAAATTTCCCGTTGACGATACAAAAATAAACTTCTTTCGATTGAAAGATTGACTTTATATGAATTGAAAAAATATTATCAATGAAAAACGAACTTAGAATCTGTGGTACAATCCCTAAATAAATGTATAACGAGCAAAATAAGCGTTAGTCAACTATAGTTACCTAGTTATTGTGCACGTCAATTTAAAAAATATAACTCCGAGACACTGCTACTGCGAAGCATCGTTCTTCTACAATCGCCATAACTTTGTCATTCTAATAAATACCAGTGTAAGATTTTGAGAAAGCATTTTAAAGGTTCTATGCTTTTAAAAAACAGTGTACAATAAAAAAATCGATTTTTTGTACCAGTTAGACGAGAATCCTCCCTTAACTTTAAATATCGATTTGATCCGATATGTCTGATAAATTGGCGGATAGAATTGCTAATCGTTCGGCTGTTTCGCTATTATGACACTCGCGAAACGATAGTTAAGTGAAAAAATTCTGTAATTTAGCTAGAACAAGTATAGTCGTTTTAAAAAGCGGATCGACCTCGGGCCACTCGACGTGTCTAATTATAAACGGACAAGATACCGAGGGGAGTGAATTGACCTGAAAGCGAAGAAGTAGAAAACATTACGGCGAAGAAAAGTTAGTAGGGGTGACCACCCCCAAAGTATCGGTATTGTAAGTTTCTCCTCCCTTCGGCAGGTAACCGACCAATCAGGAGGCAGAAGGTACCGATTGCCATGACCGGGTCCGGTACAAATAGAGCCCGCCGAATTTTCCGGCTCATTTGAAGTGTCTCAGGTGAACCGTGTACAAGTGTCAAGAACGGGAATTCGAATCGATCGGTTTTCGTTCGCGGGCCGTATCACCCGCGGCGGCTGTGATTCTGATTACATGAGTGCGAAGTGCCAGAACAACCATGGCAAAAGAAATCAAAGGCAAGGAACGAAGTGGCAGACGTCATTATATGAAGGTCGATAACGTGAGTATTCGAAAGATAGTCGATTCGAAGCTAGGCGGCGATCGTTTCACAATAACGCGAGCGATTGCACTTGTACGCACGCAACTCGCTGTCTCATCCGAATCGGAGGAAATTCTGTTAATTATTGTACGGAACGAACGGTAGGCGGTAGCAGTACCAGTGGCAGTCTGTGGCATCGGGTGACGTCAACCGCTAGATAAATCTTCGTTAATTATGTACTTAATTATCTGAATTTTAACAACATTTACGTAACGATAAATTCCATTGATTTCTATTATCTCGCCGAAAAATTCAAGTGAAATTCGTCAATTGTGTTTCATCACGCTGCGAAACTGCAATATACGTTGTGTACGCGCGCTTCGATTGTCAATTGTTTTGAAGTCAGCATCCGAGTGAATTCACAACCGTTCTCTTTTTTTTTGCGTACTTAGTCTCTATCGTATCCGCGTAGATCGCCTTTTCGCGCAATAATCTCGGTTGCAACATCGCTCACATGTTCCGAAGATAAACAGACGTACTAAAACAATATCGTTTCTTTCGTGTAGATCAAACAGAAAGTTGCAAAACCGAACGAACGGAAATCAGCGAAATCTGCAACCGGAAACAAACACCACAACCCTTCGCAAGAAAAATCCTCGAAGAAGGAGCACCGAAAACGGCGAGAACCAAGACCGGAGAAACAGAACATAACAATGACATCGACAGAGCTTTTACACCCGATAAGCGGCGGCATTATCAAGAGCGGTATCCAGTACATCATGTTTCCGCTGCATTTTCTGCGCTTCTGTTTATTCGGGACAAATTCGGACTCCGAACAGCTGGCTATTTGCGAAATCGGCAAAGGATCGAAGAACTCGGAATCGAGCGGCAAGAAAACGAACAAAGAAAAAAAGGAGAACATATCTTCTAAAAGTAAGGACGACAGACAAGCAAAAAACGACGAGGCTTCGAACAGAAGATCTTCCGAAGAATCTCTGAAAAATACAAGATCTGGTTCATCAACGGACGCGAAAACCGCCGGGTCATCTCGGGGAAAGGATTCGAAGGAAGTACGTAAATGCCACAATGAAGGACACGTGGAAAGACCACTCGTAGTTGTAGTCGAAGAAGACTCAGACTCATCCAGCGATCGATGGAGCACCGCTAGCAGCACGATGATCGAGGACGTTTCTATGGACATTGATAGATCCATATCGTTTGATTCGTTGGTGGAGCCTATGGACATATCGATGGAGGATACTCACGAAAGATTGCAGACCGTCATGGGGTCTCGCGAAAAGCAAAACACTACTTTGTCACTGGACTCTGAGATGGCGAGGATTTTTCAGAAGCAGTGCACATCGTCCGACGATGAATATTCGTCTTCCAACACCATGCCTGAGAAAGGTGCGAGACCAGGGGGTAAGAATTTCCTTTGGCATGCAAGGGCCAGCCACTCTGCTGCTACCGTTCCGCTCAAATCGAAGGAGGAAGGGGTCAACAAGGAACAGAAGAAGAAAACATCGTCCGAAGAAGTCGACAAGGAACGGAAGAAGAAAACGTGCGAAGAGGTCGACAAGGAACGGAAGAAGAAAACGTCCGAAGAAGTCGACAAGGAACGGAAGAAGAAGACGCCCGAAGAGGTCGAGAAGGAACGGAAGAAGAAAATATCGTCCGAAGAAGTCATTCATCACAAAAGGAGGAAAGTGTCGCAGGAAGAGGACAAACCCGAGAAGCAGAGGGATGGAAAAAGCGACGCGAAACGCCGCGAGGAGAAACAGCCTTCCAAGTCAGACACACGTAACAATTCCAAAACGAGATCTCCGAAAAGCCCAGTGAAGAGCAAGGAACCGAAACGAAAGGATGTCAAGTACAAAGAAATTGCCACCCAGACGGACAGCGCGTTTTCGGATGATGATGTCGAGATGATCCCGGTGGATGCGAAGCTGCCCCAAAAACGATACTGCTGCAGGCATGCGCTCTACAGATCGCATCCAAATCTGTATCTGGTACGTTCTTCTATCATTCTTAATTAGTGGACATTTATAAGAAAGATGAGTAGATCAAATTTGAAATAGTACAAACATTAGAGAATTTGAAGATCTCTGTCCTATTATTTTTTGATTTACCTCGACTGTTCGGGGTGGAAATAAATTTCTATTTATGCTCTACGTTTCATAATCAATGAAGACAATTTTTATTTTACATGAAGACCGCTGTCTATTAATTATCTCCTTTCAAGTAAACACAGAGCTCGCAGTAACGGTTGTTGTTTTTCTTTTTTTACAGTACAGGGAACACGAATTAAGGGACTCGAATTATGTAGCCGACAATGAGGATTCGTACGACGGGTTCGCGAGAATCACCCGTAAACGAGTTTCATTGAGCAGCACGTCCTCCTCCTCAACGGATCTTGGCTTCGACGAACAAGGAACCCCTCCGGAGTCAAATATCGGAACAGGCCGGTGGCATGCGGATGCCCACGACACAATCATCAGTCAACGTATGTGCAGTCGCGCACCACCAGGCTTTCCCCAAAAACCGCAGAATCCACCGTTGTTATCGTACAGTCACACTGATTGGTACAAAGTCACGCCAACGTCTCTGCAAAGTAACTCTAATGACGCGCCGTCCACCCCAACAGTAGTACCGCGTGCTCCTGCGCCGATGAGGCACCTATACTACGATTATCCTGAATTTATGGATCTTCCTACGACTGTTAATTCTTCGAATGTTTTAGATATTTTAAGAGAAAACTATTACCAATGACGATACTGTGATAATCAAAGACAGTGATATATATATATATGTATACTTTTATACGTGACAAAATACAAAACAAAGAACTTTTCAATCAACGTGTTTTTCTTCCCCTGTCGGTAGGAATATTTATTAGAAATACATACAATGTACAAAGCGTCAGCAATCGAGGCATACCTCTGTCACTCTGGTTCACGGCGTAGGCATAAACGATAGGTTCATCGGTGACAATTGATTTCCTGGAGTCGTGTCTGCTCGCTCTCCTTGTTCTATGACAGGATCCGTTTCGTTCATATCCTCTATCTGAAGAATAAACGTAAAGTTATCATTTCATAGCTTGTAATTCTTTTTTCGGTGATCAGAAAGGGTTTTATAATTACCACCATCAAAGTTTCCTCGACTTTCACTCTTTTCTGAGCGATCGTTCTGAGCAGCGCTTTAGCTTCTTCTTTCGTCTCATCGAATTGCAAACATTTCTGAGCATAGTGATTCGCTTGATCCAACTGTTCGCGTTTTAAGTGGTACTGCGTTAGATACTTGTACGCGTGACTCAAGTCGGTCCTATCCGTGTTTCTAATCTCGTCCATTACAAAATCGGTGTAAGCTGCTGCCGCGCTGTCGTGTTCACTCAATTTTTCGTACAACCTACGAAACATAGAATTAAAACTGATACTTTCGATATTCGATTCCTTTCGTATTCGATCACGGTACGTACGTGGCCAACTTTAACAATGCTACCCCTTCGATGTCACCGACACTACACGCTTTGTAGTAACATTTCAGTGCGTCTTGTATTTTGTCTTGTTTCTCGTATGCTTCTCCTAAAGCCAACACCATTCTACTGTCGTGCGGTCTCAAAAGTTGTGCTTGCTTGTAATAGGAGATTGCATAAAATGGCATCTTCAAAATTTCATACGTTTGTCCCAAACCGTACCATGCCCTGTAATCTCGCCTGTTAACCTCTATATAAAAAGAAGTCATTATCAGATTGATTCTTGTGTTTAACCTCACAGTGCATGCGATATGTACCAATAGCTTGTCGATAGCTGTGAATAGCACCATTCGTATTCTTCATTTCCATGAATTCGTGACCAAGCAGTGTCCAAGCAGAAAGGTACTGTGGATTCATCTTCAAAGCCCTGTGGAAATACAGGACTGCCTTTTGATGATCGCCTCTTAAACTGTAGTAATTGCCTAAAGAATATTCATTCTACCGTATAGTAAGGTGACGCGCTTTTCATCTCTGTGCTTGGTCGATCGGCAAACTTACCCACTATGCAACATGTTTCCAATCTATATTTATCTATCACCGTTGCTCTGTGAGCCAAGTTTGCCAGCTCGACTCTCATCTCCTTTACGTACAGTAAATTCGAGTATGTATCCATGTTATCCAAACAACAAGGATCCTCCTTTATTATTCTCTTAAATGTTTCTATAGCGTTATCAACATCTAAAGAAAACACCATCCATCAGTTTACATATAAACTCAAAATAATATTTCCAGTAAAAGAAGAAAGATCTTGCCTCTTTTGTAATGAACAGCAATTGCGGTCTGAGCACGAACGTAACCATTTTTCTCGAATCCCATTGACTGCAGTTCATAGTATAAAGCTAAACCTTCGTCTATCAGTTGTAGTTCTAAATACATGTGAGCCACAAAAAAATGCTTCATCCAGTGGTCTGGTAGGGACAGGCTCTCGAGCTTTTCTCTATCCGTTATTAAAGAAGCTAATTCTAGCCAAGATCCCCAGTGCATAGGTTGCTTGTGTATCGCTTCGACCAATACATCCATAGCTTCCCTCGCCAAGTGTAGCTTCTTCAATGTCACGCCGAAAAGGTACAAACCGAAACCATCCAGTTCGTCCGCTGTATGATCTCTTCTCAAATCAGAGCACAATAATTTTAAGCTACCGTTTTTGACAGGGTCAGGAGGCACGACTGGTGTTTCATGTATCTTCTTGGTTTCCCCTGACAAATAACGGGAATATATGTGCAAAAACCTAACTTTCGGCGTTTTACAATTCTCCGTGAAATACGCCGCTCTATCGTACTCTTTCGAATCGAAGTAACATTTTGCCAAAATGTATGTATCCTCTTCTTCGCACACGTCCGCCAGATACAAATCGGCGGTAATGTCGTGCATATTTAGTTTGACGTCTTTCAAAGAGTAACTCAATTCCGCCAACCTGTCAGGAAAACGTATATTTTAGCTGTTTTGCATTAAAATATAGTTCATCTTTCATTTTCTTTCCTTAAATTGTAAATACCATTTTGCGGTGTGGAACAATCCTCTTTGAGAGCATTCGTTTATGGCGCGCAAAAGGTCGATCTTAACCTCTTTTGTGTTGAACTTTATAGATTCTTCCATGTCGTGAAAACAAATTCATAGATTCTTCAGTCGGCTGTCGTAAACTGTCAGTTAACAGAGTCAAGTGTCGGTTATGTACCTACGATCAAGATATTCTTGATCGCACAAAGGAACAAGCAACAATGAGTTACTACTTAATTTCATGGGTAATGTATCTAAATACTCGATTCGTTATTTTTTAAACATGAAACCTACTGTTATTCTCGCTGTAAAGGCGAAGGTAAGCGCGCCTGGCGCGGGAATTCTAATAAATCGGTCACGAATCATGCAACGTTATTAGATTGAACACACGTGGACGAGTGTATGCCGTGTGCAAACAAGTGGATAGGTGCGCCACAGACGAGAGTAAATCTAACGTCTTATCACGTTCTGTAGTAAACCGTTGGCTGCCTGATCAACCTAAAAATTAAAGTTTATAGACGAAGTACATAATAGATTATACCTCTCTGATTATGCAGTATATTTACATAAGTTTCGCGGGAATTTCATGTATTGCAGTTTAGTGTGAATAAATGTATCTCTTCTACAGCCCAGACTCCTGTTCTGTTTGTGATACAAACTCAAACACTGCCTTCTCTTTAATAGATCCAAACAGTTCCTTCTCTTTGATAGATCCATCCCCTCCCCATTCCCTGGTCCCTTTAAATTCTAATCGGGCTAGTTCGAATAATTGAGCTTGAGGAGGATATTTTAAAATATCCTCGAAAGTTAACCGCGTCAAATAAGGTTTCCCGTTTGTTCTACAGGGTGCTAATTCTCATGGACAACTCGGGCAAGGGGTTCAGGCAGAAGAATGTGTGCTACCCTGCGAAGTTGATTTATCCGGTTGCTCGTTGGAGTCGCGAAAGATTGTTAAAATAACTGGTGGAGCTGGCCACACGTTAATTTTGGACAATGCCGGCCGTGTTTACTCCAGTGGTTGGAACAATAAAGGTCAAGCGGGATTTCCTGTAATCGAGGAATCATTCTCCTTTAGGCAAATAGAAGGAAAACTAAAGGGAAAATACGTCGTGGACGTAGCGTGCGGCTGGGACTGTTCGGCGGCGTTGACGATAGACGGTGCCTTATTTCTATGGGGCTCGAACTGTTTCGGGCAATTAGGAATACACCCCAACACCTTTCAATGGATATACGAACCCTTCGAGGTCGTTCTAGATCGAAAAATCAGACGAGTCTCCATGGGATTAAGGCACACTGCCCTAGTCACCGACGATCGTAAAGTTTTAGTAGCAGGTTCAGGTAACAAGGGACAATTAGGTCTAAACTCAACGAAGGAAGGATTCTCCGGCAAGTGTGAGGTGCACACCTTCACGGAAGGTACGATGATATGATAAATATTAACACTAAACATGCCGTGCACCAAAAGTGACTGATGTGTATAGTATTATAACAATAACTTTTTAATATTTAATACTTTTAATATTTTGTCTGGCTTCCTTTATTTGCTACAGAAGCCAGCATACGATTAGTAAGTGACTTAAACAACTTTTTATTGTATTTTTGCCATATTTGTTTCCATTTTCGTTCAATAAAAATTTTTAAATTGTTAAGGCACTGAAATTGTTTGCCGCCTTCATAAACACTTCTTGACAGTTCTGCCCAACAATTTTCGATGATGTTGAGATCTGGCGTTCTAGCATGACACTTTTTTTATTTTCAAAATATTGTATAACGCATTTTGCCGTATGGACACTAGCATTATCCTGCTGAAATGTAAAATTTTCGCCGAAACTCTATGAAAATCCTGCTGTTCATACTTTTTTTTAAATTTCGATTTCGGTCACTCATTGATATTCAATTCCGACCCAGACCCAGATTATTTAATTAATTTATTTTGTCATATATATTAGACCACACTATTTTTAAAAAGTTTACATTTGAAACATTTGTAAAATATAGTTCTTTACGAATCCTCACTACAATTTATACACTCTACATTTCTTGTATTCCTTGAGGAGGTCGACTCGACAATTATCGATAGACTCGATAATGCAAAGATGGAGTTTTTCAGTAGTCAAAAGTGCTAGATAAAAGATCAATCTAGGCTGTGCTTTTAATATTGGACTGTGTAATTTGAACTTTCTTCTAAAGTTAGAGCAATTAGTTTACTACATGATGTGAAAAGAAATTTTTTCAAAAATTGCAATTGATCAGGATTGTAGAGAAAGTACCAAACGTTGCATTTTACAACCTTTTAATATGGGCTTATCATGAAAAATACGTATTGTAGATCTGTGCCAATTAAAAATATCCTGAAAATTTCGTCAAAATCGGTCGACGTTGCAATGAGCTACAAACGTTCAAAGATGGTAAAAATTGCAGATTTCCACGACTTTCGGCCTCTAACTGCAATAAATCGCGTCGACCGATTTCGATGAAACTTTCACAGTGCATATAATTGACACAGACCTACAAAACGTATTTTTTAAAATGTTCAATATAGGCCCACATAAAAGTATTTTTTCTACAATTCCGAACAATTGCATTTTTTTAAAAAATTTTATTTCACATGCTGTAGTAAACTAATTGCTCTAGCTTCCTAAAAAACTTCAAATCGTGTAGTACAATATTAAAAAAGTTATCGCCTTTTTTAGAGCGTCCGAATATTAATTCGGGTCACTGTAGATTGATTTTTATCTAGTTCTTTTGACCAGGGAGTTAATACCGGTATTCTGCTGAGGGTGTACCGAAACTTGAAATAATAACGAAATGGATGAAAACCGAAATCGTTAAAATACCGGTTTTGGCATAACCGATATTTTACCGCAGGTCTGCGGAAAAGATGAGAAGTGGCTGCTTCTCTCCTTCCTGAAGAGGAGTACATAGCAGCAACATCTGTTCCGCAAGCCGGCGTCGCCCAGGCCTGTCCAGGCCTGTTTTTTCTTAAAAAAATACCGTTACTTTTTGGGTTTTTCCAATGTTTAGTATGTCCCAAATAAAAAAGGAACTGCAGCATGCCACTTACCCCAGAACCGTCAAGAAGCACAGTCACTGACGTTAGTTAAGTATGCACAATATAAATATATGTTCCGTCGTAAAACCCTTCGTGCGAAAGAACGAGCGCGAGTCCGAATTCAGGTAAGCCGTAAGCTATCCACCGACGACGTATCTATTGTGGCCGTCATAAAACATTAAGCTAAAGACCTTCCAGATGTACGCGATTCTTAGCCAGCCGAAAGAAGCACAGCTGATGTAGCCACATGTTTTGAACCTTCTATATTTTATACTCTGTACCGTTAAGGTACTAAACTTTAGAACCATAGCTAGCTGCAACCGAAGATATATAGATCTCTATGCAGGGTGGGTCCGAAGAAACAGAACACCTAAATATCTCCGTTACTGTTCGTTGTACAAAAAAACTTCTTAGGACAAAATTACACTGTTTGAAGGGCCACATGTACTTTTTTTGTAACGAATGTCCAGCTGTATCGATTGATGTATTAAAAAATACCTCATTCCATTAAAAAAAATATCGATGACCTTGAAAATTTTTTCCCTCACACCGTTACATGTGGCCCTTCAAACAGTGTCACTTTGTTCTAAGAAGTTTTTTTGTATAACGAAAAGTAACGGAGATATTTAGGTGTTCTGTTTCTTCGGATTCACCCTGTATACCAGTATAAGTATGACCATGATGGACCTTCATGATGATACCAGACACTCGAGGCGGGTTGCCCCCAACCACTGGCGGTATATCTGAAATGGTTGTAGCAGAGAAAAACCGTGCACAGATCAGCTCTGAACCGGCCGATTATTTACAACCACCGCGCTTCGACAACATCAACCCCGACAGATGGACAACACGTGCGACAGACCCACACACACAAAAACACTTTTCTATTTTATATATACAGGGTTCGGTAACTGGTGGAACAAGCGAAAAGGGGATGATTCTACTTGGAAAAATAAGTCGAAAATATAGAATAAAATTTTTTCATGTAAGGCTTTGTTTTCGAGAAAATCGACTTTGAATTTTCGCAGGGTGCGCGAGCACTCGATCACGTCACGTTATAACGGATCTCACTGTAGATCATTGTCTCTATTCAAGTTTATGTCGATAAACACTTCTAGTGTCACGGAAATGTTTATTTTATCCATCATCGAACTATCTTACCTTTACCGCTAGACGCTATAATGCAATCTATATAATCAATATAATGCAAAAATGGTTGTACCACCAGTTACCGAACACCCTGTATATATAAATAGATGGATAAACTGTGTAAGTCCCAGCTTTTGACTGCTGAAAAACCCCATCTTTGCATTATCGAGAAATGAGAAGGCGCACCCTTGCAATCCTGGAAACGAGAGTTTACCCCCATAAAACTGTGATTTCTGAGTCTAAAAAGACCCGGACGCGTACGAATTATTGACAACATGATTTCACGACGTTTTTCCACAGTTCCAACGCTACGAAACATAAAGAACGTCGCATGCGGTCAACACCATACAGTTGCCATAACCGAAGATGATAATTTGTATGCCTTCGGTGACAATAAGTATGGTCAACTAGGTCTAAACACTGACGTTATTTCAAAAACATCTAGTCCAATATTGCTAACCGACGTTCGGTTCGACGCTCCGGTTAAAATAGAGAGCGGATGGTCGCATATTATTGCGCTTACGGGTAATTTTAAATAGAAAGAATTCTTCCCAGCAATAAATGTTTACCTGAACACTTTAAATAGCACCCGTCCACGGTCCTCAGGTAGTCGAGTCTTTTCATGGGGACGAAATACGTACAGACAATTAGGATCCGCGGCGTTTGAGGATCCATTTTCTTGGAGAATTACAAGGGTCGAGGACCTCCCAACAATTGACCAGGTTTCGGTGGGCTCGGAACACAACGTCGTTTTGACTAGTAATAACTATTCGCATATTTCAAATAAAACTATAAGCACTTCAAATAAAACGATAAACTATATTACAGGGGGTGGAAGAATCTTTTGTTGGGGATGGAACGAACACGGAAATTGCGGGACCGGCCATACAAGGGACGTCAAAGCTCCGGAGCAATTACCATACTCATCCAATTTTACGGCAACACTTGTTGGCAGCGGTGCTGGTCACTCGTTTGCTGTTATTAACAAAGCTTGATTAATTTTCGTACCATGTACGCAGTAATTGTATATTTGATGCTATGTTCGTCCATGTACATAAATTCGCGACACATGAATGTACAAATAAACAGTACACTATCTATAGTTTGAACACTGAGTTCACAGTCCTACGATAGTTTTCTAAACGAAATGTCGGAGAAGGGGACAATAGTTTTGTTTAGACAGGTAAGAAAACATATGTAAAAGATAATAGTTAGAGTGAATGGAGTATAGATTAAAATCGATCTCACCTGCGGCCACAATGCACCACCTGCCAACAGTAAACTATCAGCAGGGAGTACGCGGTAACGCAACGTGAAAAGCAAGTATCTATTTTGTAGAGCAATTTTTTCTAATTTCTAAGAACAAAGATAGAGAGAAATTACATTGTAGTAGACAAAATGCTGCGCTCAAGATCTCAGGGCAATGTCTGGTAATTATTTGAATACCTCGCACTGTTTCATTGAGCAATTTAACGCAAGGCCCTCGTTATTTTCGTTTCTTAGGGAACACGAAGCGAAATTCGTGCAAGACCGCATTGCCAATGTGGAAAAGCATTTCGCCGAGCTGTGCACATCATTTGCAGCATATACGAGAAAAGCCGCGAGGTTTGTAATTACCTATGACCTATGTTTACCGCACGTGCACTTCCTCATTGTATCGATTATTTTATATATTCTAACAACTTCTTGTTTTATTCATAGATTACGCGATAAAGGAGATGAAATTGCGAAAATGATTCAGGTATACGCGCAATCGGAAACTGTCAATCGGTCACTGGCAACAGGACTAACGAATTTTTCCACAACGTTATCGGTAATAGGAGATTACAGGTATGCGTCAACGAAAATCGAAAAGAGTAAGTATAAATGATAATTATCATTATCATTATCATTGACTAGAATTTCTTATGATTAGAGATGCCGAGGTACAACGATTTGATGCGAAAATTGTTGCACCCCTTTCTCAATACGAAACGATTTGCAAACATGCACGCGACGACGTTAAAAATACATTCACAGCTCGCGATAAAGAGTTGACGAGGAAAAGGCATCTCGACAGACTTCGAGAACGAAATCCTAGAAATAGACAGATGATTGTATCCTTGATAATAAACATATGTAGTAACGAAACATTATTCTAATAAGTGCATATCTGCTATTGCCGGTCCTTAATTAAATGAACGCAGTCTCAGGCCGAATCAGAGTTAATGAAAGCATCCGTCGAAGTTTCAAGGGTAGTCAAGAGTTTGGAGGAACAGATCGACTCGTTTGAGAAACGTAAACTACATGATTTGAAGACTGTACTTTTAGATTTCGTTGTTATCGAATTGAGTTTCCACGCCAAGTCCCTCGAATTGCTGACAAAAGCTTATCAGGATATTGCTGAAATCGACGAAACTAAAGATTTACAGGTAAGTTGTTTACTACGTGTAAAATACCATTTCATTGAAATATACAGTGTCATGCCGCTCCGCTATTCTACGACGTGACGATGCAAATAACTTAACTTTAGGATCATTTTAATATTCTCACAGGACTTTCAAACGATAAGAGGAAACATGAACGGGGTAAATTCTTACGCAATCAACCCAATCATTTTTTATCGACTTAATTATTATATTATTGTACTTAATAATTATACATTCATGGTATTCGAATTCGTAATTTTCATTTAATTAGGAATTTCGCGAAGCGATGCGGGTGCCCGATTCCATCGCTAGATTATCAACCGTTGGACGAACTTCGTTTAGGCAAGCGTACTCTCTCACCAATTTGGCCAATCGTTTCACATCGTCTCCCATGATTCCACAAAAATTGGTTGGTCATACGACGGGTTCTATAGTAAGTTAATTATCATTGCTAGACTGCGGATTTTATGCATTTCCAACAAAAATGGGTACGCACAATTTGAAGCAGTAGACATAATTAAAAAAACTTAAGAACATCAATGTATCAGTTTCAACTTAATGGCATAATTAAAAAATGCATAAAAGTTTTATTTAACTCCTGCATCTTGCTATCGATGTAACCATTTATTATTTTGCATTAAGATCCGCAGTCTAATTGTTACAGATAAGTAGCCAGTGATTACACAAATGTGTTTTGCTATGCAGGACTCAGCGAAATCTAGCTCAAAAACAAACTCGTCCGAGTCTGTACAAATCGAAGAATATGGAGACAGTTCAGAAGAAGAAACAGACTCTGAATCGATTAAAGAAAAACCTGTGAGAACCAGGCACAAGTCTATGTAATTATTCGTAATTTGCTTACACTTGTACATTTTTTGCAATTTTATAGATCAAGATGCATGCACATTCCGGCCAGAAATTCTTAAAACGGTTTGTATTGAAAGCAGTGCCACCCATTCCTGCATACCAAAAGTCCTTATCGATGCCTATAGCCATTAATCATAATTGATACGCGTATTTTACTATTTATCAGTAAAATACATCTTATAATAATTATGTATAGAAAAGAGAAGAATTATATTGGTCAGATTATTGTAAAAAGTGTTATTTATTTGTTGGTAACCAAAAGATTCATTGTTTCATCAAAGTCATACAAACATTGTGTCCGTGCAATTGTATTTGATAATGTTGATGCTGATTTTCCTTTTTAAATATTAAAGATACGTCTTAAATAAATGTAATTATTTGTCACCTCCTTCTACACCAGCCTGCGTCATCAAGTCTGCAATATTCTTTTCAAGATCGTCTATTCTGTTTCCCATTTCATCTATTGTTTTTTTATTAAGGATATAATTACTTAGATGCAGTTGATTTACCAAATTAATCCGATCAACAGCCACTCCCTTAAATAAGCTCAATGATTCATAAATACATATATATAATTGACATTCAGCTGTATTGATATAATGGAATGTACACTTTGTTATCTTTGAGGTTATTCAAGGAAATGCAATTATTTGACGTGAAAAAGGATATTTCTTCCAAGAATCTGGTCTGACATTGTTTGAAATTTATCCTGCATATTTTGTAACAGTGTTTGTACCTAAAAACGAAGTAAAATAAAATGTCAAGAGTAAATGACAAACATCGGACTGTCTACGCTACAAACGTCACAACAACAAAATTATATTGTTCAACTCACGTATTGCGTTAGTTCTTGCATATTTTTTGGATCGGCACTGTTACCCATTCCATAATTGTCGGTATCCTCGCCTTTGTGATCCTGTTTGATATCTGCCATTACTAAAAAATCCGCCTCCTTGCTCTGTTCGAAATGTGGAATGAATTTGATTCTGTCGAATACTTCGGTGAAGCGCATGCGAAGATTACCAATCGACCAATGCGTTTGCTACAAATAACGCGGAGCATTAATCCATTGATTTAACAAACATGAATTATACGTCATTGTCATGTTTCGATCAAACTTTTCTGATATTATTCAGAGACTTGACGTGTTTCTTTCGCGTGCGTTATCGTCGAAGAAATTATTCTATTGGAGGAAAATGTTATGGAAAGACAAAGTTTCTCTCACTTTCGCACCATTTGTGTTTTTATACGAAACGATAAATCCTTTAATCAACTAATTATATATTACGGGATTTTTGATAAAAATTATAATACATTTGTATTTAGTAAAAACAGCTTTATGGAGGAACAGGAAAATAACTCGTGAATATAAAATTATTATTTTCATTGGTCTGTACAAGATGATTACAAATGTACCATTCATGGCAGTTTTTTGTTTCATAACAAAGAATTTAATAGCGTTCTTTTATGTACTTATATGATTGTAGAAAATTAGATTGGTTGCGGCTTAAGTATTATATCTATACATTCGGGTGCTGAAACATGCAGTAAATTTACTGTTCCAGGCACTCTATGATTTTGTCCAATGGAATTTGGACATTTCCTATCATTTTTATCATCCTTAGGAGACAGAAACTTGCAATATACAATGTACCAGAAGCTCTGTACAACATTCTTCATCAATCCTAGAAAAATTGATCATATTGGAAATACTATTAATATTATCTTCTGTAACGCATAAAAGGGAATATTTACCACTTGTAACAAAAATTCCTCCAATCGTAGCACACAGTTTCACTAAAAATTGACATACTGTATCACGTTGCTGAGTAACTTTTATCTTAAGTGCGCTCATGTCATATTTAAAAAAGATTCCTGGAGATCCATGAGATCCTTTTTGATGATCGATTGGTCTTTGATGATCTTTCACGCTGTACTGATACGTTTTAGATGTGCTTAATAAAGTTTGTATGTCGGTGGGTACTACCTCCACAAAATACTGATACAAAATCATATCTGAAACAAACTTTTACTGTGAACAAACATGTCTACTAGAAGATTTATAGTTAATAGGTTGCTATAGAAACTTACTATTATCTGCAATTTTTTCATCTCCCTCTAATGGATGAACAATACCTGGACTAGGCCCTCCGAATGAAAATTTATTTATTCTATGAGTGAAATTATAATGTTTATCAGTCATAAAAGCTGAAATGTGAATATGTCCTCTGGGAATAGACAATGACTTTCCTGCTGTAATGTGAAAATTTCCTGCAACTTTATTTACATGTAAGCTGCCGTGAAGACGACACGCGTTTGGCGTGTAACTAGGCTCGTGCATTCTCTTTGGCATTTCACTATATAATGTGACTTGATTGGATTTCCATAATAGTTCATGAATGGCATGGTATTCCTCTCTCAAGTATGAATTCATGTGCTTCAAAGCCTCGAAATGAGATCTCTGCTCTTGCGTCAATTCCCACCAGGTATCTTCTTCTTCCAGTGTTTGATGACCTACCATATTTTGATTCAGGGAATCTAAAACATCTGCACCGATACGACCACATGGCATTGCAACTGTTATATCAATATTTATTTTTAATTTTGCATCAATGTCTGTATCGGGTTCAAATGTAAACTGTAATCTGCTGTCAAGGTAGTAATTTGTTTCTGCTATAATTAAATACGCAATTGTGCAGATCGTAAATATGGAAACTGTAAATCAAATACATAAAAGTTTATGGTTACACATTTCAAAAACAAGCTGTCAAGTCATGTGTAAATATGTAAGAAACTTACAAGTCCCTCCAACTACAGTTTTATCAACATATGGTTCGAGAACTTTCGGAAACGCATCCAGTTCTTTAACAGTTTTAATATTAACTTTCCGCCTTCGTAACATTTTTCTAATTTGTACAAATTCTACTCCCACGAAGGTATATGTTTACATTCGATCGTTGCGTGTTAACCTATATCGGAGGTAAAAAGAATGATAAGCACAGTGTTCAATAAAATCGCATGCATTTTACAATCCCCTCTATTCTCACCTTAATTCTACGTTAAACCATAACAGTATATACATATTTACAAATATATTTCTGTCTGAACGATACGAAATATATTTATACTTTACAATAGCTTAAATGTACACGTCTGACGTGTCACAAATTCGCATGTTAAATTTCCGCATAAATTATATACATTATCGTAACAATTGCGACTCTTTTCGACGCAATTGTAAAAGTTGGATTGCAATAATATTGAGAGCGCCACTGTATCTATAGCAAGAATACAAGACTTGGATTAATTGGAATTATCAAGAAAATCTTAAAATTTTATCATAATACCAAGTAAGATAAACTATTCGAAATACATATTAGTAAATATACGTGCGCAATAAATTTTTTATCGTAATCGTAAATATACGGTCTTCATATTAATCACTTTGAAAATACCTTTTATTTGATCTTATTATAGTTCATAGAACAGCTACTTGAGTGTGTGTCACACTTTCAATGTGATAGTTAATTTCCTGCTCAAGTATGCTTCTTGTTATCGCGTCAATGATTTAAAGCACTTTTCTTATCTTGAATGATTTTCACATTTAATATTCATCAAGAAATGTAAGGTGTTTGTAGCTACAGACGACTGCAGATTGTTAGACCGCTCCTATCGAAAGCTTAAACATAAAGAAAATATATATATTAGTAGTTCATTATAAATTATGGTGCACATATATAATTTATCAAGACTCGCAAACAATACAGTTATGCACATGTGACATCTTCAGAGTGCTTTATATATATATATAATCATTTCAATCAGAGTTTTTGTTTAGTTTGTGTATAGTGAATCAATGGTTTTCGTAAAACAGTGCAACTGTGCTACAAACAATGGTATTTCTATCATAGATCTTCCAATATGTGGATTTATAAATGTACATGAAGTGTTTTAACAACAAAATACCTACCAAAAGAATATCTACAACAAAAAGTATTAACTTTAGAAGATACGGAACTTCATTTAAATATATATATAACAAGTTCTATCCATGTAAAATATTGCATATACATAAAATAATACAAAATTAAGACTTCAAGATGCCAGGGACTTTGACCTACCCGATATATGCCGACGTAGAATTATCTCCACAACGGCAACGGTCTTACTCGTTTAACTCCCAAGATCATCCCATATCTCGAGCATCAAGAGCTAATGCAAGACCTGGACGAGTGTCACTGCCGGAACCTGTGGTAAATATAAATACACTATTTTCTATGTTTTTGAGACGTTATTTTTGAGATGTTATTGAGAGGCATAGTATCCTGTCGGTTATCCCCTTTGAAAATTATTTATTTCTATGGTTTCCTCATGATTTTTTTATTGTTAGCTAGATTAAGAAAATAATGTTTTAATCTCTTTATCGTTGTCACCATGAAATCCGTATCAATCCCAAGACAATGCTTTGATAATCGAGCAACTCTGTGAGTAAGGTGCACTCCAATGCATATGAATCACATTCTACACATCTAAGCGATTAAACGACGTTGCGACACCGTCGAGGGATGTTTCTGTTCACATTAAAAATTCAATTCTCGTTGTTTCGACGAGGGTGTTTAACTCACCGCGTACAACGTCGAAAGACAACTATTAAAGCAAATTTGGAAACGGCGATCGCAGGCGCATTGAGAACGACGTGTTTCTTTCGACGATATTAAGAACGTTTTATTTACACTCTTTTCTGGAAATCTTCGTTGTTTCCGATGTATGGAAAATAAAAAACCAGTCATTTCACGACGCGCATATAATTTGATCGTGCTCCAAAACGGATTGACATGCGTGAAAATCGGATAGGACGAAAAGGCCGATATTTAAATATTTTGGAGGAAGACGGCCATCTTTAAGCGCGAGTATGTCATATCCGTTTTGTTCGTGCAATAGCGACGGAGAGGGGTTAAGACAAAATAGATTTCTTGATGGCATATAAGAATCTGTGAACCTCGTTAAATTGTAGGAAGCAGAAGTCGACGATTCGAAACCAATTGATTACACATAACGTTAATGGCAGAGGAACATGTTTACGGATATAATCCGCCATCCGGTGTTGACGGGGAGTCTGTACGTAACTATTTTGACAGTTTGACAAGTACAGGTTGGATTTTTGATTGATAGACTTCAGGAAGGGTGTTTTACTTTTTTGAACTTTGTTGTTAACGGCACTATTCCGCACAGGAAAACATGTTTTCCGTGTTTAAGAATCAACTATATTGTTGTCTGCTCAACGATTATTTACTTCGAAACGCAAATCACGTTTGTCAATACCAACTCCTTTATGTATTGATATACATATACGTACAAACTAGAAGATCGTTTTTTTAACACGAACGATTCCCCTTTAAAATAAGCACGCGATAACGATAGAATCGGAATGAATTCGATCGTAAGAACTGTGGAAATGTTTCTAGAAAATAATTCTGCAATTATACACCAAAATAAGATGGTACCAAATGACAATTTCTTTTTGCCTCGAATAGGGAGATGACACTACCAGAAAGCTGAGATTAAAGGTGCTCTCTGGGCACCAACTGGCAAAAAAAGACATCTTTGGTGCAAGCGATCCTTACGTGCGCGTTGATTTGAATACTGTAACTGGCAATCAGACCGTGGATTCTGTGCTTACAAAAACTAAGAAAAAGACTTTGAATCCTGTTTGGGAAGAGGAATTTATATTTAGAGTAAGTTCATCATTAACATATGCTGGCGATAATATACAATGATTATCTTGACAGAGGTTGAACAAGCATTATGTCAATAATCACAAGAATTTCCTTGTATAGTAGGACCTAGATTAACCGGTTTGATCGGGGGACAAACAGCCCGGATAAATCGAGGCTCGATGGATGATCGAGATCCAGGGGGAAATTTTATTTTTGAAAATATATTTCTCTTTACAATATAATCATATTTAAACGCATATTTGTTTATATTTTCTCTATCTTTTAAATTTCGAATCTATAAGGGCTTTGTTACGCCAGCTTTTCACCATCAATAATCTTTCTGGCAGTAACCTTTCAGACAAAAGGGACTCTGAAGATATATATACAATGTATACAAACGTGTGGTGTTAGTAAACAGAAGATCCTGGATAATTGAGATCTCCGATAACCGAGACCGCAGTTGATCTAGACCCTGGATAATCAGGATCCAGTTAATCGAGGTCCTACTGTATAATTTGGTTGTATATACAAGATTACAACAAAGTTTTGTTATCCTTTAGGTGAAACCTGTTGAACACAAACTGGTACTGCAAGTATTCGATGAGAATAGGTTGACAAGAGATGATTTTCTTGGACGGGTAGAGCTACCATTAAATTATTTACCAAACGAGCAAGCAGGTCAAACTATTCCTAATAGACGTTATTTACTTCGACCACGTAGGTAAGCACTTGTCTAACGTGTGCTTAAAGCTACATATTTCAAAATGTTTTTGCAAGTTTCATTTGTTTAGCTACTCCTTTTCATATAACTTCTTTTATTAATTATTATTTCTTATTATTATTTGTTTACTGTTACTATTTCATTTTGTGCACATTAATCTGAAATTGCTTTAACTAAATTCGTCTATATTTATTCATACGATTTTATTGGTTGCATCTCACCGATTTCGATATTTCGTTCATTAAACATATTTGTTTACTTATCTTTGATTTGCGAATGCAAAATGAATAATTTACGAGGATATGGCTAGAATTCATTCCAGTCAGCGTTCGAGAGTAAAAGGTACGTTGGATCTATACCATGCGTATATTTCGGACTCAACAACAACAGAGAACGACAATGGGGATGCGGCGTCCGACTCAGGGGGGTGGGAAATGGTACAACCGGTAAATGCTAATCGTCCTCCACAGACAGTTACGTGTACACTATGATTCGTATTAATTATTTGCGAAGGTTAACGTTGTTCTTTCATACGAAGAAAATATTATACAAAATACCTTCCAGGTTGTTTTCGATACACCACTACCACCTTTACCGCAAGGATGGGAAGAAAGACAAGATGCAAACGGACGAACCTATTATGTTAATCATATAGCAAGATTTACACAGTGGGAACGACCATCGGAATCGTATGTCGTAGATATTATGCGTTAGGAGATTATAGCTAATAGTCGGTGTATTTTTAAAATCATAAAATCTAATTGCAGAAATACTTCGCCCACTGGAAATATGGCGGTGGAACGAAATTTCAGTACCGCAGTCACTGAATTTCAACGACGTTTTCATATTAGTGCAGATAATGAGAACAGACACAGAAGTTCGATTAATCAGGTAACGTTCACGGCTTTCGTAGATACCTATGAATAACACTTTAACACCCCCAAAATAAGAAAGAACTGTAGAGAACAAAAAGAGAAAGGGAAGCAGCAAAACAATTTTTTATATAGCGATTTTTAGAATATATACTATCAAACGGAGTTTTGGTAATATATATAGTGTGTGTTATTTGTTTTTTATCTTAATTTCGTATAATATTAATTCTGTTTACACATACGTTCTACACGTTATTTTATGTCGTATATTTTAATCAATTCTAGTTACAAATTCTTCAGTCGTTTGCGTAGATTACAATGTCGAAGAATCGGTACTCTTTGCTTTCAAATCTCCATGTTATGAGAAAGTATTGTCCCAGAGTCTTTAATATATTCATGCTAGGTATATGTGTGTAAACAGTAACACACACACGCACAAAATATATAAATATATAGGGCCTACCTAAATCTTTGCAGATGGAATTTTTCTCCATATTCAAATGTAAAATAATGTACAAGGTATATTAGATTAAGGTTGAATTACAGGATGCTTTCTGTGTAACATCATAAAGGGATACAAACAGAACATTGATCATATACATTAATTGCATCATCTATTTCTGTAGGTCAGCTTCTAATAACCATAAATACATAGCGCATTGTTTAACGACTGACTGATGCTGTAGTATGCATCCATAATAACAGCTTGATACCGCAACAAAAAAAATATATATATAAGAATGATTTACTAATCAATATAATTTATCTAGCGATAAATATGATGAACATAAATAACTCGACAATATAATCAATTTCTAACAAAAAAAAGAGAATAATTGGCATGCAGTATGTAGCAATTTTGTGCATGTGTGTGTAAGGATGGTGAAGTTCTCCGCGAGGAAGATGAAGATTCGGAAGCAAGAGATTATGAGAATGAGAATCATAGGGGAGGGGGTATTGGGGATACGTCTTCAGACTCTGGACGTTCTGTTGATCAACGTGGCTACCATAGTGGATATGAAGACCAGGTACCCATACATGTAGACACGCTCTGTTTCAATTTCAATGCTTCTGTTTATATTTTCATATACATACTTATTATTTCATCAAATTGAAATCAATATCTATCAAGAAATTACATTTATCACAGAGTGCACTGTTATTTCGTTTGTAAATCAGTATATATTCTAGAGAATATTAAGTATAAAATTTCATCACATATTTGCGATCGAAAACAGATGTGCACGTCTTTATATTCGATATGTATTTCTTCTTGGTTCTCTGTTACGAAGATGTGATTGTTATGCATGTTTATCCAAAACTTTATTCTTTATTTTTGAAACTAGTACACGGTATGTCTTTGTTCAGTTTAATTTCCATTGTAAAGAATGACCTTAACGTATTAACAAATTCAAGAGATATAAAAATGTATGATACTTTCTCATATTGCACATTAGTTTGGCAACATTGAATCAGCCTATTTGTGTAAATGTATCGTTGAGGCCGTCGCTCGTCTAACAGCACCACACCCGAACGACAGGATCAGCATAGACTTGTTGATACTATCAGAAAGAGGGAAGTGCAAAAGAAGGAGTGTCGATGTCGTACTGTTGTTAAATCGATATTTTTACATGCTGTGACAAATGTTGTTACATGTAAATGATGTGAATATGTCAATGCTGGTCCAATGCTGATCAGTTGTTCTGTTACACGAGCGGTAACCTTTATTTGGGTACGAATGTAATCATTTTTTAATACATATTTTGACGTTACGTTTACAGAGTGACGATAACGTGGACAGTCCAGCTGGTTCTAGGCGTTCGTCCGAACAGGTGAGTACGATCCTTAATGAGAATTAATTGGTATGCTGAATCATTTGTAAACATGTTGTTACTTCAATGCACAGATTGAAAGTCCGAAACCCACCGTTCCTGAATTCAGTCATTTGGAGGGACTACCACCAGGATGGGGTATGCAAACAGCACCAAATGGTAGGGTCTTCTTTATTGATCATTATTCGAGGACAACAACATGGATCGATCCTCGAACTGGACGTCCAAGTTCGATTCCTAATCACATTGCTCCATCTACAACACCGAGAAGCGATATGGATCAACTTGGACCTTTGCCTGAAGGATGGGAAGAGAGAGTACACACCGATGGGAGAATATTTTTCATTGATCATAGTGCGTTTTCATTTTATCGATTTTATTTATGTCCACATTGAAGCAACATCGAGCAACTTTTTGTTGCCTTCTTTTTATATCGACAAAAAGATGTTCGATATTGCTTCAGTGTAGACATGCAATGATGGGCACGGTAGGGGCCCCTCAAACGCCTGCTTCTCCCACCAACCTTTCATTCATGCAGCGCGCACCTTCGTCGCGATGCGCGAGGCCTGCGCACGTGGCGCTTTTCGGAGCAGCGATCCGCGAGGCCTGCATACTGCTCGCGACGGGCGAAGCGCGTTCTTCCTCCATGGTAACGGCGGATGTTGGTGGGGGACAGTGGGCGCTATGGTGGGGATGGTTTTATCTCAATTGAAACAAAAATGCCCATCCTTGGCTTAATGTATGATTGGTTTGTCGAATGACCTGCGTTGTGCGATTGGTTGAATAGTAGATTCTGTAGTGTGTTTGCTTGTCGTTGATGTGCTTGGTATTCGATTCTTTGTTCTGTTCTATTCTGGTCTTGCCTCTTGTGTACAAGCGTCGTAAGTTACTGAAAGAAATTATTCTGTATTTTATAATTTGATTATTAACACTTTACGGGCCGGGCCCGAATATATTCGTGTTCATGTTTCCGAACGTTATGGACCGCTCACGAGTTAACTCATGTTTGTGTTTCGGTATAGTTTTGGTTCACTACAGTCGGCTGGTGAGGTGTTCAAATCTTTATCAAACGACAAAAAGTTCGCTTTCATTATAGGATACTTTACTTCGTTTCAGATACAAGAACAACTCAATGGGAAGATCCACGCATGTCGAATCCTCAAATCGCTGGCCCGGTATGTGGAATATTTGCTAGATTAAATTGATTAAATATGGTACTTCGCGCACAAGCATTTTATTTTATTTTGATTTTTTACAGGCTGTTCCATATTCGAGAGACTACAAACGAAAATACCAGTATCTCAAGTCCCAGCTGATAAAGCCAGTAAGTAGATGTCCTGATGCAAAGCGATGAATTTACTTTGTCCAATTACTTTTTCTACATGCGATAATAATTATCCTTTCAGAACAATGTTCCTAGTAAATTCGAAATCAAGGTTTGCCGGAATAATATTCTAGAAGATTCTTATCGCAGGATTAGCTTCGTTAATAGGGTGGAAATATTAAAAACAAAGTTGTGGATCGAATTCGAAGGAGAAGTTGGTCTAGATTACGGAGGTCTTGCGCGAGAATGGTTTTTCCTGTTATCCAAAGAAATGTTCAATCCTTATTACGGGTTATTCGAATACTCTGCCACGTAAGTGTGTGTGCGCGCTATGCGGTAGGTCAACATTTGCACGATGTAGTTGGTCTGTGTTAATTGGGATTAAATTATTCGCAGGGATAACTATACGTTACAAATTAATCCTTTCTCGGGTGTGTGCAATGAAGGACATTTAAATTATTTCAAATTTATTGGTCGTATAGCGGGTATGGCTGTTTACCACGGAAAATTATTAGATGGTAAATATGATCGTATTATATCATAGTATAGAGTACGTGTTACACGCAATATGAGATAACAAGAAAACTTGTTTGATTGCAGCCTTTTTCATTCGGCCATTTTATAAGATGATGTTGGGCAAATCTATCGACTTGAAAGACATGGAAAGCGTCGATTCCGAGTATTATAATTCGTTGTTGTGGATCAAAGAAAACGATCCCAGCGAATTGGAACTGACGTTCTGCGTCGATGAAGAAAGTTTTGGGCATACTTCGCAGAGGGAACTCAAACCGGATGGTGCTAATATACCGCTAAACGATGAGAACAAAGATGAGTACATAAGTTTAGTTATACAATGGCGGTTCGTGTCGAGAGTTCAGGAACAGATGAATGCATTTCTCGAAGGATTTAATGCTCTTATTCCACCGACATTGGTCAAAATATTTGACGAGCATGAATTGGAGTTGCTAATGTGTGGTATTCAGCACATTGACGTGAAAGACTGGAAACAGAATACTTTGTACAAAGGGGATTACCACGCTAATCATATAGTCGTTCAGTGGTTCTGGCGGGTAGTTCTTTCATTTAGCAACGAAATGCGCTCTAGACTTCTGCAGTTTGTTACCGGTACTTCGCGTGTACCGATGAACGGTTTCAAAGAGATTTACGGTAGCAACGGACCACAGTTATTCACAATCGAGAAATGGGGTACACCGGAAAACTATCCAAGGGCTCATACTTGGTGAGTACACAAATTTCAAGTATTCTATTTCTTGCGTTCTCGAGTTAGCGAAATGGTGCAACAGCACTATTACCGCATCATCAGTTTAATCAAACGAAATTTTGAAGAATCTAGACAGTATCTAACGTCTCACATTCCCTTTTTAGTTTTAACCGTATCGACCTGCCTCCTTACGAAAGTTATCAACAACTCAGGGAAAAATTAATAAAAGCAATCGAAGGTTCTCAAGGGTTTGCTGGAGTGGATTAGCACGAGATACCCCTTTTTATGATAATATCTGTAATATAATACACATACACACACAGACACACAACCAAACACACGCGCTTATGTTTATATATTTATACATATGTATATACACATATGTATATATATAGATATAGAGATATACATATATATATACACTGTATACTGTCTAACACGATTAACTATTTAACAGGATTAACATTTTTCTGCACTCCGAAGGACTTAGGTGTCTCTTGACTGCTAGTTACATCATTAAGACAAATCAATGAAAAAGTGTGTTTAAATATTACATAATTGTTACCAGTAATACAAAAGAACCTTATGCATAATGCACTTTTAAAAAGTTGTAATAATGTATTTAACAGAAAAGTTTACAAATAATCTCGAATGCTGTCTGAGCAATTGACGAATTACAATTTATATTAACATGTTCACTTTTTAAATGTAATCGCATATTTTTGACTATTACACTTCTAAAGGATTTTTTTGGGAAACATATTTCGGTTGTCCATAATAGAAGAATAATATTCTGATATTAATTGTAAATAACTTGAAGCCGATGTTCGATTTATTGTTTATTCTGATTTGTTGATTGGGCGAAAAATGTTACCGAAAGAACCTATCGAACACTATATGTTCGCAAAACTTAAAAACTTAAATATCATTTAAAATTATAAAGCACTTGAAAAAAACTGATAATAAGAACAGGAAATTCTAAAAACAAAACTTAGGAGTTTATCTTGTATACAATGATGTTATGTAATTTTAAAAAAATTTTAACGCGTTAACGCTTTTGAACTTCGACTGTACATTTTCATTGTCCGAGACTGCAAGCCATTGATTTTGAAGAGCTCACGCATGCAATCAGAGTTCAACTTTTTCAATGTTTTGTAAAAGAATGTACAGTAGAAGATTAGTATTTCTTTCTGTAAGTAATTATACCGATGAAATTATACTTTCTTTTGCATAAAACTACAATACATATATTTGAATACTTAATTAAGAAACTATTCTGTAGATCTTCTATTACGGTAATAGAGTCGAGGAAATACATTGTACCGATAAAAAGGAAATATGCTGACGAAAATCAGAAGGTAAAAGATTCTAAAAGATATGAATTATGCTATTAGAAGGTATGACAAGAAGAATTATAGTCAGTGTGTTATACATATTTTGTTGTATTTTGTTGACCAATCGATTTATTTAAAGAAAAAAAAGACGTTGTTTAATTTTAGAGAATATACAGGAATGTGATAGGGAACGTAGGAATTCTTTATCGAGGCAGACGTATCTGTTACGCTATTTATTTGACTCGGACATAGGACAGTGTTCTTCTTGTACATTCTTCTAAGGACGTCTGGTAACAGCTACATTTTTGATTAGGTCGTTGTACATGTATAGTATTAAGTAAGATGAAAAGATAAATATAAAATTGCTTAAACGACGAAATTCAACTATTTGTACATTTTGACAATATACGAAGAAAAATAGGAGATGTTGAGATATTCGATTGTGTTATCAGAAGTTCTATTCGACGCATACAGTTAATTGATTGCAAAACACCGCGATTAACGTGACCTTGTAAATGCCTACTTTGTACGATACAGTATTCCCTCGTTAGCGTCGCGTGTAATTCGAAAGACAAGACGCTACTTCGTCAACTACTCCGTAAGATCTCCTGGCCATGGATGAAAAGGGGTAGTATGTACACCGTCGGATGGAACCCATGGAAGCTGGATAAGGAAGGAAACGGGACGCTAACAAGGGTATACCGTAACAGCTATTCCAAGAATGTAATAAACATTCTAGAAGGTGTATAGCACTCGAAGCTAACGAAACATTCCATCCTGTTTGTACAGCTTATTTTATTGTAAACAGATACGTCCTGTTAGATAATAAATATTATTATAACAGAAATTTGGTGGCCTTAAATCTGGTTGCTTCGAATTTCGTGTATTTCACGTTTTATTATGATGTATATATATATAATTCAATGGTGTATCTGTAAACGGATAACTGCTAAACGGAGAAGCGATCTCCAAGGCGTATACAGTAGTATTCGTCTTTACGAGCACGTTAAGGATTTTTAATCTATCTTCTAATATTCAAGCAAAACTGTAGTCACACCTTCGTTAACCCGGTTGACGGATCTAGTTTGAAGCTTCGTCAACCCAACAGTTCGTTTTAATCTCGTTTACTAGCTCGAATAACGAATTTCCTGCGATTGTATTTATCACGCTCGTTGAAACACCTTGCAAGATTTTGTAATTGTAAGTAAAGGAGTTGTAAGTTGAAAGGAGAGAACGACTTAACTTCCTTGTAAGATTATTTAATCTTGTATACACACGACGGATTTGTCTACTTACTCGGGCACGTGCGCGTGACTCGATTCTGCTCGAATTCACTTCCATTCGATCGCTATATGTAAATATAAAAGGTGCAGGGACACGCGCGAACCTTGTAACGTACCGATTACAACAGGATCGACGGCATTTTTAAGGAACGCGTCCTTGCTATATGCAATTATAACTATTTACTAATTCAAAACCCGACGAAGTTTTGCATCTTAACGTTTAAGTACCAAGTACTAACATTACGATTAAGAAACTCGCGAAATCACTGAATGTTCTTGTACGAGCCTGTGGCAAACGAGACTATACATGCAAATAAATTCTATCACGAAGCGTATCGGTGTTTGTTTATTGGACCAGTCCAGCATTCGTCTGAAACGCGGTTCTAATTCACCATTGTTTTTCATATATCGGAGGAACACGCTTTTAGGGTCGAAAGGACACTGATTATAATCGATAAAACTTTTCAAAGTCATCGATGCAATAATCAAGGTCAAGACTTTCGGGTGACCTTGAGTCAGTGGCGCACCCAGGATGTAATCTTGGGGGGGTAGGGGGGCGAATTGAACTCAGCCCTAGATTTTGCGTGATGACCTTTTTCTTTTTTTTTTAGCCAAAATATCTGTCAACAGTACCCAGGGCTATTCCGCGATCTTAATTTTGGAAGCTAAACATTTTTTTCTTGGGGGGACTTGGCCCCCTGGCTCCCCCCCCCCCCCCTGGGTGCGCCACTGCCTTCTGTACAAAAATAAATGGAAATAAATTTATTCCTTGAAACAAAAATTATTTATATTTATGACTCAACGCGATAGTACAGTACAGGAAAAAATAATGAGAAAGATAAGTTTGTTTGGCTAGAATCGCATTTTAATCGATTGCGGTGCGGTCCGATACGAGACAAAGGGATTGAAACGCGAACGCAGGTGATTCGCAGGTGAGCGACGTAAGTAAGAAGAATTGCGCATGGATGCGGGGAAGTCAGTTAATATTCTATGATTAGTCTTAATTAAGGTATCTACCAGTACGACCTATTTTTCTGCAAGATCTTTTACGTTTCTTCATTTATAGTCTTGTTGAAATACGACTATGCTCTGAACAAATCTGAAAAAACCTCTGAAAAAAAGTTGTGCTGCAATTCTGTTCATGCATTTATCAAAGTACCGTAAAATCTGAGTATTGCAGCAGTTCCAGTGCCTCGCATTATTTTTAATTTCATATATGTATGTGTATTACATGCAATTATAAGTTTTCGCTGCGCTATTTAATAAAACCTCGAAAATGGCAATACAATTAAAAAGGTTGTTGAAAAGATTTGTGACGTAAATGGAGAACAAAGTGAGTTTTCAAATTCGGTGAATCAAGATTGGGTCTAACTAGCGCAGGAGCATTTTAATTAAAAACTGCACAGATTCTGTTGAAACGGAATGTTTTTTATTCGTTACAATAAAAACAGGAGCCAAATTGAAATTTCTTTGTTTAATAATTTTAGCGAATGGGAAATTGTATACGTATATCAGGTTGTTGGACAAGAATCGTCCGATTTTTAATCAGCAGCGTTAAACAAACAACTGTTTTCACAAGCACCATTGTAATCAACGTATTCTATCAACAAATGCGTCGCCTTGATTGCATTACGTTAAAAATTAAATTTTTTTGTCGTTCGTATTCTTTATTTACGAGATTATCCATTTTTCAATTTTGTCTGCAATCGATAAACAGTGCCTTTATTTACTACCATGTTTTGGCCAAACACATAATGCTCTCGTAAATATGTTTATTTCTTCACTGGTATAAAAATTGATTGATATTGAAATAAATCAGATATACAAACGAAAATTGAAGGTAGGATCTTATAGGTAAGCTTTGTATTTGAAATGATATAATTAAATATAAATTCGTCTGTGCCAAATAGGCATTTCGTTCTTATTTTAATCACGTTACCAAGCTGTAAATAAGAAATTCGCATTTTTAAATCATTTCATCTTCCCTTCTACTTACAAATATAAAATAAAAATCGCAGTCTAATACTAAACCTGCAGATCATAATAGTATTCCTTGATGTAATCGCTTCACAATATTCGTATTCTAAACTCGGACAATGCAACAGCCCGATGGATATATGAAAATTTGTTGAGTATTCCTGCCGTTTTAAATTTCATCTAATCATTTCGGCGATGAACACATAAAATACACGGTCTAGTTATTATTTTCTAGTGGAAGTAATGATAAAAAATCGAGACGATTTAGGGGAGGATCGGATGATAGCAGGGCTTGAAACGGGCCCGAAAATAACTGTTTGAAACTGTTTCATTTCGGGCTTGATCGAAACAGTTATGAAGGACCGATATTCTGAATAACTGTTATGAAGGACCGAAATTTTTGTTGATATCGGTTTCGATTACGGTCCTTCGTACATGGATATCGGTCCTAGCATAACGGTCTAGGACCGATATTTTTTCGGTCCTATATCGGTCTTCATATCGGTTCCAATACTTTGTTGCTCGGCCGGTGCTTTAGGCACAGCGACTTCTAAGGGTCGGCCGATGCTTTGTGATCGGTGGCAAAGAGACCGACACCTTATTGTCGATTGCCGACGCGACTGTTGACTCGACGTCATCGGTGACACTTTTGCGGGGATACCAATCAGAATGATTTCTGGTAAAACAAAACACATCCTCTTGAACACAAGACTCACCACTCTGCAAGCGAAAACCTAGAGTCTAGCTACATAATGAAAATTAAAATTACAATAAAAAAAGTAAAAGTAAAAACTAAAAAATGCTATGAACTATGTCCCTTTCTTTTCCATACGCTCTCCTTCTTTGCGTCGCAAATTTTGATCGTTCATTATTTTTTCTATGATTTTCTATGATTATATCATTGAAACAATTGACTTGTGATAGCTAAAATATGATATAAATATTCTTGATTCAATTTTGTCTAAATATCTTGCACATACTGCATCGAGAGTTGTTCCTGATCTTGTTGTCGCTTCATTAGGATTATTTACCATTTCCAATCTTAATTTACTTCTAAACATTACTAGGATATGCAAGAAGTTTCGCGTATGTTTTTTTTTTAATTCAAAAGACTACATACGTCATGTGGTTGGGCATACCCTATATGCTTTTGGGTTGAGCCTTTTGAAAATTTCGTTATTTTTACGGTAGGATGGACCGTTCCTGAGATACAGCCATTTTTTATTTACGACTAGTTCGGCTAACCATCCCCACCACTTCAGTTACGCATATTCGTGTCGCGAATTTCGTGACGCGAATTAGGCCTACACCCTGCCGAAAGAAGTTTCACTTCAAAAATAATTAATAATGAATACATTTATTGTTATAATAAAACAACTTTCAATTATGACCAAAATATAACCGTTTTTAATGTTAGTAATTATTTTCGGACCCGTTTCAAGCCCTGATTGCTATAATTTGAAACTTAGAATTTAGAACCGATATGAGGACCGATATAGGACCGAAAAAATAACGGTCCTAGACCTTTATGCTAGGACCGATATCCATGTACGAAGGACCGTAATCGAAACCGATATCAACCAAAATTTCGGGCCTTCGTAACAGTTATTCAGAATATCGGTCCTTCATAACTGTTTCAAGGGCCGAAACCGATATCATAACTGTTTTCAAGCCCTGGATGATAGGGTGGGCGACGTATCGTCATCGACCGTTTAAATGTTCCCGGTAACTCGGTGGGGGAACGGCGCGGTTCAGGCGATCGCCGGCAGATGTCGTTGGCCGCGAGCACATCCGCAGAATCAAAAAAGACAGCTGGGAAGTGTAACATCACACATCGATTCGACGGCCCTGGCGAGCCCGAAAAATCCTCCGTAATTCCGCGTTTCGTTGGCTGCGGCCCGCGTCCCCCGTGAAAGAAAACACGGCCCGTTGCGCGCCAGAGACACCGAGCCGTGTGTGCCTTGCCGGAGAAAGTGACCGTTCCGATGTGCCGATACGAAACGTGACTGTTGGTTATGCGGTGGTTCCTGTCACGAACACCAGCCCTCGTTCAACCCCCGTTACACGACGATCGCGACCACCTACGAGCGAAACTACCGCGGAGTTTACTGCATTGCGGTGAGTACCACCAATCTATCGTTATTCCTCGGTTTTAACTCGAGTACACAGTCCATCGCGACGACAAGCTCTCATTTTTCTATGTATATCACGATCCGATACACAAAGCAGCGGGGTTCATTACCCTCTGCGATCGACGATATCTCTCGCAGTATGCGCTCCCGAATTTCAACGCGTTCGACCTACGTTCCTATTCCCACCCTTATTTTTCGAGAGAGTCTCCCTTTCGAAACATTACACGATACATCGCAGAAAGACGCACAGCATTTTCGAAGCTCTTCGGGGTTAGAGACGTCGTCTTGCACGCGCTGACTCCCGACCATATTTGTGTCGCGTACATGCGACACAGACGTATTATTAACCCCTTACGAGCTTTTTCAATAGAATAATTACTACCTTCTCGTCTCGAATCGTTTCCTAAAAGAGAATGGGACTATATACGTATTTATTCCGTGTCCACGATTAGGTTAATGTTTAAAGATTCATCACAAAAGGATAGAGTCGTGTTTCCATCTAAAAGAAGGGTCGTGTATATAATAACAACTCGTATTTAGTAAATTCTGTCACGAGTGCGACTCGTTATTACACGAGAAGGGGGTTAATAGTAGTACATACATAGCAGCAACGGCAGTAGTGGTAGTCTTGCTCGCGTTTTTGAGAGCACTTTTTCAGGAAAATAGAGGCAATCGTGGTCCTCGTAAGGCTCGTTTCCGGTTGGATCTTGAGCGATTCACGGACGAGGCACTAGGGACTAGGACTAGGGTAACGCAGGGACGGACCGTACCATCGAGTTTTCATTCATTCGACCCATTGCGGGGGTCGAACCACGAAAATTCTAATGGAAACGCCTCCAACTAGCTCTCTCGCTCTCTCTCTCTCTAGTTCTCTCTCTAGCTCTCTCGGCAATTTCTACCCGCGAGCTCGCGTGTCGCGTTTACCATGCAATTAAATTCGTGTCCGTTCGCAGGCGGTTGGCATTGAATTTTCGGGCACGTACGGCCACATCAAATATTTCTGCATTCGGCCGCGTTACAGCACACGTATATTCTCGAGGCGACGTCCTTTTGGCTGTTTATACTGGCTGTGTGAATCGTTGCGACTATTAAACAGTACACCACAGTTTCGGCGTTGCGCCTCTTTAAAATATACCGTCGAACGGAGCAAACGAGCGGTGATAGAGATGTTGCTTTTAACCTGTTAACTCTTCTTGCACTTGTCGTTTGATCCTTGCTACTTTTCGCGCACTGGAAGTCCTTGGTTTATCCTTGGATGGAGGACCTATTGATCAATGGTTACGAACGCTGCATACAATGTTTATTCCCTCGTAGCCAGCTGAAATTATTATCTATTCGTGCAAGGTCCGAGAAGATCAACCTTGATCGAATGGATCCAGCGATGTCACGGCTATCGTAAAATTGCCAAACGCCTTGCGATAGTTAACCCTCCTAGATCTCTTTCTTTCCAATATTTATTTTTTCCCTTTAATGCTTTAAACATTTCACATCCCAACGATTATACATTAAAATAGGGAATTCGATACGTATTTTAAAACATATTTGAAAGCGTAGAACAGTGACAAATGTGTCTCTGAAAGAGAATGCTTAACCTCGCGGAAATTCAAAGGCTCTAAAAGAAATCGTACGAATTGACTCGTCTAGCTCGTTAATGGGTCAACGGAACACAATATCTGTATCGACGCAGAGTACGTCGTGGTAGGGTCCTTGTTGCTTTGGTTCTTCTATCGGAGCCTGTGCGGATGATCGTGACGAAAAAATCCTTCCTCGAGCTACGGATCGAGAAGGAACGAATCGATCGAGGATAACGATTACCGATCGCGAGATCGAATCCACACCCCGGCAATGTCGTCCTCGTTTTGTTTGCGTAACGTGGTCGTAAACAATAAACGCCGGCAGAAAATAGACGCGTCCGGCGTGCACGGGGAGCGTCGAACTCGCTTTTCCTCCTCTCTTCCCCTCTCCGCTTCTCCTTCTCTCTCTCCTCTTCTCCGGCATCCTCCCCTTCGTCCCGCCACCCCTAACCGTGCCATATATCGCGTTCCTGTACCAAGGATATTTGTAATCGATCCGTACGATCTGAAGGTAAATCCCGGTCATTGTCGTCCCGATACATAGGCCCGAGCGATACCAAACGAAATAAGCACAATTGTTCGAGTTATCGGATAACCGGGACCGTACGAACGATCCGAAGCGGATTCGAAGCGGTCGAGAGAGCCGAGCCATTTGCAACGTTGTCGGTTTCGGTTTCGAGCTGAGGGGTCTGATTTTACCGCAAATCCCGAGCAAAGTCGGGCCGAGAACATCTTCGTCTTTTTACCACGCTTATATTAGCTTGCCGAGTTGTCGTTGTTGTACGCGTCAAATCTTGTAATCGAATTTTAAACCACTTCCCGATGAGCTAGAGACTTGAAACTTTAAACATAGCTGAGAACTGGGTGACAATGCAATATTAAAAAACAAATTTAAAAAAAACTGCGCGTTCAGGAGAAAGAAAAGATTTTAATATTAACTGTCACACCTCGTCGCGCCGACACACTCGGTAGTACGTGATCGCGTTCAGCGATCCCCACTCCGCGCGCCAGCGCTCCCTACTCCACTACGCGTTCCCACTCCGACTCATCCCCACTCCACTGACCCATTTCGCACCGAAGGAGCTCAGTCAGTGTGATTTTCCGTTCATTCAGTTCCATTTTGGACAATTTCGGACTCCATCAAGAGACGTCGTCTCTCGGAGTCATCCCCTCATTCTATCTCGCGTATTTCTATATCTTACTATTTCATACCAGTATTCCTATATCTTGCGTTCCATTTAAAAAAGACTAAAAGTAGAAAGTAAAAAAATATATAGAAAAAACTTTTTAAAAACCACGCGTATATTAAAATGCACTAAAAAGGAGAAAATAATTTTTTTAGACATTAATGACTATAAATAAAAGCGTAGAGTGCCCACGAAGATTACGTGAATATACATAGTTCAGCGCTCCACGCTTGTATAGTCACTAATGTCTAAAAAAATTATTTTCTCCTTTTTATTGCATTTTAATATGCGTGGTTTTTGAAAAGTTTTTTTTATATATCTTTTTTTATTTGTCTATCGATTCGACTACGTCGGGACAGGGAAGAAAACCTGTCCTCGTTGCGATTGCAGAGGGTGCAATCGAGCAAACACGCTCATATATTTCAAATTGTTGATCAGCGAACGATGCTCCGAAAGGGCCAATCCTTCCCGGCACCGTTCCCGAAAGATTCCTCCGAAATGATTCGCAGGTGTAGCGGGTGGCAAACCCGTCGATCGAAGACTTTTTGTAATTTGGTCAGCTGTTATAACCGTTCTCTCGTTTAACACTCGGGCTGGGCACGTGCTCAGCGGATAGAAAAGCGCCGCACCGCATCGTCTTCTGGGTTGATCAGGACGCGAGCGTGGTAGTTACCCGACGATTGTTCTTCTCGTATCCTTCAGGATATTTATCAAGCCGTCGCGAAGCCACGAGAACAATCGTAATCCTGCGCCAGCTAGGATCTTTAATAATGGGAACGCGATGCAGGTCCGTATCGATTTTTGGGCGCAAGCTGCGGTGCAAGCCATTTACGGACCCCGGGTACCAATGGAGATTAATGGAAAGTCGCTTGCTCGCATCGGCTCGTCGAACGTCCGTCGAACCACCTTTCTAGCCTCGTTTACTTTCGCGTACTCGAACCGTTCGCCTTCGTTTTACATGCATTCCCGATAACGGACTGCTACTCCGCGTATTTCGATATCGCCGATCCCGCGAAGGCTACTCGGAGAAACCAACTCCGGTCACGATCTTGACGGTTCGGCGTGCTCGCGTTTCGCCCCATTTATTCGCACTTCCGTCGACACGACTCTCCGCGATTCGACTCGAACGTCTCGTAAGCACCGCGCAATCGTATTCCCGCGAAATTAACGCGGCGCTGTTTCGAGTTTCCAAGTTACGCCCCCGCGCGGGCTCCGCGAAACACGTGTCACCCGATTCCCTCGGTGCAGGTACACCGTTCGCGGTAATTGCGCGCATAACTGAGCGTCGTTCTGACCGCCGCGAGGCGAAAACGATCCTCGGGAAGCTCGTTAAGGAAAACAGAAATCGCTGATCGAGGAGAAATACGCGACGCGAATACAACGGGCTCGTTCTACTTGACCGACAGTGACTTTCTGGACAGTGTTTCCGTCGACACTGTTTCCCCAATACGTGTTTTCGCGACATTTTGTTTTCACCGATATCAGTTTTCATCGACAATCCATTCCCACCGACATATACGTGATCGCGTACATTCAATGTACGTGCTATTTGCGAGCATGGAAACAAAACTTGACGACGGTCGAAGCGGCGAGGAAAATATTTGAAGTAGTCGGAGGGCTAATTTCAATTTGTACTGCAGAAAAATGGTTTAAGGAATCCAGTGCTGGATTTGAGCAAGGAAACGCACGAACTTATATTATACTCACGATTATATTATACTCAGGATTAGTCAATATGCATTTGTCGGTGAGAATAGAATGTCGATGAAAGTGTACGTAAACATCGTCGAGGAAGTCAGTGTCGGTCTAGAAGGGCCCGAATAAATCCGAAGGGAAGTGAACGCGGAACGGTGCGTCTTGGAGGGAGCGTATCCGCGAAAAGGAAGCTCGGCGAGTTACGTGGCGCAGTTTGCGTGGGTTCTCGACCGGCGCTGGTATAGGGTAGCTTCGATTACGTGGAAACGTCCAAATGGTCATTCGCGTCGCAATTCCGCGACCGGCGCTGTCGTGCCAGAAGTCTTACTCGGAGAGCTCGCCGCGATTTCTTTGTCTCGTTCCGTTCCGTTTCACTTTGGACCCGCACGATACCCGATGCTCCCGGTCAATACGTTTACCGGTCAATCGTTATCGATTTTCCGTTTGCACGGCTCCCTTTGTACGCCGCGTTCTCGCATCAGTGATTCACCATCGCTACGGCACGATAACAATATTTTGTCGACCGATAACGCGATCTTCCCGGACAAAGGGGAGCGCGGCGGAGCAGAGGGCAGGGTGGCAGGATTGTAGGATGGCAAGGGTGGTAGGGCGGGATGTCGGGGAACGGCCGGGAGGAGGTGGCCGACCACCTCAAGCCGTTTGTTCTCGATCTCTTCTTCGTAGGGTTGTTCCGTGTTTCTTCGACGTTCCATCGAGTTTAAAGGGATAAAATTCCGAACGTTCGATTCCCCTCCGTTCCTCCTCCTCCCTCGCCACTGTTCCTTCCGCCCCTATCCCGCTATCAGATTATCGTCTCGATTCTGTCGAGAACTCGCGAGCGTGCCTCTTTGCACGTCGACGCTGCGTGTATATTCCGAACGAATCGCGGTAAAATACATCACCCCGAATCGTAACGGGAAATATAATAACGATACTCGCGAATAATCTCGAATCCGCGCGTCGAACTTTCCCCAGTAGCGCGCGCATTATACTCCCCCGTCGTTCGAGGCGGCGAGACCCCGTAATGGAACACCAGCCAATATACCGTGGCAAAAAGACAGCAGCGGTGTATAAAAAAAAAACTTATCGCGACAATAACGGTTTTTCCGTAGCTAGGGTTCTCCTACGTAAAACCGTTTGGACCGTTCGTAAAAAGCGTGGTTCCATTGAGACGCGTGGGACGGGGGTTGCGAAGCGGGGGCGGGCCGATCCGTGAAACTGCCGGAGCCGTTAACCGACTCTGTCGGGATAAAATTCTTTTTGTCGCGAGAAAAAGTTTGTCCAACGAAGGGTGAACACGCCCGAGACGAACGGTACGGAATGAAACGGGACAGAACGGAACGGGACAACGTGCAAGCGTATCGCGAAGGCGATCCGCGCGGTTTCGTCGACGCTTCGGTCGTTCCATCAAAGTCGTCCGTTCAAGGCCGGTCAGGGATACCCTTCGTTTTCGTCGCCGGCCGATCATCCTTGGTCGTGCGATCAATCTGAGTCTTCCCTCGGTCCTTGCCTCCTGCCATTCAAAATGCGTGTAAGGGCATATACCTTCTCGAAACGGAATCTCTCTCCGCTGGAAATTCACATAATCGCAATCAACGGGCGACGCGAATTATCATCGAAACTGCGGTTTCTTTTGTTTCGACGGAGCCGACCGGGTTCAGGATCCGTTTTCCAAGGATGGGGCACGGCTGGACGAAAGTCGTGGCTCTCGAGGGTCTCGACGAGAGCCGACTCGGCTGCGATTCTCACGAGATCTCGCATACATCCCGACATCTCGCCCCGCGATATATTACTCCGTGGCAATGTAGGCGCTTGTATATAGCTTATCAGAGGAGACTGAGGTCTCTCTCGAAAATGGCTGCAATTCCAGGGGCGTACCGAGCGTTCCGCCAGCGTTTAGTTCCGCGATCTTCCGGCGTCGGTAGGTACGCCAGCCGTACACATGCATCCAGAAACGGGGTCCAAACCTAATATCGTGTTTTGACCTCTCCCTCCCCTGTTTGTTTCCCTTCCCCCCTCTCTCTCTCTCTCTCTCTCTCTCTCTATCTCATTCTGTATCACTCTGTGTCTATCTGTCCATCTCACTTTCTCCCTGTTCCGCTCTGCCTCTGTCCCTCTAGCCGTTCCACCGGCGAACCTACACCCTCTCCAATTCCCCGTACGCCACCCTCGACGTAATCGCCGTCCTCGATCACTCGTCTCTCCGTCTCTGTCTCGCTTTTGTGCTTGCACAGGACGACACCCATCGGCAGTCATCGACACACAAGTTCGATGTTTACTGGCTGCGGTGGTGCGTACCGTACACACTCGCGTATGCAGAGGCACAAAGTGTTAAAAAGCTCGTGTAACCGCAATGCGGATATCTCGTGTGTCTATCGTCGCGCGTATACGAATAGCGACGGGATTCTGGTTCTCGCTGATTCAATAGTCGTCGGTTGTTTTCTTCCAATCGACGCGTTCGCCTCGCTTCGCCTCACCATCGAGAGCGGTGAACCCGACGCGAGCCACCGCCGTTTTCAAACCACCGCCGTTTCCGAGAGAGAAAGAGCGAGAGGGAGAAGGATAGGTTCGAAACCTTTCCTGCCGCCGGATAAGAAAAACCCGGGAAACCAGCCACGCTCGGAAAACTTTCAACTTTCGTGTTTATAGCCTTTGGAATTTGTTCGAGAGACGCATCGCAGTTGCAGGATTCTAGAGGAAGGGGGTTAAATCTTTCGAAAGTATCGCGAACGAAACGTACGACGGCGAATCAATCCGTACGACGAACACTCGTTCCGTTCGGAATCGTGAGACGCGTTTCACGGTCTCGAACGTTACACCCAGGATCGGTGTCTTTCAATTCGTCGGAAATCGAGCTGTCAGCCTGATAATGCGTATATTTTTCCTGGAGCACAGTGAGCCGATTTCCCTCCCTCGTTTCACCGACCTCTCTCTCTCGTTCTTTCTCTTTCTTTGTTCGACTCCGTCTCCGTGGACTTGCTTTCATAATCGTCGCGCGACAACGGCTCCGTGGAAAACGGGAGTTTGATTGGGACAGACGGAAAATTTCAATCGGGAATTTAGCCCCGGCGAGAAAGACGATTGTATATCACCGGGGGACGGAGGTCGAGGTCGAGGACGAGCGAGAACGACGATTCCGTTGTCGGAGTCTTTGCTCGTAAATAACATTTGCCTCCTCGCGTACGAACGAAGTTACGACCGCGGAACTTTGCATAAAGAGAAAGAAAGACGTCCGGCTGCCGACAGTCGGCTCCGAAGGGGTGGATGGGTAGCGGAACGAACGAAAGCTTCGAAAGAAACGACGAGCAGTAGAGTGCGCACAACTCGCGCACAAACGACAATTCACAAAGCGTCGAAGACCTCTACTCGGAAATCACAGAGCGCGTACACTCGGATGGCTGCTCTTGAACGAAAGACTCGCTACTCGTCGAACCGTTTAACTCGTCTTCGAACACGCTGAGACTAGGGCAGAACGAGGAATCGCGACGTATACGTGCGTGCGTGCACTCCGATCGCGACACGATCCGCGGCGCGTAGCGGTTCCTCTCGGAACGCGAAGGGATTTTTTCGCGCGAGAGAATGCGGTGTTTACGGTGCTTGTGGCAGCTCGATCGCCGATTCGGTGGGTTTCGAGGAACACCGGAATACGTGGATGGCAGCTGGAAAGAGAGAGAGAAAGAGAGCCGAAGGAGCCGCCCTTAAAGAACCCATGGCGGTAAGATCGAAATGCACGGTACGTAGGCGCGACACGAGCTGAAACGAAAAGTCACGGTGCCGGTAACAGGATTTATCGCGTTCGTAGATCGTGCATCACGATATCGGTGAATTTACAGCTCGTTCCCGTGCTCCGGCTAAAAATCGATGAGAAGCTCTGCTCGAGAATATTGGAGGAGACTTTCCACTCCGTGGGTAGCGAACAAGCCTCGCGAGAAACGACCGACGCGACGTCTTTGTCGGGAACACGTTCGGCGACTGATTTACCAAACACGGAAAAACTTGGTTCGAACGATTCGTATGTGTATCGGGCGAGGAACGTTCACGTTGGTGCAGTAGTTTCGGTGGTCTCGCGAATCATTATACTAAACAGAGAGGACCGGTTCTGTGGGAATTTCTGGCAAGCTGGTATAGAGTTCTCGGCGAGAAAAAGAATGGAGACTGAAAGGAAGGCATAGCGAGACGCGGATTAGGGGAGGAACGCGGAGGAACGGAGAAAAACGGGCAGGAAAGGGGAGCACGGCGAATACTGGATAGCGGATAGTGGGTAGTGGGTGGTGGGTAGCGGGTAGTGGAAAAAGAGGAAGAGGGCGGAGCGGCGAATAGGTTTCGAGCATTCACGCACACGGGGAGGGTGGGTAGTGCGCCGAATTCGTCGATATTTCGGTTTTCCCCATTCCGGATTCCGGATTCCGGATTCGGATTCCGAACTCGGGGTTCCGGATTCCCCTTCGTCCTTTGGAATAGCTGAACGGGCCGCGTCGCTGTACTTTCGGACGCGGCTTAATCACCGTGAAGGCTTCCCTACCGTGCTCCCAGCCAACGGGAAAGGATCCGGTCTTTATCTCGAACGGCACACGTTGCGTCGCCGCCAGGATTATTCTGCATCCATTCAGTCGGTTCGTTAATTTCATCCATAGAATTACGGTAGCTCGGCTTCCGAACGCGATATCGAGCCCGAAAGTGTTCGGTTTTCTCCTTCTCTCTCTCCCTCTCTCTCTCTCTTCCCGTTTCTTCTCTTCTCTTTTCCCCCTTCCTCCGAATCGATGCACGCCTTCGGCTAATACGGTATCGGCGATTCAGTTTGTTCAACGCTGCCGCGCGGATCTCCGAGCGTCCCAAAAACTTGCATAACAAATACCTACCCCGCGTTTTTTTCGCGATTCACCGCTGGCTTTCTTTTCGGGGCGTTAATTCGATCGACGGTTAACGCGATGACGGTCTCTGGTTTGATTTCTTCGAATAGAACATCGCGGCCCTCTATATTCCGTTAAAACTCGCACACAACGCGTGTACGGGTTACGCGGGAATATTCGTGCATATGGTCGTCTATGTATCTTCTGCGCGATGAATTTCCGTACCGGGAATTACGTATGGTTGACCCACATGCGCGGCTGGTACTTTGAACTCGACTGTTGGTTCGGCGCAGCACAAATATGTTACCTATAACCATAAAATTTTAACCGAGCGATTACCGTTATCACTTCATTCTCCGCCTACGCAAGGATAACCTCGCACTCGCACGCAGCCTCGCAAACAAAATTTGCTTTATGTCGCCGTCGGTCCTGGTCCACCGGAATCCTTGGCTTTTCGATCGATTAATTCTTAAGCGTTTGCCCCGTGCATTATGCAAAGAGAGAAGCGACGTTCCCGCGCGCTCGTGGGACGACCATAAACATGAAGAGGCGTTTGGTGTCCTGGGCACTGTTGGGATCCGACCGGAACCGAATAAACTACTTATACCATTCAAATAGAAATTTTATTTATCGCTGTTCGTAAAACTCCGGTACAAAACGAAATTCGCACGACTAGCTCTAGTCTTGCCGCCTGTTTAGCAATTTTTGGGAAACTTATATTCGTTGGAGAAAATCCTGAGGAGACATATACGATTGCTGTGTCATGTCGTGATTCTCTCTCATTTATGATGAAGTTGGTGCAACTTAAAACAATGGAAACATTACAAGAATTTAAGACTGTCCATACATTGTCTTGAACTTATTGAGATATTAAAGAGGAAAAGAATGCTCTATGTGGTTAATGTTTCACTTCCTGCTTACCCTTAGTACTCAAGGCGTCACTAAACGTTGCCACACTATTATTTAAAACAATCATTACATTACTATAAGATTAGAGATACTGGGAGAAAGATGCAGGGAAAAGGAAGGGCTATTGGGGAAGTTAAAAAAGATATTAACCGAAGACGAAGAGGGGTGGAGTTAAACAAAGTTAGATAGAGAGTGAAAGGAAAAGCAAGATAGAAAGTATGAATAAGAGAGGGACAGAGAAAAAGAAAAAGGGGAAGGATGGAAGGATGAAAGTGTGAAAGGGTAGGAATGAAGGAATAAGAGAGACGACACAGAGTGAAAATAAAGAAAAGAATTGTAAAGGGATCGGGATCTCTTTGTATCCTATACGAAGTATAGGTATACAGTAAGTATATAATTTAAATACATATTATAAATACGATTAATAGTAATAAATTTGATATGCACGAAAGGAAGTAAATCATGTACAATGGACATGTTTTAGGTGAAAATATGTCTCGGTTTTGGAATGAGAACTGCTTCGACTACAAAGAGTTCAGTCGGCCAAAAACAAATAACCAACGATATAAATAAGTATCCGTCGAGCAGCGTTCGATCAATTTCTGCGAGTCGAAATGGAAATTATTTGCGGAGCACGAGGTGTCGCTTCTCGCAGACGCGGCGCGGCGTATCCTTTTTTTTCGACCGAAAGCTCTGTTTATCGGTACGTTGCGCTGCGCTGGGTTCAGTGGCTCGCTGCATCTTTACCTCGAAGTGTACGTCGAGGCCCATTCACCCCGATGTTTTTCTCTCCTTGGGCACGTAGATGTAATATATTCAGCTCTCCCGACCGCGTGCTCCTTTGCGCGAACGCTCCCTGTAATTATCTCTTGCCTTTTGCGCGAGGGCGGGAGAGAGAACACGAGAGTCGGAGCGGCAACCCGCGCGTTACCCTATTCGTGTTCTTTACTTCTGTGTACCTGTGCGAGGGCGGAGGTAAGGGTGCCTGCTCCTAACAGTGTATTTATCGTTTCCGGATACGCGCGCAGCCCGCTACACGCTCCCGGAATCTCACACTAGTTTCCATTTCCTCGCACGCTTCTTTCTTCCAGGTTCCTGATTTCCACCGAACGCTCGATACGCTTTCTTTGCGCTTAGCCGATTCGTTCGAGTCTCTGCTCGACGATGATTCGTGGTCTCGTCCCGTTGCTCTCGTTCTCCCCTATTGTCGCAACGACACATCCCTCAGTCTCCTTGGAAACTCGCCGCGAAGTCGGCTAACCTTCCCGAAAGGACCGCCGTCGTACAGCGGGGTATTTGGCCCACAAACTCCGGCAAAAGACAATGAAAGAAATTTTGCGTAATACGTAGTCTATGCTTCTACAAATTTTAAACATTTCTTTTCGCCAGAAATGGAGGTCACCTGGATTTTTAAAATGTTAGAACATATTTCTTATCTCGTGATAGCTCTTGCCGGGATCTCGGGCCAAATTCCCCACTGTGTGTCGACCGAAAAACCCCTCGCGATGCGATACGCCGCGATACGATGCGAGGATTCTGTTCTCTGACACATATTTTTCCTATCTCCGTAGTTAACGTAGCGCGCAATACAATATCTCCGGCCGTTAGCCATTTCGCCATTCATTTCGCGTTAGCGCGAGAGAGCTCTCGGAATCTTATCCGGTCGGATGGTGCGTTCTATGAAAAAAGGGAATCGTCCTATCGTTAGCTCCTCCGGCTCCGCTCCGGGCGAGGTTAATGCGGATACACTTTGAAATTTATTTGACGGAGGGGACGCGACGGATTCGACGGAGTGCCGAGGGGATCGCGTCGAGACGCTCTGCGAAAAACTTCTCGATCCGCGGTAAGAAGATTTGTACGAATAAGTTTCTTCGAGAAGGGATCGCGATCTTGGGGTTGACGCGGTTTATACGCGTCGTGATGTAAATCCGAGCGTTTCGAGCAAGAGCCGCCCACGCCGCGGAACTTGACACCGTGTGGATTCTCGTCGACTTAATTGCTTGCGATGTAAGGAATACTCTTTCCGAACCCCAAAGTTGGCTCCGAGGCGTGCCAGCGTACCTTCGACACCGATCTCTCGTCTTCCCTTCGGATCTCCGGGGTTCGGTCAATTTAGGTTAAATACCGAAGCAACGGTCGACAGAAGGGGTCAGGAGTTGCAGCATAGGGTGCAACAATTCTTCCTGCACGCGTGAACGGAACGGAGCGTCGCCCTCGTGCTTTGCACCGTGAAACACGAGAACCGACCTACCTTGTCGACGGGAACGGAGGATTTCATCGGCCACCTTGTGTGCACGGAGCGCAACGTGCTCGCCCCCATCTCCCTCTTCCTCTTTTTCCGTCTCTTTTTCCATCTTCGTCTCCGCCTCGCCGCAGCACGTGCATATTTTTGCTCGCGGATGCATAGCTAACGAAGGAGGAGCGCTCGCGCGAAACAAATTTCGTCTACTCGAACGAAACGCGCTTTTCTTGAGTGGCCGATTTCCACGAAGAGCTACCGGAAAAATAATTCGCTTCGAGAATTGGCCTCGCGCCATCGATGATCGCGTGTAACCGGTCTGTTTGTTTCGTTCGCAGTCTGCGCGCGATTTCTTCGTCCCAGCCGCCCCGTCCTCGGAATCCAGTTTACTTCGACGCGTTTGCATAGGACGTAATCGGATAACTTGGCTCGTTTTATGCGATAAAGTAGGCATCGTTTGCTCGTCCGATTGATCGATCTTCTGCCCGCGTTCTCTGCGATATTTTTCAAGCTCGCGTTGCCAGCTCGTCGAACCGATTTCGGGAAAAGGCATAAATCTCCATTCTGACTCACCGCGCTGAAGTATCCTCTAACAGATTTCTGTGTTTACGATCGTTCGTTTCTTGGCCCCGGGTCGCGAGCGTTTGTCCGGTTTTGATTTTCGGTGCCTCTCGCCAGTTTGACGTATCTTCGTGCGATGGAAGATCCGCGACCCCGGAGCAGGATCCATCGTATCGAAGTGTCACGGTGGATTTCTATCGGCGGGGAGTGGCATGACGGTGGTCTGGCGCGAGAAACATTGAAAAGCACTTTTCTAAAATATGGAACAGCGGCCGCGATGCAGTTATCTCGGTATTAAGCGTTAAGCGGCCGAAGTGTATTACCTCGTAATATCGTAAACGGTACGCGTAAAATCCGCGGCATAACTAACGACGAATCGATCGGGGCTCACCGGCTGCCGGGCCGATATAGACAATTAAGAGGGTAAAAATTACTCGAATTTTCAGCGACCCCGACACCATTTTCCAGGCGGCTCTCGTTGCTCGCGGCTCGCGCCACGCCGAGCCGAACTGAATCGCGCCGAGCCGCGCACGGGTATCATTCATCTCGTTTTCGTATCGAACGAAAAATTAACGCCGTGTAATTAACCCTTCCATCGCGCCGGTACGGATATGCCGGGCACGTTTAATTTCACTAATTATACGTGACCGGTTGGGATTAGCTGGCTGTCAGAGCCAACAGCCATGTCATTACGCGATATCGTTCGGAACTAAAAGGATTAAAATCGGCACTACAGAGGAAAAAGACAGACATCGAGCGTGGAAAATACGAGGCGCGGCGGTGCACCGTTGCACCGATGCACCGGTGCCGCGTCGCTCGCAAAAGATATTGAAAAGGCTCGAAAGAGTTAAGCAGCGAGCAAAAATCAGACAGAAGAGTCGATGCAACCGGTACGGCGTGCATTAAATGAGGGCGCGGTACACGGGTCCGTTACTCGAGTGCATCTGCACGATGCAGGACTGCACATCGTGCCGCAACAAGGTGGCCTCTTCTTCTCTCTTTCGTCACCATCCCTTTTCCCTCTTCTTTCGTTCGTGCTCCCTCTCCCTCTCTCCCTTCCCCGAGGTTGCATTTACAAGAGAGCCGCTCGTATTTCTATCGTAGAGATGCTTGCTGAAAACCGAAACGCCTCCTCCGCCTCTGACGCACCTCTTCTCCCTCCCTCTCTCTCTCTCTTCTGCAGTCTTGCTTTTTCCCTTTTGCTCTGCCCCCTCTTCGTTCTGACGAGACACGATCCACGGAACGATACCGAAAACATCGCCGATACGTCGAGGCTTTCCGGATTAGAATTTTTAAATATTCAACAATGCATCGTCCGCGTCGAAGATACGAGCCGTGCGCGCGCGCTCCTCTCGCTCTCTCCCGTTCCGCTTGAGAGTGTCGGTTCTTTGCTCGTGGCGCGCGTACGTGATCGATCTGAGTCGCGTCCTCCCCGTATTCTAATATCGAAATGATCATCGTCGTTAAATTACATTTTATACAGCGTTCCGTGATAAATTAGATTTCGCGCGTGCCCGCGCAACAACGCACCGATCTATATTCTTCCGCGATGAATTTTTCGGATCGCGTCCCCATTTTATGGGCGAGCCTGGAAATTGAAGAACGATAGGAAAGACGTACGCGTACGCATCGCTTCTGCTTTACAATCGGGTCCGAGTGTCGCTGAAATCGCGTAATCGCTTCGAGTCCGGTATCGATCGATCATTATTTTAGCAGGACCCGGCGCACGGCGAACGAACGATCATCGAGCGAGTTGCGCGAGACGAAACGCGTATCGATTTTTAGTTTGAAATCCTTTTCCCGGGCGTTCATAGTCTATGGCGACGACCAAGACGCAATACGAAATTTGATTTCACCGTCGAAACAATCTTCGAGGATCCCTCGAACTGTAATGCAGCGATGCGACGTTCCCGCCGTACCTCGTTAGCGAACGTTTCATGGAATTTTCGTCCTGGAATCGTTCGGTTTTTGATATCGAACATCGGCAACGCGCCAAGTTTTCCACGGGAGCGGCGGATTACAATTTTTAAATATTCAACGTCCTTCCGTCTTCGCGAGGAAATACGGGAGCGGCCGGTGTCAGCCGCATCCTCGATATCATGATATATCGGAGCGATCCTCGATCTTAAACTGCGTTTCGCACGGATCCAGGCACATAAATTCTGTTTTATCGCGGTTTTTCCTTTTCGCCGCGGGAATCTGCGATTACGATTTCACGAAAAACCGCTCCTTTGCGTTCGATAACGCGCGGCGATAATGACGCGAGCCGCAGCGGACGCAACAGGGATTTCCCGACCGATAATGCGATCGGTGGGACATTTACATCCGTTTATGTGGGAGAGAAGCGATAATTAGATTACGGATTTTATGCATTCATTACAGAAATGGGCAGGAGTATTTTCAAACAGTGCAAAGATTAATACTGAACCTACCAAACACAGAACGTATAAAAGTGAAACGCCTCGTAGAAGTAAAAAGATTGAATTCACTCGAACTTTGTACGGTTTTCATTATAACATACATTCATTATAATATATAACATTTTCATTATAACATATGCTAAATAAAGACGTTTAATGGTAAAAGAATTTAAGTATATCAAAGCTATTGTTGCGACTTAATAAAACCACTGAAAGAGGAACAAATTCCTCTTTGGTTCCTATGCCTTGCAATGAATGCAAACAATTTTTATTTTGCAGCGAGGTCCGTAGAGTTATTAACCCTTAATGGTTCAGTTGAAACTTGTGGAAGTTGGAACTTGTGCATTAATAATACGGTTTAATGAGAATACTTTTTAATGCGCGTGTTTACTGTACGACGTACTCAACAAAGACACGCAGTACCGCAGCTCGGCACACATACACGCACACATAACCGCGCATGCCCCACACGAGATGGGATATACAAGACAAAACAACGTGTACATATAGTGATTAACTCAATTAAGAGATGTTGCGATTAGTACGAAGCTGAGGTTCTAACAGATTCAATGCTGCAATATGTATTTTTGTTCTATACTTGACATAAAAATCATTAGTACTGAATTTCACTTCGAATGAAAAATAGCTTGGTAAATAAACTTGAAATACTTCTGACTGGTTAATTTGTAATGTTCCGAGCAAATGTTGGGAACGACGAGAATAGCGTACAAAACACGTCATTTACCGTGAGCTGTAACAGTTGACGTCGCTTTCGGATTGCTCGCGGATTGACCGAACGCGTCGGAGAACGGAGCTTTTTAAATATTGAGCAATATCTTGTCAAGCGGAGAAGCGAGGACGTCGCTGGCCCGGTTTCGCGGTAGTCGCGCCCGATTCTCTGGCACGGATATATCCGCGGAATACGAAATCGCGCATAACTGTAACGCGGGATACGACGGTGTCGTTCCCGAAAATCTATATTTCACGTCGAACTGAAATTGCAGAACCGATCGGTCGTTATACTTGGAGACGGTCCACCGTTTTCCTCGTTGATTCTTCGACGGAGGGAGAAGTTTTGACGGCGGTGCGGCGCGACGCGACGGGACGGTGGGTGCCAAGTAACTTTATTGAAAAGTATCTAGGTAAGTCCCGAGGAACAAAGGTAGTGCTTCTCGCGCGGTTCTTCCTTTCCCCGGTTCGCGGCGTTCTTCCCTCTTCCCGGAGGTTTGATTCTCGTTCGCCCGTTCGCCAGTTCGCCAGTTCGCCGGCCCTGCTCTGGAACGGAATATTGCCTTTTCGTCGTCGTGCAAGCAAAATCCTTTCCTCCCGCTCGAACACTCGCTGGAAATTGACTCTGCTTATATCGGCTTACCGGCGGCTTTGCAGCCTCTTGGCCCGCCCGCGTTTCCTTTCTCCTCTTCATCATCGTCTTCATCGTCGTCCTCTTTCCATTTCTCTCCTCTCCTCTCGTCATCCTCGTCGCCGTCGACTTGCGCGATTCTTTCGGCGACCGCGCCTATCGCCTATCGCCTATCGCCTACCGCCTACCGTCTGTCGCGAGTCCCAGGCCCCTTTGTCGCGTCGTTCTGGTGTCTTCGCCCATGGAAAGTGGAAACGCCGTCCCAGAGCACAAACCGGGAGCAGGGAACACACTGAACACGACACCAGACCGCCGAACCCGCGCCGTATTCGGAATCAATTTTCTTCCGATTCCGAGCTTCTCCTGCTCAGAGGATTTTATTTCACGTTCGAATGAATAATTTATGGTTACGAAATTTCGCTAGGATATTCCCACTTTACCATATATCCTTTATCCGTTTCTATTCCGGTCGGTTCGTTATATTAACCTTCCGTTCGACATGGGATACTATATTTAACTGGTTCCCATCTTAAGGACGGATTAACGAATTAAGCTAGATTCTAGGTATAGCTCCGCGCTGTCCCGTTTCGAGTCACGAACTTTGTGGACAACCTATCGCCATAGCGAGCTAGCAGGGGGTATAGCCGTTCCGTTGGCCCTTGTTCTCAGTGAACGGGCCAAAGGAATACGATAACCGACGGTTATCGAATCCTTTACGGTTGACAGCTAAACACTTTCCGTCTCGTATCGAGCATTCGGGCATAATAATTTCCCGTTACAGTAATCCCGCGATCTAAGCCAATTCTCGGTTCTGTGCTGCGAGTCGCAGCCTGTTAAAATGATACCAAATATGATATAATTCCAATTATATTTACTTGTGTAATGCACGATGGAAGTTTTGGACGCAAAGAAGGACCTTGAATTTGGATACGGAGTCGAAAACGTGGCAATACTGATGGCAGCGCCTGATAGATTTCATTTGTATCTATTACAGAGCAAGCTCTTTCACCGTACACACGTACCGCTTCCCTCATAATTCTATGACATTCACCATAAATTGCCATTTCCACTTTCTCTGCTATTATATAACGCATTCTTGAAAATTGAAAACTAAGATTAAATATTACAGTGTCGTTGTCTATGTATAACGTCCTTTACCATGCAAATATTTTTTGCGTCACAATAACCTTAAGAGATATTTAGGTGGCCTTACTTAAAAGGACCACCCTGTATAATGCGATAGCACGTGACTGCAAGCGACGCGAGAGTAATGTGTCTATACGCTTATCGTCGCCTACCGCTCGATACGAAAATCGCGGAGGTCGAAAGATCCGATCGTCGGCAGAGAACACTTCCCCTCCGGTTCTGTATGTTCTAATTGCGAGGCTTGTCGTTCGAGCAACTAGGATGCCGTAACCGGAGTAAAGAGCAAGTAAATAAGTCGCGTTGGTTCTCTGTGACGCGAATCCAGCATTCAGCATCCAGCGGCGCGCGAGAGGAACAAAGCCGGAGAGACAGAGGGAGCGAGAGACGAAGAGGAAACGTACATCAGCTTTATGCCTTTGAGCGTACGAGTGGCGACGCGGACTTGCGCGGAATGCACGCGTGTTCTTCTAATGACTCGCGCCAGCCACGGTATACACATGTATATCTTCTTTACGAGTATTCGTGCGTGACTTATCTCCCCGGGTGAAATTTACGTTGCGTTAATGCGAAATTAGGAGCGCAAAGATACTAATTGTACGTCCCAATTACTATGCGCACGACCGTCGTTATTGCCGGTATATTTCATCGTAATACCAGCTCCGCCGGGGCTGGGAAAAGAGTCGCGATCGAGAAAATCATTCGAATCGATCGCCGCGAGATTTTGCGGAAAGCTTTGTACATACACAGATGTGTTCGTGTCGCATCTGCGTACTCGCATGCTGCGCTGAACGCTGCGCTCGCCACCGCGCATGTGGTGCTCGATGACTCACGGTCCCACGCACACGCAAACAACTACGGTGCACTTTCCTTACTTAAGGGTGTGGGTCAGATTTTGACCTTGGTCGAGTGCGAGTGTGGTAGTACCTTAACACACCGATAGATACTGTATACGTACACGAGATTGCAAGGGTTCCGTAGATTTCGTTTGCTGTCTCTCTAACGCACATTTGGGGCCCCTACGTAGTCACAATCGCTAGATGAAAGACCCACAATTACGGGATGCTTCCATATATGGCCTACTTTTGCGTTTTCGAGGCGTAATTTGCATTATTCGGCAGCATGTAGCGCAGTTTCACAAATATTGGACGAAGCGACAGTGCTGCCATTGTCGAGACACATACATTTTCTTAAATATCGAGAGATTTAGGATTCTTATAGACCAAAATGTAGGCATCCCGGAATTCAGGGTCACATACAATGTCAATGAAACCTTTATTATGTTAAACTATACGTGTTTAAACACAGCAAACGAAATCTACGAAGTAGATCCCTATACGGGAGATTTTGGTGCAAGTATTAGTTCCATGGCATTTTTAGCTAGGAGCGCTAGCGTTTTTAGTCACTATTTTACCGATGTTTTACCAATACAGTGACTGAATCGGTAAAACAGTGACTAAAAACACTAGCGCTCCTAGCTACAAATGCGGAGGGCACCGATACTACGACCAAGGTCAAAATCCGACCCACACCCTTAACCCTCCTCTAATGTTCTCCGCGCCCTTTTTCCAGGCGGTGACTCGCAGCGGACCGGCGAACGTTAACGTTCCTTACACAGCCCTTCTCCTATCCTGTCTAAAGTTCTGTTTTCGTTAGCTCCGCGGTCGCAAGTTTCCCTTCCTCGTGTTCGCCGCGTGTATGCGTGTACGAGCGTAGGACGTGGACACGGACACTTCAGCTACAGCTTCAGCTTCCCCTTTTCAGCTGGGAATTTATGCCCAGGCTTTCGTAAGAAATCGTTCGGCGCAACTACTCCGCCCATTCGATACCCCCCAGCCGTTTCACGCTGCATCGCGTTACAGATGCATCGAGATTTTTCTTCGCGAGCTTTTTTCACCCGGCGCAAGAGCCGTGCTCCCAGTTAATTCGAGCGGAGTGCTCCAGAGGTTCGTAAATAGCCGTAGAAACACACCGGATGCGTGGGAGCGAGAGAGAGAGAGAGCGAGGGAGAGTCTCGCGGCGTGGGCGAGAGTCTCGGTTAACTTCTCATACGTTTAAGAAAGTTTCGTACTAATTTCGCCCGCTTCCACCGCAGCAACGTCAGGACGCGGAGCGTTGTTCCTGACACGGAGCGAGCAGCACGCCACGAAATTTGGTTCAAATAAACTGCGAAAAACGAGGTTCTCTCTTCTTCACGTTTTCTATCAGGACGCACAATTATTCGTCGGTCTCGCGATCCTCCTTCTCGAACATTTGTGCACTCGATCCTCTTCTTCTCTAAAGAGAATGCAGACTGGAACAAATCCGTAAGAAACGAATGGCCGTCAAACGCACCGTCCCGTTGGCCACGTTTGTATCCTCTTCGAGTCGAACTCGCTGCGAAGATTTCAAACTGGACTTACAGTGTACGAATAAATACAAGTTTTCCTTCCCTCTAGGAAATTATGAGAGACGAATACATTCGATCAGGTTCGTCTGAAAATGTCTGACTTTAGAATGTAATGTTTCTTGCTCTAGAAACATTATTATAGTCTACGAAGATGACCTTTGAGGACCTAATTACAGGTTCTATTTGGATATTCAATTCTAAATAAAATTATAGGGTTGAAGTACGGATGTATGCGTGTTGAAAGGCAGCCCTATATATGATTAAATTTATAAAATAGAGAATCGCAAAGAACAGAAGAATTGTAAAATTACAATCGCCAACGAATTGTAAAAAGAAGGCAGATCGTAACGGGCGCTCGCGAGAAACACGTCTGTCAACGATTGGTTATCCGTGCGTCTTACGGTTTTTTACAAATAAATACTTCTTATTCCTTACAAAATTTAATTCTTATATGTGCGGAGAAGTGAACATATCGATGACACTATGTTTGATCAAAATATGACTGAATATACTGTACGTCGATTGTAGAAAACATTCCAAAATGGAAATGACAGTCTTATAATTAATGAACGTGAACGACTAAACGATTCAATTTCCGCCATGATACGCTGAAGAAACTTGTAATTCGTTGACAGAATATGGCGCTCGCTTTGACCAATCAGTTTCATTTACGAAAAAGTTATGCCTCTTTAACGTTACTGTTGAAAATCGGATAACCTAATAACACTGTCCAACAAATTTCAACTTTTTTTATGTTCCCTATTTACTATTGGGTCTTTCTTATAGAATTTTTTGCGCTGATTCCGAATCTGTTTTTAATTTTTTTCCTATACGCCTATAAACATAGTTAAACAATCATTAAAGACGGAGAGACACAACTTTTGCACCAATTTTTGAGGATATTTTTCAATTTATCTCAAAAAATAGGGGTCCAGCGGAAAATCGAACTATACCACTCGATAGAGCAGACTTTTATCTCGAGAAGCCACCCTGTCAAGTTTGGATCGTCGACGTTTTTTTCGAACCAGAAAGCAAAATATCTTAGCCCGACATGAGTTGCCGCCAGTGGCGCTCGGGACGAGATACGGCGCAGCGACGGGATACGGAGCGGCGAACGACCGTTGTAATGGTGAGCGCCACTGGCGGCAGCTCATGTCGGGCGAAGATATTTTGCTTTCTGGTTCGAAAGAAACGTCGACGTTTCAAACTTCAAAGCGGGGTTTCTCAAGATAAAAGTCTGCTCTGTCGCATGGTATAGTTCGATTTTCCGCTGGACCCCTATTTTTTGAGATAAATTGAAAAACATCCTCAAAAATTGGTGCAAAAGTGGTGTCTCTCCGTCTTTAATGATCGTTTAAACATGTTCAAACAATCATAATGTATTAATATTGGATATCACTGTATTCGGGAAAGTCTAAGGAATCTTTTGCTGTAAATATGAATTCAATATCTTTTATAATAACATCACAATATTTGTTCAAAGTTGAAAAATATGTTTTTTTTTCAAAGTTATGTTTCTCAAAAACGGTTCGGAATCAGCGCAAAAAAACTCTATACGAAGGACCCAACAGTAATTAGGGAACAAATTTGGTGTTGGACAGTGTAATTGTAGCCGCGACAAAGATTCGCACGGTGGGGGGTTAAGAATAGATTTGCTCTGTGCGGTTGATTCGATCAACTTTGAATTTTCGTTTACGGTGGGCACCGTGCGCGTAGAAATGATGTCGATTAAAATATCGGCGGTACAGGCGGCGGCATCCCGATTTTCAAGCTCGCCAATTTGTCACGGACTATCGTGCAGCTATCCAGGCCTCCGCACCGCGTGCCACGTACAGCTTCCTCCCCTTCCTCTCTCCCTACTTGATCGGTTCAATCGAAGTTTAATACCCCATCCAGGCTTTTATTCCCTGCAGATAGCCCGACATAAATCTTGCCGCGTCCGCGAATTCGCGATACGCGATACGTGCGTGCTGCTGTATCACGAGCTAGCAGCTCGGCGCATCGAGGCGCAGCTCGATGGCCAGCGGTCGTACTCGTTAGCGGGTAAATTTTCAGTTAGAGCGAGATAAACGCTCGGTTTACTCGATTTTGCGTAATTCGTCTTCCCCAGCCGGAAAGTTTGCTCGAAGTTGGGCAGAGCTCGCGGAAACGGGATGTTTTTCTTAGCAGTCGGTGGGTATGCTCTGGGCTTGCTCTTTCCTGGGGACGTCGCTTATCGCGCGATCGTCGACCGGGCTTCCACGAGCTAACGAACACTCTTCGTCAAACGTTTTACCGTTCGCGCGTTCAAATCCAGTCCGAGCTTCCGGCTAAGAACGGGCTTGCTCGTTTCGAGTGGTGCTATTTTTATCCCGCCGTAAGCCTGGCCGCGAAAAGCCTTCCACCTTCTTTTCATCCCATGAAAATGCCGTCGCGAAACACGAGGAGGAATCTCTGACGTCGAGCGTCCAACTTCCGTCGCTCGGCTGCAAAGGAATACGCGCGCGCTCAGTCTCTCTCCCTCTATCTCTCGTCTCGATTCTCGTTACACGGGCTGGCCTTCCGGAGAAGACTAGAAGATTCCGAGAATTTTCTCTCGCGGAAAGCGCGAGGATCGATGACAACACGCTATTTCAGTGCGCACGTAGCTGTTAAGCCTTTCAATTCGTTTAAATATAGTCGGCTAGATTGAATCATGAAGAAATCAGGCATCGAAGTGGCCGTGTATTTTCGAACAAGACTTTCCGGAAAGCCGCCACCGTGCAGCCGTAGTCGAGCCTTATACATAATTTCTGAAACGGTCGACGATAGCAACGAGGGGAACAGCTATTCATCGGTTACTGCGTTACGCGTTGCAAACAGCTCCCTGCTCCCTGTTCGCGTTCCAAAGAATTCGCGTAAATTGCAATGGACTTATCGCCCTCGGAATAATGCTCTCCGCATTTGCGTGTTTTCGTAATGCCGGTATAGTATGCCTCCAACACGCGCGTGCGACGCGAACGCGTATACACACCGTACAATTTTCAACTCGCGATCCTCCTGCGTTGCCACGGAGTTTTATTTTTATCGGCCTCGTCGACGGGCGAACGAAAATCTTTTTCGCCGGCAACGCTGCTACGCGGCTCAATGAACTCCAGCGAACATTTTCAATGAATCGCCTCGCCGCTCCGCGCCGCATCAGAGAGAATCGATTCTTCTATTTTTCGAAGAGAACGAATACGTAACACGACCTCGCCGCTCGTGGTATTACTCAAGAAACGCGCTGCGTTCCGACACACAGTTCACCGCGAAGCTCAGTTTCTGCACAAAAATCTACGGCTTTTGTTGTCTTCACGGTAATGATTTGCACTTGATTGCCAACTTAGCAGACTTAAAAATTCCACAAAACCATTGAAATAAAAATTGAAATGTTCATTCCGCAAAAATTCATTCGTAAAACTACACAAACAATTTCGCCTCCCAGAAGTGGAAAACGTGGCATTCAAAGTGTAACAGAGAAATGGAGCAGTATTCATGATTGCCAACATAGCAGTTTTAAAAATTCCACGAAACCGACGAAATAAAAATTGAGATGTTAAGGTTACTGACGCTGACAGCATCGATTTAATTGATCAAAAATTCATTTGTAAATCTAGACAAGCAGTTTCGCCTTCCAGAAATAGAAAACGAGGCATTCAAAATGTAACAGGGGAATTGAACAGTATTCATGATTGCCAACCTTGTAGGTTTAAAAATTCCACAAAACCGACGAAATAAAAATTGAGATGTTAAGGTTACTGACGCTGACAGCATCGATTTAGTTGATCAAAAATTCATTTGTAAATCTAGACAAGCAGTTTCGCCTTCCAGAAATAGAAAACGAGGCATTCAAAGTGTAACAGGGGAATTGAATAGTATTTATGATTGCCAACCTTGTAGGTTTAAAAATTCCACACAACCGACGAAATAAAAATTGAGATGTTACGATTACTGATGCTGATAGTATCGATTTAGTTGATCAAAAATTCATTTGTAAATCTAGACAAACAGTTTCGTCTCCCAGAAATAGAAAACGTGACATTCAAAGTGTAACAGAGAAATTGAACAGTATTCATGATTGCCAACCTTGTAGGTTTAAAAATTCCACAAAGCCATTGAAATAAAAATTGAAATGTTAAGATTACTGATGCTGATAGTATCGATTTAGTTGATCAAAAATTCATTTGTAAATCTAGACAAACAGTTTCGTCTCCCAGAAATAGAAAACGTGACATTCAAAGTGTAACAGAGGAATTGAACAGTATTCATGATTGCCAACTTTGTAGGTTTAAAAATTCCACACAACCGACGAAATAAAAATTGACATGTTACGATTACTGATGCTGATAGTATCGATTTAGTTGATCAAAAATTCATTTGTAAATCTAGACAAACAGTTTCGCCTTCCAGAAATAGAAAACGAGGCATTCAAAGTGTAACAGGGGAATTGAATAGTATTTATGATTGCCAACCTTGTAGGTTTAAAAATTCCACACAACCGACGAAATAAAAATTGAGATGTTACGATTACTGATGGTGATAGTATCGATTTAGTTGATAAAAAATTCATTTGTAAATCTAGACAAACAGTTTCGCCTTCCAGAAATAGAAAACGTGTCATTTAAAGTGTAACAGAGAAATTGAACAGTATTCATGATTGCCAACCTTGTAGGTTTAAAAATTCTACACAAGCGACGAAATAAAAAGTGACATGTTACGATAACTGATGCTGATAGTATCGATTTAGTTGATCAAAAATTCATTTGTAAATCTAGACAAACAGTTTCGCCTTCCAGAAATAGAAAACGACGCATTCAAAGTGTAACAGAGAAATTGAACAGTATTCATGATTGCCAACCTTGTAGGTTTAAAAATTCCACACAACCGACGAAATAAAAAGTGACATGTTACGATAACTGATGCTGATAGTATCGATTTAGTTGATCAAAAATTCATTTGTAAATCTAGACAAACAGTTTCGCCTTCCAGAAATAGAAAACGTGGCATTCAAAGTGTAACAGAGAAATTGAACAGTATTCACGATTGCCAACCTAGCAGGTTTAAAAATTCCACACAACCGACGAAATAAAAATTGACATGTTACGATTACTGATGCTGATAGTATCGATTTAGTTGATCAAAAATTCATTTGTAAATCTAGACAAACAGTTTCGCCTTCCAGAAATAGAAAACGAGGCATTCAAAGTGTAACAGGGGGATTGAATAGTATTTATGATTGCCAACCTTGTAGGTTTAAAAATTTCGCAAAACCATTGAAATAGAAATTGAAATGTTAAGATTACTGATGCTGATAGTACAGTAAAGTCGCGATAGTTGTCAGGTGTCTACCCACTCCACTGTCGGCCAACGCCGCAGGGCGGCGATGATTGATCTCGGCTCGGGTATATCTCGGGTAAAACTTCTTTATTTTTCATTGTTTTTATGGGGCTTTCACCAATTTATTTCTGGCATTTTTCTAATTAAAATAACAATAAAATAAAATAATTAATCCAATCCACTACGAAAGTTTTGAACGCAACAAAGAACAGTGTATGGGAAAGAAAGAGACGCGGACAGTCGCCGTCGTCGGCTCAGTTCAAAGGCTCGCGTGTTCGTTGTCCTTCCTTGCACCCGAAACTTTCATCGTCGATTAAACCACTCAATACAGTTAAAATTATATCGTATTTGGTATTATTTTAATCATAAAATTGCCAGAAATCAGTTGGAGAAAGTCCCATAAAAAAATAATGAAAAATAAAGAAGTTTTTGTACATTCGATTAGTAGTAGTTCACTCGGTTTTTGTTTGAACCCTCGGCACGGTCGGCGCGGTAGACACAGTCATAAAAAAACATAACGTCGGTATACGATAGTTGTCCGTGGAGAACACAAGTCACGAATCGCGTACCGATTTGGTTGATCAAAAATTCATTAGTAAATCTAGACAAAGAATTTCGTCTCCCAGAAATAGAAGACGTGGCACGGAAAGTGTGACGGAGAAATTGAACAGTTTTCATCATCGTTTCGTTTATTGTCGGAGCAAAACGGTGTCGATTTCTGTCGTCGAGCGGTCGCATCACGCTACGTTCCGTATCGGATAAAGCTTTCCCGTGGAGGAAAATCAGACGCGATGCTCGAAAGCGAGTCGCTCGTTGACTCTTCGCGCGTCGCGTCGATCGCCTTTTGTTCTCGGGTATCTGTAACCCGGTGGCCGTTGTAATCGGCGTAAACGGATTTGCACGCGCAAATCATCGTTACGGCGTATCGGGGTGAAATTCAATTTCCCCACGGTCTGTACGAAAGCCGGGGCGGCGTGAATCGGTTTCGCGGAGGAAACATTCTTTCTCTTCCCGAATGGAAAGTCGATCGCGCGCGAACGGCGGGGGCGCGGTGGCGCGGCATGGCGCGATCGAGGAACAGGAACGAAGAGAAATCGAGGTGGAAATCCAGGAGCACCGCTGCAACTCGGAAACGACGTAACGAAGTTTCGACTTGCCGTTACGGAAGTCGACCGATACTTCTGCTCGCTGCGACGCATGTGCGCGCATCCAGCACCCTCGATGTCTCTTCAAGGCGGTCATGATTTTTCTGTTTCGCCAACTCGAACGCGAACGCGCCCTTTCCAATTCTACGCGTCTCGCTCTCTCCCCCTTTGGCAAATTGAAATTTCCGTCGACCCCTTCCTTCTTTCGACCCGCTCCCTTTCACTCGCGGCGTTATTTCGAAGACATTTCGAAGTCACTGGGACAAATCGATATCCCGGGCTTCAAGTTCATCGAGCACGGATTTTATCGTGCGCGCAGAGCGTGTTCGGTATCGGGATGGCGCGGTTGCTAGCTGAAATCGCTACGACCGTCGTTTGTTTCTTCATTATTTATTCCACTCGGTGTCCCGCTCTCTTCGTAATTATTCTACGCGAGGCGCCATACGGGCTTTCTACTAAAGCTTTTGAGCGTAAACGAGCCGCGGCGATTTTCATGAAATTTTTATGAATCGCGGAAATCTGCTGGTGTTGTAGACGATGGTGTGGGGGCAGCTCTCGTTTCAACTGGCTCGGGTCGTCTGTAACGGTGGGACAAGAAACGGAGCGCGAGGAAGGTAGATGCGCGCGAATCGAATTACTGCCGTCGGAAATGATTTATATTCGGCGGATTCGAGGAGCTTCCTTAACCCATTTCTCCGAATTTTTAAGGCGCGATCCTCTGTCTTCGCTTGCTCTTCGGCTGCGCCTGCTCTCGAACTCGCTTCGTTCCCCGTTTCCTTCTACCAGTCTTTCGTCGATCTTTCCTCGACCACCTATCTCTCCATCTCTCGTGAAGAAACTCTTCGAGAAGTTCCCCGTACGTTACACGTTTCCGCGAGCGGAAATTGTCCTGTCTCGCAAATCATACTCTCGTTTCTCCCTCGGCTCGTGCGTCTCTCGTTCTCGGTTCCGTCTCCCGCTTCTTCTTCTTCTCGGTCGCGAATCGTGTTCGCGCGTAACACGCGCTTCGTGGACACCAGTGACCCCCGCTGTGAACAATTGTCATAATATTAACCCTTAGCACTCGCGTGGTGACTCTGAGATTCCACTAAAAAATGCTGTAAAATTCACAATATTTTTCACATTATTAAATATGTGGGTATCTAACCAATTACTAAACATTTAAGTATTGTACGATATATATATATATATATATTGATATATATGTAGAATGGAATTATTCTAGGTCAAAAGAAATGTTTAATTTTTGAGTTAAAAGTTAAAATAGCTCCGACTGCAAAGGGTTAGTAGTCCTGAATATCAGTTTATTCGTTCTCGAATGAACGAAATTACAGTGTAAGAGGCAAAACTTCTTTATAAAGTAATGAACACCCACATGAAATATGTTCCTACTCGGAATTGCCGCAGCGGTCAACGTGCCAGCGTCACAATCGTTTTAAGGATTTCTCTCGACATCTTGCCGTCGAAGGTCGCAGCGAATCGAGCGAATTCTGGCAGAACAGAAGATCCAATTTAGCGAAACCAGCTGCGTTGACGCGTTTAGGGGATGCCGTCGATAGAACGGATAGGATCGATTCGAGTTCCCCGAATCTGTAATATCCCGACTAATTAGCGAGCGTGCTAATCTCAGAAGCGTAACTAGACGGACAGATTATCCCGAGGGCGATCTTTGGACTCGCATGCATGACACACGACTCTGATCAGACCAGGGGTCGCGCTGTATGCGTGTCGCAGACCACCTTGGCCATGGCTTCGTGGCTTTGCGATTTCGGTTCCTGTGCGCTGCTCCTCCCGGCGATTACTTATCGAACGGATGCCATACGCGGCGGACATCCAAAGTTTGCCTCGCTCTCCTGTCTAAGGAGAACACGTTGATTACGTCGTTGCGAACGTTACACTAATCCTCGTTAAAAATTTCGAAGCAGAAAGACGGAGTGTTTAGCTCGATTCGAGTCGGTTTCAAAGGAACAAATCAGTTTAGAGCGGTAGATTCGATATCCGCTTCTGTTCGGAGGTATCCCACCGCGACTGGAATAGCTTTTAATCGACGGTCGAATGGTTGATGCGTGATGACGAAAGGCAGAAGTTGAAAAGGGCCGCGAGAGGAATGCCAGATCCGAACTCCCCGAGGACAGTGTCGATAAAAATGCTTCCGCGCAACCGAGGATGCATCAAGTGTATTTTACCGGAGAGCGACAGGTGACGGGGGAGATTACTTTTGCGTTTGTACGGCCGGAGACGGACGTGTGGAGGTATCCTGGTAACGAGCGTGTCACACGCCCCGCGGCGAATACCTTTCTTGTAGGTCAGCGATATATTCTGCCTTCGCCAAAGGATTTCAATTTTGCGCAATCTCTCTCTCACCCCCTCTCGCTCTGCCTCTCGTCCCCTCTATCCTTCGGTCGCTCGACAAACGATTTTCGATCATAGTGCCACGTTCAAACGCGATCCATCTTTTTGGCAGGGTTTTGCGCGGGGAAGAAACGCGGTCCGTTGAATTTTTAATACGTTGCGCAAACCGTACCGAAACTTCCGTAACGTCGACCGATCCTTTAGAGACGGAGGTTGACAACCGAAACGTTAAATTATCGGGAAGGACTCTGGGCATCGGCCCGAGCGGGGCGGAAACACGAACATTCGATTCCGATTAAAGCAAGCAGATCGAGACAATAGATTTTCGATCGGTCCGAGCTTTCGCTTCTGGCATGGCTTACTCCCGATTCTTCCGTTTCATCGGAATTTCGTTTAATTGAGTCTAACATGCAGAAAACGTTTTTCCGTGCAACTTTTTATACTCCCCCTCTCTCTCTCTCTTCCTCCGTTCCTCTCGCACACACACACTTTTTCTGAGTTAATAGACGACTACGTCAGCCCAGCGGTATACGCGGACTCAGCTTAAATGGCCTAACCGGTTTCACTCAGAAAATGTTTTTCGTGTAACTGCCTAGCGGAAGTTGGACTTGGACGAACTTAATTGGGTTTTGTTCCACGGCCTTCGATCGGTCGTCTGCCCGTTGCCAGTGTCGCGACTTTTGCCCTCTCTCGCCCTTCGTGACGAGTGGCCGAGCAACGTATCCGCGTTTCCCACACGTTTTCCATCGGGATTTGGCCCGTTGTTCGGCTATCGATCCTATTCCGTTCATCGCTCCTCTCGCCGACAGTTCTTTCTCTGGGAACGCGAACGGACGACTGCCGGGGCACGTTTTCTCCGCGCCAAAAATCGACTCGGAGAAAAGCACTCTCGCGGGACGATTCAACTGGTTTTTATTTTTTCCATCCAGCCGCATTTCCAATGCCACCATGCCGGCAAAACGCGCTTACCCCCGGAACCGGATTCTACTTGCCCGGAAACGAGGATCCGCCCCCGTCTCGCAAGGTCGACGGGAATAAGACGGAAAGCGCCGTTGTTGATTCGTATCATTACCTACCACGGAGCATCGTAACCGAGAAGATATCTCGTTGGAAGAGATTTAATAGCGGGCTCGCGCGCGCGCTCCAGTATCCGTTAACGAATCTACGATGGAATTTGCGAACGAGCCTGCGAGTGGGAAGACCACGCGCACGGTTCGTCACGTGCCCGAAGTTTGCTTTCATAAACGAGTTTTCCGAATTCGAACGCGTAATTCGCGTCGGTATTGAATTTATACAGTGACGAGAAGTTGCTTTCGTCAATAACGTATCGCTTTCCCCGAGAGCAACGCGCAGCACCGCTGTCGGCGACATAACTCGAAGGGAAAAATTAGATTTTATCTCTCGTCGGGCTCGTCCCTCAGGGTCTGGCACCGTACTCTTTTCCTTAGCAGGATTTTTCTTCTGTCGTTCGAATATCGATCCGTTCTCGCCCGACATTCCGTCGACGGAAAGACGCGGATTGCCAGAGCGGCTCGGAACGACGTGGCGCGGCGAGGGGCTTTAGCCAGCCAGAAAACGCAAGGTGCGTAACGTTAAACGGCAGAAAAGTCGGTGTTCGCGCGGCATCGACGTCTACGTCTACGTCGACGTCGACGTAGACGTCTCGCGGGACGATTTTCCAAGCGTATCTTGCACACCCTTCGAGCCGAGCCGACCCCGACCCTACGGTCCCTTCGACAAGATCCTTTCCCCCGTATTCTTTCTTTCGTGCACCGTCGACGAACAGGTTCTCAGCCTCGATCGCCTGTGATCGTTCTAGTGCGCGCTGCATAGCTTTTAAGCAAGAACCGTAGACTACAAAAGCTCTTTCGTCGCAGCGCGTAAAGTGGGCTTCACCTTTCTCCGATTTGCGAGCGAGCTATCCAATGACGCGTCGTCGAACGCATCCACGAAGCGATTCTTTCCTTTTATCGTTTCTTGGGTTCCTCCTCTTTCGTTTTCAGAAAATCGCGGGTGCGGCGATTCAAAGGCGTCAAATTAAGTGTACTCATCGGGGTAGAAAGCCGTACTCTTCCATTTCCCGGCGAACATGCAGGAAACTTTGCCTCTGTTTCGCCGGCTGCTACTGATCGCGATAGTGGAAATTAGGGGTTCGACGCACCCGGCTACTTTTAACGCGGTAAATTAATGAGCAGCGTCGATCCCGTTGGCGCAACGACCACCATTGCATAAGAATAGCTGCAGGGAACATTCGGCAAACGAGGGGTACCGGTGTTCTGGTAACGTCGTTATGGCGCCGCGGGCGAACCCTCCCGGGGAAAAATCAACGCAAATTTTCCCGAGCATCGCCGCTGCGAACTGACATTAACAGGCCACACCGGACACGCTTTCTCTCGGAATATTTTCGTTTCTGTTAATCGAACTTCATCCGTGCCGCGATTCCTTCTAATCGGCGGCTCCTCTATAAAGAATCCGTAAGTCGGCGATCGTTACCCATTCACGCTTAACGGGAAACGCAGATATTTGGTTTAGCACCGGGAACGAGCGGGATATTCGGTAAATTTCTGGCGCGCAGAAATAATTTGAACGCGGTTTGATTGCGCCGGATAACCTTTTTTTTACCCCGACTGGCGGAAACATCGATGGAAATCATCCCCCGTCAGCGTCGATGGGAGAGCCTTTATTAAATAAACACGGCGTTTCGATGTTATTCAACGCGGGGGCCATCTTTCCGCGAATATCCGCAAAACTTGGTACACTCGAGGGCGACGTAACGAGGTGATCGTTAGCCACACGTTTATTACGCTCTCTCAGCATCCTCGAGCAAATAAAGCGTGCTGAAATTCGTGCTGGCGCAAATGTTCCGACGGAAATTCGGGTCAAGAACCAACGCCGAACAATCCTCCGAAAAAGAGCAAGGAACTACGAATTCAAACACCCGCCGTCGTTGTGCTCCCCCGCGAACCGTTTCATTTCGCGTTTCGAAATTTCGATGACGTTTCGGATCGTTATCGCTCGATGATAACGCGAGTACGCAGCCTCCAGGACCTGTTTCGCACCGATCGAGAGCCGTTGACCTGACGGTCGGTAAAGACCGACCAGAGGTCAGGGATATCGATCGAGCGGAAGTCGGTTTCCGAATGTTCGAAAGATCGGAACGCGAATATATGAGAACGGGGCAACGACAACGCCCGAAAGACGCGCGGGTACGAAACAATCGATGGAAAATACGGTCGACGATATATTTTCCGTTATCAAGCGACAGTAGCAGCGCCGTATTTCGAGAGCAAATAACCAAGTCTAGTTTCTATTTTTTCTGATTGCAGATTGGCGGCGCTGCAGTAGCGTCGACGAGATACCGAGGGCAAGGACGAGGACGAGGACGGCGAGGATGTCGAGGATGTCGAGGATGGCGGCGTGATCGTGTCGCGGGGGTGGTGGGGTTGAAAATCGGCGCTTGCCCGGTGTCTCCTGTGTACCTCTCTTTTTCTCTCTCTCTCCCTCCTTTCGATCCTGTCGTTTCTTTTTTTCCGCCTAGACTGTGCTCCCCTATTCTTTCCGGCCGTGGCTCTGCCTCCTCTTGCTCTTACCCACGTGCGTGAAGAGATAGGTGTGCGTGCGGTGCCGGCGGGTAGGCTCGCACACGCGACTCGCAGGACAACGGCTAGAATAGAACGGTCCGGAAGAGAGAAGAGAGAAGAGCGAAGAGCACAGAGAAGCGAAGAGAAGAGAAAAGAGACGAGAAGAAGAGCGAAACGGCGCAGGCCAGCAACGTACTGTTCGAGTCTGCGCGTACCGACGGCAAAGCCGTCGGAGTGGGGGGTCGCGCGGAGCACTGTTGGTGGGGGACTGTCACCTGTCCTGGCGCTGTGTGGCGTTAGTGTGACGGCGACCGTCGCGGGATTCGTATCGTTACGTGACGCGTGTTTCGGTCGGTGACTTTTCGGTGAGTCCACTGGGAAAGAGAAAGAGAAACGAGAGGGGGAGAGAGAGAGAGACACGCCGTTGCACACCAGGAGGATCGCGCACGCAGAGTGGTTTGGCCGCCTCTCTGTCTCTCGTCTCGTCTGTTCTCTGCTTTTCGTTGGTTCGGTCGCCACGTTCGCCGGCGTGGTTCGTCGCGAACGGCTTCGAGTTTGCGGGATTCGGGGGTTCGTGGTTCGTGATTCGACGTGAGGCGCGTGCAAGCACGACGCCGCGTCCGAGTTCTCGTGAATGTGCGCGGTCAGGAAGCCGGTCGTCCCGAAGGAAACATGCGTGATCAGAGCTGGAGGACAACGACTGCGACTGCGACTGCGACGAGGAACACGCTGCACGTGACTGCGGCGCCCTCGCACCTTCTGCTGCAGTGAGTGCAGAAACCGAGAGAAGAGAGTGATCGAGAGAAACACGGTTCTTTCTCCGATTGGTTCCGTTCTCTGTTGCCGCGAGTTGAATCGCGGGGGCAGCGGCGGCGGCTGTGCGTTGTTCACGGGGAGTAAAAAGTGCCGGTGGTTCTATTTGGTGCGGTATCTGTCGTGAGTTCCGAATTCCGAGTTTCGAGTTGTTCCGAGAGTTCCAATTATTTAGTTGGTTGCGTGTTACCCTCGCGGAGGAGACTACGAACCCTGGCACGTTTCCGGACCTGTTCGAACCACCCGAGAGAAGATGAGGCGTACCATCTTGGAAACGAGGATGCAGCCTGTGTTGTCCTGCTGGTGTTTCGTCGCCACGGTCACCATCGCCCTCGCGGCCTGGCAGGAGAACATCAGGCCGAAGATGTACGTCCAGCTCGGTAAGTCTGCAACTTTGATTCTCGTCTTATCTGAGCGTTTCGTTTCACGATTGTGTTTCTCGCGTTGTCTTGGGCCAAGGTTAATCGTCACGTACGATAACAAAGAGGAGAGCTCGAAGAAAAGACGAGGGAAAAAAACTACTTGCCGGTTTGAATAACGCGGGGGCGCTTCCGTTCATCAGTCAGCAACCCGTTCCCCACCTTTTCTCTTCCTCTCGCTCGCCCGTTCATTCGTTTGTTCTCTTTCTCCCTTGTTCTCCCTCCCGCATCTCTTGGGAGAGCGATGAAAAATTCTCGATATCGAGATCTACCGTTTTTTTCTCGTCTCTTTCATTCGAAATTCCCTGTCGGTTGCTTACCGATCGAACGAAAACGACTGGTGCGGCAACAAAAGCGGAGCTGCGATTACGCTTCGAGAAAAATTAAAATTCCTTCGTCGAGAGTATTCTCTCTCCCTCTCTTTCTCTCTCGTTTTCTCCGCCGTGTTCATTACGAGATAGGGAAAGACAGAGATAAAGAGAGCCAGAGAGGGAGGTTTATTTTCTCGTTTTCTCGCGTTGCACGCGTCCGGGTAGCCAAGCGACGATGCGGAACGGAAGTTGCACCGGGTGCACAGGGTCATGGACCTTCCCCCACTCGGTATTGTTTCAACCCTTAGCGGCGAGGGGAGCTATGTGTGCAACTCGGTGACTGCGAACCCTAATCAGTGACATAACCAGACCCCCTCCCCCCCGGCGCGCATTCTAGGAAAAAGAATATAAAGCTGTATCGACCGGTGTGTCCCGTTTAAATGATTAAAACGCGCGATAGAACACGGATATTCGAGGAAAACTCCGTCATCGACGATTCGCAACCGTATCGATCTCTCGCTCGCGCGCGTTCGCTCGTTGCTCGTTCGGCCGCGGTTCGACCGACCGATCACGCCGCAAACAAAAAGGATCCGCTCGATGGTGCGCGAGGGATTAAAGTGTCTACGGTGCAATTAAAAAGCGACGAGTTCGTTGATCGATCGATCGATCTATATATGTATCGCGGTCTTTTACTCGGCTCTGCCCTGTTCGTCTTGCTCGCGAGGGACAAGGAGGATTCTGCGAGCGGGAACGCCGCGCTGTCAAGGCCGGAGCTTTTCCGCGAGAGACCGAGACCGGGATAGAAGGAAGGAAGGGAAGAAAGAGAGAAAACCAAGTGACGCCGGAGAGTACAAAGCGTCCCACATCCGAGGCACTCGACCTTAACGGCACTCGGCGTGTTCGCAGCGATGGTACGGGACCGACGCCCGACATCCATCATTCTTTCCGCGGCGGAACGATGTTTCGGTGAGAAAGGGAACGAAATAAATTGCCTCGAACCGAGTGCATCCTATCCCGCCCGAATGCCACTCCATTTCCACGAAACTTTGCGACGTCTTCGCTCCGAACGCCCTATCGGAGCCAGTTCTTGTTTCTCGTTCTCTGATTTCTTGCCAATGAACGAGCACGAAAAGCCGTGCTCAACTTCGCTTGTCAAAGAACTCCTACCCCGTGGACTCCTCTGTTTAGGGGACTTTTCGAATTGTGCGTTCTGTCCCGTTTACCTGCGTCCCGACCACACTAATCCCCGAACCTCGGCAATCGTTTGAAGGCCATTTTTCGGGAGAACCGCCGACGTAAGTTTTAGAAGAACGTTTTCCTTCCGGTGAAATTGGAAGTGGATTTCCTACAAACAAATGTAAGGGCAAATATCAACTATAATGTGCTGAACGAATTACACAATGTTTCTCCACGACAACTGTCTGTGCGGTATCGATCGGAGCCTCTCTTCTTGTTATGCTCATCCATCTCTCATTCCTTTATTTCACTCACGCAACACTCGTGTCTAGACGTACTCCCTTCTACATTCTTACACAAACGAGTCGGTGAGGAGCGGTCCGAGCGGAAACTCGTTTGCACCCCGAGAGAGGGAGAGTGTGTCGAGGACATAGGAAATCTGTGGAATCATCAAAGAGAAGAACAGTTTTGGGAGTTTGGCGTTGGTTAGGGATTTAGTACGTCCGTTGGGGAGCTTGGGTAGGGTGCCACTTCGATACGCTACCGTAGTTTGGCGAATCGGTGGCGGAAGTACGGCGGTAGTAAGCCGGAACATAAGCTCATTAGGTCGTTATGAATTTCGTCCGTGTATTATTTTCCAATAGGAACGGGGACAGAGGCGCCGGGCGACAGAGGGATCCGCACGGCAGGAATTGAAATTACACGAAGCACGTGTTATTAATACGCCACTGGCATTGCGGCGACGGCGCTGTTTTGCTCACTGAGCCAGAATTTCTGCTAATTCTACAACGGGGCGAACCACGCCGCAGAACCGAAATTGTAATCGCCGGGAAACGCATATTGCCGTTATGAGAAGGGGATGATCGCCTTCGCTGACGCAACACTATCGGCGGAAGTGCGTTGCTCGCTGTTCCGCTATTCGTCGATGCATACTTTTACTCGATATCACTCGGCCAATCAACACATTGCCTACCGGCGATTTTTATCATAATCTTTGAAAGTACATGCTTCATGGCTGAAGACTTTTTTAACCCCTATCGCTGTAATATCGAGTCAGAGTTGTCGCAAAGATTTCTTGATAAATAAAATTCCATTTTGTCGTTGCATGCAGTGAATATAAATTTTCTGTTCCTCTTGGGCAATCATGAAGGACATAGAAGTTCTAATCAGGGACCAAAAGTGACAGTTATTCTAAAATTTTCTACGATGAAAATCATTGATAAAAAGTTGATGATTGTTGAAATTTAAGATAATGTACACAAAATATAAAGAAGAAAATTCGAAGAGCAAAATGATTAAAAAATATCGATTTTTATAATTTTTGGTTACATATAACAGTTATTAGTGTCCAAAAAATTGGATCCTCCTTGATAACTTTTTTCTTTTATTGAAGCTCTTTAGACCCTTAAGTGGGTCCATTTCGCTTTACAATGTGGTATAACAATAATTTTACAGATTGGTATTACAATGTTAAAGATGTACTTATGATTTAAATAGATAATTTACAATCTTTGACAAATGACTGGATATAACTACAAACCTTAATATTAGGTTCCGCTATATAAAATGATTATTTAGGGATAATCTCGATAACTGTTATCGATGAGAGAAATTTATTTCGGTCGCTCGTAACAGTTATCGATAATCGAATTTCTTTTCACTTGTTCATAATAATTATTGACGAGAAAATTCATTTTGGTTGCTTATTTAATTATTGAGTTGTCTACTCTTTTTCAGATGGAGCAAGCTTGTGAAATTCACTGAGAATTTTTAAATAAGAACAACACAAAATCTGTTTGTTTGTCACATTAAATTTTGTTTGTAGCAATGAATTTTACATATAAAAAATTTATGAAATAATTGATTGTCTATCATTTGAAAGTTGTATTATTTAATAATAACTATTACAAATTTCCTTCATCAATAACTGTTATGAGCGATCGAAATAAATTTATCTCATCGATAACTGTTATAAGCGATCGAAATGAATTTATCTCATCGATAACTGTTATAAGCGACCCTCAATAAATTTCTCTCATTGATAACTGTCATAAGTGACAAAAATGAATTTCTCTCAACAATAACATTTACAACAAGAGAAATAATTTTCGGTTACTTATAATCCTTATTTGTAACCGATACGATTTTAGCCGATGAAAAACTTGTTATTCCATGGCTTTTTTCCTGTTGGTTATAACAGTTATGGTCCCTGGTTCTAATCACAGCAACCGTAAAATAAATCGTAGCGTAAGAGGTTGATGGGCCCTTCAACAGCAACATCAGTTTCAATTGTCGATCAACAAGTCACTACATACCAGGAACGTCATTTAAGAATTTAGTTTCAGATTATATGACCTAAAGGAAAATTGATAAGCTGCCTTTTAGTACCTTTTAGTACCTTTTAGTACTGAAAATCCTATTAACAGCATTCCGGTAGGTGAAATGTTAACTGCCCATCGAATCCTCTGTGCGCGTCGACCCTGTCGCCGTTGCGTTCGCCTCTTCGCCAGTATCTTCGTAAAATCAGAAAATCCTAAGCGATCATATTTTCCTCTACCCTCTCGCCGGCCGAATGGAATTCTCGTGGAATTCGATTGGCACGAACCTCCCCCAAGTAGAAGAGATTAAGGCCCGCTACACACACCTGTTTTTCTAACGTGCGGCGACCATGCGGTACCGGAATTGCGGTCTGAAATACTATGGATTCAATTAGGCGCTGCACATTTGTTTGAACCGTAGCGTAATTGCGGCACCGCGCGCCGCAATACAATATTTACCGCAATTTCGTTACCGCACGGTCGCCGCACGCTAGAAAAACAGATCTGTGTAGCTGGCCAAACGCGTGTCTGCCTGATTTATCCGGAACGTACGATTCGGCGACCGCGCGTACCGGTGGAGGATCGTCGCAGGTACGGAGTTCTTTCGTGGACTCGCCGTTGCGTGGAAACGGTTTTTCGCCGATCGTTTTCTCATGCGGAGGCGACGTTATCTTCCGGTTCGTTGGCCCCGAAACGTGAAAAGCATCGACGCACGGCGATATTTCAACGGCTGCGGAAGAATGGACCGCGTCGCTGCGAATCGGCCGTCTACCTGCGTTGACGATCGGTCGTTTTCCACGAGAAAAAACGAAGGGAAAATAGAGAAAGACAGGGCGTGAAATATCTGCGTGCCTTTCGGACATCGTAAATCAGAGCTCGGCCACTTTCCGCTGGGGACAGGCCGCTTAAAAAATCGAAACCGCGGCGGCGCGGCGCGGCGTGGCGTGGCGTGGCGGATACGATCACCGGCTCTGGCTTTGGCTCGGGCTACAGCTTCGGCATCGGCTTCGGATTCGGCTCGAAGCACACTGGTCATTACCGGGAAGAGGGAGATCGCTGAACTGGAACCGAGCGCCACCGCGTCCCTTTGCCGGTCGAAACCTGACCGGATCGATAGCGACGTCGACCGAAAGCTATCGGCGGCGCGGTGCTCTGGGAAATTTGGTGGCGAAACGGCTCTTCGGCGTCGAAAAACTCGCGGAAAAACGAGGCAAAATCGCGAAGGCGTCGCGACGGTGCGCGTCGTCGTGATGGATGCCCGTGTGTCGCGCCGGTAACGGATTTACGCGAACACGTTATCAAAAGACACCGCGGATACAATCCGCGGTCAATAACAGCGCCGGTAACCAGTTCATTATGGAATCGCAGTCCGAATGGGAGCGCTGGATCAGAATATGGGCTATAGCGGCCAGTTAATCCATATTACGGTAACTTTATCTGGCAGCGAGGAATACCGCAGCGGACCAATCACAGCACGGCCTCCGACCGATGAGAGGATACATTATGATTAGTTTCAGTATACCGTGTAGGCGTCCCAGCACGTATTACCCGACCTCGGTCCAACCACTGGCTAAAATTACTGGGAATCGTGTCGATTGACTCCGCCGTGCTTCGAGGATCGTGAAACGTAATTCCGCTTTCGCAGCTTCGATCGCATCGATTCTGTTTCTCCTTTCCCACGTTTTCTTTTCTACTTCCGTTTTCCTTTTCCACGTTTTCGCGTTTCTGCATGCGAGGCAGCGAGAGATGGAGAGACAAACGTTGACTCGCGTATCCGTACGCGGAGAACGGGTCTTTCGCGAATCCACCGCGGATTAATGCCAGACAATTGGAGAGGTGTGGGAGAGCTCGCGAGCCTGGAAATGATTGATTCGATGCAGGAGGATAGGATAGAGGAGAGCGAGGGGTGGCCGAACGAACCGAACGGGGGGTGGTGTCTCCCCTTTTTAAGAATTCTCTTTGAGGATCGTTCGCGTGTACGTACCACCCCCGCATTTTTTGTGAGCCTCGAGTGTGTACTCGACGATAGAATAAGTAGCATACTGGCATTGCCGAGGGGTTCATAAATCTTTTGTCGAGAAGATCCCCCTCGCCATGCTCGATCCAGGAAAGCAAAAGGTCAAAAGCGAAGGCTGTCGGCAGCGGTCGGGGGGCGGTTCCTTCGTTACTTGCCCGAGTACAAGTAAAAGTGTCCTCTTATCGCGGGTGTTGACTCGACCTCCGCGGGCCGAGGAATCTTCGCAAATACGATTTCCACCGCGAAACTTGGATGGAGTTTCGCATCGCGTCATTTCCGACGATTGGTTCCGTAATGCTTCCCATCCCCCACCGCGGCGGCTCCACGCGACGCGACGGATAAACGATTAGTTGGCGATTTTATTATCGACTCGAAACTCGGCGGATTCTTTAATATCGAGACAGCGGGACGCGTCTGCCAACCCCGGCCGCGTCGCCGCTCCTCGAGGAGAAACTTGCTTTCTCCGAGTAGCTATATCGCGACCAAAGTCCAACCCCTGCTTCAAAGGGAGCGCCCCGGACTTTCCATGCATTAATATAATTTCACCGATAGGAGGATCGAATAAAATAAACTCCGGAATAGTTTCGGTCAACGGGGCGCGGGCGAGGGGAGGCGAGGCGGCGTTTCGTAAAGGTCGAGGATAAGTTTAACCGAAGACGTTCGCCGTGCCGGTAATCTCTTAATATACCGCTGCGCGAAATTACGCCGGTCGAGATTTCTTGCGGTGTTTAATTATTCGCGTGCCCTTAACCTCTAGATTAAAATATCGTGTCTAGAAGGCGAGAGTGCTGATAACGAGGCACGCTCTGCTCCGGTAAAAGGGAACGAGGAAGAGGTTAACGAGATTCTCTCCCTCGTTCTCCTTTTTCTCGCGCGCTTTGAGTCATCGTAGTTCGATAAAGTTGTAGAGCAACCAGTAGCCGTCTATTTTCCTTCGCCCAGGCGTCTTCCGCGTCATTGGATCGAATAATAAAATTAAACGGCGTCGTAGCTCGTTCGACATCTTCCTCCGCGACGTAGTTGACCGATCTCTCTCGCTCACGGGTTTCCCAATTTTATTTTACTCTGGTCCCGTTTGTTTTTCTCCGCTCGTCGTCCATCCATCGTGCTTCGATCGTTGGCTCGCGGCCTATCCTTTGTTCTTTGTTGTCCGTGCGTGGCGTGGCACGGCAGCACGGTCCTAGCGTGGCCTAGCGTGGCGTGATGTAGCAAGGCGAACCGAGGCGATCTTTTCCTCCTCGATTTGGCCGGTGCAGAAATTGGTTTATCGGCGGACAAAGTATGAATAATTCAAACCGGACGATTCACAGTCCAATCAATTCGGATCCGAAAGCAACGCGGCGAGCGGCAGCCCGTCGTCCAAGGGGAGATGCTCGCTCGCTCGCTCGGACAGGGTGGAACGAAAAGGGCCATTAGTAGTAGCAGGACGGTCTATCCAGCCTAATGCGAAGGTCGAATCGTCCGTCGCGTCGCGCGTACTCTCGCCAATCAAGTTCAACTGCCCTCCGAGCGAATCGAACAATAGTCGAGAGCAATAAAAGTAATCTGTGCTCTCGAGCACGATCGTAGACAATTCGTCTCGCGTGCGCGTATCCAAATTTTCGAGCGGAAACGCGCGCGCCGATCCGTTTATCGGCATCGAGAGGAAACGGTTTACGTTCGAAACGATTCTACCCCGACGACCGTTTACGAAGATTCTCGCGAAGAAAGCGCGGCGCGGCCGTTTCCGTGCTACAGAAATTCAATGAAGGAAGCATGGTCGGAACGGAGAGAGGATCGCAAATCGGATCAGCGTGGGTCGAATACGAGTGCTTTGATTGTACAGGTTATCACGGAAATTCTTGCCGATGGACGGCTAATTGACGGGGACGCGGGCGCTAACGGATCTAAACGGATCTATCCGTTGGATCGTACAAGATCGATCGAAATCCAAACAATTTCGACGTCTCTGTAATGGCATTCGATAGGGGCGGGGTGCCCTTCGTTCGAAACTGTCAAGCCAACGAGTGCCTGTCTAAAGTAAAAGCAATGCATAATTAATTCAGCGGGACGGCGAATCGATGCAATCTGCGCGGCACGATGATGCGGGAAATGGACCTACGGGGGGCTAAGATGCAGAGAAAATGCGGCGGAAAAAGGGACAACGGTGCCCGACGGAAAGATAGAAAAAAAAACGAGATATCAAGAGAAGCAGGGAAAGAGAAACGTGTGCGTGACATTTGCGTCGCTCTGAAAACAACAAGAATCGCAAACTCGATTACACTGGGTTTCCTCCATTGTTGATTTCCGCTCGCGATTTTTCCGCAATGTAATTGTTGGGACGTGCATATGTTCGTTGGTCTTTGTACTTTTTGCGTGTACAGGGAGGCGGACCGGATCTGTGTATACGAGCTAGTTGATACGCTCTTTTGGTTTCGAGTTTTTCGATCGACGTCGACCCAGCCCGAGTTTCGAATTGAATTTTTCGGCGAATAATATAGGTACGGCTGCGCTCGGAGTCGCGCCGATTCTGGGTACTATTGTGCTCCGCGTACTCTCGACACGCGTAATTAGCGAAACGGTTAGATGTTGTCAATTGTTGTCGCATGTTTATCGAGTAATCGTTGCGTTTGCGTCAGACGCGCCTCTCCGGGGTGAAGCACGTTGGTAGACACGCGAGCGAGCGACGCGTACGCAACCCTTCGTCCTTTGCCCTTCGCCCTCCGCCATCCGCCCTTCGCCGATTGCCCGTCGCGCGTCACTCAAATATCAGACGCGCCGTCGCTATCAGCGGCTTCCGGCTGCATCGCGAAACCATCGGGCGGTAGCCGAAGTCTTGGTAGATTGTAACTTACGCCAATCCGTTGCAATTTGCGGTTTAATCGAGCGTATCTGCTGGATCAATACGAGTGGCTCGTCCTCCCGCCGCGTTTCTCTCTCCATTGCGTTTCTAAACTTGGAGTTTCTGTCTACTCTGGCTCTCCGAGCTTCCCGTCCCCGTCCCCCGGTCTCGTCCGTGCCGAGCCGAGCCGAGTCGAGCCTTTCCGTCCCGTCTTTCCTCCTCGTTTCACTTTTCCAGCCGGAGCGAATCCCGTTCGGCCTCCCGGCGAGTATCGTCCGGATCTTTAAAAGCTTTCCATCAGCCGCGTGGAAAAGTTTGTACGGGATCGTAAGATTATCATCGTTTCGATCGGACGACGCTGCTCGCGATTGATTCGAGAGAGTCGGACGCGAGAGAGAGGGAGAGGGAGATGCCATTTTCCCGATTTCGAAGCACCGGGATAAAGTTACTGCGCGGCGTTTCGATGGAATACGCGAAAGGACCGACGAACAGGACCGAGAAAGTCTTCCAAATATTCTTTCCACTCGTTCCTTGTCGCTTGCGACACCGAGACACCGCGTAGAAGTCTTTTCGCCTCGAAACCTTCCCCCGAACGGATTACACGAGATCCCTGGACGACTTTAAACTTCGTTCCGCCGATCTTGTTCGCGCGACGCGACCGACTCGGCTCTGCTCGACAGCGTGCGTTTTCTCGCGCCTCGATTAACTCGAATTTACGTGCTCGGACGACTGTACTCGAGGAGTAGACGAGCGTATTTATCGATGAGCGATCGTTCGAAGCGTCTCGATACGCCCGGGAGGATATCCCGGTGCGCGGAGTTTTCTCCCGCGAATTTCACGGGGAATTTCGCACAGGCCGTCGCGCGTATTACGTTAATTAACTCGGACAAGAATTTCGAAATCGTTCCCCTGGTTGTCGTAAATTTGCGACGAGGGTCGCTCGAATCTCTAATTTGAAAGTGCCGCGAGAATAATTGCGACGATCGTCGGCAGCCGTGATAAATAAGGTTAATACCGTGGCATTTTAGCGCGGCTTTGTTTCACGGATGGTAATATCGTGGCCAGTGTAACGTCGGCGTGGTTCCGCGCGCCGCGCCACGCCACACCACACCATGGGGAATTCATTACGCGTACAGCTTCCGCACTACCGTAAAAAGAAAGGAGCTTTTCACGGATTAGGATCGTCCCTTTCCGTCTCCCGTTTTCGACCGGCGCGCCAGTGTATCTCTCATCCCTCTCTCCTCTCTTCTCTCGTCTCTCTTCCGTCGTCTCCCGTCTCTCGGCAAAAGAGCCGAGGACGCTTGCACGTCCGCGGCTCCGTTAATGGCGAACGGAAATATCGTCGGGGCTTTTCAGCGGTCATTGCCGCGGAATGGTGACTCGTGTCCTACGAGATCGATCGGTCTCTCGAGTATCCTGCAGAATGCGTCACCCCGCGCGGCGCGTATTCCGTTCGCGGCCGTTCTGTGTACATGATCCTTCTCCTAGAACGTTGCCGTCGCACACAGACACACGCTGTACGCGTCGCCTTGCCTCGCCTCGCCCCGCGTTATTAATTACACCCGTGTACGCTCGACAGCACCCGATCGTAATCTTTCACGGTGCTCCCCATCGGAAAATAGTCTATGGAAACGAGCGACGCCGGCTCCAGGCCCTTCGTCTCAATCTCTTCGATTCGATGATTCTTCTTCACCCTTCCGCGATCTCCTGCGGTCCATGTCGGTGAACACGTTAACTGCCGGATCATAATCCGTAAAAAGAGTTTAACTCGATGTCGGTACGCTGTATTGACTCTGAGAATATCTCAACATTGATTGGAGTGGGTTAGATTATTACACGTGATGCGTTCTCACGCGTTATTGTTCGCTTTCTAGGATTTGAAGATAGCTGGGGAAAATATGTAACATCTTGTATACTGTAACATATGCGACAACATCTGTCGTCGACCATGCGCAAACTAACACTTCATCTTCGTTCTCGAAGGGTTAATTAATAGAACCAAAACTGGGAAGACAACATTTATCATACTAATTCCTCCTGTGACCTTTCAACGTCCTCCATATCATAATTTAATCTACTCGACTGTAAAATTCATTTTCTTGGTCAAAGAATAATGTCTTCCATATATGACTGACGTGGCATTCAACGTGTTAATAACTGTAGGATATAGCTATGAATAAGTTAATACGTCCGAAAATGTAAATGTTTTAAGATTTAATTTCAAAAATATTAAGTACAACTTTAAAACACGTCTTTACTTTTACAACTGTCAAACCGGAATCATCCAAACAACGCAACTCATAAACAAGAAGAACGACAAAATTAATCAATAAACAATAAATATCGAATCGTCGCGTCGTTACAGTAACTAACGACGCGACATTCGAGTGAACTTTCGCCGATTGGAATTGACTTCTCCCTACATAACCTCTTGTATGAGAACGAGAAAGTAGAATTGTATTTCGAGGATGTTCGGCAGACGTTGTTCGCAATTTTTGGTTATTGTAGCGATATTGAGGTTAATAGGCTCCGAATGTCGAATCGATATCGGAGAAGAACGATGGAGCATATTCGGTAACGAGGCGGCCAAGATCCGTCGGTTTTAAAAATCGCTTTCCGTTCGCGTCTGCCTTTGTAGCTCGTTGACCGATCGCTCCTCTCTCACCCAGTCAAGATTTCTCGCCTCGAGTCACGAATCAGAAGCTTTTCAATCGGTCCTCGGTACGACTGGCACCCCAGAAGATCGATCGTCTCTTCTCCATCTCTTTCCCTTTCTCTTTCTCCGTCCGCCTTCCGTTCTGCAGGACGATGCGTCGGTCGTAAGATAGCGGAAGCCTAAGGGAGGGAAAGGTAGGGACAAATGGAGGGTGTCCGGAGGGTGCTTCGACTCGGGCACCGCTGCTCTCGGAAACGAGTCTCTCTCGCTCTTTCCTTCTCGCCTCGTCCCTTTCCACCGACACCCTCCTCTAGTTCTCGGAGTTCCTGTGTCTGCATTTCTGCCTGTTCTCTCCCCGATTCTGTCGCCTGGCCTCGCCTCGCTCGTTCATTCTCTTTCTCCGTCGTCGCTTCCGCCTAATATCGTGGCTTAAGATGTCCGATACACGGACGATCGACTTTGCGCAGGCCGTATGCCGTCCGCCGTCTGCCATGTGCCGTGTGCAATGTGCATTCTCGTAGAACCGCAGCCTCGTAGACGGAAATGGACGACGAGAAGAGAGAAAGATAGTGGTCTATCGGGTGTCCGAAGGGACCTGCTACGGGATTAGCTTCTCTACGCGATATTTTTAATTTCATAGCATCGTTGTCGAGGCCGCCGCGCCGTCGTTGCTCTGTATGCTTTAGCCGTGTTCGCGTAAGTTTGTCCGATCAAGAATTTCCGATCGTTCGCGGCCGGCATACGGATCGAGTTGCTCCGGCCAAGATTACGAGTTTCCGTTGGTTTTTGTTAATCAAACAGAAGTTTCGGAGATCGGTTAAAAGTTGGCTCGTTTCTTCTCCGGGGAAAGTTGGTGAACGCGCGTTAAACAGCTGCACGGTCGAGCAACCCTCTACACGCGGGTTGCCGCAGAGTCGCACGGAGAAAAGAGTGGTTTGTGGAGAAAGAATGAGCGGTTTACGGTTTCGGGGAAAGAGAGGAGTTCCGAACAGGGACTCGGAATTGGCTGCAGCCTCGAACGCAGCATTTGAGCCTGCCCGTCCTGCCCTCGGATCATTTTGCAGAGGAGAAACGAGTCGGGCGGCTCGAATAACACTGCCGTCGCGTCGCCTCGCCTCGTCTCGTCTCGCATCGTCTCGCATCGCGCCTATCCGGGCACCGTTTGCCTCGAGCTGGACCGTTGAAACGATGAAAAATCGTGGAATTCGATCGTCCCCGGTGCTTTCCAATTTCTTTCGAACGATCGAAATTATTTTTCGATCGCCGGCGCGAACAACAACCGTGTCCGGTCAGTTTTCTCGTTATCGCGACGCGGTCAGTATTTCCTGCTAATATCGTTCAACCTGGTCGTGCAAATATTTAAGCCGTCCCCGAAGAGCAGGACGCAACCAGCGAGAGACAAAGACACGGACGGGGACAGGGACAGACACAAGGATGGCGAGAGAAAGAGAGGAAGAGTTTGGAAACGACGGAGAAGAGGAAGAAAGAGCGGGGGATGGTGGATGGGGGATGGAGGATGGGAAATGGGGGATGGGAGATGGAGAGAACAAGGGAGCAAGAGAGAGGAATTGGTGGCTGCATCATATATCCCTTGTGGTGGTCGAGTGCGCCCGCTGCGTCGGTGGTGGTCGTGTGGGTGAGGGGGTGGCGGCCACGTGACCGCCTACGGGCGCCATGTTAGGCACGAGGGATGCCGATTTCGCACGAAGTCGCACGAAGTCGCACGAACTTGGAGTCGCCATGTGGTCCTCGCGGGTTCAGCCGATCAATACCTTGCCGGCTGCTGGCACAGCCAACGGAGAACCAACTTGTGCACGCGGAACGACGATCATGCCAACGACTACGAGGACGATTCTGGCATTTTCGGAATCGCTGTCGCCTCTTTCAGCTTCCCTCTCATAATTTGCAACCCGTTCGCTCCGTTCGTTCGGTTCATCGTAGCCGGAAAACGAGACGGATCCGAGAGAATACAGGAGGATGCCTCCGAATCTCTAGCTACCCTCCGCCATAACATATTTATCGAGAGTATCTTTGTCGGGGAGATCAACCGACAACGGAGCCGCGTTGTTCCGTTGTTTCCGCGCTCACCCCTCTGTGGGGGCACGAGGTATCGTACGCGTCTAATTTGAAGTAGCCTCGTATCCTCCCGCGTGTCTATACAACCATGTGCGCACGTGGATGCCAATGCGCCCAACAAACACCACACCGGTTCTCCAAGATTTGCCCGACATTGCTCGCGGTTTGGCAAAGTTTGTCACGGCTGGCGGTGCGATTAAGGGTCCAAGCACATTGGAGCTGCGACACTAGCGAAGCAGCAGAGCTAGTGTCCAGCAGAATTTTTGATGGTCCGCGGCTAAGCATAGCTCTACTCGTGCTCCTACTATAAAAGTATACATTCCATTTCGATTCTTCGCTGGTCTTCCAATGTGCTCGTACCCTAAGCGGCCAAGGATTTACCAGCCGTCTGATCCTTGAAGAAAATTGCCTCAGCCGTATACGCGTCGAGCAGCGAACGATCGGGCGGTTGATTCGATTTCGAAATCGAACATCGTTCGTGGGAAAGCGTCGCGTTCCGAAATGTTCGCGACGAACTCGTCGATAACGCTTTCGTTTCGGTGAAAAAGGTTCGCGGGTCGCGTCGACGGGCCACCGGCAGCAGCGGTGATCGTGAAATATGAAACACGCGCGAGCCCCGTTTCATTCGGCTCGACGTTGCCCGTGCCAAAGTAAAATGGACGCGGTGAATAATCACGATAGTTTCGATTATTGAAAGAGGCTCTCGCGCGCATCTGTTCCCTCGCCGACGCGACGCGATGCGACGCGATACGATGCGACGAGATGGTCTTGCATCCATCCCATGCTGCCTGCATGCCAAGGCGGCGCGAAAGCACGCAGGGATCGGGGGAACAAAGCTCGTCCCGGATCGTGGCATTTCGAGGTGCGATCGTTCTCCGTCTGTTTAAGAGGCAGCACGTAGCGTGTCCCCGCGATGCTCGATTGCCATTTCCAATATCCTTCCCCCCTCTCCGCCCCTTCCGTGCTCGCTGGATGAAGCATCGTGTATATCTGCCGGCTGCGCGACGCGACGGGGAATCGATAGAATTTCGTCGTCCCGTACTTTCGCCTATCTCCCTTTCCGTTTTGGTAATCCACTTAATTCAATCCACCGCTCCCACTCTCCACCGCGTTGATCCCCGATGCCAACAGTTTCGCATTAGTTTCTTTCGGGCTCGACAATGTTCGCCCCGCTAATTTCTCGTTGCTTCGATCCTTCCACCCCCGCTGTGCGGCGCCGATCCATTCGCGCCTCTATCGCACAGTGTTTTCTTTTTGAGAATTTCCAGGGGAAGGAAGCGAATCGCGTCTCCCCGATTGCCAGAGACAACTTCTCTCGCGACGTTGATCTCCGAGGCAATCGGGAAGACGCATTCGCCGTGGTTCGAATTTGCCAACGACGTCCACCGAAGCGCGAAATAATTAACGACCGGTGCAGCAATCACCGGAGACGAAAGGTCTCCTGCGTCTACTTAGCTCCGTGTCACCGAGCGCCGCCGTCTACCAGGGCGTGTTCGATTTCCAATAAACATCCCCGACCGATACTCGTGCTCGTGGAGATGTTGGCTCGCGATCGAACATCCGTAGAATGTCCCCGTTCTCCCTTGGCCCTGTACCAACCCCAGGTCACCCCGTCGACGATGCTCTCTCGTCGTTCCGCGAGCGCATACATCCGTCTCCGTCCGGTTCTGGAGTCGGGATCGTCGGGACAGATTATGGAAAAGCTATGCGCTCGAACAGAGATAACGAATACGCGAGTCGAAGGGACGAAGGGACTAAGGCACGCGGAGATAGCGACGACGAAACGACCACGAAAAACCGCGCGGTGTAGAAACACGGAGCGGATCGTCTCGCAAGAAGCGAGGGGAGTGGCAAGCTCGAGCGTGGAAGGGTCCGTTCTCAGGGTTCGCCGGCCCAATCCGGCTTTACCGTCTCATCATGCAAATTGTACGACTGCGAGATAAGTGGAGAGGTGCCGTTATCGCTGTTCACGCACGTTGCTCCTTGGGAACGCGGTCGCAAACGCGCGCCGATCGAACGAAGCCCTCGTGACGATCGAGGATCGATCCGGCGCGTTGGTTGGCGACGCTAAATTTCTCGCGGTGAACGGTGCTCCCTCGAACAATGCGGTTTCGATCATACGCGGATCTTTTTTATATTTATTTCTAGTCAATTTAGCATATTTGTACAGTTGACTTTATCATGGCGAGTAAGAGAGGCGAGAAAGAACAAATATCAATTGGTTCACGTGAAGTAATTCCTCGAAAATTGCCCTTGTGTGTATAAAAATTAGTGGCGCTGAATTCAAACACTCAATGAGCACTGCGAGGCTGCCGCTAGGCCAGTGGTGGCGAACCTATGACATGCGGGTCAGATACTATTGTAATATTGTAATATTGACCTGCAAAAGTTAAAGTTATAAATCAAGAAGGAAACTAAAACCTTTTTTTGATTATTTCAAAAGTGAGAACCGAAAAGATTCAACTGTCAACTTTATCTTTTAACAAAATGTTTGATGTTTCCAAATAATTGGCACCCTCCCCCCCATTCCGATTGAAGCCACTGACTTATTATGACCCAGGGGCTAGTATTTAAAAAAGAAATAAATATAATTGACCCATTCTTCAAAAAGGTTCGCCATCACTGCGCTAGGCGAACGAAAGACTGTCGGCGTTTGACAATATCAAACGTGCCTCACACTTGACCACTTGAAGACACTCCACATGAATAATACTATGCACACGCATTTCAAGAATATATAAAAGTATGTACATATATTTGAGGTGCATCTTTGAGTATCTCTAACTTCTTGGTTGTCCGAGGAAGCACTATAGTCTGGCGAAATCAAACGCGATTAGCTAGGAGCCGCGTATTTTCCGCGAACGCAACAGAGCCGGTTGAACGAAGAACAGGATTATTTTCGCTGGCCGTGCGACGGGCATTTAAAAGTTGCTTTACAGTTCCGAGATACTCTTTTCCAGCCTCGGTCTCGGTTATTTGGGAAATTAGCGACACGGGCCGGCTGAAAAGTCCGCCGCTGGTCGCGCTAATAAAAATATAGCGCGCGACAAAAGCTGCCGGACTATTCTCGAGCACGTTGAGTAAGGCTACCACGTTGCCGCCTCGAAATCCTGCCGGTGTCTCGCGTTCTCGCTCTGGCTGCGCGCTCGCCCACCTACTCCATTCTTTTCTCGCGCGATTCTCCTTCGTCTACGACTTTAATCCCACGGAAAATAGTGGCGTGTACTTAACGCTTTAAGAATGTCGCATCTGCGCCGTGCTGTCTGGGCACGTGCGCCTCTTACTGCTCCGCCTTTTTTTCTCCTCCGTTTGTCTTTTCCTCTGGCCTCTGACGCGACTTCTTTCGCTCTGGTTCTTCTTCGTTCTCCTTCGGTCAACCGGATCGGCGAGAAATCTTTTCTTTCTGGTTCTGTCTGGCTTCACTCTCTAGCTCCCTCTGGTTTTCTCTCTGGTTCTGTCTGGTTCTTAGCTCTGGTTCTCTCTGCCTCTCTCTCCGATTCTGTTTGTTTCTCTCTGGTTCGCTCTGGTTGCACTCGTCGTTTTCGGGCTCGGCGACTGCGGGTCGTGGACGCGCCGATAGGGTTCATCGATCTCCGGCGGTAGAAGAGAGACGAGAGGGCTCTTTAATCGCGGTCGCTTCAATAAAAATTGATGGCGGCGTTGGAGCAGGAGGTCAATTCGACGAGTGTCGTTAGCCGCTTAATTACTGTCGGCGGATCGTCGAGGCGCGGCATCACGAATCGAGACAGTTTCTTGCACGCCCCGGAGCAGCCTAGCGGCAAATAACCGAGCGCGCGACCATTCGTTTGAATTATTAATCGGCGAGAGAACGAACGGCGACGGGTACACGATCGCCGCTGGATTATCACCGGCGATCGAAAACGCGAATTAATTAGATGTTCGGCCGGCTCTAAATTAGACCGGTGCCAAGTTCGCGCGGCGCTTGTTCTCGTCGAGCACGACCGTGTACCTTTTTCCCCTCTTTTTTTCGAAATCGTGGTCGACGAATCGCGTCGGTAGTCGGTCGTGCTCGACTCGTTGGCCCGCGAGCACAAAGGATTAGAATGTTATTGGCGCTGCGCGATGGAGTAACCCTGATTTATGATTAAAGCGCGGTGCGTACGGAAAATGAACGGCGCTCGATTCTCGCTCGCGGCGCGCACAGACGCAGCGGCGTTTGCCTGTGGACGGTGCGGCGGAAGCGCTTTAAAAAAAATTCCTTTACTCGAGGAACGCGTCAGCGATGCAGGATATTTGAATTTCAGAGTTTTCATTCGTTAACCTCGCCGAATGCCTGCGCGCAGACAGTCGAAATTTTGAAATTATTCCCGTCGCATACGCTTGTACACTGGTTGTCCCTTTGATTGGCGCGGAACCGCGGATATTGTTTTATTTCGGTAGAAAAAAAAACGTGTACGTATATTGTATACATAGATGCGTATACGCGCACGGATACATGTAAACAGATAAAATACGAAGCAAATTCGATAGCACCGAGCGTGTAATTTTCGGACGAATTTGCAGCGATGTCGTCGATGCGAGGCAGGCCGGACTCAGACCGACGACGCATGCACGCGTGCATGCTGGCACGGCCGCAGCCACAGTTCACTGTATACAATTTGATCGCGAAAGCGCGACTGTAAACGCGGTCGATGTATGCTTCGTCAAACGGTGAACGTATTTGGATCAACCAAGGGTGCTCGTTCGAACACGCAAACGCGTGCTTTCCCGTAACACGTAACCCGTTACCCGTTACCCGCGGCGGTGGCGGTATTCGATTGAAAAACGGGCTTGTTTCGCGTCGTCGAAACGGACAAGAAAGCGGTGTAAACGCGACGCGGTATTCGTCGAGTGTCGCGTTAAACCAGCCGTCGGGTCCGTTGCCGGAACAAAGACCGCTTTCGAGGACCCTATCAGTTATTCCATCGACGAATCTCCGTTACGAGCGCACACGGACGTTCGCGTTTGTTTCCGCGCGAAAACGTGGAACGTCGACGCAGCGCCTGTTTTATTGGCAATTTCAGAAATTGCGAGACGCGGGCGAGCATCGCGCGCTTTGCTCGCCCGGAGTTCTCGTTGATCACCGGACGAGACAACACTTTTTTTTATCCTTTCCCGACATTCTCTCTCTCTCTCTCTCTCTCTCTCTCTCTCTCTCTCTCTACTCTGGATCCTCGGATAGTTGATAGCGGCGGAGTGCGGGGGTTTCACTTTGCGCAGATCCCCGCGCCGGGAACCGTTCCGCTGACTTATTGGTTCGCGATCCGTTTGGACGTGTCACGGAAAAAAGTGCAAGTCGGACGGTCTCCCGCTTTGTCTTCGTTCCGCGATTTGCCATCGGCGACGAGGACAATCGAAAGTCGAACGAAACCAGGCCAGCGTCGTTGTCAAATCGTTCCCCAATTTTCCCTTGCACAGCTCTGTCCGCGTTACCCGTTTCCCCGCGTCGAAGAAACTTTGGCATTGTCCGAGGGTAACCCCCGGGAGGACGAGGCTCCGAATCGCGATCGAACCAGTTTTCTCTCGACGTTCCTGTTTGCGCGGCGGAACATTTTTTTTGCTTCTGGCACACGTGGACACGCGCGGTGAAATCGCGCCACCTCGAACCGTTTTCAAAAACGAGAACGGTTTAATTCGCGTGAGCGTGTGCGCCGTCGATGTTCGCGAATTGGAACGCTCCTCGTAATCGGAACAAATTCGCGAGTCTCTAGGGATCGTCGGTTTTTTTGTTTCCTTTTAACACGCTGGATGAATCCGGGGTTGTTCCTGTCCCATTCCCGCCCCTGTCCCCGTTCCCGTTCTCGTATCTATCTCCGTCTCTCGCTCGCTAGTAGCCCGTTGTTTTCTGACCGAGTTTTGGCAAGCGGAGATCGACGTCCGCCAATATTTTCGAGAAGATTCATCGTGTGACGCGCGACAAGCGTCGAGCGTCGAGCGCTCTCGAGCAATTCGCGTTATCAAGCTTCACCGGCGTGTATAAATAAAAAACCTGCTTGTCGAAAGAAGAATGGGACTTTCCAGGGAGCTTCGTTATCGCTCGAAATTTCAACGGGGATATTTCGTTCGCTCCCGTTCTTTCTGCTCGTCTACGTTTTCATGCTTTCACTCGCGACTACCGAATTCGACGATACGCGCGAATGCATATACGCATACGTACGTAACGGCGAGTTAGTAATATCTTTTGCTCGATCTGTTTATTCCGTTGCTGCGCGATACAAGGCAGAAAGACAAGAGAGCGGATCGGACTGGACCGCGGCGCGGTGCAACTTTTATAGCGTAGCCGGTGTACCGTTAATGACGGTGGCATAGTCGAGGGCGCACACGAACGATGTCGTTGCACCGCACCGCCTCGGTGCATAATTATCAGTCTCCGAAGCACGCCGTGCGCTAATTACAGGGTAACGTATTAGTTCACGACGTCAGGCGTGTTAGGGTCGGTGTAAATATTTGGCTAGGGTCGACTAGGAGAGCACGAAGTAGGGCCGGTTGGCATCCCGTCCTTTGGTTACGCTGTCTTTAAATCACTATCAACCGCCTAATGGGACCTAACCCGGACCAACGAAAATTTGAGTTTCGCTCGGCTAATTGCCGTAGTTTTCTCTCTGTTCCTGGCCGTGTCCGTATCCGCGTTCGCGTTTAAAGTTTTCGTGGATTTTATTCGATTCGGAATGCTGCACAGTGCGGCCGCCTATGGACAAAAGTCGAAAATGCAACTATTCTCCGCATCTTTTTGGGCTTTACTAATCCGTTCAGCGTCAACCACTAATATCTGTGGTTGCAAGAAAAGACGCCGCATGTCACAATTTCAATGACTTTATGCATTCATTGAGCTTCGTAGTATAGGATTGACGTACTTACCAGAAAAAATGTCATGGAAACAAATTCGGAAGGTTCGAAAAAATAATATAATTTAACCGATGTCTTATGTCGAAGCATTAGTGACCAAAACTTTAAACGCAATACAATCTCGAAAGTGAAATTATGTGACATGCGGCGATCTTCCTGACAACCACAGATATTATCACAACAGAAGGCAAGAATCCTGTGGTTGTCAGGAAGAACGCCGCATGTCACATAATTTCACTTTCAAGATTGTATTGCGTTTAAAGTTTTGGTCACTAATTCTTCGACATAGGACACCGGTTAAATTGTATTATTTTTTCGAGCCTTTCGAATTTATTTTCATGCCTTTTTTCTGGTAAATACGTCAATCCTATACTACGAAACTCAATGAATGCATAAACTCAATTTTTTTGAATTTGTGACATGCGGCGTTTTTCCTTGCAAACACAGAATTATGTTTGAATGAGTGGCAGAAAGCTCATCAGAAAGCTCATCGGATAACTCACGTGAGACCTGGCCCAATCAGTTACTGACTTTCTTTAATCAAGAACGTTGTTTTGTGTTCTTTCTTCGAACTTTGACTATGGAAGGTATCGAAGAAGGTGAGGAATATCCACTTTTCCAGTTTCATTAACCGTTGATATAGTTTGTAGAAATAATAAAACACTTAGTTAGAATCAAGTTTTATAGACGTTAATATCTTCACAAAAGCTTTTATCAATTTCGGTTCAAAACGTTCTGGGGTTCTGATATATTTCGATTTCACAACTACAATTATACTTCACAAATATTTAAAAATTTCCTGCTTCGATCTGCTTTGAACAGCTGTGTTCTTTTTTCTGTTTAAAGTAAAAATTTATTTTTTGTTATATTTGTTGTGATCAGACATAATTAGTGACTTAGATCTTATAAATACCTACTTCATAGGCGTAGCCTATATTATATAATTAGGCATACCTTTATTATTGCGATGTTACTTATATATTCCATCCATTATTATTGTTATGTATAGATAATTAATTTAATATTTCGTTAAAACGTGATATTTCTTTCTCTGTGATCAAAAGTTTAAACTCATTTTATTGTGATTGGATTTGGTGATAAAACTTGAAAGCAATTTTTTCTGATTAATGTTATGTTTACAAAATATTATTCAAAATTCAATTTTCAATAACATTCAATTCAATTTTTGTTCATGTTTCCTCATTTTTATAGATGAAGCATCGAAGAGCAATTTTTCTTAAATGACCCCTGTTTCCATCACTTGGAATTTACAGTGTGATCCCAAACGAAAGGAAGATACTTTGAGGTCTTATAGGAAATTTCACGCTGATCAAGAATATTGTACCATGTATTAAGAATCCTGAATGGAGTTTAACCGTTTATTCACGCAAAACACTATTATGTTACGGATTAGAAGGGGTAGAACAAGGCACTTCACTTAAGATTAACTTTATTCCCCCAACTAGGGTACGTTCAAAAATGTAGATGAACTATGTACAAAGGAGCGATGTATCAAACCGGATTTTTGCGGAAAAAACTGTTAAACTCTATTCAGGGACTCTTGATACATGGCATATTCGTGATCAGCGTGAAATTTCCTATAAGAATCCGTCAAGAACAGACTTTTGTCCACTCCGAGTCCAGTGCCAACGAACCTCGTCAACATTGATATTTTCCCGCGAGCTTGTCGCTCGATTATGCGCTGTCCGCGAATTCGTGGTCATCGTAATTTCTTTTTCTCGAAGGCGAACGTGCTGATCGACTGCCCGGCGAATCGATCGAGGTTAAGCAGGGATTAATAGCATTTTTCGGAAGGTCGGCGCTCGGACCCGTGCGAAAATCCGTTTAAATATTTGACTTCGACGTTGCCGGTGTCGATTGGATTTTGCTGGGTTCGGTGTCGCACCCGACACTCGTTCGACCTCGTTCGCTCGTGTGCATCTATTCGAATACATCGAACCTCGTCGGACGCTCCGGTAACGTTGTTGCAAAACCGTTGAACGAAATCGTTCCGCGGCAAGCCGGGCTCGCGAAATTTCGCGATCATTCGACCAAAAGGTGTTTCTCCATATTCGAGCCCGAGGAGTTCTTCGTTATCCGAAGAATAGTTCTGCGCAACAACAACGGCCACAACGAACAACAATAATACATAGTTCGGAGCGAAGCCTGTGCGTTGCGTTTCGGGCAACGATTCGCCGGGAATTTCCCTGGGAAAATCAAAGCCACTTTTCGGATGGAGGAGCAGAATTCAGCGCGCGGTCCCGAAAAAGGAACAATCGACACCACGGTTGCCATCCACTTGCCTATCCACGTCATGCGCACACGCACCCAAACATCCAAACAGCCACGCACTCCAGAGCCTGTACTCCGTCTAAACACATATTACGTTTCAGAGTACGTTACTCGAATTCGCGGGTAAAAGTGATTCCGAGTCGCTCTCGTATTCCAGAGATTTTATATTCTAGATGCACTCGAGTTTACAAATATCGACTAGAAAGAGCGGCAGAGGGGAAGAGAGGAAAAGGGAGACGGAGAGAGTGAGAGAGAAAGAAGTGGAGGTAGAAACGGCGAAGCGGCGCGCGAGAGAAATTTGCTGAAAAATCGTTCCGCCGCGAGGAATTCGTGCGCGGAATAATTTTGCCAACCCGCTCGCGGCCGTCCGTTCGCCGAGACGAGGGAAAGACCGTGGCAGGAGCCGGTTACAGCGATGATTCTTTTAATTCGAGTCGAGCGGCGCCGCTCCGCGACGATCTGCAACGATTCTGCGACGGTCTGCCACGATCTGTGCGAACGAAATTAATCGTAGGTCTCGCGAGTCTTTCCGCCCGCAGCGGCCAATTTTCGAAGAAGCAACGAGACTTGATTAGATTTCCAGGGTCGTCGCCGTTAGACGGTCCACGGAGAAAATAAAGATAATTTCGCCGCGTTCCAGCGACTTATTGCCAGGAAACGCGCTCGTACATTTCCCACTGTCGTAAAACTTTCATAGGTTTCCACCGGCCACGACGGAACATGATACACCCGTATAGAGAGGGTGACGCGTTCATTGCAAATGAACCGAGGCTCCTGCGAACCGAATTCCAATCGAATTAACCCCGACCGAAATCCAACTAAGAGGGTCGTCGAAATAAAAGCCTCGCGCAAACGTTGGGGCTCCTCGAGGCATGTGTGTGCATGGTAGCGTGCATCGTGCAGAGAGCGTGCACGTATGTTCGTCGATTCGCCGGCACTTTGAAACGATTGCCGCAACGGGGCTCGACCGGCACTAGGTCGATGACGTCGCCGACCCACGATATATATATATATATAACCACCCTCCCGAACTCATTAATTAAAATACACATTCTTATCTGACCGCGCCCGTTGCGTCTCGCAACTTCCGGCCACTTGAAAAAATGATATTAACGCGAGCCGCGGTTGTAGAAACTCGGCCGCAGAAGAGCGACATTAGTTTCGCTCTAATTGCACAATTTTTCTCTCGAACCCGGAGATAACGTTTAAACGGCTCGGATAAGAATGTTCCCCGTGTACCCGCGCGCGCGAGCTAGGATTTTCCTCGCGATTTAATTGGTCGGTTCTCCGATCCCACCGAAGCTGTTTCTTTTTGTTCGAGTTCCCGCGCGCAGGAAAAGAAGGAAAGGCTTTTCGGCGGTTCGTTCTCGAAGGGAGACCGCTTTTCTCTGTCTCGTTGGTTATCCGGGAAGCATCTGCAGCCAAAACTTGCGCCCAGAGTCTCGAAAGTCCGCCGGAAATGCGCATCGTTCGGTCCGCTGCGTCTTGTCGTTCAGAGAACGCGGCGACGCGAATTCGAAGCTGATCTGGTACGACCGTGACGAATCGGGACTGATTCTCGATTCCGGTGAATCCGGTCTCTGACAAACCTTCGAGAACAGGTGGAAACTCCGCGTGGACCGATTCACGGTGATTTTTCGTCCGTTTCGCGGCGTGCGGAGTTTCCAGTTTCCATACATTCGAACAGATGTACGGCCACGGAAGCAGCTGTTTTTCCCGGTGGCAGGGGCTCGCGTGTAAATTTTTAATTTTTAATTTTGCTGGTTCCGTGCGGCGCGCTCGTTGGGTCTGAATCATTGCTCTCGGGGTTATCGGTGCACGCGGAACAGAACGGAGTGGAACATAACGGAACGAGTTGCGTGCGTCCCCGTTCCTCGGCTAAGTCCGCTCGGGAACTCGCGTGTCGCACGTTTCCCGCGACACGATGGTTTTGCGCTCGCCACCCCTGTCCGCTATTATTCCCACCTTAATCGACTGGTTTTTGCGCGGCTGATAGCCGATCTCCGTGAAAATCTATCCTGCTAACGGAACTGGGGCGTGGGAATTAAAGCGTCGCGATTGCTTCTCGATTTAATTTTCCCGCAGCTATCGATACAAGATCTCGTTTCGACGCCGCGCCGTAGAATATACGCTTTCTTCTCTCTCTCGTATATTCCCAGAGGAGACGGAGCGAACGCGTCGCGGAAAATCAGTGTTTCACTTCGGTTTGCGGGCGCAGCGAATTGTTCGCGTTTCACGTTCTTTCGCGTTTTTTCCCTCTTGTTCTTTCATTTGTTTTACAGAGCGACCACCCGCTATTTATTTAATAGCTTCGTTATACCTACAATTGGTTCTCGTTTATTTCATTTTTCTACAAGCGCGCCCTTCCGCGATCGACCCACCCTTTCACACGGTTTTCCCCTATATTTTCAAATGACGGCCGTCACCGCTGGTCGCCATATCCTTTGATGTATTGCGTTTTGGTTCGAGCGTGTGCGCCTGTGTGCAGCCGTACTGAATCCCACGAGTAAATGCCCGCGTAGATAAAACCGGCGCGATTCGAAGCGGCACCGCGCAGCGGAAATTTGTCGATGGGCTGTTGGAAGCGCGTTTTTTGTCCGAATATTTCGACAGGACCGAACGTCTCTCTTCCGACGTTGGGACGAGCCCCTTTGCCTTGCCTGTTCTTTTCCGTTCACTTTTGAGATAAACGCGTTTGCACTGTGGAAATCGTTGTTTCGCGCACCGACGGATGCGTCTCTCGATTCAGCTGGGCGTAACGCTATTCGCGAGTGCGCGCGGCGCTGCGCTCGCGCTCGGGGTGCGAGTTATCTACGCGTCAATGGTTTTTTGGCTGTGACCCACGCTGTCGATACAATTGCGTGGGATATTCGGTGGTCGACGACGACCCTCCCACGGTTCGAGACCGACCAACCGCGCATCGCAGTTCGATTAATAATTCAATTACAGACCGGGCTAATTACCGGCCGTCGGCGTTCTCGATATTTCGTTGCTCGACATCTGCGCGATAATTGCGCCAACGAAAAATATTTTTTACGGTCGTCGAAGAGGCTTCAGCTTCCTGCCACGCCGCGCGGTGCAGCGTTCTCTCTGCTAACGATTGCTTTTAGGCGAACACGATTTCCGTCTACGCTGGCGTTTATTTCGTTTCATTGATTCGCGATTCGACGTGGTTGCATCTCTCTCTGTTCTCTTCTCTCGCCGAGCCTCTCCCCCACACGGAAGCCCATCTGCTTTTCGCTTCTCTTGTTCTCTGTTTGGCGAGCAATGTAGTACGTTGGTTCATACGTTTCGAATGGGAGCGAAACGCGAAACACGAAACGCGGGTCAGTTAATAATTAAATTAGAGGAATGGGCAATTACGAAATTTCCGCGCGATATTGTTACACGCGATGGATAATTATATATCGATTAAAAAATACTCCTACCGTGCAGGGAATACGAATCTGGTATGTAAATAACGCTCCGGGCAGAAGCCATAATGGTAATTAGCGGAACGCGTGTCAGTGATTGCGGGCTTCTTTCGCTGCGAAAAGCGTTTGCCATCGCATCGTTTCTCGTCCCGTCCCGTCGCAGCGACCACGAACCGTTATTTCGATTGTCGAATATCGACACGGGCCGATCGATCGCGCGCGAAAGGTCGGCCCGTGAAGCCGTTTGATCGGGAACCGTCAAAATTGCTCGCGAAACGAAAATTGGTCGGCGGCGTCGAGCGATTGATTCTCCCGGGGAGCATTTTTTTCTCGCGGAACATTTGCGGGCTCGTTCCGCTCGCGAGAGGCTTCGCCCTTTCACGGAAACGAAGAAATTTCCTTCGTTCGTGCGTCCAACTCTCGCGGATTTCAGATTCTCCCGACGGAGATATCGGGAGGAATTAAAAAGTCAAGATTGCCTCGACGATACTCGCGAAGATGAACAGCGCGAGATGGAGGACGGAGGACGGAGACGGCCCACGGAGAAATAAAAGTCGAAGCCCGGGCGAGTTTTACGCCCGGCGTTCTCTAAACTCGACGAGTTACGGAATTAGGTCAACCGGGACGAAAAAGAGCAACGGGAGGAGGAAAAGAACGCGAGGCAGAAGGGTTCGCGCGTGAGAAGAGACCGGAACCAAGCGAGCGTCGGATAGCCTGCGACGTTGGCTGACGCGGGGGGTGGCGACGGTGGTGGACACGAGGGCAAAAGGACTCTGAGACACGTAGCTCGCTCTACCAGGTTCGCTAGCAAGCCGCCACGGTCGTCGTGCAGCTGCCACTGCATTCGGCGAACTTTCGTCTATCTCGTTCCCTTCGGTCATTGATTCTCGCCTCGCCTGTGTTTCGCTCTCCGTCTTTCTTTTCATTCCGGTTCTCTTGGGTTTTTTCGCAATCTTCGTTGATCGAGAGCAAATACCTTGCAACGACACGCGAGGGAGAGAGAGGGCAGCCCCGAATTCCGAAAGAGAGCAGGATCATCGAGCTCGAAATACGAGACGAGAGTCTCGCGGTCACGTGCCCGCTCTCGAACGAATTTCGACTTTTCAGCTGGGCAGATTGCTCTCGCGCGCTAGTACAGGTGGAGCGGATACCACCGAAATCCCGAAACCGAAATCGATTTCCAACGGCGCTCTGTCGACGTGCAACGATTTCCATTCGGGATCTCGAGTTCGAGGTCGGAGATTTCCGTTTGGAACGTCTTTCGGTATTGCGACCGAGGAGGAGGGAAAGCGGGTGTGCTGTCGCGTTCTATTAATTCGTTCGGTGCCATCTGGCATCCTCTCGCGTCCTCCTGCGAGAAGAATCTATCGGCATTTGGCGGCGGAGTCGCACCGCAATAATAATCGATCGACGCGTACCGCAGACACCGAACCGACCCGCGTCTCGGCTGGATGTTCGAAATTTTCGCAGAGACCTTGCCGGAGAGTGCGCGGTTTCGTGAAACAGTGGCGGCGGCGGTGGTAGTGGTAGTGGTAGTGACGGCGGTGGCGGACGGCGGCGCCCGTGCGCTATCGATCGGCGTCGATGCGTGCGGTCACGACGGATGAATTTCGTATGTTCCCAGCAAATGGTAAACAGCGAGCGACGGAGCTTAACTCCACCGCAAAGTTTCCACGTGTAGCACCTCTGTCGGAGGCCTGGCAGGCAGTCCTCTTGCCCGCCCTTCCGGTGGACACCGGTCTGGACATCGCTCTGGACATAGCTGGACGTCGCACGCACCCTTTCTCTCTCCGCTTCGCGGCACGGCTCTTTGTCCGAGCGGCTTCCTCTCCTCTTCTTCCTTCCTTCCTCCGCGGATCCGCGCCTCCCCGGTCCTCCCTCGTGCATACCAGACCGCATCGCACCGCGCTGCACGGTGGTGCATCGCGGTGGCTGTTGTGGCGGTTGCGTACGTGTGTAAATCCTACGTTAGAGGGTGTGGCACTTTGCCGTCCCGCGTGAATATGCATGTATGCGAGCGTGCGACGCCAGTCGACGGTACACGTACGTGTGCGTCACCCTTCGTGTTCGATGTCTCCTCTGTGCCGCCACTGTGCGTTGTGTACCGCCGCGCGGCGACCACTGGGAAATTCGTCGATGTAACCTAGCATCCCTGTCCCGCTGTCTATCGCGCTCACCTCTCCTCTCCGTGTCTCTCCGCGCCTCGACATGGCTCTCCGACATCCCGATGCACTCCCGTTGGGGACCTTTTTAAATTGCCGAGATCGATGGGGCGTCGTCGATCGATGCGTGCCCACTCTCTACCCTCCTGCTACGACCATGGTTCGCAGAGGAATGGGAATCGCGCGACAATAATCACCAGAGTTTTCGGCTCGCCCGCCAGTGGGGTGAAAACCATGGCCTATCAGAAGTCGATTCCGCCACTGTACCCTTGTGGATGCTGCAAGAGGGTCATCTGGCTAAGAATGAACGTATAACTCTTGACTGATGTCGCAAACAGTTTACTACTCGGTGACAGACCTAAAGTAGCAGTTGTAACCTACTCGGTGAATAGCAGGAATTCTATGGATATCTGTGGCGAGAATGACAACGAAAAGTAATGAGTGAGAGGCAAAATTTGGTTGAACGAAATATAGTGTGCACGAGGGAGTGTTTTGTTTGGAAAATTTGTCATTTGTGTTACTCGTAATTGTGTTTGCTAAACATATGGTTCGTTTATAAACATCGATGATTCCATCCACCGCGTGAACAACAATGTGCCGTGACTCAACTGTATCGGTGTATGTGCCTACTCGCATTCCTTCCGAGTCTCTTCTCGCGAGACGCGGGGAATACGCGTTCCCGCGAACTTTCGCGCGTGTTTGAAAATGTCGAGCACATGATCGCGTGGCAACGTCCGTGTCGAGATGAAATGCAGCGATCAAAAAAAAATGTACATATTTGTTTTCGCGTTTTCCGTCGGGTCGCGGTAAAGGGCCGGGCAATTCGCGTTTCACGCGCGCGTAACGGTCGAGCGGCATTCACGCGCGCGCGAGGGGGACAGAGTTTGATCGGTCGTCGATCGTCCTCAGTTGGTCAGTTCCCTTTGATTATTTTGACTCGGGTATACGCGCGGCAATTGATTTACCGGCGGATTGCTCGTAAAAACGCGGCCGTTCCGCGCGGAGATTAATTGAGTTTAAAATATTCCGCCTCGATTGCTTTATCGACAAATTCGAGAAACATCGTGCCCGCGCGCGACTATTTCAAACCAGACTCTCTTTTTCATGCTGTCCGCCCTTTGAAGTCCACTCGATAATTTCCTCCGTCGCGCTGCAGTTTGTCGGTCGAAGTCTCTGTTGCGGTTTCCATCGATATTTTCGAGCGTTCGAATACCCGCACACACACACACACCTGCATATATGGAGCGCACAACATGGTCCTCCGCGTTTAACCTCGACCGAGATCGACGCGAGAGCGCATTCGGTGCCGGAAGGAAGATCGTCGGGCGTCGAGCTACGAGAGCCAGGCGCCGTGTTCTAAATTCGAGTCGTTCGCTCGTACCGTATTATCGTTGGATCCGGTGGATCCGCGGCTCTGGATCGATCTCGTCATCGTCGTTACGGTTTCGACGATAACGACCGATTAAACCGGTTAGTCTGCGAACGAGCAAACGACGCGAGGCTGGGCGACAACCCAGCACCGCGGCGAGCCGTTTTAATTATTTCTCGCGCTGCTATGGCGTAGATTTCCTGCGAGAAAGAACGCTGAGGTTAACGAAGTAATTTCCTCTCGCGACGCCGCTCTACTCCGCTCCCACGCCGCACCGGCCTGTAATTGTCACAAAAGAGCCCGGCGAGAATGTTACTTTCGTTCGCGGATCGTTCCGTCGCTCGTTCGCGAGCAAACGACGCGACGTTCGCGTTAATACGTTATTTCCGGGTACGGCTCACTGGGCCACCGGGTTTCAGCGTCGACTTTAAAGGAGCTGCTCCCGATACCCTCTGCACCGTCGCTTCTCGCTCTTGTTTAAAACGTCGCGAATCTCTGTCCCGTAACGAGCCTTATCGGACAGAGTTTGCGGAACGGTGTCGCTCTCCCGCTCGCAAAGATTCCCGTCCGGTCCGGCCCGGCCGGCTGCTCTCGAGCGGATCGCGTCCATCCGCAGGAAGAACATTTATATTCGCTGGCAGCGGGTATTACGTAAACGTGGCCCGCATATCGCTAATGTTCATCGCCGGTGGTTACGGCGGATAAATAATTAATGCGTCCGAATCGTGTCCGTAATACTGAAAAGAGAACGATGCTCGGTACTCGCCGTTGCTCTGGCTGGCTCGCTCGCTTCGTACGTCATTACAACGACCACCTTCCGAGCGTGCCAGCTACGGATCGACATTTCGGACGCGCGATCCAGAAAATAGGTTAATTGCTATCATTTCGTTGTAATTAATGTTAACCTTCGCCCGGTGAAGCAGCGACTTCGATGGTCGGCCCGGGTTTGAACGTTAACGACCACGAAATCGGAGTAATTAATGCGGCTCTTTCGTCGATGAAATAGTGGAATCTTGTCGTGGACGGTCGACCATCGACGAATCTCGCGGAGAGGGGTCAGTTTTCGCCGATGCCTAAGGAAATAAGTTTCGCTTTAATAGCGTTTAACGCGACCCGCGTAAATTCCCGGGAAGGAAAGCCGTCCCAGGAGCATCGTCTCGTCCCAGCCGCGCTCCCGCTATTATTAATTTCGTAATTAATATTTACTAGGCCCGGTGCGCGCTCAAGCTCATTAGCATTCGTCGCCACTTGCGCGCCGCAGCGTCGGTAGCATTTTAATTCGAATCTTTCTTGAAACCAAAAAAGGATACCGCTCCCGAGCTTTCCGGCGACCCAACCTCGCTGTACCGCACGCGCTCTCTCTTCCTCATCCTCTCTCTCTCTCTCTCTCTCTCTCTCTCTCTCTCTCTCTCTCTCTCTCTCTCTCTCTCTCTCGGTCGCCCTTTTCTTTCGCTCGCGGGTTCGACGCCGCTCAAACCGCCCCCGTCGACGTTATAATTTCATCGCGCGTACTCGCGGAACGGACGTGAAAAAAGAGAAGAGAGAAAGGAGGAATAGCCAGCAGGCTACCGCCATTGCCGTTTCGCCGCTGCCACGCCGTTGCCGCGCCACGTCACGCCGTTGCGGAGAACGTCGATCGTACGTGCCCTGACGAAAAATCTGCGGGTCGGTCTTTTCGAAAGCGAAATGGGGGATAATTTGATAAGTCGATAAACGTGTTAGCGGTGCACGAGCTGGTGCACGGACGCGCTTGTTAATGGCCTCAACGCCGCGCCGCTCAAAGAGACACTCCCGCCTCGTTCCGCCGTTGTTTTGTTTCGCAATTTCAGGATGTCGGTGTTTCGCCACGATCCGACCCAACCCGACGCAACGCGACACGACCAGGTGCATTTCGCGAGGCTTAAACACTCTCAACGGGTCTCATCCGAGTTCCTTCGCGTCGCGAAACTCCGTTCTCCGCGGTCTGCGGATCCGCATAAATTCTGATAAGGTTATAACGACTCCAGCCGCTTAACGCCACCGCCTTTTGTCCCAGCAATTTTCGCGGGCGTTCTTCCTCCCTCGACCTCGCCTTTCGCGTTCCTGACCTCGATGTTACTTTGACGCCGCTCGAGCCGTGGCCGAGTAAATGGATGTTGGCTGGAGAGTAACGCCTCTGTCTAAAACGGAACACTCGACGGTTTCTTTACGGGTACGGGGAGCTTTTTCCCCGTTCTCGAGCGTTTTTAAGTAGCCACCTCCGGGAGAAGAAGCGGAAAGGATAAGGAGGACGTCGAGTGTATTAGCCGTGGCTTCTCCGGCAGATGGAAGTCGTTTTCTTGCGGTCGTTACCCCTCGAAATCTCTGTCCCCGCGAGAAAATATCGAGAATCGAGCTTGCGCTCGCTCCGGGTCTCGCTCGCCTCGAAATCGATGCGCCGCGAGAGCTCGAACGTGTTAAGCTCGTGCCACTCCATTTGTTAAACTCGATGAAAAGTGATGCGACTGCGTCTATAAATCGCGACAAGTGCAGTATGAATCGCAAAACAGAAAGTTTGCGGTGACGCGTTTAGGAAATCCCAGCTTTACACGGTCCATGTTCTCTCGTTCGAGACGTATCGAAGAGAATCGAGCGAGGCTGGTCAAACCTCGCCGGTTGATTCTATAAACGGCTGACACACATTTGAGCGCACGATTACCCTCGTCAATTGACGGCAATTGTCCGTGACAGTGAGCTAAGAGAGCGAGGGAAGACGCAACGGGGGAAACGAGGAGCGAGAAGCGCTGACGAAGGCGGGAGACGGGACACGGGGACGGAATGGAATGGGGTGGAATGGGATGGGAGGGAAATTTCATTGCGTCGAATCGCATTGAAACGCGTTGAAAGTTTTCCCGCTTTATTTCCTCGTTGCTAAACTGCTCACGTAGAATGAATGGATAAGGAAGAGTTGGAAGACGCGCGTTGCTACGCTCGACGAGTTCCGTAGAATTCCGCACGGATTCTTCGTCCCGGACGCCTCTCTCGTTGTCTCGATTCTCTGGATGCGCCGAGGCACGCGCACGCCGGAAGTTTAATGATCGGACGATACTCGAAAAGTTTCGCGCTTTTTATCCCGCTACACTTGGCTCCGGCCTCCAGCTTCCGATCACGCTTTGGCTGTTCGACTCGCCGGATCTTTCGGGCCCGAGTCGACTCGTCTCTGCGCGGAACCAGCCTTGTTACATAACCGTAACTAGGTTCGAAGCCGCGGCACAAGCCTGGAATACGGCCTCCGACCCGCCGAAGAACGTGCTCGCGCTTCGACCGAGATTCTTCGACGGAAAGTTCCCGTGGTCGACCGCGAGTTAGAAAAACGGCGTGTTTGATCGATACACGGTCGCGCGCTGCTCGAACTTATAGTCATTTCGGTTAACGACCACCGACCTCTTCCCGGTGCCGGGTTTTCACGAACGAGAGCGGAACCGGTGCGAAACCAGATAAAGCCAGCCGTTCTTTGGTCTCGACGAAGCGGTTTGGACGATGGCCGAATCGTTCTTTTATGCAGATCGCGGCTGCGTCTTCGTTTCCGGCGAGCTGAGGCGTTCGAGAGGAGTGTCGCGATGCGGTTATTCGAGTCCGAGACCGAGCTCTAGCCCGTCGACCGTTGCCACGATATTGGTCAATTATACGGTGCCTGGCGAAATCGGTTTTCGAGGCCATAACGTCCGTTGGTTTCCGGGCGAATATTGAAACGCGACGAACCATCTCGTAGAAAGGTCGCGGACGCTTGGCCTCGTCTCGCGTCGATATGTAGGTATAATCGAAAATGAAACAGATATTATAGCGGTGCTCTCCGGCACGGCGCTCGGACTGTCCACTGTATTTGCTCCGGCGAGCGAACGTCGTTAGCAATTAATTTAGCGAACAAATTGGTTGTGCCGAATGCATGATTAAACTCCGTCTGGTAAATTGACCCACCGGTAAGAAAATTCCGATCGAGAGACTCGGGCGCGCGTGTGCTGGTCTCTCGCTCGGGGTATCGTTGTTCCACGGAATTCTCTTCTATTTACAGAATCGCGATTAAATCGATCTCGAAATTTCAATAGCCGATCTAGTCGGGGCCGATCCGCGCTCGCCCGGCCGCGTTTTGTCCACGGATAGAATTTATAAACGAATCCGCGGCCGATATTTCGGATTTTTCTCCGAGGATTATTTCCCCGGCACACCCCCCGGCCGGCGGTGTACAATTACAGAGACTAGGGTGCTTTGACCCTTCGACGATTACAGGGAGGAACAGAATCCTGGCAACTCGATACCGCTTTGCCACCGCGACCGCGTTGACGCACGCGTCTGCTCCCGCATCGAGCGGAATCGACGGGGACCACGATTTCGGTCCTCGAATCCGCGTCCGCGAGCAAAACGCAAGAATCTCTCCCCGTCGAAACGACGAGGAGGAAATCCACTCGGTCCCTCTCGTTTTATTTCCCCCGTTGCGCGACGACTCCACCCGATGGAACACCCCGATATTGTTAACTCCCCGGGAGCCAGCTCGTCGCCCGATTCTCCCTCTGAAAACGAATGATTGCCCCCGCTTCCCCGATTCCTCTTCACCCGAACGTATCTCGTAATCATCGCTACGCGATTAATAAAGATGCCGCGATAACGTTTATCGTGTCTAGCTGTCCTTGCGCGGTTGGTACGCGTTCGCGCGCGACTCCGGAGCAACCGGAGGAAGTTGGTGCAGGCGCCCGATTCGCCACCGCTCTGCCGCCGCTCGGTTCGTAATTACACAGGTGAGAGTCTCCGATAAAGGCGCGGTCGTGACACGGCACGAGGGAGAGACGTTCGAAGCGGGGGAGAGACGTTCCGTGCACAACGTACGCACTCGTAGTAATTAATCTGTCGCCCAGATTATCTGTTGTCGGATAATAATAAGCGGTCGACGAGGCTAGGCTGCTGCGCCGCCCACGGCGAGGATAATTAAACCCGCGATAAGACGTTCCGACGCGGTTCGAAATAATTACGCTCTCGGTGTTTTCGGTCGACAAATTAAAAGGAAGGATTCGCTCGGCGTCGCCGTGCTCGCGCTCGCTGCTCTCTCGTTCTCGTTAACTCTCGAGAGGTTGTTCCCGCGCCGCGATTCGAAAGCCGAGGAGGACTCCCTTTGCGAGCCGAGAGTTCTCTCCCCTTTAGCCTTTTAACGGCAACACGGGACGCGGAACGTTGGACGTTCGCGCCGCGTACGGCTTATCGCGCTCGCGTTGTTTTTCCAGGGATTCGTCTCGCGAGCAGGAAACCACCGATCGTCGACTCTGTCCAGAACGAGAAGCACGGGAACGTCGATAAGATAACGGTCGTACGCGCGAGCTCTCTCTCTTCTCGCAGTTAATTCGAGCAGGAACGAATCGAGGGAGCGGCTCGATCGAGCCGGTGAATCGTAGCCGAGCGATAAAGTAGAATACGAGCGTTGCGGGGAGAAGCTCGCGGGTGTCGTTACGAGGTCGGGAATTAAAAGCGCGCGGCTTCGTTTCGGCCGCTCACGCTCGTTAGCTCCGGGGAATCGTCGAAAGGCTCGTTTCACGGCGGCGAGGTCGAAAATGCCACGAGGAACGAGCAACGAGGAAGAAGGGGAGTATGCTTGGTGCTCCCGGTCCGTAGCGAGAACGACCTCCTCTGTTAACTGCGCGCGATTACGTTACGGCTCTCGAATAAAGATGCGGCCGTAGCCGCGCCGCGCTGCAACGTGACTTCTGGACGGCTTCTGGGCGGCTTCCGGGGCCCACGGACCGCATCTTGCATCTCGGACGCACATCCGAGTCCGCAGGAGTTACCGGATAGCGTGGCCAAGACGCGGATCGAGGGAGTCGGATAGATACGGAAAGAACAGGAGAGATAGAGAGAGAGAGATGTGGACTAAGGGAAAGATAGACAGAGAGAGAGGGATGGAAACCGAGGGAGACCGACTCGAGGGAGAGGCGGAGTGGCAAGCCGAAGGGAGAGAGGACGGAGGTCTCATTAGGAGCTCTAACGACCCGGGTGCAGTACTCCCATCCCTATCGTGCTGAATCACCTCCCCCTTTTCTAGCGCACATTCTCATCCTCCGACACACGAACGCCGACTTGGCGCACACAACGACTCTTGCTGGGGTTCCTCGTGTTCGCCCCTCTGCCCTTTCCCGCTACCCTCCCACCCTTTGTCCGTTGGCTCGCGCAACCCCAATCTGAAAGTCAAATTTCCTCGTGGCAACGGTAGATGTCGTACCATCTCTCTCTCTCTGCCCCCCTTTCTTTCTCCCTTTGGCCTTTCTCGCTGTCGTCCGCGTTGACCTCTCTCACTCTGTTTATTGGTCCATCTCTATCCAGCTCTCTCCACCCTCGTTCGTGTCCCGCGTCGCGGGATACCTTCGGTTCGTCTCTGCTCGCAGCGGCGGCGCACCCTCTGGCCAACCCCCGACCATCCAGCTCCGGCAATAAAACTGATAACATCATCGGGAATGTAATTACGCGCGAGAGGACGATGCCACCGCGGCTAGGGATGCTGGATCGAATTAAGAAGATACCACCGTCACCCGACGTCTGGTCACTCTCTTTCGCTTTTCACACCCGACCCCGACCCCGACCCCTGACACAGACACGGACACCGAGAACTCGAGAGCACGGCTCCACACCTCGCCGTCGAGTCCCTCTCCCTTCCATTTTCATTCCGCCGGTGGATTGTTGCGCGTAAACCGCACTTCCTCCACCGGTGGAAGGTTACTCGGCTCGGGTTACTCCATTCTCTTGATCCCGCACGCCGTACGTCGTACGGTGTACGACTCCCGTGCCGGAGTTCGCATCGCATACGCTTTACCGTCTTGGATTTTTACCACCGCGGATGAAAACGTGCGCGTTTATCCTCCACGTTTCGCTCCTTGTCTTCTCCTTGAAACGAAACCACCTCATTCGAGGCTCCGCGTGGTTGTCCTTTTGGTCGTTCGAACGTGTACCCCGGTTCGGTACACCGAGAAATGGGTCGGACTCCGGTCGTCGTTTCTTATCTTGGCCAATGGCCGGAAGTACATCCGGAGCATGCTTCGAAAAAGTGGAATTCCCGGGTCTCGTCTGGCCCACGATAAAACCGATAACATCGATTGGAAACGCGATTACGGCCGAGTCGGTTGATGGGATCGGGAGTCGGTTCGTGGGATCGAATCGGGGGGATAACGGATGTCGTGGAGAATCGCGCGACATCGGTCCCGCGTCGAGGCCAAACCTGCGACGCGGCTCGAATTAAGCGTCGCGTCGTCTCGTCTGCCGTAAAAACTGTCCCTCAGGTTCTTGCTGCCTCGACGCCTCGTCTCGCCTTGTCAATTCTCGCCACCCTCGTCGCTCTCGTCAGCCGGCAAGCCGGAAACAAAGGGAGACGTCCAAGGAAACTCGAGAAATATTTCGTATTCCGCCCGTCTGCGAGGCAACGAAACCGCGGACCGAACCGCCGCGGGAATACGATTACACTGGCGAGGCGAAGATTCACCTTGGTTCCGGAATCGAGAAATCATTTCGAATAATGCAGCGAACATATTTTGCTGGCAGAGCGAACACCGGGCAAGGTGTTTCCGGTATCGTGGAGACTCTGGAACTTGTTCGGCCGGAACGGAACGACCATTTGCATTTCCGTTGTTAAGCGTCGAGGCAGGACAGGACCGACCGGAGAACCAACGAAGGATCGGCTCTTGGAGATTTCACGAGGAAATGTCGAGAGCCGCGCGAGATTCCTCGTCGATCGGGGTGCAGTGGCGGCTGAAGCGTTTGCAGGTTCGATGGTCGAAGTCGCGAACGGATTCGAGGATGCACCAGAGGGGCGTGAAAATGGAATGGAACGGAACGGAATGGAATCGACGAGCATAGCCGCTCTAAAGAGCTCCGCTCGATGCTCGGTGGAGCTGCATCGATCTTTCTGCTCGGTTTTTATTTGGTCGATACCTTGAGACCGCGATCGTCCCGGTGTTCTTACGGTGACTTGGATTTTCCACGGAACCAACGTCGCCCCCGAAGGTCCTTGGAAACCACGAGGCTGGAAAGCGCGATGACGCGACTGGATCGCAGACGCAGACGGCGGGATTTCGAGAAAACCTGCCGGGAATCATTTTTCTTCCACCGATCCCCTGTCACGGTGTGGGGGTTGAGAATCGGATGGGAATCCTCGAGTAGATGCCGGAGAGATGACTATGGAACATCAGCAAGAGAGGGAGAGGAAGAGGAGCCGTTGTAATTAGAGAAATTAAGCGCGGAAACAGATAGACATCGACGGGAAACGACACAACTCGATATTTTATCAGATTTTCGTTGAACAAGCGTCGCGCAACCTCTTCCGGTCGGTCTGTTTGGGATATAATTGCGATATAATTTTCGCTTAGCGGCCTGTTAACGCTCGACCGACGTTCTCCGTCTTTTCGACGTCGCGCGTCCGCCGTCTTTGCTCTCGGAGATCCCGCGAGCTCGCTGGCGTTCGCCCGTTCGAATGCACGCTAGATTTAATCGACCGAGCAAAGGGTACCAATTAGCGCGGCAATTATCGCGCAATAATATTCCTCTGGCAGAGGCCGCTTAACGCATCAATAATATTCATGGTATGTAAGTAGCAGCGGCAGCGAAACGTTTGCACTCGCTGATACGCAAGCTTCAAGGCGAGCGCAACTTCCTCGGTTCCGTTTCGGAGCCAGCCAGTCCCCAATCGATACGAACGCGTTTCTCGTAACGCGACGATATTCCGCGCATATATATTTCCAGCCTCGTAACCCTCGATCTAGCCCCCCTCGGCGTCTCCCTTTGTACCCCGTTGGATCGTCCCCGACTCTTCTCCCGTTCTCCAACCGCAACGAGTCACTTAGACGGTAATTGTTGCTCGCAGCTAAGATCTTCTCCGCGGAACACCTCCGGCCAGGCCGGTTATGCGGGTAATTTCGCTAATTCGTTGCAATTGCCGCGATTCGCGACGAAGAGAACGCGGAGTCGGGGGGACCGAAGCGAGAACGGGGCGCCGCGCGCCGCGCCGGAACGAAACACCGCTCGCGGAAAACATCTCGTTTCCTGGCAAGATTACGCGCGGCTCGGTCTACCGTGGAACCCGAGAACTTACGGAAGAGCAAAAGGGTCGCGGTCCACCGACCAACCAACGACTCTTGCCGAAGCCCGCAGTTTTCTCCGGTCCACGGGACCTTTTCCCTCGGAGGAACGTCCGCGATAATCGACCGTGCTAAACGAGGGATTTCTTACGCGATCAGTCGCACTTTTAAATTCCAACAGATTCTGCAGAATGACGGAACATTTTAGCGGCAGGTTGTCCGCACAAAAGTATTTCACAGCTCCCAAGGTTTTTAGGAACTTTGTCTGTTTTAACACTTAATAAAATTTAAAATCAATTGCAAAATTTGCCACCGAAAAAACAGACAAACAAGAAAGCGAGCTAATAACAAACCGTACAAAAAGTCTTTCAGTTTTCAGTCTTTTTTCTATGGAAGAAGGGCCTAGGTAATTTTCTAGAACCTTTTCATCTGAAGCGTACGTTCCGGCTACCTCGTTTGATACACTACAATGTAATTAACGCGCGTCTTTCACGACTAATTAATCTGTCATTCGCTCACGGCCAAACGCAAACGGCGAACGGTCGCTTAGGAAATCCCAGGTTTACGCTCCCCGCTGGAGCGTTCTTTCTTCGCGGCGATTCCATACCTATATCCGAGCTCTATTTTCGCCCGTTGCGTGCGAATATAAAAGCAATGGCCACAACGACGCGGAAGAATGTCGACGTGTCGTGACGAGCGCGCCTAACGACCTACAAAAATGCCAGTCCCGCGGTGGCGGCTGCCGAGCGAAATACGCGCTAGTACACGCCGACAACAAATTTATGCGCGCAACGACTCGCTCAGAGAGCACGACCGATCGATCACCGGCGTGTCCGATCGTTTTTCCTCTTAATTGCGCGACGACCAGTCGAAGCCGCGTTTGCCGTTTCCACCGGAACGTCGCGACGCGATCTGCCAGGGGCAGTCTAAAGCCAAGGAAGTTGATCGTGGGGCGCTAAGCAACGAACGGGGAGCGTCTTTTTTGTCTGTATGAAAAATACGGCTAAGGGACGTCATCTAATTTTGGAGCGAGAAATACCGCGGTGTCTGGTCGTTTCGGAGCGCACCCCGAGTATTTACGTCTTTATTTCGGACTCGGTCGATCCCTCGACGTTATTCTGGGTACCGCGGCGCTCGTACGCGTGGGCCCGGAATATATTGCTTCCCTCCAATTTGAATATATATCTACACGAATACATGTAGGTTCTGCACGTACCCGAATACCTATAAAAACCGTAGAGGCGGTTATCAAGGTTTATTCGTTTGGCCGCGGCCCCTTGAAATTTCGCTTACTCGGCATACGTAATGAGGGAGAGAGGGCTTTCCACGACACCCTAACAGCCTAATTCGATCGCGGCTTGATTTACGAGATGCGACGGGACAGGACCAAATCCGCTTCGACGTGTTTTTGTCTGTTCCCGTACATATACCGACGAATTGTGTGAAACATTAGCCAAATAGTAATTCCATTCTTCCTTTAATCGTTTAAATCGCGACACCTCGATTTCGTCGGAGCACTCCAACAGTTATTTGTTTTGAGTCGGGAAAAGAAAAGACACCGTGGTAAAGGTGTCTTTTAACCTATATTAGATGGTTTATTACAAAATGGGAGCTCGGGCTCCTCTGCGCTCTCGTTCAACTCGTTCGTGACGCGTAACTTCTAATTCGCTCGGCGCGACGCACGATGGTTACGGTTGGTTCTCTCTCGTTTGCTCACGCGCGATGACGACTTCGCGATGCTCGCATTCTTTTCGCCTTCGTCCGTGATTGTCATTAGCGCTATCGATGTTAGCCATCGGATTGGCCCGCGCATTGGTAATCATACACACGCACGTAAGCACACATCCATAAACGCACGCGACTAGGCCGAGCTCACCGGTTCAGTCGGAACACATTGATATTTCTAAACTATTTTAATCTGCCCACTGATTTCAATCGCACGTACTCATTTTTATCCTCATTTTTACCACGAATGCATAAAAGCCGTAGTTTGACATAACATAAAGAGTATAAGGGAGGCTCGAAACATTAGCAGGAAAAATGATGGTGCTGATACAGGATAATATAGGACGTCGACGACGGCGCCTTTTGCCGACGTAGCGCCGTTATTCGAGCAGGATATCCAATTCCTTCAATTAAACGGAGAATCGCGGATACCAAAGGGAGAAGCGCAGGGCAGGGCAAGTGGGGGCAATGCGACGCCTCCGCTTGTCTCGGGGCTCGCTTTATTACGCGCAGTCCATGGACAAGTCGTTCGCGGGGAATTAATAAATCTCTTTCGAAGCTGAACAAAAGATCCGAGCGCGTAATATCTGCTCGAGAAAGTTAAGCCTGGTACCGGAAGCGCGACAGCGCTAATTAGTGGAAGTTACGCGAACGAAATTTACCTCGTTCCGAGGATTCCAGCGTCGGATTCGGTGTCTGGCACCACGTTGCGCCGTCGTCGCGACGTCTCGGATACAAGTCGAATCGGTCCGATTCGGGACGTCAGGTGCAACCGCGCAAGGGTGGAGTTGCAGCCCTTGAAATCGGCTGGCGGCTGTCCGCTAAGATTGCTCGAGGTCGGTCACGATGCTATCTTAATAGGTATCTTTGTATCCGACTTGGGTCGTTCGTCTTGCCTCCCACTCGTTCCTGTGCCCCCTTGCCTCGGGTCTTGTCTTCCCTTCCTCCCGTTTTCTCGTCCCCTACTTACCCGGTAATGGAGAACGAATCGATTTTCATTTAGGTAGATTGTCGCCGGCAGCGGACTCGGATGTACGCTCGATAAAATTAATTGATTCGACGAGCCCGACGAGTTTCGTCGACCGAGGATCGCGCTTCACGGTTCCATTTTCGTCTCGCCTCCGCCTCTCGCCGTTCCAGGCTTCTGTCGCCTGGTCGAGGGAAAAAAAGCAGAAGCTATCGTCTTCGCTTATTACAAGAGTGCTCGATTGATTTTCGCGAAAACGCCGATGTTTAACTTCGACGCGTACCGATTACCCGTCGATAATTAATCGACGTTCGCGCCTCGACCAACGAGCGAGAGAGAATCAGAGAAAGAAAGAGCTGCTCGCTATCGGAGTCGGCTCGCCGCACTCGTGCTGACGTTTTATCCGCATCGACTGCGCTTTCACCGAATATTTCGCAATGGCGGGGCAGTGCGGCGCTACGTACCGCGAATTCTTGCCGCCAGATAACCGTGTGAACTCAAGATTTAGCGATTCGTTTGTCCGCGTCCACTAGCGCGATTGCACTCGACACGAGGTCGAACTAAAGTGGTTCGAGCCGTTTGACGCGAGCAATTCCCACTGGGTTCCCTTCCCGTCGGGCCGGGGCTGCTCTGCCGGGAACGTTTCGCAGCTCGGCGGAGCTCGGCGGAGCAGTGCCCGCAGTATATTCTCCGCGATAATAAATTCTCATCTTCCTAATGGCAGCCCCTTCCAATTTTTGTCTCGGGCTTTGGAAAACCGCACCCCGCTCTGTACAATTATTCTCGGAGGCTCCGCCACGCCCCTGCTCGCTCGCGCGACGATCGCTATCCGGTGGCGTAATTGTCGCGGTGCGGTGCGGTTCGCAGAACCGGTTATCTCGGCAAAGGGTGACGAATAAAGACGCGACCAACGGCCCGGAGAGAACAGCACAAGAAGAAAAGAACTGGAGAAAGAAGATCGCGCGTTTCGTCGTTGGTTTTTAATCGTGGACTCGTGAGTCGCGGTGGATTCAATTCGAAATAAGTCTGAATTCGCGAGGGAGACGAGCAGGGAGGAATATATATGTATATGACAAAACTGGTAGGATGAGCACGATCGGACGAAACAGCGACGCGGAAACGGGGAAATTTCGTACGCGGTTGGTCGGAATTGTGCTCCTCGTTCTCCGATCATCTATCAGCCATCGAGCCGGACAAATGTAATCGGCAAAGAAACTAATATACCGTTAATTACACGCGGAACGTACGATCCCCCGTCGATCGGCGCAATTTCACCGTACGAACGGCCGTTCGTTTTGGTAAATGCGCGACCGATTGCGGTCTCTGCATCCACCGCGAATGACAACACGTAACTCGTTGCAGGTACAAATTTGTCGCTGGTTTTACGACCGTCAACGGAGCGGCGTTTCCGCGATACGTAGACGAGTACATTTAATTTAATTATGGCTTTTCATAATTAACAGCTCTCATTAACGTCGTGATTGCATACCTCGTCTCTCTCCCTCTTTCCGCCTTTCACTCTCTTTCTCCCTCGCTCTCGCCCCGGTTTTCGTTTCACCCTTTACCCCTCTTTTTCTGCGTTTCCCGCTGTGTCTGCGGTCGAGTTGAACGTTCGCGATTTCGTGTCGCGCGTTTCACAACCGGCGCCGCCGCTGCTGTTCGACGGCATTGTAAAAGTTGCGTGGCTGTCAAAGGGAAGACACCGTCGAACGTCGCGTCCCTTCCTCCCCCGATGTCCCAGTTTTCGAGCTTTTTCCGTATCGTCGTGCGGAGTACCGGATAATTGTTGGAAAATTGCGGTGCTCCTCTCGCATTCGATCTTAGCCATCCGTGGTAATCGCGATTAATAACAATGGGACTTGTTAACGTTAACGCGATTAAATCCCTGGTCGTCGTCGGTCCAAACGGCGTCCTCACCGCGCGTTTAACTGACGGGAGAACTACATTAACCGCTACAACCAGTCGTGCCGTTGGCTACCGGCAGCGCACCGCTAATAACTCTTTTAACGTATTTAAATGTTGCATTAAGCTTGTTAGACCGTTGAAATTGTTTTGGATTTACAACGAAGCTTCTCCACGGCGACAACGACCCTGACACACATACACGCGATCATACACCCTCGGAATTGAGACCAAACGCGTAGCGTGCAGCAGCCGTTCGGCATATCTTGCGTTGCGCCGACGCCGACGCTTTGATCACGGACGCGAACAATGAGGCGCTAATTAGGACGATAGCTGTTTCGGAAGCTAACCGATCGTTATCGAGCTTGGAATCTCGACACGGTCACGAAGTCGGGCGTACGAGTAGCATTCGAGTCGGGGGAATCGGAGCAGGGAGGAGCGATAGCGACAACTACGGCAGCAGCGAATGTAGTACTCCAGGCGACGTCAATGCGGTAAACGCGTTGCAATTGATGCGTGGCTATTGACAACGACGTCGACGGTTATTTTCGATGAAACGGATCCGCCGATGATATCGTTGCGACGAGTCGAGCAGAGCCGAGCCGGGCCGAGTCGGTAAAACGCGTCCGACACAAGGTTGATTCATCGAGAGGACTCGATGAATTCTATGCCGGGCATTTAGCACGGGGGTTGAAGCGCTAATCGGAAGGATAAGCTTCGAACAACGACCCGTATCCATCCCGGGCCAACAAAATTTTGATCACGCGCCTATCCTCGCGCGCTAATTGACCGGGAAAATTGCGGACGTTTGAGTGGCAGCGAAACGACATTAAGCGTTCCGTCAATCACGGTCCGTGTTCGGTGTGCACGCGCTCGCGGGATCCCGAGTCCGCGCGCATTCGGATCATGCTTATTCCTTTCACGCGCGCGAATTCCCAGCGCGTTCGCGATCGGCGAGCTCGTTCGGCGCCGCGGGACTCCCAGAGAAACGTATTCGGGGGATATCTCGTTCCCTCTCTGGCGAGGAAATTCGCGTTCTACCTCCGAGAGAGAGCCGAATTTTCGTCGCTCTCGCGTTCGTCTGGTTTGTGATTGGCCGAGTTTCGAGACAGGAAACGCCTGCCCGACGGATAGTCGACATCATCGCCCGCAATTTTGGAAACTGAATTCCCCGACTTCTTTCTTCTCTGTTTTCTTCGAATTTCTTCCTCGAGCTCCATACGGAATATTTCGGTTTGTCGTGTATTTATATACGGTCGACGTACTCTATATGCCTCGCAAGAAGTCTCCTGGCAGAAATTCGAAAGGGTTGGGTCATTCCACTCGCACCGTCGCGATATTGGTTCTAGCCGAATTATTGGTTAATGTGTGATGACATCACGGCCCAACCATTGGCTGCGGGCGAGGACCCCCTTTACCCCTTGTGTGATCTCGTGGGACAACTTGTGAATCACGGAGAGCGCGATCAAGGCGGAAAATCGTCGAAAGCGTACCGCGTTACAGAGAACGCGGTTGGCGAATTTTCGGCTGGTCGCGAATTAACGAGATCTCGCGCGCGCCGACGGTCTCCGCCTTTTTCGTCGAAACGGTTTTATCGACTCGGACCTTTTAATAACTTGGCGTTCTCGTTGAACGGAGAATGGCGGCCGCACACCTGTAAACACTCGTCCCGTTCGATCCCGTGGATTGAAATTGATCGAGCGGTTCGTGGATAGCCGTACGTTCGGGACGAAAGGAAGGAAAAGATTGAAATTGGATAACGAGGGTCGCTTTAGCCGTAATCGAAGCTTTTCGCCGGCATTGTTTGTCGGTTCGGTTGCTAGATCTCGACGATTCGATGGCGGTGTGTCCGGAGCTCTCGACGCTTCGTTGCGAATTCTTCGTCTCTGTGTCCCCTTTCGCGAATCCCGGAAGCGCGCTCGCTCTCGTGCAATTTTTCCCCATCGAGCCGTGAAGCCAGGAATTTTACGTCGCGCTCGGCGGAGCACTCGCCGTCTCAAAGTGATCCAGCTTTTATTGGCCGCTGGAGCGCTTTCATTGGGTCAACGTGACCAGTCCACACTGCCGCTCGGTCCACCGCAATTAGCATCGGTTGCTGGCTGCATTTTTCAATCCACCGTCGCGTCGCATCGCTTCGCCGCATTTTCTCTCGCCGGTTTCAGCCGCCTCAGCCTCCCGCTCGCGCACTCTCCCCCGGCCCCAGCATTCTCCCCTATCGTTCCGCGTCTCCTTCTCTTCCGAAACGAGCTTTTGAGACCGCGAAACACTCGACGCCCTGCGCGAAACGCGCTCGCGTGCGCCGAGCAAAAAAATATCATCGGAGTAGTTTCTCGTGTAGGTACCGCGTCTGTGACCGGAATCGTGGAAAGCCTGTCGACGACAAAACACCACGTTCCTTTTTGATTTCGCCGGACCGACTGATCCATCGGTAATGCCATCGCGCGATAACATTCTGCTAAAAATAGGTCCGATATTGGCAGAATTGGATCCGGAACGTTTCGGAAAGCCGCGAGAGATATTTCGTCGATCTTCCATTTCCGTGACCATTGCCGATCGAGGTCGAGGAGGTCGCCGAGCTGCGTACCGATTCTCCGAGATGGTCGTTCTATTTACGACGGAACTCTTCCGACGGTAACTCGAGCACGCGATAAGCTTCAAGACCGATTCCTCGTTGTATGCTCGCTTACATACGGTCCATGGAGTGGCGTACCAGTGACCCGCGAGAGATCCTCCGACCTTCTTCCTCCACTCCTAATCCCCGGAATATTCCTTCGGAGCTACTTCGTTCCGAGTAATCTTGCCGGGATTATCCTGAAATAATCGTAGATCGAACCTCGCGATACCGCTGGAACGAATTTCCCGAGCGTCTGTTTCTCAGTCTCTAGCTCCACGTTGGCTGTCCGTCTGCTCGAGGGAGAACGGATCGATTCGATAATTAGGTGGAACGAGCGACGCGAGTCGTTCGCGAAATTGCAACTCCCTCCTTATCGCCCTCTTGTCGTTTAAGACGCGCGCGTTCGTCGGCTATCGGCGCGAAGTATCCGGACGCGTTCAAACTTGTTCGAGTTCGAAACCGAACTTAATACTTCAGCGTGCCGGTGTACGCGCGACCTGTTTCCGGTTTACGACGCGTCAAGACGCTCGAAGCGCAATATTGTCGGCGGAAACGCGACAGCTCGGCGACGAGAAACCCACTGCCGACTATGGCAACGCTTGGACTGCTGCACGGTTGGTGTTCGCCAGTCGATTGATTCGTAAACTTTCTTCGGATGTCTGGAGCGCGAGCGTGGCAACGTTCCAGAGATTGTACACGCGCAACGAAGCAACCGTTGAACAGCTTCTCTCTTTCGTCGTTGCGAGCTCGCGGTCGGTCTTTGGACCCGGGAAGACCGCAAAAAGTCCATCAAAATATTCTGCATAAGAGGTAAAATTTCTGCTGTCTGGAACGACAGTTAATGAGGTCCGATGCTCTTTTGGTCTCAATACTAGAATGCAGATCTGTATGCTTTATTGATTGTGGGAAGCAGAAGTGAAACAAGAATGACTTTTTTCAGGTGAAGTGGAGTAAGTGCGCATTAGTTTTTGTAAAGTTTGACTTTAAACTAATGTATTTTCAGTCTGGCGTGTAAAAACTTAACGCTCGTGGTATCAAACTCTTGCCACAGTCCTTACTGATGGATTAGTATTATGTAGAATTCTAATTTTGCTTGAAATTTATCATTTTGATAAGATATTGTGCAAAGTGTCAACTACTATGCACTTGCCCCGAAAATGGGGCAAGAGCGTCTCTGAGAGTTAAAAATGCTTTCAAACCTCGTTTCAAGTGCTACGAGGCAAGAAAAGAATTTTTATTAACAAGCCTGCTATAAAATAAGTTTGGGGGGGGATATTCTTGGTCGCATCTATCGTGTAGAAATTGTTGCGTCTATAGAAGATTTACTGTACAACGGAATTGTTTAATTTTCAACTTGAAATAGCTCCGACTGCAAAGAGTTCAGCTTTCGACAGAGTTTGTAGTAATCGTAATTTGACAGAAAAATTTTGTTTCGACCAGAAGATGGACACCATAATGTTGTAACTGACGATAAAACGAATGTAACGATATACAGGATCAGTCCGAAGAAACACAACACTTAAATATCTGTGTTACTTTTCGTTGTACAAAAAAACTTAGGACAAAGTTACACTGCTTGAAGGGCTACTTGTAACGGAGAAAGGGAAAAATTTTCGAGATCATTTTTTTATGAGACTTAAAGGTCATCGATATTTTTTTTAATGGAATGAGCTATTTTTTAATACATCAATCGATGCAACTGGACATTCGTTATAAAAAAGTACTAACCTATGTATGTCGAAAAGTTAGTAGTTCAGGAGATATTTCAATTTAAATAACTCTAAGACACAATTACTGTTGTGCTAAGACGTTACACAAGTAAGTAAACGCTAACATCAATTTCGATTTCAACTTCAATTTCAATATCAACTCTTCAACTTCATTTTCAACTTCAATTTTTCAATTTCAACTTTAATTTCAACTTTAATTTCATCTTCAATTTCAACTTCAATTTCTACTCTTCCATTTCAACTTCAATTTTTCAATTTCATTTCGTTAATATCAACTTCAATTTCAATATCAACCCTTCAACTTCAATTTCAACTCTTCAATTTCAATTTTCCAATTTCAAGGTCAATTTTTCAATTTCAACTTCAATTCTTCAACTTCAATTCTTCAATTTCAATTCGTTAATTTCAACTCTTCAATTTCAACATCAAATTTTTATTCCAACTCCTATTTCAATATCAACTCGTCAACTTCAATTTTTCAATTTCAACTTTAATTTCAACTTTAATTTCAACTTCAATTTCTATTTTTCCATTTCAACTTCAATTTCTACTCTTCCATTTCAACTTCAATTTTTCAATTTCATTTCGTTAATATCAACTTCAATTTCAATATCAACCCTTCAACTTCAATTTCAATCTTCCAATTTCAAGGTCAATTTTTCAATTTCAACTTCAATTCTTCAATTTCAATTCGTTAATTTCAACTCTTCAATTTCAACTTCAATTTCAACTTCAATTTCTACTCTTCCATTTCAACTTCACATTTCTACTCTTCCATTTAAACTTCAATTTTTCAATTGCACTTCGTTAATTCCAACTCTTCAATTTCAATTCAATTTCAACTCGTCAATTTTTCAATTTCAATTTTTTAATTTCAACGCCAATTTCAAATCTACAATTTCATTTTCAACGTCAATGTTTCAATTTCAATTGCAACTCTTCAATTTACACTAGCAAGTAAACGCTAACGTCTTAGTACGACAGTAATGCCGTCTTAGAGTAATTTAAATTGAAATATCTCCTGAACTACTAACTTTTCGACATACATGGGTTAGTACTTTTTTATAACGAATGTCCAGCTGCACCGATTGATGTATTAAAAAATACCTCATTCCATTTAAAAAAATATCGATGACCTTTAAATCTCATAAAAAAATGACCTCGAAAACTTTTGCCCTTACACCGTTACATGTGGTCCTTCAAACAGTGTAACTTTGTCCTAAGAAGTTTTTTCGTATAACGAAAAGTAACGGAGATATTTAAGTATTCTGTTTCTTCGGACTCACCCTGTATAACGACCATGATCCTACAAATACCGCAGTGATGTTTTTGCTGCTCAGATCAAACAGCCCATTGCGACGATTAGGAGATAGGAACGGATTTCTCGTTCTCCGATTCGATTAGCCCGAAAACGTCTCTTGCAAAGGTTCGGCGGCGCGTCTCGACGACCTTGTCGTCGCCGTACCGAGACAAAGCAGCCTCGTTTCCGTTGTCGGACAGACGTTGTCGGGGACAGAGGTAGAGATCGTGCTCGCGTCAAAGGAGCCGGACATACGGTCGGGTCATGAACGACAAACGGAAAGGGGAAGGACACTCGTCTCTCGGTACCTCCTATACCTATAGGTATTGTATGTAGAATGGCGCGCGGTGGTGCTCGTTCGATATTCAGCTTTCCTACGGTGGCTTTTCCACGGATGCCTTCGCTCGCTGATTGTGAGTCTGGTTTACCGAGGTATTTCGTCGGCGAGATCCGACAGCGGAGCAGCTCTCGCCGCGCCGTCGTCGCCAGCCCGCGAACCATAAACCTTGATCTATCGCGCGTCGCCGTTTTCGACGGCAATTCGAAGCGCGAAACTTTGCTCGTTCCCGTTCCACGAAAGTATACCGCCAAATGTTTTGCCAGCGCACACCGCTCATTATGGATAACCGATGGAAAACTTTCCCATTTCGCGGTTTCCTTATCGCGTTTCGTGACCGACAATCGATGCGAGGCAGCCGAAACTGCGAAAAAGAGCTAAAATCGGAAAGGAAGAACCTCGAGTCATGATACCCGCGGCGCTGGCCTTCTGGTGGCGAAACCGTTCTCGAAAATAATCGAGCAGAAACGGTTCTGCGTACACGTTTTTGCTCTCGAAATCGTCGCGAGGAACCGAGAGGGAGAAAGAGTAGAAAGGGGAGGAAATACGACGTCGTCGCAGGAAGCCAACGGAATAACATTGATCTTCGCGGGGGTGGACGAGAGGGGGAGCGCGACCAACTTGGGGTCGGAAACTGGAAAACGTTGACAAAAGAGGAGCGAGGCGAGCCGATACAACGGAGTTTTCTGGACGATAATAAAAGACGTCGGTCTCGCGACCGACTCCCGGCAACTTTGCCGCGGCGTAATACGCGCGATAAATTCTCGTATTACGCGGCTGTAAAGCACGCCACGCCGTGTAACCCATTCAGATCGCAATCCTCGACTGCCGTCGCGTTCTCTCGAGCGCCTCCTCGCCGCGGCGAGAGTATGCGGTCGTTCGTTCACCCGCAAGCGTCGTGGAGTCGCACACCCACGCGCTCGTCCGCACACCGACGGATGCGAGGCGATCGTAAATCATTTTTGCGAATCCCGTGTATGTATACCGAGGCGAGAAGCATCCAAGACGAGATCAAGGAAGAACGATGTCGAGTCTGGGCTCTGGTTCTGCGGGGGATAACGGGCGGGCAACGGGGGCGAGAGAGGAATGGAAGCTGGCAACTGGAAACGACGCGACGCCGGGCGACGCTGGGCGACGCGACGGAAGAGGAGACAGGTGGAGGACAGGGGCTAGGAAGAGAGGGACAATAACTTCGGAACATCTCGCGGATGAAAGCACCGTTTATTACCTCCTGGAACAAACGGGACTGACGTTGCACCCCGCTGCAATGGCTCGTGGGTAACGTTTAATAAAATTAATTCCATCCCTCTTTCGTTCCTTCGCATCTACCCCTCGGTTCATCGCCCTGCTTCTTTTTTGATCCCCGTTCTTGTTGTCGCCGCTTCCCACCGACGTAAATGGGTCTCGCTTTATTTCGTCGCGCCGCGCCGCACCGTCACTCGAGTGCCTCTCTTTTTCATTATTATTGCGCCGTGATATTATTATTCCGTCCTGCCATCCCGTCGCTTCTTTCGCCGTCTACCTCGACCGTTCGAGGCCGATGCAGCCGAAAGTTTCGATTGCGAGGAATAGACATTTTACGCGTGGCTACACAGAAATTACCGAGCGTGTACGGGTAAGTTCGCCGCTATAAAAAAGAAATTCTTAGCCAAAGGCGAGCTTATCGCGGCCGTTAACGAAAATCTCGTAAACGGATCGTTACAGTTTGCGTGGAGCTTGCGGAGCATTCTTTGGAACTGCAAACGCGGCCTCGTTATCGAGCGGAAACTCGAAAGCTCCGGCTCTGGATCCGCGCGGACGTACGCTCTTCGATGTAACGCGGCGCGGCGGCGATGCCTTCTGGAAATTAGCTGCAGAAATCGGAGCGAAGTTTCGAAACTCGGGTCGGTTGTTCCGAGCGTGTCTACGTCGGTATCGTTCGCGACTGTTACCTCTCGTCACGATCGCATCTATCACGTCGAGTGCATTAGCTAGGAGAACGGTTATTATTCGGGAGATTAGGTACCCAACGTGCAGACTCCTCGAAACCCTGGCTCATCCTCCGTTCTCGCCGTGATTAGTTCGTTTCGATCGTGTCGGATGATTCTGAATCATTCGTCGAAACTTCGGTGGCCTCGTAATAACTTCTGTCGACGGTGTGCGCGTCGTTCGTTGCTCGCCGATCGATTCCGCCGACTGGTTCGAGCAGCAGCGGCTCGTAAGGTATATCTTTTGTACGGCGAGGCGTTCCGCAAAGATGGGGCAGAAAAGGGAAACGACAGGAAACGACGTCGTTCCATCGCCGTCGGTCCTTAACGACGTCGACTTCGACGGAATTCCGAAAGTTTCCATTAGTTTGTCGTCGCGCGTGTGCAAGTTATCCGTTCGTTGGTTGTTAATTACTTTTAAAAGGCCGGTTACACTCGAATCCCGGAATATTCGTTCCCGGAGTTCCAGGACAATTTCTCGGCAGTTTCCCCGCGCGACGGCTTCGTACCAGATAACAAGGGTGTTATCTGTAAACAGACGGGTGGAAGTTGAACGAGCTACGCCGCGCCGCTCCGTCCCCCCATAAAGATTCGTCAGCTTAAAATCTTGGCCTAATTAGCGGCAGCGCCGCGGCTCGACATCCTCGTTTTACGGTCTCCTCCTAAGCACGAACGCCATCTCTCGCTTCTCTCACCTCTCTTCTCCACCACTCTCCGCCCGCAACCCGTTTCAGACAGAGCCGCGCAAACTTGCGTTGTATGTGGGTCTCGGTTCATTCTGGTGGCGGCGTACGGGTAGAAACGAAGAGAACGAGGCGGGGAATGCCGCGAGGGGGAAACCTCGGTGGCAGATAGGTGGGTGCTAATTATCAAGATCTTCCCCTATCGTCGAGAAAGTTGGCTGCAGGGAACCGATTACGTTGGAACGCGAGTATAACTTAAGCTCGTTATTGTCGACCTTCTTTGCAGGCGTCGGTCGCTCCCGAAATTGTTCTTGTTGGCGCGATCGAAGTCGGCCGACTCGCGTCCACCGTCTATCCGTTCGTTTCGGCTAGTTCGAGATTAGCCCCGGAAATTCGCGGAACGGTCTCGCCGACGACCTCGTTTCTCGTTTCTTCCGATCGATCCCTTCCTGCGACGTATGTACTACGCCGGAGTGGTTTGAGTGAACGCTCGCGTACCGAAATCCGCGCGGTGCGTCTCTGGGCCCGCTTCCTCGCGAGGCATCGCTGCGAGATTTCGCAGGAACCGATGCAGTACAGCGATGCGCCATTCCGCGGAGACCGCGGAGACCGCGGAGACATCACCGGCTGTTTAGAATGCAACCGCGGTTCGCGTCAATCCCATTGGTCCTCTGTGCAGCGCGGAAGCACCGGGGACGACGATGCAAGCATCGAGAGGCAAGCTAGGTTGCTAATTGATTGGCACGTCTCTATTGCGACAGCAAGGCGACGAGAGCGCGCGAGGGGTTGCGAGAGGTGAACGCGTCTCTCTCTCCATTTCCCTCCTTCTCTCTCTCTTCTTCTCTCTCCTTTCCTCCCCGCCGTGCATATACATATTTAGCATACTCAATGATCGGTCGTCGGCTTATTACCATTGAAATAGGCTCGCGTGTCGTTGCCGCCGCTATCCCAACTCGCGTGACAGCCCTGCTCGGGCTTCGACGCGCATAATAAAGTTCACTGTCATACTTATTCACCGACGTCGGCGACGACCACCACCATCACCGCCCACGCCATTCTCGCGTCGCGTATTCGCGCTCGCGACGGTCTACTGGGTGGCTGAACGTTTCCCAAAATATTTCAAAGACACATCTCCGGTTTCCAGCGGAAAAATGAGAATTGCGGGAAATCGTAGCTCGATGGTGAGGCTATGTACCGTTCAAATCGCGTCCGCATTAGGCAACTTTTCATCTAACTTTTCATCATTTGGATTCAGACACAGGTACTAGGTGGAGGTAATGTGACGGATGTAATAGTTCCACAGGCGGAGTAACGGTGCCAATGGTGAGGTCACATAGGTGCTGAGGGAAAGGGAACATGCCCGTGTACAGAGACACTGTTCTCATATCGAAAACACGGGTGAACGGCTTTCCCATCGATCCTGGTCGCCCGGTTCGCATTCCCGCGACACCTGGTACACGCTGTCCGATTGTCGTGCGCCTCCGAAGACGACGGCCATTTTTCTTGCCGATTCGCCGGTCGTTCCGCGCGACTTCGTCGAGCGTAACGGTCCGGACGAGCCGCGCTCGGCGTGCTCGTCCCGACGCTAAATAAGCTCGCGACATGCGATTCCGATGTTAAGGTCGGCTACGTCTTCCATTCGTTTCCTCCGCCGGAAGTTTATCGATTCGAAGGAGAGTCGAGAGCCCGGGCGATAATTATTTTGCCGCAAAGCAGTTTCGCGCAGCTGAAATAAACCAGCGAATAAAGAGCGCCGATTTTTAAATGAAAAGCGCTCGCGAAATTATCATAATGGATATCGTTAGACGGAAGTCGGCCGGCGAGGATAGAAAGACAAGAAAGAACAGAACGGCGCGCGGACTGACGGATGAACGACGGTGATCCCAGATTACCCAAACGTTTCCATCGTTGACGCGAATTTCCTCCGTTTATCGGAAGCTCGTTAAGTGGGATCAGCAATAAATCGCGTCCAGCCCGTCAGTCGCCGGCATCGCAGCGTCGCGGAGTCGTTAAAACGAAAAATATCGTATCGATTTTCTTTTGCGCCGCGAAGATACCGGTTCTTCCGGCCGGAGGGAGTGTTTTCTAACAAATTAGGTGTCCTCCACCCTGGAATCGAGAGGATCCGAGGATAAAGGTACAGACAGATTAAAAACAGGCAATTTCACGTGACGTTGTCAGAATGTGAACATATGTGAACCAACAGATTTCCGAGTACAGTAGAACCTCGATTATCCGGGCCTCTGATGTTCGAATCCTTTATCGTCTGAATACTTTCCCCAAAGAATTAGTCTAATTGCGTTAAGCCAACCCATACGCTGCACGATTTACTGCACACTTCAATGAGGATCAAGTTCAGCACTGAAGCTATGTAATTGTTGTATTATCTGGGGAATCATGTTTCAATAATAATAAGCACGAGTAATCGAAGTTCCACTGTATATGTATTATTATTTCCTCCGTACGTCGCGTGACAGCACACGATTTCACGTGGCGTGATAGTACATAACGTGCCTGTAGCTTTATCCGACGTCACGCGTTTGCGATCTCGTGCAGCCCCATCGATATCCAACCGCGTCTTTTGACGGCCCGGACGGATCTTGGTGGCTGTAAAGCGTTTAACGACAGTGGGACCGTTGTCGCAGGACCTGCCATCGTGGTGGCTTTGCGAAGTTCGCAGGCTCTGCGGTATTGGTAGCCGGGGATCAACGTAACGCGTCGTGCTCGCGTCACACGGTCATCTCCGTGCACGGTTGGTCGACGTTGTAACGCGACTTTACAGGACCCGGTACGGCACGGTGTTTCTTCGTTGCTTCTTGTGTTCGCGGCGCGTCTTGCGTTTCACGCCTGACGGCGCGGAAGACGACGATTCCACGGATCGTTCGCTGGGCGCTTTAAATTGTAACGCGCACATCGCCGTTTCCGACGGCGGGTCGTCGGGAAAGTCTCCGGCGGTGCTTTCCCCCGCGAGTTTTTGCGGTCGAGCGAAATTTCGGGAAAGCTGGTCGCGGGAATGTTTGCATCCGTCGCGACTTAAAGTCTGAACGAAGTCGCGCGGAATAATTGCTGGAACGCACCGGCGCGACGCTGGGATCCGTTATCGAACGTGTGCCGCGTATGTATCGATCAAACGGGGATTAAAGAAGAATCCGATAGCACGCAACATTGAATTCGCTTCGATTCGATGGGAGCAGCCGGCCTCTGTCTTTCGCGTGCACAGAGGATCGCTCGATTCGGCCCACGGGGAAATAAGTTCCGGGAAATCTGTGCTGGCGTTCGACGCGCTAATTGCGCGTGTCCCGAATAGGAACAGAGCGCATTATGTGTGCCGGTGAGTTCGGCGACGCGTTACAGTTCACCGATCCCGAATGCCGTTCGAAATGTCTGCGAGCGGCTTCGGAACAGCTCGGAGCGGTTCATCGGTGGGTCGGTATACGGAGTACGGAGAGCAGCAGCGTTATCGATGTGTTTCGTGGGATACGTTCCTCGCGGTTACAAATCAATACAATTACCGCATTCGAGAGTTAACTCTCATGCAAGCCGACGTGTTCCGCCCCATCCGGTGCTCCCTCCAGCCACCAGTCGGGCCTCTTCACCTTTTCTTCCCTTCGCGGAGCTTTCTGTTTCCACTTGACGGTGCGGAAGACGATCCGGCGTTTCGCGTTTGAATAGGGAACGTCGTTGCGGTACCGTAGACACACGCGTATCGAGAGGATGTGGAGGTAAACGCGCGATCGAGTTGCATCATGGTAAAACGAGCTCCGATTCGTTCCCTGCCGTCCCCAGTCCCCTTCCCATTTTCCTTTTCTTTTTCCTCTCCGTTTTCGTTTACGTTTTCGTTTTCGTTCCCGTTCTCGTTTTCGCCGCTTCTCCTCTTTCCTCTCCGTCCCCTCCCCCACCGGGTTCTCGTCGCTGTGTTTTTCTACGGCCGTCGCATGAGAACCAGCCGAAAACTCTTTGAACTACGTGGAAAGTAATTTGTCTTACAATTAGAGTCGTGCGGTTCTAGCGAATAACCTTCTTTCCCCCGCTTGTTGATTCGTTGCTTAGTGTCATAGTTGTCTGAAACAGACATACTTCTCCTGGCAGGAATTCGTCAGCAGCAAAACGCCCGATTCGGTCATTCCACTCGCAGTTTCGATTTTAGCCGAATTATTGGCTGAAGTGTGTGACGTCAAAGCCTAACCATTGGCTGCGAGCGAGGATCCCCTTTGCTCCTGTCCCGTCTCGAGGGACTACTTGTGAGGCAGGGAGAGTAGTCTTGTTTGCCGACTTCGCGAAAACTCGTGGCTGCTCCACCACGACAATACCTGGAGAATACATACTTCGACGGTGACAAGGACCAATAGTGCATATTTATCCTCAGAAAAATTAGGAATATAAAGTTCAGTTGGTTTTTGAACAGGGCTCGTACGTCTCTTTCCAGCGCACAGTGGTCTGGTAGCTCGGTTTTTGTGGCCAAAACTATTGTAGCGTTATTTCAAGGTTTAATGTTATATTATTATATGTCGTTGGATTCGTCTTGATACCAGTTAGAATATTATGAAGTAAAAAATATATGTTAATATTTAAAACACTGAGGTGACCTTTATTTTTTATAACGAAAGTGATTTTTCTTTAACTTTTTGTATTGAAGTTTGTAGAAAAGTGAATACTGATTAACTTTCGTTGGAATAATTTTTTTGTCAGATCATCGGAAATATTTGAAAAATCTTGTTAACAATTATCACAATGCATACTATTGTCTAGAAATCGCGGAAAAGTAGATAAGATTGAATTCTTCATAGGAATTATACGAAAACTAGTAATGGGAGGTTTTCGAGGTCTCTGACTGGCACAGAGAAAACATATACATACATTGTAATTCCAAGCTGGTATGCAAGATTCAAGTGGAACTGCGTATCCAGGCATCGAATAATCGCGGGCCCGTATTTGTTAAAATCCGTTTATAGTTCAAGATTGCGGGAGATTGCAGTTAAAATTTACATGATCTTCTTAGTAAATGTTCAAGCTTTCATATAAAACAAGTCCGATGCTTAGCGGTCTTAAACGTTTTTGTATAATTCTTTTCAAAGTTTGAAATGTCATTAATTTCCGCTATTCGTGTATGGACTAAACAATGCTTAAAACTGGATTAAATATTTGAAATGCGCTTACTAACATATATAAAATCATCGTTAAAATCTATTTTCTGATATTCGGTGATTGAAATCTAAAACGTTTTATTTTACTTTGAATTTTCTGACTTTGTCTTTAGAACGCTGTATCTCATCACAGAATTATCTGAAACGAATAATATTTTGGATTTGTGAGCTTTAAAAGGTTGTTACTTTATAGGAAAAAATTGTTTTTCAATGTATTAAAGTTGAAAAATTGAATTTTGTACACGAAAACAGGGTCTCCAGACCACTGTGCAGCGTCGGGAACATCCGCGAATAAGAAGAACGCCTGTGAACCATTTGGGTAGAAGTTGGTCGGCCATATGTCGCCGGTGCGGTCAACCGACCAACCAGATCTCAACCGTGTTGCGCGACACGAAAACGCCGCGGAAACGGGGTCGAGACTTCCTGAAGACCCCCTCCGGGATTTTTTTAAATGCCAGTTGAAAGAACCAGCCGGCTAGGCTTAAATACGAGCGGCCCGTTTTTATTCGCCGCTCGCACTCTTTCTCGTCGCTTTGTCGCGCGTAACCAGCCCTAGACGCCCAACGCCGTCGCTTTGATCGCGACTCAGTGGTCCGATCGCAAAGTCGGGTTAAAAACAGCTAAACGATCGTTCTCGAGCGAGAGAGAGGGGGAACGAAAAGGATGCGAACGACCGATTGAACCGAGCAGGACGTAAGCTTCGACGAACGCATCGATTCCCTGGCAGGCTCGTTTACAATGACAGACATTTCGCAAAGCGTCGACGTCGACGGCCGGTCATCACGCTCGCAAGGAATAACAAAAAATTCTGACGGTTCGTCGATTTGCACCGCGAATACGTTTTTTTTCTCCTGCAGTGTGTTCGCGTCCACCGCGCGGCAAAGTCGGACAGAGACGAAACAACGGCTCGATGTTGCGGTGGCCGATGGTTGCGCGAACGGGAGGAACGGGTTGGAAGCGCAACGAATTGTTTCTCGTTTCGTTGGCCACTGTCGAACAGCGGTTGGACGGAAAACGTCCATCCCCGTCGCGGGCTCTGAACCGGCCACGATGAAACGAGACAGAACGGGAGGGCATGGAGGCGACGAACGCCCGATCCAGGTTGCACCGTTGCGGCAGCGGTGGCAACGAGGCAACGAGGCACTTCGTCCCTTTAACCGAACGCAATTTCCCGGGTTGCGTACTCTTCTTCCGTCGGTCCCTGTATTTTTCTCACCAACCAGCCGAAAAACAAATTTCGACGGTAGCCCGGCCGTGATCTCTCCTGACCCCGTTTCTCTTTTCGCGTCGATTCACCGGTCGCGCCGATTCGGGACCGGTCCGATTGGAATTGCGAAACGATCGAATTAATAACGCGAAAACGATTGCACGCGATCGAGCGTCGTCGTCGCGCCGAGTTGCGCCGCTGAAAACTCGGCTGGCCAACACAGGAAGAACTATGACGCTGTGCGTGTAATAGTTTCCCGCGAATAATGGCTCGATAAATATGCTAATTTCGGTTGCAATTTTATGCTCGCTTATCGCCGTTGGAAGCGGCCACTCGTAACAGTGCAACTTTGCCACTCGATGCGGCTCTTCGCCGTCACCCGTCGCCGCACAGCGGGCTATTTAGCCCGAAACCAATGTGTTAATTTCGTTGGTAAATATTGTCGCGTGCTTATAATAATATAGTACTTATTAGAACATTTATTTTTAACTTCATACCTAAACTCGATACAGTAATCGCGCGCTTACTGTCAGGGTCGTCTGTGCGATCACTGTCAAGTGTCTACCCATTCCATTGCCAGCCAACGTCACACCGCGCCGCAGGGCGGCGCCACAGTGGGGAAAAGTAACTTGCCTCGCTTCAAAAAGGAATAACTTTCGATAGAAATGAGGTAGAGCGATGAATTTTTTTTTAAATTAAAGCTGAAACTTGGCAGAATATGGGGAAATAGGAAGATTATGGTACGAACGTTTTAGAACCTTAAGAAAATTCGTTAAGCAATTCGTTCACAAAAATCGATTTCTTGTAAAATCCTGAAGTCGTAGACAAATTTTGAGACCAGATTTGAAATCAGCGTGAAAAAATCTACGGGAAATGATATATAGCAAAAATTAAAAAAAATTGTTTCTGCCCGTGGAAACGCAGAAACCACATTTTCTGGAAATTGTGAAAGTTTAACGAATTTTCTCAAGGTTAAAAACCGTTCGTACCGTAATCTCCCTATTTTTCCCATTTTCTGCAAAGTTTCAGCTTTAATTTTAAAAAAATTCATCGCTCTACCTCATTTCTATCGAAAGTTATTCCTTTTTGAAGCGAGGCAAGTCACTTTTCCCCACTGTGCGGCGTTGATTGATCTCGGCTCGGGTATATCGGTGTGAACACCACAACGCTGACTCGAATGAATCGAATCTTCAAACTTCTTAATTTTCATTATTTTTTTGTGGGACTTTCACTAACTTATTTCTGGCATTTCTCCGATTAAAATGATACCAAACACGATATAATTTCAACTGTATTTAGTGGTTTAATGGATGGTGAAAGTTTCAGGCGCAAGGAAGGACAGCGACAACGCGGGCCTTTGAACTGTGCCGGCGACGGCGACTGTCCGCGTCTTTTTCTTTCCCATACGCTGTCCTTCCTTGTACCCGAACTTTCATCGTCGATTAAACCACTAAATACAGTTGCAATTATATCGTGTTTAGTCTTGTTTCAACCAGAAAAATTCCAGAAATAAGTTAACGAAAGTTCCATAAAATATATGTACTGCAAAATAAAGCATTTTTAACTGGCATTACATTGTGAGAACACGCGGGCCTTTAAACTGTGCCGACGACGGCGACACGCTTTGGTTACGCGATTCGTATTTCATTCTGTTCTTCTCTATGTTCGGCTTTTCGATTGAAGCCTCGGCGCGGTAGACGCATTCATAAAAAAATAGTGTCTCTGAACGATCACTGTCAGTGCAGAACACGGCTGTTTGACAGTAAACGCGATTACTGTAGCAATGACCAATTTTGAGTTGAAATGACACCGAACTTAGTCTTCCAACTGCGCGATTTTTTACTGACTCTACAAGAGCATATTCTTCTTAATCCTCATCCGTCCCTCTTGTCAATTTGACACAGTTTTCCCGAAATAAGTTAAACTGTGCTGTTATCCCGTCGCTAATGACCATAGCAGTCGATGCGACGTTAAATAAATAATGATGATGATGTTCTGTTATCTGTAGGTAAATTTGTCCGAAACTTGGTGACTTTTATTTTTTTAACGCGAAATATATATCTGCAAAAACCTAAAATATAAATGTTAACTCATCAATTTGAATGAAAAAACATCGTGAAGGAATTGTTTACATACCTTGTTATTTTATCGAATTTTTGATCACTGTGTCAATTTGGCATCGAGGGAACGATTCAGTTTTTGAAATGAGGAACGGATAACTAACTGTAATTAATTATAATTTACTAACGGATAATCATGAATTCTTGACTCTTCATATTTCGAGTTTCGCACGCTAAACGGGAAATTGCTATGGGAAAGAATTGCCTAGCGCCCGGCTCGTGACGTAATCGCACGAAGACCGACACAGTGTTTAACACTAAACCTACCGAGCCTTAAAAATAACTGGTACATGTTCCCTTATAAAAATGACAAGATTGATTTTATTTAGACTTTGTGAAGCTCCTATTGTAATATGCACTCCACTAAAGATATCTATACAATCTATGAAATTATTTTTATTATATCAATAATTGTAGAGCTTTATCTTTAATCTGTTAATTTAATAATATATATTGTCCAGCACTCTTGAGACAAATAAATTTCTATGTACCTGAACGAGTTTTGAGAACAAGAGCAGGATTTCAAACAATGAAATCCAAATCCTCATATGGAGTAATAAATCCAATAAATCGCATTATTGCTAGCTCTAACATATTTTATAACAATATTGATTTTTTTAATGGCTAGTTACAGGTATTCAAAACAAAATTGCGCAATACTATTTGTTAATCGTACCTGTATTTGTTTAGTTTTGCGCGGTCCATTATTATGTAAATTTTAGGATAACACCTTTTCTTTGTTAAGTTTTCTTTTTGTTTTTATCAGTTATACTGTAAAAATCTGTATACATTTGTATAAAAGGACCTTGGTCCGTATATAATATATAACAATAAAAATAATAATAATAATTGTAAAATAAAAAATCTGGAACCGGTCATTTCGACCGGTGGTGGTAGGTTTAGCGTTAAGGAAAGCAAGTTCCGGGCATGTACAGTGAGTCACAAAATTATTCGCTCACTCGATAATGCGGCAAAGATATACGAAATAATCAGACAACGCAGGGTATTTTTCAATTTTCTATTTGGATATACATCGTTCAAAGTTTAATTCAACAGAATCGTAAAACAAAATTGCGAAATTTTCATTTAATATTAGAGAAATATGAGTTTAAAGAAATCTTGACGGTTTTTCACGCCGCAAAATTATTCGCTCATTTTAGATTAACTATTATTATAACAATATTAATATTTGGTGGGATATCCTTTTTGTCTTATGACTTCTGCGAGACGTTTGGGCATTGATTCTACTAATGTTTCCAAATATTTTTTGTCTATTTTTGGCCATTCCTCCTGTAATCTGCTTTGTAACTCTTTTTTATTAGTAATTGAATGTTTACGAATTTTTGTATCCAGCATGTTCCATACCATCTCGATAGGATTCAAGTCGGGAGATTGAGGCGGGGTTTGCATTATTTTGGGACAGTTATACAGTAACCATTCCTGTACCAATCTCGATTTATGTTTGGGGTCGTTGTCCTGGTAGAAGTGAAACACTTCTGAAATGCCCATTACTTCCGCGCTTGGCTTCAAATTTTTTTTTAGGATATCCATGTACATTACTTTATCCATGGTAGCCTCAATCATCTGCAATTTCCCAACACCGTGATAACTAATGCAACCCCAAACCATAACATGACCACCTCCATGCTTGACTGTGCTACACAGGTTTTTGAGATCCATCTCCGCGTTTGATTTTCGCCAAACTTTTTGATGACCGTCAGAACCCCAAATATTAAATTTACTCTCGTCGCAAAATATCACATTGTGCCAAAATTCAGGGGGCTTTGTGATGTATTTTTTTGCGAATTCTACCCTTTTCTTCCTATTAATTTCGCTTACGTAAGGCTTTCTTCTTGCTACGCGGCCGTTGTACCCGTTCTTTCGCAACACTCTTCGTACTGTTTCATCAGAAACTTCTTTTTCACTAAAATTTTTCAAACTTGTATTGATTTTGGGAGCACTTATTTTCGGATTTTCTTTAACTTCTCTCACAACAAAACGCTCTTCCGAGGAATTCAATATCTTTTTCCTACCACGGCCAGCTTTGTTTATTATTCGTCCTTCTTCTTCGTACCGTTTTATAATATAACGTACTGTTGAATAACTTCTACAAACGATATTTCCAATTTCTCTGATGGATTTTCCACTTTCCCAATGAAAAATTATAACTTCCCTAATCTCTAGACTAGTTTCTTTACTTTTTCTACCCATTGTAACGAATTCTTGAAAATCAAAGAAATAGATGAAAATAGATCCTTACTGAGCGAATGTTTACGTTATACTGACTCTCTTTAGCAACTATCAGAAACAAATGCCTGTCAGAGTTTGTAAATTGCATTTGTTTCAGTGGATTTCGTGGCGTGAGCGAATAATTTTGTGGCGTGAAAAACGGTCAAGATTTCTTAAAACTCACATTTCTCTAATAATAAATGAAAATTTCGCAATTTTCTTTTACGATTCTGTTGAATTAAACTTTGAGCTATGTATATCCAAATAAAAAATTGAAAAATACCCTGCGTTGTCTGATTATTTTGTATATCTTTGCCGCATTACCGAGTGAGCGAATAATTTTGTGACTCACTGTATGCAACAAGAATTAGTAACGACCGTTCGAGGCGCGTGCTTTCGCGTCGTACGCTTTGCGGCGAATAAATAGAACGTCAACGGGCCGCATTCTAAATTGAATTGGTTCCGCGTTGCGCGTTTTCGTTTCGGTTGGTCCACGGACAAGGTTCGAGCGGTTTTCACGGGAACGATTGTCGCGCGCGCAGAGCGCACAACACAGCAAAGCATACGGCGCGGCTCGCCGTTAGCGAGAGCACGGAGAGCGGCGTTGATTTTCGAGACGATTAGCGGGCAACGCGAAACTATTAGCTGCCCCGTAATTATGCTCGTATTGTAACGGCTGCGAGCTATTTGGAAACTTCTCGATGTTGTGTACGCTGTGTAATTTACGTGGCTGCCGACACGTGGCATACTTCCGGCATTAATGCCGAAAATTTCCATATCGCTGTGTCGACTATTGATTTTCCTGCCCGCGGCCGAAAGGAACGTCGAACGTCCTCCATCTCGGCGGGGAGAAAGGGACACAGAGCTTTGCTGCGACGTTTGCTCTTTCGTTGAGAAAAAAACTACGTAAAAAAGTCGAGATTCGTTTGCACCGCGGCAAATTAGCTGTTTGCGGAGGAGTTGTCCGGACCCAGGAGGAAAGACGAGACGAGAGCGCGTAGCAAAACGATACTCTGGAAATCGCGATATTCGCCGTGGACATTGAACTACGTTTCGAACGAGATGATCGAATAATGGCTGGGAATATAACGGCACGCATTCGACGCGTTCATTACACGCACAGATTTATTAACGGTTGATTCGCTTAATTATTAACCGAGTTTACGTTCGCTCTCGAACGCGCGCGCGCGCGCGTACACACCGACTTGGACGCACAGGTACGCTCGCATTATCGAGTTACATCGAAAACGTCGGTTGTCCGAATTAATTGGAGAGACGCGCGCACGCGAGCGCACCGGTTCCGATAATTAATTGGTTTCCTTTGAAACGGATCGAGGTTCGTTCCGCTGCGGATCTACTTTAAAAAAGGGAAGGCCAGAATAAAAAAACCGTCCGGGAAAGGAAAGCCGCGACGCGAGCGAAATTCGATTAACCAATTCGAGAGCGATCCCTTCGGACAGAAGATCGCGTAATTCGTCAGGAGTCACTGGGAAAGAAGCGGCGATACAGTCTCGCGAGCCAACGATCGAATAATTTCGCCTCAGCCGTTCCGTCTGCGTCTCTCTTTGCCCCTCTCCCTCTCTTCCCTCTTTCTCTATTTGTGTCTGTCCGTCTCCGTTTTTCCGGTGTCCTCTCCGCCTCGGTAGACTGCGCCGTGGCCAGTCGATCGGTCGATTAACGCGCGACGTCGCGTTAAGGGAGATTTATTAACAGAATACTCGGTCGCTGGCGTCGCGTCGCGGATCGACGACTGGCCGTCGGGAAAGTAATTAAAGTTTCGTCGCGCATAGCGCCGCTGCCAGCCGCGAAACGAAACTCGTTTCGCAGTCGTCGTAACTGCAATTTACAGCGGGGGCCGGTAACCGTGTCCCAAACTATGCTTTACATAGTTTAGGAAAGTGCGCGGATATTGGCAGCAAACGTCTCGGTAACCAAGACTCGTTAGCGTTCAGTTTCGGTCGGAAGGTTGCCGTCCCTCGATACCTAGGACAATATCTCGAGCAATCGCGAATACATACATACACAGAGAGAATGGGGAAACGCGTTTTCAAGGCTCCGGCATCGGCTCCGGCTCCGATTAAGCTTCGCTGCTCGTGCACGAGGCAAACAACCGAGCCAGCCGAGGGTAGTGGCCCCTCTTAATTAGTCGCGATTAATCGTTCGAGCCTCGCAACTAGGTTACACGTTACGATGGCTTTGCATGCCACGTCGTAATAGTAAATTCTAATCGAGGAAATTTATATTCGAGACTGCAGACTCCTACAGCGAACTTCGAATTAACCGCGGTGCGTGTTTCTTCGCGTTCTACAGGGATCTTCGAACCCATGTCCTGTTGCCCGTAATCTCGCCGACACTTTTCTTCGCGCGAGCACGCGCTTGCCGATGGAACGGTGAACGAACGCGATTTCGATCGCGCGAGAACCGACTCATCCGAACTCATTGCCGACGCGCGGTACGTACGGTTGCTCGCGAATCCCACGACGACGATATTCGATATTCGGGCACGGACAGGGCGAATTGGGATAAAAGTCATGCGCGAACCGTCCATCAATTCCTCGTAACGCGCGGCTACGTTTTTTCCATTTGGCGAAATCAAATAGACATCCCGAAAGGGACGGGAAGCCGGCGAACGAGACGAACGATGCGAGGCGGGACGAGGCGGGACGAAAAAAGGGGTAAGCAGACGGCGCACGGCTGGATAGAGGATGGGGCAGACAGAGGGCGGAATCCTTTCTGCGTCGAGAGAAAAATTAATAATCTACCGTCGAGCAGTTACGGCTGAATCTGGGCCAACTATTTCCACCGGCAACATCGCAAGGGGATTCATCAGTTAAAATGCTCGACAGGCAAAGGCATCTCTCCACGAGCCGACCCCTTTCGCCTCTTCCTCTCTGCCCCTCTTCATCCGTTTTCCCTTTTCCCTTCCCATCTTCTGGTTCTGCCACCTGCTCCCCTCTCCTCCTCTTCCCACCGGACCCGCGGAAAAGGAAAACCTTTTCAATTATCACTCTTTGATCAAAAATACCGCGGCAGGAATTGACGCGGCCGAGCAACCGAGAATGCGAGCAAGCGAGTCGGTAGCTCAGCAGGCAGGCAAGCAGGCAGTCGGACCCAGCCCCCGTACACTTCCGTGTTCGGTGGATCTACTTTCGAACGGTGTAATAAACCTCCATGAAATTAATATCAAAGAATAAGGCAATTAAAAGCGCAGCGCTCTGATTACATGAATATTAATTTCCAAGCGGGTCCCGTACCGTCGCGTTTTCCGTCACGCGCTCTCTTTTCGGTTGCGCGTTGAAAGGACCGGTGGAAATCCTCACGGCCGAGTACAGCCCCGTATTCCGATCGAACGAGGAGAGGCGCTCACGGGGAAACGCTCCGCTCCGAGGAAATAAAAGCTGTCGCGAAGGGGGACTGCCGGGCGTCGAGGAATAATTCAATGAAATTTGCAAATGATTTTTTTGCCGCGATTCATTCAAATATTTTCGTAGCTGCGGAACCCGTCGGATTTCTCTCCGCTTTCGCGTCGTTTCTCCTGTTTGCGAAGAGTTCCCTTTCGCTTTTAGCGGAGCGTTGCCTGCCGGACTCTGCTCTCTTTCCAGCTGAAGCGCGTGAGCCGCTTCGATCGAAGCGCAAGGTGTCGCTCGTTAATCGAATCCCACCTCCCCGTCCGATCACGGCAACTGTTGGAAATGTCTTCAGATGCGAACGTTATTTTACATTCTAAATGAACGACGTATCCTGTATGCACATTATTTTGAATAATGAAAGTGCTATTCGAACAACAATTCAATGTTTTCACATGTCCTGTAGTTACTGTGCAACAATAGTGAAACTGAATACAGATGTAGGGCTTTTATAAAAGTAATTTATTATACACTAGGTGTTCGATTGCGAATATCAAGCGTGGACGTCAACGAGCCGATCCTTCACGATCGACGGCGCACAGTGGAACCTTTCGTCCAAATCGCAGACAAAATCAAAGAACTTTCGATAAAAATGAGGTAGAGCGATGAAATTTTTTAAAAATTAAAACTGAAACTTGGTAGAATATGGGAAAAATAGGGAGATTATGGTACGAACGTTTTATAAACTTGAGAAAATTCGTTAAACTCTCACAATTTCAAGAAAATTGTGGTTTTTTCAATAACACGGGCGGAAAACATTTTTTTTTAACATGCTGCACATCATTTCCTGTAGATTTTTTCACGCAGATTTTAAATCTGGTGTCAAAATTCGTCTACGACCTCAGGATTTTACAAGAAATCGATTTTTGTGAACGAATTGTTTAACGAATTTTCTCAAGTTTATAAAACGTTCGTACCATAATCTCCCTATTTTTCCCATATTCTGCCAAGTTTCAGCTTTAATTTAAAAAAAATTTCATCGCTCTACCTCATTTCTATCGAAAGTTCTTTGACTTTGTCTCCGATTTGAACGAAAGATCCCACACTGTGAGGCGTTCCATGGGATACGGCGCACAGTGGAACTCGATTTCTTGTAAAATCCTGAAGTCGTAGACAAATTTTGAAACCAGATTTGAATTCAGCATGAAAAAATCTACAGGAAATGATGTATGGCATGTTACAGAAAAATTTTTTTCTACCCGTGGTATTGCAAAAACCACAATTTTCGTGAAACTTGCACAAGTTTGACGATTTCTTTCAAGGTTAAAAAATGTTCGTACTATAATCTCCCTATTTTTCCCATATTCTGTGAAGTCTCAGCTGTAATTTAAAAAAAATTCAGCTCTCTATCTCATTTTTATCGGAAGTTCTTTGATTTTGTCTCCGATTTGGACGAAAGGTTCCACTGTGCGGCGTCGCGTCGTTACGCCGATTTCGCCGATAGATCACCCGCCGAATTAATCTTGGGTAATTGATTGGAGGTCTAAAGAAACCGCGCGTTTCGTCCTGAGTCTGCCAGAAGGACAGTAAGGCTGCCCCCTGGAAGATTCTGCTTTAAACGGGTGAGAAGGTGCGATATTTTCCCAAATTCTCTCGAAACGAGGTTGTCCGGCTACGATTAGCGACAAGAGAATAAAAGAAACATTTGTTTTGCCACGATGGCACTATTACGAATGCTGTTGTTCTCGATGACGATGGTAATTGTTTTTTTTGAGGGGAACAGTTGTTTTTCGAGGGACCCTTTGTTTTTCGTTTGGGGAGGAACCTTCTTCGTCTCCTCATCAGCCAATGGGCTGATTTCAATGACGTTCATTGATAAACGCAAGGCGATGTGTTGATTGGGTATTGCCGAACGCTGCATCTCCCGCTCGACACACCCTTGATGTCTCGTCATCCCCCACGGCTGACACGAGTAGTCTTCGGGAGGAAGGAGAGAGCCAGAAGGAGAGAAGTAAGCGATACCACTCTAGCGGACGGTCCTTTGCGATCGAACAGTAGGTGTACAAAGTATTTGTGCACATTTTAAAAACGAATAACTTTTTCAAAATTCAGTGACTATAATTACCAATGCACGTATAAACTCTCTAAGTATCTCCTAATCCATATAACAGACACAGAACATTATCATTTTGCATTAACCATTAAAAATTCGCAGTCCACGCGTTAATCACTCACTAATTTTCGAAGCCTCTTATTTGTAGACTTCATACTTAGGCTTTAAAAACGACAAAGATATTTGAGGTGGCAACGTTTGGTGGACTCATCTTGTATATTAATTTATAGTCTTAAAGTGAGAATTTGTGTAAATACGTCAAATACAAAGAGGTTTTAAATAATCTATACATTTTGGTTGGCTACACGTGTTAAACCTAAATGCTTAAACCTAAGATGCAATGGTATCGTTGCATTACAACAAGAACTGACCAAGAATGTTTTGGAAAAATGTTCTACGATCGGTAAAGGGAACTGTTACGGTCGCAGAGTACCCTTCTCTCTCTCGTAATCTTTGATAGCGCAAAACGCGCGAGCTACAAACCACCGGCTCGAGCAGAGTCGCGTTAATCCAGCGCGCAGGGAGCGACGGTGGCGCACTCGTAAATTGTTATCGGCATACGCGACCTCTCGGGGGATAAATCGTTAATATGTCGCGTACGTGACTCGCCTCGCGGAGTGGAACGCGCCGGGAATCGTTGTTCCGGATCCGGTTGTTTTCGGCCTCGGGCTCTCGGCCTCCGGCTGGGTTTGGACGATCGAACCCGGTCCAGAGATCGAAGCGCCGTCGCTCGTTATCGAATTTCGTACCGTGTCGTCCCGAATCCGTTCTCGTCAAATCGGCCCGTTTCCCCAATAAGACCGATTGCAAGATCGGAATATTCACAGTACGGAGGGCGCCGATCGATACTCGAAACTGCATTAGCCCGGTACTTTTGGCCGAACGAGAACCCGGATACGACCGAGTCGGTAGCTATTATTCCGAATCGTAAATTGAATCGCGCTCGCGCGTTTATACGGACGCATCTGACAGGGCGGGAGCGAGCCTGCGTTTCGATAACTCGAGTTTTCGAGGGAAAAGTTCGCGTCGGTTGTGCATCGATGTTCGCGTCGCTACAATTACCTAGCTACCTAGCCTCGCCGCAATTTCCATTTCCAGTTCTCGAGTCTCATTCGTCGCGCGATCTCGTCGTTTCGCGTTTCCGAATCTTTTTTCGCGTTTCGGAACGAGCACAGGGTCGGGGCAGCACGACGCGACGCGGCGACGCGACAGGGCGCGCTGTAAATTTCGAACGGTTCGCCCGGTCGAGGAATCCGCTTGATTAAAGCGGAAATACGGGCCGGAGGGGGCAAGAATCAATCCTTTGGACGGGCGGCGCGTCGAACTCGGGCCGAACTTCGCCGTAATTAATTTCCCCGCGTGTTGCCGTGCACCGGTGAAAAAGCAATCTGCATTCGCTGCGGTGAAAAGTTGGACGTTCTCGTGACTGCGGCCGAACGATTAACCGAGAAAGAAGGAACGGTGTCAATGGTGGACGAGCACGAACCACTCGCGGTACGGCGCGGCAGTGGCAGAACGGCAACGGCCGGGCCCACCGATTCTTCGATTACGCGCGGCGCGACCCGACGCGCAGTCGAGAACGCCGCGCGGATGTCTCTCGCTCCTGCACGGAATACTTTCCGGCAATTTCCCCGAGCTGCTCCAAAGTTTTGCCAACTCTTCGTCCGCAGCCATTCGTTTCCCCGCGGTGGTCGTTGTTGCTTTTGATTTCGTCGGACGCTCGTTCCAACGATCGGCGAGAATTGAACGAGGAATCTGCACTCCGTTCCGCTCTTTGAAATTTAATAGCAGCGTAAAAACAAACTGTTTTCCACGGCGCACGCGATTGCGTGTAAAAGATATAAAATTACAATTACATTTCGCGTGTATCGTTTCGCTCGACGGACATACTTTGTTCGCGTAAAGTGTCGAAACGGCCGTGTAAAGCGCGAAGCGTAACGCGAAACGATAAAGGAATCAAATTAGTCGGATCGATCGGCGATTCGCGAAACGTTTCGCGCGATGATCGACGCGATCGGTATCGGAGGAGCATCGAGCGAGTTATACAGAATGTGCGGAGCAATTTACCAATTACGGGGACGTAATCTTGTTAACTGTAGAGGACTCGAGAAACTTTCGCGGTAGTTGGCCGCGATTAATTACTGCCGAATTACGAAGTACGGTCGCTCGGACTTGAAACGCGGCTCCCCGATTATCTCTCATCATTTTTAGAAGTTCTCGGCTAAAGGATTTTTAGTGGTTCGTCCAACATCAGCAACAATTTCAATCGTGAACCAACGAATTACTTGCACTAACGTCTTCTAAGAATTTTGTTATAGAATAACTGTAATGTAAAAGAAAATTTCTAAGCTAACTTTAATGCCGTTCAACCGGTCAGCGCATGAGAGTTCTTTCGCGCAAATAAAATTTGTAGACAAATACACGTATAAGTATGTACAGTAATCGCGCATTTACTGTCAGGGGTTGTCTGAGCGATCACTGTCAAGTGCCTACTCATTCCACTGCCGGCCAATGCCGCACCGCGCCGCACAGTGGGGAAAAGTGACTTGCCTCGCTTCAAAAAGAAATAACTTTCGATAGAAATGAGGTAGAGCGATGAATTTTTTTTAAATTAAAGCTGAAACTTTGCAGAATATGGGAAAAATAGAGAGATTACGGTACGAACGGTTTTTAACCTTGAGAAAATTCGTTAAACTTTCACAATTTCCAGAAAATGTGGTTTCTGCGTTACCACGGGCAGAAAAAATTGTTTTAATTTTTGCTATATACCATTTCCCGCAGATTTTTTCACGCTGATTTCAAGTCTGGTCTCAACATTTGTCTACGACTTCAGGATTTTACAAGAAATTGATTTTTGTGAACGAATTGTTTAACGAATTTTGTCAAGGTTATAAAACGTTCATACCATAATCTTCCTATTTCCCCATATTCTGCCAAGTTTCAGCATTAATTTAAAAAAAATTCATCGCTCTACCTCATTTCTATCGAAAGTTATTTCTTTTTGAAGCGAGGCAAGTCACTTTTCCCCACTGTGCGCCGCAGGGCGGTGATGCTTGATCTCGGCTCGGGTATATCGGTGTGAACACTACGCCATTGACTCGAATGAATCGAATCTTCAAACTTCTTAATTTGCATTATCTTTCTATGGGACTTTCACTAACTTATTTCTGGCATTTCTCCGATTAAAATGATACCAAACACGATATAATTTCAATTTTATTTAGTGGTTTAATCGACGGTGAACGTTTCGGGCGCAAGGAAGGACAGCGACAACGCGGGCCTTGAATTGTGCCGGCGACGGCGACGGCGACTGTCCGCGTCTCTTTCTTTGCCATACGCTGTTCTTCGTTGCGTTCGAAACTTGCATAATCGATTAAACCACTAAATGCAGTTGAAATTATATCGTGTTTGGAGTCATTTTAATCAGAAAAATGTCAGAAATGAGTTAGTGAAAGACACATAAAAAGATATGTAACGAAAAATAAGGTATTTTTAACTGGCATTACATTGTGAGAACACACGGGCCTTTAAACTGTACCGGCGATGGCGACACGCTTCGTTACTATCAATCAAATAGTGTCTCTGAACGATCACTGTCAGTGCGGAACACGGCTGTTTGACAGTAAACGCGTGATTACTGTACATATATAAAACAGTTATCTATTACACAGGATTTTCAAGATAAACTAGAAAGTGTTTCCCTGTAAACAAAGTTTATTCCTTTATTCCTTACCCAATACTATATTACAATAATTATGTACACTATATACAATCCTACCTGTAAACAATGAAACGACATTTAAAGTTTATTCCATATCACTTCTCTATTCACACTTTTATTATACTCTCAATTTATGAACACGTGCTCCGTTCTATTACGTAATCACTCTCATCTATCAATCTTCTCTCTCTCACAGCAGACACTTTACAGTCACTCCATACTCCATGCTCTACAACGCGCGCGATGCGCGGTAAAATTTGAGTCTAAGAAATATCGTTTCTTTACACATATGTAATGACTAGACTGCGGATCTTTATACAAAATAAAAAATGTTTGCGTCGTTTGCCAGAGGTGCCAAATAAAAAATTTTTGCATCATTCAATTATTTTATTAAACTGAAACTAATACACTGATGTCCTTAAATCTTTTTAATATAACCAATGTTTTAAATTATGCGTGGCCATTTTTATCATAAATGCATCAAATCCGCAGTCTAGTAATGATGGGATAGGTATGAGCTTCCATAATTGGAGTTCGAGCACGATTTCGTCAGTAGTTCCGTAGTTATTCAGATAGTAAGACGTGTTAATCAGATATCACATTTCTATGTGTACTCTATGTACTCTATATTAATTATTGAACTATTATATATACAACAAAATTAAATAGTCCAGAAGCGGAATCGAGTATTTCCGTCGATCGTCGTCCACGTCCGTGGTTTTCCGTTAAATTCGAGGAGAAAGCGTCGACGTAACGAGGCGTCGCCAGTTTCGCAGAATTCGTTCCGGAATCGAAAGACGCGCCGAAGGGGATGGTCCGCGTCACGGATGCGATCCGAGCCGATCCGATGCGATCCGATTCGCTCGGTTCGCTCAGTATTCGAGAAGCGTTCGCTGCTAGGCGGAGGGCGTCCCATGGGAGGGCACGCCCGTGTTCCTTTATCGGCCTTGATATTATCCGCGGCGAAACTTCGGCTATACCTTCTCCGGATACGGCTTGGTATCGGACGGCGAGCGTGTAGCTCTCGCACACACGGAGCACACGAGATAGACGAAGCACGCAGGGAGCACACGGAGCACACAGAGAGCACGCGGAGCATTCCAGCGAAGGTCTACCTGCCCGCGTACATCCACCGTCGTTTTCAGAACTATCGACACACGATCGACGAACGACATCGGGCACGTAGAATCTACCAAACTAAGAGAGAGAGAGAGAGGGAGGGAGAGAGAGAGAGAGAGATTTACCGACGCGCGTTTCCAATAACGACGTCTGTCCTCGCGCGCGAGTGCAAAGAGACCCCTTCGGTCCCTGAGCTTCGAGGAAGCGTCGTTGCATCGAAAAAATGAACCGTCCAAAGTCGCCGTTCGAACGCCTTGCCTCGAGAATCGAATTCCATCGGCGATGAACGGAAAGTTTGCGAGTTTTTCCGAACCGTCGGAAAATGGCCAGGTTCCGTTCGATTCTGGACGCGTCCCGTCGTGTTCGAAATGGAATTCGGCAGCAGACGTCGTCGGTCGACTCGCGTCAACGAGGAAACGCGCCAGCGCGAAAGCACGACGCCAACGCGTCGCTCGCTGGCAGAGTTTCGAAACAACACGGCTGTTTATCCGTAACTCGTTCGAATCTGAACACAATACCGAGGAAACTCTGCGGTCGAGTTTTTCGCCGGTTTTGGGTGAGCGACGAGCACCGATGTCGGATAACGTCGACGAAACTCCACCGCTCGTCCTCGACCCCTGCTCGTGTTTTCCTGCCTGTCTTCGTCGAAAATAGTGCTCTTTGTCCTGGAAATCGCAGCGATTCGCTGGCCGGAAACGAACCAACTATTCTCCCGATGTTTCACGACTTCCCGAGAGATTACGAACGGATTACGAACACCGAAGCGACAGGCGAATCGAGAAATTCGGCGTACGAAGACTCGGAAGGCGCCGGGTAGGGGGAGCAAAGAGGAGGGCGCCATTCTCAACGGCACGATCGAGAGACCGGCAACCGAAATCCATGGATCGAGAGGAGCCCGCGACCGGAAACGGGAAGCGAACATTGTTTCCTAGCCGCGCGCGTTCTCCGTGTTCTTCGCACTCTTCGCGCCGTTCGCGCTCTTTCGAGGCCTTAATTACCATGAACTGGTTGCCGCGGCGGAAAAAAAATTCTTAAGAGCCGTTGAGAAATGCCACGGGACAAAAATAGGCCACGTCCCTTTTTCTTTTCACCTGCCTCGAGCAGCCAAGAGCTCGTGGAACTAACGCGGTCGGTTCCTCTGCATAGCCGCCGGTTACATTTTAGACGAAGAATCCGGGAATCCGGAACCCGGAATCCGCGTTTTAGACTCTTTCGGGCTCCCAGTTTCCTTTCTGGCAAGCTATTCGCCACTCGAACGCGTACACCATCGCGTCACGTCGGTCTCCGTTCTCTCGCAGCAACGACAGCCACAATGCGTCTTCGTTCCGCGTGGAATCGTTCGAACCAAAGATAACCAGAACAGAACTCTCGGCTATTCGGTGTTGGAATAGGGCAGCAAATCATTCGCGTATAACCTTGTTATAACTCTCGCTTTAATACACAACCTCTGTTGCAAATGATGAAATTTAGTAATCGTACCGAAAGATGTTGCCGATGCTCTGCCTTCTCACCAATGTTCGCCCTCGGAACTTCGAAACGGTGTACAGTGGTCCAAGCGGCGATCTATCAGGTCATTTGGTAAAAAATGACTTGTCTCATATCGATATTTAACCTTCGCAAGGTATTGTGGGGTCTCAGATTTTTGCAAAGAATTTTCATATGAATGAAATTCAATCTGTTTGTTTACTTTTTATCCTGTGTTATTCTTTATCCCAAATTTATTAAAAACGAGGCTATTTATGCAATTCATTTGTCGGGGTCTACGAGACCCCAACTTACTATTTATGTGTTAATAAATCTTACCTTGCGAGGGTTAATGCACCTACATTACTTTCTAAATGTTTAGCAATGCCGAAAATGTCGATATCAATGAAGTTCAATAAAAATTATAATTAGAACAAGCATTTAAAAATCAATATTCTGAGAATTTTAAAACCGAACATGATTTTTCAGGCAGTTTCAGACATTTAGTGTTCTACAAATTTCAATACAAAAATTTAAAAAAAATGTTTATTCTATAAAAAATCAAGGACACCCTTAATTTTTAAAGATCAATATAAATATTTTTGATTTCATAATATTGTAGCTGATGTCAAACGAGTTCAACGACCTACACTGTTCTACTCCTAAACTTCCAAATAGTGCTAAAATCTTGATGAAGTGCCAGATCGGCCGCCCGGACCACTATGCGGTGGACGCAACCGCCGATATAACGATGTAATGATTCTCGCAACGTTCAGGATCGATTCGGGGTTATCCTCGCGCCCGTTAGATCGATGCGAGAGGATCTAGGCGATCGGCAACCTGGGATTCGCGACGAGATTCCTCCACGACGCGACCATTTCCTGTCCCTTTTTGCGGCGCGGCGTCGATTCAATGCCGATCCTTGGTCGAGCACAACCAATGACCGTGAAATAACGACGGGTATCGACTAGTGCATCCCCTTAAAGCGAATCACGTCGATATTAATGTCTTTACGATACGCCATCGACGCGGTTATGTGCGCATCCTCGATATTTAGGTCTTTCGAACTCTTCCGCTCATTAAACCTCGACGAGCGGTAATCAATGGTGATTCGAGCAAACGCTCGGCGCTTCTCGTATATAATTGTTACACATCGGCGAGGTGGTAGAACAACAGCCACATCTTTCAGGACATTCGCTCAATTTCATCATTTGCAACAAAGTGCAGACGTTGCGACACTATTAAAGCGAGAGTTACAACGAGGGTATAATGATTTATAGCCCCATGCGCCGTTTAACAATCCTATTCCAATATACCAAGGTCACGAGCGACGCTAATAAACGTCCACGGTCGTAGACATTCGTAAAAGTCGCTCGTAATGGCATTCGTAGCGCGTTATCGTCGATCTACGAATAACCGATTGCTCTCGTGTACCGTTGAACCGCGAGCTGCGAGCTGGCAGCTTTTTCACCTTCGTCACCGCGGTTTTTCGAGGAACGTGTACGAAGTCGCGACGGCAAAAGCAGCTCGCGACGATGCCGGTGAAACAAGCTTAATCTCGGTGCAAAAAATCAGAACCAAGACGGATTTAGCCCGGTGCAGTTTTACAGTTTTTGCTGGCTCGTGTCGCATCGCGGCGCGTCACCCCGACGACGTCTGCGGTCTCCGGCGTCCCCGGCGTCTCGCCGCAAATTCCTTCAACGTACATTTATTTTTCACGCGAACGCTATTACGTTCCAATCCGAGAACGAATTTAAATAAAACCTTTCATCGAGCAAAGTGGTCCCTTGCGAGCGGAGGGCGTATCTCTCTTTGCGGTTCGTACGAGTCGACGCTCTGCGCAAAGCCGCGACACGATACACGACGACGACGACGACGACGAAGCGTTGAAAAATCACGGCAACACTGAACTACGAAAGAGCTTTCGTTCGCGTTTCAAATGAAACAAACGCCTCGCAATCGCAGTCGGCGACTGTAAGTGCACGTGCTCCCGCGATCCTTATTGTTCCTTTAATAACGGGCCGCGAGAGACTCGGCCGAACGCGGCGACGACTTTTTCTCTTTTCACGAAACGAATGGGCGTCGTGGTAACGAGTCACGAGTCGCAATAACAGAGACTTTAATGGGACAATCGCGTTTCCTCGCGCGCGCGAATCCGATTCCAGGCAACACGGACCGGTTTTTCCGGAGCCGAAAAACAAAATCGCGATGGCAATTTGTGGCAAGACGGCCCGGTCGGGCCAGGACGAAATCATCCATGTTTGCGGGAGAAACAATCGGCCTCGAGCCGTAATCCCGCGCAAGCGAACCGGAAGACTCTGCGACGCGCCTCTTTTCTCCTTCGGACTTCTTGATTGGATTCGTCTTTATCGGATCAGGTTACGGGGTCTTCAGACTGTGTCACGAGTTCACGATGTCGTCGAACTTGACGGCATCGTGCAAATTGACTTTGCCGTGGATCCGAAGGAACTCGGTTAATTCCGACTGCAGAGCTCCGCTCGCGTCTGTAATCTTTGTTTTCGTACGTCGTTACGTTCGTTCAGACCGGCCAAGATTCTTCCCAGCTTTGATTATTTTGTTTTCGAGATAGAAGTTAACTCGAAACGCGATCGGTGTGGTTTCTCGGCCCGATAACTCGAGAAATTCCGGGCGGTCCGCTCGGGGGGAGAAGTTGGATGTGTTCGCGAGGTGCGAGATGCTGGATGCGAGGCGCTCGATGCGACGCTTCCCGTCGCCCCTCGATTAGATTAGTTGCCTCGGGAAACGAGGTTCCAGTTACCGGAGAGACCGACTTCCACCGGAATTTTTCCCTTTCCCGCGAGCCGAAATGAAAATTGACGGCAAACAACGCCTTCGCTTTCCCTAAATATTTGCGAATCTCCAAGTCCGTTTTCTACCTCCTTGTCCCGTTGTTCGCGGCGAAACTGCCATTCATCGTTACCGACGTATCCGCCCCGGCGAAAGCGCATTCCTACCGTTGCTGAATAAACTCGAGGAAAAAAATTAGCGAAAGTTTGCGCACCGATGCGGTGTGTAGATCCGTCTGGATCGGTCGGTGCAAGATATTAAAGGTTCTCCGCAATTATGTATCCGGTACAGCGGCGTTGGTATAGATTTCCTGTCGCGAGTTCACCTCCGTGCGAAAATAATCTCGCCCCGGCCAAACAGCGCGCGTTATTGCACCGCGAACGATCGTGCTCCAGTTTTTCGCGGCCGGTTTTGTCCGGAAACGTACGAATCTCCTTGCCCCTTTCGCGCTACTCTCCTTTCTCTCGGCTGCTCTCGTCTCTCCCTCTTCTCGGCTTAACTTAATCTCTCTCGCCTTCTCCCGCGTCCCTCGCGTTTCGTTTATTTGCGTCGTTTATCAACTTCCCTTTTCGCGACGGAAAAAAAAACAGCGCGGTCGTAGAAGCCGGAGCGGACGAGAACCGCGAACCGAGAGGGTGAGATGTGCGGTGCCTTCTCCCTCGTCGCAGTTGGTCGTCGGAGAAACAAAGGCAAGGAAATTTTTTAGCGTTGCCGGTGGCAGCGAGGTTTTACCGGGCTCGACTTTGCGCTCACCGTTTCCACTCGTCGCCAAAGCATCGGCGGAACCGGGAGAATCGAGGCGTCTATGCAAACCGGAGCTAATTTAACGTCCGCGGTTCTACGGTGCTCCCTCGAACAACGCGGACTTGTTTCCAGACAAATTTCATTTTCTTTTACATTCGGTTCGAATCAATTTAACATATCCCCACGATTTTATTTATGAACTAATTCGATTGATTAGTGAACTAATTTCTGAAAGGTGGCCCTTGCGTACAAGCAGCCGTGGAACCGTAAAGGCGAGCCGCAAGGCGAGCCAAAGATTGTCGGTTTTCGATAAGATCCAACACTCTAACGGATTATACACAACTGTGCAATATTCTATGCACATGCACTGCAAAATGCATAAAAATGTACGTGTCCCTCAACAGGGCCGTGCCGTGCTATGATAAATAGAGGCCGCAACAGGCTGCACCGTAAGGGGGCGGCATAAGCAGCAAAATCAAAATACAATTTAAATCATTCAATAATGAAAAATCTTTACGCAACGCTTTTCTATATTGATCTACAGTACTGGACAAAATAAAGTACGCACCTCGAATATTTTTACAATTACGTTTATAACTTCGTAGTTTTTACAGATATAATAATTATGTATTTGCACGAAAAGAAGGTTTCTTAGTCTACTTTCAAGTTTTAACAAAAATAATTTCAAAAACATTTAACATTTTTTAATAGACAGATCCGTTACATTTATAAGGATATTTTCTTTGGACAAAATAAAGTACGCGTGTGATAATAAGAGTCAAAACTGAGTTCTAATTGAGAACTAGTATTTTGTATGGCCGCCCTTTGCTCGTATGATCTCTTGCAAACGCCGAGGAATGCTCTCGACGAGATTCCGGATGTGCTGTTCGTCGATGTTTCCCCACGCCTTTTCCAAAGCTTCGAATAACTTGAATTTATTCGTTACGTCACCCTTGTCAACCTTCTGGTCCAAAATGGACCACAGATTTTCAATTGGATTTAAATCCGGCGATTGTGCTGGCCAATCTAGCACTTTGATCCTCGAAGCACGAAAGTAAGTAGCAGTTTTATGCGAGGTATGTTTAGGATCGTTATCTTGTTGGAAGATAAAGTCATCTTCCAGACCATTCTTTAGCAGAGACTCCTCTAAATTCTCGTTGAGGATGTCAATGTATTTGTCTGCTGTCATGATACCATCGATCTTGACGAGATTTCCCTCACCTGACTACGCAAAACATCCCCACACCATAATACTGCCTCCTCCATGCTTGACAGTTGTTTGGACATTTCTATCCAGAAGCTTTTCGCCGGGCTTCAACCAAACCCGTGTTCCTTGTTTATGACCTGTTCAAACTTGAACTTCGCGCCGATGTGATTGCATGCCGCTGTGCGTGTGAACCACGGATCGCTCGACTCGCTCATTCCTGTGGCTGCCATGATGGTGCCTACCTGTGTGTCAATTATAATACCGCCATTAAGCCATTATTTTTAAGTGTACAATTCCTTGTATTTGTATAACGGACGGAGGTAGCCGTCGTGTGTTCATGAAGGTCAAGTCCAGTTCTTTATTTCAACAATTGAATCGACTCGCGTATATCACGGTGCGCGAATTGTGCATTGAATAAAGACACCACGTGTTCACTCCGCAGTTTGCGATTCTTTGATTGCAACCACCTCGAATAGCAATCCCCCATTTTGGGATACGATCCAGCTACCCCAAACACGAACATGACCAAACAGGTCATACTTACTCTCATCACTCCAAATAACCTTTTTCCAGAAGTCCACTGGCTTATCGACGTATTTTTTTGCAAATTGGAGACGTTTCAATTTATTAACTTTTCGAATTAAAGGGCGAAGTCTCCTTCGCACGGTTCGTTCAGAAATGTTGAGTTGCACATTTTCCCTGATTACACGACTAGTAACAGTCGGATTTTTCTTCGTTTCTCGGATAATTCTACGATCCTCGACTGAATTTGTCTTCCTCTTCCGTCCGCGACCGATGTTATCGGCTACTGTGCCAAGCTCTACAAATTTTTGTAGATCTTTCTGACTGCTGCTTCACTAACATTGTATTTTTCACCGATTTTCCTATCGGAGAGACCCTTTTGCCGGTCGTTAACTATTAATTTTCTAATTTGTACGGAAATTTGTTTCGTTTCCATGTTATTCGCAATTGAATGATACAATCTTGCTTCTAAGATCACTGATGGCTAACTGAAACTTTATTAATACGTTTATTTGTAAACATTCTTTTATCTCCAACTGCAAGAAAAGGTATCCTACATGTCATTATTTCTAAAAGTAAATAAACACTCTAGTGCGTACTTTATTTTGTCCAAGGAAAATATGACAACAGATGTAACGGGCTTGACTAATGTACGATGTCTCATGTTTTTGGAATTATTTCTCATTGAGTTTAAAAGTAGATTAAGAAACCTTCTTTTTGTGCAAATACATAATTATTATATCTGTAAAAACTACGAAGTTATAAACGTAATTGTAAAAATATTCGAGGTGCGTACTTTATTTTGTCCAGTACTGTATACGATTTATGATTAATCGTATGTTTTTAAATCACAATTGAAATTACAATGACAATTTAACTATGTTGGTATCTAATCAATTTCTACAAGTGTTGTACGAGGTATTATATCAATTTCACATCCATAAAATAACAAGATGATTTCATACATCTGGATCATTATCAAAATTGAATTTTGTCCGGCGCCACGAAGAGCTTCCTCGTGCGTACCACGAAATCATCGCCGATCGCATAGATCTCTCGAAGGGGCCATCGCCGGCTCCCGATAACAGGCGAGCCGTTCGCGAGCGCTGATTTTCGACGAAAACTGGCCAGGCGAAATTACCGCGATCGGGGCGCAAACTTTAATACGTTTTCGTTTCAGCTTTTAATTGAAGTTGCTTTAGCGAACGCGTTGCGGCGGGAGCAATTTCATAGAACCGTGTCGGGCAAATAAATAGAAGCGTGGAGAGCGGAGAGGTCGGCGCGGACGCCACGACGCGCCGCGCCGCGCCGCGCATGGAGAGGCGCCGCGTCGGTAACGCGAATCGATCGCGGCTTGCGAAGATTCGCGAGTGTTGGCCCCCTTTATTTGGTTCCAAGAGCATTAGCGTAACTTCGGCAAATTGATGTTTTTACGTCCGGGGGGTGGGCATGCGGGGGCGTGCACGGGTGTGGGAGACTAATTCAACGAATGGCCGTGTACACCGTTCCGGGATCGGCGGAATAGCGGCTCGACAGAAACCGCTTTTTCTCTGCCCGGTAATGCAAAGCCTTTTCACCGAGAACTCTTGCACGTCGTTTTTTGGCCCGGCCCCTTTTGCCTCGTAACCGCAGCCGGTCTCGCAGCAAAGAAACCTTTTCTTCGAATTAAGCAAATGGCGATGCCCAAGGAAATGCTCTCTCCGTCGAAACGTTTCGCGATTTCTATCGAGCATTGCGGCCGCCGTTCGACGATTTCGGTCGGCGACCGCGTCGTGCCGTTTCAATGCAATCGACCGATATCGAGTTGAAAGCGAGGAACAGCTTAAGTGGATGGGGAATCGAGCCAGGAAAGATCCGAATGAAATTCGTACGGAGTTGTACGACCGAGTGGAGACTGGAAGCGACGCCGACGTCGTCCCAGTCCACGTCGAAGTCGCTATTATGACGATTCCCGATACAAATCTGTCCATCGTTTCCGGGTCGATCGACTCGCGGTCGTTCTCACCCCTTTGATTTAACACATTCCACTAACATTGTATAATTCCCACATGATTTAATACATGACTCCCACCCCTTTGATTTAACACGTTGCACAAACACGTGATTCCTACATGATTTAACACATGATTCCCACCGCTTGCACTATAACATCGAGCCAGACTCGTGATGAAGATCCCGAACAGGATTACATGACGTCGAAATATAATGTCGTTGTCGATATATAGCCATCGGAAAATACATACGCAAATTGTGAACAACAAAGAAGTTCTAATCACTGCACTTGTAAAATAAATCGTAATGAAAAGGGTTAGTCACGCACGCGCGTAAAGCCAGGATCTCCTAAATGCGTAGCGCCGCTGTGTTCTGCGGTTTATGCTCCATTCGTCGTAACGTATAGGCGCAGACGCGCGCGATCACTTTTAATTAAGTTCGACGACTATGTAACGCGTTTAAGCTCCCCGACAGGTCATCCTTTGCGAACGCGGTTTGTCTAATTAACGTTGCCACCATCGGGATTCCGAGGTAATCGCAAAATCGACGGCCCCGTCCGCGCTCGCGTTCTTTCCTAGTCGGTCTACCGAAAACTGATACGAATGGTCCGCTAATCCAGTTGTAAATAACGAGCGGTTAAATAGCAGGCGTCGCGTTCGCGCGGTAATATCGATAATCGGGGATTTTCCCAGACGCGCGCCGGATGATTTGTGTATGATCGATTATTTATCGGGTGTGGATGTGGCGGCGCGCTGTCGCGTTTTCGTCGGATCTGGGTTCGCGTTCAAGTAAATAAGCGTTGATGTAGGGCCCTCGGTCGCGTCGACGTCGCGGCACGACGCGACGCAACGAGTTCCATCGCGATAATCGAATTTCGCATTAATTTGACGAGTCGCGGTGGATTTCGACGCTTGTAACGCGCAGCAAGAAATCGAGCCCCCGTGCGAACGATCCTGCAGTATCTCTCGGAAGCTCGGTCGCCGACTCGCTGCGACCAACTCGATTCCATTGAGAACAGCTCGCGGGAATAGAGATTAGACAGCAGCGCGCGGTAGCCCCGTTTTCGGAGCAAAGATAATTTCGTTCGTGAAAGCTGGTGCCCCCGGGGAGGTAGCCGCGCGGATCTTCTGAAAACGGCCGCGCCTCCTCGCAGCGAGCAGCTGCCCCGACCAGAAACCTTTTCTTTCTTTCGCCGGAAGTAGCTCGCGGAGCCCTTCTCCCGCCTCGAATCGACCGTCCTCGAATCCTTGCATCCTCGCATTTTCGCGTTTGCGGAATTCGGTATCGGCTCGCTATCGAGTCGCGGCAGCTGCGTTCTTAAGAAATTTCTTCGTGGATCGCCGACGGGGGCATCGTCTCTCTTTCCTTCTCTCTTCCGGGAGAGGCAGCCGATGTTCGTGCCCTTTCCTTTTCGCGTCGCTTCCCCCGACGGGCTTTTTTGTGTAGCCGCGTACTCGCGCGCGCGCCCACGCCTCGCCTCGTAATTTGCCTTTCGTGCGCCAGGGGGTGGGATGCGGAGGGAAACTTTTTCCAATCTCGTGAGCCGCGGAGCATTGGGAAGCGACAGAGAGAGAGAGAGAGAGAGAAGAGTGAGAGAGGAGGAGAGAGGCGGTCGGAAGTGGAGGCTCGAAGAGGTTCGTGGGAACGCTGTTACTGTCTCGGAAACGTCGCCGAGCGTTTGTTAAATTGAGTTTCAAGCTATCGTCCCGCTGGCGCTGCTACGTACGCTCGGAACGTGATCCTCCGACTTGGAACGAGTTTAATCTTTCCGGGCTGCAGCTGCACGGCTGGCTAACAAATGCAGTTGTATCCAGGTAATGGGGCTGTAAATTATCGGCAACGCGATCGACCGGCTCCGAAGCGGTGTTCGCTTGTCGCGCGAATATAGCGCGTTCGGTTGCGAGCCAACGGAAAGGACACGGGCGCCGCGCGCGATGTCCTTCCTGCCGGACGTTCGATCGAGGGCACGGACCAAATTTACGCAACCTAATCTTCGTCGAGCTCGTTTCCTCGGCCTCGGACCGGTTATCGAGCAACGCGACGCTCGCTCGGTGCCGTGCAATCGAGAGAAGAGCAGCGAAACGGGCGAAAAAGGAAATAACGCTTCTTCTAGCCGACGAGGAGCGCACAGGTCGGGGGTGTGGGGATGCAAGAGAAGAGAAACGGGATTTCTCTTGACACCGCCCGATTCCCTCCGACACGATTTTCCAAGGTCTCCGGACTTACAATGTAATTCGAGAGAAAGAAGTCGCGGTATCGGTGGCAGCCACGGGAAAAGAATGAGAAAAACGAGAGCTCGGAGTGGATGAAAAGAAAAGCACCGGCGACGGTAGCGAGAAGGAAAATTGAAAAGAAAAAAACAAGCGGGAACGCGCGCGAGAGACTTCTCTCTTCTTTCGAGACAAAGAGAACGGCCAAGGAATCGCTGTCTCGAGAGGTGCCTCCTTTTCCCTGGGGTGTGCGTACGCGTACACGATGTCTCGGCAATCGCGTTACCGTCGTGAACGGGCCGATTCCTCGCGAAAAATCGACTCGGATTTACCGGGAGAAACGAGATTTCGCTCCGCGACACGACGCAACACGACACCCGGCAAAATTTCGCACAGCTCGAAAGCCAAAACCACCCCGTGCGCGGAAAAATGTTGCGCGTCGAGAGCTTGGAGATTTTCGGAGGATCAAAAGCGGAGCCCGGTTAAACGCGGTCCCGCTTCCATAAAACACCCGGCCCAGTTGCACACGCGGAAACGTGTGCCGGCACTTTCCTAATTAACTGCGCGAGCTCGCCAAGGTGTACGAGAAGACGGGAACGCGACTAAAAGGGGGTGGAAAAACAATGCGGAACGAAGGCGGAAAGCACCCACCACGGGGGAAAATGCAGGAAAGAAAAGACCGGAGAAGCCGGAGAGGACGGGGGTAGAGATGTTAAGCGGGCGTGGCGGCAGCTCGAAAAAATACCGGCTACGCGGAGCGTAAGATTCTCTGGATTTCGAGCGCGCGTCGTCGCTTTGCTTCGAGGCCCCGCCGTAGAAACGCGATTGTTGACCGAGACGCGCAAGAAACGCGACTCTGGACAGCATATAATCCGCGCCGCGACGGAACTGCAAAAACTTGGTTAATTAATCGGCGATCGACACGCCGGCTCGCGCCCATTCGAAACCCTTCGCGGGATTTTTGTCGCTCGTCACCTGGGACGAAAGTCCTGAACTGCAAAGGACATCTTCGGACAGGCTCCAAGTAGCTTTTAAACAGACTTCCAACATATCACGAGTCTTCACCAAACCATGACTAGCGTCGCCAGAAAAGGTCTTCGTACTTCTCTACCATCAGATTCCTCTCTAAGGATTCTCTGCGCGAGGAGAACAAATAAAGTGAGCGAAAGTGTCAGTTATTTCAGCATTATTTAAACATTTGAAGACAGGGTAAAGCAGGTCATTAAATTCGTTTTGACGTTAGCTACAACAATATGTAATAAAAAATACATAGTGGCATTGAAAAAATGTAGATGACCATAATCTTTTGACAAAACAAGGGAAAAACTATGGATCTCATAATTTGTCAAAAATGGGGTGACGTGTTGAAAGTCTGGTTGAATTATGGAGGTTTGAAAGGTTAATGAAACATATCGTGGACAAAAGAAATTTGCAAATTTATCTTCAATAGTGAAGACAACAATGCATATTTCTTAAATAGCATAGTTCGATACGGTACAACGCAATTAAAGAGAATTTGGAAGCCATGATACAGGACCACTGGAGGAAACGAAGTGAACTACATTTCTAGATATGTACAGTAGCGGACAAAAGTTTAAGACTGCTCTAGAGAAGATAATAACTTTTTTAATATTGTACTATACGATTTGAACTTTTTTGGAAAGCTAGAGCAATTAGTTTATTAAAGGATGTGAAAAGAAATTTTTTCAAAGATTGCAATTGATTGAACTTTTTTATGTGGGCCTGTATTGAAAATTTAAAAAATACGTTTTGTAGATCTGTGTCAATTAAAAATGTTCTGAAAATTTCGTCAAAATCGGTCGACGTTGTAATGAGCTACAAACGTTTAAAGATGGTAAAAATTGCAGATTTTCACGATTTATTGCCGAAAAACGTGAAAATTTACAATTTTTACCATCTTTAAACGTTTGTAGCTCATTGCAACGTCGACCGATTTTGACGAAATTTTCAGAACATTTTTAATTGACACAGATCTACAAAACGTATTTTTTAAATTTTCAATACAGGCCCACATAAAAAAGTTAAAAATTCAACTTTTAGTATTTTTTCAACAATTCCAATCAATTGCAATTTTTGAAAAAATTTTTTTTCACATCCTTTAGTAAACTAATTGCCCCAGCTTCCCAAAAAAGTTCAAATCGTATAGTACAATATTAAAAAAGTTATCGTCTTCTTTAGAGCGGTCTTAAACTTTTGTCCGCTACTGTATGTACTATTATTATTAAAATGAAAAAAATAAAAAATGTTTCCACTGATTGCAAAAGGCACAGGAGCCAAATAAAAATTTCATTCTTTTTTTGATGATCTTGTTAAGGTGAAACTAATACACTGGTGGCCTTAAATCTTTTTAATACCTCCACTGTTTTAAAGTGTACTTACCCATTTTTGTCATAAATGCATAAAACTCCGCAGTATAGTGATTATTATAGACTGATTGTTATAGACTATTATACTGATTATTATAGATACAATAACTTTTATATTACCTGGCTAAATGGACATTCTACTATGAAATTCTAATATGATTTCACACATCTGGATCATTATCAAAACTACCAGGTACTAACAGCGGTAGTGGTAGTAACGTGATAACCGCTAGAGGAGAATCGCAGCACATTTAATGGCAGAATACACGTCCTCTAGTATCCCTGCCGTAAATCGAAAGTATTTGGCGAGATTTTGTACTATCCGCATCGATCACCAGCGTCGAAGTTATCGTCGTTTAGATGTATACAGACAGCTCTCGTTTATTCGAATGCGAGCCACAATCCGCGATCAGCGCGCTGCACCGGTTTTCGGAGCCGTGCTCGGCCTTTGTCTCGCCGTATTAACTCGATATACCGCCTACGTTCACCCTGCAAACGCGACGTCGCTCGCCGAATTTGCTCGGAAATTTAAATTCGCTCTGAAAAATTGCTACCGCTTGGCCGGAGGCATGCGGGGACAATGGGAAACGGACAAAGAGAATAGAGAAAAAGGTCGCGACCGAGTATCCACCGATCGAACGTCTATATTCGAGCAATTGGAGCCGAGCAAGAGGAATCGCGTGATCCTCGAGTCGCCGAAAATCGGACTAGCCGCGTCGCTACGTCGAGACTTTTATACGTTTATCGGAGAACGATGGGACGAGAAACAAGCCGCGGGAAAAGAGAGGATTAAGGGAAGGAAAATAGAAAACGGGATCGAATCGCCTCGCCTCGAAAATTAGAAGAGAATCCGAAGAAGGCTTCGCGCGACGAACTCGTTGTTCAAAGTCTACTCCAGATTCGTGGATGAGGGGAGGCTCTGTGATCGACTGCAAATACCTTGACCCGATTCTCGCCGGTCCTCGCCTCGCCTCGGTGTTACAGCTGCGTTTTATTTGCACTCGCTTTGCGCGAGAAGAACTTCCCGTTCGGAATGGGGTTCTCGAGATCGAGGCCAGCAGAGGAGGCGATGAGAAAGAAACGAAATAATTAAAAGCGTTCGGTCGATCGCGCCGAAAACACGGCGCATTTCCCGACGAACGGGGGAGCACCCGTGGCATCTTTGTATACGAATCCGCCGCTGTATCTGGACGGGGCCGTACATCGATGATGCAGAGACAACTTTCGATCGATGCGACGATGGTTGGGTTTCTTCGAGCAGCCGCCTCGCGCGCTTCCCGTGACCCGAAATTCGCCGCGTCCAATTAATCTCGCCGCTACGGACTATGGAAACTCTTGCCCGGAATCATCGTTTTCTCTCGGTCGAATCCTCTTTGTTCCCAGCCGCGTTTTTAATCAGGACGTCCCGATTCCGGAAAGAACCGGCTGAACGAAACGAATTGCCTTCGTTAAAAGTTCGCGGCGAGTGTCGTAAATATATAGGTTGGCGCGAAAGTCGAGCGAGGAGAATCTCGCCCCGTTTCGCGGCACGCTATACATTGTTAATCTATCCGGGCGCAAGGTTTTCACATATTGTCGTTGCGCGCATCGCGAGGATCGCGACTCGTTCTCTCTTCGATTTTTCGTCCCGTTGCCGGAAGAAGGTTCCAACCTTCCGCGTCGGCGGCTTGCCGGCTCCTGGCCATGAAAATTCATTAACCGCGCGAATTGAATATTTATCGTATAAATTTCAATGATTAATTCGGTGGTCGCGTCGGCCCGCCAACGTCGAGAGCCGTCGAGCGCACGAACGGCCAAACGGTGTCTCTCTCGACTCTCCCAGAGTATTCTCCGTCGACGATTAGTTCAATAATCGACGTTAATCGAGGTACATCGTGTCCGTCCGTGCTCGATTCGCGACCGGACGGTCGCCACCCCGTCGCAAAGAGGTTGTCTCTGTGCCGCGCATTCCAGCGTTTCCATGATCAAACGGCCCTCGGGACTTTTTCAATTTTGCCGGACAGCGAGAGGGAAAATATAAATTTCTCTATTGGCGAACCTTGGAGTCGACCTCCCCGAAGCACGGCCAATTATCGTAAAAAATGCGGCGAACGACGACAGACCGGGGGCAACGAAGATGCTTGGGCGACCTGGTAGCTTGCCAAACGTTGACAAACGCGATTCAATCCCTTTTTCCGTCTCTCTTCTCGCGTCGCGTCGGTCTCTCGTAATTGGTTACCGACCCGCTCCGATTTGCCACGGAGAATCCGTGGATCCGTGGAAAATGAGAAAAATAAGGTACGCGCGCGTGCGTACGCTGAACAGGTTATTTTTTAGGTGATTCCGCACCCAGTGCTGCTAATCGCATGTCTCTCGGACATTGCATCGCTGCGTAAAGTCGATTTATACTATGCGCACAGACACGGAGCGTATCCGACCTGATAAATATTCTTCAATGCATTTGAATAGAAGTGTTTGAACATATCACATCGGCAGCGGTCCGACTGTCCGACATTCTCGCGAAAAATACTTTGTCGCGTTCGGAACAGGCCCGAAATATGTCGGTGAGATTTTGCTAGGTTTTGTTTTGGATTAATTACTTCATTGAAGTGTGTGTTCTTCGTGAAAGTAATTTCAATTTTCCCCAAAAGAATATTGAGAAAATTTTTCTTCACCGTCTGTTAATCTTTTGGAGAGTGTCCAATATTCTCGTGCAAACCAAAATGGCGACACCTCTTTCTTTTCTCGGCTTCGTCTATACCTAATAATTAGACAGCGGATCTTTATGCACAAAAAATGTTTATACATATAAGATTCTACTAAATCTTACAAAAGGTCTCATTCGAAAATAACCACTGATCGTTGCCCTGTTAAAAGAGTATATTTATTATGACAAGTTATGTACATTATTTACATTTTGTTTTATTCACCTGTCAAAAGAGAAACGACATTTAAGTTATTTCTAATCGTTTATTTCCTATTACCACTTCTTTTAACAATCCCTATTTATCTGTCTCTGTTGTCTTCTCTAATCTTCTCTATTCGTTGTGCACACGTGGTCACCTTCTCGAATCTTCTCCCTTGATCCATCCGTATGTTCTCTACCATACCGATCTTACTAGACCCGGCGTCATGCCGCCAAGTTCAAATTAAAGAGATATATGTTCTTTACATACATACATCAATTGCAGTCTACAGAAGCTAAGTAAAAATTTCTTTTGCTCATTAATAATTTGAATATGGTCAAAATAGTATGTCGCCGTTGTAAAACTTTTTTAATCCTTTTATTATTTTGAATTAGGGTCCGATACACCTGGGAAAACATTCGAGTTCAATGTTCTTATGACTTTGACTTTGAAAAATGATTTCTTATTATTTTCAATTACACATTTTTGTTATAAATGCGTAAAATCCGCAGTCTACTAATAATATAGATAAAACAGCCAAACCTTTTACAGTTAAATAAGAAAACATTTTTACTCTCTTCACTCGTCTTTACGAGTCGCCTTCTGCTAACTGACTGATCGGATGCTAACCGTTCGATGAACGTAGTAGTAATATACATACAGTGACTCAAACAATTGATCAAATGTTTAATTTTGTTTAAATTTTTATTTCATTGAACACATGTTAATAAGATATGTAACAAAATATTTTATTATAATACATACATAGTTTTCGTAGTTCATATAATACAGAATCAACTTAAATATGTTACACTTTTTAAACAAAATTAAATGAAATTAACAAATTATGTAATGATCAAATTTTTGAGTTTGAAAAAATGAAATATTATTACTTCGTATACCCTCATTTCGCTTTCAGTACGGCTTCTATGCGTCTTGGCATATTATCTACTAAACTTTTACACTGTTCAGCCTTAACATTTTCCCAAGCGGTTTTAACTTCTGACCACAATTCAATAATACTTCTTGAATTGTAATCGAAATTGGCAACTGTTCTTTTTAGTAGACCCCATATGTGTTCTATTGGGTTCAGATCGGGAGACTGTGGTTGCCAGTCTAAAACAGTAAAACCATAGCTGTTAACCATACTTTGGTGATTTTTGCCTTGTGTTTAGGATCGTTATCGTGCTGGAAAATTACTTCTTCTGCGTTCTTATTCCATTTTGCCAAACTTCCAATTAAACTTTTCTGCAGGATGGATGTGTATAACGTTGCAGTCATTCGACCTTCAATTTTTTCAACGCATCCGACGCCCTCACTGGTCATACAACCCCAAACCATGATATGGCCTCCTCCAAATCTCAGTGTTGGATGAACGTGATGCGACCGTACTTGTTCTATATTTCTTCGCCATGTCGATTCGCGTCCATCGCACCCAAAACGATTAATTTTCGTCTCGTCTGATCATATTACTCGGGCTCAATCGAGATCTGTATAATTTTTATATTTTTCGGCAAACTGCAATCGAAGCATCTTGTGCCGCTTTGTAAGAAGAGGTTTCTTTATTTTTGCACATCCTCTTAAATTCACTTCTCGCAGTGCATTACGCACTGTTTCAGCGCATACGTTAATTTTTTTGCATCTGTACAGCATTATCAACGCTACCATTACGGATTGATCGTATGATTCATCACTTTGTGATAGTGGATAACTTTGATTTGCGTCCTGCTTTATTTTTTAGTATATTTTCTTTTAAAGTTTTACGTACTGAAGACACAGTACCAACAGAGCACAGTATCTTCTTAGAAATCTCGCGATGAGAAAGCCCAGATATTAATAGTATTTTCATTTCTGATATTTTACTTGCTTTTATTGGTCTTATTATGAAATATGACTAAAAATATTTTTTTTATTGATTATTTTATCACAAACGTATTCTCGAATCTTTAAAAATAACGTTATAACTTACCAGTCATTATATTTGTGCTAATGAATGCCAAAAATATAAGAAGTTTTCACAATTGAGCTTAACACAAATAATTGATCAAACATGCACAGAATATACAAATTCGTAATACACGTCCGCTTTGTATGATTACAAGGCTTAAACTGTCGTGAAGTATCGATGCAATGTTAGCATTTTTCGTATATGTATCAACAGTCTTAAGCAAGATTCTGAGAAAGGTATACTGTGACTTGTTTCCTTTTTGTTCGAACATTTGATCAATTGTTTGAGTCACTGTATATGTTTTTGTCGGAACGGTGCCGATGTCGAACTGTTCCACGTCTGTGCGGAAAGTATAAATCGACCTTAAATCGAGAAGTTCGGTTACTTTACGAACAGACCTGCGGAACGATCTTCCTCGGAACAGGGAGAGTGTTAGCCTAGATTTCAGCGACTCAAAGGGTTGTCGCAAATCAGCTGGCAAAGTTTCCTCGGAAACTGCGTTACGCGTCGCGGTTCGATGAGGATTCACAAGCCAGAAGCGTCTCGTTACCCGCATACTTCGACGATAAATAATTCGATCGATAGGCAAGAGCGTGCAACGAGGAAAACAAGCGGAGAGAAGAGTAAGAGAGAGAAGTCGCTGGGAAGCGCAGCTAGTGAATAAATTCTAGCAGGCAGTCCATCCTCGAATCGCTCTCTTTCTCTCCCCGTCTCTTTCGTCGTTTCCCCCCTCTCTGTGTACATTTAATAATCATAATCATTATTGTAACGAGCCAGCTGAATAGAGATCGTTTCAGTTATACGATCGGGCCATTCGAAGCTTTGAAATACCTTAACGAATCGATGCTCGCAGAGAAGAATAAAGCGACACTCGAAAGTTCCGACTGCGCGCTCGTAAAACGAGGAATTTGCGAATCAGCCGCGATTCGAGAAGATCTCTCGGCGAACGACCGGACTGGAGCTAACCAAGGAACAGCGTTGTTCGTAAAGATCGGCCGAGAATCGGTCATCGAGCCACGTTCCCGTACCGATCTCACGGCGAAAGAACATCGTGGTGTAAGCCACGGCAAAAATGCGACCCCCCAGGAGATTTCCCGCCGATACGGTTGCCTCGGCGCTGCTCGGAATTATCTTCGAATTTCCCGAGATCAAACGGCAGCGGCGCGAACCTCCTCTTATTCCTCTTATTCGGTTACATTCCCGGCAGCCACGGGAAATTTACGGTGCCTCGGACAATCCTATCTCCGAATTTGGAAATATCGCGGAGCGCGCGAGGAGCCTCGTAAATCGCAACCGGTAACGTACGATATTACTCGGAGAGCCGCGATGAATTCGATGAATTCGTCGAACGTCGCCGTAGCGCGGCAGCCTCGAGAACGTACGTTCGCGCTTCGTAGACCCGTTCGTTCGTTCGTACGAGGCATAGATTGTAAGAAAAGGAAAGTACCGAGAGAAAATTCTCGGTATCTAAGAGGGATTTTCATAGGAATCGCGAGATAAGATTCCGGAAAGGGGAATATCGGGTTCTCGTTGAGATTCGCGGAGATAGAACAGGGGCCAGGTCGTATCGCCCGGGGAATTATCTTCGAATTTCTCGAGATGAAACGCCGTGACCGGGTTACTCGGTTATATTCGATTCTCGCGGCGAACTTGGAAAATTTACGCGTTCCCTCGGGCGACAAGCTGTGCCGACTGCCGTCTGCAGGCTGCACGCTGCAGACTACAAACTGTCTGGGGCTCTGAGACGAGCCGCGAGAAGGAAGAGCAAAAACGGGGAGAGAGAGGGAGAAGAGCGCGAAGAGACAGGGCGCGCGGGGCTTTTGAAAATTCCGGCCAAAGGAAGTTTCCGCGATACCCCGGTGCACGTCGATTCCCAAGTTTTCCATCGGGCCGAGAAACTCACCGGTCTGGGCTGGGTCGAGCGCGCGCGCGAATCTCCGGATTTCTCCAATTTCCAGCGAGCTTCTCAAAGAGATTTACCTGGTGCGAGCGGAATGCATAATATGCACAATAAGACCGACGACCGTATAAACATCGATCGTCGCTGGCGCGCGCCTCTAGCACCCATCTTTGTAAAACTTTCTCGATTTGTCGAGGATTTTTCCCGGACCGACGTCGTTGCCCGGACAACGATCGGGAGAGGATACCTACTCGACGGGAGATAATTACGACGTTCCGTCGACAGCGAGGCGACGTCGACGCGTCCGACGCGATCGTGGAAATTCAAATGCATCCTCCTTGCCGATTACCCGGTTGCTTGTCTGACCTTCGATGTCGGGGAAGCAGCCGGAGATCCCGGGAATCTCTGGCACGCAATCTCGTTGCGGGGAATTTTTTCCAATACCACAAGCCTCGGCCGTCCCGTCGCGTCGTTCGAACAGCAAAATTCACGTCGACAGACTCCGCTCCCTTTATCGGGATTCGGATCCCGGGGGAACGATTAAGACGGATCGCGAGCTCCGTGCAGAAAATATCTCGGTACCTCGAGAATGAAATTCGATCGATTATCGACGTTCGACGAGGGACGATAATACCTGCTTCGCGCAACGTCGCGCTGCGCCGCACAGTGGGCCAGATCGACGCGCTAGCTGTTCATGAGCTAAAAAATCGAAGTCCTCATATCGATTTTTAACGAATGTACAATGTTTCTTAAATGTCCATTACATTCAAAAACGATAATATTACTTAAAGTTATTAAAAACTCTCGTTACAATAAGCGTTCAAAGATCAAACTTTTTCAGATACGATTTATCACCGAAAAAATTCCTTTTCTTTATAACGATGTCCTGGAAAACCTACTAAAGATTAAGTGCCCAATTTGTTTTTGTATGAAGAATGTATATCTATGTTGAGAACGCACCAGGAACTAAACATTAATGTTCATAATTTGTTATAAAAAAAAATACTTAGTCAACCAAGGAATACCGTCAAAGTTTTTCACCTTTGAAAAGGGATAAGTTAAAAGTGTTATATAGTGTCGTGCTCTAACAAAGTGAAACATTTTCAGCAACGTCTCCTCTAAAAGATCCTGCAAATTTCACATCCAAATCGATCCAAACTTGGAAATTATGATGGTTTAAAGCGCCGCGTGACACGCAATTCAGCGGCGAGTCGCGTTGCGCGAGACGCATTGACGACCACTCAGCATCTCTTAAGAGTGTAAAGACCTAACCCAGACCTATCTTATGAAGTTTTTAGATTATACGACCATTGGTAAACATTCGAACTTATTACTAGCTTACAGTTGAATCATTTGTATTTGAGAGATTATAGTAACAGCATCGTAGTATAGCATCAGAGCAGTTTTTCCATATTAAAGGCCTGTATTTTACCTTTGTTAAGAGGAATTATAGTATAGATTTTTGTTTATTCATAGATAAACAGAGTTATAAGCAAAAAATCCGTATGATCAATCGAATATAGTCAGGAACTTTGTAAAATATAATACTTAATCTTGTTTGAATTTTTGTAATTTTTTAAATAAGACAGTAATAACACATTTTTGTTATTTCATTAAATATAATAAACTTCATTCATTCAATAATTATGAATTACTCTTGTTTGAATGCCTGAATAGCCAGTTTTCAAATATTATTCATTATTCACACGAGTTTACAGACATTTCCGGTGATGTAACAAAAAAATGTTTCCTACAAAAAGTAATCAGTACTCAGTCTTCTACAAGTCTCAATACAAAAAATTTCAATAATTTCTTTTTTTTAATAAAAAATGGTATTTACCTTCATTATTTATTTATAACTATATATTTTTTATTCAATAATATTATAGCTGATGCCAAGACGAATCCGACGATATATTTAATGTGGTCTTTATGTTTTGAAATAATGGTGAAATACGCGTGAACAGCTAGCGCGCCGATCTGGCCCACTGTGCGCCGCGCCGCTTCACAACGCCAACGCGCGGCGACCGTACTCGCCGCGACATTGTCCGCTTTAAACAATTATATTGTTGTTCGTCGGACGATGTCGGAAATGATTCTTGTACGGTTATTTAAAGGAAGTTTTACCGAAAATATTCATCTTTGTTAGAGCCTGGGATGTTTTGGGACAAAAAAAATATCCTTTGACAAATATAGAGCATTTTTTTAATCTGTCATGTATCGTTCAGCATTATTTTTTAAATATATTATTATGAGTTATTACTAAAAAAATATATGATTTCTTATTGGGAAGAGATGCTCTATATCATACAAAGAAAACTGAGAGAAAATATAGGACGAAACGATGAGGACATCGCAAAGAACTTGAGCAATTCTGCCTGGTGAAATATGCTACTTTCAAAACGCTCAACTTTAAATGATCATTGTAGGGTAACTGCACCAGTGAATGAACATTTAAGAAATTGTTCAGGAAAATATTGTATTTTAAAAAAAAATATGTGAATTAAAGGAACCTCATATATGCCAAATGGCTCCCTATACTTCATTTGTCAAAAATAAATGAACACAAATAAAATGAAATTATTATTATTTGTCTTTATTAAACGTTAAATAAAAAATATAGAAAATACCAGTCAATGAACGCTACATTCTAGTAATTGAACAATGATGGTCCAATGAATGAACAAAATTATTAAACAATATTCTCCTATTTATTTAACTCTTTAATCACAAAAAATCCCCTAGAATTAATTTTCTTTGGCTCCGTTATATTTGTTAAAACATCCTGTCTCTTGTACCAAACCGTATCTGGAATCTCTGGTCATTTCCATACCTTTCGTTTTTCATATTCTACCATTGTTGTCACTTCATACTCTTCGTCTTCTTCATAGATTATTTTGCCAGAAAAATATTTCTTGTTGTATCTCACAATAACAAAATCATTTACTTCATATTGGGTTTGATTTTCCGGATTCTGAATTTTTTTGTCTTCCTGAGTTTCGTGATGTTCGCTGTCAGAATCACTTTCTTTAGAACTGGAATTAGGAATTTTTCTCTATTTCTTTTTCGGTAATGTCACCCGTGCTTTCTTTTTCTCTTCCGCTTTTCTTTTTCTGCATTGTTTTCTTTCCTCTTTTAATATAATCTGCTCAGTCTTTTTTTCCTCTGTTTCGTTATGATATTCTTTCCATTCTCTAGAAACCAAAGCGAAAGGTATTTTACTCTGTTCATTTACTGGGCTATGAGTAATATCGTGGACCAGTGAATAGACACAACGAATTTTTAACGAAATATTCATTTTATAGCTATTTTTGTGATTCATATTCAATATTTAACCCTCGTACATCTATATTGTTAGTAACTTTTATCTCACGTATAAAAGAAAAGTATAAAAACTCATGTGTAAAAGAAAAGGTTGTGTATACATACCTTACTAGTTTTAGCTCTGTTGCATACTCTCAACGCACGTGGTGAAAATAGGCCGTCTTAGAAACTAATGGACACGTGACCAATATAAATCAATAGGAATACAGCTACGAAAAAGAGTCATATATTCCATTGGCCCAAGAGTCATTATCGCTAGTATGCCGTGTGGCTTAAAATTTGTTGAAATATACAAAAGCGTTCATTTATTGGTGCCCATTTATTCACTGGTGCAGTTACCCTAACTAAAATATTTATGTAATTTCATTAATTTCTTCATTTTCGAGGTCCATAGATCCTTACGAAGCAATACAAATTCATTAGTTTGCAATTTCGAAAAGTCGACTTTTTGGTCGAATGTCCCCAAATTTTTCGATCCGGCCCACTGTGCGGCGCGGCGGGTCGCTTCGACGCTAGACCGGCAAAGCAGGTTGCATCGTTCGAACGCGAGTGGACGGAATGGACGCTTTATCGGCGGCGTTAACGGCTCAACGCTCGTAAGCTCGTAGCTCCCTATTCTCGTATTCTCGTATTTTAATTAACTCTAATTCGAGACCAGGTAGCCCGTGGTTCGGCGGCGGTCTGCAGACAGGGCGGACGGAACGGCCGGCTCGACGACAAAGTGAAATAATGCCTGGTTTCCTCGACGGTCCTCGACAGTCCTCGACGGCCGCGCGTCCGAATTTATATCACGACGGGACACGAGGACGACGACTACGACGACGTCGCGCGTCACGAAAGCAATGTATATTCATTTGCACGCTTCCTAGTAGCCGTCGACCCGGCCCGGCTCGTTTCTCCTGACCATTTACCCTGCTGTCGTTAGCCCGGATCGTATGACCCCCATGTAAACGGTTTGTAACGATTTAGAACGTCCTGCGACACGCTTCTGTCCCGGCGCCGCAAGGCACATCGCGTTCACGCGACCCGTCCATCCTGCCCCTCTCTGTCCCGAAAGAAGAACGTCAAAGCGACGAAGATTAAACGGAACGCTGGGATTTCTTGCCCGAAAATACTGTGCTGTTGCTCCCGAACATGTTCATCGCATCCGTCGAGTGCTCGCGGTTTTCATGAAAGGGAAGCATCGATTCCGTTCGATCCGTACCGGTGCGGTGTGCAATCCGTACATAATTCGCCAGAGTTCCTCCAGCGACATTTTCGTAAGCATAAATTCGTTACGCGCGGCTAATTAGTTGAACGACGGACAATTTTGCGAGGGGAAACTTCGCGCGGCGCTCGGAGTTCCGCGGTTCGGGACCCGAAAGCGAGAACGCGGAGGACCGCAGGAAAATTAACGCGTAGAAATAATTAGCGCATCGCCGTTACTCGATTTATCGCGCGCCGGTAGCCCGAATAATTTCCCGAGGAATTTGTTCTTTGTCCGCCGATATAAAACGATTCTCGTAACAATTCCGGAACAACTCGGCGGAGCCTCGTAATTTCTCGTGAACGCGCGCTTCCACCCGCGAATCGTCCGAAGCGACGGTAAATATTTTCACGATAGTCGACGCACGGTCGGTTTACATTCGGAGTTACTTAATTACGATTTCTCGTTAGAGCGATCCCGCGGGGAGAGGTTAAATATCCGCGAGCTGTTTTTGCCGCGGGAAAACGCACGATCGCCAGACCGACTGTCTGTGGCTGTGTGGTATGATTTCGCGCGGGCTCGGAGTTTGGGTTGATTCAGATTTCCAGGGGGTGCACAGTGGGATATTTCCACGATCTAGCTGGACAGAATTCAATTTTAATATTGATCCAGATGTACGAAAATTAGCCGGGTAATATGTTAGCTGTGCAAATGAGTTACTTCCCGTTTTTTCCTACGGGCATAACTAGACTGCGGATTTTATGCGTTTATGACAAAAATGGGCACGTACAATTTAAAGCAGCGGACATGTTAAAAATATTTTAGGACATCAATGTATTCGTTTCAGCTTAGTAGGATAATTAAAAGAGCAATACGATTTCTATTTGGCTCTTGTCTCCTGCAATCAATGCGAACATTTTTTATTTTGCATAAAGTCGAATTACTCCTCGATTTTGGTGTCATCTGAAAGAGCGTTCTTTCAGTTTTAAGAAGAGTCGCGATGAGCGCTCTAACAAGGGAAGGACCCCAAATGTACGACTTCGATTTTGATAATATTTTGTGTGGTGATGGTATATGGATCTCTAATTATGTATACAAAATATTAGGTGTAGTTACTCGATAGTTTTAAAGATATAAACAATTAGTTTAGTAGTTTTTGAAGTTCCATAATTTGTTGTGAGATGATGGTATATAGATCCCTAATTATGTATGCAAAATATTAGGTGTAGTTACTCGATAGTTTTAAAGATATAAACAATTAGTTTAGTAGTTTTTGAAGTTCCATAATTTTTGTGACATGATGGTATATGGATCCCTAATTATGTATGCAAAATATTAGGTGTAGTTACTCAACAGTTTTTAAGATATAAACAATTAGTTTAGTAGTTTTTGAAGTTCCATAATTTGTTGTGAGATGATGGTATATGGATCCCTAATTATGTATGCAAAATATTAGGTGTAGTTACTCGATAGTTTTAAAGATATAAACAATTAGTTTAGTAGTTTTTGAAGTTCCATAATTTTTTGTGACATGATGGTATATGGATCCCTAATTATGTATGCAAAATATTAGGTGTAGTTACTCAACAGTTTTAAAGATATAAACAATTAGTTTAGTAGTTTTTGAAGTTCCATAATTTGTTGTGAGATGATGGTATATAGATCCCTAATTATGTATGCAAAATATTAGGTGTAGTTACTCAACAGTTTTAAAGATATAAACAATTAGTTTAGTAGTTTTTGAAGTTCCATAATTTGTTGTGAGATGATGGTATATAGATCCCTAATTATGTATGCAAAATATTAGGTGTAGTTACTCAACAGTTTTAAAGATATAAACAAATTAGTTTAGTAGTTTTTGAAGTTCCATAATTTTTGTGACATGATGGTATATGGATCCCTAATTATGTATGCAAAATATTAGGTGTAGTTACTCGATAGTTTTAAAGATATAAACAAATTAGTTTAGTAGTTTTTGAAGTTCCATAATTTTTTGTGACATGATGGTATATGGATCCCTAATTATGTATACAAAATATTAGGTGTAGTTACTCAACAGTTTTAAAGATATAAACAATTAGTTTAGTAGTTTTTGAAGTTCCATAATTTGTTGTGAGATGATGGTATATGGATCTCTAATTATGTATGCAAAATATTAGGTGTAGTTACTCAACAGTTTTAAAGATATAAACAATTAGTTTAGTAGTTTTTGAAGTTCCATAATTTGTTGTGAGATGATGGTATATGGATCCCTAATTATGTATGCAAAATATTAGGTGTAGTTATTCGATAGTTTTAAAGATATAAACAATTTGTTTAGTAGTTTTTGAAGTTCCATAATTTGTTGTGAGATGATGGTATATGGATCCCTAATTATGTATGCAAAATATTAGGTGTAGTTACTCAACTGTTTTAAAGACATAAACAATTAGTTTAGTAGTTTTTGAAGTTCCATAATTTTTGTGACATGATGGTATATGGATCCCTAATTATGTATGCAAAATATTAGGTGTAGTTACTCGATAGTTTTAAAGATATAAACAATTAGTTTAGTAGTTTTTGAAGTTCCATAATTTTTGTGAGATGATGGTATATGGATCCCTAATTATGTATGCAAAATATTAGGTGTAGTTACTCAACAGTTTTTAAGATATAAACAATTAGTTTAGTAGTTTTTGAAGTTCCATAATTTTTGTGACATGATGGTATAGGGAGCCCTAATTATGTATGCAAAATATTAGGTGTAGTTACTCGATAGTTTTAAAGACATAAACAATTAGTTTAGTAGTTTTTGTAGTTCCATAATTTTTGTGACATGATGGTATATGGATCCCTAATTATGTATGCAAAATATTAGGTGTAGTTACTCAACTGTTTTAAAGACATAAACAATTAGTTTAGTAGTTTTTGAAGTTCCATAATTTGTTGTGAGATGATGGTATATGGATCCCTAATTATGTATGCAAAATATTAGGTGTAGTTACTCGATAGTTTTAAAGATATAAACAATTAGTTTAGTAGTTTTTGAAGTTCCATAATTTGTTGTGAGATGATGGTATATGGATCCCTAATTATGTATGCAAAATATTAGGTGTAGTTACTCAATAGTTTTAAAGATATAAACAAATTAGTTTAGTAGTTTTTGAAGTTCCATTAGCCGTGGAAGCTAGTGAAACTTTAATTATTTATATCTTTAGAACTATTGAGTAACTACACCTAATATTTTGCATACATAATTAGGGATCCATATACCATCATCTCACAAAAAATTATCAAAATCGAAGTCGGACACTTGGGGTCCTTCCCTTGTAAGACTTTTCAGTCCTTTGCAACAATTTCAAGCTATATGTCGTGCGAGAAGCATCATTTGCGCCACTGCTTACTCTTTCCTGTCCAGCTTAGGAAATCAGCTGTTGAAGCTACTGAAATAGTTTGTGCCTCCCTGGGAGAGAACGCTGTATCTTACAGAACATGGAAAAAGTGGTACCAAAGATTTAAAGCCGGAAATTTTAATTTGGCTGTCGACGATCGTTCAGGTGCACCGAGAAAGTTCGATGACGGTGAGTTAGAGGAATTGCTCAACGAAATTCCTACCCAGACAAGATTTTAGTCTCACCAGACAAGATTTTACATTCCATTTTATGTAATAAAATCTTGAATTTGGAAAAAGGGGAAAGAACTTATTCGCAGACTTAATAAAAATGATTGCAAAATATAATCTAACTTTTCGACGCAAATACTCCACTGTGCACTGTGCACTGTCCCGAACGTACTCGAAATTATTCGCGAGTTTCATGTTATCGCGATGTAGATGTAGATCGCCTCGTGGTATCGTCGCCTCCGAGTATACTTTGGTCGAGAAAGTCGCATCGCGTGGTAGGATCGCCGCAATCGGGAGATATCGATTATGCAATTTAGGGGAACGAGGAGGAGGCGGCTCGGTCGGCCACGGATTAGGACGAATCCTTGACGATTTTCACGCAACCTAATCCCGCCACCCTCGAATAATCTAATTTGGTAGCGCACGCTTCCTCGCCAGAGCCTTCGTCCTTGCGAGCTGTATTCGAACACACAGTATTCACCCCGCTCTATTTCCTCCAGTTTTTTTATTTCTCGTTAAATCATCCGAGAATAGATTTGATGGAAAATCGTACTCGGATAACTTTAGCAATTCGAAACCAACCTAACCGCGTTACTCAACGGTAAAAAAAAAATCGAATCGATTTTGAAGTCACAGTAAGCGGTTCGACGCGAAACAACACCGGACCGTTATTTCTCCCACTTTCCAGCATTTTCCCAGCTTTAGTCCAGTCAACGAAAACTTGCAGAGGGAAATGGGAGGAACACAATTTTTAACTTTGGGTTTTTGTTTGGACTAGTTAGGAGGTAAACATACTAAAAGTCCTCACTCCTAGGAGGTCAGCGGAGTGCAGGGGGCACGTAGAAGGTCCCCTTTTTCGGTTTTCCGCTTATATCTCGAAAACTATGCGTCCTAGCGATAAGACCATTCTATACAAAATTAAAGCAGATGAAATGTACCACAAGATTGATTGGATCCAGTATTTCGCTATTTCGCATAGTTTCCGAGATATCCGCGCTCAAAGTTCACTAATTGTGCTGAAGACTTAGCTAGTCAAATAAGGCAAAACACGCGAGGCAAAAATTTCTTTTTCACAATTAGAGAACTTTGAGCGCAGATATCTCGGAAACTATGCGAGATAGCGAAAAACTGAATACAGTCAATCTTATGGCACATATTGTCAGCTTTAATTTTGTATAGAATGGTCTTATCGCTAGAACGCATAGTTTCAGAGATATCCGCGCACAAAGTTCCCTAATTGTGATAAAGAACTCTTCAGCACAGTAGTGAACTTTGAGCGCGGATATCTCGTAAACTATGCGAGATAGCGAAAAACTGAATAGAGTCAATCTTATGGCACATATTGTCAGCTTTAATTTTGTATAGAATGGTCTTATCGCTAGGACGCATAGTTTCAGTGATATCCGCGCACAAAGTTCACTAATTGTGCTGAAGACAGCTACTCAAATAAGGCAAAACACGTGAGGCAAAAATTTCTTTTTCTCGGAAACTATGCGAGATAGCGAAAAACTGAATAGAGTCAATCTTATGGCACATATTGTCAGCTTTAATTTTGTATAGAATGGTCTTATCGCTAGGACGCATAGTTTCAGAGATATCCGCGCACAAAGTTCCCTAATTGTGAAAAAGAACTCTTCAGCACAGTAGTGAACTTTGAGCGCGGAAATCTCGTAAACTATGCGAGATAGCGAAAAACTGAATAGAGTCAATCTTATGGCACATATTGTCAGCTTTAATTTTGTATAGAATGGTCTTATCGCTAGGACGCATAGTTTCAGTGATATCCGCGCACAAAGTTCACTAATTGTGCTGAAGACAGCTACTCAAATAAGGCAAAACACGTGAGGCAAAAATTTCTTTTTCTCGGAAACTATGCGAGATAGCGAAAAACTGAATAGAGTCAATCTTATGGCACATATTGTCAGCTTTAATTTTGTATAGAATGGTCTTATCGCTAGGACGCATAGTTTCAGAGATATCCGCGCACAAAGTTCCCTAATTGTGAAAAAGAACTCTTCAGCACAGTAGTGAACTTTGAGCGCGGAAATCTCGTAAACTATGCGATATAGCGAAAAACTGAATGGAGTCAATCTTATGGCACATATTGTCAGCTTTAATTTTGTATAGAATGGTCTTATCGCTAGGACGCATAGTTTCAGAGATATCCGCGCACAAAGTTCCCTAATTGTGATAAAGAACTCTTCAGCACATTAGTGAACTTTGAGCGCGGAAATCTCGTAAACTATGCGATATAGCGAAAAACTGAATGGAGTCAATCTTATGGCACATATTGTCAGCTTTAATTTTGTATAGAATGGTCTTATCGCTAGGACGCATAGTTTCAGAGATATCCGCGCACAAAGTTCCCTAATTGTGAAAAAGAACTCTTCAGCACAGTAGTGAACTTTGAGCGCGGAAATCTCGTAAACTATGCGAGATAGCGAAAAACTGAATAGAGTCAATCTTATGGCACATATTGTCAGCTTTAATTTTGTATAGAATGGTCTTATCGCTAGGACGCATAGTTTCAGTGATATCCGCGCACAAAGTTCACTAATTGTGCTGAAGACAGCTACTCAAATAAGGCAAAACACGTGAGGCAAAAATTTCTTTTTCTCGGAAACTATGCGAGATAGCGAAAAACTGAATAGAGTCAATCTTATGGCACATATTGTCAGCTTTAATTTTGTATAGAATGGTCTTATCGCTAGGACGCATAGTTTCAGAGATATCCGCGCACAAAGTTCCCTAATTGTGAAAAAGAACTCTTCAGCACAGTAGTGAACTTTGAGCGCGGATATCTCGTAAACTATGCGATATAGCGAAAAACTGAATGGAGTCAATCTTATGGCACATATTGTCAGCTTTAATTTTGTATAGAATGGTCTTATCGCTAGGACGCATAGTTTCAGAGATATAAGCGGAAAACCGAAAAAGGGGACCTCCTACCGTGAAGAATACGGACTTTTAGTATGTTTACCTCGTAACTAGTCCAAACAAAGTCCCGAAGTTAAAAATTGTGTTCCTTCCATTTCCCTCTACACCCCCCTCATGAGCATTCATTGACTAGACTTACTTGCAAACAAGCGGACATTCAATTTCGAATTTCCATGCCTTTCGCACGGTTACGATCTACGAAACGGCGTGCTGCTGTATCGCGTGGCCATCGGCAGTAGCTGTCTCTCGTGCAACTTTGCTCGAACACGACGATCCGGTCGCGTTACAAACGACCGACGAAACGAAAGAAACTCGAAACTTGTCGGAATTTAAAGGGGGGTGCGTTTCTAGCAGGTCTGTTTGTTTTTCCGTCTTCCCGAAAGTATTCGGAGTAAAAGTGGTATATATTTGGCATTGTTTGCATCGTTGGGTGGCTTCTCTTCGAATTCTGAATGCGAAACGCGCACGACGGACTACATACTGCCATTATACAGTTCTCACTGTTAAGGCTGTCGGATGTAAGAGCTGACCTTGGAATAAAAAGGAACTTGAACTTGAAAAGGAACATGAGCAGCTCCAGCAACATCAGAACAACGACACAGATCACACACCGGCGTCGGTGTATCTTCGAGCCCCTCATAGCTGCAATGCTTGCGGAACGTTGGGGACGTAATTCCTGTAGGACATGGCTTACACTCGAAAGTCTTAACCCTCCGACGGCTTTGCCTGGGTCTGTTAGGACCCGAAACATCGAAATGATCATTTAAGTACTCAAGTTGTGGCAATTAAACTAAATGAATAGCATTGGGGATATCTATTTGGGGAAAGACTAGTGTGTCTACACAAAATATTATTATTATTATTTATTATAGACGGACCGAAGCCCTCTTACATAAATGTTTACAATAGAAAACAATGAAAGACTACTCGCATAATAACATATAATCCTGTGCAATTGTTTTTTAAACATGTGCAAAGGCTCAATGAAAAAATCAATATGATTATGGAGAGTGATAGAGTCTGCAATAATGCGATTTATTGGATTAATTAATCCGTAGGTACATCTGGCTTTAAGAGTTTGAAATCCTGCTCTAGTTCTCAATACACGTTCAGGTACATACAGTCGGCGTACAAAGTATTCGTAATCTTTTAAAAACCAATAAATTTTTCAAAATTGGTCTCAGCAGCTTCAATTTTTTTTTTGAGACATTAGAAGGGTTAGTTTACTAGCTAATGTGTAAATAATTTCTTTTTTGTAATTGTTATTGGTCGCAATTACGAAGGGAACAGTAAAGACCACGATTTTTAAATTTTTTATTTGTGCCTGTAATGAAAATTTAATACATGTATTTTGTAAATCTAAGTAAGTTATATACAGGGTCATCCGTTTTTAAACGGACAAACGTAAACCAGCTACAAAGAACCCCAAATGGAACAAGTTTTACCCCTGCCACTTTTTTTGTTTCGGCCTTGATTTCTAGAAAATTGCAAAAAACCATAATTTTTTTAGTTCACATAAACTTGAATATCTCGGGACTCCAGTGATGAATCTTGATGATTTTTCCTTTGTTTGGTTTAAAATAAATAGGGGCATCTTTTTTGTTGACAAAATATTTTTGTATGACCTTCGGATCTTTGTTTTTTTGGCATAGGGCAAAATTGCAATTTTCTAGAAATCAAGGCCGAAACAAAAAAAGTGGCAGGGGTAAAACTTGTTCCATTTGGGGTTCTTTATAGCTGGTTTACGTTTGTCCGTTTAAAAACGGATGACCCTGTATGTACAAAGTTTCATTGAAATTGGCTGACGGATAAAAAAGCTATGGGCATTGTAAGATGTAAAAATCTTTGAATTTACGGTTAGCGATTCATTTAAGTCGCAGACTCTTACGATTTTTGCTATTTTTAATCAATTATATTTCGTAACATCCTTGATCGATTTCGATGAAACTTTGTACGAGTATATAACTGACTTAGACTTACCAGAGGCGCCTTCCAAATTTTCATTACAAGTACGGATAAAAAATTAAAAAATCGTGACCTTTACTATTCCCTTCGCAATTGTGACCAATAACAATTTTTCAAAAAAGTTATTTACACATTAGCTAGTAAACTAATCCTTCTAACGTCTGAAAAGAAACTCAAGCTGTTGGGTCCAGTTTAGAAAAAGTAATTTGCTTTTATAATGTGTACGAATACTTTGTACACCGACTGTCGAAATTGATTTGCGCAAGTAGAGACGGATAATCAATATGATTATTAATTAAATGAAAAATAAAGCTCTGGTCGGATACTCTTCTTCGAGCAGACAATGTTTCTGGGTTCATCGTGGTTAATATTGTGGAGGAAATATAAGTACATATACAGTCAACAGTGAGAGCTACTACAAACTTCTCATTAGACTCTCTTTATGTTGTACGTAACAAAACCTCGCGAAGCGATAACACGCGCACCGGCAAGATGTACCTACGCAGCGGGTTTCTTGAAATCCGATAGTTTAGGCGTCAACACTTCGTCGGCGGTTCTCTATGCAATTTCTCCGAATGTTATTCTTGGTTGGAGGAATCGTACTCGAACGACGCGGGGAAGAATATCATTGTAAGCAGAAAAGCTCTCCGCGTGAGAAAAAAAAAGGGATGAACAGCTTTAAGAGTTGGACACGTCGGACAACCGAGTCACCGAAAACCGATCGTGTCCCGGAGACGTCGTTAGAGCGGAGTAACCGGCTTGGCGTGAATTGCCGCGAAGGATCGGACGAAAGTTGTTACGTTTCGCACTCGATACGTTTTCCGTTTTTTCCCCCTTAATGTGGAAAGTCTCGCGCAAGACGGTGGACGTGTTTCGACGCGCACGTGCAGGAAGACGCGTACAAGTATAGGAGTAATCGCAGCAGCGACGGTGGCGCCACGGCGCGGCGTGTTATTGATCGGCACCCCTTTTCGCTACCCCTCGGTCCGAACCTACCTACCTACCTACCTACCTAGCTAGCTACCGTCCTTCCTTCCTTCCTTCCTTCCGTCCTTCCTTCCTGCTGGCAGCTGCCGGCACGGCAGACAGCAACGGCGTAAGGTTTACATCGGCATCGTCGAAGAACAGAGCCGAACGAGACCGGTCAAAAGACCGTCCGAACACGCCCGGGAAATCTCCGTCGACGATGGCGGCTCTTTTCCCCTCGTCGCCGACGCGAAAGTTCGCTCGAGGAAAACTTCTTTCGAAACCCGTTGGCCGTTTCGAGTGCTTTCACTCGGGACGCGAGTAGCGGAAAGAGGGAAGCGGGATGCGAGAAGCTCGCCGAGGAGTCGGAGGGTCGGAGTTGCTTTAACCGCCTCGGAACGTGTATTTAATCGTAGGGCAATTACGGCCTTGTTCCACAACGTCGCCGGTCGTCCACTTTCAACCTGGTACTCGCTGGAAACTAGTAAACGGTAAATTCGTTACGCGGACCGATAGCTAATTGTTTTCCTTTTCTGCACGCGTCGCGTCGCAGCAAGATCGTTTATCTCCAAGAGAGCTCGAATCTGTGACGCGCCGCTGGACTGCTATAGCTAACGTTTCCATCTACTCGTTCACCTCCTCTGACCTGGCGTAATCTATTCCTTCTTTCCTACCTCGGACTTGCAGCTCTATTTTTGTCGCACCTTCTCGCGGTCGACCACCTTTCCTCCACGATATCGGTCTGTTCGATGCGATAGCTATCGCTAAAATCCTATGATTTAATGGGTTTCTCGAAATGGAGCCGTCTTACGAATCGGGGCCGACCCCAATCTCGAACACGAGGACCTCCTTTGACGAAAACGATTCTAACCATGGATTCCCTTAATGTCGGAAGTCGCGAGGAGTCCGTAACCGAAATTTTCGTTCGGGCAAACTTCTCCGGGAAGTCCCATTGCTCTTCGATGTCGTCGCGGAACGATCCCCAGGGAACAGCGTAATCGTCGAACGCGCAAAGTGGGCCAACCGTCTTCCCCGGTACTCGTCAATCTCGGCAATCCAATTTGCTATGAGGTTTTTTCTGTTTCGCAGTCGCCTTTGTCTTTCGCGGAATCGCGATACCGTCGATTCGTTCCATGGTCGTTCGCCGGGATTCAAACATCAACGCGGCATGGCGGTGTGTCGCCTGTATTTGCGTACTCGCGTTCTGTATGTGCGACGGTGACGCGTGAAAAAACAAATATGGGAATCGGCGATCGACGATAAACTTTCCCTTGAACTCGCGCGCTCGATATTTATCCAGCAGCCACCGCCACCGCTGCCGCTCCGTTCGCAAGCGGGAGAAAAAGCACCATTATTCGCGTTATTTCCCGCGGTACTTTTTTCACCGTTTTTCCCGGAATTTTCCGCGATATCATTGTTACTTCGGTATACCTAGGGGATATGATTTGCACGGTTTTTGCGTATCGAGTTTCTCTAGATTCGCGGAACTTCCGCGCGCCATTGTGTCGAAACGAATCGGAGCGCCGCGCAGTGGGCCGGAACGACGAATTAGCTGTTCACGCCTATTTTAGCATTATTTCAAGATTCAAAGATTATATTACTAGGTCGTTGCATTCGTCTTGGTGTCTGCTACAACATTATTGAATGAAAAATATATAGTGTGTAAGGAGATGACGGAGTGACGACGTGATGCCTCGACGATCGCTCGCAGAGAACTGTCGATTTTTATTTTAACAAAATCATAACGTAAAACATACATCTGTTAACAAAACATTAACGCGACATGCAAATCAATAAAAACATATACAGGGTGTCCCAGTTTTTTCCGGCCAAACTTTGCCAGTGTGTTCTACACGCAAAAGTAAGAAAAATATGTTATATGAACATATGCTCTTAAATGTTTTATTAAGGAGTTATAACTAATAATACAAAATGATAATGAACTGGCATTTCGTCGACACAGCGTACGAACGTATTATGAATATCTCTGTTTGTGTTTACATAAAGTCTTATGTTTACTTGCTGAAGTAGTTGATATCGACATTTTTTATTAACGTTTTATTAACGAGTTAACATTTCAAAATGACGTCCGTTATTACGAATACAGGATTGGCATCTAACAAAAATTGACCCTTATTGATAATACGTTCGTGCGCTGTGTCGACGAAATGCCAGTTCATTATCATTTTGTATTATTAGTTATAACTCCTTAATAAAACATTTAAGAGCATATGTTCATATAACATATTTTTCTTACTTTTGCGTGTAGAACACACTGGCAAAGTTTGGCCGGAAAAAACTGGGACACCCTGTATAACACGTAAATCGATAAAAATATATATAACATTTAAACATATGTCATGGCATGCACAGTCACACACAGTGATATGACATGCACACTTACATAATTCTTACAACAGCTTACAAGTGATAAATAAATAATTGAGGTGACTTAAATTTTTCATTAAAAAAAGTTCTGGAAATTTTTTTATTTTGAGGTTCCTAGAAGAATGTGTACTGATTATTTTTTCTAGGAAACACTTTTTTGTCACACCACCGAAAATAGATGAAAATTCAGGCTTTCTAACAGGAACGATCCATAATTTTTGAGTCACTGAATTTTATTAGAATTAATGAAATAACATAAATTACTGTCTTATTTAAAAAATTGAAATATTCAAACAAAAATAAGTATTTATTACATTTCAGAAAGTTACTGATCACAATCTACCAATCATACGGATTTGCGGTTTATAATTATATTTATCTGTTAAGAAACAAATATGTATAATGTCTGAATATTATATCCTGCGTTAATAATGAAACAACAGACCAAATTTGTTTCTCTGTAAATAAAGGTTATGTTTTATTAAATGCTTATCAATTTACACTTTTTACAACTATTTACAAACTCACCTGTAAATAAAGAAACGATAATTAGAGTGTATTGTTCACTCTCTTTATTCACACTAACTTTCTATTGTTATCTTATTCTGTTGATTAACTACCTCTATCTCGATCTAATTTCTATGCACGTGTGCTCCCTATATTCTTTTACTCTTTTTCCTGTCTCTATCTCTTTCTATTTATCTCAAATGTGACAACCGTTCAAAAGAGTGCGCTGAGCATGCAAAGAGCGCTCGATTTAAATTAAAGACAATATACAGGGTCATCCGGTTTTAAACGGACAAACGTAAACCAGCTATGAAGAACCCCAAATGGAACAAGTTTTACCCCTGCCACTTTTTTTGTTTCGGCTTTGATTTCTAGAAAATTGCAAAAAACCATAATTTTTTTAGTTCACATAAACTTGAATATCTCGGGACTCCAGTGATGAATCTTGATGATTTTTCCTTTGTTTGCTTTAAAATAAATAGGGGCATCTTTTTTGTTACCAAAATATTTTTGTATGACCTTCGGATCTTTGTTTTTTTGGCATAGGTCATGTCGTGGAGACTGAATGAAAAAACTTCGAAAAACTTGGATTTATGCGTAATCAAAAAAAAAAGAAAAAAAAGGAAAAAAAGTGGCAGGGGTAAAACTTGTTCCATTTGGGGTTCTTTATAGCTGGTTTACGTTTGTCCGTTTAAAAACGGATGACCCTGTATATTGTCTTTACATACAGTAGCGGACAAAAGTTTAAGACCGTTCTAAAGAAGACGATAACTTTTTTAATATTGTACTATACGATTTGAACTTTTTTGGGAAGCTAGAGCAATTAGTTTACTAAAGGATGTGAAAAGAAGTTTTTTCAAAAATTGCAGATTTTCACGATTTATTGCCGAAAATCTTGAAAATCTGCAATTTTTACCATCTTTAAACGTTTGTAGCTTATTGCAACGTCGACCCATTTTGACGAAATTTTCGGAATATATTTAATTGACACAGATCTACAAAACGTATTTTTTAAAATTTCAATACAGGCCCACATAAAAAAGTTAAAAATTCAACTTTTAGTATTTTTTCAACAATTCCAATCAATTGCAATTTTTGAAAAAATTTCTTTTCACATCCTTTAATAAACTAATTGCTCTAGCTTCCCAAAAAAGTTCGAATCGTATAGTACAATATTAAAAAAGTTATCGTCTTCTTTAGAGCGGTCTTAAACTTTTGTCAGCTACTGTATGTATACAACAATTCTTATTAACACAAATAATAAAAACGAAACCACTGAATTTCAGTTTGTTCGTATTTCATATTTGGGTACGTACCACCCGCATTCAAATGTTCAATAAAACACATTAATATTGTATCATTCATCTATCTTTAATCATTTCCAAGAAGATATTTTTGGAAATTGTTTTCTACCCTCACATTTGAGGGCTGTTTTCACTTGGATTATTCCCTTTGTGAGAGCTAATAGAAAGTTCAAATGCTTTTTAATGATTGTATATACTAAATAACTTGTAACATACGTCACTTCAACCTCAAGATCCACTGGGAGGTCGTCAACGCGACTCGCCGCGGAATTGCGTGTCACGCGACACTTTAGACCAAGGGTGGCCAATCTTTTATATACCATGCGCCAATTTTTTTCGCATACGAGTTCAGATGCGCCGTACAACGGAAGCAGTTTTTCTACCTTCTTATGTTCATTGTTGGGGTTGAAAAATAGGGACAGGGGTAGGATCTGCTTTGCTTGGGCGAGGAGGAGGGATCGCGCAACTAGATTAATTAATTTACGTCAGTTCAAAAGACACACGTTTATTGGGGCACCGATCCACAATAGTGAGAAATGGTCTCTTGGACGAGAGACAATTCACATCCTACAATTGTAAACTGCATGAATTGAACTGAGAGCACTCACAAAGGAAGGACCCCAAGCGACCGACTTCGATTTTGACAATTTTTTGTGAGACGATGGTATATGGATTCCTAATGATGTCTGCAAAATATTAGGTGTAGTTACTCAATAGTTTTAAAGATATAAACAATTAAACTTTCATACCTTGTTGATATGTATACCATGATTTGCAGCTCATGTTTTCGAAGTTCCATTAGCCATATCTTTAGAACTATTGAGTAGCTACACCTAATATTTTGCAGACATTATTAAAGGTCCATATACCATCGTCTCACAAAAGATTACACTGTCCAACAAATTTCAACTTTTTTTATGTTCCCAGATTACTATTGGGTCCTTCTTATAGAGTTTTTTGCGCTGATTCCGAATCTGTTTTTAATTTTTTTCCTATACGCACAGTTTTTGAGGAACATGGCTTTGAAAAAAAAACATATTTTTTAACTTTAAACAAATATTGTGATGTTATTATAAAAGATATTGTTCTTTGCAGCAAAAGATTCTGTGGACTTTCCTGAATACAGTGATATCCAATATTAATACACTATGATTGTTTAAACATGTTTAAACAATGATTAAAGACGGAGAGACACCATTTTTGCACCAATTTTTGAAGATATTTTTAAATTTATCTCAAAAAATAAGGGTCCAGCGGAAAATCGAACTATACCACGCGATAGAGCAGACTTTTATCTTGAAAACCCCCCCTTTGAAGTTTTCGACATCGACGTTTTTACCGAACCAGAAAGCAAAATATCTTCGCCCGACATGCGTTGCCGCCAGTGACGCTCTGGACGAGATATGGCGCAGCGACGGGATACGGAGCGGCGAACGACCGTTGTAGTGGTGAGCGCCACTGGCGGCAACGCATGTCGGGCGAAGATTTTGCTTTCTGGTTCGGTAAAAATGTCGATGTCGAAAACTTCAAAGGGGGGGTTTTCAAGATAAAAGTCTGCTCTATCGCGTGGTATAGTTCGATTTTCCGCTGGACCCTTATTTTTTGAGATAAATTTAAAAATATCTTCAAAAATTGGTGCAAAAATGGTGTCTCTCCGTCTTTAATCATTGTTTAAACATGTTTAAACAATCATAGTGTATTAATATTGGATATCACTGTATTCGGGAAAGTCCACAGAATCTTTTGCTGCAAAGAACAATTCAATATCTTTTATAATAACATCACAATATTTGTTCAAAGTTGAAAAATAGGTCATTTTTTCAAACTCAAATTTCTCAAAAACTGTGCGTATAGGGAAAAAATTAAAAACAGATTCGGAATCAGCTCAAAAAACTCTATAAGAAGGACCCAATAGTAATCTGGGAACAAATTTGGTGTTGGACAGTGTTATCAAAATCGAAGTCGGACACTTGGGGTCCTTCTCTTGTCAGGTGTCGAGAACACGATGACAGATTTAATTATGACGCCTACTTCAAAAGAATAAGTAGGCGCAAAGATGCAATGCGCCACTTGTAATCATCCAATGCGCCACGTTTGGCGATTGCGCCACAGGTTGGCCAACCTTGCTTTAGACTATCATAACTTCCGTGGTTGGACGAGAGGGGACATGAACTCCACAGGATCTTCTAGAGCAGATGTTGCTGATAATGATCAACTTGATGTTGCCGATGATGATTGATGTTCAGATGTTGCTGAAATGATCAAAATGATCCGGTCCACTGTGGTTAATAGGCTACCAGCAGATACTCTCCTGTAATAGGTCGACATGCTCCAGGATATTCCAGTCGGACTTTCTGCGAACGTTGTCGTCGATCTCCGATTCGCTTTTATTTGGCCGAGCCGCGAACACGATGCGCCACGGGAAAGAGATGCACGGCTCGCGAATAATCGAGGAAGAAAAACGCATTTCAGACGCGATCAGCGCGAGCGGTAATAGGTAAACCGAGAAGGAGTATCGGGTTGCGCGTATGAAATATCGTTTATCGAAGATTCAATTTAGCCGGAAGAAAACGGCGAGACCCACACGAAAACGATCCAGAACGAGTGGAACAGGACCGAGCATTCGTTTGCCAGGAAATCTGCACGGATCGTCTCTCTTTCCTGTTTTTCCAGTGGTCTGCGCTCGGGACAACGATTTCCCGATGGGTCGAGGAGCATTGTTAGTTTGCCGCTTAATTTAACTCGATTGTTGGCCCGGCCGACATATGGGTCACAAATTACCGGAACAACCGCGGACCGAGCGCCGAAGGGAACAAGAGAAATCGCGACGCGAACGAATTGATCGCGCTGCAACCGCCTCCCGTTTCGTAATGCGGCGGGGCAACGTCGAGAAGCTTTCGAGCGACTTTTCCCGAGGAACGCGTACGAAACCGCGTGCTCTCGCTTCGAGGAAATTGTTTCGCGGCGTGCGAATCGCCGAAGACAAATCGTGGCGACGCACGACCAGAACGAGGGGCAATCCACTTTGCGACCGAGAAAGACTATTCTTGTCGTTCGGGCTCGTTCGACGAACTCGGGGCATACTGACGAATATTTAAAAATCGATCGACACACTTTCATACTTTATCATTTACTTTATAGAATTTGTATTACTTCTGGGAAACTATTAGAACATTTACTGGGTTGGCAAGGAAGTAATTTCGGTATTTTAAGGTGAAATAAAACCGAATTTCCTTATTCAAGCGATGAACTTTATTCTTCTTGGCGATTCTTTTTGGCAAATGATCATCGAACAACGGGGAAAATATCTTATTCATTGAAGTTCATTGCTCGAATAAAAAAAGAGGGCTCTATTTCGCCTTAAAATACCGAAATTACTTTCTCGCTAACCCAATAAATGTCTAACACATTACAGTGACATCATCATACGATACATGACGATCGATCGTCGTCCTCGAAGGGTAATATGCTTTCCAATAATTGTGTTGTACCAAACTGAAATCTGAAAATCCTCTTTTACGTAATAATTCCAAACGGAATGATTACATTACGTTACCGGGAACGATCTGCTGGTTTACGATTGCAATTCCTATTACGTACTGTTGAAAGATGCATTTAAAAAAGCCATGGACCATAGACCTTCATAAATTATGAAACAGTCGTTAGCAGATGGTTTAATTTGGTCCAGCATCTAGCACGATCTTGAGAAAGAAAAATATTTGGAGCGTTATTAGCGGTACTAATTAACTGTAATTTGCAGAGGTTCAAACCAGGTGCTCGACCAAACTCGGTAACACTCTCGTAGCTAGTAATTATTATTGGCGAGGCGTACTTTGATATCCACGATCAGCACCGTCGTCTCTATCCGTTTCGATCCCCCAGCTCTGTGCCCTTTCTATTAGCTAATGCTCGGCACGGTTGTCGCGCGATCGTTCCCCGCCTCGCCGTCACGGATTTCATGCAAACAGAGTTAATTAACCGAGATTCGAGGCCACGATCGATCAACGGCGTTACAAAGTCATTGGCGGCCGTGTCCTCTCGTGATCGTAAAACGGCTGCGAAATAATGGACGCAAGCTGAAACGTAGCGGCGGTGAGCGTCACTCGAGCTCGTTTGAGGATCGAGTCGTGTCTGAAGAGCGGATGGTTCGACGATCTCTGACCGGTGCAAGTGGCACGGCGAAATGGGTGATTTTTGTGAGGATCGCCGTGTTCTAACTTTTACGATTGACTGTTTTAAGATCTCTACTTATCGAGAACACAAAATCACTGTATTGAGCCAAAGTAACATGCCGTAGCAGAGGTCTTCATTAAGGATGTTCTGGAGGTATATAAAAACGCAACAAAATTTTTGAAAATTTGACAAGATATAATTCTTACTAAATTGATGCAATTACCAAAGTTTGGGTTCGATTCACTGCACCGTTTAAGAATTATAGCAAGTTAAAGTTTGCACATTTTAACACGTCTTGTTATGGAGAATTCATAAAATTCCACTTCAAACCCTATTTAAACCTTGAAAAAACGCAACTAGAAACTCCAGTTTTTTTTATATGTAGTAAAAATTAGGTAATTAATTATGTTCAAAATTTATTAGGATTCAGTAAACAGTTACAGAGCAAAAAAATTATAAACTGTTAGAAAACGTCAAATTTATCTTGTTGTTTCTCACTAGCATGGAAACTTGACAAGTGTAGACCATTGAATATAGCTACAGAGGGTACAGTATTCGCAAAAGTTTAATGCAAAATATATTCATGAATGGCTTTCATTGCCATGTATTGATGGATTTCGAATTTCTTGTATTTTTGTCTCCCATTGTACCTCCAGTTCATCCTTAAATGATTGCCGATATAAGATTTCGGTGGTCTTGTACACTAATGGATTGTAGCGGCCTGGCCGCTGCCCTACGGAGTTGTGCAGAATTACAATTGAATTACTCCAGGAATTATAATTACAGAGTAATTGAATTACACTGTAATTCAGTTATATTGTAATTTATAATTCGGATCTTCATTCAATTAAATTACAATGTAATTCGTAATTGCAATTGGAGTACAATTATAAAATACTTGTAATTAAATTACAATGTAATTCGTAATTGCAATTGGAGTACAATTATAAAATACTTGTAATTAAATTACAATGTAATTCGTAATTGCAATTGGAGTACAATTATAAAATACTTGTAATTAAATTACAATGTAATTCGTAATTGTAATTAGAGTACAGTTATAAAATACTTGTATTTTAATTAACTCACATTAATTACGAATTACAATGAAATTAAATTAAAATTGAATATTAAAGTATAATAAAGTAACAAGTAAGAAGAGGTTGAAAAATCCACGTGAAGGTTTCAGACAGAAGGAATTTATTATTTATAAATTTATGATATCTGAACAGAAATAACTTCTGCGTTACACATTTTTTAAATTTCAACCATAAACATGAAATAGCGTTACGTATTATGAACGAGGACGAGGAATAAAAATTACGTCACACAGGCAGGGAACAAGTATGTATACGGGAAAGAAACATAAAAATATATCGCACTTCTGTATGTTAATTATATTGTATTTCAATTACACATCTGATTAAAATACTTAGTAATTAATTGAAAGGTTTGAATTATCTAATTCAGTTACGAAGTAATTAAATGACTATACAATTGAAATACAATGTAATTCAATTACGTAATTGAATTGGCGCAACTCTGCTGCCCTACGTGTACAGAGTTGGGGAAAAATTCCGAATAAAGTGGGTTTATTCGTAAAATTATTCAAAGACTTCGAAGACCACTAAACAAAGTCCAAATTCTATCGAGTTTGATCTCATTTTAATCGTTAATGGTTTTAATCATAAACCATGAAAAAATTATGAAAAACAAATAAGTTTTGCAATTGAATTACACACCGACATACCTGACTGGGCATCGGGTTGTCCGGCCATGTTTATTGCGCCCCTTTGCCACGGCTACCGACGCCTCCGTCGGCCTGGCAGAAAATTATTCGAAGGATTTGCTGGAAGACTTTCCACGGATAATTTTACGAATAAACCCACTTTATCCGATATTTTTATTTAGATAAAATTTTTGCCCGTCTCTGGACGACAAAGGTTTGGGACTACTGATGGTACAAAGTATCCGGGCGCTGAATCAGCGATGGACTTGGGCCTGATGACGTGTTGCGAGGGTCGGCATCTTGGTTTTATCGAGCCGTGACACCAGCAAAGCCTGGCAAGAACCGGCAGACGGCAGCTGCTCGGTTGCGAATTAATTGCAGCTGATTAACGCGTCGTTTTCGCGGCGTGGCGCAGCTCTGCTCAGCTCTGCTCTGCTCTGCTCGGCAACGGTTTATTACCGGTTAATCGGCCTCCCCGTGGAAGACGCGTGTCGCGGTAATATTTAGGTTGAAGGTTCGTCCGGTAATTGCTGGAAATTACAGGATTTCACGGTGGAACAGCGACGCGTTTTCTCGCGGTTTGTTGCGTCGGAGGAGAACCGGTCGAACACGCGTAGAACCGCGAACGCGAGGGATTATGAGCCCGCTAAATTTCGAGTTTGGATTAATCGCGGAATTTGGGGGCTTGGCGCGGCCGGCTGCGCTGAAAATTTGTTCGTTCGTGTGCTCGTTTGTCGAATCTGGAGCGTGGTTCCGGCGTGGCTCGGGGGTAGAATCGTGCGGACGACAAAAGAGGGAAATCGGGCAACAAAAGAAAAGGGTGGTCGAGAGATTGCAGCAGCGGATTCCAACCGGGACCGGGTCGTTCGCTTTTCCGTAATTTCGGATCGATTAGCTGTCGAACGCCGGCCACGCGAGCCTTTCCGGGTCTCGATCGGTCTCGGTCCGCCGGGATCGAGCTTGTTTCGACGTCCTAATTGTTTGTCACCGGGACAGGGATGCCGGTAGTGGAGGCGAGGCCGAGGGCGAGGGCGTGGGCACGGCGAAGCTGGACCAGGGAAAGAATTTAACTGAATCACCGAGTCGAAGCGGACTGCAGGAAATTAGCCGTCCGCGAGTTCCGGCCGGACATACATCACCAGCGTAAAAACAGGCTCGTAGCCGGCAGTAAGACGAGCTGGATATTACGCGCGGCAGGGAATTAGTTTTCCTAGATCGACGCGGCGAGACGGAAAAACGTCGTTTCAACGGCGCACGGCTTTTAGCGGGCTATCGGCCAGGGAATAGACCGGCTTGTCGGCTAATGGACGACTCTCGTTATCGTCATTGCGGAACTGATTAGCCTGATGTCCGACGTTTCTCAGACGTCTGCCTCGTTGCTCCAGGCTCCGCGGAGGTTTCTCGCGTTCGTCTCGAACAGATACGAACCGCGATTACAGCTGGCGTCGGTCGACCACTCCACCGTTCAAGGTATCGACCGAACGCGCCAAGTATTCGAATACTTGGAATAGTTGAGATAATCGACGCTTCGAGTCGATTCGTTTCGACGACGTACAGCTCCGACAGGTTGAGACGCGTCGATCGCAGTTCTCGAGCAGCCCTTTCGAGACGAAGCGACGCGAGAGCATCCGACCAAGCTATCTATTTAGATGGAAAGGCACGGATGGAGCGGGTTCGACTAACTGGTTCGATTTCTCCGGGGACCAAAGAGCCGCGGAACGTCGTGGATTACCCGCGGCAATCCGTGCTCGACGGGGTTGCTCTCTCGCAAAAATAATTGCGCTTTGACCTTCTTTTCTCTCGCTTCCCTTCGGATTTCTCATTGATGTTAATTTCCAAGCCGGTTCCGGCTCTCCCCGACCGCTTTACGTAAGCGATCGATTCGGCGAGAACTAGTTCTCGGGGTTGAGAAGTTTTCCGCCTCGATCCGTGACCTCTGATAAGCTGCGTGTGCACGTGAGCGCACCGAACACCGCGCGAGAACGACTCGAGTGCGGTCTTGATCGCGATACCAGCCGCTGGAAAGTGAATTCGACCACCGGGTTACGTTACATTACGTTACGTTACGTTATGTTGCGTTCGTCGATGTTGAGCGTGTCGGTGTTCGCTCGCGTTGAAAGCGCCGTCGTCGTCGCGGTCGCATGCAAGGAGCTCGGCCTGGCACAAGCACGAATTCCGGATATACCGGAGCGCAGCTGCTGCCCTTATCAATTATCGCGTGCCGCGTCGATGAAATTGTTTACGAAACGCGACACCGTTCGTTTGTAAACGGGTGCATCGTTCGCGTGCGAAACTGCACCGCCCGCGCTCGCGCTGCTCTCGACCGTGGTCACTTTATCGGTCATCGGTCGCCAGAGTCGAGCCTGTACCCGTCAAGGACCGTCGAACGACGCGACGGTCCCGACCGCGACACCGAAATGGATCCCGTGACAAAACGCACGCGAAAATTGCGCACGGGAATCAGCGCGCTGACGTACAATCGCACAGAATTTACAGCGCACTCGATCATTCAAAAGCGTTTGACAGATATATGTATTTTACAACGGAGTTTCACCGGACGCAGACTTAACCCAATTTTCAACGGGGGGATGTTTCTGTGTGGGTATTTTCCCGCGTGAGCAATTATCCGTGCGCGCATTTCTAGTGTATGTACTTAGTTTGTAATCGCATTAACATCATAGCTTATTAGTAGCCTGCGGATGTTTGTGCAATTTACCATTTTTATGGACGAACTTTCAGAAACTGGAATCAAATAAGATCTTATTTTCAGTGATAGTAACTGTTGTAGATCTGAAGTAATTAAACATCGTGTTAAATTTTGTCGAATTTTATACTCTAGCACAGTGTTTTCCAACCTTTTTTGTACCACCCCACCTAAGCCTTTCTAAAATCTTTATGCTCCATATCATGCTCCATATCATGCTCCATATTATGCTGCATCATTTTTAATATCCAAAAGTTGAATTTTTCACTGAACAAACTTAAATGATACGTTTTGGGTAGAAATCACTAGGAAATTGTTGAGCAAACAGAGTAAGTAAATTTTCAAAACATATAATGGAGTACCGAAAGATTTTTCTATATTATTTTAATTAGTAGTAATTACACTGTCCAACAAATTCAAACTTTTTTTTTACTTTTCGATTCTCACGATGCGATTCTTATAGAGTTTTTCGCGCTGAATCCGAATCTGTCCTTAATTTTTCTGCTAGACGCACAGTTTTTGAGAAATTTGAGTTTGAAAAAATGACCTATTTTTCAACTTTGAACAAATATTATATTGAATTGATATTGAATTGATCTTTACATAAAAAGATTCTCTAGACTTTCCCGAATCCAGTGATGTGCAATAGTAATACATTATGATTGTTTAAACATGTTTAAACAATCATTAAAGACGGAGAGGCACCACTTTTGCACCAATTTTTGACGATATTTTTTAATTTATCTCAAAAAATAAGGGTCCGGCAGAAAATCGAACTATACCACAAGATAGTGCAGACTTTTATCTTGAGAAGCCCCCCTTTGAAGTTTGAAACGTCGACGTTTTTACCGAAACAGAAAGCAAAATATCTTCGCCCGGTACGAGCTGCCGCCAGTGGCGCTCACCACTACAACGGGCGTTCGCCGCGGCGTATCCCGTGGAACGCCTATTCTAAACATGTTTAAACAATCATAATGTATTACTATTGCACATCACTGGATTCGGGAAAGTCTAGAGAATCTTTTTATGTAAAGATCAATTCAATATCTTTTATAATAACATCACAATATTTGTTCAAAGTTGCAAAATAGGTCATTTTTTCAAACTCAAATTTCTCAAAAACTGTGCGTCTAGGAGAAAAATTAAGGACAGATTCGGAATCAGCGCGAAAAACTCTATAAGAATCGCATCGTGAGAATCGAAAGGATTTTTGGCTGTTGGACAGTGTTATTTATTATTTACATTTATATAGTAAGATCCTTGCGCTTAATGCTTGCTGCAAAGAGATTTCATGATAGGTTCCAACTTAGTTAGCTTCAGTCTCAAATCTCTCCGTTGTGCTATATCCAGTCGATTTCCTTTTTTAGCAGCAACTCATTTATGCCATTAAATCCACATTCAGCTAAATGTGAAGATGGAAATGGTAACAACAGTTTCCTTGCACATTGGGTTGAATTTGGATATTTGATTAATTTATAACTTAAACTCTGGACGAGCCCATTTCCGAATTGCCCCCTAAACAATCAAATTGTCCCCCTGTGTGGCGTGTGCTCTATTTCGGGAAAAGCTGCTCTAGCATATTTTGAACATTTCCAGAAGCTATGATTGCATGAAGATTCGCAGTCTAGTTATTTTTCCCTAGTTTATAATCGCATTAACATCATAGTTTATTAATACCTTGCGGATATTTGTGCAATTTTCCATCTTTATAGATGAACTTTCAGAAACTGGAATCAAATAACATCTTATTTTCAGTGATAGTAACTGTTGTAGATCTGAAGTACATAAACATCGTGTTAAATTTTGTCGAATTTTATACTCTAGCACTTTTTTCAGAAGCTATAAACGCATGAAGATTCGCACTCTAGTTATTTTTCCCTAGTTAGTTTATAATCGCATTAACATCATAGCTTTGTTAGTAGCCTGCGGATGTTTGTGCAATTTGCCATTTTTATAGATGAACTTTCAGAAACTGGAAACAAATAAGATCTTATTTTCAGTGATAGTAACTGTTGTAGATCTGAAGTAAATAAACATCGACATAAATTTTGTCGAATTTTATACTCTAGCACAGTGTTTCCCAACCTTTTTTGTATCATGCCCCACCTAAGCCTTTCTAAAATCTTTGTGTATGCTCCATATGTAACATATACATAATTTTTAATATCCAAAAGTTAAATTTTTCACTGAACAAACTTAAATGATAGGTTAAAAACTTAAATCACTAGGAAATTGTTGAGCAAACAGAGTAAGTAAATTTTCAAAACATATAATGGAGAACTGAAAGATTTTTCTATATTATTTTAATTAGTAGTAATTATTTATTATTTACATTTATATAGTAAGATCCTTGCGCTTGATGCTTGCTGCAAAGAGATTTCATGTTAGGTTCCAATTTAGTTAGCTTCAGTCTCAAGTCTCCCCGTTGTGCTATATCCAGTCGATTTCTTTTTTTAGCACCCACTCATTTATGGCATTAAATCCACATTCAGCTAAATGTGAAGATGGAAACAGTAACAACAGTTTTCTTGTACATTTGGTTGAATTTGGATATTTGATTAATTTATAACTTAAACTCTGGACGAGTCCTTTTTCGAATTGCCCCCTTTAACAATCATATTGCCCCCTTAACAATCAAATTGCTCCGCCTGTGGGGCGTGTGCCCTACGTTGGGAAACACTGCTCTAGCACAGGGGTGGCCAACATGTGGCGCATTGGATCCTTGCGTTTATATTTGTTCTTTTGAAGTAGACGCCATAACTGATTCCATCTTCATATTTTCAACACCTGAGAACTCTCAGTTGAATTTATTCAGCCTTCTTACTCATCAATTCGTCGCAATTTTTTGACAGTTTACAATTATAGGATGGGAATTGCGGTGTTCAAGACAGTGATCGCCCTATCGTCCAAAAAATCATTTCTCACTATTGTAGATTAGTGCTCCAATGAACTCTTTCATTGTCATGATGTCTTTTCAACTGGCGTAAGTTAATTAATTTAGTGGCGCGATTGAGTTATCCCTTTTCCTCCCCTAACCGAAGCAGATCCTACCCCTATACAACGAACATAAGGAGGTAGAAAAAGTGCTTGAGTTGTATGGCGCACCTGAACTAGCATGTGAAAAAATTTTGCGCATGGTATGCAAAAGATTGGCCACCCCTGCTCTAGCATATTTTGAACATTTTCAGAAGCTATGATTGCATGAAGATTCGCATTTTAGTTATTACCATTTCAGTTATTATTATTCTACCAGTGGGTTCTACGCTGTGCATGCTGAATCTGAAACAAAGATTTGGTCATTTCCTAAAACGTACATCATTTGTAAATGAAATAATTGCAACTCGGTGCTGTTCCGTCGTTGAACGAGATTTTTAACCGTGCGTGGATCGTTCACCTAAGCAGATATTTTTCTCGTGTACGCTTTTGGTACCGGTCACCGCCGAAACGTTGTCGGCCGGAAGAAATTGAACTGCGGCCCTCCGGGGGTAGGTTGTCGCGTGCGGTCTCCTGCAGATCGCTAGGGCGGATACGCAAACCGATTTAAGGATTCCGTCGCGCTGTAAACAGGCCTGGCCGTTTCTCCGGTACGAATAAAACTGTCGCTCGATGTGTACACGGTTCTCTGGAACGTTCGCGGCTCGAACGAAGAGCCGAGACCGAGAAACCGTGGGAGCGAGCGACACGGCGGGGGACGGTTCGCGAACGACCGCGTAAACAAACGACCCGTGTCTTATCACCGTGGAACTGCATTTTATTATCTAAATGGCTTTCAGCGAGCCACGCCAAGTCGTAACTGGAACGATGCTTTACGACGCGGCCTCTCGAAGAAACTCCCTCGCGGCACGATCGTTCGCGCACGACTTTTCTCGTTGTTTTAAGGGCCGCGATTCGCCCGCAACTCCGCAACTCCGGAAGCCGGCCTCGCCTCGCTTCGTAACAGGCCACCGCGAAACACGCGCCAACGCTGCTTCTCTCGTCCGCTTTTGCGATACCTTCGATTTATCTGCGTCGACGGAGATGCAAAGATTTTTCAAATCGCCGCTCGGCGCGGAAACGGTGCGAAAACGATTTCAAGTTGCCAGTAGAAGTGGGATCAAGTATATTACAAGCAGGTTCGAATCTAGCTGGACAGTTTCGAAGTCATGAATAATTCGAAAAAGGAACGCAATACTTTCGAATACGTTATTTTCTGCTGGACCAATACAGAGCTATGGCGAAACGTAAAGCACAATATAGTTCCATGTAAAATCTTTGTCAGGATAAACGTTATAAATAGTCTGACCCGTCACGATGCAATTTAGCTCCAAAACGAGATGACTACACTGCGAATTTATGAAAAATTAACTTTTACGGACCAATGGCAAGGTGCAGCAGCTAAATAGAAATTTTCTTCTTGAAATAAATCTTCATTAAATACTTTTATTCCCACTACTTTCCAGAATTTCAATTACTCATTTTTGTCATAAACGCATAAAATCGACAAGGTAGTGGTGGCGGGTCGGTGCGACCACATGACGCGAAGGGGTTAATGAAATTCAGCGAGAATCGCAGACGCGTGGATCGTTAAACGGTTTCCGATGGCAGAGGGGGCGAACGGTCGCCGACGAAAACGTGCCGAGAACGGAAGTCGAGAAGCTAGGAAGAAGCTCGAACCGCAAAGAAGTCGCCTTTCAGCCGACAATCGCTCCGAGCACCGTAACATTGGAAGATTTTCCCGAACGAGCGTTCGTGTCTCTCGTTATCAGCTTCGTCCTTGAAAGTCTGCCGCGCGGGGGGTCCAGGAGAACCGGAACAGGTCGAGGAGAGAGAAGGAATCGGAGAGATAAAGAGCGAAAGGGAGAGAGAGAAACGAGAGGCGAAGGAAAACGGAGAGATAACGAGAGAGCGAGCGACGCCTATCCCGAGTAGCGGAAAGGTGAACTCTTTTGTCGCCGAAAGCGGATCATTAAAAGCAGTGAAAAAATTGCTTAACGAGGCACGAGACATCCAGGGTGTTTCGTTACCTTTGATTGCATTTCCCTCGGCACGGGTCGACGAGCGCTCGCGAGAAAACTTTTAATTAATAGCATCGAGTCGAAGAAAAAGATGCCTATTAAACACTCGATTGCATATCCATCCGTCGTAACACCTGCGCCGTTGAAAAAACAAAATATGTAATGAAGCGGACTGTACCAGATCGGTCCCTCGTCGAAAACGTTTCCACCCTTCGCCTCCGCGGCTCACAGTGGTCTGAGAGTGGCAGAAAACGGCAAAAACCCTAGAAAAGCTCTATTTCGGGGAAAATCTCGACAAAAAATGTTTGTAACCGTTCTTGGTCACCAAAAATAATAAATACATTAAAAAATAAGTAATAAATTAATAATAAATAATAAATTTTACACTTAAATTGAATATAAAACAAATTTAAAATGAAATATAATTCAATTTAAATTAAAGATAATAAAAAATTATTCCTCTCCATATAAAATAACTACTTAATTTAAAAAACAATAATTTCATGTCAATTAAAATAAAATGAAATGATTTCATGGAAATTTATTATGTACAGTATACAGGTAAGGTTTACTTTACATTTTGGTCACGAAAAATAATAAATAAATTAAAAAATAATTAATAAAATAATAATAAATAATACATTTTACACTTGTTTTCAATAGTATGCATTGTGAGAATTGTTAACACGATTTTTCAAATATTTCCGATAATCTGACAACAAATTTTTCAAACGAAAGTTGATTTGTGTTCACTTTTCTACAAACTTCAATACAAAAAATTAAAGAAAAATCTCTTTTTGTATAAAAAATGAAGGTCATCTCAATTTTTTAAATATTAACATATATTTTTTACTTCATAATATTTTAACTGGTATCGAGACGAATCCAACGATCTATAAATAATATAACATTAAACCTTAAAATAACGCTACAATAGTTTTGGCCACAAAAAGCGAGCTACCGTCACCGTATGACGGACCGTCAAGTGTTCCAGAAAGCGGAGCGTTATTTGACGCGTTCTCACCGACATTTCATGAGATAAAACCCAAAGCCGCAGGTTACCGCAGCTGAACTTTGCATTTATTGTTTACTTAGATATCTACAAACGTTATTTTTCCATTGGCACGTTGGCGCAGTTTGGCGCAAGAGAGATATCGTCTTTCAAACTTCATTAACGTTGCACTTTTCCCCGTTTAATAGCAGTATCTGCAAAACTACTCGAAAAAATTAAAAATAAACATTTTCCGCGATTTATTCCGGGTCCTCGTACTTGAAGAAAGCCAGACAAGAAAACATTATTTACATTACTATTTTTACAGGCGCATACGGTTTCTTCAAACATGCGCTTGAATTTATGCTGAAAACTAGGTATGTTTAGCATGGCCAGCTTTAAGACGTCCTACAACAAAGTGAATTTGGATTTTGAACTGATTCATCCTAGAAATGTTTGAATTTACTCTCCTACTAGTCTAAAATATAAAAAACTTAGTTTTTTAAGAAACTTGAAAATATGGGGTTTTTGCCGCTCTCAGACCACCGTGCGCGTGTCCGTCGCGTCTCGTCGGGGGAACATCGAAACGGAATATCGGTCTCGCTTTCGCGAACGGATTTCGACGTCAGGAATTGGTCCCTGGCCGATCCGCGTTTACAGACGGCTCGTTAAAAGCGCGCAAAAATTGCACACCGCGAAACTTTTACTCGGCGCGCTACAATCACCGAGCGCCGCTTTCAAATCCGATTTCGTAGGTAAAACACGTTTCTGCACTCGACGCAAAACTTCCCCTTTGCGTTTCCCCTTTGTTTCGACGTAGCGCCGCGCGGCACCAGCCTTCGCCTCGTCTCGCCTCGCCTCGCCTCGCCAAGCTTGGTCTAGCTTAGCTTTGCATCGCTGCTTCTGGCTCGGCAGAATTGACCGAGCAAGAGTTGCGCGATGCGCTCCGCTTGCATGCGATATTATAATGTACATATTTAAATCGCGCGTTTTACCGTCGTTCGCGATACGATATCTCCGTCAACATTCTCCGAATATTTTCTCATGAATGTCGAGAAGGACTCGGGGGACGGGACGAAAGGAATCGCCGGATAACGAACACCGGTTCTGGAATTCGCAAGTTTCGCGCGAACAGTTATCAAGCGTTACCGGTCTCGCGGTGTCTCTCGAGACACGCGAGCTTCCGTCTTTTTCGTCTCAACCCTCGACCCTCGACCCTCCTCATTGCGGAAGCAAGAGTAAACGCGAGGCGTTTCAGAAGACGTCGCTCCTCTCGTTAGCGCGTCGCTGGTAGGTTCGAAACAACGATCGCACCGCGAAGTTCGTCGCGACGATAACGACGGACACTTGGTCGATCGAGCGGCGTGCGAGATCCATTAAGCAGGAATAAAAGCAGCGAGCAAGCGAGCCTCGACGCGGAACACGCTCGTCCTAATTAAAATGCTTTTTTAAGGAAGTTTACTTCAACCGGCATCGCGTGTTTATTATCCTTCCGTTGTGCACACAGTTGCTCGCCGATCTTCGCCAATTTCGAGGCACAACGATGGACGCCCCCGCGTGTTTTTGAAGCGCGCGCTGCAGCCGTTTCCGCGCGGAAGCATTGCCCTCCGTATTTACGCGCGCCGAACGTAGCCAAGTCGTTGTTCGGTCCGGCACGTTAATATATTCGGGAAGAGAGTAACGGTAATCGACGCCAGGTGCAATTATCGCAGCCGCGACCACGGTCACGCGCGAGCTTTACGCTCCGGCTTTTTGGCATCGATTTCCAAGCCCGACGCAGCGACATTCGGCGGCGGTGCTCTTGAACTGGCAACGAACGCGCAGTCGGTCCATCGGTTTTCCATTCGAGCATCGGGCGGAAAACTTAGCCCCGAACTTATCGAAACAACGATCCGACAAATTTCATCGTCGAACCGGCACGGCGATGCACCCGCTGGAGCGATCAGCAGCTGTTGCAATTACGAGCAACGTCGCTCGCCGGATATTATGCATGCGCATGCAGAATTTTCGCGCAGGGACTGGCCCAGCGACGCGGCGAGTGGAGCCAGTCGAGACCTTGCGGTTTCGCCACGACCCAAAAGTTCGACGGAGTTGAACCGGAACTCGACGAAGCGCGGACGCGTATCCAACATCGCCTATCGCGACACGAAGCGACACGCCTCGCACCGTTCCGCGTTAATGCTTTCCCGCGGTGTGATTTATTATCCGTGGCATTAACGAATTCACGGTGCACGAGTTATAAATCATATTCGACTGCGTTCTCGAGTCGGCGCTGCCGGGGAAATGTTCGAGAGTCGATTCCAGAAACATTGCGATAACCCGTTCCTGGATTTTTGGTGGAATCGAGACTACGGTAAAGTCGCGTTTACTGTCCGCGATCGGGTACGCCAGGGGTGGCCAACCTGTGGCGCATGCGCCGAACGTGGCGCATTGGATGATTACAAGTGGCGCACAGTGGGAAAAAGTGACTTGCCTCGCTTCAAAAAGAAATAACTTTCGATAGAAATGAGGTAGAGCGATGAAATTTTTTTAAAATTAAAGCTGAAACTTGGCAGAATATGGGGAAATAGGAAGATTATGATACGAACGTTTTATAACCTTGAAAAAATTCGTTAAACAATTCGTTCACAACAATCGATTTCTTGTAAAATCCTGAAGTCGTAGACAAATTTTGAGACGAGATTTGAAATCAGCGTGACAAAATCTACGGGAAATGATATATAGCAAAAATTAAAAAAATTTTTTCTGCCCGTGGTAACGCAGAAACCACATTTTCTGGAAATTGTGAAAGTTTAACGAATTTTCTCAAGGTTAAAAACCGTTCGTACCGTGATCTCCCTATTTTTCCCATATTGTGCAAAGTTTCAGCTTTAATTTAAAAAAAAAATCATCGTTCTACCTCATTTCTACCGAAAGTTATTCCTTTTTGAAGCGAGGCAAGTCACTTTTTCCCACTGTGTGGCGCATTGGATCCTTGCTTTTATACTTATTCTTTTGAAGTAGGCGCCACAACTGATTCCATCTTCATATTTTCAACACCTGAGAGCTCTCAGCTGAATTTATTCAACCTTCTTACTCATCAATTCGTCGCAATTTTTTGACAGTTTACAATTATAGGATGGGAATTGCGGTGTTCAAGACAATGATCGCCCTATCGTCCAAAAAATCATTTCTCACTATTGTAGATTAGTGCTCCAATGAACGTGTGTCTTTTCAACTGGCGTAAGTTAATTAATTTAGTGGCGCGATTGAGTTATCCCTTTTCCTCCCTTAACCGTAGCAGATCCTACCCCTATACAACGAACATAAGAAGGTAGAAAAAGAGCTCGAGTAGTATGGCGCATCTGAACTCGTATGTGAAAAAATTTTGCGCATGGTATGCAAAAGATTGGCCACCCCTGGGGTACGCGATCACTGTGCCTACCCACTCCACTGTCATGCTGTCCTTCTCTACGTTTGGCTTTCTTTTGAACTGTCGCACTGTGGGTTGAAACGCGAAAAACGCGGACAAAAGTCATTTTTCTGACGAAACGAAAAATGTAAAATTGTATTATTAACTTGTTAGTAGATAAATGACGCATCATTTTCTGCATTTCATTTAAAAAAATTTCATGTCTATATCCCACAATTAAATGCTGAAGTTCAATAAAAATTCATAAGCTTAGTTTCTCCTGAATTTTTTAGAATATCGTTTCATTTAGTACGTTATAACTTAATACACGTATGAGTAAGGATATTTTTCATGTACTTAATGAAAGCATGTTTCAAGATGAAAACAATAAGCATGGATTTGATTTGCTTTTGTTGTATAAAGCATCTATAAACATTAATGAAACAAAGAGTGATTTTCAAGCTTTTTTTCTACTCAAATAGAGTTATAAACCGAACGCCGTCGATACCTGCATTAAAATTTATACACGTTATTGGTAGACATGTGTACAATAAAACTAAAAAGATTTCAGCTGTAGATAGCAGCAGATGTGTATACTATCTCACAAAAATGATGACGCGCGAGAGAATGCGCGGTTGCGCCGCACAGTGGGTAAAACGGATGACTTCTGTGTCAAAATCAAAGAACTTTTGATAGAAATGAGATATAACTATGAAATTTTTTTAAATGAAAGCTGAAACTTTGCGGAATATGGGATAATTATGGAAATTGTGGTATCAACGTTTTTTATCCTTGAGAAAATTCGTTAAACTTGCACAATTTCAAGAAAATTGTGGTTTTTTCAATACTACGCGCGGAAGAAATTTTTTCTTAACATCCTATATATCATTTCCAGTAGATTTTTTCACGCTGATTTCAAATCTGGTCTCAAAATTTGTATAAGACCTTATTTGTCTATACAGGGTGAATTCGATAAAGCAGGACACCTAGAATCTCCGTTACTTTTCGTTGTACAAAAAAACTTCGTAGGACAAAGTTACACAGTTCGAAGGGCCACATATAACGGTGTAAGGGAAAAAAAAATTTCAAGGTAATTTTTATGAGATTTCAAGGTTATCGATGTTTTTTTAAATGGAATGAGGTATTTTTTAATAGATCAATCGATGCAGCTGGGCATTCGTTATAAAAAAGTACTAACCTATGTATGTCGAAAAGTTAGTAGTTCAGGAGATATTTCAATTTAAATAACTCTAAAATACCATTACTGTCGTACTAAGACGTTAGTGTTAGTGTTAGTGTTACATCGGTGAAGAAGACAACAGTGAAGAGGATGACTATGGGATATGGTTCGGCGATTAATATCAAGTAAATTATACAGAATTTAGTATATAATAACTTAAAAATATACCATTATTAATAATAAAACAATTAGTAATATGTACGCCCCAATTCGAGAAAACCGTTTCTAAAAAACCTTATATAATTTATATGGGTTTGGAATTAAACAAAATCTGATTGTTAATTTGAATTCAGCACCTCAAAATCTACAAAACGATACCATTTTTATTAATATAAACTTATAAATAGCTTCGGAAATGATTTTTGTTCGCGTTTTTCGCGTTTCAACCCACTGTGTGTCGGCGCGGTAGGCGCAGTCATACAAAAATAATGTCGGTATGCGATCACTGTCCGTGTAGAACACAGGCTTTTGGACATTAAACGCGACTTTACTGTACATCGAAGGAATAAACAGCAATCCCTTTTGTATTATAAACTGTTTATCATCAACACTAGAACATTGGCATACATTGCCTTATAATAATGCCAGAATTTTGTACCAGTTTTGTTTAAATATATACATACTTCGCTAGAAAAGTTCACTGAAGAAATTCCTCAGAAAAACATATTTATAATTTTAATATTTCTAAAAGTAAAGGATTAATTAGGTACAATGAGGAATAATGAATAAAGTCATTGGGAATAGGATGACAGTGAGCAAATTCATTCTAGATTAAAATATCGCGATCACGGCGCGAATGAAGTTAAAATCAAGACCATGATTGTGATTCAGCGATCATTATAAATCAAGGCTAGTGATTTTGCACGACATCACGAGTGTACACTTAGGAAAAAGGTGACGTGGTATAGTGGCGCCACTGGAACCGTTCCATGAGTGGCAATTTTAACAATCTCGCCGATAAACTGTCAAAAAATTCGGGAGGTTGTTGATCGTTTTAACTACTGACATCGACTCGAAGATCCCCGAGCCAACCTTCAGAAATTTCGGATTCCTCTGACGCTTGTAGGAAAAGTTAGCCGCTGCTTTCCTCGGAGAGATGATTCCACGCGAACAAGGTATCGACGTCGGGCGTTTCTCTTCCGTGAAAACCACGGGACTATTTTCGCAGCCGGCTGTTGTTTTCTTTATCTCGAGAATCCTCTAGGTTCGCGCCTCTCGGGTTCGTTCGTCCCCGCGGCCTCGTTCGATCCATAATACATCCGTTTCCGCCCGAGGATTCGTTTAAAAGATTGATTTCGATCGCAGCGCGACCCCGCGAACACGCCTATTCTTCTTTCTCTTCTTCTTCTTCGAAAGAGAGAAGGACAGGGAAAGAGCGATCGGGGGCGGGCCTGGCTAAGAAGTTGGCGATGCAGGAAATAGGAAAAGAGAAGACAGAGGGCGAGGGTGGTCCTCGTGGATAACACAGACAACGGTGGATGCGGCAGACGAAGATTCACCTGACCCAGCCGCGTTTTCCAGGACTCTTGCCAAATACGCGGACCCGATCGATGTGGAGTACCCCGGACTCGAAGCTAATCAAAACGTCGACCGTGCGGGCCGCGCACGGAACAAGCCCGTTCAACGAAGGAGAAACCGAAAATTCACCGGAGACAGTTTTCCCTTTCCCCGTTATCCCTTCGCCGTTCGTCCTTCGTGCCTCGTCCTTCGCCCACAGGCCGCCCGGTCGTTTCTGTTCGGGTCACCCCACCCGCGGGGCTCGCTGCAATCTTCCAGCCAATCTAATCAGTCGGTACGCCTGTACAAATCTGCAGGAATTTAGGGCCGTCCTTCCGTTATCTAGATTATTTAGTGTCTGCCCGAACTGTCTCCCGCTCCTGCTGCCGCTGCTCAGCCTTCCCTCCCGTGATACCTCGATCGTTCTTTTGGCTAACCCTTGCTCGCCGTCTCTTTCCCTCATCTTTCCCACCGTCGCGCGTCGCGTCGTCTGCCTTCCATTCTTTCTTCCCTCGGCATTCTACCAGTATTTTCTCTTTCCGTTTCTCCGCGTTCTCTCGGCTCTCGAACCCTCTCTCGCTCGGGCTACGTTGTCGCAGCGGAAGTGGATGTGCGCCAGAGCCGAATTTCGAGGGTGCATGCGCAACGCGAGCCGTCCCTCGCCCCAACGGTGGCCTTTTTGTTCTCGGTTCGTTCGTCCGTTCGTTCGTTTGTTCGTTCTTCTTGCTTTCTCCGAGCACGGCGGGACAAAGCGGAGCGACCGAACGGAAGAAACAGGGAGAGAGAGAGAGAGAGGGAGCGAGAGATGAGGTCGGACCGCTGGAAACCGACGATAAATGCCCGTTCGTGTGCCGGATCCGTGGCGCACGGAGTAATCGGGCTTGTAACACGTGCCGGGAACGCCGAGCGACGTCGCGAGCGAAATTTCCGCGGAAAAACGAGAACAGCGTCGGCGTCGACGTCGGGATGGCGAGGTGCGTCATTAGCCGCCCCTCGATCGCGATGACCTGCTGCTGCTAATTTGAATCTCTCACGCGAACCGTAAAATGGCCTACCGACGGACGATTCGACTCTACTCGCCTCGACCGCGACTCGATTCGCCTCACCTCGGGCTCGCACCCCGTTCCATCTGGCCACTGCCCTCGGCCGAATTCATTGCCGCTCCCGAACCCTATTCATGTCAACCCGCAAACTCCGACGTTTACATTTCCGTCTCTGCATTATTACAGGGTTTAATGTGCTCCCAAGTTTGCGACAATTACAACCGCGCTGCCCGAGACCGTAGCTCGCAACACGCGTCAAGCCCGGGCGCGCGATTAATCTTTAAGCGACGAGACCGGCAGATAGAGAGGGGGAGGGAAAGAACACGCATCGACGACGCCGATGAAAATTTCATGCGCGAAACCGAAGCAACTTGGTCTTGCTGGCTGCGAACGATCGAGCGTAGATTATCGCAACGTTCAAACGGCCGCGAGCCGTTTAATTATCCGCCGCTCCTTCCCGGTAATCTAAATTTTGCACGCGAACCGATAACCGTAGGCGCTGCGAGGCTCCGCTACCCTCGCGGAATCCAAGTCCCGGCTAACGCTAACTTTACGAAACCTCGTGCACGCGTCTTCGCCGACAAGTAATGCACACGAATCGCCTCCGAGAATCTCGGAATCGCGCGAAGATTCCTTGACAGGTGAATTTTACTCTCTCGTTTCTCTCTGCTCTCTTTCTCCACTTGCTCTCGTTGTTGCTAGACGAGCGATCAAGTATATTACAAGTACAATTTGGTGTTGCAATGCTACAAGGTGACATGTGATTTAAATATCTAGATAACTTACAATCTTTGTACAAGCCTTAATATTAGGTTCTGCTATAAAAATGTCGATATTTAGGGGTAATTGGTAGCGCATTTTACATAGAGATTCCAAAAGTATGTGCCTTTGTACGTCCGACATTTCGCACACTGCCCGATAACGTGATTTAATTAAGGTTTTTGGAATATACTTGATCGCTGGACTAGCGACAACGAGAGCGAGTGGAGAAAGAGAGAAAAGAGAAAGGAGAGAGGGAAATTCACCTGTCACGAAATTTTCGCGCAATTCCGAGATTCTCTGAGGCGAAATGGGCTCGTTTAAGGGTCTGAGGAACTTCGATAAAAAAAAGAAGTGTACATATTACAAGTAGGTTCGAATCCGGCTGAATAGTTTCGAATGGTACCGCGTTATAAATCGCCATTTGTGCTCCCGTTATGTGTAGTATATGTCTATTGTATTTTCAAGTTGACTCGAACACAGTAACTCGAACACAGGTAACTCAACAGGTACAACAGGCAACGAACAGGTATTTTTTTTTATTCTTATAGCGGCTGAAGAAAATACATTTACAAGATGGAATAAAAAAATAAGTTTTCCCGATAAAAAATAACGATGACCTTGAAGAAACTATGAAAAAATAACCGTACAAATAAAATCTGTTCTTCTATGATATTCCTCCTTCGATACCATTTAAAGTATGCTATAAATATTTTTTTTGTGCCATTAAAAATAAAGGAGTTATTTAGGTCGCCTCCTTCAGCTGAGACATCCTGTATAATAGATGTACAAAATAATCCGACCATCTTGAAACTTTCAGGTATATTAGATAGGTACCAGAACACATTGTTCTTGAATTTTTTGGTAGGTGTCACTGTAAAGGTTGCTTGAAGCCTCCGCCCCTACAAAAATTAATTTTTTACTACCCTTTAGACTTTGCTCAGAATTGTGAAAAAATATATGAAATGCACGAGGTAAATTCGAGTATTTCTGTTTTTTTTTTCATCTTAATATTTTAATTAATAACTAAGAAAGAAAAGATACAGTTTAGGGTGTGTTATCACCCTTAAATGATTTTTTTTTCATCTTAATATTTTAATTAATAACTAAGAAAGAAAAGATACAGTTTAGGGTGCTATCACACTTAAATGATTTGTTTTCATCTTAATATTTTAATTAATAACTAAGAAAGAAAAGATACAGTTTAGGGTGTGTTATCACCCTTAAATGATTTTTTTCATTTTAATATTTTAATTAATAACTAAGAAAGAAAAGATACAGTTTAGGGTGTTATCACCCTCAAATGATTTTTTTTTCATCTTAATATTTTAATTAATAACTAAGAAAGGAAAGATACAGTTTAGGGTATTATCACCCTTAAATGATTTTTTTTATCTTAATATTTTAATTAATAACTAAGAAAGAAAAGATACAGTTTAGGGTGTGTTATCACCCTTAAATGATTTTTTTTTCATCTTAATATTTTAATTAATAACTAACAAAGAAAATATACAGTTTAGGGTATTATCATCCTTAAATGATTTTTTTTATCTTAATATTTTAATTAATAACTAAGAAAGAAAAGATACAGTTTACGGTGTGTTATCACCCTTAAATGATTTTTTTTCATCTTAATATTTTAATTAATAACTAAGAAAGAAAAAATACAGTTTAGGGTGTTATCACCCTTAAATGATTTTGTTTCATCTTAATATTTTAATTAATAACTAAGAAAGAAAAGATACAGTTTAGGGTGTTATCACCCTTAAATGATTTTGTTTCATCTTAATATTTTAATTAATAACTAAGAAAGAAAAGATACAGTTTAGGGTGTGTTATCGCCCTTAAATGATTTTTTTCATCTTAATATTTTAATTAATAACTAAGAAAGAAAAAATACAGTTCAGGGTGTCATCAGCCTTAAATGATTTTTTTTCATCTTAATATTTTAATTAATAACTAAGAAAGAAAAGATACAGTTTAGGGTATTATCACCCTTAAATGATTTTTTTTATCTTAATATTTTAATTAATAACTAAGAAAGAAAATATACAGTTTAGGGTGTGTTATCACCCTTAAATGATTTTTTTTCATCTTAATATTTTAATTAATAACTAACAAAGAAAATATACAGTTTAGGGTGTTATCACCCTTAAATGATTTTTTTCATCTTAATATTTTAATTAATAACTAAGAAAGAAAATATACAGTTTAGGGTGTGTGTTATCACCCTTAGATGATGCGTTAGCGACTTAACATTTTGGGAGAATATCTTTCAACCTAAAAGTATTGTTTTGCACACGATATCAATAAAAATTGTCGTGGGGGCCGCTGGATCATGCTTATCCTACTACACTCGGAAATTCATTAATGTTCGCGATCGAATCTTGCGATCTCCGGCGAGCGCAACGCGCCGTTCTTCGTCCCGTCGTGACGTCGCGCTCGATCGCGATTTCACGCGAAGCGGTTCCTCGGCTCGCGCTCCGACCTCGGATTTAGGCAGGATCAAGCGAGGATGATCCACCAATCATCGATCTGTCATCCTCGCGTGATTCTCGGGAACCAATCCTCAACGGACACCGTTCTGAGGAATCTCCGAGTCCTCGAAAACGGATCAGAATTCACGCGACACTCATTACAAGCAATCGATTATCCGCTCATTCACGCATTTTCTGTCTCACACAGAGTTACCAAGTCGTATCTGTATTTCTCAATCTCGATAATTCAATAAATACAGTCCACGTTCAGCTCTTTAAATTCAGTGTCGTGCGGTTGTACAATATCTTTAAACTTCTCGCACTGCGCTGTGCGTTTGCACCGGCTCCTACGCTCACGGAATACGAGACCGTCGGCTCGTTCCGATACAATTAATTTAGAAAGATTCTAACTACTTATACGTACTTACGTTTTCGAATCCACGAGTACCTACTCATTCTAGAGTTTGAAACATGCAACAAGCAACAAACCACAGCAAGCACACTCATCGAAACTTCTTTGTACTTGAGTAATGATCGACACCCATAAACGAAGCTTATTGAAATATCCTTAAATGCGTAAGCACATATTGATCCTGATCTCATGCCTAGTTGTCGCTGTTTCTCCTCCGCTCGATTCCACAGTATCTTCCGAACGTCGTCGGCGTCTGCGGCCAAGGGGCGGTGGGGGCTACATAATCGGCGGCCGTTATACCGCGAGCCTTGTAACACGTGTTACCGACGTCGTCCGCACGATTTACGAGGATCGATTTTGCTGCTTTTTTCTTTCGCACTCTCTTTCCTTATAACGGCGAACTTGCCCGTAAATTACAGCCACCGGGATCCCTCTCCGCCGCAGCGGTCCGTGTTCCGCACTCCGTGCCCGATCCCGCAGCCACCAGCCGGAGAACCCGGTCTGGTTCGATCTGGTTCCGTCGCGCTTAAGTATTCAGCATCGGGCCACTTACGCGTTCGTTCGATGCATTTTTATGCCGATGATTATCTTTTTCCTGTTCCCCTTCCGACCACGCTCCTCCCACCCCCGCAGGATTCGGGGGCAGTTCACGGCTGACGCGTTTTTCGCGATCGTTATCCTCGCGTCGGGGATTCGGGATAAAAGTACGGTCCTCGGATCATCCCGGGTTTTGCGGGTCGTTACGTATCGCCGAGGAAGAGGAGGAGCTGCGTCTCTAAGATCGAACGATTTTTCCCGACAGCGACCGGGGAGAACGATAAAAAGGAGAGAGATCGCGCGCGTTCTAAATTAGACGACGTAGCGCGGGGGTAAGAGGGATCGGAAATGCTGTTGGTCGTCGGGGGAATTCGACGAATCTGGAACGCGTGTCCACCGAGTCTTTCTTTCGGTACGCGCGTCGCTGGTTTACGATCTCACCGGAGAGTCCGCGAATCATGAACCGTAAGGATGGTTTGCAGTTTATTGGACCGCGGCGCGACGCGCCCACGAAATTCCGTCGTTTCGCAGGATTTTATTGGCCGGGATAATTTGAGAATTCGTCGAACGCGGTTCGAGAGCTCGTATCTCCGGATACGATCGCGTCGAACGCGATGATTCCAACTCGACCGCCGCGAAATAATTAGCGAAGTTATCGATCGGTGTTATGGCAAGGATCCTAGGAATGATTTTATGGGACGGTCGACCATCTGGGAGGGTTTCAGTAATTTCTTTCTTAGCACTCCTCTGTCGAGTGTGACTCGATATCAGAGTTTTTATCGCAGGAATTCCTGTGTCGAGTCACACTCGACGTTTTCTGATTACTTCAAACTTCAAGTAGTTCGGAGTTGTTCGCAATAAAATTTAAAAATAATTCGGAGTGAAAAGGGCTAGTAAGTCGGTCTGCAGTCAACACGTGGCACATAGTGATAAGCACAATTAGAAGTGTTCAAGATGCGCGCGTTTAGTGACGTAAGACCTCGTACAGACTAGAACATTTCGACGAACTGCGCCGCGAACCGCGCCGCAAACCGCGCATTTCGACGAACATTTCGACGAACATTTCGACGAACGGCGATCGGAACGGATTTGTGCTATTTCCAGACTTCCTTGCGGAACAACTATGGGAGCTGTAGCGGCGTATACTACACAAACAAATACAGAAAATGTTGACAATTATTGAGTTGTAATGTTCAAGTCTGTACGAAGCATCAGATTCGAGATTGAATGACTTGAATTTGTGAGATATTATGACATTTCGGCGCGCATTTCGGCGCGTATTTCGACGTCATTTCGACGAACATTTCGACGAACGGTGCCACGAACGCCGCCGCGCGCATTTCGGCGCGCACGAACGCAAACGGGTGGCACTTACAAATCTGTTTGCAGGATAGATAGCGTATCCTAAATATTCATAATAAATGTCAAGAAATAGACAGAAATTTATAAACAAAGATATCGGTGATTTAAATTATCTGGAAAAATTACATTTCTACTTCATAATTCGTCTGAAATTATTAAAGAGGCCCTTGCTATGAAAACATTGCATTCTTTTCCCGGATATTTTACGGGAATTCTGAACATTTTCGGGAATCTCGCACGCCCCTGCAGAAATCCCGAAAAAATTCACGGGAAACCCGAACACCATCGGGAATCCCGAATATTCTCCGGAAAAACTCAGGATTTTAGGGATCCCGTCCCGACATGATACGAGGCTTCCCATCCCGTACCCGGCATCGGGATTCGGGAAATCCCGGGTTTTTAGGGTTAAGTTCCGAGAGCGTAAACAACAAGGTTGGTCGCACATCGAGCCCTTTTCGGTTTGGCTGAGCGAAACATTTATTATGAATATTTAGGACATGCTATCTATCCTGCAAACAGATTTGTAAGTGCCACCCGTTCACGTTCGTGCGCGCCGAAATGCGCGCGGCAGCGTTCGTCGAAATGTTCGTCGAAATGCGCGGTTCGCGGCGCAGTTCGTCGAAATGTTCTAGTCTGTACGAGGCCTTAGACACAAGCCACCGCGCGCATACCATTAGCGAGCGATACTTCGCGTTACATTCGATAACCAATCGCGGCGCTCGAGGAAGAAGCATCCGGTGGATCGGCCGAATTATTGGTTAACAGAGTATCCAGATCCTTCTAGAAGGATCTAGTCGTTCCAAAAGGAAGTCGTTTCTCATGTTCTGTTAGTCAATAAGTAGAGCGACCGCATGCTCGTTTCTATCTCTCGGCAAAAGTACATCTTCGCTATAGTTTCCTTTTGTAACCGCTTACTCAAACACGAACGATCTCGATTTAATTCAATCGGTCACGCGGCGATGTAATCGTTATTTTCATCTCTGTTCGAACAGAATCTCTCGAATTGTAATTACAAGGTGACGACTCTCAAACGAGAGACAAATTATAACATCGAAAGGTTTTATAATAAAGAACGTAACCAAACACGTGCTCGCAACGTAACGTTTATTTCGAGTCCAAATTTCACGTGAACGCGAATTCGTGCACGCGTAATTATCTATTACAATTTAATATTGTTCCACTCGCGAACAAGAAGGTTTCTTAACATAAAGGGCGGTTGGTAGACCTGGGTGAGCGAGTACTTAGTCTCCAGAAGTCAGATCAGTATAAACCGTCAGACATGACAGTCGCACGGTTCATCAGACTAGCATGAGCTCTCACAGTCCACATTCAAGAGGGCTTTACTGAACCATCAGTCCAGTCCTTAACAATCGGTGTTCCGCGGTTTTTCTCTTCAAGCTCGAGCGATCGTCGCTTCCTTTTTCGGCTGACGGGTGGTTGATACTTTGATACTTTTTATTGGGTCGTCGTCCGACCCTCCGACTTTCGATTATCACGCGCGCACGCGGAATTCGACGAGACGAGGGGACGCGCCGGCGATGGGCGGAGAATACACGACACGACGCGACGCGACGCGGTACGTGCCGCGTGGCTCTCGTTTTAACGCGAACTCGAGCAAATTGCGAACCGTGAAACACGGCGCGGATCGGTAGTCGCGGGAGGAGTAGACAGTCGGCGAGGACGAAACGAGGGTCGGAAGGAAAGCGGTAACGAGGGCTCGTGCGACCCGCACGCACAGGACTGCGTGCGTGTTCCGTGGCGAGACGAGGCGAGACGCGGGAAAGCGAATACGTGCGTAGGCGGGAGAGGAGACGCCTCGATGGAATATCAATTTTTTCGACGAGCCGTCCATTGGCGTCGTTTCATGTCCCTCGGCCCCGAGCCGCGCCCGGTTTCCGTCGTCCTCCTTCTTCGTCGCATTCTGGACATTCGCTCGACTCCGTTGTTTCCGAGCGAAGCTTTCGAAGGTTTCGAGGGTTCGACCGAATCCGACGCGGCCGATTGGAAAGTTCCCCGAGCGAAAGAAACTTTGCTTCCGACGCGGCTTCTTCGAGGGCTTTCGCTCGTCGGAGGGGATCTGTCCGAAATACCGTGAAAGTCCGTTGTCGGGTTATACGCTCGAGAAGCGACGATTCCTCCGCGCGCTGGTCTTGTTGCGCGCGTACTTTCCAGACTGGACGAGAATCTCTTCCGCTTCGGTTTTTCGCCGATGCGTCCACGCCGAAATCTTGCGACGAGGAAAGCACCGGAAAAATAAACCGCGAGGCAACGACGGCGTCTGCTCGGCCGAAGAAAGGACTCGAGCGTGTCGAGCCCCCACCGAGAACACGATTCTCCGTCGCGCGAGAAACATTCGGATTTTTAATGAATCGCGTCGGGAACGCCCGAGCCATGGAATCAATTTGGCCGCTCCCTCGTCGGGTCCTGAATACCGTGGCTCGTCGGCAGTCACTGCCGGGATCGGTTACCGAGGTCGCTAATTGCGCCACGATCAAGATTTCGCGTCGCGTACCGTCGGCATCGCGCCGAAACCTATGGCCGGGGTCTCGAATTTCGTCGAATTGAAATTCAACGGTCGCGCTCGGCGTAGGCCGTCGACGTCGAGCATCGCTCCGCCTCTCCTCTTCTTCTCTCTTCTCTCTTCTGTTCCGTCGGACACAGGGTACAAGCTCGAGACGACTGGAAGAGAATCGCGCAATGTATTCGCAGCTCGGAGGCGAGCAAATGTTCAAACCAAATGTTCGACCAAAAATCACGCGGATTCGGGCAATGGCTCTGCTAGGTCGCAACTACGCACAGTGGTCCGGGCAGTCGATCTGTTGAGAGGGTTTGTGTAAATAATTATAAACGTGAACGGTGGAAGAAATATATTAAAGTATGAGAAGATGTTGTTGGTGTCTACGAGACAGGTGCACGATTGGAACTGCACACCCAAACGCAAGGGCGGCGTTACGTACCTTCCCTTCGTACCTGAAGGGAGGACGGCAAGCTATAAACGAAGGGGAATCAGGTATTTCCCAATATTTCAAGGATGTGGGGTTTTCTACAAACTGCATTAAAACGCCTAACGTTAGCCTTGACACGATCTAGCAGTTAGTTCACTCACTGAGATTGTAGCACTTTTTTTTTATTTAAAGCTTAATTGGAACTCCCCATAGGGGGTTATAAAGCTATACATTAGTAATATACATCTTACATTTAAACATTAATAATGTAGGTACAGTAGAACACATTAAGTATATAACACATTAAGTACATAACTTTAAATCTTTAAATTACATTGCTTGAAAAAATTGAAAAGAAAATAACATGCCTGAATATTCGGTTCATAAAGTAACGATCTGATATTTAAAGGTGGAAACAAATTGAGCTTCCTTAATTTTTTCATGAGATCAACTCTTTGTGATTCCAACAAGGTATTGGGTTGGCAAGAAAGTAATTTCGGTATTTTTAGATGAAATAAAATCCAATTTTTTTATCAAAGCAATGAACTTTAATCAATAAAATATTTTCCATTTTGTTGCATGATCTTTTGCCATCTTTCTGGTAGCTTCATAATTCCGCGCTCATAAAACTTCTGATCCTTTTCGGTGAAAAACTGATCCAAGTGCGATTTCAGATCATCATCATTAGTGAATGTTTTACCATTCAAAGAGTTTTGTAAACTTCAGAATAAATGATAATCTGATGGTGCAATGTCAGGGCTATATGGTGGATGTGACATCACTTCCCAACCAAGCTCCAATAACTTTTCACGTGTTACCAAAGATGTGTGTGGCCTAGCGTTATCATGGTGGAACACGATTCCTTTGCGATTTGCCAATTCTGGCCGTTTTTCTTTGATTGCTATGTCCAGTTTTGTTAGTTGTCGACAATAAACATCTGAATTGATGGTTTGGTTCCTTGGGAGCAGCTCAAAATACACAATACCTTTGTAATCCCACCAAATTGACAACATGATCTTCTTTTGGTGCAATTCAGCTTTCGGTGTGGTTTGGGCTGGTTCATCACGCTTGGACCATGATCGTTTTCGAGTTGTGTTATTGTAAACAACCCATTTCTCATCACCGGTGATGATTCGCTTGAGAAAAGGGTCGATTTCATTTCGTTTGAGATGCATATCGCATATGTTGATGCGTTGCATTAAGTGAATTTCTTTCAACTCGTGTGGAACCCAAATATCGAGCTTCTTAACGATTCCGAGACTTTTTAAACGATATTCTATGGTTGTATGCGAGACATTTAACCTGTCTGCAATATCTCGGACAGTTATATGACGATCCGATTCAATAATGGCTTTCATTTGGTCATCATCAACTCCAGATGATCGACCAGAACGTTGGTCGTCTTTAAGTGAGAAATTTCCAGAACGGAATTTTTTAAACTAATTCTGGCACGTGCGTTCTGTTAAGCAATCTACACCGTAAACTTCGCATATATCTTTGTGAGCCTCGGCAGCTTTTTTACCTCTACGGAAATAAAAAAGCAATATATGCCTATAATGTTCGTTTCTGCACTCCATGTTCAAATTGACACAGAACTAACAATTTTAATCAAAATTACGTGTAATTTGCTTCAAAAGTAACCTAAAAGATGCAGTTATGAAATGTCAGAAAGAAAACAAACGCAACGTTAACAGAAGCCAATCAAACAAAACATAACGCCATCAGTTAGTGAAAACCGAAATTACTTTCTTGCCAACCCAATACATTGCCAAATGATATGGTTAAGATCTTGAACCTCATTGCCGCAGTTACATTTGGAATCATCTATTATATGTAGTCGTGAAAGAGATGCTGCAAGATGATAATGATTTGCTCTACAACGATTGAATGTTATACTAAATTCTCGTGATAAATCTCTACCCGAGAACCATGGTGTAACTTCATCTCTAATATAATACTGAAAGTATTCCTTGCCCTTAAACTTACCCTGCTGCATTGTGAAATCACTAGTGCTTTGTCTACATTTGTGTTTAAAAGATTCCCGCAAATCAGAGAAGGGAATGACAATACGCTTATTAGCTTGTTCTAATGTTGCCGACTTGGCTAAGGCGTCAGCCTCATCATTACCAACAATGCCTGAATGGGACGGAATCCAAACAAATTCTATACTGCTGTTGTTCGATGTGGTTTTCTTGAACTTAAAGTATTTTTCCTTAATTTCGTAAATGTAGAAGTTAGTCATTAATTGTAGCACTTCATATATGGAAGTTTAACCCTTTTAGTGCCCACCTAAGGTTTGCGAAAAAGCTCGTGAAAACAACATAAGAATGATATTTACTAAATTCAAACAGGAGCATATTACGAAATAAAGATAAAGTGATGCCAATTGTACTTCAAGATTTGTTGAAAATCATACTAATAATATAAATATGAAACATTATGAAAAGCAGAAAAGTCAATTCTCTTTTACAAACAGTACTTGCACTTTATATCAATTTATAACGTTTTATACATTTATTTTGAGACAGAGTTCTCTCGCATTGCGGATAGCAAGGAAAGTAGGTCGTTGGATTCGTTTGGACGTCAGTTACAATGTTATCAAGTCAAAAATAAATATTGAGTTTTAAAAATTGAAGGTGAACCAGATTTTCTGTGGAATAAACATTTTGTAAAAATTTTGTATTGAAATTTGTAGACAGCTAAATGTTGATTAACCTTTGTTCGAAACATTGTTATGGTCTCATCGGAATTGCTTGAAAAATCATGTTTAGTTTTGATATAACCAATAAACCGTAATGGTATTCATAAAATACCGATTTTTAAATGCTTGTTCAATTTTTAATAAATTGTTTATTTCAATCGTTTTTGAAGGTGATTGACATTCATAAAACAATATGCATTCGATAAACATGAATATCTACCGAAGTATCTGTGACACTTCATGTCGAAGGGAAATTACTTCGACAACTTTCATTAGTCCAATAAGAATTACTCATTTAATAAATGAAGGGCTGTAATTATAAATTTGAGGTATGCATTTTCAAGGTAGAAGAATGCTCTTCGTTAAAAAAATGTTTAGAAATATTAAATTTAATTTAAAGATTACTAATTTTTTCGATCGAAAATTCTATTCACAGAATGTTCATTTTTAAATGCTTGTTCTAATTATAACGATTATTAAATTTCATTAATATCGACATTTTTGGCATTGCTAAACGTTTAGAAAGTAATTTGCATAGATGTATTAAATACCGACAAGAGACAAGTGATTTTTTACCAAACGAACTGCTAGATGCAGCCGAGGAACCAACGCCACACGTAACCGAGTCGCACAATTAAACGTACTCTCTCTGTTGCTTTAAACTTCCGAGCGGACGAGCACGTGGCTTCTCGCTTGAAACTATGGGCGGATAACTAATTATACGGGGAAAATTGTGTCGGCGGAGCCTTCGAACAACGACGCGACAGTAAGTTGGCGGGCGCGACACGACGTAGGCGACGGCGGAGAGGAAAAGTTTGTTGAATTTTCGTGTCGTCGACCGCGGAAGATGTATTTTGGACAAAGCGATGTAAATCATCCTTTTCGAAAAAGGGGAGAATGTTCATGAATTGAATATGACGTAAACATACATGTACTTCGTAGTTGTAATGGGTATAAAAATCTTGGAACTGTTCTTACACTACGCTTCAATCCTTCGCGAATCGTTTTAAAATGGTTACATTAATTGTGGTTTTAAATATGCCGTTCATTTTTAATAGATAAATCTTAAATTTGGATGTAATCGTATTATAAAATTGACAAAACACGATTTTAATTTTTATTTAAATCGTGCGAGTAAATTAAAGTAATGAAAGATGAACGAACATATCAAGAAATATCGTACAGAAATATCGTCGTCAGCGACATACTAATTTGTTCAATGCTCCTAAATCGTTTATGTAGGTATAATTGATAATTACACTGCGGATCTTTATGCAATTATGAAGAAATTGGTTGGGTGAAATGTAAGACAGTAAGCGATTTTAAAAATTCAAGAATGTTCTAACGTTCCTTTACTGTAACAAAGTCGTTGAGGGATGAATAAATTTTTACGTTATTCCTGCTTCCCACAGTCATTGCGAAACATTTTAATTTCGCATAAAAATCCGCAGATAATTGTATATAATTGCCCTAACATGATGTATCTGTAGATGAATAATGGTCGGACTATAATTAACTTCGCATAGTTCAGACTCTGACTTTTATTCCTGGTTCGCGGAGTTCTGACGTAACTAATAGTTTCAACTTCTACTTTGTTGCTCGATCGCCGTAGTCATTCTTTCTCGCGAGAGGAAACTCGCTTCGGGACACGGGGCAAGGTTCTCCCGGCGAAGGATGTCGTTGAAAATCAAAGTCGTTCGATCATTTTATACGCCCTCTCTTCGTCCTCGGAGAAGGAAGAGAAGTTTTCCATCGATCGAACAAAATGAAATTTTGACTAGGATAAAATCGCGAGCGTCGCGCGAGCGGGTATCGCGGAGTCGAGAGCGGGTCGACGCGCAGATTTGTTTGATGCTTTGTATTTCGTTGGGTTTTACGGGTGTTTTAGCGTCGACCGATAAGGGGAAACGACCGCGTAAACTTCTGGCTTGTTCGGAAGCGGGCGGGACCCGAGACGAGGCGAATTCGTCGGCCAGGAATATCTGCTACAGAAGTTGCTCGGATTACGGTCGCACCGGGGAGCAGATGATGTCGCGGTAGGGAAAAAAATGTCGGTAATTCGAGCTTAATTTAATAAGAGTCGTTCTCGTAGCCGGCGAAATAAAATGCAAATACACTCGCTTCGGTCTAGCCCGGCCGGTCGATATATTCGCGCGAAAGAAATTCGCTATTCAGCGCGGCTCTGTCTGCTTCCTACCCAGGAAACATAGGATAAATTACCTCTCTATGTAGATGCAACCGAGCGCAAGCTGCGAGGAAACGTCGCAGCGGCTCCTCGTAGCCAGCGGTCCGCCTCGTAGCTTCTCGCCACGTTCCCCGTTGCTCCTTTGCCACGGCGGCGCGGCCGATCGATGCACTCGCGCAAGAAAATTCCGTGCAGGCGAATTCGGGACGACACGGTTCGACCTGACTGCTCGGCAGCGACGAAAAACCGCGTGATTTGCTCGGCAAACTATATCGAAAGGAGAAGGCGGAGGGAGCGCGCGAGCCGAGGGATCCCACCTACGGATCTTTAAACGAGGCCAATAAAACGTCCAAAGCCGTGCAAACAGCTGGCAAATCAAATATCGAGAGAAACGTGATTATTTGCGTGTGCAGCGGGCGCGGCAAATGCGATTCGCCGCGTGGATACGGGCTTGCTCGCTAGGAGAACGTAACGGAAGATATATGCGCGCAAGGACCAGGAGGACGAGAGAGGAACGTAGGAGAGGGCGAGGGTGCGGCGGAAACGGATTCGCGAAGCCAGATAGAACGGTCTCTCGCTGTAACGTTGATTTAACGCGTGTGCAACAGAACGTCGGTGCGCCGACGCGGATGCGATTCACCTCTCCCGTGTTCGCTTCTCTTTCTCGCCCTGTGCACGCCTCGAGTCGCGAGCACACAGGACACCGCTGCCGGTAATAGATACGACAATGAGCTCGGGAGCAAAGGTCGAGCGGCACGTCTCGCCATTGTACGGCTCCCCATTGACATCCGTGGACCGTCTAATTGTCCCCTATCCGCGCCCTCGGAGAATACGCGAGCACTTACGTAACCGTACGTGTCGCGTCGTTCTGTTCTCGGCATTCGAAGCAGTCCCAGCCGTCGCGTCGTCACCGCGACGCGTGATTTTTTTCTTTTCCCGACGCGACTCGACTCGACCAGCGACCCTTCGCGACCATTTTAATTGACCGACGTCTGTTATCGTCGCGAACCTCCGCCGAACCGTCGTCAACTGCACGCCGCGTCCCGCAGTTCGTTCCTACGGTTTCGATCGTAATTATTTCGCGACTACGACGCTGCGTACACAAATCGTTTCGGGGGTCGGGATAGACGTTTCAATGGTACACACGGCAAACGTTACGGAACGGCGTCGTTATTACCAGGCTGAGCTGCGAGGGTCCGCGCGGCTGAGATACGGATGTGGCTTTCGGTGGAGGGATGGTAGGTAGGCGCGCTTCGTGCATCGTGTATCGTGCGCCGTGCACCGTGCATCGTCGCAGGATACAGGCTGGCGTATCGCAAATTGCATAATACCGCGGTGGAACGAGGCCTCGCAGCCAGCAACAGCAGCAGCCGCCGCCGCCGCTTTGGGACACGCACCATTCACATCCATGGACGGTCTAATTGGGCTCGGTTCCCGGCCCAGGAGGATTGGCCCACGTACGGGAAATACGCGACGACGACGACGACGTTCGCGGGCTACGGCTTATAAATTCAGCTCTTTTTTCCAAGGCCGTCGCGACGAAGCTTAACGACGGGCTTGGGAGAGAATCCGGGAGAGTAGAAACGAGAGAAACGGAAGAAACAGGAGAACGGCAGACGGCGGGTAGGTGCCCGGGCTGTGTTTAACTCGACATCGGCGTCTAATTTTTAATTAATCGAGCTATTTCGCGGAACGCGATCCTCGGGAGAAATAAACGTCGGAGAGAGACCGGATCCGATTGAAACGAATAGTTCGGCAAAACGCGCCCGCGGAGCGTAAAAGGTCCGCGCCGTAGGTTTTATTGGTCCCCTGCCGATCGAGCATCCGGCGCGTCGGTTAATTTAGCGCAGTTGCTAAATTACACGGCGGTTTCCAAATTCGATCGCGCGATATCGCTCGCGGCTACCGAACCGGCGACGATGCCACCGCGCGGCGTTGGATACACTTTAACAGGGCCGTTTCTAGGTGTACAGCTGCCGCGTGCTGAGTAATTTCGGTATTTTAAGGTGAAATGGAACCCAATTTTGTTATTCAATATGTTGCTGTCGCAGCTTTACGAAAATAGCCAATAACTTTATTACGCTACCAGAAAGATGGCAAAAGATCATCGAACAAAATGTAAAATATTTGATTAATTAGAGTTTATTGCTTAAAGAAATTTTTATTTCACCTTAAAATACCGAAATTACTTTCTTGCCAACCTAATATTTAAACCAGTGTACATAAGTGCTTTATTTCAATTTATAATGAGAAATTCAGAATACAATGAATTTGTTGTATTAACGCATTTTATAAACATATATCGTATTCGCAATTCGTAATATAAAAGTTTAGAGTGACGCTTTACGAGCTTTTTTCGTAGCAAACTCTTCTGACTTTGGCATAATCAATTTTCTCACGTATGTCGTGCTCTATTGATAAATGAGTGTCATAGTTGACTTTAAATAATGTTTTACAATTTTTAGTTTTGAAAATGATCTTTCTCCACTTGCAACTGTCACTGGCAACGTCAAATACAATCTAATTGCTATTGCCAAATTATGAAATAAGTGAACCAAATCGTTACAAACAATTTTTTCCAATATATCCTTACATTTATGAACCTCAGAATTAAATAATGCCTTAAACGATAAACGTAATTAATCTGTAAATCCGAAATCTGTAATTTTTACAATCTTTAAACGTCTGTAGCTTATTGCAACGTTGACCGATTTTGACGAAATTTTCAGAATATGTTTAATTGACACAGATCTACAAAACGTATTTTTTAAATTTTCAATATAGGCCCACTTAAAAAAGTTAAAAATTCAACTATTAGTATTTTTTCAACAATTCCGATCAATTGCAATTTTTGAAAAAAATTCTTTTCACATCCTTTAGTTTTAGTAAACTAATTACTCTAGCTTCCCAAAAAAGTTCAAATCGTATAATACAATATTAAAAAAGTTATCGTCTTCTTTAGAGCGGTCTTAAACTTTTGTCCGCTACTGTATATCTTTTGAAATTGGTATTCCACCATTAACTTACAATGCAACATCTAAATCAGAGCAATATTGCTTCTTAATTGCATTGTCGCGTCGTTTGGATCGAACAAGTTATTCAAAAAAGATATCGCTGCACTTCTGCAGTTGGTCGAATCTTTCTGAGAGCGCTTCTTTTGCTGTATCCAATATAGAAAAATAGAAATCAACTTTGAATATGAATGTTGCATCGACTATTATTTGATCATCTTGTTCTTCGTAATTGAAAAGTCTTTTTTTGGTTTGTTTCCTTGGCACTGGAAATTCTGATTGAATTTTTGCGTTGCGCTGTTCTATTTTCGACCGCAGTCGACCGCCTGCGCTTTAAACATTAATAACTTGCATAACTGCATAAGGAAAAGTGTACTGAAAATTGTACAATTTGTACACCGGTACTATTTGGAACTCCAAAGATAATCCTTATCAAAGATGAGGAATTTTTACAATTTCCGTACGTTCGTTGTGCATTATTTTTTAAATACATTATTTAAGACTCGCTTCCAGGATTGCAAAGGTGCGGGATGCGCCTTCTCATTTCTCGATAAAGCAGAGGTAAGGTTTCCAGTGGTCAAAAGCGCTAGGTAAAAGATCAATCTAGGCCGCGATCACCCTCGAAAGTCCTACTTTTACGTTTACGAGGCGTAATTTGCATTATTCGGAAGCATAAAGCTGACGCATGTAGCTATAACTACACACATATATTTTCATAGAGCTGCGACAGCTACATGCTGCCGAATAATGCAAATTACGCCTCGTAAACGTAGAACTAGGACTTTTGAGGGTGATCGCGGCCTAGATTGATCTGTTATCTAGCGCTGTTCACTACTGAAAACCCCATCTTTGCATTTATCGAGAAATGAGAAGGCGCATCCTGCACCTTTGCAATCCTGGAAACGAGTCTAGCCCCTTAAATTAATGTTTAATTGCCAGCGTAAGTTCTTATCGTAAAGGAATGCTCTTCATTTCAAAAGAAGAGCAGAGAATATATATTAAACAGGTTAGCCAGGGCATCTAGATGAAGATAAGCATCTTTCTTCTGCGAGACATACTGTTTTCAAAAGGTCCAACTTTAAGTGTTCATTGCGATTACAATTTTTATTATATTTTATTAGATTCTTTATTTTCGAGGTTGATTGATATTTAGGAAGCAATACAAACTTGCACTACAGTGAACCACGAAAGGATTTGTTCAGGTATGTCAAGTATGTTAATCGATTTTTATGAAATTTTCAGCATTTGTATAAACAACATAGATCTACAAAATGAATGATATATTTTAAATTTTCATTAAGGGCCCAAATAAAAAAGTTTTAATAAATGCTTTTCTATTTTTGCATACAACCTTGTGAATTGTAATTTTTGGAAAATCTCTTTTGCAGATCATTTAGTAAAGCAATGCTTCTAATTCCTTACAAAACATCAGATTGTTTGGTACAATTATAAAAAAGGTACACTATTTTAAAGTGCGTTCAAATACTTTCGTGTCTCATTGAACATGTCAATATGAGAAAGTTTATTTTTCTGCAAAATGTCACTCGATTTCCCAGTCTGCTGGGCACTTGTGCACCGCCACGTTACACAGTGGGACAAACCGATGAATTCTGTGTAAAAATTAAAGAACTTTCGATAGAAATGAGATAGAGCGATGAAGCGAGGCAAATATTTAATCTTTTTAATTTACTTCTCATCAACGAATTTTTTAACTTCTGCTGACAAAAATAAAAGATAAGGTATCACCAGAAGATAAAAAATTCGTTGATGAGAAGTAAATTAAACAGATTAAATACTTACCTCACTTTCTGTGTAAATGAAAATATCAGTCGCACAGACGGTCTGCAAGGAGTGCCAGCGATACATCAAGTGATCGTTTCGTCAAGTGATATATTGGATTAACAAATAAGTTCGTTCGGTTTTTTAAAGTGGAATAAATCACAAAAACCGAACGAACTTATTTGCCAACCCAATACGTCAAGTAAACGTTTAAATACTTCGTTATATTTATTTTTATTGTGTTCTATATATGAGAATACAATAACACACCTTCAAACTATGTAGTGGGTTATCAAATAATTTCAACGAAAACATGATTTCATTAATTACAATAATTTATTAATTATAATTTCATTAATAATAAAAAAAAATCGATTTTGTACAAAATCCTGAGATCGTAGACAAATTTTGAACCAGATTTGAAATCAGCGTGGAAAAATCTACGGGAAATGATGTATAGCGTGTCAAGAAAAAATTTTTCCGCGCGTGGTGTTGGATAAACCACAATTTTCTTGAAACTGTGCAAGTTTAACTCATTTTTCAAGGTTAAAAAACGTTCCTACTACATTTTGCAATGTTTCAGCTTTAATTTAAAAGAAAATCATCGCTCTGTCTCATTTCTGCCGAAAGTTCTTTAATTTTGACGCACAATTCATCGGCTTGTCCCACTGTGCGCCGCACAGTGGTCTGGACACCCTGTTTTCGTGGCCAAAATTCAATTTTTCAACTTTAATACATTGAAAAACAATTTTTTCCTATAAAGCAACAACCTTTTAAAGCTCCCAAATCCAAAATATTATTCGTTTCAGATAATTCTGTGATGAGATACAGCGTTCTAAAGACAAAGTCAGAAAATTTAAAGTAAAATAAAACGTTTTAGATTTCAATCACCGAATATCAGAAAAAAGATTTTAACGATGATTTTATATATGTTAGTAAGCGCATTTCAAATATTTAATCCATTTTTAAGCATTGTTTAGTCCATACACGAATAGCGGAAATTAATGACATTTCAAACGTTGAAAAGAATTATACAAAAACGTTTAAGACCGCTAAGCATCGGACTTGTTTTATATGAAAGCTTGAACATTTACTAAGAAGATCATGTAAATTTTAACTGCAATCTCCCGCAATCTTGAACTATAAACGGATTTTAATAAATACGGGCCCGCGATTATTCGACGCCTGGATACGCAGTTCCACTTGAATCTTGCATACCAGCTTGGAATTACAATGTATGTACAGTGAGTCACAAAATTATTCGCTCACTCGGTAATGCGGCAAAGATATACGAAATAATCAGACAACGCAGGGTATTTTTCAATTTTTTATTTGGATATACATAGCTCAAAGTTTAATTCAACAGAATCGTAAAAGAAAATTGCGAAATTTTCATTTATTATTAGAGAAATGTGAGTTTTAAGAAATCTTGACCGTCTTTCACGCCACAAAATTATTCGCTCACGCCACGAAATCCACTGAAACAAATGCAATTTACAAACTCTGACAGGCATTTGTTTCTGATAGTTGCTAAAGAGAGTCAGTATAACGTAAACATTCGCTCAGTAAGGATCTATTTTCATCTATTTCTTTGATTTTCAAGAATTCGTTACAATGGCTAGAAAAAGTAAAGAAACTAGTCTAGAGATTAGGGAAGTTATAATTTTTCATTGGGAAAGTGGAAAATCCATCAGAGAAATTGGAAATATCGTTTGTAGAAGTTATTCAACAGTACGTTATATTATAAAACGGTACGAAGAAGAAGGACGAATAATAAACAAAGCTGGCCGTGGTAGGAAAAAGATATTGAATTCCTCGGAAGAGCGTTTTGTTGTGAGAGAAGTTAAAGAAAATCCGAAAATAAGTGCTCCCAAAATCAATACAAGTTTGAAAAATTTTAGTGAAAAAGAAGTTTCTGATGAAACAGTACGAAGAGTGTTGCGAAAGAACGGGTACAACGGCCGCGTAGCAAGAAGAAAGCCTTACGTAAGCGAAATTAATAGGAAGAAAAGGGTAGAATTCGCAAAAAAATACATCACAAAGCCCCCTGAATTTTGGCACAATGTGATATTTTGCGACGAGAGTAAATTTAATATTTGGGGTTCTGACGGTCATCAAAAAGTTTGGCGAAAATCAAACGCGGAGATGGATCTCAAAAACCTGTGTAGCACAGTCAAGCATGGAGGTGGTCATGTTATGGTTTGGGGTTGCATTAGTTATCACGGTGTTGGGAAATTGCAGATGATTGAGGCTACCATGGATAAAGTAATGTACATGGATATCCTAAAAAAAAATTTGAAGCCAAGCGCGGAAGTAATGGGGATTTCAGAAGTGTTTCACTTCTACCAGGACAACGACCCCAAACATAAATCGAGATTGGTACAGGAATGGTTACTGTATAACTGTCCCAAAATAATGCAAACCCCGCCTCAATCTCCCGACTTGAATCCTATCGAGATGGTATGGAACATGCTGGACACAAAAATTCGTAAACATTCAATTACTAATAAAAAAGAGTTACAAAGCAGATTACAGGAGGAATGGCCAAAAATAGACAAAAAATATTTGGAAACATTAGTAGAATCAATGCCCAAACGTCTCGCAGAAATATTAATATTGTTATAATAATAGTTAATCTAAAATGAGCGAATAATTTTGCCGCGTGAAAAACCGTCAAGATTTCTTTAAACTCATATTTCTCTAATATTAAATGAAAATTTTGCAATTTTGTTTTACGATTCTGTTGAATTAAACTTTGAACGATGTATATCCAAATAAAAAATTGAAAAATACCCTGCGTTGTCTGATTATTTCGTATATCTTTGCCGCATTATCGAGTGAGCGAATAATTTTGTGACTCACTGTATATGTTTTCTCTGTGCCAGTCAGAGACCTCGAAAACCTCCCATTACTAGTTTTCGTATAATTCCTATGAAGAATTCAATCTTATCTACTTTTCCGCGATTTCTAGACAATAGTATGCATTGTGATAATTGTTAACAAGATTTTTCAAATATGTCCGATGATCTGACAAAAAAATTATTCCAACGAAAGTTAATCAGTATTCACTTTTCTACAAACTTCAATACAAAAAGTTAAAGAAAAATCACTTTTTTTATAAAAAATGGAGGTCACCACAATGTTTTAAATATTAACATATATTTTTTACTTCATAATATTCTAACTGGTATCAAGAAGAATCCAACGACATATAATAATATAACATTAAACCTTGAAATAACGCTACAATAGTTTTGACCACAAAAACCGAGCTACCGGACCACTGTGCTCCGTCGAAGTTCCCGCTACACGGAACGATAACAATTCTCGGCGTTAATTTATCGGCGCGAGATCCGGCGCCTCAGCTCTCTCTTGGTAGCTTCATGAATCGACGCCTGACGCGTCGCCTGCGACCGGCCGATTAATGTCCGCCGACCGACAAAAATGTTCTCTTCTCGCCGGAGAAATTCGTCGAATCGAGCGTCGTAAATCACACGCTGCCACGGTTCATCGGAGCCAACGCGCGCGGCCCTCTGTCCAGCACGGGCCGTTTCGCGGCTCGATGGAAATGGATCATCGTCATGGTTATCCGTCTTTGGGAAACGGTCGTCTATAGAATCTAGGAATATCCAGAAGCAGAGGCTCTCCGGATCGAGAGCCCGCAGAAAATTGTATCGCAAGAATTAACGGCAAGATCGGCGATTCGTTTCACATTTGACGGCGTGACGGATGTTTCGCAGGGGGAAGATCGCGCGCTCGTGAGCACGAGCGTGAACAAACGTCGTTACGCGTCATAAACGGACGCGCCACGGCGTCCTGGCGAAAATAGACGCTGTAGCTTTGAAGGCGCCACTCCAACCAGAAGCTTTACGACATAGCTCGCGCGCGTGACAAAACAACCGACTCGAACTGGATGTCGAACGCGGTGGAAAAAGCGTAAAAAGGAAAGAGAGAATGCTCTCGGCGAGAGACCGACGGCCGCGAGATCGGTGCAGCCATGCTAGTAGCTGGAAGCTGGGAACCGAGGGCTGCAACACCGTAGGAGAGCGAGTCGCGTGCGACCCTCTCGATGCATTTGGCGCGGCGATAGGCTTGCCAACATCATCGATCGCGTCAAACAGTAATGCGGGCTAATGCACGCTCGGCGCACGCTAATGTACGAGAAGGGGCGGGCAAATTAAGGAGTTGATAAGCCTTATCGACCGGCGACTCACGTGCCGCGCGGCAAGCAGGACGCGAGCAAGCTTATTCGTGTGCGAGCCGCCGAGAACGCGTGTACACGTTCGAGCCGGTGCTTCGAACAGAATACGTTCTCGGCTCTCGCGTTTTCAAACCAAGTGGTCTCGAATCCGCACAAGTGTATACACCGTGTACACGCTGTCTCCGAGTGGATCGCGCTCGTGTGTCGTCTTGAAAATTAACGACGAGCCGCGCGCATCTACGAGGCGAGACGAGCTGCGATGAGATTCGACGCGAACTAGACGCGACTAGATGCTGCTTCGGGGTCCTCGGAATAGCCGTTCCCTGTCGGGAAAGAACCGGCGATGCACTCTCGGAATTGCATCGAAATACGCGGTGGGAATAAATGAAAACTCGGCCGTCTCGAAATCCATGAAATTCGTTTTCAGTCTCTGGACGTGTGTACTTTGTTCCCGACGCGGTGTGGTGCGACGCGCCGCGGCGGCTGGCTTCGGAAAAGCAATCCCACGGACGGAATCTCCCTGGGATTTTCTTTCCCCCGAACTAGACGCGTCGCGCCGCGAAACAAATGTTCGACGTTAGCTCGATAACGACGCGCCGCCGTACCGTGACCGGAAATTCGGACGCCGAATGACCTTTCCGTTTTGCGACGGAACAGATGTTCTAGTAGGTGCGCAAGCGCCCGAGAGTGTGATTTGCACACGCTGCACTGTTCGAATCAATTGAACAAATAGACGACTAAATACTGTTACGGGTCTACCGACATACTAATGTTACGCGCCAGTCGGTATACCCGTTGTATAGAATTGTTAGAAGATTCAGGTTGGTTACAGCGTTGTGAGGACAACGACGCTGGAACGAATGAGAGTCGGGAGACAGACTTGAGAGAAAGCGGGCGTACGGGACGTCAAAGGCGATAAAGGCGATATAGTCAAAGATAGTTGCCTTCCTCCAGAAAATAGCGTGTTACAGTTATTGAAAGTGTATTCATTTATTTAGTGAAATAGAGATTTCGTTACAATACGTCCGTTTGGATGTAGCGGGACGATCGCGTCGAAGACGAGAGAAGAAGAAAGGAAACAAAGACATCCAATTACGCGTGACAAATTTCCGCGTATCGACGTTATCGTGGCAGTTCGGCCTCCTTCAGCTCATTAACCCCCCGTGGTAGATCGATAACGAAGCCACGGGACAGATTTTCTTCCCCTAGCTCTCGCTCGCGTTCTCCCTTTGATTCGTCGCGGATGCGACGACGCCCGTATTTATTATAAATCCTGCAGCGATGGCTCCCTCGCGTAGGAAGGGGCGCCGCGCCTCAATTATCGGCGAGCGAGTTTTTCTCGAGACACGTCAAATTGTCGCCGGAGATAATCGAGCATCGGATACGATCGAGAGCTTTATTTTTCCTGGCGCGCTAGACGAACGAGACGACACGAGAGAGGCGAGAGAGACGAGCGAGGCGAGCCCTCGACTCATCGATCACCGTCACTCTCGAAGAAACGATACCCAACCCAGGCTGGACGTGCACCGGGGCCGGATGCGGTGGGTTAATTCCGCACGAGTGCGCGCAGTTGGCCGATTCCACCGCTCTGTCGTCGTCATCACCGTCGTCGACGTCGCGTCGTTCGGGAAAAACTCTCGATCTTCGGCGTTTCGTTCGTCGGGAATCGACGCGCGATAATATCCAGGGCCGCCCGTCGCCCCGTTCGGATCCAGAACCGTAATTTTCCCTCGTTCGATAAATTTACGGCCCGCCCGAGGTTTTTCCTAGTGTCTAGACGCGAAGAAGGCGCGGAGGAGGCTCCGTCGCGCGCGGTTTCCGTTGGAAATCGAAAGGAACGAGGAGCAGCGGGAAAGAAAGCCCGCTCGAAATTGGTTCGATCCGACGCGCCGTACGAGCCATTCCAAAAGAAATTCTCATCGGCGAGACCACCGTCGCAGTCGGAATTCGGTTTTTCATTTAACTAAGGTCGAGGCGGGTGCGGGATCGCGTTAGGTTGCGCGCCGATCGAATTCCGGGTGTACTCTTCCGCGCAGAAACCGCATCGTCACGTACTCGTTTTTGTCGATCTCCGGCTTGATTCGATTGCTCTGGGACCAGCAGAAGTCTCCCAATAGCATCGGAATCCGGATGGGAGAGCGCAACGATACCCGCTGCACGCTGCCCTCCCTCCCTCCGAGAACGACAATAGAGTCAACGAACTGTTTGCGGCGCTGGAATATCTCGAGACGATTAATCGCCCGAGATTTACGGCGCCCTGGCTCGCCGTTATCCCGTATAATTGCGACCAGGATCTAGGGTATCCCGCTAATTAGTTTGCGACTAAATTCGTTTCTCGCCTGGACTTTCCTCCCACTCCCGGTCCCGTTCGAGGAAACGGTGGGACGGCAAGCGGCCGCGAGATGCACGCAGCTACGGCTTTTCTCGGCATCGGCGAGCTTTGCTTACCGTCGCTTTCCTGCGCTGGAAACAAGAAAATCGATCGTATGCTATACCGGTACACCGGTAGGGCCGTAAGGCGGTGGCGCGCAACACGGTCCGACGCTGGTATTCGTTGAAATTTTTTTCCAGCAAATATTGAAATTTGTTTTTCACCGTTTTCAGCGAAACAAACGAATTTTCAGCGAGCACGGTTGTTCCGCGGGGCCGGGCCCGGCCGAGCGTTCGTTTAAGAAAAACAAATAGCTGTTGAGTTCGATCGCGCGGCGAAAGCAATCTTCCCGGGTCGACTCGCAATTATTTCGCGGTTACGGTCGTGTTCCGACGCGCGTTTCCGCGATCGCGCGGAGCGGCATCGTTTCGTCGATCTCCGACGACGCAGGGTCCCTCGGAAATTCGCGCCTCTCTACCGGTTCTAGCCTCTCTGCCCGCCCCGAGCCCGGTCGATTACTCGGAGACAATGACGGTTTTCCGCGGTTTATCCCGCGCGCACACACAGCCGGCGCGACAATTCTCCGCTCGAGTTCCCGCGGCACCCACGAGCTGGTGATTCATTTCGGCGGCGGCGGCGTCCCGTCGCGCTGCAACGAGCGAGTTTATCGGCTTGGCACGGTTTCGCATCGGCCCAGAGAAATGTTCGCCGGCGTAGAAGGAAAAATCACGGGTGAAAACCGGCGGGCGTCACGTCGCACTGCGTCGCGTCGCTTCTTATCCCGTGCATCGGTCCACGGGTTGGAAATATGCACTCTCTATAAAACCCCCGATTCCACTTTTCAGTGAGTAGGGAGAGAGGCGAGTTCGACGGCGCGGCGCGGCGCTTCGAGCGAGAAAATCGTCGCGGTAAACTCGAGCCTCTCTCCCCCGGGTCGGGGAAAATGAGAATCTCGAAAAGTTAAAAGGTAATCTCGACGCGTGTCACGTTTCTCGAGGGAGCCACGAATTCGCGTCTGCGAACGCTTAAAGCCCCTCGACTGCGATCGCGAGCGCCCGCGCGCCCTCGCTACCTGTCAGCAGCGTTGTCGCGCACGGTAATTTCGTGACTGCGCGGAAATGAAACGAATCTCTGTTTACGCGATGTCTCTCTCGTGCCCGCGAAAAGAGAATACGCCAGTAACTATGAAAGTCGTTGGATGGGACGTAAAATGAATCCGGAAACGCCGCGCCGCGTCGCGTCGTAGCCGCTCGAGACTTAATTAACATTGCTTCGAGTTTGTCGGGCGATTTAAACGGAGACCGTGGTGGCCGGGAACGAGGCACGCAATGCCAGAGATGCAAATAATCCGCGACAGCGTCACGGTTCTTCGGGCGAAACGTCCCGCGGCGCGAAGAATTATTCACCGGAACACCGTATACTCGTCGCGAGTTAAACCGAATACCGGCTGCCGACTACCGCCACCACCGCTTAATCGAATCATCTATCGGCTCGACTTTACGTTTACGCCTAGCTCGCCGGCCGGTCCCTGTAGAAATCGACTCGGCTTTATCGAGCGAAGCCGTTTTCGAGGTTTCAGGCCGCGAAGATGTAATATCCGAACGTCGCACGGTGTGTCCAAACGGCGAAACGGTGGTCAGAACCTCAAAATCCACTTCAATCTGGATAAAATTGGACAAAAATCGATACATGAGGGGTTTCGGGGTCGCCGATTACGAATCTGAACTTAAAAGTTTAAAGAACGAAATGGCGAATCCAATCTGGCGGACGTGTATAGCACAAAATTGTATTTTCCTGTAAAAAATTTGTACAGTAATGCTCTTAGGTCTGTAATTATTAGTTGAAATCTATTTTTTAATGTAGAATTTTTCAAAAATTTCATATTTATGAAAGAGCTTTATCTTTAATGTATTAAATATATATATAATAATATAGATTGTCCAGCACTCCTGGGGCAAATCAATTTCTATGTACCTGAACGAGTTTTGAGAACAAGAGCAGGATTTCAAACAATGAAATCCAAATCCTCATATGGAGTAATAAATCCAATAAATCGCATTATTGCTAGCTCTAACATATTTTATAATAATATTGATTTTTTTAATGGCTCGTTACAGGTATTCAAAACAACATTGCGCAATACTATTTGTTAATCGTACCTGTATTTGTTTAGTCTTGCGCGGTCCATTATTATGTAAATTTTAGGTTAAGACCTTTTCTTTGTTAAGTTTTCTTTTTGTTTTTATCAGTTATACTGTAAAAAGCTGTATACATTTGTATAAAAGAACCTTGGTCCGTATATAATATATATATAATAATATAATATAATAATATTTAAAAATTCGAATATATTTCAATGTACAACTTACAAATCATGAATTTATTTATTTACGGGTGAAAATCTATACATAATACATAATCTCGGATATTGACAGTGTCAACTACAAGTTCCAATAAAAATTTTAGCGGAATATTGGGGAATGCTCAACTTTTACTCTACATATTCAACAGTTGTCCTTAAAACTTTCCTGTTCCTGTCTTCTAGTAAGGATTGTAATTATACAACGTATCCATTAATTATTTCAGATATACTAGTAGTCAGAGACATTCTACTTACTTCCAGGAACAGCATACATTTTACAGAATTGAAATTAACTAAACCGTTTTCGAAATTTGGAGTTTCCTTCACTTTTCGCTTTCACACAGTTCCTCACAACACGATTACTGTACGACGAATGAACAAAAACTTCGAGCTCTCACCAATTTTCAGGTATAAGTAATAAAACCTTTGCACCTCGGGTTTTCCATAGGCACATTACTAAAGAATAATAATAAATAATAAAGAGAAGTTCATTTTCGAGGGTTTGGCCACGATTTCGCCGTTTGGAGACACTGTGTGTCGCACCCTTAAACTTCCAAATAGTGCTAAATTCTTAATGAACTGTTAAATCGGCCGCGCCGCACAGTGGGGAAAAGTGACTTGCCTCGCTTCAAAAAGAAATAACTTTCGATAGAAATGCGGTAGAGCGATGAATTTTTTTTTAAATTAAAGCTGAAACTTTTCAGAATATGGGAAAAATAGGGAGATTACAGTACGAACGGTTTTTAACCTTGAGAAAATTCGTTAAACAATTCGTTTACAAAAATCGATTTCTTGTAAAATCCTGAAGTCGTAGACAAATTTTGAGACCAGATTTGAAATCAGCGTGAAAAAATCTACGGGAAATGATATATAGCAAAAATTTTTAAAATTTTTTTCTGCCCGTGGTAACGCAGAAACCACATTTTCTGGAAATTGTGAAAGTTTAACGAATTTTCTCAAGGTTAAAAACCGTTCGTACCGTAATCTCCCTATCTTTCCCATATTCTGCAAAGTTTCAGCTTTAATTTAAAAAAAAATTCATCGCTCTACCTCATTTCTATCGAAAGTTATTTCTTTTTGAAGCGAGGCAAGTCACTTTTCCCCACTGTGCGGCGCGGCCGATTTAACAGTTCATTAAGAATTGAGCACTATTTGGAAGTTTAAGGGTATAACAAAATAGGTCGTTGGATTCGTTTTGACATCAGCTGCAATATTATGATGTCAAAAATGCATATTAATTTTTAAAAAATTAAAGATGACCTTGATTTTCTATAGAATAAACATTTTATAAAAAATATGTTGTATTGAAATTTGTAGCCTGCTAAATGTTGATTAACTTTTGTTTCAAACATTTTTTTGTCTCGTTATCAGAATTGCCTGAAAAATCATGTCCAGTTTTTAAGTAAACGATAATCCATTCAAATTTCATTAATATCGACGTTTCCGGAAATTATTTAGAAAATAATGTGGATGCATTATTAAATACCGATACGAGACAAGTCATTTTTCAGCAAATGAACTGCTAGATCGCCTGCCCAGACCACTGTGGATCGTGTCGCGTCGTCGAACATCTCGCCGGTAAATCGAACGTCCTCGAAATAAAAGGAGAGCCGAACGATTATTTAAATTTCCGTCGAATCGCATTCCAAACGCCGTCGGTTTTTTCGCGGGTCGTGCAGCTGCCTGGCACCACGTCTCGTTCGGTTAACGACCCGAATCGAACGTCGGAACCAAGATGCTCTCCTTCCCTTTTTTTCCCGCTCTTCTTTCGGTTCTTTCGCCCTCGTTTCCAGACGCTTTCTCTCCGCGAGGCTCTTCGTTTCGTCGACTCGGGAACTATTTAGCGGGGATTTCCAGCAACTTCCCTCTCGGAGTTCGATGTTTGCCTTCGGTCGCGTATCCCGTGTTCGAGAGCGCCCGGTCGAGAGCAAATCCTACGAAGACTTCAGGTTCGAACGTATTAACGCGACCTTATTCGGCTCTCGCGAGCCAGTGAACGACCGTGTTACGAGGATTGTTTGTGTTTTACGAGACTTTGTTTGGTGGTGGACTATCCGATACCTGTTTCACCAACGGGCATCGCTGGGAAGGAAAACGTGGACTAGCCGGGTGCCACGTGGGGCAAGGGATGGAAAATTATTGTTAGCTGGGTAACTTATTAAAATACAGTGGAACTCCGTTTATATCAACTAAATTTTGGCAGTGCCTGGTTAGCTGAACTCTAGCTGAGCGAAATCCTCTTATATGAACGTTAACTCCTATTAAATCATCCAAAAATCATAGTCGGCAGTAGGAGACAAGTAGACAGACTCTCATTAGACGAATCACCTGATTACGTGAACCAATTTGACTCCCGACAGGTTCATACTTCATACAAGTGGTATTTTTTTTTTAAATTATTTGGTCGCCTCAGGGTTCCAAATCCATTTTACCAACTCCCTATCTTTCCACTTTCACCACTATCACCTTTTCAGCGGGACCTACAGTTTATAAAGGTGGGTTCCGAACCACCTTGGGTCACCACAGTTTTTTAAAAACACACATGGAATATTTCCAGAGGTGCCGGCATCGGGGATTGAACCTGCGACCACGGAGTCCGCAGGCGCGCGCTTCACTACAAGTGGAGTTAAATACGCTTCGAAGGGATGTCAAATAAAAATAAGATTCAAATATTAAATGTACCAAATTATTAGGATTCGAGATCATTAAGAATGAAATCGTTAGAAATGTTTAAGTACGAGGGTCATTCAATAAGTAAAGAGACAAATTCTACAGGGTGTCCCAAAATTCGTGAACTTCCCGAAAGGGGATGGTTCCTGAGACCATTTCAAGCGACATTTTCCTTTGTAAAAATGTTATCCGAGGCTTTGTTTAGGAATTATTAACGAAAAACACGGACCAATCAAAGCGCGACCTAGACGTGAGTTGCTATAGTCGGTCCGGCGCGCCAACTGTCTATTGGCCGTCTGTGGCAATTCGCGTCTAGGTCGCGCTCTGATTGGTCCGTGTTTTTCGTTAATAACTCCTAAACAAAGCCTCGGATAACATTTTTGCAAAGGAAAATGTCGCTTGAAATGGTCTCAGGAACCACCCCCTTTCGGGAAGTTAACGAATTTTGGGACACCCTGTATAATTTTAAAACTATTCAATGAATGTGTACAATCTTTTCAGGGCTGTTAGTTGGCAACCTTGGGATATGCTCTGATCAGCTGTTTCATCATTTTATGTCAACATAACCTCAAAATTTTCAATTCACCATGACAAGTCCACTAGAAGATTGCACCTTAGAAGAGCAGCGCTCAGTCATTAGATTTTTAGTCGCAGAAGTTGTAAAACCAAGTGAAATTTTTTCTAGAATGTTAATACAGTACGGTAAAAGTTTTATGAACCGTGCGCATTTTTACAAGTGGGTTGATCGGTTTAAAAGTGGCCGAACAAGTGTAGGTGACGAACCCCGATGTGGACGTCCAGTGGAAGTTTCTGGTCCCTCGGTGCAAAAGTGGCTTCGGGGTAAATCGAAAGAATTCTTCGCCAAGGGAATTAGGAAGCTGCAAGAAAGATGGGACAAGTGCATAACTGTGGGGGGTGATTATGTTGAAAAATAGCCTTAATTTTGAAAGATTGAAATAAACCGTTTTTGAGCTATAGCCATTTGTCTCTTTACTTATTGAATGACCCTCGTATATTCTGTAGCAGACTGTGAGTCCTGCGGAGTAATTTAAAGAAATTTTCGTATGGTAGCACCTGCTTGACGAGGGATTATAAGACCCGGTCTCGCTTGAACTACGTTGCATCCAGATGCGACTTGAATAAGTTGAATACATCTTGATTGATCTTGAATACGACTTGAACACATGCCCCTTACACAAAAAGGCTGACCGAAGAAACGTAGGGGAGCACCGACGTCTAGGATTCTTGGAAATGATAGAACTCGGTTGCGCCATCGAAAGAGCTCCCTCCAATTTTAAATAAGCCCTTTGTTCAGACTCGTATCTCCGGAAGGGTCAAATGTCATAAACGTAAAAGTCTCCGGACGTAACGAACGCAACGAGGATCGAGCGAAGCCGCGCAGGGTGGTGACCACAGCTGGTCGAGTACGAGGAAAAATTGTTCCAGGTAAACTCTGTCGACGGCGTCGTATCGATCGAACGCCGCTGGCCGACAAAACGCCGGTCAAACAGCAGCAGCAGGCTGTCGTGACAGCCGTCATCGCGGTTGCGTGCGTTCGTCCGTCATCAAAGTATCGACACCGGGTTCCCTTTGTGAGCGAGTCACGGGTATCCGCCGGCTCGCGGCCCCTCCCGATGCTTGCCACTTGTTGATGCGAACAATTGCAAGCAAATGATTAGGCGTGCTTCCTCTCGAACACGCGCGCGTAGTAATATGGCCGACACTTTCCTACGATAACGTCTGTTTCCGCCGCTGTTGCGGCCGGGTGGCCTGGAAAACGGTGTCGCCCCCGTTTCGATCGCGGCGCGGCGTTTCCTCGAAATCGCGATCGGTCGCGCGAGGTCGATCGGAGCTCGAGGGCGCCGACGTAATTATTACGATATCAATTTTCCTCGACGGCCACGGATTCGGCGCGCCGCGTTCAACGCTTTCGAGTGTACGCACGGCTAGCCAGGCCAATGGAATTTAATACAACTGGAAGCACACGCGCAATATGTTCTGCCCGCTCTCCGACCACGGAAATTCCAAGAGTCCCGTTCCGCCTGCCTGGGAGTTTGCGAGCCTCGCTTGTCCACCGTATGCTCCCGATCAAACGCGAAATCGTCTCTGTTCGACGCCCATTCTGCGGGACGCTCCTTCTCCGTGCCGGACGCCACGATCTTGAATTTTTTCCAGAGCAAACCCTCGGGAGGAGAGCCGCCCCGAAGGTCGAACTCGTCGAGGCAGCCCGCAAACACAATCGTGGCCAGTCCGCCAGTGTTAGAGCGCGACAGAGCTTCCGGGGAGAACGTTTTCGGCGAAGACAGACCGGGTGGGTGTGTAGCTCGGAGCGCCCGTACGAGACGCTCTTCCGCGGAGTGTGAACGCAAACAAAGTCGTATGAAACTCTCTCGTGCGAATCAAACACGGCCGGGAGGCGGAGACAAAGGGTATGGTCGGCAAACATCCTTTTCGTATCGAGCTTCAGCGCCTCGGAGAAAGACCCGGAACGAAGGACGGCGCGAACTACAAGAACAAATACGCGCTGCGTACAAATGTCGACCGGATACGCGTCGATCCGCTTGCGTTACAACTAACGACAACGGGGTTCGTTGCGTGAACGCGCACGCGGGATTCGGTGTCCTCGGCGAGACGGTAAAACGAGTACACTTGGCGAGGAGCGTTATCCCCCGCTCGATCCTTTTCATATACCCACCTGTCGTGTCTAGGTAGTGCGTTTAATGTCACGGGAATTGCATTGACAACTCGATCCGAGTCCAGAGATAAGGGAACTGTGAAATTAAACTTTTAGAATCGGCGTCGGTCGAAGCGCGCGGCGTTTGCTTCGACGTTTTCATTACCACCTGCATATCCACTGATCGACCGACACCGTTCCGTTCCCTACCGTCATCACTAGACTGCGGATTTTATGCATTTATGAGAAAAATGGACACGTACGATTTAAAGCAGTGGACTTATTAAAACGATTTAAGGCGGTAGTCCCACCTCTGGTTATAACTAGAATTTTACTAGATTTTGGGTCGAAAATATGGGTTTGCGCGCTTCGGTTGTTTGACCTTATTTCAGAAAATTTTGGGCTGGGTGAGGGCTCATTCTAAAGAGGAAGGTTCATCACACTGCACTCTGGTCCAGTGTCGCCAGTTAGTAACCGAACGGTTACTCGAGGGGAATACAAGGTACCCCCTCTCTGATGACCAGAGCGGCAGAGGAGTTCAGGAGTAGGGTAATATGTGACACGTTGGGCGTGCGCGACGAGAATTTAGTGGGGCGAATGGAAGACACGTTGCGCGTGCGTGATGAGGACGCAACAATGACATGACATTTCGCAGGTTTTAGGTTATTGCAGCGTATCTACGAATCGTTCTGCAGATTATGAACTTTCTTTATTATAAATGAAATGAATTGTAACATGGGAGTTTCAGTTGTGAAGCGGAGTATGAATATTGAAAAAAATGTTGAAATTTATAGTACTATATATTAAAAAGTTTGGTATAGGGAAGATGAAAGAAATTGTAGAACTGAATACTGAATGTAATAAATATATTATGGGTACATAATACAATAAAATTGTAGGAAAATATAGTCTATCAGCTATATATGTATATACGCTATGGGAAAGGATGGTAAAGGGCAACAACTATTGAGTTATTGACGGTGAATATTAATATATATATTAATGAACATATTAATGAACTCTACTCATATCACATCTCATATAACATACAATAATATCGTTCTGCAGAACGATTCGTATGATTCATTTCATAACTACGATACGCTGCAATAACCTAAAACCTGCGAAATGTCATGTCTTGTTGCGTCCTCATCACGCACGCGCAACGTGTCTTCCATTCGCCCCACTAAATTCTCGTCGCGCACGCGCAACGTGTCACATATTACCCTACTCCTGAACTCCTCTGCCGCTCTGGTCATCAGAGAGGGTGTACATTTTTTCACCGTGACTCCCCTCAACTGGCGACACTGCACTCTGGTCATGATTTTAACGAGATTATGTTTAATATGTATAATATGAGGGCCCAAAGTGGAGAAAAAATCTAGGAAAAAACACGCAGATTTCAATGCATTTTTCTGTCTCTAAAAGACTTTTTGACTGCTATGATGACCAGAGCGCAGTTTGATGAACCTTCCTCTTTGAATGAGCACTCACCTAGCCCAAAATCTGCTCAAATAAGGTCAAACAACCGAAGCGCGCAAACCCATTTTTTCGACCCAAAATCTGGTAGGATTCTAGTTATAACCAGAGGTGGGACTACCGCCTTCAGGACATCGGTGTATTGGTTTCAGCTTAATAAGATAATTAAAAGAAGAAACAACTTTTTATTTGGCTGCTGTAGCTTGTAATCGATGTAGGCAATTTTTATTTTGCATGGAGATCCGCAGTCTAAGCATCACACATACAGTCAGTCTGATAACACTGTCCAACACCAAATTTGTTCCCTAATTACTGTTGGGTCCTTCGTATAGAGTTTTTTGCGCTGATTCCGAATCTGTTTTTAATTTTCTTCCTATACGCACAGTTTTTGAGAAACATGACTTTGAAAAAAAAACATATTTTTCAACTTTGAACAAATATTGTGATGTTATTATAAAAGATATTGAATTCATATTTACAGCAAAAGATTCTGTAGACTTTCCCGAATACAGTGATATCCAATATTAATACATTATGAATGTTTAAACATGTTTAAACTATCATTAAAGTCGGAGAGACACCACTTTTGCACCAATTTTTGAGGATATTTTTCAATTTATCTCAAAAAATAAGGGTCCAGCGGAAAATCGAACTATACCACTCGATAGAGCAGACTTTTATCTTGAGAAGCCACCCTGTCAAGTTTGGATCGTCGACGTTTCTTTCGAATCAGAAAGCAAAATATCTTCGCCCGACATGAGTTGCCGCCAGTGGCGCTCACCATTACAACGGTCGAGAACAATTCAATATTTTTTATAATAACATCACAATATTTGTTTAAAGTTGAAAAATATGTTTTTTTTTCAAAGCCATGTTCCTCAAAAACTGTGCGTATAGGAAAAAAATTAAAAACAGATTCGGAATCAGCACAAAAAACTCTATAAGAAGGACCCAATAGTAAATAGGGAACATAAAAAAAGTTGAAATTTGTTGGACAGTGTAATTAGACAGCGGATTTTTATGCATTTATAGGAAAATTGAGTAGATGAAATTCAAAATTGTAGGAAAATTTTGATAATTGATGATGTCAATGTATGATTTCTCATCTATTAAAATTATTAAGGGAGGAATTAATATTCTATTTGGTTTCTATTTCTTGCCATCGACGCAGACTATTTTTATTTTGCATAAAGATCCGCAGTCTACTGATAATTAACGACGCGAATTCATCCAGTTCATTAATGAAGCTAAGAATATCCCATTACGTAAGCATTCACAGTGAGTTTATATTATTCAACCTTCTTTACGTTTATTAAATGACCTGGAATAACCTTGAACGATTATATCGTTGAAATTGTCTCGTGAAGGGCTACAAATGTAGGAGTTTAAAAATACATATCGCTGCTCCGGAAGCATAATGACACAACTGCAAAAATTGAAATTTTACAGGACAAGCAAAAGAAAAATAGTTCCAATTCTATTAATGGCCTATAGATTCGGTTTAATTCTTCTATGAGAGTAGTTTATAGACATTGTGGGTTATTATTGCAACTTTTAAGTTATTTCAATTTATAAAATAATAAATACCAGCCTCACAGTAACCAATACCATGTAAATACGTCATTACAATTAATGTTATCGGCGCACTGGTTCGACCAATTGAAAAATAAGCAAATTTGCAAAAATATCACATGAAATTTAATTCAACGTTTCGGTCTCAATTTAGACCATTTTTAAGAATAGAAAATTTCAGTATTGCGTCTGTAAGAAATTTTCTATTCTTAAAAATGGTCTAAATTGAGACCGAAACGTTGAATTAAATTTCATGTGATATTTTTGCAAATCTGCTTATTTTCCAATTGATCGAACCAGTGCGCCGATAACATTAATTGTAGTTTAAGCAATTGTCGATCGAGATTCAGAGAACTGTTAAATACGTCATTGTTCTTCTGAAAATGCATCACAAATTTTACACTTCTGTCGTTACAGAAGTTAGGAAAACAAGTAAAAATATGAAGAAAACGTTACGAAAAAGTTTATTTGAACAAAAATGATCGAAATAGCATTTTTGAGCCCGCCAACACAATAAAGTCAATTTCACAAAATTTTACAGTTGCGTTATTATACTTCCGGAGCAGCGATATGTAGTTCCACTGACCTTCAAGTTTCCTAAGCACCTATACCTGAAAAAAGTTATGTGTCCCACGTGATGGACTCCTCGAAACCAAACAACTCCTGTCTGAAACATTCCATCCTGTATCAAAAAATGTAGAACTTCTTCAGACGGCTTGTCTTAACCCGACTACGCTTTAAAAAAAAAGGAACTTAATAAGTTGATAGGGGTCCATTTGGACCCTAAATGCCTTACGTGTGACAATTTCTATTAAAACTATTTCAAAAAGGATTTTCAATATTTTTTAAGCGGAAGAAGGATTCTAATTAATTATTTCCGTTTCGAAGTTATGCGCGCAAAGAACGCTTTGGGTCCAAATGGACCCGATAAGCGTAGCCGGGTTAAGTGACTTACCCTGTATGTACAAGGAAAATTTTGGAAAAATTGCGTTTAGTCTGAATCACGGAACGAATAGTAAAAGTTGTTTTCTACAAATTTTTTATTTGAGCTTGTAACGAAAATTTAAAAAATGTGTTTTGTAGGTTTGTATAAATTATGTATGTTGGCAATTTCAATCTGGAAATCGGTTGAGTGGTTTACGAGTTGTAAACGATTAAAACTGGTGAAAACATACAGTTTTTCACAATTTTTATTCTACTTGTGCCATTTTATCACTCGACGCCTCTCGCCATTGAAAAGACAAATTGTACGTTGCATATAGAGATCCGCAGTCTCCCGATCAGCGACGATAACGGGTCGCGCGATAAATACATAGAGTGGCCGGCGACGATTGATTTATTAGATCGAGCCGCGCGCGTCCGTCGGCGTTAAGACCGAGCGAGCAAACACCGGGTGGCGTCCGGTAATTCAATTAATTTCGTCGGTGCGCAGCGCTCGATGCTAGGCGCGCGATCGTGATTCCGCGCGGTGCGGTACGGTGCGGTGGTTGCATACAAGCTGCACGTAAGAGCTGGTTACATCGCGTTGCATCGTGTTGCATCGCGTAATTAGTTTCATTAACGGTACGCGGCACCGACGATACGGCCACTTCCATAAATAACCGAGCTGAACCTCGTCGTTTCGTCCCGGTGAAATTCGACACGGGACCGAGAGAGTCATCACCACCTGTCAGGGAACTTGTTTACGCAGAAAATTTCTCTTTCCGTAATTCTCCGGAATTATCGCGCGATCGAGTTTGCCGGTCGCTCGACCCTATCGCGGACTACCAACGTCCTTCCCTATTTGCCGGGCATAGTTCGAATTCGATAACGGCTGAAATTTCTCTACGGTTCTCATAAATACAGGGTGAGTCTCGTAACGTGACGATCTCGAATAACTCGTAAGCTATTTGTTGTACAAAAACAATGTTCGAACAAATGTTGTATGGTTCTGATTTTTGTTACTTCGATTTTTATCAAGATATGAAGGTCACCTTCAGTTTTTTTAAATAGAATGCCTAATATTTTTACTCGAACTCTGGTGAAGCTCAAAATTCTGCGTAAAAAAGTATTGATTTTCATACATCATAAATAGACTGCGGATTTTATGCATTTATGACAGAAATGGGTACATACAATTTAAAACAGTGGAGGCATTAAAAAGATTTAAGGCCACCAGTGTATTAGTTTCATTTTAATAAGATTAATTAAAAGAAGAATGAAATGGTTATTTGACTGCTGTGTCTTGCAATCAATGCAAACATTTTTTATTTTGCGTAAGGATCCGCAGTCTAATCATGAAAATAATAGTTAACTGTTTGCCGGGGATAGTTCGAATTCGATAACGACTGAAATTTCTCTACGGTTCTCATAAATACAGGGTGAGTCTCGTAACGTGACGATCTCGAATAACTCGTAAGCTATTTGTTGTACAAAAACAATGTTCAAACAAATATTGCATGGTTCCTAGGGGGACATACAGTGCTGCAATCTGATTTTTGTTACTTCGATTTTTATCAAGATATAAAGGTCACCTTCAGTTTTTTAAAAGAGAATGCAGAGTATTTTTGCTCGAATTCGGATGAACCACAAAATTCTACGTCAAAAAATGTATTGACCTTCGTGTATCGTAAATCTAATAGTTAACGAGATATTATCGACATCATTTTCCATATGTACTTATTCAAATTGAGGGATATCAGTTCAAGCACCTACAGTAGCGGACAAAAGTTTAAGACCGCTCTAAAGAAGACGATAACTTTTTGAATATTGTACTATACGATTTGAACTTTTTTGGGAAGCTAGAGCAATTAGTTTACTAAAGGATGTGACAAGAAATTTTTTCAAAAATTGCAATTGATCGGAATTGTTGAAAAACTACTAAAAGTTGAATTTTTAACTTTTTTATGTGGGCCTATATTGAAACTTTAAAAAATACGTTTTGTAGATCTGTGTCAATTAAACATATTCTGAAAATTTCGTCAAAATCGGTCGACGTTGCAAGGAGCTACAAACGTTTAAAGATGGTAAAAATTGCAGATTTTCACGATTTATTGCCGAAAAACGTGAAAATCTGCAATTTTTACCATCTTTCAACGTTTGTAGCTCATTGCAACGTCGACCAATTTTCACGAAACTTTCAGAATATATTCAATTGGCACGAATCTACAAAACGTATTTTTTATATTTTCAATATAGGCCCACATAAAAAAGTTAAGTATTTGTATATGTTTAGTATTTTTTCAACAATTCCGATCAATTGCAATTTTTGAAAAAATTTCTTTTCACATCCTTTAGTAAACTAATTGCTCTGGTTTCCCAAAAAAGTTCAAATCGTATAGTACAATATTAAAAAAGTTATCGTCTTCTTTAGAGCGGTCTTAAACTTTTGTCCGCTACTGTATATTACTTTTTGAATGGTTAGCAATGTCGAACATCTTTTTTCGATATTAAAGAAATTTAACAAACATTATATGTAATTAGAACAAGCATTTAAAAATGAACATTTTGTGAATATGATTTCCGATCGAAAAAATTACTAATTTTCTTTTGTGACCGTAGCAGAACCTATTTAATGTTTCTAAACATTTTTTTTCAATAAAGAGCATTCTTTTATCTTGAAAATGCATACCTCAAGTTTAGAATTACAGCTCGTCATTTGTTATTTAAGTAAGTCTTATTGGACTAATGAAAGTTGTCTCAGTGATTTCCCTTTGACATGGAATATCTTTTGAGTTTCAAATAGTTCCGCATTTTTTCAAATTGGAATATTTTCAGTATACTTTCCCTTGTATGATGCTGCAAGAATCATTTCCACCTTCGTCTTTCTTGAGGAATTATGTTTACTTACAGGCTTACTAAATGTCCATCACCTTTGAAAACGATTGAATTAATACAGTTTACTAAAAATTGTACAAGCATTTTTAATAATCAACGGTTTATAAATACCATTATGATTATTGTCTATTTCAAAACTAAACATGACATTCCAGGCTATTCCGATAAACATTTCATTTATGCAACGCTGGTACACTCTGCTCGGACGTCTGTGCCTAATTTCAACGATATTTCGTCGTCCACGCTACGCTATACAGTCAACCGAACAAAAATACATTATTCATTTTGCACTAAGAATAATACGATCTGTTCCCGTTTCCGATATTTCGGAAACGTTGGACAACGCTTTTGACGAATTCGGGTATGAATAAACGAGCGACGTGCAAGTTGCACGAACGACTAAACAGAGCAATCCAATTTTGTCGAAGGATAATTCATGGAGGCCGCATCGCGATAATGCACCGGCTTGCTAAAAATAAGATAGTATCGACGCCACAGTCACCGCCGCGTCGTATTGCATTACAACTATGTACTACCTATTTCGTAGAATCAAGAAAACCATAAAAGAACAACGTTTCGAGACTATCGAAGAGACGAAAACGGAATTCGCTGAGCAAACTACAGTCCCTGCTCACTTTATTAGACTCACCTCTATAATCATGATATTTTTAGTTTTACCATGAATAATGGGTATAGCAGCCTTATGCAAATATCACTTAATGATGACCAATGAATTTTCCATATATTTATTTTACAAAAACAATGGATACAAACACAAATAGATCAATATAATTCTTAAAACACTAATATTTTCTTAATCCGCCCTTAGCTGCTCTTAAAGCCGCAACTCTTCTGGACATGCTATCTATGCAAGTTTGTGCAATTTCTTCTAATGCAACGTTATGGCGCCAGTGATAGATTATTCTCTCTATCAACTTGGTCTTTGTTGTTATATTTTCTTTGGCCAGTTCTCTCTTCAGGCACTCCCAGACATTTTCAATCGGATTCATGTCCGGTGAGTTGCCGGGCCATGGTAAAAGGGGGATTTTTGGTCTTGCAAGAAAATTTTACACTTGGATAGGCAACCCATAAGGCAACTTTGTTGTATGAAATCATTACCCTATCATTACCCCATAGGTTGAAAACAGCGTTGCATTCCTTATAGGATTTCAAAAAGCACCAATTCTTCAGGTGAGTCTAATAAAGTGAGCAGGGACTGTATACACCACAGAGGAAATTGCGTTCCAGAAATGCAAGAATCATTATAAAAATACCTGTCGACGGATAGTCGGCGGGCATCGCGAAACTCGCGAGTTTCGAAAAAGCATCGGCGTTGTCGGTACCCGCCCTTTCTGCTCCGGATGTCCTCCGAAAATCGAGTCGCGTAACAGTCGTTTCAGCGAAGTTCGATAACGACCAGAACACCGTGCACGGTCCCCATAAATTCATTACCGACGTCGGAACGAACGCAACTGCGACGCTGGTCCGAGATTCCGATAAAACGGCCGAGAAAATTGAAACCAAGCCCGACCGCCCACAAAAAGATGCGATCTCTCTCGAGTGCTACCGATCGGGCTCGGTTATCGTCGAATCGCGGAGCTATTCCTGGTGGCGTCGTTAATTATTACCGATCGGATGTCGGCCCGTCATCACGCGACGACGTTTCGATGTAATCACGGACGTGTAATGTATTCGTTTTATTTACCGTGCTCGGAGGCAAATTAATAATCCCCGTTCCGGGGGTGTTAATGCGTTTTTGATGTCATCCGTTGCCCGTGTCCGATTCCGGTCGATAAGTATGTAGGTGGATAGGAATCGGACAGATCGAGCTCTTGCCACGCGATGTCCAGTCGAATGTCCAGTTGTTCCCTTCCTTTATGCCGAAATTAAATTCGTAGACGAATAGAAATGTTTTCCCTCTCCCCCTGCTTCCCTTTCCCCTACTGTTCTCCGTGTATCGCGACTGCTAAGGGTGGAAATCAATTTCTATTTATTCCCTGCGTCTCACAATCGATGCAGAACATTTTTATTTAAAGGTCTGCGCTGCACAAGCACACAGGACGACAAGACGGAGCGTGTGTGATGGCCTTTTAACGTTTATTGCCAATGTTAGCGATATGCGATGTCCACAATCTTGCAGTTTGCAATTAATTCGCAGCTTGCAAATTAGTTTTGTACACTTTCTCGTTTGAGGTCCTAGAATATGGTATCTATAATGTGCTGAGAATCGAAATTGTTTTCTATGAAGGAGGTGCGTTGCAGATATTGTTGCACTACGAATCCGACAACTGTACCGTGATCTTAACAGATACACAATTTTTATATAGGCAGGAATAAATTATGCCTCACAATGATCACATTATCAACAATATTAAGTATATTGAATACACTGTCCAACAAATTTGAACTTTTTTTATGTTCCCTAATTACTATTGGGTCCTTCTTATAGAGTTTTTTGCGCTGATTCCGAATCTGTTTTTAATTTTTCTCCTATACGCACAGTTTTTGAGGAACATGGCTTTGAAAAAAAACCATATTTTTCAACTTTCAACAAATATTGTGATGTTATTATAAAAGATATTGAATTGTTCTTTATAGCAGAAGATTCTGTAGACTCTCCCGAATACAGCGATATCAAATATTAATACATTATGATTGTTTAAACATGTTTAAACATGTTTTCTCGTGCGCTCGCGACGAGATACGGCGCAGCGACGGGATACGGAGCGGCGAACGACCGTTGTAATGGTGAGCGCCACTGGCGGCAACTCATGTCGGGCGAAGATATTTTGCTTTCTGGTTCGAAAAAAACGGCGACGTTTCAAACTTGACAGGGTGGCTTCTCTAGATAAAATTCTGCTCTATCGCATGGTATAGTTCGATTTTCCGCTGGACCCTTATTTTTTGAGATAAATTGAAAAATATCCTCAAAAATTGGTGCAAAAGTGGTGTCTCTCCGCCTTTAGTGATTATTTAAACATGTTTAAACAATCATAATGTATTAATATTTGATATCGCTGTATTCGGGAAAGTCTACAGAATCTTTTGCTATAAAGAACAATTCAATATCATTTATAATAACGCTACAATATTTGTTTAAAGTTGAAAAATATGTCTTTTTTTCAAAGTCATGTTTCTCAAAAACTGTGCGTATAGGGAAAAAATTAAAAACAGATTCGGAATCAGCGCAAAAAACTCTATACGAAGGACCCAACAGTAATTAGGGAACAAATTTGGTGTTGGACAGTGATATTAGAAAAGTTTACAGAAATATGTATCAATGATATAGGCAATAGACGCGTGTTTACTCATGGACGATTTTAATAATAAGAAAAAAGGAAGTCGTTGGAACATCTATGTATATACATTGTCTTAATCTATATTATCGACGTTGACTAGTTAAACGGTGTTATCCTTTTGTGTTAGAAGATGTCGCGTATTCCAACAGATATATTTCTTCTTTTTGAACGTGTTAAGAAATGATTAGGAATGGAAAGGTTCTAAGCGTTGTAGAGGACTCTGGAAGGGTTCGAAACGCGATTCGGGGTTCCGCCGACGCGTCACGAGGAGATTAAACGCTGGCGAAGACGTAAAACGGGAAACGGGAAACGTTTCGATCGGCAGCCGCTGGTAATTAACCATCGGAGAGGGTTCGGCGGTGGGGTTGCGCGGCGTCCGCGCGTCCGTGTCCGATTTGAATGATTAATCCAGCGTTTGCGTTAACCCGTACGCCGGGCACCGCACGATGCAATTTCGCAAACGATTCACGGCTGCGGCCCGCCAATTATTGCGAGTCGCGGTCGAGGTTTGCGCTCCCGGGCCATCAGCCCTCTCCCACCCCGCCTCCTTCCCAAAACCGGCAGAAAACTCGCGTTAATTTAATGGAAGCGATTCCGGACGACGTTACCCCGAATCGTGGAATCTGCGGTGGAAGTTTGCGTTCGCGGCTCTTGCCAAGTTCCCGCTTCTGCAAGCTAGACCGGCGCGGTGCGATGCGCGGCGATAGGATCGATGGGTCCGATGCGATGGTGCAATTCCATCGGCGTGTGCGCGTCCCCCGAGGGGAAACGCGGCGAACGAGCATTTTCGCGACCAGACGATCGCTTGGACATCGAAAACGATTGACCGTTAGTCTCGAAACGAGCCGACGCGATGGCCGATCGCAAGTCGGGAGTCGCGCGCGCGAACGTCGCCGCTACGATTCCACGAATGACTCGATTTAGCGGAGGTGCTGCGCGTCGCAACAGGGAACAGAGTGCGATGCCGTGTAACGGGAACCTATCGACGCGAGAAAATCCACTTGGCTAACCCGAGAGAGTCGATTCGGGTCTCGGTCCTGCCGATATCGCGGTTCCTGCATTCTCGAGGGGGGCGGTTCCGGCGCATCAGCCGAGACACGGTTGCCATCCCGTTCATCCTTGACTTATCGCGACGATAAGGACACCTCTCGATTCTCGGCTCTCGGCTCTTGGTTCTCGAGTCTCGACTAGGCGCCCGGGCCGTGTACGGGAACTGGGTCGAGCCCGGGTTTCTGCCGCGATAGGGAACTCTGCTCGTGGTTCCCCCCGGCATATCCCTGTTCGCTTATTTCGTTTTCCTTCTCCCGCTAATTGACGACTGGCTGCTTTCTCGAGAGTTTCTAAACTCGACGCTCGAACTCTCGTCGGGAATACCGCCGCGCGCCGCCTTCGTTGCTGTATTTGTTGGGAGGAAATTCGCGGATGACCGCCGATCATCAGCCAAACGCGCCGTTACCTGATCTCCGCTGGCACGCGGATCGCGCGGTTGCTTATCATCGTGTTCCACCCTGCTTTGTTTTTCCTCTTCTATTCTGTTTGCCGTTCGTTCGTTCCAGCGTTTTTACTCCGCGACAAACCATCGCCGGTGTTTATACGCGGGAACTCGTATCAACCGCGGCTACGTTTCAGAACTTGGAACCAGGTTGCGCGCCTTACTTCGGGGATTACGTTGGATTCCGCGAGCATAACTTCGGGAACGCATCGTCTAGGATCGCGGCGTTAAAATTACTGTATTCCCAGCGGTGCCGGCTGAAAGGGACCATTGAGAGCTGACCTCCTTTCCAGCATCGCGCGTCTTAGATGCCGTATAGCTGCTGGAGCGTTCCAGAATCGAACTCCCATCCCCTTAAATCGTTACCGCGCTCCTCGACACTCACAATTTCGGGCTGTATTGTGAAAGAACGTCTCGCGTTAACGCTAAACCGACCGAGCTCTAAAACTAGAAGATACATGATGCCTTATCAAAATAGCAAGATTAAATTTACTTGAACTTTGTGCGGTTCGTATTATAATATCTCCGCTAGTAAATGTATTTATTTAATCGTTTACCTCGAAAGCATCTTTACGATTTCAATAATTGCGAAAGAAACAATCTGGAGTCTTAATGTCTTGTTGGATTATTGGCAATAATAATGCAACTGCCAATAGAGCAAAAATGAATTTCGTCGTCCATGAGAAACCCGAGGGCCAGGACAATAAACGATGCAGCCCTGGGTCTTTCATTTGTTTCAAGCGGGCGAAAGATTTTCTCTCTCGCCCCTGCTACATTCTTTTGTCACTTCGAGTCCGCTTGTCGAACTGTCCAGATCGTTTTTCCGCGCTGTTTAATAAAATAGTTTTTGTAAAAGAATTCTCCAGCGTTTTCAATTATTGAGGTACCAATTTCCAATGTGTGTCTTCTAATTTCACATCATAGAACAAGCGAGTTCAACTGAAAAAATTAGTAACATGAGATTATGAGCGCCTCGATACCAAGTAAGTTTGATCTGATGCATTTTCTTCCATCTTCAAAAGCAAGCGAGTTACTCAGGTGACCTGTTTATAACGCCCCACCCTCATTATTCGCAATTTGTTACTGTCGTGCAATGGTTTGCCTACTAAAGTTTTATTGCGTGCAGACTTGGACTCTATTTATTTCCTTAATTTTCCATTTTCCAAGGGAAAGGTAAGGGTAATACAGGAAAACCCTTTTCGGTTTCTTTAGAATGGGCCTTCATTGTTTAGATAGTTTGATTTAAATTTCTTGACGTATCTAGTAGCCCAGATCATAGCATCTACGTGCAAAACACCTCTGTAAGTTTGGCGGTAGGGAATCAGCTTATGACGCAGGCGGTCCGGGTTCAAGTCTGTCGTGAGTAATATTATCTTTGTCTTTTTAGCCCAATTTTTACCGTGGGAATACATTGTTCATATGTATATTATTTACGATATACATATATGTAGACATATATGTTGACAATGATCCTTGATCCACCTGCATAAAAAGGCGACATTTCTAACGGCTGGCCAACCAATATTGAAACCACGGCCCAGCAAAATGCCACCCATAAATGCTACTAGGTTACTTCATGAACCGAATATTCAGGCATGTTATCTTCCTTTCAATTTTTTCAAGCAATGTAATTTAAAGATTTAAAGTTATGTACTTAATGTGTTATACAGGGTGAGGCGCAAATTAGTCCCCACGATTTTTCAGCCCCTTCGGATGGTCGGACAGAAAAATGTTTCTTACCAAAGTTAATCAGTATTTAACCGACAAGAAATTGCAATTTTTTAAAATAAAAAAAAAATCTATTTTCAACAAAAAAATCAAGGTCGCTGTCATATCTTTTAATGGTACTGGGTATTTTTAACTTCGTAATATTGTAGGCGACGTCAAAACGAATTCAACGACCTACTATACGATGACTTTCAGATGACCTTGAAAGAAAATATCGCCATGAATCAATTGCCAGAATATTTGAAATATTTCGGCGGTACGTAATAGCAACGCCTCGCATTTAGAGGTAAACAAATGAACGTAAACATTGCTTCAGAACTTAGCTCACAAAAAACCAAATTTATACGGAGCCACATTGAAAACAGAAATATTTCAAATATTCTGGCAATTGATTCTATAGCAAACGTGTCTTTCAACGTAAATGATTCACATCCGAATCGAACGTTTGATAAATGTCTACAAAAATTGCTATCTTTGTGTATTATATGATCGAACCTATGCGCCGCAAACATAACCCTAAAATTTGAATTGAAAAATGTATCGATCGAAAAATAATTTCTTCTTCATTCTGGCAATTGATTCATGGCGATATTTTCTTTCAAGGTCATCTGAAAGTCATCGTATCGTTGAATTCGTTTTGACATCGCCTACAATATTATGAAGTTAAAAATACCCAGTACCATTAAAAGATATGACAGCGACCTTGATTTTTTTGTTGAAAATAGATTTTTTTTTATTTTAAAAAATTGCAATTTCTTGTCGGTTAAATACTGATTGACTTTGGTAAGAAACATTTTTCTGTCCGACCATCCGAAGGGGCTGAAAAATCGTGGGGACTAATTTACGCCTCACCCTGTATACCTAATGTGTTCTACTGTACCTACATTACTAATGTTTAACTGTAAGATGTATATTACTAATGTATAGCTTTATAATCCCCTATGGGGAGTTCCAATTAAGCTATCAATAAAAAAAATGCTACTAGGGTAAACAAAGACCAATTAGACCGATTGTCAGACCGACGTCCAACATCGATTGGAGATCGTTTCCGTGCAGATACTACACGCTTCGTTCTGAATGAATCAGTTTGTTTTTTTAGTACTCTCCATCCCGACCGGTTCGAAATAGTCCCGAGACCAAGGCACACCTCGGCGCGATAGGATGAACTCGTTCGGTTCGCTGGCAACTATACATACGTACCCGAGGTGCGCACCGACGCGATAAATGCCAGGGTCAAACCCGTGCGGCAAAGTTCCGCCGTTTTACGGTACGGTACGTTTTTAGGTAGTCCCTGGCGGCGGCGGGCACCGTGGCAGCGGCCACATTTCTTCTCACTCCGCTGGCACCGACGGTGCTCCTAAAACCTTACCGTGTCTGCCTCCATTCTCGACGATCGCCGGAAATCGAGTTATTCGCGAGGGTATTCGCGAGCTCGGCTCGAAATGCGATCGCTTTTATTAATGCCTCCGCGAATACCGTGCCCCTCCGTACAGATGGTGTCGACGAACCGAACCAATGCGATGCAACGAATAGCGTCGGAAACACGGAACCCAGTTCCGCGGAGATCGCGTCTTGCCTCGCCCCGCCTCGCGTGCGATTTTCCTCCCATGAATATCGAATTTCCGCCACTCCTCACCGCGCCAAGATTGTTTTCCGTTTCCATGGTTATTTCAGAGTCGTGGAATCACCGAGGGAATCGAATCGAAGACAAGTCGCCGTTAAAAAATGCTTACTGCGCGATCGGGAAGCCGGCGAACGATCCTCGTGAAGCGGAAGGAGAGCTCCGAGCTCTTCGCTCTGGCGATGATTGGTTCGCGTACGGTCAATTCACACAGGCGCGACGCGTGTGGTGTTCTTGGGTTTAAATACCGCGCGTAAAACGCACAAGCGTCTCGTGACGACGCACAAGAAGCGCGCGAGTAGAAACAAGGGATGGTCGCACACCGGAGCGCGGGAGACACAAAAAAGAGTGTCGAAAAGCGGCGAAGCGAACGGGCAGTGGCCACGATTTTTTTGTTATCCTTCGCAATCGACGCACGTTCATTTTTGCTAGCATTATTGCTAGCTCTAACATATTTTATAATAATATTGATTTTTTTCATGGCACGTTACAGGCATTCAAAACAAAATTGCGCAATACTATTTGTTAATCGTACCTGTATTTGTTTAGTTTAGCGCGGTCCATTCTTATGTAAATTTTAGTTTAAGACCTTTGTTTGTTCTGTTTTCTTTTTGTTTTTATCAGTTATACTGTAAAAACTGTATACATTTGTATAAAAGGACCTAGGTCCGTATATAAAATATATACCTTCGACACGCGATGCACAGTGGGCAAGAAACCGATCTTTTTGGACAAAAATCTGCCGGCAACTCAGTTTTTCATCGATTCAATTGGAATTTTTTTTAAAATGTTCGTGAAGGAGTATACTTTGATGACGTGCTGCGCGAAAATCGTTAATTGTCACAAGAAATCAAGAATGCTTATCTACAAAACCCAATAACTCCGATACTTCATCCGCCCATACCATAAATTTTCATGTCCCAGCTGAGTTTCCGACACTTCTTAACCCTAAACCCTAAACCGCAAAATTTTAGACGGTAAATCTAGTCCTCAGAATTACCAATTGAATAGGTTTAGGGTTAAGAAGTGTCGGCAATTCAGCTGGGACGTGCAAATTTATAGTATGGGCGGATGAAGTATAGGAGTTATTGGGTTTTGTAGATAAGGATTCTTGATTTCTTGCGACAGTTGACGATTTTTGCGCAGCATGTCATCAAAGTGTAATCCTTCACGAACATTTTAAAAAAAATTCCAATTGAATCGATGAAGAACTGAGTTGTCGGCAGATTTTTGTCCAAAAAGATCGGTTTCTTATAAGTAGACTGCGGATCTTTATGCAAAATAAAAATGTTTGCATCGATTGCAAGATACGGGAGCCAAATAAAAATTGTATTTTTGTTTTAATTATTCTATGAAGCTGAAACTAATTATTATTATTATTATTATTATAAACGGACCGAAGCCCTTTTACATAAATGTTTACAATAGAAAACAATAAAGGATTACTCGTACAGTAACATAGAAGGGACATCGACCAAAACTAATGGTACTAACTATATGGTATTATCCTATAATTCTGCGTAATTGTTTTTTAAACATGTGCAAAGATTCAATGAAAAAATCCATACGATTATACAGAGTGTAGAGTCTGCAATAATGCGATTTATTGGATTAATTAATCCATAGGTAGATTTGGCTTTAAGGGTTTGAAAGCCTGCTCGAGATCTCAAAGCACGTTCAGGTGCGTAAAAATTGATTTGCATAAGGAGAGAGGGACAATCTATATGGTTATTAATTAAATTAAAAATAAAGCTCTGGTCGGATACTCTTCTGCGAGCTGACAATGTTTCCAGGTTGACTATGTTTAATATTGTGGAGTAATCATGATCAAAGAATGACATAGGATGATTAATCTTATAAGAACAGAACCTAATATATTGATGTCCTTAAATATCTGTAACACGTCCACTGCTTTAAATTACGTGAACTCATTTTCGTCATATATAAATGCATAAAATCCGCAGTCTATTTATAAGCGACGGGAACTCGTCGACGAACGAGAGCGCGGGAAATAAGAGGTAGACACGAGGCAAGAACGTTTAGACGTCCTCGAAGACGACATAACGACATTGTGGCGGAATCGGATCGTCGCATTCCGCCGATAACGTTTGCTCTTTCTCTTTGGTGGAAACTACGTGCTCGATAGCGGTGATACGGCGTCTCTAGCGACGTGTTCCGCTCTCGTGCATCAAGCGTGACGTCTGCCAAACGATTTAACCCTTCGGGTACTATAGACGCACACGTCTGGCAAAAGTCATCAGTGTGAAGTATGAGCGCAGATACGTGTCCAGCGAAAGTTACGAGGATGGATTATTGACACATACGAGGGTAGATCAATAATTACTCGTGTTTGAGAACAGGCGGCGTTGCTGAGGGAAGTTAGCATTACCGTAGTATACTGTCATCAATTAAACGACGCCATACAACATTTCATACTGATTGATAGGTTGGTTTTGATTTGACAGCCAATTGTGTTAAACGTGTTTCGTGTTTTTCGATACAATCACGACAAGACTTGGAATCTTCATGCAAAATAAAGATTGTCTGCGTCGAGTGCAAAAAGTAGAAACTAAATTGAACGTTATTTCTCTTCTTAATGATTTTAATGGGGGAGAAATCATATATTGACATATTCAATTTTTAAAACTTTTCTACAGCTTGTCAAATAATAATAAATAAATAATGGACAGTACGCAATTTTGACGAGGTGTGTACCTTACCGTTCATATGTTGCATTCTTCTCTCGTCAAGTGCGGTCTTTGTTTTTGTCTGCGCATTCCTAAGTTTTGGTCAACCGCACAGCTAGCTTTGACAAGCTGTACAATTTCGAGTTTCATAATATATTTTCATAAATGCATAAAGATTCGCAGTCTACTAATTACGAATTGCGCTTCGAATTGCTGCCGCATCCACCGTACTCGCGTGACCTGGCTCCCTGCAACTTCTTTCTGTTCCCCAACATGAAAACGCGGCTCGAGGGAAGAAAATTTGGCTCGGACGAGGACGTCATTGTCGAGACAGAAGCATATTTTGAAGAGTTTGGCAAATCGTATTTTTTGAGGGTTAAAAAAAGGGCAGAGACGTTGGAGAAAGTGTATCCTTCGAAGAGGAGAGTACAAATTGGGAGTACAAATTAGTTCGGTCCGTTTTTTTGTGGTCAAAAATGCATTTATTTCAGAACAAAATAAATGAACAGGTTAATCAAAGTATTGTCCATCGCCGGCTACTACTTTTTCCCACCTTTCAGGCAATTTTCGAATTCCGTCTCGAAAAAATGTCTCGTCTTTTGAGGCGATCCAAGTTTGTAACCAATTTTCGATTTCTGCAAAAGAAGTGAGCCGGTGACATGCCAAATCGTGCTGCATCTGTCGGAACAACCAGTAATCCGAAGGAGCAATGTCCGGCGAATACGGCGGATGCGGTAAAATATCCCACTTGAGTGTTTCTAAATATTTTTTGACGACTTTTGCGACGTGAGGCCGAGCGTTATCATGCAGAAGAATAACTTCGTCATGTCTCTGCTCGTATTCCGGCCGTTTCTCTCGTAATGCCTTGCTTGTGAATTATTCCCATGGATTTTAATCGTATGGAAACTGCTTGTTGGGTAACTCCCAATGATTCTGCAAGCTCCTCTTGCGTTTGACTCGGATCTTCATCGAGTAATGCCTCCAATTCTGTATCTTCACATTTTTTTGGCTGTCCAGAGCGAGGCTTGTCTTCATCGCTGAAATCACCATCCTTGAAACGTCGAAACCATTCCCTACATGATTTATCAGTTGGAGCATTGTCACCATAAACTTCTACAAGCATTCGATGCGCTTCAGCGGCACTTTTCTTCCAATTAAAGCAGAAAAGTAAAACCTCCCGCAAATGCTGCTTAGTCAACACAAAATTTGACATATTCAACACAGTAAAAAACAAAAGTTTTGTATGAAAACAAAAGCGATATAAACCGAATATTATTGGTAGATGTCTAACCTCTCTGAAAACATCGGAATCAGCTGTCGCTGTGAAACATTCATAACAGTCAGAGACATCTTTTGAAAACGGACCGAACTAATTTGTACTCCCAATATATATTGAAAAATGAAAAAGAATTTTCTGAAGAACTTGCGTTTTTATTCCTAACACGGGTACTTATTGATCCACCCTTGGACATATAATATTTATCGATCGTCTCGATTAATGCATGGGGTGAATACGTACATATACTCTCCGTGGCGCCCAAGTTGTCCATCGGGACGCCACAGAGGCAAAGGGAGTCCTCGCTCGTAGCCAACGGTTAGGAACTTCAGCTAATAATTCGGCTAAAACCAAAAGTGCGAGTGGAATGACTCAATCAGACGGCTTACTGGCGCATTCGTTTCGAATTGCTGTCAGGAGACAACTCGTGAGGCACGGAGAGTACATACATATCACGTTTTGTAGCATTCCGTTCCCCGCTAAAAATATTCATCGCTCAAAGGGCTAATTCGCCAAAGACGATCGCATCGGTTTCCATTATCCCGTCGAATAGGGATACGAAAATCGTGTACGTGCTGCTCGCGTTTGTCTCGGCTGGAACAACGGGCTAGCGTGTCTCCTCCAGCCGCTGGAGGAGATCCAAGCATCGAAACCAGGAAGTTCCAGATTTAGTTCCGAGGGAGAGATGAAAAACGATCTCTCGCGATGATTCGTTGAACAGATGGCTGGCCCGAAGAATTGGTAACATATGGACACGGTATTCGAGGAAGCGGTGGTCGACGTCACGTAGAACGACGCGACGTCAGTTGAGAAACGTTCCCTGTGAACGGCACCACTCTCGTTCTCGAGCCGATTACACAGCTCGGAGAGGGAAGAAAAAACACTGCCGGATTTGAATCTTTCTCGGCTCGATTGTTTTTTCTCGCATGCGAGCCGCGTCCTCTCGGCTTCCGTTCCCGGGCGATTCTCGTCCGGGTTTCTCCGGGGATTGCCCCGGCCAAGAAAGCACGTGTTGTCCCAACGAAATTGGAGTGCACCCGGCAGGCTCTTCTAACGCGACGCCTTCTAGCGCCGCAACGACATAACGCCGGGGGACGCTCGCATGACTGGCCCGGAACACTGGCCACGAACACGGGGCAGGGTAATTTTTCAGGAATCTGCTTGTTCGTCTCTGTTTCCCGCGACGGATTCTTCAAAGAAAATTGAGATCCGCGCGGGGGAACGCGTGCACACGGAAAACTAACCGCGGCTAATTTAATTAAAAGTTAAATTACGAGGGGGCGGCATCGCGGGGACGTAAACGCGGAGCGCGAGCGCGAGCGGAAGCCAAGTGCGGGAGCGCGAGTCCGAACACGGATGAGGATAATAAAGTAGATTGCGCGGGAGAGCCCGAGAGCCTCGCTCGATATATTTTCGCCTACCCGTTTCGTTCTGGCGCGTTTAAATCAGGGGCCCGGGAGTCGATCGCGAACGCCTCGTGACACCGTGGATGCTCTCTCGATTCTGATCAAAATTTCCTGAATCCTGGACGTTTCATCGTCGGAATGGAATCTCTCCGCTTCCGCGCTCGATCGACGCTTTGTCCCCCATTATCGTCGGCAGAAATGCTGACTTCTCGCGTACCACGGCGACGAGGCGATAAAGAACCCGACTTACCGTCGCGATTGGAGGCTGAGGAGTCGAGGGAGGATCCATCAGACGGCCGGAACGACTCTTCGAAAAGCGGTCGTCCTCGCGTCTCGAAGGTAATTGAAGCGATTCGGCCGTCGCGCTTCCGAAACCGACTTCTGCGAGTCCTTTTTTGCTCGGTTCGCTTCCGGCGCGATAAAAGCGTCGGAGAAGAACCCGGTCGGTTGATGGACTCGTTCATTAGTCATGGTTTAGCCGCGGGTCCAAGACTGTTGCGGTTCCACCTGTGTGCGTGCGTGGATGCCTAACCACTGAGAAGAGAGAGAGAGAGTCGGCTGCAGGGGGGCCGTTAAAAAATAATGGCTTAGGGTCGTTCGCGGCAGTCCCGTGTCACCCTGGCACGTGCGAAACTTTAATGACTTTCGCTCGACGTAACGCCGCATCTCTCCGCGTCGATCTCTTTCCCTCGCTCGTTCCCCGTCCCGTTTCCTTAACCCCCAGTATGTAAACTGGCCGAGGCTCGCGCGGGTCCACTCGTGCGGCGAACCGCCGCCAACCCGGAGGAGATAATCCACTTCACGGGAACGAGCTGAACGCTCGATGCCCGATACCCTCTGTATCCACCCTCGCTAAGCGTCGGCTTCCTTCCATCTTTATTAATTCATTGGCCGTCTTCCTTATCTCCGACTCGCCCCGTAAATGGGAGAGCGACCGACTACTCTCGCCATCGGTCGACCGTGTAAAAGGGTATCCCGACGAACGGCAACAACCAAGGTAAAACGTGCCGTACCGTTGGTCCAGCGGCTTAGGCCGACCACACGCGGCTCGGGTCAGCTTCGGAAAGTCAAATTTGAATTTGTCGAGCCGAAGAAATTGGATTCATTGTTGTCGTCGTGGTCCGACGACTTTCGCCTTGCTATAGGGATGTTACAGTTAGTGGTATGTATTTTGAAACGTGCACTGCCTTCGCGTGCAGGTATCTTCGAGAAATCCATCGTTGTCCCAGGTATGTAGTGTACCGGTGACCCGAGGGTTTCGAACTCGTCTCGTTGGTCGAGACAAGAACAAGAACGATCTCGCAAAGTTCGATCGGCGAAGTTTGACGACCGGCTGGTCGGTCCAGCCGCAGCCTTGGACGCGTTCAATATTTCCAGATACGCGAGGCCACCGTTTCACGACAGGGCAGCGCCTCGGGAAACTTATATAGGTGATTTGTGGCCTCGCCCCACCGAGGCTCGCCCCGCTGTCGGATAAATCCACCCCGGTCAATTTTTTAACGGTTCGCGAACAATCGTCCCACCGTGGCCGACAGCGAGCGACGATGCGGCCCGCCTCCGCTCGGGATACGATGAAATATCGCGCGAATATGTAGGTACAGTAAACCCTTCTGTACGACGGAGAAAAAATTAAGATTTGTACGAAAATTTAATTCAATCGGTTAGAATTCTTAGCTGGAACTCCCTGTCGTCCGGTAAACACGTGTATTCAAAAGTATTCTCGTTAAACCGTATTATTAATTATGCAGAGAGATTGTTCAGACCACCACAAACTTCCACTAGTTCCACGTTTCTTAGTTTCTTATAACTGGACTGCGGATCTTTATGCAAAATAACAATATTCTGCATTAATTGTGGGAAGCAGGATGAAAGTAAAAATTGATTTCATCCCTTGGCGACTTTGTTACATTAAAAACTAGAGGGTTATTGTTGCTCGCTAGCTTCGCGAGCTCGCGGGTAGGACTGCTCTTGCGAGAGGGTTAGTGGTACGCATGGCTAGTAGGGCCTACTGCTATTAACCCTTTGCACTCCGTTTTCTCCTCTGAGGCACCACTAAAAATTGCTGTACCATTATTCGAAAGATTATTTACATTATGAAATTTATTTTATGTATTGTATGAGGTATTACACCAATTTCATATCCATAAAATTGCATAATCATAGGGAATGGAAATATTCTAGATCGGAAGAAATGTTTAATTTTCTAGTTAAAATAACTCGGAGTGCAAAGGGTTAATGTTTTCTATTTGGCGTGTGACTCTCCAAGAGTCACACAAAGAACTTCCCGATTCGTTACTCCTTCGCCAACATCGCCAACATCGTTTTTTTTTGTACTTTCATCGATATTCTCCCAAAATGTATTCTCGGGAGTAGAGATGATAAACTCACTCTTGCATTGGGATAATTTTCGATTATTGTAAGCGGTAACATTAGCATTAGTTGCATAAATAAAAAAAATGAAATAAAAGAAATTTTTTAAAAATGAAAAAAAATTTTTTAATTTAATATAAATTTAAAATTGAAGGGATTTTAAAATATGTTATAAAAATTAAATAGATTAGTAAATTTTTATTATAAGTTGAAAATAATAATTTTTTAAAAGAAAATTTAACATAAATTTAAGATTAAGAGGATTTTGAATTGTATTGTAAAAATTAAATAGATTAGTAAATTAGTATTATAATTGAAAATAATAATTTTTTAAAAGATAATCTAATCTAAATTTAAAATTGACGGGATTTTAAATTGACTTATTATAGGAGTAAAATACATTAACAAATTTTTATTGTAGTTGAAGGTAATAATTTTTTAAAAGAAAATTTAATATAAATTTAAAATTGAGTATTATATAAATTATGTAATTACGTTTGTTTCTTCGGTGGAAAATTTCCGTCTTCTCGTATAAATTGCATTGTTGAAGCAACTCCTTCCGAAAAAAACTAAAAAAATAAAAACCTACTTGACCAAAATGGACCAAAGTCTAATCAGCTCTAAGTTACAGCGGGGCACATCGATTGCATCATTCATTATTCTGATCGCGTTGTTACTTTTTCAGAAAACGTTAACGAAAAAATTGATACCATACAAACGGAGATACAGTCAGCGGCAATATAAAGTGGACACCCGTAAAAATCGCATAACCTTTTAAAAATTGGTCCAAAGGACTTGAATTTCTTTAAGATATTAGACCGGCTAGTTCGCTAGAGAATAAGTAAACAAAAATTTATTACGATTGCAAATGGTAGAAATTATACAAACTTTTAAAAAATGATGTTTTGTCAATTTTTCATCAGGGCCTGTAACGATAATTTAAAAAATGCTTTTTATAGATTTCGGTAACTCATATGCATAATGAAAATTTAAATCGAAATCGGTCAACATTGCAATGAGCTACATACATTTAAAGATGAGAGCTTAAGGGTGAAAGTCGCAGATTTTCAGCTTTGCCAGGGCATTTCGCCCTTGCGTGATCATCTTTAAACGTTTGTAGCTCATTGCATTGAAATCTATAAAACCCATTTTTAAATTATCGTTACAGGCCCAGATAAAAAAGTTGACAAAACATTTTCTAAAAGTTTGTATAATTTCTACCAATTGTAATCGTAATAAATTTTTGTTTACTTATTCTCTAGCGAACTAGCCGGTCTAACATCTTAAAGAAATTCAAGTCCTTTGGACCAATTTTTAAAAGGTTATGCGATTTTTAGGAGTGTCCACTTTATATTGCCGCTGACTGTACATACGCACACACACACATACGAACATTTTGCTGAAAATAGTCTAAAATGACTCCAATCGCCATGAAACGTGAAGTTCTGCTAAAAAATCGATTTTCGATTTTCGGGGTCATTACAGTAACTTCCCTATGAATCGGGAAGTTAACAGCGTTACAGTGTTCTGAAATTTGTCTAATCCATTACTGTTTTATATTTCACCCAATCAATTTGTTCATAAACGCCTAAAGATCCGCAGTCTACTTATAGCGAAGTACATAAATCGGAGATGAAGCTAGACGTGTACGATTCGAGAAGACACCGGAACCCGTCTCGATGCGCCGAGCGGCTGCCTCGTTCGGCGGTTCGCGCATCCATCGAAACGTATCATAGGTATGCACATACTAACGCGCGCGAGTTCGCGAGACAGCGAGGATAGTGAAATAACGAGCACGTTCGTCGAATTTGATGCAGACGAGTTCCGTGCGAGCGCGAAATTAGATTGGCCAACGATCCGTGCGGTTCTCCGCCTTTTCGCGATCGGCTGGCGCGCGCGATTGCAATCGACCAGTTAATTTTCGGAAGCGATAACGGAGCAACCATAGGTCCGTTAGGAGTTACAGGTTACCCAGTTTAATTTCAAAGCCATCCGCGAAAGAGACCGCGCAGCTACTTCCTCGTAGGTCGTTGCGGAGGAACGTTATTTCCGCCACTCTGACTTCCTCGAAAGTATTGTGTCGTTCTTCCATCCGAGACAGTTGTTACCGGATATCCGAGAGGAAGAACGCGACGGATCCGATCGAAGCCGATCGGAATTGCATTAATTACTTTGCCGAACGTCTTCGGGAAGCGGACCGAACGGGTCGAGGAGGTCCTTCCAGGATAGCAGCCCCCCTTCGCCTTAGCGCATCCGTTCATTGTTACCGTCGATGGTGTTGCGTGCTTATCTCCGACCTAAATTGCATCGACCGGATACGAGAGGCCGGTCGGCGACATTGACTGACGTCGAAACGCGGAAACGCCCCGATAATTATGCCAGAATCACGAGAGACGTCGATTAGGATCTGGCTCGGACGGAGCGATTCCACGTCCGCGGATTCCCCGGTGATTCGCAATTTAGGTCGGCCAATTTCGACGAATCACGGCGGCCCGGCTTTTTAGCGAATGGCGATGCGTTGCGAATACGTTGAAACGGAGGATCGTCCCGGGGATCGCTCGAAAATCCTGTGGAAACGCCCATGGAGACGTCGCGACGTTCGTCGTTGGTTTCCCAGCGAAGAATCGGGTCCAATCTTTGTTTATAAATAGAATAAGTCTGGGAATGAGTCTTTCGACTTCGGCATGGAAGCTGTGTCCACAGACTCGCCTCCTACTCCATCTTAACCGCTTTAACAACGCCATTCCGGGCGATGCGTTGCGAATACGTTGAAACGGAGGATCGTCCCGGGGATCGGTCGAAAATCCTGTGGAAACGCCCATGGAGACGTCGCGACGTTCGTCGTTGGTTTCCCAGCGAAGAATCGGGTCCAATTTTTGTTTATAAATAGAATAAGTCTAGGAATGAGTCTTTCGACTTCGGCATGGAAGCTGTGTCCACAGACTCGTCTCCTACTCCATCTTAACCCCTTTAACGACGCCATTCCGCAGCGGTGAGCATCCTCACGCTTCCGCCACGGTCCGTTCCCGTGACGTCATGCAGATGCGTGTGTCACAATGTCGCGTGACTTAGCCGACAATGACAGGGAGAGGGTAACTGTCTCTTCCCCTCACTTTCCCCGGTCTGGTACACTGATAGGAAGAAATGGGACGGATGATGTGTATTCCCCTCCAAATGCCTCCCCCTCTACCACTAAATGCGGCTCGATTCCCCTCTTGCGACTCGCTGCACGAGATGTGCGACGTCACATTGCTCCCACTTACCGCTGCTAGCATCTGCCAGCCAACCTGTCACATATTTTCGAAGTTGCTATTGAGGGAAACCTCACACCGAAGCCACAGTCGAATGAAGATCGCATTTTTACCACGTTTTTAAGTGACATAGTCCAGATCAGTAAACTGCCTGTCCCTTAAACGGGGGAGGGGTTTCTCGATAGAAACGCGTGGAACGATCGATCGTGAACGGGTGAGGTGACCGTAGTGACTAATAGATAGGTAATTAGCGGATAATGAAGTAGCTTTCCAGGGGTTGGAAAAATTCTCGATCGCCGGGATAGAGCCGTTAATGATCGATCGGTGCTTTGTTCCTCGAGTTCGCGGTCAAAAGGAGCTTATTACGCTTATTAATCCGACTTCCTGGCTGATCGCTGCGGGGAACGGGGACGGGACGAAGGACGCGCCGGTCGTCGTCGTCCTTCCTTCCTTTCTTGGTCACTCGTCCTCCAATAGCCGGTCATCCGTCGCGAAAGGGGTTGTCGAGAGCCGACTAATTAGATGAATAAGATAATTCCACTTTTCAGAGGATGGAACAAAAACTAACCGGCGCTTCTCTGCTTTTCTTTTCCAGGTGCGGAAGATGTGTTCAGGTTTACGGGAAACGAAACGCACACAGACTACTTTCGGCTGGTGCTCCGGGACGGGAACTATCTTCTGGTCGGCGGAAGGTAAATAGAGGATTCATTTGGAGCGAGTGCTTTAATTAAAGGACCGGTTCTTCTTCCCGTTCTTTGCCGTTGGTTCGAGGGCCCCGGTGTGATCGAGGTCCCGGCAGACTGTTCGCGGCCTCTGTCGGCCGTTGCTGGCCGGTTGCCGGGCCACCAAGCTCGATCTCGTCGGGCCCTCCAGTTGTGTACGTGCGCGGAGTACCTTCCTCCTACGAGAAAGCTCGATTTCACGGACTTTCTTCTCCCCGAGTCTTATCCCTCTCTTCTCTTTCAGCTCACTTACGCCTCCGCATTCACCATCTCTCCAGCTTCGACCCGTTCTCTCTCTCCTCTTCTCTCGTCTATTCTCCTCTCATTTCCGCTCGCGCGGCGAATCCCGAGACGCGGCCGAGGGTGGCCACGGGTCGCTGTTCTTCCCTGTTAATGAGATCGAGCAACTTTATTTAGAAACTTCTCCGTACTCTTTATTTCGCGAACCTTCGAATCCGAAGCACCGAACAACGCGTTCCGCCTCCAGCCGCCGCGCCGCGCCGCGCCGCGGCTCTCGGTGAATCTCTTAAAAAAGTTTCGCCTCGCGAAACGGAGAAAGACGTTACTTGTAATTAAAAGGCGAGATACGGCGCCAAGAATTCTCGTTTTCATTCCGAGCGAAATCCCCTCGATCCGTCGCGTCGGGCGTCGGGACGCCCCGCAACAGGGTGTCGCAACTGGCGCATACTGCGACGAGACGATCTCACCGAGCTCAAAAATCCATTTTCGTAACGTTATAAATAAATGAATTACAGTGGAACCTCGGTACACGTTTGCTTCGGGGTACGTCCAATTTGGAGTACGTCCTGATTGGACGTGACAAATTTTGCTCGGTATACGACATGAATTTTTTGTGTGGATCTTGCGTCATTTTTTAATTATTATCTCAGAGGAGAAACTAAATTAATAATCAATTATACAGGGTGTCCCAAAATTCCTGAACATCCCGGAAATGGGAAGTTCCTGAGACCATTTGAAGCGACATTTTCCTTTGCAAAAATGTTATCCGCGGCTTTGTTCAGAAGTTATTAACGAAAAACACGGACCAATCAGAGCGCGACCTAGACGCGAGTTGGCACAGTCGGCCAATCGACAGTTGGCGCGCCATGACTACTATAACTCGCGTCTAGGTCGCGCTCTGATTGGTCCGTGTTTTTCGTTAATAACTCCTGAACAAAGCCGCGGATAACATTTTTGCAAAGGAAAATGTCGCTTCAAATGGTCTCAGGAACCTCCCATTTCCGGGATGTTCAGGAATTTTGGGACACCCTGTATTCGGAGTTGATGTATTATTAATTGACTGATCGTACAAGCAAGGATCAGTAATGGAATTACTGATTACATCGGTGTACGATCGCGAAGCCCGCGAAGACAAAACACGGGAAGATGAAAGAAAAAGATCAGTCGATCGAGTGTTTCTTTTGATATTTTAGCATCAAGCAGAGTTTAAATTAAAAAATCTATAATAAAATTTCATTTTTTATTTATGTGTTTAAACAGCGTTTAAATTATTTTACAATCCCATTAATGTAGGCATAATATCAATAGGAGTTTTTTTTACATGCGAACGGATTAATCATTTTTACATTACTTGTTATGGGAAAGGTTGGTTTGGTATACGTCCTATTCGGTATAAGTCCGAACATCAGGAACGCATTAAGGTCGTATACCGAGATTCCACTGTATATTAATGTCTACTCTAAATTCCTATTTATAGTAATAGTATTAATTTCCCAGAAATTCATCAAAGTTACAGATTTTTGATCGTTGTAAAATCGTCTCGTCCCGGTGCGCGGCGCACAGTGGTCTGAGAGCGGCAGAAAACGGCAAAAACCCTAGGAAAGCTCTATTACGGAGAAAATCCCGACAAAAAATGTTTGTAACCGTTCTTGGTCACGAAAAATAATAAATACATTAAAAAATAAGTAATAAATTAATAATAAATTTTACACTTAAATTGAATATAAAATAAATTTAAAATGAAATATAATTCAATTTAAATTAAAGATAATAAAAAATGATTCCTCTGCATATAAAATAACTACTTAATTTAAAAACAATAATTTCATGTCAATTAAAATAAAATGAAATAGTTTCATGGAAATTTATTATGTACAGTATACAGGTAAGGTTTATTTACATTTTGGTCATGAAAAATAATAAATAAATTAAAAAATAATTAATAAAATAATAATAAATAATACATTTTACACTTGTTTTCAATAGTATGCATTGTGAGAATTGTTAACACGATTTTTCAAATATTTCCGATGATCTGACAAAAAATTTTTCAAACGAAAGTTGATTTGTGTTCACTTTTCTACAAACTTCAATACAAAAAATTAAAGAAAAATCTCTTTTTGTATAAAAAATGAAGGTCATCTCAATTTTTTAAATATTAACATATATTTTTTACTTCATAATGTTTTAACTGGTATCAAGACGGATCCAACGACCTATAATAATATAACATTAAACCTTGAAATAACGCTACAATAGTTTTGGCCACAAAAAGCGAGCTACCGTCACTGTGTGACGGACCGTCAAGTGTTCCAGAAAGCGGAGCGTTCTTTGACGCGTTCTCACCGACATTTCATGAGATAAAACCCAAAGCCGCAGGTTACCGCAGCTAAACTTTGCATTTATTGTTTACCTAGATATCTACAAACGTTATTTTTCCATTGGCACGTTGGCGCAGTTTGGCGCAAGAGAGATATCGTCTTTCAAACTTCATTAACGTTGCTCTTTTCCCCGTTTAATAGCATTATCTGCAAAACTACTCAAAAAAATTAAAAATAAACATTTTTCGCGATTTATTCCGGGTTTTCGTACTTGAAGAAAGCCAGACAAGAAAACATTATTTACATTACTATTTTTACAGGCGCATACGGTTTCTTCAAACATGCGCTTGAATTTATGCTGAAAACTAGGTATGTTTAGCATGGCCAACTTTAAGACGTCCTACAACAAAGTAAATTTGGATTTTGAACTGATTCATCCTAGAAATGTTTGAACTTACTCTCCTACTAGTCAAAAATATAAAAAATGTGGTTTTTTAAGAAACTTGAAAATATGGGGTTTTTGCCGCTCTCGGACCACTGTGCGGCGCCTTCGTGGATCGAGCCGCGCAGGATCCCGTCCTCGTCCGATCGATCGGGCTCCTCGCGCGACAGCCAAACGAAATCGCGATAATTGGGTCGACCGCGTCACCGGGCGTGTGCCGGTCGCTGCCACCGACATCGCCGATGCTCGAATTACGCTAATTGTTCCATCGATTTGCCGGGTCGTCGGGTTCCGGGCGCTTTTTGCCCGTCATCTCGTCGCGACCCGGCCGAGATTTGTCGGGCGGCGTCGAGCATCGCCGCTTCGGGGAGCGTTAAATCGTTGTCGAAGTCGCGGCCGGGAAAATGTTCGCGAGGCGACACGGGAAATGGCCGACGGGAGATTCGAACCGGGAATATTAATCTCGAGTCGCGCGCCATAAATCTATCTCCGCTTGTAATAAACGGATCGGGGGCCGCACAGCTGGAATCCTCCGCGGTTCCGTCGCACGATCGTCGCGTCGTGTCACGTCGCGTCGGTCCCTTCGATCGACTTTTTTCCGCGTCGGTTCGACGCGTCGCGTTGGATAAGCGGAAGATGTAAGAGAACATCGAGATGCCGTCGATACCGCGTTGATTAATGCTCGATCAGGAATATTCTTTGTCGAAAAGAAAATACCTTCGCCACTGTGTAGAGTAGCGTAAACGAACGGGGGCTGTATTCGTTGGGAATTCGAGGCCGAAAGTTTCGATCGATCGCGAGGAAACAAAGAATCCGTCACGCGATTATCGAGCTAGGACTCGCTTCTAGGATCTTTCATCATTCGACGAACCGCTCGAGCTATTCAGTCGACGTTGAAAAGACTGTCGCGCACAAAGGAGAACCTGCCACTCGAACCGTTCAATCCCAGAAACCTCTTCTTACTGTTCTCCTTCGTCCTCTCTTTCTCCTCGATCCTTCCGCTCCTCCTCTTCGTTCCTCCCCCTTCTTCTTCTTCTCGTTCTTCTTGTTCTCGTTCTCGTTGCAGAAATGTCGTGCACAACCTGAGCCTGACCGACCTGACCGAGCAGCAGAGGCTGATTTGGTACTCGACCGACACTGACGTGAAGATGTGCCTGGTCAAAGGCACTCCCGAAGAGAACTGCCAGAACTACATTCGCATCCTGGTGAAGACAGAGCCCAGCACGTTGCTGGTGTGCGCGACTAACGCGTTCAAGCCGATGTGCCGAGACTACGGCGTCTACGCCGGCAATTACACGATGGTGAAGGAAAAAGGGGGCCAAGCGATGTGCCCGTACGACCCCCGACACAACAGCACCTTCGTCTACGTGGACGGGGAACTGTACACCGGCACGGTGGCCGATTTCGCCGGAATGGACCCCATCATTTACAGAGAACCGTTGCAGACCGAGCAGTACGACTCGAAAAGCCTCAACGGTGAGTTCGATCGTCCAGACCAAAGAGACGGCACTGCCAATTATCCATAATAATTAGACTGCGGATCTTTATGCTATATCGAAATTCTCTACACCAATTGCAAGGAACGGTACTTCCTTTAACCCTCGCGTAGCCAACCGAATTGATAATAAACAATTTTATTATTCCACAGTTTTGTTAATGATGTAAGGAGCAGATATTTACAGCAGTTTCGTAATACATTCTACAAGAACGTTCAAAGTAGTTAATTGGCATTCGCAAATTCTTGTAATCGTGTTACTATTTTAAACTGCATCAACTCGTCTCCCTCATTCGTTGTGAATGCATAAATTCCGCGGTCTAATAATACTCGACGGGATGAATTCATTGTTTTATAACCGGCGGAACCGAGCAGGAGAAACTAGAGAAATTAACCTTTCCCGATAACGTTGCGCGCGAACCGTGCGCGTGGATCGACGAATTGGCGGCGAACACGTCGATGTTAATGCGCGATTAAAAATTAAAATAATGGTAGAGAACGGGCACGGTGTGTGCAAAGAGTAAACAGCTGGTGTGTTTTTGATAGCGGAAGGAGGTCGGTGGAACGCGGTCGTTTCAAGGAATTTATCGCTCGATATACTAAACGGCGCCCGTCGTTGTTCGCCGGAGAGGGAGAGAGAAAACTTTCCACTTTTCTCTTGTTTAAGCGAACCGCGAACGACCGGCCCTGTTCGAAATTAAAGAGAAAATTTCTCGCGCGAATCCGCGGAACGCCGTTACGCGGCGGTGGCTGAAAGATTACCAAATCGACCGTAATGGGAATAAATCGTTCCTCTCGATTGTCGAGGGTCCTGGCCGGTCTCGTGGTACGGTAAATCTTCTATAATCGCAATAATTATTTAAATAAAAATAAATTTAAAAAATTTTTTTTAAATATTGCATTGTCATACAGTTCTGAGCTGTGTTTAAAATTTCAAGTCTCTAGCTCATCGGGAAGTTAGTTTAAAATCAATTGCAAAATTTGTACCGAACAGACAAACAAGAAAGCGAGCTAATAAAAACGTGGTAAAAAGACCGTACACGATAAACGCAAAAGAAATATCCCCTCCGCTGTAGTAATCTGATCTCGGCTCGGGTATATCGGTGTGAACCACTACTAATGCGACGCACAGTGGAACTTTTCGTCCATTTCGGAGACAAAATCAAAGAACTTCCGATAGAAATGAGATAGAGCTGAAATTTTTTTAAATTACAGCTGAGACTTCACAGAATATGGGAAAAATTGGGAGATTATGGTACGAACATTTTTTAACCTTGAAAAAAATCGTCAAACTTGCACAATGTCACAAAAATTGTGGTTTTTGCAATACCACGGGTAGACAAAAATTTTTTTGTAACATGCCATACATCATTTCCTGTAGATTTTTTCATGCTGAATTCAAATCTGGTCTCAAAATTTGTCTACGACTTCAGGATTTGACAAGAAATCGATTTTTGTGAACGAATTGTTTAACGAATTTTCTCAAGGTTATAAAACGTTCGTACCATAATCTTCCTATTTTCCCATATTCTGCCGTTTCAGCTTTAATTTTAAAAAAATTTCATCGCTCTACCTCATTTCTATCGAAAGTTCTTTGATTTTGTCTCCGAAATGGACGAAAAGTTCCACTGTGCGACGCGGAGAGTCGCAGTCGCCAGTACATAATACCAATATAAAATCTTTTTTATTATTACTTATTTTTTTATGAAACTCTCACCAATATATTTGTGGCATTTTTCTGTTTGAAATAAGACTAAACACGATATAATTTCAACTGTATTCAATGGTTTAATTGACGATGAACGTTTCGGGCGCAAGGAAGGACAGCGTATGGGGAAGAAAGAGACGCGGAGAGTCGCAGTCCTTCTCGACGTTCGGCTCGGTCTTTGAAGCTCAAAAAAAGATAGTGTCCGTCTACGAACTTTGCAAACGATCTTCCCCGAGGCTTTTGCGATTATAGATGATCTACTCTATATGGTGAAGTCTTGATCTAAGTCCTCCAAGGAGGTGGTCGGTCTTGGTCCTTCGTCTACCCTTTCCACTGGGGAGCATACCCCGCGAGGGGCCCAGAAGATCGAGCTGCCTCGGTCGCCGAGCAGTGTGAACATGCCGTGCAATTCGATACCGGGTCGGGTATATCGGTATGACACAATACTAATCCAATTACAAAACTTCTTTATTTCTCATTATTTTTTTATTGGACTTTCACTAATTTATTCGTGACATTGTTGTGATTAAAATGACACTACACATGGTATAATTTGAACTGTATTTAGTGGTTTAATTGACGGTATGTAGTAAGTTTAGAGAAATAAAGAGAAGTAAGTAAAGAGCAAGTAAAGAGAAACAGCGATCGCGACGCTCAGAAAAAATTAGAAACTTATTGTATTGTTTAAAATACCAATGCGATGCTAACTTTTTTATTTTCAATTTTCTTCTTATACAACCTGTCTCAAGATAGTCGTCACATTTTTTTATTGAAACGAGTCGTTGAAAAACCTACAAGGGACTGTAGCTCAGTTAATTTGCCATAGCATACGTTAAATATATTATAAATGATGCTTCACATACATTGTCGCTCAAAAGTATGTGGACACTTCCTTAATTCTTATAACTACCTGAAAAAAGTTATAATATCGTTGGTAAATTTGATTATCTTGTATGTATTTCAGTTCGTACAGTATTGGAGAACATATTTTAATAATAATTTATTAAATATCTCACCGATAATGATAAAAAATAATTATATTTTCTTTTCGTCTACATATCCACCGCGTGCTTTTATGACTGCGTTTACTAGTCGTGGCATTCTGGCTATTAACTTTTTCATTACTTCACTTTCAATAAGGTTCCACTCAGATTCTAATATTTCCCACAAACGTTTTTCAGATTTGGGACATCGTTTTCGGACTTATCTATCTATGTGATCCCATAGTTTTTCTTTTATTTATTTAAGAAAATTCAATAACTAAATTGTTTATTTTGGTACTATTAGAATACATTACATACATATTCATAATAGACTTTAGCAACAAATATTGTTTGATAATAAAAATATACATTATATATCACAAATTTCATGAACATGGTAAGTGTCCACATACTTTTGAACGGCAGTGTATGTACAGTAAATATGGGCCAAATTGTATCTTGTTTGGTGTCGTTTTAATTAGAAAAATGTCGCAAATATATTGGTAAAATTTCATTGAAAATAACTAAAGAATAAACAAGTTTAATTATTGCGCTAGCATTGTCTCACTGACACGCTATTTCTGGTTGCACCTTAGGCCGCGCGGTCGGCGTTTACATGCGCTGTCCTTTTGCACGTTCGGCGCGGTCTCAAAAAAATAGTATCCCCTCGCGATCTATGTTCCAACTCCGAACCGAGGATCGGACTTTTTTATCGGAATAGATGAAGCCTTCACTGTAATTCGCGCGGAGCCGCAAACCGTTTGCGTTTATGTAAACGACGGGTACGCGGGGCGTAAAACGTCCAGGCGGCCGAGTCGCTCGGTGACGCTGGTACATAATATCCGCCCCGTCGCGTGTCGTCGAATCGCTATTTGCAGGGCCAAGTTTCGAAGCTATCGCATGGACGGGCTCTCGACTTTGAAAATCCTGACCCGAAGTCACGAACCGAGAAATTAGATACTCGGCAGCGTCGCGATCAGCCCCGTGATTCCGTGGCAACGAGGAAGCGGCGCCGGCTTTAGTCTGCACGGTGTAATTCGGAGATTAACCGTGCGTGTACGCGGATTGCGCAGGGTCCGGGCGTTCGCGGAGATTATTCGACGACCCTTCCGTGTATCCGTATATATGTACATATGTAGTAATGACGGAGCAACGGCTGCTGCTTCGCGTCTCCGTGCGTCGTCGATGGGAAATTTTAATCCGGATCAAAGAGCTCGAAGCTGCGCGATCTACCTCTCCACCCCGTCCAACGAATCTCCTTTTTCGCGAATCGTTATTATTAACCGTTTGATCGGACGATTCCTCGTAAAGGCCCTAGGGGTGTAAGCATAGTGAATTTGCCCTTGAAAGATGTCGGCACGATACTGAGAGGATTTTTAGGTACTAATGAGATAATAAGATCCTGAAAGTTTCAGATCTCTAACCCATTTGGTTTTTGAGAAAAAGCAATATATGTAAAAATCAGAAAAAATGAAAATTCTCTGAAACGCGTGAATCGATTTATTTGAATTTTGGATATGTTTTGGGGGTTGATGGTAGCTTCTAGGAAAAAAATTATGAGCTATATCGGTTGATAAAAACCTCGAAAAAAATGACGCTTTTGTTTTAATTTTGATTTTTAACTATGATACGATCCTGGCACAATTATGAAACCATTTTTTTCGAATTCCTCATCCATTTTTCTATGGATTTATGAGCTTTTAAGATTTTTAAAAAAAGTACGCCATATTGCAAAAAAATAAAAACCATTTTTTATGCAAATATTCACTTTATTTATGTATTTTATGCCTAAATCTTTATTTTTGTCGTTCATATATATCTATTAACCTCATTTCAAATAGTCATTTCTAAATCAAAAATTAAATTTTAAAATATCAATGAATATTAACTAAAATATTTTAAACATTGTGCGCTTATAACATAAGAAACAGATTTTAGTTGCTAAATTATAAATAAATAACAACAAATGTTTGAAAGGTATATTTGGAAGAAAAAGTTTATGATCATATTTTATCAGTCTTCATCACTATCATCTTCGATCACCGGCGCAACATTGTCTCTATTAAATAATTCGCTTAGTGTTTCAGCAGGCCTCAGAATTTTTATCAAATATCTTCCGTGTGACAAGTAATAAATAGTAGCAGCAACGTGAGAGCAACATCCAATTGTTCTAAGACCATTTGCACACTCACAACTATGCCTCAATATGCTTTTGGGACCAATAGCGTTTTTTTTATACTCAATAAAACATCTATAAACCTTCTTATTGATATGACGGGATTGAACTTGAGCTTTGAGTATGTTTGACTGGTCTTTTACATATTGAATAGTAAGATTACCTGTTTCATCAAGCATTTCTGCTAAATACGACACAGCCTGCTTCAATTGATAAGAACCGGTGAAAAAGATTCGCAGATCTTTTTCCGTCATTTCTGGAAAGTCTTCTAGAGCTTCAGATGAAATAGTTTGAAACGGCAATTTTTTACGTTGCCAGCCATTTTGTTGAACTTCATTAGCTAACGTATTTTCTACACTATTTTGTGATTTCATTGTTTCGACGACTTCATCCAAAAACTCTGAGTCGGAAGTAAGACGCTTACTTAAATTAATTATTGTTAAAAGTAGAGAAATGACTACTTAAAATGAGGTTAAAAGATATATATGAACGACAAAAATAAAGATTTAGGCATAAAATACATAAATAAAGTGAATATTTGCATAAAAAATGGTTTTTATTTTTTTGCAATATGGCGTACTTTTTTTTAAAATCTTAAAAGCTCATAAATCCATAGAAAAATGGATGAGGAATTCGAAAAAAATGGTTTCATAATTGTGCCAGGATCGTATCATAGTTAAAAATCAAAATTAAAACAAAAGCGTCATTTTTTTCGAGGTTTTTATCAACCGATATAGCTCATAATTTTTTTCCTAGAAGCTACCATCAACCCCCAAAACATATCCAAAATTCAAATAAATCGATTCACGCGTTTCAGAGAATTTTCATTTTTTCTGATTTTTACATATATTGCTTTTTCTCAAAAACCAAATGGGTTAGAGATTTGAAACTTTCAGGATCTTATTATCTCATTAGTACCTAAAAATCCTCTCAGTATCGTGCCGACATCTTTCAAGGGCAAATTCACTATGCTTACACCCCTAGGGCCTTTCGCTCTCCTGCGACCGTTGTTAAAAAACGTTACACCGGCCTGAATTACGGTTCCCCAGCGATTCCGGCGAAGGGTGGAATTTTCTTCGGGATCGACCTAAGAAAGGAAGAATTATGGTCCAGATAGCGAGGGATGACAGCCGCGCGACACGTGCGGTCACAGTAATATTTAAGAAGGCCCCGCGACGATTCGAAGGCGATTCGCTAAGGGTTCGGCTCGCGCGAAACACCTCCGGAGACCAGAGACCGATAAAACTGATACGTCACCTTGTTCCAGGGGTTGACTCGTCCGTCAGAGTATTTTAATTGAACGGTGTACGAGCGTTAATCAAGTTTCTCCGGCCGCTGGATAATATTGATTTTCCCTCCGTTCGTTGAAAATTCAATTTCCCCTTTTTATCTTCGTCTCTCGCCTCTCCTTTCTCGTCGCTCGTCCGTGAACGCTCGGAACTCTTGGCTCGAGTTCCCTCGCGCGTCAACAATTACTTCCAACATCGTCGTCGTCGTTGTCGACGGTGAATCGTTTACGGTTACGGCGACGCGACTGCACAGAATCGTTTCGTTATCTCGGCTGCGGTCGATGGTAACAACATTCCTCCGCCCGCATCCGTCGGACCCGACGGAGACGTCGACGAATTTGACCACGATCTAGCCGCGTCGTCGACCGATGTCGGTCATTCTTCTAATCGTGGGAACAACCGCGAAAAAAGCGGAAGATGCGAAAGGGAAGCGGTTCTCGATCTCTCTCCTCCTGTTCCGAACTCGTCGAACTCTCGATCCGAGGGAAGAAAGATAAAAAGACAGCGAGACAGCTGGACGACGAGGTGGAACGGTGGTTGAATATCGGAAGGGAGATGAGAGAGAGAGAGAGAGTTGAGAGACGACAGCCGAGGGAGAGAAAACGACAGTGAATTTATGAGACGGAGCGCGGCGGGTTCGTTCGGATATACCGACGCGCCGCGCCGAGCCACGCCACGCCGCGCGAGATTAATATTACTTTATGAATCCTAAGAAGCTTATGAAAACCCTGTCAAGTTAATAAATCGATAAAGTTTTCCCACTTTATCGGGCGGTTGTGCGCGACAACCGAAGCGGCGGAGATAGAGGGGGAGCGGGGCGCCCAACGATGTAGAAGAAGAGGGAACAATCGAGAACGAGGGAGGAGACAGTCGGACCGAGAACCGCGCGACAGCGCTCAAATAACCGAGAAAATAAAAGGGTTCTTACGTATTCGTGGGCGGCTTATTCTCACAATGCGTCACGTCGTTGGAAACGCTCTCCGCCTCGCGCGGAAAATCGATCCTCGCCGAGGCCAACGGTAATTGGAAGTGATTTCGTGTGAGGGGTAAAAATGATTTTCTAACGGGCGATCGATACTAGTGATACCATCAACTGCTACTTTTGGATCGCTCGTTACGTTCGACCACGTTCGTTTCCAATCATTGTGATCTTTCACAGTGATTTTCGAGATCGCTTCTGATTGGCGGACAGCATAACTGTTCTTCGTGCAAATCACAGGGACATAACCTGTATGGTTTATACAGGGTGAGTCACCTAACGTTGCCACCTCAAATATCTTTGTTGTTTTTAAAGATACGTCCAATGTCCGAAGAAAAAAGTTGAATGGTTCAGTGGGACTCACATGAGTCACAAACAGAAAGAACCTGACGAATTCCAGATGTAGCGATATGTGAAACTGATGAAATTTATGTCGGGCCAGGACTCGTACAGGGTGTAAAAAAAGTAATGGTCATCCGTCCTAGGGGTGAATCTACACCTCTGGATCGGTGGACATTTGTAAGAGAAACTTGCCGCAAAATTGTTTATAACACAGAAAATTAGTGTTAAAGTTTTTTTTGCATCAACGCATTCTACTCATCGAGAAGAGGAAAAGTTTGAAAGGAGCCATATGTCACAAACAAATAGTTATTGAGATATAAGCTGTTAAAGTTTTTGCAAAATTTGATTATGTGGAATTATACGTATAGACAAAAGCCTACTACTACAGTCCACACGTCCGTGTCGATGAGACAGAAGATGATCGTGTGCGTGCCGCGAGCCAGACGAAATTTAAAGGAGCCTAACGACGAATGCGCCTTTAAGGATGTTCTGGAGGTACAATGGGAGACAAAAGTACAAGAAATTCGAAATCCATCAATATATTGGCAATGAAAGCCATTCATGAGTATATTTTGCATGAAACTTTTGCGAATACTGTACCCTCTGTAACTATATTCAGTGGTCTACACTTGTCGCGTTTCCATGCTAGTAAGAGACAACACGATAAATTTGACGTTTTGTAACAGTTTATAATTTTTTTGCTCTGTAACTGTTTAGTGAATCCTAATAAATTTTGAACATAATTAATTATATAATTTTTACTACATATACAAAAAAAACTGAAGTTTCTAGTTGCGTTTTTTCAAGGTTTAAATAGAGTTTGAAGTGGAATTTTATGAATTCCCCATAAGAAGACGTGTTAAAATGTGCAAACTTTAAGTTGCTATAATTCTTAAACGGTGCAGTGAATCGAACCCAAATTTTGGTAATTACATTAATTTAGTAAGAATTATATCTTGCCAAATTTTCAAAAATTTTGTTGCGTTTTTATATACCTCCAGAACATCCTTAAATTTCGTCTGGCTCGCGGCACGCACACGATCATCTTCTGTCTCATCGACACGGACGTGTGGACTGTAGTAGTAGGCTTTTGTCTATACGTATAATTCCACACAATCAAATTTTGCAAAAACTTTAACAGCTTATAACTCAATAACTATTTGTTTGTGACATATGGCTCCTTTCAAACTTTTCCTCTTCTCGATGAGTAGAATGCGTTGATGCAAAAAAAACTTTAACACTAATTTTCTGTGTTATAAACAATTTTGCGGCAAGTTTCTCTTACAAATGTCCACCGATCCAGAGGTGTAGATTCACCCCTAGGACGGATGACCATTACTTTTTTTACACCCTGTACATATTACGCTACATTGACTCATGCTTGCTTCTCGGGCAATTTCTCTCGTACTCCCATGTGGATTGACAGGTATTCCTAATAGTGGATTCCAGTATTCCTAAATGACTTGTAGATATTAGTAAAAATCAGCCTAGAACAGGGGTGGCCAACCTGTGGCGCATTGGATGATTACAAGTGGTGCATTGAATCCTTGCGCCTCTATTTATTATTCTTTTGAAGTAGGCGCCATAAATGAATCCATCTCCATATTTTCAACACCTGAGAGCTCTTAGTTAGTACAGCCTTCTTATTCATCAATTCGTCGGAATTTTTGACAGTTTACAATTATAGAATAGGAATTAGAGTGTTCATGACAGCGATCGCCCTCTCCTCTAAAAGATCATTTCTCACTATTGTAGATTGGTGGTCCAATGAACGTGTCTTTTCAACTGGCTTAAGTTGATTAATTTATTTGCGCGATTGAGTTATCCCTTTTCCTCGCTTAACCGAAGCAGATCCTACCCCTATTCCTATTTTCCAACCGCAACAATGAACGTAAGAAGGTAGAAAAAGTGCTCGAGTTGTATGGCGCATCTGAACTCGTATGTGAAAAAATTTACGCATGGTATGCAAAAGGTTGGTCACCCCTGGCCTAGAAGGTGTGTTTCGCTCAGGGTACCTTTCTACAAAAAGCAATCGGGCCTGCAATGCATTTTGTCTACATTCGCAGTACATAAACCGTTATCATGCCACACCTTTCAATCATTGAGTAAGACATAGCGGAATCGCGTTTGGAAACATGCTGTTCGTAAATAAATCGCAGCGTAATCGGCTAGAGGATGTTTGAAATCATTCCAAAGCATTGAAGGACCTTAGCATGTTTACTACAAGTCTCACTGGTGAAAAACGAATTCTGCTTCTATATTTTAGTTTTATACGTTTTTCTGTCCGTGACCTTGAATGACCTTGAGTAATTACAGTCACTGAATTGGTAGTGAAACGTAGATGGTCATTGTAGATGTTTAAAAAAGGGTGGTTCCGTTTAAAAAAATGAAGACGACCTTCATATCTCTAAAAAAAATTACATAAAAACAAAAATTTTCGTATGAGCCTCATTTTACCACTCAACTTTGTCCTTTTGACATTTGACGTATCTTTAACCCCTTAACCTACAACTACGGACATAGCCCGTAGTACGATGATCGGGCCAAACGTGAATATTACGGCCAAAATTTTTGGAAAGTAAATCGTAGGTTAAGGGGTTAAGGATGTTCTGGAGGTACAATGGGAGACAAAAGTACAAGAAATTCGAAATCCATCAATACATGGCAATGAAAGCCATTCATGAGTATATTTTGCATTAAACTTTTGCGAATACTGTACCCTCTGTAGCCATATTCAATGGTCTACACTTGTCGCATTTCCATGCTAGTGAGAGACAACACGATAAATTTGACGTTTTGTAACAGTTCATAATTTTGCTCTGTAACTGTTTAGTGAATTCTAATAAAATTTGAACATAATTAATTACATAATTTTTACTATGTATAAAAAAACTGGAGTTTCTAGTTGCGTTTTCTCAAGGTTTAAATAGGGTTTGAAGTGGAATTTTATGAATTCTCCATAAGAAGACGTGTTAAAATGTGCAAATTATAAGTTGCTGTAATTCTTAAACGGTGCAGTGAATCGAACCCAAACTTTGGTAATTGCATTAATTTAGTAAGAATTATATGTAGTCAAATTTTCAAAAATTTTGTTGCGTTTTTATATACCTCCAGAACATCGTTAAAAACAACAGAGACATTTAAGGTGGCAACGTTAGGTGACTCATCCTGTATTAACGGCATCGAAACAAGATTGCGAGTTACATCGTGTAAAGGAATAATGAGAAATAATGACGAATGACGAGTGCAGTTATCGAGAATTAGGATGACAGTGAGCAAATTCACTCCAGATTAAAAAATCAAGACCACTGTGATAAATCACGGTTGTATTTTTGCACGCCATCGCTAATCGATGCCGCCGGATTACCGTGTCCCGTTCGCGCCTCCTTCCTTGCGGTTCTTCGATTCCGAAAATCGGCGAATTCACCGCGCTCCGGGTCGTCGTTCCCCTTTCCCCGGGGCCAACTAGTTATCGCGACCGTTTATTTAGAAGAGAACTTTACGGCCGCCGTTTATCCGCGTCCCACGTAATAACGATAATAGCCTTGTAACGTTGTAACGCATGTGCATTCTAATTGCAGCGCCGAACTTCGTGAGTTCCATGTCCCAGGGAGACTTCGTCTACTTCTTCTTCCGGGAAACCGCTGTAGAATATATCAATTGCGGCAAGGTAAGTAGTTTGCGCCCGTCTAATTGCGCGATTAGTCTCGCGGAAGAGGAACGCGTTCAGAATCCATTTCGGAAACGAACGGAAAATCGACGACGATTAAACGTTCGGCAAGTTTGAACGATCGGAGCATTCCGCGAGCATGTATACCTCGGAGCACGTAGTTTATCGCGCGTCGCGTCGCGTTGCGTCGATTCAGTCGATTCGGCTCGGTTTACGGCGCTTTCTTTCCGTTTCGCGGCTGTCACGGAGACCGATGGGCTTTCGAGAGCTCTCTCGAAGCTCGTTCTCTCTCCGCGTCTGCTTTCTCACCGGCAAATCATTTTCGACGAGCGACACGGAAAACTTGTATCCGGGAGGCGCGTCCTCTACCGAGAACCTCCGCTCCAATTTATCGTCAAAGGGACCGCCGAGCCACGGCCGGATCTGGTTTCCGTTGCTCGTGGCTCGCTATCGCCTGCAATTCTACACCGCCGACGAAGACGCATCGACGCACGCACGCACGCACGTTTGTACGAGACGTACGCGTAATAACGGACCGCGGGGAGATTCGCGGGAGCGGCATTTGATCTTATCGAGCCCCACGACGCTAACCATTTGCGGTCTTCGCAACTTTTGCCGTTTCGTTCCAGCTGGTACTCGGAGTAATCCGACACACGAAATGATACAGAGTTCGGCTGGGGTTACGCGAGCGTTGAAATGACGGACGTTGTCATGGACGTTGGAACGTGCATCGTTGTTTTAATAGGATCGGTCATGGTGCTTAGTATGTAGTATTTATGGCTGGCATTTTATTGGGTTCTGGTTGGCGAATCGTTAAAAATGTCGCCTTTTTATGCAGGTGGGCCAACGATCATGGCCAGCGAAAGGCCAATGTCACTATAATACGAACGGCCAACTGTCCAACCGCTAACATATTATTCTGATCTTTTCTTTTACAGTTATTTTGACAAAATGCCATAAATAATACATATACATACAGTGGGTGTAGAAAGCATTCGTATGCCCTTTAAAACATAATAACTTTTTTATAATTGTACCAAACGATCTGATTATTTGTAAGCAATTAGAAGCATTGGTTTACTAGATGACATGCAAAAAAGATTTTCCAAAAATTACAATGGATCAGGTTACATGCAAAAATAAAAAAGGCAATTTTTAAAATTCTTTTTTGGACCCTTAATGAAAATTTAAAATGGATGTTTTGTAGATCTATGTTAGTTATACACATGCTTCAAATTTGAAAAAATGGTGAAAATCGAAGTTTTACACGACTTTTGATCAGTTTCTGCTTAAAATCCACAGAATCGTACATCTTTCCATGCATGTCGTTTTCTCCTGCGTCGACCGATTTCGATGAAATTTTCTGCATGTGTATAACTAACATAGATCTACATAGATAAAACATAGATAAAAATTACAATGGATCAGGTTACATGCAAAAATAAAAAAGGCAATTTTTAAAATTCTTTTTTGGGCCCTTAATGAAAATTTAAAATGGATGTTTTGTAGATCTATGTTAGTTATACACATGCTTCAAATTTGAAAAAATGGTGAAAATCGAAGTTTTACACGACTTTTGATCAGTTTCTGCTTAAAATCCACAGAATCGTACATCTTTCCATGCATGTCGTTTTCTCCTGCGTCGACCGATTTCGATGAAATTTTCTGCATGTGTATAACTAACATAGATCTACATAGATAAAACATAGATAAAAATTACAATGGATCAGGTTACATGCAAAAATAAAAAAGGCAATTTTTAAAATTCTTTTTTGGGCCCTTAATGAAAATTTAAAATGGATGTTTTGTAGATCTATGTTAGTTATACACATGCTTCAAATTTGAAAAAATGGTGAAAATCGAAGTTTTACACGACTTTTGATCAGTTTCTGCTTAAAATCCACAGAATCGTACATCTTTCCATGCATGTCGTTTTCTCCTGCGTCGACCGATTTCGATGAAATTTTCTGCATGTGTATAACTAACATAGATCTACATAGATAAAACATAGATAAAAATTACAATGGATCAGGTTACATGCAAAAATAAAAAAAGCATCTTTTAAATCTTTTTCAGTTAGGCCCTTAATGAGAATTTGAAATATATGTTTTGTAAATCTATGTTAGTTGTACACATACTGAAAATTCCATCGAAATCGGTTGACGTAGAAAAGAACGACACACACCGAAAGATGTACGATTCTGTGGATTTTAAGCAGAAGCTGATCAAAAGTCGCGAAAAACTACGATTTTCACCATATTTAACCGCATGTAGCTCGAGTGTATGTTAATCGATTTGGATGAAATTTTCAGCATGTGTGCAACTACTAGTAGAACTTGTAGATCTACAAAACAAATATTTGAAATTTTCATTAAGGGCCCAAATAGAAAAGTTTTAAAAAATGCCTATTTTATTTTTGTATGTAACCTTGTAAATTATAATTTTTGGAAAATCTTTTTTACATATCATTTCGTAAACCAATGCTTCTAATTGATTATAAAAAATCAGGTCGTTTGGTAGAATCATAAAAAAGTTATTAGATTCTAAAAGGTGTACGGATATTTTGTACACTAGGGTGAAACTTATTTTTCGACCATGAAATTTTCGGCACAACTCCCAAATATTGTTCGATTTCATGAAAAAATGATATATCCAAAGTTTTAGATCAATCGTTCGTTGAGAAGATGTGCCACATTAGGGTGGACCTTAGCTATACCTGATTCAATTTTTTTTGTGACATTTTTTTCACGTGCACCCCTAAAATTGCGTCATTGGATGAGAAAATAATTCCTACAAAAGATGAAGTTCATCGGATAAGGGGAAGACGTGCTACATTGACGTTGAAGTTGCGAAAAATATGAAATTTTATAGGAATGGGAATATTTGTAGTTTTTGGCAATGGCACAATTTTACGGGGATGTGAAAAAAATCTCGCAAAAAAATTTCACCAAGTACATATACAGTGGGACACCCTGTAGATTTTGACGAGAAAATATACAGAGTCTCCCAGATCACCCGTACCACCCATTTATAATCTAGAGAATAGGTTATTTTCAAAAATTCAAAGTGTTTCTTTTATAAATCAGATGCGCTCTATCAAACGTTGATATTTTTAACTTCCGATTTCGGCCGGAAATAGGTGATTGAGACCGAAAGTTACATTTTTTAAATGGAGCATGGTATTTTTTATTACGGATTCGGATTCTATGCGGATAAACAAGAAACTTTTGTCTGCAACATTTTTTCAAAAATGTCCTTTATGTAACCTTCAAAATGAGCCTTGGCGAAATAATGTTTTTACTATCTGCTCTTGGCATAACCCAGAAAGATGGCAAAAAATCATCGAACAAATTGGAAAATATTTTATTGATTAAAGTTCATTGCTTGAATAAATCAAATTGGGCTATATTACACAGATAGTGAATACATTATTTCGCAAAGACTCATTTTGAAGGTTACGTAAATGACATAAAATGACATTTCTTGAAAAAATGTTTCAGACAAAAGTTACTTGTTTTTTTCGCATAGCATCCGAATTCGTAATAAAAAATACCATGTTCCATTTAAAAAATGTAACTTGAAGTTAAAAATATCACCATTTGATAAAGCGCATCTGATTTATAAAAGAAACACTTTGAATTTTTGAAATTAACCTATTTTCTAGATTATAAATGGGTGGTACGGGTGATCTGGGGCACCCTGTATATTTTCTCGTCAAAATCTAAAGGATTACATAAGAAGAAGAACAAAAATTTCTAGTTGCGCTGGTACAGTTTAACCCAATATAGTATTATGATACGTAAATTTCTAGTTAATTAACCAACTATGATAATTGTAGGCCCAACGTTAGGCTCTTCGTTGGCAAATTGTCATAAATTTTCGTCCTAGCCTCTACATTGGGGATTTGTAGACAAAACCATCAACCATATCCCAATCAACTCCCAAGTTCCTAACCTAGTGGTGCCTTCAGAAAGAATTGAAATTAAACCGAGCATTAGATTATAATAAAATGAATGGGTTACCCTGACCTGACCAACAATCATTTCTCGCCTTCGATGCGAGACTAGCTGGAGCGAAACGCGACGTCGACGTAGGAACGTGAAGGGTTTAAGCGCAATACAGCAACTGCTCCGAGGGAGCTTTGCGTACCTTTTCATGACCGGAGCGTCTCTCTTTTCGATTTCAGACCGTCTATTCTCGCGTGGCGAGAGTCTGTAAATACGACCGAGGTGGTCCTCATCGTTATCGCAATAGGTGGACCTCGTTCCTAAAGTCCCGACTCAATTGCTCCGTTACCGGAGACTTTCCTTTTTACTTCAATGAAATACGTAAGTAGACCGTTGGCTTTGTGGACGCCGCTATCGGGTTTCGCGATCGATCTCCGTTCTCTCCGCAGCGGTGAACAGGGAGAGAAGGATTTTGACGCCGCAGCGTTTTCCCAGGTGAAATCGATAAGACGAGTGGAGAGATCGGGGATCGAATACGCGCGCGACCATGGCAGCGGAGTCATCGATTTTAAAAAGCGGCGCGTTTGCCCGAACCGCGGAGGGACAGGGAAATAAATTTCCACAGGCCGGGTCGTAAACGTCTACGGTCGCGGGCAAACCCGCGCGTGCAAACAAAGAGCCTCGAAATTACAGAGCGAACGTTATTTGCAGAATCAACGACGGAACTGATATCGGGCCAGTACGGCAATAAGTCGGCGCAGCTGATATACGGCACGTTCACCACACCGGTGAACAGCATCAGTGGCTCGGCCGTTTGCGCGTTCTCCTTGCAGGACATCACGGACACGTTCAAAGGGAACTTCAAGGAGCAGAGCGCCATCAATTCGAATTGGCTGCCCGTGCAGAGCACCAAGGTCCCCGACCCGAGACCCGGACAGTGCGTCAACGACTCTCGCTCGTTGCCGGATTTGACGCTCAATTTCATTCACACGCACTCCCTGATGGACGATCTGGTGCCGAGCTTCTTCGGACAACCGATCGTCATACGCACCAGCTTCCAGTAAGATCGCCATCTCGTTGTTCTCTCGCTTTTCGAGTTTCTCGCGACAGCTACAACCATATTGCACAAACTTACACACATTCTCTGCAGACAGTCCCCTAGTAGCACAAAAATATTGGATAAATATTTTTTAAGCCACACTTTTTAATATGAGAAAAATATTTCTTCCTATCTTATAAGTTAGGATAAAACAGAATATTTGGTACTTAATGTAAAATAAATATTGTATGTATATTTGAATATTAAAAACGGATTGAATCTCTTTTTGATATTATATGAATGTGTATACAATATCTTGTGCTGCTAGGATCTGCATACGAGTCGTTTGTTCCCTATAATGTCATGTGTGCACATTTGGACTGATATTTTATTTTCTCCAGCCATGTTGTTGAACGGGGTCATTGTTACTGGTTTGGCTATACAATTCGGACTTTTCTGAGAAGTTAGAGCAATTGGTTTATTACACGAAGTGGAAAGGAATTTATCAGAAAATTGCAATTGGTCGGGATTGTAGACAAAATACTAACAGTTGCATTTTACAACTTTTTTATGTGAGCTTATATTGAAAATTTAAAAAGTATGTTTAGTAGACCTGTGTCAATTATATGTATTGTGAAAGTTTCATTGAAGTCGGTTGATACGGTAAAAAACGACAGACATTGAAAGATGTAACAATCCTTAGTGTTCAATTAGAACCAAAATGAGCTGGATTACCGAATAAAACACTATTACGAATACGTAGAGGAATTTTAACATATACATACTCTTTATTGAGGATCAAAATGTATGGTTCCGTTGCCGAGTTCGACGTTCGACCAACGATAGACTGGCGTCTAGGACAGTGTTCCGATTGTTGGTTCACTTTCTCGCGCATGCGCGACCAAAACAGTAGCGTATCTACAATGACGCAGCAGAGCGGCCAGGGCCCTGACGCCTTGAGGCAGTTATATTGGCAGGAATGTACCGAAACAATCTGTTCCGGACAAAAAGACTTTAGGACGTGTCCTACGAGATACAAAATATACAGAAATACACATGTTATACATTCATTTTTCAGAATCAAATCATACCAATTTTTTAAAAGTCTGCGTGGTGCTCAAGCTACCCGATTTCATCGAAAAGGTTACGTTACTGAGGCTGAAAAGTGAACCAACAATCGGAACACTGGTCTAGGACGCCTCGACCGAACACCTGCGGCCGCACACTCAACACACACATACTCACACGCCGGATTTGTTCTCGCGAAAAAAACGTAAACAAACCGTCTTCGCATTCGCTCGCCACTCGCTATCCTCGATCCGTGGTCTGTTTATATTTTTTGTTTCGAACGTTCGACAACTGAGAAGACGCACAATTTCACACTTAGATTTGTTGCAGTTACAGGCTGAAAATCGTAAACAACTGCAATTTTTATATAACTGAAATAACTTTAATTTTCCGAACATGATTAATTGAGACATATCTGCGAAAAGTGTTTTCTAAATTTTACATATAAGCCCAGATAAAGAAGTTGCGAAATACAAGTTTTAGTATTTTCTCTTCAATTCCGACAACTTGCAATATTTTTGAAATATTTTTTTCACATTGTGTAGCAAACTAATGGTTCTAACTTTTCAAAAAAGGCTGAATTGTATAGTCCAATGAATTAAAATTAATTAAAAATTAAAAAGTTATCGTCGTTTTTAGAGTGTCTGAATAGTAGTGGGGGTCACTGTACATATAGTGTGTACATACACCTACTTTGTCCACTGGAATACCTTGGTCATTTCAAACAATACGAGAAAATGAGAAATTATTATCCATCGTAAATTTTTTAATAAATTTGGGGTTATGCTCGCGGCGCACGGTTCGATCAAATTATACGCTAAATAGCAATTTTGTAGACATTTTTCAAACGTTCGATTCGGATTTGAATCATTACGTCCTGAGACACGTTTGCTATAGATTGTTTTCTATAAGAGAAAAAGAAGAACTCTAGCGGGTCTAGGACGAAACACACCACCATCTTTCTTCTTTTTCTCTTATAGAAAACAATCTATAGCAAACGTGTCTCAGGACGTAATGATTCAAATCCGAATCGAACGTTTGAAAAATGTCTACAAAATTGCTATTTAGTGTATAATTTGATCGAACCGTGCGCCGCGAACATAACCCCAAATTTATTAATACGAGAAAATATTACGTACAGAAGTTGTAGGGTTTAAGAAACTACATAATCTAGTATAAATGGTATTCTTGCAAGTGGAGGCGTACAGAAGATATAGAGGTCACCTTTGTTTTTTTAAATGAATGTCTAATTTTTTATGCTCGATTTCGATAGGTTGGCGTATTCCGAGTATAAAAGTACTAAAGTGTATTTGTCCTAAAACTTACCGTTGCTGAGATGTTTAACTGTTTTCATTCTATGACTTTCATTATGGAACGTATTCGAGAATGCTCACTATGTCAAATGTAAATCGAGTCCTATAAATCGAGTCTGATTTACATTTGACGTAGTGAGCATATTCTCGAATACGTTCCATAATGAGAGTTTCTCGTATTATTTGAAATAACCAAGATATTCAAGTGGACAGAGTTCGTGAGACACACTGTATGTAAACTCCTAAATTTGCGAAGAAAAAGAGAACAGAATCATCTTATTGTTAGACATATCTGGATACGTAAATGTTTAAGTGAGGGCTACCAATATGGAAACAAGTTGCTCCGACAACTAAGCTTCTAAGCCAACTATGGGTTTACGAATTTGGCAAGAATGTCAAAGAGTGATTTTGAAATTTTATCAGAAAAGAATTGGTGCGAAAGTAAATTCAATTCCTGCTTCAATAAAATGTCCGGCCACTCTTTTTTATTGCGATTCTCGTACTCGGAACTTTTTACGATCCGCAAACAGTCGTTTCGGTGGAAACGTTCAATAAATGACGAAACTTGTTTATTCGACCACGTGTTAATTGCACGACTGCTGCACATTGTCTACAAAGATAAAAGACTGGTCTGTGAACTCTCTGCGGAGAATCCTCGGATACCCTCGGATATTCTAGACCTTGTATGCGTGCACAACATGCGTTTACAACAAAAAATTCGAATCACTCGCAACATAATTCGAAGCTTAGAACTCTTGAAACTCTTGGACGCCTTGAAAGTCTTCTCAGTCTTGCAAATCTTGAAAGCCTTAAAAAATCACGCAGTCCGCATGTCTGTTTGCATAATATCAACAACGCTTATGGCTACGATTTATATTCCGTGCGAGTTGTTAGTAGACCGTCTACTGTAGACGTGCTAGTTTTCGTTAAAGTGCTGTTTAATACTTGGAATTACACTGATTTATATATTATAAAAGTACGTACCTTAATTATTCCAAAAAATATTTTTATTATGGTATTTTTGCTGTTGTTTTATTCATGTTAAAATAATAGTGTTATTTTGTATTACTCATTGCAATTTGTTGGATGCCAAACCGATCATGGGTTTGGAAATATTGCAAAGAATCTGACGATAAACTGACAGACTGTAATTTATGTAACAAGCGGTTCAAAGCTAGTGTTTAAAGCTCATGAAACTTGACGTAATTAAATTCTCAAGACCTTCAAGATTTCCTAGATTTTCCAAGCTTCCAAGACATTCGAAACTTGCAAGGTTCTCAAAAGAATGACATTTATTAAGATTATCAAGACTTCTAAAATTGTCAAGACATCAAGACTTTCAAGAATTTTAAGAATTTCTGATTTAGAATAAATATTGAATTGATTTGAAACTCCGTGATGATTGATTTGTTCGAAAATTTGCAATTTATTATTTATTATTGTATGCCCATCACAACGTACACATACCTGCAGACGATGTCCGTAAGCGTGAACAGAGCTTAACAGAGGCGTTCTCGCGAAACAGTTACAGATTCACGCAGATCGCCGTGGACCCTCAAGTGAAGACTCCCGGCGGCAAGACATACGACGTGCTGTTCATCGGAACGGACAACGGGAAGGTGATCAAGGCGGTGAACGCGGACTCCGCGGACACTCACCTGAAGGTCAGCCCGGTGGTGATTGAGGAGATCCAGGCGTTCCCGTCAACGGTGCCGGTCCGCGGCATCAAAGTGGTTAGGGCCTCGCAGGCCGGCGACGGTCTCGAAGACGGCAGGCTGGTCGTGATAGCGGACAGCCAGGTTCAGGCCCTCAGGCTTCACCGCTGTTACAGCGACAGGATCTTGTCATGCGGCGAGTGCGTGGCACTTCAAGATCCTTACTGCGCCTGGGATAAAATGGAGGGCAAATGCAGGGCCCTGGTGGGCCCGGCGGCCACCGATGCCAGCAGATTCTTGCAGAGTGTCGCCACCGGTATGCACGCCTCCTGTCCTCCCAGCAAAGGCCTGGGCAAGGACGCGGGCAGCGTGGGCGCCATCTCCGCGAACCAGAACAAATTCCCTCAGGACTCGATGATCCCCAACAAAGAAGGCCCGGGTGGGGAGATCATCAACATCATGCAAGACGAGGAGCAGGATAGCTCAGGTATGCGAGGCGATCATTCTCTCCGGATAATGTTCCTTCAAGCTTCAAAAACTGACGCGAAGAAAATCGATGGGACATCTGCCAGCAGTGGACTGCGAATTTTATACGTTCACAGCAAAAATCAATAGATCAAATATAAAACTGAAAAACGGTAAAAGAGTCTAGGACATTGTTACATTGTTTTCGACTCCTTAAGATGATTAAAAGGGAACATATATTCTCCTATGAATTCGGTTTCTTACAATTGACTTCGACAATCCTGCAAAAATCTGCAGTCTAGTGATCGGCGTTGCCGTAAAAATTCCCCTCGGGGCAATACATTACAATAGAGGGGTAACCAGTGACGTCACGATCCGTACTGTAGGGTCGTTATAGGACTCCCGTCCTCGACACGAATCGTGACGTCACTATCTGGGTTACCCTTTCCTCCACTAGTTGTCCTTCAATCTACTTGACCTGGTAGCGCAGACTGTAATAAATAGACTGCGGATATTTATGCAAAATAAAAATTGTTGGCGTCAATTGCAAGAAACTGGAGGTAAATAGGCAATCTTTCCTTTCTTTAATGATTGTAATAAGCTGGCAGCAGTGTAAATACATATGGATATTCTTAGATGTACAAAATGTTTACTGTTTTAAATTTGACCTTCTGATTTTACTCGTAAATGTATAAAAACCGCAGTGTAGTAAAAATGACCGCAAGCGAACCGCTCAACGAAAAAAAAGTGCGGTTTATTACATACTCTCTCATCGCTCTACCTTTCCCTGGTAACAATTCATTTTTATCTGGGATGGGTTTGACGAAATCGGACAAATATCCCAGTGTACACGGATCGAACAGAATGCCACCGCTTCGAAATAATCAACGTTTTCCTCTATCCAGGTCCCGAGGTGTCCGCGGCAGATTCGCCACCGCCGCAATATTCCGTCGAGACTCTGGTGATGGCCGTGGTGGCCGGAGCGTTGGCAGCTCTGCTGGTCGGTTTCGTGGCTGGTTATCTGTGCGGCAGAAAGTGCAGGAAAGACGAGGACGACAATCTACCGTATCCGGACACGGAATACGAATACTTTGAGCAACGGCAGAACGTGAACAGGTGAGCCACGAGTTTCTCTCGCATTCTAGCGTGGCTCGTACGATCGATGTTTGTGCGGTAGGTACTCGCTCGTTGCACGAGAACGGGACCGAAATTTCGGGCAAGATCCGAGGTTTTTCATTTCGCATCTGAAACTGCCCCACTATTGGATTGAAGCCGTGATTATCGTGTACTCCTAACAATATAAAGAACCAGTAGCAACAGCTTCCTGTAATGAGCGTGAGCCCCACACTACCCCCTTCTGGGGCGTGTGTAATGCATTTTTTTGACCACTTCCTTCATGAAAAAAGGGTGTAATGAGCGAGAACCCTCTGTGTCCGATGCTAGGAGGAGAGTCGAATTTACTAAGGTAGTGCCCTAAGTCTGGACAGTCCAAAAGTGATACCTAAATCTGGACAATTGAATTTTCATAGTAAAATCAGTAATTAAAAGATTAAATAATTATATTATATATTCTGAGGCCTTAGCTACAAGTAGGTGTGAATATTATTTCATTAAGACATCAATTGAAATTTAAAAATGAATTCAAAGTTCATCTGAAAACAGTATACAAAATAGTCTATTTACATGCGAATCATGTGCATTTATAGTTCGAACTTTTGTTAGAAAAAAAGATATAATTTAAGCCCTCAGACAAAAAATAATTATCACGCATAATAATATTGATATTTTAAAATAAATTGGCAATCAAACTTAACGTAAATAATAATTATTAATTCAAATATTAGATGTCCAAGATTAGGACTGTTTTCAAATATAAGTACTCCATACTGGGACGCGATGACAGTAGCTGTCCCACTCTAAGCTTATACGCAATGTGCTTACGCCTGAAACCGGACACGTGTTTGTGAATAAAATCAACGCATTGTTTGCAAATTATTTAACTACATGTACGTATAATTAGTCTTCTATTAGCTTGAATAACGTATGTAGAAAACGTATTCCGGTTGTGACGTTAATAGTACTTTATGTTTACATCTTAAATCTATCAGTATTACTACCTAACCTTAAAAGTTGTATTATGACAAGTTTTATTAAAACAGTAAATGAAAATAAATATATATTTGGTTAAATAATACAATACTATAATCTATGATAAGAATGCTACATATTACGCAAAGCATCTTCTATTCGTCATGCGCAACAGCGCCAGCAACGGAACGTTTTAGGTTATGTTCGCTCGATCAACTCGTAAATTGAATTTGTCCCGATATAGGCTTTGCTTCTGTCCAGGTACTAGCTTAAATTGGATTTAATATGTCCAACTATAGGTTTGAATTATTCTTGTTAATACAATTAAGATATTAACCTAAACAATGATTTTTTTATTTTAAATTACTTTACAAACTCTGAACTGTATGTTAAAACTCTTAAGAAATTGATTTTGTTTATTTAATGTGATAAAATTTAAAATAGAAAAATATGCTGTCCAGGCATAGGGCACTTCACCTTAGTTACGGAGTTAACGAGTCGTCAATCGGTTTTTGTGGTTGCAGCAGGCTAGCGCCGGAGCCGAAGCTACTGCCGCAGGAGGAGGTGACGTACGCGGAGCCGGTTCTGGTCCCGCAGCCTCCGAAACTGCACTCGCCGAAAGGAACGATGCGAAAGCCGCCGCCGACGCCGACGGAAACGTTGTTCCAGTTTCCGGACGGTTACGGGTTCCGCGGTCCGAGGGACAACTTCGGTACCCTGCGGTCGCACCAGGGCGACGCGTACCGTCGCAACGACGGGTTCGCGACCACCCGCAGCGTCAAGAAGGTTTATCTCTGAGAAACGAGCGAGGAGGGAGGCGGCCGTCACCGGAGCCTAGGACGGCCGGCGCGCAATCGCCGTAACGCGATTGTCACGTCCGGGGGACTTTCGAACCGCGAGCTCGCGGGCCCGAGGACGCTCGAGTCGCCCTCGCCGCCCTCGAGCGTCTCGTCCAGTTCCCCGTCACCTCCCTCCTCGTCACCCTCGCCAACCCTCGTACCGATCGCCATGACCGGCGGCTCGCCACCACCGCCGACGCCGCCCTGCAGCTTCATCTACCGCTCATAGTCATCGTCGTCGTCGTCGGCGCGATCCTCACCGCCGCCGTCGTACACCGCTTCTTGTTACGCGACGCCAGCAACAGCAATCGCAACTGCAAACGCAACCGCAACAACAATAGCAACATCAGCAACGATACCAACGATGCTACCACCGGCAGCCGACGCGTCGTTCCATCGGAGATCCGTCGCGCATACCGATCTCGTGTAAGCGCCACTGCGAGCAGTGGGGCGCGTTCGAACCTCGAGCAGAGGAAAATCGTCACACTTCCCCCTTCTCCTCCCAATTTTCGACCGGTTTCGTTGCGCGGAAACACCGTTCGAATCGCCGATATACACCCCCATACATACACACAACATAGCTAGAGATATACGCGCGTCGGTCGAGTCGAAAGATCGGCGAGATCGCGCCCGAGAGTGTCGCACGGTCAACAACGAGACAAGAGAACGCGAGATCGACGCATTTCGTTTCGATTCGAATCCCGACTCCGACTCGGAGAGTCTTCCTCCCGCCGCGTGGACGGAGGAAGCAGATTTCTTGGATCGAGCTCGTTCGTCCGGTTCGCAACGGAGCGGGACACAACGGCGCGTCGGAGGAGAGCTTTGTTAACGCGGCGATCTCCGCCGTTTTTTACTCGATCGTTCTGAACCGGATTTGTCGCGCGCGCGCACGCGCGTCGTATTACGGCAAGGTTTCTTCTCGTGTGAAGTCAATTAAAAGAGACTATCGTCGGGACTCGTGTTGCGATTTTTCTAATGTTGTAATATTTAACTAGCGAGTGATCGACAGTGCCATTATTGTACGCGTAATACTACCGCGTGCCTCGTAATTCGATCGTCGACAAGAGGAAATCGAAGACGGGAGGTTATCGGGCTTCGCGGTCGCGATCGGCACCGTGCCATAAACGATCGATCCTTTTCCCGTATGAAATCGCGGAAATCGTCGCGTTTGTCTTTGTTTGCGATGGATTTGGTCGGTCGGCTGACTCTCTTCGCTGTCGCTTAGACAGTTCTTTTCGGCAACGAGTCGTCATCGTCGTCGTCGCTGTCGTCGTTGTCGAATTTTCCCGCGATTCCTAATTTTCTCGTACGTTTTGGAAGCGCGCGTTTCTCCAAGCTACAGAATATACGTAATAGAGACGCACAGAGAGAAAGAGAAAGTGAGAGTGTGTGAGAGAGAGAGGATAACGGAAGCGAAAGGGTGCGTGGCAGGTGTTTTCGTTTGGACAGAGGGAAAGGTGACAAAGCAGAGAGAAAAAGAAAAGCGTTGTAAGAGAACGAACGGTGAGGTACAGGGCTTGTATGTAAATAACACGTATATACAAAAAAAAAACGACAAATAGCATATACAACGGTTTAAGAGTTCTTACGAGCGGCATAGGGGAAAACAAAGACAGGAGAATCAGTCCATCTAGAAATCTGGGCCCGATGGTACACGTAGACATCTATCTTAAAGTGCTTCTTATTTCAGTGTGTTTAGAGGTAACGCGTATGTGATATATTCTATATGACGAGATGTTTTCTAGGCGTTGCGAGAGTAAGGGTCAGAAAGAAAGAGAGCGTGCGTGAAATAAAGCGAGAAAGAGAGGATGCAAGACGGAGAGAATGAGACAAAAGGATTGAGAACGATGGAAGTGTCAGGGGGAAGAGGATAGTGCGACTTGAACGACTCTCTTCGATGAATTTCAGACGATAAACCGCGAATGGACGCGGCGATGATGAACTCGACGGTCCGTTGTTCACAAGAATTGGTCGCTGCCATTTCGAGGGCTATCTTCGGACTCACCCGGAGCCAACGATGAACGCCACCGGTTTTCGCTTCGCGTTGTTCCTTCGTTCGATCTCCGTTTCTTTTTCTTCCGGAAGACGAGAGAAAAGCTCGCCGATATTCTGTGAACAATTGAACAGCGAGAGTCACGCGGCCATCTTTCTTTTGCGTTGTTGTTCGACACACACACACGCGCGCGCGGAAGGTAACACACGGCGAGAAAACCGATACACGCGCGTACATTCATCGCCGCGCCTTTTTCCTCTAGGAAGTTCGATCGTCATAAATGTCTCTTTTCGATTATCGATCGAGGAAGGGCCCTGTCTCGCTCTATTCACCCCTTATCAAATGGAAAGACTGAAACGAATTCTCTCGAAAGGACGGGCCCCGGAATCGGTCGGATCGTTCTACCGTTGCGTCGACACCGACGAACACGATTTCCTTTGTCGACAGTACAAATTCACGTCGCGTTCCTTCGTACGGATAAGTTTTGGCTCGTTTCCACGAGCCGTCGACGCACCTCCGTCGACCAGCGTCTCTTCCCGCGGAATCCACCGATGGTTCAGCTCGGAAGCTTGCTGCGCGTTCCTGTTCGTAACAAAAGACTGGCGTTTAATCCGACGACAATGCCCCGAACTTTCTTGCAAGCTGAAACGCGATTCCAACGCAGGAAAGAGAACGGGGTCGACTGGCGCTGCGCGTCTCGCGAGCATAACGACGCGCCGACAAGGAAAAAGGGGACGCGATTTCTACGCGTTCAAACTTACATACATACATATGCTGCGCGTACCGTTCGCCTCTCATGAGAAGAAATCCGGGACGACACAGGGGCAAGGGGAGCGTTCTGGCGATACGCCTGAAGTAGTAGTGGTAAACAAACAGAGGGAGAATGCGTGTGACTCAACAATGTTTCCTTCCGAGTATCTTGTCACGAGACGCGGACTATGCGCGAACATACACGGTACACGTACAATTTAAAGACGCGGAAATCCGCGCGTTTCGAAGCTGCCATGTTATTTAGTCGAACCCGACGCTTCTCGTCGCTGACAAAAAATATCTAGTTGTACCTCTGGTGTGAGTAGCGTGTTTTGAACGGCTTGCTTCCGCGTCGTTCCGATAGGGACGCGCGCGCGCACGTTTTCTAGGTTTGATACGACAGAGCGGGGTTCGCGTGTTTTATCCGTGTGTTAGATTCTTACGAAATATCACGTCTAGCGATCGTTTCGCGAATAGAAAGAGACTCAGGCACGATACCAAAGATATTAATTCGTAAAGTAAACGCGCCGTTGTTGGTCGTTGCGACGATGGTTGAACGGTCAGAGGCGCACAAAACGGTAGGGTGAAATCTCAGGTGGAGGAGGCCCGTCGCACAAAAACGTGCGCGTCTCGGTTCCCCGTTTCCATGGGGCGTTTCGTCGAAGTGCTCGCCTTCTCGTCGTTCCGCCGCGTTTACGACTTTGATATTTTTATATTTCCAAGCCCCCCCGCACGAGACGCAACAATCTTTCCCCGTTTTCTTTTGTATTCGTTGGCGGGTTTATGTGTTCATCGCGAGACTGAAAATTTTCTTAACGCCAAAGATGCTACGCGGTCGGCGTCGCCCCGACCTCTTTGCCAAAACATTTGTAATTTGTCGGCGGGAGGGCGATCGGCCAGAGTTCGATCGGAAACCGTGAACCGATCCGGCGGAATCGAGACGCGTGCGGACCGAGACAGAGGATGTTGTACGCGCGCGCGCGCGCGCATCGTCTTGGAATCAAGTAATGCATGAAAAGCTTGCGAGCGGTGATGGAAGCGCGCGAGATCAGAGAGATATTTTTCGAGAACGAGGAGACAGTGTGGTGGCAGGCAGGCGCGTGTTCAAACGTTCACGTTCGAGAGTGGCGGAACCGGAAACGCGTGAACCGCGCGAGACGCAGACGGCCGAGAGAGTATTTCGAGTCGAGCGTCGGTGCTTTCGACGGGGATCGAAACGTATAAAAATTAGGGTCAGAGGGTAACCGAGAGGCGACAGAGGTTCGCGTTCAACGTGTTCAAAAAAAGAGATTCGCGCGTTCTATCGTTTAAGCCAATAAGGAACGGATTCCATCCAAGATACAAAAAGAAGCAGAGAAAGAGAGAGAGAGACAGAGAGAAACGGACGATTGCTAAGGGAAAATTGATTCGCGAAGACGTTCGTCGAGCGAGCAAAGTTTTGTTTCAGTGTTATCGGTTGAATTTCTCCGTTCGATGGTTCGGATTTCGTTTCGCGGGTGTTGTCGGCGTGGTTCGAACGTGGAACAGACGAAGGGAGGAAATCGAAGAAGAGAATAGAATATAGAGGGGAAGCGAAACGAAGCGGGAAAACGGGGGACGAAGAATTTTTCGGGATGGGTGGGATACACGGGGGTGAGTTTGCGTTGCCGATGCGTCGCATACGAGCATACGACGGGACGCGACAATTTCATGCATTATTTCATTTCAATCGCTTGGTAGGCTCGAGTTACGTTCGGCTGTATATTTCTAAAGGGAAGGCTAGGGAACGAAAGGAAGCGAACAAAATATAAACGAGAGACGAGAAGATCGAGAGAATGCGCGTGTGCTTGAGCGTGAAAAGTTTAGCCAGTTATTACGATTATAAATTGAGAAAGAGAATATTAGGTAGATACACCCCGGGACGTTCCCGTTTCAGAGGGTTCGGTCCCGGTTTAGAGATCGCAGCATGTATGGGACAAGAGTTTTGACGATGAAAGCTTAGATCATAAGTAGAGGATTAGCAAACGGTATATATATATCTATATATATATATATATACATACATAAATATATATATATATATAAATATAAATAAATATAAATAAAAAAATATATATATAGAACGCTTGAAACGTATATTAATATTATAACTTTTTATAAATATATTTTTCCGTCGAAGTCTAGCCTAGTTGGATACATACACGGTTATTAACGACTATTAATTTATCCGATCTGATTATTAATATCGAGGATCTAGCGTTAATTCGAACATTTTAGACGTCATAGTTTTACAATGATACGCGAAAATTGTACGGGAGTTGTAAGCGACAAGAGAAAGAGAGAGACAGAAAGATAGTGTGAGAAAGCGGATCGGTGGATTCGAGGATGGTCGAAGCGAAGCAGGAACGTTGGAGTGGGTGAGAGATAGAAGAAGAGTGCGAGAGAGAGGAAGAGAACGGCGAGGAGAGCAGAAGAAAAAACACATTAGTACCTAAAGTTATGAAAATTGAACTACTAGCGTTGAGCGTAATTCGCAAGAGGGACTTTGGAGCGCTTCGCGATCGCGTCGTTCGAATCGCGTGTTAAATGTGCCAGACCCGGCGGCCTCGATCCTCCTCCCGCGGAGTCCTCCTCGACGATAGGACGATGTTACAGAGGAAATTGTTCACGGCGCGAGAGGAGATCGATCGGCTCGACACGGCTCGGCTCGGCTCGGCTCGTGGCGGCCGCGGAGCGACGAGTCGCCCTTTTTCGTGCTTTGTAATTAAATGAGAAACGAGAAATGAGAAACAAAGAAACCGCGGCGAACTTGTAGAGCGTCAGGGAATGCGAGTGGATGCGTGAGACTGAAAGAGAGCGAGGAAGATAGTGAGAGAACGAGAGAGACGAGAGCACAGAGAGAAAGAAAACGAGAACAAGTATACATACGCATCTATACATAGTTCACGTATACATAGATCTTTCGTTTCTTTTCTCTTCATCCGTTTCGTTTTGATTTGACTAGAAAGAAAGAGAGAGAGAGAGAGAGTGACAGAGAGCATGTGTGCGTGACAGTGAGAGAGAAAAATAGAGAGAGAGAGAGCGATAAGCAGAAAGAGTTACACGGGACTATCCTAAATATCCGGCTCCGCGAAAAATTCATCACGGCCCGAGCCCTCGTTACGCTTTCTAATCGGGTGAACGATGATCTAAACCGTTACTTGTACCGCTATTCAACACGTACCGATAACCACCAAGTATATTAATCACATTAAATCGCATGAACGATTGCGATCGTCGAAGGACTTTCGAACGGCGAACAAAAGAGACGAACACTTGTAGTATTTATCAACGATAAATTAACGAGAACGTAACACGTATTTTGCTTCTTCCTAATGCAGTGCCGTTTACGCTATTTTTTACTGTAACTGATAGAGACATTCGGCCGGGGGTGAGCGCTCGATGTTCGGGGGTAAGCGTGCGGTCACCCTACCAACAGATATTCCACGACGATTTGCGAGAATGCAAGAGAGAATGAGAGAGACAGTGTTCCCGTACAGTCGAACGTCGCGGACCTTTGTAAAGAGGTACGTTCCCCGAGCGCACGACTCTGTCGCGTGTCTTCGACGAAATCTCGAGAAACGTCCGTTCCTCGTGGCACGCGCGCATTCACTGTCAATTACAACCGAATCACCGGCATGCTTATCGATCGTTCCAAGACGCGTATCGTAACTCCTTGTCCATTGTATACGTTGCTCTCCGACTTTTTTAACAAACACAGAATCGAGCTACGAATCGTACGCCGAGGGACAGACGTGTTTCGCCGTCTTCGATCCGTGCGTACGACGAGACCAAGGCGAAACGCGCGATTTCGAACGAGAACGGCCAGGCAGAGTTGCGATTTCGAACACGATACGGTGAAATTAGCCGCGGAATAGGCCTCTTTACATAATTATCGTGCACGGTCGCGCGACTCGCTGTAATTGATCGACGGGAACACCGTTCGAGGGAGGATGCGTGCAAGAATGTATGCGAGAGCGTGCGAACCAGCGTGAGAGACAGAGTGAGCGAGTGAGAGAGTGCGAAGGGAAAGAGGCGAGCGTGTCAGAGGGATGAGAAGAGTAAAAATTGTGGACGCGGCGTTTCGAGTTTCGCAACAAGTTCCATTTGTTCACATGGCTCCCCGACAAGGGTTTCTTTGGGGTTGTTCGTGGGGGGGGGGGGCTGGACCGATTTTAAAAGAATATTGTACACGGGGAATGAATAATAATTAATAATAATATTAACGATACTAATAATAACGATATTGCATTAATACCGAAGGTATATTATTGCCGATAAATATATTGTAACGACACGAGAATGATATTATATAATACTCTTTATGAACGCAGGGGGTGAATGATGATGCGACGCGATGAAACGCGAGAATCGAGAACGGTGTATGCGAGGATGCGTGGAACGAGCGAGAGACGGCGATGGAGAAAAAAAGGGCGAGAGAAAGGGACGAATGAGTGAGAGAGAAAGGACGAGAACGGAGAACGATAAGTAGTGTTTCCGCAGTAGGCTGACGATAGAGACACGGCACGTCTAATATTAACGAATAAAAAATAATTTAAAAAAGTAAAGTAAAAGCATCATAACGCGAAAAAAAAGGTACAGTAGTGATTTACTATCGTCTGACACGTAGTGTGAACGCTGACATAGGAGAAGCATGCTGGCATACGAGTGCTTTTGTCGATTCCGAGGCGGATGTTGAACGGAGTACCTAAATCGCTGTCGACTCCTCGTCCGCGCTGATCTAACGATTCCGATGTGACCGAAGCCCCCGAGATTCGGATTCGACGCGACCGAAACCGAATGTTCGTGTCGACGGAGAGAAAATGAGATGCCACGGAATCTCTATCTCGAGGCGTTTGCTTCTTGGTAGGGAGAAAATGTCGCGACGAAGGAATCGGGGGGCGGAGAGCAGACGAAACGAACGAAACGGAGCGGTGGACGGGGCGACGAGGAGACGAGAGGAAAAGGACTCGTTTCCATTACCGTATTGCGTCTGTTATGCCTGACATAGTTCGCTATTATGAAGAGAGGGAAGGCCAGGATGTTCGTGGCAGAAGAAGGGCTTAGAAGAAAGATACGGTGCGTCACGTCACGTCACGTCACATCATGTGATGTCACGTTACGTCACGTCGCGTTTCAAGTGGGATTAAGGGATGAGAAAAGAAATGGAAACCGGGAGAGCGGGAATTGAAAGAGAGAGAGAGAGAGAGAAATACCGGGGAAAGTCGTGTGGGACGAACAAACGGAACGACGGAACGAACGAGAACGAGCGTGGTGCGGAGAGAAAGAAGCTAGAGTGAGAGGGAGAGAAAGAATGAGAGAGAAAGAGTGCGCGAGAGTGAAACGAAAGGAATGGGAGGAAGAAAATGCGAGCGAGAGGGAGAAAATGAAGAGGAGCGATTGTAGATTCGGAAAGTCACTTAGCCAGCAGACTGCTGTTCATAGTGCCCTGTTATAGTGGGTTCCCTAGGCAGAGCGGCAGAGACGCGATTAAAATGCAAACGCGAGAGGCTGGTTGGTTGCGGAGGGAGGAGCACCGCGAGGGGAGAGAAAATACACGTGCGACGAGAGGGAAGAGGAAGCGGGACGCGTGCACGGACGGGAATCGGTGGAGGAACGCGGAGGAAAGAGTCGGGCCGGGCTGGGCCGCGCCGCGCCGGCGGGTTTCCAAGTCGATTGCCAGTCTTTGGCCGGACAGAGACAGCGTAACCCGCGACAACGATCGTTCCTCCCCGACCGTTCGATACGCGACGTCCGTGTTTCTATGTAGGAGGCGCGCTCGCCTCTAGAGGAGCCAAGTTCCCAAGTTTCCGAACGAGAACGCGATCGGGGCTCCTTCGAAAAACTTCGCTTCGAAGAATTCGCGAAACCCGTTGCAAGATGGATTCCGCGTCTCGCGCGATCGGTGAACGACCAACGGACGATCCCGTCGAGAGCTCGATACGATACTCGGACGTTCCGCGGAAACGCAAAGGGTCGCGGAACGTCCGCCAGCCTGACGAGAACCGGTTCGCCGCGACAGTAACGAGCGATAGCGTATGGTACTACTACTGCGAATCGGTAGATACAATCGGTACTACCGACTACTATTAATGCTAGGGATACTATTACTATTACTACTACGACTACGACTACTACTACTCCTCCTACTGTTTACGAGGCGAGTCTCGCGGCCGGATCGTCCGTTCGCGTTCGTCTTCTTGGGAACCGGTTGTTCGGGGATCGATCGACGAACAGGGGAGAGAGAATTTCCGATCGGTCGTAAATCTTTCCGTCAGTGTCTCTCGAGAGCCGATGGGCCGATCGATCGATCGGTCGATGGGGAATCGAGGGACGAGTGCATGCGCGCATCCACGCATGTGTAGTGCGCGATTCGCACACTCTTTGGCGATTTTTGACGGTAATTTGGTAATTTGCTAATCTGGTGATTCGGTATTAAACGAGGTACTCCGCTCTCTGCCCATGGGACCCTGATCTATTTTTCAGAATACGCTATTGTGATTATTACTATATGATAACATTTAAAGAAAAAAAGGAAAAACACTAAAATCACAAAAAACACATTGTACTATTGTTTATTATACGATTCTGACGATTATTATTTATGACGTTAATAATCTATATTAACGATAATTACCGCATTATACCATTATTATATTTAGTACTATTTAGAGAGTGAGGCTGCTACTATATTAATGAATTAAGTACTATAAGTAACGGATTAAGTAATTCATTAGACTTTATATATAAATAATATAAGTATTACTAAACATACTCTTCGCGTCAAAACTGCGTTTATCGGTTTTTCTCTTCGTATACACGTTGATTTCCTATACATATACGAAAAAAAATATATATATATATAAATACTATAAATATACATAAAGCATTTAATAATCACACCGTACGACTGCCTCTGACTCGATTTTCTTTTCCGGCCGCTCGCTCGGTCGGCGTTTACGAGCGTTCTTTCGTTTTCACCCATTTTACATTCGACGACTACGTTATTTTATATATCATAAATAGACATAGACTGTACTACGAAATATTAAGTAAAAATAAATTTGATTAGGTAATACCACGGTGTGTCGTTTCCAATCGAAATATCCCTCTCTAATCGTCTCTGGTTTTCAGTGTCGGTGCTCGGGCGAGGACTCTAGGAACGATTTTATGGTACGGTCGACCATCTGGAAGTTTTTTCCAAAATTCACGTAAATAAACAAAAAAGTTATAATTAGACTGCGGATTTTATGCATTTAAAAAAAAAATATATAAAAGAAACTTCTTAAAAACCACGCTTATATTAAAATGCACTAAAAAGGAGAAAATAATTTTTTTAGACATTAGTGACCATAAATAAAAGCGTGGAGCGCAAAACTATATTGACGTAATCTTCGTGGGCACTCCATGCTTTTATTTATAGTCATTAATGTAAAAAAAAATTATTTTCTCCTTTTTAGTGCTTTTAATATAAGCGTGGTTTTTAAGAAGATTTTTTAGCATGGTTTTAAAAAATTTTTAGCGTGGTTTTAAAAAATTGTTGTTTTATATATTTTTTAATTTTCTACTTTTTAGTTTTTTTTTTAAATAGAATGTAATATATAGTAATACTGGTATGAAATCGTAAGATATCAAAAAGCAAGATATGGGAATACGTGAAATAGAATGAGGGGATGACTCCGAGAGACGACGTCAAGAGTGATGGAGGAACTGAAAATCGCCCGAAATGGAACTGAATGAACGGAACATCACAATCACACTGAGCTCCTTCGGTGCGAAGTGGGCCAGTCGAGTGGGGATGAGTCGGAGTGGGAACACGTAGGGGAGTAGGGAGCGCTGGCGCGCGGAGTGGGGGTCCCTGAACGCGATGATGTACAGTGCGGCTGAATGTCCCCCGCAAGGGGAAATCTCCCAGCTGCGCAATGGCAGGTAGGCGGAACCTCGCAACGTTGTCAAGTGCGGTCTTTGTCTTTGTCTGCGCATTCCTAAGTTTTGATCAACCGCACAGCTAGATTTGACAAAGTGTACTACCGAGCATCGCGCGGCGAGGTGTGACGATTAATATAAAAAATTTTTTTCTCCTAGACGCACAGTTTGTTTTTTAAATTTGTTTTTAATGTTGCATTATCATTCAGTTCTGAGCTATGTTTAAAGTTTTAAGTCTCTAGCTCATCGGGAAGTGGTTTAAAATTCGACTACAAGATTTCACGCATACAACAACTCGGCAAGTTAATATAAGCGTGGTAATAAAAATTGCTACGCACAATTTAAAGTAGTGATTATATTAAGAAGATTTAAGGACATCAGTGAATTAGTTTCAATTTAATAAGATAATTTAATGATGAACAAATTTTTTATTTGGCCCTGTGTCTTGCAAACAATGTAAACATTTTTCTATTTTGCATGAAGATCCGCAGTCTTGTTATAATTTTCATCCCTAATCCACGGCATAATAAAAAGATTATAAAATAAAGTTTCAAGTCTGAAATGAAAAGATTTTTCCTACTGTGCTTCATATCAAGTGCAATATTTAATATTCAAAATTCAGTCCTCAACAGTCGGTGTCGATGTGCAACTACAAGGAAGCAGAGTTGGGCATTAATCGATTAAAATTTTAATCATGATTGATTGATTAATGTATACGATTAAAAAAAGATATCGTCGAAAAATCGGCGATTGATTCAATCGATTGATGAATTCAATCGTCAATCATTGATTTAATGAAGAAATCGTCGAAAAATCGGCGATTGATTCAATCGATTGATGAAGTTAATCGTCAATCGTTGAATAAATGAAAAAATCATCGAAAAATCGGCGGTTCATTCAATCGATTGATGAAGTCAATCGTCAATCGTCAATCGTTGATTAAATGAAGAAATCGTCGAAAAATCGGCGATTGATTATACCGATTGATAAAGTTAATCGTCAATCGTTAATTAAATGAAAAAATCATCGAAAAATCGGCGATTCATTCAATCGATTGATGAAGTTACTCGTCAATCGTTGATTAAATGAAAAAATCGTCGAAAAATCGGCGATTCATTCAATCGATTGATGAATTCAATCGTCAATTATTGATTTAATGAAGAAATCGTCGAAAAATCGGCGATTCATTCAATCGATTGATGAAGTTAATCGTCAATCGTTGAATAAATGAAAAAATCATCGAAAAATCGGCGGTTCATTCAATCGATTGATGAAGTCAATCGTCAATCGTCAATCGTTGATTAAATGAAGAAATCGTCGAAAAATCGGCGATTGATTATACCGATTGATAAAGTTAATCGTCAATCGTTAATTAAATGAAAAAATCATCGAAAAATCGGCGATTCATTCAATCGATTGATGAAGTTACTCGTCAATCGTTGATTAAATGAAAAAATCGTCGAAAAATCGGCGATTCATTCAATCGATTGATGAATTCAATCGTCAATTATTGATTTAATGAAGAAATCGTCGAAAAATCGGCGATTCATTCAATCGATTGATGAAGTTAATCGTCAATCGTTGAATAAATGAAAAAATCATCGAAAAATCGGCGGTTCATTCAATCGATTGATGAAGTCAATCGTCAATCGTCAATCGTTGATTAAATGAAGAAATCGTCGAAAAATCGGCGATTGATTATACCGATTGATAAAGTTAATCGTCAATCGTTAATTAAATGAAAAAATCATCGAAAAATCGGCGATTCATTCAATCGATTGATGAAGTTACTCGTCAATCGTTGATTAAATGAAAAAATCGTCGAAAAATCGGCGATTCATTCAATCGATTGATGAATTCAATCGTCAATTATTGATTTAATGAAGAAATCGTCGAAAAATCGGCGATTCATTCAATCGATTGATGAAGTTAATCGTCAATCGTTGAATAAATGAAAAAATCATCGAAAAATCGGCGGTTCATTCAATCGATTGATGAAGTCAATCGTCAATCGTCAATCGTTGATTAAATGAAGAAATCGTCGAAAAATCGGCGATTGATTATACCGATTGATAAAGTTAATCGTCAATCGTTAATTAAATGAAAAAATCATCGAAAAATCGGCGATTCATTCAATCGATTGATGAAGTTAATCGTCAATCGTTGAATAAATGAAAAAATCATCGAAAAATCGGCGGTTCATTCAATCGATTGATGAAGTCAATCGTCAATCGTCAATCGTTGATTAAATGAAGAAATCGTCGAAAAATCGGCGATTGATTATACCGATTGATAAAGTTAATCGTCAATCGTTAATTAAATGAAAAAATCATCGAAAAATCGGCGATTCATTCAATCGATTGATGAAGTTACTCGTCAATCGTTGATTAAATGAAAAAATCGTCGAAAAATCGGCGATTCATTCAATCGATTGATGAATTCAATCGTCAATTATTGATTTAATGAAGAAATCGTCGAAAAATCGGCGATTCATTCAATCGATTGATGAAGTTAATCGTCAATCGTTGAATAAATGAAAAAATCATCGAAAAATCGGCGGTTCATTCAATCGATTGATGAAGTCAATCGTCAATCGTCAATCGTTGATTAAATGAAGAAATCGTCGAAAAATCGGCGATTGATTATACCGATTGATAAAGTTAATCGTCAATCGTTAATTAAATGAAAAAATCATCGAAAAATCGGCGATTCATTCAATCGATTGATGAAGTTACTCGTCAATCGTTGATTAAATGAAAAAATCGTCGAAAAATCGGCGATTCATTCAATCGATTGATGAATTCAATCGTCAATTATTGATTTAATGAAGAAATCGTCGAAAAATCGGCGATTCATTCAATCGATTGATGAAGTTAATCGTCAATCGTTGAATAAATGAAAAAATCATCGAAAAATCGGCGGTTCATTCAATCGATTGATGAAGTCAATCGTCAATCGTCAATCGTTGATTAAATGAAGAAATCGTCGAAAAATCGGCGATTGATTATACCGATTGATAAAGTTAATCGTCAATCGTTAATTAAATGAAAAAATCATCGAAAAATCGGCGATTCATTCAATCGATTGATGAAGTTACTCGTCAATCGTTGATTAAATGAAAAAATCGTCGAAAAATCGGCGATTCATTCAATCGATTGATGAATTCAATCGTCAATTATTGATTTAATGAAGAAATCGTCGAAAAATCGGCGATTCATTCAATCGATTGATGAAGTTAATCGTCAATCGTTGAATAAATGAAAAAATCATCGAAAAATCGGCGGTTCATTCAATCGATTGATGAAGTCAATCGTCAATCGTCAATCGTTGATTAAATGAAGAAATCGTCGAAAAATCGGCGATTGATTATACCGATTGATAAAGTTAATCGTCAATCGTTAATTAAATGAAAAAATCATCGAAAAATCGGCGATTCATTCAATCGATTGATGAAGTTACTCGTCAATCGTTGATTAAATGAAAAAATCGTCGAAAAATCGGCGATTCATTCAATCGATTGATGAATTCAATCGTCAATTATTGATTTAATGAAGAAATCGTCGAAAAATCGGCGATTCATTCAATCGATTGATGAAGTTAATCGTCAATCGTTGAATAAATGAAAAAATCATCGAAAAATCGGCGGTTCATTCAATCGATTGATGAAGTCAATCGTCAATCGTCAATCGTTGATTAAATGAAGAAATCGTCGAAAAATCGGCGATTGATTATACCGATTGATAAAGTTAATCGTCAATCGTTAATTAAATGAAAAAATCATCGAAAAATCGGCGATTCATTCAATCGATTGATGAAGTTACTCGTCAATCGTTGATTAAATGAAAAAATCGTCGAAAAATCGGCGATTCATTCAATCGATTGATGAATTCAATCGTCAATTATTGATTTAATGAAGAAATCGTCGAAAAATCGGCGATTCATTCAATCGATTGATGAAGTTAATCGTCAATCGTTGAATAAATGAAAAAATCATCGAAAAATCGGCGGTTCATTCAATCGATTGATGAAGTCAATCGTCAATCGTCAATCGTTGATTAAATGAAGAAATCGTCGAAAAATCGGCGATTGATTATACCGATTGATAAAGTTAATCGTCAATCGTTAATTAAATGAAAAAATCATCGAAAAATCGGCGATTCATTCAATCGATTGATGAAGTTAATCGTCAATCGTTGAATAAATGAAAAAATCATCGAAAAATCGGCGGTTCATTCAATCGATTGATGAAGTCAATCGTCAATCGTCAATCGTTGATTAAATGAAGAAATCGTCGAAAAATCGGCGATTGATTATACCGATTGATAAAGTTAATCGTCAATCGTTAATTAAATGAAAAAATCATCGAAAAATCGGCGATTCATTCAATCGATTGATGAAGTTACTCGTCAATCGTTGATTAAATGAAAAAATCGTCGAAAAATCGGCGATTCATTCAATCGATTGATGAATTCAATCGTCAATTATTGATTTAATGAAGAAATCGTCGAAAAATCGGCGATTCATTCAATCGATTGATGAAGTTAATCGTCAATCGTTGAATAAATGAAAAAATCATCGAAAAATCGGCGGTTCATTCAATCGATTGATGAAGTCAATCGTCAATCGTCAATCGTTGATTAAATGAAGAAATCGTCGAAAAATCGGCGATTGATTATACCGATTGATAAAGTTAATCGTCAATCGTTAATTAAATGAAAAAATCATCGAAAAATCGGCGATTCATTCAATCGATTGATGAAGTTACTCGTCAATCGTTGATTAAATGAAAAAATCGTCGAAAAATCGGCGATTCATTCAATCGATTGATGAATTCAATCGTCAATTATTGATTTAATGAAGAAATCGTCGAAAAATCGGCGATTCATTCAATCGATTGATGAAGTTAATCGTCAATCGTTGAATAAATGAAAAAATCATCGAAAAATCGGCGGTTCATTCAATCGATTGATGAAGTCAATCGTCAATCGTCAATCGTTGATTAAATGAAGAAATCGTCGAAAAATCGGCGATTGATTATACCGATTGATAAAGTTAATCGTCAATCGTTAATTAAATGAAAAAATCATCGAAAAATCGGCGATTCATTCAATCGATTGATGAAGTTACTCGTCAATCGTTGATTAAATGAAAAAATCGTCGAAAAATCGGCGATTCATTCAATCGATTGATGAATTCAATCGTCAATTATTGATTTAATGAAGAAATCGTCGAAAAATCGGCGATTCATTCAATCGATTGATGAAGTTAATCGTCAATCGTTGAATAAATGAAAAAATCATCGAAAAATCGGCGGTTCATTCAATCGATTGATGAAGTCAATCGTCAATCGTCAATCGTTGATTAAATGAAGAAATCGTCGAAAAATCGGCGATTGATTATACCGATTGATAAAGTTAATCGTCAATCGTTAATTAAATGAAAAAATCATCGAAAAATCGGCGATTCATTCAATCGATTGATGAAGTTACTCGTCAATCGTTGATTAAATGAAAAAATCGTCGAAAAATCGGCGATTCATTCAATCGATTGATGAATTCAATCGTCAATTATTGATTTAATGAAGAAATCGTCGAAAAATCGGCGATTCATTCAATCGATTGATGAAGTTAATCGTCAATCGTTGAATAAATGAAAAAATCATCGAAAAATCGGCGGTTCATTCAATCGATTGATGAAGTCAATCGTCAATCGTCAATCGTTGATTAAATGAAGAAATCGTCGAAAAATCGGCGATTGATTATACCGATTGATAAAGTTAATCGTCAATCGTTAATTAAATGAAAAAATCATCGAAAAATCGGCGATTCATTCAATCGATTGATGAAGTTACTCGTCAATCGTTGATTAAATGAAAAAATCGTCGAAAAATCGGCGATTCATTCAATCGATTGATGAATTCAATCGTCAATTATTGATTTAATGAAGAAATCGTCGAAAAATCGGCGATTCATTCAATCGATTGATGAAGTTAATCGTCAATCGTTGAATAAATGAAAAAATCATCGAAAAATCGGCGGTTCATTCAATCGATTGATGAAGTCAATCGTCAATCGTCAATCGTTGATTAAATGAAGAAATCGTCGAAAAATCGGCGATTGATTATACCGATTGATAAAGTTAATCGTCAATCGTTAATTAAATGAAAAAATCATCGAAAAATCGGCGATTCATTCAATCGATTGATGAAGTTACTCGTCAATCGTTGATTAAATGAAAAAATCGTCGAAAAATCGGCGATTCATTCAATCGATTGATGAATTCAATCGTCAATTATTGATTTAATGAAGAAATCGTCGAAAAATCGGCGATTCATTCAATCGATTGATGAAGTTAATCGTCAATCGTTGAATAAATGAAAAAATCATCGAAAAATCGGCGGTTCATTCAATCGATTGATGAAGTCAATCGTCAATCGTCAATCGTTGATTAAATGAAGAAATCGTCGAAAAATCGGCGATTGATTATACCGATTGATAAAGTTAATCGTCAATCGTTAATTAAATGAAAAAATCATCGAAAAATCGGCGATTCATTCAATCGATTGATGAAGTTACTCGTCAATCGTTGATTAAATGAAAAAATCGTCGAAAAATCGGCGATTCATTCAATCGATTGATGAATTCAATCGTCAATTATTGATTTAATGAAGAAATCGTCGAAAAATCGGCGATTCATTCAATCGATTGATGAAGTTAATCGTCAATCGTTGAATAAATGAAAAAATCATCGAAAAATCGGCGGTTCATTCAATCGATTGATGAAGTCAATCGTCAATCGTCAATCGTTGATTAAATGAAGAAATCGTCGAAAAATCGGCGATTGATTATACCGATTGATAAAGTTAATCGTCAATCGTTAATTAAATGAAAAAATCATCGAAAAATCGGCGATTCATTCAATCGATTGATGAAGTTACTCGTCAATCGTTGATTAAATGAAAAAATCGTCGAAAAATCGGCGATTCATTCAATCGATTGATGAATTCAATCGTCAATTATTGATTTAATGAAGAAATCGTCGAAAAATCGGCGATTCATTCAATCGATTGATGAAGTTAATCGTCAATCGTTGAATAAATGAAAAAATCATCGAAAAATCGGCGGTTCATTCAATCGATTGATGAAGTCAATCGTCAATCGTCAATCGTTGATTAAATGAAGAAATCGTCGAAAAATCGGCGATTGATTATACCGATTGATAAAGTTAATCGTCAATCGTTAATTAAATGAAAAAATCATCGAAAAATCGGCGATTCATTCAATCGATTGATGAAGTTACTCGTCAATCGTTGATTAAATGAAAAAATCGTCGAAAAATCGGCGATTCATTCAATCGATTGATGAATTCAATCGTCAATTATTGATTTAATGAAGAAATCGTCGAAAAATCGGCGATTCATTCAATCGATTGATGAAGTTAATCGTCAATCGTTGAATAAATGAAAAAATCATCGAAAAATCGGCGGTTCATTCAATCGATTGATGAAGTCAATCGTCAATCGTCAATCGTTGATTAAATGAAGAAATCGTCGAAAAATCGGCGATTGATTATACCGATTGATAAAGTTAATCGTCAATCGTTAATTAAATGAAAAAATCATCGAAAAATCGGCGATTCATTCAATCGATTGATGAAGTTACTCGTCAATCGTTGATTAAATGAAAAAATCGTCGAAAAATCGGCGATTCATTCAATCGATTGATGAATTCAATCGTCAATTATTGATTTAATGAAGAAATCGTCGAAAAATCGGCGATTCATTCAATCGATTGATGAAGTTAATCGTCAATCGTTGAATAAATGAAAAAATCATCGAAAAATCGGCGGTTCATTCAATCGATTGATGAAGTCAATCGTCAATCGTCAATCGTTGATTAAATGAAGAAATCGTCGAAAAATCGGCGATTGATTATACCGATTGATAAAGTTAATCGTCAATCGTTAATTAAATGAAAAAATCATCGAAAAATCGGCGATTCATTCAATCGATTGATGAAGTTACTCGTCAATCGTTGATTAAATGAAAAAATCGTCGAAAAATCGGCGATTCATTCAATCGATTGATGAATTCAATCGTCAATTATTGATTTAATGAAGAAATCGTCGAAAAATCGGCGATTCATTCAATCGATTGATGAAGTTAATCGTCAATCGTTGAATAAATGAAAAAATCATCGAAAAATCGGCGGTTCATTCAATCGATTGATGAAGTCAATCGTCAATCGTCAATCGTTGATTAAATGAAGAAATCGTCGAAAAATCGGCGATTGATTATACCGATTGATAAAGTTAATCGTCAATCGTTAATTAAATGAAAAAATCATCGAAAAATCGGCGATTCATTCAATCGATTGATGAAGTTAATCGTCAATCGTTGAATAAATGAAAAAATCATCGAAAAATCGGCGGTTCATTCAATCGATTGATGAAGTCAATCGTCAATCGTCAATCGTTGATTAAATGAAGAAATCGTCGAAAAATCGGCGATTGATTCAATCGATTGATAAAGTTAATCGTCAATCGTTAATTAAATGAAAAAATCATCGAAAAATCGGCGATTCATTCAATCGATTGATGAAGTTACTCGTCAATCGTTGATTAAATGAAAAAATCGTCGAAAAATCGGCGATTCATTCAATCGATTGATGAATTCAATCGTCAATTATTGATTTAATGAAGAAATCGTCGAAAAATCGGCGATTCATTCAATCGATTGATGAAGTTAATCGTCAATCGTTGAATAAATGAAAAAATCATCGAAAAATCGGCGGTTCATTCAATCGATTGATGAAGTCAATCGTCAATCGTCAATCGTTGATTAAATGAAGAAATCGTCGAAAAATCGGCGATTGATTATACCGATTGATAAAGTTAATCGTCAATCGTTAATTAAATGAAAAAATCATCGAAAAATCGGCGATTCATTCAATCGATTGATGAAGTTAATCGTCAATCGTTGAATAAATGAAAAAATCATCGAAAAATCGGCGGTTCATTCAATCGATTGATGAAGTCAATCGTCAATCGTCAATCGTTGATTAAATGAAGAAATCGTCGAAAAATCGGCGATTGATTCAATCGATTGATAAAGTTAATCGTCAATCGTTAATTAAATGAAAAAATCATCGAAAAATCGGCGATTCATTCAATCGATTGATGAAGTTACTCGTCAATCGTTGATTAAATGAAAAAATCGTCGAAAAATCGGCGATTCATTCAATCGATTGATGAATTCAATCGTCAATTATTGATTTAATGAAGAAATCGTCGAAAAATCGGCGATTCATTCAATCGATTGATGAAGTTAATCGTCAATCGTTGAATAAATGAAAAAATCATCGAAAAATCGGCGGTTCATTCAATCGATTGATGAAGTCAATCGTCAATCGTCAATCGTTGATTAAATGAAGAAATCGTCGAAAAATCGGCGATTGATTATACCGATTGATAAAGTTAATCGTCAATCGTTAATTAAATGAAAAAATCATCGAAAAATCGGCGATTCATTCAATCGATTGATGAAGTTAATCGTCAATCGTTGAATAAATGAAAAAATCATCGAAAAATCGGCGGTTCATTCAATCGATTGATGAAGTCAATCGTCAATCGTCAATCGTTGATTAAATGAAGAAATCGTCGAAAAATCGGCGATTGATTCAATCGATTGATAAAGTTAATCGTCAATCGTTAATTAAATGAAAAAATTATCGAAAAATCGGCGATTCATTCAATCGATTGATGAAGTCAATCGTCAATCGTTGTTTAAGTGAAAAAATCGTCGAAAATCGGCGATTGATTCAATCGATTGATTGAAACAATTGAAAACAATTGAAAGCTAGGAGTACTAGGATCGCTACGGGGAGCGAGACGCGTGGCCGGGTCGAGAAGGCGTAGCTTTCATTGTCTTCCGATTGACGATTAATAATCGTTAATCGCAATTAACGACTAAAGTAGAAATTTAATCGTCAACCGCAATTAACGATTAATAAGTATTTAATCGTCAACCACAATTAACGATTAACAAGTACTTAATCGTTAACCGCAATTAACGACTAAACTAGGAGATTAGTTGTTAATTGCGATTAACGATTGAAGTAGAAATCTAGTCGTCAATCGTTGATTAATTTTTTGCCCAACTCTGCAAGGAAGTACATAAAAAGGTGCGGGGGGGGGGGGGGGTGCGCCAGAAATAAATCGGTACGTACATTTATTTTTATCCACCTTTATTTAATCGTAGCACATACTATTGCAAAGATTCATAAGTACGATGTGTAGATAAAAAAGTACAAATATTTACAAAATACTGTAAGAAAGAAAAAATCGGTTACAAAACGTCTACGGATATGAAAAACGTTCGTTCAAAAAATGGATCTTGCGTTCGCTGCTCGCTTACAGTTCTCCCACCGTGTATGACTAGACACATTAGGCGTAATAATATGTAGATCGCTTCGTTAAAAATCACCGGCGCAGCACTTTTCTTCTCTCATTCTCACTCTCGCTCCCACTCTCATACATTCTTTCTTTCGCTCTCTAACTTTTTCTCTCTACCTTTCTCTCCCTCTCTTTCTTTCTCGGTCTGATTCTCGCCCTCTCTCTCTCTCTGTTTTTCTTTGTTTCTCTCGATGTGCTCGGCCGAGTCGACCCCCTCGTCTTGCCATCCAATTACGCGAGACGGCGACAGCAAACGCGAACGTAAACGCGAGCACGAAGAGAGAATAGCTCGCGCGCGCGATAAACTCGAGTGTAAACTTTTCCAGACGAGCGACGATCGCGAACGAGAGCGACTGGAAAACCGTATCGCCTCGTGTCGTATCGTGTCGTGCCGCGTCGCATTTTCCCCCCAGACAAGACGACGGGTCGACGATCGCGGCCTCCGGGAAATTCGATCGGCGAATGATATGAGCACGGTTTGGTCTCGTCGGGGCCCGATCGATCTCGGCCTCGACGATTATCCAAGCGCGAGCGAAGTTGCTGCAAGGTATGTTCCTAACGTATGTATTTTATGTTACAAGAATATTTTCTTGGCATATACTGCGAACATTTAGGAAGCATCTGGTCAATCCAGATTGGACCGTTTGCGAGCGGCTTCGCGAACGCTCGTCGTCGATCGGCTTTCGCGATTTCTCTTTCTCTCTGTCTTTCGTTCTTCCTCTTTCTCTCTCTCTCTCTCTCTTCATCTTTCTCTCACAGGAGTGGAATTGCTCGACGATGATTTACTGTACGCAGTCAGAAGTTATCGCAATCGGAGATATAGGCGGGAAGCCTGTGACATTTCGTCGGAACGCTTCGAATCGCGAGCGATCGACGGCAACGCTCGACGCCGTCGCAAAATCGTGATTTCCGCCGACTCCGCGGGCCTCGACGTTGCTCTAAAGCAGCGTCCGAGTCTCCCGCGGCGTCTTCGGTGCGACGAGGGTGCATTAAATTAGGGGAATGGTCGTATTTGCTATGATTATGAACCTTTAACGTTACGGAGATGCTCACTGACAGTGTTTACCTTAGTTTTTTTTCTCGTACATCTAGATGCGTATATGATACATTATATATTTTATATGCGTATACGTATGCAGAGCTCGGCTGAGTACTTGGAATATTGATCGACGTTTCGCATCACGCGTCATCGTTACGCTTCTCTTCGGAACTCGCGGAAACTGTTCTCTGTTTCTCGACGTTTTCTGTTGGACAGCTCTGAACGTGTACGCCGCGGTGCCCTTCGACGAGCGTGTGATTATGAATCGTAATAATTATAATATATCGGATGCAGAGTACGTGATACGTTCGTATCGATTCGAGTACCACTTGTTGTGTCTTATCTTCTCGTTTCTGCAGCTTGGAGATTTATTCTCGCGGTCCTTTGTACCCTCTTACAGTCCCTCGCTCCTCGAACTCGAAGCGACGACAAATTACAAATTCGTAAAGGTGGGATCCTCTAAGCGCGTCTGGCCGCAGCGTTTTGCGATCCGTACACTATTCGTTCTTACCCCCTGCTGTGCGTGGGGACGCCGAGTTTGCGTTCGTGACGAATAGGAGGCGAGAGGATCGCAAAACGCTGCGTCCAGACGCGCTTAGAAGATCGCACCTTAGGCCGACGGGAGCGTGCAGAATCCCGGAAACCCGAACGGTCCGGGACGAATCGAAACGTGTGTTGCCGGGCGAAATCAAAGATATCGTATCGATCAGAATCGTACGGGAACGGGAACGCGATCGACTGAAACGGCTTCGTTGTACCGAAGAACTTTCGTGATACCCGTGGACGGTCGAGAGACACCCCTACGTTGTTCCCGTGAGATTTCGCGAAGAAACTAGAACCAGCTGTAACCTGTTCGCCCTCGAACGTACGAAAGCAACCCGTAACTCATAAGGTGGAGCACGAAATGGAGCTCTATCGTGACCAGGACGACAACGACGACCGACAGCGTCGCGATCCATCGAAAGTCTTGATGAAAATCGGAGTCAGAATCGAAATCAAGCTGAAAATCAAACCGGAACATCGCGATTCTACTTAACGAATGAACTTACGGTTATTCCCTCGATATGTACAAGCCCGTCGCGCGCCCGTTATCTTGTTCGAGTCGGATATCGAGCGGTCTCGAGTTCCTCGTGTCTTTTCAATCCTCTTTCCCTCCCCTCTCTCTTGTTGCCTCACGGTAGACACAAGCGGTTGCTATATAAATAATCCTTAAGCCTTAAATCCTTAACAGAATACAACGAGTGTCAAGACGCGGAATTAGGCGGATATAAAAATCGTCGTTCGTTCGATTGTTGATATGGTCGTGATACTTTCTTAATACGATGCGCGTTCACATTTGTAGCTTGCGATCTCTGCCGTGACGACAATATAGCGTAAACTTACAAATATTCGATGTGCGATCGTGACCGATATACCTATATCGTTACACTGATACTGAGTACTAAATATTGCGTTTAGTCGTATAATATTGTAGCGTGTACGGGGCCGTACGGTATCCTTAACTTTAATCCGACATACGTTAGCAGTCATTGGAGCGGATCCTTGCGTTGCAAATAAATTATATCCTTAACGACCTAATGGACGCGACAGAATACCGCGACACGGGTAACCATCGCGAGTACCGAGCCAAGCCGTTCCCCTCTCCTCTTCAGCGTTCCCAGAAAAAGTCTTCGCACTTCCCTCTCCACTATCGAATTCCCCTGCAGGGTTGCCATATTTTGCGGGAACAGGGAACCAGTCCCCTTACCGCTGCGCCGCTGAGCCCGCCTGTTCCCGCAAAATATGGCAACCCTGTTCCCCTGTAGCGACTCTCCGCGCGAGGAGAATGTGTACCAGCGGCGGTAGTGGGAGTAATGTGACTATCCCCCTCGCGCAGAGATTCGCTGGAGGAGAATCGAGCCACATTTCGCGGCAGAGGGGAATACACGTCGTTTGGTAACGCTGCTCCTCTTCTAGTCTCTGTTCTCGTTCGATCTCCTGAATCGGTTTACGCGCGATCGTTACCCCTGCTCCGGTACCTCCGATTTAGAGCCTCGTGGCATCGTCGATCAATCTAGAGACAACTGTCGACGACAATTTCACCTATTTTCGAAACGACCTCGTCGAAGGTCGGCCTCTCTCGTGGATCGGTTGCCCAGCAGAGAGCTTGCAGCTCCTGGAGAGCCGGCGGAGCCGCTTTGTGCGGCTTCCACGCGAGCGTTTGAGCTTTGAGCGCGGCCAACACGGACTCGTCGTTCATCTTGTTGAACGGCAGCTCGCCCTGGTGGAACATCTCCCAGACGAGGCAGGCGAACGAGTAAACGTCGCTCTTGGTCGAGTACTCGTCCTCGTAGACCACCTCGTACGGCAGCCATCTTAGCGGAATCACTTGGTTCCGGTGTTTGGTGTACTCCTGCTGGTACGGCTCTTTGGTCATGCACGGCATCGAGATCTTGATCGTCAGATTGCTGGCGATCAAACAGTTCCGGGCGGCTATATCCTTGTGGACCAATCGTGTGTCGGCGAGATGCTTCAGACCCTTCGCCGCCTGGTTCGACAGCGAGAGGATCTGAGCGACGGAGAGCTGCGGTGCTCGGGGCTGTTTCGTCTCGTGGGTCGGACTCGAGCCGTTGTCTTTCCTCGAGGCGATCAGGAACTGCTTCAAATCGCCCCAGTCGGTGTACTCGAGGATCATGTAGTCCGGTTCTTCCTCGCGGCACAGCCCGATCAGCTTGACCACGTTCTCGTGGCTCAGCTTGTGCAACAGATCCAATTGCCGCTTGAACTCCTGCAGAGATATCTCGTCCTTCGTGTTCGTGAGACTCTTGACCATCACCAGCGTCTCCTTGTCGCCCTCCACCTGATATTTCGTCGAGTAGATCTCGCCGAACTCGCCGCGTCCAAGAGGCTTCAGCTCCTTCAAGTTGCTGCGCGAGACCGCGATCTTATCGTAGTTCGACTTGGACTTTTTCGACTGGTTGCTGCTCTGGCTCTGAGCGGTGTCCGCCCCGTCGCTTTTGTTGTGGGAGTCGCGGTTCTCCTTCTTCTTGTGCGTCGAGTTCATCTTACTGTTGCCGGTCTCCTTCAGCTCGGTCTGCTGCTCCTCCTGCACCTCTCCGTTTTCCAGTTTCTCTGCGCAAATACAATATCGTTCAACGACTGATCCGAAAATTCTCGATACTTGTGGTCGGGCAAAATGGTACGACACGTAGTTTGCAAAATTATGTACAGGGTGGTTTAAGCAAGGACACCTAACAAAAAATATTGTGCAGGGTGTATGAAAAGTAATGGTCATCCGTCCTAGGGGTGAATTCTAGGGGTGACCTTTGGATCGGTGGACATTTGTAAGAGAAACTTGCCGCAAAATTGCTTATAACAAAGAAAATTGTTGCTAAAATTGTTTTTTACATCAACACCTTCCACTCGTCCAGAAGAGTAAAAGTTTGAAGAAAGCTACACGTCGCAAACAAATACAGTCGGTGTACAAAGTGTTCGTACAGATTAAAAACAACGAATTACTTTTTCAAGATTGGACCCAACAGCATCAGTTTTTTTTCAGACGTTAGAAGGATTAGTTTACTAGCTAATGTGTAAATAAATTTTTTTTAAAATTGTTATTGGTCGCAATTGCGAAGGAAATAGTAAAGGTCACAATTTTACCCCGTTTTTATTAGCTCGCTTTCTTTTCTGTCTGTCTGTCTGTGTGTTCGCTACAAATTTTGCAATTGATTTTAAACTAACTTCCCGATGAGCTAGAGACTTGAAATTTTAAACATAGCTCAGAACTGAATGACAATGCAATATTTTAAAAAATTTTTTAAAAAAGCCTATGCATTCAGGAGATATAAATTATTAGTAATTTGAACCTTTGCACCCCCCCCCCCCGCCGCGTGACGTAGTACGTCTTCGCGTTCAGCGTCCCCACTCTACTACGTGTTCCCACTCTGACTCATCCCCACTCCACTGACCCGCTTCGCACCGAAAGAGCTCAGTGTGCGTCAGTGTGCGTTCGAGCGCCGAGCGGTGTTTACAAAATTACTACGTATTATTATAGTATAATGTTTGTTTACCAAGCGAAAGAACAGTTACACCGAAATTCTCCGTCGAACCTATATCTTTGACATTTTACCACGTCGTTCGTTTTCGATATGACGCGTCGCAATACCGTCTGAAATTTACTACATGTCTCTGTTATAATCTCATCAAAATGTTCAAAATCAATTGTAAAATTTCACACATATAAGGCTAAAAAGCAGAAAATAATTATTTAAATAAAAATAAATTTTTAAAAAGTACCACGTTTTTAAACGGACTAAAAAGTATAAAATAAAATTTTTAAAAACGCCACGTTTAAAACCGGACTAAAAAGTATAAAATAATTTTTTCTAGCCCCATACAGATTCCTAACCCCGTACAGATAGTCCTGAAAATTTGTGATTGTGAATTTTGAATAGCTATGAAAATACTTGTAAGATTTAAAACGAAAAAAGTGGGGCGCATGCAATAGATAATTAATTGATGCATGAACACCTAAATCACTAACAATTTTATTGCACTGCAAATGATATGAACTGTTTTGCGAGTTTCCTCAGCGGCAGCTACTCTCTACACTCCTTACTATGTATTATCTTGCGCCCCACGTTTTTCGTTTTAAATCTTACAAGTATTTTCATAGCTATTCAAAATTCACAATCACAAATTTTCAGGACTATCTGTACGGGGTTAGGAATCTGTATGGGGCTAGAAAAAATTATTTTATACTTTTTAGTCCGGTTTTAAACGTGGTGTTTTTAAAAATTTTATTTTATACTTTTTAGTCCGTTTTAAATTACATAAGAGGATGACCTTGGAATGACCCTGAGCTCCAACAATTATTCTATAATCTACTACAACTTCATATGAACAAACGTTCACTTCTCCACGCGAATTAAATGTTTTTCGGGATAAAATGTCCAGATGCGATCAGACTTCTATTAGATTCTGGAGTTAGAATACATAGTTTCCAACACTTGATCTTACATCGCGTCTCTAAACGATTTTTGCTCGACCGCCAGATATCTTTCCACGATACGATACCTTCGGCCTGTTCCTGAAGATACTGCTGCTTCCTGCGACGACGACGGTACCGACAGTACAGCATCAAGCCCACGACCAGAACCATGTAAGCCGCAGCAGCGCTCAGCGTGATCGTCACCGTTTTCGTCATCATCGATCCGTCGTCGCTGACTTCCGGGTCCATGTCGAATCTGTAGGTGTCGCCGGCTGCAAAGAGATAACGTGTCGTTACTCTCAGATAGGAATCGCGCACCGTAGAAACGTTCTACCACGGAATCAGCTCGTTACCTTTCACGTTCAACTGAACCTCTTCCCGTTTCAATCCTCCGCTGTTGCCCGCCGTGCACCCGTACTTTCCCTGGTCGCCGATGTGCACTTCCTTTATGAACAAAGTTCCGTTGCCCAGAACTTCGAAGCGAGAATTGTTCAAGTTGTTCATACGCGAGTCCTTGTCCCACTGTATGGTCGGCTTAGGGTCGCCTTCCGCCGCGCAGGGCAACATCACCGAATATCCCTCGATCGCCTCCGTCGGGTTCAGCGGTTGAATCGTAAACTTGGGCGCGACTGTGTAAACCAACCAATCCAGTTAGCGTCGAGACAGATTCGTTAACGCGACAAGAGCCGAATCTAATTTCATGTACTACAACCGTAAGTACTATCATCCACTGAAGCTGGGAGCATATCTCGCGGGACGGCACAGGGACGGGAGTACACAATTCAGTTATGTTTAGCCTGTTGCATACTCCGTTATCGAACCGAAATATAAATTGATGTATGGGTGTACGTAACCGAAAGAAGTGGCTTCTGCATTTCATAATTAGACTGCGGATTTTTATGCAAATTAAGAATTGTCTGCATAATTTCCAAGAGACTGTAGCCGGATAGACGTTCTTACTTCGATAATTTTTACAAGCTAAAAACACTACATTGGCGTCGTTAGATCATTGCAATTTTTCACTGTTTTAACCATCATGCGCGTCTCTTGTGTCAATTTTACACAGTTTTCCCTACATAAGACATTCCGTTCTGTTATTTGTAGGTCAATCTACCTAAAAGTTCGTGATTTTTACCACGTTTTTATTAGCTCGCTTTCTTGTCTGTCTGTCTGTTTGTTCGGTACAAATTTTGCAATTGATTTTAAACTAACTTCCCGATGAGCTAGAGACTTGAAATTTTAAACATGGCTCAGAACTGGATGACAATGAAATATTAAAAAAAAATTTTTTTTAAAAGCCTATGCGTTCAGGAGATATAAATAATTAATAATTTGAACCTTTGCACCCCCACCCCCCCCGCCGCGCGACGTATACGTCTTCGCGTTCAGCGTCCCCACTCTACTCTCTACGAGTGTCGCACGTGGAGGTGTAACGGTTAAATTTTTAATAGTTTATATCTCCTAAACGCATAGGCTTTTTAAAATTTTTTTTTAAAATATTGTATTGTCATCCAGTTCTGAGCTATGTTTAAAATTTCAAGTCTTCAGCTCCTCGGGAAATTAATTTAAAATCAATTGCAAAATTTACCGAACAGACAGACAGACAAGAAAGCGAGCTAATAAAAATGTGGTAAAAATAACTGTTTACCTTGTTATTTCATTATTTCATCGATCTTTTACCACTGCGTCGATTTGACATCGAGGGTCAGATTCAATTCGTAAAATGGGGGACGGATGAGAGTTAAGGCACACCTACTCATTTTTGTCATAAATGCATAAAATCCGCAGTCTACTCGTAACAAATGCAGAAAATTGTTATCTTGCATAAAGGTCCGAAGTCTACTCATTACAACTCGAAATGCGAATACGAGGACTAAGGCTCCTGCTATCCGGACATCTCATTTCGGATATTCGGATCCACATCTGAATCCAGACTTCAAGTGACAATGAGTAATCAGGATAGTAAGAGTCCTACTTCATGATACGCCATCGCACTTACTGACAACGTCGATGCTGATCGTGTGGTTGATCGATCCCTGAGCATTTGTGGCAATGCAAGTGTAGCGGCCTTTGTCCTCCCCGAGAACACCGTTGAAGTGGAGCGTGCCGTTGATGTCCTGCACGTGTTTCGGGAATTCCTCGCCGGCGCCCTCCTTGATCCACTTGACCACGGGGTTGGTCGCGCCCTGGGACTTGCAGGGGACCTTCGCCGTAGTGTTGAGCTCCAGCCGTTTGTCGACCGGCTGCGGGGAGAACTTGAGCTTCTCTTCGACGGTCAGGGTGGCCGGCTCCGAAAATATCGATGGGAAGCCTTTCGTGAACACCTCGCAGACGTAGGTCCCCTTGTCGGACAGGTCAGCGCTCTTGAAGTGTAGGGTCACGTTGCCGTGGTTGTCGGTGACTCGGTGTCTGGTCGGTCCTCCAGTTTCCTTCAATGGTTCCCCGTCTTTCAACCAGCGCACGTGGGTCACCGGCGGCTCCATTCCGGAATAGGAACACACCAACGTCACGGAGTCGCCTTCCATCGCGCTCTGACTCTCCGGGGAAGCGATCAACGTCGGTGGAGCTGAAACGGAAACGCGGAATTCAAAATATGATTTCGAAATCGTGCAAATGTTTTCATCGGAAATTGTCCAATGAATTTCTTCATTGATGCACATTGTTGCACATATCACAATTCATAGAAATCGAAAGATTTGTGAAGGTTCTGGCCACAGAGCGGGGTAGGCGACCACGGTGTCTTCGTTTACCTTCCCCCAGACCCAGTGGTGGGCAAACTGCGGCTCGCGAGCCACATACGGTTCTTTGGCTACTCGAGTGCGGTTTTTCCACGAACGACGTGTTTAAAATGAATTTATTTTATTTTAGCAGTATTTTAATATAATTTTCAATCAGTCAGTGTGTTATGTATATCTAAATTCAAATGGTCATATAAAATCATATAAAATATTAAGTAGTTATATCTAATTTCAAATTCAATTGTAATTTTATTCAGTGTTTCCAGTTTTAATCGACTTCTAAAAACGGTTCTTGTAACGAAATTTGGCTCTCAGAATTTGGCTCTTTTGAGTAATGAGTTTGTCGGCCACTGCCCCACACCATTGAAGAATAAAGTTGCACAGAAAAATTCGAACATGCATTTCGATGGAAGCCACGATGCAAAGGAATGCTATCGGGAGGCACAAGAAGGGGATCAAAGATGTCCTCGTGGGAAAGGAAATAGTTATTTTGATAGCCCAGTTGTTCTTTTATTATAACGAAGAATGGTCCCCCAATTTTTTGTCCATTGAACGTCAAATACCCTGTGCAGCAACGTCGCGAATAGGCTTGTAAATTTGCGTCGACTTACTCGATATAAGCACTTGAGCGGATATTTCGGTCTCCCCGGCCATATTCTCAGCGACGCAGGTATAATTGCCGTCGTCTTCGCCCATTCGAGCTTTCGCGACGATAAGCGTATTATCTTGAACGCGCACAGCCCCGGAGTCGCTTATAATGTGTCCCTTGGGATCTTTCCAGTAGACCTTGGGAGCCGGCAGTCCGGAGGGTTCCAAGCAGCTGACCTGAAGCTCCTGATCTTCTCCGACCACGGCCACTTGGTTCTGCAGCAGGGGCTCGAACGAAGCCGCGGACAGGTTCATCAAATCTGCGAAATACAACGATTCGTTCGTCAGGAGTTGTTTCTGGCGAGACGTCTTAAGGTTTCACCTGAATCTATGTACTTTCAATTCATATATACAAATTTTGTACGTTCTTATTGATGAATAACAAAATGAATCTACCTAGATTTCTACTTTCCTGGATAATTACCAGACTGTGGATCTTTATGAGAAATAATAATTGTCCGAGTCAATCGTAACAAACAGAAGATGGATGAAAATGTATATTCTCTATCAAGTCGAAGATAACGCAACAATATCCTTAAATTCATCCAGTCCATTCAGCTTCGTCATGAATGCATAAAAGTGAATAGATCAAATGAAAAAAACATGTAGAAGCATTTAAAAAGTTTTTAAGTATTGTTGTATTGTTTTCAACTCTGTAAAGCTATCAAAACTTGAAATGTTTTGTTTTGTTTGATTGTACCTTGCAATGAATAATCCGCAAAAATCTCTGTTTAATAATTACGAAGTCGAACTACTACAATGATTAGACTGCAGGTTTTACGCAATTGTGGTAAAAATGGGTAGGCCAATCACAAAACAGAAAAGATTCAACTCTAATCCTACCAAGCATTAAGAGTATCTCTTAAATGTTACTTTATAAAAATGGCAACACTAAGTTTATTGTGATTGTCCATAATTTTCAATATAATATACAGGGTAGTCCACCTAAATACGGCCACCTAAATGTCTCCTCGAATTGTGGGGGATACAAAAAATATTTTGTGTACTATTTGAATGGTTTGAAGAAACCATTATATTGCAAACAATATTTCTTCCGAAGGTCATTTTTTCGGAATTATCATGGTCATCTATGTCTTTTGATACATAACTACATTTTTTTCATTGCATCGTGTAACTGATGGAAAAGTACATTAAGATATGTATAATAACATAACCTTGAAATGACCTTGATCTTCGAAAATTAAAGGTTTACCTTCAGATCAGGGTCAATGTCATGTTATTATACATATCTGAATGTATTTTTCGATCAGTTACACGATGCAATAAAATAATGTACTTATGTATCAGAAAACGAAGAAGATGACCTTCGAAAAAAATATTGTTTGCAATATAATGGTACCTTTAAACCATTCAAATAGTACACAAAATATTTTTTGTACCCTCACAATTGAAGGAGACGTTGAAGTGGCCGTATTTAAGTGGACCACGCTGTATGCTTGGATAAAGCAATTTATTCCATTATTTTCCACAAACGAATTTCTATAAATTTGGCAATTGTAAAATGTAAAAGCGGTCATTTGACCTTCGTAGGTTTGGTGTTAAAGTGTTTGAAGGTGCTATTATTACCAATCGGTTCAGATTATCAAGAAGGTAGACTCGTATCCAGGATTGCAAGTGTGCCGGATGTGACTTCCCATTTCTCGAAAATGCAAAGATGTGGTTTTTCGTTAGTCAAAAGCGCTAGATAGAAGATCAATCTAGGCCGCGATCGCCCTCAAAAGTCCTATTTTACATTTAGGAGACGTAATTTGCATTATTCGGCAGCATGTACCTGTCGCAGCTTTATGAAAATAGCTACATGCACAGCTACATACTTCCGAATAATGCAAGTTACGCATCGTAAACGTAAAAAATAGGTCTTTTGAGGGCGATCGCGGCCTACATTGATCTTTTACCTAGCGCTTTTGACCATCGAAAAATCTTATCTTTGCATTATCGAGGAATGAGAAGGCTCATCCCGTCCCCTTGCAATCTTGGATAAACGAGTTTACCCTCTTAAGGAAGGAGATGGAAGTTTACACGCACTCCCTGTATCGTGCAATTAAGTAAATTACCATCTAGCATAAAAGTCCGTAGACTAACAATGATAATCGTCGAACCCGAACTAACTGGGAGAAGCAAATGTATGCTTACAAGCTATTTGAAGCTCGACCGTGTAGGTGACGGTGTTGTCGCCCCTCTCCCCGTGGCAGGAATAGAATCCTTGATCCCTGTGCTCGGCGGAACGGATCACCAAAGTGCCGTTCTCGAGGACGGTTCTCTCGTCGTCGGTTTCCAGCGGACCGATGTCCTTGAAGAACCATTGAACGGTGTCGGCATCCTCGAAGACGCAGTGGAGGACCGCCGATTCGCCACGTTTCGCGATTAGGTTCCTCGGGACGACCTTGATCGTGGCGGTCTCGTTGCCCGACACGGTCAGGGGATAGCTTTCCATCTTTGGCGACGACCCAGCCTCGTTCTTCGCCAGGCAGCTGTACATTCCGCTGTCCTCGGGAATCGCTCGGTGAATATGCAGCTTCTTCTTCCGTACCTCGACTCGCTCGTTTCGCACCAGCGGCTCGCGGTTTCTGCAAACAGTTTTGTCGTCTGGTTTCGACTCGATCACGCGTAAATACCTAGCGACAACGACTCTGCGAATTTCGATAACAAATGAAAATCAACTTTACAATGGGTGTCGGTTTCGCGAGGCTGCACAGTGGGCCAGAGTCGCAAGAAGCTCGACAAAATTCATGTCTCTGTTAATTATATATTAATTATACAGGTAAAATTTAGACGGTGAACAAATTAAAAGAACTTACGAATATGGATATTATTTCATTAGTGTATTACGACTTTAGTAGAAAATGAAAATAAATTTACAATATATATACAGGGTGTCTCAGCTGAAGGAGGCCACCTAAATATCTCCTTTATTTTTAATGGCACAAAAAATATTTATGGCATAATTTAAATGGTGTCGAAGGAGGAATGTCATAGAAGAACAATTTCTTTCGTCCGGTTATTTTTTCATAGTTTTTTCAAGGTCATCGTTATTTTTTTATCAGGAAAACTAATTTCTTTTGTATTCCATCTTATAGCAGCTGACAAAATACATTTGAATACATTAACAAGATGGAATAAAAAAAATAAGTTTTCCCGAAAAAAATAATGATGACCTTGAAAAAACTATTAAAAAATAACCGGACAAAAAAAATTGTTCTTCTATGACATTCCTCCTTCGACACCATTTAAATTATGCCATAAATATTTGTTGTGCCATTAAAAATAAAGGAGATATGTAGGTGGCCTCCTTCAGCTGAGACACCCTGTATATGTACTATTATATGCAGGGAGGTCCGTTTAAGTACGAACGCCTATATCTCTCGGTTATTATTAGTCGTACAAAAAATCTCCACAGTATAAAGTTGTACTGTTTCAAGGGGCGAATTTGATGATGGTGAAAATTTTTTCTCAAGGTCATTTTTTTACAAGATTTTAAGGTCACTGATATTTTTTTTAAATGGAATGAGGTATTTTTTAATACATCAATCGATGCAGCTGGACATTCGTTATAAAAAAGTACTAACCCATGTATGTCGAAAAGTTAGTAGTTCAAGAGATATTTCAATTTAAATAACTCTAAAATACCATCACTGTCGTACTAAGACTCTTAGTTATAAAAAAGTACTAACCCATGTACGTCGAAAAGTTACATGGGTTAGTACTTTTTTATAACGAATGTCCAGTTGCATCGATTGATGTATTAAAAAATACCTCATTCCATTAAAAAAAAATATCAATGACCTTAAAATCTTGTAAAAAAATGACCTTGAGAAAAAATTTTCACCATCATCGAATTCGCCCCTTGAAACAGTACAACTTTATACTGTGGAGATTTTTTGTACGACTAATAATAACCGAGAGATATAGGCGTTCGTACTTAAACGGACCTCCCTGTATATGTATAAAATATAACACGATGTATAAAGTGTTTTTAGTAGAAACCGATGAATGCCTGTACTACAAAAATTCATCCTCAATTGTTAAGTAAATATTAGGTTAGAAACAGAACGGGACATTAACGCTCGAGACGCGAAGTAAAACTGTCCGATACATTATTTCGAGAGAATTGAGAACTCGCCTATTATTTATTTAACAACCGCTTTCCAGTCTAGCTCAATCAAGTATTAACTTAGAATGGGACCTAGTTTTATCCTATTAGAACAAATGAAAATTACTCAATGAATTCCAACTATTTTATAGAAACCACCGTGCGGCGGGATCGAAGTTGATTCTAGTCGGGAAATTCGCAGAGCGATCGTAGCCGAGGTTGGCTCGCGGGACGCTTTTAAATAGGCGGCAAGTTACGCCGGTGTAACTAACTTGAACCACTCGTATTTCATGTCTCCGGAGCCGTCGACGTGACATCGAAGTTCAACCTCGCTTCCCACGTGAATCGCGGTGGGTAGTTTCGGCTGCTGTAGTTGCACGCTCGCCTCGCTGATCCCTGAAACAGAAATTCCCGCGGATCGATCAGGCCACGGGTTCTTGCGAATAATTTAGCAACCTCTGACGCACCCCACCGCCGTCGTGTACCCGGGTCGCGCTTGAAACTTTTATTCGATATCGGCGAATATACTTTCGAGGGTTGAAATTCGGTGATACCTTTGTGAGAGCCCCGACTCGCCGACGCGTACGAGCGTCGACCGCAGCACACCGCATGATCCGGCGAACGGAGGCGGACGTTAAAAGCGGGGAATCCGGTTCACGGATCAAAAGGGATCGTTTTCGAGGGCAAGGTCGGCCGTCCGCGAGACAAAAACTGGACGAAGGGAATCAAGAAGCTCTCCCCAGTCAGCCGTGTTTCCCCGAACAAAAGGTCGCGACTAGAGAGCCGGCACTCGGTGGCTCGTGAATCCTTAAAACGTGAGCCGAGTTATTTGCCGACCGCCGCGCCGCGCGCCGCCCTGGTCCACCGAAGTCTCAGTAAATTAAGAAAAAACGAGGAGAGGAGAGATCGTGAAGCGTTTCTTCAAACCGAGGAACCGGGGAACACCGGCCAAAAGACGCGGTTCGTCGAGGGATCCCTTTTCTTCTGGCATTCTCTCAGAGCTGTCCTTTTTCCCCGCGTCTCGCGGTTGTTCCGCCATCGTCCTGTCGCAGAACCCTCCTGTCCCGTCCCGTGCATTCGTCGTGGACGCGGGACGAATCGACCGCGCAACAACGAGCAAAAAATCGAACCGGAGAACGAACCAAAGAAGCAAAGGCCGGAATCGAGCGCTAGACAGACAATCGGGAAGAACAACGACGACCAGGAGGAGGAGACCATACGAGAGGACAGAGAAAGAGGGAGAAGATAGGACGGATGGGTTCGCGCACGATGTTTTATTTGATTCGATTAAATCCGTGGGTTTCGAGGCGGTCGCTTCCCCGGTAGAGGTTACACTCGCTTCCAGACCGCCGGTTGATCCTTGCCGAGCAAAAAGGAACGAGGACGGAATCGAACTGACATTCCCAGGAGCGAGTTCCACCCTCTGGCTGGGCTCTTCTCTTGCTCCTTCGTCTTCTTCTCCTTGTTAGCCGTCGTCGTCGTCGTTGTCGTCGTCGTTCTGCTCGGTCGGGAATTGCTTTCCCTTCCATTGTCCTACGGATGCTCTTTCCCCGTTCTGAAATTACGCTCGGCCCTGTCTTTTGCGCTTTCTACCGAGCGTTTCCGACGATAGGATTTCACGGAACTCGAAACCACTCGTTCCCGATCTCGTTCCACCGGTTCCTCCTCCGCGAAACAGATTTTCCTCGAGCGACTCGACTCGTTGCCCGGTCGCGCAGCGCCCTCGATTGCGACGACGTGCGAATGTGCGATTGGCGAATCTATTGAATCGTATATCTGTGGTTGCAGGAAGGACGCCGCATGACACACACACATACTTTCACTTTCGAGATACATATTGCCGTTCAAAGTTCTGATCACTAATGCTTCGACGTAGGATATCGGTTAAATGGCATTATTTTTTTGAGCCTTTCGAATTTATTTTCATAATTTTTTTCAGGTAAATACGTAAATCATATACTATAAAGTTCAATTGATGCACAAACTCAAATTCTTTTAAGGATGTTCTGGAGGTATATAAAATCGCAACAAAATTTTTGAAAATTTGACAAGATATAATTCTTACTAAATTCATGCAATTACCAAAGTTTGGGTTCGATTCACTGCACCGTTTAAGAATTATAGCAACTTAAAGTTTGCACATTTTAACACGTCTTCTTATGGAGAATTCATAAAATTCCACTTCAAACCCTATTTAAACCTTGAAAAAACGCAACTAGAAACTCCAGCTTTTTTATATGTAGTAAAAATTAGGTAATTAATTATGTTCAAAATTTATTAGGATTCACTAAACAGTTACAGAGCAAAAAAATTATAAACTGTTACAAAACGTCAAATTTATCTTGTTGTCTCTCACTAGCATGGAAACGTGACAAGTGTAGACCACTGAATATAGCTACAGAGGGTACAGTATTCGCAAAGGTTAATGCAAAATATACTCATGAATGGCTTTCATTGCCATGTATTGATGGATTTCGAATTTCTTGTATTTTTGTCTCCCATTGTACCTCCAGACATCCTTAAATTGTGTTACGTTTTTCCTGACAACCACAGATATACTTATAGATAGATCCGGCTTCGAATAACATGCCTTGTTCCTAGATTTTGAATTGGGCAGATAGAGCTTCGGCTCTCCAACGCCATCCCTAATAATAGGGTAAAGAACAAACTAACTAACTAACTACATCGTCTACCCGATGATAGTTGTGGGTAAAGTATTAGGTGTACATACAAGTAAGTTCTTGGCCTGAGAATGAAAACGGCTGTAAAGTATTCGAACCGAAACATTTTTTTCCGGTTGGCGGATTTTATAAGACCAACCTTGTATACAGGGTGTCCCAAGGATGTTCCTTTGCAAAAATGTTATCCGCGGCTTTGTTCAGGAGTTATTAACGAAAAACACGGACCAATCAGAGCGCGACCTAGACGCGAGTTGGCATAGTCGGCCGATAGTTGGCGCGCCGGGCCGACTGTGCCAACTCGCGTCCAGGTCGCGCTATGATTGGTCCGTGTTTTTCGTTAATAACTCCTAAACAAAGCCGCGGATAACATTTTTGCAAAGGAAAATGTCGCTTCAAATGGTCTCAGGACCCTCTCATTTCCGGGATTTTCACGAACTTTGGGACACCCTGTAGTAAATTACCCGACTAATAGTTCAACATAACCTCAAAATATTATTGTAACCACGATTAACAACATGAGTTTGCCAAAGGACGCATATTAGGCATTGAATGAAAAAACAGTTCCGAGGCTAAGAAGATATGTGAGGCATTCGGAGAAGAGATGCTGTATTTATCAGCGCCATCAAGAAGTGGTTTCAAAAATTCCCGAGTGGAAATTTCGACCTCGAAGCAGTGATGTGATCTGACCCACCGTAACTCGCGCATTCGCGGCAATTTCAGCCTCAGTAACGTAACTATTTCGATGAAATCGGGTAGCTTGAGCACCACGCAGAATTTTATAATTGAAACTTATTCTTTATTTTGAGGATGGGATAGGGAAAGAGCACTGCAATAACTACGCAAAAGAATACATAATAAAACAAGGAAATAACACTGGTACATTCCCGCCAGAATAACTGCCTCAAGGCGTCAGGGCCCTGGCCGCTCGGCTGCGTCATTGTAGATACGCTACTGCTTGGCCGCGCATGCGCGAGTTTCGGTGGGTAAAAATCACATCACTGCTTCGAAGATGACGAGAGAGCAGAACATCATTTGGTGGATACACACTTACAAACAGTTGAAGAAGTCGAAAAATGCCTCGCAGACTTCATTGAGTCAAAATTGCCATCTTTTTTTCACCAAGGGATTCCTCGTCTGCCCCAGAAGTGGAAGAAGTGTGTAGAAGCAAATGGAGACTTCTTTCCCGATTAGAACGTACTTGTATTTTATTCTTTTATTTTATATAGTATGTACATGCTTGTACTTATTCTCTTTTTCCTAAAATCCTACATGGATGGATGCTACTTTGCAGACAATGTCGGCGCGACAAGCGGCGAGACTTACGGGACGACCCGATACAAGCAGGCTCACCTGTCAACGGGAGGGGTCAATAACGAGTTGATCTCACCGCGAACAGGAAAGGAAATTCGAGACAGGAAGGGGCGCGTTACCATCAGTTTACCCGAAGCAGGAGCCGTTCTACGGCTTCGCTCGTTTGTTTTCGTCACTGCGTCGATGAATCGGTCGGGGCCGAAAACGCGGAGGCGAGCTTCCGCTTTCGTCGTCGGGTCGGTGATACTCGTGAGAGTGAGAGAGAGAGAGGCAGGACAAGCTTATCGATATCGAAATAAGAAGGAAAAGGAGGAGGAAAAAGGAAGAGAAAGAGCGAAGCGCGCAGTCAACCCGACAGGGTTTCATAGTTTTCGACGCATCAGCGTCCCGACACGGGTTCCATTTCATTAGGCGGTGTGGCGGCGTGGCGTCCGCGTGGATTCAAACGGCGCACAGCTTCATCGATCGAATTTCCCATTACAGAATTATCCTCGGAGCGGCAGAACTTGCGGTGCAAAGGACTTCGAGGACGAGCGCACACGTCATTAGCGAATCTCCGGGCCGTATTGCTTCGATTCTATCGCCGCGTTCCGTTTCATTTCCGACGAGTCGAGAGACGCGAGTCGCGGGAGCGTCTGGGAGATCGAATCCGAGATGATTCGGCGGCCGGGAATCACCGAAAATACTTGCGGGGACGGAATTTACTTTACATGGATGCCTGGTTACCCGTGAAATGGAGACGAGTACTACCGGCGCGGCGCGCGGTGCTCGGCGGCCGCATCCCCGAGGTGGCATTATTAACAGCCGACTGAGCCGCGCAGCCTGTCCAATCCCCTTACTTTTATTCGCGACGATGCTTCTACCAGTCGACAACTTTCTTTTTTTCCTTTTCTTTTTTATCGCGCCGAAGTCGAGTCGACGCGGGAACGAGACTCGCGTCAAGAGGCCAGATTCGCTCTGCAGTGTCTTGGGGGAAACCACCGGCACTCTCGGCTCTCTCGGCGTTCGACGTTTCCCTTACGGGCTGATTACTTTGCGAATTAATCTTTTCCGTTAATGCCCGCAGTTTTCCATCTCCTCGTTCCTTGCCTGGCGACAGGAGAGATGCGTCTGCGTGTCCTCGGCGAGGAAGGACCTCTAACCCTTCTCATCCAACCGGAAAACGCAGAGCTGCGACGCGGAGTTTCAACGGTGGCGGATTCCGACGTTCGAGTATTCGGAACAATGGCGCGCGCGTTACACGTACGACAAGGGATGTAATTACGGCGTTCGATTGTTCGATGATACGTTATAACGCGGCACAAATGTACCGAAACAAATGCACGGGGAACGGTGAACGGGCAGAACCGCGCGGAATATTTCTCGGTGAACTCGAGCGCGGCGCGGAGCGGAGCCCGGCCGGAAGGGTAGTCTGCGAATAATAATCGAAATCTATTGATATAGAAAGCGCGTCCTTTGATGTGTCTCGATTACTTCGCACCTGTACCGTTCGCGTCGATATTAATTACTAGCAATTAGCGCCGCAGACTCGCCATTATACGCGGCCACGATGCGAAACGAAGCGTTTCCCGACGCGCAGCGCGTTAACTTTGCAAATTACTCCTTTCAATACCGCATCGAACAACGTTCGCGGACAAAGCGGCGGCACGCTGGGGAGGAAAAGGAAACAGCTGGTTCGAAAACGTTGCGTCCGGATAACGGGCCACCCTCGCCTCCTCCTGTTTCGCCTCTTTCTCCTCTTGCTCTCTGATATTTGTCCCTCTCGGGTTCTGTGGTCCGCGCAGCGCGTTGCCTTTGCTCGTTCTCTTTCACCCTTTTTCCTGTCGCAACGGGGCCTTGGGTGCGCGAGCGTATTAAAGGGCCGCGTTAAAATGCCCGCTCTTTTCCTCCGACATTGAGTCCATTAAAGAGCATTAATCTCGAGGAGTCATCCTCGAGGAGGCGGATATTTTCGAGGGCTGCCGCTCTCTGTCGTGGCACAATGCGACAATAAACAATCACAAAGCCCGGAAGAAAGGAGGAAATATCGCGAAGGGATGACCGTGAGAGGGCTAAAGCGCTTAGTGGGAGACAAGAATTCAGGGATAAGGCGGCCGCGCGGGCCGCCGGGGAAAGAAGACGCAAGAGAAAAGGGTGCCGTAAGAAGGGCTCGTTTGTAATCGCGAAATTCAGTTTGCGTTTCCGAGGTATCCACGAGATTTTGCCCGACCTCTCGACTCGATTCTCCCCCGCCTTCTCTCTCTCTCTCTTTTTCTGGCCCTTTTACATCTCTTTCTCTCGATGCTCCGTTTTCTCCGTCGGTTTTACAGGGTTTCCCGTGTCCTCCTCGAGCCTTCTCTCTTCCCGGCTCTCTTCACTACTCGGAAAGCCGTGTTTAAATGCACAAACGAAGCGAGAGATCAAAGGTACCGCCCCGGCATGGCACCGCTGGCGGTGCGCGCGCGTGTTCGTGCCGCTAAGTGAGAGCAGGAGAAGAAAACCCGAAGAAAAGGAGGGAGCGGTAACGAGAGAACCGGCAAAAGAGAGAGAGAGGAGAGCTCGAGAAGAAAGGGAGAGCAACGTTTATTATTATCATCGCTTACGCAGCCAAAGACCGGCCCGGCCCACCCCACCTTCGTCGACGCTCCTACCCGCTCCTTCTCGGCATCCACTAAACCGTGCAGTCGTCGAGATTAACTTTCGTGTAAACACCGTGGAAGACGCGCGTGCGTACCGAGCATCGTGGCCTCGTGCGGCCGCAGCCGCGATCGCAGTATCACTGTATGTATCGCAGTCAAAGCTACGGCCACAATACCAACCTCAGCCCGTTCCCGGAGAAACAGACCTCTGACACCGCACCGGCAACCTTGTCAACCTTGTCGCCAAGACCCTGAAATCTTCAACGTTCTCTCCGCTCCGTCCTCCTTGCTCGCGTTTGCGATCTACTTCTAGTTTCGCCGGTTTTTCTCCACGCTATTTGTCCGCGGAATTGGAATCTTTTCTCGGTTCTCGATGGCATTGTTCGCTATCTACGATCTACGATCCACGCGCGGGAGATGCTACGGTAAAAAATTGACGGAGGTCGGTCTTCGGGGAACGGGAGGCTGTCTAGAGCAGCAACCGTCTGGCCCACTCGGATGTAACGCGATACATATTCTTTTTCGAGAGGGGGATATCGAGGACGGATCGGGAACGCGTCGACGTACGGCTGCATGTAATCGTTCCGGGGTAGTGGAATCCATCAGGACGCGAACCACCCAGACACGACACAGTGGTTCGAGTCAACCCGTGGCCAGACAGTATTCTCTCCGTAACTGTGAAAACTTCGAGTCTGACGAAAGAATTCAAACTTTGCTTGAAGACGAAAGGGGGACTGAGGTTCGAAACGGTCGGCAAACATTGAAAGACTCGTGCGAGCTCAGCCTTTTAAATAAAAATAATAAAAACGTGGTAAAATATATAAGAAAAAATTTTTTAAAAACCACGCTTATATTAAAATGCACTGAAAAGGAGAAAATAATTTTTTTCCTGGTTCTCCCAAAAATTTAATATGAATTTAAATAAAATCATGACATTAGTGACTATAAAAATAAAAGCGTGGAGCGCCCACGAAGATTACGTCAATATAGTTTAGCACTCCACGCTTTTATTTTCATAGTCACTATGTCATGATTTTATTTAAATTCATATTAAATTTTTGGGAGAACCAGGAAAAAAATTATTTTCTCCTTTTTAGTGCATTTTAATATAAGCGTGGTTTTTAAAAAGTTTTTTTATATATGTTTTTATTTAAAAGGCTGAGCTTTTTTATTTTCTACTTTTTAGTCATTTTTAAATGTAACAGTTTGTTTTAAAATTTGCTTTTTAATATTGCATTGTCATCCAGTTCTGAGCTATGTTCAAAGTTTCAAGTCTCTAGCTCATCGGGAAGTGATTTAAAATTCCATTACAAGATTTTATGCATACAACAACAACAACAACAACTCGGCAAGTTAATATAAGCGTGGTAAAAAGATTAAAATTCTGAATTTTTGGTTTTTCGGCCACGAAACATCATCCATCGTATTTGCCTCGTTTTTCTGATTGAAATGACACCAAACACGATATAATTACGATCATAGTTGCTTGTGTAACAGCGTTTAAGTTTTGCACTTACAGAATTCGTGTATCTCTACTATAAATGTGAAGTTCGGAACTTGAATTCGTTTGGATCAGAAAACAGAGACGAATAAGATGGTAGTCTCACTACCATGGAGGATCTCCCAATGGTAGGGATAAAATTTTAATAGGTATGGCAGAGATCTTTTTCACAGTTACAGTGCGGAGCACGAGAGAAAACTAGCGGGAGGGGAACGGGGCAAGAGGAACGTAAAGGCAATCTGAATGGTCAGGCTTCTTTCCCCGTTCCCTCCCTGCTAGTTTTCTCTCGTGCTCCGCACTGTACGTAGAGAACACTGTAGTGGAAACGGGCTGCCGGATAATTATCGCGGCGCGTACCACGCAGCGGACATTACTCGAGACGCGGATACTTGAAGCGTGACCGCCAGACGGCACGGTCGAGGATGGCTCTTTAATTATCGAGAAATTCGTCGCGGCGCGCGAGAGATCTCGTCGAACGAGCGCGCGAGAAGAACCCACCTCGGCAGAATTCGAGAAAGCGGCTCTTCTAGCTAGGAAATTCAGGAGATCGGTTTTCACCTGCTTCCGGCCGTCCGCCTATCGTCGAGCAAGCGAACCGAGACTCCGATAACAGATTATCGAAATCGATTAACCATCCGGTTATCGTCGGATGCACTTTCCTGCTTCAATTTCCATTTCTTCCAAGCGGTGGAGCCGATCGGCGCGTATTTTACAAGCGAAGCGTGCTCGATTCCTGTCTCGTAAAGAACGTATCGCGAGTCTGCAACCGACGCGAACCGAGCAAGCCGAACGGGAAACTTGTAATACAGTCGTAAACATTTTCACCGGCAACTTGCGGCTCCATTTTCTTTGCATCCAAGACGATTACAGCCTTTCTTTATTTATGACTTCTGAATAATACAAGAAGATTTCTATCCTTTGAAACGCCGAAGGAAGTTTTCCGTACTCCCGCTGTAACGGTGTAGTAAATGCCTCGGGTTATGGAATTGTCGATTCTCGCGAACTGCTGGTTCGCGCCGGAAAAGGAGGCCGAACAACAATTCGTGAACTTTTTGTTCGGCGAAGAAGCGAGTTGAACCGAGAGGAAATTCGAGCCGCGCCAGGGCCGGTTTTCATCGACAAACGGGAGCGTATCGACGCTGAGACAATAGTTTACGAGTTCGAGGGTTTCACGGGAACGTGGCTCGAGGCGATCTAAAAACAGCCGCGGAAACAAACGGCGGAAGTGGCTTTTCCTCGACAAAAGGAGGGTAAAAATTCCCGTGGCGGTCGGGGCCAGAGCCCGATATTGAACCGAGCCCGCTCACTCGCACAGCCGATCGAACCAATAGATTCGTTTGGAGGCGATCGCGGACAAGAGGAGGCAAAAGGCAGCGCCCTTTTGACGACCCGGGACGTTATTAAACTTTTAATATGGACGCGGAGCAAATGGCAACGACAACAGGGAAGCATGGCCGATAGATATCAATCGTTTGGCTTTCGTTTCCGTAGAAACGCCATGTAAAGACAGGCTCAGGCGCCTAACTTGGTCGCCTGTAATAAAATGTCGGAAGAAAGCCGATTTCACAATTTTGTTTAGCGACTCCGAACAGAGTTGGGCAAAAAATTAATCAACGATTGACGACTAAATTTCTACTTCAATCGTTAATCGCAATTAACAACTAATCTCCTAGTTTAGTCGCTAATTGCGGTTAACGATTAAATACTTATTAATCGTCGATTTTTCGACGATTTCTTCATTTAATCAACGATTGACGATTGACTTCATCAATCTATTGAATGAATCGCCGATTTTTCGACGATTTCTTCATTTAATCAACGATTGACGATTGACTTCATCAATCGATTGAATCAATCGCCGATTTTTCGACGATTTCTCTTTTTAATCGTATACATTAATCAATCAATCACGATTGAAATTTTAATCGATTAATGCTCAACTCTGGCTCCGAGTCACCGCTCGAGTGCTAAGGGTTAAAACAGTAGAAACATCAGAAGAAATTTAAAGTATCCATTATTACTCTAATATTAAAATGGTCGAAGAGTTAGTTATCATTACAGCTATCATTAGTACGAATTAAATAAAAATATCTGCTGAAGTAATAATTTCTCGTCGATTAGTGCATGAAAAATATACGGTTCCATTTAAAAGATCAAAGTTGATCTTCGAATATCCAAACGCCCTCGCTTATAAAGAAGTCGCGGCGTGTCCCCCTTGATACCAAGTAACATCTGTACAAATCATTGTTTAGTGCAACGCGTAATTTAGAAGTTATTCACGGTGATCAAGTTAGATGCCTCGCGGCGTGCATTCGTGCACGACGTAACTGTCCGCTTTCAGCGTTTACTATAAAGGAGATTTCAAAGTGTTTCTGGCGCAACAGGGACTGCTAAAAACGCGAGACAATAATTCTTGCGGCGCGAAAGCAATTTAGCGGCCTTAATTCTCGTCGACGACCGTGACTACGGCGCTTTTTATCTCGCGCGGAGCAGAAAGGAAGGATCCTCGAGCAGGCGGTAAACGACAGGCTCGAAAAATGCTACTTAAAAGGAATTCTTCTCTGGCGTTTTCTCGCGGGAGCCCCGTTTACGTACCTCGTAAACGCGGCGCGACGCGACGACCGGTGAAAACGAGCCCCTGTGAGCTAAAAAGACTTGAAAGGAAAACGCCGAAGAGCACGGGACAGGCTAGGCGGTGACACGAGGCGGCCCAGGAAAAGCGATATCGCGCGTCTGCCTCGTTTGCCTCGCGCGGTCACGATCCAGAAACCGAATCTGTTATGTTTTTTTTTCTCGGGGGGTAACTTTAGCCTCCCACGTGTCTGGTTGCAGAGCAATGACACGCGGACCAAGGCGCTTCCGAAAACCGTGTTCTTTGAAGCGACTCGAAAATTGGCCGCGATTCGTCGCGCGCCTGTAAACGCTGGGGACTTTTTCGATAATGGCGAAAGCCTTCGGGGGCTGCGCGTCGAATGCGCGCCGTCCTCCTCCAGACGGGACGCAACATTTTTCGCAGGATTCCCTCGAAACGACGCGAAAAAGGAAAAAGGAAATGGAAATAACGAGAACGCGTCGCGCTCGGGGCGGCGCGGCGCGGCAGAAAACCCGTCGCCGAGATAAAAACGAAATTATTTTCCCCGCTGGATCGAAACGAGAAAGGAGGCGAAAGAGGCATCCATCGGCCGGGGAACTAAAAGCATCCCGTTTCAAATCTAATATCCCTCGAGAAGACAAAGCACACTCCCCTTGTAGATCGTTTACGTACATTGTAAACCGAAAAGGACATAAAAGAACGCCGCCAAAGGGGTGACGGGTGGCAGACGCGAGCCCAAAGGGGAGTAGAAAAGCACGGTCGAGCACGGCGGAACGCAAACGGCCGTGTCCCGTGGACGTTTTCCGCGCGCGCGGAGCCGCGGAATCCCGAAACGGTTCCGCCTTTCCACGAAAGCCGAACCGCTGTTTATCCTAGACGAGCAAACAAACCGTGGTTTTCTCTGGAAACCTTCTGTCGAAAGAAAAAGCGCGCGACAAGCTGCGCCACCGCGCCGCAATCTGGTCGGGGGATGGGTAAGTCTGTCTGGCCGGCCGGTTCCTTCTAAATTATTAACGTGTTACACCGTTACGTCGTTGCGACTCGCGTCGAGATTCGCGACGAACCTCGTTCTTCTGCTCGCGGCGGGGTACAAGCTCGCGGACAGCTCGAGAAAGAGAGACGGAGCGCAGAGTCGGGAGGGAACGGGTCGTCGCCAAACAGAATGAAGCACGGGGAGACACGATGTTGTATTCCGTTAGCCAGCTCTTTATTGCTTAATTCGCCTTGCGGAATTCCGGAATGGAAGACTCTGAAGTTGATGAAAAACGGGGTACAGTGTACAATCAGTCTCATAATTGGAGAGTGGATCTTTATGCAAAAGAAACATTTTCTACCTGAATTGCAACAAACTGGAGTGAAACAGAAATTTATTTTCTTTCTTAATATATTATGTAGGTCGGAAATAATATGATAGTAATTTTTTTAGTTTAATAATTAGTTCTCAGACTTGTTTTTATTTGTGTAAATGTCCTTGAACGACCTTCGAGAACCAAAATATCAATGAATGTCAATGACATATCAAAATGTCAATGAATTTGTCTCACATTAATGACACACGATGTCCTCCCAGCAACAGTGTAGGCGTAAAGGTCGGTCTATCTTGACCAATCCAGGCCAGTCGGACAAAACCTTACTACCCTGATTTTGTAACCAGTATTTTCCAAAAAGCTACAATACTGGATACAAAACCAGAGTAATAATATTGTAACCAGTATTTTCCAAAAAGCTAAAATACTGGATATAAAACCAAGGTATGTAATGAGGTTCTGTCCGATTGGCTTGGACTGATTAAGATAAACCGACCTGTATTCGAAACATTCTGTACCGATTCCTCGACGCCGCACAGTAGAACCTTTCGTCCAAATCGGAGACAAAATCAAAGAACTTTCGATAGAAATGAGGTAGAGCGATGAAATTTTTTTTAAATTATAGCTCAAACTTGGCCGAATATGGAAAAAATAGGGAGATTATGGTACGAACGTTTTGTAAACTTGAGATAATTCGTTAAACTCTCACAATTTCAAGAAAATTGCAGTTTTTTCAATAACACGGGCGGAAAAAATTTTTTTTTAACATGCTGCACATCATTTCCTGTAGATTTTTTCACGCTGATTTTAAATCTGGTCTCAAAATTTGTCTACGACCTCAGGATTTTACAAGTAATCGATTTTTGCGAACGAATTGTTTAACGAATTTTCTCAAGTTTATAAAACGTTCGTACCATAATCTCCCTATTTTTCCCATATTCTGCCAAGTTTCAGCTATAATTTTAAAAAAATTTCATCGCTCTACCTCATTTCTAACGAAAGTTCTTTGATTTCGTCTCCGATTTGGACGAAAGGTTCCACTGTGCGCCGCGCCGAGATTGTTCGAGGATCGCGTCCGGTCGATTTGCGAGCTACGGATAAAGGTTGATCTACACTATAAAGCAGTCAATATGAGCGGATCAGACAGTGACGAGGAGCTGGCTCTTCTCGTCATACTTTTAGACGAAAAGGAAACTGGGTCGCATTTGGGTGCACCCGAATATTGGACTTTATTCAAGGAGTTACTTAAATACGACGACAAACTCTATCAATATTTCAGAATGCTGCAGTACAAATTCTTTGAATTATCAAAACGCAGAAATTTTGAAAGAATTGCAATTGGTCGAAATTACAAAGACAGTACTAAAAGTTGTTGTGTATTGGAATGGTTGTATAGATATCTTTAGTAGAGCACGTATTGCAATAGGGGCTGCACAAAGTCTAAATAAAATTAATCTTGTCATTTTTATAAGGGAACACGTACCAGTTACTTTTAAGGCTCGGTAGGTTTAGTGTTAAAAAGCATGATTGGATATTTTGACGTGCCGGTACCGGTCTAGGCCGTTGTCGGTACGTGACGGCCGTGCCGTATAGTGTAGATCGACCTTAAAAGAAATTCATACCCTCTCAAGAGCTCGAAGTTTCTGAATGGAATCGGTGACCCAGAGACGAAGAAAAAGATTGAAGGTCAGTAGGAAAAAAAAAGGAAGAGGTCTGCTCCGGCTCGACTCGCGTCAAGATTAGTGTAAGAAAGGGAGAGGAGGCCGATGCGGTAAATTAGACTCTTCCAGGTAAGTTTGACTGAATTCGCGGTTACTATCACTCTCTAAAAGTCTTTCGCTTTTTTTTAAGTGTTTTATTTTTTATTTGATTTTTATGGATTTGCGAAGAAACTAGGTAAGTGAATTACAAAACAATAAAAAATTGGGAAATTCTTAGAATATTACGTTGCTTTCAATGTATCAAAATTATTAACCTTTTGCACTACTTTGTCGAGTGTGACTCGACATCGGAGAAAGGAAAATGTAAATGAAACGTGTTTTTATATGTATTTGGTTCTTCGTTTCTTTATTTAAGTCGTACTTAAGTTTTTGAATTCTTTTGTCTCGGATATCTTTCGTTCTATCAAAAACAAAGTAGGGTAAACTATACTATTGCCGGAACTGTAGTAGTTATTGGCACTTTTAAATTAAACGGCAAATATTAAGAATTCCTATTAAGTTTTCATAAAATAGTGTAAATAGTGTTTTATTAAAATTTTTGTTACGTGTCTGTGTACTTTATCGATTTGTAACTTAATTTCGGACTGTACTACAGATGTAATAAGTGCGTATATGTTTAATTATAAAACAAATAGCCTGTTTAACGTCAGCTCTCACTGTGCCAATGACTGTACTATTTGTCTTACGATTGTTATTCACCGAATAAATTTTATAATACATAAAAGATTTATGGCTCGTAAAACTGTGTGATCTTTTGCTGAAAAATCTCTATTAGCTTTTAATAATAGCAAGTTAAGCTCGCTTAACCATTTCAAAAAAAAGATTAAAAGATTTCTACTACGATTTTGGCTTAGGGTGCCAATCATTGTACAGTTTACCCTACATCAGCGGTGTTCCAACCTGGGAGGCACAGACTATTGCCGGAGGAGGTGCCAAAATTTTTTGTAATAAAGTTATTATTATTTAAAACATGTATATATTATTATATCTATTAACCCTTAGCACTCGAGTGGTGAGTCAGAGTCACCACCAGAAATTGCGATACCATTATTCTAAATATTGTTTAGAGTATTAAATATCTTGGTGGCTAATCAATTAATAAACATTTAAGTATTGTATGTCGTGTTATATTAATTTCATATCCATAAAATCAAAAAAATTATACAGATTGGAATTATTCTGGGTCGAAAGATGTGTTTCATTTTCGAGATAGAATAGCTCCGAGTGCAAAGGGTTAAAAGATAGGGAGGCGCGGAAAACAAATTTTGTTATGGAGACGTAGTAGCATAAAGTTTGAGCAGAAGTTTGTTCCGGTTTGAAGAAAATGAATCTCGTTCGAAATCCGCGGCGCCAAGTCCGGCTTGGTATCGCCAGACGAATAGTTAATGAGATCCTGTGGAGTGTAGAGTGTAGAGAAGCTGCGAACTCGTAACTCGGGCAACCCGAAACTATTGTCGCGGGCACATCGGGCTATCTCTCGTATACCTCACAGCGTATAGCCGCTCTGAAATCCGACCTAGTCATCGACGCTCGAACGGAACGGCATTTATCGTGGTAAGGTTCGAGGCTCGTGGAGAAGTTTGTCTCTCCGTAGCGTTTAGGCTATTCGACGCCTACGAGTTTGCTCGATAAACGCGAGGAGCAGCGTGGGCGGCGCGACCGATTAGTCGAACAATACGAATAAATGTTCCGTTCCGATCTGCGTCGGTCCCCTTTGAAATACCGTTGGACGCGTCGTTCTTTTTTCGTGGAACTCGATACGATATCGTGCCGGTTGAGAGAGAGAGAGGGAGATAAGCTTCGTCCGAGAGGCGTTGTTTGCACGGTGCCAAAGCAACGGCGAGCACGGGCGAGAACGAGCTAGGAAGGATCGAGGAAGGATCGAGGAAAGACACACACCGCCAAGAAATCGATCGTGCGTTCGACGGGGCGGATATCGGAAAAAGTCACCCTCCAACTACATACAGTGGGTGTGCAAAGTATTCGTACACCTTTTAAAAACTAATAACTGTTTTATCATTGTACCAAACTACCTGAATTTTTATAATCAATTAGAAGCATTGGTTTACGAAATGATATGCAAGAAAAATTTTCCAACAATTATAATTGACAAGGTTACATGCAGAAATAAAAAAGGCAATTTTTAAAATTCTTTTCTGGGCCCTTAATGAAAATTTAAAATGGATGTTTTGTAGATCTATGTTAGTTATACACATGCTTCAAATTTGAAAAAATGGTGAAAATCGAAGTTTTACACGACTTTTGATCAGTTTCTGCTTAAAATCCACAGAATCGTTCATCTTTCCATGCGTGTCGTTTTCTCCTGCGTCGACCGGTTTCGATGAAATTTTCTGTATGTGTATAACTAACATAGATCTACAAAATATATTAGGTTGGGGAAAAAGAAATCCATTATTTTTACATTATCTCAAGCGGAGAAATGATGGATTTCTTTTTCCCCAACCTAATAAATTTCAAATTTTGATTAAGGGCCCAAAGAAAAAAGTTTTGAAAAATGCCTTTTTTATTTTTCCATTTAACCTTGTAAATTACAATTATTTGGAAAATATTTTTCGCATATCATTTCGTAAACCAATGCTTCTACTTGATTATAAAAAATCAGGTCGTTAGCTACAATTATAAAAAAGTTGTTTTATTTTTTAAAAGGTGTACGAATACTTTGTACACCCACTGTATCTTCCCGATTCTGCCCGTGTGATGGTTTATTACGGTGAAAAAAAGTTGCAAATATTTAGCACTTCAAATTCGCCATTTTTCAGGGGATTATTCGCTTTTTACAAACCAAATTCACCCTTTTGCAGACGAAATTCATTCTCTGGCAAATCAAATGCACCCTTTTGAAATCTAAGGTTTCGTCGCGTGTAAGAATGGACAGATGTAAAATATTTATTTAACACTAAACGTACCGAACTTTAAAAGTAGACGGTACATGTTATTTTATAAAAATAATAAGATTAAATCGATTTGAACTTTGCGCGGTTCACATTATAATATTTGCGCTACTAAATATATTTATTAATCATTTGCCACAAAAGCATCTTTATAATTTCAATAATCGTGAAATAGAAAAGGGGGTGGTAGGTTTATTATTAACAATATACAGGGTGTCCCAAAATTCGTGAACTTCCCGGAAATAGGAGGTTCCTGAGACCATTTGAAGGGACATTTTCCTTTGCAAAAATGTTATCCGCGGCTTTGTTTAGGAGTTATTAACGAAAGACACTGACCAATCAGAGCGCGACCTAGACGCGAGTTGCCACAGTCGGCCGACAGATGGCGCGCCGGGCCGACTCGCGTCTAGGTCGTGCTCTGATTGGTCAGTGTCTTTCGTTAATAACTCCTAAACAAAGCCGCGGATAACATTTTTGCAAAGGAAAATGTCGCTTGAAATGATCTCAGGAACCACCCCCTTTCGGGAAGTTCACGAATTTTGGGATACCCTTCATACTGTATACATAGTTTCGTCTACAATAGTTCTTCTATCGCTGCCTGGGGTAAATTCATGTGTTGTATGTATTCACATAATCATTACGACAATTTGAGGGGGTAATCATTGCAAGACTGATCCATGGTTTCAAGAGTCGGAAGGAACTCCTTCGATACCGTTCATCATTGAAGAGTATAGTGGTGGAAGTAGTAAAGTGTACATTGTAGAGGTTACCACGTTCACTCGATTTTTATAGTACTCTCCTAAAGAAATACTTAAAGTAGCCGTAAAGTGTTTGCCTCTGGAGTGCAAAGTCAATAAGATTCAATGGTCAAAGTGACAAAATGGTTCTTTCACTCTCGAGTCATCTCCGAGGTGAAATTGATTCGCAAAAGGATGAGTTCGCTTTGGAAAAGGGTGAATTTAAACTGTGAAAAGGTGAATTTGGCCGTGCGAGGGTTAACCCTTTGCACTCCGCTGTCCCCTCTGAGGCACCACTAGAAATTGTTGTATCATTATTAAAAATATTGTTTACATTATTAAATATATCGGTATCTAATCAATTACTAAACATTTAGGTATTGCATGAGGTATTCTACTAATTTCATATCCATACAATTTCAAAAATCATAGGGAATGGAAGTATTCTAGATCGGAAGAAATGTTTCATTTTCCAGTTAAAATAGCTCGGAGTGCAAAGGGTTAATTTCGAGTGCGAAACCTCTATGGAGAGAGTTCGAATCGGGTTTTCGGCGTCCGAATAAACAACCGATTTTTCGCGTCGGAATCAGCCGTTCGGTTCGCAGCGCCGCGTTAAGGGATAGAAAGGGAAGACGGAAGGGAAAGAGGTGGTAGCTGACGTGACTGTCTGGAAGACGAAGAAGGCGAATCGAGGGTGAGACGGCCAGATGGAAGAAGGAGGGGAGGGGAGGGAAGGGGAAGCTAAAGGTGGAGGCGGTGGTGGCGGTAGATGCGGGGATCCGAGCAGAGAGAAAGAGTGTACATCGGCTGGAAGGAAGAGAGACACAAGCGGGACATCGAGGCTGAGCGGCAGAGCGGCAGAGAACCGCGGAACGGGTAAGAGAAACAGAAAGAGAAAGAGAAAACCGAGAGTGGAGAGAGAGAGAGAGAGAGAGAGAGAGAGAGAGAGAGAGAGAGAGAGAGAGAGAGAGAGAGAGAGAGAGAGAGGAGAAAGGAACGAGAGAGACGGAGATGGGTGCAGGGTGGTTCTGTTCGGGGGTCGGTCGTTGCCATGGGGATGGTAGTAAGGCAGGGAAAGGGAAGGGAGGGTCGGTCGATGCAAACGCACCATAAAGTTTTATGGCTCTCCAGAACTGTACCTATCCGCCCTCGTCTGCCAGCTCTGGGTCGGCGACTCTGCTCCTCGCTTCGGGAACCTACTCGCCTGGCCTGCTGGAATTTTTTTTCATAGGAAAATCAACGTGTATTTCTCCACGGATAGAAGAACTTGCCGCGACGCTACAGATTATCGACATTTATCCCCGATCATCGTTCTCCGAGAGGCCTCGCGCCGCCCGTGAACAGAGCGTTTAATGTTAATTATCCACGATTCGTCGGGCCGACGGAAATCGTTTTAATTGACCGACCAAATCGGCGAACGTCCGAATATAGTGGACTGTTAACGAGCGAGAATCGATTCCTGCTCGATAGTCCTGCGTCGGTGTACGTGTGCGAGTCGGCTCGATTCGATACGATTCGATTCGATTCGCGGGACAGGGGTGATTCTGTTAATGGAAAAAAGGGCGAGAGACGAAAGAGGGAGATACGAGAGAGAGAGAGAGGGGTGGAGGGTTTGCCAGGGATTTTTAGGAGCAAAGTTACTAACGAACGCGACTCCGCCTCGTTACTTCGCGCGCCGCAATTATTTCGTGCTGCTTCGACTTTCAAAGCTGTTTATACATTATACATCGATCGGCGTACAACCGTTGAATAATCCCTCGCGATTTCCGTTCGGCAGCGATTGAATTTTCGGGAAAGCCTGGAGCCCGGAGCTGGGAGCCCGGCAGCGGTTGCGTCCCGCGGGAACGCTTCGAACAAGGGCCCGAGAGCATTCTTTTTCGACCTCGATCGTGTATCGATGATATCGCCGCTGTCAACGTGACAGCGAGCTGGAAAGCGTTTGCATCCTTTATGATGCGTCGTAAAAACGACGAGATAAATGCCGCTTCGGAATGCAGACGTTCGAGATACGGTATCGCTCATCGCCGATGACGGACGCCGGGATTACCGGGGGTAATAAAAATGGAGGACAACAGCGTCCATTCGTTTGCTTTTTGGGAAACGAGAGGACTCGACGCTGTTTGCCCACGAGAACGAGAGCGAGAGAGAGGCAAGAGAGGCTGTTCGCGGAGGAGATAGCACCGTGAGAATCGAGCTCGTCGGTATACCTTTGAAGAAATAAAAAGCAAATATTGAAACGGAACGCGCTGCGTTTGTACGGTTGCCTGGAGGAAAGTTCTCGGTGACATTCTATCGCGACGAACAATGTACACGCGATTCGCGTATCGACACGATACCGACCGGTCTGAAGATGGCCGAGAGAACATTTCTACGAAAACCCTTCCGCGGTTCATCCAGATCTTCCCGATCGGGGAGATTTGTATGTTGGGAACACGAGGGAAGTGGTTTCGAGACATGCGATCAGCAGCACTGGGTGTTGTCGTTGTTCGAAGTCAGAGTTGGGCAAACGCTAGTCACAATTATGATTATTGACTAATAACTTCATACGTTCTACAGAAATGACTAATAATTAATGACTAAGTAAATACTTGAGCGTGTCTATGAGTAATGACTACATAAGTATTTCAGCGTAATGACTAATGAATAATGAATAAATTTTTATTAAGGATGAGTATTGAATACTGACTATAATGGCATAACTAATGACTAAATACGAAATCAGAATTTCACTATGACTAATGACTAAAAATGGTTATAAGTTAAAATAAGACATAATAATTGTGGCTATTGTAGCCAACTTCAGACTACTCTCACCATTGTGAACTTTCTCACAAATGTAAAGTTGTCGTTTTATTTTTTAAAAAAAGTTTTGTTTTTTTGTTTAAAAACAAATTTTAAAAATGTTTAATCAATAAATTGTTTTCAAAGGAGAAGGATCAAATATTGAATTCAGAAATTGTAATTAATATTATTATATTTTCAAAGTTATTAAATTATTAATCAATTTAAATAATTAATTTCTATCTTTATAATGGTGGTCTTTTTATCTGGAGACATTGAAATATCTCGAGAACTATGTATCGGATCAAAACATGTGGGCAATGAAATTTGTTCGTCGCGAAGGGGGACATCCAATGATAGCAAACTGGACCCCCCACCGCCACCCCCTGGGGGTGGGGGTGGGAGAAGATAAAAAACTTAACTGGGAACCCCCATTTTTCATTGCAGATTTGGATTCTCCAGAAAAAAATACACAAATTTTACCTAGGAGTTTTTGCATTTTGGTTGACAGATGGCGCTGTAATGGACAAAAATCAAAATGGAAAAAGTCGTTCAAAATTGGGCATATCTCGAGAAATACACATCAGATCAGAAAAATAAAAGTAGACGTATTTGATATTTTTAAGAATGCTATTCAATAACACCATAATTTACCCCCCACCCCCACAATATTTGTAATATGTAAGTGTTCTGCTAAAGATATCTATACAATAATTTCTAGAGGTGAGCGAGGACCCAAAATATCGGGAACCAGATGGTCCCGAAACTTTCGAGATTCCCGAAAATTTCGAGATTCCCGCAAAAATCGGGTTCCCGAAAATTTCGAGAATATGACATAAGACTCTTGAAAAGAATTCGTGATGGACAACATTCTGTCAATCTCGAAAACATCTAGAATAAAAAATCCGAAACTACGAATGTATTCATTAAAACGAATATAAATGATTACTGGGTTCTCGAAATTTTCGGGAATCCCGATAAATTCGAGAATCCCGATTTTTTTCGGGAATCCCGATAGATTCAAGAATCTCGAAATTTTCGGGTACCCGTCCCGATCCCGAAAAATTTCGTGTTCCCGTCCCGACCGATATTTCGGGTTCTCCCACACCCCTAATAATTTCTCATGAAATCATTTTTATTATTTCAATAACTGTGAAATAAAAAATTTGGAACCGAACATTTCGACCGTTGCACAGTGCGGTATTTGCACGAAAAAACTGGCCAAAAGTCGATTTCAAAAATTTTGCGCAAGCTGTACAAATTGTGTTGTTCGAGATAGTTGAATGTCTAAGGAACAATGTATCAGCATTCTTTTTTAATTTTAAAATTCACGAAGCAGCATATCTCAAGATTTTATAGCACGTTTTTCGCTCTTAACCATTCTCTGAAACATCGTTCGCTTATTACTGATTATCAGGTATTTTAGGGAAATCGTGTAAATGTTTTCGCTGTAGAAATATTTCTGCTAGGTATGTACAGCATTTTCGAACAGGTTTCAGTTCTTCATTATCCGAATTAGTATAGTTATTAATATTTGAAAATCACCAATAGTTTGGAAACATTATTTTTCGCCTATAATACTTCGTTAACGGTTTTGTTATACTTCCCCATGAGTCCCCATGTTCTTTTTCGTCTCGTTACATTTGGTAAAGGTTTGTGATCACAGTCCAAAAGGAATTGGTTCCGGATTCGTTCGGTTAGAAATTTTATAGCTAATTTAAGTAAGAATTACACTCCAGAGATGCTGCGCGTCCTATTGCGTCTGCACGGCCCACAGTGGAGTATTTGGCCGGAAAATTACAATAAAATAATACAACAATAAACATAACAAAAATATATTTATATAAAATTATAAATTTGTTTGCAAAGTTTTCATCCCACGCATTTTTTTTTAATTGCAGAATATAATGGCATTATTTCAATCGTAAGTTCTTCTAGCCTAATAAAAACAAATAAAACATTTTCGTTTAACAAAAATGTTTGGGACAAAAGTTAAACAGTGTTCAAACATCTACAAACTGTGATACATAAAATTTCGAAAATATTTTTTTTACGACAAATAATCATGGTCATTTTGATTTTTTAAATGTTAAAATGTATTTTTTATGTCATAATATTATAGCTGATCTTAAGACGAATTCAACGATATATAATATTATGACCTTCAGACCATAAATAACGTTGCAATAGTTTTGGCCAGCTTTCCGGGCCAAATACTCCACTGTGCGTTGGTTCAAGCTTTGAAATCGTGCTCACTGCTTCCTGGGATAAGTGTATCAGTGGCAAAGACCAATAGTCCATATGTGAGCCGAAAAAAATTCGGAAAAAGAAGTTCGGTGCTTTTTCGAACAGGCCTCGTAAACCGTTTACAACCAGAGGGGCCCGGTGCTCGTGATCCCGGTCGACGAAAAAAGACCGCCTTCCGCGACGCGCGCGCACGAGCACACCGTTCCTGAATTATCTAATTTTCGGGAGAACTCGAGAAAGAAGTAAAACGACCAACGTAGACGAAGAGGAAGAAGGAGAGGGAGAACGAGCCGAGGGAGACGCGAGTATATTGCGAACGTGCTCCGAGTGGCAATCCTCGAAACCACCCCAAGAGGAATACAAGAACCACGCGAGAAAGACGATGGCCAGGTTTCCGGGGGACGGGGCTGGGAGGTTCAGGGGGAATCCGGGAGGAGCAGGGGACAGGAGCCAGAGGAGGAACACGGTAATTATTTTCGAACCGTCAAACTTGGGCGCGAAGGGGCGCGATGCATGACATCGTCTACGAGTCAAGGGTTACCTAGGCGAATAACGGCGAGAGGTTTTATCAACGGGTTCGGGTGAACTGCCACGGTTCCGCTCTCGAGGAAAGTTTTTCCACCGGTGGTGGTGGTTCGCAGCCGTAGCAGATGCACGACGCGTCGCGCGGAAACATCTCCCGTTAGCCCGGTGCCGTACGCTCGTTAAAAAGTTACCAAACGGCCGTGGCCGAGCTCGAGTCTCCCGCGAAACTTGTTCGAGCAGCCGAAAACTATTCGGACTGGTAGTCTCGCGTAATTCAATAACGTCCGACAAAGGTCTTTCTGCCCCCATCTCCGTAGAGATCGAAGGGGAATCGCTCGGTAGGATCATCGGAGCCGACTCTCGAAATGGCGGAAACGGGGAAAAGGCGAGACGAGGGCGATGGCGACGAGAGCATCGATTCGAGAGAACGCAGGATCGTTGCGGCGTGCGCGCGAGTCGCGTTGCCGGTAGATAAAACCGCTGAAAATAGAGTCTCGCGTATCTGCGGGTAGATACACGGCTACACCTACACCTACATCCGCGAGACGACGAGACCCGGAGATAAATTAGTTTTTTTTCTCTCTCCCCGCGCCGAGCCGTGCAGCGCGACAGCCACTTGGACGGCCACGTGCGCGACTGCAGTTTGACGAAACGATTTTGCATTCCCTTTCTGCGAGCGGCGCGCACTCGAGCCGACACGCGTGTACACAAAGCCGCGTTCTCCGCTCCGCGGAGCGTGAAAAATTGCGCCGAGCATGTTTGGACAAGGTAAAAAATTCACGGAGGATAAGTGGCTTACGTGTTGCATTGCCGGGGAATTTGCGGCCGATCGCGGTTTCGAAGTCTGCTGGAAGTATCGCGAGAATCGCCGCGTAGACAGTTCTCGTTGTTGAGATTTCCGGGTGTGAACCGTGTCCTGGAGGAATTATTTTGCCTACGTTCCACGATCATCGTAGCTGGAAATTTTTTGCCGATGGCAGCTCCTTGTTGTTGTCACGAACGAATCGACAGTCATTTGCGGCAGATGATACGAGATGCGAAGAACTTATACACTGCCGCTCAAAAGTATGTGGACACTTACCATGTTCGTGAAATTTGTGATATATAATGTATATTTTTATTATCAAACAATATTTGTTGCTAAAGTCTATTATGAATATGTATGTAATGTATTCTAATAGTACCAAAATAAACAATTTAGTTATTGAATTTTCTGAAATAAATAAAAGAAGAACTATGGGATCACATAGATAGATAAGTCCGAAAACGATGTCCGAAGTCTGAAAAGCATTTGTGGGAAATATTAGAATCCGAGGGGAACCTTATTGAAAGTGAAGTAATGAAAAAGTTAATAGCCAGAATGCCACGACTAGTAAACGCGGTCATAAAAGCAGCGGTGGATATGTAGACGAGAAGAAAATATAATTATTTTGTATCATTATCGGTGAGATATTTAATAAATTATTATTCAAATATGTTCTCCAATACTGTACGAACTGAAATACATACAAGATAATCAAATTTACCAAAGATATCATAACTTTTTTTAGGTAGTTATAAGAATTAAGTGTCCACATACTTTTGAGCGGCAATGTACGTAGTTTTAACAGTGAGATCTGTGTAATGTCGGGCCGTGAAAGCCTCGAAGCTCTGATCTCGCTTGGTACGAGATTATAGTGGAGCAGCGAGGTGAGCGTAGCGTACAGGAGAGCTGTGCGTTGATTTCTACTAAGCATATATTAGCTTGCCGAGGTATTCGTGTTGTTGTATGCGTCAAACCTTGTAATCGAATTTTAAACCACTTCCCGATGAGCTAGAGACTTGAAACTTTAAACATAACTGAGAACTGGATGACAATGCAATATTAAAAAAAAAACAAATTTAAAAAATCTGTGCGTTCAGGAGAAAAAAGAATTTTAATATTAACCGTCACACCTTGTCGCGCGAAGCTCGGCAGTACGTCATTGCGTTCAGCGATCCCCACTCCGCGCGCCAGCGCTCCCTACTCCACTACGCGTTCCCACTCCGACTCATCCCCGCTCCACTGACCCATTTCGCACCGAAGGAGCTCAGTCAGTGTGGTGTTCCGTTCATTCAGTTCCATTTCGGACAATTTCGGACTCCATCAAGAGACGTCGTCTCTCGGAGTCATCCCGTCATTTTATCTTGCGTTTCTATATCTTACTATTTCATACCAGTATTACTATATGCTGCGTTCCATTTAAAAAAGACTAAAAAGTCGAAAATAAAAAACATGCTATTGTCTCGTTACTGCTCCATTATACAAGTCGCAGTTAATTACACTGTCCAACAAATTTCAATTTTTTTATGTTCCCTAATTACTGTTGGGTCCTTCTTGTAGAATATTTTGCGCTGATTTCGAATCTGTTTTTAATTTTTTTCCTATACGCACAGTTTTTGAGGAAAATGGCTTTGAAAAAAAAACATATTTTTCAACTTTAAACAAATACCGTGATGTTATTATAAAAGATATTGAATTGTTCTTTGCAGCAAAAGATTCTGTAAACTTTCCCGAATACAGCGATATCCAATATGAATACATTATAAATGTTTAAACATGTTTAAAAAATCATTAAAGACGGAGAGACACCACTTTTGCACCAATTTTTGAGGATATTTTTCAATTTATCTCAAAAAATAAGGGTCCAGCGGAAAATCGAACTATACCACTCGATAGACCAGACTTTTATCTTGAGAAGCCACCCCGTCAAGTTGGGATTGTCGACGTTTTTTTCGAACCAGAAAGCAAAATATCTTCGCACGACATGAGTTGCCGCCAGTGGCGCTCAGGACGAGATATCGCTTTATTCGGGAAAGTCTACAGAATCTGTTGCTATAAAGAACAATTTAATATCTTTTATAATAACACCACAATATTTGTTTAAAATTGAAAAATATGTTTTTTTTCAAAGTCATGTTTCTCAAAAACTGTGCGTATAGGAAAAAAAATTAAGAACAGTTTTGGAATCAGCGCAGAAAACTCTATAAGAAGGATCCAACAGTAATTAGAGAACAAATTTGGTGTTGGTCAGTGTTATTATACATTGGTTTGATATTGCCGCTTTACTATGTCCTCAGGGTCGAAGAAAGCGAACAGCGAAATGGTGATGCGTGGACAAGGAGGAGACAACGGATCGTTCAAAGCAGAGATCGAGCGAACAAAGAGAGCGGGGAGTCCGAGAGGCGAGGAGGCAATCGTTCCGCCGATATCGATCGTTGATAGGGATTTCGTTTTCGACGCGAATACCTATCGGCCGTTGCAGCGAGCGAGGCAACGAAAACGATTCGCTTTCGCAGTACACGGCGCGGGAGCGAGCATCGGAGTCGATTCGCGCCGGTTCGGCTCGTCACCCCTTTTCGAAACGGTTCCCGGGGCAGGAACGCGATGCCAGATCGACGAACAAAAGCGGCCATTGTCGCGACTGAAAATCAGAAACGGCGAGATCACTTCCGTCCCTCGTCTGTGCTCGTGCTCGAGTTCGAGGGTCGAGCCGTGCGCTTGTGCCCGCTCTCTCTTCCTCTCTCTCTCTCTCTCTTCCGCTTTCTCGCGTGAAATTGAGCCAAACAATGTGCGCGCGTTGCGACGATCGATGGTTCGCGCACGGCAAACTCTTTCGCCGTAACGCGTCCAACGTTCCCGGTGTATCGGCCCACTCTGGTAAATTCGCTACCGGTCTAGCTCGTGCGATATTTCCTACGCGACACGGTTCCCGGAAACCAGTTTTCTACATCGTCGTCACATTCGCCAGCGATCGCGACGCGACGTCAGCGAGCGAAACAAACCACGCGGAATACAGAACGAACGCCGGCAGAGTCGATAACGAGGTACAGGGATAACAACGATGGGACAGCCGGGCTTGCGCACCCACGCGATCTCTCTATCGGCTCGGCGCAGCGTTCGGGCTCTTATGGGAGTCGGCAGAAAATTCGTAACTTTTGATATTTTGATATTTTCGACTTGACAACCCTAACACTTTTCTAGAGACGGAAAGACGATGCATAGAGTTTCTTATAAACACAACTTTTTGATGACTTTTTTATTACAATTTATTACCGTTTAATTAAATTGAAATATTTTATATTACTTGAGGAGTTAATATAATAAATTTTAAATAGTGGCATAGTATTAAAAATTTATTTTAGATTATTACTGAGCAACTTCTGGTTGAACAGTTTTCTTTATCATATCGGAAATCCGTGAAATGCACGAGTGAATGTGTTAAGATTCAGCTATTTTATTCGATTTGGGCAAAGCTGGGCAAAGTAGATTGCTCTATTGAAGTTTAATGTACGCAGAAAGTAGCACGCAAAAGAAATCAAATAGGTGCTTTTTGATACTTTATTTGTTACACTCGAATCAAAGTTGATAATTTAACATGAAACATTGGGACAAATTGAGAATATTTCAAAAAAATTTGTGTGGGGTTTGGAAGCCCTTATAATATCGAACACAACTTGTAAAAATTAAGATAATCGCATAAACATTGAGCAAATACCACGTGTTTCAGGAAATGTAACTAATATTATATTCGACTTTATGCTCAAGTTTCAACAATAAACTCATACAGTGGGTGTACAAAGTATTCGTACACCTTTTAAAAACTTATAACTTTTTTATAATTGTACCAAATGACCTCATTTTTTATAATCGATTAGAAGCATTAGTTTACAAACTGATATGCAAAAAAGATTTTCCAAAAATTACAATTTACAAGGTTGCAGGTAAAAATAAGAAAGGCATTTTTTAACTTCCCGATTTTATAGGGAAGTTATTGTAATTACCCCGAAAATCGAAAATCGATTTTTTAGCAGATCTTCACGTTTCATGGTCATTGCAGTCATTTTAGACTATTTTCAGCAAAATGTTCGTATGTGTGTGTGTGTGTGTGTGCGTATGGCCGTTTCTATGTAATCAAATTTTTCGTTAACGTTTTCAGAAAAAGTAACAACGCGATCAGGATGATGAATGATGCAATCGATGTGCCCTGTCGTAACTTAGAGCTGATTAGATTTTGGTCCATATTGGTCAAGTAGTTTTTTAGATTTGTAGTTTTTTTCGAAAAGAGTTGATTCTACAATGCAATTTATAAGGGAGGACGAAAATTTTCCACCAAAGTACCAAACGCAATTACATAAAAAAAATTTTTTTCTTAATTTTTTTTTAACTAATGCTAGTGTTACCGCTTGGAATAATCGAAAGTTATTCCAATGCAACAGTGAATTTATCATTTCTACTCCCAAGAATACATTTTGGGAGAATATCGATGAAAGTACAAAAAAAAAAACGATGTTAGCGATGTTGGCGAAGGAGTAACGAATCGGGAAGTTCTTTGTGTGACTCTTGAAGAGTCACACACCAAATAAAAAACATTAATATCAGTAGGCCCTACTAGCCATGCGTATCACTAACCCTCTCGCAAGAGCAGTCCTACCCGCGAGCTCGCGAAGCGAGCGAGCAAAAACAACCCTACTCGCGAGCGAGCGAAGCGAGCGAGCAACAATAGCCCTCTAGTTAAAACTTTTTTATTTGGGCCCTTAATGAAAATTTAAAACATATGTTTTCTAGATCCATGTTCTTTATACACATGTTGGAAATTTCATCGAAATCGATTGACGCAGGAAAAAACAACAGGCGTCGAAAGATGTACGATTCTGTGGATTTTAAGCAGGAACTGTTCAAAAGTCGTGGAAAACTACGATTTCCACCATTTTTAACCGCATGTAGCTCGTCTTCATCGTTAATCGATTTCAATAAAAATTTTCAACATGTGTATGACTAACATAGATCTACAAAACATACATTTTAATTTTTTATTAAGGACCAAATAAAAAAGTTTTAAAAAATGCCTTTTTTATTTTTGCATTTAACCTTGTAAATCATAATTTTTGGAAAATCTTTTTTGTATATCATTTCGTAAACCAATGCGTCTAATTGATTATAAAAAATCAGGTTGTTTGGTACAATTATAAAAATGTTATTAGTTTTTAAAAAGTGTACGAATACTTTGTACACCCACTGTATGTTTAGTAAAAATTGTGGGTAGCATTACATACATATGTTACTAACGTTCCGCGAAAAATGTCTGTTAGATTTCATAGTTCGAAAATTGAACTTTTCAGCATTGTCTCGAGCACTGTGCGGCGTCGCGACGCATCCCTCGAGTTTTCCAGTGGCACGATAAAGAGAAGGAGAAAGATGGGAACATAGCGACGCATCGGCGACGCATTGAACGCGTCAGCCGATAAGGAGCGCCTTGCATTTTCAAGCGATCTGAACGCAAATGGATCGTTCGGAGCCGCTCCGTTTCGCGCCGTCGAGTATCGTCGCGCCGAGCTACTGGGAAGTCTGGGAAACCTGGGAAACCCGGCAAAGAGAAGAGGGGTCTCGTAATCACAGCTGCGGCTGTATAGCGTTCCCGTAATTCCCTGGGACCGGGATGCACGCATCGGCGACGGATCTACGCGTACAATGCGTCCACCGATGCGTCTCGCCTACCAGCGAAATTAATATGCTTTTCAAAACACGTTCGTTTCGAGCCCTCTCCCTCGCCGTCTTTCTTTCTCTCTCACCGTGGAAAAATCGATGTTATCGGGGCAGCTGACGCGGGAAGTTTAGATCCAGCGTTTTACTCATGGATTAACAACGAAATTGATTTTTCCTGTCCCGAAAAAGTTCGTCCAACGAGAAAAAGAACGATTCAAGCCCGAGTTTCCAGAGTTTGGATCGTTCATTACGGTTTCATCTTCCGGTAGAAGAAAACGTAATCTTTCTCCCGAGTAGTTCAGCCGGTGGAGCGTTGGCCTCGGGGAATCTGGGCGTCGCGTCAGCGTCAAGCGTCGTCGGCCAACGTCGGCGCAATATGAAAAATACATTCGCCACGCCCCGTGAAATAACCAATTCCGGCAGTCCAAAGCTGTCCGGATCCGGCGACGACGAGGGTGTCCGTTTTCCCGACGGCTTTCGGCGAGGAAACGGTCGACCGTCGATTTCCCGTTAATTTTCCTGAACGACGACCGTTCCGCTCGTTTTACCTAAACGCGGCGCGCCTTCGCCTCGGAGATACACGGCCCCGGTTTCCCTTTTCTACCTCTCTTCTTTTTTTCTCGAGAAGACACCGTTTTCGCGCATTCGCCGGGTGAACAGGTGTCTCTTGTTCGCGAGGCGAGGCGAGCCAGTCTCGTCGCTTAAACGGGCTCCAACAACTTGTACGCGCCGGCTTTTTTCAGCACGGTCGTACATCTAATTAGGGAAAAACGTGCCGGGTTAATTAGTAAGGAGCGTAATTAATGAAAAGGCATGGGTCTTCCGTATTCATCGGACAGATTCTCGCGATAGGGTGGATCTTTCCTTCTCTGGCCTGTTTTTGTCTCGCCTCATCTCCCCTTTCTCTCGTGCTTCGTCCCTCTTCTCTTCTCCTTCGTCACCGTCTTCCGCTGTCTCTCCCACACGTTTCGCATCTTCCTCTCCTTCTCTCTCTTCCTCTCTTTCACCGATCGTCTCTTCCTCCGACTCGGTAGCTTTTTTTCCCCATTTTCACGCACAGCGAAGCACGGGGCGTTCTTTTCTCTCCCCGCTACTAGTCGCGCGTTCATTTGGCGCGCGCGGAGCGATCGCTCGGAGCTCACCTCACGGTTAAAATGCCTCGCCGTGTACACTTGGCCCCGATTGTTCGCCTCGATGACGGTAATTTGACAGACAGGGGTTGCACGGCGCGAAACAAAAGTCGCGCGAAACAAATCGACCGGGAGAGCTTCGAAAGGGCCGGAGAAATCGCGGGAACGTGTGCCGCTGTCGTTCCCATTGCCATTGCCGCCGCCACGGAAATTCGCGTGCCTCAATCTCATCCAGAGTCAAAATAAAAAGGCTTCGAACAAGCGTCAAGCATTGAAATACATATTTCCGCTGTGCCACGCGAAATGCTTTCTGCGAGAATCATCCGATAGGAAACGACACCCGACACATTGTTCCATCGACGGAAAAGATCGAGCAGAACCCGGGGAAGATTGGAGGAATTCGGTAGAAACGACAAGCAGCGGGCCAGCCCTTATATATCGAGCGTGTTCGCTCGAGAGACTTTTTTCGTCCGTTTCCGTTTAATCCGTCTCGCGAACGTCGCGCACAAAACACGGAAACACGGGAAACACCGTGGAAACGGCATTTACGTAGGCAACGCGCATTCTGCCTACTCCTCCTCCTCCCTTTTTAGGGTCAGCCAAGAGTAGCCCGAGCGAGGAGCCCTAGAGAGAGGCGTGTAGCGTCGCGCACGCTACACTCGTGCAATTCATTCGGCACAATGCGCCGGGGCACGGCTAGCGAGAATCCGCCGAGCACGGGAGCCCGAGAGAAAAGAAGGGAGAGACAACGAAAGAGAAAGCAGTTCCTCCGGTGGCGTTGGCGTGAGTTCGTGACGACGAGCGGCCGTGGTAGTGTTTTTAAAAAATGCAGCCGCCCCGGGCTGCAGCCTCAACGATTAGCTTACCCCCTCCTTTTCTCCTCTGTCCCTGTCTGCATGCCCTTCTCGTTCTTATTCCCTTCTCAACCGCCTCCACCTCCTCTCACTTTTCCAGCATCCCCATCTTTTCACCTCTCCCGCTTGCTCCGTGCGACGGGCCAACGACGGCGACGTAGACGTCTACGACGAGAACGACGACGATGACGTACAGCCTGCACGAAGGCGAGACAATGAAAATGCAAGCAAACCCTCCCTGAATTGAGTTCTCCACCTGCGCACGACCGACCGGGTAAGAGGCGAGGAAAGAACGAGAGAATCCCTGTGGCAGGCTCTCGCGAATTTCCTCCCTCTAAAGGGGATATACATAATTTCACGCTGCCATGGCAACCTGTTTCTAGTTTTTTCTTCTTTTTTTCCTATTTCTGTCTTGCCGCCGCTACAAATTTCTGCGCTCGAGGGAGATCCGAACACGATCGACGGCTCCAGCAAAAAACCAGACGAGACGGAGAGCGTGCACGAGATAATTCTCCCTGTACCGGATCCAATCGACTCGGAGATTACACGCGTCCTAAGTAGCCCCCCGTACCCTTTTCCTCGAACCCTTGGGCCCGTGAAACAGCGGTGGGCACACGGTACGCGATTTATCGTCCAGGTGCCATTAATATGCCGATGAATCTGGATCAAGCCACTCCCCTTGACGCGTCGTGGTAAATTCATCGCGGTATTTAGAAGGGTCCGCGCGTGTTCTTCCCGTGAATGCGGGCCCACTGAAAAACCTGTATTGTTGCGGCGTACAATACAGGAAGCCTAATTGCCATTTGGCCTCGCATTATGCGGACGGCCGGGTCGACCGGCTCGGCCGAGCTAGTGGGGTGGGAACGCGAGTTCAGAATGCGGAGCGAGAGCCTTCCGCGTCGATGTGCCCCGCTCTCTTCGCCTTACGTCGCGATGCAATTTTCTCAAGGAACGTTTCAATTTCGCGGCGACGCACAGTGGTCCCAAAGCCCGAAAACGCGGACAAAACCTAAAAAATGAACTTTCAGCCAGGTAAGTTTTAAGTATGGGGTTGGCTACTCTAAGAGTATATCTACTTGGAGGTAGACGGTAGAAAGGTCCCATTTTTATACCTGACCAACAGTCGCAATCCGAACTTCGGTTTCATTAGTCAGTGCCTTCATACTCTTCCAAGTCTCAGTGCGAGTTTTAACTGTACAGTGCGTAAATTGTATTGGAACGTATCGATTTTAATTGTGCATTATGGATGTTGTTTGTAGAGGTAAGTTGCATAGTTTTTAGTGCCAAATGTTTATTATTAACTGATAACTATGTATGCAAAAGTAAGGGTAAAAGTGAAGGCATAAATTTTAAAGATTAATGTAAAAGTTGAGTTTCCTTCACCCTCCATCGCTAAAACTTGTTCGAGATTCTAGTTTATACTATTATCTTGCAATCTAAAAAAAAATTAGCTGCACCTCTCTGCCCCTGTGGTCGTATCACTGTTTTTTATAATGCAGAGTAGGTATTTTGTGAGCATTCGTTGCATTTCTTCTCGAACTGAGAGATATACACTAAGTTTTTCTGAACAATTTAAATAGTTTTTGAAGGATTATGCTTAGAACGTATGGAGGACACAGATTGCCAGTTTTTTTATAAACAATAATACAATATATCTGAAATTTTTTTATATTTTTTAAGTTCAGATTCGTGATCAGCGACCTCAAAAATGCCTTAATATCAATTTTCAAGCAGATCAAATAATTTTTTAATGTATATGTCCGCCATATTGGATCCGCCATTTTGTTTTTTTAAATTTTAAGTTCAGATTCGTAATCAGCGACCCCAGAAACGCCTTAATACCAATATTGAAGCAGATCCAATAATTTTTTAATGTATATGTCCGCCATATTGGATCCGCCATTTTTGTTTTTTTAAATTTTAAGTTCAGATTCGTAATCAGCGACCCCAGAAACGCCTTAATACCAATTTTGAAGCAAATCCAATAATTTTTTAATGTATATGTCCGGCATATTGGATCCGCCATTTTGTTTTTTTAAATTTTAAGTTCAGATTCGTAATCAGCGATCCCAAAAACGCCTTAATACCAATTTTGAAGCAGATTCAATAATTTTTTAATGTATATGTCCGCCATATTGGATCCGCCATTTTGTTTTTTTAAATTTTAAGTTCAGATTCGTAATCAGCGACCCCAAAAACGCCTTAATATCAATTTTGAAGCAGATCCAATAATTCTTTAATACGATTTGAGGTTTTGTCCGCGTTTTCGGGATTTGGGACCACTGTGCGACGCCACGGTGGGCCAGAAACCGATCTTTTTGGACAAAAATCTGCCGACAACTCAGTTTTTCATCGATTCAATTGGAATTTTTTTTAAATGTTCGTGAAGGACTATACTTTGATGACGTGCTGCGCGAAAATCGTTAACTGTCGGTAGTTGTCGGCAGATTTTTGTCCAAAAAGATCGGTTTCTGGAGTATCTGCCTCGCAAAGTTGCCTATTTTACCACGTTTTTATTAGCTCGCTTTCTTGTCTGTCTGTTTGTTCGGTACAAATTTTGCAAATGATTTTAAATTAACTTCCCGATGAGCTAGAAACTTGAAATTTTATACATAGCTCAGAACAGGATGACAATGCAATATTTTAAAAAATTTTTTTAAAAAAGCCTATGCGTTCAGGAGATATAAATTATTAATAATTTGAACCTTTGCACCCCCCTCACCGTGTGACGTAGTACGTCTTCGCGTTCAAAATCGATTGTAAAATTTCACACATATAAGGCTAAAAAAAGCAGAAAATAATTATTTAAATAAAAATAAATTTTTAAAAAATACCACGTTTTTAAAACGGACTAAAAAGTATAAAATACAATTTTTAAAAGCGTCACGTTTAAAAAACGGACTAAAAAGTGTAAAATAATTTTTTCTAGCCCCATACAGATTCCTAACCCCCTACAGATAATCCTGAAAATTTGTGATTGTGAATTTTTAGTAGCTATGAAAATACTTGTAAGATTTAAAACGAAAAATGTGGGGCGCAAGATAATACATAGTAAGGAGTGTAGATGGTAGCTGCCGCTGAGAAATCTCGTACAACACTTCATATCATTTGCAGTGCAATAAAGTTGTTAGTGATTTAGGTGTTCATGCATTAATTACACTGTCCAACAAATTTCAACTTTTTTTATGTTCCCTAATTACTGTTGGGTCCTTCTTATAGAGTTTTTTGCACTGATTCCGAATCTGTTTTTAATTTTTTCCCTATACGCACAGTTTTTGAGGAACATGGCTTTGAAAAAAAAACATATTTTTCAACTTTAAACAAATATTGTGATGTTATTATAAAAGATATAGAATTGTTCTTTGCAGCAAACGATACTGTAGACTTTCCCGAATACAGTGATATACAATATTAATACATTATGAGTATTTAAACAGGTTTAAACAATCATTAAAGACGGATAGACACCACTTTTGCACCAATTTTTGAGGATATTTTTCAATTTATCTCAAAAAATAAGGGTCCAGCGGAAAATCGAACTATACCACTCGATAGAGCAGGCTTTTATCTTGAGAAACCACCCTGTCAAGTTTGGATCGTCGTCGTTTTTTTCGAACCAGAAAGCAAAATATCTTCGCCCGACATGAGTTGCCGCCAGTGGCGCTCGGGACGAGATACGGCGCAGCGACGGGATACGGAGCAGCGAACGACCGTTGTAGTGGTGAGCGCCACTGGCGGCAACTCATGTCGGGCGAAGATATTTTGCTTTCTGGTTCGAAAAAAACGTCGACGATCCAAATTTGACAGGGTGGTTTCTCAAGATAAAAGTCTGCTCTATCGAGTGGTATAGTTCGATTTTCCGCTGGACCCTTATTTTTTGAGATAAATTGAAAAATATCCTCAAAAATTGGTGCAAAAGTGGTGTCTCTCCGCCTTTAGTTATTATTTAAACATGTTTAAACAATCATAATGTATTAATATTTGATATCACTGTATTCGGGAAAGTCTACAGAATCTTTCGCTATAAAGAACAATTCAATATCTTTTATAATAACACTACAATATTTGTTTAAAGTTGAAAAATATGTTTTTTTTTCAAAGTCATGTTCCTCAAAAACTGTGCGTATAGGGAAAAAATTAAAAACAGATTCGGAATCAGTGCAAAAAACTCTATAAGAAGGACCCAACAGTAATTCGGGAACAAATTTGATGTTGGACAGTGTTATCTATTGCATGCGCCCCACGTTTTTAGTCGAAAAGAATTTGATCGAAAAACAATAACGCCTCAGTTGTCGGACTCGAACGTGCCGAGCGGATCCTTAAATTCGTACTACACGGTTCACGTGCTACGTGTACACGTGTATTTTAGTACACGTTCAAAACCGCGATCTCTAATAGCTACATGCGCAGCTTTATGCTTCCGAATAATGCAAATTACGCCTCCCAAACGTAAAAATGGGACTTCCGAGGGCGATCGCGGCCTAGATTGGTCTTTCATCTAGCGCTTTTGACTACAGAAAACCCCATTTTTGCATTATCGAGAAATAAGAAGCGCATCCCGCACCCTTGCAATCCTGGAAACGAGAGTCCACCCCCTTAAGGGGGTAGTTACACCTTGGTTACATCTAGAATCTTACTAGAATCTTACTAGAAAACATGGGTTTGCGGGAAAACAAATGCTGTCCTTATTTCAGCAAATTGTGGGCTGGTTGAGGGCTCATTCTAAAGAGGAAGGTTTGACGATAGTCGCTCTGGTCATTAGGCTAACGAGATTATGTTTATATCTAATAATATGAAGGCCCAAAGTAGAGAAAAAATCTTGGAAAAAAACCCGCAGGTTTCAATGCATTTTTCTGTCTCTGAAAGACTTTTTGACTGCCCTAATGACCAGAGCGACTATCGTCAAACCTTCCTCTTTAGAATGAGCCCTCACACAGCTTACAATTTGCTGAAATAAGGTCAGCATTTGTTTTCCCGTAATTGCATTCACATTAGCAAAATTTCCCCCATATTACACTCATGATGTTAGAGTGCAGAGAAAGCTAGAGCCAAATTTAGTTCAGCCAGTTTTGACGAGATGGCGCCTAGTCAGGAGGACCAATGCGTAAAGATCCGCAGTTTAATTATAACTTCGCGTTTCCTTAATTGCAAGGGTGTGGAATGTAAAAGGGGAAGAATAATTGGCAAATGTTAAATTTTATACATTTATTTTTTTAATAACAAACAAATATAACTCGAAATCATTTTATATAATATGGAAATAGCAAGCAACGCCATCTCGTGTTCATCAGGCAGTGCGTGTTTCTCAGTGTTACCAAACTCTTTTTTTGCATACAGGTTGTTCACACTGATTTTCTAATTGTAACCGACGTGTAACTACCCCCTTAATGGACTGCTAGATCGGCCGCTTGGACCACTGTGGGCCAGCTCAAGACAGACACGGACACGACTCGCGCTGGCCGGCCAAGTGGAGGTAATCGATTCTACGTCATCGACCCGCTGCTAGATCGCTCGCATCGAAGCTACGGGAAGAACAAAACCGAGAAAAGAATGAGTCGAACGAAAGAGACGTTCCCATTAACCGCGGGAAAAACGCGCTCCGCGTATCGATCGACACGAAGAATGCCCGCGGTCCAACCTATAATAAAATTGTTGCGAACGCGAGACCGAACTGCAATATCACCAGTTTCGAAAGCGATCGATCAGTATCTAAGCTCCGGTAAACTCGTTGCTCGGCGTTCGAAGGAAAATCGAAGAGCAAACAGTCGATTACGTCGCAAGCCTCTGCTGGTTCGAGCGTCGGTTGAAACACACGCGTACGGAAAAGCAGAGGTAACTCGTCGAACAGCGGCAAACGCTTTACCCGGAGGAAACGAGATTCCGGGTTGGTGGAACGGGTGGCTCATTGTCGACGTCGCACAATGTGTGTGGTCTAATTGTCGAGGCCGACGCTGGCGTGCGCCGCGAACAAGGTAAACGAAGAGCCTCGAGAACGAGACCGCGATCGCTAGCCGCGGTCCATTAGAAGCCAAGAGACAGGATTTTTCACGGTGACTGGAGCCACTTTTCGATCCCATTATCCACTCGTCTCCGGAATCGCGTTAACACTTTTTCCAGTCTTCTCGAGTTGTTAAATCTCGCGAGGGAAAGAAGATTATTAAGTCCGGCTACTTTTCCACGGGAAAGTTGCAATCGGGCTGCGGCGTGAATGTAACGAGTTCTCGCGATGTCTTGAAGCATACACGCACCGGCTTTCGCTTTGTCCAGTCGTAAGTTGCAATACAGGAGATGAACATTTGCGCATATGTCAAATCGGACAATTTCACCAGCTATTGAATTGAAACTTATGTATAACTAGAGTTGGACAAAAATTTTATTTAAATAAAAATTTCGAATAAATTGAGTTTTTTCCAAGTGGGTTTTCAATCCACTTTATTCGAAATTTTTATTTAAATAAAATTTTTGCCCAACTCTGTGTATAACTTCATGGAAGACAAAAGTTGTATTATACAGGTAGCCTCCCTACAACACGGCATCCTATAACACGATAAGAAAATTTCGAAAACCTTTGTACAACACCGTACTTCCAAAGCACTGCATAACATGATTTTTCTTTAACATATTTAAAAACTAAATTACCTTAAAATAATGATGTGTTGATTGATGAAAAAGTCAGAAGGGACTGCAAAATTGTCAATCTTCATACCATGAAATCTACAATGACCTTGTAGGAAGTAGCAAACCAGAGTTGGGCAAAAATATTTAAATAAAAATTTTTGCCCAACTCTGCAGCAAACAAACGAAAATTATAAATTTTTTAAAGAGGGTAGAAGGTGCAAGAAATCTAAATGAAGAAGAAAGTTCAAAGTTATCCGTGATTTTTCGTGATCGCTTCTGATTGCTGGATTTAAATAAATAAGAAATTGTATATACCTTTTTACTAATTACATAAATAATACAATTTTTTAACTCAAAAATGAAGAATTACTACGACTCGAGAAAAAATAGTCAGGGTCACTGTGCATCACATTTTGCGATCACCGTGATAAATCACCGTGAGTGATTTCGATCGCCATCTCTAGTCACAAATGCATAAAGGAAGCTAGAAGCAACACAAGCAAAAGAGGCGGCGAGTAGCCGCGCGAACGGATTCACGGACATAATTCCGAATTCAGCGAGTACGGTGTCCTCGTGGGACGCGAAGAGGATCGCGCGAGCGAGGATGAACGGGAAACTCGATAAATACGGGCTCGCAGAAGTCCTCTATCTTTATATTGTCTCGCGAACGCGCAGGAAACCGAGCGCTCGAATCTACGCACGCGGCGTATAAATCAGATACGATCTCCCGTAAAGCCGACGATACGCGCGTCGACGGGAATCCAGCCCCTCGTCCGTGTCGTGTCTTTTCTCTCTCTCTCGTACTCTTTTTTCACCGATCCCCGTCGTAGTCTGCGTCGCAGTCGCAGCCGGAGTCGCAGTTGCAGTTGCCGTAGCTCGGGGCTGAACACTTCCTATCCATTGTCGCGTATCGCAGCAGCGAGCTCCTTCCTCGTCGCGAAGCGAGATGTTATTTTTTTATTTGGACAAAGGATCCTTCTCGGCGTGTTATTACCTCCGTGCCTCCTTTCGTCCCTCGTAGCCCGGGCTTCTGTGGCCGCGAGCCGAGGGGTTGAAAATTAAAAGAGGGAAAGGGATGGTTTTCACGGCGTGGCACACGGAATATTCACGGCGGGCCAGCTCGTCATCGCCGAGCGTGTTCGAGAGATCACTCGTCAGACGCTCGACCTTTCGAGGGTGGAAAGTCGCGAGGGTGGTTCGCGGGACAGACGTCGTTTCTCGATATCGCTAGATTACTCGTCGCCGAAACCACGCAGCTTAATTACGGCTCTCTCGGCCAGAAAACTTCCACCAGGCTCGGCTTCTACACGAATTCGTCTCGCGTACGACTACATCGGTGCTGCGATCATTCCAGCGAAGGGGCGAAATAGAATGTATACTTTTATAGTGGAAGCGTTTACGCTGAAGCGGCGAGTAGAACTTACAATTAGCAGTTGACCATCGAAAACGCCGAGCTCTGATCGACGCTCTCTTCGCCAATATCGCAGCTTTGTTATTCCCGGACCCTAAGGGTAGAGTTATAGTGGAGCAGCCAGGTGAGCTGTGCGGTGAAGAAAAAGAAAAACAAAGAAAATACATATGTACTTTTTCTTTAGTAAGGTCGTCGCTCACTAGAACGCACCGGCGCCCACCCGGCACCGCGCGGCCTCAGCTGTTTTGGATTTCTTCTATGTATTTTAATTGATGTGCGCACATCCATTTAAAATACATAGAAGAAATCCAAAACAGCTGAGGCCGCACGGTGCCGGGTGGGCGCCGGTGCGTTCTAGTGAGCGACGACCTGTATGTGTCGAAATGTTGTCACGAATGATGGTTTGTTTTCACCGCGCCGCTATCATCGATGCTCACCGGTCCACTATAACTCTACCCTAACTCGAAATGCTCGCGAGATCCGCTCGATGTTTGCTCCGTGGCGTCGCAGTCCGAACGCGCACCGACTTGAAAATATCCACGCCCCCTTTGGTTTTTGCGACGTGCTCCGGAGCTGTAAAGATAACTGGACCATCCGACGTCCGACAAAGCGCGTGCAAGAAACCTCGAGGTATTAGCTGTACACGAGTGGGAACGTAAATGTCACGGTGCTAGCATTCCTCAGCCTCGACCGATAAGACATTCTTTCGAGTATACGATCCATTTATACCCTCGGTTTTCGTCTCGGATGCCGGCTTTTACGACCACCCGTTGCGCACGAATAATCTGATCGTTCTCGCTCGTCCGACAACGTGAAAATATTCCGCGACGTATGTAGATAGTAGGGGTGGCCGAGTACCTGAATGTTTCGGGTACCCGTGCTTCGGGTCAGGTTTTGATGACTCGGGTCGGGACCCGAAAATTCGAAGTTGGATCGGATTAGGAAACGGAAAATCTGGCATTCGGGTCTTGGAACAAATTTTCGGGTTTCTGATCGGACGTGACCGCCAACTGACTCGATTTCGACTTCGGGTACCCGCCCACCCCTAGAAAATATTACGCGATGTATGCATTGGGCTGGCCAGAAAGGAATTTCGATATTTTAAGGTGAAATAAAACCGAATTTCTTTATTCAAGCAATGAACTTTAATTAATAAAATATTTTCTTGTGTACTCTTTTTGGCAAAAGATCATCGGACAGAAGAGAAAATATCTTATCCATTGAAGTTCATTGCTTGAATACAAAAATTAGGCTCCATTTCACTATAAAATAGCGAGATTGCTTTCTTGCCAACCCAATAGGTAGGGTAATTTCGGGAGAGATGCACCAATGGGAGAGATGCATCAGTTTTTATTGTGGCATATTGGACGATTTTTAACTGTTTTCCGCGTGTCATTTACATCGTATTCACTAGGGGTGTGTGAAAATTTCGAAATTCCTGAAGAAATCGGATTCCCGAAAATTTCGAGAATATGACATAAGACACTCTTGAAAAGAATTCGTGAGAGACAACATCCTTTCAATCTCGAAAACATCTAGAATAAAAAATCCGAAACTATGAATGTATTCATTAAAACGAATACAAATGATTACTGGGTTCTCGAAATTTTCGAGAATCCCGATAAATTCGAGAATCCCGATGTTTTTCGGGAATCCCGATAAATTCGAGAATCCCGATAAATTCGAGAATCCCGATAAATTCGAGAATCTCGAAATTTTCGGGTACCCGTCCCCATCTCGAAAAAATTTTGTGTTCCCGTCCCGATCCGATATTTCGGGTTCTCGCACACCTCTAGTATTCACCTATGCAAATAGCCTCGTTTCGAAGAACACGTGTATCACATCATTTACGTCTAACAGAAGCATAAAAACTTCTTAGTGCTCCGAACTCCTGACGAAATATTTTCGTAAGTGGTAAGTACAAATGTTATTGCGTTCTTATTGTATGGTTTTATGTAACTATCAGTAGCAACTTAAATAGAGACAATGGTTTCTCCTTTACGATTTTTCATCGTACTACGACAAAATTTTTTGTACTGGTTCTTGTTTCTGCATAGATGCGTCCCTCCCTCAATTTAGGGGTAGACGATGAAGGGATCTCTTTCAGTTTTCGAGATATTCGCAAAAAACTATTGCTAGTACTGAATTGAATTTTCCGTATTCGTGCACGCTCCATGAAATATGTACAATGTATACTACTTTATGTAACATGTGTAGTAGAGAAAAAAAGAATAGAAGTAGGGAGAAGAGGGTATAAATAAAGGAGTGCATCTATCCCCACTTAGGAGTGCATCTCACCCCAGGCCCTAGGGAGAGATGTACTTCTTCAACCTCTATTAAACAGTATATTAATATAAAAGTTTTACACATGTAACGTTATATTTTATTAAAGAAATTTTTAAATAAAGAATTCAACTATGCCTGTCTACCCTTTCAATTCTTTTTAATAAAATTTTTATAAGCAGAAAACAAAATGTGGTGCAGATGAGGAATTGTTATTGATCGTTCTTTTGTGAAAACTTTGGAATAATGTTCTCGGCGCCACGGTTCGATCAAATACTCCACTAAATAACTATTTTTGTAATACTCGTGCATTTAAATCTGTTACGTCACGGATTAGTTTGTGTTTTTTCTATGGGAGGAACTGAAGGTGGTGTTTCGTCCTAGACCCGCTAGAGGACTCATCAGCAGAGTTGGGCAGGAATTAATTACATGAGTAATTAATTACATCTTCAATTACAACTACATGTAATTGTAATTGTAATTGCAATTACTTGACGAATCACTGTAATTGTAATTGTGGTCCGCAATTACAATTACTGGTTGAGCCAAAGTAATTGTATTTCTTCAATTCCCAAGTAATTGTAATTGTTAGCTGCAATTCCTTTCCAAACAGACGACAGTCGCGCGTGAACACTCGCACACCGCTAGGGTACTCTCACACACCGCTAGACCGGTGCATGAGTGTTCACGCGCGACCGTCGCACAGAGTGATATTTGGGCTGAAAACCTGGCCAAAAATCAAAATTGGAAAAATTTACATAGAGAGTTGTGGTTGCGTCCCAAAATAGATAAATAAACATGACATCGCGTGGTGCACTCCTTAGCTGTGTTTACCTAAACAGTCACCCGTGCCTGCACTTAGAACATAGCACTTGTTCAATACACACGTCTTTGATCGCAGCATTCCGTTCGTACACATCTTTTTCATGTGACAATTTTTATGTTGGAAGTGATCTTTGTGGCGAAATTTGTGATGGATATTGTTACAGGAGGAATGTACATTACATTAATCATATTTTTGTCAATGTTAAAATTGTTTTTAGACGTGTTTTTACCGATCTACAAGTCTGACTAAGAGCTCTTAGATTTTCATGACTTTTTTGCATAAATTAGTGTTTTTAAACATATACAACTCATCGCAACGGCATAAAAGTTACGTGGTGTTAAACTTCAGGATATCTAGAATTAGTATACCGCAAAAGAGTTTTCACAAGTTTTCACATTAAAAAAAATAAAGCTCCAAATATAGCCCCTTTTTATTACTATGTTTCTATTAACTCGCTTTCTTGTTTGTCTATTCGGTACAAATTTGGCAATTGACTTTAACCTAACTTCCCGATGAGACTTGAAACTTTAAACACAGCACAGAACTACATGACAATACAAATTATATAAATAAAAAAAATTATTTTTTAAAATATACCACGTTTTTAAGACGGAGTAAAAAGTATAATTTAAATAAAAAAATTTTTTTTCAAAATACCACGTTTTTAAGGCGGACTAAAAAGTATAAAATAAATTTTCCTAGTCCCATATAGATAGTTCTGAAAATTTATCATCGTGAATTTTTAATAGCTATTAAAATATTTGTAAGATTTAATTCGTTTTAAATCTTTTTTATTTTTTTTCAAGAAGTTTATTTTTAAACTTTTAATATTTTCTTCGACTTTTTATGGTTTTTTATAACAAATACAATTTTCTATTGCATTGAAAAAGTTTTTTTTTATTCGTAGCTGCCTATATAAATTTTGGCGGCCTTGACGCTGCCCTACGCCTTAGTTTTACATATGAACACCCATAAATATACTTATCATCACTAGTATATACTTAGAAATGACTTTTTTACTCATGAAGTAACAGTATAACGTACAAAAAACAAAATATTTTTGGCCAGGTTTTCAGCCCAAATACCACTCTGTGCGTCGTCCGTCGTCTGTTTGGAAAGGAATTGCAGCTAACAATTACAATTACTTGGAAATTGAAGAAATACAATTACAATTGCATGTAATTGTAATTGCAATTACTTTGGCTCAACCAGTAATTGTAATTGCGGACCACAATTACAATTACACTGATTCGTCAAGATTCATCAAGTAATTACATGTAATTGTAATTGTATTTCTGCAATTCCAAATTACAGTAATTGGTAAGTAATTGCAATTGTAATTGAAATTACATTTTGCCCAACGCTGCTCATCAGTAAGGCTATCTAGCGGGCCCTGCTAAACGTAATCCGTGACGTAACAGATTTAAACGCACGAGTATTACAAAAATAGCTATTTAGTGTAGTATTTGATCGAACCGTGGCGCCGAGAACATTATTCCAAAGTTTTCAAAATGTGGTGCATCTCTCCCGAAATTACCCTAGGTGCGTAACGCGAATCTTTATGAAAATCGAATAAAAATTTCGATCGATTTTAGCCGCGAAATATATCGGTAGTTGCTACTCTCGTATCCGAGCGATTGCTTCTTCCGCCATGTGTCCCGTGCCCGATCGATCCTCTGTCGGTCATGTTCTTTGCCGTGCGATCGTTCGAACGAGTAGCGTGTAATTATCGCGACTGGGAAGCGTCGCCGATATCGGTACCCGCTTAATTAACTAGCCGATACGTGTCCACGGTGTCACGGCGAATCTCTCGAATCTCTCCGTTGCTAAAGCCTGGCCCGGAATATATTATCGCGGCTAATTGCTCGGCGAACGCAACGTCCTCGTGGACGGTTTGCCTCGGTCGCTGCGATTCGAAGAATCCGAACGGTCGAAATTACGGAAACGTCGTCGAGACGTCCATGGAATACGGAAGGGTGGGAAAAATGGGCTGGCGCGACGCGACGCGGCGCGGATCCGAAGAAAACGTCCCATCGTCATTATCATTATTATATTTATCGCAATTATCAAAAGGAATCGAGCTGGCGACGGGTATTAAGCACGCGCTAAATGTACTCGTGGCTCGGTGCACTTCACCGGGTTGGCAGCGACGTGTAATAATAATTACGAAACGATACATGATAACGAGGTGCGGGACCGCTAACGACGCCCCGGCGTCGTTTCTCTCTTTCCTCTCCCTTTCCCCGCGGCTGCCCGCGACCGTTTCACCACTATTTCCCTCTTCTTCTCCCGTTCTCGACGTTTCCCCGATTTAATAATATGTACTTTTTTCGCAAATTTCTTCATTATTCATTCAATATCGCGCCACCGCGATCCATGGCTCACCCCCAACATCCAACGCCGAGCGCGCAATTTTTTTCTCTCCTTTTTCGTTGCTTTGCCTCCAGGCTCTCCCTCGTCCTGCGAGCGGAAAGCGCCCATTTTATACGCGTTTTCAGCTGCAAATAAAAAAAACATACGCTCGCGTTGGCGGGTATCGGAGCACCGCTCGCTGGTAACATTATATATTTTCCCTCTTTCTCGTTTTTTCTGTTTTCCTCCTCGGTTCCCCCCGACCGTTCCCACTCGCGTCGCGACGCTCGGCACCGTGGTATGGCGTGGTGGTTGTGGTCGTCGTCGTCGTCGGATTTATTTTTCCGCGTTCCCGTGCGCCAACCCTTCAGCGTTTTCGAATCATTAAAACGCAAGCTTTAGCCGGGGGCGGCCGCGATTGACTGGTAGCCATATTGGCCGGCTCGATTCCACGGTAAATTATCATGCTTAATTAACGTCACACTGCCGAATAATTGGATAGAAAACGGTGCAGGGGCGCCGAAGCTAAGCCATCGCGAAGCGTTTTTCGCTTTCTCTCTTCGATTTCGAGCCTCGTCCACTCACCCCCTGCAATCCTGATCGTTCTTCTACACCCACCTAGATCATTCTCGGTTACACCAAGTAATTTCCGCAACGGCCGCGTTTGATCCGCGTTTTTCCGACGAAAGGGCGATTAAAAAGTGCCGTGAGAATAACGTAGACCGCGGTGAAATCCGTCGTGTCGACGCTTTGTCACTCGTCCCCGCCCCTCGGGGGACGGTGTCGGGAAACTCGGTGTCTTCTCGTGCACCTTCTCCCTCCGCCACCCCCTCGGTCCCAATCCCTTTTTCACGTTTCGCTCGTACTTTGTCGATTAAGCAACGCGACCGTGAACCACCGGATTATACCCGTATATACATATCGGTTTAACGGTTCCGGCGAACACGGGACTCCCGCGAGTCTAGCTCGGTTTTCAATCGAGTGCCGCGACGCAGCGAGAGCGCGGCTCGTTAAAAAATCGTCGAAGAAACGCGCTCGATTATATCAGCGCCGCTCTGCTCCGGGTTAAACGCTCCGAGCCGTCACGTCGACAATTTTCACGCGCGACGCCCTACGATATTGTGAAACATGGTACGATGTACATTAGGGTGGCTCTTGCTTTCGACTTTTGAATTTCTTTTACGAATAAACGAGGAAACTCTTATCGTGGAAAATATGGAGTATTTTGTATTCATCGTTTTTGAGCACCTTCCACCAACATGTCTCAAAAATCGCAAAAGGCTTCATACCAATAGTAAAGGTACACGAGATATCACATCGTCCATTGTAGGACGAAATCTCGTCTACATTATCATCGTACGTACGACATCGCACGCGAGATATCTCGTTCATTGTAGCGAAAGGGTTACTAACAAGTAGACTGCGGATGTTTATGCAAAGGTATAGCCGGATAAGCATGGGCCAGTGGCCCCCGCTCCGATTTTCCCGATTCCTGTCTTAAAACATCGTTTTATGTCTAAAAAACATTGTGTAAAATTTCAAATGTCTACCCCCACCGATAGGGGTGATATTGAGGTAAATTCCCCCGCACTTAAATGCAATTTGCTCTAAAACGAGAAAATATATCGACATGGGATAAACGGCAAACAAAAGATATAGATGCACTCTATATTTCAGATTTTTTTCAGAATTTTTTACTAATTACACTGTCCAACAGCCAACAATCTTTTCGATTCTCACTATGCGATTCTTATAGAGTTTTTCGCGCTGATTCCGAAACTGTCCTTAATTTTTCTCCTAGACGCACAGTTTTTGAGAAATTTGAGTTTGAAAAAATGACCTATTTTTCTATTGCACATCACTGGATGCGGGAAAGTCTAGAGAATCTTTTTATGTAAAGAACAATACAATATTTTTTATAATAACATCACAATATTTGTTCAAAGTTGAAAAATAGGTCATTTTTTCAAACTCAAATTTCTCAAAAACTGTGGGTCTAGGAGAAAAATTAAGGACAGTTTCGGAATTAGCGCGAAAAACTCTATAAGAATCGCATCGTGAGAATCGAAAAGTAAAAAAAAAATTTGAATTTGTTGGACAGTGTTATTTATAGTTGAAAATAATTAATTAATTCTTTGGGAATTTTTTTAACTATCTTCCCCTGGGTTGACACCTACCAAAAAATTCTAAAATATTGCTGTGATTCTGACCTATTTTGTAAAAAAATCTCAGAAGTGTCCGTTTGGTGGAACAGTGTCAAAAAAAATAAAGTATGCCGGCGAACGCTCGGTTTGATCAGTAACGACGCAACGACCGAGTCCCCTTGTGGTGGCTAGTGACGGGAGCGAACGGGAAGTCGGCGCTTGTACGGAAAAGCTGATACATGTAAAAATGCGACTAAATCTTCTAATACATGATTACAGTTGGAAGTCTAAACAATTATATTCTAGGAAATAGCTTACATTAAAGAAGAAAAATACGTGTAAAGCTAGTTTGTTGCTGTCAAGTAATAGGAAGAAGAAACTTCTCACAAGTATGTTGTACGGACACGGTGTTAGAGGTCATGCTCGATGCTCTGGAGGGCTCCAGTTCGAATCCTCCTCAACTCAACTTTTCATGTTTTTATAATCATGTATTTATAAACTAAACGATTTTTGTTGTTTGCACTTCATACTTTATTTTTTTTGACACTGTTCCACCAAACGGACACTTCTGAGATTTTTTTACAAAATAGGTCAGAATCACAGCAATATTTTAGAATTTTTTGGTAGGTGTCAACCCAGGGGAAGATAGTTAAAAAAATTCCCAAAGAATTAATTAATTATTTTCAACTATAAATAATTAGTAAAAAATTCTGAAAAAAATCTGAAATATAGAGTGTATCTTTGCCGTTTATCCCATGTCGATATCTCTTCTCGTTTTAGAGCAAATTGCGTTTAAGTGCGGGGGAATTTACCTCAATATCACCCCTATCGGTGGGGGTAGACATTTGAAATTTTACACAATGTTTTTTTAGACATAAAACGATGTTTGAAGACATGAATCAGGAAAATCGGAGCGGGGGTCGCTGGCCCATGCTTGTCCGGCTATACCCTTTAGTGGGTATAGTGAGTAAGTGGGACCGAATCTAATCCTATTTTCATCGACAATCGCACATTTGTATTTCCAAAATAAATAAGAATCATACGAAACCCTGTTCAATTTGAGACTACGGTATTTTTGAAAATTTTTATAAACCATAACGGCATAAAGATCCGCAGTCTAATGAGCCTTTAATCCTTACAGTATATAATTCGCCATTCCCGAAGAAGTTGCAGACTTACATTGAATGTCGATCTTGGCCGGCGAGCTCTCGATGGAGTATCCGGTCTCCTCGTGCGTGGCTACGCAGACGAAGTTTCCACTGTCGAGTATCCGGTTGACCCTGGTGATCCGCAGATCCCCGCCGTCCTGGTGTCGCCGTGGACTCGGCGCGAGCAGCTGTCCGTCGATTTTCCAGGAGTACTTGACGCGCGAGCTCGGCAACGCCTCACACCTCAGGCGCACGGGAGATCCCTCGACGACAGAGTGCTCGCCAGGACTCACCGAGAAGTATAGGTCGCCATCCTGGCCGAACGCCGTTGCCACTGCGAAACATCAAATTCCACATAGTCATCTCCTTTTGTGACTTTCCAAGCTACTCCGTACCTTATACAGTAGTCTTATAGTTTTACACGACTTTTGATCGGTTTCTGCTTAAAATCCACAGAATCGTACATCATTCGATGCGTGTCGTTTTTTTCTGCATCAACCGATGTCGATTAAATTTTCAGTATGTGTATATAACTAACATAGATCTACTAAACATATATTTTAAATTTTCATTAAGGACCCAAAGAAAAAAGTTTAAAAATGCCTTTTTTATTTTTGCATTTAACCTTGTAAATCACAATTATTTGGAAAATCTTTTTTGCATATCATTTCGTAAACCAGTACTTCTAATTGATTACAAAGAATCAGGTCGTTTGGTACAATTATAAAAAAGTTATTAGTTTTTAGAAGGTGTAAGATTACTTTGTACACCCACTGTATGTGTCGACAAACTTTCGAGATCCTGATCCGACCCTAGGCTCGCAAACCCCTAACGTTTTGGCTTTGTCATTACACGTGTGACGCGTACGCTGCATAGATGTGTGACCATTTCAGCCTATACAGCCGCTAAAGCCGAAAATGCGTGTGAAACGGAGGCATGCCCCTTCCACTTTGACCAATCAGCTCCACATTCCTTTCACGGGACTTCTTCTGAGTCACGCACAGTACGCGGTCGTTCCGTAATACATAGAAAGCTATGGTACGGTATAGCCCATGCATCACATTGAGATGAAACTTGGAACCGGTGAGGTTTTTACAAATGTCTCGGAAACTAAGATAAACTCATAATTAAGGGGGTAGTCTATCCGCTAGTTACAACTAGAATCTTACTAGAATCTTACTAGAAAATATGGGTTTGCGTGGAAGCAAATGCTGTCCTTATTTCAGCAATTTGTGGGCTGGGTGAGGGCTCATTGTAAAGAGGAAGGTTTGACGCAGCGGGCTCTGGTCATGAGGTTAACGAGATTATGTTTAATATGTATAATATGAGGGTCCAAAGTAGAGAAAAATCTAGGAAAAAAACTCGCAGATTTCAATGCATTTTTCTGTCTCTGAAAGACTTTTTGACTGCCCTGATGACCAGAGCCCACTGCGTCAAACCTTCCTTTTTAGAATGAGCCCTCACCCAGCCCACAATTTGCTGAAATAAGGACAACAAATGCTTTCCCGCAAACCCATATTTTCGACCCAAAATCTAGTAGAATTCTAGTTATTTGCTAATTTACTAGAATCCTACTAGATTTTGAGTCGAAACTATGGGTTTGCGCAAAAGCAAATGCTGTCCTTATTTCAGGACATTGTGGGCTGGGTGAGGGCTCATTCTAAAGAGGAAGGTTTGACGCAGTGGGCTCTAGTCATCGGGGCAGTCAAAAAGTCTTTCAGAGACAGAAAAATGCATTGAAATCTGCGAGTTTTTTTCCTAGATTTTTCTCTACTATGGACCCTCATATTATACATATTATACATATTAAACATAATCTCGTTAACCTCATGACCAGAGCCCGCTGCGTCAAACCTTCCTCTTCACAATGAGCCCTCATCCAGCCCACAATTTGCTGAAATAAGGACAGCATTTGCTTTCCCGCAAACCCATATTTTCTAGTAAGATTCTAGTAAGATTCTAGTTGTAACTAGCGCATAGACTACCGCATTAATATTGTACATCCCTCCCCACTCTCCGAATTCCATCTGAATTTGATGAGTGTTCGTTCTGTATCCTAGAAAACAAAGACAAGGCCATCTTCCAGCAGAGGGCTACGACTTTCGACGAGGGGAAGTGACAGACGAAACGAACGATGCGCTCGTTCGGTGTTTGCGGATCGTCGCCGGACCACGCGAGAGGTTATTTTTTAAAGCATCAGGTTATTTTTTAATCGATGGTTCGGACAAAAAAGTCTACCGTTTGCGCGACGACCGTCGAACAAGCAAATACGTTCGATCGTGCAAATTAAACGAACCGCATTGTACGCCGATGTCCGCGGAAAAACGGGCGGCGGACGAAATCGGGCCGAAAGAAATAAAATAGGAAAACGCGAGAGAGCGGGACCAGAGGTGAGGAAGGGTACGGAGGGGAGAGAATGCGCGGGGTAACAAGAATCATCTGCTCCCGGCCATGTATTTTTCGCTCAGTGGCCGATTCCGTTATGGGCGAAAAAAGCTGTGCTGGGAAACTGTCGGGAAAAAATCGGTGGAAACGCGCGCGAGTGGCAAAGAGAGCGGTGGCGGTGGCGGTGGAGCGATTCGGTATTGTACGTGGACCGATCGTGCCAGTGATTTCGCAAACAGGGACCGTGTGTACCCTGTATGGATTAAATTCCCCGTGGCAGGGTTGGAAATCGATTGTTGCGTTTCCGTGGCGGAAAGCGTTATGTGCGGCAATGCGTCGCCGATGCGATGGTAGCGAGCAGCGCGGCGCGCACGTGCGCGACCCATCTCGCCCGCCTATTCGTCTCCTCTCGTCTGTTCTCGGTCTCCTCTCGTTTATGCCGCCGTTTCAAAGGGTAATTAATTAGCTCGACGGCGCTACAATAATTTTCGCTAAATAGAAAATACGTTTCGACTCGTGAATCGAATTCCGCGATACGAGCACCGAATCCCGCGTTGCCGCTGAAACGCGCCACCAACGATGACAAACGAAATTTTTTTCATTATAGAAAATCGCAAATGGGATTTATTTCAACATAACAGAGAATACGAAGATTACCATACAGAGATTACGAACAAAGGAACAAACAAAAATGGAAACTTTTTACAGAAAATGAAACTGGAGATACATAAGCATTATAATGAAACAGGAATACTATACACAGAGTTGACCAACCGATAATACCCTAAAGCCGCAGCTTTTAAAAAATGACAACATGTAACGACAAGGCCTGATATTGGCTTTGGCTATTATCAGTGAAGCATCCATGGGAAGTTGAAAGTTGATTTTACGGAGCTTCTCAATTAACTTTAATCTTTCCTCATTGTACAAGTTGCATTGCCATAAAACGTGGTTGCGGATCATCGATGAAGCCAAAGCGAGCTAGAGAAACAGCTAGGTCAGGGGTCGGCAACCTGCGGCTCTTTGGATGTTTTTTCTTATGAATAAATAGATTAGTTTTTTTTATCAAAAAACTTTATTTATGCGAGTACTATTTATTGTTGGCAAGAAAAAATTTTGTGGCTCTTTAAAAACTTTGAAATTTTGTAAATTGTAATTTTTGACTCTTCCGATTCAAAAGGTTGCCGACCCCTGAGCTAGATGATAGTGTTATTTCTGTTGAGGTTTTCGGGTGTAAGCCGTGTCCTAAAGGAAGAGATTTCCCAACGTTTCGCAAGCATTGCAGCTAGCTTCATCAGGGGGTCGGAAGACACACTGATACTGGTGTGTGCCTGATTTGTGCTCCACTTATATAGTGGAGGTTGCTCATGTTCTGGTTCAGTGAGCACCAATCAAAGTAGACTTTTAATTGTTCGGCCGCCCAATTAAAAGTCTACTTTGATTGGTGCTCACTGAACCAGAACATGAGCAACCTCCACTATATAAGTGGAGCACAAATCAGGCACACACCAGTATCAGTGTGTCTTCCGACCCCCTGATGAAGCTAGCTGCAATGCTTGCGAAACGTTGGGAAATCTCTTCCTTTAGGACACGGCTTACACCCGAAAACCTCAACAGAAATAACTGTATGATGCCGGGCCGTGAAAGCCTCAAATCTCTTATAGATGATAGTGGTCTGCTCTACACCTGTTGATAGTGACAACAGCTGAGCGGGATTTTTGTGAGAACCATGGAAGACGGTTTTCACTAAAAAATTGCTGGAAGTAGGTTCTGCCCTTAGAAAGTCCTTCGGTTTTTATAGAGGAGAGGGTGCTATCGAACATATTTTTACGAAATGATTCAAAGCGATCGGTGAAAGGAATACTAGCAATAAAAGGAGCACTATAGAATAAAGCCTCTTTTGCTAAGGGATTAGCTCTTTCGTTACCATTAATCTCGATATGAGATGGAATCCAGTAGAACTTTATGAAACTGTTCCAATTATCATGGATCAAAATATTGTATTTCTTTTTAATATTGAGATAAAGGAGTTAGTTTTGACATCCAATTTTGTAGAAACGAAGCTCAAAAGAACACTTAGAGCGTCTGAAAATATAATAAAACTAGCATTTTTATTGACTACTGCCTGGTCAAGAGCATCACTAATGTGGCGGCACATTCGGCTGTAAACACAGAAGCTTGATTAACAAGGCTTTTTCGTGAGATCCAGTCAAAATACGGGCAATAAGCGGCAGAACTAACACAATTTCTTTCCCGACTCTTGATACCGTCAGTAAAGATTGCAATTGCATTGTCCACCGGATTGTGGAACCAAAAGTGAAGTTAACTATTGGGTTGGCAAGAAAGTAATTTCAGTATTCTAAGGTGAAATGAAACCGAATTTCTTTATTCGAGCGATGAACTTGAATAAAAATTTAATCAAAATACTTTCGTATTGTTACGGGTCTACCGACATACTAATGTTACGCGTCAGTCGGTATACCCGTTGTATAGAATTGTTAGAAGATTCAGGTTGGTTACAGCGTTGTGAGGACAACGACGCTGGAACGAATGAGAGTCGGGAGACAGACTTGAGAGAAAGCGGACGTACGAGACGTCAAAGGCGATAAAGGCGATATAGCTAAAGATAGTTGCCTTCCTCCAGAAAATAGCGTGTTACAGTTATTGAAAGTGTATTCATTTATTTAGTGAAATAGAGATTTCGTTACAGTATTTATTCTTTTTGCTAAAAGATCATCGAACAAAAGGGAGAATATCTTATTCCTTGAAGTTCACTGTCTGAATAAAATAATTGGGATCTATTTCACCTTAAAATACCGAAATTACTTTCTTGCCAACCCAATAGAATTGAGATGGTAGGCGTACCATATTCATGGCTATAAATATTAAAATCATTGCGTGATTCAATTCAATTTCTTTCCCATCTGCAATGATCCTTATCTTGGGGATGAAAACAGCCTTCATAGTTACGGGTGGAAACCCTACTTTTGCTAATATCTTGAGAACTAGAGGGTCTAGGATAATGACCAAGGAATGCAGTCATATAAAAAGATTTCACAAAAAATTATTTGTTTAACCAATGTTTAAAAAATTCACTTTTTCTTTGCAATATTTCTTATTAATTGTTTATCGATATTTATGTAACTTTATGTACGTAATCTATAGACCAAAATAGGGGATACGTATCTCTGGAATTTCATTGTGTTTGTCATTTAACAATAATTATTAAATGCATTTCTTAAATATTGACTGAACAAATAATTTTTGTTGAAATCTTTTTATATAACTACATTTCTCGACCGAGAAGCGGAGTAGACCCTCAAAAAATTAATTGCAAAATTTGCCACCGAACAAACAAACAGACAAACAAGAAAGCGAGCTAATAAAAACGTGGCAAAATAGGGTTTCCACCCTCAACTTTGAGGGATATTTTCAGCAGCTAGATAAAATACGTGCCAAATATTTTGCAACAAACTATGTATATCCTGAATAAATTTCATTAAAATCGACGCTTGGTTAATGTCTCTTGTAAGTATAAGAATTAAATAACGGGGAAAGTGTTGGTTCTGGTACAAATTCGTTTGATATTTTACAGAACGGTAAACTGACTTGCAAAGGTTTAATCGTTTTAGTAGGTCTATGGCAATAAATTGTTGCTCTTCAATTTTTTAGATCATTTTTGTCATAAATGCATAAAATCCGCAGTCTGTCCGTGGTCTCAGAGTTTCGCAAGCAAGATGGAACCGCGTACGAAATACGGTTGAATATTACGAGCTGCCTGGCTCCGGTCGAAGGTGGTGTAAATTGCCGGTTTTTCGCGGAACCCCGAGCCTGGGTTCCTTGTGGATCGGTCGGGCCCATCCGCAAGATTTTAGGGGTTAATGTTGGGTCTGGAGCGGGATAATAACGGGGATGCTGCAAAGGACACGGTTGAATTTCGTAAACGTCGAAAGGAACCGAGGCATCGCTATGCTTATACCTGCTCTTGGACTTTGGCGGAACGCGGTTGGAACGTTGGAACTGGAAGGGCTCCGATCCAAGACAAATAGAGGAACAAGGGTTCCGACCATGCCCCCTTTTGCCCCGGATGATTTACGACCGAGCATTATGAATCCGAACGTTTGTGGTTGAAGCGTGTGGAGACCGTTTCGAATTGAAAATCGCCGAGCCTCTAACAGGAAAATTACGGAGCAGATGATGAAGAGATTTTTCCGGAGTTATATCTGCGGTTGCAAGGACAAAAGCTGCATGCCATAATTTCGAAAAAATTTCAGTTTATGCATTAATTCTATGGTTGCGAGGAGAAACGCCGCATGTCACAATTTCAAAAAATTCGAATTTATGCATTAATTGAACTCTACAGTGTAGGATTCATGTATTTACCAGAAAAAAGTCATGGAAACAAATTCTAAAGGTTCAAAAGAATAATATCCTCTGTCCAAGCATTAGTGATCGAAACTTCAATCGACAATATCTCGAAAATGAAAGCATGTGACGTGCGGCGCACAGTGGGGAAAAGTGACTAGCTTCGCTTCAAAAAGGAATAACTTTCGATAGAAATGAGGTAGAGCGATGAATTTTTTTTTAAATTAAAGCTGAAACTTGGCAGAATATGGGGAAATAGCAAGATTATGGTACGAACGTTTTATAACCTTGAGAAAATTCGTTAAACAATTCGTTCACAAAAATCGATTTCTTGTAAAACCCTGAAGTCGTAGACAAATTTTGAGATCAGATTTAAAATCAGCGTGAAAAAATCTACGGGAAATGATATATAGCAAAAATTAAAAAAATTTGATTCTGCCCGTGGTAACGCAGAAACCACATTTTCTGGAAATTGTGAAAGTTTAACGAATTTTCTCAAGGTTAAAAACCGTCCGTACCGTAATCTCCCTATTTTTCCCATATTCTGCAAAGATTCAGCTTTAATTTTAAAAAAATTCATCGCTCTACCTCATTTCTATCGAAAGTTATTCCTTTTTGAAGCGAGGCAAGTCACTTTTCCCCACTGTGCGGCGTTCTTCCTGACAACCACAGAATTGAGCTTCGGAGTGTAGGATTTACGTTTTTACCAGATAAAAGTCATGGAAACAAATTCGGAAGGCTACAAAAATGAATGCAGTTTAACCGATCACTAGTACAAAGATCTAGTGATCAAACCTTCGAACGGCAATAATCTGTAAAGTGAGAGTACGTGACATGCGGCGCACAGCGGAACCTTTCGTCCAAATCGGAGACAAAATCGAAGAACTTTCGATAGAAATGAGGTAGAGCGATGAAATTTTTTAAAAATTATAGCTGCAACTTGGCAGAATATGCGAAAAATAGGGAGATTATGGTACGAACGTTTTATAAACTTGAGAAAACTCGTTAAACTCTCACAATTTCAAGAAAATTGCAGTTTTTTCAATAACACGGGCGGAAAACATTTTTTTAACATGCTGCGCATCATTTCCTGTAGATTTTTTCACGCTGATTTTAAATCTGGTCTCAAAATTTGTCTACGACCTCAGGATTTTACAAGAAATCGATTTTTGTGAACGAATTGTTTAACGAATTTTCTCAAGTTTATAAAACGTTCGTACCATAATCTCCCTATTTTTCCCATATTCTGCCAAGTTTCAGCTATAATTTAAAAAAAATTGCATCGCTCTACCTCATTTCTATCGAAAGTTCTTTGATATTGTCTCCGATTTGGACGAAAGGTCCCACTGTGCGGCGTTTTTCTTTGCGACGAGAGATACTCCCCGGCAGGAATGATCCTTGCAGGCCGTGCGTCAATGGCTGGTCGAGTTTATCATCGAGAGGCGCAGTGTCGAAATCTAAAAAAAGAATACCGGCGCGGTCGTCCCTGTCCATTCCGGGGAGTCGTTTCGCCGCGACTCCCCGGATCCTGAAACCTCCCGGAGGAGTAAACACGACCGCTTTTACGACCTACTCTCGAGATTACTTTTCTTCCCGAAGCAAACATCTCGTTCGCGTTCGATCCCGCTTCGGCGTGGCGGCCGGGCGCGCAGCTGCCAGCTTTACGACGTTTACACGACCGGCAGAATTTTTTGACTGCCGTGTGTCCGCGAAGCCGCTGCAGTTGCGAGAGAGCGGCAACAGTTGAGGTTGAAGGAGAGGCAGAGGTTGCGGGAGCAGCGCGAGGCAACTCTGGAAGAGACGGTCCGAAACGCGGATCGGGTCGTAAACCGCGGAGGATCGCAAAGGACGTCCCTTTTCCTTGGTTCGTGCTTGATCCACTTCCGGCGAACTTCAAAGCGGCGGGAGCAGAGCTATTTTCTCTCGACTAAGAGTCGGCCCCTCCTCGAGCTCGGAGCAGGAGCGAGAGCAGCAGACGAAAACGGAGAAACGAAGAAAAAAGGCTCGCGATGTGATGCGATGCAATGCGATGCAATACGGGCCATGGTACGGCACGGCGGCTTGGCTTAGCCCGGCCCGCCGCCGCCGCCGTTTGATTATTATTCGCGGCGCGGGATCTCTCTCCGGGAACGGAGAAAAGAAGCAAAGTACTAGCCCGTCGAGCGGAACTTGCCTCGTTACGACTCGAAATCTTTTCGTTACCGCGACTACACCCTCTCGGGCTAACGATCGGCTCGTTAAAATCGAAAGATCATTAGCCGGATGCCTTTCGTGCCTGTTCTCGAGTATCGCGGTCGTTCCCTCGAACGGCTGTCCACCGGCTGGCATCCCGCGCCACTCTCTGCTCGAGCAACGAACCGAGGCGAGTTCCGCTTTCCTATCTTTCGAAGAAAACGTATGAGCGAAAAAAGAACACCGAATCAATCGATTTCCGCGGTGGGGTCGGAGGCGACGACGAGCGCGAAGGTGGTCGGAAACGATTTCGAGCGGAGCGGTGTGCTGCGCGTCTCTTCGCTACGCTCGCATAATGCATGCGGTTGCATAATTCATCGCGCGTACGCAGAACGCGCACTTTATTACGCGCGGCTCGCAGCCGGCGAACTACGCGAACTACATGATTTACAAGTTACGACGCGGCGCGATTGCGATTCGCGTGTGGGTGAAAGGAGAAATTCATCGCGGCGGCTCTCCGGGTTCATTTTCACGGGGTCCTGGCCATCGTCGGCATCGCCATCATCGTCAACGTCGTGCGCCTCGCTGCAAATTGTGTCCGGAGTGTCGCCTTCCAGACGCTCCGAGAACCGTGAAATTCACACTCTCGGGACGTTTTTTCACGATTCTGAATACCGCGGTGAGAGAGCCTCCTTTCTCGGTCTCGGGGCGTCGAGACAAGAGTCCGGGTCTTATTGAGAAAAAGGGAAAAACGAGCTAGAAGAAAAACCGAAAAGGAAAGGAGAAAAGAAAAGAAAGGGCGGAGGGCGCGTGCTAGAGAGAAAGAGGTGACCAAGGGAAGAAAAACGAAGGAGAAGAGAGCGAGGGAAGACACGCGCCAGTGACGTGGACGCCAGTCCCGACGCGTCGCGACGCGCGAGCTAGAGTACCGACGCCCTTTTGACAGCGAAGGAGTAACGCCACTCTGTCGCGCTTCGCGGTGACCGGCACAAAAGCGAAACACGAATTAGCGGAGACGCCTGGAAACGACATTGACACGGAACACGGAAGAAGCCGTTCCTCGCCCCTCGAACTCCTTATAGCGAGTCGTTAAAATAAAAAGTTTCGCCCTTAAAATCCTTCGCCGCAACCGAGGTTCCAGCGTTCGTTAAGGAGGCTGTTATCGGACGCGCTACGCCGGGACAACGTCGAGTCCTCCGAGTCCTTCAAGAAAAGCTGCGCGCTGGAATTCGCGATGAATGAGAATCACCTCGAGCGAGCAAAGATGACGAGGCAGAAGGCGTCGGCCACTTATCGAGCAAAAGTGTTCAGACCGACCGCAGTTGAGAGAATAGGAACGCGCGCGTTCGACTCCCGTCTTCGGCTGATTCGATTCGACGATTAGACGCGGTGGCGGTGAACACCGCGCCGGAGAGAGAGAGAATCTGCCTCGCCCCGAAATGTGGCGGGATGCAACGCGATGCAACGCGAGTTTTGCACGCACGCTCAAGTGGACGCGAATGTCGAGCCGTGACTGCTGCCGCAGAAAAGGAAAACACTCGCGGTATGGAGTGAAAACGCGATAGAAGGGTACTCGTGTAAAAAATTGAAAAATCGGGAGACTCGCGGGGAAAGGAATTCACGGAGAGGAGGGAGCTATTCACGCGACCGAGTCAAAGTGAATTCGTCGAACAGAAAGAGCCGATCGAGCGCATGGGCGGCCGGAGAGAGCGTGTGCCATGCCGCGCCGTATTTCAGCAGGCCCTGAAATAGGGCGCGCGGCTTGCACACTGCACAGTGCAGAGAGCGTGGCGTACAATCGCGAGGCGCGAGCGATTTCAAAGGGACCCATCGGCCCGCTCGCGTCGCCGCCCGCGCCAAATATATTATCCGCGTCTCTTGCGCCCCACGCGGGTCATCAAACGCTGTTTTTGCCCGCGACGGATCGTTTCACGCGGTGTCCCGGCTCGAGAGCGGAAAGAAGGGATCCCGCCTCTGGCAGAACGGCCCCGCCTCGAAATAAAGAACCGGAAGCCACGGTATCGACGACGATACCCGGTATCTATGTATACATCGTCGCGATGTCCACGAAAAGTCACGTTCTCTCTCCGAACTCTAATCTTCCTCTGTTTAGACGAGCCACGCTGTCGAGATTATCGCGTTTGTCAGACGTTCGATGCTTCCTCTCGCGTTTGTACACCGGAAGATACATTTGCGGATCGGTCAAATCCAGTCAGATTCGGAGCAAGCGGCGCAACAACCTCTTCCGTCGCGATTCTCCGGGGAAAGCTCCTCGTTTTCGCTCTTTATGCATAAATAGCCGCATTACCCGCCGCCTCCGCTTTTATTGCGTCCTTTTTTGCGCCGAGTCGTTCCAGCGACCAAGGGATCAAAGGGCTAATACCATTTTTCTTCGTACTTGGTCCCGTCGTGCCCGCACCCAAACCCTCGAGAGCTCGTTCCTTCGTCGCGCGTGTTCCTCGACACGACGGTTTCAGCAACGCCGTGGAGCGAGGGAGACATATGCACGAGCAGAGATGAAGAGAAAGAGATCACGAGTAACTCCAGCGCGCTGAATAACATTCGGCGTATAAAATAGCCGCGCGCGCCGGGTCACGGACAAAGGGCCTTTAGTGGCAACCAGTGTAAAAAAGATTTACAGAGTGGGAAAGAGGGGGAGACGGGGGAAAGGAGCTCGCTAGAACAGGAGAGAAGAGAGGAGAGGAGAGAGAGAGCGAGGAAAAAGCAGCAGCCGCAGTGTGCTGGTACCCCTTTTCAGGGCACAGGACGTCTCCGAACGCTGGGACGTTGGTTCTCATCCGTAACCCGAGACGTGTAATTAGGAGCACCGGACCAAGATGAATAGCCAAGTGGCCGGTGGTGCAACCAACCACCGGAGAAGGGAAACCGAGGTCGAGGGGGGTTTGCCACGGCCCATCCATCGACAACGGGTACCTCTACTCGTGTATTTGCGGACGCCAGTCTCGCGACAATAACCCTGCTCCCCGTAGGATACAATTCGATCCGATTCGAGGCAGTTCGATCGACTCGATTCTCTTCGACTTTTCAGCGAAAAGGTGCACGCTGCACGGCGGTGTCTATTCTCGTCGCAACGGTTTCGGCGTGGATCGATTCGGTCCAGGTTCCAACTTTCCGGCGAGAGATGTTCCCGTCAGGTTTCGCGTGTCGCGAAATGGCAATGCGCGGCGGTCCTTGAGGAATGTTCGAACTGAAGGATCGTAGCTCGCAGTCGTCCCTATTAATTACACGTGGAGCCGCGCGTATACGACGTTACCGTCGATATTAGGTAGGTGGATACGTAATATGGCCCCTCTGTGCCGTCGAGTCTGCGTATATTCGCTATGTAGGTGTGCATGGCTATCGAACCGGTTCTGCCGTTCGAGAATGGGGGAGGGGGAGAATGGGAGAGAGAGAGAGAGCAAGAGAAAGAGACAGACAGAGAGAGAGGAGAGCAAGAGGGAAAGACGCGGCACACCGGTGGGTAACCGGCCGGCATCATGGACGATGGAGTGAGGCCGAAGCCAGCATCCACCCGACTGCCACACCACCTCTACCATCACCACTACCATCACCATCGTCGTCGTCGCCGAGACTATCACCGGCATCGAAGCCGCTGCGACTTTCAGGACGGTGCACACGTGAGATCGACACGATCGATTCAAGCGATTCGGCCGACCAGCTGCAAATTGGAGTCGTCGAGTCGCCGAGCCGCTTTTCAGATCGGTCCGCCGAATTGCCCGACCGTGTTAAAGGGCCATCGATACGGCTTTGGCAACACTCTCGAGCGGATCCAACGATCGCGTATACTCCCGCCACCAATTGGATGCGTTAATCCTGCGATTCTTTCTCTTTCTCTCCTCCCCGCTCGTTTTCATAGAGAGCCGAGGAGCCAGCGATCCCATCGAGGGACGGAGAGAATTACGTGCGCTCGAACTTTTCACCGGGAATCGATGAAATCCGGCGGGCAACGCCGAACGAGATTCGTCGGCTCGTTACTTTTGAGTAACCAAACGCGGTATGCACAGCCTGCGAGAACGAGGAAACGATCTAGGATCGTTAACGATCCGAGTAACGCGAGTCGGAGTAATCGCAACGGACTGTGAGAAAAGGGGCTCCGATGAAGTAGGGGAGAGCCGAGACTGTTCAAAGCGGTCGTTTGTCTTGGAGTTGCGGCAGCCAGACCCAATTAACCATAATTACAGCGCGGTCGAGAAAGAAACGGAGTACAGAGATTCGCCGGAGAGCTGGCGCTGAACCGGCCTGACCGAAAACAATCCGGACAAGAAAACCAAAACCCAGTCTGCTCCTGCTCGCGGCCTTTTCAGCACTTTGCCGATCCGGTTGACCGAATAACTCGATTAATAATTCGCTGCTACGATCGCGATAGATCGGGGATCCACGAAGACGAAAGAATCCTGCGGATCGTTTGGTATCGCGACGTTGCACGACGTGTAATACTCACGGAGGCCGAGTAGAAATGCAGCTAGCTCCAGACTCCGCATCCTTGTTTAGTGTCCAAGTATGGGGAAGCACGCGACACGGAAGTATGCACGAGTTTAGAGGAACTCGGGCGTGGAAGACGATTCCGAATTCGAAAATTCGCAACTCCTCACGTTGCCGTCATTCTACGGTATTCCTCTGCGGTTCCGATTAAACGGTTTTTAAATCTGCCGACACACTGCACGCGTTGAAAAAACGGAACCTCAAGCAACCATACACCTCGAAGCGACGCGCGATACTGAGGGCCACTAACCCACGCCGCTTCGTAGCGACCCCTGTACCAGGCCAGCCCCTGATCAAAGGGTTCACGGCCGCCCGGCAAACTCGGGCTGCCGACACTAGATCCCTCCACCATCCAATCGTACAATCACCGAACGAGCCAGCCTCCGACAAACAGAATCTCAATCGGAGCACCCTCTTTCTGTTACTACAGAGCTCGTTAAATCATTCAAATTATTTCTCGACGTTATTATTGTGCTTCGGCTATTCTTCTTTGACTCTGCCATCCATTTTTTAACAAAGAAAAATGTAAAATCAACGGCGTGAATGATTCTCGCAGTTTTCGTCATAAGGTACCGCGTAAATTGCGGCAAGAATCATTTGTTCCGTAAAATCGGAAAATAGCACCATTCCTCGTAGCGGCAAAACGCTCAAGTTATTAGCCAATTAATTCTAGGGATTCTTCCGCTTGATGGCGCCGCCTGCTTGTGCCGATTTAAAGCGCCATTTTCTGCAGCGGCAGAACGCCCAAGCTTGTTGCTGATGAATTTTAAATTCTTCTGCTAGATGGCGATGGTAGACATGATGTATAGCGACTGTTAATAATGCAATTTTCTATTTTATCAACACTATCAGTTTTCTATTCTACCGACAGTAAGACTGATTAATTGTAAATTATGTTAAAGCACCGACGAGATATATGAATAGACCTGTCATACAATGTATTTTGGCGGCCATCTTTGCTGAGGCCACTTGGCCCCTTTTTCTTGTCATTTCCTGTATTACGAACTCGGTTTTGGAGCCCCAGGCACGATCTCGTCGGGGCTACTGACAGCTAAAACAGGCTGACAGCACAGATGGGATATAGGGAATAAGATTCCTATATCTTGTTTGTGCTGACAGCTTTTTTAGTGGTAGCACAGACGAGTTTACATCTCGTCGGTGGTGGTAGGAATTAAAATTAAAAAATAGCTGTATTCAGCGGGACCAGTAAGAGAAATACCAATGGCTAAAAGTTCTACCACCGACGAGATACTCGTCAAGTAGAAGAAGGATGATGTAGCATAGAACGCTCACATTACCCATTCTGTAATTGCCTTATAATACTATCACCGACGAGATACTATCTCGTCTCTTTATCTAAATAGAACCAGACGATATATGACATTGTTCACGCCCGGGGCGAACCAGCTTGAATAATGCATACATTTTGTTCTGAAGGAAGGTGAAATTGCAAAATGTTATGGAAGACAGTAGGTATAGGAATAGAATTTACTGAAAATCAACATATTTATTAAATGTGCAGCTATTAGCTCGATATTATCCTTTATTCATAAGAGTTTCACTAGAAGTTCTTACAAATAAAGGATAATACCGATTGCCCAGGTCTCACCACGAGGAGGTTGCTGCACAAGAGACCCAAAAGGGAGTCAGAACGAATGCAATATTCCTTCTGGCTCCCTTTCTAACAACGGCGGACTTATACTAAATTACGCACCGACGATATACAATATTAAAAACTATCGCACGCACGCAAGTCGAGTAATTATCGCGGGGCAAAAGGTGTGAACCGGAGAAGAAGTCTCCGATTCTTTCAAAGAGAAAAACTAAAACGAACCAGAGCAGAAGGCTCTGGTTCGAAGGGGACGCGGCGCGTACAATGCTAGCAGCGCATCTCCGGCCAGAGGCGATACCCGACGTGTCCTCACCAAGAGAGATGGTCACGAGAAGTGTTCAAACGTAACACCATTCCTCTGCCAACTACCTGGCCACCGGGAACGCAATGCGATGAGGTGAACCCGGGTAGGATTACAAACAGAGAGAACTCTGCCAACTACCTGCCACCAGGCATCGCAAAGCGTTGAGGTGAACCCGGTAGGATGACAGAGAGAATGGCAATACGAGTGAACAGGTCTCAATGAACCACCTCTCTCAATGTATCGACGCCGAATACCGACTCCAACCGGTCCGGTACATACAAGCAAGGTCCGACATAGCAGAAGGCTGTGTCGGAATCAAGAAAACGAGTAACGAGAAGTTAAGACAATAATTACTCGACGATATACAATATTAAAAACTAACGCACGCACGAAAGTCGAGCAATTATTGCGGAGCAAAAGAAGAAGAAGAAGATCGAAGAAGAAGTCTCCGATCCACGGGGGATCAAAGGCGAATCAGGCAGAAGGCTCTGATTCTTTCAAAGAGAAAAACTAAAACGAACCAGAGCAGAAGGCTCTGGTTCGAAGGGGACGCGGCGCGTACAATGCTGGCAGCGCATCTCCGGCCAGAGGCGATACCCGACGTGTCCTCACCAAGAGAGATGGTCACGAGAAGTGTTCAAACGTAATACCATTCCTCTGACAACTACCTGGCCACCAGGAACGCAATGCGATGAGGTGAACCCGGATAGGATTACAAACAGAGAGAACTCTGCCAACTACCTGCCACCAGGCATCGCAAAGCGTTGAGGTGAACCCGGTAGGATGACAGAGAGAATGGCAATACGAGTGAACAGGTCTCAATGAACCACCTCTCTCAATGTATCGACGTCGAATACCGACTCCAACCGGTCTGGTACATACAAGCAAGGTCCGACACAGCAGAAGGCTGTATCGGAATCAAGAAAACGAGCGAAGTGAAGTTAAGACAATAATTACTCGACATTTACAACGACGGTATAAAATCTTAATTACTAACGCACGCGGCCTATAGGCGATTCAGGCACCCCGGGGACGCGACTCCCCGTACTCACTCATGGCAACATCCGTGAGTGAGCCCCTGGGGTACCTCACTCGGCAAATAAAACTAACTTATTGATATATCGTCTTCTTGATTTGCCATCCTCTCGGGGTGTCCTCTTCTTGGTACGTCCTCTTCTTGGTGTGTCCTCTTCCTAGTTTGTCCTCTTGATAGTATGTCCTCTTCTTAGTGTATTCTAACTAAAACAGACTAATAATAATTCGACATAACAATACATTACCCCGCACACGAGTGCAAGCCTAAGACCCGCTCTCAAGAGCAAACCTAAGACCAGTTCTCGAGAACCGAACGAACCCCGCACACGAGTGCGAATCTAACCAGCTCACGAGAGCCCAACTAACCCCGCACACGAGTGCGAATAAAACCAGCTCACGAGAGCCAACCTAATACCAGCTCACAAGAGCCAAACTAACCCCGCACACGGGTGCGGCCTATAGGCGATTCGGGTAGCCCCGGGGACGCGACACCCCGTATTCACTCACGGCTCCATCCGTGAGTGAGCCCCTGGGGGACCTCCGATCGGAGGAATACCAATTTCAAACAAGATGTGATAACTTTTAGAGAAGGGTCTTATCAAAGTTCCGACGCCAATAATTGAAAATTCAGAAATAACACGGATCCGAATAGAGCAAATATAATCCCGAACGTAAGCACATGAGTGTGGACACAACCAGTTCACAAGAGCAATTACAATCCTGCACATGAGTGCGAATACAACCTGTTCACAAGAGCAATTATAATTAATAATCTTGTACATGAGTGTGAATACAACCAGGTCACAAGACCAATTATAATCCTGCATAGGAGTGCGAATACAACCGGAAACCAGCTCACGAGAGCAAATACTACCCCGCACGTAAGCGAAAACCTAACCATGCACATGAGTGCGAATACAACCAGCGATCCAGTTCACAAGAACAATTGTAACCCCGCACAGAAGCGCAAATACAACCAGCGAACCAACTCATGAGAGCAATTGTAACCCCGCACAGAATTGCGAATACAACCAGCGAACCAGCTTGTAAGAATGCTTGTAAGAATAATTGTAACTCCGCACACGAATGCGAAAACAACCAGCGATGCAGCTCACAAGAGCAATTATAACCCCGCACACGAGTGGGGAGATCAGAATATAAATTTGATGAATAATTCAATTATAAATTTGAAAAAGACGCAATACCGAAAGTCTCGATGAAAATTAGAGAAAACAGTTGATGGTATTCGTAGAATGAACGGTTGGAGGACAGGTTTGTTGAAACTGGGCCAAAGCAAGGCAAAGGAAGCATTGAAGAATATTAGTAATCAAATGTACCGGTGTTCGTTGAAGGAACAGTTGAAGTTCAAAATAGGATTGTTGAAGGTAGGTCAGGGTGGCTGTAGATGACCTCTGGTCCACCTCTGGTCCACGTCTGGTAAGTCCCCGGTCCTTCTTGTCCTCCTGGTCCCTGAGCCCGACTGAACTAGACCGCTCACCCCGCCCTCGCCGCCCGACTGACTGATTGACGGTGCTCTCTCGCCGAGCGCGGGCGTGCGCCCCACGCCGAACGCTCAACGTCCTCACCCCAACCGAATATCGATCGATGTCGATCGCCGTTACAATTATTGATAAATTTATTATTTCCAGCTGGTTAATGTTTATAACAATTCTATTTTACAGCGATGTCCACAAGCAATCCCTTGGCTATCTGACCACCTAATTTTTTAGTAAAAGTGGCTAATAGTATTCGAGATACGGAATAACTTCTAAACCATAAACATTTGCATGCATTAATTTATTCAATACAATTCACAGATAAATGTATTATTTTTGGCTGTTTAATGTTTATAACAATTCCTTTTGCTAATTATGTTAACGAGCACTTCCTTGACTACCTTGCCATTTAATTTTTTCGTAAAAATAGACAATAAAACTCGAGAAACAGAATAACTTTTAAACAATGAACATCCGCACGCATTAATCTATTCAACATAATACTATGATACATTTATTAATTCTAGCTAATTAATGTTTATAATCATTCCTTTTGCCAACGATGTGGACAAGCACTCCCTTGACCACATTGTCATCTAATTTTTTACAGTGTTCGGTATTGGCCTAAACGGGAGCATTCAAACGAAGGTGGTTCGACCGTTGGTGCCGTCTCGTTGTTGGTTTCGTGTCTCGAGCGCGCGACCGCGAAACCGCTGTCTTGTCCTCGTAAAAGTCATCGTACAATAAAGAATATATGTTTAACTGCAAAATTCGAAATGTTGCAAACAGCCAAATATTAATACGTATTTTAAAATAAAATAAAATGAATGTATCGTTAATTAAATCATAAGTACATTATATATAGCAAGTGATATTTATGAAACTTTTCAGGAACATTACAAAACACCCGTTAAAACATCATGTAAAATTGCAATTGATAATAATTACATGAGAAAGTAAAAAAGACATTTTATAAAACTTTTTGATTAGAGTCCGTAATACAAATTTATAATATGCGTTTTGTGGATCTGTATATGAATTATATGCACTATGAATGCTTCATCGAAATCGGTTGATGCGGGAAAAAACGACAGGCATTGAAAGATGTAAAAATCCTTAGATTTATTACAGTTATATTGTATTTTATAGCAGAAGGTTTAAAGAAATCAACAATTAACGCACTTTATATGAATAAATTTCAAGATAAAAATAGCGTTTAATAGGTAATTCAATTTTCAACAACAATTATTACTTTGTTTGCTATCAATAAATAACAGTTTATTTATATATAAATCGAGAAAACATTTATTCAGTTTTAAAATCATTATAGAAACAGGATGCATTATATTTAAACAGAGATGAAATATTCAGGTTGAATTAATCATGTATTGACTGACTCGACTCGTTTCGTTTACTTTTCCAGAATTGTGACTGTAACGTGGAAAATAGCAAAAATACGCAATTTTACATGATGTTTTAACGGGTGTTTTGTAATGTTCCTGAAAATTTTCATAAAAATCACTTGCTATATAATGCACATATGATTTAATTAACGATACATTCATTTAATTTAATTTTACAATACGTATTAATATTTGGCTGTTTGCAACATTTCGAATTTTGCAGTTAAACATATATTCTTTATTGCACGATGACTTTTACGAGGACACGACAACGGTTTCGCGATCGCGCGCTCGAGACACGAAAACAATAACGAGACGGCACCAACGGTCGAGCCACCTTCGTTTGTATGCTCCCGTTTAGGCCAATACCGAACACTGTAAAAAATTAGATGGCAAAGTGGTCAAGGGAGTGCTCGTCCACATCGTTGGCAAAAGGAATGATTATAAACATTAATTAGCTAGAATTAATAAATGTATCATAGTATTATGTTGAATAAATTAATGCGTGCGGATGTTCATTGTTTAAAAGTTATTCTGTTTCTCGAGTTTTATTGTCTATTTTTACGAAAACATTAGATGGCAAGGTAGTCAAGGGAGTGCTCGTTAACATCATTAGCAAAAGGAATTCTTATAAACATTAAACAGCCAGAAATAATAAATTTATCTGTGAATTGTATTGAATAAATTAATGCGTGCGAATGTTCATGGTTTAAAAGTTATTATATTTCTCGAGTTTTATTGTCTATTTTTACGAAAAAATTAGATGGCAAGGTAGTCAAGGGAGTGCTCGTTAACATCATTAACAAAAGGAATTTTTATAAACATTAAACAGCTAGAAATAATAAATTTATCTGTGAATTGTATTGAATAAATTAGCGCGTGCGAATGTTCATGGTTTAAAAGTTATTCTGTTTCTCGAGTTTTATTGTCTATTTTTACGAAAAAATTAAATGGCAAGGTAGTCAAGGGAGTGCTTGTCGACATCGTTGGCAAAAGGAATTATTATAAACATTAAACAGCTAGAAATAATAAATTTATCTGTGAATTGTATTGAATAAATTAGTGCGTGCGAATGTTCATTGTTTAAAAGTTATTCTGTTTCTCGAATACTATTAGCCACTTTTACTAAAAAATTAGGTGGTCAGATAGCCAAGGGATTGCTTGTGGACATCGCTGTAAAATAGAATTGTTATAAACATTAACCAGCTAGAAATAATAAATTTATCAATAATTGTCACGGCGATCGACATCGATCGAAGTTCGGTGTGGTGGGGAGCGTCTCGCACCTCTGCGCTTGTGCCGCTTGAGCTCGGCGAGAGCCCACCGTCAGTCAGTCAGTCGGGCCGTGGGGAGCGGCGTGAGCGGACGGGCTGCGGGACCGGGAGGTGCAGGAGGACCAGGGACTTACCAGAGGTGGACCAGAGGTGGACCAGAGGTGGACCAGAGGTGGACCAGAGGTGGACAAGGGGCCATCTACAGCTACTCTGGCCTACCTTCAACTCTTCATTCAACGATCAATGGTAAGTTTGGTTACTAATATTTTTCAATTCAATTCAACGAATACCATGTCCTTCATACTAATTGAAATTTTCGAGACTTTCGGTATTGAGCCTTCTTCAAATATATCAATTTTATTCTTCATCAAATTTATATTTTGAGCGCCCCACTCGTGTGCGGGGTTATAATTGCCCTTGTGCTCTGCTTCGCTGGTTGTTTTCGCACTCGTGTGCAGAGTTATAATTATTCTTACGAGCTGGTTCGCCGGTTGTATTCACACTTCTGTGCGGAGTTACAATTGCTCTCATGAGCTCGTACTCTGGTTGTATTCGCACTCATGTGCAGGATTACAATTGTTCTTGTGAACTGGTTCGTTGGTTGTATTCGCACTCATGTGTAGGATTATAATTGCTCTTGTGCTCTGCTCCGCTGGTTGTTTTCGCACTCGTGTGCGGAGTTATAATTATTCTTACGAGCTGATTCGCCGGTTGTATTCGCACTTCTGTGCGGAGTTACAATTGCTCTCATGAGCTCGTTCTCTGGTTGTGTTCGCACTCATATGTGCAGGATTACAATTGTTCTTGTGAACTGGTTCTCTGGTTGTATTCGCACTCATGTGCAGGATTACAATTGTTCTTGTGAACTGGTTCGCTGATTGTATTCGCACTCATGTGTAGGATTATAATTGCTCTTGTGAACTGGTTCGCTGGTTGTATTCGCACTCATGTGCAGGATTATAAATTATAATTGCTCTTGTGGACACGTTGTATTCGCGCTCATGTGCATGGTTAGGTTTGCGCTTACGTGCGGGTTTATATTTGTTCTCGTAAGCTGGTTACATTCGCACTCGTGTGCGTGATTTAATTCTGTATTCAACAGCATTGTTTCTAAATACGATTAGTCTGTTTCAGCTAGATTACAACAGCCGGCTGCTAACGAAGACGACACATCGAATGAAGAGGACCCACCAACGAAGAGGAAGATGATTACAGTGTATTTTTATGTTAGTTATATTTGGTCTACATATTAAGATTGTATACCATCGTTGTAAATGTGTCGAGTAATTATTGCCGTAACTTCACTTTGCTCGTTTTCTTGATTCCGACACAGCCGTCTGCTGTGTCGGACCTTGCTCGTATGTAGTTTGTACCAGACCGGCTGGTACGGGAGTTCGCGGTAGATTATATTAATGGGGGGAGGCTTTAAGAGATGTGGCTCGCTCATGTAAAACCTCTCCTCTGTAAATTTATTCCACTCATGTCCGTCTCTGGCGGCAAGTGGTTGGGAGAAATGGGTATTGCAGCTTGAGTTCCTCTTGGCCATTCGCGCGTCACCCTCGCGCCAGGGCCTTCTGCTCTGGTTCGCTCTTGTTTCTCACTTAGAAAGAATCAGAGCCTTCTGCCTGATTCGCTTTTGTACCCCCGTGGATCGGAGACTTCTTCTCCGATTCACACCTTTTGATCCGCAATAATTACTCGACATACTTGCGTAGTTTAGTATAAGTCCGTCGTTGTAAGAAAGGGAGCCAGAAGGAATATTGCATTCGTTCTGACTCTCTTTCGGGTCTCTTGTGCAGCAACCTCCTCGTGGTGAGACCTGGGCAATCGGTATTATCCTTTACTTGTAAGACCTTCTATTGTCTTATGAATAAAGGATAATACCGAGCTAATAGCTGCACATTGCACATTTATAATTTTCGATAAGATTATGTAGTAGAATTTAAGACTTGCGAGATATAAAACAATATTTCATTAAATTGTACATGAATTTACATTCAGGTAGCTTGCTGTCGGCCAGGGGTACATCAATGCTTTCTTCATTTTTACCCTTGGCCCATCTTGAGTTCGTCATTTCAATCAGTGATCTCGACAATTTTCATTTCTAAATTCAAATTGTTCGCTTCGGAAATTTCACAAGTCCCACTTCTAAAAATTTTCACATCTTGTCTGAAATATTTATTCCTTCGATCGGCGGTCCCCCAGGGGCTCACTCACGGATGGGGCCGTGAGTGAGTACGGGGTGTCGCGTCCCCGGGGCTACCCGAATCGCCTATAGGCCGCACCCGTGTGCGGGGTTAGCTTTGGCTCTCGTTAGCTGGTTAGATTCGCACTCGTGCGCTGGGTTAGTTGGGCTCTCGTGAGCTGGTATTGTTGGCTCTTGTGAGCTGGTATTAGGTTTGCTCTTGTGAGCTAGTATTAGGTAGGCTCTCGTGAGCTGCTATTAGGTTGATTCTCGTGACCTGATTGGATTCGCACTCGTGTGCGGGGTTAGCTTGGCTCTCGTGAGCTGGTCTTAGGTTTGGCTCTCGTGAGCTGGTATCGTTGGCTCTCTTGAGCTGGTATTAGGTTGGCTCTCGTGAGCTGGTTAGATTCGCACTCGTGTGCGGGATTAGCTTGGCTCTCGTGAGCTTGTCTTAGGTTTGCTTTCGTGAGCGGATATTAGGCTTGCACTCGTGTGCGGGGTTATATGTATTGATATGTCTAATCGTTATCAGTCTGTTTTAGGTAGAATACACCAAGTAGGGCACACACCAAGAAGAGGACACGTCAAGGAGAGGACACACCAAGGAGAGGACACGCCACGAAGAGGACACATCAAGAAGGGGACACCCCGAGATAAGGGCAAACCAAGAAGAGAACATACCGAGAAGAGGACACACCAAGAAGAGGATAAATGAAGAAGACTGCGGCATATTCTTAAGTTAGTTTTATTTGCCGAGCAATTATTGTCTTAGCGTCATCTCCGAACCAGAGCCTTCTGCTCAGGCTCATGTTTCTTTTTTGCGAATCAAAGCCTTCTGCTTTGATTCTTCCCTCTTTTGCGATTTAGTATTTTGTCCACAATAATTGCTCGGCTTGCGTGCGTTAATTTTTAAGCTCGTATGTCTTCGTTGTAAATACGTCGAGTAATTATTGCCATAACGTCACTTTACTCGACCCGTATTTTTGACTCCGACACAGCCTTCTGCTGTGTCGGACCTTGCTTGTGTGTACCAGACCGGTTGGAGCCGGTACTCGGCGTCGAATCATTGAGAGAGGTGGTTCATTGAGATCTGTTCACTCGTGTTGCCATTTTCTCTGGTTGTGATTCTACCCGCGTTCACCGCAACGCTTTGCGTTGCCTGGTGGCAGGTAGTTGGCAGAGTTCGCTCTGTTCGTCATCCTACCCGAGTTCACCTCAACGCATTGCGTTGCCTGGTGCCAGGTAGTTGGCAGAGAAATGGTATTACGTTTGAACACTTCTCATGGTCCATCTCTCTTGGTGAGAACACGTCGGGTATCGGCTCTGACCGGAGCTGTGCTGCAAGCATTGTACGCGCCTCCTTCAAACCGGAGCCTTCTGCTCCGGTTCATTTTAGTTTTTCTCTTTGAAAGAATCGGAGCCTTCTGCCTGATTCGCCTTTGATCCCCCGTGGATCGGAGACTTCTTCTCCGATTCACACGTTTCGCCCCGCGATAATTACTCGACATAACTGCGTAATTTAGTATAAGTCCGTCGTTGTAAGAAAGGGAGCCAGAAGGAATATTGCATTCGTTCTGACTCCCTTTCGGGTCTCTTGTGCAGCAACCTCCTCGTGGTGAGACCTGGGCAATCGGTATTATCCTCTATTTGTAAGAATTTCTAGTGAAACTCTTATGAATAAAGGATAATATCGAGCTAATAGCTGCACATTTAATAAATATGTTGATTTTCAGTAAATTCTATTCCTATACCTATTGTCTTCCATAACATTTTGCAATTTCACCTTCCTTCAGAACAAAATGTATGCATCATTCAAGCTTGTTCGCCCCGGGCGTGAACAATGTCATATATATCGTCTGGTTCTATTTAGATGAAGAGACGAGATAGTATCTCGTCGGTGATAGTATTATAAGGCAATTTCAGAATGGGTAATGTGAGCATTCTATTTATACTATATCATTCTTTTTCTACTTGACGAGTATCTCGTCAGTGGTAGAACTTTTAGCGATGTGGTATATCAGATCACTGTAAGTTCCACGTTATCCCCGCGCCCAGTCGCGCCCGGTTACCCGTCCCGCTGAATAACACAGGGGCTGGCAGTCTTTAATAGTATCTCGTCGGTGTAAATGTTAACAAATTAATCAATACAATTAACATTAATAGAAATCTACATTATCTTTATATTTCTACAATATCTACATCCGCCACAGATGTATAGCGACTGTTAATAACGCAATTTTCTATTTTATCAACACTATCAGTGTTCTATTCTACCGACAAAAAAAATATAAGTTTTCCCGATAAAAAATAACGATGACATTGAAGAAACTATGGAAAAATAACCGGACAAAAAATTGTTCTTCTTTGATATTCCACCTTCGATACCGTTTAAATTATGCCAAAAATATATTTTTTGTGCCATTAAAAATACAGGAGATATTTAGGTGACCTTCTTCAGCTGAGACACCCTGTATAATATCTGCATATGTAATAGTAAAATATCTGCGTATATATTTATTGAACCATTAATTTTTCCCGGACGTTCGACTTGCCGTTGAGTTATACTACTGATTTCCGCAAAAAATTACGCCCGTCTAACTTGTCTTTGAGTTGTACTACTGATTTGGAGTTTCGCTGCCATGTTTGCCTAATACAAAAGACATTGTTCGACATTTTCAAAAATTTCGGAGAATAGAAGGTGGCACGAAAAATTTAATTTTTGTAAAAATTGTTCTTTATCCAAATTTCGAAGAGTTTAATCTAATACTAATATCGAATATTCATGTACAGGGTGGGAAAAAACACGTTAACGGGTTATCGTGGTGAGATGAGAAGAAAGTCCCTGACAAGAATGCGGTGACGTGGTAGAATTGAATTTTGCAAGAAGGTTCATTTTGCATTAAACACATGTTTCTCAAAGGGATTTTTGGCGCCTCAAAAAAAAGTTCTATCATGTTAGTGTCATTTTCTACCTTCGGCCGGGTTAGTTCAGGTTAGTTATGGTTTAAATTTACAAAATAACACGAAATAACAAAATTCACAAAAATCCCTCTGGGAAACACGTTTTCTATGCAAAACAAGGCTAGTGCAAAATTTTAGCTCAATCCAATTTGACCGATTTGCGGAAGTTTAGCCGCGATTTTTAATAAAACGCGCGAATTTATATGCGAGTGAGGGACAGATAACCACGAATGGATTTTCAGCGACCACGGAAGACGTGGCGAAATAAAAGAACGCGGCACATAGTACAATTCAAATTCGATATATTATTTCATACATCTTATGACACGTACATCGTTGTTCTCTTCTCCAGTAGTTGCAGTATCTTATTCCATAGTATTTATAATAACAACCTAAACAGTCACGTTACTTACGTCCCTACGTTTACTATATATTTGTTTCGCTTTACGTATTGGTGGATAGGTCTCATTGTCGCTTCCATGATCTTTTCCGAATCTACGGTTGCTCGTGTTCGTCGAACGTGTGATCGCGCAAAGGAAAATGTCTGTATGCGCTGATTAGACTGCGGATTTTATGCATTTACGACAAAAATTTATAGACGAGATGTAAACCAGTGAAGATGTTATAGCAATTAATGAACACTGTTCTTCTCAACGTATTAAAATGATTGAAAGAGAAAACCTTTTAATTGGACCTCTGCCTCTCAGAATTGATCAAGACAATTTTTATTCTGCATAAACATCCGCTATCTACTATTGCGGGGACTCTAGCGTATCATGGGGCCGCCAACGCGTGAAAAGAAAGCCCGATTAATTTCGTTCGCAATGTCAGCGACGCGGTATTCGATGATTGCGCAAACTGTAATCGACCAGTGAACGTTGCAGCCTCCGATACTCGTTCGGGAACGTATGCAACGGTTCCATGGAACGATCGATGAAACCATGCGACGGAGATTCGATCAGGATGCGAGCGAACGCTTCTAAATCGATCTCGAAAGCATCTGATCTATCTTGATCGCGATCACGATCTGGAGCGATGAAAAATGTCGAGCCCACTCACGCAACAACGTATTCGTACGGTTTAGAAAATTGTTTACCCACCAATTTCAATCGCAATAAACATTTGGATTTTATTATTTATACGAATCCGTCTTTACTCCGGATCGAGAGAGGTCTACGCACGATCACGAGTACAGCGAACGAAACGAAACGAATCGAAAACGAAACTGGGAACGTCTCGAATGCGACACCAGGTTTGTTCGCGTAACCCTTCCTGGCGATCCAGAATCTCGTCGTAGTGAAATGGTACATATTTACACAGACGATCAACGTGTCCCGTATGTATATATATAACATATATATTTTTTTTATGTACATGTCGCGTGTGCTCCCACACAGATATACGGACAGAGAAACTCTCTCTCGAAGAAGGTAGCAATGGACTATGTGTTCCTCGCGGTCGCGTCCTGGAAAATTCCGACTAACTACGTTGATTCTTTCGAACGGCGCACGACTATTTATATTATATACAGCGGAGCTCTCTGCCTCGAGAGACGCGAGACGTGCGCGTTGTCAGACGATCGTTTCGTTCCAGTTTACAGTTTTAAAAAATTGATAAACGTTCCACCGAGACGTTACACGTTCTTGCGCGCCGCGTGCAACACTACTGTCATGTTGGCGCGCAAAAGGAAACGCGCTTAGCGAACGAACAAGAAATGTACAAACAATTATTCACTATCCTCCTCTCACAATCTACCGAGGACGTTCTCCTCATTGAAAAGGTTTCTGTGGTCTCTCCGCCTCTCGGTGGATCCTCATTTCCGTTTCGATCGTGACGACTGGTGTCGTTAAGGATGTTTTGGAGGTACAATGGTAGACAAAAGTACAAGAAATTCGAAATCCATCAATACATGGCAATGAAAGCCATTCACGAGTATATTTTGCATTAAACTTTTGCGAATACTGTACCCTCTGTAGCTATATTCAGTGGTCTACACTTGTCGCGTTTCCATGCTAGTAAGAGACAACACGATAAATTTTACGTTTTTTAACAGTTTATAATTTTTTTGCTCTGTAAGGCCCTCCACACACGGGTCGATCGGCGATTCGGTCGACGCGATTCCAGTCGCATGCGATTCCTCCCTCCACGTGACTTCCAATGCAAATGAATGGAGAGCCACACACGGATCGATTCGTGGTCGACTGAAATCGACTCGACTGAAATCGCCGCGATTCTAATCCCGTGCGATCGGAAGCGAAGTTGGAAAATCAACAAAAAATCTGAAAAAAATCGAGGACACCGCTTTTGATGGTAGCTTATTCGGGCACTACTAATAGCATGTTTTCATATTTTTGAGAAATCTTCATTTTTCGACGTTAGAGGTTTTTCAATGGCTCTCGAACCATTCGAAAGCTGACCAATAAAAACCCATCCGAGTAAACTTTCAGCCCTCTAGCTTGCCCGTGAGGGTAGTTATAGGGTTTTACTCAGATGGGTTTTTATTGGTCAGCTTTCGAATGGTTCAAGAGCCATTGAAAAACCTCTGAGGGCAGTTTTAACCATCTTAAAAGGCTAGGCCCTTTTACTCGTACCACTAAAAAGTGTGAAATAAAAAATTTTATATAATAAATAAAAATTATAAGTATAATTATAAGTATAAATAATTATGTGAATACACACACGAATTTAAATGCAATACAATCTTTTCGGAGGCGACGCAAAATTGAAAATTTTCCTTAAATTCCTTAAATTCTTCTACATGCTTTCACATATTAATGTATATTCTCTTACGACCTACTGATTTTCAGATTCACCATATTCTAATGAAATCATAATCAGCAACATCTGTCATTTGGAAAATTTTCAATTTTGCGCCGCCTCCGAAAAGATTTTATTGTATTTAAGTTCGTGTGTATTCACATAATTATTTATACTTATAATTATTTCATATTTTTTAGTACGTTTTTCGAAGTCGGTTTAATTTTTTTATAAAATTTTTTGAAAGTGAAAACGTGAAAACGCGATTCTTGATGTTTGAAAAACACAAATTGACTACAATCGACCCGTGTGCAAATGGCAATCGCGGTCCGTCACATGAATCGTATATGACGATCAAGACGTACGAACTTCACTACGCGATTACAATCGATTCGTGTGTGGACGGCAATCGTACGACGTTCAAGACGTAAAAACTGCACGACGCGATTACAATCGACCCGTGTGTGGACGGCAATCGCGTCCGTCGCATGAATCGTATTTGACGAGCAAGACGTACGAACTTCACGACGCGATTTCAATCGACCCGTGTGTGGAGGGCCTTACTGTTTAGTGAATCCTAATAAATTTTGAACATAATTAATTACATAATTTTTACTACATATACAAAAAAGCTGGAGTTTCTAGTTGCGTTTTTTCAAAGTTTAAATAGGGTTTGAAGTGGAATTTTATGAATTCTCCATAAGAAGACGTGTTAAAATGTGCAAACTTTAAGTTGCTATAAGTCTTAAACGGTGCAGTGAATCAAACCCAAACTTTGGTAATTGCATTAATTTAGTAAGAATTATATCTTGTCAAATTTTCAAAAATTTTGTTGCGTTTTTATATACCTCCAGAACATCCTTAACGACTGCCCTAGTAGCATTTATGGTTGACATTTTGTTGGACCTTGGCTGCAATGTTGGTTGACCAAACGTTGGAAATGCCGGCTTTTTGGTGCAGATGGGCCAACGTCATTATTTTTACAATATGTCTTAAATGATATACACATAAACAATGTATTTCCACGGTAAAAATTGAGGAAAAAAGGAAAAACTTAATTACACACGTTAGACCTGAACCTGGACCCGCCTGCATAGTAAGCAGAGGTGGGCATTATGTGGCGAAACAAATATTTCAAATACTATTTAATATTTTAGATTTTATTTTGCTTAAAGAAAATAGTATTTTAAATAAGATATAGAATTTCGAAAATAAAATATTTCTATTTTAACAATCTGAACCTCAAAATAAAATATTTCTATTTCCACAATTTGATCCACAAAATAAAATATTTCTATTTTAACAATCTGAACCTCAAAATAAAATATTTCTATTTCAACAATTTGATCCACAAAATAAAATATTTCTATTTTAACAACCAGAAACACGAAATAAAATATTTTACTTTTTGCATTGTTATAATACTCTGAGAAACCGCATAAACATACAGTCTATCTTATCGTTAAGAAACGATTTACACTCATAAATGTATTGAATTCGAACCATTATTTTCAGCAATAATATATAAAATTTAAATTAAAAATAAAAACAAAATATAAATATTGTCAATATTCTCCAAATAAGATACTATTTTCAAAAACAGTACTGCCTCAAATAAATTATTTTATTTTCAAAAGTTACTGCATCAAATAAATTATTTTATTTTCAGAAATTACTGCATCAAATAAAATATTTTATTTTCAAAGTTGTACACATACTTTAAAATAAATAGGATTATTTACTATTTACTATTTAAAATACTATTTTCCCCAGCTCTAATAGTAAGCTGATGCCAGAGTTGGGAAAAAATTTTATTTAAATAAAAATTTCAAATAAAGTGGGTTTAAAATCCACTTGGAAACAACCTACTTTATTTGAAATTTTTATTTAAATAAAATTTTTGCCCAACTCTGGCTGATGCCTACCGCCGAACCTACAGAAATGTTTTGCAAGTACACTAAATCCTCTATAAACGCAAAACCCTCGGGGGGATTCGTTTGCTTTTATCGTAGACGGGGCACTATTTTTTGAAGCTTCAAAGGCCAAGCCGAACGTAGAGAAGAACAGCGGACGGCCAAAGCGACTAGCGACTATTTCTTTCCCATACGCTGTCCTTTCTTGCGCCCGAAACGTTCATCGTCAATTAAACCACTAAATACGGTTGAAATTATATCGTGTTTGGTCTTATTTTAATCAGAAAAATGCCACAAATATATTGGTGAAAATTTCATTAAAAAATAAGTAATAATAAGAAAGATTTAATATTGGTGTTACATTGCGAGGATGCACGGGCCTTTGAACTGTGCCGGCGACTGCGACTCTCCGCGTCGCATTAGTAGTGGTTTACACCGAAATTCCTCGAGCCGAGATCAGATTACTACAGTGGAAGAGTTATTTTTTTGCGTTTATCGTGTACAGCCTTTTTGAGTTTATAGAGGATTTACTGTATAAGCTATGATCTGGATTACTAGATGCGTCAACAGATTTAAATCAAAATATCTAAAGAACGATAGTTCATTCTGAAGAAACTCAAAAGGGTTTTCTTATACTGCATGAGCACTACTACTTGCCTTCCATTTGGAAAATGGAAAAATTAATTAAATAAATAAATTCCAAGGATGCAAACAATACAACCATAGTGGGCCAACCACTTCCTGACAGTAACAAATTGCAAATATACATATGTCCATAAATAAGAAAACAAAAAATTTATTTGGAATACAATAATTAATAAGTTTTTGGTTGTAGCAATGTTCCTAACATCTTAATAATGTTGGTAGACGTTGGTTGAGCCAATGCAGAATTATCAGACGTAAATATCTTGTTAATTAACCAACTATAATAATTAGACTGCGGATCTTTATGCATTTATAGAAAAATTGAATAGATGAAATTGAAATTTCTGGAAAATTTGAAAAATTAAAGATGTCAATATTTGATTTCTTCTCTATCAACATCGATGCAGGCAATTTTTGTTTTGCATAAAGATCCGCAGTTTAATAATAATGGTAAGATCACTCAATAATTGTAAAATCAGCAACCATAATTTATGGGCCAATAACGGCCTAAGATGTTATTAATAAAAAAAAAACCCAGTCAACTCCCAACTGTTGGCCAATCATAAATGCTACTAGGGTGCTTCATCGACGACGGGATATATCGGTCGGCTCTATTCGACACGGTTACAGACGCGTTATGGATAGACTGCCGATTTTATGCATTTATAATAAAAATAGCTGTCATTCAAAACTGTGGAAAGATTAAAAGAGAGTGTCGACATAATTGTTTTCATTCTACTAACAAGGGACAGTATCCAAGTGTAACATGTCGATTGTAATGACATTTATGCAGGATATAAGTAGTTTGTTGAAAAATATTTCACAAGTATTTTTTTCATCTACAACGATTCTTATCTAGGGGATGAAAACAGTCCTCATAGTTAGGGGTGGAAACCCTACTTTTGCTAATATCTTCGGAACTAGAGGGTCTAGGACAATGGTTTTTCTCTTTTGTATAGTTTTCGATCAAGGAATGTAGTCATAAAAAGATTTCAGAAAAATCATTTGTTTAATCAATATTTAAAGAATTCACCTTTCCTTTGCAATATTTCTTATTAACTGTTTGTCGATATTTATGTAACTTTGTGTACGTAATCTATAGACCAAAATAGGGGACACGTATTTCTGGAATTTCCTTGTGTCATTTAACAATAATTATTAAATATATGTATAATATGAATTTTTTAAATATTTACTAAACAAATAATTTTTTCCGAAATCTTTTCATATATGTAACTATATTCTTCGACCGAGAAAACACAAATCATTGTCCTAGATTCTCTTTTAAGAAATGGAGGTTTTCACTTCCTTAATACTAATGTCAGCAGGTAAAAATATACATGTCAAATATTTTTCAATAAATTATATCCTGTATAAATTTCGTTAAAATCGGCGTGTTACACTCGTGTAATGTCCCTTGCAAGATTACCGAAGAAAGACAGAAATTCGTATGCCACTTCTTGCGACAGATGCAGAAGATTTATATTTTGCATAAAGATCCGCAGTCTAGTTATCAAATTGCACGTAAGAATAGGAAACCGATACGCGGCTCGAGGTCGACCGATAACACAGATGCAACGTGTATTGAGCAAACGTAATCCCGAAGAAACACGGACAACGATATGTACTCGTAGTTTTGAATAAAGACAACTGGGCGAGAACGCTGGGTAAAATTGGTTCCCCTGCTTATCGTACGATACACGTTACCTAACAATCGGAACTTAGAACTCGAACATACTACGGGACACCGTGACTCGACTCACGATATTCGCCATTATTATGTACTCCAGGAACAAATACATGTTTTACACATCGATAAAAATTCGACTACGCGCGGGTTCTATCGAACGCAAGGAAATAAGTAAAGGACCCGTCGATGGCTGGACGCACGGTCGCGTTTCAACGATATGTCTCGCGATCTCGTTATCGCGCTCGCCATCGCGTTCACAGCGAGTACCATCGACTTCCGTATTCGGAGTCCGTTTCGCCAACTATTGTCGATGATATGTACCATAGCTTTGTTGTACCATAGCCTTCGTCTTACTCGATTCGAGCGATTCACTTCCGATCGCCCCACCCGCTGTTGTAATACCAAGACGAAGCGCTCTCGTCCCTCGTTTTGCTCCATGTATTGTCCAAACCGCTTCCTCCACCGTCCTACGATAACAAACGTCTACGGTTAAACAAGGCCACCAATACAGCGGCAGACATATGTTAACCCATTGCGGTCCAAACAGAGTTTCCTCTCTTTTAGTTCCAGAACTTGGTGTGTCATACAGGGTGTCCCAAAATTCGTGAAAATCCCGGAAATGGGAGGTTCCTGAGACCATTTGAAGCGACATTTTCCTTTGCAAAAATGTTATCCGCGGCTTTGTTTAGGAGTTATTAACGAAAAACACGGACCAATCAGAGCGCGACCTAGACGCGAGTTGGCATAGTCGGCCAATCGACAGTTGGCGCGCCGGACCGGCGATTGGTCCGTGTTTTTCGTTAATAACTCCTAAACAAAGCCGCGGATAACATTTTTGCAAAGGAAAATGTCGCTTCAAATGGTCTCAGAAACCTCCCATTTCAGGGATTTTCACGAATTTTGGGACACCCTGTATACGACACACTATATCATTATATTGCCCCTTCGGTTAGGTTAATATTGTCCTATAAGGTATTTTTTATTACTAAAACTAAGCGAGATATTCAAGGTGGTCTAGCTAACTGGGACAACCTGTATGGTGATTTGTAAAAAACCTTTCTTCTAAAAGAACAATCGAATTTATAGCTCATTCTACAGTGTACTGATTTGTATTGCAACAATTTGGGAAGACTTCCGTAAAATCGCGTGTAAAATCGAACAATTGCACTCGGTTGGTAATTGCGTCGTTGAAAACGGAGTTGAGTTAAATTCCGAACGCGAAACGCTGGTTGTCCGAAAGGAAAAGGTATGGGTCCGGTTGCTAATCGATGTAATTAACTCTTAACCTGTAGTCAAAATTTAATCAACACTGATTCCAATGTGCGTCGGTAGCGTTTGAATTCGTGTTTCACAATTTTTAAATCGATCAAGAATTAAGGTATTTCAAGGACGACATGATTATTTCAAGGATGCGAATAATTGTAAGTACGAATGGCTCGATACAATTTAATTATTGTTATAGAATCTCTGAACTGTATCCTGTAGAATTCAGGTTGCAATTCAATTACGAGCCATGGATTTAAGACATTCCAAAATTAAATGAGTAGTGACGATTGTAAGAATATTTACGCCAGGTTTGAAGGGATCAGTACAATTCAAATTATTGTTGTATAGTTTCATATGAACATAATTTGTATTAAGGAGGTAGACTCGTTTCTAAAATTGCAAGGGTGGAGGATGCGCCTTCTCATTTCTCGATAATGCAAAGATGGGGGTTTTCAGCATTCAAAAGCGCTAGATAAAAGATTAATGAAGCCGTAACCGCCATCAAAAGTCCTATTTTTACGATTACGAAGCATAATTTGCATTATTCGGCAGCGTGTAGCTTCCATAGCTATATGCGCAGCTATATGCTTCCAAATAATGCAAATTATGGAGGAAAAAATTCTTTTCGATCGGAAATTGAAATATAAATTATAAATATGATATCGGCGCCAAGTTCGATCAATTATAGAAAGCAGCAAATATGCAAAATTAACTAAAGCTTCTCAACGTTTCGATCCCAATGTGGATCATTGTCAAGAGACAACAATTTTTGCGTCTAAAAAGAAAAAGGAGAAATTGAAGGTAAATTTTTGATCCAAAAAATATATAAAACGTTTTACTTATAGCACAGCCAAAAAGATTATCAAAATTATACGTACTTGCTGTGAAAAAGGACAAAACTGTATAACACATAATACTGAGTTACAATATCGACTCTACCTCATGCTGGCAATAATGTAACTGAGGCACTGAAACGTGCTAACTCAGTCCAAAACAAAACATGTCTGTGTGTGTGTATAAAGGACTCGGCTAGATTGGTCGATCGTTATCGATCAATGGTGGCGATCTACAAGTATTGGCGGCAATATTTGAAAACAGCATAACATGAACGATCAATTATTGGAGAAGAAAAAATAATAAATTTTTTTTTTTTAAACTGAACAAAAACTGCATCTCATTGTAACAAGAGAAATACAAAGAAAATATTTTATAAATGTTGAAAAATAAAATATATATACTTATAATAAAGAAATTAGAAATTTTTAAAGGTAGAATCTAATGTAATATTGGAAAAAACCATCATAACACTTTACTAGCTCAGTAAAGTCGCGTAATAGTCATGAATCTTAGGGTTCTCATACCTGAGATTTACGCTTTTGTTCTTAATCATATGGATAGTTTCCAATATTAACCTAGTGTACCAATTAGATTCCCTGTCAATAATTTTGACATTATCAAAATCAAAACGATGGTCTTGTTCTAATGAGTGCTTTGTTAAGGCAGTGTGCTGAGAAGGAGAACGAAAAACATTTCGTTTATGTTCAGTTATACGTGTGTCCAAATGCCTACTTGTTTGTCCAATATAAGTTGTGTCACAACCCAAACAAGGTATCTTATAAACAACGTTACAGTTTTTTGTTAACGGAATCTTATCCTTGATGGGAGGGAACAATTGTTTTAAATAGAATGGTATGTTAAAAATCGTGTGGATGCCAACTTTCCTGAAAATCCTTTGGATGTCAAAAGAAATGTTATTAACAAAAGGTATAACAACTGTATTTCTAAAATTGATACGACCTGTTTTTAAGATTTTTTCCTCTTTTAGTTGTGCAACTAAATAAGGGTTGTAAATTTGAAAAATCCTTTCTTTAATGATATTATCAACAAAAGAAGTAGGGAAGTTGTTAACTCTTAGTACTTTTTTTATAAGTTCTAAGTTTTCAGAACGGAAATCAGGATTAGCCAGTAAAATTGCACGATCTACCAAACCTTTGACCAGACCTGCTTTGTGTTGTATTGTTATATGTGTTGTGTTTTCTTTTTAGACGCAAAAATTGTTGTCTCTTGACAATGATCCACATTGGGATCGAAACGTTGAGAAGCTTTAGTTAATTTTGCATATTTGCTGCTTTCTATAATTGATCGAACTTGGCGCCGATATCATATTTATAATTTATAATGCAAATTATGCCTCGTAAACGTAAAAATAGGACTTATTCGGCATTATTCGGCAGCGTGTAGCTGTCATAGCTATATGCGCAGCTATATGCTCCCAAATAATGCAATTTATGCCTCGTAAACGTAAAAATAGGACCTGTGAGGGCGATCGTGGCCTAGATTGATCTTTTATCTAGCGCTTTTGACTACTGAAAACTTCATCTTTGCATTATCGAGAAATGAGAAGGCTCATTTTAATACTAATACTAATTTCAACAAACATGCAAATATTCGTTCATTGGACAGGTCTCCCTAGCTCAACTAAATACATTGCTATTTTACTAACTCGTTTAGAACAGTTGCGAAATACTAGAACTGCTCTCACATACTATACTTGTGGTATTACAGATAAATGTAATAGAAATCAGTAAAATAAGAATCCACTCGAGCAAAAATCAATGTCTGGCCCGACATGGGACCGCGAAGGGTTAGAAGAGTCGCGGTGTAAATTTCGCTCACCACAACGTTCAGTTGATGCGTCGCGGGTGACAAGTAATCCATGTTGGTGTAGTACGAGGAATAATTTTGGTAGCACTGTTGCTGGGTTGTGTTGGTCGTCCACGCTAACCTCTGATGGTCACCTGGAAATCCACCCCCGTTCTCCGCTGCTACCGGACTCCAGATACTACTGCTACTGCCACCGCTACTGCTATAAACCGTGCCCCCTAACTGAAACATACGACGTTGTTACTAAAAAATAAGACAATTAAACAAATGAAAGAAGAACTAAATACATATAAGAACCCGGTTCATCAACATTTTTCTTTCTCTAATGTCGAGTCACACTCTACAAATGAGTGCAAAGGGTTAATAAGGTCTCCTTACGTTGAAAACAATACAGAAACATTCTTAGATTTTTTATATCATTCTGTTTTTGATATCATTAGATTCATATTGTATGTTACTATACATTTAATATGTTATAATTTAACTGTATATGTACACGGAAATATGCAGCGAAACTAGGACATGTCCACACTGAAGCAACATCGAGCTACTTCATGGAATAAAAGTAGAAGTGCCACGAAATGTTACTCGTGTGGACATAGCTTCACGATTACAATCGTATCGAAGATCGTACAACATGTTGGAATGGAGACTTACACTTGGCGGTGTCGTACTAGCCGCTAGAAGCAGGCTGGTCGCGCTTCCCGGTGGTTTGTACTGAGGAGAATCCCTTAGGAGTGCCGGTGAACTGGCTGCCGATCCGCCTGTGCCTCCGCTTCTACAAAAACACACACACATCCTTACACACATGAATCGAAGCTATAAAATTAAATGCAACTACTTTGTACAATATTCCTCATGAAATCGACTTGATAAAATGTACTTTGGATCCATTCGTGTCTTTATTTGAATGGGTGTCTGGAAGAAGAGTCTATGTGAGGTTTTTTAAATTTTAAAGGAGCGCAATATTAAACCCAAAGGTGAATTGCAGGGACCATAACTGTTATAATCAAAAAGAAGAAAAGTCATAGAATAACAAGTATTTCACAGACTACAATCGTATTGGTTACAAATGAGGATTATTTATAAGTAACCGAAAATTGTTTCTCTTGTTGGTAAATGTTATCTTTGAGAGAAATTCATTTCGATCACTTATAACAGTTATTCATGAAGGAAATTTGTAATAGTTATTATTAAATAGTACTTTGGATCCATTCGTGTCTTTATTTGAATGGGTGTCTGGAAGAAGAGTCTATGTGAGGTTTTTTAAATTTTAAAGGAGCGTAATATTGAACTCAAACGTGAATTACAGGGACCATAACTGTTATAACGAAAAAAAAAAATGTCATAGAATAACAAGTATTTCATCGACTAAAATCGTATTGGTTACAAATGAGGATTATTTATAAGTAACCGAAAATTGTTTCTCTTGTTGGTAAATGTTATCTTTGAGAGAAATTCATTTCGATCACTTATAACTGTTATTCATGAAGGAAATTTGTAATAGTTATTATTAAATAGTACTTTGGATCCATTCGTGTCTTTATTTGAATGGGTGTCTGGAAGAAGAGTCTATGTCAGGTTTTTTAAATTTTAAAGAAGCGTAATATTGAACCCAAACGTGAATTGCAGGGACCATAACTGTTATAACCAAAAAGAAATGAGTCATAGAATAACAAGTATTCCATCGAGTAAAATCGTATTGGTTACAAATGAGGATTATTTATAAGTAACCGAAAATTGTTTCTCTTGTTGGTAAATGTTATCTTTGAGAGAAATTCATTTCGATCACTTATAACAGTTATTCATGAAGGAAATTTGTAATAGTTATTATTAAATAGTACTTTGGATCCATTCGTGTCTTTATTTGAATGGGTGTCTGGAAGAAGAGTCTATGTGAGGTTTTTTAAATTTTAAAGGAGGGTAATATTGAACTCAAACGTGAATTGCAGGGACCATAACTGTTATAACCAAAAAGAAAAGAGTCATAGAATAACAAGTATTCCATCGAGTAAAATTGTATTGGTTACAAATGAGGATTATTTATAAGTAACCGAAAATTGTTTCTCTTGTTGGTAAATGTTATCTTTGAGAGAAATTCATTTCGATCACTTATAACAGTTATTCATGAAGGAAATTTGTAATAGTTATTATTAAATAGTACTTTGGATCCATTCGTGTCTTTATTTGAATGGGTGTCTGGAAGAAGAGTCTATGTGAGGTTTTTTAAATTTTAAAGGAGGGTAATATTGAACTCAAACGTGAATTGCAGGGACCATAACTGTTATAACCAAAAAGAAAAGAGTCATAGAATAACAAGTATTCCATCGAGTAAAATTGTATTGGTTACAAATGAGGATTATTTATAAGTAACCGAAAATTGTTTCTCTTGTTGGTAAATGTTATCTTTGAGAGAAATTCATTTCGATCACTTATAACAGTTATTCATGAAGGAAATTTGTAATAGTTATTATTAAATAGTACTTTGGATCCATTCGTATCTTTATTTGAATGGGTGTCTGGAAGAAGAGTCTATGTGAGGTTTTTTAAATTTTAAAGGAGCGTAATATTGAACTCAAACGTGAATTGCAGGGACCATAACTGTTATAACGAAAAAGTAAAAAAGTCATAGAATAACAAGTATTTCATCGACTAAAATCGTATTGGTTACAAATGAGGATTATTTATAAGTAACCGAAAATTGTTTCTCTTGTTGGTAAATGTTATCTTTGCGAGAAATTCATTTCGATCACTTATAACAGTTATTCATGAAGGAAGTTTGTAATGGTTATTATTAAATAGTACTTTGGATCCATTCGTGTCTTTATTTGAATGGGTGTCTGGAAGAAGAGTCTATGTGAGGTTTTTTAAATTTTAAAGGAGCGTAATATTGAACTCAAAGATGAATTGCAGGGACCATAACTGTTATAATCAAAAAGAAGAAAAGTCATAGAATAACAAGTATTTCACAGACTACAATCGTATTGGTTACAAATGAGGATTATTTATAAGTAACCGAAAATTGTTTCTCTTGTTGGTAAATGTTATCTTTGAGAGAAATTCATTTCGATCACTTATAACAGTTATTCATGAAGGAAATTTGTAATAGTTATTATTAAATAGTACTTTGGATCCATTCGTGTCTTTATTTGAATGGGTGTCTGGAAGAAGAGTCTATGTGAGGTTTTTTAAATTTTAAAGGAGCGTAATATTGAACCCAAACGTGAATTGCAGGGACCATAACTGTTATAACGAAAAAAAAAAATGTCATAGAATAACAAGTATTTCATCGACTAAAATCGTATTGGTTACAAATGAGGATTATTTATAAGTAACCGAAAATTGTTTCTGTTGTTGGTAAATGTTATCTTCGAGAAAAATTCATTTCGATTACTTATAACAGTTATTCATGAAGGAAATTTGTAATAGTTATTATTAAATAGTACTTTGGATCCATTCGTGTCTTTATTTGAATGGGTGTCTGGAAGAAGAGTCTATGTGAGGTTTTTTAAATTTTAAAGGAGCGTAATATTGAACCCAAACGTGAATTGCAGGGACCATAACTGTTATAACGAAAAAGTAAAAAAGTCATAGAATAACAAGTATTTCATCGACTAAAATTGTATTGGTTACAAATGAGGATTATTTATAAGTAACCGAAAATTGTTTCTGTTGTTGGTAAATGTTATCTTCGAGAAAAATTCATTTCGATCACTCATAACAGTTATTCATGAAGAAAATTTGTAATAGTTATTATTAAATAGTACAACTTTTGAAAGTTATGAAATAATAAAAAATTCATGAAATAATTGATTCTACCATTTGTGATAGAATCAATTATTTCATGAATTTTTTATTCGTAAAATTAATTGCAACAATCAAAATTTAATGTGACAAACAAACAGATTTTGATAAATAAGAAATTATTCTCGATCGTACATTTTTAAATAAATTTGGGGTTATGTTCGCGGCGCAACGGTTCGATCAAATTATACACTAAATACCAATTTTGTAGACATTTTTCAAACGTTCGATTCGGATTTGAATCATTACGTCCTGAGACACGTTTGCTATAGAATGTTTTCTATAAGAGAAAAAGAAGAAAGATGGCGGTGTGATTTTGATGTTGTTCTTGTGGTCTGTTGATTCGTCTTGTTGTACGAAACCTTCTCAATGAATTTCACAAATTCAGAAAAAGAGAGACAACTCAATAATTAAATAAGCAAGCAAAATGAATTTTCTCATCAATAATTATTATGAACAAGTGAAAAGAAATTCGGTTATCGATAACTGTTATGAGCGATCGAAATCAATTTCTCTCGTCGATAACTGCTCTGTTATAAAGGAGGAAACAATTTTTTGAACAATAATTACTACTAATTAACACTATTATTTGTAACCAAAAAGTATAAAAATCGATATTTTTTTATCATTTTGTTCTCCAAATTTGTTTCTTTATATTTTGTGTACATTATCTTAAATTTCAATAATAATCAACTATTTATTAATGATTTTTATCGTAGAAAATTTTAGAATAACTGTTATTTTTGGTCCTTATATTATAGGCCCTTCTTGCATTGGAAAAGACTGAAACCTGAAAGGCTTGTTTGTTTTATTAAATGTTCAAGCAAAATAAGTTAGGAAACACGTGAACCGCATATGGAATCGTACCGGACCCAATAAACCGAAACAGAACGAACGACTTCAGGCGAGAAAATGAGAAATCGGATGCAAGGTTTGAAAACGTTTAAAGTTCTTGAATACCCTCGACGGATCCAAATGGACGTCATTGTAAAAACTCGATCTTCATTCGAGCGGGTTAGGCGGCCGACAATGAGACGAGAGGACAAATTGTAATGTGACCTCCCAGGTGAAAAGGTAGATATTAACAAATTGGTATTTACAGGGGTGTTGTGGCAGGCACTGCAGCGGCAGGCGTGGGCGTGGTAGCAATCGAAGGACTTTTTCCAGAGGGCGGATTGTTGGTCGGATTCCCCGAGGGTTTCTTCGACCTCGGTGCTTTGTCCTGTTGTTGCTGCTGTTGCTTCTGCTGTTGCCTGCACTTGGCTCGACGGTTCTTGAACCATACCTGCGGATGCACAACGGGTCCGGATATCAACGATTATTTCTCGTCAGCTCGACGAATCTCGTCATCGACTCGTGCTCGCGTGTACATGTGGTAACGGAAGCGGAACGTCGTCGTATCGAGGGCCCTTTATTCCAACGTGTAAGCGATCGAGCGCCGCTTGCAATCTATGCCCCGATATTCGAACGCGACTGGTATCGAATTCTGTGGAATAGGAGCAGCGGGAATGCTGCGCGGAGCTTTCACAAAGCCGGCATAATAGCCAATTATAAGGAAACGCGCGGAGCCGGCGGCGCAACTATCAATTACCAATGAAGCCGACTTCGGCAACGCGGGTGGAAGCCTGCGCGAGTTCGGTGTTTGCGTTATCATCGAGCTAATGAAATTGCGAGAATACATCGGCCGATCGGCCCACCAACTTTCTCCCGCAGTTTTGTTTGCTTTCAACGACGCGACTCGGCGCGACTCTTGGTCTTCGGAATCTTGGATCGAGCAACAACCTTAATTATCCCATCGTTCGGCGCGTTATTCGCGAGAACACAAAAATTCCGCAAAAGTCGGTTCGACTCTGTCCCGGATTTCCGCGCGACACATTCAACAGACTCGGCTTGTCCTTCGATCCATCGTTCGCCCTCCTAGATTTCCAGAACGCGAGAACGACCTCGAGAGAAGGACGCGAAATGGAGATAGAAACAGGGAGAGAGAGAGAGGAAGAGACCGAGTCCGGAGGGAGAGAGCGAGACGGAGCGAGAAGAAGACGAGGGACGCGCGAAGCGAGAGCAAGGAGGAGAGGGAGAGAAGGTGGCGAGAAAGAGAGGAGCCTAGAGAAGCCCTGCGCGATCAATGTTAGAAGCGGAGAGGTGAGCTTGGGTTTCTACGGATTTTCTGGGGAACGACACGAGCAGCCCGCGCGCGTTCTTCCACTGAAGCTGTTTCTCGATGTACACGCTCGTACGTATTCCTCGCGAATTCTCCAGGTCGAACCCCTGTCGTCGTACCCCGTGTGTCCCCGGAGACACTCCGCCTTTTCCTCGACGCGCTCGAGTCTCGCGTCGTTAAGCTCTCGCAGTCGTTGCTGCAGCGATCGGCATCGAGCGTTTCTTCGCCGACAAAACTTCTAAATACAGAGACACGATTGTCCGACTGTCGACCGACATAACGCGGCGAGGAGAAGGCTCCTCCGGTTTTGCAATTGGCGATCTGCCGCCGAACGTGCAGAAGACTATGGTCTGGGCCGGGGCTATTCATTTCATTTACGGGGCTGGGGCCAGGTGCGTTGGCCCGCAATTGCGGATGCGATGCGCCCTTTTCCGCTCGTGATGAGGGTGGAATATGCATGGCCACGTTCACGGACCCCGTCGGCTTCGAAAGTCGATTCGGAGGACACGAAGTCGTTCGTGACGATGTCGGACGTTAACGATTCCACGATTCGTCCTGTATCGACGAACGACCTTTGTCACCGGAATTTCCTATTTGTGTCGCACAATGGCGCCTGGTCGAGACCGTTCGGAAGATTTTCTTCCTCGAGGCGTTGAAGCCGAGCTTTTCAAACGGGAAACAATAGGCTACGAACGATACGGGTTCAACGTCGTCGTCCGTCGTCGGCGGCGGCGTCGTAGCCGTCAACGGCTCACGGGCTGAACTACTCTAACTTGGTTAATACCACTATTCAGGAAACACGAGCGTTACGGTAAATCGATGTTGTCTACGGACTGTGCTGTCTACATGCCAACACTGCTTCCCCTCGGTAACGAGACACCGACCCCGAACAGAGTATCCCTACAGTTTTTTCTCGATAGACGAAACCAACGCCAACGTCTCACCTCCGCGTTCAACGTCATACCTGCACTCTCGACTCCGGAAGGTTGATCTTCATCGCCACCTCCTCCCGCATGAAAATGTCGGGATACTTCGTCTTGGAGAACAGGCCCTCGAGGATGTCGAGCTGCGCCCGCGTGAACGTCGTCCGTTCCCTTCGTTGCTTCCTGGGGTTACCTGCAACACACGGTTCGACCGATTCGCTGCAGATTTCGCTCCGATGTCGCGTGGATCGTGTAAATCGCGTATTGTTGATGCACAGTGGTCGGCGAAGCTAAGAGACCGCTGTTTGCCTGTCGCGCTTTTGCCCCGAAGGACGACGAAGCAGTAACAAATACGAAAATTTAAGTGGAATGTTGTAAAATGACATGTTGACGTCTAGAGGAACGGTTGATCCGATTCATTTTGGATCATTGTCCGTGTAATGTTCGCCCAAGAGAATAACCGACGACTAGAAACGATAAAGCCCCACGATAACGCAGGCTGGCGTACAATGTGTTAAGATAATGAAGAAGAGTTGAAATGATACGCAATTTAGAATATCTCGCGCGTCATGGTTCTTTGAACAGTGATCTTTTATTTTCGTCAGCCACTGTATCGTTGAGAGCTCGGGAGGTGGCACGATCCGTGATTGGCGGGGCCATCGAGAAATCCAGTGACATTTTGTCGAAAAATGAACTTTCTCATATTGACATGTAAAAAGTTTGTATTGCTTCATAAATATCCATCTACCTCGAAAATAAAGAAATGAATAAAATATAATTAAAATTGTAATCGCGACGAACACTTAAAGTTGGACATTTTGAAAATAGCCTGTTTCGCAGAAAAAAGATACTTATCTTTATCTGGATGCCCTGACACACCTGTCTAATATTTTTCCTCTGTTCTTCTTTTAAAATGAAGAGAATTCCATTACGATAAAAATTTACACTGACAATTAAAAATTAATTTAAATAATGTATTAAAAAAATAATGTACAGTGAAGGCTCGGAAATTGTCAAAATTCTTCATCTTTGATACGGAATATCTTTTGAGTTCCAATTAGCACCGCATGTTTACAAATTGTACAATGTTCAGTACACTTTTCCCTATATAGTTATGCACGATTTACTACCAACATCGTCCATCGACGCAAGTTATTAGTGATTCAAGTGTATCCATCGCTGCGTCGAGTGCCAGGATTGTGCGAGACGCGAAGAGCCTCGCGCGCGTGCGAGCGGACTGTTTTGATTGTAGCCTACAGTCAATTGTTTATTATATGCTGCTATAAGAGTAAAATCACAAAGTAAAAAGAAAAGGCCGCTAGATCAAGAAGCTGCAGAATTGATACTTGCATAGATTTAAGTAAATCAGCCAGTAAAGTAAGTAAAATGTTATTAAAAATAATTAAACAAACACTAAACATATTAAATTATTTATCATTAAAAAGTGATTATTTTTTCATATTTTTCAGTGAAAGTTTCATCAGAATAACTTTTACGATTCAAAAGCTGTGGCAGTGTCACAGAACTTCTCGGTATGGACGAAAACATTTTAATTATAAATTATTACAAAAAATAGTTTGTGAACTTATATGTAAACAAATTTATTATCAATAACAAAGTATGAATGAAAATTAATTAATAAATATTGTTTAACAAATGCAAAAAATATTTAATTATCTATAATTAAAAATGACTATTTTTTAAATATTTTTAGTGAAAATTTCATTGCAATATCTCTAATGGTTCGAAAGTTATAACAAAATGTCACTGAATTTCTCGATCCGGACCACTGTGGGCCGTTCCGCCTCCGTGTCAACTTGCCAGCTCCCAACGACATGTATGATAGTACAAGACAAGGGGCACTCACAGTAGTAGGACTCACCGGCGGGAGTGCAACCGGGGTATCCGATGGTGGAGTGTAAGGCCTCGATGGGCGGCATGCCGAGCGCGCTCACGTAAGGGTTGGTCTTGAGAGCACCGTAGGGGCCGGCCGCGGACGCGCCAAACGCGGCGGGCCCGAAAAGCTCGGAGGCCGAGGTGGTGGAGGCGGCAAGGCCCCCGAGATCGGTGGCGCCGGCGCCCCCGCTGCAGCCGGAAGTACCGCCGAGGCTGTTCGGCCACATCACCACCCCCTCGGCCCCCACCACGACCACCCCCCCGCCCCGCGGCCTTTTTGCTACGACCTCCTTCGCACCTCCGAATTACCCACTGCCTCTGAAACACAAAATCGAACGTTATCTCCAGCCTTCGTACACGCTCCCAAACATCACGATAGATCCAACCCTAGAGTATCGGGCCGAATATTCGTTTTCCAAAATGCGGTAGAACGTCGATTATCCGTGCTAATCGGTGGATCACGCTTACTTAGTTTCAGTGCTGAACTAAATCCTTAGCGAATTGTGCTATAAACCATATAATATCATATAATATGTTGATCGAGTCAGCACTAAACCTACCACTGCTAGTTAAGTGACCGGTTTCAGATTTCTTGTTTCACAATTATTAACACGTTGCGTGTGGGAAACGTACTTCTACGGTTTTTGCAGTCTGAAATTAGAGCTCGGGTCACGTAAAAGTACGTATTTAGTAGATTTGTGCTGCAGAGCGGGTATCGTATAAATACGATGGGCATTGTAAGTACATATGCATGGCGTTTGTGTTGCTACAGGCAACGGTTTGCATTGTTTCTGTCTAGAAGTTTAGGAACGTAAGTAGCACAAGTCCGCGGCGAAATATACCCGCATGCAATGTGTTAAAATTGTAAGGATGCTTCCACGCTTTATTGAAGCACATATTATGATAAAAATCATTCTCATTTATGTACGGATCGGTAGTCTGATATTTAGCCTCGAAACTATTCAAACAATGAAGGATTCGCCTCCTAGAAGCTAGCCCCCCACTTGTTAAATTAAATAATTTCAACAGTTGTGCTGAGTTGTGCTAAGTTTGTGCTACATTGTTCTCGAATATTACAGCTGTAATATCAAAAATAACACTAAAAATTGAAAAAAAAAACGATTTTTGGAGTAGCCCCCACTTTTCATTTTTTTCAATTTTCTCAATTGTGCTAAGTTGTGCTAGGTTGTGCTAAGATTGTTCCAAAGTATTACTTCATAAAAAGAATAAATAAAGAAGTTATGGTAAAGAACAATTTTTGGAGTAGGGCCCCACTTTTCATTTTTTTCAATTTTCTCAATTGTGCTAATTTGTGCTAGGTTGTGCTAAGATTGTTCCAAAGTATTACTTCATAAAAATACTAAATAAAGAAGTTATGGTAAATAATCGTTTTGGACATCTAATTAACGTTTAAGTTAGTAACAATTATCCAAACAGCACATAATCATATATCTGAGTTGTGCTAGCGTAGCACAAATCAGCACAACTTCCAATTTCTCCAGCACAACGATTTAAAGGGCACTTTACTTTTCTCACAACTAGAGCACAACTCAGATATGCAATATCATGTTTCTGGGATGAAGGGAAAGCCCAATTATGATATTTTCGCGAAGCGCGAAGGGCCGCGGACAAGAGTAAAGTGCCCTTTAAATCGTTGTGCTGGAGAAATTGGAAGTTGTGCTGACTTGTGCTAGGCTAGCACAACTCAGATATATGATTATGTGCTGTTTGGATAATTGTTACTAACTTAAACGTTAATTAGATGTCCAAAACGATTATTTACCATAACTTCTTTATTTAGTATTTTTATGAAGTAATACTTTGGAACAATCTTAGCACAACCTAGCACAACTTAGCACAATTGAGAAAATTGAAAAAAATGAAAAGTGGGGGCCTACTCCAAAAATTGTTTTTTACCATAACTTCTTTATTCATTATTTTTATGAAGTAATACTTTGGAACAATCTTAACACAACCTAGCACAACTTAGCACAATTCAGAAAATTGAAAAAAATGAAAAGTGGGGGCCTACTCCAAAAATCGTTTTTTACCATAACTTCTTTATTTATTATTTTTATGAAGTAATACTTTGGAACAATCTTAGCACAACCTAGCACAACTTAGCACAATTGAGAAAATTGAAAAAAATGAAAAGTGGGGGCCTACTCCAAAAATCGTTTTTTACCATAACTTCTTTATTTATTATTTTTATGAAGTAATACTTTGGAACAATCTTAGCACAACCTAGCACAACTTAGCACAATTGAGAAAATTGAAAAAAATGAAAAGTGGGGGCCTACTCCAAAAATCGTTTTTTACCATAACTTCTTTATTTATTATTTTTATGAAGTAATACTTTGGAACAATCTTAGCACAACCTAGCACAACTTAGCACAATTGAGAAAATTGAAAAAAATGAAAAGTGGGGGCCTACTCCAAAAATTGGTTTTTACCATAACTTCTTTATTCATTATATTTATGAAGTAATACTTTGGAACAATCTTAGCACAACCTAGCACAACTTAGCACAATTGGGAAAATTGAAAAAAATGAAAAGTGGGGGCCTACTCCAAAAATTGTTTTTTACCATAACTTCTTCATTTATTATTTTTATGAAGTAATACTTTGGAACAATCTTAGCACAACCTAGCACAACTTAGCACAATTGAGAAAATTGAAAAAAATGAAAAGTGGGGGCCTACTCCAAAAATTGGTTTTTACCATAACTTCTTTATTCATTATATTTATGAAGTAATACTTTGGAACAATCTTAGCACAACCTAGCACAACTTAGCACAATTGGGAAAATTGAAAAAAATGAAAAGTGGGGGCCTACTCCAAAAATTGTTTTTTACCATAACTTCTTCATTTATTATTTTTATGAAGTAATACTTTGGAACAATCTTAGCACAACCTAGCACAACTTAGCACAATTGAGAAAATTGAAAAAAATGAAAAGTGGGGGCCTACTCCAAAAATTGTTTTTTACCATAACTTCTTTATTCATTATATTTATGAAGTAATACTTTGGAACAATTTTAGCACAACCTAGCACAACTTAGCACAATTGGGAAAATTGAAAAAAATGAAAAGTGGGGGGCTACTCCAAAAATCGTTTTTTGCCATAACTTCTTTATTTATTATTTTTATGAAGTAATACTTTGGAACAATCTTAGCACAACCTAGCACAACTTAGCACAATTGGGAAAATTGAAAAAAATGAAAAGTGGGGGCCTACTCCAAAAATTGGTTTTTACCATAACTTCTTTATTTATTATTTTTATGAAGTAATACTTTGGAACAATCTTAGCACAACCTAGCACAACTTAGCACAATTGAGAAAATTGAAAAAAATGAAAAGTGGGGGGCTACTCCAAAAATCGTTTTTACCATAACTTCTTTATTTATTATTTTCATGAAGTAATACTTTGGAACAATCTTAGCATAACCTAGCACAACTTAGCACAATTGAGAAAATTGAAAAAAATGAAAAGTGGGGGCCTACTCCAAAAATTGGTTTTCACCATAACTTCTTTATTCATTATATTTATGAAGTAATACTTTGGAACAATCTTAGCATAACCTAGCACAACTTAGCACAATTGAGAAAATTGAAAAAAATGAAAAGTGGGGGCCTACTCCAAAAATTGGTTTTCACCATAACTTCTTTATTCATTATATTTATGAAGTAATACTTTGGAACAATCTTAGCACAACCTAGCACAACTTAGCACAATTGAGAAAATTGAAAAAAATGAAAAGTGGGGGCCTACTCCAAAAATCGTTTTTTACCATAACTTCTTTATTTATTATTTTTATGAAGCAATACTTTGGAACAATCTTAGCACAACCTAGCACAACTTAGCACAATTGAGAAAATTGAAAATATGAAAAGTGGGGGCCTACTCCAAAAATTGTTTTTTACCATAACTTCTTCATTTATTATTTTTATGAAGTAATACTTTGGAACAATCTTAGCACAACCTAGCACAACTTAGCACAATTGGGAAAATTGAAAAAAATGAAAAGTGGGGGGCTACTCCAAAAATTGTTTTTACCATAACTTCTTTATGTATTATTTTTATGAAGTAATAATTTGGAACAATCGTAGCACAACCTAGCACAACTTAGCACAATTGAGAAAATTGAAAAAAATGAAAAGTGGGGGCTACTCCAAAAATCGTTTTTTTTTTCAATTTCTAGTGTTATTTTTGATATTATAGCTGTAATATTCGAGAGCAATGTAGCACAAACTTAGCACAACTCAGCACAACTGTTGAAATTATTTAATTTAACAAGTGGGGGGCTAGCTTCTAGGAGGCGAAGCATTCAGACATCGGAGGCCCGAATGATTGAAGTTCTGCCATACGTGTAGAATAAAGTAGCTGAATTTGGACTGAGTTTACGAATCTGTAATCTGTAATTACGAATCTGAGTTTACGATTTCTGTTTTTTTCGAAGCACTACTCTCTGTTGGCAGTGTTCGTCGCGCAAGTTGTAGGTGCGCGCGACTCGCCATAGAAAAAGCGTCCTCGAAATTTACGGGACAGATTATGGACGGAATATCACCTTTACTTGGAGAATCGGCAAGTACCTCGAATTCCGTGGACAGCAATATAAATCGACGGGGCGAATTTCGAGGCTGTAACACGTTCGACTAAAATTTCACCGACGAGAAAACCGCGCTGCGAAAAGGAAGCGGAGGATAATGGAAAGTTCGCGGGTACTTTATACGAATATCGAAACCGATCGCGGAAGATGGAAATAACGGCGTCGCGGTTGGCAGCTGGTTGCGGGGGATAATCCGAGGAAGATGCAACACGACTCCGGTGCTTTTCGAAACCGTCCGTAGCCCGTACTCCTCCTCGCTTCTGGTTCCCCTCGTAGACAACAGCGCGGCCGAGACTAATTCCCAAAACGCGATATCTCTCCTTCTCGGTTCGTCTCTGTTTCTCCCGTTCTCCGCCGAAAATCGAGAACCACGTAGAAAAAGGGAACGACAATCCTCGCCGCTTTTGGGTACACGACGCAGCCTTTCCGCTTCGCGTTTAGCCGCCGCTTAAGCCGCGTTTTATCCTCTCCGATTACAAAGTCAAGAACGTCGTGTCCCGGCCTATCGGCCCCGCTCCGTTCGCCTTTCGATCTCGCACCTTCGTACCCCCGAGGATTACTTATTAATTTATTTGCCTTCCCGTTTATTACATCTCTGCACGTTCCACATCTGCGTCGGCGGCGACGACGACCTAGACTCGCGCTCGGACGTTCCGTTGTTTTCCGGCGCCTCGGGACGCCTCGCCTCGCACATGTTTCGGATTAGAGACGGCTAATCGGCCCCGGTAATTAACATGTGTCGCGCGAAAAACAATCGGATGACGACAGAAGGCGACCGGACCGAGTGTTTCCGAAATGACTCGCGGCTGGCACCGGCGCGATGCGTCGCGAGCGATTAAGATCTCCTACAAGAATAACAATCGCGAGATGAACGATGGTCCCCAATCGCCAAAACCTGAACACGTTTCTAGGTTTCATCGAAAATTGATCATTCATTAAATTAAAATACAAATTAAAATTTCTAAAAGCAAAATGATCGATCCAATATGGCGAACAGGTATCTGAAAAAACCTTGCCACTCCCACAAAAATTGATAATACCATGTATTCGGGATCTCTGATCAAGAATCAGACTTTAAGGATGTTCTGGAGGTATATAAAAACGCAACAAAACTTTTGGAAATTTGACAAGATATAATTCTTACTAAATTAATGCAAAAGTTTGGGTTCGATTCACTGCACCGTTTAAGAATTATGGCAACTTAAAGTTTGCACATTTTAACACGTCTTCTTATGGGGGATCTATACCCAATGAAGTAACTAGAAAGGAACTAGAATCTTACTAGATTTTGGGTCGAAACATGGGTTTACGCGCGGCGATTTTTTGTCCCTATTTGAGCGGATTTTGGACTGGGTGAGGACTCATTCTATAGAGGAAGGTTAAATCCGGCGCGCTCTGCTATTGATTTAACGAGATTATGTTTATATCTAATAATATGAGTGCCCAAAGTAGAGAAAAAATCTAGAAAAATAACCGCAGATTTCAATGTATTTTCCTGTCTCAAAGAGATTTTTCTGACTGATATGATGAGCAGAGCGCGCCGTGATGAACCTTCCTCTATCAAATGAGCCTTTGTGTAGCTCAAAATATGCTCGTATAAGGACAAAAAATCGCCGCGCGTGATTTCATTCACATTAGCAGAGATTTCCCCATATTACGTTCATGAAGACAGAGGTTATCTCTGATGTAGAGCCAATCTAGAGCCAATTTCATTTCAGTTAGTTTACACGAGATGGTGCCTAGTCAGAAGGACTGTCAATCAGTGCTGCGATATTGTGCAACATTTCACTGCTGTCAATGTGGAATCATAGCAAAACTGACACAGACGAGGTACATATTCTCATCGGTGGCACTAATATTAGTGCGACCTGCCCTGTATAACGGCATTCGCGACGAGATGAATAGAATATGGAAATAGCAAGCAACTCCATCTCGTGTTCATTATGCAGTTGCGTGTTTATCAATGTTACCAAACTTTTTTTCTGCACAGAGGTTGATAACATTGATAATAGCCCAAAATCCGAGGGTATAGATCCCCCTTATGGAGAATTCATAAAATTCCACTTCAAGCCCTATTTAAACCTTGAAAAAACGCAACTAGAAACTCCAGTTTTTTTTTATATGTAGTAAAAATTATGTAATTAATTATGTTAAAAATTTATTAAGATTCACTAAACAGTTGCAGAGCAAAAAAATTATAAATTGTTACGGAACGTCAAATTTATCGTGTTGTCTTTTACTAGCATGGAAACGCGACAAGTGTAGACCACTGAATATAGCTACAGAGGGTACAGTATTCGCAAAAGTTTAATGCAAAATATACTCATGAATGGCTTTCATTGCCATGTATTGATGAATTTCGAATTTCTCGTACTTTTGTCTCCCTTTGTACCTCCTGAACATCCTTAAAGTTTCTAAAAACAAACTGGCCGATCCAACATGGCGCACGAGTGTTTCATTTCATGCTTCGCGAGTCCGGCATTTTACAAAAAATCGAGATTCTTTATTTATTTTGCTCAATGTACATCGCCATTTCTTTCCCCGCGACCAGCAGAAAGACATATTCCATAAGAAAATATGTAACTCGTGTAATTTTGATTGTCACTGCTTGAAGAAAATAACTCGTGTACTGCAAATACCGTGCAAGATCATAATGCTAATAGTTTGATAGTTCTTCCGAAGAAATTCCTGAACGTTGATCCGGCTAGTAAGAGTGATATAGTCTCCTCAAAGTTATTCACTTTGCCCTGAGCGCTCCGCCACGAGAATTGCGTGACGATTAAAGGCAATATTTCACCTCTGAGCATCGTATCTTAGCTTTTCCGTAGAGTCATTCGCTGAACAGCAAATCAAACGACGGTGTCCAGTGGAAACTTCATTTTCGAGGTTTCGGCCAGGTTTTGGCGATTCGGGAGCACTGTGGATAGGCGCGATGAAGCGTCCAACGGGAGACCGAGCTTCTCGACCGCCGCGGTACGTGATTCGACGGTTCGCCAGCGTCGAATGAAATTTCGCATCGATAAATCCTCTTTGATACGGCATTGTTCTCCTTTCGCGTCGGTCCCCGCATCGGAACCAAGAGTTTCGAATGAAAGGCGCGACGCCACGCGTAGGGCGCGCTCGTTCAGGGTACTCTTGTGATTGTTCGAGCGAAAGTTCTTCCGCGCAAACATGGACGAACACCCACGTCGCCTCTCGACCACTGCTCGACTTTCACGGTGTATCGTGTCCCGCTGAGTTATCGTTGAAACTTCTATCGTCTCCGTAGCCGATTCCGGAACACGGATTCGTCGCGGTTCGTAAAACACGGGACTCGCGTCGCGCAACGATCGCGTCGGGCGTTTATCGCGCGAACAAATTGTAGAAAAGTTTGAACGGCGAGAGTAGATGCACGTGGACGCGCAGAGAGAAGCCACGGCTCGAAACAATCTAGCTCCAAATGATTTTACCGTTTAATTGCGTTCCTGGCCAGAGATCCTTCCTCCGAAATGAAGTTTCAGCTCGATGAAAGAGAATCCATAAAGCGCGAGCTTCCCCGCGACGTCTCTACCCCGGCTGGCTATATTAAAATTTGGCTCGCTATGAAAAGAAGGCCAACGAAGAAAGAGCGGCTGCTCGCTTTTTCCCTCTCGTTTGCTCTCGGTCTCTGTCTTTCTCTCGGCCCCGATCTTTCCCCCTCTGCTCTCTCTCTCTCTTTTTCTCGTTTTCTTCGTCGAGGGCCCTCGTGGAGGAAGTCGGGCGCAAATCTCTCCAACTTTGCGCACTCGTGCGCTTTACACTAACCACAAAGCACTCGTTACAGCCGCGCCGGTGCGCAACCGAGAAATGGGCAAACAATCGTTGCGCTGCAGTGGAGAATCGGTGTTTCGATTCTCTTGGTCGGTTCGCCTCTTCGACGGGACTCGCGGTTGCGGTTTACCCGCGTTCCGGAAAACTGTGCGCGACGGCGAACCTCGAACCGCACATTTAATTCGAATCTCGCCGCGATAGCGATGCGATATCTCGCGAGGGAGAGAAGAGGGAGCAGCCGCCCCCTCGATATCGGTAGGGGGTTCCGCGCGATTCACGGAAGAAAAAGCCGCGGTTGTGGTCGGGAACGAGGGGAGCGAGGGTGGCCGACTTCACCGCGAATCTGCCACACTTATTTACACTGTCGTGATATTAAAAGCCCGCCACGGAATCGAAACGTTCGCGTTGCGAGGGGAGGGGTGGCGCGCGCTTTTCGAGAATCCTCTTCGGCCGCCTATTGCCAGAAGTCTCTTTATCTTTGTGCAGTTCGGCGCACAGGACAATGCACTTGTTACAGGCCGCCAAGTGTGGACAAAATGCCCAAGTCGCCACTCGATTGCCCCTCGAGGACACTCGAGTTGTCTACGAGCCTGCTGTACCGGAGAGGCCGAGAGAAAGAGAGCGAGCCGAGAGAACCGTCGAGAGAGTCGGAGAAAGACAGAGAAGGTCTGGTCTGCCTTTTCCACCCCCGATGAATCGATCTCCCGCTGCAAACCAGCCACCTCCCACCCTTGGCCCTTCGCCGGTCCGGCCCTACTGCAAACACTTTGCGTTACCAATCGACGTATATACCGGCACGTTGTCCCTAATGACTGTTAAATCCCCATTATTGCGTACCACGTGTTCTCGCTATTGCCCTCGCTCTCGCGTCTCCGGGGGTTGCCGGATCGCGCTTAAGAATTCGTTACGCGACCACCCGGCGCGAGCCGACAACGAGGATTCCACGCGCGACGTCTTCCAGTTGCATTCTCTCGCACCAATAAACGATAAATACTAGCCGCGCTTCTCGTAACGCGGTACAAGAGAGCGAAGTTCACGCGATGCGATACACCTGAAGTAGCAGTGGTGGTAATCTTCTCAGCGAATGACGAGAACGCGTGTCACTCGACTGTGTGCACCTGACCAATCAGACGGTTTCCTTGCGAATTCTTCTCGCATTCCTTCCGGGTACCGTGTTACGAGACACGGGCGGCAGGGACTGCTCGAGAGGAATCGATTCCGACGTTCGATCGGGTCGCGACGAGCAAGACTCCGCGGTTTCCGGGAGAACAGAGGGAAAAATCAAGGATATCGCGGACCGCGAGGAGAACGATATACTCGCCGGAGTGTGTACAGAACGCGAACAAGTCAGCCGAAAACTCGTAGCGGGCGATATTTTAATTTCGAGGCACCCCGATGCGGTTCAAGGAAGAAATATAGCGAGCACAATTTGCCTCGGAGCTCTATTCGGAGTTCTGGTTGCGCGAGGAGCGACTACGGGCAGAGCTATCCGCGGAAAGTTAAGTTCCCGCTGCATTGTTTCCAGGAGTGTTTGCACACAACCGCATTGTTCCTGAAGAGCAAGCACACTCTCGCTCCCGGAGTCCACAATGGCCGTGTACCGTGCACGTCGGGCACTGTCTGTGCGTGAAGAGCAGAGAGAGACGGAGAGGGAGCACCAGGAAAAGCCACAGCGGGTACTCGCGAAGAATTAACCGATTTTACCAAATACGCGTTTCGACGTTGCGTCTCTGCGCGATCTTTATTGCGGAACATCTCGACGTCTCTCGGCGCGGCGTCGTCTCCGCCCTACGAGCAAATCGTTTCCTAACGAGCGTCGCGATAATGTCGCGATAACGTCGCGTCGACGTCCCGATAAGGTCGCGGGGGAAACCCCGAAACGGCCGGAGGGTGCTGTCGAACCTTGATTCGTTCCGCTTCCACGAAACCTCTTCCGAAAGAAGGTCGCGTCCCGCCACTCGAAAGTCGAGGGCGGATTTTTCCACGGAACAAAACCTGTCCACGAGCGTCTTCCACCACCGTGATCGTACTTGAATGCCTCCGCTAAGAAGTGGCATCCGCGTAGTCACGAGGAAACGTTTCTTCGCCGAGCTCTCTCGCATTCAATTGCAACTTCGCTCGGAGCTCACGGTGTTTTGTTGCGCGTTCATTGAGCATAAAACTTAATTCCCGTGGAAACGCCATGGGCTATATGTATACCGTGTATACGTGCGTCTCTGTATTCGTACCCCCGTGGTACCTGTGTATATGTGTATACTCTCTCGTATACAGCTCTCTTTCTCAGGGGTTGTTCTTTCACTCGGATAGTTAGTTTTTATTCTCGACTCAAAGGAAAAAAGATTCTGCCGGTGGGCTGGTGCTCGCTCACCGCCGCACCGTACCCTCTACCCCGCAGGAGGGATGAACTCGCTTTCTTTTCTTCCAGTTCCACCGTTTCTTTTCTTCCTTCATGCTATCTCTGTCTCCCGAGCCGTACCGAGGATCGAACAAATTTCCCGAGGCTCGCCGTCCAGCCGATGAGTCGATTCTTCCGGAGGTTCGCGACGACCACCCCGTCGTCGTTCGTTCGACCGCACACCATCGAGTCCTGCACCATTTTCAGACTCTTCACACACGGTAACACCTTTCTCGAACGTCGCGAGGACCGATCACTCCGGCAGGAATTCTCGAAAATTCAACCTCGCTCCAGATAAATTCCATCCTCGAAAGCTCTGTTCGGAGCGGTACATGCTCGTCGAGAATCGACCAGTCGGATCTGTATTCCCCGAACGGTTATCTGGCCCTGGTCCTCTCCGGAAATGCCGTTCGCTGTCGCAGGATATTCTCGTAGGAATCGACGTTGCGAAGGACCGGGAACGATACAGTTTTCCGCGGAGCATACGGAAACCCGGCACCGACTAGGATTCGAAGCGTTCTCCGCTTCCGCGAAGGACGCTCCGTCACGTATACACGACGAGGAGACGAAGGTCCTCCTCGTGGAAGGCGGACCTTCACCGGGAGGGAGGCAAGCCAAGAAGATTACCGTAAGCAGATTATTTCCGTGGAAATCCTGCTGGCCAACTCTCTCGGTCTACGGTCTACCGTGGTCTACGGTCTACGCCGACACGCTCGTCCGTTTCCGGACCGAATCTCGCGCGAGATTCCCATCGAAGTTCACGCGACCGGGGAGAGCTCGTTTTCGAAACATCGAATCGCGAACGCTGTGGACGCTCGCCGAAAATCTAAACGGCGGAGGCCCGAGGATCGTCTTATCGGCGTGGAACGAGGAGAATCGGCGCGACTCGGCGCGGAACGGAGCGTTCGAGAGTGCAAGCGCTCGCATGGACGCAGTTTATGAATCGCTCGATAAAACGGCGATGCGGGGAAGAAATACGAGCGGATTAAATTTTTTCCCAGCAGACTCGCGCGGTTATTCAGCCGCGGACGCGACAACGGACATTCGGCAGTGAAAAGCTCGACGGTACCGGTTGCGATTAATAAAACGCCCATCGACGCTTGCGCGAAAGACTGCATCGGCTTAACTTTTTTCCAACGGCACTGTATCGTTTACTCCGCGCGAGAAGAAATGCCGTAAATGCTTCCGCTCGTCGAGAAAAATGCGAACCTGCCGCCGCTTCGCGGAGAACGCTCGTTTTCCAGGGACGTCGCGCGTCCCGACGAGTAATCGCGATTCGTTGGACGTTCCTCGCGGATATCGGGAATGCGACGTCCCCGTCCGTAAATTTATAAGTACGTTCTCCCTCCGGCGGATAGAAGCCGCGTACGTACGGTTCGTCGATCAAATTCCGGAATTTTCCGAGGTTTTTGCGCATCGGAGCGCTCGAATATCGGTTGATTCGGTTGTTCGGCTTTTTTTCACCCTCCCCGGACCCTCCGCCACTTCATCCTTCTCCCGCTTCATCCCTTTTTTCTCTCGTTTACCGGAAAATACAGTCGCGCGGGCAACACCACCAGCACCATCGAATTTCGCGAAAGAGGACGTTGTTACCGTGCAGCAGCTTTCCCTTTTCCCGGCGATAATTATCCGGAGGGAACGAATTACTCTAGAGATAATAATGATTACCGGCGCAAGGCTCGGAGGACCACTCGCGATCGTCGTTGTTGCGCGCAAGTATCGCCGACAGCGGCGAACAAATGACTCGCAAAACACAAGATTCCGCGGTGTGCTCTCGAAGGGAAGCCCGCTCACTGTTACGAAACGAGTAAACATCCGATCGATAGGCGCGTCGCTGACGATTCTTGGACACCCGACGATACGAGAGCGTCGATTCCGAACGAATCCGTCCCGCTTCTCGCGGAATTGCGCGGAGTTGTCCGGAAATTTTACGCGCCACCCAGGGGACGGTTGTCACGAATGCGAACGGGAACGCGGCGTTCAACCCCCGCTTCGATTGCGCGGCGGGACGACACCGTAAACATATCGCGACACTTTGACAGATCGGGGCGCACTGGAGGTTCCTCGGTTCGTTTCCTCGACTTCTTCGAGCGCGGTTCTCGTTGTCCGGGATTTGCGGCGGTGACGAGGTAGAACGCGCACGCGGTGGTCGTCGGCCAGGAGAGACGGTGTTCGCCGCGCAAACGTCAAACGGCGGATAGATGGATAGAGTACTCACCGTTGGTTCGTTGGTATCGTTGTCGGCGATATTCCTCGTCTCGAAGCGGTTAATCCTTGCGGAGGTGTCGTCCCGGTGGATGCAAGGTCGGGCCTGATAATGCGCCGGTGGCGTTCGACAGGGTCGAAAGCGAAGGTTAGGTATCCGGTTAGGTTGGTCGCACGGCACACACGCTCGCCGCTACTGCCGCGACGTTTCGCACTACCGAGTCGACGAAACCGATAGAGTGTGTATCACGGATATGTAGACCGATAATGACTATTCTATTCGCTAATCCGTCCGCGTCGCTCTCCTTCTCTGTTCTCGGCACACACTGTCCTCTCTCTTTCTCTCCCTCTCTTTCTCCGCGTGTGACGGCCTCTCTCTCTCTCTCTTTGACTGTCGCTGCGTCTCTGTTTATCCGCGCGTCTTTGTCTCTCTCTCTCTCTCTCTTGGTTCGTTCGCACGTTCGGGGTTCCCGTTTCGGTCCGTAGGTCTGTCTCTGTCTTGCTCTCCGCGTTCGATGTTCCGTGTGCGGGATGTGGGACAGACCCGGGACAGATGGACAGGGATAGACGGTAGATAGGTAGATAGGTAGGTAGAGAGAGCAGCGAGCGCCGCGCGGCTAGGCGGCTATTATAGCAGGAGGGCGTAGGAGAGCCCAGCTCAACTTTTCACGAGAACTTTAGTTGTTACGGATCGCTCTCTTGGCCGAGGGGTTATGCGCGAGGGGGGCGCGCGCTCGTTCGTCGCTCGCTCGGCTCTCGCCGAGCCGCGCCGCGCCGCGCCGCTTCGCTTCAAGGGAGACCGGACCTGCTCGCGAGCAGATCTTTCGGGGTGGGTCGAAGGGAGGCGACCAACCGGCCGAGGGGGGATGGGGTGCGTGAGAGCCCGACGAGGCGCAACCGACGGGGGGAGCGAAGAGGAAGGGCGAGAGGGGCACAACAGTGTTCCGATGGCAGAGAGAGGAACGACGGAGGAACGACGAACGGACAGAGAGGACGGTTCCCGATCACCTGGACCGAACGAGACGGAAATCGTGTCGCGTTTGCGCGTACCGAAAGAAACAACGGGGGAGAGAACCGGCGAAATTGCCCTCGCGAACAAGGAGAAAGGGAAGACCAGACACGGACGAAAGCCCAGCTCGGGCCAGGAGGGAGCGAGACCGACCCGTGGATGCTGCTGAACCGCGACTGCTCGTCGAAAGTCGGCGTGGCGAGAGGAGGAGCGTCGAGGCCGGTTCGCTCTGGCGGGGAGCCAATCGGATTGGTTCGCGCGGACCAACCTAACTGACATAACCAGCCGCGATGGCAACGCTTGCTCGCCGCGACAGCGCGCGACGCGACCCGACGAGACGCGACGCGCGACGTTACGTACAGTCCGTCTCTAAAAATATATTCCAGCACCGGTACTCGCCTCCGTTTCTCCACCCCCGTTCACCTTTCCCCCTCCTTCTTTCACATTTCCCTTTTCCTTTCCCTTTCTCTCTTGCCGTTTCCTCGAACAAACCATACGGCGAAGAAGCGGCTGTACTCGAAGAAATAAAAGGGCAGACTGATAGTCTTCTCTGTCTATTAGTCGAGCAGGGTGTTCGTTCTGGAATCCTCGCGAAAATCGACCGTCTTCGAAAAGTTCCTCGAATCATGGCCGCTCTGTCACGATACTTTTTCTAATCCGTTTTGTCAACAACGTCCCGGGACCTTCGTCCAGACCGAACTCGAGAGAAAGATTGGCGGCATGCGCGATTTACCAGCGCGAAGGGTGAACGCGTTCCGCGGCGATTAACGTTGAAACGACGCGAATAACGATGCTCGACGAGCCACTCTCTCTCGTCATCGTTCGATCCGTTGAAACGTTCTCGATTAATCTCGTTACGGCGGAAGAAGGTACCCGTTTGGCGGGTTACCGGTTTTTTTTTCTCCCACCCCTTCTGCGAAACATCGATCTCCGGCTGTGATACACTCCTCCTTTCGTTAGGCTCTGTAGCCAGGTGATAGCTACATAGGCCGGCGTATACCCACAACATAGCAATTTAACTTGCTCACGTGCGAGCGGTTAATGCTCTTACGGGATTTCGAAAAGATCAGCCAGCATTACTATGCTATTAGCGTAGCTAAAACCGGCTTGCTTCCATAAACCTATACTAACATGCAACCACTTTATTCACGCCGGCCCATTCACGTACTCTTAGCCAATTTTCCTCATTGACCGATTGACTTGTCGCGCGAGTCCTCGACACGCGACGACGCGACGCGACGTGTCGCGCGCCCGTTTTCGACCACCAAAATTTACTACTCTTTGTCCATCAACCGAGAACGACTGCAGCAGGTATCGACGTCTTCGTCGAAACCGCCGCCGGTTAGAAAAATCGTTTCTTCCCGACGACGACGGACAGAGTAATTCCCCGAGCCTCCCCGAGTGTGCCTCTGCGCTCAAACGAGAAGCACCGACCTCGCTTTCCCCTGGGTAATTAATTAATTAATTAATTGGTAGATCGCGCGATCTTTAATGCGATATTACACGGCACATCCTGTATGTATAATATCGCCACGTCCCTTCGAAACCGATAACTAAGTCGAGAAAGTAGGGAAACCTGTCGACTGTACTGTTTATTCGTTTCTGTTCGTTTCATTCCCGGTACGACAGTTTTTCACTGGAACGATATCATACTTAACGCCTGCCTGCTCCGTGACGGGAACGCGAGCGAACGTTCGCGCCTCCGTTATCTCTCTCGCACCGGGTACGCCGATCTTAATTAGCGTAACGCTACCGCTTAAAGATGATTACACGCGTCACCGACCGAAACAAACCGTAACAAGCAGGATTTTCACGGTTCCGCTCGGGTTAAAACCGCAGCTGTTCGAAGTCGACGCGCCGCGAGGACGAGTACTTTACGAGTGGCATAGTTTCTCGTCGACGGAACGACGGAGCGCGAACGAGATGGTTGAAGAAAGGATCGATCGGTCGAAGACGACGCGCGCGACGATTCAAAGATAAGGATAACATTGGATTTCGGGGTGCAGCGATCGCCTCTGGATACACAGTCGCTTAAGGGCGACTGTCTCGTTAAACGATCGATGCTCGTCGTCCCGTGGCACACCGCGAAAGCGCATTCGAACAGGGCTTAAAATACTCCGGGGTTTTATATAGAATGTAGTTCATGCTCATCATCCCGAAGATCAGCCGGCTGAGCCGTTCGACAAACCGTTCGAACAAAAAGCACTGAAAAAAAGACAACTCGGTGCAAATAACCTTTGCTACGTTCTCCTGGTCTCCCCCTTGGCCTCTTATCTCTCTTTGTCTCTCTACGCCTTTCCCTCCGTTCCGATTTCCCTTGGTTCTTTCATCGATTCGCCGTCTCCCTCCCCTCCCCTCTCCCTCTCTCTATCGCTCGTTCTCTTTTCATCCAGTTCCTCTCCTTTCAGTTTTCTTCTCGTCCCGCTGCTTCGAACGCTACCTACCTATACATGTACCGACGCCCTCCCTTTCTGTCCCGTGGCCTCATAGGGCAGAGCTCATTGCCGAGGAGAGCGAGACCGGGAGAGGGAGCAAGGAACAGACAGAGGGAGAAAGGGAGAGAGCGGAATTTGAAACTGAGGCAAGCCGCTTATGAAGCTTTCGTGTAAATCACCGGTGAAAGTCACTGAGTTACTAAGTCAATGAATTACCCGGCTCGCCGACCGAGTCAGCCGAGGTCACACACGTCTCGGGGTTACAGGGCATTAAGTATTCTCGACGACCGTCGCGGCGTAACGCCGATCTTTCCTCGATCCGCTGCATCCACATGCGACGAAAGCTTCGTCACGCGAGAATGATCGCTAAACAAATTGTTTAGAGTCGGAACGTAAAGGCTTTGCCCTGATCTGTACTTTCATATTTATATGAAGGTACCTGTATGCGACGCGAGGGTAGATGTGCAGGTTTCGCAGTCGAAATTTACCCTTACGCAGATCAAACTCACCTTTTTATAATTCAGCGTTACACAGCTCGAATTCATCCTTTTAAAAATCGAATTTACCTCGTGGGTGACTCCAAAGTGAAATAATTAGCGATGACGTGCAAAATTACTGACTGATTTATCTCAGTGATCGCAGAATCGCGATCACAGCCGTGATTTTACTTCATTCGTGCCGTGATCATGAGTTTTTAATCTAGATTGAGTTTGCACTCTGTCATCGTAATTCTCGATGACTCCATTCATTATTCCTAATCGTTCCTTATTAATCATCCAAAACATGCAGGTTGTGTTCTGTGAATTACGCGAAGAACAGTTACAGTCGGTGTAAAAAGTATTCGTACATCTTTTAAAAACGAATAAATTTGTCAAAATTGGTCTCAGCAGCTTGAAATTGGGCTCAGCAGCTACGTATTAATCATTATCTTGCAATGATTATAATATAAATACATATGTAATTACCTCGAGCAGTGGTAGAACAACCATTCTAAAGCTCTGTATATATTTTATATTCAATCTTTCAATAAAATTTAAATTTCGGAGCAATTTTATTTTTAACCAACTTCGAAAAAGTTACTCGATTCGATCTGTATGAGCCATATTTTCGCTTTTTTTCTATGTATGTTCCGATTACGCCGAGATGGATGGACCAATCGGAACGAAACCTTGTGCATCTTGTAGAGTATGTCACCGGGGTGGTCCCGTGAAAACAAATTTTGCATTTTTTTATTCGTTACGATTTTATTTGCGAACAATGAATCATTTCATGTATGTTCACCGATTACTCCGAGATAGATGGACCAATCAGGACGAAATCTTCTGCATTTTGTAGAGTGTCTCCCGATTGGTCCCTTGAAAATAAATTTTGCATTTTTTAATTCTTTGCGGGTTTTATTGCAAATAACCAATAAGACCGAAAAATCATCCCACGTTTTTCTATAAATTCTACACTTCACAAAAGTGTGGTGCGGATACGCCGCACGCGGCCAGAACGGAAAGTCTCGAAAAATCAGTCCGGCACGAAAGATGCCATGATTTAATTGAATGAATTTCATTAATGAAGGCATGAACACGTGAATAAAAAATTTTATAAATAAGAATTAAACCGACTTCGAAAAAACGCACTAAAGAAACTCACTAAAAACTATGAAATAATTTCCATTTAATTTATGTGAATACACACGAATTTAAATACAATACAATCTTTTCGGAGACGGCGCAAAATTGAAAATTTTCGTCACTGGAAATTACGAAAATCCTTAAATTCTTCTACATGCTTTCACATCTTAATGTATCTTCTCTTCCCACCTACTGATTTCCAAGTCCACCAAATTCCAATGAAATCGTAATGAGCAACATCTGTCATTTGGAAAATTATCAATTCTGCGGCGCCTCCGAAAAGATTGTATTGTATAAGGTTTTTCAATAAGGGCATAACAACTTTAAGTTTAAATAAAACACAGAAAAATTGAAATATCGGGCTGAAATTTATTAGAGTTGTAGTACACATGTTACAATTATGTGTGGAATTCGATGACATTCATATGACCTCCACGGGCACGACGGCAGCAATCGATTCTTTGAATCCAATTTTCAACTACTCTCCCACACATATCAGCCGGAATGTTGGTAATTTCGTGTTCAATATTGTTCCTGAGATCGTCTAACGTCGTTGGATGGTTGGTGTAAACTTTCGACTTAAGGCAACCCCACAAGAAAAAATCCAACGGCGTCAAATCACATGAGCGCGGTGGCCATTCGACAGGACCGTTTCTCGAAATTATGCGATTACCAAATTTTGCTTTCAATAAATCAATTGTTTGACCAGCTGTGTGGCTTGTGGCACTATCGATTCAGAATTTCGGTAGTAAGTTTTAATGATTTCCAAACGTTGCTCGTTCGTGAACTTTACCATGATAAAAATGTAAACCTTCACAGACGTGTTGACATTGACAAATCATAAAAAAGTTTGAGGTTATGTTCCGTATTATAAAACAAAAAGGTTATGTTTCTATTGAAAAACCTTTTATTTAAGTTCGCGTGTATTCACACAGATTAAATGGAAATTATCTCATACATTTCAGTGCATTTTTAGTGCGTTTTTTCGAAGTTGGTTTAATTTTGTTTTATTAGACTGATTGAAGGAGACAAAGTCGGAACACTTGATTTGCAAAGGGAATGAATTTGGTTTGGTTTTCGAGTGCAAAACCTGTAGTTCCCGCGGCCTCGTTCGATACGAAGCAGCAGGATATACCCGTTCTTTGACGTTTCGATATTAATTGGATCCGTTCGACGGGTCCTCTTCTTTCTTAATCCCACGACGGTGAATCACCGCGCGTCCCCGTCGCCGATGATCTTTTATCGAAGATCTCGCCGGTATTGCTTCCGTCGTCGGACTACCGTTCGATTCACCGAATCATCCGTCGTAATGTAAATTCGATCGACTGCACCAAGCTACACGGGGAACTCTATTACGCGCATTATAGCGCTCGGGGAATCCTCCGGCAGCGCCCACTCCGCCAACAAATCCCGCTACCTACGCTGCCATCGAACGCCATTGATAATGATTGATCGCGCGCGAGAGAGTGCAGATAGAATCGCCTTGCGACGGAAAAGTCCTGTTCGGAGCTAGAGTTCTCGAGTGGATACCGCTCTCGCTCGGTGCGGTCGATTCGGCTATTCTTCGACGGGAAGCTTCTGCCGGTCATCTCGGTGTCCCCCACGGGAACCATTCGACAGTCACGTCGCATTTTGTCCTGCAGGTGTTTCTGGAGAATCGTTCTCGCCAACTGACGAATACGTGAAAGCGTGACCATGCAAGGAGTGACGCGTAAAGGTACGTGTCCAACTGAGAGTAAAACTATCGCGAGTTAGAGGCCTATTCACGATCGAGCATGTTGCGCAACAATCATTGTGCAGCAACGTATTCACGTTGACACATAATTTGAGCAATCGTTCAGTTTTTCACTCCGTAGTGATGAGACTCGTCTGACAATATTTGTGCGACACTGTCATTCACAGTACAACACAGTACAAACGCAACCCGTTTGTTGTGCAGAAAATATCAGGAAATTCTGATTTTAGACAACAGGTTGCGCAATTAGTCAATCACGATCAATCATGTTGCGCAATAGGCATTGTTGCACAAAATGCTTGATCGTGTATAGGCCCCTTTACTCTCGAGGGTCAAATTCATTTGTGTATACGGTATTCAAAGTGCTAGCGGAGGGCTGCACGAAAAACTCTCGGAGAGCGAGCAATAACTTGAAATCGCAAATCGAAACGTTCGAATTTTCCCTCGACGAGAAACTGTCAGCTATACGAACGCCATTCGTATAGCTAAGAGTCTTCTAATTAGTTTTCTCTGCCATTATATGTATACATACATATTTTTATATGATTGCATAAGTTCGTGCCCGATTCGAAAAGAAAATTAAATGGTTAAATCTTAAACATTACAGCTTCATTAATCAATTATGTAGTCACCATTCTCTTTTACAATTAGAAAAGAATGGGCACGAACTTATGCAATCATTTAAACTGTGGTCAATTGGTCAATTTTGACATCAACAGATATTTTTGCTGAAAAGAAAGAAAGAGGTTATTTAAATAATTTTCATGTTCAAAATGTTTCATGTTTTCACATTTTCATGTTTCAAATTAAGTCTCAAGAACTACTGAAAATGCCTAGGGTTGGGATGGGGTCCGCAAAAAGAATTTGTTCAAGAGGGGGGCCCCGGACTATGTACATAAGTTTAAGAACCAGTGATCTAATACATACATATACACAAATCGAACAATGGGCGTAATCCTCAAGTGAAAATCATTTATTTATCAACACCGATTTTTCAATTTTTATTATTACTACATATTGTTTAATATATAGAAATTAAACTCCAGGAATAGTATTGTTTCTCTAATATACTCCTTAGTTAGATCCGACAGCAAGCACTATCCATCGTTTAGTTCAGCATTTTCTCTTTTTGGAATATTTCTATTTTCTTATCGATTACATTGCAACAATTGCAGCAAACTTTAGCGTATCTTATAACTTATAATATCTTATAACTACACTACGAATTTTATGCATTTATTTAAAGAAGTTTGCAGTTAAAGCAGTGGACGAATTACGAAGAGTTAAGGACATCAGTGCATTAATTCCAGCTTAATAAGACAATTAAAGGAAAAAATAATTTTCTATGTGGCTCCTGCGTTTTGCAATCAATGCAAACATTTCTTATTTTGCATAAAGATGCGCAGTTTACTTATAGCTATCGAAGTTCGTTTGACAGCTACACGCATGAAATTCAAATGGCCACATACCTGAGGGGACTATCCGAGGGTTCACTCTTATGTTAATCTCCGAGAGCAGCAAATATCTGAAGTACTCTCGAATGGGCACGCAAATTAAGAGTACTCTCGAAAACAACAATCGACAGATGGACTCTCAGATGGACACGCACCTTAAGGAACAGACACGTCACGTAAAGACATACGAGGGTCATTCAATAAGTAAAGAGACAAATTCTATAATTTTAAAACTATTCAATGAATGTGTACAATCTTTTCAGGGGTGTTAGTTGGCAACCTTGGGATATGCTCTGATCAGCTGTTTCATCATTTTATGTCAACATAACCTCAAAATTTTCAATTCACCATTGCAAGTCCACTAGAAGATTGCACCTTAGAAGAGCAGCGCTCAGTCATTAGATTTTTAGTCGCAGAAGGTGTAAAACCGAGTGAAATTTTTTCTAGAATGTTAATACAGTACGGTAAAAGTTGTATGAACCGTGCGAATTTTTACAAGTGGGTTGATCGGTTTAAAAGTGGCCGAACAAGTGTAGGTGATGAACCCCGATGTGGACGTCCAGTGGAAGTTTCTGGTCCCTCGGTGCAAAAGTGGCTTCGGGGTAAATCGAAAGAATTCTTCGCCAAGGGAATTAGGAAGCTGCAAGAAAGATGGGACAAGTGCATAACTGTGGGGGGTGATTATGTTGAAAAATAGCCTTAATTTTGAAAGATTGAAATAAACCGTTTTTGAGCTATAGCCATTTATCTCTTTACTTATTGAATGACCCTCGTACATTTTTGCCTCTGTTTGTTCGTGATACGTGCGCGCAACGATACACCGCGCCAACCGCAGCAATGACGACGAGAGCCACCGATTCGAGGGGACATCCTGAGAAATCTGACTGGAGTCGCGGTTACAGGAATATATTTGCGCGCGGGCGGGCGCACGCGAAACTTGTTGATCGACGCTCACTTATAATTCGATTCCTCCGCTGCCAAACAATGGCCGGTCACGAGCCGGAACCCCTGCGGAGACTCGAATCCCTCGGCCCATTCACGTAATTCTGCCGCGTAATACTCGCGGGAATCGAGATACCGATCGTCCAATAGGAAATTGATTCCCCGTGGTCACCCGCGTCACCTGCGTCACCGTGGCCGGCCTACCACGAATTTGATTCTGCCCGAAAATTCCGCTGCCCGATGAAACCCCGTCGATAACGCGAACGCGTTTGCGTCTCCGCGTCTGCGAGTATAGGTGTCTCGGCGATTCCTCGGAAGGGGGAAGATCTCACCCCCGCCACGTGACTCGAGGAGAAGATCCGATTACGCGGTTTGAATTCGTCTTGTTCCGGTTCACGCGGAAACCATAAATCGCGTAACACCGGATCCAGGAAGAGGCTGGCCGAGCGAACCCGACAGAAGTGGGTGTTCCCACATTTATTATCCGGCGAGTCGAACCTGGACTAACGAGTTTTTGATCGTTTCTGTCGTTCCCGGGCCATAGAGGCGATTGTACCGGTCGTTCATCGGCGGCTACCTGCTCCGTCGCCACCGAATCGACTTCGTTCTCCTTCGTCCTCCGCACCTTCCACCCTTGCATTGTCCGAGGACTACGGGGCATTCCATCGGACACGAAACATTTCCATTGTACAAAGGACGCCTTCGACTCGTCCGCCCCTACTTCCTGTACCATTCTGTACTCGGCCCGACTTCACAAAACCCGGTCAACTCCAGAGGTCACCGTCTCCAAATGAAAAGTTAAAAAGTTCACCGGAAGCGAGCACGGTCTCGAACGAATTACGCGTAGGCGGTGTGGGCCAGCGCGTATCGGCAACAACAACAAAAAAGAAGAGAAGCCTGATTCGCCGGTGGCTGAGCAGCGAGGAACGCTGCACGGCATTCCATTTTGCAGGCTGCGCCGTCCAGATTTCCCTAGGGAGCGGAGCATGGTATAGGGAAAACGATGTCGAGGAGGGAAGCCCGGACGGCGGCTATTAGCGATCACAAATAGGCTATTAGGGGTCCATTAATATAGTGCAGCCGTGAGACGCGCGTCGACCCAGCATACGACTCGCAGCTACCATACTTCCATCGGGCTCGCGACCCTGCTCTCTCCCTTTCTCTCGCTATGCTTCTCCTCCTCGCTCCCGCCTCGCCTAACTCCCCCTGGACGCCGGTACTTCTCTGTTTTTACCACCGACCGGTGGTGTAGGGTTTCCACGAACCCCAGAGACCGGTAATCTGAGATTCACTTTGTGCGTAAGGTTCTACGCGTACGCGTAAGCCCGCGTGTGCACGCGTCGCGACGCTCCGTTCCTGTCATTCCAGATTCATTTCGCTTCTCGGTCGATCGCCGGCCAAAAGCGTGCGTCCTGATGGTACTGTACGCTGCCTGATTCCACTTCACTGCTGTTTATGTTGCCTTTAAAACAAACAGGCAAATGCTCGTTCGCTCCCCACTTGAACAAATGCATGCTCATTTAATCGACGAACGAATGTATTAACGTAATTATAATAAACGCTTCGCCGTACTCGGCGTACGTCAAAATTACATATCGAGCTGAACATCTGGCGAACTTAGCATTTGTGTATATTTATAAAATCGAGTAAGCATTCCGAACTTTCAGCGAATACTTTAACCCTTTGCACTCCGTTGTTCCCTCTGAGGCACCACTAAAAATTGCTGTACCATTATGCGAAATATTATTTACATTATGAAATATATCGGTATCTAATCAATTACCAAACATTTTCGTATTGTATTAGGTATTATATCAATTTTATATCCATAAAATTGCATAAATCATAGGGAATGGAAATATTCTAGATCGGAAGAAATGTTTAATTTTCCAGTTAAAATAACTCGGGGTGCAAAGGGTTAACTAGCATAGACGAATGCTCGTTTGAATTTCAATCTTTTTCAGAGCAGCTATAATTCTCCCAAGTTGCACGTATCCATCACTCGTATTATCGTTATCGGATGAAGGCAGTGACAGCGATCGACAGCAGATTATGTCGAGATTGAGTGCCATATGTACAATGATCATCAGCCGATCAGCTTGAGATAAATGACAATCTTTTACCCCACTCCGTTTTATGTGTAATTACTTCTGTTTGAACGTAGTGTGCCGTCAGCTATACCTGCGGGCATCGACGTGTACCCATGCCCAGCATGATTATCGTGATCATTTATTATTACCACGCTTATATCTGTGGTTGTCAGGAAAAACGCCGCATGTAACAATTTCTTGAACTTTATAGTATAGGATTTAGGTATTTACCAGAAGAAACGTCATGAAAATCAATTCGAAAGGCTCGAAAAAATAATGCAATTTAGCCAATGTCCTATGTCAAAGCATTAGTGATCAAAACTTTAAATGGCAATATGTATCTCGAAAGTGAAAGTATGTGACATGCGGCGTTCTTCCTGGCAACCGCAGATATTAGCTTGCCGAGTTGTCGATGTTGTCATTGTCGTTCTATGCGTCAAATCTTGTAATCGAATTTTAAATCGTAGCTCAAAACTGGATGACAATGCAATATTGAGCAATGCAATCGTTCTGTACCTCTTATATATCCTTACCATCTAAATGACTGTATTCTCTCCTGAATAACAGATGTTAACGACTTAGGAATTCACTTCTCCTCTACCCTAAACTTTTCCAATCATTTTTATCACATTGTCAACTCCGCTTCAAGAATGCTCGGTTTCATACTTCGTTTTTCCACAGATTTCCATTCAATCCATACACTTAGGTTGCTATACATTACCCTTGCCCGTCCCCAGTTAGAATATGCTTCAACTATATGGTCTCCGAAAAGCGTTAAATATGAAAATATGCTAGAGAGAGTGCAGCATAAATTCCTCAGGTTTTGTGCATACAAGACAAACTACCCAATGTCATTATTTGATCACAATTACTCTATAATATTAAACACAGTCAACCTTGAAACATTGTCTGATCGTAGAACAGTTTCCGACCAGAGCTTTATCTTCAATTTGATTAATAATAATATAGATTGTCCCGCACTCCTGAGGCAAATTAACTTCTACGTTCCTGAACGTGTTTTGAGAACGAGAGCAGGATTTCAAACGATGAAATCCAAATCCTCATATGGAACAATAAATCCATTAAATCGCATTATTGCTAACTCTAACATATTTTACAACAATATCGATTTTTTCAACGGCACGTTACAGGCATTCAAAGCAAAATTGCGCAATACTATTTGTTAATTATATCTGTATTTCTTTATTTTCGCGCGGTCCATTTTTATGTTAATTTTAGTTAAGACTTAGGTTAAGAGTTTAGGTTAAGACTTTCTTTTGTTATGTCTTTTTTTTGTTTTTATCAGCTATACGGCAAAAACTGTATACATATGTACAAAAGGACCTCGGTCCGTATATAATAATAATAATAATAATAATAATAATAATATTAAAAAACAAATTTTTAAAAAAACTGTAGATCCAGGAGAAAAAAAAATTAATATTAACCGTTACACCTCGCCGTGCGACGATTGGTAGTACGTCATTACGTTCTGCGATCCCCACTGAGCGTAGCGTACAGGAGAGCTGTGCGTTGATTTTTACTTTGAATTTTAAATCACTTCCCGATGAGCTAGAGACTTGAAACTTTAAACATAGCTGAGAATTGGATAACAATGCAATATTAAAAAAACAAATTAAAAAAGAACTTTGCGTTCAGGAGAAAAAAAAATTTTAATATTAACCGTCACACCTCGCCGTGCGACGCTCGGTAGTACGTCATCGCGTTCTGCGATCCCCACTCCGCGCGCCAGCACTCCCTACTCCACTACGCGTTCCCACTCCGACTCATCCCCACTCCACTGACCCACTTCGCACCGAAGAAGCTCAGTCAGCGTGGTGCTCCGTTCATTCAGTTCCATTTCGGACAATTTCGGACTCCATCAAGAGACGTCGTTTCTCGGAGTCATCATCTCATTCTATCTCGCGTATTTCTATCTTACTATTATTCATGCCAGTATTACTATATCTTGCGTTCCATTTAAAAAGGACTAAAAAGTAGAAAATAAAAAAATATATTTTAAAAAGCTTGTTAAAGACCACGCTTACATTAAAATGCACTAAAAAGGAGAAAATAATTTTTCTAGGCATTAGTGACTACAAATAAAAGCGTGGAGCGCCCACGAAGATTACGTAAATACAGTTTAGCGCTCGACGCTTTTCATTTATAGTTACTGAAGCCTAAAAAAATTATTTTTGTCCTTTTTAATGCATTTTAATATAAGCGTGGTTTTTACAAAGTTTTTTTTATATTTCTTTTTTTTCCTCAAAACGGGACATCTACTAATTTTTAGGTAATAGTATTTGTATTCTACATAGTTTCTATTCATTAACATGTATGCGCCCCACGCTGAACTTTCCGTTCAGGTCGATTGGAATTCTCATTGAAAAGCGAACCATGCGTGTTCGTTAAAATAATTTCTTAAAAATGTAATTTATTGCTTTGTTGTCTAATGCATATTACACTCTACACTCTGTTCTTGATAATTATGGTTTTGTACTATTGAAAAATTGTAAGGCATATGACAAAAACAAGTTTATTTAATCGTAAAATCGTAAAAGTGTGGTGTGTATACGCCGCACAGTGGAACTTTTTGTCCAAATCGGAGACAAAATCAAAGAACTTTCGATAGAAATGAGGTAGAGCGATGAAATTTTTTTTAGAAATTATAGCTGAAACTTGGCAGAATATGGGAAAAGATAGGGAGATTATGGTACAAACGTTTTATAAACTTGAGAAAATTCGTTAAACTCTCACAATTTCAAGAAAATTGCGGTTTTTTCAATAACACGGGCGGAAAAAATTTTTTTTTAACATGCTGCACATCGTTTCCTGTAGATCTTTTCACGCTGATTTTAAATCTGGTCTCAAAATTTGTCTACGACCTCAGGATTTTACAAGAAATCGATTTTTATGAACGAATTGTTTAACGAATTTTCTCAAGGTTATAAAATGTTCGTACCATAATCTCCCTACTTTTTCCATATTCTGCCAAGTTTCAGCTATAATTTAAAAAAAATTTCATCGCTCTACCTCATTTCTATCGAAAGTTCTTTGATTTTGTCTCCGATTTGGACGAAAGGTTCCACTGTGCGGCGCACTCGGCCTGAACGGAAAGTCTCCAAAAGTCGGTCCGGCACAGAACATGTTAATGAAGGGATGAACACGAGAAAAAATTAAATTTTATTAAAAAAATTAAACCGACTTCGAAAAAACGCACTAAAGAAATTCACCAAAAGGTATGAAATAATTTCCATTTAATTTATGTGAATACACACGAACTTAAATATAATCCGATTTTTTAGGAGGTAGGTAGCTTTTAGTTGCTACCGTCGGATTATTTTCAGATTTTTCGCGTCCTTTTCTGAAATTGTTGCCGTGGGTTGCTCTCTTTCCAAAATCAGTACATTTCGGCGTCCCGAAGCTGTGCGCTTATAGCGACAACGGGATAAGCTACTTTTAGGTTAGGTTAGGGAGGATACCGTTCAAAACGAGACGTGCGATCATATTAATCATGACTCGTAGTCCACGAGGCTTCTGAACTTCACTGCTACATCTTGTCTCGGTACCTGTCGCCAATTACACTGTCCAACAAATTTCAACTTTTTTTATGTTCCCTAATTACTGTTGGGTCCTTTTTATAGAGTTTTTTGCGCTGATTCCGAATCTGTTTTTAATTTTTTCCCTATACGCACAGTTTTTGAGGAACATGGCTTTGAAAAAAAAAACATATTTTTCAACTTTAAACAAATATTGTAGTGTTATTATAAAAGATATTGAATTGTTCTTTATAGCAAAAGATTCTGTAGACTTTCCCGAATACATCGATATCAAATATTAATACATTATGATTGTTTAAACATGTTTAAATAATCACTAAAGGCGGAGAGACACCACTTTTGCACCAATTTTTGAGGATATTTTTCAATTTATCTCAAAAAATAAGGGTCCAGCGGAAAATCGAATTATACCACTCGATAGAGCAGACTCTTATCTTGAGAAACTCCAATTGAAGTTTGAAACGTCGACGTTTTTTTCGAACCAGAAATCAAAATATCTTTGCCCGACATGAGTTGCCGCCAGTGGCGCTCGGGACGAGATACGGCGCAGCGACGGGATACGAAGCGGCGAACGACCGTTGTAATGGTGAGCGCCACTGGCGGCAACTCATGTCGGGCGAAGATATTTTGCTTTCTGGTTCGAAAAAAGCGTCGACGTTTCAAACTTCAAAGCGGGGTTTCTCAAGATAAAAGTCTGCTCTATCGAGTGGTATAATTCGATTTTCCGCTGGACCCTTATTTTTTGAGATAAATTGAAAAATATCCTGAAAAATTGGTGCAAAAGTGGTGTCTCTGCGCCTTTAGTGATTATTTAAACATGTTTAAACAATCATAATGTATTAATATTTGATATCGATGTATTCGGGAAAGTCTACAGAATCTTTTGCTATAAAGAACAATTCAATATCTTTTATAATAACACTACAATATTTGTTTAAAGTTGAAAAATATGTTTTTTTTTCAAAGCCATGTTCCTCAAAAACTGTGCGTATAGGGAAAAAATTAAAAACAGATTCGGAATCAGCGCAAAAAACTCTATACGAAGGACCCAACAGTAATTAGGGAACAAATTTGATGTTGGACAGTGTTACCGATCACCAATTACCATACCAATCACCAATCACCGGTTGCCGATTACCCGGAGAGAAGTTAATTCGAGGCAAACGGAAAGAAAGAATCGCACGGTCGAGCGGAACGCTGAAAGGAGCAACAAACGAGGCGGGAATAAACTTAAGCTCGGCTAATCGACTAGGCAGGCAGCCACGTGCCGCCTAGCAAACGTTCCGGTGGCAAACGCCGCGACGTTGTTAGCCCAGTTAGTCAACATCGGCGCCTCCGATGTTAAGCCGATCCGTTGTAGCACCGACCGACCAACCCATCCCCGACGTCTCCCTTTCGGCCGATTCGCGCACACGTCCGACTACCCCCGTTCTCTCTGCAGGACGCAACAAACGCAACCGCTGCGCTCGTACCACCGAGCCTTTTCGCTCGTGAAAGAAAACATGCGAAAAAGTTGGATTCGAACCGGCAAAGTGGCTCTTCCGAATTTCCATCGTAGACGCCTTCCGCGCGCGTAGTATGGCCGATGCGGCGTTTCCGCCGCTTCAGACGCGCGATCGGCCGTGTTTGTTTCGGCTTTCGTCCGGCAAAGCTCGGTTCGTTGGTATCGATCGACCACTCGATCTTTCCCGAACGGACTGTGATTAGCAGCCTGCGGATTTTATGCATTTATAACGAAAAGGTGTAGGTGCAATATGAAACAGCAAAAACATGGAACTTTGGGAGCACCGGTATATATATTATTTTCAACTTTTTACCGTGATTGAAGAAAGAAAGATCTTTCTACTTGGCTCTCAAGTTTCGCAATCAAAGCTGACAATTTTTGTCTTGCATACAGAGCGACAGTTTCCAAGCGACATGAAAATAATACGCGACAAGAAACAATAGAAATTAAATAGGCAGGCGGAATGTTAAGATCGGCACATGGAAAGTGATGTATGTGACAGATAGGGGGGCAAGAAGCTGTTGGAGAAATTAGAAAAGAGCTAGCGGACACGGAGGAGAGATAGTTCATTCCTTCTTTATCATGTTCTTTTTAGTACAGGGAGGAACCTCCATCTTTTCGGTGAGCAAAATCGATTCTTTTTTCGCAGAATGTCGCAGTTTGAACCAGGGGAATCTCGAGTTATTCGTTCGCAGCGGAGAATCGAGCTGTTCGAGTCTCGATTCGAAAGGGCGCGCGGCAGGATGCAGTGGCGCAGCGGATCTCGTTTGCGCGGGGGTCGGTCCTCGCTATCTCTCGAGACGCGTGGCCCTTGACGAAGGGTTGCCGGCTCGAAGGGCGAACGAAAGCTGCCCGGAATCTCCTCCGTTGCGGAGAGAAACTGAGAGAAATTGAGAGAACGTTGCGAGCCGAAGAAGGAGGAGGAGATCGGAGGAGGAGATGGAGCAGAGCACGGAGGAGTAGGAGGAGGAGGGTGATAACGGTGGTCGCGAGGGGGCAGCAATCGGGGGCTGGAGAACCGAGGGAAGGTGGATGCTAGGAGGGCAAGGGGTTGGGGGGTTGGGTGGTTGGGGGACGCACAGGCCGCACAGGGAGGAGCAGGGTGCACGGGGGTTGTAAGCGGCTTACGCCCGCCGAGCGGAGAGCGACTCCTCGCTAATTATTTATAGGACCCTCTCTCGGTTCTCTCTTCTCCCGCACGGGAGATCCTTTGCCGAGAGGAGTTCTCCTCTGTCTTTCTCTATCCTTTTCGACCCCTCTTCCGCGCCGGCTATCCGCGTCCTTCTCGCTCCCACCTCGTCTTTGATCTTTCCCTCTTTTACGTCCCCTTTCTTCGCCGGTTCCTTCCTCTTTCTTATAGTAGCTCTGTCCTCCGTGTACGCTCGCCTTCCGCATCATCCGAGTTATATGTACACGGTTTCTTTTTTCTACGTAGCCGAGTAGTATACTGCTGGCTCGGCCGGGTTCCTTAAAATGGGAAAGCCTCGGGCCGGCAGCGAGTCGGAGGGTGAAGAGTATCCGTCGCGAAACTTCCGCGCGACTCTCCTACCGAGTAAAAACCTACCGAGAAAATAGAGAGCCGCGAGGCAATTTCTATTTATCTCGCGTACCGGTTGATACGACGCGCCAACGGTGAAAAATGTCGGCGCGCTCTGACTCCGACGTAAAAGAACAACCTACGTTCGCTAAAAGAAGATACGCGCGCGGGGACAGCACTCCATGGAAGGCGGCAAGCTGTTGCACCTGCGAATCGGTAGGCGGTGACGAGCGCCGCGATTCGCAGCACCCGATTAACTCTAGACGACTAAATTATCGTGCGTCGGAACGGCGAGGCCAATTAAAAACACGAGTGTATAATCGAACTCTTTTTATTCCGCGGCGAGAATACCTGAGTTTGTAAAGCAGCGGGCCACCCGATACGAAAAGACCATGTTTGCTATCGAACATCAGAATAGACTAAACAAAATTCGTGTTCATCAAATACATCAATTTTATTAACTCTCCAAACCTTACTCGGCCGCGAGACAATAATGATATCTGTCGAAGAAATTTGAATTGCGACTGCAAGGTTTATCATTAATTTGACGAAGAATTAGAACAACATTAATTAAACAGGTGTGTTATTAATTGTGTTATTAATATTTCTCTGTCATTGATATGTAATTATTAGAGAAAATATAGACACACGGTTTACGCGAAGAAGAAGTTGCAATCGCTAGAATCGTGGAACAAATCAAAGTGCAAGGAGTTAACGCGCATAGATGAGTGCACGTTCCAGTTTCAATTTTTGTCGGAGTTCTAAACGCCCCGTAATATCTCGCGATTCTTCTATCTCTGGTTTTTTTCCGTCGGTCGATCGCAGCTGTGGCTGTCACTCTCCCGCTGCCTGTGACGCGTGTGTCCGATCGCCGTTTTCACGAAAGATTAGCTGTCCAGGGTTAATTAGGAATTCGTACGTTATTCGAGTCGGCTCGCGTTCCCGTCGAGCCCCTATTATAGCTGGTCGATCGGTCGCATAAATCGCATACGCGCGCGGGCACGTTTTTCCGGATGACATTCATCGTGGATCTGCCAGGACGCGTAAGTACGGGTGCGGGTTCGAATTCGGGCGTCGGAACGTGCGTGAAAGAGCGACGAAGAAATATCTCCGCGCGCTCAACCCCATAACGGCGGAAGCCGACGGTCCATTTTTTAGGATTACCTGTGGATGCTTCTCGGGTAGACTACGGAAAGACCAAGGGTGGCGTGGCCGGAGAGCCTAGCGAGAGGCGGACGCGGCAAACGAGGCATAAAGGGAGTGCGTGCGTACGTGTGTGTGTGAGAGAGAGGGAGAGAGAGAGGGGAAGGAAGAATGAACTAACGAGAGAAGGGGAAATAGGTGTGCTGCCTACTCGTGAGCAAACCGAATGTTTGGACAGAGGGAGCTTAACAATGCATTCGCGCCCCTTGACTTCCTGCCGGAGCTTCTGATCCCTCGTTCTGACCGCGGCGAGCGTAATTGGACCGTGCGATCCGCGGGCCCGGCCAAAAAACTTTACGTTCGATTACGTCCGCGATCGAACCGATCGACCTTCATTCTCCCAGCTCGATCCGGTTTCGAAAATGAGTGCTTCGACCTTTTGACTGCGGCGCTTTGATCCCTGTCATGACTAGAATGAGACCCAATAAAAAAGATTGTTGACCTTTTGACTTTGAAATTTATTTTCAAGTATTGGGAGTACAGATTAGTTAGGTCCGTTTTCTTGTGGTCAAAAATGCATTTATTTCAGAACAAAATAAATGAACAGGTTAATCAAAGTATTGTCCATCGCTGGCTACTACTTTTTCCCACCTTTCAGGCAATTTTCGAATTCCGTCTCGAAAAAATGTCTCGTCTTTTGAGGCGATCCAAGTTTGTAACCAATTTTCGATTTCTGCGAAAGAAGTGAGCCGGTGACCTGCCAAATCGTGCTGCATCCGTCGGAACAACCAGTAATCCGAAGGAGCAATGTCCGGCGAATACGGCGGATGCGGTAAAATATCCCACTTGAGTGTTTCTAAATATTTTGTTACGACTTTTGCGACGTGAGGCCGAGCGTTATCATGCGGAAGAATAACTTTGTCATGTATCTGCTCGTATTCCGGCCGTTTCTCTCGTAATGCCTTGCTTGTGAATTATTCCCATGGATTTTAATCGTATGGAAACTGCTTGTTGGGTAACTCCCAATGATTCTGCATGCTCCTCTTGCGTTTGACTCGGATCTTCATCGAGTAATGTCTCCAATTCTGTATCTTCACATTTTTTTGGCTGTCCAGAGCAAAGCTTGTCTTTAACGCTGAAATCACCATCCTTGAAACGTCGAAACCATTCCCTACATGATTTATCAGTTGGAGCATTGTCACCATAAACTTCTACAAGCATTCGATGCGCTTCAGCAGCACTTTTCTTCCAATTAAAGCAGAAAAGTAAAACCTCACGCAAATGCTGCTTAGTCACCACAAAATTTGGCATATTCAACACAGGAAAAAACAAAAGTTTTGTATGAAAACAAAAGCGATATAAACTGAATATTATTGGTAGATGTCTAACCTCTCTGAAAACATCGAAATCAGCTGTCACTGTGAAACATTCATAACAGTCAGACATCTTTTGAAAACGGACCGAATTAATTTGTACTCCCAATAGCTTTCCTGTGATTGTCGCGACACGGTTCCTGCCTTTGGCTGTCGTGTATCGTTATGTTCACGAAATATAATCGTGGTTACTAGACGGCGGATCTTTGTGCGAAATTAAAATTCTCAACCCTATTTGCGACAAGTAAAATCAGTTTGATAATGAAAAAGCTTCATCATAATTGTTTAAGAGGACGGTTCTGCTTCGACCCATGGTTTCTTCTGCATTTTTTATCCTTGTCATGTGTTAAAATAAGACACAATAACAAAGTTTGTTGACCTTCTGACCTCATGATAATCGCAACATTTAATTTCTTTCCACCCTGTACATTTTGAGAAATGTGCAACACGTCGTGCATAGTGTGTTCAGAAAAATTTAGAGGACATATCGATACATTCGTAAGGGTATAGTACGCCTCTCGTGATCAACGGGTTAAATTGTTGCACACAATTCCGATGGAAACATTCAGGCAGTTCCGTTCCAAGGATCGCGATCGATTATATCGGAGCTTCGAATCGGTGCCGAACTCCCGAAGCAACGAACGAATAATCTGCGCACGGATTGGCCGATGATCGTTACGGCGAACCAGCGTCAGCTACAGTGTTAATTGATAAAGCAGCCGTATCGATTACAAGATATGACGCATAGAGGACCCGGACGCGCGCGAGCATCGAAACGAAGAGCGAGCATTCGCGCGCGCGGAAAAAGATCAAAGCGAAAAAGTCGTGATCGAGAACGTTCCGATGCGCGGCGCGGCTCGGCGCGGTGGTGTGGCGTTGCTCGGCGTGTTCTTCAATTGAATTTGCATCGCGGCGCGATCGCGATTCGTTGCCTGATTCGATTTCATCGGGTTTAAAACGGCCGCTTATAGAGCATTAAGCAATCCTCAAAGTGGGAACGGGAAATCTAGTTACGGCATCGGGACTGGCCTCTTTGATCCCACCGACCCCCGCCTTCGGTTTCTCTCGCTCTCGCTCTTACTCTCTCTATCCTCTGCCATTATTCTTTTCTCTCTTTCCGCTCGTCGTTCTCTCGTTAGAGATATTGCCAATCGAGAAAGAATTCCTTCCAGGACTTTACGGGGTTCCGAGATTGCGTGAAAATGTCATCCGACCACGGCCGTTTCATCCTCTTTCGCGAATCGATTCTTCTACTTTTCATTTCTGATCCGCATACAATTAATTCTCTGTCGACGAAATAATTAATCGATCTCAGCCTCGGATAGCCGAGTCCCGCGAGAGATACACAACGCTCTCGGGAATCGATCGTCGACGGGCCAGATGCAGCATTAACATAGGAAAATGACATAAAAATATACCGCGGCAAAGAAATAATAGAAATTAAATAGGCAGGCGGAATGTTAATCGGATTTAGAAGAAGCATTGCAAAGATACAGGAGTATGATGACAAGGAAACATTAAGATCGGCACTCGAGCATGGAAAGTTGTATCAGTATGTGACGGATAGGGGGGCAAGAAGCTGTTGGAGAAATTGGATGAGATAGAAGACACAGAAGAGAAACAGTTCTTTCCTTTTTTACCATGTCCGCATTCAATTTATTCACTTTCGACGAAATAATTAATCGATCTCAGCCCCGGATAGTCGAGTACCGCGAGAGATACAACGCTCTCGGGAATCGATCGTCAACGAGCCAGGCGCAGCATTAACATAGGAAAATGACATTAAAATATACCGCGGCAAGAAATAATAGAAATTATATAGGCAGGCGGAATGTTAATCGGATTTAGAAGAAGCATTGCAAAGATACAGGAGTATGATGACAAGGAAACATTAAGATCTGCACTCGAGCATGGAAAGTGGTATCAGTATGTGACGGATAGAGGGGCAAGAAGCTGTTGGAGAAATTAGATGAGCTAGAAGACATAGAGGAGAAACAGTTTTTTCCTTCTTTACCATGTCCGCATCCAATTAATTCACTTTCGACGAAATAATTAATCGATCTCAGCCCCGGATAGTCGAGTACCGCGAGAGATACAACGCTCTAGGAAATCGGTCGTCGATGCCAGGCGCGGCATTAATATAAAAAAATCACATTAAAATATACCGCGGCAAGAAATAATAGAAATTATATAGGCAGGCGGAATGTTAATGGGATTTAGAAGAAGCATTGCAAAGATACAGGAGCATGATGCCAAGGAAACATTAAGATCGGCCCTCGAGCATGGAAAGTTGTATCAGTATGTGACGGATAAGGGGACAAGAATCTGTTGAAGAAATTAGATGAGATGGAAGACACAGAGGAGAAACAGTTCTTTCCTTCTTTTCCATATCCGCATCCAATTAATTCACTTTCGACGAAATAATTAATCGATCTCAGCCCCGGATAGTCGAGTACCGCGAGAGTTACAACGCTCTCGGGAATCGATCGTCGATGGCCCAGGCGCAGGATTAATATAAAAAAGTGACATAAAAACATACCGTTGCATGAAATAATAGAAATTATATAGGCAGGCAAAACGTTTATTGTAGTTAGAAGAAGCATTGCAAAGATACAGGAGTATGATGCCAAGGAAACATTAAGATGGGCACTCGAGCATGGAAAGTTGCATCAGTATGTGACGGATAAGGGGCCAAGAAGCTGCTGAAGAAACTAGATGAGATGGAAGACACAGAGGAGAAATAGTTCTTTCCTTTTTTACCATGTCCGCATTCAATTAATTCACTTTCGACGAAATAATTAATCGATCTCAGCCCCGGATATTCGAGTACCGCGAGAGATACAACGCTCTCGGGAATCGATCGCCGATGGCCCAGGCGCGGCATTAATATAAAAAATGACATAAAAATATACCCTGGCAAGAAATAATAGAAATTATATAGGCGGGCGGAATGTTAATCGGATTTAGAAGAAGCATTGCAAAGATACAGGAGTATAAAAATTAAATAATGTTCTCGGCGCCACGGTTCGATCATATACTACAAACTAAATTTTTGTAATGCTCGTGCGTTTTTAAATCTGTTACGTCACGGATTACATTTTTGCTTGTGTTTTTTCTATTGGAGGGACTGAAGGTGGTGTTTCGTCCTAGACCCGCTAGAGGACTGATCAGTAAGGCTATCTAGCGGGGCCCTCATTATACAGGAGTATGATGATGCCAAGGATACATTAAGATCGGCACTCGAGCATGGAAAGTTGTATCAGCATGTGACGGATAAGGGGACAAGAATGTGTTGAAGAAATTAGATGAGCTGGAAGACACAGAGGAGAAATAGTTCTTTCCCTCTTTACCATGTCCGCATTCAATTAATTCACTTTCGACGAAATAATTAATCGATCTCAGCCCCGGATAGTCGAATACCGCGAGAGATACAACGCTCTCGGGAATCGATCGTCGACGGGCCAGGCGCGGCGTTGCACGCTCGGAGAATTATCTCCTCGCAGCCGATCGCGATAACGGTGAACATTTTTCGCGGAAAATACGACGGGTCTCTCGTGTCAACCTTGTGTAACGTTCGCCGCAACGCGACGTCCCCGAATTAATGAATAAATTCCCGCTGAATTATTAAACCGATTCCCATCGGTGCATTATTTATACGGTTTACTCTTGCCAGTTGTCGTCGACGCTGTCCACCGACGATTGAAATATGCGAAACCAGCTGTAAATGGAGTCGCCGGAAATTCGCCGTGAAACTTTTCCGGCTCGGTTTCGTAATGCGCTCGTCGCGAGGACAGATTTTAAAGGTGCGAACACGCTAGCTGGTCACTCGTGCGACATTTTTGCGAAGTTGAACTCGCTCGAACTGGTCGCTCTCGCAGAACAATACTTATTAAATAGTGGACTTGACTTGAATACCTTTCTCTAAGTCAAAGCAATTACATACTATACAATTTCATTTATTAATCCTCGTATCAGAGTACTTTCACTATTTCCATCAACTGGCTAATGTTCGTGAATTTTTATACCCAAGGTCATGCGAAGGTCAAACTATTACAGGTGACTGGATACATCTTCATGGTGGAAATAAGCAGTTTCATTTAAAAATCTTCCGATGACCTTGAAATTTCGAAAAATACGACCTCGAGAAAAATTATTTCTACACACCCTGCATATATACCGTCGTTCAGGACGAAACCGATCCACTCCACTGAATGCGGAAAGCGGGACAGTGGAGATATACAAAAACATCGTTATATAGTTTGAGAGAAAGGTCCTGAAGGTCCTGGGCGGTGGGGTTTTAGTGCGTATAGGCGAAGGCGAAAGGCCATACGATTCCTTCAAATTACATCTTGGGAGGAAGCCGAGCCCCACACTACCCTCTCCGACTTTCACCAGAGGAGGGGTTGTGCGTAAGAGCATTTCCCCACCGCCCTTAAACAAAAAAAAAAAAGGACGAAACCGATCCGGCGGATGGAAAACTAAATATGGTGAAGAAGTTCGCAGCACGCGACTGTTACCGACCCGAGATGGTGCGAGAAGTATTTGTAAACCTGTCCAGGAAAAAGAATGTGGTTTCGTCGATAATCGCTCGGTGAAACGCTGTTTCAGGGTTTTCCGAGTAACAACTGGTTGGGCGTCCCAATCAAACGGTAATTTGGGAAACCTTGGCACATTGTCCGGTGCCGGGTAACGTCTTGGGCCCGTCGTAAATTCGGTAGGTGTGGCAAACGGGTCCTAATGCGAGTATTAAATCGTCATAGGCAGGCAGGAGGGAGACTGCAGGAAAAGGGGTAAGAGAGCGGTTTGCAAGGATAGGTAGGTAAGTCGGGGCTTAGCCCGGTGACACAGTGAGCAGAACCAAGCCATGAAGCTTACGGCCGGCTCCGAGTTGTTATAATGGGATCCGGCTAAACGCAAGCCGATTTTAACTCTTCGCCGCAGCACTCGGCCAAGTTCAAGGCTATCATTGTCTTCGCCAAGCTGAAAGCGAGCGGCCGACACTTGTACACCCGTCGAAAATGTCGCCGGGATATCTCGACTTGGATCGAGGTGATTGTCCATCGAGTTTCGAAAATAAACTTCGCGCGTACACCACGCCTTCTTCCTTCCCGTCGCCTGTCGAATGACAGAGAGAAGGTTGAAACCACTGGTTCGACAAACGCTGACATGTATCGCCATGGTCTATCTTCATGGTAGGTCGAAGATGATTCCGATCGAACGAATACCGGCAATTCCAGCGTGTGCGGACCGCTCTGTGAAGCGAGATCCTCTTTCGGGGAGAAAGTCGTAGAGGATTTGCGCTCCGATTATGCGAAAAGGTCATCAAAGGGTTTCTGAGAGCGCTTAGGTACACTGGGCCGATTTGTTATAGCCCGTTAATTTGATGAGATGGAGAGGGCGCCGGATTACGCTGTCAAAAGGTAGACAGGTACCCCGATCTGTCCAATTAACCGGGCACAGGCTGGCCTGGTGCAGCCTTCGGTGGCCCGGGATTCTTTGTCCCTGAAGTATAGGCCATTTAGAGCTACTCGGATGCCGCGCGCGCCGCTCCATACGCCACCCTACTCTATTATCGACAAATATACTCCTAGTTGCTGCCGTACCGAACGCACGAGAATCCTCGTGCACCTGTGTGATCTTTTAATGGCCAGACACCCCCTCCCGCCCTTCTCTCTATCCATCTATCTCTACGTCGAACGAGACTTTAGGCCACACGAGCCCTCCAGACTCTGATACCCATCTTGCAACGCTCCCCCGTTCATGCCCACAGAGTTCCGCTCGTTCACGTCAAAGAGAACGCATTACGATAACAAACGACGCTGCAGCGAAACTCGCCGATCTCTATCTGGCTTTCTCTAAGCGCGCCAATTACGCTCCGCCCGACGAGCTTACGCTCGATTGCTCTCTCGTCGAGAGACCAGCTTTACGGCATACCGGTCGACGGGATGAAACGACGAGACGAGACGATACGCAATGAACAAGATGAAGATTCGCGGAAAACACCCTCGAACCGTCAACAAAGATACCCTTTTTACGGAAATTAAATGTTCCCGTCGCACGCATGCTCGTCGATTCGACTCTCGCGGTAAATAGTATTTTTAATTTTGCGGAAAACAGGATAACATCGAATAGGAGAGAGAGAAAATTGCGAGAAGCGAGTATACGCAAATTACGTTCGCGATTATAGTGACCGCGAGTCTGTAATTAATATGGCTTTTAATGGTTCGCGATCGATACACGGGCTCGCGCAAATAATGGGACACGGGACCGTTTTAATGTTAATTAATTTTCAGGTGCATTAGCAAGATTACAGCCCGCGGCGTGGCACGGTGCGACCCGGCCCGACCCGATCCGATCCGACGCACAGCGGACTCGCCGCGCCGCTAAATTCTTGCGAACCATCAATGTGATTAATCGGAGGCCGACTGGTAAAGTGTAAGCCCGCTTCGCCGAAACAAGGACAAGACACGGGTAATACCCCCTGATCAAACGGGCCGCGGAAATTTCGCGTTAATTAGACACCGCCGGAGATTCGTCGACTTCCGCGGCGATCAGACTAACGATCGCGGGCGCGTGTCCGCGGCGCACAGTGGGGTATTTGGCCCGAAAAAGTGGATAAAATTTTTGTTGTTCGTTGTAGTTAAAGGTCTGAAGAATAAGGCTGCTATATTATTTTTTCTATTTGTACACCCGTGAAGTAGTAAACTTCATCGAAAGTCGAGAGATTTTAAGGCGCGCTTGGCGTTCTTAACAGTCTCTAAGACAGCGTCTGTTCATTGGCGATTTTCATGTGTTTGAAGGGAAATTCTGTAAATTCTTGTATTACAAAAGTTGTTCAGGTAGGTATACAGAGCACTTTCGCATAGATTTTATTTTGTTATCATCTAAATTAGTATAGTTATTAATATTTGAATATTACCAATCATTCTGTAAGCTTTTTAAACATTACAAAACTTTATTGACAATTTTGTTATAGCATAAAGCCGTATTGAGTGCTCTTTTTGGTGTCATTACATTCGGTAAAGATTCGTGATTATAAGCCAACAAAGTTTGATTCCGAATATGTCCGAATTCAAATTTTATAGCCTATTTGGAATTAAGTGTTCAGCAGCGTTTCGCGTACGCGTACGTTCGGCTACGCTTGTCCTCAAATGAAGAAGAAACATTATCCGAGGAAGAAATTTCTTATGCATTTTCCGATGAAAATTAATGGTAATCATTTTAAAATATTCTTATAATATACCGGGTGAGTCATTTAACGTGAAACAGACGTATATCTGGGAAATGAAGCTATTTTGGAGAAAAATGTTTCAGACAAAAGTTGTGTGGTTTAGAGGGGGGCATAAAATGGTGTCATTGATTTGACCTTGGACATTCGTTTGAAAATCACGTGAAGGTCATCTTCCATTTCTTAAATGGAACTCCCTATTTTTTGTTGCATATTCTTGTAGCTTGTTTTGACAGCTTTCCAAAACACTATATTAAAATATTTTATTCTTAAATATTTTTCAAGTTATAATAGTGCAAATATTCCACTATCGCCTTGCTTTTTCAGGGGTTCTCGATAATCTGAGGAAAAAATGTTTCGAACGAAAGAGGAACAGTATACAGACGTCTACAAATTTCAATATATAAAAGTTAAAAAAAAATTTTTTTTTTCAAAAAATTGAGGTAAATTTGATTTTTCAAATACTAAAATGTATTTTGGATTTCATAATGTTGTAGCTGATCTTAAGGCGAATCCGACGATATATAATATTAAACCTTGAGCCTATAAATAACGCTACAATAGTTTTTTCCACTTTTTCGGGCCAAATACCCCACTGTGCGACGTGTGGCTGAAGGAATAGACAACAAACTCCAATGTTCATCATATGCGATGTTTTATTTTGATGTAGGAAGATTCTCTCCTCGCACGGTAAAGCAATCGTGGATATCATACAAGTTACACGGTGTGTTCAATCGCCAATAATTAAAATTGCTAAAAATTAATCGCCGATAAACTCTTCGTCAACCCCTCGCACTCGGAGCTATTTTAACGCGAAAATCAAACGTTTTATTCCGCGACTTAGAATAATTACATTCTAATTTTTTTTTTTCGTTTTATGGATATGAAATAAGTAAATATGTAAATTTTTTTGTTCATTTTGTGGATATAAATGTTTAGTATAATCGATTACATACCAACTTATTGAAACTCGAGTGCCGAGGGTTCGGTAGTTTTTGACCTGATCGAACAATTATGTATCTTACAAGTTACACAAAGTGTTTTATGTACAACCGATTGCTGTTAGTACAAAGTACCTTACCGTTAGAGTCGTTCACAATAATCATTACAGTTTACACTATATTATCTTACTATTATTAACTTTATTGATATTTTTATAAGTCATACATTCTCTAAACCACCAATGGTCACATACATTAGGGGATGTGCACGCGAAATATACACTCTCACGGCTAAGCAGAAGCCGTTTGTGTTCTTTTCGCTTCTACTTTTTCTCGCTCGAGCACGAATCAAGATGAAAGGAGATCGGATCCTTGGCAATGAGAGATAGAGAGTACGAGAAACCACGGGAAAAAGAGTTGCAACGACGATGCATCCACGCGTTCTCTCATTGTCAGGGATTTCGCGGTTCGATCCGAGACCGTTGACATGCCTCGGCTTCTTGAATCGTTTTCGTGTTCGTTCACATCCCGCACTCAGGCATGTTCACGTTCATTCCCCTTCGTTTTCATTCATTATTTACACAAACTTCCGGCAAATGGCAGTGCAATTTATCAATACAATGATTAAAGGTAATAATAAAGACCGTAACGATGATACTAGGAAAACGCGAGAATGACGTTTCGTTTACCGGGTAGCTCTAAATTTTCCACAGAAGCTATAAATAACAAAAATCAGATTAAAGTATTCGATTCTACCTGTGCCGAAGTCAATTTCCCGATTAAACTTTGCATGCATTATCTCTACGAATTCTCTGCACGTTCCTTTGCCCTTCGAAAATCTTACGATCACTCCAGGTTACTTAATTACTTACTTAATTAGTTATTAAAAAAAAAGAATGAGAATACACCCGCTAGAGGTGGGTATAATAGAAAACCTTAAACTCTCGTCGTCGTTGTCAAAATGCCCTTATCCGGTGTCTTTAATCCGCGCGTAGTGTTTGTAGGTGAAATTCCAACTAGTTTTGGTGATCGAAACGTCAATCAGCGTCTTCCCGTGGGAATACGGACGACAGCGAGACGGCGAGCGGTCGCCGCCTCTCGTTAAAACTGCAAACAACCTCGACAGTACCGGATAAAATAATTGCTCGCGGTTTCTCAAAGAGAACGCGCTTGACAAGCTCTACATGTTCGCGCCCTTATTGTCCGGCGTGTTACCGGCAAATTAAAAAGTCGTAAAATAAAAAACGTACTGCTAGAAAGAGAGAAGGTATAGCATCACGGTTTCACAGTTTACGGTTGATCTCGAACGCGCGTGGGGTCGTCGGGCTCGATCGGATTCTCGGAGACGACGGACTCCCTTCACCGCGCAGAAACGATCATGATACTTTTGATTTTTACAAGAAAAGCAACGGCATCATCAACGCTCCTCTGTACACGGGGACCAGCTTGCGCGTATGCGCGACCCTCCGACACAAAGAGAGAAAAACGGAAGGTCGAACGTTCCCGCACAATCTGTATCCCCTGTTTTCGAGTAACCGCGAATCGCAATCGAGCCCGACATCGCTATCAAGACGCCGAGCACGCGGTCCGCCAGGCGGAACGGCGTCTCAGGGCGTCGCGAATGATAACAGAACCGGGTTTCTTGGTTTCGTCATAATTGACAAGTATCCAAGCCGCTCCGAACAGTAGACAGCGCGACGCGACCACGATGGAAAACGATCCCGCGCTCGAAACATCCGACGAACACTCTGCAAGCGAGGATGACGTGATTATGGACCGGTGTTTATCGTCGTTTGCAGCAACGACCGGGAGCTAAGAGCCGCGAGACCGTTCTCGCAGGTCGACTTCGCGTTTTCTTTCGTTTCGAAATACTTCTCACGCATGGAAACGGGAGTATTTCACGTCAAAGAGTTTGAGTCGCGAGGGAATCGCGATACGTAATAATCAGATACTACTTGTTGATTGTGTATCGGTACAATTGTTATCGGGAGTTGGGTCGGCGACGGTGGCGTCCCGACGCCGTTCTCATCAAGGGTGGCAACGAAGTACGTGATTTACCGGTCAATTGTCGTCGGAATCGATGCTGCCGTTAATCTCCAGACAAGCAGTCGGAGTAGAGTTCGAAGGTGATCGCCAGTGATAAGAGCCGGCGGCGGAGGATGCGACCGTGACCGCGGTGTCTTGGCCGCGATGGAATATTCCGGCGGCGGATGGTCGGCTGGACCGCTATACCATCGCTTGATACTTCGGATCGGGGAGTATATAACCGTCGGTGTCGCCTGGCGTGATGGTCATGTCGTTGGTGCCGTTCGGATTCTGATGGTGTAGCGTCAAGTGCGACATCGAGGAAGTCAGCGTGACGTTGTGAGGATATTGCGGATGATGATAGTTTCCTTGGGGGCTATGATGCATGTGCGAGATCGGGGTCTGATAGTAATCTCCGCTGGTGTACGGGTTCTGGTAGGCATTGTAAGTCTGCCCTGGGTAACATTGGTTCGGGTTCACCGAGCCGGGCGACGCTGAACTCCAAGCGAAACCATACTCGCCGTGATGAATCTGGTTCATCGGTGGCGGATAAGAAGACGGCGGTAACTGGCTGGAACCCGGGGTCAACGGCGGAGACGGCGTGGTCAGGGCGCTGTTCGCGCCGCTTCCGCTGGCCGGAGTCACGCCGAGCCGCGGATACGTTGATCCGGTTGAGATCAGAGGCGAGTTCGAGCTCGGCGCTTCCTTGGCGCGCGGCGGGGATACCGGAGACGAACGCCTGCTGGGCGTAGCCGACGAGCTCGTCGGCATTTTGTTCCCGGCGTTGCTGCCCGCGTTTTGAGCCTGGTTCGATCGCGGTGAACCCTTCGACGGGGAGCCCTGCTGCTGTTGTTGCTGCTGCTGCTGTTGTTGTTGTTGCTGCTGCTGCTGTTGTTGCTGCTGCTGCTGCTGCTGTTGTTGCTGCTGCTGCTGCTGTTGTCGGCACTTAGCCCGACGATTCTTGAACCACACCTGCACACACCAGAACAAAACATGTCATGGTTAAGGCACGAAACTCGATCAACTTTGCTATTATTAAACGTAATCTATCGAGCGCAACAAATTTGGTTACGATCTGCATAACGCTACACAGCGGTCTGGTAGCTCGGTTTTTGTGGCCAAAACTATTGTAGCGTTATTTCAAGGTTTAATGTTATATTATTATATGTCGTTGGATTCGTCTTGATAGCAGTTAGAATATTATGAAGTAAAAAATATATGTTAACCCTTAGCACTCGAGTGGTGAGTCAGAGTCACCACCAGAAATTGCGATACCATTATTCAAAATATTGTTTAGAGTATTAAATATCTTGGTGGCTAATCAATTAATAAACATTTAAGTATTGTATGTCGTGTTATATCAATTTCATATCCATAAAATGAAAAAAATTATACAGATTGGAATTATTCTGGGTCGAAAGATATGTTTCATTTTCGAGATAGAATAGCTCCGAGTGCAAAGGGTTAATATTTAAAACATTGAGGTGATCTTCATTTTTTATAAAAAAAAAGTGATTTTTCTTTAACTTTCTGTATTGAAGCTTGTAGAAAAGTGAATACTGATTAACTTTCGTTCGGATAATTTTTTTGTCAGATCATCGGAGATATTTGAAAAATCTTGTTAACAATTATCACAATGCATACTATTGTCTAGAAATCGCGGAAAAGTAGATAAGATTGAATTCTTCATAGGAATTATACGAAAACTAGTAATGGGAGGTTTTCGAGGTCTCTGACTGGCACAGAGAAAACATATACATACATTGTAATTCCAAGCTGCTATGCAAGATTCAAGTGGAACTGCGTATCCAGGCGTCGAATAATCGCGGGCCCGTATTTGTTAAAATCCGTTTATAGTTCAAGATTGCGGGAGATAGCAGTTAAAATTTACATGATCTTCTTAGTAAATGTTTAAGCTTTCATATAAAACAAGTCCGATGCTTAGCGGTCTTAAACGTTTTTGTATAATTCTTTTCAAAGTTTGAAATGTCATTAATTTCCGCTATTCGTGTATGGACTAAACAATGCTTAAAAATGGATTAAATATTTGAAATGCGCTTACTAACATATATAAAATCATCGTTAAAATCTATTTTCTGATATTTGGTGATTGAAATCTAAAACGTTTTATTTTACTTTGAATTTTCTGACTGTCTTTAGAACGCTGTATCTCATCACAGAATTATCTAAAATGAATATTTTGGATTTGGGAGCTTTAAAAGGTTGTTACTTTATAGGAAAAAATTGTTTTTCAATGTATTAAAGTTGAAAAATTGAATTTTGGCCACGAAAACAAGGTCTCCAGACCACTGTGCGCTACAGGGATGAACGAGTATTCTTAAAACTGCTCTTTAAATTTTTTCGACTTTGATTTCGTTATAAAAATATTCTGATTTTATTTGTCAACACTAAACCTGCCACAGTCTAATGACCGGCTTCTCATTTTGCAATTAATGAAATTGTAACGATGCTTTCATTGGAAGTTATTGTAAATGTTTCTTCCTTGAAGTATACACTTGTATAAAAATTGTTCGGAAATCAGTACATACACTGCCGCTCAAAAGTATGTGGACACTTACCATGTTCGTGAAATTTGTGATATATGATGTATATTTTTATCATCAAACAATATTTGTTGCTAAAGTCTATAATGAATATGTATGTAATGTATTCTAATAGTACCAAAATAAACAATTTAGTTATTGAATTTTCTGAAATAAATAAAAGAAAAACTGTGGGATCACATAGATAGATAAGTCCGAAAACGATGTCCCAAGTCTGAAAAACATTTGTGGGAAATATTAGAATCAGAGTGGAACCTTATTGAAAGTGAAGTAATGAAAAAGTTAATAGCCAGATTGCCACGACTAGTAAACGCGCTCATAAAAGCACGCGGTGGATATGTAGACGAAAAGAAAATATAATGATTTTTTATCATTATCGGTGAGATATTTAATAAATTATTATTAAAATATGTTCTCCAATACTGTACAAACTGAAATACACACAAGATAATCAAATTTACCAAAGATATAACTTTTTTCAGGTAGTTATAAGAATTAAGGAAGTGTCCACATACTTTTGAGCGTCAGTGTATGTCATCGACTTTTGGAGCTCGGAAGTTGGCGCAAAGGTGGTGCGAACGCGTCGAACCTTTGTACGACCAAACTGAAAACAGTCCCGTTCCTTCGCTCCGCAAGGGAAATTCCGAGCCTCTTTCTATTCGTCCGACATATATCGTGCGTAATACTTTGTACCGATCTATCGCGCAGACTGGCGCATCGCCCGAGCTTCGAACGATAGACGGGCCGGAGAAAACCATTGCCCGAGGGAGCGCAGAGAAGAAAAGGTGTCCCGTCACGCGGAGGAGAATCGTAGCGATGAGCGATGGGGAGTTAATCGGCGCAATGGGAAAGTAATCGCGGGCGGACGACCGTAACATTTCATTAAATCGCAACAATAACAAGAAGCCGAGGAAGAGGGGCGAAAAACCTGGGGCTTTCTGGTTCACGTGTGTCGGTGCGTCCCTCGGGATTCGAGATCACGGTATTCGTCGGCAGGCATGCGCGAATCAAATCCCGCCGCCCGTGCTAGGGTTCCTTTCACCCCGCTAGAAGAACGGGCCTGTCCGCGCAAAAGTATGCCATAATTTCAACACGTTACTTGCGAAAACGAAGACGATCGTGCGCTCGACACAGCCGGGAAACGCGCAAGGGAAATCGAGATGAAAATCGAAATGGAAATCGAAATCGAAAAATATCTCTCTGTTTTCCTCGTCTCCCGACGAGGACACACGGACGTGGGGTGAAAGAAGGACAAAAGTAAGCCCCGATACTTCGCAAGCTCGCGCGCCCAAGCCCCCTTTCACTCCCCCTCGTGCACCCTCTGTAATCCCAGCACACAATGTGGCCAGGGGTGCGATCCTATGAATCTATGCCTGTGCCTTTAAAAGCGGGACCCGCCGTCATTGTTGTTATTATCGGCGGCATTGTAACAGTTGTTGCAAGGAGCGCGAATCGTCCAAGCGGACACGGGATTTCCAGCCGCTGCGGATTCCGCGTTAGTTGCTCGAATTGAGAACGACGAAAGGATGCGAGAGAGGGTTCGAGGCGTGGAAAAACCCTTTGCAAACGCGACGCGCGACACGTCGAACGGCTCGAGATGATTTCAGCGCGGTGGAAACTCGAAACGAACGACCGCGCGACATTCTTCATCGGCGAACGGTTCGGCCGTATCCCGTCTTCGCGTTTCGCAAACAGAACCGCGAACGGGGGGTGTGAAAATTCGAGAGCCGTGTATACAAAACCGCAAGAGAAGCGATCTCGCCGTGGAAGGGAGAGACGCGATCGTGAGGGAAGAAGAGACCGAGAAAGAGAACGCCCATTACCGAGCCCGTGTTTGCACGACACCCCCTTCGAAACAACACACAGCGACGCCGAGAGTTCGCAGCCACCCCAAAAACCAACTGAACGGGCCGAACGCGCGGTGCCACCCGGAAGCCCCCGGGGCGACCACAACCAGTTTTACCCGTGTGTATCGATGGCTAGGTGTAAATTGCATCACCATCTGGTTGGCGTCCAACGCGGAGAACCGAGCTATCCTCCGTGGGGTGCGGCAGCTGCGTTGACGTTTCGTTACGACAAATATATTTTCTTATTTGCACTATTAATACGAGGCTGCGGCGCGTTCATTTCGCCGACGATCGAAGAACGGTGAAGGGAGAGAGGGACGCGACTGGCTTCGCAAACGTTCATCGACTCGAAAACGTAAACGAATCGGCCGCGGTGCCGACGAGCATCGCCGGTACGCTCATGGTAAACTCCTCGAGCACCGAGACACCGAGCCTAGCCGATCGAATGAATTTAATACTAATAAATCTGTCCTCGAGCAGAACCGGGTAGCTCTCCCCGCGAAACGATGCCGCGGAAGCCTAGCGTCTTTAACCACCAGGGAGATAAAGTTCCGACGCCGTTCCTCGATCGTAAACGACGGACGAACGACCTGGCGCATTCAAACGTGGCAAACATAGCGCGCAGCTGTGTCGTTCTCTCGCAGAAAAGCGAACACGCATAGAAACTCGCGAGCGAGATAGAGCGAAGGGCTATAATCCAGGAACAAATCAACTATATGTTGGGCTCTATACATCCGTCGCTTCTGTGTACCGCTACCTCCACGCGCAAGCTCTCTCTTTCTCTTTCTCCCGCTCTCCTACTCTTCTTTCCTCCGCTCTCCTCCTCTCCTTCTCTCACGGAAACTTTTAAATCCACGCATCACCGTCCTCTCCTTTACCCACCGTTCTCTCCCTACCCTCTACCACCCCCCACCCGTATATTATTCGTTCACATGGGTACGCCTCTACAATGCAGAACGCGCACACGTGTGCCGCCGCGCGTCGTGACGTACGTATGTTACACCCTTTTGCAGTTTCGCCTCCATTCACGGGAGGCTTAACTTCGCGTGGAAACTCCGCGTTGGGCGGAATTTCCTAGTTCTCCGTCTTGGGCGACGCGATGGCGGCGCACCGCGCCGAGCTAACTGCCCCGCGCGATTCGATGACCCTCCGCGGACGCCCCGTTCTAAGCTGCTGAATGTTTGCGAGTCGGGTGGAAACGCGACGACAAACTTGATCGATCGATACTCGATTTAAATTGCGCGTTCGACTCGCATCCCCCGCGAGCACCTATAAAGTCTGTCCAACAGGGCGGAGAAGCTCCAGCGCGTCTTTCGCTAACTATCCGGGAGGGGTAACTTCAACTCTGCGCACTCGAGTGTGTTCGTTAATGTTTACTGCCTCGTTTAGTTGGTTTATAGTTCGTCAACGATCGTCCGCGTGCGCAACTCCGAAGAGCGAAGAAGGCAAGAGACATTTGCGATCTCGAAATTCCCATCACGATCGTGACTTTGAGACGTCGGAGCACCCCGCCACGAAATAAAGATGTCACGTGGACCGCAATAAAAGCGTCAACGGGCTCGTCGGGCACATCTATCAATGTAGCAGCCACGGCCGGAACAATGGCGGAACCGGAGGGACGTGGGGAGCGACACCGCGCCGCTGTGTAAATACCTTAAATCTCGTCTATGCTTGCCGAAGCACGAAGCACTCGCCTTCCCTCTTTCTCCGGCACTCGTTATCGTCGCGCGAGAACAATCTCATTCCCGGCGGACTTGTTACGCGGCGTGTCCGACGCGCGAGGCTACTAAACCCGCATATACCGCCGAGCTGAAAATCCCGCGGCCGCGATCGATTTCGTGCGATAAATTGAAATTTACCTGAACTCTCGACTCGGGCAGGTTTATCTTCAAGGCGACCTCCTCGCGCATGAAGATGTCCGGGTATCTCGTCTTCACGAACAGTCCCTCCAACACGTCCAGCTGCGCTCTGGTGAACGTGGTTCTCTCGCGGCGCTGTTTGCGCTGGTTCATTCCTGCAACAAAGTGGAAATAATGTTCACTACTTGCCTTGCAACTTCGAGTCAGACTCGCAATGAAGATTTCAAAAGAAATTTACATATTTATAGGGTTTTTATTTTTAATTTAATTAATAACCGTATAGATTGTCCCTCTCTCCTTGTGCAAATCGATTTTACGCACCTGAACGTGCTTTGAGATCTCGAGCAGGTTTTCAAACCCTCCGAAGGTTTTCAAATCTACCTATAGATTAATTAACCCAATAAATCGCATTATTGCAGACTCTAACACTCTGTATAATCGTATGGATTTTTTCATTGAGTCTTTGCACATGTTTGAAAAACAATTACGCAGAATTATAGGATAATACCATATATTGGGTTGGCAAGAAAGTAATTTCGGTATTTTAAGGTGAAATAAAACCGAACTTCTTTATTAAAGCAATGAATTTTAGTCAATAAAATATTTTCTTACTTATTCTTTTTGGCAGATCATCGAACAAAAGGATTATTTAACAAATAAATATCTTATTGGGCTCTACTTCACCTTAAAACACCGAAATTACTTTCTTGCCAACCCAATAGTTAGTGCCATTAGTTTTTGTGCATGTCCCTTCAATATTACTATGCGAGTAATTCTTCATTGTTTTCTATTGTAAACATTTATGTAAAAGGTCTTCGGTCCGTTTATAATAATAATAATATATGGTATGGCACCGATATTTATCTTTGAGATGCTTTTGCATGACGAGGAAAGTCATAGTTCACGAGATTCAAGTAACAAACAATGGCGGTAGCCGTAGCAACGAGCGAATTCGATTGGCACGACGACAGTCGGAAATATTTGAGACTCTGAAGACCAAGGATAGGAAAACGAACACGTTGGATCGATGGATCATCGATGCTGGTCGACTGTTGTGCTAAGCGTAACTCTGCTCGCCGCTTTCACTATAAAAGTATGCATTCTATTCCGACGCTAGGATTTCCAGGTTCCATCGCAGTTCGAGTGTATCGGTGCCCTAAGGCGAAGATGAAGACGAAGGTGAAGACGATGACGAGTCGAGGCGGTTCGATTCCGAGGGACCGCGAGAGAGGCGAGGCGTCACCACCGCAGACCGTAGGGCAGAAAAGGGGAGAAGGGGCGCGCGGAGGGTGTAAGCGTTGCGAGGTCGCGATAGCGTAATTTTGAACAGCCACTCCACCTCCCGTTTTGGCCCACCCTCCTCTACCTTCCTCGTGCCATCGAGCCTCGCTTGGCTCGTTTCGGGACCCACGTAATCCGCTTATGAGGGGGTCACAGGGGCGGCGGGTGGAAGAGAGAACCGGGGGACAAGCCAGAGCGCGCGGTGGAACAGGGGGACGAGAGCGCGAGGGGTGTTGAGGGGTGTCGAGGGGTGGCCAGAGAGGCGGCGAGGGGCAGGGGAGGAGGGGTACACCCCGGAATACACGACCATCCAGAGGACCAAAGTCGCGGTTCGTTCCCAGCTGCCTCTGGAAACGATGCTATCCAACACGCCAACGTACAACGTTCCCGGGCCAATAAAAAGAGGAGTCTGGAAAACTGCGCCTCGCCAGTGTCTCGCGGTTGGAAGCTGGATCGTAAAGTCGAGAAAGGAATGGTGGATACCTCGGCTCGAAAGGCTCGTTCGTTGTCGCGACTGCTCCGCGATCCACCTCGGGGACCGACCTCGCCGACCACTTCGAAGAATTCGATGCCGTAGGTAAAGACCGAGAGAAGCCGCTTCTCCTTATTTTATTTCATTCTTTTACGTGTCCATCTCGCGAGTCTCGCCAACAGTTTTACGAACGCGGCCAACCGAACGCGCGAAAACGCCTCTCGCCTCGCCTCCTTTCATTGAACTCGTTCCAACGTGAAAAGTCCAGCGAGCAGCGACGCGACGGCCGCGAACAACCAGCGAATTTGCCGCGCGCCGCTTGGAGCCCGATTTATATGATCCGCGCAGACACGGAACGGTTTCCTTCAGTGTAACAACACTTTATAATACTTTCTTTGTTTAGCGATACGTGTCTGCGCCGATACGATCGGATAGTATGTTCGTCTAATCGTTGAGAAACGTTTCGTGTCCGTGCAGATAGTAAGATCGACCTCAACACGGTAAAATAATCGAACGAATGGAAACGAAACTAGAAAATTTCGAGATTTGAGGCTTTCACGGCCCGGCATCATACAGTTATTTCTGTTGAGGTTTTCGGGTGTAAGCCGTGTCCTAAAGGAAGAGATTTCCCAACGCTTCGCAAGCATTGCAGCTAGCTTCATCAGGGGGTCGGAAGACACACTGATACTGGAAAATTTCGAATTTATCATAGCAGACGCTGCTTTAACTGCATCCTAAATATCCACGATTGATTCGATTATATCGCAATAAGAATGAATCCTCGAAGCTGATCAGCTTCGACATGGAGCTATCGGATCCGCATGTTCGAGTGCAAAAGTAAACCGACGGAAAAATGGCGAACGGAGAACGTAAGATCCGAGAAACAGAAGGCCGAGCGGAATCCTCGATGAAAAGCGAGCGACGGGTCTCGAGAGAGGAGTGGTCCGGGAGGAGGATCATCGGGAATCTTTCGTATCGGTCGTATCTCTTCTCCCGGTGCTCGGAACCGTTGCCCAAAGTTAAGAACGATATGCAGCAACAACGGTCCGGAGGCAAAGGATGATGACGATGACGCCGACGATGATGCATACGGTGCGCGCGATCGTTGGCTAACGAACTGGTCGAGTGGGCTATCAGCGTGGTAGCCAGGTAGATGCTCGGAGCAGATTGCGCCGAGCACAATGTAAAATGCCATGCCGGTTGGCTACCGTCGCAACGATGGCCACGACACGCCCGCGATCGTTGAATCTATGATCCGTATCTTCTGTTCCGTCGCGTCGGCTCCATGGCGGATCCAACAGCGACCGGGATAAGGCTACGAAGAAGAGAGACGAGAGAGAGAGAGAGACGCGAGAGGAGCGGAGAGAAGCGAGAGGATGCTTGATTGTCGAGTGGGCGTTGGCGCTACCGTTAACAACGGCCTTTGCCGGCTATACATCGGCCCCTGTGAAAGCGTGGTCCTTATCCAGAAACGAGACAATGGAATTCCGATTATGGTCTTGCGGCTGCTTCCTCGCAACGCCGAGTGGGCGCAACGAGAAGCCCTTCGTTTGCCTCGTTTCTAGGCGAGCGAAGATTCGGAATCGCGGAAAAAATCGTTCGTACGAGAAGCGCGAAATTCGCGGCGAAGCTTGCGGGACGAAAGAGGGACACCAGTAGTCGATTTGGATGCGTCGATCCGGCAAACGACGGCTAGCTAAGCAACCCTAATGGGTCGGCAAACACCCGCTGCTTCCTGAAGTATGATTCGATTTATTATCGTCGGCGCGAGACGAAACCGAGGGTTGATACAAGGGTTGCCTCGGCTCATCGGCCCGCAACGAGATCAGACGCGACCCTAATAGCAAATTCGTTTTCTGTTTATTGGATTCTTCCGTTCCCTCTGCGAGCCCGGGGGTTTAGTGTTTCGAGCTGCCGAGCGGAACAGAATCCCGTGGAAGTCAATGGACTGCTAACCAAATTTCACAGTGATTTCTCCCGCCCGGTCAAGTGTCCGCTAATCGCGCTAGTCGGCGAACGGAAACGTAAACGCGAATCCGAGAACAGGATTTCGAGTGCGAGTCCAACAATAAGCGTAATCGATCGTTCGGCGTCGCGGAGTCTCGACTGCTAGACACTAATGACAGAAGAACGTTCGACGGAGTAACGAGAAACGCTAATTGATTGCAACCAGCGCGCACGCTTGCGATCCTCGCCCGTCTCGCCGTTGTGTGTACACGCATCGTGGAATTTCTTCGGTTCGACCGAATGAATTATACCGCTGGCGCTTACTTATCCGCGATACGATCTAAAACTATTCCAGCAATGAAATACGGCGCGTCTAAAGAACGCGATTAAGCCCGCGCGGCGTTTGTTGCGCCGGCTGAGCACGATTGCCCGTCCGTGCCATAAATAACCGCGGATAACGTGAGAATTCGAATTCCGAGTTCAATTCGGAAAGCTCGAGAGAATTAGAAAATGCAAATTAATATCAATTACAACGGGCGGGAAATCGGACGGAAAGATCTCGTCGTAATTACACGATAAATCGACCGGCTACTCCGCGGCGCGCCATTCATCAAGACGGGTTAAGTTGCGGAGATTGAACCATAAATTACGACGTGCCGCTGGAACAACGTGAAATCGACGGAGAATCGAAGCCCAAGAGCCGGGACCCGACGAAGCGACAAACTCGTTTCGCGAAGACGCGATGGTTACTTCGTTATTCATAGAATGGGAGATGATGCGAAAATTCGATGGCTCGACAAGGAGGAACGACCGGCCCGAGGAATCCGGGGAAAGTGAATATACACGCTCGAGAAGGGAATCGAAAATTAATTAAAAGCTGAAACGCGAACGGACTTTGCTAGGCGGTGCAGAACGTGGGCGGGAGCGTTTGGATTATTCGGGGGGAACCGTGGACCATGGACGCGGGCCGTGGGATGATAGCACGTGCCGTTCTCTGCCTTCTGGAGAGGGAATTCTAAAAGGCCATCAGCTACGAAAACATTTGGTCGACTTTGCGTTTACGGTCTGACCTCCGCGAAATCGCTGCGCAAAGTAGATAACCACGGGGAAACCGTAGTTTGTCTTTCTCGCGATTTTGCAGTCGGAGGAACAAAGGCGTCCAGGTTCGAGACGCGTGCAGAGAGACCAGCGAAGGAGAGACGGCATCGGTAAACTCGAGAATGATACACCTGCGCTCGAGAAGGCCACACGATGTCCAGAGACCGCGCGGGGACAAAAGAAACGCGTGTGGCCTTCGAACCTAGTCGTTCTTACGCGGTAATCTAGCAGAGACGAGCATAAAGTAAGTAACGAAATACCAACACATCCGGGACAACCGAGTAAGAGGATAAGCTTCGTGTTACCGACTTCCAACCGATGCCTTTTTCACTCGCTTCCTTTTTGATAGGCCTCGAGGAGACTGCTCCACCTACCCGCGGAACCTACTTTCCTATTTCATTGCGCGGAAACACGATGAAAAATCGACGTTCGAATTCTAGGCCCGCGTTCGACAAAAAAAAAACACACAGAGAAAGAAAAGAAAACAAGGAGACAGAGGTATCGATATCGTTGTACGTGATATTTCACTCAGAGTCGAGTGTTTATCCTGCAATTAGGTCCGGGACCGGTATCCGAACCCCCGCTCGGCAAACGACAACGAGAATGACACCGGCCCGTCCACCTACTCAATTTACTCAGTGACACGCGTCGATCGCCGCAAGCCGTTCGTATTCCGATGCCAACTAAGATTTCTCCCGAGTGGGTTTTCGCGTGTGCGCTTCTCCGGCCCCGTCGCGACGCCGTTTTGTGGCCACTTCGTAACGATGATGGGTGCACGTGCTGCCGCCACGTGCCGCCCTTAACCCGACGCCTAATCGACCGATTGCAATTCTATCGAGAGTCGACGAGCACCCTGATCAACCATCTCATCCAGAGGTCGACCTACAGGCAGACCTTTACAACTATTGTTTCATTCTAAGATCAAACGTTAACAGCATGTTTCCATCTAATTTCTTTTCATTTTACGAAAGAACTTGGATGTTTAGTAATTTCTTGAAATACAGAGTCGCCGCTCGAGTGCGAAGAGTTGAGGTCGACGCTCGACGAAATGCCAATTTGCTACTTTATTGTCTTTTACGAAAGAACTTAGATGTATGGTAATTTCTTGAAATACAGAGTCGCCGCTCGAGTGCGAAGAGTTGAGGTCGACGCCAGAAGAAATGCCAATTTGCTACTTTATTGTCTTTTACGAAAGAACTTAGATGTTTAGTAATTTCTTGAAATACAGAGTCGCCGCTCGAGTGCAAAGAGTTGAGGTCGACACTCGACGAAATGCCAATTTGCTACTTTACTGTCTTTTACGAAAGAACTTAGATGTATGGTAATTTCTTGAAATACAGAGTCGCCGCTCGAGTGCGAAGAGTTGAGGTCGACGCCAGAAGAAATGCCAATTTGCTACTTTATTGTCTTTTACGAAAGAACTTAGATGTTTAGTAATTTCTTGAAATACAGAGTCGCCGCTCGAGTGCAAAGAGTTGAGGTCGACACTCGACGAAATGCCAATTTGCTACTTTACTGTCTTTTACGAAAGAACTTAGATGTATGGTAATTTCTTGAAATACAGAGTCGTCGCTCGAGTGCAACGAGTTGAGGTCGACGCCAGAAGAAATGCCAATTTGCTACTTTATTGTCTTTTACGAAAGAACTTAGATGTTTAGTAATTTCTTGAAATACAGAGTCGCCGCTCGAGTGCAAAGAGTTGAGGTCGACACTCGACGAAATGCCAATTTGCTACTTTATTGTCTTTTACGAAAGAACTTAGATGTTTAGTAATTTCTTGAAATACAGAGTCGTCGCTCGAGTGCAACGAGTTGAGGTCGACGCCAGAAGAAATGCCAATTTGCTACTTTATTGTCTTTTACGAAAGAACTTAGATGTTTAGTAATTTCTTGAAATACAGAGTCGCCGCTCGAGTGCGAAGAGTTGAGGTCGACACCCGACGAAATGCCAATTTGCTACTTCACTGTCTCGATCGCATGATCGGCGACACTTGCTCGAAATTATCAATCGAAAGGGAAACGAGGCGGCGGAGTCTGAGTCTGTTTGCGCGGCGCGTACCGCCGGGAGAGGCGGAGGAAGTTAAGTGGACGGGCAATTTCTCTGCGACAACAAATAGCAGTAGTCGAATGAGAAAAGGGCGAGGCATGTGACGCGATTCCCACGTACCCGGTGGCTTCGACACTGTCCCCGAAACATCGGGGCAGAAACCTCGCCGCGTTAACGACAACGTTTCGACACCCCTCTTTTTCGCACCCTCCGTCGTTCCGCCCTGAGCTATGAGCGGCGTGTCTCTGCTTTCCGGCGAAGCACGACCCCCCGTGTACGATTGCATAATAAAATAAATAGAGACGCGCGACGCCTCGAAGCGGTTTCCAAACTGGAGGATCCGCCGACACGAACTTTCTCTTTGGACACACGCGACGGCCACCGATTCGTTATCCTCATCCCATCCATCGAGTACGGTGGCATGCCCGGTCGCGTTCTACGGTCGAACAGTCGAATTTTAGTTGTATGGCTGTGCGCAGGCTAGATCTTCTACGGTTCACGGCGTTTTCCTGTCGCGAAAACGAACGAAGGCAGAAACACTCTCGATTCCTCTCTCGTTCCGCGGCTTTTCATGTAGCGGATACGCCTACAACGGATAGGCGGCTGGACGTGGGTACGTAGGGACCTAACGGACAGATCCGTGTTTCCATGGAAACCCACCTATCTGCGTTGGTTGGACCTATAGTGCCTGCTGCCACCCTGATAAGCGGCTTACTCTCATGGTTCTCTCTGCTCTTCTTCGCTGGGGCATTCCAGCCCCCTCCACCCACCCTCTTGCCCGACTCGACTCGACTCGACTCTCTCCGCTCTTTCTCTTCCTCTTTTCGTGCGCGGTTCTCCGGGCCTCTTTCAAACCACCGCGGAAAAGATGGCACAGAGAACGCGATGCACGCACAGAGGGTGCGCTTCCGGTTTTAACGAGCAACTCCAGACCGCCGAATAGGACCGCTCGACAATCGCCAAAGAAATTTACGCGGGGACAAGCCAGAGGAACCGCGCGCCGAAATAACCGCGGCGAGGCGTTGCGGCTCTTGCACGCATTTTACAGGATCGGAATACGTCGGCATTACTTCGGTGACCTATTTCGACCCACCGAGCAACTTGTTTACGGTAGAACTGTATTTATGTCAACGAAATTTTTGTCATTCCTCGGTTTTGGTACCTCAGCCGAGCTCCTATTGTATAAAGACTCGGACATTGTCGAAATAAATTAATTTGGAAAATAATAGTTAAGATTTTAGTTGGCTATTTATCAGTTGAAGTAATTTTAGTTAGTTTATTTGAACACATTACTGACTGTATTCAGTTCTGGCTTGAGAGACCAATGTTTGTTTTGAGAATAGAAAATTTCGAGCACTCTACTTTCTTTTTAAGTTATTCTATTGGCACAACTACGCCTTTTCAACGGAAGATATCGCTGCTCGGCCGGCGACTTTATGATTTATTGGGCCCATAAACATTCGGTCCGCTCAAAAATAAAGGAAAACCGAATAGGTACACTGATCCGAGAAACGACAGGAGTCGATTCGGGACCGCTGCTGTGTCCCGAGACAAAACTGTGATGATTAGACTGCGGATCTTTACGCAAAATAAAAATTGTCTGCGTCGATTGCAAGGAATAGAAACTAAATTGAACGTAATTTCTTCCCTTAATGATTTGATCAGAGGAGAAATCATATATTGACATGTTCAATTTTCAAAATTTTCCTACAACTTTGAATTTCATCCACTCAATTTTCCTGTAAATGCATAAAGATCCACTGTCTAATTATCAGACTGACTGTATGTGTGATGATTAGACTGCGGATCTTTACGCAAAATAAAAATTGTCTGAGTCTATTGCAAGGAATAGAAACTAAATTGAACGTAATTTCTTCCCTTAATGATTTGATTAGAGGAGATATCATATATTGACATGTTCAATTTTCAAAATTTTCCTACAACTTTGAATTTTATCCACTCAATTTTCCTATAAATGCATAAAGATCCGCTGTCTAATTATCAGACTGACTGTATGTTTGATAATTAGACTGCGGATCTTTATGCAAAATAAAAATTGCCTGCGTCGATTGCAAGGAATAGAAACTAAATTGAACGTAATTTCTTCCCTTAATGATTTGATTAGAGGAGATATCATATATTGACATGTAAAATTTTCAAAATTTTCCTACAACTTTGAATTTCATCTACTCAATTTTCCTATAAATGCATAAAGATCCGCTGTCTAATTATCAGACTGACTGTATGTTTGATGATTAGACTGCGGATCTTTACGCAAAATAAAAATTGTCTGCCTCGATTGCAAGGAATAGAAACTAAATTGAACGTAATTTCTTTCCTTAATGATTTGATCAGAGGAGAAATCATATATCGACATGTTCAATTTTCAAAATTTTCCTACAACTTTGAATTTCATCCACTCAATTTTCCTGTAAATGCATAAAGATCCACTGTCTAATTATCAGACTGACTGTATGTGTGATGATTAGACTGCGGATCTTCATGCAAAATAAAAATTGTCTGTGTCGATTGAAAGGAATAGAAACTAAATTGAACGTAATTTCATCCCTTAATGATTTGATTAGAGGAGAAATCATATATCGACATATTCAATTTTCAAAATTTTCCTGCAACTTTGAATTTTATCTACTCAATTTTCCTGTAAATGCATAAAGATCCACTGTCTAATTATCAGACTGACTGTAAGTTTGATGATTAGACTGCGGATCTTTACGCAAAATAAAAATTGTCTGCGTCGATTGCAAGAAATAGAAACTAAATTGAACTTAATTTCATCCCTTAATGATTTGATTAGAGGAGATATCATATATCGACATGTTCAATTTTCAAAATTTTCCTAAAACTTTGAATTTTATCCACTCAATTTTCCTATAAATGCATAAAGATCCGCAGTCTAATTATCAGACTGACTGTATGTGTGATGATTAGACTGCGGATCTTTACGCAAAATAAAAATTGTCTGCCTCGATTGCAAGGAATAGAAACTAAATTGAACGAAATTTCTTCCCTTAATGATTTGATTAGAGGAGATATCATATATTGACATGTTCAATTTTCAAAATTTTCCTACAACTTTGAATTTTATCCCCTCAATTTTCCTATAAATGCATAAAGATCTGCTGTCTAATTATCAAACTGACTGTATGTGTGATGATTAGACTGCGGATCTTCATGCAAAATAAAAATTGTCTGTGTCGATTGAAAGGAATAGAAACTAAATTGAACGTAATTTCATCCCTTAATGATTTGATTAGAGGAGAAATCATATATCGACATATTCAATTTTCAAAATTTTCCTGCAACTTTGAATTTTATCTACTCAATTTTCCTGTAAATGCATAAAGATCCACTGTCTAATTATCAGACTGACTGTAAGTTTGATGATTAGACTGCGGATCTTTACGCAAAATAAAAATTGTCTGCGTCGATTGCAAGGAAGAGAAACTAAATTGAACGTAATTTCATCCCTTAATGATTTGATTAGAGGAGAAATCATATATTGACATATTCAATTTTCAAAATTTTCCTACAACTTTGAATTTTATCCCCTCAATTTTCCTATAAATGCATAAAGATGCGCTGTCTAATTATCAGACTGACAGTATGTGTGATGATTAGACTGCGGATCTTTACGCAAAATAAAAATTGTCTGCCTCGATTGCAAGGAATAGAAACTAAATTGAACGTAATTTCATCCCTTAATGATTTGATTAGAGGAGATATCATATATTGACATATTCAATTTTCAAAATTTTCCTACAACTTTAAATTTTATCCACTCAATTTTCCTATAAATGCATAAAGATCCGCAGTGTAGTTACGATTTGAATTATCTGAAACGAATAAATTGATATTTTTAAATTCGTGTAATCTGTCCACTACTTCAGATTGTACTCGCTCATAATTTTCATAAATGCATAAAATCCGCAGTCCACCTACAATGTTCAGCCATTCATCACGGAAGAGCAAAGAGGGTTACCTTTTAGCACCAATCACCGAAATTATGATCACAGACTTCGGTGCACTCTGTACAACCGGAAATTCAATTCGGTCGATTATCAAACGAATCGATGATCTCCTCTTCGATTGAGAATCGTATCTCGGCCGCTATATCGTTGAAAAGCTGTGCCCGATGTTCGATTTCGACACGCCGGAAAATGGAAAAGTTCGAACCGTTAACGGTGTATCGGCCACTTGATTGATATCCCCCGTGTTAACGGTCCGCTATGCATTTCGCGTTGTGCAACGCGAACGTGTTTTTTACGCGAAGCCGTATTGCGGTAGCGGCGCAAAGCTCCGCGCAAAAGGATCTTGGAAAATATACGATGAAATCCATTATTCGTTACCGACTTGCAAACGAACAAGTACATTTTGCGTTTGACATTTCGAAAGCCGCGCAAAGAGCTTCCTTTTCATTGGCCCGAACGAATTTTTGCAAACGAGAAACGCCAGAAGCTCGGGACGATTAAAACGCGCGGATCGCGAGCAACGCGAAAACCGTGGAAAATCGGACGCGTCGAAATCGAAACGTCCAGCGAAAAATGAAAAGCCGGAAACGTTTGGTTTCTACGGAGAATCGGAATGTACGCGAGTCGTGCACTCTGAAGACAGTACTGCCATTGTGATCAGAATTTACGAGTGGCCTATTCGACCTGGATCGACCGGAATGTATTCGAAATTTTCAAATAGAAAAATCTGCCGGTGCTTTAAAGGTGCCGTCGAAGAGAAATGCATTCGAACGTCCGCCACAGAACGATGCAAGCCGGCTATAGTTAAGAAGCCCCGAGTTTGCTTCGGCCTCGTACGGCTTCAGTCGATGCATCGATTTGCATGACAATCAATAATAGCTACCACGGCGGACAGAGCAAATACTTTTACTGCGAGATAACGTACATACGCGTGCAGAGCGCGATTCGCGAAATGCAAGGAACATGCATCATTCGCCGAACGAACGAACGATGAGTTTGAAAGCTTAACCGTGGGATGAACGGGTCGCGATGCGTTCGCAGTCGGTGAATAAATCAATCGGGCGCCGCTTTGGCCTTATTAATCTCTCGTTTGTAAGATTACATATCGGATAGATATCCGACGCAACGCATCCACTTAAATCTCGAAGAAACACGCGCGACGAACAGCCTCGCCATTCATCTGATCGTTTAAAAGCGCTTGTCGAAACTCCATCAAAGATCGCGAAGCTAATTATTAACAGGATAATATGGAAATTTATATTCTCGTTAGCCCCGAACTTTCTTTTCATCGAAAGTTAAAAAGTGAATGCCAATCCGCGGGCTTCTCTTCTTCGATAGAATTGTTCAATTTGTTCGACGGAAGAAGAAAACAGACAAACAGACAAACAGACAAACAAACAAGAAAGCGAGCTAATAAAAACGTGGTAAAATTGTTTGCATTGTTGTGAGAATAGCAGCGACTCTACAACTACCGCCACCTCACGATTCTTCGCCGAAGAACGCACCCCTACCTGCGCGAATGTTCAACACCTATCGGAGCACGTTATCCGCAGCAACCCCTAAAGTTATTCGCGCGACTCGTTCGAACGCGAATTACAAATCCGTAAGAGCTACTTTTTGTACCGTGATACGGTCAACTAACAACATAATGAGTATTACCCTTAAGCTTAGGAATATTAATTGCCCGACGTAATATTAAAGCTTGTTTCCTCATTTTTAATTTCTTAAAAAACTGTAAACTACGAATTTAATTTGATTTAATGTAAACTATGTACGTATAAATATGTATACACTGTAATTTACTTCAGTGTAGCAGAAATAGATCTCAGTTGAGATCTGATATTTGCTTAAAATAAAAAAGAAGAAAAATAAATTCATGAGTGTGAATACACTGGCAAATAACTTGCGACATTTTCTTGTGAGGGTACGAACGCATTGAAGCTGCAACAAACCGATAGGAGCGAATCATCGAAATGCAACGTATACTTTTATGGAGGGAGCGTTTGTGTTGAAGAGGTGATTAGAGCTACGCTTGTCAGTCGACCAACAAGAGATATATCGCTTCACAGTGTGAGATTTCAGCAATCTAACTTGACTATGTTTGAAAACTTCCTGGCAAAAAATGATTACTTACAGAAAATTTCGTTTTTCCATTCCTTTCCAGAGTTACGTGTAAAGTCTGTTTAAACGATTTCTTCTGTAAACACATTTCTCTATTCAAAAGTGCATAACTACACCTGCCGTTCATATATTTTTAAGTTTTCTTTGTTTTAGACAATAAAGTATTCCTTAACACGAGAAGATGGCACAAATTCCGGGGGGGGGGCAACAGGAGACTTCAAAAACCCTACTCTTAACCCTGGAACTGCAGTGTTGGGTCTCAGAAACCCAGAGCGTCGTTAATTATAATGTGACTAATGAGTAGCTTGGCATTTTTCACTTCCATGAATTATAACTCTGTAAAATTACAATCCATGATTGAATTTTTTCTACGCATTCTATTAAGATTAGTTATTCTCCCAAAACCATTTTCTGTTTTTTTTTTGCTAAAAAAGAACTGGGTTTCTAAGACCTGAGTGTGATGTTCCAGAGTTAATACTAGCGTAGTAGAGGAGGGACAGTGGGACGCTGCACCGCACAGTGAGTGGTCCGAATCGCGAAATTCAGTGATATTTGGCCTAAAACTTTGTCGTATCGATATCAGTTGTGTTGGCAAGAAAGTAATTTCGGTATTTTAAGGTGAAATAAAAGCCAATTTTTCTATTCAAGCATTGAACTTCAGCCAGTAAAATATTTTCCATCTTGTTCGATGATATTTTGCCATATTTTTGGTAGCTTCATAATTCCCATAAACCCAAAATTTAGTTTTTTATTTCATCTTAAAATACCGAAATTGCTTTCTTGCCAACCCAATAATCAATGAACATTGCTTCCTAAATGTCCATGGACATTGGAAATGAAGAAATTAGTACAATTTAATAAATATTACGGTTGTAATCAACATTGAAAATTGAACATTTTTAGAAGAGTATTTTTTTACGACAAAAATTGCTTCTCTTTAATGCGATGCCCTTTTTTTAATTGAAGAGGATACTTTTGTGATAAAAATCATATCTTCTATTATCAATTAACATAAATACTCTAATTAAGCAATAACGCTCAATGCAGTAAGAAAAATTTGCTAAGTTCTTTCTATTTAAGAGAGTATATATTTCAAGGCCAAGCGGGTTTAAGTTTCTAACAAATTGGAATATTTTTAGCACATCTTCCTTTAAATAATCCCACAAGAATCATTTTCCGCCGCTGACCATATTGTAAGTTATGAATGATTATATTGGATCGAGAAATTTGGTGACTCTTGCACCATAAGAGATATTGGGATGAAATTTGCACTAAAATTCATTAGAAAATTATTCTTATCTACTAAAAAATGAATTAAGTAATTAGTTAAAAAATTATAACGAAATGTCACTGAATTTTCCGATTCGGACCACTAAAAAGATTGTAATTGTTATTAAAATTATTAGAAAAAATAGTTTGTAAACTATTTATTTAAACTATTTATATGTAAACAATTTTATTTTTCATAAAGTATCAATGGAAATTAATTTAAAAATATTGTTTAACAAATGCAAAAAATATTGATTTGCCTATGGTTAAAAATGGTTATTTTTTAAAATTTTTAGTGAAAATTTCATTCGAATATCTCTAATGGTTCAAAAGTTATAACAAAATTTCACTGAATTTCTCGATCCGGACCACTGTGCGCCGTGATAGCTCGGGTTATTGCGAAATACCTGTACACGCGGCGTAGGGGTGCCAGGTAGGCGGGCATAGATATGTACCTCTCTTTTTTCCTGTGCCATCTCGTCGTGGATACACTACGGTGATATCTAGTAACATAGAACAATAGACGTTTTACGTATTAACGTGCATTTTTATAACCGCCCAAAGTAAAAGGTAAAATCCTAACACTGAGGAATTAAGAACTAATAAATATATATTATAATTATATACGAAAAAATGGTCAACTACTCTTGTAAATATGGCCTTATTAGTTCAATTTTCCTAGCATTTTAAAATACATATATATCCGTTGAAGAAGTACCATTATATACCTAACCAAGAAATAAATACAGTAGGGCATCGATTAACCGGATCCCCATATAGAAAATAGAATTATATTACAAAGGGAAATAAATTTTCAAAAATAAAAAATTTATTTTGGAATATAATGTACATGTTAATTATGTCCCTCGGGTCTTGATTATCCAGCGGGCCTTAATTTATCCGGGCTGTTTGTCTTCCAATCAAGCCGGTTAATCGAGGTCCTACTGTAATCCATTGTTTCACAAAAAAATAATTGATTAAAGAACAGATATTTAGAATTTACTTTTCCTCTGCGATTTGTTGCATTTACGGATTGTATTGTCAAGTTAGTACAACAAATGAATTGCATTATATTACAAAATTCCCGGGAACTGCGACATAATTAATTGAGTAAAGCTAGCTTGTGTTGAAATCTCACACTGTGCGAAATAGGTAAAGTGTACTATGGTGAGATAACAAAAAGGTCCCCAGGGCAAGACTTCTGTCCCCACTAGGGTGGGCCTCATTTTCAACTTTTGAATTTCCTTGATGGCACCACTATATATTTTTTGTAAAAGCTTTTCTTAAAAGCTTTTGAGCTCCACTTTCTCAAGTGCCAAAGTCTTATAAAGAGAACTGCGTTTAGAAAACTCCTCTAAAGTCAACGGTGAGATAAATATGTGTCCCGAAATTGGCCGGGCGAGGCAAGCAATGCGATACCGCGTTGGTCGGCGCGGCCTATACAACCAGCAACTGCAGCCTGGCAAGGCCGCGCAGAACAACACGTTATCGCCATTGCTTGCCTCGCTCGGCCATGGCGTTCAGATTGCTTGCCTCGCCCGGACAACGTCCCATGGATTTGCTGATATTTATTTAACGGTTCACTTTAGAGGGTTTTTCTAAACGCAGTTCTCTTGATAAGACCTTGGTCCTTGAGAAAGTGGAACTCTAAAATATTTAAGACTACAAGAAAAAGTCAACTCAACTAAAAAAATTAAGTTCCGCAAGTTAAAAAACAACACATTTTTGCTAATGTTGATTAATAAAAACCACACTCCAATTTTGAAATTTCAGAAAAATTTGTTGGATGTTGGTCCAATGTTTTCCTCAATTTTTTCGAAAACAGTTTGCTTTACGAAAAAAAGTAATACGACATAAAAGACGCAGCCTGTCTAGATCTACAGGTTATGTTTGACATGTTTTTCGACGCGGTAAATAGTTTAGAAGATATTCGAGAAAAACGATTTTATGAGCATTAACCCTTTGCACTCTATTGTCACCGATAATGCGATATTTGAAATATGAACTTTGAACATAAAATTTTAATTCTGTTGAAGATTTATAAACTTGAACTTGTTTTATATAATGTAGCTACGTAATAAATATTTTGTTTTATAGCAACAACCGTATTTTTTTATTATATACCATAACTTTAAACATAAACTTTTAATTCTGTTGAAGATTTATAAACTTGAACTTGTTTTATATAATGTAGCTAAGGAATAAATATTTTGTTTTATTGCAGTAACCGTATTTTTTTATTATGTACTATATACATTGTACCTATATAGTGTGGAGTTGTTGGTGTTCTATACGAGTCACTAGGGTGGAGTGCAAAGGGTGAAATTACTTATTTTAATGTTTAAGCCATTTGGGGCACGCGTTCCCGTTATCTGTGTGCACTCAACATTGCAAAGATTTTTTTGTAATTATTTGGAACAACCCTGGGGGTGCCACGAAAGAAATTCAAAAGTCGAAAATAAGAGCAATCCTAGTCCCCACTCTACTTTCCCCTTCTACGTCGCTATGCCCCACGCTTCCGCCGCAGGCCGGTCACGTGACGCGTTTCGTCTCTGCCGTCCACGTGTCGATCTGGCATAGAGAGGGTAGTAACTTTTCCCCTGAATTCGTGCTCCCTCTCCTTATCAGGCAACACCGCGGTCAGTGACCTTCTTGTCATCCCACCACAATAAACACATATATAATGGAAGCGTTCGCGAGAAGAGCTGCACTTAGCAGTCGACCAACAACATATCGATGCTCCGATTAATGCTCTCTCAACTTCTGTCGAATGTATTCGCACCCTTATGCATCGCCACGAAAGAATAAAGGATTAGAAGACAAACCTTGCGGGAACGCGGCGAGTCCGTGCTCCAATGCGTGTGGATGTGGATGACCATGTGTGGCGAGAGTGAACGGGGAATGTAGTCCAGGGTGAGGTCCTCCTGGATGCGGGTGAGAATGCGGATGTGGATGACTTCCAACCCCCATCGCCGGATGACTGTGAGGGTGGTACTGAGGACTACCGGACGGGGCGCAAGGGGCACCCGCCGCCTTCAAGTACCCCGCCATGTATCCCGCGAGGCAAGCCAGCTCACCCGCCACCGCTGCGTCCTTATCACGCTCCCTTATCTCCTGACCTCCAAACTCCTCCGACCCCCACCAGCCGTTCTCCTCTCGATAGACTTGCTGGCCCGATTGCGGGTGTAGCTTCGTAGTGTTGCTGTCGTACAACTTCGACGCCGGTAGCTCTGGGAACGGCACGTTGCCAGTTCGCGTGTAACCGTAACCTTCGAAATCCTCCACCTGCAACGATAAACGCAACGATTCGTTAGGACACCTTTTCTCATCTTTCCTGCTTTTCAGACTTTCGAACAAAGCTTCTTCGCGAGGTGGAATATATTTCCCGCCTATTTGGGAAACGTATTGTACAAGATGCACGAAAGTGCGCTCCGTCGGCGCAACGGAAAAATTAGCATTCTTTTCGAGGCAGGGAATCTTTCACAGTGAACGACGACGCGGGAGAAGCCGACTTCTATTGTCGCGGATGACTACATTTCCGATAGAAAATTCTTTTCTTACCGAGACAATTTACAATTCTTAAAGAAGTCCGCCGATGCTGACCGGAAGCGAGGACGGTAGACGAAAGATAAAGCGCACACGGAACCGGTTACGGTCGCTTACCAATCTGTATGCTCCTTCAGGATATCCGTAGTGAGCCGACATGCCCTTGATTCAGAACGTTTGTTACGAACGAGATGCTCGTTGCCACTTATCACATCACGTAATCCACTACGTGCACACGATTGTCATCGAGAGTCTTTGTCCTGATCAGTCCGTAAGTGAACAGTGATAACAAATTTGCAGTCCGATTGAACACAGTCCCAGGTAACCGCGGAGAACACGCGAAGTCACTAGAGTTTACTGAAGTCTAATCGAGAGTTGCGAAGCCGACTGACGTCCACGGGAGACTACGGAAGACTGCGGAAGGACACCGAAAATCACTGATAGCAGCACACTCGTTACGACAACCGTAACGGTTCAGGTAGAAGGTACTTCTACTTTCCCCTTGCAGGGTTGCTGACGAACTGTGGCCTACCCTCACTGCGACAACCCCGTACACTTTCCCAGGTCCTTCCTTGGTTCCGGCCCAAGAACGGGGGTGGGGATTACGGAGTGGGTCAGTGAGCGGTGGGGGTAGTCGTATCAACGGAGACCCATGGGGCCCGCTTTGGCCTGGGGAAATTCTGACCTACCTACTAAATAGGCGCAAGTGGAATTTGGCCAGCTACCTTTGTTTCTACCACCTATTATTCCCGATTTCAGGTGAATTCCCCTACTACCCTACTCGATGCGCAAATTTCATTCGTGCGTTACTTCGGTGAAAGTTAGGATCGTTGACCAATGCCGTTCGCCGGCACGGAGCGGCGCGATGGAGTGGGAATTTCATGGAAATTTCAAATTTTGTCGAGATGGAGTTACTTTCTTTGAATTGAAGTTAAGGCGGTACACTCGTTTCCAAAAATTCAAGGGTTCGGCATGCGCCTTCTCATTTCTCGGTAATACAAAGATGGGATTTTTCAGTAGTCAAACGCGCTAGATAGAAGATCAACCTAGGCAGCGATCACCGTTGAAAGTCCTATTTTTACGTTTAGGAGGCGTAATTTGCATTATTTGGCAGCATGTGGCTATGAAAATAGCTGCATGCGCAGTTGTATGCTTCAGAAGAATGCAAATTACGCCTCGTAAACGAAAAAATAGGACTTTTGAGGGCAATAGTGGCCTAGATCGATCTTTTATCTAGCGATTTGACTACTGAAACCCCCCATTTTTGTATTATCGAGAAAGGAGAACGAGTATCCCGCACCCTTGAGATCCTAGAAAATCGAGTCTACTCTCTTATAATTATATCATTGATGATGTTTAAATCCACGAACTGCTTTATTAATCATTTTTTTAAAACACATTCTTACTATTTTACTGTTCCTAATGCAGCCACTATTAATATTATAATTAATTCGCCAGAAACCGAGTAATTCAGTGACATTTTTGGTACCCTGGATCAAAGTAGATCCGGCGTCCGCTATCAAAGGGTTAATGTTCTTCAAGAAATATTACAAAACTGCTGCGAATATTCATTCTTTGTTCACTGTTACATCAATCTAAACTCTCAACATTAGAATTTTTACAACAAATTCTTCTATACCAAGGTATTTTGGTTGACTACACAAGGATCGACTCGTTGCTTCTCCTGTTTTTATCTAGAATACTTTCATTGTTCGTGATCGATTTTCTTTTGTGCATACGGAGCTTATTATTCTCACTTACAACATTTAACCATCCGACAGCGGTGCCTGGGTCTATTTTTTATAAATTAATTAATTAAATATATAGCTGCCGCATTAGGAACAATAAAAAGATTGACACGTGTACAAGAAGGCCTTTAAAAATGTGTTTTAAGAAATTGATAAGTATGCTTTGCTTATACGTACTGCTTGTCCGTGGACGCAAACATCATCAATGATATACTTATAAATCCGCTGTCTGACGGTTAGATGATTATCAATTTCTTAGGTGGTAGTATGCGGAGCGAGGGATCGATGACCTATACCAAATTGTATGTTGTGTGTAGCAAGATGTATAAACGTATATACGCGACGTGTGCACGAGCAGCAACAAACAGCAAGGTTGTCACCTAGCGTCGCGAAAAAGTCGCCAACGGTCGCATAACCGCCAGCTATTCGAAATCATAACCACGTTCGAAGTGTCAGAGTCGCACAGAGTGCACCGAGTTGTCAGCGTTGTTTAACATTCTTTGTTTTATTGTTAATAAATCGTCCACTTATTGTTCTCGTCCGAACTGAGTCTAACTGAAACTTAAATAGTAGTGTAGGATGTATGAGCGACGTGTGATCATACAAACGCGCCGTCCTTTGTCTATGATAGACAAAATAAATGGCAAACAGATAGGTAGTTGACTCATAAATTCGAAAGATTTGAATACCGAATTGATTTGATTACTAGGCTGTTAAAGATTAGAAAAATGAGTCTACCATAGCCAAACTATGGGAAGTAGGACAAACGGCATGATTTCAACCCTCATTTGAATGTTCATACCGTTCAAAGTTGCCGCCGAAAATTTTAATATTGCCACTCACCGCACCTCCGCGTTCGAAGGCTAAGAGCTACGAGTATACTCTCGTTTCCAGGAATGTAAGGGTGCGAGTATCCTTTCTCATTTCTCGATAATGCAAAAATTGGAGTTTTCAGTAGCTAAAAGCGCTAGATAAGAGATCAATCTAGGCCGCAATTTTCCGTTTACGAGAATTTACGAGTATTTGCATTATTCGGCAGCGTAATTTGAATTATTCGGAAGCATACAGCTGCGCATGTAGCCACTTTCATAAAGCTGCGACAGCTACATGCTGCCGAATAATGCAAATTACGCTTCGCAAACGTAAAAATAGGACTTTTGAGGGTTTCCCGGCCAAGATTGATCTTTTATCTAGCGCTTTTGACTACTGAAGAACCCCATCTCGCAACCTAGTAATCGCAGAAACGATTCTATCATAAAGCTGCGACAGCTACATGCTGCCGAATAATGCAAATTACGCTTCGCAAACGTAAAAATAGGACTTTTAAGGTCATCGCGGCCAAGATTGATCTTTTATCTAGCACTTTTGACTACTGAAAAACCCCATCTCGCAACCTAGTAATCGCAGAAACGATTCTATCATAAAGCTGCGACAGCTACATGCTGCCGAATAATGCAAATTACGCTTCGCAAACGTAAAAATAGGACTCTTGAGGGTTTCCCGGCCAAGATTGATCTTTTATCTAGCGCTTTTGACTACTGAAAAACCCCATCTCGCAACCTAGTAATCGCAGAAACGATTCTACCACCATCGAATTACAGTCGAGAAGCGGCGCGTGCTGAACCGGAAGAGAACGCACAGAAGCAGGCAAGGGCCACGCTAAAAATGCGGCTTATCCGAAAAACTTAACTTCCCGGCAGGCGTTAAACAGCTAAATAAACTTTCGAGTTTTTATCCGGTCGATGGACCGCGGCGACACGGGTGCAGAGAGAAAGAGAGCGGGAAAGCGTGAATTCGTCGGAAAAAGATGGAACGAGGAGCGGAGGAGCGAAGGACGATGCGCGTTGCTAGGTATGTTTACACGAGGGCATTATGGCGGATAATGTTTGTTATAGGCGTCTATGCTCTACAGTCAGGAGAGGCGAGACTATCCGACGTTAAAAGGCCAGCCTGGTCGATCCGCTTACGGCGGATGAGGCTCAAATTGAGTGAGAGATAGTGAACTCTCGTGCAACGAGTTGCACGGCCATCGCACATGTCCCGATACACGGTACTACGTGTACTTGTGCACACGTATCTTGCAAATCTAGACGACATCTCGCGCGATAATTCCTCCGATAGCTACTGCGACGTTAAGCGAATAGCTTATCGCAGGATACAAAGCGATACGTTCTTCCTATTTTCGTTCGAGTCTGTTGTTCGGAGAAGCGGACGAAGCAAGGCGGAACCGCCATTTTGGAAATGGGTAAACGATCTCGCACGTAGCGGAGGGATATTTACAACCGGCCGAGCCGAGACCTTTTCCGACCAAAATAGCCACGTATTCATTGAAACAATGTACAGTTAGTAGGGTCCGCTCGGGGCGAGAGCAGGAGGGGAAGGAAATACTGCCTGAAACGTGTGCCTGGAAACTGAGAAATCTGCGAAATAATTTGTAATGGTGTCAGCAAGTGTCCACGTGCTCGGTTCTGTGTCTACTCAGAACACGAACCGATCACAGTTTCTACATTCTGCGACGAAAAAATAACACATTTTGAAATTAATGTAATTTCTGTTTATTAAACATTACAAACTCAATTTGTTTATACACATATTTTCAGTGTGTCTTTCTTAACTGTATATGAATGAAATGAAACGATGCTTCATTCACTTATCTAGTTTTATTTAAAGAAGTAGAATTATTAAACGAAATATAGAGGGACAACATGATAACTCAATCGATAAAAATCAATGCTCAATATTTTGTAGAACCTCCTTTATGTCTAACGACTTGAATCATTCGGTTTGGTAAAGATTTATACAATTTTTTAATACTGTTTTGGCTAATATTCTCCCATTCTTCAAAAATGCTCTACTCTAAATCGTTAATATTTTGGAATTGCCTGCCATTTCGGTACACAGCTCTGGCAAAATGTCCCCAACAATTTTCAATAATAAATAAGAAATTATTCTCGATCGTACATTTTTCAAATAAATTTTAGGGTTATGTTCGCGGCGCACAGGTTAAATTAAACTGTTTAATAAATGTCTACAAAATTGCTATTTCAGTGTATAATTTGATCGAACCTGTGCGCCGCGAACATAACCCTAAAATTTTCAATAATGTTGAGATTGGAGATCTTGCTGGCCACTCCAGAACACGCATAATTTTTGAAGGAAGTTTTTCTTTACCGCTTTCGCCGCGTGGACTGCAGCATAACCTTGTAAAATGTATTTATTTGCAGCAATTCTTAAAATTTCAATATACCGTCCACCATTGGTGCCAGCAAGTGGCCATGTGCCCGGTTCAGTGTCCAATCAGAACACGAACCGACCGTAGTATCTACCTGTGCAGGGACGCGACGAGTCGATCAAGTAATTATTAGCACCTTACTTTCGACCCTTTCTTCGATGCCCATTTCTTGTATTGAAAGTTTGGAAGGCGTGCGGTGATTTACAAAGGTACATGGTAATGGCCCGCCAGGCCCGGCCATTTGTCGCACGGAAAAACCCGCGAGTGCTCGTTCAGCCGTGCTTTGTTCTCTATTGACCTTGCGAGCACCAACTAACCACGGTAAAAATCGCAGGGTGTCGGTGACCACTCCTTAACAATTCGTGCACCTTAATCCTTGTATACCTGGGCCGCCTGTGTCACAGCATCTCTTTCCATTTTCCCAAAAACAAATTTCCCCATCGATTTATTGCTGCCATTACAAGCCCGGTTTCAAACTGCGAAATATTATCTAATGTACAGCAGTAGGAATATAAAAAGTATGGGTCCCGCTGAGGAGGGTTCATAAATTTTCAGGCTCGAACATATTGACTTGTAGACAGTCGAGTGTATCAATCGAGAAGAATATTTCGTAGGTAACTGTTGGAAACTAGAACAACTGCGTTACCGATCAATCGCGACATCTTCACTGGAAGTAAGTAATTATGTATCCAATAAGGCGTACGTGAGAAACATCAACCTCACTCTGTATACAACCGCTCGTGCGAACAGTCATTCGTATTTACAAAAGTGTATCGTTCAAAATATATATATATATATACAGACTACCAGAGAGGATTCTATCTACTGCGATTAAGGATGTACTGGAGGTACAATGGGAGACAAAAATACAAGAAATTCGAAATCCATCAATACATGGCAATGAAAGCCATTCATGAGTATATTTTGCATTAACCTTTGCGAATACTGTACCCTCTGTAGCTATATTCAGTGGTTTACACTTGTCACGTTTCCATGCTAGTGAGAGACAACAAGATAAATTTGACGTTTTGTAACAGTTTATAATTTTTTTGCTCTGTAACTGTTTAGTGAATCCTAATAAATTTTGAACATAATTAATTACCTAATTTTTACTACATATAAAAAAACTGGAGTTTCTAGTTGCGTTTTTTCAAGGTTTAAATAGGGTTTGAAGTGGAATTTTATGAATTCTCCATAAGAAGACGTGTTAAAATGTGCAAACTTTAAGTTGCTATAAGTCTTAAACGGTGCAGTGAATCAAACCCAAACTTTGGTAATTGCATTAATTTAGTAAGAATTATATCTTGTCAAATTTTCAAAAATTTTGTTGCGTTTTTATATACCTCCAGAACATCCTTAACGACTGCCCTAGTAGCATTTATGGTTGACATTTTGTTGGACCTTGGCTGCAATGTTGGTTGACCAAACGTTGGAAATGTCGGCTTTTTGGTGCAGGTGGGCCAACGTCATTATTTTTACAATATGTCTTAAATGATATACACATAAACAATGTATTTCCACGGTAAAAATTGAGGAAAAAAGGAAAAACTTAATTACACACGTTAGACCTGAACCTGGACCCACCTGCATAGTAAGCAGAGGTGGTCATTATTTGGCGAAACAAATATTTCAAATACTATTTAATATTTTAGATTTTATTTCGCTTAAAGAAAATAGTATTTTAAATAAGATATAGAATTTCGAAAATAAAATATTTCTATTTTAACAATCTGAACCTCAAAATAAAATATTTTTATTTCCACAATTTGATCCACAAAATAAAATATTTCTATTTTAACAATCTGAACCTCAAAATAAAATATTTCTATTTCAACAATTTGATCCACAAAATAAAATATTTCTATTTTAACAACCAGAAACACGAAATAAAATATTTTACTTTTTGCATTGTTATAATACTCTGAGAAACCGCATAAACATACAGTCTACCTTATCGTTAAGAAACGATTTACACTCATAAATGTATTAAATTCGAACCATTATTTTCAGCAATAATATATAAAATTTAAATTGAAAATAAAGACAAAATATAAATATTGTCAATATTCTCCAAATAAAATACTATTTTCAAAAAAATTACTTCCTCAAATAAATTATTTTATTTTCAAAAAATACTGCATCAAATAAATTATTTTATTTTCAGAAATTACTGCATCAAATAAAATATTTTATTTTCAAAGTTGTACACACACTTTAAAATAAATAGGATTATTTACTATTTACTATTTAAAATACTATTTTCCCCAGCTCTGATAGTAAGCTGATGCCAGAGTTAGGCAAAAATTTTATTTAAATAAAAATTTAATTAAAAAATCGACCGAATCGCCGATCGACCCGTGTGTGGAGGGCCTAAGAGACAACACGATAAATTTGACGTTTTTAACAGTTTATAATTTTTTTGCTCTGTAACTGTTTAGTTAATCCTAATAAATTTTGAACATAATTAATTACATAATTTTTACTACATATAAAAAAAACTGGAGTTTCTAGTTGCGTTTTTTCAAGGTTTAAATAGGGTTTGAAGTGGAATTTTATGAATTCTCCATAAGAAGACGTGTTAAAATGTGCAAACTTTAAGTTGCTATAATTCTTAAACGGTGCAGTGAATCGAACCCAAACTTTGGTAATTGCATCAATTTAGTAAGAATTATATCTTGTCAAATTTTCAAAAATTTTGTTGCGTTTTTATATACCTCCAGAAAATCCTTAATCTATATAACCAGTGTACGAGTTATAAACTTCCACAGTAACGAGGACCAATAGGATTCCATATGCGAGCCCAACATTTTCGAAAAAGAAGCTCGGCGACTTTCCAACGGACCTCGTACTCATGGAAATCGCGATGCATCTCGAAACTCGGATATTGACGTGTATCTATTCGTGTGTATCAATCGAGGAGGACATTTTGTAAGTGACAAGGACCAAATAGGACCAATAGGATATTGACTTGTATCTATTCGTGTGTATCAATCCAGGAGGACATTTCGTAAGTGACAAGGACCAAATAGGACCAATAGGATCCAAGATTTTCGAGAAATAAGTTCGTGTACTTTTGGACGGACACGTACTCACGGAAATGAAGTAGCGAAGGGTCTCGAAACACGATTTGTCGCACGCTCGAGGTAAGATAGTAATACGAAGGTTGGGGCAACTCGACCGGTGTATTATATACAGTATTATAGTGTTTTCACGACTCGATCAATACGTTCTCGTTTACGCGACGAAATTCGCAAACCGTAAAGTGGGCGAGTCTCATTGTTCGGCATCATGATCAAAAAGCTTTTGTCCGATAACGATGCAGATTGATTGTCGTATATACCTTTCACTCGACTTGTAAATCTTGTGCTTCTTTCGCTCACAATGCGCCACGAAACGTGCAATTAATGACGCGATATGATAACGTTGCATCTAAGCGTTGTGTAGCTACACACGTATCCGCGAACAAAGTGCAACGCAGCGCGACAGGGTTATAAATCTAAATGCATCTCGCTGTACGCGTATGCACGCGTGTTGATGATAGCGGTAAATCATTTTTCCGATTAACCCCTTGCACTGTAATATCGAGTCAGAGTTGTGATGGAGATTTTGAACAAAGCTTGCTAAACATGTATGTTATCAATTTCCTCCGAACCGAAATGAAATTATATGTTGCTGTCATTATACAGTACCTGAGCACCTGTTTCCTTTGTCTCGAGTTTTTAACGAGCGTCTTCTGTGTTGTTTCGTTAATAACCGTCTAATAACAACTCTTTCCTTTTCAGACGCTCTTTCTGGGACTTCTTGTACATCCATTGAAGAATATAATACACTAAATATCTCTCTATTACATAAAAAAGTTCTTCCACACAAAAACTATGTCTGAGTAATAAACCAGGGACAAAAATAACAGTTATACTAAAATTTTCTACGGTCAAAATCATCAATAAAAGGTTTTAATAATGGAATAGAGAGAGAGAGAGAGAGAGAATTTTTTATTTTTATTCTAAATTTTAATAATAGTCACACACATTATGCCGCAGGGTTTGGCAAGCGAAGCGAGCAAGGGCCGGTGCCACCTAGTTTTAATGTAAAATCAGCATTTATACTGTGCTATGAATACATTTATTAATATACCCTCGAGCAAAACTAAATATTGTACACCTTGGTAGCAATTATTGTTGGTATCTTGATGGACTTTTCTTGCAGTATTGGTTGGCTAACAGAATTGTCACTCTTTGTTGCAAGTACTAACATATCATTCAGATCTCGTCTTCCACAAGTATTCTTACAGTATATTATAAATAATATACTATACACAATGTAATTCCATGGTAAAATTGGTAATAAACCTTCATAGCCATTATATAGTACCATTCAGTACTAATTATTGAATCGGGCTTAAACCCATTAATTAATCCTGCCGTACCTGTGCAGGCATTATTTCAAATCAAAATGTCGAAGAAACAAAAGTAATTTCCTATTCCGAAGCAACTAAAAAGGGTTTTGTTATACTACCTGTGCATTACTCCAAATATTGTTGCTCTCCAGGAAGCAATGCACCCAGACCTCTCCATTGTGCAATGGGAAAACTTGAGGAAATATTCGCAATAAATGGGGAAATAAATTCCGCAGCTGCACACATTGCAACTTCAGTGGATCAGCCATTACTTGACAGTGTAAGTTTCTATCATTATAGCATAGTTCTGTCACGCAAAAACTCCGAGTGGCGAAGCGCAGCGAGGATGAGTAAGCGAAGCGAATAAGGGGCTCCGCCTAGTATAGGTTATAAATAAAATCATCAATTCGGAAAATAACAGTTAACAAATTGTTGGTTTTAACAACGGTCCTGAGGTCTGTAAGACAATATTAATCGGGCAAAAGGTCGGGTCAATGCAAAATATTATCGTATGTAAATTTCTTGTTAATTAACCAACTATGATAGTTGTACATTAAATATTCGCTCCCTATCCTGGGAGGATCCCCATTTGTAGGCAGAAACACTAACTCCGAATTGTTGGTCAACCATGAATATAAACTTTCGTCTTCATGTAGGAAATTCTGAATAACAAAGTAATTACAATCACTGCAACCGTAAATTGAATCGTATTGCAAGGGGTTAATCGTCGTTCGTTACTTAACCGTGTTTATCTCGAATCGATTTAGAAACTGACTTTTTCGCGAACGGTCGAGTATGCGTACACTTGTACCACTATCAGGAGGGAAAATATGATAGTTGGCGGACGAGCGAGAGAAAAGGACGAGCAGCGCGGAGAGGTTTGCGCAAGCTTCGGAGAACCAGGGAACGAAGAAGGGTTAGGGTTTAGGTTAGGTAAAAAAATCTATATAAAGGTGAAAAGAGGAAAACCGGACGGGGTAGGTCGTACACGGAGTGCAAGGCGAGAGGAACTCCGGAGAAAGGGACAGAGAGAAAAATAGAGAGAGAGAGAAAGGAGTAGAGAGAGAGAGGCGTGTATCGAGTTTGCGCGTTTTATTCCTCCTCCCGTGTTCGGGCTTCAGGCTCCGCCCCAATGTTTTCCCTCCTCCAGCTTCCCCATTCGCCCTTCGATCCCTCCTGGACCAGAAAGGACTGTACCTCGTTTCCGTATTAATATTTTAGCCCCACGATGATGGTTGTCGCGTCATCTTGCGAAACGGCGAGAATCCCGAAGTCATCGATTCGCACTTTTTCGGCACTCCTATTTTCGCGTCATTTCGGAGCAAGGAAGACACAAAGCGAAAGGTGGAAAATGGCATGAAGGACAAATGGCACGACACCAAACGGTTGTTTCTAAAGAAACGCGTCAAGTTTGTTGCTGGCAATCAACCTTAGCCTACGCCTACCATAAACGGTTATATTGCAGAGCCTCCTTTGTAATCCCTGCAATCGACTCTACCTTGTTTTCGGAGTTTTTACAACCCAACTACAGTAGGGGCACCTTAGTACGGTTCTTTTACAACTCGTATCGGTTTTTTTGGAAGGGGTTGCCGTGAGTTTTCGTGTGCATAACAAGGCGCCTGTCACCGACATTCTAACAAACACCTAAATCACCCTCGAACACGGATTATCCCTAACGATAATCGATCCGAGGTTTCTAAGCCTTGGGCAATTCGTTTTCTTCCGTTTTCTTTTTCCTCGGTTCAACGTTTTTAACAAAACGATCCTCCCAGAGACTCGGTTTTCGCGATTCTCGCGTTCGGTTTTTCAACGTTCGACCGTGATGCAGAGCGTAGGGAATCGAAATTGATGAGCGATAAACTCTCCGTGCCGACCAAGCCTCGACCCTCCAGGATCAACGCCACGGATTGAGATATTTCGGTGGCGGCTTTTAGCGCTATGGTTGTTCACCGAAAGTCATTTCTACGCTTCTAAACGCGGGCCAGCCGGCACCACGCGTGCTCGCGTATTACGCGCTTCGTCCCGACTTCATTACTTTCACTCGAGATTCCAGGCGGCGTCCGCGCAACCGGTTTACAGAAACGACCGCGGATCTCATCGTCGTTGGCATCCTGACGACGCGGTTCGACTTCGAATCCCAAAAATATCCCCGTATACACGGTGTACGATATCTCGTGGGACACGAGAACAGCGAAAAATCGTGTTCGTACGAATACACACGTTTCGTTCGACACTGTTCTGAAATTATAGTCATCCCCGCCGTCTCGATACTCCGAGACTTCTTCGTGGAAGATGCTCGGTAAAGTAGACCGGGAATTTTAGGAATTCATGATCAAAATGAGTAAATGGAACGTGAAATAGTAGAAGAATATAAGTGAATTAAAAGTATCGATTATTATCGACTAATTGAAATGATTAACACGTTCGCGACCAGCGTCACGTACGTGTCACGATCACGATTTTCTGTATCGCATGAAGAAAGCCAAATTAGTTTTGTATCTGCAAGTCGGAACCATTTCAGAAATGGTGAACGAACTCGCACTTACCGGAAGGATATTTACTGCCGGTCGAGCCGAGACCTTTTCCGACCACCCCAGCCACGTATTCATTGGAACAATGTACAGTTAGTAGGGTCCGCTCGGGGGGAAGAGCAGGGGGGAAAGAAAATACTGCCTGAAACGTGTGCCTGGAAACTGAGAAATCTGCGAAATAATTTGTAATGGTGCCAGCAAGTGTCCACGTGCCAGGTTCGGCGTCCAATCGGAACACGAACCAATCACAGTTTCTACATTCCGTGACGAAACGATTGCACACTTTGAAATTAATGTAATTTCTGGTTATTAAACATTACAAATTCAATTTCTTTATATACATATTTTCAGTGTGTCTTTCTTAACTGTATATGAATGAAATGAAACGATGCTTCATTAACTCATCTATTTTTATATAAAGACGTAGGATTATTAAACGAAACATAGAGGGACAACATGATAGCACAGCTAATTAAAAACTTGTAATATAACTCAATTAATCATAAAGTAAAAAAATTAACCCTTTCCACTCGGTCGTTCCCTCTGAGGCACCATTAATAATGGCTGTACCATTTTTCAAAATATTGTGTACATTATTAAATATATCGGTATTTAATCAATTACTAAACATTTAGGTATTCTATGAGGTGTTTACCAATTTCATATCCATAAAATTTCAACAATCATAGGGAATGGAAATATTCTAGATCGGAGGAAACGTTTAATTTTCCAGATAAATAGCTCCGAGCGCAAAGGGATAAACATAAAAGGGAATAGAGACCATAAGGAAATCTCACAATCTAACCGTGCGCCACCAACCAATTCAAATGTCGAAAACACCGGCATTTATTTCGAGTTCGAGGGTCGTTTCGGGTGACCATCGACCGATCGTTTTTCTGAATTCTTTATATTCTCATCCCCATCCCGCTAATTTCTGTCGGAGCCATTTAGTCTCGGCAACACCTTTTGTCCGTCGGAATTTCTGTCGTAAATATCCTGTTTTTTTCGGATGTGAGGGCAACAAGCGCGAACGCCGGGCGAGACAGTGACCGAGAATACTCGACGATTTTGCTGGTAGTATGCATACGCAAATCGAACCGAAACAACCTTGCTCGTTTAGGTGTTCATCCACCTTTTCTTTTGGAAGGATTCTCCGACAAGTCCTGTGTATATATTTCAGAAATGCCCGATGACCGGTCGCGGTGGTGGTAGCGGAACGCATCGAAGAAAAATATCCCTCCCCCCCCCCCACCTCCTCCCCCCGATGAGCCACGATCGAGAAGGCGCACGCGGTCAAAAAGAGAATCGGTCTGTTCTCGAGCCCCGGTAGAAAGGGTGCCCGAACCGGCTCGAGACTCGGCTTGGCTCGAGACTCCCCAGCATCGTTTCAGATGGTTTCGGATCGCGTCGGATCGGATCGGATCGTCGGATCTCGAGTCCGTGTGCCCTGGCACGCCGGTAAATATGTGGCCGACACGGCACATATGTATCCGCACATAGCAGCCCAGTTGGGCCTCTAATGATGATCTACGGTTAGCTACCGCGCACAGCTTCTATAAACCTCCTAATTTCTCCTCTATAAATTCGTCGAGGAAGGCCGAGAGAGACGGGCCCCTTCCTCTCGTGGCTTTCTCGTGGTTTTTACTCTTCCGCAGGGTTCCCGCGACTCTACGGCCACAAGTCTACGCGACCGATCGTTACCCATCCCTCTTTTCTACCGAGCCGTCGTAAATGCGCGAGCCGCGGTACACGCGATACCAGAGCCTGCTCTACCCGCTCAACAACCAGCGGACGTCTATTCGCAAGGATCATTTATTATTTACCGTCCCGTCGTTTACGCGCCATTGCCAAGACACTGGCTCCTGCTACCGCTCCTGCTGCTTCTAGATAGTTCTGCTTGCGCTGCAAATGGCGCGAGAACAAGTTGGATAATAGGGGAAACTTCAAAAATTATTCGTGTTTTGCCAGGACATTTGGACATCTTGCCAGAGCTATGTACCACAATGGCAGACAATTCCAAAATATTGACGATTCAAAACACTGCGTTTTGATGAATGGGAGAATATTAACCAAACAGTATTAAAAAATTGTATAAATCTTTACCAGACCGAATGATTGAAGACATTAGACGTAAAGGAGGTCCTACAAAATCTTGAGCATTGATTTTTATCGATTAATTGAGTTATATTACAAGTTTTTAATTAGGTGTGCTATCATGTTGTCCCTCTATGTTTCGTTTAATAATCCTACTTCTTTATATAAAAATAGATGAGTTAATGAAGCATCGTTTCATTTCATTCATATACAGTTAAGAAAGACGCACTGAAAATATGTACATAAAGAAATTGAATTTGTAATGTTTAATAACCAGAAATTACATTAATTTCAAAGTGTGCAATCTTTTCGTCACGGAATGTAGAAACTGTGATTGGTTCGTGTTCTGATTGGACACCGAACCTGGCACGTGGACACTTGCTGGCACCATTACAAATTATTTTTGCCCTCACATCCGACAAAAACAGGATATTTACGACAGAAATTCCGACGGACAAAAGGTGTTGCCGAGACTAAATGGCTCCGACAGAAATTAGCGGGATGGGGATGAGAATATAAAGAATTGAGAAAAACGATCGGTCGATGGTCACCCGAAACGACCCTCGAACTCGAAATAAATGCCGGTGTTTTCGACATTTGAATTGGTTGGTGGTGCACGGTTAGATTGTGAGATTTCCTTATGGTCTCTATTCCCTTTTATGTTTATCCCTTTGCGCTCGGAGCTATTTATCTGGAAAAGTAAACGTTTCCTCCGATCTAGAATATTTCCATTCCCTATAATTTTTGAAATTTTATGGATATGAAATTGGTAAACACCTCATAGAATACCTAAATGCTTAGTAATTGATTAAATACCGATATATTAAATAATGTACACAATATTTTGAAAAATGGTACAGCCATTTTTAATGGTGCTTCAGAGGGAACGACCGAGTGGAAAGGGTTAATTTTTTTACTTTATGATTAATTGTGTTATATTACAAGTTTTTAATTAGCTGTGCTATCATGTTGTCCCTCTATGTTTCGTTTAATAATCCTACTTCTGTATATAAAAATAGATGAGTTAATGAAGCATCGTTTCATTTCATTCATATACAGTTAACAAAGACACACTGAAAATATGTATATAAAGAAATTGAATTTGTAATGTTTAATAAACAGAAATTACATTAATTTCAAAGTGTGCAATCTTTTCGTCACGGAATGTAGAAACTGTGATTGGTTCGTGTTCCGATTGGACGCCGAACCTGGCACGTGGACACTTGCTGGCACCATTACAAATTATTTCGCAGATTTCTCAGTTTCCAGGCACACGTTTCAGACAGTATTTTCTTTCCCCTCCTGCTCTTCGCCCCGAGCGGACCCTACTAACTGTACATTGTTCCAATGAATACGTGGCTGGGGTGGTCGGAAAAGGTCTCGGCTCGACCGGCAGTAAATATCCTTCCGGTAAGTGCGAGTTCGTTCACCATTTCCAAAATGGTTCCGACTTGCAGACACAAAACTAATTTGGCTTTCTTCATGCGATATACAAAATTGTGATCGTCACACGTACGTGACGCTGGTCGCGAACGTGTTAATCATTTCAATTAGTCGATAAAAACCAATACTTTTAATTCGCTTATATTCTTCTACTATTTCACATTTCATTTACTCATTTTGATCATGAATTCCTAAAATTCCCGGTCTACTTTACTGAGCATCTTCTACGAAGAAGTCTCGGAGTATCAAGACGGCGGGGATGACTATAATTTCAGAACAGTGTCGAACGAAACGTGTGTATTCGTACGAACACGATTTTTCATTGTTCTCGTGTCCTACGTGTTATCGTACACCGTGTATACGGCCAATGGACCTTAAGGAAATCTCACATCCTAACGTCGCTACAAAAACCAATTCATTCGCCAACCCCCTCGAGTCAGACTTGAGACGATGATTTCTATTCGTTGCATTTACACCGGAGTCAAATTCTGCTTTTCCGACGTTAATCCTCAGAGTGACGATCCCGAAGCGTTACTAAACTTGCTACATTATTATTCAAGATATTGTTTGCATTATTAACACGGTCCGTGACGGAACATGTTATATATGTTTATATTTAACTAGCTTTCCCCCGCCACGCGTTGCTGTGGCACAGTATTTTTTAAAAGCATGTACTTTCTGAACGTGTTTGTGATGATCTATTTTTTTCGGTCTAACTCTGTCACTCACTCTCTCTCTCTCTCTCTCTCTCTCTCTCTCTCTCTCTCTCTCTCTCTCTCTCTCTCTCTCTCTCTCTCTCTGACTCTCTCTCTATCTTTGTCTCTGTCTCTGGAAGGTTTTACAGCAAACCGCATTCGAAAAAGTAAATTCGATCAAAAGTTATAAGCAGAAACGTGCCCTTTCTCTCTCTCTCACTCTCTCTCGCACTCTCTCTCGCACTCTCTCTCTCTTTCTCCCTCTCTCTGCCTCTGTTTCTGTCTCTGGAAGGTTTTAGAGCAAACCGCATTCGAAAAAGTCCATTCGATCAAAAGTTATAAGCAGAAACGTGCCCTCTCTCTCTCTCTCTGACTCTCTCTCTCTCTCTCTCTCTCTCTCTCTCTCTCTCTCTCTCTCTGTCTCTGTCTCTGGAAGTTTTTACAGCAAACCGCATTCGAAAAAGTAAATTCGATCAAAAGTTATAATCAGAACCGTGCCCTCTCTCTCTCTCCCTCTCTCTCTCTCTTTCTCTACCTCTGTCTCTGTTCTGGAAGGTTTTAGAGCAAACCGCATTCGAAAAAGTCAATTCGATCAAAAGTTATAAGCAGAAACGTGCCCTCTCTCTCCCTCTCTCTCTCTCTCTCTCTCTCTCTCTCTGACTCTCTCTCTGACTCTCTCTCTCTCTATCTCTGTCTCTGTCTCTGGAAGGTTTTAGAGCAAACCGCATTCGAAAAAGTCCATTCGATCAAAAGTTATAAGCAGAAACGTGACCAAAAATGGGCGAAAAAGTGGTAATGGTGTCACTAAAGACGTCACAACTTTTGAACCAATGGACTTTTTCGAACGCTCTTTGCTCATAAACCTTCCCGAAGAAACGCCGCGTCTAACGGTTCAAACCCCAACTTTATACGTTGAGCAGTTCCGGAGTCTATGAATCATATATATATATACAAATATATATACAAACATCCATTTTTATATATATAGATAAATCACTTAACATTCAAGTATTGCTGGTATTATATCAGCTCCATATCCAGAAAATGGAGAAAATCATATACATAGAATGGAGACGATCTGGATTGGAAATAATGTTTAATTTTGAAGTTAAAATATTTAGCGATTGGATATCGTCGCTCATGCACAAGAAAAACGTCACAAATATTAAAATACAAGCTTTATAGGAGAATAAAAACAAATAAAACCTAGTAGGGGTAGCTATGGGGAAAGTTTTATAAGTATGTATTAACATAAAAATGTATTTATTAATAATAAAACGAAAACTAAGCATGTTTAGTAGTGACGTTTTTCTTGTGAGCGCATGAGCGATATACATATGCGTACCGTAACGGTGGATACGCGTTTTCTCTTTCGTCCAGAATTCTCAAAGGCTTCGAACGACAAAGAAGTAATTGCCGTAACCGTAAAATAAATGATAGTGCAAGGGGTTAATAGCACCGAGTAAACGCGGAGAACAAATTGATCTCGTATTCCGGGGTCAGGCAACAAGCAAGACGCCGAGTGAAAGGCAGACGATGCGCGAAACGTTAATTGGAGAGTCGTTTTATTGGCGATGCGAAACAGAACGTCGCCAGCCGCTACTGGATCGTCTCTCACGCGATCCAGATGCAAGGGTTTTCTCGATCGCGATCATCGTTTCGATCGCAATCGCCGTAAAATCCAAAGGGGGTAGACTCGTTTTTCCAAGATTGCAAGGATGCAGGATTCGCCTTCTCATTCCTCGATAATGCAAAGAAGGGGGTTTTCAGCAGTCAAAAGCGCTACAGGTTTTGCACTCCAAATTCACCCTTTTGCAGGTCAAATACACCTTCTTGCAAACCAATTTTATGCTTTTGTAAATCAATTTCACTCTTCCGAAAATCAAAAATTCAACCATTTGCAAATGAAGTATTTTTAAGTAAGTTTTTGTAGAAGAAATCGAATCAAATGTAAATTAATTGTTAAGAAATTCAACATTTTATTTATTACGAAGCTGTACATCAAATACTTATTTCAAAGTAATTACCAGTAACTTTGTGATGTATGAAGACAGAGTCTAGATATGCATATTCAGTGTAGCTATTTTCTGATTAAAAAAATTTTCTGAATGAAAGGACATGTTCTTATCGAAGAGTATTTAGTATTGAGTCTTGTGTTTCCCTCGCAGTAATGACACCGTTCATGCGTGTGTCTAACGTCACACAACACTTCGCTGTAACCTCATGTCCATGGTGACTTCTTCTGAACTCAAGGGAGGTGCTTTCACAAGTGTAATTAATTTTAAATATTCTTAATGGATGAAACTGATTTGAAAAAGGTTGAATTTGATCTGCAAAAGGGTGAAATTGTTTTCCAGAAAGGTGAAATTGATTTGCAAAAGAGTGAATTTGGAATGCAAAACCTGTATGTAGATAAAAGATCAGTCTAGGCCGCGGTCGCCCTGAAAAGCCCTATTTCTACGTTTACGAGTCGTATTTTGCATTATTCGAAAGCATACAGCTGCGCGTGTAGCTATTTTCATAAACACTGCGACAGCTACATGCTGCCGAATAATGCAAATTACGTACGCCTCGTATAAATATATAAAAATAGAACTTTCGAAGGCGATCGCGGCCTAGATTAATCTTTTATCTAGAGATTTTGACTACTGAGAAGCCCCATCTTTGTATTGTCGAGAAATGAGAATGTACATCGCGCAACCTTGCAATCCTGAAAAAAACGAGTATAACCCTTTAAGGACAAACGAACGGGGCGGCGCACAGTGGAACCTTTCGTCCAAATCGGAGACAAAATCAAAGAACTTTCGATAGAAATGAGGTAGAGCGATGAAATTTTTTTAAAATTATAGCTGAAATTTGGCAGAATATGGGAAAAATAGGGAGATTATGGTAGGAACGTTTTATAAACTTGAGAAAATTCGTTAAACTCTCATAATTTCAAGAAAATTGCGGTTTTTTCAAGAACACGGGCGGAAACAATTTTTTTTTAATATGCTGCACAGCATTTCCTGTAGATTTTTTCACGCTGATTTTAAATCTGGTCTCAAAATTTATCTACGACCTCAGGATTTTACAAGAAATCGATTTTTGTGAACGAATTGTTTAACGAATTTTCTCAAGGTTATAAAACGTTCGTACCATAATCTTACTATTTTTCCCATATTCTGCCAAGTTTCAGCTTTAATTTTAAAAAAATTTCATCGCTCTACCTCATTTCTATCGAAAGTTCTTTGATTTTGTCTCCGATTTGGACGGAAGGTCCCACTGTGCGGCGCAGCGGTGCCTGGGTCTATTCTGATACGGGAACGCCCGCGCAACAATATGTATTTATTTCTCGTCAAAATCGGTAAAGAACCCGGTTTCTAGATTATTACCCCACGGAGGCGAGGGTTAGGTTTGTATATACAGGGTCATCCGTTTTTAAACGGACAAACGTAAACCAGCTATAAAGGACCCCAAATGAAACAATTTTTACCCCTACCACTTTTTTTGATTCGGCCTTGAATTTTAGATAATCGCAAAAAACCATAATTTTTCCACGACGTGCCCTATGCCAAAAAAACAAAGATCCGAAGGTCATACAAAAATATTTTGTTAACAAAAAAGATGCCCCTATTTATTTTAAACCAAACAAAGGAAAAATCATCAAGATTCATCACTGGAGTCCCGAGATATTCAAGTTTATGTGAACTAAAAAAATTATGGTTTTTTGCAATTTTCTAGAAATCAAGGCCGAAACAAAAAAAGTTGCAGGGGTAAAACTTGTTCCATTTGGGGTTCTTTATAGCTGGTTTACGTTTGTCCGTTTAAAAACGGATGACCCTGTATATTCTAAACGAATTTTCGTTTCGTCAATTTTGCATTTCTTTGGAAAGAGTTGCAAGGAGAGTGGTGGAAAAGTTGTTCAGTATAATGACCTGGACAAAATTTTTCCAGGACATCAAAATCGGCAATGAGGACCAACTTCTAAATAATTATAAAGTTACTTCGAACGACTTCAGATATATCATCCCTTGCAAGGAAAGCCCAGCAGGTCGACTGAAACAAGTGTTACTAGGTAGAAAGAAAAATGGTAAAAAGATGCCAAAATTATTGAAGGAAGAAACGCACATTTGCATGAGGATCCGCTGATAATTATTATGTTTCCCTGGAATAACAGAACTTGCCAGAAAGGAAAAGGACCTGGTTGGGCGTCGATTTCTAGTAAACGACTACGACACCGCACTAATGGGACACCATCAAGTTCTCGGTCGTCCTCTGCGCAAATGTACCGTTCGAATTTTATTGTACGTCCGGTGTGTATTCGAACGAATTTCTCCAGGACCGCATTCGATTTCGAATTTGTTTTTTGCAACGCGCGTACCGTACACGGCAGCGATGGTGGAGAGAGAGAAGGTCCACGCGAAACGAATTCGAACGCGAACACAACCGTGCTCGAAAATAACCTCGGTTACCGGCGGGCAACGATTAACCAAGGGAAACAGGTTGCAGTTTGTTGCATTCGCAGTGGAAAACCGATGGTTCGGTGTAGGCCATGCGTGCGTATAACACACATACCTCTACCTGGACGGCGCGGCGGTCCGAGGACGGTCTGCCGCAGAAACAGTTAAATCTCTCGTGGTGGTAGCAAACACCATCAGTGCTAAGCCACAAATCCTGGCTTAACCCGAGCCTATGAATTGAATTGGTTAAAGCTCGCGTTAAACTGGGTTCTCTCTTGCGCGCAGTCACCAAGATGGTCCACGCCGTCTTTCTTTCCTTGTCCGTTGTCCGTTCTTTCCTCTTTTCCTCCTCTCTTGCTCCCTGGGTTTTTCGCTTTCTCCGTCGGCCAGCAAATTCGTCTCCGTTCGGACCGAACTCGCCGTCTACTCTCCCACCATCGGCCACGTCGCAAGAACGCCTAATTGGCAAAGCCAAAAGTATTATTCGAGATCTCGCTCGGATTAACACGGCTGGCCCGTGTACACACCTATTTGCTTCCGAATACACGACTAAAATATTGTTCGAACAGCTCGTCCTGTCAGAATAAACGTATCTCTCCGGGCAATAAGGGGTTAAGCAAAGCTTCTCGTTGACGATCCCTTAAGTATCGTTTGCTTTCAATGACCCTTTGAAGATTTCGAACCCGCTGCCCGCCCATTATAATGCGCACCCCCATTCCGAATACGCGCTCTCAGAATTGAATGAATTCGAAGAAGGCGACTCGAACGGACATCTTGGCGAATAATGTGTATGCATTCTTATAGAATTTCTCTGTGTCGCACACAGTTCTCTGTGTGAAAAATATCGGCTTTCATAATGCACGAAAAATATATGTAAAAGAAAGTTCGGGTTCGAGTCAAAAGATAGAGATTTTCGGATTTCTTTCTTTTTGAGAAAATTAGCTGATGCGGGTACTTTAAACGAACTATTTGTGAATATATGTGAGAAATTCTGCATCTAGCACGGATCTACAATACGGCATTGAATTCTACAGACTTCCTCGCGAGGAATCCATTCGCAAAAAGTATTTGGTTCGATTGGTGTATGAACAGGTGAAGAAAATATTCGTTGACAGCTTGCGTGCGACGCCTTCTCGCCACGCGGCCATTGCAGCCATATCTCGACTCGCCCGTGCCGTAGCTAGTGAGGCAGCTAGACTTACACCGAAAGTATCTCCGTTGTTTTTAGTAATACAAGAAAATGTTTCGGGCGGAAACTGTTTGGTTCAGTGGGCAGTTATTGTGACGGAGAAGTTATTTTCCTCTACGTCATATTTTCCGATATTTCAAGGTCATCGTCGTTTTAATAAATGGAACAACGTATTTTGACTATTGGTACATTATAGCTAATCAAAAGACAAATTCAACCGTGTATAATATGTTGAGCTTCAAATGACTTTCGAAGGAGTTACTCTTTAAAAAGTATATGTAGCTGTGTCTCTGAATCGGCTGGGCGAGGCAAGCAATGCGTTGTTCCACCGACCAAAGTGTTACGTTTGTATTGCTTGCCTCGTCCGGACAATGTCCCACGATCTTCTCACATCTATTTAACGGTTGATTTTGGAGAATTTTTCTAAACATAATACTCTCTGCAAGACCTTAACCCTTCAGAAAGTGGAACCCAAAAATTTTTAAGACTTAAAAAAGGAAAATATGCAGAACCTGCCAAAAGAATCTGCAATATAAAAAAATAAGTTTCGCAAATGTTTATTGATAGAAGATAATGAAACCACACTTCAATTTTCAAATTTCAGAAAAAATTTTTGAATGTTGGTCCGACGTTTTTCTCAATTTTTTCGAAAACCGTTTGTTTTACGAAAAAGTAATAGGACGCAGCCTGTCCGGATTTATAGGTTTTGTTTAGCATATTATTCAACGCAGTAAATATTCTAGAAGATATTCGAGAAAAACGATTTTATCAGAATTAAGTTAATTATTTTAATGTTTAATTCATTTGGGGCACGTTTTCCCGTTCGAGCTCAAACTTTACACACATTTTTTTGAATTATTTGTAAAAACTCTGGGGGTGCCGTAAAATCAAAAGAACCCTGGTAGAGAACGGTAAGCATGAACATGGTCTTCGTACGACAAGTTATACTTTTTAAAGAATAACTCTTTCCAAGGTCATTTGAAGGTCAACATATTATACATGGTTGAATTTGTCTTTTCATTAGCTATAGTATTACACTAATCAAAATACGTCGTTCCATTAAAAAAAAGAATGACGATGATCTTGAAATATCGGAAACTATGATCTAGTATTATACCTAACTATGAAACCTTTACCTTAGGTGCCTCACCCTGTACATACAGTCGGTCACAAAAATATCGGGACACTCTTAAAAAGACGATAACTTTTTTAATATTGGACCAAGCGATTTGAACTTTTTTGGAAAACAAGAGCAATTAGTGTACTACAGGATGTGAAAAGAATTTTTTTCAGCAATAGATCGGTATTGTAGAAAAAATACTAAAAGTTGCATTTTCAACTTTTTCATGTGGGCCTATATAGAAAATTTAATTTACTGTGTCAATTACAGTAGCGGACAAAAGTTTAAGACCGCTCTAAAGAAGACGATAACTTTTTTAATATTGTACTATACGATTTGAACTTTTTTGGGAAGCTAGAGCAATTAGTTTACTAAAGGATGTGAAAAGAAATTTTTTCAAAAATTGCAATTGATCAGAATTGTTGAACAAATACTAAAAGTTGAATTTTTATTGCCGAAAAACGTGAAAATCTGCAATTTTTACCATCTTTAAACGTTTATAGCTCCTTGCAACGTCTACCGATTTTGACGAAATTTTCAGAATATGTTTAATTGACATAGATCTACATAACGTATTTTTTAAATTCTCAATATAGGCCCACATAAAAAAGTTAAAAATTCAACTTTTAGTATTTTTTCTACAATTCCGGTCAATTGCAATTTTTGAAAAAATTTCTTTTCGCATCCTTTTGTAAACTAATTGCTCTAGCTTCCCAAAAAAAGTTCAAATCGTATAGCACAATATTAAAAAAGTTATTGTCTTCTTTAGTGCGGTCTTAAACTTTTGTCCGCTACTGTATATGCACTGTGGAAGTTTCATCGAAATCGGTTGAGGCGGGAAAAAACGACATGCATTGAAAGATGTAAGAATCCTTAGATTTATTGTAGTTAGAGGTCGAAATCGTGAAAAATTGCAATGTTGAATTGACACTGATAAATAATTAATGTAAGCCCACATAAAAAAGTTGTGAAATGGAACTTTCAGTATTTTTTCTACAATTCCGATCTATTGCAATTTTGTCCCAATATTTGTGTCCCAATATTTTTGTGACCGACTGTGCATAAACATAAAAGAAATTGTTTGCAGGTTTATACTATTCAGATAAACTAATTACAGTTCCTGCTCACTTTATTAGACTCGCCTCTATAATCATGATATTTTTAGTTTTACCATGAATAATGGGTATAGCAGCCTTATGCAAATATCACTTAGTGATGACCAATGAATTTTCCATATATATATTTTGCAAAAACAATGGACAGAAACACAAATAGATCAATATAATTCTTAAAACACTAATATTTTGTTAATCCGCCCTCAGCTGCTCTTAAAGCCGCAACTCTTCTGGACATGCTATCTATGCAAGTTTGTGCAATTTCTTTTCATGCAACGTTATGGTGCCAGTGATAGATAATTCTCTCTATCAATTTGATCTTTGTTGTTATATTTTCTTTGGCCAGTTCTCTCTTCAGGCAATCCCAGACATTTTCAATCGGATTCATGTCCGGTGAGTTGCCGGGCCATGGTAAAAGGGAGATTTTCTGCTCTTGCAAGAAAATTTTGCACTTGGATAGGCAACCTATAAGGCAACCTTGTAGTACGAAATCATTACCCCATCATTACCCCATAGGTTGAAAACAGCGTTGCATTCCTTATAGGATTTCAAAAAGCACCAATTCTTCAGGTGAGTCTAATAAAGTGAACAGGGACTGTAGATGAACTAATTCAATCGAGATGAAGAATCAGGGTGACACTAAGCAAATTCACTCTAGCTTAAAAAACAACAGTCACGGCGCGAATGAAGCTAAAATCACGACCGCAATCGTGATTCTGCGATCACTGTTATTGATTTTGCTGAAAGGTAGTATATTCAACCGATCTACGCGGTGAATTCGCACGAATCAGCTAAAATTCACTGAAATTCGATACAAATCAATTCGCAATTTTTGCTTCCTGTTATGAAAGTGCTACGTTACAGAATGGTTTGTATAAAACGGCGGTTGTGCTCGAAAAGGAAGACCCGTGCTGAAGGGAGCCCGTGTGTTACGCTAGCTCCTAAGCAAACTCTGTTTATTCGTTGATCGGGTCTGGGTAAACAGAGTTTACAGGGCTCGCACAAACGAAACGTCAAATTGTAACAAACTGATCTATAACTAAATTACACGGTCGCCTGTGTCTACCTCGCCTTTCCCGGCCGAGTTTATTGCTCTCACACTCCTCCGGCATGTGCAGCTATATAAACACGTCAGCGACGTATTGTGCCGGGCTCGATCCTCGGATCGAAGTCTCTATTGTTGCATCGGCAGCGTTGAAAATGCGACCGTGTCCCGGGCACTTGGTCTGGCCGATCCATTCTCTGCGTCCGCGACCAAATCTATCTGTATGCGATAGTATGTAGGTACACGTACACAGGTACGATGTGGGTATGCACCGTCGTCGTTGCATCGACAACAGTTAAGTGAATTTTGTTTTCGAGTCTGGGTACGAGGTTGTATACCATACTCTTCTTTCTCCTCTCTCCCCTATTCCCCATCTTCCCCTTCAGCTTCTTTTCCTTTCTTTCCTTTTCCTTTCTGTGAGCACAGGTGCCCCTAGGCCAGTGTAGGTGCGATCCTTCTCGCCGTCAACCCCGTGTTGGACACCCGCTGCGGAATCACACCGTAAATTTGGATCAGGGATTTCCGAAATATTATTAACTACCAGCCAGAGCGAAAGTTGAACGCCTGACACCAGTGACTTCCGTCTTATCGAGCGGATGCGTATCCGATCTACTCCCCGCGGTACTCCTCGTGGCATTTCATTGTTAAGAGAGTAGGCTCGTTTTTCCGTTTTTAATGCCGAATCTTTAACAATCGAGCCTGCAGTGCAGGCTGATTTAATTGCTAGGCTGATAAAGATTAGAAATATTAGTCTACCATAGCCAAACTATGGGAAGTAGGAAAAACGGCATGATTTCAATCCTCATTTGTATGTTCATACGTCGCACAGAGTGGTATTTGGGCGGAAAACCTGGCCAAAAATATTTTCTTGTTTTTTGTACGTTATACTGCTACTTCATGAGTAAAAAAGTCATTTTTAACTACATACTAGTGATAATAAGTATATTTATGGGTGTTCATATGTAAAACTAAGGCGTAGGGCAGCGTCAAGGCCGTCAAAATTTATATAGGCAGCTACGAATATAAAAGAACTTTTTCATTGCAATAGAAAATTGTATTTGTTATAAAAAACCATAAAAAGTCGAAGAAAATATTAAAAGTTTAAAAATAAACTTCTTAAAAAAAAATAAAAAATATTTAAAACGAATTAAATCTTACAAATACTTTAATAGCTATTAAAAATTCACGATGATAAATTTTCAGAACTATCTGTATGGGACTAGGAAAAATTATTTTATACTTTTTACTCCGTCTTAAAAACGTGATATATTTTAAAAAATAATTTTTTTTATTTATATAATTATTAATTTATTCATATAATTTGTATTGTCATCTAGTTCTGTGCTGTGTTTAAAGTTTCAAGTCTCATCGGGAAGTTAGTTTAAAGTCAATTGCAAAATTTGTACCGAATAGACAGACAAGAAAGCGAGTTAATAAAAACATAGTAATAAAACGGGCTATATTTGGAGCTTTATTTTTTTTTAATGTGAAAACTTGTGAAAACTCTTTTGCGGTATACTAATTCTAGACATCCCGAAGTTTAACACCGCGTAACTTTTATGCCGTTGCGATGAGTTGTATATGTTTAAAAACACTAATTTATGCAAAAAAGTCATGAAAATCTAAGAGCTCTTAGTCAGACTTGTAGATCGGTAAAAACACGTATAAAAACAATTTTAACATTGACAAAAATATGATTAATGTAATGTACATTTCTCCTGTAACAATATCCATCACAAATTTCGCCACAAAGATCACTTCCAACATAAAAATTATCACAGGAAAAAGATGCGTACGAACGGAATGCTGCGATCAAAGACGTGTGTATTGAACAAGTGCTATGTTCTAAGTGCAGGCACGGGTGACTGTTTAGTAAACACAGCTAAGGAGTGCACAGCGCGATAGCATGTTTATTTATCTATTTTGGGACGCAACCACAACTCTCTGTGTAAATTTTTCCAATTTTGATTTTTGGCCAGATTTCCAGCCCAAATACCACTTTGTGCGTCGTTCGAAGTCGCCGCCGAAAATTTTAATGTCGCCACTCACCGCACCTCGGCGTTCGAGTTGCCATTCGAGTGCTGAGTGCTAAGGGTAGACTCTCGTTTCCAGGAATATAAGGGTGCGGGTGCGCTTTCTCATTTCTCGATAAGGCGAAAATGGGGTTTTTCAGTAGTCAAAAGCGCTAGATAAAAGATCAATCTAGCACGCTATCGCTCTAGAAAGCGACATAACAGGACCACGAGAACGAAATGGTTAACTACTGAAAACCCCCATCTTTGCATTATCGAGAAATGAGAATGCGCATACCGCATCCTTGTAATCTTGGAAAATCAAGTCTACCCCCTTAATCCTTAGCACTCGAGTAGTGAATCTGAGAGCCGCCACTAAAAATTGCTATATAATTATTCGAAACATTGTTTAGATTATTAAGTATGTTGATATCTAATCAATTACTAAACATTTGAGTAATGTATTGTGATAGTATGGGTTATATGCGTGTGAGAGCCTCACAGTTGTATGGGAAAGGGCTCTGCCCTAAAGAACGAATTCGGTCATTCAAAATAGACAGAAATCGCAATACCGTAGGACCTCGATTAACGGGATCCCGATTATGATCAAATATGCGTTTAAATATGATTATATTGGGTTGGAAAGCAGTTCGTAGCGTTTTAAATTAAGAATCGAAGATAAAATTAACGTATTTATTCATACAGTGGGTGTACAAAGTATTCGTACACTCCTTAAAAACTAATAACTTTTTTATAATTGTACCAAACGATCTGACTTTTTATAATCAATTAGAAGTATTACGAGACGATATGAAAAAAAGATTTTCCAAAAATTATAATTTACAAGGTTACGTGCAAAAATAAAAAAGGCATTTTTCTAAACTTTTTTATTTGGATCCTTAATGAAAATTTAAAATATATGTTTAGTAGATCTATGTTAGTTATACACATGCTGAAAATTTCATTGAAATCGATTAACATTCGATTAACAAAGTTTTCTTTAAGAGCCCAAATAAAAAAGTTTTAAAAAATGCCTTCTTTATTTTTGCATGTAACCTTGTAAATTACATTTGGAAAATTTTTTCCACATATCATTTCGTAAAACAATGCTTCTAACTGATTATAAAAAGTCAGATCGTTTGGTACAATTATAAAAAGGTTATTAGTTTTTAAAAGGTGTACGAATACTTTGTACACTCACTGTATGTTTATTCAATAACGAGAAGTTGCCTCGAAAATGGCAAAAAGTAATAAAGAGAATGGAAAATATGTTATTGAATAAATCTATGAATAAATATCTGAATTTTAGCTTTCAATTTTAATTTACAAACGCTACGAACTTTCGTTCCAACCCAATATTAAAAAGGGAAATAAACTTTCAAAAATAAAAAATTTATTTTGGAATATAATGTACATTTTAATTGTTCCCTCGGGTCTCCATTATTCATTGGGCCTTAATTTATCCGGGCTGTTTGTCTCCCGGTCAAGCCGGTAAATCGAGGTCCTCGGTAGGACCTCGGTAGGACCTCGGTAGGACCTCGGTAGGACTACATTTAGTGGGTCTGACAGTTGTTTGCGAATATCTCGGAAACTAAGGGAGACCGCCATATACTTCCGCAGGAAGGAATTGTTCAGAACGGTGAACAGTTTCAATTTCATGAAAATCCGAGAGGGTGTAACATTTCTACAAGTTTACCTAACAATGGGAACATAAAATTGCATCTGTTTTCTCATTGTAATTTTTAAAACTGTTTTGAATAATGCTATGGCAATTTGTACTGACGCCTCAAAGTCACCATTCAGACGCAAGCATTTAATGTAGACGACGAACGCAATAAATCTCTTCGGTGTAATAATAATTCGCAGTCACCTATTTCATACCTGACAGTCTCTAGGTGACCTTTCCTTCCACTTTTAGAAGAACAGCGGAATGGATTGGTCGTAAAAGTTTAGAAGATCCCATATAATAATTTAAATGCTTTGCGGTTGAACTGGTGTCGTTTATGCACCGTAATATTATAACCATTTCTGGCCTAATTTTGCTAACTGTAATGACTTTTGGAAATGTTTAGTTACTGAACCTTTCAGAAATAATTGGACTAGCCCAAGCGGTCGCCAGAGAGATAGTAGAGTTTGGTAGTTAGCAACCCTTTTCCGAACCTTTTCGAAGCATTGTTCACTTCGCGCAAGACCAATCTTTGCAGAATTCTATTCGTGGTAGTGGTAATAAACAGTGCGACACGACAATAGTCGAGAAATGTCGACGGGTCGAACGACCTCTGCAAAAACAGGAAACGATAATTGCCTGGAAAATAGTTATCAATCTTCCGAATTTGTCACTGTTGTTCGAGGTCAGTACCATTTCAACTCGGTATCCAGGTAACTAAAACAGGCAATAATCAACTAATATTTATTTAAAAATGACCAATAGTCTTTTTGATTAGTTAGTGATAACTAAGTAATAATATTAATACACAGGGTGGTCCACGCAACTTGCACACCTATAATAACTTCCAAATGATGCGCTGCACGAAAAAGTTTTGTATACAGAAGTTGCATGGTGTGAAGGGGTACATTATGTAGTGTATTTATTTTTGTTACAGGTGGACGCGTAAAGGACATGTGAAGGTCAACTTCATTTTTTTAAATGGAATGAGGTATTTTTTAATACATCAATCGATGCAGCTGGACATTCGTTATAAAAAGGTACTAACCTATGTATGTCGAAAAATCAGTAGTTCACGCATCGAAAGATGTACGATTCTGTGGATTTTAAGCAGAAACTGATCAAAAGTCGTATTTTCACAATTTCTAACAGCTTGTAGCCGCGTGTGTATGTCAATCGATTTCTAGGAAGTTTTCAGCAGGTGTGTAACTACTACATAGATCTACAAAACATATATTTTAAATTTTTATTAAGGGCCCAAACAAAAAAAGTTTTAGAAAGGCCTTTTTTATTTTTGCATGCAACTTTGTAAATTGTCATGTTTAGAAAATATTTTTTGCACATCATTCAGAGTAAACCAATGCTTCTAATTGCTTACAAAACACCAGGTCATTTGGTGTAATTATAAAAAAGTTATTCTGTTTTAAAGGGTGTACGGAGACTTATTTTACTAACAATAAGTATATGCCCAAAACTTATTCCTTACGAAGTTGTAGTAGCTAACAGATGTCGATAGGTGGTCTGGAATATCTACCTTACAACAAGGTTCTTAAAATATTTTATGATAGGAAACCTTTGTCTTTTTGTCGTTTTGAATTTGGTCTAAATGAGGAACCGCCCCTTTCACTTTCTTTCTTTTAGGCCGTGCTGAATATCGGTGGCTGCTCGCGAAATTGCACCGCATTCAAAAGTTTTACAACACGGAAAATCCTGTTAAGCCTATTATATTCGCTTTAATTTGTCCTGACGAAACGATGTCATATTTCAATTGGATTGCCGAAGTCGTTTCGAAACAGTTCAATTCATCGTGGAAGGCGATCCACAGAAGAAAAACCGGGCCGAAGTATTGTCGAGCAATTAAGATCGCCGCGAACTATATTTGCAGCGTAAAGGCGTGAAAATTTAAGTCACAAAAAATTATTCGTACCCGGTATCGCTGTAAACTCCACTCGGTAATAGACCATCGCCGGCTGCAGAAAAAAAGGAGGATATTGTAGAATCGCACGTGCACAAGCGCGAACACAAACGGAAACGCAAACGCGAATCCGGAAAACGTCCAAGCTCCAGATATCGGGCGTGTAATCCGAAAAACCGGAGCGTAATCTCGCCGAGCCGCTCCTCCCCACGGCTCCGGAGTGGTTTCCGCGTAGCTTCTGAGCTAATAGGAGGATCGAAATCGACGGTATTCGACAAACGGCTAATCCTTCCACCCTACCACTAGGAGACCCCATTAGGACGTCAATGATTTGCGGTAATTACGATTCTATTCGCGGTACTAATTGTCCCATCACTTTTTTTAATGAAACGAGGATCGACGTGTTTCTGGGCTTTATTAACATTCAAAAATTCAGAAACATTGTGAAACGAATAGACCTAACCCAGGCCTACTTGTCTATTCGCGTTGGATTAGGGTGAAGTAGAGTAAAAGTCGGACAGATAAGCCAGGGCTCCAAATTATTTATGTACTCGCGACGGCCGCGTGTCTCGCTTCCCGTAGCGCACAGTGGGACAAGCCGATGAATTCTGTGTCAAAATCAAAGAACTTTTGATAGAAATGAGGTAGAGCGACAATTTTTTTTAATTAAAGCTGAAATATTGCAGAATGTGGGATAAATAAAGAGATTATGGAACGAATGTTTTTTAACCTTGAAAATCTGTGTTGAACTTGCAGAATTTCAAAAAAATTGTGGCTTATCCAATGCCATGTCCGGGTAGATTTTTTTCTTGACATGCTATACATCATTTCCTATAGATTTCGTCTCGCTGATTTCTAATCTACCCGTAAAATTTGTCTACTGCCTCAGGGTTTTGCAAAAAATCGATTTTTGTGAACAAAATACTAGTTTGAAGGTATATTGTATTCTCATATATAAGACACAATAAACATAAGTATAATGAAGTATTTGGACGTTCACTTGACGTATCACTTGATGCATCGCTGCCATTGTCGCTGGCACTCCTTGTAGACTGTGTGTGTGACTGGTATTGGGTTGGAAAAGAAAGTTCGTAGCGTTTCCAAATTAAGAATCGAAGATAAAATTAAGGTATTTATTCATATGTTTGATCAATAACACGAGAAGTCACCTCGAAAATGGCAAAAAGTAATAGAACAGAATGGAAACTATGTTATTGAATAAATCTATGAATGAATATCTGAATTCTAGCTTTCCATTTTGATTTACAAACGCCACGAACTTTCGTTCCAACCCAATAATTTAAATTAGATGTCTATTTTCCATAATTATTTTTTCATTTACACAGAAGAAGTAAGGTAAGTATTTAATCTTTCTAAATACGTTGATTTGATGCGAACATTTACATCCAAACTTCCCGCAGATCTTACCAATTTGCCAAGCACGTTTAAACGTCCGCGAAAATCAGGTTATTCCGGATGTTAATAACACGCGGACAATACAAGTAAAAACAATATTCAAAATTTATCCGAATTTATTTTCCTAATTGATTTTCTACAGCTGTTGTCCGAAATTATCGTGCGACATAGTGAAATAAGCCTACAGAGAATGCCACTAACAAAAAAAGAACGCATTGACAATAAAAATTAGCTTAATTAAATTATATTAACAATAGTAAAGGAAACCTATTGATAGTGTCACTCTAATGCGCCAGAAATAGCTGGTCCGAGAATTAGAACCGCCCCGGGAAGCGAGGAAAATTACTGCTAACCCTAATTGTAAGACAAGCAGTGCCGATTTGAACACCTTTATTTATTTAGGGTAGCGTATTGTACAAATCATAGCCGTTCCTTATTATGTACAACCACGCCAGGGTAGGGAACAATTACACCTCTTGCTACGGTCGCCATTTTTCTTAGTAACTTTAACATTAACGATTGTTGCATATTGGAAATACCCAGGCCGGAATAATATCAGGTAACTAGTCAAACTTGTGCAATAAAAATTTATTTCCATTCGTTCAAAGTCAAATTGTTGCCCTGGTCCTCTCTATCTACCTAACTACGTCCTGAACTTGTCTTGAAAATGTCCCAACAATAATAATTGTAGTTCCGCGAAGAGGATACCTGAGGTCTGTGGCCTCGGAGTTTGTATTCTATCAGTTTAATATCCAGGAGGTGGAAGGTTGAAAGAAACGTTTGGTTTCGGAGTTGAAATAGGTTCGAGCACGAAGGGTTAAGAGGGTAGTCACACCTCTGGTTATAACTAGAATCTTACTCGATTTTGGATCGAAAATATGGGTCTGCGACTTAATGTTCTTTGACCTTATACGAGCATATTTTGAGCTGGGTGAGGGCTCATTCTAAAGAGGAAGGTTAGATCTAGTGCGCTCCAGTCATAAGGTTAACGAGATTATGTTTATATCTAATAATATGAGGGCCCAAAGTAGAGAAAAAATCTAGGAAAAAACCCGCAGATTTCAATGCATTTTTCTGTCTCTAAAAGACTTTTTGACTGCTATGATGACCAGAGCGCAGAGTGATGAACCTTCCTCTTTAGAATGAGCCCTCAGCCAGCCCAAAATTTGCTGAAATAAGGTCAAACAACCGAAGCGCGCAGACCCACATTTTCGACCCAAAATGTAGTAGCATTCTAGTTATCTGCTAATTTACTAGAATCCTACTAGATTTTGGGTCGAAAAAATAGGTCTGCGACTTAATGTTCTTTGACCTTATACGAGCATATTTTGAGCTAGGTGAGGGCTCATTCTAAAGAGGAAGGTTAGATCTAGTGCGCTCCAGTCATGAGGTTAACGAGATTATGTTTATATCTAATAATATGAGGGCCCAAAGTAGAGAAAAAATCTAGGAAAAAACCCGCAGATTTCAATGCATTTTTCTGTCTCTAAAAGACTTTTTGACTGCTATGATGACCAGAGCGCAGAGTGATGAACCTTCCTCTTTAGAATGAGCCCTCAGCCAGCCCAAAATTTGCTGAAATAAGGTCAAACAACCGAAGCGCGCAGACCCACATTTTCGACCCAAAATGTAGTAGCATTCTAGTTATCTGCTAATTTACTAGAATCCTACTAGATTTTGGGTCGAAAAAATAGGTCTGCGACTTAATGTTCTTTGACCTTATACGAGCATATTTTGAGCTAGGTGAGGGCTCATTCTAAAGAGGAAGGTTAGATCTAGTGCGCTCCAGTCATGAGGTTAACGAGATTATGTTTATATCTAATAATATGAGGGCCCAAAGTAGAGAAAAAATCTAGGAAAAAACCCGCAGATTTCAATGCATTTTTCTGTCTCTAAAAGACTTTTTGACTGCAATGATGACCAGAGCGCAGAGTGATGAACCTTCCTCTTTAGAATGAGCCCTCAGCCAGCCCAAAATTTGCTGAAATAAGGTCAAACAACCGAAGCGCGCAGACCCATATTTTCGACCCAAAATGTAGTAGGATTCTAGTTATTTGCTAATTTACTAGAATCCTACTAGATTTTGGATCGTAAATATGGGTCTGCGACTTAATGTTCTTTGACCTTATACGAGCATATTTTGAGCTGGGTGAGGGCTCATTCTAAAGAGGAAGGTTAGATCTAGTGCGCTCCAGTCATGAGGTTAACGAGATTATGTTTATATCTAATAATATAAGGCCCCAAAGTAGAGAAAAAATCTAGGAAAAAACCCGCAGATTTCAATGCATTTTTCTGTCTCTAAAAGACTTTTTGACTGCAATGATGACCAGAGCGCAGTATGATGAACCTTCCTCTTTAGAATGAACCCCCAGCCAGCCCAAAATTTGCGGAAATAAGGTCAAGCAACAGAAGCGCGCAGACCCATTTTTTCGTCCCAAAATGTAGTAGGATTCTAGTTATTTGCTAATTTACTAGGATCCGACTAGATTTTTGGTCGAAAAAATGGGTCTGCGCGCTTCGGTTGTTTGACCTTATTTCAGCAAATTTTTGGCTGGGTGAGCGCTCATTCTAAAGAGGAAGGTTCATCACACTGCGCTCTGGTCATTATAGCAGTCAAAAAGTCTTTTAGAAATAGAAAAATGCATTGAAATCTGCGGGTTTTTTCCTAGATTTTTTCTCTACTTTGGGCCCTCATATTATACATATTAAACATAATCTCGTTAAAATCATGACCAGAGCGCAATCTGATGACCCTTCCTCTTTAGAATGAGCCCTCACCCAGCCCAAAATCTGCTCAAATAAGGTCAAACAACCAGCCCAAGCGCACAAACCCATATTTTCGACCCAAAATCTAGTAAGATTCTAGTTGTAACCAGAGAAAAAGAGAAGAAAACAAATTACCCCCTTAATTCGAGATTACCTGGGGAAGAAGAGTTTGTTGCGCGAGTAAGGTTCGATCGAGAGCAGAGGCGACGCGTCTTCGGGCGCGTTTTCGGGCGCAACGACCTAATGGGAATTCAGTTGGCCCCGAAGTGACTTTTCTTGTAGCCCTATCGTATTACAGAGCGAAACGTCTAGCTCGAAAAGTGGCGAGACTAAAAAGAGCGACAAAGTCTCGAAAAGAGCCGAGACTGGGGCTCGACGACGAGAACGGACGGTGACAACCCTGGGTGACGGTGACGCGAGGTTCGTGTGTTCGATCGAGACGCGACGGACACACAATTATATTCAGGGGGGCACGGTGTTCTTCCTTCGGAGAGGGATCCACTTCGCAGAGCGATCCACCTGTCTCGGAGAATACGTGTGACGCGGGGGTAACAGGTACGAGAGCGTGAACGAGCCACGGGAGACGTTTTCGTGAAGGGCGGACGTGTCCATCCGCCGAAATGGATTTCTTCTTTTCTATTCGTTCGACTCTTAGACGATAGTTTTATAGAAGGACGGGGAGACGGAAGTCGAAACCGACAACCGTCAGGGTATCTAACCGGAGAGTAGAGAGCCCGACGATCGACCCACGGTCGCCCCTACCAATCGTGATCCCCGGCGAGGCGTGTCCCGAGTCTTTTAACGATTTGACACCGGCGACACGTAGAATACATTCTGCGGGCGTCCCTCGTAGGCGTAGATTCCATCTCACGCGTCAACCTGTCCGGGTGACCGCGCGACGCGTCGCTCTCTCGTTTCTCGTTTCTCGAAAGCTGACCGGGACCGAGATCGAGATCGGCACCGAATCTAGATATCAGGGGAAGAGCCGCAAGAATTTTTTGCTTTCTAATCTCGTCGAAAACCTGCCTCGCGAGATAATAAGTGCTGCGGTTGTTGCGCAACGCGTATCGGTGAGATTCGATCGAGCGAGAAACGGGAATCGGGCGACGTCGGCGAATTTCGTCAGCGCGAATCGACGAACGTTGCCGGGACGGAGGATCCGACGGGTCGCGGACAAATCGGAGAGTTGACACATTGCGGTCTATTTTCACGGTTGGTAGCAGCGGGCCGTCGCACCGCGAAGGACGTTTATGGGGTATTTGCGGAGAACGGGGTGGTGGCGGTGAACAGGGGGTAGAGGGATGGCTTCCTGCGCGCAAAGATTAGCACTCCCAATGGGATTAAACGGCCCTTTTCTCTATACGCTATAGCGGGCCACGGTATATACGAGTACGTATATCGTTTCGTGGCACGTGTGTGCAGTAGTGTGCACGCCCCGTCAGAGCATCGAGCAACGTCAATGAGAAAGAGAAAGAAAACGCCGCGCCGACTGGAAACGGTCGTCTGTCCCCGAACAGACTGCGCAAATCCTTCATGGGGGGGTTTCTCCATGCCCCTCGGGACCTCTCCTATCTCTCCGCGTAGTTAATCACTGGCAAACGACTCGTTTATTGGTAGCAACTTATCTAATACCCGACTCCGGCTCCGCCGCTAATAGAATATCGAGATTTTATCTGCGAGTACGCATCGCGTCGTCCCGCGCGCCCCGGGCTCCGATAATTCCGAACCCTAACGCGGAATTCATTTTCTTTATCCGGATCCGATCGTTCCGACTGGAACGCGAAATCGACGATCGCGCGGCGCCAACGAGCCGAGGCATCGATCAATTTTATGCTTCGGAACAACGGAAAATTTCTTCCATTTAACACTAAACCTACCGAGCGCGTAAAGCGATTAAAATGTTTTAGCTTACAAAAGTGTCAAGGCTCTTTTTATTTAGATTTTGTGCAATTTTTATTACAATGAGTGCTTGGATGAAGAAATTTATGGAATTAATTTCAACCCTCTTTTCCGAGATTTATCGAGGTCACCTGCAGTTTTGTATAGGTGAACCTAGTATTCTTTTACACACTCATCTTTTAGAGGATACTGAGACGAATTCAGCGTGCATCATGACAAATATTTTTGTTCTTATAAGATTAATCATCCTATGTCATTCTTTGATCATGATTACTCCACAATATTAAACATAGTCAACCTGGAAACATTGTCAGCTCGCAGAAGAGTATCCGACCAGAGCTTTATTTTTAATTTAATTAATAACCATATAGATTGTCCCTCTCTCCTTATGCAAATCAATTTTTACGCACCTGAACGTGCTCTGAGATCTCGAGCAGGCTTTCAAACCCTTAAAGCCAAATCTACCTATGGATTAATTAATCCAATAAATCGCATTATTGCAGACTCTAACACTCTGTATAATCGTATGGATTTTTTCATTGAGTCTTTGCACTTGTTTAAAAAACAATTACGCAGAATTATAGGGTAATACATATAGTTAGTACCATTAGTTTTTGTGCGTTTCCCTTCTATGTTACTATACGAGTAATCCTTATTGTTTTCTATTGTAAACATTTATGTAAAAGGGCTTCGGTCCGTTTATAATAATAATAATAATAATATTTTTTTCTGAATCTAAAAAGATGAGAAAAGTAATTTCTTAACCGTTTACGCGAGTGTTGCTGCTGGTGGCCACCACTTTGAGCATCGATTCAATCAAGGTGAATGACATTTTTATGGTGCTTGCCGAATTCGTCTTATTGTTAGTATCTCCTACAAATTGAGTGTAGGAAAATTATAGGTACACCTACAGAAAAAACTGAAGGTGATCTTGATCGAACTGGGAAAGATGATTGACCAAAAATTTGGTATAATTAAATTAAAGCTTTTTTTAAGCCATGTTATTTTAGCTTAGAAAATTTCCGATCGAAGCGCTAATAGCAGAATAATCTAAGTTGATCACGGTTCGTGGTCAAACTGGTATGGAACGTGATAACTGGACAGCGGATTTTATGCATTCATAAGAAAAGCTAGTAGTCGAAGCTTATAAAACAGTGAAAACACCAGAAGAATCTCAGAATATCATATCACCGTCAACTTATTAAAATGATCAGGAGTCGAAATCAATTTTTATCGAACTCCTGTTTATTGCAATCGATGCACAAGATATTTATTTTGCACTAACTGCTCGTGCAAAGGGCTCCCAGGCTGGCAACCTCTTTCTGAAAACCTTTCCAGGACCATAACGAACAAAACAAAAAAAGAATTACACATATCCATCGTTCGAATCGTGAATTATGGTCTTGAGTTCATACAAAAATCCCATAGAAAAAAGCACTTTCATTTTTTCCCTAATTGGCCATTTTTCCGGGCAACTTTTCCAATTTTTCTTTCCTAAAAACCTTATTCGGACTATTACGAACATTTGTTTTTAAATTAGCCACATCGGCCCAGCCGTTCTCAAGTGATACGCTTACCAACGAACAGCATTTCATTTTTATTTATATAGACAATGATCTAGTGATAGCAAGTGACTAGGCTGCGGATTTTATGCATTCTTAACAAAAATTAGTAACCGTAGCTTATAAAACAGGGGAAACATCAGAAGAATCTCAGAATATCATATCACCGTCAACTTATTAAAATGATCAGGAGTCGAAATCAATTTTTATCGAACTCCTGTTTATTGCAATCGATGCACAAGATATCTATTTTGCACTAGCTGCTCGTGCAAAGGGCTCCCAGGCTCACAACCTCTTCCTGAAAACCTTTCCAGGACCATAACGAACAAAACAAAAAAAGAATTACGCATATACATCGTTCGAATCGTGAATTGTGGTCTTGAGTTCATACAAAAATCCCATAGAAAAAAGCACTTTCATATTTTCCCTAATTTTCCATTTTTCCGGGCAACTTTTCCAATTTCTCTTTCCCTAAAAACCTTATTCGGACTATTACGAACATTTTTTTTTTAATTAGCCACATCTCAAGTGATACGCTTACCAACGAACAGCATTTCATTTTTATTTCTATAGACAATGATCTAGTGATAGCAAGTAACTAGGCTGCGGATTTTATGCATTCATAACAAAAACTAGTAACCGTAGCTTATAAAACAGTGGAAACATCAGAAGAATCTCAGAATATCATATCACCGTCAACTTATTAAAATGATCAGGAGTCGAAATCAATTTTTATTGAACTCCTGTTTATTGCAATCGATGAAAAAGATATTTGTTTTGCATAAATATCTAGTGATAGCAAGTAACTAGGCTGCGGATTTTATGCAATCTTAACAAAAATTAGTAACCGTAGCTTATAAAACAGTGGAAACATCAGAAGAATCTCAGAATATCATATCACCGTCAACTTATTAAAATGATCAGGAGTCGAAATCAATTTTTATTGAACTCCTGTTTATTGCAATCGATGAAAAAGATATTTATTTTGCATAAAGATCTAGTGATAGCAAGTAACTAGGCTGCGGATTTTATGCATTCATAACAAAAACTAGTAACCGTAGCTTATAAAACAGTGGAAACATCAGAAGAATCTCAGAATATCATATCACCGTCAACTTATTAAAATGATCAGGAGTCGAAATCAATTTTTATTGAACTCCTGTTTATTTCAATCGATGAAAAAGATATTTATTTTGCATAAAGATCTAGTGATAGCAAGTAACTAGGCTGCGGATTTTATGCATTCATAACAAAAACTAGTAACCGTAGCTTATAAAACAGTGGAAACATCAGAAGAATCTCAGAATATCATATCACCGTCAACTTATTAAAATTGTCAGGAGTCGAAATCAATTTTTATTGAACTCCTGTTTATTGCAATCGATGAAAAAGATATTTGTTTTGCATAAAGATCTAGTGATAGCAAGTAACTATAGGCTGTGGATTTTATGCATTCATAACAAAAACTAGTAGTCGAAGCTTAAAACAGCGAAAACATCAGAAGGATCTCAGAATATCATGTCATTGTCAACTTATTAAAATGATCAGGAGTCGAAGTCACTTTTTATCGAACTCCTGTTTGTTGCAATATGTGCACAAGATATTTATTTTGCAGTCCACTGATAGCATATGATTTCACGTTGATACGAGTGCGCGACCGATTAATATACGAGTTTGAAAAGGATCGACGCGTTTTCGGTTCTCACGAAGTTAGGTCGAACTGGACAATGAACCCGGGGGCGTACGATTTATAGTCCCGCTAGAACGTTGAATGGAAACCGAATGGATGCCCACCCTCTGCAGCGTAGAAATCACCGCGCAACGATTTCCACCCTTGGTAAGGTGTCGAATTAATTTATATTTCCTGCTTAAGGTGGCAAGTGTTGACCCTCGATCAGGTGAGTCGACCTCTCGGCCAGGTAGGATTCTACGCGATAGCTGGAGCGTTATTCGAACGGTCCAGGCCGAACCTATGTCATATTCTAATTCCAAGTCTCGCTGGGCGATCTACCTAAATCGTGGTCGAGCATTCATTCATAGGAATCTTGATCTTGATCGAATATCTCGAGCGCGTATCGACCAAGAGATCCTCGGAAGAAGAAAATTACGATCATCTCGACGCGAGGACCTCGACGACGAACGCGTCGATCGACGTAAACTACGATCGCTCGTCAACGCTACAGTTGCGGAGATGCGATCACGCCATCGCGGGGATGTCCCATAGAAACGTCGTGACCCTGTGGTAGGTATCGCGTGCGCCCCGTCTTTGCGGTGATCCTCAGCCCGCGTTTTCCCCGAGAATGCGGCGAACGTGAAAACGTCCGACGAAGCGTTAAGTGATGCAAAGTACAAAAAGGTACAGCCGTTCCATCTGCGAGGAGAAATAATGGGACAAAGTGTCCTTTGAGAACGACCGGAGGCGGGGGCAGAGGGAGAAGGTCGAGTAGAAGGTTCTCGCACCACAGGCGTCGGTCGTCAAGGGGCGCGAGATCATCCAGATTCGATCTTCCTTTTCGAGTTTACATCGTTTCCCCACTAAAAGAACCGCAGACCTCTGGTTAATCTCACCGGGCCTCTTCCGAGGATTCTTCGCGGAAGAGCACGCCGCGTGCCAATTTCTCCGGCGCAGGCACAAGCTTGCAGGGGCAGTTTCTTAGAAGCGAAGAAGCCGCTGCGCTGAAGAAAAGATCGGCGAGACGCTCTGGTCTACGGTTGACATCGTTAATCGGTAGACGCGTCGAGGATAACGACGTTTCATTCGAATCGCGTGGAAACCGGTTCGCGATTCGAGGCTCACGCAAGAAAACGGACCCGCAATTAGTCTACCGTAAATATAAGCCCCAACGAACCTTTCCGCGCGGTAATCGTGCGAGACGGACGCGAGTCCGATACGGTTAATTTAGCTCGACGCAATCGTAATCGAACGTTTCAAAATCGGATAGGAATCGAGCGACCGAACGCTCTTTACTTTGTTTCCCATTTTTGCACAGTACAGTCCCTGCTCACTTTATTAGACTCACCTGAAGAATTGGTGCTGTTTGAAATCCTATAAGGAATTCAACGCTGTTTTCAACCGATGGGGTAACGATTTTATACTACAAGGTTGCCTTATGGGTTACCTATCTACAGTCCCTGCTCACTTTATTAGACTCACCTGTATAATTATGATATTTCTATACGATATTGTACTATACGATTTGAACTTTTTTGGTAAGCTAGAGCAATTAGTTTACTAAAAAATGTGAAAAGAAATTTTTTCAAAAATTGCAATTGATCGGAATTCTTGAAAAAATACTAAAAGTTGAATTTTTAACTTTTTTTATGTGGGCCTATATTGAAAATTTAAAAAATAAGTTTTGTAGATCTGTGTCAATTAAACATATTCTGAAAATTTCGTCAAAATCGGTCGACGTTGCAATGAGCTACAAACATTTAATGATGGTAAAAATTGCAGATTTTCTCGATTTATTGTCGAAAATCTTGAAAATCTGCAATTTTTACCATCATTAAATGTTTGTAGCTCGTTGCAACGTCGACCGATTTTGACGAAATTTTCAGAATATGTTTAATTGACACAGATCTACAAAACTTATTTTTTAAATTTTCAATATAGGCCCACATAAAAAAGTTAAAAATTCAACTTTTAGTATTTTTTCAACAATTCCGATCAATTGCAATTTTTGAAAAAATTTCTTTTCACATCCTTTAGTAAACTAATTGCTCTAGCTTCCCAAAAAGTTCAAATCGTATAGTACAATATCGTATAGAAATATCATAATTATACAGGTGAGTCTAATAAAGTGAGCAGGGACTGTAAGTGTAAAATTTTCTTGCAAGAGAAATTCACCGGACATGAATCCGATTGGAAATGTCTGTGAGTGCCTGAAAAGAGAACTGGCCAAAGAAAATATAACAACAAAGACCAAGTTGATAGAGAGAATAATCTATCACTGGCACCATAACGCTGCATTAAAAGACATTGCACAAACTTAATTAAGGTTTGTGCCACCGATTTGCCGTCCCTTTTCGTGGATATGTCTCTTCTCGACTGCGTGTCGCGATCACGCTAATGACCTTGACCCGGCTACGACCTCGTCGAGCATCCGCCGAGTCGAGATCCTCCCTCTGGATCCGTCGATCTTCCAACCCTTTCGAGACTACCGGTAACCATAGTCATCCATTGTCGTGTGTTTCCACCAGCGCCGTTGTTGAATTTAACCCTCTGACAACGGACGATTTTTATAGCTGTATAATTGGCAATGCTTAGGACCGTTCACAGCTCTAATTAATAATTTTTAAAAATTTAGTTTTTATGATATCCTCAATGAAACAGCTATTCAGTTAGTTTAATTGCTACAAATTAAAAAATGACTCCGGCACAGCACTCTGAGGGTTAATTGGCGATTCACAGTCAGTTGCTACATCTACACTGCGGATCTTCATGCACAATGAAAATTGTCTGCATAAATTGAAGAGGTGGATGAATAAAGGTGTCAAGTTTATTTCTGTACATACAAACATTTTCTTGTATTACCAAAAACAACGGAGACATTTTCGGTCTACAGTCCCTGCTCACTTTATTAGACTCACCTGAAGAATTGGTGCTGTTTGAAATCCTATAAGGAATTCAACGCTGATTTCAACCGATGGGGTAACGATTTTATACTACAAGGTTGCCTTATGGGTTGCCTATCTAAGTGTAAAATTTTCTTGCAAGAGAAATTCACCGGACATGAGTCCGATTGGAAATGTCTGTGAGTGCCTGAAAAGAGAACTGGCCAAAGAAAATATAACAACAAAGACCAAGTTGATAGAGAGAATAATCTATCACTGGCACCATAACGTTGCATTAAAAGAAATTGCACAAACTTGCATAGATAGCATGTCCAGAAGAGTTGCGGCTTTAAAAGCAGCTAAGGGCGGATTAACAAAATATTAGTGTTTTAAGAATTATATTGATCGATTTGTGTTTGTATCCATTGTTTTTGTAAAATAAATATATGGAAAATTCATTGGTCATCATTAAGTGATTTTTGCTTAAGGCTATTATACCTATTATTCATGGTAAAACTAAAAAATCATGATTATAGAGGTGAGTCTAATAAAGTGAGCAGGGACTATATGTTGTACGTATTAAAATCACTAAGAGAAGAAATAACATTCTATTTGACTTCTTGCAATCAGTGCAGACATATTTTATTTTGCATAAAAATTCGCAGTTCAGCAACCATTTACGAATAAGTTTCACGAATGCAGTGGCAAGACACGTGTAGGAGAATCGCATGTTTAAAAGTTCGTCGGTCGACTCGTGTTTCCACAGTCGGTTGACGAACGCTGATCAACGCGCTAGCACCGTGCGAAACAACGAGGAAGAAAAGGAATCTGGCTCGTCCCCCGAGATCCCGGCGAAACGGAAAAAACGTCGCCGTATACGGACACAATTCATAATTACGGCTCGTCACGTGCTGCACGATATTTTAACGCGGGCAACCTTTACCGAACGCCGAGTCGTAAAGTTGCTGATTTATCCCGCGCCACTGGAGTATTACCGGGTCGTTTAATTAAACGCGCAGCGATAGTGACTCCTTTATTGGCTGGCCCGATCGATCCGACTGCATCCAATCTTCGGAACCGTTAGGCTCTCTCTCTCTCTCTCCCTCTCTATTTATCTCTCTCCTTCCCTCTCCTCGCCCTTCCTCTCTCTCATTCTCTCTCCCTCTCGTGATTATTAACGAATCGCATTTCGCCTCATTGTTCATCAACGGACGCGTTACACGCGCCATTCTCAATTTACACCGGCCGAAATTTTGACGCGCGCGGTCGTAAACATTTCAGTTGGTTTTTCAATAAATATTCGATCGGCCTTGCAGTGTTTGCGAGCCAATGCTCGGACGCGCCGCTATCCTACTGTGCGCCACAACGATTTGGGCGTTGTGTTTTGCACCGTTGGGCCAACCCCCGATCAGGACACAGGCAATGCGAACCGAGGAACCGAAAGAGAGAAACGGAGAGGCGACCGCTCGACGGTTCTTTTTTCATAGGCACGATGCGACGGCGCGACGCGGATGCGTCGGTCTTCTGCTCATAATTCTCGCTCCTGTCTTCCCTGCGGAGCGGGCTTTCCGTACCGCCTGTTTTCCCGTGCTTCCACTATCTTTGCTTCACTCTTTTCTCTCAATCTTCGCGCCGCTAATGCTCCTCGTATTTCCTCTTGTCCAACCCACCGCCTGCTACTGCCTCAACCTCGTTTCAGCTCGCCTCTCGTCGGGTTTCGGAGGATGCTTTTAGAAGGCATTAGACGGGGTGCTCACGGTTCGTCGCCCGTAGTCGCTTTGCATTAAGGATCCACGCAATGTGCTCGACACGATCTTCCTCTCCTCTCTCTATCACACACACACACACCCTCTCTCACTCTTTTCCCTCTGTCTCTGGTGCTTCGCGACTAGGCAGCTTGAAAAGAAGTTGTGTACCGGAACAGCAATATAATTTGACGACTCGGGTCGCGTCGATGGGCAAATTTGCGCGCGCGGAATCACCGGAAGCCCCCTCGGAGCGAGGATTAGGTCGATGGATTTCCCGTGGTAACGGCTGCTCTGGAAATTAGGGACACCCGTTTTCTTTGGCCCGACCGGGGATCAATTGCCACCCAATGGGACCTGCGCTACAATGGGTATTCATACCGAAAACCCGAACGGGAGGCAATTTTAATAATTTTGCGTGAGACGTAGAATTGATGCTTCCCGATGTAATGGGATGTCTGAGAAATAACACTTCGGTTTGTTTCTTTGTTTGTGTAAATACCCGTGAAGTAGTTTATTCATCGAAAGTCAAGAGATTTCAGCACAAGAGATTTACCTTGCGATTTTAACCCTCGTCAGGTAAGGTCTGAGAACACGTAAATAGTAAGGTGGGGTCTCTTAGACGCCGACAAATGAATTTCATAAATAGCCTAGGTTTTTAATAAATTTGGGATGAAGAACAACACAGGATAAAAAGTAAACAGACTTAATTTTACCACGTTTTTATTAGCTTGTTTTCTTGTTTGTTTGTCTGTTTGTACGGTAAAAATTTTGCAATTGATTTTAAACTAACTTCCTGATGAGCTAGAGGCTTGAAATTTTAAACATAGCTCAGAACTGGATGACAATGCAATATTTAAAAAGAGATTTTTAAAAAAGCCTATGCGTTTTTATTCATATAAAATTCTTTTCAAAAATCTGAAGCTTGGGTCTCCGAGACTCCATATTACCTTGCGAAGGTTAACGCTAACCGTACCGGGTACAAAATGTGTCGGACACATATTGTTTTATGAAAATTACAAGTCTGACTTTATTTAGATTTTTCACAATTTTTATAATAATACGTGCTTGAATAAAGGAACTTATTGAATAATTTCTAATGGAAGCATCTTTATAATTTCAATAATTAAAAAGTAAATGTGAAAGCGGCCATTTGATTCGTCGTAATACGGTCAGTGGTAAACATGAAACGGCGTTCGTTCATTAGCGATTTTCAAGTGTTCTAAACCTCATCCGTCCCTCAGTGTCAACACAGTGGTAAAAGATCGATGAAATACCAAGCAAAACAGTCATTTTTCAACTTTTTTTATTTAAATAGACGAGTTAACTGCATCTGAGTAATTTACATCTTAGGTTCTTCGATTATGTGTTTCGCATTAAAAAAATAAAGGTCACGAAGTTTCGGGGAAATTTTAAAGGTATGCGGGACCGGGACGGGATTCCCGAAAATGTACGGTTATTCCCGAAAATGATCGGGTTTCCTGAATATATTCGGGTTTCCCAAAAATGTCCTGCTTTCCCATGAATTTTTTCGGAACCTCTATACTGTACGGAATCTTTTAATATTGTTTTTTAGTCTTTATCTATGCTACAAGAGTCTTCTATATAATTTGAAATTATATAGAAATTATTACAGGGTGTCCCAAAATTCGTGAAAATCCCGGAAATGGGAGGTTCCTGTGACCATTTGAAGCGACATTTTCCTTTGCAAAAATGTTATCCGCGGCTTTGTTTAGGAGTTATTAACGAAAAACACGGACCAATCAGAGCGCGACCTAGACGCGAGTTGGCATAGTCGGCCAATCGACAGTTGGCGCGCCGGGCCAACTGTGTTTTTCGTTAATAAGTCCTAAACAAAGCCGCGAATAACATTTTTGCAAGAAAATGTCGCTTCAAATGGTCACAGGAACCTCCCATTTCCGGGATTTTCACGAATTTTGGGACACCCTGTATAAAAGACTCTTGTAGCATAAATAAAAATTAAAAAACAATATTAAAAGATTCCGTACAGTATCAGAGACCCCGAAAAAATTCACTGGAAAACCGAACATTTTTGGAAAATCCGAACATTTTTGGGAAACCCGAACATTTTCGGAAATCCCGTCCCGGTCCCGCACACCTCTAGAAAATTTACCTACAAATAACAGAACAGAACAGTAATTTATTTCGGGAAAACTGTGTCAAATTGAAAATGGGGGCGGATGAGGGTTAAAAATATAGGGTAAATTCTTGCATTCCAGAAGATCTGCAGGTAGAGGATTTTCGCACAGATTCCGTTTCGTTGTCATCTAAATTAGTTATTGATATTCGAACATAATCAATCATTATACAAGTGAGAAAAATTTAATTAACCTCGAACAGCGGAGAATTCTGTGCAAGAGAGCAACGGGGCCAATGTGACCCGAGACAACCACTGCTGAGAACGCGGCGCAGCAATAGCTCGAGCGACGGCCCACAGAGGCTCCGCGCATACAAATGTATGTATCAACAATCGCAGTATCTCTCAGCTGTTCTAGACTGGCAAAGCTACAATATGGGAATACAATTGAGTTGTATAGAATGTTTTAGTAAGTTCCGAAATAAAAGGGAGAAAACATCAGACCGTAAAGGGTTAATCCTACCATGAACATGGGACACGATAGTCGGACGTGGATCTGCGCCTACGTTGAACCACCGTGTATCTCGACGAAGAAAAATATCTACGGTATCATTAACCCTTCGGGAACGACGGTGAATTGTCAGTTTAATTCTGAATAGTCTGCGTTATATGATGTCACAGATGTTACAGTAATCTCTTGATGATTTAGACTTGTTGATATTTTCCCCGGCCATCTTCAAATTCTAGAAAGCATACAATAATGCAATTGTAATTGAGTAATTGGGTCTTGCACTGCGTTTTGTCTATGTACATTCGCAATTATTATTACATAGTACATTCGAAATTATACTGATATAATACTTATATTATACTTTCTCTTAAGAAAGTGTTGCACGGTACGGCAGTTTGTAAACAAGAGTTGTCTTTCGACAACGTTTCAGTGTTTGCATCAACGCAACCCTGGCACAGTACGCTAAGCATGAACATGGTCTTCGTACGTTAAGTTATGCTTTTTGAAGAGTAATTCCTTCGAAGGTCATTTGAAGGTCAACATATTATACATGCTAATCAAAATACGTCGTTCCATTAAGAAAAAAACGACGATGACTTTGAAATATCGGAAAATATGACCTAGAGAAAACAAACTTCTCCGTCACAATAATTGCCCCACTCAAACAAACATTTTCTGTCTGAAACATTTTCTTGTGTTACTAAAAACAACGGAGATATTTTCGGTGTAAGTCTTAAGTGCTCCACCCTGTATACATTTGTATAAAAAATGTGCAATTTGGAGCAGTGCACAGATTAAAGGAATTTAGAAATATCGATATATCCATTTCAACTAATTAATGTGATTAGAGAACGAACGACATTTCCATTTGCCTTCTATGTCGTACAATTTATGCAGACAATTTTCATTTTGCGTGAGGATCCACAGTCTAGAGGTAGCAAAAGACTGCGAATCACCAATGAACCCTCCGAGTGCTGTGCCGGAGTCATTTTTGACCGGGAACATCCAAATTGTCATTTAAATACTCAATATGTGGCGATTAAACCAACTGAATAATTGTTTCATCGAGGATATCGTAAAGACTAATGTGTCTACACGAGATATCATCGAAAGTAAATTTTTAGAAATTATTAATTAGCTTTAAAATATAGCTATAAAAATCGTCCGTTGTCAGAGGGTTAAATTCAACAACAGCGCTGATGGAAACACACGACAATGGATGACTATGGTTACCGGTAGTATCGAAAGGGTTGGAAGATCGACGGATCCAGAGGGAAGATCTCGACTCGGCGGATGCTCGACGAGGTCGTAGCCGGGTCAAGGTCATTAGCGTGACCGCGACACGCAGTCGAGAAGAGACATATCCACGAAAAGGGACGGCAAATCGGTGGCACAAACCTTAATTAAGGGATGAGGCACCCGGTGGCCCGAGTCACAAACCACGCTCATAAATTCTTCGGCAAACGTATACAAAAAGTAAAAGTTCCGGGAGAGGTCGGGGCGAGGAAGACGAGCGATCGAAATAAAAAGGAGAGCGGAGAGAAGCGAAGGTGCCGCTGCCGACGATGATTCCAACTAACGTACAGTCCTCGTAGGAAATCGGCGCTCTACGTCCTCTACGCTTGCCCTGGAACTTCGACTTTTGAATTTCTTGGGTCAATTGTTCAGAAATTCACGAGTTATCGTGTCGTTGGTACACCGCGATAACTCGTATCGACAAGCGTCGATTCCGTCGGACAACTAATAAATAAATCGACCGATTAAAACTTGAAATTAGGCTCGGTACAGATCAGCGTATGTCGTTTTATGGGCACCAATAATTCGCCAATAATTCGTAGGACGCCAAATGAACTACTGAATCCCTCTGGCGACTTTATTGTAACCATCATTCGGAGTAGAACCACCAGTCATTATCATCTAAACGCTTCACCTTCTGGTATTTGTATTTTGGACAGTGCAGAATGTCATTGTGGATATCCACCACTGTCTGATCTGATTTGATCAACCACAAAAAACATAAAATTGATTCACCTTTGAGTGTAGAGATGCTCACTGCTTCTCCAATTTAGATATCTATGTATTTTCTCATTTCTGAAAAAGTGTAATTTAGGAATCGAATGTTCATTAACCCTCGGACAACGGAGGATTTTTACCACGTTTTTATTTTATAGCTATATAATTGGCAATGCTTAGGACCGTTCACAGCTCTGATTAATAATTTTCAGAAATTTAGTTTTCAATGAAACAGCTATTCAGTTAGCTTAATTGCCAAAAATCGAGTACTTCAATGACAATTTGGATGTTTCCGGTTAAAAATGCCTCCGGCACAGCACTCGGAGGATTAATATACGAATTATTTCGTAAACCTCTAATGTATAGCTAACTGGATCTCGTATAAAATTTCAAATGCTTGATAAAGAAATAAAAGGTATCGGGCTCGATGAGGGGATGATCGCCGTGTCCGGAAGTACCCCAAGATTTTCGCGTTTTCGAGATTTCGTCGGTTCGTCTTGTCGCGCATCGGTCCGCGCGCAAGTAGCGCTCTCATTGGCCTTGTTACCTTCAGATCTCGCGATCCGGCGAGCTCGAGCGCGCGGCGTTTGACAGCGCGGAGTTCGTATGTTCTTGTCTTGGCTGTACCCCGTGCGGCACCCCGCGTCTATATATAGATGTGGGACAAACGCGCACACCCATAAAGGATACGATCCAACGCGAGCGTGGAACGAGCCTCGAGCATATCATGGTAGGAACGGAATATGGGATGGCATGGGAGATGACACATGGTCCGGACGCCGGTTGTGTGTCCTGTATTGCCGGGCAAAGTGTCAGAGGGAGAGAAACGTTCGTTTATACGCTGTTGCCCGTTGCTAGAACGAACAAGGAAGCTCCTATAGGCTGTGGGAGCACCGGACGGAGGCCGCGCAGGAGATCCGAGGAAAGAGGGAACGAGAAAGGGAGAGAGGCCGGTTAGCTCTCTGCCACAAGCCGCCGGCGCGAGAGCACAGTAGCGGCAAATACCCATAAATATAAAATATGTCCCTCCTTTTCACCCTTTTGCACGCACACCATCCTAACCGCGTAATATATCGATAGCCGGGTACACGCACCCACCGATGCAAAAGGTTCCTCCACCTCCTCTCTTCATCTCCTCGTCTTCCGCCGCTCGATGTTTCTCTCTCCCTCTCTCTCTCACACCTTTCTCTCTTTTCCCTTATACTCGGAACGTTTCCTTCGGGGTCCGGCAGTTGCTCGTATACGCGCGGCTATCCACCTCAACACCTTTGTGTACAACATTCCTTGCCTCTTCTTTCTCCGCGCGTATATATACCCTCATCCTCCGAGCACGACTTCTCGCTTCTTCTTCTTCTTCTACTTCCTCCGCGTTCCCCGTGCCTCGTTTCTCGACCCATTCGATATACGCGGATCCTCTTCTTCTCCACCTTTTCCCTCTATCGTCGCTATCGCGTTTGATACACGCAACCCGTGGCCGTGGGTTGCTGCCGTCACGCCGCCACGCCGTCAGAGAACCGTGGAAGAAAGGATTCCCCGCGGTTTTACAATCTGCCTGCTGGATGATTACGATAAGTTGCCCCGGGGAGAACGTTTTCGGTAGCGCGCTCCGAGCCTCGGCGAGCCTCGCCGGAGGCGTGGTTTCGTGTTTTGCGTTTCGTCGCGTCGAACCTCGTCTCGACTCGACGAGTAGCAAAGTTAATTGGCAGAGGGAGCGTATCGGCCGGAAACGCCACGCGAAGCCAACCCCTCGCAGTCCTGCGTCGACCTTTGCCCAACAGCTCCTTATTTGATTGATTCCCATCGCGTTAGTCAATAACGTCACAATACCAGACAAACATTCTTCAATGAATTTAAACACATCTAGGTGTCTAAAGGTATTATTATTATTATAGAATCCGTATTTTATATATTGATCACAGAAACGAGTAGGTGCAATTTAAAACAGATTAGAAGACTTCGAGAGTGTAAATATATTACTTTCACTAGATTAATAGTTAATTTTGTCGGAGGTGACGCAAGTCTTTAAGCATTGATCGCGGCTCCGATCCAACAACGGAGTTGCAGGTGGAAATCTTCAGCGACTGATTGGACACCTCGTTCGTCGCGATAACCTCGGGACTCGAAGCGGTCCCACATCGCGCAAGAAGCGGGCGCCTTCCGTACATCGTTATTTCGTCGAATTGTCAAGTAGGAAGCCCGTCAGTTGGGCTGACCGTCGAGGAAGGAGAAGATCGAGCCGCGGCAACTCGGATTCTGCGCGAGGAGCCAATTTAATGGATACAGTGACACGTATCTTTTTATTGTTGCTGTTGCCGTTGTCGTGGCTGCCGGCGCGTTTTGAGCTTGTACGCATAATATACGCTTGGTGCGCGTGTACGTGCGTGCATGTGCGTACTATGTGTGCGTATATATGGTGGAGATAAGGTCGAGGTAAACGGAAAAGGAAGGCAGACGAGGACGGCGGAACGAGGAGCGAGAGACCAGCCGTGAGAGGAGAGCTCGGGAACGGCCGAAGGACGAAGAAGAGCGGAGAAGCGGAACGACGACGAAACCCGTTCTCATTATTATATTCATATTCAGAGCCGCGCGATGGAGCAAACCTCCCTCTCGTCCCCCTCTCGTCCGCCCCCCGCTCGCCTCCCACCGCCTCCTCCGCCTACTCTGCTTCATCTCTATCCCTCGGTCTCCTTTCCTCCCGAGCGTTAACCTCTTTCTTCGTCTCCCTTCGTCTCTGTCCGTTGGAGCGCATCCCGACAGCGTAGAACGGTATAGATGTAGCGGTATAAAAATCTCTATAAAAAGTTGAAAAGTGCCGCCGCCGGAGTTGAGGGGCGACAATGGATGAAATATGCCGCTGCGTTCGACCCTACTGGAAGGCGTAAGGTGCCGGACACCTCCTTACACCTGCGAGCGGCTCCATATAGTGCCTTATTATAAACCGACTCGACCGAGAACCGAAGAGAACGACAGGGACAGAGGGACAGGACCCAAGAGAACGATCCACGAAATCGACGCGCGGCCCTTTCTCTCCAATTAGGAGTCTTGACGCGTATACGGAGGCCCTCTCGTCATCTACCACCGTGCGCGACCAGTTCTCTTCGTCCTGCGAGTCCTGCTCTCGATTTTCCGCCGATCGATTTCGATCTTTTCCATGCCGTTCGCGTTTCGGGGACGATGGCATTCCGGACGGAACGGGAAATATCGAAATAATGAACGATTCATCCGAAACATTCAGAGTCACCGGAGAGACCACGGATCAGCTGAAAGCTGCTTAATAAAGATTCGGGGCTCGCTCGATATTTCAAGCGAAACGAACAACACCGCGCGCACAATACCAGTCGTTAATAATGATTTGTGCCGGCCGGGCCGCGCGCGTCCCGATTCAGAGTTCCGCGCCGATAAAAGTCAGTTTTTTAGTCGACCCGATCCCACTTTTACTCGGTGTGTATATCTTTCTCGCGAGCCGGAACGGGTTCCCCGAAAAATCCTCCAAATATTGTCGGTCATTAGAGCGCGTCCATTTTGCGAGCCCCGAGGCGCTGCGCGGCGACTAGCGAACGGAATGAGACGCGGGCCTCGGGCCTCGGGCCCGGGGCATGGCACGAGCTAGGAGCCAGGGAGGTAGGTAAATAATAAGCCTGCGAAGAAAGCTGTTTTCGCACGAACGACGTGATCATCCGTTTCCTTGTCCAGGTGTTTCCCGGAGACCCTAGAGGAGCTTTTCCCTGTTTCTTTCTTCCTCTCTCCCTCGCTCTCTTGGCACCTTTTACGGGATAACCCGGACTCCTGATGGGCTTCAACGAAATCACTAATTGGTGTAGACCCTGTGCCTAGGAGGTATACCCCGAGAGAGCGAAATGGTGAAAAGACAAGCGTTAGAGCGAAAATTGTCCGGGACAGTTGGCGGTGGCTCAAGGCCAAAGGTTTTGGGTTTGGAGACGCCGCTGCCTGTTTTTGGAGACGACAATGTCGCTGATTATTAGCGTCGCCAGGGGGTCTCTGTTGTACCAACGATCCCGCAGTGTTGTTCGTGCTGGATGGCATAAACTCGTGTATACCTAACCTAGACGCTTCGGAACGGTAGCTTACAGATAAACAGCGTGGTCAAGGACATAGCTGTTCTGTCGTTCTTTCATCGTCGACCGCAACAAGGTACAACAGAGAATAAACCCGAAGAGCTATTTGCGAAGCTTCCTCGACACCATCATCACAGTAACTCTGTGTACAGGTGCCTGCGATTTCGAAACAGATTTGTTTGATCGACCTTGAGATCGTACAATGGTGTACCGATAGATTGCGCTCGTTGCCACCGGAATCGACGCCTGCCATAAATTAGGCGCACCTTCGAATCATTACGGCCGAATTAATCATCCAAGGAGACGCTCCACCAAGCCATGGTGGAAGAAGGTTCAAGGCCCTCGACGGGTCCACATTCTTCGACGATTCCGTTGCCGACGATACACGCTCGGCATCGTTTCCATGATTACATCACGGAAATAAAGACGATAGGAGACGAGACGCGACTTCGACGCAGACTATCGTCGACCTGCGATCTGTCAACGCTTGTAAATCGGCGCGCGACTAATTTATGGGCCAAACAATCCCGACATTTTCGTTCGGTACTTTCCGCCACGACTCCTGGATATAATTACAATGGATGTACGCGGAACTCGACGCGATCGTTCTCTTCTTATAGATTTCGTGAAAAGGCCAAGTTCGCCCTTGAGACGCAGGTATACCGGCCTCTTCGTACCTCCCTCGGTTGTACAAATTTTAAATCACCTTTGAGAGTAATTAAACCGTTCGACGGCGACATTATTCTCGAGGTTGCTCCATTGACGGGAGACAATCCTGCATTCACAGATATATCCAAGTTACATTAACTTCGCAGAACAAGGAGTGCGAAAGGGTTCTTATCCTTTCTCCTCAATAGGTGCTTACTTTAATGGTTATGGGGTCGTTCGGAAAATTCCTATCGCGGCTTTCGGTAGGCGGCGTTAGGACGTGTAATATATCAAAAGGATTGACAACAAACTATATAATCTAAAAGGTGTAGGCATTCGATGCTGTTCACACAACCAGCAAACATGATATTCGCTGTTTATGGTGAAGATGCTGTAGCTGAAAGAACTGTATACATATAGCTTACATATAGCTATATAACGAAACACACCACCATCTTTCTTCTTTTTCTCTTATAGAAAACATTCTATAGCAAACGTGTCTCAGGACGTAATGATTCAAATCCGAATCGAACGTTTGATAAAAGTCTACAAAATTGCTATTTAGTGTACAATTGATCGAACCGGTGCGCCGCGAACATAACCCCAAATTTATTTAAAAATGCACGATCGAGAATAATTTCTTATTTATACATATAGCTTGCTAGAAGCTGGTGGTTGCAACCTTGACGATCAACAACGCCCGGCTAGGAACCACTGATGAAGATCAGATCGAAACACTAACCAAGAATAACTCGCACTATGCGACACATGAATTAGGGGAAACTTTAACAACATCGGGTACCGTCATCCGCGAGCATTTTGTGAAGCCTGGCTACGTTCAGAAGTAGCGAATCGGAACATGAAATATAAGCATTGTATTGATCTTTATGCAAAATGTTGTGCATCCTTAGGAAGAATTGATATAATTGATAATTTTCTGATATTATCACCTGCTCATTTTGCTTATAAACGCATAAAATCCGCAGTGGTACGTATAACTGAAACTTTCCGCTATCCATCTCGAATCTCGCATAAACAACGGAACGTCGCACAGTGGTCTGGATTGGAAAATCGTGCGCCATTTTGATATAACTTTTGAACCCGTAGAGATATTGCAATGAAATTTTCACTGAAAATATTTAAAAAATAGTCATTTTTAACTATAGGTGATGAAAATTTTTTTGCATTTGTTAAACAATAATTTTTTATTAATTTTCATTGATATTTTTTATTTAAAAAAGATATTGTTAAATATAATCGCACAAACTATTTTTTACTTTCTAAATATGTATTTTTTATATTTATGTTTCACACATGTAACGTTTTATGGAATACGTAAAATATAAATTCGAGAAATCTTGTTGCAATCAACGTATACAAAAATTACCGTAAAAACGCATCACAAGCGTGTCAGATATTTTTTATAATAATTTATAATGATTATAATTTTTTTTTTGGAAACTCGTGAACCCCATGTTCGTGTAACTTTTAAATCGTAAAAGGTATTGGCATGAAACTTGAACTGGATAATGTGGAAATGTCAGGCTATGGATAGGTTAATTACTATTACTATTATTACAATTTTTGTGTTAATTATTTATTAACTCTAAAGCTTCTGCTTCTAATTGCCTAACTTTTTTACAATATCATTTTATCCTAACACTGGATATGTATGGATCCGATGTTAAGAGTAATCGATTTAATATGTCTCCATTTGTGCATAATCGTGAATTTTTCCTTGTGTTTCTACATCTTATGCGTTTAAAGTCCTTGTGACGCGTTTCCTGGGCCTCTGAAAGTTGCCCTATTGGCAACAACGCATTTTATATAATATCCGCCCCATGTATTAGTAGTTTGTGTATTGACGCCGGCATGTAATACCATCGATAATTTTGTATATAATATCCTGCCGTATCCTGTGCATATTTTTGAAATTTTACGATGTCTATTTTGCAGGGCGATGAAATGACCTATTATAAAAAATGGATATATACATATAACATCGACCTCAATGAATTGTAAAATTTTTTGTCATATTTTGTACATACTATTAAAAATTTCCTAATGTGTTGAAAAGGAATTACCTGAAGTATAACGTGGAACCTTTAATTTAGGTTTTTTTTATAATTTTTCACATACCCGACAGCCATTTTGTTTTTTTAATTTTAACAGATTCATATTCAACGACCCTTGACTTTCAGCAATTGATGCGATATCGCATCCAACTTTAACAGCTTTAAACAATAATAAGTTTTTCATGATTATTTAGAGGAAGGTGTACTAAAAATATTCCAATTTGTTAGAAAGCTAAACTCGGCTAAACTTTAAAGATATACCATCTTAAATAGAAAGGTCCTCACAAATTTTTCTTATGGCATTGAGCATTATTATTTAAATAGAGTATTTACATTAATAGATAATAGAAAGATATGATTTTTATCACAAAAGTGAGCTCTTCAATATAAAAAAAAAGCGAGAGATAATATTAAATAGGAACGTGAGGGCACCGCATCAAAGAGTAGCAATTTTTCTCATGAAAAATACTCCTCTTAAAATGTCCTATTTTCAATGTTTATTACAACTATTATATTTATTAAATTGTACTATTTTCTTCATTTCCGAGGTCTGTGGACATATATTAGATATCGATACGAGAAAGTTCGTTTTTGGGCAGAAAGGCACACGATTTTCCAATCCAGACCACTGTGCGTCGGAGCGATTGGAAGTTTAGACAACTCGAGGATTCGTTCTCCAGATCCAAGATGTTTTACATCGACCCTCGAATCGTGATGTAAACGACTGATCGACGAATTGTTCGATTTTGGATCGCGTTAGTTCTCCGTAGGATGGAATCAGCATTCCGTCGAGTCTCCGGCGACGTCCGACGGTCTGGCAGGACCGCCGCTGACTCACTCGCTTCGAACTCGCTCCGAGAACGCAGCTGGCTCGAGAACGGAAAGGAACGGTACGGTCAGTTCGGACCTGACCCCGTCCTGGCCGTTACCGTTTCTGAGTGACGTCTTCATGTCTGGCTCTGCGGGACATTCCTCCTCCTCATTGTCCGTTTGTCCGTCAGTCCCTCCGGTGCCCGGACACGGGACCGCGGATTGCAAACCCCCCGTCGTCGTCCACTTCTCGCCACGAAAACTTGGCTGTACTAGGCGCACCGACCGCAAACCGACCGTGTCAAGTGTCCCGGAAAATAAACAGAAAGCTACGGAAACAATTGCCGTGGCACTGATCCCGTTCGATTCCGTCGAAACCAATTCGTACGGATCCCGAATGGGAATTTCCGATGCGGCTGCTCCTCCCACTGTACTGAATATTATTAAGCCTGTGCCAAAGTTCGTGCTAACCCTTTGCCCTGCCCCACAATATCCAGTCAGACTCGTGATGAAGATTTTGAACGGAGTCTAATAAATATGTGTGTTATTAATAAACAGCGGATTCTATGCATTTATTACAAAAATGAGTAGGTGTAATTTAAAACAGTAAAAATCTTAGAAGAATTTAAAAACACTGTTATATTATTTTCAGGCAATTAAACATATTAAGAAAGAAAATAAATATCTATTTCACTCCAGTTTTTTGGAATTCAGGAAGAAAATTTTTGTTTTGCATAAAGATCCGCTGTCTATTTATTAATTCTGTTTTGTTGCAGTCGATATAATAGCCTTTGGAGAGAATGTAGCCATACAGTAAATATAGGCTTTCCTTTTCTCGATGAAACTCTGAACGACGAAGAATTTCTAATTGTATGCATATTTGAGTCCTGATCCTAGTCCTAAGTGCAGAATATCAACTCCAAAAATTATTTAACACTAAACCTACCACTGCCGGTCAAATGACCGGTCTTACATCTTTAATTTTATAATTGTCGAAATTATGACGATGCTTACATGGAAAATGATGCATTCTATGCATTTGTCACAAAAATGAGTAGGTGTAATTTAAAACAGTAAAAGTCTTAGAAGAATTTAAAAACACTGTTATATTATTTTCAGGCAATTAAACATATTAAGAAAGAAAATAAATTTCTATTTCACTCCTGTTTTCTGGAATTCAGGAAGAAAATTTTTGTTTTGCATAAAGATCTGTCTAGTTATTAATTCTGTTTTGTTGTAGTCGATATAATAGCCTTCGGAGAGAATGTAGCCATACAGTAAATATAGACTTTCCTTTTCTCGATGAAACTTTGAACGATGAAGAATTTCTAATTGTATGCATATTTGAGTCCTGATCCTAGTCCTAAGTGCAGAATATCAACTCCAAAAATTAGTTAACACTGAACCTACCACACCGGTCAAATGACCGGTCTTACATCTTTAATTTTATAATTATTAACATTATGACGTTGCTTACATGGAAAATGATGCATTCTATGCATTTGTCACAAAAATGAGTAGGTGTAATTTAAAACAGTAAAAATCTTAGAAGAATTTAAAAACACTGTTATATTATTTTCAAGCAATTAAACATATTAAGAAAGAAAATAAATTTCTATTTCACTCCAGTTTTTTGGAATTCAGGAAGAAAATTGTTGTTTTGCATAAAGATCTGTCTAGTTATTAATTCTGTTTTGTTGCAGTCGATATAATAGCCTTTGGAGAGAATGTAGCCATACAGTAAATATAGACTTTCCTTTTCTCGATGAAACTCTGAACGATGAAGAATTTCTAATTGTATGCATATTTGAGTCCTGATCCTAGTCCTAAGTGCAGAATAGCAACTCCAAAAATTATTTAACACTAAACCTACCACTGCCGGTCAAATTGCCGGTCTTACATCTTTAATTTTATAATTATCGAAATTATGACGATGCTTACATGGAAAATGATGCATTCTATGCATTTGTCACAAAAATGAGTAGGTGTAATTTAAAACAGTAAAAATCTTAGAAGAATTTAAAAACACTGTTATATTATTTTCAGGCAATTAAACATATTAAGAAAGAAAATAAATTTCTATTTCACTCCAGTTTTTTGGAATTCAGGAAGAAAATTTTTGTTTTGCATAAAGATCTGTCTAGTTATTAATTCTGTTTTGTTGCAGTCGATATAATAGCCTTTGGAGAGAATGTAGCCATACAGTAAATATAGGCTTTCCTTTTCTCGATGAAACTCTGAACGACGAAGAATTTCTAATTGTATGCATATTTGAGTCCTGATCCTAGTCCTAAGTGCAGAATATCAACTCCAAAAATTATTTAACACTGAACCTACCACTGCCGGTCAAATAACCGGTCTTACATCTTTAATTTTATAATTATCGAAATTATGACGATGCTTACATGGAAAATGATTCGGTAAATTTCTTTATCCAAGCCCATATTGCAATAAAAATTGCACGAAATCTAAATAAATATCATTTACCTTGTCATTTTTATCAGCTAAAACATTTTAATCGCTTTCAGTGCTTTTAGTTTTATGGAACAGCAACTGGAGAATTCAAATGTATCATACTAGAAGCTACTTTAATTTGATTTATTCATTAATCTGAAGAAACAAGAAGTTCTTCTTTCGCTTGCGTACCTTGCAATTGCAACATTGTTGGTGAACGCAATGGAAATCAATAAGATAAGAAAGGATTGGTGCAAGAGTGAATGTCGAGTGCACAGGACCGCAAAGGGGTGAATCGAGAGCCTGGTAAATGGAGTTTGCGGCGGCGAACTAGCCCAGCCAAAATAATTACAGAGATTGATGCGTTTTGCATAGGACGCACGACTCGTTTCCAGCAGCGGTAGCTTTCTTGGGTTGAAAGGACGCGTACGAGCGTACTTTTCGTGACGATTAGCGGGGATGACGCGGCGATATTCGGACAAATACATACGATGGTTTACCGCCGCGCTTCGGGGCGTAGCGTAGGTTCCGAAAGAAACAGCGCGCGGCGGGACCGATCCTCTGTGCCGAAAGACGATCGAACGGCGCGAGGTGTTTCGTTAATTGGCCGCAATTAACCAAACGACCCTGCGACTCGCTACCGTAAATCATTCACCCGGAGATCGTAAACGAAAGCAGGTTTCCTTTGATTCGCGTAACGCGTGCGCGATATAATAGCCGTGCGCTACAAAAATTTCAATCGTATTCTCCGCGTTCATCAACCCGCGTGAAATTTCAAGGAACTTTTTACTTTCTACTTTTGATTGCGAACGGTCGCCGGTTCCATGGTTTAGCCGTAATGTCGAGAACGAAACCGCCTAGCGTGTTGCCAGCGTTATTTTAGACTCTACGAGGCTGCGAATAATGTTTGGTTCGCAATTCGTTCGGCTCCAGACACGGGTCGCGTTTCTCGCTCGACTGTGCCCTTTCGGGACCGGCATTTATTTTAGTTGTGGCCTTTGCAGATAGAATATTCTATTAACTGCAAGGCACACTCTTTTAAATCACGGAAACAGATACTGTCACAGAGAAGTTGTAAGTTTTATGAATACATACATCATCCTAAGCGTTAGAATTATTTATACCAACATTCATGTTGAATACAACGTAATAATTGTAGTAATTCAACATTTCTTCCAACTTAGAACCGTTCCATTGTATATGTTTGTTTGTTATATGATTGTTGTTCATTTTATGGATATGAAATTGATATGGTACCTCATGCAATACTTAAATGTGTAGTAATTGATTAGATATCATATTTATATTCCACACAAGGAACAATCGATTCAATATCAGTTTATTTCAGTTTGTTTACGAAACCGTTGGTTGTTCGTTCATAGTATCGTTCAGTTTTCTAGCCCGAATGATCCTCGATTGATATTAAAATCGTAAAGACGTGGTTTGCTGGTGTTTTTTATTCGTTATTGAATAAACTCCGCTGAGTCAATTTATACAAAGTGTGCGGTTTATTTAATTACATAATGTAATAGGTTATTAGACAATGTTAAGTATTATTGTTATGTAAACAATATTTTGAATAATGGTACAGCAATTTTAATATGCACAGTATATTTGATTTTCTTCATATGACGCACGAAATCGTGATCGTCACACATATGTACATGATGCTAATCGCGAAAATTCCATAAAGTCAAAGTAATGTGTTGAATAAAAGAACAATTGAAGTGCCAAGCTTTATAACGGTGAGAGTACCCTTTCCGCCTTCTTGCATTTAGCAAATCCCACCCAAATTTGCTATTCTCGATGCAATAACGCGGAAAGTGTAGTCATAAATCTACATAAATAATTCCATTTCTTGACGTCCCCCTCGAAAGCAAAAATTTTGCTTCATCGAATTTGTATCGTTAAAATTTCACGACAAATTGCTGGTAGGCGATTTAAGAAAATTCTGCGAGTGCAGAGAATACAATTAAGTTTAAAGGCGGATCGCAAGGATCATGAAGGTTTCGAAGGGTCGGCTTCGTCCCGAAGTTTCGCGAAGCACGAGCGTCGCAGCGATCACAGGGTAATCGTAGATTCGATTAATCTCTGGTATTACGGTTTATTTTAAGACCACAATGATTGGAACCTCTTTGACGTTCGTAATTAACTAGGCGCAAATAGGGGAGTTTGTGACTCCCATTAATATTCGATAACTTTTTTAATAATGGTTTATACAACTTGGATTTTAAAAAAGGAGTTGGAAACATTTTGAAAAAGTACAATAGGTCGGGACGGCAGAGAAAATACTAAAAGTTGGTTTTTACAACTTTTTTATTTTTGCCTATATCGAAAATTCGAAAAATACGTTTTGTAGATCTGTGTCAATTATACATAACCTAAAAATTTAATCGGAACTTATCATTGTAGAAATGTTCATTGTAGGCCCACATAAATAAATCTTAAATATTTGTTAAAATTTGAGTATATCGAAACTGTTTCTATTTTTCATAATTTTCAGACGCAGTTTTTTCTTCTTTCTTGAGGGATCCATTCTTGAAGGATCCAGAGAAGGATCGAAACGTTGAAAGTTTAAATTAACTTGTAAAATTGCTTTTTCATGTATAATTGATCGAACCGTTGCGCTGAAATCATCAACACTTTGTTTTACAATCTTAAGATCGATAACATTAACAACATCCATATAAATAAAGTTGTGAAATACAATTTTTAGTATTTTCTCTGCAATTTTAAAAAACTTTCTTTTCGCGTCATGTAGTAAACTAATTGTTTCAATTTCTCAAAGAAATCCAAGTCGCATAGCCCAATATCGAAAAGGTTATAGTCTTTTGAAAAGTATTCGAATATCAACCTAATTTTATTGCCAACCACTCCCCACTATTTAAGTACAGTTTTTAGTATTTTCTCTGCAATTTTAAAAAACTTTCTTTTCACATCATGTAGTAAACTAATTGTTCCAACTTCTCAAAGAAATCCAAGTCGCATAGCCCAATATCGAAAAGGTTATAGTCTTTCGAAAAGTATTCGAATATTAACCTAATTTTCTTGCCAACCACTCCCCACTATTTAAGCGTGGTATTTGAAATTTACTTCAAAGGACAGTTCCTTGACTGCTACTTATTTTAAACAATTTCGTTTACTAATTATATTAAATACAGCTCTCAAACTTTGTCGCAATTTATGTTTTTGGAACTTATATTTGTTTTTAACTGAAAAATAAGAAATTAAATGAATAAAGGAACATATTCATTTACATTTTTCTTTCTCTGATGTCGAGTCACACTCGACAAAAGAGTGCAAAGGGTTAATGGGAGTCAGTGTGTATTTATTAGCGTCGTCATGCGTTTTCTGTAATGGCTAAACATTGACTGCAATAAAATAAAGTTTCATTTCAACTTGAAGGAAATTAACAACATACATATTTTGAAGATTTTGGTCGAAGTGTTCATCAGGAGTCGACTCGGTAAAATAGAGTTTCATTTCAACTTGAAGGAAATTAGCAACATACATATTTCGAAGATTTTGGTCGAAGTGTTCATCAGGAGTCGAACTCGGTAAAATGAAGTTTCATTTCAACTTGAAGGAAATTAACAACATACATATTTCGAAGATTTTGGTCGAAGTGTTTATCAGGAGTCGAACTCGGTGAAATAGAGTTTCATTTCAACTTGAAGGAAATTAACAACATGCATATTTTGAAGATTTTGGTCGAAGTGTTCATCAGGAGTCGAACTCGGTGAAATAGAGTTTCATTTCAACTTGAAGGAAATTAACAACATACATATTTCGAAGATTTTGGTCGAAGTGTTCATCAGGAGTCGAACTCGGTGAAATAGAGTTTCATTTCAACTTGAAGGAAATTAACAACATACATATTTTGAAGATTTTAGTCGAAGTGTTCATCAGGAGTCGAACTCGGTAAAATAGAGTTTCATTTCAGCTTGAAGGAAATTAACAACATACATATTTCGAAGATTTTGGTCGAAGTGTTCATCAGGAGTCGAACTCGGTAAAATAGAGTTTCATTTCAACTTGAAGGAAATTAACAACATACATATTTTGAAGATTTTAGTCGAAGTGTTCATCAGGAGTCGAACTCGGTAAAATAGTTTCATTTCAACTTGAAGGAAATTAATACATATTTCGAAGATTTTGGTCGAAGTGTTCATCAGGAGTCGAACTCGGTAAAATAGTGTTTCATTTCAACTTGAAGGAAATTAACAACATACATATTTTGAAGATTTTGGTCGAAGTGTTCATCAGGAGTCGAACTCGGTAAAATAGAGTTTCATTTCAACTTGAAGGAAATTAACAACATACATATTTTGAAGATTTTGGTCGAAGTGTTCATCAGGAGTCGAACTCGGTAAAATGGAGTTTCATTTCAACTTGAAGGAAATTAACAACATACATATTTTGAAGATTTTAGTCGAAGTGTTCATCAGGAGTCGAACTCGGTAAAATAGAGTTTCATTTCAACTCGAAGGAAATTAACAACATACATATTTCGAAGATTTTGTTCGAAGTGTTCATCAGGAGTCGAACTCGGTAAAATAGAGTTACATTTCAACTTGAAGGAAATTAACAACATACATATTTCGAAGATTTTGGTCGAAGTGTTCATCAGGAGTTTAACTCGGTATTACGGTATAAGGGGTTAATGAACGTGAAAGATGCATATTGTGGGGTTCGTATGGTTCCCGCACGAAAATATTTACGCTGTCGAGGTTGGTCGAACCCCATAGACAAATAGAGGCAATCCGTACCGATTTTGTCATATCGGAAGGCATTTCATAGTAAGCGTACTAATTCAATCGTGAATAATATACTACCCAATTCTATTCATCGTGCGCAACATACGACAATCTGGAATTTAGAATGTGTGTCGCGGGAAATGTTATCAAACACGTCTCGTCCTCGATCTTCTCGCAAGGATTCGTCGCACAGGATTTACAAATGTTTACCAAGCGTACCTGGACGTGGCCGATCGACGCATTCCCCGCTATTAAACCGTACGGCATACAGACGTAAATTGTCGAGGCACGGATCTCGCACCCTCCGAGCACGCCGTCGATTTTCCCCGTTAACCATTCAACCGGTCAAGGAAAAGAATCCTCGTCTCGAGAATTCTTGTCGTACCGCAGGGAGAACGCCGTCGAATCATTGAGAAACGTATGACGAATGGTGCATTGCCTAATTGCACGTAATCTTTCGCACCGTTGCGGTGTCGTCGGTGGAAAAAACACAGTACATACTACTATTTGTTAATACTTTATCTACCGGAAGCCTGTTACATTCTTTGTTAAGATATTCTATGTAACATGCGTCCTCCATCACATCCTAAATCAATTCAACAGAAGAAACTCGTGGGTTCTACGAATACGCGTACTATGACTTCAACCCCTGTTGTCATAACATCGAGTCAGACTCGTGATACAAGTTTCGAACAAAGTATGCTAGATATGTATGTTAACAGACTGAGAATTTTATGACGAAAGCGAATACGTGAAATAGAGGAATGTGAAGACGTTAGAAGAATTTATGAAGATAGTTACAGCACTTATCAATGTTATTAAAAGAGAAAATTCATTTTTACTTCATTTCTGTTCCTCAGAGTTAACTTGGACAATCTTCATTTTGCATAAAGAGTATTTTGTTGTTTGCAATACATAACCAGCGTCTATTAGATGTTAATTTTCTCTTTCTTTGAGGAAATGACGAACCACAAAGAAATTCGAATCACTGTGACCACAGATTAGATCTTAGCACAAAGCGTTAAATAACGAAGTGTATAAAAATAACTGAACAATCTTTCAGTGAACTGTGATCTGTAGCGAATGTGTTTATAGGCTTTTCAATAATTGTGCCAACTGGAAGCTTAGAAATCGTGTAGAAGTGTAGTAATTGAATACATGTAGAGGTAAACAATAACTGTTCTGTGCCAAATGGAAGCTTAGAATCCAAATGGAATCGTGTAGAAGTATACTAATTGAACACGTATAGACACCGATTACTGCGTACATCGTAATAAATATCGATCAGATTGAGGAGCATTTGTTCCCGTGCTCTAAGGAGTCTTTCCAACTCCTATCCTGGAATAAGTCTGTTCCGGAATCCATCAAGAAACATTGTAAATCCTCATCCGGGGCACAACACATACGTCGCACATCATTACAATACTAAATATCTAAAGTTTGTAAATCAGCGATTTATCTTTTGCGTTACATCCTGCAGGGATCCAGCATTCTACTAAACATTCAACGAATCTTCTTTAACGCAATAATCCCAAACGAAATGACTAGATTACCAAGAGCGAATTGCTGATTTACAACTGAAGTTTCTGTCGAAGAAGAAGTAGATAATGCTATCTACCGTTTATTCATAGATTCTTCAACAAAAACTTCAGTTGTAAATCAGCAATTTTAAATCAGAATCTATGAATAAACGGTAGATAATGCTATCTACTAGAATCTATGAATAAACAGCAGATAGCATTATCTACCGTTTATTCATAGATTCTTCAACAGAAATTATTAACGCATGTTAACCGGAGTAAAAGAGGAATCCACTGGTTCTACCAGGGACTCTCGACCGATCTTGAAAAGGATAGTTTCCGAACATGCTCACCTTTTCCAATTCCTTGGTGACGGGCGATGCAGCGACGACGTCCCGTGGATCCTCGCAGGATATCCGGTGACGATGTCTTCCGGGTCCGTCTTGACGTCAGCTCTGGCCGGAGCCGGTGCGGTTGCCGGTTCCGTCGAATCCTAATCGTGTTCGCAGCGCTCGTATATCACTCCCGAACTCGCGATCGGGTCCGAAATCGGCTGGACGAGTTGGTCAGTCGTGTTTCACACGCGGAACGCGCGCGCGTACAATCCGCGGAGTAGAGTCGTACTGTTGGCGGAACCCGATCGTTTTCCGGACACGTATGTACACAGGGTACACGGTACACGGTGTATATCCTTGTCGCGGGATAGCTGCAGGATTGGCGGTGTCCTGGCTGATCGTCGTCACGAGGTTCGGGTCTGGAAAGCAGGTAGGGGCCCGAGTACTCAGAGGATTCGGGATTCCAGACAAAGGGAAAGGTGTAGACAAGGAAAAGGTTGTCGGTACCGATGCCGACGGATAGCGGATCGCGGGTCACGGATCGCGGTAGCCGCGAGTAAACGTTCGTTCCGTGACACTCACTTCGGCCACAGGTTCCCGTGTATATCGCGCGAGAGCGGCGATATCTCTCGTCTCTCGGATACTCTCTCGGCAGCGGACTTCTCTCTCTCTCGGCGATGACGATACACGCCGGTGGCTGCGGCTACGGCGGCGGCGGCGGCGACGACGACGTGCGACGCGATTGCTTCCTGGTACCGCCACTCGATAGCGCTAGCTCCGTCCTCGAAACTCGTCCTCTAGCTTCTCTCCCCCGGCTCCTCCGATCTCCCACCTTCTCGCGCTCGAACCAGGACGCCGCGAACCACCCAACGCCGACGTGTTCCCCTATGCGTTCCCCTTGCCCGCGTCCCCAAGGATCCGCTCGCTCTCTCTCCCGATCCACGGGATAGAAAGAGGACGCGAGAGAGAGAGAGACAGGGGAGGAGAGTATGTGTGCTCTCGTGCGCGCAAACTCACCCGCGTTCTTCTCTCTATGATTGTTCTCTCATCCCCTACCCTGGCACAGCGTTCTATTTCCTTCTGTTGTTCGGGTCAGCCACGACCGGCGAGGAGGAACACACACGAAGAGAGGCCCGAAGAGAGAAAAATTCCAAGCTCGGAGGGTATATCGCGAATGCTCGCCGTTCTCCCCGTTCTTCTACCTCCTCTCTCTCGGCGTTCAACACAGAGGCGCGCCGATGTGTGCGAGCGAATGCGTGCCGCGGAAGCGGGGAGAGAATGGGCGGATAGGTGTGTTCCGTGGGTCCGTCCTCTTGCTCGTTCCCCTCGCCTCTCTGCTCTCGTCTCTCGTCACGACTCGTGCTCGATCGTGTTCTCCGACGACGATTTCCTTCGATGGTAGCTGCACTCCCGAGGAATTTTCACGGTGCCGCCGAAAAGAGGAAACAAAAGAATTTTCCACCCTCCCTCGCCGCGGCTGCTCGATAAAGTCTACGAATCTAGCTCCGTCTCCAAGATCCCGCTAGCAGCGCGGAGAGTCGTCGAGTTCTCTCCTCTTCGCCTGATAAAAGGCAGGCACGCTCGATCGAGGGTCTCGCTTCTATCGTCTTTGCGTTCTCGCTTCGAAAAGGACCAAGGGTGGTTCTCCTCTCGCTGCAGCAAGAATTTCGAACGATAGAAGGTAGACGATCGTTCGAGGTTCCCGAATCTTCTACCCTGTTTCGCTATTAAGTGCCATTAAACGGGAACGTTCGTTCGTTCGTTCGTCCTCCACCGCGTAAACTCCGCGGTACGGATAGCAGAGAGGGAGATGATACCCAGCGAGGACTTACTCTCCTACTCTGTTTCCTCCCCTACTACGTGCCGCGAACCGGTGCAGCGTATTGCTATCTGTACGGGAGGCACACCGAATACCGAATTCCGAATCGCGATCGTGGCTCCGGGCGATTATCGGCACGTATAACGCGCTCTTTGAACACCGTACGGCTAGCCGAACGTTCCAAAATTCTCAAAAATTCTCGAGAAACACTAACCGATCACGTTTTCGCGGTTGTTCGCCGTGTTCGTTCGACGCCCCACCACCGTTGTGCGCTCGTCTCTCGGGATAGAATACGTTCAGGGAACACGCGAGCGCGCAGCATCCTACCACCGGGATACACCTACACACGGGCGAAGGTCGCCGGCGTCGGCCCGGAGATAAAGAGGGGAAAGGAACGCGCAGCCTCCGCATGGACCAAAATGGCCGGTCACGTGGCCGCGGATTGGACGGGAGGGCGCGATAGGGGCGTGGTGAATGCACGCCACGTACCTTCCAACCCAGTCCGTCCGCGATAAAAATAAAGATCTCGACCGGCTGGTGGGGACCGCCCGGTTGGTGGGGGATCGATGAGAAATACCATATAGGAGGGGGTAACGGAGACCAGAAGGGGACGGAAGGGGGCGAATGGGGATGTAAGGGGGAGGCGGGAGTGCAGGGTGCACGTTGCATTCGTTACGCGTTACATTCGCCGGCGAGGGGAGAGTTTTCGCTCGTGTAGGGGAAAAGACTTTTTTATAGATCCGCTCCCGGAGTCACTGTATACGTGATTCAAACGTATGCGTGCCGCGTACATAATATGCCGTAGACGGAACGCGTGCACACTGTACATTGCACACACTGGAATACGTACGGGTACGCACACGGTAACCGTGAACGTGCAATCGAGAATATCGTGCCGGGTGTTACGCGAACGCGCGTGTAACCCGACGATCGTCATTAACAAGAGATGTTAATTGGACGCGAAGCGCCGCGCCGCCTCGTCGCGTCGACCCCCGACAGCTCGTCTGGATCTGCATACACCGCGCTCGACTAATATTTTTTAACCCTCTTCTTCTTCTTCTTCTTCTTCTTCGACTTTCCTCTCCTTCTTAGATCGCTGTCTTCAACTGACCGTCAATCGTTCGAAGGGATGTGTGCTCTCCCGAACATCGATGACTGCAATTTCGCGCGAATTGGCACGATTCACGATTTGTCCCCGATATTAGGTCATCCCACGAAGTGTGTCGTTTCTTATCTGACTTCATATAAGTACGCAAATAAACGTTCGTACGTTAAAGGTCGTCGCTCACTAGAACGCCCCGGCGCACAGTGGGCTCGATTGAAAAAGTAAGCGACATTTTTGAATAACTCTTAAACCACTGAAGATATTGCAATGAAATTTGAACTAAATATATAAAAGAATAATTCCTTTTCAATGATTTTTAACTTAATATATTTCACATTTGTTTAACCGTTTTTATTAATTTAAATCAGCTTTATAAATTATTTATTCTATAATGTATTTAATATTTTCGCTATTTAATGCAAATAGATACAATGTTTAAGGTTTACATTCTTGAGAAAAATTTGTTAAGGCCGAAAATATTGAAAAATTGCAATTTTTACCACTTTTGATCGATTATAACTCGTAAACCAATTAACCAATTTCAATGAAATTTTCAGGGCGTATATAATTTATACGAGTTGATCGAACACATCTTTGAAATTTTCGTTATTGGCCCAGCTAAAAAAGTCGTAAAAATCAATTTTTAGTATTGTTTTTCACAATTCCGACTAAATGCATTTTTTCAACTTATTTATTAGACGTCATTTACTAAACTAATTCTTCTAGCCTTAGAGAGAAATTGAAGTCGTTTGGTCCATTCATTTAAAAGTTATTCTGATTTAGAGTGTGTGGAATCAGTTATGCTCCTTACTGTATATGAAGTTCTAAAAATAAAGTATAATTGGTATATATTAACTTACTTGATGTATTATATTAAATAATATTAACAGAAAACGTATAAAACTGAAAATAATATCGGAATCACAGTACTGCTCAGGCTGATAGTTCTGCTCTGACTGACAATAATTCTGTTTCAATCCACAATTTGCGTCGACAAAACGAAACATTTGAAAAGAAATTTCGAAAGATTTGAAGATCGATGTGCGTAAACAATTACAATGTAACTTATGCACTGTTGAAAAGAATTCGTCAAACTCAACGCAGTCAAAATATCAGAGATGAAAGACTGACTTATCTACTGCAAAATATAAATTAATATTAAATAAAAATATAATATAAATATAAATATTCAACACAGTTCTGTCAGACTTTCAGAGGCTGCATACTTGACGAATTGAGCGCGTAGCGCGCGTCCGAGCGCGGACAAGATAACGCGGCACGGATGTCTTCAGACAATAATATCTTGAAAAAGGACTCGAAGGAGGAAATCATTTTTGTCACATTACATAGAGGAAGGTTCACTGAAAAGATCCTTACTTGTTAAAAACTGGGATCTCCTGGGACCTGAAAGATCGCGCATGTCAAAGATACAAATTTTCAACGATTATTTTCATTTTGCTCAGTATTTTTTAAAAATATGTTATATATCATAATTGTCAATGAAAAGTATGATTTCTTATCAATAAAGTGTGCATTTTGATGTAGAAAAAAAATTCAGGGCAAGAAGTTGATCACAGTTATCAGGACACTTTAAGAATGAACAGCCAAATTATGTAGGGAAAATCGATATTCTTAAACTGTCTAACTTCATGCGTGTATCACAACTAGAACTGCTATTGTATTTGATTAATTTTATCATTTTCGTGGTCGGTGGACATTTAAAAATCGATATCAATTGAAAAAATATCAAAATTAGAAAGTTGATTTTTTCGCAAAATGTCGCCTACTTCTTCAATCGAGCCCACTGTGCGGCGCCCACCCGGCACCGCGCGGCCTCAGCTGTTTTGGATTTCTTCTATGTATTTTAAATGGATGTGCGCACATCAATTAAAATACATAGAAGAAATCCAAAACAGCTGAGGCCGCGCGGTGCCGAGTGGACGCCGGGGCGTTCTAGTGAGCGACGACCATAATTCTACGTTCTAATAATAACAGGATTTAATTTATTCAGATTTCATAGGATTTTTAAGGTGACATGTACTAGAATAAGGGAATATACCAGAAAATTTCTGTCGGTCTCGGTAGTTCTGGTGTGAGGCAACGGTCTCAAGGACAAAACTAATTTTTAAAGACACCACTATATGACGGACGTGGGAGTCGACGTGTTAAAGATCGATAATTGTACGCTTCACGGTTGAGACTGAGACTTGAAAGGGTCGAGGGCTCGAAGCCAAGAATAATCGAAAGAGAAACGGAGTATCGAAGGCGCAACAGAAGGTATGGTAAAGAATGAACTCGGGAGACTGGCTCGGGAAATGTTGAGGTGGCTCTGTCGAGGTGTTGACGGCGGGAGAATGGTAATTTCGAGTTTCCGAGAATCGCACGGATCGAAATATTCTATTGTGGGCGTGCGTACATTGGCCGGAGCGTTTCAACAGGATGACACGTATTCCTTGGGACGAGTGCAGGAGTCGTGGACAGAGCCATGCGGCGGTTGTTTGTCTGTTTGTTTGCAGGCAGGCACTGCGAGAGGCTAGGTATGGCTCGTTGCATCGCTACAGGGAAAAGGGGAACGAGAAAGGGAGGCATAGATGGGTATATCGTGTTCGGTTCTATTCTACTGGTACGGGTACGGGGATGCGGTGTATGCGGTCGGGGAGCGACGATACCCGCCTGAAAACCGAATGTCATCCAAGAAAGAAACGTCACAATATTCCGCGTGTCTGCAGGCCCGAGCGATCCCGATTTCTATTGCACCTATGCCCCCCTTCCTGATCGAGCTCCGCTTTCGGAAACACGAGAGGCGTACGAAACACGGTCGGACCTTGCCATTCATTTTCATAGAGTCTGTTTACGTGCTCGAGGTCGGAAAGGGGATGGTTGCGGACACAAATAGCCGTATAACACGCGAATCAAAATAAAGGTGCGAACGAAACGTGCGAAATCGAGGGAGATCCTCCCGGCGGTACGGGGTCGGATCGGCTGCGTCGGAAACTCCGAAGAAACAATAATAACCAGCCGTTCGAGCGACACCCTTTCCTTAAACGCCGCGTAACATTCGAGTTTTATGAATCGATAAATTTCGCGTTCGCCCGGACCCGACCTCCCAATTTGCTATCGCGCGAGTTGACGCGTAAATCACCGATCGTCTCGTTAACCGAGAAATCCTTTCGGCATCTGCGCAGTCTATGTAAACACACGGGCTCGCACAGGCAGACGGGACACGCACATCAACTCGGGAACACGTGTGCGTGTACATATATGGGTGAACGGTACCTTTCTTGAAAAAGCAAGCGTGTCCTGGCAGGACACGAGGTCTCCGCGCCGCCGTAATCCGACGTCCGAATGTTTGACAGAATAATTTTCACGTTAGCAGGGTGCGTTATGCTCTTTTATGCTCGCGCCCGGCCCTAAGCATTGTCACCGAAATAAGCCGTATCCCACACCGTACGGCCCCCTCAGCTTTTATGCGCTTTTGCGAGTATACCGTCGCCGTCACTGTCGTCGTCGACGTCGCCGTAGCCCGTCGCCGACGCAGTCGCTTCACAAAAACCGGGGGAACCCCGGGGTCCGGCTGCAATGCGAACGCGAAACGACCCTGAGAGGAAGAAAGACGGATAGATTAGAAGCTAAGCCAAACGTCGACCGCGTTACACCGGTGGCTTCTTCCTATCCACGCATCAGAACCATCCCTATTTCCTCTGGAATACTTGTTCCCACTATGCCAGCCCCGTTTCATCCTCTCATCGCGGAAAAGATAGTCGGGAGACCATCATTTCCAATTTGTCAGTAGATACTGTTGACCAAAAGGAACGCCAAACGGACTTCTGCCGTTGCGAAATTATTAAGCCATTACTAGGGTCTTACAATGGTTACCCTTGGCGTCGTCCTGGAGTCCAGGAAAGGATGGCGATAAACGAGGATGTCATATACATTAAGGGGGATCTGTACCCTCGGATTTTGGGGTATTTATCAATGTTATCAACCTCTGTGCAGAAAAAAGTTTGGTAACATTGATAAACACGCAACTGCATAATGAACACGAGATGGAGTTGCTTGCTATTTCCATATTCTATTCATCTCGTCGCGAATACCGTTATACAGGGCAGGTCGCACTAATATTAGTGCCACCGATGAGAATATGTACCTCGTCTGTGTCAGTTTTGCTATGATTCCACATTGACAGCAGTGCAGCAGTGAAATGTTGCACATTATCGCAGCACTGATTGACAGTCCTTCTGACTAGGCACCATCTCGTGTAAACTAACTGAAATGAAATTGGCTCTAGATTGGCTCTACATCAGAGATAACCTCTGTCTTCATGAACGTAATATGGGGAAATCTCTGCTAATGTGAATGAAATCACGCGCGGCGATTTTTTGTCCTTATACGAGCATATTTTGAGCTACACAAAGGCTCATTTGATAGAGGAAGGTTCATCACGGCGCGCTCTGCTCATCATATCAGTCAGAAAAATCTCTTTGAGACAGGAAAATACATTGAAATCTGCGGTTATTTTTCCAGATTTTTTCTCTACTTTGGGCACTCATGTTATTAGATATAAACATAATCTCGTTAAATCAATAGCAGAGCGCGCCGCATTTAACCTTCCTCTATAGAATGAGTCCTCACCTAGTCCAAAATCCGCTCAAATAAGGACAAAAAATCGCCGCGCGTAAACCCATGTTTCGACCCAAAATCTAGTAAGATTCTAGTTCCTTTCTAGTTATTTCATTGGGTATAGATCCCCCTTAAGGGGGTAGTTACACCTCGGTTGCAACTAAGAATCTTACTAGAATCTTACTAGAACATATGGGTTTGCGGGAAAGCAAATGTTGTCCTTATTTCAGCAAATTGCGGGCTGGGTGAGGACTCATCGTAAAGAGGAAGGTTTGACGCAGTGCGCTCTGGTCATGAGGTTAACGAGATTATGTTTAACATGTATAATATGAGGGTCCAAAGTAGAGACAAAATCTAGGAAAAAAACTCGCAGATTTCAATGCATTTTTCTGTCTCTGAAAGACTTTTTGACTGCCCTAATGACCAGAGCGCACTGTGTCAAACCTTCCTCTTTACAATGAGCCCTCACCCAGCCTACAATTTGCTGAAATAAGGACAAAATTTGCTTTCCCGCAAACCCATATGTTCTAGTAAGATTCTAGTAAGATTCTAGTTGCAATCGAGGTGTAACTACCCCCTTAACCTTCCTAAATTCTACCCGGCAAGGACTAAGGGCTGTTCAGCGCTCTCCGTGCTAGGCACGCATTATCTAAACTTGACAGCATCTTCGTTTAGCACGGATCTATGAGAGACCTTGTGCGATAGGGTTGTAGTAGCAACGGAGGGCGGGGTCGAAAGTAACAATTAGGCTTTGGACTACAATTATACACCAAAACCTTTGCATTTACAACGAAAATTTACATCTACTAATTACTTGATATTATTTAACCATGGTATTTCCGATTTGCTTCAACTAATATTGAAGTTTCTAACGAATAACGGAGAAAGTGTCACAATCGACCCATACCACGGGGCAACCATACCGGGGTAGTTAAAAAATGGAGCAATTGTTCCCAATCGTTACACTGCACCCATTTTTCATTCGGCTTGCTGGAACGTGGGATTATTTATACATTTTTTAGCGGCATTAACACCCTTTAATGCCGGGTGAATTTTGTGTGCTTCACACAAGTTTCATTTATTTATGGAGTACAATTGTTTGTTACTGGATAATACAGTTCTCTACATTATAATCTAGTTAATTTCGGCAGTATGAGTTGATGTTCCATGCCATTCACTTTATGACGATTGTTTTTAAGCGATACATCGGCGCAACCGCTATTCGTTTCTGTCCACGACTAATTGTTTTTACTGTTCTCAGCTTCCAAAATATCTAAAAATATTCTAGAATTCGTATTGGAGTTCCTGTTTTAATATGTACAGTCCCTGCTCACTTTATTAGACTCACCTGAAGAATTGGTGCTTTCTGAAATCCGATAAGGAATGCAACGCTGTTTTCAACCTATGGGGTAATGATGGGGTAATGCTTTCGTACTACAAGGTTGCCTTATGGATTGCCTATCCAAGTGTAAAATTTTCTTGCAAGAGCAAAAAATCCCCCTTTTGCCATGGCCCTGCAACTCACCGGACATGAATCCGATTGAAAATGTCTGGGAGTGCCTGAAGAGAGAACTGGCCAAAGAAAATATAACAACAAAGACCAAGTTGATGGAGAGAATAATCTATCACTGGCACCATAACGTTGCATTAAAAGAAATTGCACAAACTTGCATAGATAGCATGTCCAGAAGAGTTGCGGCTTTAAGAGCAGCTGAGGGCGGATTAACAAAATATTAGTGTTTTAAGAATTATATTGATCTATTTGTGTTTGTATCCATCGTTTTTGTAAAATAAATATATGGAAAATTCATTGGTCATCATTAAGTGATATTTGCATAAGGCTGCTATACCCATTATTCATGGTAAAACTAAAAATATCATGGTTATAGAGGTGAGTCTAATAAAGTGAGCAGGGACTGTAATCGTTGGAACGTCGCATGGTTGAAGCATTCATGGGAGAAGATAAATATTAACGGGTTGCCCGCGGAGGGTTAAATGAAGTAAATGGTTGCGTTTCGTGTGCCAAAAAGTTTCCTTTCGTGTTAACGCTCTTCGATTCGTGTCAGCTCGTCACACATGCATAGAACTCGTTCGTGTTCGTTCCCGAGAAGCAACGCCGCCGATCAAGCCACTCAGCCACGCCAGGATGCATCGAGATCAGGCTGTTTCGGGGGTCTCTGTCACTCGATCCCGAATCGGACAGTTTTCGTCAAAAGTCTGTCACCCGACCACGGTAAAGAACCTCTTTCTCACTCTGTTCGTCCGTCCCTCGGAAAGTTTGCCTATACAACGAGGTATTATGGAGAGAGAAGGACGGACGTCGCCAGGAATGCAAGTAGGTGGGCCTTTACCACTTACATTTGACACCTTTCGGTCCAATAAAATCAAATGGTTCGGTGGAATGCGGTCCTCCGGTTCGAGACAGAAGTGTCGTTTCCACGGCAGAAGAGAGAGAGACTCCTCTCTCGTTGGCTGGCCGACCGAATTCTCTCCGAGCCCGACGATTACATCTCGAACCCTTGATAAGGGTTACGGGTTCCATCGTCGACTTTCTCTTCGCGATCGTGCGACGCGATTTCGATCCGCCTGTCGTTCGTCCAAGGTTTCGCGAATCGACGAGAAAAGGAGGAACGGCAAACGGTATACCCGCAATCAACGGTTATGCGTACATTAACGCTTATATAATAATATAGCAGTGGTTACTTTAGAAAGCCGCGTTCGGCTACGCATCTGGTTCGGTGAACCGTGACCGATTGCACCGCGGTTAAACCTCTCTCGCTAAACTCCTCGTTTGTGCATTTGTGCCGTAGGATTTCGATACACGTGCAGCTATCATGTGTATGTATCTACAGGGTCTTTCAAAACGTACTTTAGGATATTGAATGGTATTAACTAGACTGCGGATTTTATGAAATTACGACGGAAACACGAGTTGGTACAATTTAAGACAGTAAAAATGTGGGAAGTATTTAACAACAACAATATACCATATTCAATTAAGATCATTGGAGGAAGAAAGTCAAATCAGTATTTTTATTTTGCATGAAGATCCGCAATATAGTAATAACTTGGATCTTGCGGATCTTTATGCATTTATAGCAAAATTGAGTAGACGAAATTCAAAATTGTCGAAAAATTGTGAAAGTTGAAGATATCAATACATGATTCCTGCTTTGTTAAAATTACACTGTCCAACACCAAATTTGTTCCCTAATTACTGTTGGGTCCTTCGTATAGAGTTTTTTGCGCTGATTTCGAATCTGTTTTTAATTTTTTCCCTATACGCACAGTTTTTGAGAAACATGACTTTGAAAAAAAGACTTATTTTTCAACTTTAAACAAATATTGTAGTGTTATTATAAATGATATTGGATTGTACTTTATATCAAAAGATTCTGTAGACTTTCCCGAATACAGCGATATCAAATATTAATACATTATGATTGTTTAAACATGTTTAAATAATCACTAAAGGCGGAGAGACATCACTTTTGCACCAATTTTTGAGGATATTTTTCAATTTATCTCAAAAAATAAGGGTCCAACGGAAAATCGAACTATACCATGCGATAGAGCAGACTTTTATCTTGAGAAACCCCGCTTTGAAGTTTGAAACGTCGCCGTTTTTTTCGAACCAGAAAGCAAAATATCTTCGCCCGACATGAGTTGCCGCCAGTGGCGCTCACCATTATAACGGTCGTTCGCCGCTCCGTATCCCGTCGCTGCGCCGTATCTCGTCCCGAGCGCCACTGGCGGCAACTCATGTCGGGCGAAGATATTTTGCTTTCTGGTTCGAAAAAAACGTCGACAATCCAAATTTGACAGGGTGGCTTCTCAAGATAAAAGTCTGCTCTATCGAGTGGTATAGTTCGATTTTCCGCTGGACACTTATTTTTTGAGATAAATTGAAAAATATCCTCAAAAATTGGTGCAAAAGTGGTGTCTCTCCGTCTTTAATGATTGTTTAAACATGTTTAAACAATCATAATGTATTAATATTTGATATCGCTGTATTCGGGAAAGTCTACAGAATCTTTTGCTATAAAGAACAATACAATATCTTTTATAATAACATCACAATATTTGTTTAAAGTTGAAAAATATGTTTTTTTTTCAAAGTCATGTTCCTCAAAAACTGTGCGTATAGGAAAAAAATTAAAAACAGATTCGGAATCAGCGCAAAAAACTCTATAAGAAGGACCCAACAGTAATTAGGGAACATAAAAAAAGTTGAAATTTGTTGGACAGTGTTATTAAGGGAAGAAAGAACAATCAATTTACAGTCCCTGCTCACTTTATTAGACTCACCTGAAGAATTGGTGCTTTTTGAAATCCTATAAGGAATGCAACGCTGTTTTATAATAATGGTAATAATGGTAATAATGGGGTAATGATTTCGTACTACAAGGTTGCCTTAGGGTTGTCTATCTAAGTGTAAAATTTTCTTGCAAGAGCAAAAAATCCCCCTTTTACCATAGCTCGGCAACTCACCGGACATGAATCCGATTGAAAATGTCTGGGAGTGCCTGAAGAGAGAGCTGGCCAAAGAAAATATAACAACAAAGACCAAGTTGATAGAGAGAATAATCTATCACTGGCACCATAACGTTGCATTAAAAGAAATTGCACAAACTTACATAGATAGCATGTCCAGAAGAGTTGCGGCTTTAAGAGCAGCTGAGGGCAGATTAACAAAATATTAGTGTTTTAAGAATTATATTGATCTATTTGTGTTTGTATCCATTGTTTTTGTAAAATAAATATATGGAAAATTCATTGGTCATCATTAAGTGATATTTGCATAAGGCTGCTATACCCATTATTCATGGTAAAACTAAAAATATCATGATTATAGAGGTGAGTCTAATAAAGTGAGCAGGGACTGTAGTTTCTGTTTCTCGCAATCGACGCGGACAATTTTTATTTTGCATGAAGATCCGCAGTATGGTAATAACTATACGCGAAATGTTCTTTTCTTTTCAAGTGGGATTTCATACACTGAGAAAAAAATCCTGTCGAAACAAACAAAATATATGTTGATTCAATAAGATGTACTATTGAATAGTGCCAATATCATATGAACTTATTTTAATATTTAATACTATTGAATTTCAATAGCAAAACTCATTTCCGCGAATCATATAAGCCAATAGCTTGACCATCAATGTTTTCAAAAAAATAAGATATGGCCTCAAACCAATTCCCAAATTTTTTTAACAACACATCTGATTGAAGGAAAAAAGAAATATTACGAATAATAACATACGGTATTGAATCAAATAATATTTTCAATCATTTCATGATAGACAATTCAAATACATCACGATTTGCTTCTAAATTTCATACTATTGAAAAGAATACATTGATATTCACCGAAGTAAAAAAATTGCAATAACACGCGTGTTATCGAAGTAACTACTTTTTTTCTCAGTGTACCAAAAGAAATCATAGAAATTTTCTTTTACATTGCAATCTTAAACGAAACTATTAGATGACGTTATTGGGGGCGACTTGTTAGTTCGCAATGAAAATTGCTGTTGCTATTGAAGGTTCCATTAAAAAGTGTTCAGCCATATACCATACACTGAGAAAAAAATCCTGTCGAAACAAACAAAATATATGTTGATTCAATAAGATGTACTATTGAATAGTGCCAATATAATATGAACTTATTTTAATATTTAATACTATTGAATTTCAATAGCAAAACTCATTTCCGGGAATCATATAAGCCAATAGCTTGACCATCAATGTTTTCAAAAAAATAAGATATGGCCTCAAACCAATTCCCAAATTTTTTTAACAACACATCTGATTGAAGGAAAAAAGAAATATTACGAATAATAACATACGGTATTGAATCAAATAATATTTTCAATCATTTCATGATAGACAATTCAATTACATCACGATTTGCTTCTAAATTTCATACTATTGAAAAGAATACATTGATATTCACCGAAGTAAAAAAATTACAATAACACGCGTGTTATCGAAGTAACTACTTTTTTTCTCAGTGTACCAAAAGAAATCATAGAAATTTTCTTTTACATTGCAATCTTAAACGAAACTATTAGATGACGTTATTGGGGGCGACTTGTTAGTTCGCAATGAAAATTGCTGTTGCTATTGAAGGTTCCATTAAAAAGTGTTCAGCCATGTACCATACACTGAGAAAAAAATCCTGTCGAAACAAACAAAATATATGTTGATTCAATAAGATGTACTATTGAATAGTGCCAATATCATATGAACTTATTTTAATATTTAATACTATTGAATTTCAATAGCAAAACTCATTTCCGCGAATCATATAAGCCAATAGCTTGACCATCAATGTTTTCAAAAAAATAAGATATGGCCTCAAACCAATTCCCAAATTTTTTTAACAACATATCTGATTGAAGGAAAAAAGAAATATTACGAATAATAACATACGATATTGAATCAAATAATATTTTCAATTATATCATATAGACAATTCAATTATACATCACGATTTGCTTCTAAATTTCATACTATTGAAAAGAATACATTGATATTCATCGAAGTAAAAAAATTACAATAACACGCGTGTTATTGAAGTAACTACTTTTTTTTCTCAGTGTATACACCTTAAACTGAGACATGTACAAATCTAACAATGGCAGCATAGTTCACACTTTCACTTAAAATAAAGAAATCGTATACGTGTCGTGTATTTGTGTGTCTATTAAAAAACAACTTTCTAAAGTCTCTTTTGGAAGACCCTGTATAATGTACATGTGTAATAGTATAACGCCGCTATCGATTTGTTGCCAATGTCTTCTCTATTGTAACCGAAGAACGGTGAACAACTCCATTCGACGATAAATTCGACGTCGCTTTCCGGTCGCTTCGGTTCGCCGCGTTTATAGGACTGTGAAATTTTTATAACGATGCGGAACAACTTGATGCCCGATTGAAAACGGACTTGGCACGACACGGAAACACCGTGGAAATAAATTGCGCGCGGCTTGTGTGCCCGAGGATTGCGCGCGAGTACGGTCCATTTCAATTGGAGCTCGTACCCGTGTCCATGCCCGTACCTTTTAAGTTTTGATGAATAGAAGCAACGAACAGGGACACGTGCAGCCCCGTTGCGACGCGCGTGCATCACGATCGATCTTTCGCGGATTTTCTCGTCCGGCTCGACGAATGACTCGACGAAAAGCACACCCTTCCCATTTACATTCGTCCTAATCTGATAGGCATCGTTCCTCCAGATGTTTAGAAGAGTTGTTTGTATTGAGATGCGTGGCTCAGATATATAATCTAGTCAATTTGACACCCTCATCGAGGGCCTAATAGCTGCTTTCAACCGGGGACAGGCCTCTGGGACCAGTTATCCGCAGCTTTCTTGGGTCTGGAACGGGACTGGAACTGAACGGCCTGTCTCACCCTTGTACATTGTACGCCTATACGTAGGTATTCTACATCCTTATAGTTCGAGAATTTGTTCTTAAACCCAGCAACATTTACAGCTGCGTTCCGCTCGATCTCGCCGTTAAAAAACATGCTTGAGACGTGTTCACGCGTTCAGCTTCTCCAGCTTCTCTTTCTCCGGATTCGTCATCAGCGTGGTTTGCATCGGGTGCAGCGGTACTTCAACGTACTTTTTCGGCGGCAGGAATCTGGAAGAATTAAAATATAAATACTATTTCATTTCTTTGCAACTATCATCGAGAGATATTGATGGTCGGTCTAAAAACGGCTAAAAGATGCCGACGCTATGGCACATTCACCTTTGAACGATCGGAGGGAAATGATTTCTGTCGACCTCCTTCAAGTCGGAAGCGCCGCAGATGAAGCTGACCAAAGTGCCGACGACCATCACTATCAAGAAACCGATTAGCGTGTAGTACATGAACGATATCGTGAACAGTACGAAAGGCTGATCTTCCGAATTTGGAATCGGCGAAGCGTGGAGCGTATAGTTGCTGGTCTGATTGAACGAGTCGCCTAAACACTGGTCGGTCGACGTCGGAAGCGGCGGGTAGTACAGTCGTTTGTTGGCCACGTTCACCTGAGCCCCGACGATGATAAAAACCATGAACAGCATGGACAGCAATCCACCGACTATCGCGCCCTTCGAGGTCGCCCACGGAACCATCATGCCCAGAGTGAAGATGCCTAGCATCGCCCCGGCCGTGATACCGTGCAGAGTCAGAGAGACTTGAAAAATGTCCCCTAGACGGTCCACGACGAACACGAACGCCACGCAAACCAATCCTACGACCACCACGGTGCACTGAAAATTATCGCAATATTACAATTACGACCCCATTGTTGCTAAACGAGCGGGCAGGTTATTCTCGTAAAACGGTGAATGCTAAACTTCTACTTAAGGGGGTAGTTCCACCTTAGAATCTTACTAGAATCTTACTAGAAAATATGGGTTTGCGAAGAAACGTTGTTTGACCTTACACGAGTATATTGTGAGCTGGGTGAGGGCTCATTCTAAAGAGGAAGGTTAGATCTAGTGCGCTCCAGTCATGAGGTTAACGAGATTATGTTTATATCTAATAATATGAGGGCCCAAAGTAGAGAAAAAATCTAGGAAAAAACCCGCAGATTTCAATGCATTTTTCTGTCTCTAAAAGACTTTATGACTGCTATGATGACCAGAGCGCAGTGTGATGAACTTTCCTCTTTAGAATGAGCCCCCAGCCAGCCCAAAATTTGCTGAAATGAGGTCAAACAACCGAAGCGCGCAGACCCATATTTTCGGCCCAAAATGTAGTAGGATTCTAGTTATTTGCTAATTTACTAGAATCCTACTAGATTTTGGGTCGAAAAAATGGGTCTGCGACTTAATGTTCTTTGACCTTATACGAGCATATTTTAAGCTGGGTGAGGGCTCATTCTAAAGAGGAAGGTTAGATCTAGTGCGCTCCAGTCATGAGGTTAACGAGATTATGTTTATATCTAATAATATGAGGGCCCAAAGTAGAGAAAAAATCTAGGAAAAAACCCGCAGATTTCAATGCATTTTTCTGTCTCTAAAAGACTTTTTGACTGCTATGATGACCAGAGCGCAGTGTGATGAACTTTCCTCTTTAGAATGAGCCCTCACCCAGCCCAAAATTTGCTGAAATAAGGTCAAACAACCGAAACGTGCAGACCCATTTTTTCGATCCAAAATGTAGTAGGATTCTAGTTATAGCCAGAGGTGGGACTACCGCCTTAACCCTTCGAAGACGAACCCTTTTTCTGTACCTGTACGATCGATGTATGAAATATTAGGTCATCCCATAAGTTCGTGCCGACTTTTGTGTATACATTTCACGCGCCGATTCGTAAACTTTACGGCGATAAGGGACCAAACAGTCTACACTTTGTCCCACGAGAGTCCGGACTCGCGTAAAGACCAGCTTTCGTTGGTCGCTGCGCATCTTCGCCCTAATTGGTTCAAGACAGTGGGGAGTGGGTAGTGGAGTGAGAGATGATAGGCTCGCTGCGCCCCCACCATCTTCCACGCTGCGCGAAACGAGTCCGGACTCTCGCGAGGCAATGTATAGAGAAGCTTTTCGTGGGTATAGAATCGTGGAATAGTGAACACAGTGATTCCTAGCAGTGGAAAATCAGGAGCGAAATGAGTATCCATCTCCGACATCTTGTGTTATGTGAATTTCGGAAAGCAGGTTCAGTAACAATCGTCACGAACAGTGGATAACAAAAGTAAGTTAATACTCATATTTTCAATAATGAAATCACGATAACAGTAATATTTATTCACTTGTAAAAATAAACAAGTTGATTACATATTTAACTAGAGGGCTATTGTTGTTCGCGCGCTTCGCTCGCTCGCGAGTAGGGTTGTTTTTTCGCGGGTAGGACTGCTCTTGCGAGAGGGTTAGTGATACGCATGGCTAGTAGGGCCTACTGCTATTAATGTTTTTTATTTGGTGCGTGACTTTCCAAGAGTCACACAAAGAACTTCCCGATTCGTTACTTCTTCGCCAACATCGCTAACATCGTTTTTTTTTTGTATTTTCATCGATATTCTCCCAAAATGTATTCTTGGGAGTAGAGATGATTAATCCACTCTTGCATTGGAATAACTTTCGATTATTCCAAGCGGAAACATTAGCATCAGTTAAAAAAAAAATTAAGAAAAAAATTTTTTATGTAATTGCGTTTGGTTCTTTGATGGAAAATTTTCGTCCTCCCTTATAAATTGCATTGTAGAATCAACTCTTTCCGAAAAAAACTAAAAATCTAAAAAACTACTTGACCAAAATGGACCAAAATCTAATCCGCTCTAAGTTACAGCGGGGCACATCGATTACATCATTCATCATCCTGATCGCGTTGTTACTTTTTCTGAAAACGTTAACGAAACATTTGATACCATACAAACGGACATACGCGCACACACACACACACACACACACACACACACACATTTTGATAAAAATAGTCTAAAATGACTCCAATGACCATGAAACGTGAAGATCTGCTAAAAAATCGATTTTCGATTTTCGGGGTAATTACAGTAACTTCCCTATGAATCGGGAAGTTAATTATAATGTTTAAAACAAAATTTGTCACGATTATCACAGTGATTTGAAGATTTATCAAGATATTGATCTTTCTATACTATACAGGGTGTCCCACGCAACTGGAACAGGCTGTACCTCCTAAACGGTCGGGAATAGAGGAAAATGTTATAAGAAAAAGTTGAATGGCATCAGACGGTGCATACTACGCAACTAATTGTATGCACTTTTGTGCATCAGTGCATCGGAAAAATGCAACTGCATTTTTTTTTAAAATGGAAAGCTACATTTTTGATTGCGCCAATCGATGCAGTTTGCTGTGCTCTACATAAAAGTACTAACATACTTATGCCCTAAACTTATTCGTTAGGAAGTTATCGAAGCTAAAAGTTCTCTGATTTATAATGGAACACAGCGTAGGTACTCCGGAACACTTACCGAGACCGAAATAATTCAGTGAACTTTTAGCTTCGATAACTTCTTAACGAATCAGTTTAGGGCATAAGTATGTTAGTACTTTTATGTAGAGCATAACAAACTGCATTGATTTGTGCAGTCAGAAATGTAGGTTTCCATTTTAAAAAAAAGAGTGCAGTTGCAGTTTTCTGATGCACCGATGCACGAAAGTGCATAAAATTAGTTGCGTAGGAGTTTAGGAGGTGCAACCTGTACCAGTTGCGTGGGACACCCTGTATATACAAAATTTGGTGTGACAAAAGTAAGTTAAAGTATCAAGTAAGTAAGTTAAAGTTTAATAACACTGTCCAACACCAAATTTGTTTCACAATTGCATTGTTATGGTGGTTCTTATAGAGTTTTATGCGATGATTCCGAATCTGCCCTTAATTGTTCCTCTAGACAAACAGATTTTGAGAAACATGATTTTGAAAAATATATATATTTTTCAGCTTTAAACAAATATTGTGATGTTATTATAAAAGATATTGAATTGTTCTTTGCAGCAGAAGATTCTGTAGACTTTCCCGAATACAGTGGTATCCAATACTAATACATTATGAATGTTTAAACATGTTTAAACAATCATTAAAGACGGAGAGACACCGCTTTTGCACCACCTTTCGAGGATATTTTTGAATTTATCTCAAAAAATATCAAAAAATAAGGGTTCAACGGAGAATCGAACTATACCACACGATAGAGCAGACTTTTATCTTGAGAAATCACCCTTTGAAGTTTGCAACGTCGACGTTTTTTCCCCGAACCAGAAAGCAAAATATCTTCGCCCAGCATGAGTTGGCCAATTTATGTTGAGATCGCGCTAGTGGTGAGCGCCACTGGCGGCAACTTATTGTTAATGTTGTAATGGCGAAGATATCTTGCTTTTTGGTTCGGGAAAAAACGTCGACGTTGCAAACTTTAAAGGGTGATTTCTCAAGATAAAAGCTCTATCGTGTGGTATAGTTCGATTTTCCGTTGAACCCTTATTTTTTGAGATAAATTCAAAAATATCCTCGAAAAATGGTCTCTATCATCAATATAATCTCTATAATAATCTCTATAATTAAAAGTCTCTCCGTCTGTAATGATTATTTAAACATGTTTAGGGCAGATTCGGAATCCGGGCATAAAACTCTATAAGAACCACCATCACAATATTATAATTGTGAAACAAATTTGATGTTGGACAGTGTTATTAAACGATACTTTAACTTACTTTTGTCACACCAAATTTTGTATATATAGTATAGCAAGATCAATATCTTGATAAATCTTCAAATCAGTGTGATAATCGTGATAAATTTTGTTTTCAACATTACCATTAACACTACCATGTAATCAACTCGTTTATTTTTACACGTGAATAAATATTACTGTTATCGCGATTTCATTATTGAAAATATGAGTATTAACTTACTTTTGTTATGCAGTGTATGTGCTGTTTACGGAGAAAGTGCGATTTCATCTCGTACCTGTAGGAAGTGGTTTCAACGTATTAAAGGTAGGAATTTTTGTTTAGCTGACGAGGAACGTTCCGGGCTTCCTCCTCAGACAGACGAAGATAAAATTCGAGACCTTGTACAAAAATAACGAAGTTTATCAGTTGAGGAGATGTCAGATGTTCTGAAAATACCTAAAACAAACTTAAAGATATGTTTGCAAAATCAACATATGCAACTGCTCGAAAAACGACACGAACTTGTGGGATAACCTAATATATCTTTGGAGGTATTCTTCGTCCACGAGAATCCCTACTTTGCGTTACCAGTATTTCACAATAGCCCGAGACGTCTGACGAAGAACACAAATGAATGTAATAAATCCATCGAGTGTAACTAAAATAAAGCGACTCCGCTGTCCCTGCACAACCTGTTGGGTTGTGTAATAAATTCCCGCGTTTTTTGTATTTTATTCGCAAATCCTTTTCTTGCTCTAGCTACCCATGTGCTTCAATTTTTCGAATTAATTAATTTGTATCAATTTGTACGCTTTTTCAATGGGAGTTTCAGGAGGCAGAAAAATTCATTTTGGACATCTACTCGACATCTCACTCAAGTTGTGTGGCACCCAAGCTCCACGTTTTTGAGTAAAGCAAGAAAAAGACTTGCGGATGAATATACAGTAGCGGACAAAAGTTTAAGACCGCTCTAAAGAAGGCGATAACCTTTTTAATATTGTACTATACGATTTGAACTTTTTTGGGAAGCTAGAGCAATTAGTTTACTAAAGGATGTGCAAAGAAATTTTTTAAAAAATTGCAATTCATCGAAATTGTGGAAAATATACTAAAAGTTGAATTTTTAACTTTTTTATATGGGCCTATATTGAAAATTTAAAAAATACGTTTTGTAGATCTGTGTCAATTAAACATATCCTGAAAATTTCATTAAAATCGGTCGACCTTGCAATGAGCTACAAACGTTTAAAGATGGTAAAAATTGCAGATTTTCACGATTTATTGCCGAAAATCTTGAAAATCTGAAATTTTTACCTAAACGTTTGTAGCTCATTGCAAGGTCGACCGATTTTAATGAAATTTTCAGGATATGTTTAATTGACACAGATCTACAAAACGTATTTTTTAAATTTTCAATATAGGCCCACATAAAAAAGTTAAAAATTCAACTTTTAGTATTTTTTCCACAATTCCGATCAATTGCAATTTTTGAAAAAATTTCTTTTCACATCCTTTAGTAAACTAATTGCTCTAGATTCCCAAAAAAGTTCAAATCGTATAGTACAATATTAAAAAAGTTATCGTCTTCTTTAGAGCGGTCTTAAACTTTTGTCGGCTACTGTATATACTTCACCTAACAAAATACAAAATTGCGGGAAAAAAATAAAATACGAAAAACGCGGGAATTTATTACAAAACCCAATGAAGAATAACAGCTGTTAATTTAATTTGTGAAATTGAGTAATTTTACGACGAATTTTGCTACTATGGATAAAAACAGACTCGGGCACCGCTCCCGGAGTTTTATACACTGCAAGTGGTCACTTTCCCCGGGATTCCAAAAGTACCTTCATGATGTTTGCCGCTCTGGCCTCTTTATTGTTGCTTTCCGGGAGCCAGGGATCGATGAAATCCTCGTAAATTGTACCAGCCACTGTGTTCAAATTGGCGCTCATCGTGGAAAGACCAGCACTGACCAGGCCGGCCAGAAAAAGACCCGGAAGTCCTGGGATACCCGCGGCAACGTCCAGCACATAATACGGCAGTAATTGGTCGCTCCTCGTGATTACCTGAAAACCGATGGAGAACGATAAACCTGTAGATCTAGATCGACCCACCGACAGACCAACGAATCGATCCGCCACGTCCGATTCGATCCTTTCGATTTTTCTGTGGACTTCCACGAAAGAAAAAGAAAAACGTACGCGACTGCTTATAGGGTCGCACTTGTGGTACCTGGCGTACATAATCAGGCCCGTGAACACCGAAACCCACTTTATCGCCGTCATGCATATCGCTAAAAATCCGACTGCCCTGCGGAAACAAAAAAGCACGCGATTCGTTATCGTTGTTAGTACTCTGCGGACTTGTATGCAAAATAAAAATTCGGTGTATTAGTTTCAGCTTAACACTAACACTAACCGGGTACAAAATGTCTCGGATATACAGTGAGTGCAATAAAGTATTCGTACGCCCTTCGAAATAGAATAACTCTTTTATAATTGTGCCAAACGACCTGATTTTTTATAATCAATTAGTAGCATTGGTTTACGAAATGATATGAAAAAAGATTTTCCAAAAGTTACAATTTACAAGGCTGCATGCAAAAATAAAAAAGGCATTTCTTAAAACTTTTTTATTCGGGCCCTCAATGAAAATTTAAAATATATGTTTTTTAATTGAATATAAAAAGTCAGGTCGTTTGGTACAGTTATAAAAAAGCTATTTTATTTTAAAGGGCGTTCGAATACTTTATGCACTGTTTATTGTTTTATAAAAATTACAATCCTGAATATATCTAGATTTTTCACAATTTTTATAATAAGACTTGCTCGAGTAAAGAAATTTATTGAACAATTTCTAATGGAAGCATCTTTATAATTTCAATAATCGCGGTACAGTTAGTGTTAATGAGATAATAAAAAAAAAAAGAAAAAATGTTGAGTTGGCTCGGGTGTCTTGCAATCAATGCAAACATTTTTTATTTTGCATGAAGATCGGCAGTCCAGTTAGTTTTGTGGACCATGCGGTCGAATAAACATGCGATTCCACTCACTTGTGAACCTCCCTAATGCTTGGCACCGCCAAGAATCGTTGCATGGACACTTGACTGATACCGAGTCCCGCTAGCCAAGTCATCGTCATGCCTACCGACATACCCCACAACGAGTTTCTGGTAAACAGGCTTGGATTCATGCTATAAAAATGCCGGACCATTCTTTAGCTTTATCCGATTAAACGACCGTGCCGTGATCGTTTCGCGGTTGCATCTTTATCGGGAATGTTGGACAGGTACACGTTGCTTACTTCCAAAAAACGATCCTGTGCCCCTCCTCCGCCACTCTCCATGTTTCTGCCACACCTCCGATGGATATGATCCCTAAAATTAGCACGGCGAAAAGACTTCCTAGGGTTACGGTCATTTGGATGGTGTCCGCCCACACAACAGCTTTCAAACCGCCCTGCAAAAGTTCAAGCGAAAGGGCTGTGTACAAAGTGTAAACAAATATTTGGTCTTGGCTGCCACAGGCGTATTCTACATCTTCGAATCGATGAAGATCTGTAAAAAAGTAGCCGCAAAATTGTCCTTGACCTGGAATTTTAAGGTCCAATTCTTTCTGTCAAAAGAACCATCAGTCAAAACTCGATAGTTCTCATAAAAAATAATAGCAAAATCTCGTAATTGGTACTACTTATTTTCGTAAAAATTGTTTACATTTCAAAACAAGTAGTTAGTAAATTTGGAGTTATGTTCGCGGCGCACGGTTCGATCAAATTATACACTATTTAAATAGCAATTTTGTAGACATTTTTCAAACGTTCGATTCGAATTTGAATCATTACTTCCTGAGAGACGTTTGCTACAGATTGTATATACAATCTATAGTAAACGTCTCTCAGGATGTAATGTTTGAAAAATGTCTACAAAATTGCTATTTAGTGTATAATTTGATCGAACCGTACGCCGCGAACATAACCCCAAATTTATTAAAAATTTACGATCGATAATAATTTCTCAAGTAGTTAGTGTTGTTGTTTACATGCTGTTTATCAGAAGTTTAACATAACCAATCATAATGAATATTAATAAATGTTAAATGCTTTCGGCGCAACGGTTCGAGCGTTTATTACTAATTATGAAGCAATTTTGCTAATTACCAAACAAAATCAACGTTTCGATCCTAGTTTGGATCCTTTTCAAGATTTATTTGAATCGAGTTTTTATGAAGAATATTCCTTATATTCAATCATTCAATAGTTTTCGAAATTATTATAACATATTTACTTTAAAGACGCGATTCGAATAAATGTTGAAAAGGATCCAAACTAGGATCGGAGCGTTGATTTTGTTTGATAATTAGCAAAATTGCTTCATAATTAGTAATAAACGATCGAACCGTTGCGCCGAGAGCATTTAACATTTATTAACAGCAAATACGATCGATAGAAGAAACATATTTATAATGAATATTACCTTCTAAGTCTTGAAAGATGTTCATCTTTAATTTCTTCTTCTGCTCTACGCCAAAGAACATTTTGTCTAATATTTCTTAATAGCCGAACTTGAATGCCAGCTTTGACCCTTGGTTCCTTTGACACTTTTCATCCCCATGACGCGTAGAATTCAATTAAAAAATATTTGGCCTTGAAATTCAAAGTTCAGGACAATTCTGCGGCAACGTTTTGCTATGGCAATACTATGGCAGTCAAGACCAAACATTTCTTTACACCCTGTACAAAATACACACGCCCACGGCTGGGATATTCCTTGTAAACACAAGGACTAAAAGACTCGTTAATTAATTTTCACGCGAATCGTTCGGCAGCGATGCAATTTCGATGATGGCTTTTTACATAAATTACAACTGCTCTGTCATCGCGACTGAATAGTGTAACGTGCTACTCGGTTCCGCGTGAGTTGACACTGCAAACAGAGTAATCCTTCGACAAAGACTGATACGAAAATCAGATAAAGGCCCCCGTAATTCTGTTTTAAATCACCGCTGATTACGCGGTTCATTCATAGATGTTTTATAGTCTTCGGAGCTTCCGCGAGCGGTTCCTTGAATTTCCCGATGACGGCTGTCCTTGAGGTATGTTGTTCGAGTTCGTGTTCAAGCCAGTCAAACAACGAAAGCTCCCGCGTTCTTGATTTCCGAGTTTACCAGACATGTACTCACGATCGTCGTGTAAAAGATGCACACGATGCAGATGACCGGCGTGACGAGGTGCAGATTGATCGCTGTCGCTTGGGAGAACGCCAAGGCCGGCACGTAAATGATCAAAGGGACGTAGATGACCAACGAAAGGGTGTAAAGGAACGAGGCGAACGTGCGGACCGGCCTGGCGAATCTCATTTCCAAATATTCGAACGTGCTGGTCAACTGCAGTTGGTAGAACACCGGCATGTAGATAAGGGAGATGAGGCTGCACGATATCACCGACGTAAAAACGCAGGCAGCGTATTGCGTGCCATATTGATAGACTTCGACGGGTATCGCCAGCAAAGAAACCGCTGATATGTGACTGAAACCAATTATCCGGAAATTATTAATCGACCCGCCAGCGTAGATTCAATTGTTTCGATCGATGTCTCGGTTAACCCTTTGCGCTACTATTTCCTTTTCATCCTTACATCATCCTTTTCATCATTTACAATTTTCAGAAGGTACGCTTTTGAAAAGCGTACCTTCTGGAAATTGTAAATGTTACCGGTATATTTGCATACAAGAGAAATAATTAACACGTTCGCTGCCGAGCAAACTTTACGTGTTTCATACGAGTCGCTACCACCGCCACACATGTGCATTAGGGTGGACCTTATTTTACACGACACCCCCAATATTGTTCCATTTACTGAAAAAAAATGATACATCCAAAGTTTTAGATCAATCGGACGTCGGAAGACGTGCCACATTAGGGTAGACCTCAGGTATACACGGTAAAATTTTTTTTGAGAGTTTTTTTTACGCCCCACCCCCCTAAAATTGTGCCATTGGGTAAGAAAATAATTCCTGCAAAAGATGAAGTTGATCGAATAAGGGGAAGACATGCCACATTGACGCTGAAGTTGCGAAAAACATGAAAATAGGAATGAGAATATTTGCACATTGTGCATTGTCTGATTTCACATTTTTATTTTATAATTATTGAAGTCACAAGGATAATTCCATTAGAAACTATTCAATAAATCTCTTCACGTCTCTTCACGTCACAATCTCTTCAAGCACGTATTGTTGTAAAAATTGCCGGAAATTAAAAAGAAATTCGGTCTTGTAGTTCTTATAAGATAATGTGTATCAGTCGCATGTTGTGCTCGGTACAGTTAGTGTTAAATAAAACTAGTCAAACTCATTTTACGTAAGCTGTTATTTAAAATCACGGCATAAACATGATATTCGTGAAGTCGCGATTGGAGTTCCAGCAACCGGGACAAAAATGACTCAACGCCAATGTGCTAAGATTGTTAAAGAAGAAAATAGAAGCCTACACGGTTACTATTTCTTGTAATCGACGCTGACCGCTTTTATTTAGCATAAAGATCGCGACAGTGCATTTATATAATCGTTTCTAAGTAAATCAATAGCTCCAGCAAGTCAACGCGGCAATCAACGTGTTAAATAATGTGTACAAAAGATAATAAACGATTTCAACTCTCGATATTATAGGGCAAGGGGTTAACGAACGTAAACGCGCGCGGGCGTCCTCCTTATCGAGAGGATCACTCGCACTCTCAAAGAGTATTCTATTTGTTCTACCTTGCTATTAGACTCATGCTAACCGGGAACCATGTCATCGTCTTCCCTCCGAGCAAGTATTCGGTGGTGTTGTTCTGTTTCTTACCGAAACAACCGAAATAAATGCCTATCAGAACGCTGATACCCAACAGACCGGTGAAAAGCGTGTAATCGGTCCATCCGAACGTGAGTTGCTTCAGTTGGTGGCCGATCATTTGCGAACTCGTCTCATTCTCCGTCATTCTAGAATCGATCGAATGTTACTTAATTATATGCCTCGCACCGTACACACCGAATAAGAGGACGCTTCTCCTCGAACGTTTGCGACTTGATTGAGCTCGGTTGAACGGCCGCACTTTAAAACCGGTGTATCTCGAGTGTGTTCTCGTTAGTTTCTTTCTCGTTACGTCTAATTTGTCTCGAAAGATAAAGGCGCGTAAGCTCGTGGAGTAAGGGAAAACGACGTTGGACCGTCTCTTCCGGTTCTCTCCAATCGATCAAACGGAAGTTCTGCTCGATCGTGAAAGCGCATACCGATTTAATTGGACGTCCACTCGCGCACTGGACGTTCAACTATCCGCATTATGCAGGATATAAAAGTCGCTTCCGGGCGTCCGAAGCACAGGATTAAAAACGGTACGATAGTTACGACACTCACGTTCTAATTTCCTGTTTCTAGCTGATTACGGCCTCATCAATGTTTCCCGACCGGTCGCTCGAAACTTAACTGGCTCTGTATATCGGGCTCGAGGGATTTCTTAAGTCGGTACCTTAAACCGTGCGAATCGGTATCGTAATATATCGCGGTATCGCGAGCCTTTGGAAAAGTACCCGACGAGATCTACATTCCCACTGACGACGATGACGTTCAGACCGATGCTCTATATGTTCAACGGACGTTCAATGTATACATCAGTTTAATTTACGATAGACTGATAAACTTCTGTTTATCACGATCGCGGTGTTCCGCAAATAGGTAATCATTCTTAAATCAGCGCCTTCGAGCCGTGCCATGGATTACTTTGTACCCGAGATTGTCTCGGCCTTCCTTGCCAAAAATTTACAAGATTTTTCGTCGGTCATATATCCATCGCGATAACGAAGGGAACGAGCGACGAGAGTTCTGAATCGAAGAGATGCATTAATACGAGCTATAAATTTCCCGTTGGACGTTGAACAAACGTAATCCGAGGCTCGAACGATTCTACGATTTAGGGCGCGGTTATATTGGATACGATTCTTGATCGTATGAGACACACGCCGATCGTCTCACTTGTTTCAATGCGTCTCGAACAAGTTTGAATCATTTTTGCGATCAGATATCAGATAGCATTCAAATGAAGTGGCGAGACGCCGCGCGACGATACCAAAATGACCGAACACGGTCAATCCCTCGTTTGGGAAGGTGATTAAACGCTTTGGAAACTCGGTGAAATAAATGAGACGTTATACAGTAGACACCCTGTTATTATCCGGTCAACGCAATCGTCGATCGACACTTTTTGTACATTATACATATACAAGTGAATAATAAATATTTTATGTATTACTTATTTTAATACTTATGAGCATTTGTGAACACTAAATATCCGATTCTCGAAAAACTGCCTACATTTAAACTATGATAATTTGGTAAAAAATTATCGTAAGGCAATAAATTTGGACTCATTTTAAAGTTAGAAACCTCGAATTTCATAATCCATTTTTAATATTATTCTACGATTTGTTGCACGATATAGCACGCGAGGGACTGAAGACGCGTTTTTTCTTGAAAATGCTACACATTCAAACGTCTGTGGAAACTTTGAAAATTTTTATACGTGACTGAAACCACCACAGATTTAAAGATTGAAGCTTCCGCTTTACAACGACGCCTTAAAAATTGATGTACGATTCTTTTTAGTGATTTTATCGACCAAACTTGTTCCTTATTTTTGGTCTATAAAACGTTTGAATTTGCTGCATTTTCGGGAAAAATGGATCTTCAGTTTCCCATCCGTTACATCGTGTAAATATATCTTTGAGGAAAATGAACACTGCTTTGCGAAGATAAAGGCTTCAAAGCTTCTACCCTCCGTATGCTACGCCAGACTCATTCGTGACCCGTCGCGATAGCGGTGGGAATAAGCTCGAGCGACCGTCAATATGTATCAGTGAAATATCGGTGTGGGTCATAAATTACTCCGCATGGCCTTGTACTCGCAGGAGTGCGAGGGTTAAAATGAGTCGAGGCTTATGGATGTACTATTTGTTTCTACGAAATTATCAGAATTTTTCGAGAATCTGCAATGTGGTGTTTAACCCTCGGACAACGAACGATTTTTATAGCTGTATAATTGGCAATGCTTAGGACCGTTCACAGCTCTAATTAATTTTAAATATTTAATTTTGATGATATCTCGTGTAGACGCATCCGATATCCTCAATGAAACAGCTATTCAGTTAGTTTAATTACTACAAATTGAGTACTTAAATGACATTTTGGATGCTCTTTATCAAAATAGACCCAGGCACAGCCGTCGGAGGGTTAAATGCTTTCTGGATCAACTCTGTATATGTATATGATTTGGATTAACCGGCCAATTGTTTGACCGGCCCAAGATCCAGTCTCACATGGGTCGGTTAAGAGGGAGTATACTGTACATTGATAATAATGTAACACTACACTACTTTTCAGTTCTCCTTATTTCTTATTATGTATTGTATATTACAATCCTGTACAGATACACGGATCAAGATATCCCATATAACAACCACTCGGTCATCTGCTGCATCTTTTGGGATCTTTCCGTGCCATTGCAACATCCTAAGAGATCCTCGAAAGTCTTCCTCTCTTCGGGATTGAGTTCCTCCAGTGGGTCCAAAGGCTTGATCGCCATGCTCGGAAGCGTAACATCGTAGTAGAGGAAGATCTGTAAGTAAATTACCAAAATTGTTCGAAATTCATTGAATATTCCTGCCACGAGGAATTACCTTATTGTTGAAAGTATTGTACACGAGACAGGGTGTTGAAACACCGGGCGAAACGTTGTAATTGCCGGTACAGAACGCTCTGACCGGCTCTTCGAATTGGAAACGCACGCTGTTTCGTTGCTGATCTAAAATATAAGTCTGACCGTCCCAAGCACAAGCCACGATCTCGTCCAAGCCGTCCCCGGTCACATCTAATCGACACAGAGCGAATATCAAATGATCCACTTGCATAGACCTGAAAGCAAATTATATTTTTATTACGATGTAACGCATCGTACAACGCCCGTATCAGCGTGAAAATCGTCTCCGAAGACTCGATCTTACCACAAAATAACTTCGTCCTTGACCAACATTATTGTCCCGTCCAAAGTAGCGAGAGCATATGGTTTTCCTTGCGGTGGACCTTGTTCGACGTTGCTTTTAGCTCTGGTTTCGTCCTTTTCTTTAGAACTCTCAACGATGATGCTGCTGCTACTGCTACTATTGCCGTTGTGACTATTATTGTTATTGTTTTCGGGAGAAAAGTCTTTATACGTAGGCAGCAATGAATCTTTCTCTGGCTGCTCGTCGTAGTCGCCAAGAATCACGTTTCCTCCCATAATATTGCCATCGACTTCATCCACATTCGTCAAATCAGTTTTCTCGGTGACTTTGTCCGTTTCCTCACTGTCCGCTGTCGACTGAACGATCGAACTCTCGCCGTGACGGATTTCACTGAGTACATTTTCTTTGAACGAAGATTCGTCGGGTGCCGTTTTATTCTCTACCGACGTGTACTCCAAATCCCCTATAATCTCAGTCGAAATATTTTGATTGCGCATTCGCGATATGCCCAACGTTTGATAATCTACGCAACTCGCCGCCGTCTCGTCGTCAGTTTGATGAATTTCGTCTTCTAGGTAACACTCCTTGGGATTACACTTGATTCGCATAAAAGTCCCACCAGGCTGGGCCACTAACAAGGTCGGTGTTCCATCCGCAGTATGCTGAACAAAAATCAAACTTACGTATACATATAAGCTTTCTGTAAAAAGATACATCTTTTTCTTATTTAATGCCATAAATTGTACTGACAACCTTTTCGTTCGGCCGTTAAAACGAGGCGCATCCTGATCGTACCTGTAACGTGACTGTCCCTATTTGACTGGCGCACTCCCATTTATTCAGCCCAACTAATTTTCCTCTACCTAATTCTAAATTGCTCGACCACCTATAGGACCGAACCACACGGTCGGTCAAACCCAATATCATTTCATTGGCTCCGTCTCTATCGACATCTTCTATCAATACCACCTTCGTGTTTGTTGGAATTCTTTGTACGTGCACGCATTCCATTTTCCCGGTTAACTCGTTCGTTTCACTGGCTCCATCCGTTTGATCTGAAAACAAACGATTTATAAATGATCTGTTATATCTTTTTTGGGGTCATTCCACGCGAAAAAGGACACCTTTTGGAGAAAAATTTAGGATTTTGTTCAAATTTAAATATGTTGTAGTCTTCAGTGACTTATTTTATTTATTATTTATTAAAGAGGCCACCAGGCACACAGTCGGACGGTTCCGAGCTGTAAGACTGCACTAGGGTTAGTGTCTGTTCTTCTTCTACCCTGTAAGGGCGTCGTATTACCGGGGTGGGTGCCTACTTCCTTGCACAGAGTCGAGCATTTTAGCCGCGCGAGCTGCATGCTTCCGACGCTGGTGTAGGAAGGGATGCCAGTCATTAGGGGCCATGCTTCCTTCCTTCTCTGGTCAAAGCGAATCCGAACTTTTACTCCAGAAGGTGTACCTTTTCGCATGAAATGATACTTTTTCGCGGTTCCAATGCAAAGTTATAGTCACCTTTGTTATTGTCTTGGTCCGATGACTCTTTGGTTGGTTGTTGAGAAGATGCTGCATTGGTCGTACTAAGATTTACAGGCCTTGGACTATAAAAAATATGCACCCAGCCGTCTCCGCATATCACGACCAACGCATTTCGACCATAATTAAAAATATCTCCTACCGCAACGCAAGTAATTAGGCCTAACCCTGGTATTTTCTGCCAAAGCTCCGATCCCTATTGGACATTGATTTAAGAAGAAACATGCAATACTTCCCGATGTAATAGTATGACTCACTTTGAAAATGTACAGTTCTCCTTCGGTGGTGCCAAGAACTAATTCATTGTCGCCATCATTGTCGATATCTCCTATTGTTAATCCATGTCTGCACACTGTTCCAGGCAAATCCCATTGCAGCCGCTTCACAAAACTGACGGCTCTCATTGTTTGAAAATTAAATTTTGTGCATGTGGTCTTTTGCTACGAATAGCTGAAATTTGTGCGTTAGCGTAGCACGATTTAAAAATTGCCAGCGCCTAGGTGGCCACACGATACAGGTGGCTTTAGCGGTTACTAGGCCAAGAGAAATTGGTCCAAAAGTGGTAGAGTCCAAAGAATAACCAGTGTGATCTCCTTCTATCCAACAATGACCTTCTGGTATCTGAAATACGGACACTTTGAGCTTGCTTGGCAAGCATAAAAATTGCAGAAATAGAATGTATACCTGTAACACGTCTCCACAGTTTCCACGGGTACATATAACATCTCCAGGCAATCCTATGACACGTTTAATTAACGTTTCATTTGGTTTTTTGGGAGACTTGACGGCTACTATTTCACCACGTTGAATCCCTTGCGTATGAATCGCCCAATGATTCAAATAGACAAAATCATTGCCCCACGAGTCTGGATTTAGGGTCGGTTGCATGGAGACTCCGTCTACCTTGGCTATGGAACCAATCCTGTCTAAGTAGGTAATTCCTATAGGGATACCAAATAGAACACCGCGGAGTAAGTGTCGTACTAGGTATGTTATGGTTGGTATGTCACGGTTAACCATGCTCGCAAATACATGTTGACAATTTCATTAAGTTTATTATATAATTACAAGTTTCTTGTACATAGTACACATGGCCTACTCTGCAACAAAAAAAAATCAAATATTTTTCAATCCTGTAACCTAAATGGAATAGTATACAATATGTAGAAACACGTATTAACAGATAAAACTATCACAGAAAATGTATAAAACATAAAAAACGTACATAAGACCAAATGAATAAAAATTGATGTGTGCTTCTGTACGCAGTTTAATGATACCGTCGTATTTATGCTAAAACATGAAATTTTATAACATCACATTTAGAACACCAAACATTAAATACATATCTACCAATATCTACTAATTGTAAGTGCTAAACGTGCTAAACCAAAATTAAATAAATAGAATAGAGGTTCTAAGGATATTTTAAATGAATGTATATAGTAGATGGAGCTAGTATATCTTAGGCTTAGACTACAGACGAGATATAAGAGTAGATCAATCACCCAATGTATTTTTCTGTCTCACGCTCGTAGGGCTCTAGAGCCCTCTTACCATTCCGTGTCACATCCTACTGTATCGACCAAAACTAATATTGTGGAACTTATATTCTACAACGGCGCTGTCACTGCTGATAGCACAGACGAGGGTGGACGAGGCATGTATACTTGTGTAGTGAACGATGAAAGTTTCGGTCGCAGGGAAGAACAGCGTAAGGGAAAGTCGTTAAATCCAGGTCAGAAAGCGACGTGGACACGTGGGGGTGCTATAGGTATAAATCATCTCCCTCCGTTACCTATTTGTCGAAAATAAAGGACTGTGCTGCGGCTCCGTTGCAGGGCACAGGTCCGAAGTCCGAAATCCGAACAACCGTTATGGGTATTTAGTGCGGGTGTAGAGGAAAGCCCTTGTGCGACAGCGTTACAAAACTTTGTCGGATATTTATATGGTTTTCAGCAAATTGTAAGCGGAACGCTTTATGCTCCTTCTTTAACCAAGGTTTCTTCTGCAATTTTGTTCGCGCTAAATGCTTGGAATTTTTGTAAAACACGACGTACATTCTTTACATTAGTGTTAACACTTTCTGCGACTTGTCTCGCAGTCATCCTCGAATTTGATGCTGTTCTCAATATTGCACAGTTTTCACGGGCAGTAAAACTTTGTGGGCGCCCAGAACTCTTCTTTTTCGCGTAATTTTCAGGATTTTTTAACGAGTTCATAGTAACTTCTCGGCTTCTATTTACCAGTTATGATATTTGTGTGATTCAACATTGTTCTTCCTTTAACTTCGATACCGTATGTATTTCACAATGACTTAGTTTCTTTCCACGACCCATTCTTAATAGTTTAGTATGTTCTTTTATTAAATAAGCACGAAAGAAGCTAGTACCCACTTTATCAATTACGTTTTGCAATGAATATTTCCTCTCCAGTAACTTCTACACACCTGAGAAGCGTAAATCTGCTACTTGTGCTATCATTTTGTCCCGCTTACGGACCAAACATTTACATTTTCATTCCTAGAATTCTGTTAGAGAAAATATTGTCGACCCAACGAAAACATCCTGTAAACAGGAGACAAGTTCCTATGGCCGTAAAAAGTTGCGAGATCAAACAAAATACGGCCAAGTTCGTTAGCTTAGAAATACCTCTTGCAATACACAGATCTATAAAACGTATTTTTTAAATTTTCAATATAGGCCCACATAAAAAAGTTGTAAAATGCATCTTTTAGTATTTTTTCTACAATTCCAATCAATTGCTATTTTTGAAAAAAAATTTGTTCACATCCTGTAATAAACTAATTGCTCTAGCTTCCCAAAAAAGTTCAAATCGTATAGTACAATATTAAAAAAGTTAGTCTTTTTTAGAGCGTCCGAATATTAATTTGAGTAACTGTATATGTGTAGCGGCCATCGGCACGTACAATAAAAACATTTGGCGTGCGGATGGTCGGGTCGGCTTACGAGGCAAGCGACAGCAAAGCTATTTTTGAGAAAGCCGTTTTCAGCGCGTGCAATTTAGATGTTTTAGACAATGCATGTTTCGTCCTTAGAATCTTTGGTTGCCGGCCTCAGTAGCAAATGGTGGTGTCATAAACCTCCGAGTTTCCGAAGGGTGGCCCACACCAGGCCGCAGTATGTGTCTTGCTGGTCCGGAGAAAAAACCCATTATATCATAAAAAACCCCCACGGTCGTTTCTAGCACCCCCAAAGAAGCGCACCTCGAGCGCAAGGAATCGTGGGGGTGTACTGGCCGAGCAAGCTACCTGATTGGCAGCGATTAGTATTTTACAAGTAGTGGATAATATCGATCTAATAGCAGCACACTTTGAATTTTCATTAATATTGTATACTAGAATGTAAGACATGCTAGATGTAAGAACAAATGTATTGAAAGATTTTCAATAACTTCACATCTATTCCCTTCCATAACATTTTCCAATGTCACCTTCTCTCAGAACAAAATATACAAACAATCCTTAAGCACGACACGAATTCAAATGCAATTGATCGTCACGATACAAGATTAAATTATCGTGAGAAGGTAACACGATTCGAGAATAAATTTAAATGAATAAAAAGTAAATAACTAGCTTGAATACATAATTAATTATAATGAAACACGGCACGGGTACTTACCATGTAACGGCCCCTGCGGAACCACCGATTAGTAATGTCGTCGGTAGCGGAACTTTTACCGATGTTGGTATTTCAGATCATTGTTAGTTCCAGGTTATTCCCGCGCCCACCTGTGCCCACTTGCCTATGTCGCTGGATAGCACAGAGGCTGGCAGTCATCAATAGTATGTATACCTTAGAAGGACTCAAATTATCAGTCTTAGGTAAGACAATTGAAATAGTTAATTAATAAATAGTAAATACGTCATACTATCTTAAACATAACACAACATTTTTTGTAGGCTTTACAACGTCGAAGGAGAGGAAACGTCCGTAACAAATTTTTGAACGACTCGTACATAATCAAAAAAATACTTGCAAGAAAGTTATTAATAAAAGTATTAGCATCGCATTGCTATTTTGAACAATAGAGTAAACAATATAATTTTTCTTTTTTTCACTTTCTATCCTCTTCCATGTTCTACAGTTACTCCATACCGTCAATGAAACCACTAAATACAGTTGAAATTATATCGTGTTTGGTGTCATTTTAATCAGAAAAATGCCAGAAATAAGTTAGTGAAAGTCCCATACAAAAATAATGAAAAATAAATAATTCTATCATTGCCATTTCTTTGTGAGAACACGCGGGCCTTTGAACTTTGAACTGTGCCGGAGACGGCGACTGTTCGCGTCTCTTTCTTTCCAATACGCTGTTCTTCGTTGCGTTTGTATCATATTATTAAACTGCTAAATGTACGATAAATAACAACTGCAAAATTATTTTATTTTCAATATACATATATTTTCTATATAATTTGTAAATTTAACAATTTCCCGAATTATTTGCAAGTTATGGTTCGACAATAACCTCTACTTGTCCGTTGGTAATTCATAACAGTACTAACAATTTTATTTTATACTAATTACACGACAAAATGAACGGTGAATATTACAATGCATTATACTACCACTTTCGTGTAGTTATATCATGCAACTAAATAAATTATTTTTCTTGACTGGCTTTCGAGAGGTATTATGTTTGTTTTTCTTTAAAATTTCATTTGTTCTAAATAATAAATGTCACGCGATCGTACATAAGAGTAATACGATATTACTACTTGGAATCGCATCCAATATTTGTATTGCACGATATTATAGAATCGCATGATCAAGCATAGGTATGAAAATGACAATGCTATCGGCTAAGTGACTCTATAAACTACAGTATTACAAAATTTCCATTGGAACATAGTATGAACACTATGCACAGGATTCCATACAAAATAGATTATTGAATATTAAAAAAATGAATGAGAAAATTATAATTAAATATTTGGCAGAATGAAAAATACTGAATAGTATTCAACCGATCTAACTGATGTATGCACAAGCACATAGATCAGTGCTTGCCAATTACGGTACCCAATAGGGAGTGTGAACACCGTAACAATGTTGATAGTTGTACAGCGTCTAGTACCGTCTGCAGTACCGGATTCGACGATCTCCGTAAAACAATGATACTATTAGACATGCACATAAAGCACTGCCTCTTACTTGGCCCCTCCAATTAGCAAATTTCTGATTTAATGAAACGTTAGGTAGAACAGATAATAATTCAAGCATATGGTAAATTCGATTCTTGTGAATTTATTAGGTGTTTTGGCAGTGCTTGACCAATGTTTCTTATCTCTGTCATCACTTTTCTATCGTACTTTTAGTTAGCCCGTTCTTATTGCAGCATACAATTCTTGAAGATTGGTAAACACTGATTCGATCAATTATTATTTTCAGTTTGCTTTGTTCCGAATCGTCTTTCCGTAATAAGGCAACCCAATCTCTTCATCTTTGATCTTCCCTATTTCACTTTTCCAAGTTAATGTTTAAACTTCGTTTCATTTCGTTGTCTTTGCCACTATCGCCATTGTCTGCGTCCTCCAAAATTTCATTTTGCATCTTCCCTTTCCACTTCGGTTAACGTCATTTACTAATTTCTATTGTTGATGCAACAATTTCTTATATTCTTTTTATATCACCTGTTTCACTTTCCTCTTCCTCATCTGTCTCGTCTTCTGCTTCTTCCTCACCGCTCTCGCTTTCATCTGCTTCCTCATTTTCATTTTCTTCGTTGTCTTCTTCAATTTCTACTTCCTCCTCCTCTTCAATCTCTTCTTCTTCGTATTCATCTGCTTCATCCTCCTCCTCCTCTTCTATTTCTTCTTCTTCCTCCTCGTCTTCTACTTCTTCTATTTCTTCTTCTTCTTCCTCCTCCTCCACCTCCTCCTCCTCTTCTTCTACTCCTTCTTCTTCTCTTTCCTCGTCAAGTTCGTCTTCCTCATCTTCCACGTCTATTTCATCCTTTTGCTCTTGTTTCTTTTCACTACTATCATCTTCAACCATTCTATCATTAACTTGCTTATCTCCAGTTGACCCAATTTTCAGCGATTCATGCTCAAGCCCCGTGTAGTCTATACTCAAGACTATTTCATCTTCTACTGTCCGTCCTTCTTGATTTTCTCCTTCAGATTCCTATTTTGATGAAATGGTATTTAAATATTTTTATAATCCACTATTATACAATAATTTTGCTAACTATAATTAAGTATCTACGTGTGTACTAACTGTAAAATTCCTGTAGAAAAAGTAATTATATGTGTGTAAAAGCTTAGTATGTAATTGTAGAATATATATATAGTTAGATCAACCAAGTTAGTATTGTTTGCGATCAGTGAGATCTTGAACGAGTTCCAAAGCGATCAACGTCCGCAGTGGTGTACCAAATTTCCTACTACTATAATGATTACGGTAGTTGCTTGTGTGTAATTGTAAGTTTACAAAAGTTGTTGCAAAAAAGAAAAAGAGAAACGGTAAAGTTATTTCCATGTTACATTGTTTCAGTGATTTGCTATGTTCTTGTTAAGCAATTTGTACAGAAGCAAACAATTAAATGAATAAAAGAATCACCAAATAAAACAAGGCTCCGCAGATTCATTTGATTCTGTTGGTAATTCTAATGTTTTCTTACAGCTGCATTTTGATCCACACTGATGAGGGAAAGGGTCATTTTGCCTGAGAGTACAACAGGTGCTTCTGCATCCTCTTCTGTTTTTTGTTCTTGTGTTTCTGAATCGGTTACAAGCAGTTCGCACTGCGGAGGTAATGCGCCTTCTAAATAGATAGGTTTAGGCGGTGTTTTCTCCCTTTCGACATGACTAAAATTAGACGAACTCGATTATTTGAACACTGAACTTGATAGACACATAATATATCAGAATGATCATCACCTGGGTGCAACGGGTATTATAGGAGTAGTAGGTCTACTACCCTTACCCTCGCAACTAGCTGTCATTTCCATACCCATAACTTTTACGGTCGGTGAATTTTCTATGTTTGCTACTTCTTCATCTGCTTTACTATGGTCGGCCTCGACGACAGCATCGTCCTAATAAATGAATTATTCGAATTAGCAATTACACATTTCTTAACACGAATTGAATGTAAATGCTGCAGCGTTTAATCATTGCTACATTGCGAATGTTAATTGTTATTAGTAAGTAAGTATCTATTAGTAAAAGTAAACATTTTTAATGTTTGCAACTTTTAGGCTTAACACATCAAAATAGACATTATCTAAAATCAAACATAAAAATTATGCATAAAAATACACGCTGTAAATACATATTTTCTTAAGAAAAATACATGCTAAAAATAAATTTGTAATAATAAAATGAAAAAAATGTTGTGTAACGAACACAGGATTACTTGCACTTGTGATAATAACGCTCCGTCATCCGTCATCACTCATGCATTAAAAAATGAATTGTGTTCGATACGAAAAAAGACTCTTACATCGAGGTTTATTCTAACTTATTCTATATTATAGCGAGACCTCCGTATCAGCGGATACAACATCCGTATTTCACTTATCCACGGTTGGTCACATGGGAGAACCGTCGCATCGGTATTGGAGGCTCTCTGGCTTTCGGCAGATCTACGAGTGTTGCTCTATTACATTGTTTTAACAGAGTTTCAATATTGTATGTATAATTTTCATCTTTAATAACTAGGCTGCGGATCTTTATGCAAAATAAAAATGGTCTGCATTGATTGTGGGAAGCAGAAGTAAAACAAAAATTGGTTTTATCTCCTAATGACATTGTTACATTAAAAACAACATTACAATGTTCTTGTCATTACAAGTTCTAATCTTCTACTGTTTTACATTTGGCCGAACCAATTTTTTCATAAAATCATAAAGATCCGCAGTCTATTAATAACATTATGTAGGATTAGGATAGGATCTTGGAACCGAGAAATCGACTTGGAACCAATCTCCGGCCGATACGGAGTCTCACTGTACTACTGAACAATATTAAACATTGTTATTGAGATAATTGAATGTCTCAGCATCGTAACATGTTGCAACAGTCCTTTGATGCGGTAAATTGATTACACGCGGAAGTATAGAAATCTAATCAGACCAATCGTTCACAAACTTTTGGTTACGCTTGTTAGAAAATTTTTGAGGCAAGGAATATACCTTAGATGAGCGATCGACCCCTGCCAGACCTTTGGACTTTGGAGGCCCATCTACTATTCAAATGTAAAAATAAGAACTGTATATTCCATTTACTCGATGAGTTCAGTGACTTAAAGGTTTCTAACGAGTATTTCACTCAGCTAAAATATCAGTACGCGCATCCCGGATCGACGCATAAACATTTCAAAAACAGAACGTTTGTCAACGATTAATAAAAAAAAATCATAACAATTGTCGACGATTTAGAAATGGTTATCCAGAAGCATTGAAATATAGAAGAACGAAAAGGAAGCGACAATTTTGAAGATCTCTTACTAAATGTACAATATGTATGTATGAATATAATGTACATTTCGGATAGGTAAAGCTTGAAACGCAATCAGAACACAACAACGTGCATATTTCTAAAGGCTAAGGAACTGACAATATAAATTGCTTCAAAATTATTCTAGTAAACCTTGAGTTCTTGTTGCGAGCTCGGACTATGCATAACTGAACGTGATATGTTGCCCATCTGGACAACAATTCTTTCCATGGCTGCTTCCGTCTCGACCAAACGTCGTCTCAGTTGGTCTATCTCTATGTCTCCTGCTGCTTCTTGTGTTCCAGCATGTATAACATCACCAAATGTGTTCAGAGAATGTACACGAACTACTTATAATAAATTGTAACTTTAATCTAAAATTTTCTGTTTTTATTTCTCTCTCTTTTTGTTAGACTCGTATAATGTAAATACGTGTGTGTTCTAATTGTGCAAACCTTGCATCATGCAACACCATTTAAAAATCTGATTAGATACTCAAAAAAACATGTACCTTATTTTTCAGTATTTCTTTAAAGGAAATAGCTTTCAAGGAAAACACTGCATTAATGATAATATAAATCAAGTGTCATTAATCATTTCTAGAAACATAGAATCAACTTACGATCCTTTAGTTCCTCTATGGTGGGTACAGGTCTGTGAGGCGATTCCGATCTCTCCTTACAATAATGTATCGTGCCACCAGTCATCGCCGTAGCGAAGGCTTCAGGACTAAATACCATCTTTCGAAATTCTTTTTCCGCCGCGGCTCCAGGATATTCGGAAATGATTTCGCTATCCGAATTTTTCTTTAGTACCTAAAAGGTGCAGTCCTTCCGGTAAATCCTTTTCTTCGATCTAATATTATTAGGGGTGGGTTTTGAAAACTCGGGTCGGGTCGGGACCGGAAAATTGATGACCTTCGGGTACCCGAATATTATGTCGTGGGTCGGATGGATCCTCAATCTGATTTTATACGCGTTCTTTCAGATTTTTAAATGTTTTCGTATTTTGTCCAAATGAAATCAAATTTTAAAAATCAAGGAAAGAGAACAGTGCATCGCATTGTGTAAAAACTATTTTATTTTAAATTTTTGTGAAGAAAACAAGTTTCTAACTCTTCTTTCTTTTTTTAATTACTATTCAATCCAATAATTATTGAAGAAAGAGTAAAATTCGATTTTTTCAGATTCGGTTTCCCGACCCGAATTCGACTACGGGTACCCGGGTATCACGAATTTTCGGACCCCGACCGAACTCGAATTTCTGGGTATCTGTCCACTCCTAAATATTATACATAGACTCCGATTTTATGCATTTATAACAAAAATGAGTAAGTGCAATTTAAAACAGTGAAAATATTAAAAGACTTACTAAAATTATTAATGAAGAATATAAATTTATATTTAGCTCCTACGTTTTGCAATTGATGCACAAACTTTTTATTTTGCATAAACATCCGGAGTCTAAATATAAATATAGGTGTGAAAATCGTTGCCAGATTTACCTTCATAATTGTATACAGGAAAAATAGCACAATGCCTAAAGTATACAGTGGCATAATGATTCCCATTGTACCAGTTCCTTTTGGTGCAGAAACAACATGACCAGCACCTCCCAAGGGTGGTCTCATTTTTGGTATCACATGATCGGGTCTGTCCGTTACTTTTGGCACAATGTGGGAAGAAGGTATGGCTCTACCACGTTCTCTTAATGCAGGATGTAAGCCTCCCGCATGAGGAGGTGTACGTCGCTCTTGAGGTATTGTGCCTAACAATATAAAAATGTATTATTTCAAATATTTTCTAAACTATCTCATAATTAAGCTTCATAATGTTATGTATGATTATTAACAACAACAAGAAGATAAACAATAATGTTAATCTTTCATTTGTACAATCGGTGTAAGAGGTCATTACATGGAATGTATTTCAAACTATGACTATAGGCCAAACTTATATCCATCTACACACAGTAGTTATGTTTGGTCTTTTGGCAACTTGCCAAGGTAGAAGAGATAACTTGAATCCGCTTTCTATACGTTTTGTGAAATTATTAGCATCAAACTGATATCTTTAAATTGTTAGAATGAATGGCAATATAAATTATTAGTTCGATGGTATTAATATAATAACTATTTGATATTGCGGTTTCCATAAAATTTGTTAAGTATCAAAAATGCACATGCCAACGTCTTGTTAGTATCTATTATTGAAAGTTCTGAATAAAACCTTCCAAAATTTCTTACTGTGTGGCATTAAAATGTGATATCTGATGAGATGCGGAGTTCCTAATTGGGAAAGGGGTATTCCGAAATGTGTCTTAAGGCAAAGAGAACTATTAAACGATCTGATTTCTTCCAAAACTTGTTTGTGAGACTTTCCCAAGCGTTCTCTATCCGCAAGAAATGTAATTAAATCTATACCGCATCTAGCTAAGATTTCTTCTCTACAGAAATTTGAGCTTTGAGGCGACAGTTTTACAGATTTTAGAGCATCTCTTACACGTGGATCGACTTGATGATGCTTCAATATATTTTGACACATTTCCTGCATAATATCTGCAGCAGTGACGTCGCTTTCAAATATTACGTCGCAGCAAGCTGATAAATACACATAAAAATAATTTATGATAACAAACAGAAATCAATCGATAATTATATACATTGAAATAATATAATAATATGTTGGAAAAAACAAAAAACACAAGAGAATATATCTTGGAATTGTGCTTAGTAGATGAATGAATTTTGTACTAATAATGTCTAAATTATAAATAAAATAAGAACTCGGATAGAAGTGGTTCGGAAAATAGTATTCCCGCGTAGATATGTCTTTGATGTTTAAATTGGTTGACACACGAAAATCTTACCAGAATTATCAGGTGTGTGGTGTGGTGTGACAGATGCTGTGAGCATAGGATAGAAAATTTTCGGCCATAATACCGCGAAACAACCGGCCACAATGGCTAGGATAAAAATCGTCTTTCTTGGCCCAAAATCCGTAATCTCGGCCATTTTCGTAAATTCGTCGTTCGTGTAGGTTTCGTAGTTTCGATGAAAAGTAAAATAATTCTGATCTCTTCCGCTATCACGTCCAGGGATCGCGAGCGGATGGAAGACACACAGGCTGTGTGACACAGCGCACTGTCTGTCGCTTCTGCTATTTCTGTCATGGGACCAGGGCTGTCTCTTTCAGGTTCTACCCCCAAAATTCAGGGTGCCCCAATATTTATATTACAATCGAGAGTAGGCTAATTCTATGCGAAAAATTAAGCCAAAACCGACTACAAATATACCACGAAAACACCATGAATATTGAAATAGTCTATGTATATGTATATACATGTACAATACAATATTCTTAGCTCACAAACGAATTTAAAATTTTTAATTTTAAGAGAGGACTAGGTAAAAGAAAAAATCTTCTCGATTTATAGGATCGGTACGAGGGAATAATTTGCAAGTGAAATGAAATATCTGAAAATACTACACGTATATTATTATGTATTAAATGGGAACATCTTTAGACACTTTAACGTATATTTACAGCTATAATATGTTTAGCTATTGAATAATTGAGAATTATGTATTTAAAATAATGCTGCATGAACGTGCTACGTCAGGGTATAAAGTAATATCATCAAAATTCCATAGTCTTGTATTGACTCACACTCAGGGTTCACTTGTTGCAAGAATGAGCCAAAAAGCTAGCCAGAAATAGCAGGTTCTGGCAATGTCACACAGGCAAGCAGTGGGACCTTGTCCGATAGGAGGAAGACAGAAATATGTACAACTTGTAGCTGCTTGTTTTGCTTTCATTTATTTACAGAATACATTATACAACTGAATTTAGGGTGGAAATGACATGTTCTCACAGTTCTAGGGTTCAATGATGCCTCGCTGGCAGATGAGCTTAGTCCGGACCACCTCTCTGCGACACAAAAAGTAATACGATACAAGATTTCTGTCATTAACTATTTACATCCAACAAACATGTTTACGTACACTTGAAAATACATTAATTAGTTACACAGTGCTCCGTATATATACTATATCATACATACCATTGAATGTGACAAATTCTATTAATAGGAGAACAGAAAATTATAAAAAATAGTAGTATACTTGCATTAATGTATGCAATTTCTTTCTCATCTATTGGTCGTCTTTGGAATCGTGGGGGAAGGTAAATATCGTCTATCGTTGGCAGAACCGTCACGTTTGGACCCGTTGCACCGCCAATAGTTTGTTGAGACGTCCCTGATTGCGCAGATGGTGAGGCTGTTGCACCTGCACTCGCTAACCAATAACACAAACCAATTTAATCATGCTTTTCAACAAAAACACTTAACAGAATAAATAATTCGACGTTACCTTTACCAGTTCCACCTTTACGAAATTTAATCATCGGCACATGAGGCTTTACCACCTACGAGAATTTCATTTTTATACACATAACCATATTCTGGGTGTTGCACGCGTATGCATGAATTAACATGGAACACATCTTTATTACTAATATACCGATACACTGACCTTCCAACCTTTTGTGGCCATCATTATTTCCCCTTAATATCTATTCGTCTAACGCAGAGACTTCTCTGCGACAGAATTCTCTTTCTCTCTCTTTCTGTCTAATACAAACTTACAGGTAGATGGCGTTTTTTGACATTAATTTAGAGACTGCATAACACGTGAAATAATTCTCGAATTACTTGTAATTTCACTCACCGAATGATACCGAATGCTTATAATACGAACGCAAAATTTTTAATTTCTTATTACAATCGATTGACAAGACTTTTTAATTCATACCTGGTTGTAATTGTAATTTCAGTATATCCACGTACGGTGCAGTAATGCCTATGTACTAACTCAAATTTAAAAGAAAATCATCTGACTAAACAATCTAAAGTAAGCAATATGTAAACGCCTGATACGGAAAGTCGAAAATTTTATCCTATTATTACGATTATTGAAAATTACTATTGAATCTAATTTACTATTTATTATTTGAATACATTTACACTTGAATCTAATAATTTTATCTAATAATGAATCTAATAATCTTATAATTAGAATAGGGGTAATAGAATCAATGTGCACATACATATATATAGTGTATAATAAACATTACTTTATTGTACGTTTAACTTATTCCAAACAATTTTTGGTATTTAAACATAATTTGGTATGATAAATTAAGTAAGGTCTTATGATACAGGAAATGAAAATGAAGATGGCTATCAACACCACATAAAACGTGGTTATTTATAACAGACTTTTAATGACTATAATGGTATTAATCTTATTTATTATACCATTATATTCAGATCTTGGGTTTAATCTACTTCTTCCATTCGAGATGCATCTTCTGCTTCTTCAAGGGGAGGAACTTCCTCTGGTTTGTGTTCCTCAGGTGCAGGTTCCTCTTCGTCTATGCCAAGACCCAGATGGATCATTCTGTAAATTCTTGCAGCATGTACTTGTGGTTCGTCCAAGGTAAAGCCAGAAGCAAGAAGAGCAGTCTCGAACAACAAAATGACCAAATCCTTCACTCCCTTGTCACTCTTGTCGACCTCCGATGTCTGTCTCAGAGTTTCGATAATGGCGTGATCTGGATTAATTTCGAGATGCTTCTTCGCTGCCATATATCCCATGGTAGATGTATCTCTGAGAGCTTGAGCTTTCATAATTCTCTCCATGTTGGCGGTCCAACCATACTGCGACGTAACGATGCAGCAAGGTGAGTCAACCAAACGGTTAGAAACCACGACTTTCTCAACCTTGGTATCGAGGATATTCTTCATTACTTTGCACAAGTTCTCGAACTTGGTCTTGTCTTCTTCTCTCTTCTTCTTCTCCTCCTCGTCCTCAGGAAGCTCCAGTCCCTCTTTGGTCACAGATACCAGCTGTTTTCCATCAAACTCCTTCAGTTGTTGTACAACGTACTCGTCGATGGGCTCAGTCATGTAGACTACTTCGAAGCCACGTTTCTTCACACGTTCGACGAAAGAACTGTTTGCAACTTGTTCTTTGTTTTCTCCAGTGATGAAGTAAATGTGTTTCTGGTTCTCCTTCATTCTGCCAACGTAGTCTTTCAGAGAGCATGCCTCGTCTCCTGAAGCCGATGTGTGATACCTCAGCAGATCAGACAGTTTGCTGCGATTGGTGCTGTCCTCGTGAATACCCAATTTAATATTTTTACTAAACTGTTCGTAGAATTTGTTATAATTAGCCTTGTCCTCGGTGAGTTCTTCGAACAGCTCCAGACATTTCTTGACAAGGTTCTTGCGAATAACCTTTAAGATTTTGTTCTGCTGAAGCATCTCACGAGAAATATTCAGAGGAAGATCCTCGCTGTCTACCACTCCCTTCATGAAGTTCAAATACTCTGGAATTAATTCTTCGCAATTATCCATAATGAATACTCTTCTTACGTACAACTTAATGTTGTTTTTCCTCTTCTTGTTCTCGAAGAGATCGAATGGCATGCGTCGTGGAACAAAGAGTAAAGCTCTAAATTCCAGCTGGCCTTCGACGGAGAAGTGTTTCACAGCCAAATGGTCCTCCCAGTCGTTGGTCAAAGATTTGTAGAATTCACCGTACTCCTCCTGGGTAATGTCGTCTGGGTTTCTGGTCCAGATGGGTTTAGTTTTGTTCAGTTCTTCGTCCTCTGTATATTTCTCTTTGATCGTCTTCTTCTTCTTCTTTTTCTCTTCATCCTTTTCTTCAGCTTCTGCGTCTTCACCTACATCCTTAACTTTCGGTTTTCCATCATCTTCCTCTTTCTTCTCGTCAGCTTCGTCAGCCTCAGCCTCATCTTCGCTGAGCTCCTTCTCGCGTTCTTTCTGTACAACTAATTTGATCGGATAACCGATAAATTGGGAATGTTTCTTTACGATGTCTCTGATTTTACTCTCCTCCAGATATTCGGCTTGATCCTCTTTAATGTGAAGAATGATTTTTGTTCCACGACCCAGGGGCTCTCCAATGTCGTGTCGAACAGTGAACGATCCACCGGCACTGGATTCCCACAAGTATTGTTCGTCATCGTTATTCTTTGAGACAACGGTGACTTTATCGGCTACAAGGTACGCAGAATAAAATCCTACACCGAATTGACCAATCATAGAAATATCTGCTCCAGCCTGGAGAGCTTCCATGAACGCTTTCGTGCCAGATTTAGCAATTGTACCAAGATTGTTGACCAAATCAGCCTTAGTCATACCAATACCGGTGTCAATGATGGTCAGAGTGTTGTCATTCTTGTTGGGAATAATCTTGATGTATAATTCTTTGCCAGAGTCGAGCTTGGATGGGTCTGTCAAAGATTCGTAGCGTATTTTGTCGAGAGCGTCGCTGGAGTTCGAAATCAATTCCCTGAGGAAGATTTCTTTGTTCGAGTAGAATGTATTGATGATCAGGGACATGAGCTGCGCGATCTCCGCCTGGAAGGCAAAGGTCTCCACTTCGCCCCCTTCTGTCTCCATTTGTGTAGACATCTAAAACAAACAAGAAATTAATATACGTGTACATGCACACAAAGAAATATAAAAAAATACGAAAGAATAAAGAATATAAAGAAATACAAAAATACATTATATACATATAATACGTGTTTGAGAAAAATTAGTAATATTTATATAAACGCCGAAATTACAAATAAAAATGCATTCTCATCGGTGTAAAGAAACACGTGGCCCGAAAATCAAAATGTGCAATATTAAGAAAAAGCAAACGTGGCGAGGAGTAGATAACTAACCACGAGTCTAACACTGTAAAAATATTAAAAATTCACGTCCACGCCTTCGAACTAATGAGGATACAAAGCTGAGGAGTTCTGTCTTCGTGAAAATGGCTATGGCTCGATGGTGACTAAAATTACAATATCACGGTAACGACGATCACACGACAGAATAAAACGCGAGAAAATATTTGCTAGCATGAAATGCAACGCAATGCAAGAAGATTTAGTGCAATTTTACCTTGATATTCGCTTAAATCGACGTTCAAATATTCTCGAAGAATGCACGAACACACTGCCGGGCACCTGGTGTTTTATTGAATGAAGTGGCGCGTCGGCTAGTTCCGCTTTATATACCAGCTTAAATTCCAGAATGTTCTAGAACGTTCTAGAACATTTTTGCCACCCTGAGTGCTTCGCATCCGGTGAAATTTAAATCTAATTCGAGAATTTTTTCTCAACGGATAGTTTTCGTGTCTCGTGATCGATATTGTCCAGCTTAAAAAAATCCAGGAAAACGATTTTCCATTAATCAGCCGCGGTAACGTCGCATATTGTCAACGAAATTCGCATCGATTCTTTTCTCCATAACGTGGTACTTCCGGTATTTGTTCGGGCCGAACGAATCGAACAATATCGAAATTTCTGGACACACGGACGAAACGATGCCTATCAGGACATTACATAGATGCAAGTTTAATTAATGTTTGGCTGTTTTCTTGCGAGGAATATTCGTTGTCATTCTCTGGAACGAAAGTCAGCCATTTTTCAATTCTACCGCATGCAGTTTCCGATCGATCCGCTTTGCTCGCCATAGATAAAACAGGAATCTCTGACAACTCGATGAGAAGTATTAATATTTAATTACTCCTTTTATATAATTTACGTATTATTCTACATTTCACCCAACCGAAGACAAGGGAGCATTTCTTCTTTCGCGCGAGAAAAATTTCCCTTGCAATGTCTGAGTGGGCGTATTCCGCGAACCGACCAGCTCATTATAATTGCAATCTGACGACCACGTTATGTATAAAATTAAAGTATTTGTAAGATGGAAGCGAGTCATGACGAATCATAAATACGCATACGCACTGAGAGTGCTTTAATAAAAATTCAAAGAATATAATACCGTAATACTATGACTGCTGTACACGAATTGGAGATGAGAATGCGATAACGCCTAACGAAAGAATGATGACAAGACCAAAATGATTATTTTCGTTGCTTGTATCGAAGATATTTCGGAAATACCGCGTAAATGTCTCGGTCGGTATCGAAATCTATTTTACAAGTCGGTAAGTGACGCCCTCTGCGAATGAACTAAATTTGCATGCATTTGATAAATAAGAAATCGGACGAATCAATGTTCTTTCTGCATCCCGGTTTTTGCACAATTGGGTTCATCTTTAGTAAATGACGTAGCACGTGGTTAATACCGGGTACAAAATGTATCGTTTTATAAAAATTACAAGACTGAACTTATTTAGATTTTTCACAATTTTTATAATAATACGTGCTCGAATAAAGAAATTTATTGAATAATTTATAATGGAAACACCTTTATAATTTCAATAATTAAGAAATGAACCATGTGAAAGCGGTCATTTGACCGGTCGTCGTTATGTTAAAAATAGAAACTTGTCTACTTTACTAAAATTACTCGCGGAGATTAAACTTTTATAGAATAGTAGTCTTTAAAAGTTTTCAAATGATTTATTATACGAGGTCTCGCTACTCAGAAGAAAGCACAAGTTTTATAATAAATTTTCTTTTACTTCACGTTGTACAGGGTAGTATTTCCAGGGGCTCCTAACAGTTCAGAATTTTCAATTTCATTATTACCGAAGCGTATTACCTTTCCCGCGGATACTGCGAATTGATGCAGACAGCAGTTATTTACAAAAATAATTAGTTTAGATTGCTGTCGTTATTATCAAGGTTATTATTAGGTTGAAAATAATATAATAGTATTTTTATATTCTTCTAATATTTTCACTGTCTTAAAATTGCATCTATTCATTTTAGTCATAAATGCATAAAATCCGCTGTCTAGTAATTAATGGTATTATGTTTCGAATGTTTTAGCAGCAGATACTTACAGAGTGGAAGAGCTAATCGGAATCTCAGCGCCGAAAATCGTGATTATGAATGAAAAACTTTCGTGCATAACGAAAAGGAGAATATCGATACTCGCGACGCGGCTGAAAAAGATTCTCGACAAGTAATCGAGTCACGTGGCAATGACACTACCAGCAATTACAAATGCTTAACTCGTAGGTTCACGCGCAAACGGAATACGGATACCTTTGGAGCACGTTAAACGCACCTTCGTTTTCGTCTTCCCGTGGTGCCTCGCCAGCGCGTCGGTAAATTACGAATTTTCAAAAAAGCGATAAAAAGGGGGTGGCTTTTCTTTCATCGATCTTCTTCGATGGAAATTTATTGTCAATCAACTTCTAGAAACTCGACAATGCTAACCCGTACAATATTGAGTCAGACTCGTGATGTCGTGTCAGTCGAATAAACGATCAGGGTTATTAACAATTAATATTAGTTACCTTGTAATGAAGTATGTAGCTTATATTACAATCTACTTCATTTCGAATTGAATCAATTGATATTCAGTGCTATTATGTTACGCTAGTATGTTATGCCACCGCGGCAGTGAACGTGTTCAACATAATTTGTTAAATGGGAACGTTACCCGTTGCTTTGAAATTCAAATGAAATTCTGTTTCTCCGATATTAACCTTTAGCACTCGAATGGTGACTCCGAGGCGTCACTAAGAATTGCTATACTATTATTCAAACTATCGTTTACTTCATTCAATTTCTATTTTAAGTATTGTATGAGATATTATATCACTTTCATATAATGAAAAAGGTATATGTTCGGAAGGAATGGTTGGTTTTTGAGTTGAAATAGCTCCGGAGTGCAAAGTGTTAATATTCAGATATTAAGGTAACCCTGCACGCGCAAGTAGTACAAATTTAAGAGTTAATCAATCAAACAAAGTTAATCATCGTTGACGCCACAAAAAATCAGACGCGGGGGGTTCAAGGAAGGTGTTCTGTTTCAAATCAAATTATATTTTCCTTCATACATGCTTGCACAGAAAATCTATCGTCTTGCTACATTCTGCGACATGCTCTATCATTAACAAGTAGACTTCGGATTTTACATAAATATATGCTTTCGACATATTACAATCATTAAAGAGAGCATTTGTCTATTTGGCTTCTATTTCTTGCAATCGATGCAGACAACTTTTATTTTGCATAAAGATCGGCAGTCTATTAACATCCAACTTTGCACAGATTGATATTCATCTATCCATCGATCCGTGCGGTAGATCGCTCGAGGCGTTGCGCGTCTTCTCGGTGAGCGTACAAAGAATCGACGAGAGAGAGGAAAGAGATCGCTGAAGTTGATATGGCGAGGAGCTTAACTCCGGTAACCTAGCTTTATGATGTCGAACAAAACTCATACAGCTAGATAACCAAAGAAAATGTCCGCGCCAAGATCGGTGCGTTGCCCGAGCCGCTGAATTTCTTCCGTGGGGCATGATCGTTCCAGCCGATCGTCTGTCGGCGCCATCGAAAACCTGCTCTGCCAGTAGTCGAGGGTCCGGACTGGTTGACTGGCTGACTAGCTGTTCTCCGCAGCATTCGCCGGCGTTACTTTCCCAGGAACGCAGAGATGAACACTGTTCCCAATCCGATCCGATCCGATTCACGCAGACGAACGGCTCTCGGAAAGTCCGTGCTACCTGCCAGCACGTGTCCCGGCAGTGTCTTCGTGAACTGTAACGAAAAGCACATGCACAATTTATTAGATAGCTTTCGAATGGTTACTACCTGCCGTACAATATCGAATTATATTGCTGTGGACTTCTCTTTCAACATGTTAAACGCGGAACTACTTTTGCCTTGCTTTCCATTTCCCTTTTTGTTAAAATTGAAATACAAAACTGCGTTCAACACATTCTGTTGAGTCTGTTTCAAGCAAATCTTAATGAATGAAGCTTAAAGACTGTGCACATGTTTTTTAATATTGTTTGAATTGTACGTTACTCTTCAAATTCGATACCGTCGGTCCCCAGCGGCTGACATAGCGTTTGACATGTTAATTTACGAGTGCTGACACTGGGTCGGGCTGAAGTTGACGGACACGTCGTCGGAACTACTGTTAGGATTTCGGAGCAGATTCGGTTGTCTGCGGGGAAGATTCTCCAGCTCGTATTGCGAGAAGAGCTACTCGAAAAAACATGGGCAATTATTTCGGCGTTTCTCGAGCCGATATTGTTCGGATCGTTGGGCGACAAGAGAACGGCGTGTACAAGGCGACACGGTGAAAGCTGTCGACTCGAGGAGACCAAGGCAACGACGAATTCGTTCGACGATGGGTCGCGTCGTCGGCAAAGAACACGAGGCTCTTTCCGCTGGATCGACGACGTGCAACGCGACTATTATTATGTCACGATTCGTTGCGTCATAATTGCTCCGATCTTAAAGCCGCGTGTATCTAGTTGCTTGTCGACGCGACGGTATCACCGGCGAGTTTCCTCCTCGTAGTTTCTGCCCGATCCGCGCCGAGTTCACGAGAGATCAACGAAAGTTACCACGTATCTCGACGAGCGCTGCGTGGACAGAGATAAAACCGACCGTTCTACGATATCGCGTGTAACCGCGAATCAATCGCAACTCTCTTGTCCTGGCTTGTTTTATCTCGATTCGACTCGTCTCTAGCTTCGCCTCGTTTTGCCATGCACCAACGACTCGGAGTACCGTGACGTTTTCAAACATATTATTTATCATACTATCCGCACAGACACGGAACAGTTCCGTTTCAGTATAATAATACTTGAATGCATTAACGAATGTTTGTCCGATCGTTGCCGAACGTTCCGTATCTGTGCGGAACTCGTCGACTATTCACGACGAGACGCGCGCTCCGACTAACAAAAAGAAAATCGAAATAAATTCGTCTTACGTTCGCAGCTCCTCGGGATTAGCCTCCGGCGTGAATTTGCATAAGTATCCGTGATTTTCTATTGTACCGCGATACGAACGGCGCCGGTTTTCGCTCGGTGAGCTTGCCAACAGACCGGTACGAAGTTTCGTAAGAAGTTCCATTCGGAGAAAGTTATGATCTCGCTACGTTACGCTCGTGTCTGGATTCGATTTTTATTATCAAACCGCTCTCGCGCACACACACACGCACTCCCCCTCTCGCTCTCTCTCTCTTCCCACCTCGAGTTTTTCAATTTTTCATTGACTCCGCGTTTCCACGGAAAGTCTCGATCGAGAGGCACCCGTGACCGTGACACGAAAGGAATAACGAATTCCTCGTGAAGCCGCGCGCAGCGTAGATAATACCTATCCACGAACCGAGCAGCGATTTCAGAATCCGATAGATGACAAAAGCGGGATCGACCAACGGAGAGCGCTATCGAATTTCGTAACAGATAATTTCGAACGTTTGCGAAACGACCTCCGTGTATCCGCGCGCTCCGTTCGATCGTCTCCGATACCGAGAGCGAATAAAAGCGTCCTCTCCACGCGCGGCCAACATCGCGGTCTCGTGATTTTTCGCGAGCCGTTCCCGATTTTGTGATCGTGAACCGCACGCGGCGCGACCATGTTCTCGTAACGGTGAAAGTACAAAAGGTCTGCAGCGAGTAACGCGAGGGCAATGCGAACGAAAGACGAAGGAAAGGGGGGAAAAGGAGGAAAAAGAGGAAGAAACCATGACACGACACACTCACCTGGAAGACCGTTGCCTTATTCCTAGCTCGCTATCTTACCAGTCGTAGCAGGAACAGTATCCAGAGCGGTCCGATGTCTCGTTTCAGAAATAATCCCCGGACTTTCTAAAACTAAGTTTTCTTTATTTGTTCGTCTCGACGTGTCTGAGATCGGCGAGCAGGTTAACGAGCATGCACGAAGACGAAGATGAAGATGAAGACGAGAGCGTATCTGCCTCGGGCTCGCTCGGTGAAATGTGCTTTATCCGAGCGAAGCCGAGCCGCGAAATCCGTTGTCGCGTACCTACGGCAAACACGAGCGGGTACCTATCTTTCACGATAAGCCGGGTCTTCGATTCGTTCCATTTGTTCGACACGGTCTGCCACCAGACCGATTATCGCACCTTTGTCGCACGCGGAAAGCAAAGTCGCGTTTCCGAGGAACTCTCATCCGACGAGACTCGCGGCGCGATCTTGGAAACAAGCTAACTAATTATTTGCCATTTTATTAACCCCCTGCCGTGCAACATCGAGTCGGCCTCGCGACGAACGTTTCTAATCCAATCTGTTAGGTACCGATGCTATTTCTCACTCTTCCAGAGAAAAAATTCTGCTCGATATTTAAGAAACAAAGAGGTTCTAGCAAAGAAGACTGCGCGGCAAGGGGTTAAGACTAAACCGACCAAGTATCAACAGCGAATGGTGCTTTCTAAAAATGACAAGACTGAATTTTTTATTCCAGTATAATTTCTCTAGTTGTAAAGTAAAAGATTGATCGTCTAACCGTGGTAGGTTTAGCGTTAACAGTCGATCGGTTGTACCAACTTACCGTTCTCGCGTGGAACACCATCGTAGAACGGCGATAACGATACGGCTGGACCATCGGTGTTTCGTGGTCGCGGTTGTGGTCGTGGTCGTGCCGTTGCCTGTGCCAGTGGTCGTGGTCGTGGTCTTGGTCGCCTAAAGCCAACGAAGCGAGAGAGTTTAGCACCCGTTGAATTGGTTTCTTAACGAGGTCGGCATTCGACGCGACTTCCAATCGTTTACGCAAACACAGCTGCACGAGTACTCGAGATAGTCGAGCTAATGTCGCTCCGCTTATAAGCATTATCACTTCGAGAGTGTACTTATCGAACTTGATTTCATTTCCTCGCGGCGCGCTGGAACGGATTTCAACGGACGAAAAACGGCTTGGCCTTGCGCGTCTTGTTCCACTCTGCCGCGCGAGATCCAACGAGACAATTCCGCTCCGGACGACGATCTAAGATCCAGGCGCGGGGCGCTTTCTGGCGCGAGTTTGAACTCTCGACGAGTTGATTATCGATCGAGCATCGACACGAGAACGTCGACCACGTCGGCCGATGACGAATTGCTGGATCTCAATCAAGGTCAGAAAACCAAACAAACAGAAAGAAAAAAACGGCTTGTTCGTAGGAATGTTTGCATAGAAAAAATCGACGGAACGGACGCAGACGCCGCGCTTCATTGTTTGCCCAACGAACAGACCAGAGTTCCCAATTCGAAACGATTTTCGAGGAGGCCGATCGATTGTCGTTCCGAACGAGGATTCACGGATCGCTAACGTGCACGCGGAACGGTGAAACGTGTGAGCGCGTGTGTATGTACATGCGCGGTTTATTTCTCGGTCGCTCGGTCGCTCTACCGTGCAAATCTCGAATGCATTCGCCTGCACGTTGAAGATAGCGGACGATACAGGCTTCCGCGATGCCAGAACGCCGCCGCGCGCCTCACCGTGCCGTTCTCGTCGAACCGGTGACGCACACCGGAGACGATTTCTTGCGGTGCGGTGCGCGGTGTTTCCAACGGAGGAGAAAAAACGCCATTGAAACTGGTTCGCGGTAATGAACGCGCAGCGCGACACGCCTTTGCGAGAACCGATTACTTCGACTCGATATGCACGAAGCTTCTATCGGAGAATGAAGCTTCCGAAATCGAGAAACATCCTCGGAATTCTAATACGCGTACATACAATCCTCGTCGCAGTTCCATTCGCAGCGATTACATCCGAAAACGATCGAATCGATCGATCAAGTTAGTCGCGCCTCGTTAATAGTACGTTACGGGCAGCTATTACGGTCTCGCGCTAACGCCGCTTCGAAGGTGAGAACAACTACGAATTAGTGTCGCATCGATAAGAACGACCTCATGTGTTGTCGCTGCTCCGTGCGAATTTAAAGATCAATAATGATCTTCGTTATCGCGTTATGGCCGATCGCCGGAGCACCGAGTTCCGCTGGCCATGATCCCGGAACAGAAATGCATATATATTCCGTCGCGTTTTTTCTCTTTTTTTTTTAGAGTCAAACCAGTTCGACACCGTTGCGAATTCGAGGCCGGGAGAGGGCACACGGGTAACAAAAGCGTGCGGGTGAGCGTGATTTTTCCACGATGCAGCGCGGCGCGGCGCTGCGCGGCCACGTACAACCTGTTGCTAGGAGGGCCGCGGAAATTCGCACGCGAAACGGTGCGAATCGGTAGCGGATAGAAGCGGCTCAGAGAACCGCGAAGAGCCTCCGGCCGACAGAGCATCGACGAAGCTCCTCGTTACCTTCGACAAGGAATTCGCCGAAACAATACATCGATTCGATCCAGCATGATCTCGCAACGCGATCTCGCGAAATCCATGGAGCCCAAGCGGCGCGAGTGAATGGCAAAACGTCGATAACCGATAAGTATCGTGATCCGGTCGAACTAATACTCGAATGTTCTGAAGAATTGGACGCGTTGAATAGAATTTAACCGAATCTGATCGAGTTGGATGGATAGATGGATCGATCTTGCCGGAGCTCGGTGGTCATAGGACTCTGATGCGAAGTAGAATTTTGTTGTGTAAGCGCGCGCTTGTATCAGCGGAGTTAAATATCAGCGAGCGTGTCTGTTCTATACATAAAAGATGGGTCATACCTGTCGTTGGTCGAAGTCGAGGACACGGTCGATTCGTGAATTTTAAGTCCGCGGTACTGCTTCTTCCTCCGATTCTCGTAGCAAGGGCACATAGAGACTCGGGAACGGTAATAGGAAATAGGAAATAGGAAGGAAAGAAAGGAAGACGGAGAGAATGGAAGAAAAGAAACGGATAAAGAGAGAGGGAGAGGCGAAAAGTGAGAGAGAGAGGAAGGAAGAAGGCAAGAAGGAAAGAAAGAAAGAGAGGAAGAGTCACACCTGGCGCGGTACGAGATGAGATCACTACCGCACTCACTGATCAACTGGCCCCGCGCCCCACGTCCTGGGCTGCACGCACCTTTCGAGTCTACCCCTACCTCAAGACCCCGGGAACCCCAAGTCCAAAGCCCTCCTCGGGACCCCATCGTCCCCTTCCACGTCCTTTCTGCCTCCCTGGACTCGCTCTGTACGCTCATTGGTTCGTTCAAATCGACGTTATGACGTCACCGATTCGAACCGCCGGCATACATACGCGAGAAACGAGTCTCTCCTCTCCTTTCCTCTCTTCTCTTCTCTTCGCTTCTCTCCTCTCTTCTCCGGTCTCGTCTCGTTTCGTATCGTTACGTCTTGTCTGCTCTTCTCGCCTTTCCTCTCCCAGTCTCTCCGTGCTCTGCCCCTTCCCCCCTCTTCGCCGTGTCTTCTTTACTTCGAGTCGACTCTACCTGTCCTTCTACCTACGTCCTCTCTTCGGCATCGTACAACTCCTCTTCCTCCCTCTCTCTCTCGATCTTCGACCGGTCTTGTTCCTCGGCCAACTTGGAGGAGCATTATCGCGGCATCTCCGTCTTCCTACCTGCTCGATTCTCCCGGTCGTTCTTTATCGCGTTTCCTCGTCTTCCTTTCTTCGTGCCTGGTTTTTCCTCGTCCTCCTCTTCGCGCTGCACTCTGCCTTCGTCCTTCCGCGCGAGTTCGCGGCATTCGCGATCACGTTCGCGATTCTTCCTTGCTCTCGACATTTCGTACTTGCTGCGCTTGTATTTTTCGCCCCACGCGAACAATCCCCGGCTCGCATCATCCGGCTTCTTCTTTCGATCTTCCGTCCTCGATTGTTCTCGACTAATTTACGCCATTGTCGTCGCCGGTAGATTTGGCAACGATTCCGGAGGTTGCTTCTTCTTTGTCTTCCTCCTCTTCTTCCGTCTACTCGACGTCAACCGTGAAGCTGGATCCGGTTTGTTCGTTTCTTGCTCGTCCCGAAGCCGATCCGATGCTCTTGCTTTAGCTGTTGCTCCTATATATCGTTGCTGGTGCACGAGTCGAACGATTCTCGTGGAATCGGCGAAAGCGCGTTGTAACAGCCGAAAGCTGGTCTGTTGGCAGGACCACGGTCCTTTTCCTTCTGGTCGATGGGTCGTATCGTCCGCTGGCCGACATGATTGTCCGCAAGAGATTCGACGCCACCGCCACCGCCACCACCGCCGCCCCCGCCACCATTGCCGCCAGAACGGAGCGAGACCAGCCCGCCAGGTATACGGGGAGACAGAAAAAGGAAAAAAGGGACGCATTCCAACGACTATGGTCGGTCCATAACGATTCCCATACGTTGAGTGCGCAACGAACAACCAATGACCCCTCTACCGATCTCTCGCGCCTTCTCCTTCTCCGTCTCTCTCCTTCTCGCATCCAATCTCTCGTTCCCTCTCCCTCTCTCTCTCTCCCTCTTTTTCTTTCTCCTCCTTCGTTACTCATCTTCCTCCTCTCTTCTCTCCTGCATTTTGCACGACTCTCCACGTGTCTTGTTTCTCCTCTCTCCCTCCTTCATTCTATCTCTCTCTCTCTCTCTCTCGCTCTTCCCCTCAACGTTCCGTCTCTGTTCCCCTCGTTTCCACCGCACTTACGAGTCGTTTCGCTCGTCGTCTACCTGTGCCTGTGAGCGTACACGCGCGTGTAACTCGCGATCGAGGTGAAGGCTCGGCCTCGTACGTACCCACGTAGTCGCTCTGTCCTCTCGTTTTTCGAAGAAAATCGACGTCACGACGACGATCGCCGCCGCGCGACGAGCCCGGAGGTTTCTCGAATGGCCCGCCACGCCGTGCCACGCCACACCGTCGTTCACCGTCTACCAGCCCCGGCTATTCCCTCGAATATCCCTGCCGGCCGCTTTTTAGCTTAAACACTCCTCGGAACAGGACGAATTCCGTTCACGATCCTCTCGACATCGGCACGGTATGCCCGAGCCCCATCGTACCCGCGATTCACCCGGCCATCGTCGCAATTTTCCCCCGGGGAAACGGCGAGAGCCGCGCGAGAGACTCCTGCGAAACCGTTCGTCCATCTTCCTCGAATCTATCACCGAACCAACACCGGATTTCGTGACTTGGTGCAAGCACCGATAATCAGGAGCTCCCTGTTCCCAAACTTCTTCGAATTCACTTGTGATCTCGCTTGGCTTTTTAGAGTCGAACGGAGCTGTGCGAGAACCCGAAAATTGTCGAGAGTCCTGGCGCATTCAGGAATATGCTCGGGAATCCCTAGTATTCTCGAGAATCCCGATACATTCGAGAACCAGTCCCGATCCCGACATTTTCAGGTTCTCACGCACGTGTACTGTTCAGGCTTTCGGATGTAAGCTGTATCCTTTTCAAATTATTTTCCCACCGTTCCGCAAGCGTCGCGGCCGGCTTCGTCGGGAGTCGGGAGGTGCGTTGGGAAAATAATTCGAAAAGGGCACGGCTCGCGCTCGAAAGCCCCGAATCTCGAATCGCGATGGTCTCGCTCGCTTTTCAAAATGCGAACTGCGTCCTGAGACGAAAAAGGAGCTCCCGTAGTCCGCCTAACTACGCAATCTCGCGATTCGTGGGTCGTCGGCTGATACTTTGACTGAAATGCACCAGTCTTACCGCAGAAAAATTATGGGAATTTCAACGATCGCTGATCGATGCAGATGACAGATAACTCGCGCGATTAATTTTCACGGGACCTCGTTCGATAGATCCGTGGAGAAGAGGGTCACGGGACGCGAGCAAAAATAATTAACCGACTCGGCAGGAGAAAACGTTTGGTTTTTTCGGTGCGCGAAAAACGCGATGCTCTTTGTGTTCGCTAACATTTATGCACCCTAAAAGTTACGCCTCCTTGAACGACGCAGAGTCGGTTCCGCTGTCTGAAAGCGAGCCCTGGGAAGTTCCGCGACTAGACGTGTCATCTGTTTTCAGTACGCGGGAAAGCCAGCGCCGTGACGATAGTTATGCGCGCGGCTGCTTATCATAGATACGACGAAAGACCGATCGTTTCAATGGTCGATGAAATTTCGGAGGCACGCCGGACTTGCTCGTAGGAATGTTATTGCAACGCCGCCGTGCCGTACGTGACGCTCACGTGAATGAAATTTCACATGCGTATCGGTTTGCCCTGAGCACCGGGTGTTCTCGAAGGTCGTTCTCGTCGCCACCGCAGTGTTTCCAAATCGCGAAATCGTGGGCAAAACCTCAAAAATGAATTCTTCGTTGGGGATATGGTAAGTGCTATTTTAGATTCTCCGATAGTACACATATGTCAGACGTCAGTACAGCGAAGAACGATAACGTAACGATAACGTAAGTACGTACATATACGTATAGTTAAAAGTGCATAATTCTAAAATCTCATTTCGATGGATGCCATTCCTGGAAGTAAATAGAACGTTTAAGTGCACTATCTGTACAAATATAACGCTTATAAGACACGAACAGAAACGTTTTAAGGAGAAATATTCAACACGTGGAGTAAGTCTAAAATTCCCGTTGGAACTTGTGGTTGATACTGTTCTGTGCCAACCTGTTTGTAAGACCATTTCTTATGATGCAAGATGTCGAGCGTGTTTTCTTGGAAAGTGTAGAAGACACGGCAAAATTCTTCGAATAAGTATTGTTCGGTTTTGCATCAGTTTAACATTTTATTTATTTAGAAATAGATTTCAATCCATAATTAGAGACCTGAAGACACTACTGTACAAATATTCAATTGATAATGTTATTAAAAAATGCTAAGTCCAGATTCTTTATCCATTTCCATATTGAAAGGCGTTTTGTGGTTTCCGCCGCGATTTCACGATTTGGAAACAGTGTGCTTCGTGGTCGTCGTCGTCGACGCAAGTTTTGTGACTCACGCGAAAAGTTTGCCCGTGAGAATAAGCGGATAAATACGTGCCCCAGCGTTCGTCTCGGCCAGCAGCGTGCCGGAGAGGTCGCGTTCTTTTCGAATCATCAATGGAAACACCGACCACGGATCCACTTAAGAGGATTTCTAGAAAGGATTTGCCTCGGTTTTCTGTACAAGTCTTGCCGACCGGGGTGCGATCGGTCAAGGACGATTTTTATTATTCGCTCCGTAGAAGAATCCTTCTAAAGAATCTGTACAGTTATATCCCGGTCCTGGCGACTTACCTGGCCCCTGCTCAGGTACAAAGCTAACTCTACCCTGCGCCGAAGCGTTGGCGTTACGAGCCGACGCCCTTCGACTTCCGGCGGATGCGCGTCGTCCTTGCTTTCGCGTTTCTCCCGTTTTCATCGCGGACACCTGACTTTTTCTCGAGTATTTCGTACGGTCTACGCTCCTTGGTCACCTCGAGCTAAATTATACGACTGACGCGAGCTCGCGAGCGATAATTTTCCGTTGAAAAGTTCGTTCGTGTCGCAGAGTAGAAAGAGAAACGGAAAATCTACAATTTAACAATGCTCTAAACTTATTTAATAATATAAGAACGGAGAACAGAAAGTTTAACGCAATAATAATTTTTGTAACGTTCTCGCAGCTTGTAGGTCTCAATAAAACTTGGTTTACTTAGCGCTAAACCTACCGAGCCTTAAAAGTAACTGGTACCCTTATAAAAATGACGAGATTGATTTTATTTAGACTTTGTGCGGCTCCTATTATAATACGTGCTCTGCTAAAGATATTTATACAATCAATATATTTTATTTTATTATTAAATCATTTTTATTATTTCAGTAATTGTAAAATAATCTGGAATCGGCCATTTTGACCGGTGGTGGTAGGTTTAGTGTTAATAGATTGTAAGTGTTAATACAAATAAGCTCGTTCCGTAAGCTGTATCGTTTCTTATCGCACTTCATATGTGCAAACGTCGGTATTTCGCTTAAGCTATATTTTTATACATTTTCTTCAATACGGTTAAACAAGCTGTTCAACATATTTGTGACGTATAGAAGAAACATGTTTTAACCCTTTCGCTACCGTGATATCTCTACGAGATATCTCGCTTCCACGATGTCGAAGAAACGATGCTATGGACGAGATATCTCGTGTATCTTTATTATTAATATGAAGTGTTTCATTTGAAAATTTGGCACAAGTCATCGATTTTTAAGACATGTTATTGTTAGTGGGCGATGCTTAAAGATAATAAGTATAAAATACACGATACTTTACACATTCAGAGTTTTCATCGCTTATTTTGTATGGTATGCTGAGGGATAATTGTAATTGATGTAGAAGATCTAATATACAAATTTGTACCGAACAAACAGACAAACAAACAGACAAACAAACAGACAAACAAACAGACAAACAAGCAGACAAACAAAGAAGAAAGCGAGCTAATAAAAACGTGGTAAAATAGAACCCACAGTAAGAAATCTCAAAAACAAATGGCCGACGCAAGGAAACCAGAAATTTCTGTAAAAATTGCTTCGTCGCATTTCAGCATATTCTTTCAAGCATTCTTTAATCGTGTCAAATATGGAGTATTTAATATTTATCATCCCTTGCCCTACGATTTAATTCACGGTTTTAGTGATAGAACTTCGTTGTAGTTCGTAATTAATAATATCTGTTGTATGCTTGTATATTCTCCAAAAGCTGTACATTAACAAAACCAAAATAGCATTTTATTTCGGTACAAAGGAAATTATGTAGTAGTATACATGTATTTATTAGACTCTGTTCAGAATCTTCATCACAAGTCAGACACGTTAAATTTCGGATCGGAGTTTCCAGTAACCTGTCTGGCACGTTCGATAATATTTGGCGTTGACGTGCTCGAAGTAAATACAAGCATGAATACATGATATTGAAAAACGACAAGACGCATCGAGACGATCGAATTGTAATGACAATGGCGTAGAAACGAAAATAAGAGTACGCTCCCCTCTGATTCGAGTCGTTTCATTTCTAGAAGAGGATTCGTTATTCGTTCGGCAGAAGCCGCTTCGGTGAGGATGGTTGCCACGAAGGACGGCCGTTACCGAGCGAAGACTATAGAAATCGGTTCGCACCTGCCCGGCCCGGTAAAAAGAAAAACCTACCCAGAACCCAGAACCCCCGTGAGCCCCGAGGTCCACCGTAAGTTTATGGATGTCTCGCCCCTTATGCGTGACAGCCCCGGCACAGGTTTCGAGCGTTAGAGAGGTTTCCGACGCTCCTGACATTTTCTTGTATCCGCTTCTCGAACGTATTCCTCTCGTAAACATGCTCATCATCTAGCGTCGACTCGTTATCCACGACTTCTCCATAAGCAACAGGGATTTTTGTATTTCCGTTACCGTTCGATTGTCGATCGTCCCTTCGCGCAGTAGTTCCCTTGGAATTTCATTTTCCTGATTCCTCCTCTGTATTCCTACAATGATAGAGAGTTCACATATGTATAGAGACAAAACAATTCATGGTAAAGAATACGTCCTCGATTACCCGAAGCTCCGATATCTGAAGCCCTTAGTAGCTTTAGATGTAAATATTGGGTTGGAACTAAAGTTCGTAGTGTTTGCAAATTAAAATTGGAAGCTAAAATTCAGACATCTATTCCATAATATATTTTCCATTCTTTTCTATTACTTTTTGTTATATTTGAGATAACATCTCGTGTTATTGAATAAACATATGAATCAATACCTTAATTGTATCTTCGATTCTTAATTTGAAAACGCCACGAACTTCCTTTCCAGGAGAAAACGCCACGAACTTCCTTTCCTTCCACGAACTTTCCTTCAATAGCTTAACACGTTTGTTTCGCTGCCTATTATTCATTGCTAAAATAGCTTATATTGAATCCAACGTATCTCGTTTACAAAATATTAAAATCATTTAATAAAGGCAAGTCGCAGAATCTCTGAATATTATACTGTGCACTACAATTTTAAGTGTTCGAGTAAATTGTGAGAATGTGAACGTCACTTCGAACAGTCATGTGTCTAACATTTATATTTATAAATTATTTACGAAAACAGTTGTTGCAATCAGACTAAAATTGTCAATCTTGCGACAGTGACACAATTGTCAGCGATCGGGTCATGTTCTTCCGAATGGAAGATCTGCTAACTAGATTTACTCCGCCCCTTGGAGGATTTATTCAATTGATCTGGTCGGACTATTCCATGGTAAGGATACAAGGAGATCTACAGTAAATTCTCTTTCTCGCATTGTCTATCGATTCCTATACCGTCCGTTTACTTCACGAAATAGAACCGTGCATAAAACTCAAAGAAAACGTTGAAATTTCGAGAACTCGAAGAAAAGTTGGTTTCGAAACGACAAAGCAAAGGAAACCTTCCGACTCGTCGCAGGAAGCGACGAGTCATTGTGGTCGACGAAAAAGATTCGAACCCTCTGCAGCGAGATACAATGGTCCATATTTTCCTAACGGATAGGCCATTAGGCAAGGCCCCAGCCTTTTCCCCAGGCCCCGGGATCGTTTCATCGATTATATACGTTCCAGGTAAAATTTCCAGGTAACCTTCGGTGTTCCCAGACTTTCCACTTGTTCGATTTTCCCGGCTAAGGTTCCCTGCCGCATACCAAGCCTTCGAATCTCTTACCTGCGTGGAAACAAAATTCCTGTAAACATAGATACAATAAAGAAAATATCACTGAAACTTTTTGAGGAATAGTATCTAGCAACGGTGTCTGCAAGATGTAATAAGTAGACTGCATTAATTACAAGATACAGGAGATACATAAACGTTTATTCCCCTGCAATATGGATAAAATCCGTCGATTAGTAATAAGTGCTCATGGTGGACCAACAAAGTATTAAAATTTCGTGTTTCTTTGTGAAGATATATAAGTCGTCCGAGTACTTTTGGGGCCTCATTTGGGAAATATTTTATAACTTAACAATAATGTCTTAATATCATCTTCAAACGTTACGACGCTTACAACTTACTACCTGAACATTGTGAGCATTATGAAATTCGTCGTAATGTGAGTACATTTTTTCAAAGCCTCAAACATTTCATTTTAAACCGGTCGAATACATCGTCGACGTTTCCAATAAATATTGTACAACTATTGTTAACATTAATGCACCGACTTCAAATTTGACGTGTACAATCACGACGCTTATAACTTATTACCTCAACATTATGAGCATTATGAAATTTGTCGTAATGTGAGTACATTTTTTCAAAGCCTCAAACATTTCATTTTAAACCGGTCGAATACATCGTCGACGTTTCCAATAAATATTGTACAACTATTGTTAACATTAATGCACCGTCTTCAAATTTGACATGTATAATCACAACGCTCATAATTTACTACCGGAATAAAAGTATTATACATATCGCAATGTAAGTACAATTTTCAAAGTCTTAAACATTTAATTTTAAACCGGATACCTTCGTGGTAGGTGCATCGACGAACGCGAGAAAGATTCTGCGACAACCGTGAATAAAATTCGGGTTTCCTCGGCTACCTAATTGCTCATGAATGTTCACAGGATTTAGCGTGGAAGCGAGAATTGTTTCGAGAAAAAAGAAATTCAGTATGTCCGAGCCGCGATGCAACGTCGACGCGAACTAGGCAAGAGATGGTCGCGCTGCGCCGCCGCGCCGGTAAACCGACATTGCGGTTGCAGCTGTCGGAGTATTGAAGTCTCCGAACGACTAGATAAATGACCGATGTGTCGCGCCGTATCACGGCCGACCGCTATCGATTCCGCTTCTCTGAACGTCTGAGAGCCAAGAGAGAGAGAGAGGTAGTCTCGAGCCAAGGCGAGCAGACATTTCGCTGGTTTACGAGGGCGAGTCCGCTGCCATAAGTAGGAACGAAGACGGAAGAAGGTTCCGATGACGGTGGTGGTGGTAGCGGGAACGGAAGCTGCGCAGAATCCAACGAAAAATCGAGATCGTTCGAGTAGAAGCGTTCGCCGAAGAGTTTCGAGAGCAAACGGAGACTTCTGCCGGGAGAATGACTCGAGGCAGACCACCGATGATGTCATCGGTCGGCGAGTAAGTACTCGCGCCTACGCTTTTCTCTCTACCAGTTTCGCTAGCAGGAAAGGTAGGCAAGCAGGCAAACGGGCAAGCAAGCGGGCAAGCGAGCAGGCGAGCAGGCAGACAAGCAGCCAGGGATACCGCGTGTGCTCCTTCTCGAAACGACTCTCCATCCACAAGGGCCCAACCTCCTCAACCTATTCCCCCTTTCGCTTCTCTTCTTCTCGTTTTCTTTTCTCTCCTCTGTTCTCTCTTCGTCCTTTTCGTTCCTACCGGTCCATCGCATCTCTTCCCCATACTTTTCGTTTCGCCTCTCGGGCCGTCTCTCTATACTTTGGTTCGCGCGAGGACGGGTCGAGCGATATAACGTGCCGAGAACATGCTCGACTCTACCTTCGTGCCAGTCTACATTGCCGGTGTATACCGGTTATGCAGATGGAGCCTGGTCTGGACCTCCTCGGCAAACCCTCCAACAGAGCGCCCCGTCCTTTTCTTCTGTTCTTTCTTCTTCATCTTCTTCGTCGTCGGCAGCCTCTCTCTCCCTCTCTCTCTCTCTCTTCTCCCCTCTCTCTCTCTGTCTCGCCCATCGTCCGTTGGTGCTCGTCTCGATCTTCCTTCTCGTTCTCTTGGTTCTACGGTAACCGGTGTTGCTTTACTTTTACGCACGGTCACGCGGATGTATACCTATACAGCGAACCCTCCTATAAAATTGAACAAAAATTGCGACAACCCTCTTATAACACGGTTTCGATATAATACAACTTAATTAGCTTAACCCCTCGCACTACGATTAGAAGTTCCCGACGTTCATCATCTCTTAGGAGAAGAGAATTTATATTTATTGCATGCCTATGTGTGTCTGTACAGTCTACACCGACTATGTGTATATCGACAACGACAGACAGAAATTTTATTTCGGTTTAAAGGAAATTGATAACATGCTTATCGTCGCCACGAGCTTGAGTCGATGTTATAGCGGAAGGGATTGAGCAGTCTCCTTGTAGCATGCATTTTTCCATTACACTTCCACGGTTCAAATGAATGAGGAATTGCTCCGTTTTGTTAGCGCACGTTGGACATCGCCATTTTCCAATCACGAAAACTAGTCTTTTCGTTTGATTGTTTTACGTCGCTTCTTCAACTGCTATGGTTGTTAAGCGACGCACAGTGCGGCCGATCGCCAATCTAAAAACATTATTATTATAAAAGAAAATATATAGTTATTACGGTCATTACATGTTCTTTGACATAGAAATTGAAAAATTCCTCATTGTCAAATTATGGACGTATATGGATATGAAACTGGTAGAATCTGATAACGAAATAATCCACAAAGGATGAGTAACCATGTTTTTGAAGTTAGGTTAGGTTTGAAGCAAGTTACACATTTCTAAAGTCTGAAAAGAACTGTAATTATTAGACTGCCGATCTTCATGCAAAATCAAAATCTTCTACATCTATTGCAAGAAGCAGAAACCAAACTGAATGTTATTCCTTCCCTTAATGATTTGAATAGAGGAGAAATCATTTATCGACATCTTCAATTTTTAAAATTGTCCTACAATTTTTAATTTCATCTACTCAATTTTCCTATAAATGCATAAAGATCCGCAGTCTAGTAATTATCAAAGAAATTACTCCACTAAATAAAATAATGGATGGCAATATAATATAATGTAATGCTAACGTTCCTTTATGCACTCCATAGCTCGCGAGAAAGGTTTTATTACTATACGTTTAAGAGAACACTACTAAAAGTAAATATTTCACTAATACTCTGATACTGACCGGGAGGATTAGCAGGCGCTTCATTGTTTTTTTTAAACCAGCTCAAGATCCCTTTAGCCAAATATTTGTTAATTAGACGTTGCATACACGTTGGTGCGCAAAGTCCAATTTTCATTTTGGGACTTTTGAACAGGTAGATCGACGATTGGCCGCACTGTGCGACGGAAGGGTTCCGAACCACCTTAGTGTACGGAAACTAATCTGATTTGTACTAAATCTGAGTTTCTTAGACGCGGTTTCCGTACAACACGGTTACTCGCGTTGTAGGGGGTTGACTGTACGCTCGTTCGATCCTCCTTCTCGATCTTTCTGCTTGCCGCTCGTACGCTTCGCTCGCGTACGCGAACGCTCTCCGTGGCCTTTAGGGAGGTCATGATGCTTTTTCGGAATTATTCGCGGACGATCTTTCTCCCCCCTCCCCTCGAATTGATATTCGAAAGGAGACGCGATCGTTCTCGCCGAACATTTTGCTCGCTTCCGATGGACTAACGGATCCGTGGACGATAGTAGAAAATACGGGTTAATGCTGGCGCTATCTTCGGCCCCGACGAATCCTTTTCTGGGGAACACAATGCCTCGCGGCGCATCGAGGAGGCAAGCGAGTCGGACTCGCGGCTCGCGGTCGACAGAGCCGCGATTAAATCACCGCCATCTACCGTCACCCGAGACCGTCCGCGATGCCTCGTTAAATCGGCACGACTGTCCCATTCTTCTTGCCGAGCCCGGTAGTCTTCGGTTATTCACCGAAGCCATCGTAATTGGATGGGACAATTAAAAAACTGCTGCGGATCGTCGCTCCATAAAATGTACAACGCCGCCGCAATATTGCGGATCGAGAAACGTGGGCACGAAACGCGGACCAAGGACCTACCTACCTACCGCGTACCGTGTACCGTGTATACCGCGTACCGCCTACCGCGAGATCTCATCGTGCGTCTCTCGGCGAGAGGAACGCGATCGCATCGATTGTCCCGTAATTTACTTGGCCCACGACTTGTTGCCCCGGCGATTCGAAAGCGGGGGATTTTCCATTGCGTGTCACGGTACCAGATTAACCGGTATGCGTCGCGTTAGAAGGTCGCCGACCTTTCAAAATTCACGGACAAAAGTATCCTCTTGCCTCGAGTACTCGGCGAACCCGTCCACACACGAGAATCCTCGAACCAAATCCAGCGTTTTCCGTCTCTCCGTGCTGCCACCACGGGCACACGATGCACGTTGCGCTCAACGAGCGATAGTGTGATGCAATAATTTCGCGACGAGCGCAATTATTCGGAGATCCCTCGACTTTCGAGCAATCGAAAGATAAACGCGTCGCTTTGCATCGGCAAACAAAGTGGTAGAACTTCCGGCGAATCGTAATACAGGGTGATTCAAATTAGGTCGGGGCGATAGGACAGTTCAAAATAAGAATAACAAACATTACGTTGCAGGCTTCATTTTTGAGAAAAGCGAATTTGGAAATCGATGCAGTACACGTGCACCTAACTGATGATTGATGTTACGGGATCTGCGAGCTTCCAATGCAAAACTCATGTGTCTGTACCCTTCGTTAGTTGTATCCTGTACAAAAACAGTCACAATAGCGGTCTGCAGTGCAACCTAACCTAACTGATGATTGATGTTACGGATCCGCAAGCTTCCAATGTAAAAATCATGTGTCTGTATCCTTCGCTAGTTGTATCCTGTACAAAAACAGTCACAATAGCGGTCTGCAGTGCAACCTAACCTAACTGATGATTGATGTTACAGATTCGCAAGCTTCCAATGCAAAAATCATGTGTTATGTACCCTTCGCTAGTTGTATCCTGTACAAAAACAGTCACAATAGCGGTCTGCAGTGCAACCTAACCTAACTGATGATTGATGTTACAGATCCGCAAGCTTCCAATGCAAAACTCATGTGTCTGTACCCTTCGTTAGTTGTATCCTGTACAAAAACAGTCACAATAGCGGTCTGCAGTGCAACCTAACCTAACTGATGATTGATGTTACACATCCGCAAGCTTCCAATGCAAAAATCATGTGTATGTATCCTTCGCTAGTTGTATCCTGTACAAAAACAGCCACAATAGCGGACTGCAGTGCAACCTAACCTAACCTAACTGATGATTGATGTTACGGATCCGCAAGCTTCCAATGCAAAAATCATGTGTCTGTATCCTGTACAAAAACAGTCACAATAGCGGTCTACAGTGAGATCCGTAACGCGAGTCATCAGTTAGATGTACTACATTGATTTCCGAATTCAATTTTGTCAGAAACGAATCCTCTTATTTTTAGCTGTACCATCTCCCTTGACCTATTTGTACCACCTCGTATGTAAACGGGAAATCCTTCGATCTCGTCTTGCATCGTGCAACAAATTGTCACACTTGCGGTCAATTCGCAGCTGACGGTTCTCGCGAGAAGGTGGTTTCGGACGTAACAGGGGTAAAGGATCTACGGCGAAGGAGCTAAACGATAAAACCGACGGGTGGCGTGTTTGCACAGTTTGCAGTTTGTTTGTTGATCCCGAGAACGTGAGTTATTGTGCAAATAATTGACGCGGCTGTCTGCGCTCGACACGCTCGATCACGAGGTAAAACATAAGACGCGCGCGCGAGCGCGTTCACAAGCGATTGCAGACTTGCAGAAACGGGGAAAAGAAACAGACGAGAGCGGCGTTTTCCTTGAAATTCGAAGGAAACGGACGACACAACAATCGCATACCGCGCGTGGCACCCTTTATTTGCGTTTCGAAGATTACGCGCCGTTCAGGGCAATCCGTGAGCTAGTTGTTTCTTCGAGTTAGACTCGGGGTCCCGGGAGTCACGCGTTCGATATCGAATACACCCGTGTTTCGCCCGTTGTTCCACTTTTCCGTCGTTTCTCATTCTCGACCGCTTCGAGCCGATAGAAACCAGATTTATAGCGCCCCGCCGAAAACGTAGAAATCGCATGATATTCCGCGAACGATACGGAGAACGTTTGAATGCACGGGACGTTCGTGGAATAAATTTAGGTGGTACTCGAGCGGAAAGCTGATCTACCGGTCGCTTTGCGAAACTTCGAGTGGCATCCCGAAGTTTCATTCGGACCGGTTCACCGTTCCGAGCAACTATAAAACGCAACATTGGCTCGCGCGTAGCCGCGACGGTTACGGACCAACGTAATTTCAAGAATATCGTCGCGACGGAGCGGTGAGGCTCGTCGGATACGCCGATTCTAGGAGAAAACGGACACATTAGGTATGCGAATTACGGATTGCGACAGCACCTCGAAGCAGACGACGGAATTGTCCGCGAAGAACGAACTCGTAAATTGCTCTGCGAAGGATCTTCTTCGATACGAGAATACGGCACGGTCGATGGTCGCATAGTTCTCGAGGATTTTTATCGCCTTCTTGCCCATACGCAGAGAGATAATCGCGCCGAGCGAGTTGCAATTACCTTCGATGGTTGCGACAGATCAAGGTAGAGACTCGGAATATAATACTCGGTGCGCCTATCTGCCTACCTAATCGCGCGCTGGAACGCGCCGTTTATAAATCGCGTGCGTTTTTACCAATGATAGATCAGGCTTCGTTTGCCAAGTCTAGCCGATAAAGCTGTACATATATTGACTGGATATCGGCTTGGCTTGTCTTAGCTTGGCTCGACACGGCTCGTCGACAACGTATACAACTTGAAAATCAGAGAAAGGCAGGTACTTTTGAAGGGGGATGTCAAAAAAACGGCGTTCTCCCGGATTACAAATCTCACGGCGAAGATGCTCGGAGATAGCGAAAGAATATTCGAGCACCCCAATGGAGCCCCATTAGGATCCAGAGGTAGTTGGGCCAGTCCTCTATCTGGCTCCCCTTCTTTCTCTCTCTCTCTTTCTCTCCCCCTCTCCCTCCCGTACTCGATGGATTCAAGGTAGAGGAGGCGGGGGATGGTTGGCCGGTCAAGCCACATTCCGTTGGCCAACCGGCTCCTTGGGACCCTTCCTCCCCCTCTTTGGTAGACAGTTCTCTCTATATACGAGAGCCTCTCTCGCCTCCTTATGAACCACTATGCGATATGTGCCCACAAGACCGCCAATATTATTTCGACTAGACAGTGGTCGACGCAACCTTGTCAGAGAGCAACGCGCTGATATATGTACATAATACATGTATACAGCTACGTCTACGTGTATATAATATCTCTGCTTTTCACGATGAACCTTCTCTCCCAGAAGTCTCAATGTTAATCCACGTCTAATACACCCGTACCAGTTTTACATCGGCACGGATCGCGCGGAACGCTTGTCGCGACGAGATGATGAACGCTTTCCTTCGACCCTTTCTGACCGGAACTATAACATTTTCTAACACGGCTTTCGTCGATATACGGTAGTCCTCAGAGGATCAAGTAGTGTGGACTCCGCTGGAGTAACAGTGCGGTGGCAAACTCGCACACCGCTAGCTCAGCATATACGTATACAAGAATTGCAAAGATCCGGGATATTGCGAACCATTACTCGATAACGCAAAGTCGATGCGCGATGAACCTCCAAACGTCTTACTTTTGCATTTTCGAGGCGTAGTTTGAAATATTCTGCAGCACGTGGCCTGTCAGGGAGACTTTGTAGGTCTTGTGACGTCACAGAATGGCTAATGCGTACTATTTTATCCTGTTAATCCCTCCGAATTGGACCTCTGTTTTGCGTATTCGATTTTGCATCGCGATCGTCGTAGCGAAACAATTTGTCGTCGGCTCTCGCCGATCGAACGGTACTCGACAACTCGATTTCTTCGATGTTAGCGTTCTCTGCGGATACCGGCGCAGCGCGGCGCCTGCAAGTGTCGCGTTGCTAGAAAGAAAAGGCGACGAAAGACTCGCGTCCGGTTTCGATCGGTCCGAGATTCTATCGGGCGTCGCCGGTTGCTCGCTCGTCTATCCCATTTTCCAAATATCCCGATCGACGAGCGATCGAGCGAAGCTCGGAGTGAACGATGTCGCTGCGTGATCGTGGGGTCGAGGCCCCTGGAAGAACGTTCCAGAGTTCCCCGTGGCACGGCGAGAGAACTCGCCCACGTAGGGTGCCGTAAAAGTTCGGTTCAAATCTGCCCTCGGCCAACCGCCAACCGCCAACCAGCAACCGACAACCGCCGCCTCCGCTATCATCCTCCCCTCTTCCATGACTTCTCGACTTCTCTTTCGTCTTCTTCATCTCCCGTTTTCCTTCTCTCGGTTCCATCGTCGACGACGCGACGCCGCCACCCGCGATCTCCGGCTTCTCCCATTTCTCTTCTCCCTGACTTTTCGTCTCGCTTGCAACGAGATCCTTTCTCCCCCTGAATCGAGTCGTGTGGAGGGCACGTTGAGAGTCCGGACGGGAGACCGATTCACGACGCATCGCGTCTCTTTGCGTCTCTTTGCGTCGGGTCGGGTCGACGGGCCTCAAGAATGTACGAATACCTCGAAATGGAAGGTGGTTGGTTGGTTCGTCTCGATCGCCAAGGGGGAGAGACTCTCGGGCTCGGGAGCGGCGATCCTCTCTGGCTCGTACCAGGGAGAGCGGGGTGCAGAGGGTGTCCACGGTGTGGACCTAGGAGGCAAGGGGGCTTCCTTGGACCCGGAGGGTCTCCGGACAGTAGGGATGCGAGCGGGGAAGAGAGAGAGAGGGATGAGAAGTGACCGGATGGCCTTGGTCCCAAGACTCGGTTAGTTACCGCGCGGCCGACTATAACTGGTCGAGGCTCCGTAACACAGGGCGGTATCTCCGATTTCGTCTGCTTTTTAAGACGACCGGACCACGACACCGTGTTACCATCGCAGCGCCGAATCGTCACAGAGTAGCAGCCGCGTACCCATGTAGCCATTCAGGGCTTCAAGCTCCGAAAACACCGCAGACTAGGGTAGACCTTACCTATAAGAGTCAAACACTTTTTTAGTCCTACCCACCTAAATTGTAAGACTTGATGAGAAAATGATGTATGCAAAATTTAGTAGGTGTAACTCCCCAGCTGCCAACTATGGCTTTCCCTTCGAGATTATCAAGCGCTTGTATATCCGTGTTTTTCTCTTTTTTCATCCCTGTACTCTCGCGAGTTGCGTCGCACCAACGACCAACGGGAAATTCGTTTATGCTAGTTTGTAAGAGCGACGGATCTCCGTTGGACCATTTTCCTCGGGCAGCCAAGGCGCTGAAGGTTCCTCCTGTCTGGAGCGAAAACGAATGGCCTGGTTATTTAGCCGGCATTGCTCGTTATTGCCCAACAGGGGCAACTTACGAGGCCGCGCAAGAAAGTATACGAGCGTACGCGCGTCTCGCAAGAAGCTACACGATAGCGCTTCGCTAAGCCCGCACGGATTCTCGCAGAGCTAATAATTATCCCTCGTGAGTTTGCGAAACTCTTTATCCGCAACACTTGTATCACGGCCGCTGAACGATGCGCAATTCGTTTTGTTCTTTTGGGATCGGTCCGACTGGAACTGTTTTGGATACGCGCGAACTCTTTCGTTAATGAGAAAACTCATTTGTTACCTGTAACTATAAAGTATCTCGAGTCAATCGAAACTAAACGTGCACGGATCGGGAATAAATGGGCATTTACATTGATCGTAAACAGTTTTATTAATCCCTTTCGACGAGCAGAGTTAGATTCTTATGTGGAAAGTCGCCATGAAATCCGAAGCTCTTGTAACGACATGCTCGAATTCTAAATAGGACAGAACACCATCGCCGTCGATGTCGCTTTCCTCGAGTACTTTCCGGCACACGGTGGCCACCTCGTCCGCGTTCAAACCACCTTGCACCAACTGTCGACAGGTATGTTCCAAATCGCTCGGACCCAACACCCCGTCATCGTCGAAATCTGTTTCGTGACAAGATCAATAATGATAATAATGATACTAGACTGTATGTATATTTATTATAATAATTAACAGTAGACTGCGGATCTTCATGCAAGATGAAAATTTGATACGTCGATTGCAAGAAAAAGGAGCGGCATAGACAATTACTTTTTCCTTTAATAATATTAATCACTGTTTTGTATTTCACCTATTCGCGTTTGTCATACATGCATAAAATTCGTAGTCTAATAATAACTAAACTGCGGATCTTTATACAAAATAAGAAATGATTGCAAGACACGGGAGCTTATTAACACTAACCGTGCCGAGCACAAAATGCGACTGCTATAAATTGTTTTATCAAAGTAACAATACTGAATTTATTTAAGTTTCTTGCAATTTTTATAACAATACATACTTGAATGAAGAAACTCATTTAATAATTTCTAATGGAATTATCCTTCCAACTTCCATGCAAATCATTTTAATATATCCACTGTCAAAGTATAACACGTAGAATTTTACGTTCTCATTTTCGTAATTCACGCGACGGCCCCTACCGTAAATCTTGAAGGCGTAAAAAACCTTCAAATCCCGCGGAGCCTGCTCCGAAAAAACCGACATCATCTCGAGAAACTCCTCGAAACAGATTCCTCCGATATCGGCGGTTGACGATTGTCCCGTAATCTGGCGTCCCGTAAACACCTCCGATATACGTTGTCGAAACGGATTTTCCTGTAACATCAGGATCATTGTTATGGGAATACAGTCGCTCGATGTCGAAATAACGCTACAGCTGCTAGACTGATCGAAACGATCGATTTCATTTGTCCAGTTCCCAATCACGAAAATCATAAAGAGTGCTCTATTCTAACATTATTGTTATACACATATAAATTCTTTTGTTACAACAATGTAGTGTCTGAAACGAATCGTGTCGACCATTCTGGCGTTGGTCTAGCTCCGCTCATAGATCGAAAGTACTTTTAGTTCCGGTATACGAGTCAAACAGGAAAGCGGTATGCGAAGACCCGATGCTTGCTGAGGCGTCATGGTCCGCGGTATCGTCCCGGAGTCTCCCATCTCGCGAAACCGTTTAAATATTCTGAAAAATCGAATGACGATCCACGCATGCGAAAACGAGGTCGAGGTCGTTCGTATCGGTTTACCTCAAAATTTCTTTTCGCGTGAAAAAGGTGCAGTCTTGATAATCCTCCAGCTGTTCCTCCGTAAACGTGGCTACTTTGTTTCCCATTTTACTCGGTAAAACGCGCTCGCGAACAATCGCGTCGAGGGATAGAAAAGTGTAGACCGTACAAGGCGGAATGAAACGTGTTTCGATCGCGCGTATGAACTTCCAACTGAGCTTTTTCACTCTAATTAGTAGGTGTGTCGCGCCACACCTACTTTTACCAATGTTTTCGTTAGGGGTTTGCTAGCAAGTTCAAACGCGAGAACAAAATTTCGAACAATGCGTGTTTCCGATGAAAAAGAATATATTGTACGCGATTGTACAATTCCCAGCGGACAACTTAATTATCACCTAGATGTAGTTGTCTTCGTAATTTTCTTTACAGTCGAGCAGATGGTTCAGGCACTCTCGGAATTCATCCTCTTCCAAACCGGAGTCCGTGAACGCGTGGAATTGTCGTATGCTTCTTATCCTGCTCAATTGACTGTGCAAGGATTCGTACATTGTTTGAATGCTGCTTCCGCTGTGAAAGCCGGCCATTACGGGAACGGACTTAACATCTGCAAATGAAAGAATTAATTCCCGTGGCTAACAGACAATCAATCGCAATCAAGTATACCATAACTAGATTGCGGATCTTTATGTAAAATAAAAATTCTCTGCATAAATTACAAGAGTCAGAAGCCAAACAGACATTTCACGGATACTCACGGAACTTAAATTCTTACTACTAGGGATCTCTAGTAACTACTCATTTTTGTCATAAATGCATAAAATCCACAGTCTAACCATAACATAATGTTAACGTACCATGACCCACTGGCCATCCCATAATATCCCCTGTCTCGGTAACGTTGTTATTGAAGATTCTTGGATACGGATCTTTGATCCTTAACGGAGAAGAAACGGTGGAAAGATAAGTGGCCGATGCGTGCGAGGTGCAAGCTAAATACAGCGTCATCATCTCATGTACGGTCGAACATCTATAGGCTGGTTTCGACACTTGTTTCATCGCCTTCGCCATGGGCTGTTTCAATCTGTCTTCGGGAATACCCCGTAACGTTATGCTTTGCATTGTTCTATCCGCGTGTATCTCGCAATTTGGTGTTAGGCTTGTCCACAGCGGTCCCGTCCAGTCATCCAATACATCGATCAAGTCCATTTTCGCAGTCATTGGGAATGGCAATGTCAGACTTGTCGCCGCTGCTTTCCGACCCATTTTATTTAGATCCGCGCACAAGTCTGCCAACACGACGTTCGGATACTCTTTGCGTCTGTATCTTATGCTCGCGACGTCCAACGCGGTCGCTAGCAGCACGCTGCTATGATAATCCAATTCCGAATTCCAAGACAGATGATTGAACGCTCGTGGTTCCCTTGTGCAAGGCCATACAGTTTGCCCGCAACAAAGTGGACTGTACAACGAAGAATACTCTCCAATGTGTTGCCAGCAAAGCGCAATGTTCAGAGCCTTAACCAAATTGGATTTAGAAGGTTCAGTCTTCTTGCTGTCCATACATGGAAACGATAGTATGCTCTTCCCATATTCGTCCCGTAAATGTTCCGTACACGATGCTCCAAGTCCACCGAAGCTATCCACAGAATCTAAGATGACCTACGTTTCAAAATACAATAAATATTAGAAAATTACATAACGCCTGAGCGCTCGAACAAATCGAAAAGCAAACACGTGCCTGGAAACCTTGCATCTGGTCACACTCCTCCACATATGTCCTTATTCTTTCGGTAAAATCTTCCGAAAATTGCTCGGTATTCCATAAATTTTGTCCATATGTATAAATATCGAATGGTTGCTCAGCACAATTGTGCCTATACTGTTTGATCGCGGTCAAAGTTCTAGGATGAAATCTAGGCAATAGATAGTCTACCCATGTATTAATGTCATTGTCTGTGACAATAGTTGTCGATTCTAAAGTGCTTGTAGGATTATCTAGGCTCTCAACGAACGACGATTTAGCAGCATTCTCTTCTTTAGTAACTTCCACCTTGTCGTTGTCCCATAAAAATTGTGTTTCTTCATCCTGCGCAACATGATACAAGGTACCCTCCTCTTTCAGGTGTCCAAATGATCCTTTAAGATCTACAACTAGCACCCTGGGTGTATAAGTCACTTGTTTCTACAAGCAAACGATTACATTCTTATGTTATTAGTCAATTATGTCATCCTTAACCCGGCAGTGCCCATGTGAACTTCTGAAACAAAAGTATCCACGTGGGGTGCTCATGGACCTCCAGTGAAAAGTAATATTTGTACTTAAGGTTTTATGTTTATTGTAACATTTATTAATGATATTGGGTTGGAACAAAAATACCACATGGACACTGCCAGGTTAAACAATGTTATATTATCTAAATATTCATACCTGTAAATTCTCTCCTTCTCTGTAGAAAACGTCGTTGTTTATTTCTGATGGATTCTCAGGGTCGTAAGAAAAATTATTTTCCTGTAAAAATATGTAAATTGTACAATTCAATACGCATGCTTTCATTAATTAATTCGATTAGTTCACAAGAAAGTTGCTTATAAAATACCTGCAAGTTCCACCAATGAGTTCCGATAAAATTGGAATAATGGCCAAATTGAATAGTTAATATTTCCCGTGACATTTCGTTATACTTTCTATATCTGTTGTTAAACACTCGTAAAGAATGCCAATAAAAAATTTCATATGAAATCTGTTACTTCCTTATAACTGAAAAAATTGCTCGAAAGATCATTTGTTCATGTCAGATTACTCGTTTATACACAACAATTCTCACTGTTTTCACACGTAGTTGAACGCAGTAAAATGTATTTATATTCTGCTTCTGCTACAGCCACAAAGTATGCTATTGTGGATGATCCTTACCTGACCATAAATATGTACCATATATATATAGACCATAGACCCAGCTTTAGATAACATGCCGTGTTCCAAGATTACTTTATCTATTAGATGATGGATGTGGGCAAAGTTCTATAGTCTCTTGAAAAGTCGCAGTACCGCGAACCTATAATAAAGTGTTGGAGGGGAAAGGGGAATCGTCGCTGTATTTCATTCTATTACTCGTATTTTATTACTCGCTCATTTTACTTATACAGATTCCTATGGCCACCAAGTCCCATAAGGTGTCAGGTCTATTTCTATGTGCTTGTACGCAGCAAATGATTCTTGCCGAAATTCGCATTCTATCTTGTGATGAAAGCGGCAAGAATCATTAATTCGTACAGAATAAAGTGAATAATTTTATGAGTTGAAGAAGTTACTCAAAAATCATTTTTACCGTGTCACATATGTAACTAAATGCCCATACCCTAATTTAAGATAAATCATATACATATATTATATTTTGCATAAATATTACAGCGTTTGGGCAGCAAAATAAAATATTCCTGTAAGGTGACGCTAGTGACTCCCAAGTCTAGGAGTTTCGCCTCTACATACATACAAGAATATTCTGTGTCCGTCGTGAGAGAAAAAAAATCCTGTTGTCTTTTTCATTATTAACTGGAAATGACGCACAATTCATTGTGTAGAACAGTGATGTACAAGTAGAATCATTGTTGAGGAATTCATGGAAAGTTGAGACGATTCTATTGATAAACAGTATGTCGAATCAAAAAGGCTTGTGTACAGTGTACGAATACCTCATGAAAATACTGCTTGAGTGAAACTGTTGATTTTCTGCCACTTAATTCTTCTTGCCAAAAAAACACAAGCTGTTGATGTATCATTCTTTGGATAAGGCTTTTTACAAAAGGTTATGTGTACGATAATCGATGATTAATATGTGCTGAGACGTTGTCCGTGTTGAATCGGTGGTTGATTAGTTCGCAGATTTGAAACTGATTAATTAAGTAACCATTCATCGATAGACTTGCCCGCGTCGGTAACGTTAAAAACACATTCCCCCGGGTATGTTGAGATTATCCTAAACAACGATCAACGTTGATATCGTGAGATCCACTCGTAATAATGGCCGATGAAACAGACATGGTTCGTCTTGCCAACGAGGATACCGAGTGTCTGGAAGCAGAAGTAGACGGTGATGATGTAGATGAAGAAGGCTCCGACGGGGTTGTCGTTCCAGAGCTTCAGGGTACATTATCCAAATGGACAAATTATATACATGGCTGGCAAACTAGATTTATTGTTCTCAAAGATGGTACTTTATCTTATTACAAATCTGAGCAGGACAGTGGATTTGGATGTCGTGGTTCAATAAGTTTGTATAAAGCTAACATTAAGGTACGAACTGATACAATGTGTTTTTCTGTTGTATGCTTCTTGGTACATTCATGGGAAAACATTGTAATATTACTTTTTACCACCTGTTTCGTTAGGCGCATGAATTCGACGAATGTAGATTTGATGTGTCTGTCAACGATTGCCTAGTATGGTATTTAAGAGCAAACAGTCCAGAGGAAAAACAACGTTGGGTAGATATCCTGAAATCGTATAAGGTATTAAAATTTTATCATAATCATACTTTATTCGTTTCCTCTGTATTTATACAACACGTGTACATATTATAGTCTCCTCCTTTAACCATTTTAGTGCCATGCAGCACGATTCAGATTTCATGTCTCAATTGATCTTGATAGTGCAAAAACTGAGAAAACAGTTTAAAGCACAGTGCGATTGCGCTGCTTCGTATTCTTCTCTGTAGAAACAGAACAGCACGATCACGCTGCTTGGCACTACTGAATTTTATTTAGAATAACATTGTTAAGCTTTTTTATTTAAATTTAAGATTTAATAAGCATCTGGTAGATTAAGTATTAATCTATTCCCAAGTACTAACCTAAACGACATAAACGGTTTGCTACACTGTATTAAATTTGTGTCTCTTTATTATAAACAGTCAGAGTCTGGTTATGGAAGCGAGAACAGTCTGAAACGTCATGGCAGCGCCATTTCGCTTGTGTCGAATACACAGTCTATCACAAGCGCAGGTAGCTTTACTAAACGTGGCGTTAGAGGATTGAAAGAGAAATTAGCAGAGCTCGAGACCTTTAGGGATATCTTGGTTAAACAAATTGATACTCTGCAAAAATATTTTGATAAATGTGCAGAGAATGCTAAGAATATTTCCACAAAAGGTAAGTAAGCCGATAATTTCTGTATGGATGCGCTCGGCTGTTTCATAGTGTTTTGTTTCAAGCTAATCACGTTTATTTGACAATTTGTAACTTCGAATCAGGAAAAGTTGTTTCGTTTCAGAAAGTAAAGTTGAGACAATGTTTGATCCAGCTGAACAGGCAGTAGATTTTAAGGGAGAAGCGATAACGTTCAAAGCAACTAGCGAAGGTGTGTTGGCAACGTTGCAGCACTGCGTCGAGTTAATGGTACAGCGAGAAGATGCATGGCGTCGTCGATGGGAAAAAGAAGTTGAGAAAAAACGAAAAGTCCAAGAGCTGTATAAAGTCTTGAAAGATCAAGTTGGAACACAACAAACCGATTCACCGAGACCCAGGGTTCTTATCCACGGAGGTCCCGATTACGAGGTTTGATTGTGTGAACTAAAAATATTTATACAAACGGTCAAAGAACGGAAAACATGTTTAATCTTGAATCGAACAGGAAGGTCCGCATAGTGCTCTCTGTGATGAAGAATTTTACGATGCAGTAGAGACTGGATTGGATAAAATCGACGAAGAGAATCAGTTGAGAGACCGTTTGAAGCAAAAGTCAGTTTCAATTTTAACTCTTCCTACAATGTCGGCAGCCAAGCACAGACTGTGGCCAGAGGTATCGTCTTAGTTTTATAATGATCAAGAATTTCATTTGAATAATACTGTATCTTGAATTTGTGCTCGGTCTGTATCTAGATTGAAAAAATAACGATGCAACAGCTGCATTATGCACGACTCGGTGTAGGAGCCGGTGGATGGCAATTGTTCGCCGAGGACGGCGACATGCGAATGTACAGACGCGAAGAAGAAGCGGATGGCTTGGTGGTAGATCCGCTGAAAGCGTGTCATGTTGTCAAAGGGGTCACAGGTCACGAGGTTTGCCAGATATTCTTCAGTCCTGAGTATAGAACTGGATGGGAAGCGACTCTGGAGGACATGACCGTGGTCGAAAACATTTCCAAAGATACTTTAGTGTTTCTCCAAACCCATAGACGAATTTGGCCGGCGAGTCAGAGAGACGCTCTATTTTGGTCGCACATGCGTCGCGTATCCGATGATCAAGATCCGGATGCACTTGATTTATGGATAGTTTGTAACCATAGTACAGAACATCCTGAGCATCCTGTAAGTCTTCAGAATAGTTTGGAAAAACTCCAATAAATTTCCAATAAATAGATCTCGCGATAATAAATGTTTCATGTTACAGCCAAACACAGGAAAATGTGTACGTGTTTATCTGACCGTGTGTCTTGTGTGTCAAACCTTTATCGATCCACCGAAAGACGAAGAAGACATAAAGAGAGATAATATTACATGCAAAATAACATACTGTTCCGTTGGTTGGTATTTGATGTTATATTTTTCTCTTTAGACCATTTCAATTTAGTTCACTGTACATCTCATTTATTATGCATGTAACACTCTTATTCGTTAATTACAGTTAATCCTGGTGGATGGGCTCCAGCAGCTGTCTTGCGTGCTGTTTATAAAAGGGAGTATCCAAAGTTCCTTAAACGTTTTACTAGTTTTTGTATCGATCAGTGTAAAGACAAACCGATTATATTTTAATTGTAATTCGATAGATATTCCATATTTTCCATCCAATTATTTCTTTATGACATCGAGGCACTCTTACGCTTTCGATGCATTAATATATCAAAGATAACAAATCAGAAGTTACATAATACAGAAAATTTCGGAAAAGGAAAACTCTCCCAGTATAAATGAAAGTGTTTTGTATACTATTTTTTTTTATTTGCTTAATATAATAGCTTAATGGAACAGAATATAAACTGTTGCATCGAAAGTGATTTAATAAAGTGTAAAAAAAAAATAATTGTATACACTTTCGAGGTAAACTTTGGAACACGCGCGCAGAAGCACTGTTTATAAATTATATTTACTTCTTTAAATACTAGCTTGTTATTTTATTGTTATACACAATGCTGTCGCAAGCCATTTGTAAAAATCTTAACGAAACGATAACATATACATTTATCTATTGTTACATTAAATATCCAATTAAATACGAATCTGTATAATACAAATTATATTGTTATTTTTATTTATACATAAAACGTGTATATCGATACACAATATAATGGTCGAATGAAGAAACATAATAAAGACTGTTGTAGATTTGTCTTAAATCGCATTCTATCTGTTACTTTAATCCGATCTTTCTAACATATTTACACGTCCTTAATCATTAAATATGTACAGGTTAATCAGACCAAATTAAGAAAGGAGTTTTTGTAAGAAATAAATTTATTTCTATAAATTATTTAACTAAAATTATAAAATTTCTATATCATGTATGTACATCGTACAAAATAGTTTTACCTTGTACCCTCTGTTTGACACGAACTGATTGAAACATATATTTTAACAAATTTCAACTGTTTAAATGTATACTACATGCTACGTGTTTTCTCAGTATGTTCTTTAAGAAATTACATGTTTGATGATATTTAGATGGAATTCAAATGAACAAGAATTCAATTCTTCAAATTACAAGAGGCGGGTACAGATATACAAATGCGTTTCTGTATTCTTATAAACTAATTATTACGAATTACAATAATGGCCAAAATTGAAGATACAATAGTTATGCATTTTTGAAAACATGTTTTTTTTATTGAAAAATAAAATCAAAAGAATCTTATATTTAAAAAATGCAGTTCGATAAACGCATTTAGTTATCTCATAAAAACAGAGTATAATAATTGTAAAATTGAGTGTTTTCGTTATAATATAATATTTACAATTTTAATTACCTAATTTTAGCCATTATATTAACAAATTATTTTCTAGTGCGATTATGCGTACAACACATTGAATTTCGTAAAATCACTATAAACTATAAGAAAAAGTAGGTATACATTGATTGCAATGCACAATGCTTATCTATGGACACCATTTTAATTCGATGAAAAATGGAAGATTTGTGACAATTATATTTACAATGTATATCATCTACAACTGTGTGCTATTCATCATGGCAAACATAAATATATACTTTACTCCAAAACTTCGTTGGAACTTCGATCCATTTATAGAAATTTTAAATGCAATACAATTGTATATTAGTGTACGTCAAATGAAATTAAATCCGATTAAAAGTTATAATGCTTCCCCAAGATTTTCAATTATGTTTGTCACTTGTACGAGTCCAAGACAAATAAGTCTATGTATCGGTAGTGAAAGCAAAATACGAAAACCGTAAATACTTTTTAGGTGATTCCGTATATAAAAAATGTGTATTCGTTTTCTATATTTTCAATTACTATTATCTTCATTATTCATAAGAATAAGAGCCTAATTTCTTTAATACACTAGGACCTTTCTCTTCGTACTCTTCCCTGGTTATCCATACCGACTCTCGATCCTTTGTTATTTCCGCTAATACAGCACCGCCCATAAAAACCATATCCTTGCGTCTAGGGGAATCTTCAATTTTTAACTTAAATTTCTGTAAACACATTAAAAAGGTGCACAAAATTATAAATGTGAATCTCACGTTCAGACTGCAGATTTTTATGAGAGTATAGATTTTTATAGATTCACTTAAGCGTTTTATTATGTTCGAAATAAGATAAAAATCTTTACAGATTGTTCTGAACATTGTACAATTCTTAGTTTTATGGAACCAAAGCTACTATACGTGCATAAAATCCGCACATTATAAAACAAATTTATTATACTTACACTTAATTTTGAAGTATCATTCTTTAATACTCTTTGTAGATAAAGCTGTTTAATTTCTCTTTCAAGCCTAGATGGAAGTCCCGGATACATTGTGCTACCGCCGCTTAAAACAATATGTTTATATAATTCGCTCCTTATATCGATGTCAGCTGCTTGGATAGTGCTGAATACTAATTCAGCTATTCCCTGAGCTTCGACGTTGATTAAATGCGGTTGGAACAACGCTTCCGGCGCTGCAAATCTTTCACCGCCTACTTTGATTACTCTTCCGTCGGGAAGCTAGAAAATTTTGGCTTGAATACAGTGTAAATTGATGTTTCCCAAAATTGTAACAGTATTTACTCACGGTATAGGTCTCGACTAAGACTGTTGTCTCGAACGCTAACTTTTCCTCGGTTTCAATGTTGTAACCGATATAACATAATTTTTCTTTCATCATTCGAACTGTTTCGAAGTCGGCGGAATGATTAAAAGCGTACCCGCGTAACAAAAGAAGTTTTATTAAATACATTGTAATGTCTCGACCAGCTATGTCCAGCCGTCGAGTGAGATGAGGTAAAGCATACTCTTCGAATACAGGACAAATATGAGTGACTCCGTCTCCGGAATCTACTACAACCCCGCTGATCAACCCTTGAGCATATAACGTAAGTACTGCTTGAATTGCAATGTATGTCCCAGCAAATCCATATTTTTCGAACATTACCTGAAATCATTTCGTAAAAGTTAAGCTTAATTATATATTAATTTCGATTAGAAAAATCTATGTATACAGTACAGTGGCGATCTAGCTCCCTGAGAATCTCCACGATCATTGTCCTTTCGCCTAGCCCTTCCATTGGGGGGCATCCCCACGAGGGGCCAAGAAGCTCGAGCTGCCTCGGTCGCCGAGCGCGGTTCGTGTTTACATGCTGTCCTTTTCTACGTTCGGCATCCTTTGTACTTTCAGCACGATCGGCGCGGTCGACGCAGTCATAAAAAAGTAGTTTCCCTACATGATCTCTGTCCCTACTCGAAACAGGCGATGGGAGCTAGATCGCGACTTTATTGTATATGCAAAGGTGGTGGTTTACCTCAATCATTTTCTCTCTGTTTGTGATAGGATTCATAGGTGGTTCTGTTAACAAAATCTTACACTCTTTGGGATTGATATTCATTTTCTCTTTACCGAACGTGTAGTCCCAAACATGACACATGTCCTCCCAATTTCTGCAAGGTGCATGCAACATCAACAATTTAATAATCCATAATGCGTCTATATTACATAGAAATGTCCATACACACCTAACAATTCCATTTTGCATTGGATAACTAATTTCTAACATAGATCGAAGTTTGCTTGCTTCATCTCCGACCATTAAATCCTGTGATAGTAAATAACAATGACTTAAAAATCATTATGTGCCCTGCACATATGTGTATTTTTAGTTAACATAAACTGTTAGTATTTAAATAATTCAACAAACCATTCTAGAATTTTATAGATTAAGTTATATGAATATGCTTAACTAAAAAGACATAGTACTTCCATTCGCACGAAAAATAATTTGTTTTATAGTTCCTATTGTAGAAAATTTATTACTAACAGGTACATTACCTTTCTTCTTTTAATATTCGCATAGTCGCTCGGACAGTATATTATATAAAAAAAAAATTCAAAAACTACAGAGACCCTATTGATAGACCAGTAAACATTTTAGTTGTGTTTTTAAGCACTGATGTAGTACCGACAGTTGTACGTATTAGCATCAAAAAATGCAAGAAACTTACAGGCATGTTAAGCACATCCTATGAGAGCAAGTGTAAGCACACAAATATATTAGATAATTATCAAAAATACAATATACACACAAACCCACACACAATAAATATTAATTACATCGGCTTTGTAGACATTTTTTTTTATCTCTTTTGATACTCCGTATCCTCTGTGTACTTGATAAATGAATAACAAAGGCGGTAACCAATTATGTGGTGGGCAAATTGACCACAAATAATTGAAATAGAAAGATTAATTAAATTTTAATACAAACTATCGTATATCCTAGTAGTTTTAAAAATAATTTCCATCTTACTTTTTGCATCTACACTCCATTCTGATATTTGTGTTAGCGAAAAAGGTTAGCGAGTCAAACTTTTTATTTACATCAGTGGACAAACGCATTTTCAATCGAATTTTTTAACATTGAAGCACACCGCATAATGTGAATTGACTTACACGAATACAATATTCTTGCTGAAAATTAAGCGAGTTATTAATATATTGCTTTGATATTATTAACTACAAGTAGTTTTCCATAGCAAGAAGGTACTTCCGAGTTTAGCAATCAAAATGAGAAATATTCAAACTTTTACGAGTATCCTTGCGAAAGTGTAGAATTAAAGTTCATTATATCTCTTCGTCAAATACAATAAACATATACTAAATTTAAAGCAACCAAATTTTGTCCACAAATCATATTTACAATCGATTGGCGAATAATGAAATAAAATTATGACAAATATTCTAGTTCCTTCGATTACATTTGAGAAATTGAAAAATTTACCTTCACATCGATGTCTCCTATCTTATTGACTGCTCTGATTATAGGACGTCCAACTATCGATGGAAATATATGTGCTGGAAAATTTGCTCCTGCATATCCGCACTTGACAAACTACAAACAAAAAATTGTTACAAATAAACTTGTCAAAATCTGTATAATCCAATGACTTCTTTTCTCTAGACTGTTATTTACAAGAAACTGATTAATAGACTGTGGATTTTTATGCATTTATGAAGAAATTGGCTAGGTGAAATATAAAACAGTGAAAAATTAGAATCTATATCTAAAAATAGTGTTATGTTGTTTTTAGGTGTAAAAAACTATTAGGGCATGAAATGAATTTGTATTTAACTCCTGCTGCCCACGATCGCTGTTGAACATTTTTATTTTGCATAAAGATCCGTACTCTACTGATTAAGTTTCTTTTAAATGTAGCAGAATCGTTAAAGACTATTGATAGAATTCCGATAGCTAAAACCATTAACCATTTGCACTCCTTTGTCGAGTGTGATTCGACATCGGAGAAAGGAAACTGTAAATGAAACGTGTTTTTATATGTATTTGGTTCTTCCTTTATTTATTTAAGTCGTATTTTTTAGTTAAAAACAAATATAACTTCCACAAATATAAATTGCAACAAAGTTTCAGAGCTATATTTAATATAATTAGTAAACAAAATTGTTTAAAATAAGTGGCAGTCAAGAAACTGTCCTTTGAAGTAAATTTCAAATGAAACACTTCAAATAATAGGGAGTTGTTGGCAACAAAATTGAAAAATAATTCGGAATGCAAAGGGTATGATACGAGTCTCAAAGAAATATATAGAAAATCGACGCAGAAAGAAATTGCAAGTAAGGGATGAAAGTTGTATGTATAACCTTACCCCTGTTCCGTTATCGCAAACGATGATCTTTCTGCCTTTGCTATCCATTTTTTTCGTCACTGTAGTTACTAAAACCGATCTTTCTTGTTTCTCGTGTTAAATTATATTAAACATTACACATTCCCCAAAGTGACTAATTCCTGCAGATTTTAGGGCGTTACCGGCATGACGTTTTTGGAAGCAACGGACGTTGTGAAGTCAGACTTGCAGTTCCTTCGGAACGACAAATATTTTTACTTTCCGGTTGATCAAATTGAAATAAACGAGTCGTAAATAATCCTCGTCCGAAGGTGAAATCACCTGTACTAAATACACACCGAATTAATTGATAGAACAAATCGCTGATTTCCAGCGTAAGTTCCTGTCGTATTCTAGGTTCGTTTCTTTAAGTCCGACACGCAATCGTCACAGCTCGATTGGCTGGACGATATCTGCTTCCAACGTTTCGTTGTTATCAATTTTTCTCAGCAATATTTAAAGATAAAATGTTTCCGTTCGAATACCCCACTTTTACTCTGACTTTTAAACGTGTTCGTGTTTGACATTTAAAAAAATAAGACGACACAACAATGTTATTAAAAGAACTGTTATTGGGAAAGTAGCTTTAGGAAAAAGTTATTACGATCTCTTTTATCCTTGAATAATTTTTTTCCAACACCATAATTTTCTTATACAATCACTCGTTTCTTGGATTCGTAACGCGACACGGATAATATTTTAATTGTATTCACAAACAATGGCAATACCGATTGCTTATTTAACTAGGAAAGAATCGATCTCCAGCTGTCATCGTTTGCACAGGTAAGTACCCCGATTTAGTTTATTTTTTATACTTGTTGCTTCACCGTTCTCCTTTTCCAGTGAGAATTTATCGGAGGAAGAGAATAAATGTATTTATGGAAAATGTAATAATTATTGGGGACATGGTCACAATTATACAGGTAATTTTTATTATTGCATCAGTATGATTATTATTTCTCGTATTGATCGATTTTTTTTTATTTAGTTAAAGTCACTGTGCGTGGACCGGTGGATCCCGTAACTGGTATGGTAATGAATTTAACGGATTTAAAAATATACATGAAGAAAGTGTTGATGGATCAGTTGGACCATAAGAATTTGGATAAAGATGTACCTTATTTCAAAAATGTTGTTTCTACCACTGAAAATCTAGCCATTTATATATTTAATGAACTAAAAAAAATTATGTCCAATCCAGAGCTGTTGTACGAGGTCAAAATTTACGAAACTGATAATAATATTGTTACTTATAGAGGAGAGAATCAAGTGTAATACTTCATTAATTTTTAAACAAGATATACTTTTCACATATAAGAGTACACAAATATATCACAATGTGTTTTTAATGATCACACATAAAATATTAGTCTTCTTATTTATGTATGTAAATAGATTATTGCATTATGAATTGTTTACAGAAGTTATTGAATGTAAATGTGTAAAATATAAAATAATATATAAACATGCTCTCTGAAAACAAAGAACTCAATCGTTGAAAGAACATTCGATAAAATACTTTTACAATTCTTTGATATCACACTGAACAATATGCAATAGTGGTTATCATTGTCTTCATTTCAGATCAATACTGCATCTTCTCCTTCAGTACACAAATGTATTAGAACAATATCGATTTGCGTTTCTTAAGAGAATAAATGTTTTGCATAATTTATCTTAATATTGCACTTCTAAAGATAGCTACTAATCTCCTAATCACACATACATACATATTTGTACAAAAAGAAATATCTAGAGTAAGTAGTATCACAAATTTAAACAGACATTCTATGCAAAATACACAGATGTAAAATATATATATATATATAAATATCTCTTTGTAAAAACACCGATATAAAGTTAAGTTATTTGAATAAGCAAAGTAATCAACATACTTTCCAATATCTACTCTACTGTATCCTTTATCTATCTGTCTTCGAAATTATGATTCTCGATCGGTAAATGCAAAATGCAGCCTTCTTAATTTCAGTATCGATACTTATATATTTGTGTTTGTATCTAGCTTAACATAACTCCTAATGGTCACGTACGGTATACCGAGTTCAAAGTCGTCTTTTGGCCAGTATTTTAACACAGGCGATTGATGCGGCTTCTCATCCTTCACAGAGAAATACGCGAAAAGCACAGCTGCCGTGTAACTCGCGATGAAAATGAATAAATGCCAGAGTGCATGTAAATACGGAAAGTTTAGGTTCAGCCAGGTATCGCAGAATAAACGATCGTTTAACCAGCAAGTAACTGCTAGCAACCAAACAGCCCCGCATCTTAAACCCAATCTGTAGACCCTCATCGATTTGGTCCTTAAAAAGCAATATAAAAAGATTATAATTTCATATTACATTATTTCACGGACCCTCTGCGCAAGTAAATTTACCTTTTCAATTCAATTATCATGAAGCCAAATGCAGGTATGCCCAGACTCATCAAAGCGAACGCATTGATCGCAGGATGTATAAACGATAAACCAGTTGCAATAAGAGTTGGTAGCATCGCGCACATAGATAGAAGTTTCCTATCATTATGTAAAATGTTCGGGAAATATCTCCGTGGGAAAAACATACAAAAACCTGCCATGTACACCCATAAAATTGCTAATTCATCTAACAATTGACCTATTATAACAATCAAAAAAACATGTCAATTGCATTTATTATTAGACAGCGGATTTTATGCAATTATGGCAAAAATGAGTAGGTACAATTTAAAACAGTAAATACATTAGAAGTTAATAAAGAAAATAAATTTCTATTTCATATCAGTTTGTTGCAATTCAAGTAGAAAATTCTTATTTTGCATAAAGATCCGTTGTCTATTCATTACTATTGTATTTATGAATTATTCAATAAATTTACTCACCTATAAGAGACAAGGTAGCATGAAAGTATGCACTGCTGAGGCCTACTATCATTAACAAAAACCAAATCACGTGAATTCCAGGATTCACGAATCTCCCATAATCTCGGAACAAGTGCATAAGAACAGGAGGAAGCAACAAAAACACCAAATTGCTCAGCTGTAAACGAGAAACAAAGCATTTTATTCCACTACTACTATTGTTATATTTTAATGTTCCCTAAAAAAAATTAAGAGTTTATCATTGTTTTTGTGGGGTACAAACCGTGTTCATAAATTCTGCGATACTAGACGAAATGCTATAATTGCCTTCGCACCAGTCGACTGGCGAACTGCCAGCTTCGAACGGTTTCCACATGTTGAAGTCTATGTATTTATCGTGTCACTCGATTAAAACAAATCCAAACCTCTGAGAACAGAAAAGTTCTTAAAGCTGTATTTGCTAAAAGAAATTCAAATAATTTGAATTGTCCCGATTTGAACTCACAAAGAACGACAGAACAAAGAAACGTCCACAGCAGTTCTTCGATTAGTGCATGCTGCCCCGCACAAATGCTTGGACGCCTGCTAAAGACTTCTATTATATGCAATAAAGGTGTCTCATGTCTATTGCAATACGTTGCACAAAGGACGATTAAAAAACAGTGTATATTCGCGGGTAAACACAAGTGTTGTTTATGTTTTTATCAGCGATCGAAAGAGACAAGTAATGACAGCTTTAAACTCACACAACATATCCCGCTACCACTACATATCCCTCAAGAGTATTTGTGTCATCTGTGAGAATGCGCGTCAGTGACGCATGGTTCGTTCTCAAACGAAATTCTCTATGTAGAAAAAAGATGACGAAAAAATCTATCTATATACAAATGATTATTCAGAAAGTAATCTAAAATTTAAAACCGAAATTGTAAAATACGAACAAAAACCTTATACATATACATTGTTATTATACATAAGAATACTATATAATCTTATACATACAGGGTGTCCCAAAATTCGTGAAAATCCCGGAAATGGGAGGTTCCTGAGACCATTTGAAGCGACATTTTCCTTTACAAAAATGTTATCCGCGGCTTTGTTTAGGAGTTATTAACGAAAAACACGGACCAATCAGAGCGCGACCTAGGCGCGAGTTGGCATAGTCGGCCAATCGACAGTCGGCGCGCCGGGATTTTCTCGAATTTTGGGACACCCTGTATATCTGTAATTATCTTCATCAATACAATATTAATTATAAATAGATGCCACGTTTTCAAATTATAGAAATATAATGTAAATAACTTTACACATGCATTTATTTTATACATTTCTCGCCATACGTGTATATAATTGCAATTCGTATTCCTACAATTTTCTAATACATATATATATATATATATAAGATATATCTTGTAACTGAACATAAAAATTAAATTAATTAATTAATCAAACGAAAAATATTAATCGATTATTCAATTTTGACACATGCATATGTAAACACCTATGACGTAAGAATTTAGTCGTCCCTCAATTGGTAAACCAATGATCTTATGGAAGTGTTTGAAAATAAACGATTGTATTTATACAGCTAGTACATAGTGATATGTCGATTTAACGCCAATCTCAACGATTTCACACATATTTCAAGCTGGATGAATTAAGGATTAAAGCTGCACCAACATTTCTATTTAGCATCAAATTTTGCATCGGTAAGAGGTAAGTTCGCGAACTTCCATTGAAAACGCTACGAGAGAAAAACAGGTTCATCGTGAGTATAACCTATTTTACGTCCGTCAACGTTTAACCATTTACAGAAGCAAATGTCATATGAAGAAGGTTTCTAAAATGTAGTTTGTCATTGTAAAAAACGTTTATTTTAATATATGAATCAGATAACACGAAATATTCTCACGAGCATAAATAGGTATCAATCCTCGAGATACACTTTATGTATCCTTTAGGAAATTTACATTTTCTTTATCGTAAATTAGATACACCTAATTATTACCTTCATCTACGGAATTAGAATAATTATTTAGATTCTTTTCGGAGGGATCGCTTGTAATAATCTATAATAATCTATAGCTTTCTGATAAAGGTGATAACCTTATTTATGCAAATTACTTTTGACAGATTCACATTCAAAATGTTAAAGTAATGCAGAAATAGAATGTCTAACAACAGTCATTAATAGTTTCAAAAGTTTATAGTGCATTAAAATTGATAAATGTGCATGTACTAATATACTGTGCATTGCCTAATTTAATGAATAGATCTATCGACGAATAGCTGATAAGTATTTTTACATATTAAATGATACAGTTGAGAACAATATTAAGTGGATACTCTTAAAAATAGTATAGCTTTTTTAAAATTGGTCCAAAGAACTTAAATTTTTTAAAGATGTTAGACTGGCTAGTTTGCTAGAGAATGAGTAAACAAAAATTTGTTTAAATTGCGATTGATAGGAATCATACAAAATTTTAAAAATTGTATTGTCAACTTTTTTATGTGAGCCTGCAACGATAATGTAAAAAATGCGTTTTTTAAATGAGTTATATACATACTAAAAGTTTTATCAAAATCGGTTTACATTGCAATGAGCTACATACGTTTAAAGATGAGAGCCTAAGGGTATATGTATATATTTATATATTGTTACAGATGTCACTAACGTTTCAACAAATTGTACTGGATGCAAAGAAGTTAGTGATTAAAATATCAGACCATGAAAATGTTGCGGATAATTTGATAAGCGAAATAGAATCAGTTTTTACGCAAATCATTAATATGAAACAGGTAAAAGTTAGTTTGCGTAAAACCATAATATGAGGATAAACAATTAATAAAATTTAAAGACAAACGCTAATTTTAATGTTTTTTATTTATGTTACAAATACATAGTATCAAGAAGAAGTAGACATTTTGAACAAGGAAGCAAAACAAAGACCACACGTACAATTAATTGCAAATATACACAGGGAAAGTAAACATTTGCAAGAAATACAAGCTCAAAATAAACAACTGAAAAATGCACTAAAAGATCATCAGCATGTTCTCGAATTAATAATGTCTAAATACAGACAGCAGACTGCATCTTTGTTACGTCTGTGTAAAACGGATCTTACTTCATTACATAATTCAAAATACGCAAATGTAAATATAAATTGCGTTCAATTGTAATCGATGTCATTTGTTTATAGTATTACTACTTTATATTGATTTTTGTAAAATTACAGATAATTACAAGTCAAGCTGAAAAAATTAATGAAATGGCAGCAATAATGAAAACTGCGGCTACCTTAGACGAGGAAAGTGAATTAAAAGAGAAAGAGATGTATCATAGTTTAAAGGAAGAGAATGCAACACTGCGAGAATTAGTTAATATTGCGAATAAGTATGGTTCCTTAAACAAGGAAAGCGAAGTGGATAATAAAGATGTTCAAACAGACCCGGAAACCTTATAAAAAAATTTTGTAATGTATACAATTCTTATATAAAGTTCATATTATTCCTTTCATATTTTATAGCATAATTGCTGTCAAAAAAGAGGTGTATTATCTGTAATGCAATAAAGTGCACATGCAATATATGATCATACTATACATTTTTTATGAATTTTATTAAAACGAAAGGGTTTCTGATTGTTATATTTATTTCACGTCACTATTTTCTGTAATAATTATGAAAAATAGAGGAATATTTTCAAAGCATGTCATTTTTGATACATCATAGGATCGAAGTATTCGAATATTCCCGCCTTCTTACGCAAGTTTCAAACGTTTACTAATAACTAATAACTGTTCGGCAACAGGTGGGAAAAAATTAAGAAATCATACTTCATGATAATGTAAAAGAAAAATTGTAAGTTTTGCTTCGTTTTCACGTCACTAACAATTAAAGGCGACCACTAGCAACTTCGATTCGAATTGTGGAGGTTATCATTGGTAGATGACGAAGATTTTCAATCGCTAATAACTTGATGTAAATTGAATATTTTTATTCTTGATTTTTGTGTCGTTATCTATTTGACGAAATCTGTATTGGAACCTTTGATGTTCGTTATTCCTAAATATTGATATTTTTGTCTCCCTTTGGATGAAACAGGGCGAAACGTTGGGAAGCGCGGCGATATTTAAAAGTGCTATGGTAGAAGATGGTATTTATCAATCGTATACAATTTAATGAATCGAATATCGTTTGAAAAGTTATTTTGACCATGTCACGTGCATAACTGAATATTTTTACACATTGTATGTTGAATATTCTCATAATATGTTGTTGGCGATGCTCAATTGAAAAGTGTACGCATGCGTAATTAAATACGACGTTCAGGAACTATGTTCGCGCGGGATCCACTTGCAGATGCATGCGCATTCGAAATTGATTACTGAAAAACATTGGAGTTTCGCCTACGTAAGAATGCTCTGTGGTTCGTATATATATAGCATATATGTATGTATAGTACAATAACCGCAGTTCCATCGTTCCATCTACATTCTGCCCTCCCATAGCAGCACCGTTAATGTGCATCGCGAGATACTAGTGAGCTCCGTTTAAAGAAAGTGTGTAGGTTGATGTAGTTGTGCGCACTGCTGGGAGGACAGACGCACAAGTGAACGGGTGATGGCAAGGAGTAGAGGTGATTTTTAGTGATCTTTAACAAATGGCTCTGTCCGAGGTGCACAATTTAGCTGCAATTATCGGCAACAATGGTTTTACAGTTAACAAGGTAAGCGAAGCGACCATCTTTCCACTGACTCTGACTTCATCACCGAAAAAATGACGTTCATCTTTTTCTACTGTAATGTACAACGCGATCATTCCAACATAATGCGTAGGGAAAGATGCGATTGTATTATTTGACGAATCTTATTTCACCAACGAATAAATGAAACGCATCGCGTTTGTTACATCGAAGAGTTTATTATCTGAACTGTTTATGTCGGCAACGTAATTAACGAAAACGATTTAATTTTAATTAGTTGCTCGCATACAACGGTATTATAGTTGTTCTCGCGTTAGGTTTACATTGGAAATTGTCCATACCGATATGAGATTGTGAATGAAGAATGGGTTGGTCTGCTCAGTTTTGATTTTTATACCATATAGTACTCCAATATGTGTATAACCACTTTAATTTACTTCTCATGATACATAATTATTGTAAATTGTAAAGAATAAACATTTCTAATATAAGCAATATTTTAGAAAATGGGGTAACACTCGTTGATATTTAATGTTTTTTATAGAACAACATGGTTGAACGTAACATCAGCATGTTGGAACCTCAAAACAATTATCCAGCTGACCGTTGTAACACAGAATATAACTATTGGAACTATGACTTAATGGAGCGTAATGCACAGAAAAATGTAAGCAGTTTATAATAATAAGTTATGCTTTAAATGCAAGGTAGAGTTCTTTCAAACTTAATGTATTGCAGGTTATTTTTTTTATGATTTATACGTTGCTGAATAGCAAATTATTACTGATAATATATATACATATCATATAAATTAAATACAGTGCAAATATTATTTAAAAATTAGCCACTTTTTATTTTGTCATGTTCACATGTTCCCATTCAATAGGATGATTATACATGTTAAAATAAAATAAAAAAGTCAAGGGAGATGTGATTGCGCTAGGGGCTCCGTTTTCAAATAATTAACATTGAAAAATCTACCAATAGCGACGCGAGGGATAGGTTAGCAGGTGCGCAAACAGTGGCGTACCGCGCGAGAAACGGATACGTATGCGAACTTATGACTCAAAGCCCAACATGTTTGTTATGCACTGCAATTGTTGCGATTGAGGTATCAAATGCAAGACTACAAATCTAACTATAATTACGATCGATTTAACCTGGGAGCCCATTTTCCAAAAGCGCACTCTGTGCGCGTCGCAATGAACTTGCAAAAACGAGCAAACTCGTAAAAATAAATTGCAAACTAACAGGTTCTATTTTTTTTTGTTAGTGTTGTACATAGAAAATTCATGTTGTATACAATACTATGATCAAATTTAAAATAAAATGCAACGCATAATACAACATTGCATTCGGTACTCCAATTTTACGAATATGTTTAACTCGTCACAGGTTAAGTGAAAATCTTTTAAACATTTAATCCGTCTGAAGGATGTAATTAAAAAAAATAATTTTTACAGAACAACTCATTTTCTATCTTTTACAGTATTGCGGACATGAAATAAAATCGAAAAAACCGACGAGTTTTCAGGGGTTGATTTTAACGTTGTTAGATTGGAGATTGGAGTTTCACAATTTTCTGAACTTCTTTTGTAAGAAAATGTTAGCGAAATCCCGCGCGAATAACGGAGAATTGTTACAAATGAGATCAAGTACACAACTATAGTCATATATTTCAACAATCGACAGAATTAAAAAATGCTATCTTACGAAAAATAGTTAATTAACGAAATTTTATGTTATTATTTGGTGTACATATTTATTCGAGTATAAAAATATATTCGGTTTTTTGTTCTATGTAATGCTGCCAGTTCTGCATTTTCGGTATGTTTAGCTTACTTATGTTAGAAAAAGACAAGATCATGATCGACGTTTGTTTTCGCGAAGGCAGAGCTTGCTTCCAGTCTTGTGTTATTGTTTGGCATGACTCGTTTACAAACTCTGGTGTACTCTTTCCAATTCGAGTATATGTTCGAAAGTGGCTCCGTTCGTACTTACTCACAAAATTTGAAATTAACACTGGCACACGGTATAATGTACATCGGCTAAACACAACGAAATATATAATTGGAGTGTTTGTGCATGAGCTGCTGTGGATACTTGCAAATAAGATGGTTACAGAGCTTAATGGTTAATACATATTGACATTCGCGACGTACGTGTGCACGTGCGTATGAGTGGGTGATTCTTCAATACAAAGTGTTTCATTGTAAAGAGCGCTAACAGTGTGTATTCGAAAATATTATTTGGAGTTCCGAGTTACAACTCCAAAGTAAGTGTCCGCCATTGACGAAATCCGAATTTAGAGAAGTTTTAAATTGCCGATATTTTGAAAACGGAGCCTTCATAGCAATTTCGTTGCTTTTAATTTTCGTATTATTTTTATATTTAAAATTATCTTTGACCACATTATTTTTATAAGGTAGATTACTCACGTTTGTAGAACTAATTAAAGTATATTTACGCTTATTTTACTAAAAAAAATTCATTTATTATTTATAAAAAGATTTATTCATAAAAAGATTATAAATGATTTTATGTAACCTATATTATATAATACCAATTTTTAAATATTTTATTTGTATAGATGAATGTGGAAGATGAAGATAGCCAGGATTTAAATAATCCTATGGTAAATGATTTGGTCTCGAAAATCCTTGATGACGATTCGATCGTCTGTGACAATGCTCAGAGTAATAGTTATAATGGCAATATTAAATATCGCTCGGAAACACAACCCTGTATCATGGAGGGTAAAATGGAGAATAGCACGGATCTAAGTCTGCCTGCTTTAGATCATTTTAATATGCATTCTACATTCAACAAATTGCAGAACAGTGTTTCCAGCAATGCTAAACTCGAATGTAATTATAATAACATTTGCGGAGAACTGAAAACATTGAATCTTAATACGTGTGCAGTACAATTACCAGATCAAGAGAGTTTATACAGTAATGGAGTTAATGCATATCCAAATATATACCCATCTGACTCACAATCGTACATATTACGTCCAAATGATGAGAATTCATGTATCAGTGGAAGTACTATACCCCTGTGTAATGATCTGTTAACGACAACGAATGAGGCAAATTCAAATAAACAGTCTAATTGGTCGGAGAGTTTATCCACCGTGGGATGTACAACAGATTTATTTGGAAATTATCAACGAATACAAAATTGCACAAATCCGGACTTGAATATTAATATGGCTTTAACATTGGCATTAGATTCTCCTGATCCGATTACCCTCAATGAGCTGGAGTATCATAATAACATTGGACAAAATGGCACCACCAATACGTATAATAATCCAACAGCTGCTATGCACGAATTGTATAGTATGACTGCCAGTAATCAAAGTTATAGACCAAGCTCGGCAATGACTGATTTGAGCATTGATTCTGGTTTTCTCTCGAATTCTCCATTACAACACTTTTCTCCGGCTGACACAAACTTGCACAATTGTTTTGGGAATAATATACAACGCGGTAGTACTGGTGACTATAAGGATTTACAAGACTCGGGTAGATTAAGCATGGCGAATATCTCTATACCAAACGAACAATTTCAATTTTTGCAACAAGCTCGTAGTTACAAATTGGATCAAGCTGTGGACCAAGAATACAAACAACTGATTGACTATTATCCAGGTGTGAACGACTTCACCACAACGTCAATCAATAGCTTAGATACGAACGAGAACTGTCTTTCGGGTAATGATTACAGAATCGACAACAATCTGTTGAAAATCATCAGTCCAAAATCTAAGACTATCGAGACCAAGACATACTCACCGATCGGATTCCCAAAGAATTTAAGCTCACGACATGCGCACCAGTCAATTGCAAAATACGGATACCATAATTATCAACCTTACACTGCCAGCAACGGCGAGACTTTGAAAATGCTACCACAGAGCTCTGCATCGTATCATGACTTAAAACAGCCTAACTGCGCTAATACGTACAAAATGGAAGGACTAGATCTCACCAAGAAAATAGCTTTTCCTTCCGTCAGTCATTTGACCAATCAAATTGCAGGGTCCTCAATGAACAAGGATACTTTTAATTACATTGTAAAGCAACGACATCACATACCAAGAATACAGAACGCCCTTGGCGTCTCCTCTGGGAATGTTCTGTTCAATTCAGGAATAGTACCAAGTCCGAGCACAGTCAGATCTGGAGTATTCCCATCAGTAATGCCAGTTCCTGTGCCACTTCCAGTTCCACGCTCGTTTTCTGTGCTCTGCGGTGGAAGCCTGAGTCTTCGAAATGGGAGTGGAACAGCTAGACGAACAGCTCCTTCGAGTATACTCCATTTCAGACTGGAACAGACATACAAACAGTTTAAGCAATTAGAGAAGGAACGAAAGAAATGCGAGGCTGGATTAGCCGCACATTTCCCAGGCAAAAGAGTTACGAGTGCAAACAATATACCCGTTCCTCGCCTTCAAGGAAACCCATCGCGTGTAGATCGTTTAATTATCGACTATTTAAGAGAACACGCACGTGTTATTACATTGATTGCAAAAGTAAGCTGTTCAAAATCTTTATTTTCCTCTCGCTTGCAACTAGGCTACAGATCTTTACGCACTCATGGCATTTGCAAGTTCATGAATCCAAAGTTATGAAATTTAATAAGTAAAAGAAGTTGACAAAATTTCATGTTTTAATAGTACGACATTTTTTGTTAGAGAAAAGGCAATTTATAAAACCAAGATTCACAGCCTAGTTGCAATCAAGCAACTTGAATATTTTACACAATCATTTCTTAAAAACAGATGGAACGACTGCGAGGGACCACAATGAATCAACGCGTGCACAAAGCTATGGAGAACTGGTTGGAAGCAATAAAATTCGTCCAGGAATGCCGTAGACGTGAAATCGCCAACGCAACGAAATGTCAGAAAGAGAATCCAACGTGTATTCCTGTATATAATAACGATGGTATGTTCCAACTTTCTTCGTTGAGATTACTTATTATATTTATGTAAACAGCCGAATTTATTTTAAATAACTCCATTTCCATTCTATAAATGAATGTATAGGGAAAGAACTACTTAAAATTTAATACAGACTTTGTACTAAAGAGATATCGTACATCTACAATTTTTGGAGTAATATATAAATTAAGTTTCATTTGAAAAATAAAATAAAAAATGTGCCAAATGTACGGAGATTTCAATAAAACGGTAATTAAGACGGGAATTAATTGATCTTTTCTGCTTCTAGATATACTAACCCTGGCTGCCAGCGTCTATGAATTAACAAAGGCATCTCGGTACGCGCGAACCGGTATGTATAACGCGCTGCAGGCAACGCTGCTATACGACTTGGACATCGAGAGAAAGGTCGTCGAGTCCTCGAAGGATCCGGTCCTTGTGATAAAACGCAATGAAAGTCAGGTAGGAACCGAGGTCGGTGACTACTCGAACTGTACCTAGCAAAATTTCGAGAGGCGATTCGCCGATTCGCGTGACGAAACATAGGCTATATGTCCAGCAGCTTTTTACCTACGTATATCCGTGTTACGTTCTCAAGAAAGCTTCAGCTGGCGTTTTATCATAATTTTATCGCTGGAAGAACGGAAACAAAAAATGCCGCCCACTAATCGCAGATTAAAAAAAAAACAAGAAAAAAGAAACCTTCAGAGCATCATTACGGAAATAGTACGCGTACTCACGCCGAAAAAAAACAATGGGAGGGATGGGGTTGGGAGGGAGACAAAAGAACCGTACGCGTGTCTACTTTTTACAAGTTAATAGCGACTCCATAGTTTTCTACTGTACATATTTTTATCCCTACTATAGTGCAGTCCTCGGGAGTGTCAGTTCTGGTATCTAATACTTGTGATCCAATCATCTATATCGTATGTCGCACTTTCAAAGTGATTTCGCTTGTTCTTCGCTGACAGACTTAACGGGGTAACGTAGTAAAGAACAGGATAGAACGGAAACGAACAAAGAAAACCGTGGACATTTTTATCTTTGGGTGTGCTGGTCTCTCGCGTGTCTCACGGATGCCAAAGATAATAATCGTTTCGAGAGAGAGAAAGAGAGAGAGAGTGAGAGAAAAAGAAAAGTAAACGGAGGAATCCGTCGGGGATCCGGAGAAAAACGAAGAACAAGATTGCTCAGACGTACTAAACGAAAACAAACAAATATATAGCAAGAATCGCAAGAATCTCCAACTATTACTCGTTTGCGTATGTGTCATAGGTTAGCGGTTCTAAACATAGGCTAAATTTTACCAATATATTCGTTCAGATGCGCTAGACAGTAATTTCCTAGACTAGTTCAATGTGGCCTTCCTTAAATGTGTGACCCAAGATGTGTGTCGGGTAGCTGATCGTCTCGGATACCTTCGGAGAAGAACGTCTCGAGAATTGAAGACGCGATAGCCATCGATATCGATTTGTAAAGATCGGGCGGGTGCTCTTCAAACCGCGAGCTATAATAGAGCATAGCCTTTGATCCGATCGGTGAATAGTTGATTAGATTCGAGAAAGCGAACGATGTCCACTGTGCGACGCTACGCGCGGAATCTCTTTGACGAGACAAGGAATTTCCTAATCGCGTACTTGCTACCATAATTACTGTACTCCGGCGAGTACGCGTACAACGTAAGGTATATACAGAATTTTTAATGGCACGCGTATATATATAATATATAATTATTATATATTATATACATATTATATACATATATCTATATGTGTATATATGTATATTTACGCACAATGCATTCAAAAAGTGTCGGGACTGATCTTTTTCCAGACGTATCAATGGCATAACCTATGTTTCACCGGTTGGTATAGTTAACATGAACTTTTTGCTACTTCCTATATTAATTGTATTCAATTCAGTATGTTTTCCATGGTCGACACGATTTTTTAAATGGTACAAGGTCTGATAAGTTGGACTGATTAATGTAAACTCTTTGCTACGCCAACATTACACTTGTCGAATTCGGTGAACTGGTTTGTTCATGTTCCAAACAAGGATCTGAGAGGATTTTCATGTCTTTCACGTAACAAAGCCTATATTTGAAGAGGAGAAATGCACAACACTAATTAGTAAAATGTCATTTACACATCAGTCTCGATTTCATTCTGCGTCAGTTCGGGAACTTTTTCAACGCACTGTGTATAAATATATATATTTATATATACGTTCTAGGAAAATCTGTTAGCTTTATATGGCCGACTTGCGATGCTCACCATTTTCAATTCGCCCGTTCTGTCAGGCGAATACTTTCAGAATGATTCACAGTGACCATAACACTCCACTTCAAAAGTTTTCACGTTCCGAACGTGTACAGAACTGTACACAAGTCCGTTTTAGTCAAACATTGCGATCAGATCGCGAACTCACTTCCGCGGAAAACATCGACTCATTATTACTTTTTTCCGTTCTTCGTTCCTTTTCGTCCGTGGCAGAGTTGGGCATTCGTCGATTGAAATGATTTTCTTGATTGATTGAGTAATACTTGTTGATTGAGAGAAAATAATCGCGACAAATTTTGTATGAGTTACAAGTATCAAATTTTTGCTACCATAAACTTCACCTATTTATTTTTGTCGGGAACACATAAAATCCGCAGTTTATTGATTAGAAACATTGATCGTCAATCATTGATCGCCAACTAAAAATAACCAGGATTGATAGTGCTACAAAACAGTCGTGTAGTTTGTTCACACAAAGATTCACTTATTCAAATTACGTACAAAATTTCATATGCTATGTTAAAATTGAGATAAATAAGATTTTTAATGTTCGTGAGATACTATGTGCGGCAATCGATTGCTCAAATGTTTATTTCACGATGAAGGGAATTTCAATAACTAATCCAGTTAACGACTGAATAACTAATCCAATCACCCATCTAAGAGACGATTAAGTACTTATGTCGAATAACGGTAATTGTATATCAGTCAAATTATTATGCATCGAGTATTGCCCAGTTCTGGTCAGTGGAAATATTTGTACAACGACGATGGTTCTTCTTCATCGAATTATCTATTGTCCACGAGTGATAGAGTTGACAGAGCAACAGAAGTTGGCTACTCGTAGCTGCCTCGAGGTCTAATCTCCTCCGATATCCTTAAGCTTGATCAATCGGCCTGTATTACCGTTAGACTGCTCGCGAATCGAATTTCCAGAGAGTCGGTGGATCTTTAACCCTTGGGCGACGATGGGTCTTTCTTGGTTCAGACTATCGACAGTCAGCCTCTGGCGATTAATTCGAATAGGTATCTGTTAGTATACAACGTGTCTGGAAAACGTACCTTCAAAAGCACGTTTGAAAGAGTTCACGAACAAAGCTGCAAACGGTGAGCATCGCCAACTGCGTACCATTGAAAGCTGAAAAGATGGCGACCAACAAAAGGAAACTCAGTTCGCTCCATCTGCCTTATCGTTGACGCCCTCGAAGCGCTTAGACAAGACACACGCTGACACAGTACCTAAATTCTATGCGTCCGTTAATGAAGGTTGTCCTACTGAACTAGAGCCAATCGTCATCTTCACAGCTTCCACCGGTACTTTTGAAAACGGCCCGCTATTCGAGGGTTAATGCGATCGTCTGTGTACATATAGTCGTCGACCTTTCATCCGAGCTGGAGAGTATGTAGTTGGTTCCCGAGCGACGATTGAATCCGGGGAAAGGTGTGTTTATAGGTCCAGCACTACTTTGAGCACAGTTTCCCAGATTGTCTTTGCTGCCGATCGTAGTACAAATTCTTGGCGACCTCGGACAAAATTGTTAGACGCTTAACAGAGGTGTTTTATATTAATATTTCTCTCTCGCGTGGAACTTGGTGCCCGATCGAGGCCCGATCTCTGGTACGTTTGGAACTAGAACGGCTAGCAGCACGAGCAAGAAGGACGTAAGGCTTGTTGACGTCGGAAGACGCTTTTGATAGAGCTCGATAGCCTCGGCTGCAAAGACGATCTCGCGCGGATATCGGCGCTTTCGAAGTTCCAGCGGATTGTGCGGGGGTGCGAATTCGCTTTCACGCAACGCTTAACCACTAGGGACCACGTCGAGCATCGTCTCCGTGCATCAGCACTCCCTAGGACACCTGATTTTCGCCGCATAAGGGGCGACACTTGCATTTTCCGTTTTCGTTCAGTTGCAGGCGGTGTTCAGGCTCGATATTCTCGCGTTCTGCCGTTGCTCCCCTGGCGTTTCTTCCCGCTATTGGGGAAAGCGAGAAAAAGAGAACGGATTCGTTTCCCTCGAGCCTGCCAAGCTCGAACGCGTGTCCTGGATCGAAAGTATAAACTCAGGCGAGAACCGGGAGAGTATAACACGCGACACGCGTACGCGTATGTTAGGATAGGATAGGATTATCGAATGCTCATAAGCGTACAATGAACAGGTTGCGTTGCATTAGGGTCGCGAACGGCAGCCAGCGCTTTACAGTTTCCTTCCGCATTTGTCGACGTATATTCTATTATAACTGTGATATATATAATGCCAATTTGTACATAAAAACCGTCGGAGAACCGCAGGGCTCGCGTCGAACGCGACCGATCCGTCAGTTCTCTTCTTCTTTTCGGTGTTTTCCGCTTCGCGAGACGCTTGCTGTTTCCGTATGACACAGGGAATGTGATACCGGTAGGTTTAGATGGAAAACGCGTCCGGTGGACGCGTCTCGCATCACTTAATCTATACGAGATAGTACTTATAGCTCGAATACCGTCAATATCGTGCAATCATCCGAATTATCTAGCGTACTCAACCCCCACGAACGATCCTCTGAGCCCGCGCGTAACACCGCTACGGCCTGTCTGTCCAGTTTTCTTCTTCGTTGGTATCGTTCCACTCTTCGTTGCCCTCTGAACCTTCAAAGAACTGATGTACATAAGTCTCGCTTACAATTAGTGTTGGGTCCTAGCTGCAAAAGCCTAGAGCCGATCATGCTTGTCGATCCAACACTACTGTCGTTCGAGCCCCTCGAGCGATCTCGAGGTTTCGAGGCTCCGCAACCGGTACAAACATAATTGGGAATCAGTATCCACGCGGTTTCGTCTTCTTTCGCTCTGGATTCTATCGCGTCGATGCACAAGACCTGGTTATACGATCTCATAAGTTCAATCAGAGAGGAACGCTTGCGCTGTGGATCCAAATCATCGTGGGAACGTTCCCTCAAGATTGACTTGTCGACAGAGTTCACTTTTTCAATTTGATACTGCATTTTTCACTCGAGACAAGCTTTTGGCTAAATTGAAACAAATGTTTGATAACAAATGTTTATTTTCCAGACGAAATTGTAATGAAAACATAAACGACGGGACTTATGCATCGATTTAACACGAAGAGGATGTTTTGGGACACTTCTTGCGAACTCTTCCGGAAAAGTCGAGGGAAAACAGTTCTCGAGGTTGCAAAGTACAGTCGGGCCATGGACAGAGACCATTTTCAAGAGTGCTTTAGCACTAAAGCTGTAGAGGTTTCTGGCAATTGGACAATTGGTTAGATTCCCAACGGGGAGCGCTGAGATCTACGAGGAGTTCAAAGTTCCGACGAGACTTCCGAAAACCGGTCACGATTCAGTTGAAATTTTGAAGATAGTATCATTTTGCACAAAAACGATGTTCATTAACCCAGGCTAAAAATTCTTCTCGCAAATATTGTTTTTATCTGAACAGAACCTGTTTTCAGAATCCCAGCGAAATCGAAGCACAGATTTTTCAAAATTACAGGAAATTACATTAAAATGATGAAAACGTTCTCCGCAAAAATTTCGAGTCGTCGATAATCCTTTTCGCGAACATTGTTTCTATGTAAAATGAAACTGTCGGCAAAATTTTAGCGAGATCGGACGTGATCGGAATTTTCGGAAGTACTTCTATAGTTCCGTTCCTAGTTATTTTATTTCCCGAATTTTTAATCTGAAGAATTAGACGCATAACAGCAATCGGTGCAGTTATTAATTATTTTATTTTTCTTTGATTTTCGATGAAATTTTTTAAGAGCCAAACGTTATTAGAATTTGACCAGAGGGGAAGTTGAATAAAAATGATCTTGACAAAGAGAATGTGAACTAGGAAAGATCGGGAGATACGTTTTAGACTCTTATTTATAAATTGGACAAGTATCAATTGATTTAAATCGCCAAAAACCGAATTCGACGTTTTCTAGAAGTGGGTCGAAATGGACCCGGGTACTGCCACCCAAGGGTTAAGTGTTCTAAGACTGCTGGAGCTTCTGTGAAGACATATTCATTTAAAAAAAAGGGCATTTCTTGCATCATTGGTCATGGTGTCGATTCCTTACTGCCAATTGTATCCTTTCTTGACTGCTGAACTCTACGCACGGCCCTGCTGGGACTGCTACCTTGTATCGTTACTGTCGACTGTCGTGAAACCTACACCCGAGTTCGTAAGCTATTGATCACACGGAAAGAAACCTCCAACTATTTTGGTTCGTCCAGTCTCCATACGAGAACGCCTGTCTTTTCTTCCCCTTTTCGAAAAGACACGGGAAATGCTTCTGCATAAGGCTACGTATACATCCATACATATGTGTGCATGCGCACGTACTAAGTGATTACCTCGTATCGTATTTATCATACGCAGCATCGTTAAGAATAGAAACACTATCTGCATAGGTACGTGTTTGACAATCCTATTTAAATTGCATGTGATATTATGTATTACTGACTAGCTAAATGTATATGTGTTTATGTATGCATATACATGCGTGCACGGTATTACGTCGACTCTGCCACGGCGAGAATTGTTTTGTAAACATTTAAAACAATAACGAAAGGACTCCAAATTTTCTGGGGACCCCTTTCAGGTCCCGCTACTGAGTTGCTGCATCCTCAATTATATTCTACAATTCTTTAACAAAAAGAATTAGAAATAAAATTACGATTTTGCTTTTAGTAGTTTTGAATCAATAATGTTTATCTCTAATTCGAGTAGTTTTTAGATTCGCTCGATCGGAAAATATCAAGAACAAAGTTATTGCTATACTATTACATATCGGGAGAAATATAAATTCTATTTTTTAGAGACACGATTTACGAAATTCGCAATCTACATCGTAAGCAATAGCATAATCTAACCAGTATCTAAGCTCGCAATAATCGACGCAGCTGAATATTAGCTAAAAAGAACATTTCTTTAACATTCATTTCGTTGACCGAAGGCATCGTAGAAATGTTTGCGGAAAATTCATCCGACAGAATCGACGAAATACTTCGCGTACGCATACATAGCATACACGTGCATCACATATGCTCGTACACATGGATATATAGGTAAATATATGAGTGCTCAGGGCGCGGTGAAACTACAGACGAAGAAATTTCGAAAAGCGTCCATGAACACGTGTACATACAAGCAAACAAGGTAGTAACGAGGAAAAATAGAGAAAAACCGACCAATGTTTCACTCTCGGAACTGTCAGAGTGTATTGTTAGTGTCGTAAGATTACGATTTCGTTACCGATCAGTCGCGTGGAGTACCAACGGTGGAAAATCCAACAGATGATGGTTCGTAACCATAAAACGGAAAACAACAGCGGCACGGGTTTTCCAGAGATTTTTTTAAAAATCATTACACGGTGCAAAAGTTGATTTAGTCGATAGTGAACGATGTTCAACTGTGCTATTGTCTTCGTCTAAAGTCTAAACGACTACTTTTCTAAACTTTAAAACAAAACGTTCCTAAGTGTTCAATATTTCACTTTTATTCCAATAATTATAATATTTCTACTAAAGTCGGAGAATTTCGTAAAGGAAATTTTGATCGACTGAACACGATTCATTTTCTTTTCTATTATCCTTGAATATTTTCACTTTTTTCAACACATCGTCTGCCAATGTTTTTAGCGTTAGGAACAAAAGTATTTACTGTTATTTCGCCTGTTACTTACACCAGTGCTGACCACCGTTGGCCAACCGAGACTTCGTTGATACCGCAGATAGCAATTCGCTTCTAATTCGCCGATTCATCCGTCTCGACACGAATCGCGAGTTGTTGATTGTTCGACTCGCGTTCTGTCGGCTTCGTAAAGCTTAATGGCGAAACAAAATTGACCCTCGGACGACGAGCCGTATATCAATCGGCCGCTCGTGCTTGTAACACAGAACTATCAAAGAAGGAACTCTCGAAACTTCTATCTTCGTTTCCAACAATAAAAATGGAGAGGAACTGAAAACAAATGCAACTTCCCACTGCAAACTAAATCAAATTATGCACGGAAGTCTCTAGCAAGCAAAAACGTGCAATTTAGTTGTTAATGTACAATAAAAAAGATGGAAGTGCCGATTGACAGTGTTCGGCGGACGAGGGTCCGGCTTCTAAAGTTCGATGTGAGATAGAGGACAGGGATGGTCGACGAGGAATTAATTAATAATACGCAAACCAACTAATCGAGTACATAGTCTTGCCGGGAATGGATACGGTTCACTACGTGGCACTAATAAAAACGCTACGCGCTCAAAGGTACTCATCCGAGACTAATTTCCACGGAACGAACAGCTATGCAGTTCGTTGCATGCTCTCTCGCTGCAAATCTGTCTCGTCGGGGGTGAGGTTTCTTGAATTTCTTTATTTTATACGTGTATACTAGTAAACCGAATAGCAATTTACATTGTAGCGAAGGGACTCACGCATTTTTCGACTCGTAGCTCAACTACCACGGCCACTACTGCTTTTCTTGTACGATACCGCAAACCTCCTGTTTCCCTTCTATACGTCGGTTACGCGCACACGCGACGCACAAAACGTTTCTTTAGAATCGCTAAATACGAAAGAAATCTTGCTGCGTCTGGAACGTTCTGTTTTACTGAAATTTCATTTCAACTAACCACGTGCTCGGACGTCAAAAATCACTTCAGAAAACGATTTCTAACTGCGAATATAGTGTACCAAACGCGTATGCGAGTAGATACGATATCGAAGGGGGGAACGCAGGTTTTGTGTACTAATAGGTGACGATGTAGTTCGTTTTAGAACGACTAGGGCTACTAGGCTAGTTTCTATAACGATGTCGGTGTAACCATGTCTTTTCTTAGTGCTCGACGAGAAAGTAGTTCTGCTAGAGTTTTGGCAAGTTCAAAGTACTAGGCGTGTTAGAAAATTTCGGAGAATCTGCAGCAGAGACGCGCGTTCGCTAAAAAAGAAAAGAATTGACAAAATCGTTCGGGAAAGCCTGAGTTCGAGACATCGCCTAGATCTCGAAAGACGACAGAATATATTTACGGAAAGACATATACGCGATCGATGTTTATCTTTTTTATGAACGAACAGGTTCTGAGAATTAGACGGTCTTACGGATATACCGATAGGGTTTTAATTAACGTTCGTAAGATTCCGATTTCTAGCGAAAATTTCCGATTTATTGGAACGGTTAAAGAATTTCCAAAAAAGCGTAGTTCAAATTACTAGAGATATAGTTAGACGGTTGATAGACGTTGTTTACGGTTCATTGCAGAGTGCGTGTGATCGATGCTGGATCGGTCGATCTTCCTGGGGCTGAGGATCGATGAAAATCAATACTTGACGTGTTCTTTGAAATTAGGTGGGCAATTTCTCTGGAAACTATTGCTGCTCGCCCGAACGAAAATTCAGTTTTCCTATTTATTCGTTTCTCTGTTGTTGAAACAAGTAATAGTTGAATATCTCGGATGCGTGGGTGCAACGCGAAACTTCGATATTTAACTGAAAGAGTTGGAAAAGAGAATGTCATTGATCTACAAAGATGAGATATAGTAAAATTTATTTCGCAATCGGGACTGTGTTATTAGAATAATTCGCAACGAGTAAAACTATTTCGGTGAATGTAATTTTGAATAGCTAAAAATTAAATGTCTTCGAGGTGAAACGATTTCTCCGACCTGAAACATTTTCTAGTCATCTTGTATCGTATGGTTTCCGCGTAACTTTAGCATTTAACAACCGCTACGCTTCTTAGTGAAACGATTTGAACTGATACTTGGCTGTTTTTAAATTATTCGCGGCGTTATTTATTATCTATTATATTAAGGAAGTTTAATGTCAAACGCGCGCTAACGAATCGTAGTGGGGAAGAGATCGTTGACCACGAAGACTAGTTAGTAAAATTTCTAAAAACGAAACGCTACGATAAAGCTGTTGCGCTCACTGCTTATAGAAAAAAGTGACAGCAATAATTCTCACGTTTAATAATATTTATATACGTTACAATAACGAACCGTATCTAACAAACGATACTTAACAGTCAATTATTTGATTATCTTCAATGGACCGAGACCCGAGCCAGAGAAATGAATTCCAATTCTCACTTTTATTCGCGAACTTCGTCCAGTGTAGTCGACACCCTGCAATTCGCAAATAACTAGTATCGATTCGCGCATCGACACGCGAACACTCTTGCGATATAGTTGAAATTGAGACTTCTCCGTCACGAGTATCGTGCGCGATGAGGAGTATCGTCGCGTGGATACGGTGTTTTCCGATTAGGTAGTCGCTTGAATGTTAGGCAAAGTTTTTCGGTCCTGGATCTAGAGTAGGAACGAGGAGCTATCTATCGTCCAATTAACGCGTACGATTGCTTCGTTATGAAATTGGATCCTTCGGCTTCCTCGTACAAAATCCGAATCCTCCACCAAGCGCTAGCACGCACCAAGTTTCTAGAAACAACGAGCTGAGCCAATGTACCGAAGGGTTCTGGTATCGAAAGATTCTGGCATCGATTTTGACGAGCTCTCGTCAACGAATGCTGGACACCGGTCGACGAATATGAACAAATCGCCCTTGTTCTGCCGGACAGGCGAAGAAGGGATCCTGGCTGCCAACCAGCGTGTACTTGAGCAGGTGGAGCGTTTAATTTCGGGACTATGGTCTGTCTGTCGCATCGAGTCAGACCAATTTGATCGAGCATGAGCCCCACGCTCGACACCGCCTGGGACAGGTGTTTTACAGTGGAATCGGTAGCCGGTAGTATGAAAATGCATATTAGACTTTAATATATGTATATAGGTGGATATTTATATGTATCTATGTCAAAGCTATCGTGTATAAACTTAGGAGAATACAATAGACGAACGACTAGAGAAACGAGCAGTTCGTGTTCACTAGAAAATGATAGAGAAGTTGGCGGAAACGACAGTTAGCTGAAATTTTAGGGATTTTTCCGTTCCGACTAAACCGCTGGCTAGGTGCACTCGTTTAACGCTGATGACGCGACTTTTCTCGCCGTTCGTTTGCATCGTCTCGGCAAGAGTGATTCGAGAAGTGTACTCGTCATATCAGTCGATCCTGGCGACAGATAGATTCGTAGTATGTAATAGTTTCTTAGTAATATTTTCCAGCTGGTCCCGGACGCGGACCGCGACGTTTTAATTGTAAATATTCGAAATTATTTGAAATCCACGTGTCTTCGATGGACAGTCGTCGGAAATAAAATGGCACTAATTGATTCTTAGTTGTCTCACACGTTTTCCGCGTTCGTTTTCTCTCAGCCTAACGCAGGCGTGGGTAATAAGCGGTTTGGATTGCCCGCGAGGGCATTGCACCGTGTCTGTCTCGATCTCCGTGCGCGTAGTGGGCGTGGCCCCGCTGTTCTCAACGCCCCAGGGGGCAATCCATGCCCGCGTCTGGCCCCAGAGTCAGAGTTCGCGATTCGATTCGATTTTGTAATCGCCATTGGTGCTCTCAACGGTTTTAGGTTAGAGGAACGAGAAGTGTTATCGCGCGAACATTTGCTTCCTGTCCTTCTTTTGGGTCGCTTTAGGTAATTCTCTAGATAAATTTGGTAGTCAATTATAGTTCCTGAATTGTTAATATTTATTTTACGTTGTTAGGCAATCTGGTCGACGTTAGACTATCGATCATATCGATTCGTTTTCCCGCGACATACACCACATATCGATGATCAGAGTGAATATCAGCAGTATCTTGCCAGCGGGTTTACGACTCGTACTTTTTCTGCTTGTTCCGCGTTATCGAGAAAAAAGAGCGATTCGAACGATCCTCTAGGTTTTAGATATTCCACTGCAACGATAAACTACATTTTCGCGTCCATTCGCTCGGATATGACGGCCGATAGAGAATGAGAACGTGACGTATCTCGCAGTATAATATTATCCACGCAATCGTTTCATAGAGCACGGCACTAGTCTAGCAAAATTCCCGATAATATTTTATTGCGAGCCAAACGGGGAATCCGTTTCGTTGAATGGTCCAGCGAAATCGATGTTCCCGGATTACGTCTTTCATGTCCGTCATTCTGGCGCCGGTCATGCACGGGAAATGTATGAAATCGTATCGATGTTTGTTAGAGTAGTACAACTAGGATCTTTATGGATCCTCAATCAAATTCAGCGATCGAATGTCGCGACGATTGGTACGCTTGGGGTTGTCTGTGGACAAACGAATGAGGAAGTAAATATATATAAAATATAATAAGCGAAAAAATCCAGAAAAAAAAGGGAAGCTGTTTGCCAATATAGAGTATCCCGCGAATCGTCCGCATCGCAGGCTAAATTTTCTCAGGGAAACGTAACCGGAAGCAGCGATCCGTGAACATAGAAACCGATCGATCGCGATCGATCTTCTTCCGCGACGCCGGCAGGATCTTGATAGGGCGCTGAAAAATTTCTTCGGGAAATATGAATTTCTATTTTCTTTTTAACGCTTTTTTGAAACTGAAGGTACAACGAAAGGCATGAAAATTATTTACAAATGAACGATAAATGTTTTTGTTCGATCATGAAACTTTAAATTATTTTTCGATGACTCTAGAAAGAGGACCAACATCGATCATTGTGGTCAGAAAATATTTGGAAAGCTATTTTATTTTTAGTTCTGCAAAATCCGTGTGACTTTCTTTTACTTGATTTTTGCGAAAATTGCACGTGAACTTATCCAAAATTCTGTTTCCTTATCACGGTGGAGAAACAGAAATTTTACGATCCTGACTGCTGCTCCGAACACAATTCGAGACCTCTCGGGGTCCGGGTTCACGCGTCGCGCAACAAAAGAGAGAGAAGGTTAATGCGATTTCGTGGCCATCATGCGCATAATTTGCTCGCACGAAGACAATCGTTTTACGCCATTACAGAAAGTAAAAACGCTCTGCTGATTCAGGGTAACGGGTCATCGACAGGGACGGGGGAAAAAGAAGAAAAAAAAGAGGATAAAACTACTAATAATAATAACGAAAAGAAAAAAAAATACTAATAATAATGACAGAGGAAACGAACATCGACGTCGCGAGGGGAATACTTGGTTTGCGGACCATTAAATACCAAACACTATACAACGATCGCGTTACAATAATTATTTAACATAGGACCGGAAACGAAGGATGAGACGAGAGAAGGATCATCCGTTCATGAATCGAATTGTAGAGGGCCGAAATCAGGGCCCGACCACCGAAAATCATCTCGGAGATCCGCTCGCGATGGGGATCGGTTGATAAATTCGAATTGGACACTGTTCGGGGAACGAAGGACGGGACCGTGGATCCCCGAACGTCGTCGTCGAAGATCCGATCGCGATGGGATTCCTGTCGTATTGCGGTGAATCGGTTAGTAAATTTGATTGAGGACGTTATTTAAGGATAATAGTTCCATGTACGTTTCTCGGCTAGTAGCGAGGTTTGGCTAGGTTTCGTGTTAGGACATCCCCGTGATAGAATTTGTTCTGTGGATTTCGATTCGAGGATACGAGACAAGGGCGATGCGAGGTTTCGCTGGAATTGTCGTGTGATCGATACATTTCGCGAGCGTTACAGACACACACGGACTTGCGGATCGGAGAGTGTGTATGTGTGCGAGAGAGAGAGAAAGAGCGCGCGATGTGTATTTCGAATTACGCGAGAGAGTCGCGCTTGATGAATCTTCTTGATACTGTTTTACAATGGTCAATCTGACCTCTCATTCTTACTTCTTCGGCGTCCATACGGTTCGGATAGAATTAATATATCGCTAGGCCTCGAATTATCCGGTTCAACCTAGACTTCGCCTATATTAGACTGAAATTAGTTCTGCGATACCGAGCGTACACTCATCGTCAGCTACGGGATGAACGCCGTTGTCCTGACTGTTACACGAGCGAAAACTGTTTTCGACTTTGTAAGCAACGTGAGTTTTCGTCTATCGAGTTTTCTATATATCGCGGGATTTCCAAGATCGCTGTCGTATCGAGGCACTTTCAATCATTCGTTAACCCTTCGCACTCCGTTGACGCCACTGCGGGGGATGCTTGCAACGTACTTCATAAGTTATCGTATCAGTAACAGTAACGCTATCGTTTCTACTTCTGTTATAATATCGAGCAGACAAACAAAAGATAATAAAGTTCTCGGAAGCTTGATTGTGAAAGTGAATGCTCGTAGTGTTAAGGGTTAATTAATCTAATGGGAAACGACCTAATTGTTTGCTTACACGCGTACATGTATGATTGCGCATTACCAACGACGAGGAACTTCAACTGTCAATTCGACTGTAAGTTATTTACAACAGTTCTTTTTTTAAGATTCACGTCGCTGTGACGTTTTCCCATAGACATGTAGAGATAGACTGCGCGGCCTGTACGAAGCGCTGAAGCCCACAATGGCGGCGCGCGAGAGAGAGAGCGCTCTCTTTCTAATTGATGTGTCGGTGGGGAAATATTCCCCTACTTGCTTGCTAGATAATGTAACTTTCTACATGGTATTGATTAATTTGTTAATATTTATTTGGTTTTTGACATTTATTTGTTTTTTGGTTCCCTACCATCGAATTGTGAAATAATAACAAATTAGAATAAACATTTAAACTCGCACGTTCGTTTATTGGAGAACGTTCCTCCACACATGGCCGTTCCTAGGTGTACAGCCGCCTGCGTGCTGAGCAATTTTTCGCCGTCCCCCACCCTCACCTTGACAATGAGAAAAAATATTTAAACCAGTATACATAAGTGCTTTATTCAAATTTATAATGAGAAATTCAGTATAAATAAATAAACGTGTGTCTTTGAATGTTTATTCTAATCTGTTATTATTTTACAATTCGTTGGTAGGAAACCAAAAAACAAATTAATATCAAAAACCAAATAAATATTAACAAATTAATCAATACTATGTAGAAATCTACGTTATCTAGCAAGCAAGTAGGGGAATCTTTTAATTTAATAAAGCAATTAGAAAGAGAGCGCTATGTTCCCCGGCTAACGCTCTCTCTCTCACTCTCTGTACCGCGCGCCGCCATTGTGGGCTTCAACTCGCCCATAAGACGGCGTGGTCTATCTCTATATGTCTATGCGTTTTCCGCAACAACGCACTGCAACTGCAACGTGGAAGAGATTAACTCTTGATCGAATATTATTCAAAGCAAATTAATTACTACGTTTCCATCGTCGTTGGTAATACATTTTGTCCGATGCGAGCACAGTGCTCGTGTGTAATTTGAAGGGTTCGAAGGTGCATCAGTGATTGAGAATTGTGCATCAGAATTGTAAGCAGTTCGCAATTTCATGGCACACGTTGCAGAAATTTCGGTCGTTTCGCGAATCTTATTCGGGAAATTTTCTTATTCATTTACCGATGATATTACTTCGCTGCATTTATATCTACAACGACGGAGAATTATCAAAGAACAATTCTCCATAAATTGCTCTAAACAAGAAACGATAAATCATTTGTCCTACAGTATTACGGCTCCGGCGGAATGTTAATTGCCAAAGATTTACGAAACGACTGATCACGTTCACTGTCGAGTTCAAAACGACTTGCTCGAACCTTTCGACGTTGAATCTGTAAATCTAATTCGTCCTGTAAACGCACCAAACACGCGTTTAATCGTGTTTGTAGATACGTATTATGAACAGCAGCAAATTCATCGATCTCGCGTGCAGTACTTAACAAATTCGCCTTAAAGTTCGCATATTTCGACGCTGCACGATGTACGAAATTTACGGGGGAAAAATGAACGATCGAACGAAAGCAAAACGAGATGAAACAAACGCCGAACGAAAAAGAGAAATAGCGAACAAACGAACAAGAAACGATGCTCAAATTGTAAGTGACGACGCGTGTCGGTGTGCATCGTTACGGATGCACCGATCAGATACGTACATTAAAGACTGTAGGAGATTCTAAGAGAATGGTAGCTCGCACCTTCTATGAATTGCACAAAAATAATTTTTTACGGGTATATATATATACATAATATTATACATGTACGTATATATATACATATACGTGAGTGTGTGTGTATATATATATATATATATATGTACATATATGCGCGTGTGTGTACGGACGCCGTTCTTTTTGGAAGAGACAAAAAGGACACTGTGCCACCGACCGCAGACTCGCTTTCGTCGCTTAACTCGAGCAAATTTTTTCTTTTCACGCATTCATCATGCTTGCCGCGTGTCCGCGCAAACACACATATTCATTGCGTTATCTCCACGGCTGAATTTTAAATCTCGCGGGGAGAAACTAATCGAGATAACACACGGTTATACTGCCGAAAACGAAACGAAAACGGAGAGAGAAAAGTTGCTGGTGCGAGATCGTCGCGTTTCCTTGGATCGATTCGCCACTCTTAAATGAATGTACAGCGATGAATCGAGCCGAGGAACCGCGAGAAATCCGATAATGATATACGACGATGCGTTGTCGAGCTTTTTCGCTGAATTTACTTAAGTTCCTTAAATGTAAAGTTCCTTAAAATTGCGTTCCCGTGATACGGAAAACTGTTCGCTCAATTATGTATGCTGGGTCGGTACCATTTCACTCTGGGCGAGTCTAAACGATCCAAATGGAGTTCACAGGCTGACTCGGAAGGCTGTGCGTTCGAAGCACAGACGAGAATAAAGATAAAATAAAGAAGTAATATGTAATAGTTCAACTGAATTCGGTTAAGTTTTATTACCTTCGGTTTCATTCGCACATGTGTTTCCGCGCCTAACTTCGAAACATCTGTGTCCTAAGAATGATTTATTTCGGATTTATCGAATGCTTCTGTTCGAGAAGACGATCGACTCGTTTCGGACTTCCTTCAATGGTGAACAAACGTTAGCTTTATTATAATAACTGCGATTATAAGTTTCAGTCGTGGGTGCGAGTACAATTTACAATGGCCTTATTGCGTTTAAAGCCCAATCTACACACCACTGGAGTGTCCAATGCGACGGAAACTAAACCTCGACCAATCTTTTATTCTGGTTACGTCCGGTCTTTCTTTTTGCGTGAAACGAAATTAATTCGACTCTCTTGATTTAATCGACTGTATGCGAATAAAAATGATTTCCTACCTCGCCTCAAAGTAACTCGTCCAAAAACTCTGGAGCCACCGCGATGGAATATTTTTCGCCGTGGAACATACTGAATTAAATCGAATATTTCACACTTTTCTACGTTTTTGATAGTTTATTATATACGTATTGTCACTTCTTCCTTCCGAAATTCGATGTACAAGAAAGGAATTTAGAAAGAATTTATAAAAACAATAAAATTGGCATAAGTTTAACCCGTTCGTACCGAGAGTTTCATTGTGTTCATAAAAGCTATTGTCTTCATTCCACCGCATTCTACAGTCGACCATAAATAATCCGACACAGTGGTTCTCAAACTTAAAATACAACTCACTTTTCGGTGAGAGATAACGTTTCGCTGTATTCGAGAGATCCTTTCACGACTTATACTTCGAGAATCAACTGATCCAGTATGTTGCATGAATGCAACGACGAGTAACAATAAGCAACGAACAAAAGATCAGTTCAGTTGAGATTATTCTGAGGCGAGGCTCCATTCGTTCGGTTCCCTCGATGCTTTTGGGCTGTGATTTTACAACGCTGAACACCCGATCGAACCAGGCCTCTATTTCTCAAGCGGAACCCTTATATCGACAATCCAAGCCGTGAGAACTTTCAATAGACTTCGACTGACCATTTTCTTATTAACCCTCTCTCCGAATTTAGAGATATACGAAACCTCGGCACTCTTTGCGAACGAATGTTCGATCGACAGAAAGGGAGAGAGAGGGAGAATGCGTGAGAATGAGAGCGAGGGAAAGGTATGCCTGCGAAATTGAAAATTTGAGAAACGCGAGCGAGAATACGAACAAAACGACAACAAAAAGCGAGCGAAAGGGAGAAAGAGAGAGAGAGAGAGAAAAACAAATACTTAAAAGGGCAAATACATGGGATTTGGACGCGAAACTGAAAGAGAAGAGATGAAAATTAACTGTCGTTCTTAGTGTTTTATATATAAATATATATATGTTACGTTTCAGTGTACTCTACGAATCGTATAAACGATATGATACGTATATGATAATATAACACAAATATATATATTATATATATACATACATATATATTATATATATGAATGAATACATCGTTAAATGGGCTGTGGTAGAAACCTTTATATACTTTATACACCAGACGAGTCGGATCCTCTTGTTTCGTTTGTCTTTCGAGCTAAAAAAATGAGAACGATGTTCATTGATATTATAGTGACGAAAGTAAACCGGGGGAAACAGAGCACGAAAAAGAAAAAAGAGATTAAAACAGAGAAGCATAGAAGAAAAGGAAACCGCGTACCGAATCAATGTAACGGCATCATTTTAAACAGAGACGCTTGTCGTTTTGAGTGCGTAGCCACTTTGTCCTATATTCTGTCACACAACGATTACCTTGCACAAAATGTACCTAATTACACGTAATATATTGTAGGATCCGTCTTAATGATTGTCAATAATACTGTACCTACCGCGCCCGTGGACGTGGACGCGGGCGAATTATGATATTAGGCTAATAAGGCTGTAAGGTGTAACTACGATTAGATAGAGAGAAAAAAAAACCCAGTTGCTGAAAACTGTACTGTGATGCACCTGCTTCGAAGACCAACCAGCACGCGACGATTGTTCGCTGGCCTTTGTTCGTATTTGTTTAGAATAGTGGTTACCCATACGCGAAGCCAGTCGCTGATGGAATAGGCACGTTTATAGCGTCGATTCCTCTTTTCGTTGCCCGCCTGTAACGCTTTTGTACACTCGTTGTTTTCGTCACGCCTTATTAACAAATGTTTAGTTTAACAAGGCGTTCTCCACTTCATTTTAGACATCTTCTCGTGATTTCGGGAACCACTGATTCCGAGAGCAGACTCTGGCAACCTCTCTCGTTCAGCTCTCCCTTTCTCTCGATCTGTTCGGAAAACCTCTGCCGAGTGCTTTTTAAAACGAAACTTTTGAAAAGTTCATTTACAGCTTCAGAATCCCGACGACCAGAGTGCTCGACCACTTCGCCGAAGGTGCAAGGATGCTTATCTTTCTCACAAATTCGACAGATCCTTGACGCCCTGTTGGCTAGCGCTGAACGAGCTCCACGCTAGTCTCAGGTCGAGCACGCTGATCGCAGCACAACTCTGAATTTTGATATTTCGAACCTTTTCTTTATGACACCGCGATCGTAATAATGGTCACGCGGTGATATATTTCGATTTTAGTTGACACCTTGCATCGTAGTCACGGTTAGAACGATTTTACGAACACGTTTCTTCGTATTTAAAGACCTCGGACGCTTTGTTCCGCCCGCGTTCGCGGACTCAGATTGTACGAACCCTTTATCAGTATTTATTCTCCGAATTTTTATTTTGTAAAGCAGTGATCGTTTTTGTTTTCTTCGCCCTCCGATCGCCGATTCCTTCGAAAGATGGCGACGAAGCGAACGTCCACGGGGAGTCACCTCGCCAACGGTATCTTCGAAGCAGCGTGCACAAATAATTGTTTATATGAATGTCATAGCCTTAGTTTCGCTAGTTGAACAGACGAACGAATGTTTAGAACCTTGCTCAATAAAGAAAACGTTAATTTCGATGTCGTGAATTATATACCGATGTTAATTTAAGTTGAACTCCCAGGTCGAAGCGAGGCTGACCATTCTCGCGAAACGAATCGAGCGGGCAAGGCTGCCGATTAAACGAATTCTCGGGCGACATCCGCCATACACGTTTTCTAGAAGTTTACGAGAATTCATTCCAGTCGTTATGCGGACTGTGAAATTCAGAGCGGGATTGCACGTGTAAATAATTTGTTTGTTACTGATTCGAATATGCCTCTGTTGCAGGCACATGATGTAACTGAGTCTTCGGACAATCGTCACGCTAAAGTCACGATGGGATTGCGAGTAGAAACGGTGGAATTGTATTTTCAAAATGGTAGATCCGTCACGCGGGACCCTCAGTGGCCATGATTCGGATCGGCCATTTTAAAAATAGGGTCACGGCGTGTTCGCTCGTTGTAGCGTCTGAAATTCAGTTGCTTGTACTTGCAGCAATAAAAATTGAATCATTAACAGAATGGTTATTTCTGTGTTGAACTCTATATTACATTATGATCCAGTTTGTATACTTCTCGCACTCCTCGGGCGTTGATGTTTTCGTTTCGCACAACCATCGGAAAAGTTTGTCTTGCTTGCGTGTCTGAAGATCGCATCTTCGTCAATTTTCTTTGGTCGCCGCGTGCATTCGTCGGCCGATCCAGGAATTGTTCTCGAACGAAAATGATCCACGCGACGTTAGACACACACAGGACCACGTTTTCGTAAACGTAGAGATAAGACCTTTGAGCTTAACATGTATTCTCTCGTGGAACCGTGTATAAAACTCCTGTTTGTACCTTACTAGTTTACTATGAAACGCTATCGTAGATTACAAAATAGTGGAATTGAAAGTGAGCGAGAGAGAGAGAGAGAGTGCGAGCAAAAGGAAAGAGAGGAGATGAGGAGAGCAAAGCGCACGCGAGCGAGAAAAGCGACGAGAGGCGAAAAGATAAAGAATGTTTACTGTCCATTCAACAATCCTGTTAAGTCTTTATTTTTGTGCTACGAGGTGATTAAAGATTAGTGCTAGCATCGTTAGCAGGAAGAGAAGCTGCGTACAATTGTATCATGCTTTTGCTTCGTAATGTCTCGTGGTTCTAATACGTTTGTGTTACAACGTCCCGAAACACACGAACGACATTCTATGAAAGACTATATCAGCAAGGCTGGTGATTAGATTTCGGTTAGTTTCTTTCTTTTTTATGTTAAGCATGACATCGGTTTAGCAAATGTGTTTTACTGAAAGTGTCCTTCCTATGTACATTTACTTGTTTGTCCTCATAAATTACAAATAAATGATATCTTTCGTGTTCACGTATCGCATGGGTTCTCCTTTATTTTTGTATTACGCCCAGTGTTCCGATATTGCCTAAGATTTTTCGTACGATAGATGGCCGTTTGAGGCGCTGCCAGCCTCAGTAATGTAAGATTCTCGATGAAATGGGGTACCTTGAGCACCCCGCAGAATTTGAAGAGATTTGTACGATTTGATTCTGAAAAATTAATGTATGACATATGTATTTGTGTATATTTTGTAACTTGTAGGACACGTCCTGAAGTTTGTTTGTCCGGAACAGATTGTTTCGGTACTTTCGCGCTAATATAACTGTCTCAAGGTGCAAGGCGCAGGGCTCCACTACTTCGTCATCATAGATACGTTACTGTTTTTTACGCGTAGCGCCTCTAGCGGCCATCCATCGTACGAAAAATCTTAGGCAATATCGGAACACTGATTACGCCACGCACGAGACTCCGTTCCAATAAAAGGTAAGTGAGATAGATTCATTAAAAATGTCAGTAAAAAGAAAGTCGATCATATCTATTTACTAAGTGCGTACATTATTGGTAACATAGGATTACAAAAATATATATAGTTTGATTAAGCATTTTTCAATTTGGCCATCAGAGAGGGGGTACATCACTGATATATATACTATGGATACGAGATTCCAGTGATGCCAGAACCGTGGTACTGTGGTACTGAACGATACCCCCTCCATAGCCTACTATCGCCCCTTCGTTCCTTTCCAACGCGCCCGCGCGCTACACTCACCAGCGTACCTCTACTGTATCCGTGTGCGCTGCTCGTACGCTGCTTGTGCGCTTGCGCCAGCCACAATCTATTTTTAGCACCTTCCATGTTGTATTGTTTTGCGGCAACGAAACTGAAATTCGGCTTTCGAGCCGTCGAGCGTACGAATCGCAATCTGGAGCTAGCCTTCGAGTCCCCGTGCAGCGATATTTCTTTTTCATTACTTTCTTTATTTTCATTCCTTTTTTTTTATTTCATTATTTAACCTTCCAGAAAATTAAAAATGTAAAAACTATGTTAAAAATATGTTTTCATTTTAAATAGACACGTTTTATTGCTATTATTCATTTTAATAGAAACGTTGTATTTATTTGGACTAATTGGAGAATACAAAAATGCAGACAGTATTTTTTAGTTTACGAAACAATTTGTAGATTTATTAGTTGTCAATTTTACAAGCATACACAAGTTTATTTGACCTTCTGTCTTCCTGTAATAAAAAAATACAGTCAAAATTATAATTATAATAGCATTTCATAAAATATCGAGGTTATTGCAAACTCATCTTTTTTCGCAATGAAGCTCTACTTTCATTGCTTCTCTCGAATGTCCATTTCCTTCCGAGACAGTGGCGTTTCTAGATGTAAACAAAAAATGTTGACATAAAATGTATCATAATTAAACTGCAATTATTCTGTAAGGCTAGAAGAATTAGTTTAGTAAATAAAATATGTTGAAAAAATGCATCTGGACGGAATTGTGAAAAACAATAGAAAAAATTGATTTTTACAACTTTTTTAGTTGGGCCAATAAGGAAAATTCAAAAAATGTGTCTGGTCAACTGGTATAAATTATATACGCTCTGAAAATTTTATTGAAATTAGTTAATTGTTTTGCAAATTATAAACGATGAAAAGTGGTAAAAATTGCAATTTTTCAAGATTTTCGGCCTTTTTACCACTTTTGATCGTTTATAATTCGTAAACCAATTAACCAATTTCAATGAAATTTTCAGAGCGTATATAATTTATACCAGTTGACAAAACACATTTTGTAAATTTTCGTTATTGAGCCAGCTAAAAAAATTGTAAAAATCTATTTTTAGTATTGTTTTTTACTATTCCGACCAAATGCATTTTTTCAACTTATTTATTAGACGTCCTTTACTAAACTAATTCTTCTAGCCTTACAGAGAAATTGAAGTCGCGTGATCCATTCATATAAAAGTTATTCTGATTTAAAGTCCGTGGAATCAGTTATGCTCCTTACTGTATGTAGATATTGTACATATACGTACAAGTCGTCCGAGTCCTGCGGAGTGAAAAGAAAACGTTAGAGAAAAATTTTAATTGTAATAGAATTTCATAAAATATTGAGGCAAACTCATCTTTTTTTGGCAATGAAGCTCTACTTTCATTGCTTCTCTCGAACGTCCATTTCCTTCCGAGACAGTGGCGTTTCTAGATGTAAACAAAAAATGTTGACATAAAATATATCATAATTAAACTACAATTATTCTAATCACGTGGAATGCGGTACATATTAAGTTTTAGTTACGTGGATTTACTCCTTCGACCTTAAGCACCCTTTACTGCTTCTCCTAATTTGCGTATATATGTACATATACGTACAAGTCGTCCGAGTCCTGCGGAGTGAAAAGGAAACGATTAATAAAAAGTTTAATTAAATATGTATATACATATATATGTGTTAGAAAATACTTATATTTTTCACTAATCGAAGTCGGCCGAACACAAAATTGCGGCTGCATTGGAAAATAGAAATGTACCCGCCGCCAGAAGGGACCATTACGAAAAAATGACAGAAAATTACAACCCTTACAAGTTCGCAGGTGCGTGCAATGTCAACTTATGAAAGTTTTGTGCAGCCTGCGAACTTGCATATAAATGCTCCCCTGACATTAAAGTTAAATGTCTATCATCGATAGACATGGTGCGGCTAGACTCCTGCCTAGCTTTAAAGGATGTGCGCACCACACACATGGAATTTAGGAGGTCAGTTCCTAATTTATTCCTTTTTTTAGATTTTATGTCAGGGAGCATCGAAAAAATCCTCTCTGCCTCGGCATTGGAGTGTGGCAGACATCGGACAGCGTTCATTACTGATGTTAAATGTGGAAACATGGGACAGTTGTCCGAATTCTTTTGCATGCCGATGTCCATCCACATGCCGTCGAAAGAGAGCAGTGCCCAACGGTCTTTTTGGGATTGGGATGTGCCGAAGTGCAAAATGTTCCACTCATTCTGCAAAGCTTCGGCACTATAATTTCCCAATTTTTGGGCTACTGCAGCGACATTGCGGAAAGAAGAACTCCTGTCGCTACTAAACAAGGCAATTGACGGCTTGAAGACTGTCAATTGCGTGAAAAATTCGTCGTCATGGGGAAGACGACTTCTGATTTCATTGCTTACAGTGATAAAAAACTGTAAGCAATTTTTCCGGAAGGAGTGCAACTCTACTTCGGACATCCCATGACCTATTGCCTCGTCCAAGTGTAGTTCCGTGTCGGGACCAAGACGCACTTGATTAAGTGGAACTTGGTTTGTTTCAGAAGAAAAATTAATGTACCGAACATGTTGGGGGTATTCTAAGAGGGGACTTTTTAGGAAATGTTGTAAGAAGAAGCGGAGCAGTCTTGCAGAAGAGGGCTGCAACTCCTGCACCAGGGTGTCTCTATTTTGGAACGTGGCATTAAACGCGTTCAGAGCAGGCCGCACGAAGTGCGGAAAAATAATTTCTAATGTGCTTTGCGTTCGGGAAACCGAACGTATCGCAGATAACGTACGGCACTGTAAATTTTCTGTGTATGAGGATGAAACATCCGACTCCACAAACGAAAAATGGCTCACATTAGCGGTCAGGTATGTAGAGCCATGTCGTTTGTCTGTAACGACAGAGCTGTTGCAGCTAATTCATCTGGATGCTAGCGACTGTTCAGCGGAAAAGATTTTCAAATCTTTTGAAAATTATTTGCTGAAAATGCAAATTCCGCTAAGGAACGTCGCTGCTCTTAGCTGCGACAACGCTTCTGTCATGGTGGGACGCCATTCATCATTTAAGAGCAAATTGCTCGAAAAAAATCCTAATTTAATCACTGTGCCGTGCGTTTGCCATTCCGCAGCATTGGCGGCAAGTGCCGCTTGCGCCATTATTCCCAAGGATTGCGATGATTTACTTCGCGGTGTCGCATCCTTCATTAATAGCAGCCCCAAACGGGCTGCTATTTTTCGTCAATTCCGGGAGAGTTACGGAAACTCTCCTCTAAAAATCCTTAGATTAGCTGAGACACGCTGGCTGGCAAGGTACCAGTGTGTCAAAAGGTTTCTTGATACGTGGGACGATCTTTCCCGTTTTTTCTCAGAGCATTCATTTTCAGAAAAGTCGGCAACTGCTGAGCATTTTTCTTCTCTGCTCAGCAGATCCGACATTAAAGGATATTTTTATTTTTTGGAATATGTCCTGAATGCTCTGAACGCGTTTAATGCCACGTTCCAAAATAGAGACACCCTGGTGCAGGAGTTGCAGCCCTCTTCTGCAAGACTGCTCCGCTTCTTCTTACAACATTTCCTAAAAAGTCCCCTCTTAGAATACCCCCAACATGTTCGGTACATTAATTTTTCTTCTGAAACAAACCAAGTTCCACTTAATCAAGTGCGTCTTGGTCCCGACACGGAACTACACTTGGACGAGGCATTAGGTCATGGGATGTCCGAAGTAGAGTTGCACTCCTTCCGGAAAAATTGCTTACAGTTTTTTATCACTGTAAGCAATGAAATCAGAAGTCGTCTTCCCCATGACGACGAATTTTTCACGCAATTGACAGTCTTCAAGCCGTCAATTGCCTTGTTTAGTAGCGACAGGAGTTCTTCTTTCCGCAATGTCGCTGCAGTAGCCCAAAAATTGGGAAATTATAGTGCCGAAGCTTTGCAGAATGAGTGGAACATTTTGCACTTCGGCACATCCCAATCCCAAAAAGACCGTTGGGCACTGCTCTCTTTCGACGGCATGTGGATGGACATCGGCATGCAAAAGAATTCGGACAACTGTCCCATGTTTCCACATTTAACATCAGTAATGAACGCTGTCCGATGTCTGCCACACTCCAATGCCGAGGCAGAGAGGATTTTTTCGATGCTCCCTGACATAAAATCTAAAAAAAGGAATAAATTAGGAACTGACCTCCTAAATTCCATGTGTGTGGTGCGCACATCCTTTAAAGCTAGGCAGGAGTCTAGCCGCACCATGTCTATCGATGATAGACATTTAACTTTAATGTCAGGGGAGCATTTATATGCAAGTTCGCAGGCTGCACAAAACTTTCATAAGTTGACATTGCACGCACCTGCGAACTTGTAAGGGTTGTAATTTTCTGTCATTTTTTCGTAATGGTCCCTTCTGGCGGCGGGTACATTTCTATTTTCCAATGCAGCCGCAATTTTGTGTTCGGCCGACTTCGATTAGTGAAAAATATAAGTATTTTCTAACACATATATATGTATATACATATTTAATTAAACTTTTTATTAATCGTTTCCTTTTCACTCCGCAGGACTCGGACGACTTGTACGTATATGTACATATATACGCAAATTAGGAGAAGCAGTAAAGGGTGCTTAAGGTCGAAGGAGTAAATCCACGTAACTAAAACTTAATATGTACCGCATTCCACGTGATTAGAATAATTGTAGTTTAATTATGATATATTTTATGTCAACATTTTTTGTTTACATCTAGAAACGCCACTGTCTCGGAAGGAAATGGACGTTCGAGAGAAGCAATGAAAGTAGAGCTTCATTGCCAAAAAAAGATGAGTTTGCCTCAATATTTTATGAAATTCTATTACAATTAAAATTTTTCTCTAACGTTTTCTTTTCACTCCGCAGGACTCGGACGACTTGTACGTATATGTACAATATCTACATACAGTAAGGAGCATAACTGATTCCACGGACTTTAAATCAGAATAACTTTTATATGAATGGATCACGCGACTTCAATTTCTCTGTAAGGCTAGAAGAATTAGTTTAGTAAAGGACGTCTAATAAATAAGTTGAAAAAATGCATTTGGTCGGAATAGTAAAAAACAATACTAAAAATAGATTTTTACAATTTTTTTAGCTGGCTCAATAACGAAAATTTACAAAATGTGTTTTGTCAACTGGTATAAATTATATACGCTCTGAAAATTTCATTGAAATTGGTTAATTGGTTTACGAATTATAAACGATCAAAAGTGGTAAAAAGGCCGAAAATCTTGAAAAATTGCAATTTTTACCACTTTTCATCGTTTATAATTTGCAAAACAATTAACTAATTTCAATAAAATTTTCAGAGCGTATATAATTTATACCAGTTGACCAGACACATTTTTTGAATTTTCCTTATTGGCCCAACTAAAAAAGTTGTAAAAATCAATTTTTTCTATTGTTTTTCACAATTCCGTCCAGATGCATTTTTTCAACATATTTTATTTACTAAACTAATTCTTCTAGCCTTACAGAATAATTGCAGTTTAATTATGATACATTTTATGTCAACATTTTTTGTTTACATCTAGAAACGCCACTGTCTCGGAAGGAAATGGACATTCGAGAGAAGCAATGAAAGTAGAGCTTCATTGCGAAAAAAGATGAGTTTGCAATAACCTCGATATTTTATGAAATGCTATTATAATTATAATTTTGACTGTATTTTTTTATTACAGGAAGACAGAAGGTCAAATAAACTTGTGTATGCTTGTAAAATTGACAACTAATAAATCTACAAATTGTTTCGTAAACTAAAAAATACTGTCTGCATTTTTGTATTCTCCAATTAGTCCAAATAAATACAACGTTTCTATTAAAATGAATAATAGCAATAAAACGTGTCTATTTAAAATGAAAACATATTTTTAACATAGTTTTTACATTTTTAATTTTCTGGAAGGTTAAATAATGAAATAAAAAAAAAGGAATGAAAATAAAGAAAGTAATGAAAAAGAAATATCGCTGCACGGGGACTCGAAGGCTAGCTCCAGATTGCGATTCGTACGCTCGACGGCTCGAAAGCCGAATTTCAGTTTCGTTGCCGCAAAACAATACAACATGGAAGGTGCTAAAAATAGATTGTGGCTGGCGCAAGCGCACAAGCAGCGTACGAGCAGCGCACACGGATACAGTAGAGGTACGCTGGTGAGTGTAGCGCGCGGGCGCGTTGGAAAGGAACGAAGGGGCGATAGTAGGCTATGGAGGGGGTATCGTTCAGTACCACAGTACCACGGTTCTGGCATCACTGCGAGATTCCCATAAGCCAGCCGTACAGCAGTTGAAACATATTGAAGAGTGACTTTAGATGCAAGCGCTGCGAAGAGGACACCACTGTACTAACGGAACTAGCGCGAAGTTTGAAAGATTGAATTTACAAGGGACGCGTATTAATATAGCACAATAATACGAACTGCTTGTATGAAGGTTAAAATTTAAAAAACTGGTTGCAAAAAAAAATATTCATGGAAATAGTGAAATAAATATATTTATATATAAATATAATATAAAAGAAACAGGAGTAATGATTATTGGAATTCGCAGAAAGTGAATAGTAATTTTAAAAATGTTTCTAAACATTAAACATTTAATGTTTAATGTTTTAACATTTTATTTTTTTTTATTTTCACTAAATATGCACGACAAAACACGATAAACAGTAAAATACACGCCTGCTCCAAACCACGCTGTAAACCAAAATGGTTAAAAATGGTCGTTCTCCCCAACGCGCAACTACATTGCGAACAACGCCACCTGAAGAGTGGCAAAGTGTAGAGCACTACGGGGTGAAGAGGAGTACGGGGGAATATAGTACAGCGGTGTCCTCTTCGCAGCGCTGGCATGTAAAGCCACTTCAATATGTTTCACAGCATCTCGTATCCATAGTATATATATCAGTGGGGTACATCATCTCACCGTGACTCCCCTCATCTGGCGACACTGCCTGTGGCCAAAATACGGAAAATAGTTCACAAAGTCGCCGCCATTGATGAGGCCATCGTCGCTCGCGTTACTGCGGCATTGTATGGTTTAAATTTCTTTCGAATATCAATTTTTTATTTTAAAGGGTAGTATAATAGGATGTTATTCAAAGGAATGAAATGGTCGTATGCGAAGATATGCATACTCAAATTCGTGTATTGCATTAAAAATCAATTCAGCATTCAAAAAATTTATTCGTACACTGCGTACAAGCATCATATCATATTTTACAATATAAAAACATGTTTCAACTATGTATATAGTTGTTAATTCGGTATTATCCTCAATTTATATATGTATAAGTATATATATAATACATAGATTGGTGGTATATACCAATTGATACCAATCCTCTCTAAATTGACATTATTAGTACTCCAAACAATCGGATCCTGAAATGTTATCTTCTAATATTACATTCAATGGTATTGGTTTACTGGAGATTTAACATTTTGAAGGTATATTATTAGATCCTGTTGATAATATCTCTGGTCACGTTTGATTATTATAATTCACGCTATTTCCAACTGTTTATTATGTATGCACCTTTATCAATATTGAACGGTCGATACCTTTTCTATTTTTCTATATTGTTATTATGACAAACGAAGAATCTGTGTGGCAAGAATTATCAGAAATATATGCTGACCCTCCAGAAACAAGAGACAAATGTACGCAATGCAAGTAAGTAAGCGAATAGTTTTAGGTTATATCCATATATCGTGTACTTTAAAAAATAATAATAATGCAAATTCACCCTTTTGCAAATCAATTTCATCCAAATTAATTATTTATTTATTTAGATTAAATTATATATGTATATCATTTCATTTTTTAAATAATTAGAAAATGGCTACAATGAATGTATTTAGGCATTCGAAATTCACCCTATTACAAATAAAGTATTTTTGGAAAGTTTTTGTAAAGAAAATCGATTCAAATGTAAATTAATTGTTAAGAAATTCAATATTGAGTCTTATGTTTCCCTTGTATTTAGTAATGACGCCGTTCACGTGTATTTATAAATAAATCTAAACAAATAATTAATTTTGAATATTCTTATTAGGTGAAATTGATTTGCAAAAGGTTGAATTTGATTTACGAAAGGGTGAAATTGATTTGCAAAAGGTTGAACTTGATTTGCAAAAGGGTGAATTTAGAGTGCAAAACCTATAGAGTAACGTGCAAGTGATTGATTCTTATGAGGATCATTCTAATTTTTCAGGAGGCCAGTGGCAGTTTGCTGGTGTCCAGGACTACCAAAACACGTAGTATGCCCTGCATCGAGAATAATTATTCTACAACATCCTGCTGAAGTAAAACGTTGTTTAAGAACGGCACCAATGTTAGCTCTAGGTCTAGAACCTGGAAAGTGCATTACTTATAGGTATTTAACGAGAAATATTATAAATCAATATAAAAGAATACAATTGATTTGATTTTATCCCATGATCCAGGGGCAAAAAGTTTCCATTACCTAAACACGAAGAATTAACAGAAATTTTTAACGACAAAAATACTATACTACTGTATCCATCACCCGATGCTATAGCACTCGATAAACTGACTCCTGTTGGCGTAGATGGGCAAAAGCCTTATAATCTCATTTTGTTAGACGGTACTTGGCCACAGGCAAAGGTAATGGGATGTTCATATTATGGTACAATCCTCAATAACTCAAATTTCAAAAGAACAATTATCAAAGATTAATTGAAGCAGAATATGCATCATTTATGGAAACTTGTTTCTCAATTTTCTATAGGCAATATACCACTCGAGTCCAGCACTTTGTCTTTTAAGGGCATGCAAACTGGTTGGAGTTCCAACAAGTGAATACGTTATTAGAACACAACCAACTGAAGGATGTTTATCTACACTTGAAACTGGTGCATTCGCGCTTTCCATTTTGGAAGGTGATCCGGAATTGAAGAATAAAATGCTTGGACCTCTGCATTATCTCTGCAGGTAAGCCCTCAATGTTATATACAGGGTGGTTCACCAGATATTATGAATTTGATCTGATAAAATCAATTTTTATAAAATCTCCAGGTTTCAGTTGGAAAATGGTGCTGTAACTCATCAAAGCAAAGAATTTCTTATTAAACAAAAAGCTTATCCTAAACTCATAGGACGACGGCTAGCAAAGCAATTACGCACGTTACCCGAGGAATCGACGTAACATTTCCATTTTGTAGCTTAAAGTTATAAATGAAATACTAATTATAGCTATTTAAAGAGGTTCGTCCTAATAAATGTTTAATTTTTGATAACCGTATACGAAGGGACAGTAATTGAATAACATGTATTTTTATAAATAATGCGTCAGGTTATTTCAAAGGTTCTGACAATACATGAAAATCAAATTTAATATTTCCGTGCTGTGGCGCAAAGTCGAATGACCATTGGAGAACGCTTTGTTGTGTAACGTCCGTTATGTTCCTGAATAAGTGTACACCTTGTCTCGTGAATGGATCCCACAATATTCGTTTGCCGGGCTGTATTTCTTTCTTTGGTCCCGATGATACTGTAATGTCAGAGTTTAAATGCCAGTCCACCCACAAAGCTACGCCGTTACACGATCCATTCCTAGATTAACAAAGAACCAAATCGTTAATATGTATTCTAGACTCTTGGTAAATAGAAAATAAATAAAAGCAATCTTACTCTAGAACAGGAACCGTATCAGAGATATGTATATGCTTTAATTCATTAATGTTTTGCGTTAAGTCGAACTGTTTAATAACGAAAGGTGAACTTAATGCTTTTGCTGGGTACTCCCATAGTGGTTGGGCTTCCACCGAACTGTCACTTTTCATGCTGGATTCCTAAAAAATAATTTCAAACATTATTTATCCCTTAATAGGTCTAGTTTGGAGCAGTTCTAGGCAACAGTAGTCTAGTTAGGTAAACCAGTGGAAATATTCTCGTATACTAAATTTTAATGAACTGTTGCCCACTGCTTTACGCTATTAGTGTATCGACTCACTTGGACGAGTACATCGAAGATCGATAAGTCGAAACCTTCGCAGACACCAAGCGGAGCTCGTATTTTATGGAGATCTTTAAATTCGACGGCAACAGCTATTATTGTCGCTCCGATCGGTATCCTTTGAACACGAGACGAATACTTTGAACTGAGATACCAGAAATAAAGATTCTCCCACGGCACGATGGAAGTGACAAAGTACGGTTCACCGAAAATTAAATCAATCTCATCTTCTGAGGGCAGATTATCCACCGATTGAACTATTTGTACTTTTTCCGATAGTTTGTTGGATTTCACAAACATCTTGATGCTTTTTCTGGATAGGAAATTTGCCTCTAAAATAAATACTTTCTTCGCTCCTAATTTAATAGCCGCGAGGCTTAATAAACAACCATCCGACAAACATAAACAAACTGTATCCGAGGTAACTTTTTTCTCTAGCGCTTTAATATATTTCTCGTTTCGTTTCTGATCGTTGAGTTGTCCTATGCGAGTTCTACAATAAGCGACGTGAATGCCGCAACTGCAGATAGGCCTTTCAGAGTCCGTTACCTCGTTGCTGAAAGTAAACGGGTCATATTATGCAGCTGTTAAATGGTAAATACGGTAATGTCCGACTGGAAGTCATTTCTCGGTTCTGTGTAGTGACCTAGATATGAGTGGGACCGCGCCGAACGTAGAAAATGACAGCGAAGCTCGAGAGGCCCGAGAACCATACTAATCCAATAACAAAACTTCTTTATTTTTAATTATTTTTTTATCGGATTTTGACAAACATATTCGTGGCATTTTTCTAATGAAAATGATACCAAATATAATATAATTTCAATTACATTTACTTGTGTAATGAACGGTAAATGCTTCGGGCGCGTAGAAGGACAGCGTATGGCGTATGGGAAAGAAAAAGGCGCGCAGAGACGCGGCGTGCCGGCACAATTCAAATCATTTCCCATACGCTGTTCTTTCTTGCATCTGAAACATTCATCGCTTATTACACAAGTAAATGTCATCGGAATTATATCATATTTAGTATCGTTTTTATTTTAAAAAATGCCATGAATATGTTGGTCAAAGTCCCATAAAAAATAATGAAAAATAAAGAAGTTTTGTAATTGGATTAGTAGTTCACACCGATCCACCCACCCGGTATCGGATTACGAGGCGTGTTTACACTACTCGGCGACCGAGGCAGTTCGAGCTTCTTGGTCCCTCGCGGGGTAGGCCCCCAGTGGAATGGGCAGCGTAGGGACATACAGTCAAGTTTTCAGCAAGACTTACGGTCGGACACTACTGTAGCAGAAACGAAGCGTTGAAATCAGCGTACATTGATTCGTTTAGCAACTGAAACCACAAGGAATATTCGTCGTGATATCCAATCAAACTGATTTCGTGATTGGCAACGACCGAGGTTTGGACAGGTAAATAATAAATAGCTTGCATCCAATGGTCCCGCCACGGTATCGTATCTGCTATCTCCGTTAGGCTTAATCCTTGGCGTTGTAATTTTTTGGCATCAGGATGCTCCCAAACAGGGGCGCAACTTAACAGAACCTATAATACGAAAGATATTTAGCACCAGGTTCAAAGTATCCCTTGGCATATAATTATTACCTTATTATCTACATCCATGTTCAAGTCCCACCACATGAAAATAGCATGAACTGTACCACTGGCTGTTGGCTTAACACGTAAACATATCTTTTCGTCGTACAACAAAGGAGTTTTACCGGAAAAATCAAACCTGAAATGTTTATCTGAGATTTCTCTACCTGTTGAGCGTAGCATGTCTCAGGAAAGGAGTTACAAACCTTTGAAGTATATAGCACACATCGTAATTGGCTTGAACCAAGCGAATATACTTTGAGAAGTGAATAGCTTATCGAGACATGAGCGACGAGCCGCTTAAATATTTGCTTCATTTACTGGTGTCAAGGCAAAGAGAAGACTTCTTTTCTTGTGTACTATGTACTCAGAAAGTTTATAATTGTTCCTTCTTGAAACATCCTGCGAATTTTTCAAGAAGTGCTTTAATTTATAATATACACCCACCTAAATATCGGCTGGGGTGGTATCAGAGGTTTAAATGCGTCATATGGAAATTGCGTTAATTGTATATCGTGCACAGCCGCTGCTCCGAAACAGGACTTTACGGATTGTGGAGTGTGCAATAAATATTTGTCTTTCTCTTTAATTGGTTGTACTGTGTTCCATGCATGAACGGCAGTGCTTTCAACAGCTTGGACCCAGATTGTAGCACTGTGTGGCACAATTATGCTGTTCTCCTAGAGAGAAAAAAGTAATAAGTTATGCATTGCAAATATGCAGTATACAGGGTGGTTCACCATTTTCATAATTATTAGACAGCAGATTTTATGCATTTCTAGCAAAAATGAGTAGGTATAATTTAAAACAGCAAAAACATTGGAAGAATTTTAAAATACTGTTATATTGTTTTCAACCTTTTAAACATGTTAAGATAGAACATTTATTTCTATTTCACTCCAGTCTGTTGCAATGTAGGTAGAAAATTTTATTTTTTTGCAAAAAATGTACGCATCTCTTGAAACCATTCAACTTTATATCAACATGTTTCGCTACGAATAATAATAATGACGAAAATCGAGGTGGTAATATCTGGTGAACCACCCTGTATACAAGGACTCAAACATATGATGTACATACTTCTAGTAGATTTTCATAAGCATGTCGGAATGTGGAAAGGGCGCCTTCTCCGATAAGTTCTGTATCAAACACTTCTGTGACTAGAATGTTTGCTTTCTTAGGCATATCACCATCGTCTCCTACTCTTATTTCTGTAGAACGTTTTTGCAGCAGTTTGATCTTATCTCCGTAACCGTTTCTTTTAATTATTTTCGTAGCACATTCGGCCATCGATGTGAAAACCTATGAAACAATTGACAACTTCTTAACCATTTAATAAATGTCTTATTTATAAATACAGTGATAATTCAGTTTCTGAAGAAAGGAATCACCTCGCATGCTGTTATAGTATCCGCTCCGCATGTAGCAGCCATCATCGATAACAAACCAGTACCGCTTCCTATATCAAGTACATTGGCCTTCTCTCCCATTTGATGTTTCCTCTCGATAGCAGCTTTGAGAGCAATATAATACTTCTGATTCTGAAATTATAATAACACTGGAAACATTGTCGTATAAAGAAGATTATTTAAATAACACTATGTAAGACTAACTCTTTCATGATCATGTAGCATATCAGCAAACGCTGATCTAGCAATTTCTTGATGGTAATCATAATTTTCATCCTTTTCCTCCCAGGTAGTAGTACCAGTCAATGGATTTAAATATTGAGTAAAAATACTCATGTTTCGAATAGAAAATCGATTTAACGAAATCCTTAACATACACTTTGTATAAAGTTGTTTAATTACTTAGAAAAGTACAACAACGTTTATTTGCATAAGGGACACTATTTTCAACAACAATTTCATTTATACGTAAAATTCAATTCGATATTAGGTTAAGTTTCACATGGAACGTTCGATAAAGAACTTAATCACATTTAAATGTATTCCAGAATTATAAGCAACTGTAGAATCAATTTTATGAAAAAAAAGTGATAGTACTACGATAAAATGTGAGAACTATTGCCGATTTCGGGGTTATGGCGAATGTAAACTATAGCACGTGCGAATACGTATACATATATCCCCACTACGACTGCTGAAATCATTTGATCAATATAGTATGTATTTTATTTAATAGAAAACACAAAAATATAGCAAAATTACGTAAATTGTCAATAAATACCTTAATCGAAACGGTCATTAAATTTCTTCATAGATTCAACATTAATTTGACAATTGGGAAATTGTCTGGCCACGACCTGCCATATCTACTTACTTTACAAAGTAGAAGTTTCTACTATATTATAAGTAGAAATGTCAAGTCATGGTCAGACACGATTTCGATATATGTACAATTGAATATCTCCCTTATTATTGATAATAGGGAAACATGTCAGAGGAAAACATGATTAGGTTTAAAAAGACAAATATTGTGTTACATAAGAAATTTTCCTAAAGGTGATAATTTTTTTAAATGTCCTTACTAGATTATGGAAGTTTATGCAGTTTGCAATTTTTGTAGACGAATATCCATAAAGTGAAATCTAATAAAATCTTGTTTTCAGGTTTTCTTAGTAGAAATAAATGAACATCGTATCACCGACGAGATACTATTAAAGACTGTCAATCCCTGTGCTATTCAGCGGGACCAGTAAGTGGGCTTACAGTAACGTGGAACTTACCACCTACGAGATACTCGTCAAGTACAAGAAGAATGATATAGTATAGAATGCTCACATTACCCATTCTATAATTGCCTTATAATACTATCACCGACGAGATACTATCTCGTCTCTTTATCTAAATAGAACCAGACGATATGTGACATTGTTCACGACCGGGGCGAACCAGCTTGAATAATACATACATTTTGTTCTGAAGGAAGGTGAAATTGCAAAACGTTATGGAAGACAATAGGTATAGGAATAGAATTTATTAAAAATCAAAATATGTATTAAATGTGCAGCTATTAGCTCGATATTATCCTTTATTCATAAGACACTAGAAGTTCTTACAAATAAAGGATAATACCGATTGCCCAGGTCTCACCACGAGGAGGTTGCTGCACAAGAGACCCGAAAGGGAGTCAGAACGAATGCAATATTCCTTCTGGCTCCCCTCCTAACAATAACGGACTTATAGTAAATTACGCACGCACGCAAGTCGAGCAATTATCGCGGGGCAAAAGGTGTGAATCGGAGAAGAAGTCTCCGATCCACGGGGGATCAAAGGCGAATCAGGCAGAAGGCACTGATTCTTTCAAAGAGAACAAATAAAACGAACCACAGCAGAAGGCTCCGGTTCGAAGGGGGCGCGTACAATGCTTGCAGCCCATCTCCGACCAGAGCCGATACCCGACGTGTCCTCACCAAGAGAGATGGTCACGAGAAGTGTTCAAACGTAACACCATTCCTCTGCCATCTACCTGGCCACCAGGAACGCAATGTGATGAGGTGAGTAGGATTACAAACAGAGAGAACTCTGCCAACTACCTGCCACCAGGCATCGCAAAGCGTTGAGGTGAACCAGGTAGGATGACAGAGAGAATGGCAATACGAGTGAACAGGTCTCAATGAACCACCTCTCTGAATGTATCGACGGCGAATACCAACTCCAACCGGTCTGCACATACAAGCAAGGTCCGACACAGCAGAAGGCTGTATCGGAATCAAGAAAACGAGAAAAGTGAAGTTAAGACAATAATTACTCGACATTTACAACGACGGTATACAATCTTAATTACTAACGCACGCGGCCTATAGGCGATTCGGGTGCCCCGGGGACGCGACTTCCCGTACTCACTCACGGCAACATCCGTCAGTGAGCCCCTGGGGGACCTTACTCGCAAATAAAACTAAGTTCTTCATATATCTTCTTCTTCATTTTTCCTCTTCTTGGTGTGTCCTCTTCTTGATATGTCCTCTTCTTGGTATGTCCTCTTCTTAGTATGTCCTTTTCTTGGTGTGTCCTCTTCTTGGCGTGTCCTCTTCTTAGTGTGTCCTCTTCTTGGCGTGTCCACTTCTTGGCGTGTCCTCTCCTTGGCGTGTCCTCTTCTTGGTGTGTCCTCTTCTTGGCGTGTCCTCTTCTTGGTGTGTCCTCTTCTTGGCGTGTCCACTTCTTGGCGTGTCCTCTTCTTGGCGTGTCCTCTTCTTGGTGTGTCCTCTTTTTGGCGTGTGCTCTACTTGGTGTATTCTACCTAAAACAGACTAATAATAATTACACATAACAATATATTACCCCGCACACGAGTGCAAACCTAATACCCGCTCACGAGAGCAAATCTAGAACCAGTTCACGAGAACCAAACTAACCCCGCACACGAGTGCGACACTAACCAGCTCACGGGAGCCCAACTAACCCCGCACACGAGTGCGAATGAAACCAGCTCACGAGAGCCAACCTAACACCAGCTCACGAGAGCCATAGCTAACCCCGCACACGGGTGCGGCCTATAGGCGACTCGGGTAGCCCCGGGGACGCGACACCCCGTACTCACTCACGGCTCCATCCGTGAGTGAGCCCCTGGGGGACCTCCGATCGGAGGAATACCAATTTCAGAGAAAATGTGAAAATTTTTAGAAGTGGGACTTGTGAAAGTTCCGAAACGAACAATTGGAAATTCAGAAATGAAAATTGTCGAGATCAAAGCATTGATGTACCCTTGGCCGACAGCAAGCTACCTGAAAGTAAACTCATATACAATTTAATGAAATATTGTTTTATAAATGTAAAATTATAAATGTGCAATGTGCAGCTATTAGCTCGATATTATCCTTTATTCATAAGACACTAGAAGTTCTTACAAATAAAGGATAATACCGATTGCCCAGGTCTCACCACGAGGAGGTTGCTGCACAAGAGACCCGAAAGGGAGTCAGAACGAATGCAATATTCCTTCTGGCTCCCTTTCTAACAACGACGGACTTATACTAAATTACGCAGATATGTCGAATAATTATCGCGGGGCAAAAGGTGTGAATCGGAGAAGAAGTCTCCGATCCACGGGGGATCAAAGGCGAATCAGGCAGAAGGCTCTGATTCTTTCAAAGTGAGAAACAAGAGCGAAACAGAGCAGAAGGCCCTGGTGCGAGGGTGACGCGCGAATGGCCAAGAGGAACTCAAGCTGCAATACCCATTTCTCCCAACCACTTGCCGCCAGAGACGGACATGAGTGGAATAGATTTACAGTGGAGAGGTTTTACATGAGCGAGCCACATCTCTTAAAGCCTCCCCCATTAATATTATCTACCGCGAATTCCCGTACCAACCGGTCTGGTACAAACTACATACGAGCAAGGTCCGACACAGCAGAAGGCTGTGTCGGAATCAAGAAAACGAGCAAAGTGAAGTTACGGCAATAATTACTCGACATATTTACAACGATGGTATACAATCTTAATATGTAGACCAAATATAACTAACTTAAAAATACACTGTAGCCTTCTTCCTCTTCGTTGGTGTGTCCTCTTCATTCGATGTGTCGTCTTCGTTAGCAGCCGGCTGTTGTAATCTAGCTGAAACAGACTAATCGTATTTAGAAACAATGCTGTTGAATACAGAATTAAATCACGCACACAAGTGCGAATGTAACCAATTCACGAGAGCAAATATAAACCCGCACGTAAGCGCAAATCTAACCATGCAGATGAGTGTGAATACAACCAGCGAACTTGGTCATGAGAGCAATTGTAACCCCACACAGAAGTGCGAATACAGCCAGCAATGCAGCTCACAAGAACAATTGTAATCCCGCACATGAGTGCGAATACAACCAGCGAAGCTGCTCACAAGAACAATTGTAATCCTGCACATGAGTGCGAATACAACCAGAGAACCAGCTCATGAGAGCAATTGTAACCCCGCACAGAAGTGCGAATACAATCAGCGAAGCAGCTCACAAGAACAATTGTAATCATGCATATGAGTGCGAATACAACCAGCAATGCAGCTCACAAGAACAATTGTAATCATGCATATGAGTGCGAATACAACCAACGAAGCAGCTCACAAGAACAATTGTAATCATGCATATGAGTGCGAATACAACCAACGAAGCAGCTCACAAGAACAATTGTAATCATGCATATGAGTGCGAATATAACCAGAGAACCAGCTCATGAGAGCAATTGTAACGCCGCACAGAAGTGCGAATACAACCAGCGAAGCAGAGCACAAGAGCAATTATAACCCCCCACACGAGTGGAGCGCTCAAAATATAAATTTGATGAAGAATAAAATTGATAAATTTGAAGAAGACTCAATACCGAAAGTCTCGTTGAAAATTTAAATTAGTACGAAGGACAGGTTTGTTGAAATTGGGCCAAAGGTAGACAAAGGGAGCTTTGAAAAATATTAGAAATAAAATTTACCGTTGTCCGTTGAATGAACAGTTGAAGGTAGGCCAAGGTAGCTGTGGATGACCCCTTGTCCACCTCTGGTCAACCTCTGGTCCACCTCTGGTAGGTCCCTGGTCCTTCTGGTCCTCCTGGTCCCGGAGCTCGATTGAACCCGACCGCTCACGCCGCCCCCCCGGGCCCGACTGATTGACGGAACTCTCTGACCGAGCGCGGGCGTGCGCCCCACGCTCGACGCTCAACCGCTCCCCGCCCCCACCGAATATCGATCGATGTCGATCGCCGTGACAATTATTGATAAATTTATTATTTCCAGCTGGTTAATGTTTATAACAATTCTATTTTACAGCAATGTCCACAAACAATCCCTTGGCTATCTGACCATCTAATTTTACCACGTTTTTATTTTTTAGTAAAAGTGGCTAATAGTATTCGAGATACGGAATAACTTTTAAACCATGAACATTCGCACGCATTAATTTATTCAATATAATTCACAGATATATTTATTACTTCTGGCTGTTTAATATTTATAACAATTCCTTTTGCTAATGATGTTAACGAGCACTCCCTTGACTACCTTGCCATGTAATTTTTTCGTAAAAATAGACAATAAAACTCGAGAAACAGAGTAACTTTTAAACCATGAACATTCGCATGCATTAATTTATTCAATACAATTCACAGATAAATTTATTATTTCTGGCTGTATAATGTTTATAATAATTCCTTTTGCTAATGATGTTAACGAGCACTCCCTTGATCACCTTGCCATCTAATTTTTTCGTAAAAATAGAAAATAGAATTCGAGATTGAGAATATCTTTTAAACCATGAACATCTGCACGCATTGATTTATTCAACATAATACTATGATACATTTATTAATTCTAGCTAATTAATGTTTATAATAATTTCTTTTGCCAACGGTATGGACAAGCACTCCCTTGACCACTTTGCCATCTAATTTTTTACAGTAAAGTCTTTTCAACATATTTCTGTTCTCACAGATCGATTCTTGGAACATTTATGTATAAAAAAAGTGCAAGGTAATAATTCTCTAGGACGAAACACAAAAACATTACCACCTTTCCTTTTTCCTCTACTATTTGGAAATAGCACATCTATGTCACTTTGACATATACGCTACAGTAGAGCCAAGTATAGTAAATAATGATCGAACCATGGCGCCGCGAAAAATTAATTCTTATATATCAAAAAAATTCGATCGATAAAATACCCATCCACTATTCAACTAATGGCGAAAAATAAAAAGTTAGAGAAGACCATAGTTCCGACTCCGTCCCCAAGATGTCCTCCTCTTAGAGGGACACATTGCCGGAAAGGCTTTCTCGCAAGTTACTACAATATCACCTATTAGTATATATACGTTCTTCAAACGCCTTCGAACATCCCGTGTATAAGGCAAGACCCGCTAGCTAGCCTTACTGATGAGTCCTCTAGCGGGTCTTAGGACGAAACACAAAAACATTACCACCTTTCCTTTTTCCTCTACTATTTGGAAATAGCACATCTATGTCACTTTGACATATACGCTACAGTAGAGCCAAGTATAGTAAATAATGATCGAACCATGGCGCCGCGAAAAATTAATTCTTATATATCAAAAAAATTCGATCGATAAAATACCCATCCACTAGTAATAATTCTCGTTTATGAAATATTTTGAAATTACGAATCGAGATGTCTCATATAAAATTTGACATAGGAATTGTAGATTTTCGTAAAATTAAGCTCAATAGCAGCATTCTTCGATTTCTCGATCCTCTAAGTAAGGTCTGGGTTAGGTCGTACAGCTTGAACGTCGTTTTAGTTTTCCTCGACACTGAATCCATTACAACATTTCCCATTACCCGTCGCGTACATCGTATTTGTCGTTAGAAGCTAAAAGAATTGTATATTACATCTCCAAAAATATATTTACATTCGAAGCGTCAATTATCCGAATCAATTGGGACATAATGTAAAAACATAATGTACTTACTCAATTTAGAACCATAAGAATTGAACCTAAAATTACTTATTAATTACAAGAGTACAATGTAAAATATATGTATGCACAGATGCATAGTAATTATGTATAATACAGTAATGTAGGCTACACTGGTTCCGAAAAGTAGTGGAGATAGCGACGAGTGGTTCGGATAATCGAGGTTCGAATAATGAATCCGAAAAATGGAGGAGAAGTGAGATGAGATATGCTTTCGTTTGAATTTTGTACGATCCAGTCGTACGGTTTTGCCGTTGATATGTCGAAGAGGCTGGAGGTCACGAAATGGTTAAATCGGATACCCGAAAAGTTAAATTGGAAAATCATGAAAGAACTTCATACTCACGTGATCACACATTTTTGGGATTGTCAAACTTGACCACGCGACTGCAGCCTGGTCCTAAATTTCCCGATTCGACTCAAACCCGAAATTTCGGGTACCAGCACACACCTATTAATGACATACATCCAGAGTGGGGCAAAAATTTTATTTAAATACAAATTTCAAATAAAGTGGAGTTTTTCCAAGTGGGTTTTAAATCCACTTTGTTCGAAATTTTTATTTAAATAAAATTTTTGCCCAACACTGCATACGTCATATGTACATAGTTGTGTGTCTGCGAGTAAAACGAGATGTCTGTCAAACGGAGTTCAGCGAACAATTTTAATCAATGTTGGAGTTAAAAGTATGACAAATAAAAGAGACTAGTAGAATAAACAAACACTATTTATTACTTTTTTCTACTCGCTTATAATTAGCCTGAGGATTTTAGGCATTTATGACAAAGTGAATAAAACTGTATTGATATCAGAAAAATTAAACCCTTCGGTGGTTCTTCAAAATGTATGTACTTTAAAGATGCAATGACTCAATTAAATTATATTTCATTTTCATCTTATCGAAATGATAAACGATAAATATTGAATTTCATTTAAAGAGTCTCGTAATGTGACGATCTCAAATAACTCGTAAGTTATTTGTTCTACGGAAAATTGTTTCCAACAAAAGTTGCATGGTTTCCTCGGGGACATACATAATACTTTATCTCTTTTTTATCGAGATATGAGGTATCTCATCTTCAGTTTTTAAATGGAATGTCTAATATTTTTTCTCGAATTCGTTTGCTCATATTTATTTAACGGTTCACTTTAGAGGATTTTTGTAAACGCAGTTCTCTTCACAAGTCCTTCACCCTTGTATAGAAATAGTAATACGTATAGAATCTGCGGCAGAAAATCTGCAATTAAAAAGAAATAATTTCCGCAAGTTAAAAAAGAAATATATTTTTCGCTAATGGTTATCGATAAAAGATAATGAAGCCACACATCAATTATCAAATTTCAGAAAAAATGGTTAGAGTTTTACGAAAAAAGTAACACGACAGAAAAGACGAATCCGGATCTACAGACTTTATTAACTTCCCGATTTTATAGGGAAGTTATTGTAATTACCCCGAAAATCGAAAATCGAATTTTTAGCAGATCTTCACGTTTCATGGTCATTGGAGTCATTTTAGACTATTTTTATCAAAATGTCGGTATGTGTGTGTGTGTGTGTGTGTGTGTGTGTGTGTGTGTGTGTGTGTGTGTGTGTACGTATGTCCGTTTCTATGGTATCAAATTTTTCGTTAACGTTTTCAGAAAAAGTAACAACGCGATCGGAATGATGAATGATGCAATCGATGTGCCCCGCTGTAACTTAGAGCTGATTAGATTTTGGTCCATTTTGGTCAAGTAGTTTTTTAGTTTTTTTTCGAAAGGAGTTGATTAAACATTGCAATGTATACGAAAGGCGTATCCACCGAAGAAGTAAACGTAACTATATATATATATATTAAAAAAAAATTTTTTTTATAAAATTAAAAAAAAAATTTTTTATAAAATTAAAAAAAAAATTTCTTGTTTTTTTCTTATTAAAAAAAATGTTTTTTCCAATTATGCAACTAATGCTAATGTAACCGCTTACAATAATCGAAAATTATTCCAATGCAAGAGTGAAATTATTCCAATGCAAAAATTATTCCAATCATCGCCGAGAATACATTTTCAAAGAATATCGATGAAAGTACAAAAACATTTATATTACAATCTTTAAATAAACAATGAGTTCAAAACGAATTGTTAACTGAGATTAAATTGAAAATTAATATAAAATATATGATAATTAATAACATTGACGTTGAAGACGAATTGGTTAATGGAGCATGCGGAATATTAAAATTTATTACTTTTCAAGAAAATACTAAAATTCCGTCTATATCGTGGTTAGATTTTCAATTGGCCAGAGTAGGAGTGAAAGTAAGAACTCGTTATCGTGATTATATGAAAAATGCAAATATAAATCAAAATTTAACACCAATAATAAAAAAATATCGAATCAAGTAAATATTTCGAGTGAAGGAAAATAACAAATTACACGTAGTCAATTTCCAGTGGTTCCTGCTGAAGCGATTGCGATTCATAAAAGTCAGGGACAAACATACGAGAAAGTATGTATGGATTTTAAAACATCAGAAATACGAACTTTACAAATGTTGTAAGTAGCACTGAGCAGAGTTTCAAAATTGAGCGGTTTATATATTTTGAGAAAATTTAAATTAATAGTATCGAAGAAAACCAAGATCAATACTGCAAACCCGGATAATGATGAGTTGTATCGTTTGCGAAAAACTAATTAAGACAATTTATTTTGCAACATTAGTATGCTATAACTAGGAACCAAGCGAGCAACGAGCATACGATATTGGTTTAATGCGACGCCATATAGCAAACATTTTGATAAGTAGAAAACTATTGAATTTCCCTGAAAACGTATAATCTTCTTAAAACGTACACTTAATAAATAATAATAATAATATACAGCAACTATCGAATCGGGAAGTTCTTTGTGTGGCTCGTGGAGAGTCACACACAAAATGAAAGACATTAATAGCTGTGGGCCCTACTAGCCATTCATACCACTAACATTCTCGAAAGAGCAGTCCTGCCCGCGAGCTCGCGAAGCGAGCGAGCAACAACAACCCTACTCGCGAGCGAGCGAAGCGAGCGAGCAACAATAGCCCTCTAGTTTAACATATTTTTCGACGCGGTAAATAATTTCGAAGATATCCGAGAAGACGATTTTATTAGGATTAAATGAATTAAGTATTGTGTAGGATGCAAACGCTGTGAGGCTCCGATCGACGGTTGAGACGTCTCGAGAGGCAAAAACGGCAGGCGTTTTTGCCGAGTGGGACACCCGCGGGTGGCGTATCTCCAAATTGTAAACAGGCCAAGGGGTTCATTAAATTATATTTCATTTTCATCTTATCGAAATGATAAACGATAAATATTGAATTTCATTTAAAGAGTCTCGTAATGTGACGATCTCAAATAACTCGCAAGTTATTTGTTCTACGGAAAATTGTTTCCAACAAAAGTTGCATGGTTTCCTGGGGGACATACATAATACTTTATCTCTTTTTTATTACTTTGCTTTTTTTTATCGAGATATGAGGTATCTCATCTTCAGTTTTTAAATGGAATGTCTAATATTTTTTCTCGAATTCGTTTGCTCATATTTATTTAACGTCATAGTTTTCACTTTAGAGGATTTTTGTAAACGCAGTTCCCTTCACAAGTCCTTCACCCTTGTATAGAAATAGTAATACGTATAGAATCTGCGGCAGAAAATCTGCAATTAAAAAGAAATAATTTCCGCAAGTTAAAAAAGAAATATATTTTTCACTAATGTTTATCGATAAAAGATAATGAAGCCACACATCAATTATCAAATTTCAGAAAAAATGGTTAGAGTTTTACGAAAAAAGTAACACGACAGAAAAGACGAATCCGGATCTACAGACTTTATTTAACATATTTTTCGACGCGGTAAATAATTTAGAAGATATTCGAGAAGAACGATTTCATGAGGATTAAATTAATTAACCGTTTGCACTCCGTTGTCCCCTCTGAGGCACCACTAGAAATTGTTGTATGATTATTCAAAATATTGTTTACATTATTAAATATATCGGTATCTAATCAATAACTAAACATTTAGGTATTGTATGAGGTATTCTACCAATTTCATATCCATACAATTTCAAAAATCATAGGGAATGGAAGTATTCTAGATCGGAATAAATGTTTAATTTTCCAGTTAAAATAGCGCGGAGTGCGAAGGGTTAAGTATTGTGTAGGATGCAAAAGCTGTTAGGCTCCGATCGACGGTTGAGACGTCTCGAGAGGCAAAAACGGCAAGCGTTTTTGCCGAGTGGGACACCCGCGGATCTCCAAATTGTAAACAGGCGGTCGGTGAATGCCCTAACGAGCGAGCGTGATTGAGAAACAATGTTTGTAGACGAATTTTAAGAAACTCGAATCAAAGAAAATCTTTTTCTCCGTGGTAGTAGCCTTTTTAGATCGGAAATCGATTAGAATCGTACTAAATTCTGTCATATTTCATATCCTGGCATTTTTGTAAAATTTTCAAGAACCATATAGTTGCATAAAGATAATTATCATTGATAACTTATCAATATATTTGAATAGGTCTGCAACGGCCCCCGATAGTCCGGTTAAGGGTTAATTAAATCGATCAAATAAAATGTAGTTATAGATCCATATTCACGCACGGTATTTATTTTAACATTCAACTGACAACAATATATATATGTACAGTTTTACGTATACGTAATATAAGTGTATATATATACTCGTATTTATATGTGTATATATATAAAACTGATTATATATATATACATATAATTGTAACATTAGCTACCTCCCGCATCTCTGTGTATCTTATTTATTTTATTGCACAAGCTACATCGAGGTTTGGCTATCTGGTACGATGTATCGTGAATAAAATTTAAACAACACGAATCGTCTCTGAAAACTAGCTTCGTAGCCCACACTCTCGTGTCTCCTCGGATACACAGCCTTCTTATCTCACGCGTTAATTGCATTTTAAATATGGATGGACACCCGACTTCGTACACGCCTATCGTTACCGATCGGACACCTCTAAAACAACAAACGGAAACAACGAAGTCCAATCGATGAAAATTTTACTATAAAAGTTGATATTCCGTATTTTTTTTGTAATTTTATCATTGATTAAGCACGCGATAGACTCTAACAGTATTATTTTATTGACACTATTTATTTGTTTGAGCCTCGAGCGCTCGCAAACAGCATACTAATGTCAACAAATTTATCGAAAATATCCATAAGTTATTGTCTATGTGCGACTAGACGTATTAAATACAAATCGATCTAAAAAAATATTTATAAATCACGGCAACCGCGCAAACAGAATATTAAATACAAAATCTGACTTATTTGTAAAATATTTCTCACACGTGGCTAAAAATATTAAGTGCAAAATAACGTGTTTCTTAGTAGCTACAGAAATACAATAAATAGCGTATATCGTTTGCTTAACGGTTATTGTCGGGCCGAACGTCGATTCAATCGAGTAGTCGATCGACCACTCTTTTTATTCAGAGCTCCTTTCCTGTTTGTTTGCGAAATATTCATTATCAAACTCGTTCAGCGTCGCTTTTCTTGTCTTGCATTATTTGTACTATTTATTTCCATAAAAGTAACTGAATTTTGTGACGTCACTTAATCGAGATAATGTAAAGAGAAAAAAAGCTCTTAAATACGATTAATTAAAGAGTGCTTAACTTTTGTTGATCTAACAATTACGTATACTTGTTATACGAGGTGTCCTGCAGTTGTTAGTGTAAGTAAAATCTATAGAAAAATCGTGATAAATTGAACAATTTGTCTGACTCTTACTCGCTGTTTCTAAATTAAATTATATTGGAAGAATTTCAGAGAAATGAAATTTTACATTCTTGCTGTGTGTTGAAATAGAAAATCAATTTCTCAGTTGTATTACTAGTTGAAGAACACCTTGTATTTTATAATAATTTGGTAATTATTCTAATACAATTGTACGATAGAAGACTTATACGATAACGTTGTCGCTCGAGGCCCGAGCCAAATATCGACACGAAAAAACGGAAATGCATTCGATATTATTGTCTGGTATTCCACAGTGTTTCGTGTTTATTCCTACGAAACGCGCCATGGTGAAAGAAGGATTTGTACTATCCATTTTCGGGAGATTCTTCATATGTTGTGCATGGCAAGTCCTCGTCCGCGTTTTATTGTCGTTTTACAGTTTAAAAGACACTTCAACAATTATTTACAGCTGATCTATGTTATACGAGTAAACATAACACATAAGCCTAAGTAAACCACCTAACCGATCGGGAGCAACCGAATTATTGTCGAAGGCAATCATTTAATTAATTCAATGAGAAGACCTTAGCGTACACTATCGTTAACGACTGTGTATTTATATATGTATATATATATATTTTTATATTTATATGTATATGTATATATAACGTAGCATTATCGTTTCGTATTAAATCACTCTTATGTTATCATAGTTTAGCACCTTCTTGATAAACAAAGAACGACCTATGTGAAGGTATCTTCAAAACGAGAAGAAGGTATAGCTATAGTTAATCGAAGACAGGGATCAAATTTTCTCGTTCTTATAGGTGGCCAATCTTTTACCTATTCCTGATATTATGAGATCGTTTTTTTTTCGGTTTGTAGTATAACAGATTTGCGATCAACAATTTGTTAGAAACGGGTAAAGACCATACCCAAAAGCGCACATACAAAATAGAGAGATCCGAAGTACAAATAGACGTGATTTGAGCGCATCTCGCTATTGCTCTAGTCTTCGCTACTAGACGACTCTTTCATCGAAGGAATAGATCTGTGTTAGCTAACTGTAATCAATCGTTATTCCCAATTTAGGCAGTCAGACCGATTTGGAATGTAAACTCTACCAAGAAAAGAAAATTTACCTTATTTGCACTATGAAATCAACTAACTTGGCGCATTTTTAGACTAACCTTTGATTCTACAAATTAATAATACCGCGCTTGTTCCTGTACATGTACATTGACTGTATCTTTTGCCACAAATCATGAAATATCAATAAACAATCATTAAACAACGGATGTTTATGCATTTCTGCCACGTATGAATCTTTAAAATTCAAGAAAATGTTGAAGTTATTTTTGCAACACAGTCCATGCGAATAAGAATTCGTGTAACAATCCGCAGTGTAATAACAACCATGTCGATACAGGTTTTGCACTCCAAATTCACTCTTTTGCAAGTCAAATACACCCTTTTGCAAACCAAATTCACCCTTTTGCAAACCAATTTCACTCTTTTGCAAATCAAATTCAACCTTTTACGAATAAAGTATTTTTACAGGTTTCGCACTCCAAATCCCCTTTTTGCAGATCAATTTCAATCTTTTACGAGTAAAGTATTTTTACAGGTTTTGCACTCCCCAAGTCACCTTTTTACAAATCAATTTCGCCCTTTTGCAAATAAAGTGCTCTTCAGTAAGTTTTTAAATGAATTGTTAAGAAATTAAAAATTTGATTTATTGCAAAGATGTTCATCAAATACTTATTTAAAAGTAATTACCAATTCATTAATTTTGTAATGTACCAAATAACTGTGTGTTCTACTTAAAATTTTTTAAATGAGATACATATATATGCTTTTATTGAAGCTTATTGAGTATTGAGTCTTATTCTGACTTCTTCTTAATTTTAAATATTCTTAATGGGTGAAATTAATTTGCAAAATGTTGAATTTGATTTGCAAAAGGGTGAAATTTATTTACAAAAACGTGAAATTGATTTGCAAAAGGGTGAATTTGTAGTGCAAAACCTGTACTATGCAACGGATTAATGTGAATTGTATTTCGGACCAACAGAAAATTTGGAATAAATGATCTGTAAAATACGTGAAAGTGTGAAAAGGAAACGTGCTATTCCTTCGATTCGACGCGCCAACTTCACGATTTTATAGGCCTCTGTGAATGTGCAAGAAGTGCAGTGCATACATTGACCATAATGCCGGATTTTCGAATAATTAATTTCAATCGGTTCGATTGTGTTTATTGTCACGCGATGTCTCTTCAACCTCGAGTCTTATGAAATTTGTTATTGTCCTTATAATATTAGAATGCTCTCACTCTCGAGCCCACGCTAAAATTGCAAATGAATCCTCGCGTTTGATACGTTTTTGATATGCGTTCGTCTCAACCTTCGGTATCGTTCCTGATGCCTTTGTGATCCAATTGCCGATCTTACCGATCGATTCTCTCTGTGAATTGTTCTTCGTTCTGTCCTCTTAGAAAATACTCCCTTCTAGATATGTAACCGTTTCGATAAATTGATTCGACGCTATTGAAACCATTGGTAAAAGAACGGGGCTCGGCGAATTCTAACATGCGTCGCGAGTAATTGGCATCGATGCTTCCTTTCTGTTCGTCTCTTCTTTTTTTATAAACTTTGTACGTGATTTTGTATTAAATTCGAAGGAAAATACAAATCGTTCAATTTCGGAGAATCGATCAGGAGCTAGACACCTTACAAAACGGAAATTAGTATAATGATATTCGGGAACGTCCTCGTCACGCCCATTGGACGGTTCCTACTCTATCCTTACATTTCACATAATCTGCGACCGCTAAGCGCAAAGGTATCTTGTTTCTAACTTTAACGTTATGCTAGTTCATTATTTTTTTTTGTTTGTTTCATTAATGATTTGCGATCGGTTTTAAGTTCACCTTTACGAATATGTATTGCAAATGCTAAGATGGTGTGTTACGCGCTAGATAGTTCATGCATATACGATACATCTCGCGAACGTTATTACAGTTCCACCGATTCGAGTTCTTTAGAAAATATCTTGCAATTAACGAGACTTTCTTACGAGCACTTTTTCCTCTCTTCTTTCGATAATCCGATTCTTTCGATAGAAGAAACGACGAAATAAAACTTCTAAAACCGTACGATATCGAGATGTATTATATATTTATATATATAACATGGTTTTGTAGATTAAAAAACTGCAAGTTCAAACTCGAGGCGCAAACTTCGTGCCGTTAGCATCGCCTGCGTCGAACTTCCAGTTTCACATGCATCTCTTCGTCCTCGTCTTATTGAAAATTCCCTACATGCTCACGATATATCGACCGGATTAATATTGACATGTGTACGCGTTGTCAAATGGTTCAGAAACTCGAAAAACAGCGGACATTGCCAAATGACGTACGACATTACCAAAAATGAGACACGATTCCTTCCTGTTCTCTTTTACCAAATTTCTTTGTGTCCTATGTTTCTTGCGGAAAGAAAACTGCTAGAAACCATTCGGCGATAATTGATACACTCGCAGACCAGATTGCCTATACGTATGTTTCTTCTTCATGGTAATTGACGCGATATCTTTGTACCACTCTATAGAATCCAATTAACCGTTAAATGGATCAGTGCATCTTTAAATTCAATTACACTCGCAGCGTTTCGAGTACTGCGAAGGCAAAACCGATTCCAAGGGATATTAATATCATCTAAAATTAATTAATTCGATTAAGAATAATCATTGTATAAACTGATGGTGGTAAATTAATTAATAAGTGTGTTGTAATAATAAAATAAACACAAGGGGCGCGTTGATACTTCACTAATACACATTGACGCCAGATTAAGACTCCCACTCTACCCTTCCCCTTCCACGAGGCTATTCCCCCACGCTTCCGCCTAGTCACGTGACAGAGAGAAGATAACTGTATTCCCCTCAAATTCCGCGACGGGCCACGAATGACTCTGGCATAGCATACGGAGGGTTAAACAAATTAGGTCAATTGTTACACTTTGAAAATCCACTTAAGGGTTAACGTCTTTGAAGATCGATTTCGAGCTACAATGTGGGCTAAGTGTCGGGAGTTGAGGCGCGTTGAAAAATGAGAGAACGCTGTTTTCCGGTCTATGAACCTTTTAAACACATATTAGCCCAACATAGGCGATGACAACCATTCCTAGGTGAGATCCTCGTCGTCGTCGCTGGGACCACCGGTCGGACAACAGAGTCCTTCGGATCCGTCGCTTCTTATGCAGAACAACAATGTCTCGGCGGGCGTAACTTCGTGCGGCATGATCCCATGAAACTCTTTCAGATCCGCCGCGGGGAACCAAGCTTTCTCGTTATCTTCGATTATGAGTATTCCGAAAAATCTAGAGAGAAAAACAGACTATTGAGAACCCTTTCAAAGCCAGCTTTCCAGAAATCTACAGCGACTCCCACTAACATTCGGACACTGTTAAAAAGACGATTACATTTTTAATATTGGACCATACATTTTTAATATTGGACGATATACAGGTTGTGTCCGTTAAGTTATGTCACCATTTTTTAGGCATTTCCAGTAGTGCAATTTGTTGGTATTCCTATTGCGAGATTTTGTTTATATACAGTTGGTAAGGTAGAACGCAGAATGTCTCGATTCGATAGATGCAAACGAAACTTGTTATATTTCTTTTCTATTATGTAAGGTGTTTATTATCTATATATATAAATAAATAAGTATGTAGGTAAAAAGGAAAATAAGAGTTGCTCCTAATTACTCTCCAACAAATGGTAGCAGAGCGTGGTTGCTACAAATAAAGAATAAAGGGAGAAAGAACATAGAAAAGTTTGTGAGGTTAAGTGAACTACTGACCACGTGGCGAGTACAATTAGAAAGAAGTTTATAGAACTGCCAAGAAAGAAAGGCCACAGAAATGACGGACAATCTTGGAATAAATAAAATAGAACTACTTAATAATAATAATTATCCAACACAATTAAAAAATGTTTTAGACAAAAGTTTGTCAGTACTTGGTGAGCTACATGTTCGCATATTCTTAAATCTGAAAAAATGCTTTTTACGTAAAAAGGTAAAGGTCACCTTGACTTTTTTAAATGGCACCATATGTTTTGGACATCATATTATTTAACAGTGTACTATACTGTGACCTTGAAATGACCTCAAACTTGAAAATTTTGTGCAAACGTAATTTTAATGAAAATATATTTCTTACAATATAAATCAAGTTATATTATGTTATTATGTTACCTGCAAAGAGCGACCGCAGGAATCCAGAGAACAGATGCAAGAATAAGAACTCCGATGAGTACCAGAGCCCACATTGGCCACTCGTGTCTCTCCGTGACGCCTTTGCTGGCGATCCAAGCCGGATACCCGCTACCGTCAACGATAATTTCCACGATGGAGGCGACCAGAATACTCAACATCGCCAATGGGCTGAGATACTTCCAGCAGATCAGCCAATAAAGACCTGGACGGTTTCCGGTCATCAATTCGATATCATCGGCGAATCTAACAGGAGACAAACAAATGCGAATGCAATTATACAATATTAACACTTTACGTTCTTACAATTAGTTCATAGTATTTAACCCTACAACACTCTGTTCCATGCCACGTGTATCACCGATGGTACACGTTAAACTATCCATTCAGGCCACGTGTACCACTGGTGGTAACGCTGACACAATTATTTAATGCGCTAATAACATATATTTTATAACAAATTTAAGTAGAATATCTTTCCACCAGATGAATGAGGCATAAAAAATGCAGTATAGTTTGTTTAATTATCAAGCAAAAACGGCTCGGCACGGAACGTGGTAAGGAGATCAAAGTAAAGAAATTCTAGAACAATTTTCTCTTATATCTTCATATCAGAAAATGTTCGGAGTGCTAAGGGTTAAAAATCTATAATTCATATCTAAGGATTTCTGCGTACCTCTTCAAACCGTACACGTAAGACACAGCGATACACTCGAAGAAGGCAATGATTAGCAAAGGGAAGTTCCCACTGAAATTATCAAACAGCACGAACACGTAGCTACCGGCACCATGGGCGAACGCCATTGATATCATGCAGCAGACCAGACAAATTCCACCTGATAAAATATATTATCGTCATGAGAAAAACCACATGATTGGTCACTGACCAATTCGGAAAGAGCACTGCGGTCAGTGACCAGATGGATAGGGGTATTGCGGTCAGTGACTTCGTCAGGGCAATGTAGGGATGTCGGCGAGGGAAGGTAACGAACTCGTGAGATAACAGCATAATTCCATCTGTCGGCGTTGACAGATGGAGACTGTTACTTAATTTGGTAATCGTGATATAACACGACTGACCTGTGAGAATTTCCTTGCGCAAATTCGGGAACAGCTTCATGTCCACGATACTCGTGACGACACCCTCTAAAGTACCGAATTGTGAATCGATACCCAAAGTGAACAGCATGAGGAAAAACAACACCGACCAGAATTGAGCTCCGGGAAACTGATTGATCGCTTCCGTGAAGATAATGAACGCCAACCCAGTGCCTGACGCTGACTATAATAACGAAATGGAAACTCGTGAAACACTGAAAAGAGACGTAGAGAATTTCGACAACTTTATTTACTGACATTATCCAATTCTTTCTCGAGATCGCACTCGGGCAGCTCGGGCATGAATAGATTGTCCAGAGTTCCGTTTCCTGTTGTAATATTTAAAAGCGAGCCAGCGATCGGGAGTTCGTCCGGTATTTTGTTCGGTCCGAAAATACTGAGAATCGTGGCGTTCCTGTCTGACAGACATTGTTCGTACACCATGGTCGCCTTGAATCCTGCAAGCACAGCGTTAGGAGATCGATGCGTCTAGACACGCGACCGATAGCTGAATAATTCCGGTAATACGTGGATAATTACCAATGATGGAGAACACGACAATCCCTGCAAACATCGAAGTGAAACAGTTCGTCATACTGACCATAATAGCGTCTCGGTAGCAGTTATTGTTCACGGGATTGTAAGACGAGAACGCTATCAAACCACCAAATGCCAGGCCGAGCGAAAAAAATATCTGTGTGCCTGCTTCCAGCCAGACTACCGGATCTGCTATTTTCCACCACTGGAAAAACCGGTATTTTACATTTAAAAATGAATACGGTTATTTCATCTGTACGTATTATACGTCATTTTGTAGCTCTTAGAATATTTTTTAGACTCGTTTCCATGCAAGGGTACGTAATGCGCCTTCTCGTTTCTCGATAATGCAAAGATGGGGGTTTTCAGTAGTTGGAAGCTCTAGATAAAAGATCAATCCAGGCCGCGATTGCCTTGAAAAGTCCTATTTTTACGTTTACGAGGCTTAATTTGCATTATTCGGCAGCATGTAGCTGTAGCAGCTTTATGAAAATAACGCAAATTACGCTGCCGAATAATGCGAATTACGGCTCGTAAACGTAAAAATAGGACTTTTTATCTACTTTTGATTACTGAGAAACTCCATCTTTGCATTATCGAGAAACGAGAAGGCGCATCCCGCACCCTTGCAATCCTGGAAACGCGAGTCTACTCCCTTAATCGACTCGTTGTATTCTACTCTCATTATTTCTTCTTTAAAATTATAGACAATCTGGAAATTCACGAGGAATTATACAGTAATGTTACGCAATAAGTAGCAGATATAATTGGAAGTAAAATATGAACATTAGAAGTATTAGGAGCACGTGAAGAATTGTAAAATGAGTACGTTATATACATAGTGATTTAAGACCTGCAACATTACCTTCGGCATAAAAAGGTGGCGCAAACCGTCGGACATGCCCGTCAGTGTGACGCCGCGGAAGAAGAAAATGATCAGAACAATATATGGAAACGTGGCAGTCACGTACACGACCTATAAAAAAACATAGCAATTGATAAAGGTGTTTCACAACCAATTGATTTTGCATTCTATAGTGATGCATCTGGTGTTGAACACTCTAAAGGAATACCTTCCCTGAAGACGCGATTCCCTTGATCATGCACATATAAACGAGAATCCAAGCGATCACCAGCGCCAGCGCAATTTTCCAATTGAATAGCTCCGGGCTATTGATGTCCTTCGATATCATCAGAGTGGTCCGATACCAAAAGTATTGTGTAGGACTGCTGACCTATGGAATTAGCACCGGTTGCGGCGTAATTGTCTTCATTAATTGAAGGACTAATTGAACTTACCACACACTCCGGCTCCGGGGCGTACGAGCCGTTTTGGAAATACACGTTCGGACATTCCGCCCATGGTAACTTTGATTGGAAACTCTGCCAGCCAGAAGATTCGTTTATTAGAATCGCCGATGATCGATATTAACGAGTTTACTATTGCTGCTCGTTTCTATAGGCTCTCGATAGAAATTGCTGGATCGGTTTAGACTACTTATAATTGAGAAATTTAATGCTTCGGATAACAACAAATCAGTACATAGTTCTCTTGAGTATTTAAGACTTTGTTACGCAATGTACTTCCCTGCGGAAAATATTTGTAACCCTTACAAAAACCATTGATCATAGAGTGGTGCACAAGATCCGTTTAATACAAGACGAATAAAAACCATGAGCCGGTGAAAATTCAAAAGAAATCCAAATACGATAATTCATGTGTAATTGCAATTGATCATCTCGTACATTCAAATAAACAGAGCATTTTCTAAATTTTAATGTACTTCGTTTTAAACACACATCGAACAACTTTTATCGGGAAACCCTGTGTTATTTTTCGGTGAGGGGTTCAGGAAAGAATTCGAGCAATCGTTTACGTGTGAGCAATGTTTTCCAGGGACTTACTTGAACAAAGTAGAAGAGGCACCAAGCGATAATAGTGTTATAGTACAGAGCTACGTTGAAGGAAACCACGGCACTGCTTATTCCTATGCCACCCATGTACGGAGAAACCTATTGTAAACACGACAGACAACTCGTGAATGCGTATTCAAATATATTTCGATTGTTTCTATAATATTATTCCATGCATCGCGCGACGATCACCTGATTCCACACGCCGATAGCGCCCTTCCGTAATCTCTGGCCAATTGCCAGTTCCAGATAAAATATGGGTATGCCCTCGATCGCCAGCATCACGAAGTATGGTATTAGAAATGCACCTGTTTTCAGAGTCGTGAACATTAAGAATCAACAAGGCATCGACAATATCGACATTGCATTACGTACAGAAAAATTCATATTTTTTAATCGATCGAAAAACTCGAAGTTTTATATCGCTTTCGTTACCACATACCTCCGCCATTCTTTTGAGCGAGATATGGGAATCTCCACACGTTCCCCAGGCCCACTGCGTACCCGACAGTTGCTAACAAAAACGTGAGTTTGCTGTCCCAATTTTCCCTCTCGTCCTCACCGGCTTCCGGTCGAAATGTCGTTTTCCCATCGTTGTTGCTGACTTTGCTGCTCCCACCCCCGTTTCCCGGTTTGCTCTGCAATAAATTAAACAAACGAGAACTAATCATCTTCTTAATCTTCCTCGGATCGTAGGTAATTAGACGAAAGTTATCTCCCGGTGAAAATGTAACTGGTTTTTACTTGGTACGAAATGTTCTTTCTTCATGATCTGTACGATTACTTTCACGAAAAATTTATGGATAATCTCTTCCATACTGATTGTTCAATTAGAACCAAAATGAGCTGGATCACCGAATAAAATATTATTACGAATACGTAGAGGAATTTTAAGGATGTTCTGGAGGTACAATGGGAGACAAAAGTACAAGAAATTCTAAATCCATCAATATATTGGCAATGAAAGCCATTCATGAGTATATTTTGCATGAAACTTTTGCGAATACTGTACCCTCTGTAACTATATTCAGTGGTCTACACTTGTCGCATTTCCATGCTAGTAAGAGACAACACGATAAATTTGACGTTTTGTCACAGTTTATAATTTTTTTGCTCTGTAACTGTTTAGTGAATCCTAATAAATTTTGAACATAATTAATTATATAATTTTTACTACATATACAAAAAAACTGAAGTTTCTAGTTGCGTTTTTTCAAGGTTTAAATAGAGTTTGAAGTGGAATTTTATGAATTCTCCATAAGAAGACGTGTTAAAATGTGCAAACTTTAAGTTGCTATAATTCTTAAACGGTGCAGTGAATCGAACCCAAACTTTGGTAATTACATTAATTTAGTAAGAATTATATCTTGCCAAATTTTCAAAAATTCTGTTGCGTTTTTATATACCTCCAGAACATCCTTAACATATAATCTTTATTGAGGATCAAAATGTTCCGTTGCCGAGTTCGACCAACGATAGACTGGCGTCTGGGACGCCTCGACCGAACTCCTACGGCCGCACACTCAAACACACACATACTCACACGCCGGATTCGTTCGCACGAAAAAACGTAAACAAACCGCCTTCGCATTCGCTCGCCACTCGCTATCCTCGGTCCGTGGTGTGTTTATATTTTTTGTTTCGAACGTTCGACAACAGAGAAGACGCACAATTTCACACTGATCTTGATCGCTAAGATCGAATTGCGAATATTTACCTTCGTGTTAGGACTGGAGTCTTCAAAGGCTGCGTTCGTGGCACCGTAATTGGCAGTACTGACATTTTTTCTGTTCTCCGCCACCAATCGTCCTCTCATCTCCTTCATTTCGAGCCTGTCGACGCTTTTCTGAGGCTTCAGGTCGCGCGAGCTTTGCCGACGGACTAGATGGGCTGTGTTCGCCATTCTTTCTTTCTGTGGCGTGAACCACGGGTTTCTTTCTTTGCTAGAATCAAACGGAAATGCCACACGCGCCTATGGACTCCATCCTGCTGAAATCAGTCGTTTTTAAATCGTTATAAATCCTCGTGCACTCTTGTCAACCCTCCGGCGCGTGGGCGAACACACCCGATCTCTCGTCTACGGTTTTCTTGATAAACAGAGTTATTCGTTCTTATAGATAGTTGTTTTTAAACTATTAAAAGACGAAGTAAATTTAACTATTGGAAAACTCGAAACAAAATTAAGCGAATCAGAAAGGGTTAAGTAACGTTCAACCGAGTTCACGTAAATTGACTATTTCTGAAACTGAATGATTTGAATAATCATCTACGGGTTTAATTAAACTACGCGCAGTAACGGTGCAAAAACAGATCCACAATATCGACCACGCTGAAATTGCTATTATTAATCATTCGTTTGTAGCATAAAAGCTGTCTGCGTGTCCTCTACTGTTTTGAGACTCGACGAAATTAATTTCCAACGGTCTGTTCGTATCCGACGATTATGCACATACAATTCGCACTACAAAGTTCAAAGTTTCAGTAGCGTATACGAGAGAAAACAAGAAGCACTTCTCCAAAGTGTACTCGTTCAAACGGAACGTTTAGTTTCTCACAAATATCTTCGCTCGAGCACTGTTCGCCGACTGTTTCTCGCCCACTCCTGCAAACGCGGCTGCTAATCCATCATGTGCGTGTTAAACAAAATTTTCTGAATGTGAACAAGGCAACACGGTCCTATTATTTGCAACCGTCAACCGTACCGTTCAAGATGAATGAAATCTCGACGATTCTATGGAAATGATCAAGTAACCAAGAAAGTTCATGCTGCATGTACAACTATTACTGCTTAAACTTGAGCTTACGTATACTAAACGAAAGCTAATTCGACGAAGAACTGAAAAATTGGCAAAGTCGAAACGTTTCTTTCGATTGAATTGAAAGGTGTCAACCGTTCCGAATATAAATATCGTTCGATCCACTTCGCATCATTGATCTCTATCGATGAAAGCACGAGCAATCTTGGTTACCTAATATTTACGTGACCGTGCGCAGGGTGGCCGTCGACAGCGAAGTCCGTGGGAGCAGGGAAACTCGGAGTAAACAATAGACAATAAAACACAACGTGTCGACCACTGATCTTCCGCTCGAGCCTTCTTTCTCACCGAAGCAAAGCACTCGGCAGAAACGTCATCACAATCTCCCAGTGAAAGAATCCGTTGCTGGCTGGGAAGAGTTGCGAAAAGGGGGAGAGATATTTGCTTTTCAGCTTCACCACGTCCCTGACCTCGTACGCGAGATGCCTCGAGAGCGAGCCGAGAATCGCATGACATTCCGCGAATGAAAAATCGTTCTTTAGCTGCGACGATCCGTGACAATCTCGGAAAATGAAGAAGCAAACATCGATGTTCGCGAGAATACGGAAGAAAACGAACGTTCGGCGTTGGTTCGCAGGACCATCGGGCGACGATTCAACGCGAGTGACATATACTATTTTCCCCGTTGACGTCATGGGAGGACCGATCGAGTGACATTCCTATTCGGTTGCGAAACCGAGCGCGTAATTCTTCCGCGAGAGAATGACAAATGCTGAAGAACGGTTCCGTGGAAACGAAGAATCCCGTTTGGGGCCCGCTGGGACGCACGGGGCTGCGATTTGACATGATCGCGTGGACCCGGGGAATGATTCAAACGGAAAGAACGACGTCCCGTGGTTGTCGGCGGACCGGTGTTCGCGACCGCGATAATCGAGCGATTCTACGACGGAACTGACGAAAAGAAAAGCGTTAGTTCTTTGTCAGGATGTATCGTTTCGAGTTCGTCACTGACCTGCTGGGGTGAGAGAAAGAAAAGCGCGAGGGCCTCCTTATGGGACGAGGAGCAGTTAGCTACTGTGGCACCCTCTACTGCGATGGTAACTTTTGAAATCACGATACCCCACGGAATCAATAGCAAGCGCCGGCGCCCCAATGCCTCCGTGTCCCACAGACCGGAATATGCGTGTACCCCTTTCGCTGAGAGAGATTGGTCGATGATCGACAAAACCGTGTGCGAGAAAGCATGGCAAATGTCACATCGCGACATCGCTCTGTCCCATTAACTCCTAACACACGAGGGCTTTACCATTTCATAACAGAACGATCGATCGCGATGAAAGCTCCTGTTGGATCCTGCTCGCAGTGTACGCCTTGCACGAAAATTGGCAGCGAGTCGCATGATAGTCGTTCGCCACTTCAACCGTGTGACTATGGTCAATACAAATATTTGGCTACTTTACATTCACTCTTTCCCAGAGTTCCTTGAGCCTCAGTCATCAATCTCCCAAATTACTCGCGTAGACAGATCCTCGATTATGCTGGATATAAATAGTTAATACGAAAACTGCTGCTATTCCTCGGTTTCACTGTCTACAGCTTCTGGTCATCAGAATTAAGACCACTCTACATTCTCATCGTTTTTCATATCGACTGCCACGTCGCCTATATGTGACTGACACAATTCTTCGTCCACCTTTAAAATTTAATTTCCCTCGAGATGCGGTTGCCTAAACCGAATTTCATTACGATTTGTGGAATCTAAAAGGTTCGACGGATTCATTATTGTGATTCTAACAGTGCATACGAGTTAGAATAATTTAATCCAGACCGTGCACTGTAGATTCCAGAAGACATCGAGAAGAATTGCTTCGATGCCATTGCGCGTAAACATTTTCGCTGAGAAAACTTCGAAAATTTCGTATCGCATTGCGCAGATGCTGGAAGGTTCGTTCTCACGGATATATTGATGCAGATTTTGATCCGTAGGTGTGACGCCGCGACAACGCATTTCAAAAGATCAAGTAGAAGCGTTTGACCTTTACGAAAACTGAATCGATACGAAGTTTCTATGTATATGTATATTCGTCGAGTCTATGTATAGAAGCGCGTGTTTAAACACGACGTGACAAAAAAATTAGGGCTCCAGCCTATTTTCTTGGATCAGCATCGACAGTGTTACGTAAGGGAAATTGTTCTTTGGTAAGTGGTTGTTCCCTTCCATTAACAGCTGGTCCCGTTACGCAGAATTCAGGTGAAGAGGCTAAACCGTCGGTGACAATAATGCGATCACCGTTAATATTGTCGCGGGCGAACGCTCGTTTCGATTAAACATGCTTTTATGGTGACGGACAATCAACGAACGTTTAAGTTCCCGAGCCGAGCGAAAATTACAAGATAATTTCGTTTCCCGGCGAACAGCTGTCGATTTTGTTCGAGCGAAAACACCGTTCGATAGATTCGCTCCAAATTTGTCGACAACAGAATTTGCGTCGCTCGTTTTATGCACAAAACCGAAGTTCTAATTGAATAGTATCGTTCAATGATGCTTCAGCGGAAACTGTTAATTATCGGTTCGCAATACTACTGCGACAGTGTGCAATACATGTCGCCAGTTGCAAACTGAGGGGATTAGTCCCAGCGTCAGTGGAGAAACGCGCCTTGAATCATACAAGTAGTATAACACGTCGTTGGCGCGACGACTCGCGTGATGATTAAAGTAACACGCGCGTAGCATCTATTTCATAATGAACACTATTAACGCGAACGCCTCGGAACGTATAATTTTCACATTAAATTTGAATACTTCTGCCAACGAAAATCAAAGTAATGTTATCCGTTTCCTCCAAACCGGATTGCTTGAAAAAATATAGCACATTATACAATTTTATCACCGGAAATTGTAAACCTAAAAAACACGAATCTCTTACCGAATTTTTTAACTTGTTTGTTTCTTTAATTAAAGCTTTGGTTACGAAATCATTCGTTTTGTTCATACAGAGATCTTTGATCACAGTTACTCCACAATATTAAACACGAAGAAGAGTATCCTACCATAGCTTTATTTTCAATTTAATTAATAATCATATTGATTGTCCCTCTCTCCTCATGCAAATCAATTTCTGCGTACCTGAACGTGTATTGAGATCTAGAACAGGATTTCAAACACTTAAATCCAGATCTACATATGGATTAATTAATCCAATAAATCGCATTATTGCAGACTCTAGCACTCTCTATAATCGTATTGATTGTTTTAGTGGGTCTTTACACACTTTTAAAACACAATTACGTAGGATTTTCGGAGATAATACCATACCATTTGTACCATGAGTTTTTGTACATGTCCCTTCTTTCTTATTTTACGTAGTCTTTTTTCTCTATTGTTTAAACAATTATGTTTAAACATTTATAATAAAATAAATAAAATTGTTGTCTTGATGTATTAGAATGAAAGTTTTCGAAAGCTGTACATTTTCCGAGTCGTTGGGGAGGATGATGAAAAAAATAACTAGAGAAAAAGATATATTTATTTCTTAAGTTTTCGTAAGAAAGGCGACTCTCTAGTAAATTTTTCTCTTATGCAACCTGCGCACCGTAAGAATGCTCAACGAGCAGTCTCCTTTATTAGGAACTGCGTGAAACCCAATATTTCTGAAATATATAATATAAGTAAGCGATAAAAACGCTAATTAAGTAGAATTTTAATGAAGGATAAGTGCTCACGATCGATCCGTTCTCTCTTAAATCTGTCCTCAACGAACGAGTTCGTTAAATCTTCCATTATTTCCTCGTTTTTGAAATTGTATTGATTGATGTTTCCGCTGATCCGTAGATACCTTCGTTTTTGCGAGTTAAGTCAAATTATCACAGTGGGAATAAATAAAACTACGCAATACGAATGTCATTAAAGGATACAAATTGTGATAATAGTTCAGTCCATCCATGGCCCATTCTAAAAGTAGATTCAATCTCGGTCTGTAAGGGGTTCCATTAACCAACTCTTTCATCGTATCATCGTTCAATGAAACCTTGCTTCGAGCCTCTTCCAGATTTTTATAACGTGACCTCAGGTTCTGAAACGAAGCTTCGATCAAGAGACTCGCACAGAAAAATTGCAAAACTTCATCCTAACGTTACTTTCTCAAAAATATTATTTATTCAAATAATCAATGAAGAAACGATTGATTCGATTCAATGTATAAACAATTTTTCAGGAAAATGAAATACTTGAACGACGTGATTGAAGCGATTCGAAATATCCAGCAGCAACGCAATTTCGTTGTCGATTCCTATGAGAATTTTATAAATCAATCTTCCGTGTATCTCGTCCGTTTTGCAGAAATCTGCGTTATCGACCCCCTCGCTGTAACACAATGACATCTGTTGGTAAGACGGTGAACTCTCTATCGTATCGAGCGTTCACATTGGTCGCAAATCGTTCGTAGAGTTTCCACTCTGGAAACTGGTCCGAATTACTTCGAATGTCCGAATGGCAATAATCATATGGGAAGTAGATTTTACCTTGTAACGAGGCGAAGTTGCTCTAATTGATTCTTTAACGCTTGCAGAGGTCGTTTGGCTTCCTCTGACAGTTCCTTCCATTTGCAATCTACTTTTTCCAACTGTGAGAAATAACTGATCAAATGTTTATGCAAGTCTACTGCCATAATTTATAGGTTACTTCATGGCACCGTGGTTACTACACGTTAGAGTGCGCTACTTGAAGTAAGCGCCGTTACGAGAACACGTTGCCGTATGCTTGAATGTGACTTTTGATAAGAATTATAATGTTCAATGATGCGACGCGAACGTTAACACTAAATTAAGAAACAAAATAAAATTATAAATGTTTCAAGTGTACAATTTAGTACGTGTTTCTACATATTGTCATCTTTGAGAGCTCTGTATTGCGTTTGCCCTTTTTAACGTGCTCTAATTATCATGTTCGAGCATTTATGGAAGTGAAAAAGTAATGAATGGCCACAATTAATCGTTCTGCTCTAATAAAATGGTGAAATACTAATTGCGGTTTCCAATTACATATTTGATAACTAATACTGGTTTCGTTGTTTCAATCATATACTTTGACTATTTACGCGGTTTTTTATATGCGTATTCAAATTTGCGTTTGATATACTGCATCATTCGCGTTTCATAGTTACGTTAAAAAATTATCAAAATAATCGAAATACTACGAAGTAGTAAGAAAGGAAGGAAAAGTATACAACGGTTGATTGTAAATAACACAAGACGTAAGTGCCACTTTCTTCTTCTGCACCCTGTTGTTACACGAGTTTATAGAAATGCTGTTCGACTTTGATAAAAATTGGATAATAATCCTTGGAAACTGTAGCTTTATCTTACCTTGACACACAATGAAATTATAAGTTACGATTAGTACAATTATTTTTAAACAATCAATACCTTCGACAATGAGGCAATGGAAACCTCGAAGTTAACGCGATACTGCTACTTATAGTACGTAATCGACAAAAAATAAACATTACTTACGATCTAACGATACAATTTTGAATTCCGCGATCGAAATCTTCGACACATTACGAGTGCGTATCGTTTAATTTTCCAAAAGTATTACATTCCAATCACCGAACGTAGACACATTCTTTGTATATACGTAAATAGACGATTAATAGTTGCCATTCCTAATCAGTCATTTACAATTGATATTCACAATCTCCACTTGATTATTAATCGATGAAATACAAAATTTCAATCGATCACTGTCCCCAGATTGTATTCATTGTGAAGGGCGTCTGGGCAGTGGATGTACGTCCCTGGCCCATGTTCGTGCCCATTCGTGTGTTGAGGGGAGGGGGGCGGTTGGGTGGGGGACCGGGAGAACTTTCGACGAGACGACGCGACGCGGTGCGCACGCATCTGACAGTATCACCGAGCGTTCGGTAGAGTTCGGTAACGGTCGGGAGAGCGTTTGGCCGGTTTGTTCGGTCGAACGAACCGCGAGAGCACAGTGTACCGTTGACCAACAACCCTTTCGCGTGCAAGGATGTTTCGTCACGGCTAATCGAACCTCCCCTTTCTCTCTCTTTCTCTCTTAGTCTCTATCTCTTTCCTCCCCGCTATACATCATCGAGCGCGACTCAGAACAGTGTGCCAGGAAACGTCCAGGGTACGTTGTTGGAACTTTCTCACCTGGCCGATTCGTATCGACGTTTCGCGGCCGACACAGTGCGTGACTCTCGGCCGAGCAGCCAAACCGTGCAACTCTCATCTGGTCTCATCCCACCCCGTTCTTTCTCGCGTTCTCTCTTCTTCTCCGGCACCGGAGGAACATGGACGAGACGAACGGGAAAATGCGGAACAAGACCGAGGACGTGGACACCGCATCCCTCGGCGCTGACATCCTGAACCCGTTCGTACACCGTCTCGAGCTCGACACAACCTACGACAAGCTCAAGGTCAGTGGTTCTCCGAATCCTCCCGCACACGGGAATCCCGAGAGGGATCGATGCTCACGCGTCCCGAGCATTTAGGGGTTGTCGAAGTCGGGCCGCCACGCCACGGGGAGGGGGCGCCCCAACCATCCTAATCGCGGGGAAACGACCGTGCCTCCCCCAATGTTTGGCATTGTTCGACTATTATTTTGTATTAGCCGAATTTACATTTTTTTCACAAGGGAATTATCTTGCAGGACAACTTTGTTTTACAATACAGTTTCGAATAATTATGTAGAGCATTATTTCTTATATATATTATAATAATTATCGTATTCACTTTCTCGGTCAAAAATTGTTCATGTTCAAAGTGTTGTAACCTCATGAAACAATGTCGTAAATAAAATGTTCGTTCCTGTCTCATTTTAAAGCTCGAACCTTCTACTTTCGAAGTTCATTCTTCGTTTTTCTTACCAATGTATCTTACACTGTACAACGAGTGCGAAAGTTCTTGTTTCAACGATACAAGTTCTTTTTGCAAAACATACGTTCTTGTTTCAACAATTTTGTTAAGTGAATGCTCGTACAGACGTTAAAAATTTTTTTTATTTGAAGATTGGAGTCTTACTTTTACAATGACACCTCGGCGGCCGTTGTGTAGTTGTTTTGGCCAAGTTATTGAGAAGTGAATGAAACGTGTGCTGCCGCATTAGAGCAACGTCTATGGCATTCGACGCGGACATCGTTCGACCGAATACCGCGTGTATGTACGTTTACTTCTATTGCGTGTTGGGTGGCGAGCAGTTTTTGAGTTATCCCGGAATTCTTATATTGTTTATTTTACATGCGTGTACGAGGTCGCAGCAAGCTGCGTCACCGAGTATTGCCATCACACTCTTTTCATTCAATGTTGAATAAGTTGACAAAACAAAGTCGTACAGCGACCATCGAGGAGTCGTTTTAAAAGTGAGACTTCAATCTTCAAATCTATGCTGGCCTGATTTATTAAAAAAAGTTTTTATCGTTCCGGCGAATGCTTGAATTCGCAACATTTTTTAAACAAACAAGTATATTCATCACCCGTTACACAGCGTGGAAAACATTGTTGAGAAAAACGATCAATGAATTCCGAAAGTAGAAGGTTCGAGTTTTAAAATAAGTCAGGAATATTCTACGAATTGTTTCATAAAGTTACGACAGTTTGAACAATTTTCGAACGAAAAAGTGATCCTTTAATTTCGCACGCCAGTGTATAATTGCATTATTATAAATATTTATATAACATATTAATATCCATTTCGAGGCGGACGAGTAGATTAGGCTTTTAATAATTAAGTTTGAACAATGTCTGAATATATCCTCAATTTTCATTATTCGGAATGGGTCGTTTCGAATGACCTAAAAAAATTATCTTTTAGACGCATTTACGGTTATTTTATCATGGGTCAAATTATATATCTATTATTGCCTTAATGGCACCTTAATTATTACCTGTATGTTTTAGGAAAGGTGATTATCACCGTATCATTGTGGAATAATGTGTATTTAGCAGATATGTATATTTTCTAAATTATACTTGTATAAAACGCGTCATACGTTACATGTGTCACCCGTTGAAAAATGTTTAAAGCTAGAAATGTACAACTAAGGTTTTTTCGAATGATGTACTATCAACAATATTTATTAGATCGAAACTGTTCTTCCTCTCTCCACAATTACACCCTGTTTGAATATCCTTTCAAACCTAAACTTTTACATTAAATATTAGGTTGCCAATAGGGATTTCAATCCCGCGCCATTTTCAATCACGCGGGATTGATGTGGGATTTATTTCAATCTCGCGGGGTCCCGCGGGATTAAGGATTTAGATCTTCAATCTAATATATATTTAATAAAGAACCAAATTTTACTTAATGAGATAATCATCTTTAATCATATTAGTCAAAATTTATTAACAAAATACATATAAAATCTAAATCTACATAAATTTAAATGAAAATAAATCACTTTTTGGAAAATAAACTATAATTGACATGTATACATAAATATATATATATACGTGTCTAATTGTATAAAATATATAATATAATAATTCGTTATATCTAATAATTATTAAAAGAAGGTATTTAAATAAAAAATGATTATATCAATAACGAAGCTACGATATTATATATTAATTGCTGAGGTGAATCGGAAGAATTTTTTCCTTTACCAAAATGTTGGTTAGAACTTAAAAATAACTATAAAAATTGTTTAGAACGAACTATATGTAATCGACCTGTCTGTGAATATAGTTTTAATTAGATTAAAATCTGAAAAATGTTAAAATTATAAAAACCAATTTTTAATTTGTAGAACTTTGAAAATATGATCGTAAAAAGCAGTCTATTAATTGTTGTATCTTCTATCATTGTACTCTTCTAGAAAATTTAAAAAATTGTCCGGAGTACTTGTACTTCATTACAAAAATTTATAAAATTGTGTTTAGTCCTTGTGCTCTACTAGAAAATTTAAAAAATTGTCTTCAGTACTTGTACTTTTCTAGAAAATTAAAAAAATTGTCCGGAGTACTTGTACTTCATTACAAAAATGTATAAAATTGTCTACAGCACTTGTACACTACTAAAAAATTTAGAAAATTGTCTTCAGTACTTGTACTCTACCAGAAAATTTTGAAAATCGTCCTGAGTACTTGTACTTTAGTACAAAAATTTAGAAAACTGTCTTCACTGTTTGTACTCTTCTAGAAAATTTAAAAAATTGTCCTGAGTACTTGTACTTTACTACAAAAATTTAGAAAATTGCGTTCAGTACTTGCACTCTACTAAAAAATTTAGAAAATTGTCTTGAGTACTTGTACTCTGCTAGAAAATTAAAAAAATTGTCTGCATTACGTGTGCTCCCTATTTTGCCTGACATTTTCCCTGCCTGTCTGTTAAACGAATTAACCTATCAGAGCCCGATAACTTATTTTACCAAAATGTTGGTTAGAACTTAACTTTACCAAAATGTTGGTTAGAACTTAAAAATAACTATAAAAATTGTTTAGAACTTAAAAATAACTATAAAAATTGTTTAGAACGAACTATATGTAATCGACCTGTCTGTGAATATAGTTTTAATTAGATTAAAATCTGAAAAATGTTAAAATTATAAAAACCAATTTTTAATTTGTAGAACTTTGAAAATATGATCGTAAAAAGCAAAGTCTATTAATTGTTGTATCTTCTGGTTAGGTCTTCAAGTCATTACAAAAAGATATCCTGCAGCAGAAAAAGCTCGTTCAGCCTCTACACTTGAAGGTCGAATAGTTAAAAAATATTCGTAAGCCATACGTAAATATTTCCCCGTTTTTCCCTTGGCTCTCAAAGGAAATCATCTCTTTTTTTAAGTTTTGGCGATATCTTCATGACAGACCATCGAAATAGTTCTTCGTGCGCGTCGTCATTCGCGAAATTTTGGGACGCATAGTCCCGCAAAATTTGCGGGATTCGGCATCATCTATTTAAGAAATGCGGGACCAAAAAATGACGCGGGATTCTGCGGGATTGCGGGATTGCAATCCCTAGTTGCCAACCAAATTCGCGACATTTTGTTTAGTAATTTTTTTATTGTATCATTATAACCTCATTCAGTGACCATTCCGTTCGAACTGTATATCATTGGAAAGCTCTGAATTTTGCGATTAATTTGACATAAAATACTCGTGCTTGAAAAATATGGAGGTTGCGAACTTAGCGGCCAACCTAATAATTACTTAACATTATAACAAAAATAAATCTTCCGCCATATTGTGGCATGTAATGCCATTATTTCGCCGGCTTTCTGAGGAATTTCTGCGGCTTCCGGTTAGAGAACTCGAAAAGGTTGAAACTTTCCCGACGATCGATCAGACTTGGACCAACAATAAACAATCTGTGATAACAGTCTTAGCAACGTCTACTGTATCGTCCGATTGACAAATAATAAATGTTTCTACTATACAACGTGCACGTACAGCATCGGCTAGCACGTGGCAGTCGCGCAAGACTAATCGGCGATCTTATCGATTCTGTGCGCCAGCCAAAAGAATGAATAGTTCGCGATACTCGTCGCGCGTATTTCGAGTGACGACGGTGCGAAAATATTATTTTTTCTTGCCACGTGCGGACGTGCGCGCACCAAAGCCTTTGCGCGCATCATGCTAAAGCGATCCGTGCTGTCGCATCGCATAAACATTCAGAGCGAGATGCAGCTTTCAAACCGAGACACAAAAGCGTGGCACGACGCGATGCACGCGCGCGTGCATCGGGCATCAAGAAAGGGAAACTGTTACAGAAATCACTTTGGAATCCGGCACTCGTGCTAAAATCGGGCTCGCTTTGGTAACCACCGCCACGGAAATGTATTTTCCTTCGTGTGCGACGAAAAGATAGAGCTAGCCGTTGGATGTTCCGTCGCTCGAGGATGTCATTGGTGTGTGCGGCGTCATTATGTAATAGGAACCCGGTGGTAACGCGAGAAAAGATGAAATTACAAGGAAAACCAGTTCCAGCGATTCCAAACCGTGATATTGTAATGATGGCATTGTCATCATAAACCGAAATAAATTCTTGAGGCGTCGACAATGAAATTAATTGTCGAATTGATACTTCCTTTCGGTCTTGGCATGCCATTGCCTCCTAGAAGCTAGCCCCCCACTTGTTAAATTAAATAATTTCAACAGTTGTGCTGAGTTGTGCTAAGTTTGTGCTACATTGTTCTCGAATATTACAGCTATAATATCAAAAATAACACTAAAAATTGAAAAAAAACCGATTTTTGGAGTAGCCCCCCACTTTTCATTTTTTTCAATTTTCTCAATTGTGCTAAGTTGTGCTAGGTTGTGCTAAGATTGTTCCAAAGTATTACTTCATAAAAATAATAAATAAAGAAGTTATGGTAAATAATCGTTTTGGACATCTAATTAACGTAAAATATCATAATTCGGCTTTCCCTTCATTCCAGAAACCTGATACTGCATATCTGAGTTGTGCTAGCCTAGCACAAGTCAGCACAACTTCCAATTTCTCCAGCACAACGATTTGAAGGGCACTTTACTCTTGTCCGCGGCCCTTCGCGCTTCGCGAAAATATCACAATTGGGTTTTCCCTTCATCCCAGAAACATGATATTGCATATCTGAGTTGTGCTAGCCTAGCACAAGTCAGCACAACTTCCAATTTCTCCAGCACAACGATTTGAAGGGCACTTTACTCTTGTCCGAAGCACTTCGCGCTTCGCGAAAATATCATAATTGGGCTTTCCCTTCATCCCAGAAACATGATATTGCATATCTGAGTTGTGCTAGCCTAGCACAAGTCAGCACAACTTCCAATTTCTCCAGCACAACGATTTAAAGGGCACTTTACTCTTGTCCGCGGCCCTTCGCGCTTCGCGAAAATATCATAATTGGGCTTTCCCTTCATCCCAGAAACATGATATCATGTTTCTGGGATGAAGCAATATCATGTTTCTGGGATGAAGCCGAATTATGATATTTTCGCGAAGCGCGGAGGGCCGCGGACAAGAGTAAAGTGCCCTTTAAATCGTTGTGCTGGAGAAATTGGAAGTTGTGCTGACTTGTGCTAGGCTAGCACAACTCAGATATGCAGTATCAGGTTTCTGGGATGAAGGGAAAGCCGAATTATGATATTTTACGTTAATTAGATGTCCAAAACGATTATTTACCATAACTTCTTTATTTATTATTTTTATGAAGTAATACTTTGGAACAATCTTAGCACAACCTAGCACAACTTAGTACAATTGAGAAAATTGAAAAAAATGAAAAGGGGGGGGCTACTCCAAAAATCGTTTTTTACCATAACTTCTTTATTTATTATTTTTATGAAGTAATACTTTGGAACAATCTTAGCACAACCTAGCACAACTTAGCACAATTGAGAAAATTGAAAAAAATGAAAAGTGGGGGGCTGCTCCAAAAATCGGTTTTTTTTCAATTTTTAGTGTTATTTTTGATATTATAGCTGTAATATTCGAGAACAATGCAGCACAAACTTAGCACAACTCAGCACAACTGTTGAAATTATTTAATTTAACAAGTGGGGGCTAGCTTCTAGGAGGCCATGCCATTTTATTCTTTGGATACCAAAATTACTAATCGTTGTTTACTAAATAGAAATTGTAATTTCGGCGCACAGGTTCGATCCTATGTTACTAATTAATCTAAGCAGTTTTACAAATTAGTAATTCGACGTTTCGGTCTAGATTAAGACCATCTTCAAGAATATAATTGCGTCTATAAAAATTAATGTGAGAAAAATCTTTATTTCCGTGTTGAAAAGCAAAAAGAGAAATAAATGAGAAATTACCACAATAGCAGCTAATATAAACTTACTTGCTTAGTAACAAATTTAATTTAAATTTAACATTTCAAGAAGCACTTGTTGACCATGTGCCGGCATAATACATAGTAAGATGGATTACAAACGTTATAATATATACACGGTTCTTTGTTTGAAGAGACGACCAATCAGATGTCAAAGATCAAGCCATTGGCCGATGGATATGTGGCGGTTAATTCAAACCACTAACTAACATTTCTAAACACACCATTTGACCATAGTCAAAATATTAACACTATGATATTAAATTGATCAACATTCAAAATGCTTTTTATTTATTGTAAGAAGTTATATGATTTTATGTTAGTTAGAAAGATTCATCATAAAACACTACTGGTTCAGTAATGCCGCGTAATATTCATGTATTTTAGGTGTTTCATACCTAAGATTTACGCTTTGTTGTCTAATCATGTGAATCGTTTCTAATAAAATCCTTTGATGTAAGTTGACTTCTTTTTCAACGATTTTAACATTTTCAAAATCAAAAGCATGGTAAAAGTCTATTGAATGTCTCGTCAACGCTGTGTGTTGTGTTGGTGGTAGAAATATGTTACGTCTGTGTTCTCTGATACGTGTCTCTAAATGTCTTGATGTTTGTCCTATGTATGGTTTATTAGTTCTTTACTAAGTTTTCGAAATTAATATTACGAAACGTTTTCGAATTGGTTGGGTGGAATATAGAACAGTAAAAGATTAGAATGATTTCAGAGTATTGCGATGTTTTTACTGTAACAAAGTCATTAAGGGATGAAATCAATTTTTATTTTTCTCCTGCTGCTCGCAATCAATGCGGAACATTTTTATTTTGCATCAAGATCCGCAGTCTAGTTACGACAATTGAGTTGTAGTTATTATCGGAAATGAAATTGAGGCTTTCCTATATAGCAATTTCACATGATTGGAGCGGAAAGCGAGAGTGCTACGCATCGAGTGTTATTGAATTTCGAAGCCTCTGCCTTATTCGTCTCGCTCGACAGAAAATCTCTTTAGCTATTACGAGAACATCTCACGGTGACGCGTTGGATCGCATTTAATAAGCTGAAGTAGCATTCGGCTCTAGCCTTCACGACCGCTACGTTGTTACGATTTCTTTTTCGTTTGTAAAACTCAATTTGGAGAGACACGACGAAACAGTCATCATTTTCTAGATGTTTTAATTTGTTTCGTTATCGAAAGTAGGTTTTTATAAGGTTGATATTTTGGCAGATCGTAATTAAATTGTTCGATCTGGAACGCTGCAGGACGGGAATATTGACACCCTTTGGTGGAACGTGCCTAAGCACGTGTATAATCTATTCGGGGATGGGGAGGCTCATGTATTTCGGACTCTACTACTACAGTCTTACTTATTGCTACAGTACAGTAGCCTTCGGTGACACTTTTGCCAGCGAGATTGTCCGTAATAGGCACGTTGTACGTCTAGAGCACGCGTGGGCACAGATATTGCCCTGTGGGGCGTTGCCCTGGCTCGTAGAGAGCATCCAAGCCACGCCTACTCGAGACACTTTACGTCGAGGAAGCGAGATAGATGAACAGCGAGGTAGATGGAGTGTAAGATAGGTAGAAAACAAAATAAATAAGGTGTAAAATATTAAAAGAACAAGTCAGATGCGGTACAAGATACTTGACCAATAAGATAGATGGGTTATAAGCTGAAAAAGTAGACAGATGCAGAACATAATAGATAGACATTAAGAAAAAGAGTAAGATAGATTGAGACCAAATAGAGAGTAAGATAAATGCATTGCAAAATATTTAAAAATCAAGATAGATGGGGCATGAGATACTGAACAACTAGAGAAATGGAGAGCACGATAGATGAGCGCTAAAAAATAGAGTAAAATACAGGGAGGTCCGTTTAAGTACGAACACCTATATATCTCGGTTATTATTAGTCGTACAAAAAATCTCCACAGAATAAAGTTGTACTGTTTCAAGGGGCGAATTTGATGATGGTAAACATTTTTTCTCAAGGTCATTTTTTTACAAGATTCAAGGTCATTGATATTTTTTTCAAATGGAATGAGATATTTTTTAATACATCAATCGATGCAGCTGTACATTCGTTATAAAAAAGTACTAACCCATGAGATATTTTAATTTAAATAACTCTAAAATACCGTCGTACTAAGACGTTGGCGTTTACTTACTAGTGTAACGTCTTAGTACGACAGTAATGGTGTTTTAGAGTTATTTAAATTGAAATACCTCTTGAACTACTAACTTTTCGACATATCATGGGTTAGTACTTTTTTATAACGAATGTCCAGCTGCATCGATTGATGTATTAAAAAATACCTCATTCCATTTGAAAAAAATATCAATGACCTTGAAATCTTGTAAAAAGAACGACTTTGAGAAAAAATTTTTACCATCATCAAATTCGCCCCTTGAAACAGTACAACTTTATTCTGTGGAGATTTTTTGTACGGCTAATAATCGAGATATATATGTGTTCGTACTTAAACGGACCTCCCTGTATATTGAAAACAAATATGTAGGGAGTAAAAGAAATGCAGTGCGTGATGCTTGAGAAACAAGATACACAGATGGATGGAGGGATAGAAATTACCAATAAGTCAAACAGAGTACAACGTATACATATAAAGCACAAGATAGTCGAAGAGAAAAAGTTAGAAAGACACTAAACTGGAAAAGAAGATACCTTGATGAAGATTGAGATACGTGAAAAGTAATATTAGAAAGCAAGATATGTAGAGAATAAAATAGATGGAGGACAAGATAGTATCCTGTCACCATAAATGTCAAACTAAAAAGTTTCGACATCTCTTCTGCTTTCTAGATGGTATTTCAATATAAGATACACCAAGAATTAATTTGGTCATTAGTTAGAACAAAATAAAGAAGTTATTCGTACAAAGGACACGTTAATAACGCCTTTTTATCTAAATTAGATATTCGTTCGAAAACATTTCACATTGCCGAGGCGTGCGTAATACACCATGTCCTTTCAGAAAAATTTTATCGACGTTTCGCTAACATTGCAGCTATTATAGCTTCCTCAGGGAATCGGATGACACGTTGATAGCCGCACGCGAATCTCTGATTAGGCAAGCGAGCGGACGACCCGAACGACATTGGAGGACATTGTTGACGACGGAAATTATTTCAGAAAACGTGGTAAAATCGCCTGCCGTGTCTTCGGTTTCATCAGTTTTCCACTGGAACGTTGAAAATGTGTGTAACGATTATAACATACCTGATCGGGTGACCTAGGCGCAACGCGAGACCCTTTCAGCAAGCAGTGCCCGTAGAATATTCGATGGTACTTTCTAAGCTCGTCCCGTGCGCGTGTAAATATATCATGCGCGAAATAAAATCATGCTCGTTTTTAAAAATTCCTCGTTCTGGAAAGCCTTGACACGATTGCCGAGCATCGACCTGAATACCGCGGAGTTCATTAATTCGCGTCATAATATAAACACGACATGAAATTCGTGATTTGTATGACGGATTTTCGCGAGACGTGCACGCGCTGACATTGACTGATTCATTGGGAGTTCCTCAACGAAAACTTGCGCGCACGACGCCCATTCTTCTGGAATACTAATTGCAATCTTATCACACGACCGCCAATCGCCGCGTAGGTTGCAAAGATTCGCTCCGTTAGGAGTTAGTGACGTTGCAGAGGCCCGCACAGGTAGATATCTACCTTTCTTCCTTTCACAAGATGGAAAATAGTGTTGCATACACCGAGTGTCTTGCCTGATATTACTATCTGATTAACATCTAATAAATATCAGCTATTATTATTGGGTTGGCAAGAAAGTAGTTTCGGTATTTTAATGTGAAATAGAACCCGATTCTTTTTATTCTAGCAATGAACTTTAACGAATAAGATATTTTCCCTTTTGTTCGATGATCTTTTGCAAAAAAGAATAAATAAGAAAATATTTTATTGATTAAAGTTCATCGTTTGAATAAAGAAATTCGATTTTATTTCACCTTAAAATACCGAAATTACTTTCTTGCCGACCAAATATATTTCCCTGTCAATACTTCGTTTGTCTATAATATAATTGTACACTTAATTATTTAACGTTAAGTATTATGTACACCGTCAGGAGTTAGTGACGTTGCAGAAGCCCGTACAGGTAGATATTTCTTCCTTCTCACAAGATGGAAAATACTGTTGCATACACCGAGTGTCTTGCCTGATCTTACTATCTAATTAACATCTAATAAATATCAGCTATTATTATTGGGTTGGCAAGAAAGTAATTTCGGTATTTTAATGTGAAATAGAACCCGATTCTTTTTATTCTAGCAATGAACTTCAATGAATAAGATATTTTCCCTTTTGTTCGATGATCTTTTGCAAAAAAGAATAAATAAAATATTTTATTGATTAAAGTTCATCGTTTGAATAAAGAAATTCCGTTTTATTTCACCTTAAAATACCGAAATTACTTTCTTGCCGACCAAATATATTTCCCTGTCAATAATATAATTGTACACTTAATTATTTAACGTTAAGTACTATGTACACCGTCAGCAGAAGGAAGAAAGACATTTCTTCCTTCTTACTAGATGAAAAATAGTGATTGCATACACCGAGTGTCTCGCCTGATATTACCATCTGATTAACATCGTTATTATCATTCATAGCGAGTGGTGACGCAGATAAGAATTGAATGCTTGTTCTTTTGAATGGAATCATTTTAATACACCGATCAGCGCAGCCCGGAATTCGCTTGAAAAATGTACTGACCCGTGCACGTTGCGAAATGACTGGTTCGGGAGGTAATTTGAATACTGCTAGGAAGTTTATTACGAAATTGCAACGTTTCCCGCCGTTTGAACTTAAGAGGACTTTACTACGCAATCTGCCATGCCGGTGCAGTTACCGGTCACTTTCTCCAATAAAAGCAGCTTTTACCTCGCGCGCATTGTCGCCGGGCGAGCGGGAGAAGAGCAAGAAATAAATCAAGAAAATAGTATTTTAGTCGGAGATTCCAACAAGCTCGGATCTTTCTAACGATCTTTCTAACGCGGACCTTTCGGCTGGTTTCGAAGCATTGCTTCTGGCGATAGTTTTTCACCGAACGAGCCAAGTCTTGCGCAAAAACGCGAACCGGTTGCCAAATACGGTCGGTGTAAACGTCTATCACCGGGACAATATATTTTGCAATATTTAATGTTTGAAAATTCCCGCGAATTAGGAGTCGATGCAAGAATCAACCTTTTAGAATGAAGGAGGACAAAGTGAACATCTGTCGGACATTAACGTACAGCGGTCATAAAAGTCTACGCAGTCGAGGAAAGCATTAACCCCTTGTCATACAATTTTTTTACAGTTACAGTGATTAAAACGTCTTTATCACCAAAAGTGTCGTAGAAGGGAAAAGAAAATGTATATTTTTTGTATAGCTACATTTATTTTAATGATTAAATATTGATTACTAGATTGCGGATCTTTATGCAAAATAAAAACGTTTTGCATTGATTGTGGGAAGCAGGAATAACATAAAAATCGATTTCATCCCTTAACGACTTTGTTACATTGAAAGCAACATTACATCATTCTTGAATGCTTTCAATCTTTCACTGTTTTATATTTCGTCTAATCAATTTCTTCATAAATGCATGAAGATCCGCAGTATTTTGATTACAAGTGAATGAAATTTTATTCCATCTAAAAAGGAACACACAACATTCATATTTGTTAGACTTTGTTAAAATCTTCATAACGAGTCTGACTCGTTAAAATACGGCAAAGGGTTAATAATGTTTCTAATTGAATTTTTGTGTGGCATCTCACGTCAACTAACGCCGATAAAGATCTTAAAATTATGATTAAATCTCTACGCCTTTAAATAGCATAGCTTTCAATGTAGAAAATTAATTTGTAGTTGATCACGAGCATTGCAATTTTTTTCACAAGGGTGACAAAATTTTGGAGCATCGTATAGGTCGGTGCCTGCTTGTGCCAATTCGTCTGCCACGCTTTGTAGGGTAACAGGACAGAAAATAGAGACACCTCCCTGAAAAATTGAGGGAATTATTCAAAATGCCGTGAAATTATTCAAAAGGCGCGCGCATTATTCATGAAGATACCGAACCAGAAAAAAGAAAGTGCACGCAACAGAAGTTCAACATCTTCTAGAATGTGCGTGCTCGATTTACGAATTTGTCGACTATATGTATTAACTTTCGGAATAATATTTGTAAATCATTCTGTGACTCTAATATAATTCTATATTCTCACTACGATGTAGTAGACCGCAATTTCTTAATCCGTTGCAGTCGGAGCTATTTTAACTCGAAAATTAAACATTTCTTCCGACCTGGAATACTTCCATTCTATATCATTTTTATCATTTTAAGGATATGTAATTGAAGTAATACCTTATACAATACTGAAATGCGTAGTAATTGATTAGATACCAACATATTTAATAATGTAAACAATATTGCGAATAATGGTACAGCATTTTTTAGCGGTGACTCTCCCTGACCACTCGATTGCTAAGGGTTAAAGTTAAGTAGTTTATTTGAAGATTGCATTAAAAGTGAGAGGTCAACAGTTTTATTTTAAATAATCGAACCAAGGAAAACGAGTTCTGCTACGAAAGGATGCTCGGCTCCCAATTAATGATTAATAGACAGCGGATTTTATGCATTTATGACAAAAACTAATGTAAAACATTAAAGTAATTTAAAACATTGAAAACATTACACGAATTTAAAAATACTTCTATATCATTTTCAACCTATTGAACATATTAAGAGAGAAAATAAATTTCTATGTCACTCTGGTTTGCTGCGATTCAGGTGGAAAATTTTTATTTTGCATAAAGGTCTGCTCTGTCTAATGATCAATCAGCGGATAAAACAGTTGAATAGAAACTTCGTTTTGGTTTCTTCGAGTCGGCACGTATAAATTTACATATAATATGTATTTCTTTATGAGCGCCAATGAGCCAACGCGAGAGAAACAAGATCGAAGTTCCAAGAAAACTTTCTTAAAAAAAAAAAAGCAGAAATTCTTTCCTAGAAGAAGAATCGATAGTATTTACTTGGTCGTGGCCTCGATCTTGAAAGTTATGTAAATAGATACAACGCGTGTACCTCTCGTACAGGTACAAAATGAAGTGAACAGGTGATGGAGCCTAACGGAACGACTGAACGGTACCCGTTTCTCGTTTTTTCTTGTTTCCCGTCTCTTCCTCTGTCTTTCCTTCCCCGCGTTTCCTTTCTCTTTCTCCCTTGTCCCATCATTCAGCTCCTTTCTCTTCTTCTACTCTGTTATCCATTGATTTACCGGAACCCTAAATCCTGTTCAGTCCTATAACCTTGTCCCACTAAGGCAAAAGAGTGTTCCCGCTGTTAACGAGAGAAAGGTGGTCCAAGAATGCCTATTACTTTTTTTTTGGTCGCTCGATCGTAAATCTTCGATGACTGATGTAGCTCTACTAGAAAATTTAGAAAATTGTTTTCAGGACTTGTACATTACTAAAAAATTTAGAAAATTGTCTTCAGGACTTGTACTCTTCTAGAAAATTTAAAAAATTGTCCTGAGTACTTGTACTTTACTACAAAAATTTAGAAAATTGCGTTTAGTACTTGTGCTCTACTAGAAAATTTAAAAAATTGTCTTCAGTACTTGTACACTATTAAAAAATTTAGAAAATTGTCTTCAGGACTTGTACTCTTCTAGAAAATTTCAAAAAGTGTCCTGAGTACTTGTACTTCATTACAAAAATTTATAAAATTGTGTTTAGTCCTTGTGCTCTACTAGAAAATTTAAAAAATTGTCTTCAGTACTTGTACTCTTCTAGAAAATTTAAAAAATTGTCCGGAGTACTTGTACTTCATTACAAAAATTTATAAAATTGTGTTTAGTCCTTGTGCTCTACTAGAAAATTTAAAAAATTGTCTTCAGTACATGTACTTTTCTAGAAAATTAAAAAAATTGTCCGGAGTACTTGTACTTCATTACAAAAATGTATAAAATTGTCTTCAGCACTTGTACACTATTAAAAAATTTAGAAAATTGTCTTCAGGACTTGTACTCTTCTAGAAAATTTCAAAAATTGTCCGGAGTACTTGTACTTCATTACAAAAATTTATAAAATTGTGTTTAGTCCTTGTGCTCTACTAGAAAATTTAAAAAATTGTCTTCAGTACTTGTACTTTTCTAGAAAATTAAAAAAATTGTTCGGAGTACTTGTACTTCATTACAAAAATGTATAAAATTGTCTTCAGCACTTGTACACTACTAAAAAATTTAGAAAATTGTCTTCAGTACTTGTACTCCACCAGAAAATTTTAAAAATCGTCCTGAGTACTTGTACTTTACTACAAAAATTTAGAAAATTGCGTTCAGTACTTGCACTCTACTAAAAAATTTAGAAAATTGTCTGAGTACTTATACTCTGCTAGAAAATTTAAAAAATTGTCTGCATTACGTGTGCTCTCTATTTTGCCTGACATTTTCCCTGCCTGTCTGTTAAACGAATTAACCTATCAGAGCCCGATAACTTATTTTTACGATACTCCCGTTTAAAATGGAATTGCTTTTTACCCTTCTCCAAAAAATTACTCAACGTATCTATATTCGTAATTTTATCTGTATTGAATATTTCTTTTAAAAAACGTAAGGAATTATGTTGAAATTATAGAGAGAGAGGAAATGATAGATAAATAAATTCGAGGAAGTTTTACAATACCGGAATGACCCATGTCTTTTTCAACGCGATTGCATCATTTCTCTCTCCTTGCTCCTTCTGTTTTCCGCATTATTACGTCCATCATTCCTTTTATCCCTTCGGGACACCTCTTCTTGGCAGCTCTAATAACTCATACTGTTGTTTGTTCTATTCTTCTTTCGTCTTTCGTAACCCGAAGCTACTTTTGATTACTACTCTCATCAAAAAATGCTATCGTACAAACAAGCTAGACTTTTATTTTTAATTCGTATTCATTTTTCAGTCTTTAAATTTCAGTCTATTATTCCCAGCATCTTTCAACTCCTCCCTCTGATTTTTCTAACTTACAGGTTTTTTTTATCGCTTTGTGATAGTGTTCCTCCTCTGGTACATAGACTCGTACCAATTTACTTAATAGTTCACTGCGAGGTAGCAACAGATTCCCTTCTTTCATAACAAAAGGGAATGCACTCGTATTTCTATTGTATGTGATCAACAAACGACATCCCGAACAAAAGGATGCTAACTTTGCAACGATTTGCAATCCCTATTCTTCGTAAAAATGTTCTAAAACACTTTTGATTGTAGTTCCATGCTACACAATCGAAATGTTGGAAAGATGCCCAAGACATTTTCTATCTGCAATTATTTTGCGACTCAGTACCGAAAATTAGCGCACAGAAATTTTTGCAGAATTTTTTGCATCATATATTTCAGTATTAATAATCAGTGTAGTGTATTGAACATAAAGATATTAATAATGTAATCATTTCCTGCGTTTAATTTCCTGAAATACTTAAAAGAAAATAACACACTTTCATATTCGCAAGTATCTTGCAATCAAGTGCTGGAAGTCAGTATCCAGAAAATTTTGCTGTGGTCGTGAATTCCGGAATATAGCAAGCTGGTGAGGTTACATACCTTTGAATGATTTCAACAATTTTGTTTATATGTATATAAAATTGTATTTTAGAAATAAATATATATAAGTATCTATTTTGATGAAATTTGCAGAATATGTATAATTAACATAGATCTATAAAATATATTTTTAAAATTTTCGATATAGGCCCACGTAAGAAAGTTGTGGAAACAACTTTTAGTATTTTCTCTGTAATTGTAGTAAACCAATTGTTCCAACTTCTTTGCACTCCGAATTATTTTTTAATTTTCTTGCCAACAACTCCCTACCACTTTAAGTGTTTCATTTGAAATTTACGTTAAAGAACAGTTTCTTGACTGCTATTTATTTTAAACAATGTCGTTTAATAATTATATTAAATATAGCTCTCAAATTTTATTGTAATTTATATTTGTGGAACTTGTATTTGCTTTTAAAAACAACCAAACACATGTAAAAACACGTTTCATTTACATTTTCCTTTTTCGAGTCACACTCGACAAAGGAGTGCAAAGGGTTAAAAGAGTTCTGGTGTTTTTAAGCGTGATCGAATATTAATAAGCGTCACTGTTAATAATCATTTGATCGGAGAGTACTTATTCCCGATAGTAGTTAGGTACTGACAGCTGTTGAAGCAAAAAATGCTTCGTGTTTCAGACGGCATTCCTGACGGTGGCTCTTCTCCCATTCAGACTGGCTGCAATTACGGCACTGGTGATCATGGCCTGGCTGCTAGCTTGTCTAGGTCTCCTTGGATTATCCGAGGAGGATCTCCGGCGAGCTCCTCTGAAAGGGTGGAGACGGTAAGGCATCAACTGCCATTATGTTCTCTTCCATTGCGCTTTTTGTGCATACACTTTCCTCATCTCTCGATGATGATGCTTCCTACCATTCGCGAGCTACCACTAGAACTTTGGGCTGGCTACATCCACGATTCCTCGATGCTACGACAGTTCGTCCAATCTGAAACTCGTTCCTCGCGGTTCGCTCCATACAGACCGATCGATTCTCAAAAGTCCTTATGTTTTTCTACTGTTCTGTGTTCCTGGACTCTCAACGTTCTGCGGGTACAATCAGGGATGGAAGTTACGTTTCGTTTTTAACACGTTGACTGCTGTGTCACCCATAAATGGATAACAAACTTGTTTGTCTAGATTTCAATAGAAATTTTTGTGCTAATTCAGAGTGACCCAAAAGTCTCTAGACCATTTGAAATTCGAATTTGCCCTTAAAAGAATATATGTGAATTTAAACGTTTTCAAAAAATAAAAGGGTTATTGCATTCCAACACTTTGTCTAGCGGAAGAGTATTAATAGACTTCTCAATAATTATCCTGTACCAACAGGAAATGTAAAAATCTTCTTTCACAGAATAATCCGAAACGACATCATTACTTTATTGAGCGAGAGTTGTTGATTTGTGATTGTTTTCTATCGCTGTTGAAGGATCTATTAAAAAATTGTTAAACATTGACCATAGACTTTCAAAAATTATGAAATAATCGCCGGTAGATAACGTCTTAAAATGATATAGTGACTTTTGGAGCACCCTGTACATTCATGTACCAAAGATTAGATCTGTAATATGTGAGAAAGTTGAAAGAGTAATCAGCATATCTTATATCTTAACTTCTCCATTTTTATTTCATTAAATAAATTACTTTGATCGGCAGTTAACGCGTTAAAGAAATTTTGGTCTCGAACTTCATGTTTCATTTAAGAAAATGTGCGTTCCTGTGGAATTCTTGTGCAAAGTAACTCGTTGGAATTTCTTTAAGAAGCGCATTCTCATGAAACAGATATTTTAAAATTTTTATTGTAAAAGTTCCATTGAAACAAGTTATGTAGAAATGTTTATTAAGAAAGATTCCATTAGAAAGGCACAAGCAAACGGTGAACTATCTATGTAAATATTATTAGAATATCAACCTGACTGCAATATTCGATCAATGGTATGCTAGAATAATATTAAATAATTTCGTTCTTGCTATAGAAACATTGATATTATTGTATTTTATAAGTTCTATTCAAACTGAAACTTTTGCTTCCAAGAAGTTTTTTTTATCTGTGCTCGTCAGAAATTTTAAGAACGCTTCTTAAGAATATTCCACGGTCCATGATTTAAATTTTAAATAGAACTTATTGAAGAGTTCGATAACTCTTCCGATCCCTGATTTAAATTTATTTTAACTTTGCTGTCTTGTACATTTTTTTTCTTCTCTAACATTTTGTAAAAAGTCTTACTGTTCCTCTCGATTATTCTACACATTTTTCATTCTTGTGACCAATACACAGCGGATTTTATGCATGTATGACAAAAATGAGTAGGTGCAATTGAAAACATTACAAACATTAGACGAATTTGAAAATAAATTGCTATGTCGCTCCGGTTTGTTGCAATTCAAGTGGAAAATTTTTATTTTGCATGAAGATCCGCTGTCCATTGATCAATAATGAAAAATTATAAGAGTCAGTACTTCACAGTTCATATTAGTTATTCACTATTAATGTTCGTAATGAAAATGAAATTCATTTATTAAATACTGATTATTATCATTTATTAAATATTGACTCCACGTGAACAGGAGAAGAACAGCGAGAATAAAAAGTGAATTAGAAATTCGTGTATTCAAAATTTTCGCGCAAGCCAAATTTAAATGATTCGATTACGCTTAATCGCGATAAAATATATAAGAAAAATATCTAAAATGAGATTAATTGAATTTCACGAACAATGATCGACGCATCGATGATGGAGAGCCAAACTAAATATGTATTTTTCATCGAAAGTGTGTGTTACAAATAATAAGGTGCAACTATCATAAATATAGGCATTAGCACATGTTTGATTTTACTGTCACGTCAAATTTCACTGAAGCTTCTAACACTGCAAAGTACTCGCACTCGCTTCGTTAATATAATCCGCTCGCTGATACGTCTTTAATCATACTTTTACCTTTCACCTATGTTTGCCGTGCAACCTGGTGTCTGCTGCTCTACTTAACTATCATAATTTTCACTTACTCCATATGAGTGCATCTTGTTCTTGTTCAATTTTCCTTAGAAGCATGGAATACATTGTCTACTATAACAGTTCCAAGCTAACTAAGACATTAGGAAATGCTCGTGTGATACAAATTGGCAATTAGTAGAGATTGTAACAAGTATAATGTTATAGTTGTTATAATATCAACTGTAATAAATAATCAACAGTTATCAATAGCCCAGGAGAATCAAAGAAAAAGTATCTCAAATACGATGAAATTAATTTGAAAAAATCTCGTACTAATCTCGACTTTAGAGACAGTTAATAAATACATAATTAACATTTATCAATAGCCCAAGAAAATCAAAGAAATAGTATCTCAAATACCATGAAATTAATTTGAAAAAATCTCGCACTAATCTCGAATTTAGAGACAGTTAATAAATAAATAATTAACATTCATCAATAGCCCAAGAAAATCAAAGAAATAGTATCTCAAATACGATGAAATTAATTTGAAAAAATCTCGTACTAATCTCGAGTTTAGAGACAGTTAATAAATAAATAATTAACATTCATCAATAGCCCAAGAAAATCAAAGAAAAACTATCTCAAATACGATGAAATTAATTTGAAAAAATCTCGTACTAATCTCGACTTTAGAGACAGTTAATAAATACATAATTAACAGCTATCAATAGCCCAAGAAAATCAAAGAAATAGTATCTCAAATATGATGAAATTAATTCGACAAAATCTCGCACTAATCTCGAGTTTAGAGACAGTTAATAAATAAATAATTAACAGTTATCAATAGCCCAAGAAAATCAAAGAAAAAGTATCTCAAATACGATGAAATTAATTTGAAAAAATCTCGTACTAATCTCGACTTTAGAGACAGTTAATAAATACATAATTAACATTCATCAATAGCCCAAGAAAATCAAAGAAATAGTATCTCAAATATGATGAAATTAATTCGAAAAAATCTCGCACTAATCTCGAGTTTAGAGACAGTTAATAAATAAATAATTAACAGTTATCAATAGCCCAAGAAAATCAAAGAAATAGTATCTCAAATACCATGAAATTAATTTGAAAAAATCTCGCACTAATCTCGAGTTTAGAGACAGTTAATAAATAAATAATTAACATTCATCAATAGCCCAAGAAAATCAAAGAAAAACTATCTCAAATACGATGAAATTAATTTGAAAAAATCTCGTACTAATCTCGACTTTAGAGACAGTTAATAAATACATAATTAACAGTTATCAATAGCCCAAGAAAATCAAAGAAAGAGTATCTCAACTACGATGAAATTAATTTGAAAAAATCTCGCACTAATCTCGAATTTAGAGACAGTTAAAGGTCAGAGCAACGTTTTACAGAATAAAATGCAGGGTTGCTTGCTTGAATATTTAACGAAAATTTTCATTATGTGCAGTATTTCTTTTATTCAGCAAAAATTTCTGCTCGACGGATCCGCTGAAAAGTCAGCTCTACAGTGAGCGAAATTCGTATAAACGCACTTCAAAATATACAAATTTTCATGCCTATGGAGAAGAAAAGGACAAATAATGTTGTCAAAATGGGGTTATTTACTTTGCTCGACCTTTACTTTCAACATCTATGCTTCGAAATTTTCCGCATTTACACGCCAGTCTATGTCGCAGAGCGAAACGTGTAATGACAACGTCTACACATGCGAAATTCGTTTAATCGCAGTGCTTTATTTCGATTAATATTGACAGAAATAACAGTGGTAAGTGCTTCATATTGTTGAATTGTGTAGTATTAAACTGTATTGAGTAACATATTTAATAATACATTTGTTTTAATGAAAAGGAGAAAAATGCCAAGAGGAAATTTTCTGACCGAAGGCGAAAAAGCTACAATAGCAATTTTAAACAAAAACGGTGAATCGAATAGAAAAATAGCAAAGGAAATTAATCGCTTAGAAATTGAAAGAAAATTATGGAAAGAAATGTTCTACGAAAGAAAATTCTAAAATAACGAAACGGGAAAAGAATATTATTTTCTATGAAGCTACAAAAAATAGATTAGTTGCAAGTCAAATTGTTGCGAAAATGCAATTATCAGTAACAAAGCGACGTGTTCAACAAATTTTGCATAATAATACAAACATAGTTTTTAAGAAACCACAGAAAAAGCCGATGTTGAAAGCGCATCATAAGGTTGCTCGGTTGCAATATGCAAAAAATCATATGCGCTGGACTGATGAATGGAAGAAAGTCATTTTTTCGGACGAGAAAAAATTCAATTTAGACGGCCCAGATGGATGCAATTCGTACTGGCACGATTTACGTCAAAAAAATGACCCTAAATTATCCAGAAATTTCCACGGTGGAAGTGTAATGATTTGGGGAGCATTTTCTTCATATGGAAAACTGAAACTTTGTTTTATTAACGGCACAATAAATTCAGAAAAGTACGTCGACATGCTAGATGGAGCATTAATTCCATTTTTGGAAGATACAGTTGGCGAACGTGAATTTATATTCCAACAAGACAACGCACAGTGGTTCGAAACCGTGAAAACGTGAACTAAAGTCGAATTTTCAATTCCGTCGAAATTTTTTGAAATTTTTACTATAAATTCTTATATGTCTAAAGTAAGTTTTGACATGCATGCGGGTGGCTTTAAGTCACTCAGAATTTTTTTCCAGAGCGTTGAAAAGAGCGAAAAAGGAAGGATTATATATCGAGCTGAAATCGACGTACTTGGCCTCGTTATATTTTGTGATTGATTGGAAATAGTTTAAATCTACTAATGTAGTGTGAAAGAGCAGCCTTTTAGTTACACGTACGCAAAAGATGAAAATAATAACAATAATCTTAACCCTTAAACAATATTCTTTCCTGGATCCCTTCTATTTCCTGCTTTTTAAGATTCAACTGGACCTACGAAACGGAATTAAAGCCGGGTATTGATAAAACCTGCACGGATGTATTCGTTAGAACCTATTGAAGGTGACTGTACAAGAATTTCGTGCAGCAACTCGCATCCGCGAAAGTTATAACAATATATGTGCAGTCACTATGCCGAAATTTGCGGCGCGCGCGTAATGTGAAGAACTTGTGGGTCATTGCATGCCAAATCAATTGATTCTGCAGTTTTTCGTACCCAAATTTGATCAGAAGATAAACTACATATTCCATTCTTAATATTAATACAAAAATGAACACGACTACAAGCGAATATCATAAGTATTTCAGACAACAAACTTAAAAAATGAATCTGTTGGAACCTCCTCGTCCTACATACACCTCATCGAGACCTCGTACTCGAGAACTATATGAAAAACTAACCGGTAAGGATATTATTTACAGATTTAGTTCATATCCATTTACAATAGGTGTCCTTAGTATTGTTAGTATAAACAAAAGAGAATAAACTTTATCCTTTAAAGTTCTGCCAACATAAAGGCCAAGTGGCGTAAGATTCCCTATTTTTGTTAATAACTTTTTAATAAAGCGTCAAACAACCTATGTTTATATAACATTTTTTTCTTATTTAGGCCCATAGAATATACTGACAAAGTTTGGCACTTTAAAACCTTGTTTATCCTGTATAAAGGTAGTTTATAATTGTTGTTATTTATCGTAGTAAAAAAATTACTCGAAAATCAGATTCTACGACCAAAGAAACCCCTAAATATGTCCTGCTAAAAAAAAATAACGTAAACATAACAACGCTATGAATTTAGTTCGCGTTTTCACGGTTTCGAACCACTGTGCAACGCAGCAATCCACGTTTCAAAATATTCCCGCGAATGGTTTAAGGCACGGGACATCCCTTTAATTGAATGGCCTGCATACAGTCCTGATATGAACCCCATTGAAAACTTATGGGGTATAATGGCAAGAAATATATATGCAAATGGCCGCCAATTCACCGATACTGCAGCTTTAAAAGAAGAAATTAAACGTTGCTGGGAAGAGATTCCTATTACAGTCATAAATAATCTGATAAATTCAATGCCGAATCGAATTTTTGCATTAATTCAAAATAATGGAGGTCATAGAAAATATTAAATTTATAATTATAATATAAGTTTAGTTTTATGTAGTCTTTTCTTGCTGTGCGTTTAAACGAATTTCGCACAAAGAATAAGTCTGTATCAATAAATACAGACTTATATATGTTTACCTAAATATAAATATGTAAATATCTATAGCACATAAATATATCTTTACTCTTCTGTCGTTATTATATTCGCCTCATTTGAATTTAAAACTTTTAGCCCCAAAAATCATATTTTTTTAGGTGCGTTTATACGAATTTCGCTCACCGTAGAAACGAAATGTAGCGATTTCGCGTGATCTCGGCAAGACCTTGACACCTCTACATTTCATTTAGTCTTCGTAAAATTCTAATGACTCTCTCGACATCATTTGATGCCTTCCTCGGCGCAGCATACTTTCCAGGACAAATTTATCCGGGGATTGAAACAAGGTCGCTCTAAACACTCGCTTCCGTAGGAATTAATTAATTATATTTTCAACTTTCTGCTGAAATTCAATACTCGTATTTATGACTGTATTACGACTCCAACATGGTCACGAAAGAAAGTTGTTGTTATTGACAAAAGGTATAAGGAAGAATAGCGTCTATTTGTATTTTTTAAAAATAAATTAATCATAAAGACTATGAATTAGTGTGCACACTGGTTATTGGTGTTCAAAGTTGTTATTGAAAAAGGGTATCTCTTTCATTTTAACATTAATGTAACATGACGACGTGGAAGAATAGCGTGTCTATTAGTATTTTTTTAAAATCATAAAGACTACGAATTAGTGTGAACACTTACAATTAGTATTTTTGCGAAAAGGCTGCGTTTAGAAATATTGCGGTCATGAAGATCATTCACTAGGAAAAAACGGCAGTGACAATTAGGATTATTCTTATTATTTATATTTACTTCGACAGCTTCTTGCGCAACACTTTCGGAATTCTTGCAAATGTACAGTCGATAACCGTATTTCCCGATTGTTCTCGCGGTGAAACAGCGATCGCGCTAGACATCTTGAGAAATTGTGCGAGATATCCCCGGTGCTATTAAACCGTGACGGATGCAAAGTATCCTTCGGAGAAGATCCGTCGGAATTGATGCGAAGAGGCTAGGGAAGAGGGGGAGGATATAAATTGCGGAAATCCGTTGAAGAATTTTATTTCATGAATGCATACTTGAAACGATTGAAGATCTTGGTGGGGAGAAAGCGTGAATGACCGCGGAAAAGAAGCGAACGAGGATACTACAAAAAGAAGAAGTAACGGGAGAAAGTATCCGTCAGACAAGTAGTTCGCGTCCATTTTCTTACGAACGACGTACTCGTGGAATCCGCGACGTGCATCTCTGCTAGGCATTTTTTCTCTTTGTTGTCTATACTCTTTAAAACTGTGCTCACCACGATTTCCTAAGTAACCTAAAGCTTCAAATTTCTTCTCATTCGTGCGTTACGTTATCGTGCAGTGTCTCCGTGGTTCCTTCGAGTGTAAATCAATGGTTATCGCCACTTAACTTTAACCGACGATTTCTCCCCTAAATTCTATTCTGTTTGTTCACTCCCGACAGCTTTGCCAGAGAGGTTGGCATTTGTTTCAGGAGACAATGAAACTTCGAGGAGGTCAATCCCGTTTTCGATTTGTGTCGTGGCAGGATCTTCGAAAGTGACGTTACCTGTGAGAAACATTTTCTCGCATTCTCTCTTGCAAATTTCTCTGTCAATAATTCGTTTGACTATAATATAATCGTACATTTAATTATTGAATGTTAAGCATTAGATGATTGCATAAGTTCGTGCCCGATTTTTCATACACTGGTGGTCGAAATGATAAGGCACCTCAAAAGGTTCTTAGCACTGAACATTCATTTGTACATACAGTGGGCGTACAAAGTATTCGTACATTTTTTAAAAACTAATAACATTTTTATAATTGTACCAAACATCCTGATTTTTGATAATCAATTAGAAGCATTGGTTTACGAAATGATATACAAAAAAGATATTCCAAAAATTCTAATTTACAAGGTTAAATGCAAAAATAAAAAAGGCATTTTTTAAAACTTTTTATTTGGGTCCTTAATGAAAATTTAAAATGTATGTTTTGTAGATCTATGTTAGTCATACACATGTTGAAAATTTCATTGAAATAATCCACCAATAATTCCAAGGATAATTGATGATCCGATTGGCACAATCAAGTTCGTCACAAATCTAATCAGAGAGAGCCTCATCGATTGTTGAAGATATTACGTTGTCAGGCACAATAGGTGGCTACTGGAGTCTATTTGGACCATCTGCTTTTGAGAAAGTCTCGGCTAGAGGGTTTTTACGTCTACCGGGAAATTAAATTAGGAATTCGGGTCGTAGAAATCGCTCTAGCGTTGCTGTTGAACGCATCCGCGTCTGGTGTTCTTGGCTCTGTGCTCGGTCAATAGCGATCGACGCGTCACAAACCCCCATACGGGGTGTAGCAATCGATGGGTCCGCCAGGCGTGCAACCCCTTTGGCTTAATACTTTTTCAGGGCTGCCCCATGGTGAACCTGACATATGATGCAACGAACAAGCGGTGTAATTTTAGCTCTACGGTGAGCCTTGATGCGCGCACGTTCAACTTTCCGCAATTCTTAACCCTCGTATGCTTCTTTCAAAAGTAATTCTACAAGAAATTCTATCCTGGTTCTCACCTGCTTTCGATAAACACATAACTTTGCCACGAAACGGGTGATCTTTCACAAAAATCCGTACTCAAATTATAAAAATAGTATTAGGAACATATGGTAAGGGAATGTAGGGAAATTAAAAGAGGCCCGAACATAGAGGAAATATTGAGCGAGAGGGGGCCAAAAGAAGCGATAGATTGGCTGAGGAAGCTAGAAAAAAAAAGAAATGAACAGAACTGAAAGAAGGATGGGAGAAGGATAGGGCAAAGTAAAATTGTATGAATGGATTGTGAAAGGTATGGAAAGATGAGGGAGTTAAGGATGTTCTGGAGGTATATCAAAACGCAACAAAATTTTTGAAAATTTGGCAAGATATAATTCTTACTAAATTGATGCAATTACCAAAGTTTGGGTTCGATTCACTGCACCGTTTAAGAATTATAGCAACTTAAAGTTTGCACATTTTAACACGTCTTCTTATGGAAAATTCATAAAATTCCACTTGAAACCCTATTTAAACCTTGAAAAAACGCAACTAGAAACTCCAGTTTTTTTATATGTAGTAAAAATTAGGTAATTAATTATGTTCAAAATTTATTAGGATTCACTAAACAGTTACAGAGCAAAATAATTATAAACTGTTACAAAACGTCAAATTTATCTTGTTGTCTCTCACTAGCATGGAAAAGTGACAAGTGTAGACCACTGAATATAGCTACAGAGGGTACAGTATTCGCAAAAGTTTAATGTAAAATATACTCATGAATGGCTTTCATTGCCATGTATTGATGGATTTCGAATTTCTTGTATTTTTGTCTCCCATTGTACCTCCAGTACATCCTTAAGGGGGATCTATACCCAATGAAGTAACTAGAAAGGAACTAGAATCTTACTAGATTTTGGGTCGAAACATGGGTTTACGCGCGGCGATTTTTTGTCCTTATTTGAGCAGATTTTGGACTGGGTGAGGACTCATTCTATAGAGGAAGGTTAAATCCGGCGCGCTCTGCTATTGATTTAACGAGATTATGTTTATATCTAATAATATGAGTGCCCAAAGTAGAGAAAAAATCTAGAAAAATAACCGCAGATTTCAATGTATTTTCCTGTCTCAAAGAGATTTTTCTGACTGATATGATGAGCAGAGCGCGCCGTGATGAACCTTCCTCTATCAAATGAGCCTTTGTGTAGCTCAAAATATGCTCGTATAAGGACAAAAAATCGCCGCGCGTGATTTCATTCACATTATCAGAGATTTCCCCATATTACGTTCATGAAGACAGAGGTTATCTCTGATGTAGAGCCAATCTAGAGCCAATTTCATTTCAGTTAGTTTACACGAGATGGTGCCTAGTCAGAAGGACTGTCAATCAGTGCTGCGATATTGTGCAACATTTCACTGCTGTCAATGTGGAATCATAGCAAAACTGACACAGACGAGGTACATATTCTCATCGGTGGCACTAATATTAGTGCGACCTGCCCTGTATAACGGCATTCGCGACGAGATGAATAGAATATGGAAATAGCAAGCAACTCCATCTCGTGTTCATTATGCAGTTGCGTGTTTATCAATGTTACCAAACTTTTTTTCTGCACAGGGGTTGATAACATTGATAAATACCCAAAAATCCGAGGGTATAGATCCCCCTTAAGTCTGAATTATAAACCGAGTTCCTTTTTATGGCCGGAAGGCTAAAAATAAAGCATTTCTAATTCTATTCTATAAAAATAGTATTAACATTGATAAATTTCTCGAACAGATTGGATCGTTTCCGCGAAGATTATGTCATAAAAGATCTCGCTGATCTCGCAAGAGATCGCGTGTCTCGGCGACCGACGAAATTCAACGGACCACGGTGTACAAGATTCCAGAAATAATCGATGCTATTAACATATTTATAGTGCGATGGTTTACATAAAACGCTAACCTCGAGCAAGTTACGAAAAGAAAGGCACACGAAAGGCCGGCGAGTTTTCTTGAAGCTCGTGTCCGCGAAGCGAGCGGTTCTCACGTTTGTATTGTTTATTCATATAATGATCAATAAAAACGATTGTCCGCATCCGCTAGTGTCGCAGGGTTCTTTCTAGTTTCCGATAAATAATTCAACCACGTAACACCGGACTAGTGGGTCGGAATACATCTGGTTGTTTGCCTAGAAGACGGTTGTGTCTCTGAGTCACGACCGTGTGGCGAATTTATGTTGATTCGTCTTTGCACAAACTAGTTTGTTATTCTATTTGTTGCGCATCGCGGAAAGGAATACAAGTGTGTATGAAATTATACATATTGTATTGTATCTCGTGGATACGTCGAAGTTAAAGAGTTTAGGGTACTTACGGTGTGGGTAGAAGCACCGATTGCTAGTTCGGAGCATTCTATGGGGGACAGCATGATGAAAGGCATGATAGAAGGGCGAGACGCTTAACCCTCGCAAAGGAAAGGTCTAATAACACATAAATAGTAAGGTGGGGTCTCTTAGACCCCGACAAATGATTTTCAACAATAGCCTCGTGTTTAATAAATTTGGGGTAAAGAATAACACAGGAGAAAAAGTAAACAAACAGATTTAGGTTTATTCATACAGGGTGTCCCAAAATTCGTGAACTTCCAGGAAATGGGAGGTACCTGAGACCATTTGAAGCAACATTTTCCTTTGCAAAAATGTTATCCGCAGCTTTGTTTAGGAGTTATTAACGAAAAACACGGACCAATCAGAGCGCGACCTAGACGCGAGTTGCCACAGTCGGCCCGGCCCGCCAACTGTCTATTGGCCGACTGTGGCAACTCGCGTCTAGGTCGCGCTCTGATTGGTCCGTGTTTTTCGTTAATAACTCCTAAACAAAGCCGCGGATAACATTTTTGCAAAGGAGAATGTCGCTTGAAATGGTCTCAGGAACCATCACTTTCGAGAATTTCACGAATTTTGGGACACCCTGTATAAAAATTTCTATAGATAGCTGGAAAACAATCTAGATAGAGATGTTAGGAAGGAAAATAGATTGGCAGTGAAATAGACAAAGAGCAAGTTGAACAGACAACAAGACAGATGAACGATACTTACAGTTAGGCAGAAAAAGAGGAAGAGAAGAGAAGAAGGTTTAGCTTGACTGTTGTCCGAGCAATAGTTTTGATATTAACATCGCAGTCGCACTTTGTTTTCACAGGAGAAAGTACTATGTACACGTCTATGAAAACAAGTTTCCTAGCACGTGTTTACTTAGCTCTGATCCTCAAACCTATTACTCCGACGAACGGAGGTTCCACAGAAAAGCATGCTTATCGAATGTAAAGCCAATTTTGCCCGTGCTAAGTTCGCGTTTGCGTTTTATAATGTAAAATCGATACAACTACTTTTGTACGAATTCATTACATACGTTCGCCGAGTAATACGCATACGTAAATGTTTATATAAAACCTTTGATGAAACTTCAGTCCTTTTGATTCTCACCTCCGTGGAGGCTAACATCGCACGTCGCGTTAACTGTCTCTAATCACCGACGTCAAGCCAATTAGAAATTGTAGTATCAGATTTTATTACATATTATTTGCTTGATCTCAAAGTCACTCGATAATTTAGTATTTTCTACGCATCTGTCTCTAGCGCATCACGCTACAATGCACTTTCCAACGTTTCCGAGCATTTCCTTTCAATAGCTTGCACGTACAGCAAGTAATGAATTGCACGCAATGGAGTAGAGCTACATATGTTCCCGTGGATGCTGTGTTCACGTGTACGCAAAAACAATGGGTGTGTTCAATGCAAATTAATCGGTACAAGAGAACTGCTTCTCTGCTCTTGAAGATTGTTTCTCTCTTTCTAAACTACTTTTTCCAAAACGTATTTAGTCATAAAATGAGTATCACATCATAATTATCATTTAGAGTATCTTCCAATGAGTACAATATAAATTTTCAACTCTGTATCCTCCAATTCTTTTTGAGATAGAGCCTAATCCGACACAACGGACCGCGATATTAATGGAGTACACTCCTTTTTCTAGGATTGCGAGGGTGAGGGATTCGCGTTCTCATTCCCCAATAATACAAAAATGGCTTCTTCCGTAGTCAAAAACGATAGATAAAAATTCGATCTAAAAGTCCTATTTTTTCTCGCCCTCAAAAGTCCTATTTTTTCGTTTATGAGGCGTAATTTGCATTATTCGGCAGCATGTAGCTATGCAAATCAGAGTTGTGCAGAATTACAATTGAATTACTTGAGAATTGTAATTACAAAGTAATTGAATTAAATTGTAATTCAATTATGTTGTAATTTATAATTCAGATCTTCAGTCAATTAAATTACAATGTAATTCGTAATTGCAATGGAGCACAATTATAAAATACATTGTAATTGAATTAAATTGTAATTCAATTATGTTGTAATTTATAATTGAGATCTTCAGTCAATTGAATTACAATGTAATTCGTAATTGCAATGGAGCACAATTATAAAATACATTGTAATTGAATTATGAAAAATGAAGTAATAGGCAAGAAGAGGTTGAAAAATCCATGTAAAGGTTTCAAACAGAAGGAATTTATTACTTATAAATTTACTAGCTGCTTGTAACCTACTTACGGCACACCCTCGCAACCAGTTCAAGTATATTGTATTTCAATTATACTGTAATTCAATTACACATTGCATTTCAATTATATTGTATTTCAATTATAAATTGCATTTCAATTATATTGTATTTCAATTATACTGTAATTCAATGATAAGTTGCATTTCAATTATATTGTATTTCAATTACATTGTATTTCAATTACATTGTGTTTCAATTATATTGTATTTCAATTACAAATCTGATTAAAATACTTAGTAATTTAATTACAATGTAATTGAATTAGCACAACTCTGATGCAAATTACAGCTCGTAAACGAAAAAATAGGACCTCTGATGGCGATAGCGCCCTAGATCGATCTTTTATCTAGCATTTTCGACTACTGAAAAACCCCACTTTTGAATTATCGAGAAATAAGAAGGCGAATCCCGCACCCTTGCAATCCTGCAAACGAGTCTACCGCCTTAAGGATGTTCTGGAGGTATATAAAAACGCAACAAAATTTTTGAAAATTTGACAAGATATAATCCTTACTAAATTAATGCAATTACCAAAGTTTGGGTTCGATTCACTGCACCGTTTAAGAATTACAGCAACTTAAAGTTATATATTTTAACACTTCTTATGGAGAATTCATAAAATTCCACTTCAAACCCTATTTAAACCTTGAACTCAAAAACGAAAATATACGAATGGCTTTCATCGCCAATATATTGATGGATTTCGAATTTCTTGTACTTTTGTCTCCCATTGTGCCTCCAGAACATCCATAAAGATCAGATCAAAATGAAAAGAAGCTCCTCGGAGGTATCTCAACAATTTCGCGTCCTTCCGCGGGCCAATTATTTCGCGAAAGATAAGGGAACACGGCGGGGAACAATCGCCGAGCAGCGGAGAGGCCTTCCTTTCAAATCGGAAAATATAGCAGCCCATTGGTTTTGCATAATACACTCGCAGACCGTGAAGAGATCGATTTTAAAACGCTTGAACGAAAACACTAAAATAACAGAGACATACGAATCGTGATCTGCTGGATGATGCGAGCTTTGTTCATCTGCGGGGGATTCCATCATCTGAAGGTGAAAGGTCGCAAAGCAGAAACAAAGGATGCCCCCGTGTTAGCCGTGGCTCCACATTCAAGCTTCTTCGACGCGTTTCCGGTTGTGTACCTCGGCGGACCGAGCATCGTCGCCAAGGCGGAGACCGGGCGCATTCCTTTTTTCGGAAGTAGGTCTTCCATGTTTTCTGTGTCAAGCTAGCCGTCGCCTAGTTGACGTTCCATCTTGTCCCGGACTTCGTTTTTTCTATCCATCTGCTGCTTGACCGTCGTAAACTTGTTTCACTTTTCAATGAACATTCCGCACGCAATTGCACCGGAGCGCGTGGTTCGCAGTCGGGCACAATGTCAGTCGGAATATTCAAAGTGAAGTGTCAAGGCCTTGGACACCTTATTGTCAGATTCTCCGCAAAGACCGGTTTCGCACTCCTCCTTTTAATTTTACATTGTGAATATTAAAATAGAGAGGATGTACATTTCATTGGCAGAAGGTCCATCGAATGTAATATCCGGTCATGGTAATATTCTTTTATTTCATTTTAAATCTGTCCATGACGAAATTGAAATTGGAGAAAAATATACACGATGAGTCCGAAGAAACAGAACACCTAAATATCTCCGTTACTTTTCGGTGTACAAAAAAACTTCTTAGGACAAAGTTACACCGTTTGAAGGGCCACGTGTAACGGTGTAAGGGAACAAATTTTCAAGGTCATTTTTTTACAAGATTTCAAGGTCATCGATATTTTTTTTAATGGAATGAGGTATTTTTTAATACATCAATCGATGTAGCTGGACATTCGCGATAAAAAAGTACTAACCCATGTATGTCGAAAAAGTAGTAGTTCACGAGATATTTCAGTTTACATAACACCAAAAAAACACCAATACTGTCGTACTAAGACGTTAGCGTTTACTTGCTAATGTAAATTGAAGAGTTGAAATTGAAATTGAAAAACTAAGGTTGAAAATAAAATTGAAGATTTGAAATTAACGAATTGAAATTCAAAAATTGAAATTGAAGAGTTGAAGTTGAAGGGTTGATATTAAAATTGACGATGAAATTGAAAAATTGAAATTGGAGAGTTGAAATTAACGAAGTGAAATTGAAAAATTGAAGTTGGAATGGGAGAGTTGAAATTAAAGTTGATATGGAAAAATTGAAATTCAAAACGAAGTTGAAGAGTTGATATTGAAATTGAAGTTGAAATGGAAAAATTGACGTTGAAATTGAAGAGTTGAAATTAACGAAGTGAAATTGAAATTGAAAAATTGAAGTTGAAATGGAAGAGTAGATATTGAAGTTGAAATGGAAGAGTTGAAATTGAAGTTGAAATGGGAGAGTTAAAATTGAAGTTGAGATTAAAGTTGAAATGGAAAAATTGAAATTGAAAACGAAGTTGAAGTTGAAATGCAAAAATTGATGTTGAAATTGAAGAGTTGAAATTAACGAATTGAAATTGTAAAATTGACGTTGAAATTGAAGAGTTGAAATTAACGAAATGAAATTGAAAGTTGAAATGGGAGAGTTAAAATTGAAGTTGAGATTAAAGTTGAAATGGAAAAATTGAAATTTAAAACGAAGTTGAAGAGTTGATATTGAAATTGAAGTTGAAATGGAAAAATTGATATTGAAATTGAAGAGTTGAAATTAACGAATTGAAATTGTAAAATTGACGTTGAAATTGAAGAGTTGAAATTAACGAAATGAAATTGAAATTGAAAAATTGAAGTTGAAATGGAAGAGTAGATATTGAAGTTGAAATGGAAGAGTTGAAATTGAAGTTGAAATGGGAGAGTTAAAATTCAAGTTGAGATTAAAGTTGAAATGGAAAAATTGAAATTGAAAACGAAGTTGAAGTTGAAATGCAAAAATTGATGTTGAAATTGAAATTGAAGAGTTGAAATTAACGAATTGAAGTTGAAATGGGAGAGTTAAAATTGAAGTTGAGATTAAAGTTGAAATGGAAAAATTGAAATTTAAAACGAAGTTGAAGAGTTGATATTGAAATTGAAGTTGAAATGGAAAAATTGATATCGAAATTGAAGAGTTGAAATTAACGAATTGAAATTGAAAAATTGAAGTTCAAATTGTAAAATTGACGTTGAAATTGAAGAGTTGAAATTAACGAAATGAAATTGAAATTGCAGAATTGAAGTTGAAATGGAAGAGTTGAAATTGAAGTTGAAATGGGAGAGTTAAAATTGAAGTTGAGATTAAAGTTGAAATGGAAAAATTGAAATTGAAAACGAAGTTGAAGTTGAAATGCAAAAATTGATGTTGAAATTGAAGAGTTGAAATTAACGAATTGAAATTGTAAAATTGACGTTGAAATTGAAGAGTTGAAATTAACGAAATGAAATTGAAAGTTGAAATGGGAGAGTTAAAATTGAAGTTGAGATTAAAGTTGAAATGGAAAAATTGAAATTTAAAACGAAGTTGAAGAGTTGATATTGAAATTGAAGTTGAAATGGAAAAATTGATATTGAAATAGAAGAGTTGAAATTAACGAATTGAAATTGTAAAATTGACGTTGAAATTGAAGAGTTGAAATTAACGAAATGAAATTGAAATTGAAAAATTGAAGTTGAAATGGAAGAGTAGATATTGAAGTTGAAATGGAAGAGTTGAAATTGAAGTTGAAATGGGAGAGTTAAAATTCAAGTTGAGATTAAAGTTGAAATGGAAAAATTGAAATTGAAAACGAAGTTGAAGTTGAAATGCAAAAATTGATGTTGAAATTGAAATTGAAGAGTTGAAATTAACGAATTGAAGTTGAAATGGGAGAGTTAAAATTCAAGTTGAGATTAAAGTTGAAATAGAAAAATTGAAATTTAAAACGAAGTTGAAGAGTTGATATTGAAATTGAAGTTGAAATGGAAAAATTGATATTGAAATTGAAGAGTTGAAATTAACGAATTGAAATTGAAAAATTGAAGTTCAAATTGTAAAATTGACGTTGAAATTGAAGAGTTGAAATTAACGAAATGAAATTGAAATAGAAAAATTGAAGTTGAAATGGAAGAGTAGATATTGAAGTTGAAATGGAAGAGTAGATATTGAAGTTGAAAGGGAAGAGTTGAAATTGAAGTTGAAATGGGAGAGTTAAAATTTAAGTTGAGATTAAAGTTGAAATGGAAAAATTGAAATTGAAAACGAAGTTGAAGTTGAAATGCAAAAGTTGATGTTGAAATTGAAATTGAAGAGTTGAAATTAACGAATTGAAATTGAAAAATTGAAGTTCATATTGTAAAATTGACGTTGAAATTGAAGAGTTGAAATTAACGAAATGAAATTGAAATTGAAAAATTGAAGTTGAAATGGTAGAGTAGATATTGAAGTTGAAATGGAAGAGTTGAAATTGAAGTTGAAATGGGAGAGTTAAAATTGAAGTTGAAATGGGAGAGTTAAAATTGAAGTTGAGATTAAAGTTGAAATGGAAAAATTGAAATTGAAAACGAAGTTGAAGTTGAAATGCAAAAGTTGATGTTGAAATTGAAATTGAAGAGTTGAAATTAACGAATTGAAATTGAAAAATTGAAGTTCAAATTGTAAAATTGACGTTGAAATTGAAGAGTTGAAATTAACGAAATGAAATTGAAATTGAAAAATTGAAGTTGAAATGGAAGAGTAGATATTGAAGTTGAAATGGAAGAGTTGAAATTGAAGTTGAAATGGGAGAGTTAAAATTGAAGTTGAGATTAAAGTTGAAATGGAAAAATTGGTATTGAAAACGAAGTTGAAGAGTTGATATTGAAATTGAAAAATTGACATTGAAATTGAAATTGATGTTAGCGTTTACTTACTTGTGTAACGTCTTAGTACGACAGTAATGGTGTTTTAGAGTTATTTAAATTTAAATATCTCGTGAATTACTAACTTTTCGACATACATGGGTTAGTACTTTTTTATAACGAATGTCCAGCTGCATCGATTGATGTATTAAAAAATGCCTGATTCCATTTGAAAAAATATCGATGACCTTGAAATCTCATAAAAAATGACCTCGAAAATTTTTTCCCTTACACTGTTACATGTGGCCCTTCAAACAGTGTAACTTTGTCCTACGAAGTTTTTTTGTACAACGAAAAGTAACGGAGATATTTATGTGTTCTGTTTCTTCGGACTCACCCTGTATATTTCCCGAGTCGAGGAATTTATTGAATTGATAACAAAATATTTTCTCCTAACGGACGATATTTTTGCAGTTTTTATTCAGTTCCATTTAAAATGTTTACTCTGCACACGATTTTCCAGAAATAAAATTCGTCGGACTTTTTTAATTGAAAATAAATTAACTTCCACGAGGGACGATATTTTTAAATCTTTTATTCAGTATATTTGGATATGGACAACTTCGTGAACGTTCGAATCACAGTAAAATACGTGACGTTTTTTAAATGCAAAATAAATGTTACACCATACGATGGAAAGGGAATAATGTATTATTAATAGACTGCGGATCTTTATGCATTTATGGCTTATGAAAATCTTCAAGAAAGGATAGAATATCAAATTCTTTCTTTTATTTGCTTTTCGTACCTACAAAGGCTGTTTCCATTAAAAGTAGAATTTTATTTCATTCCACTTCCTCAAAATTTGTCTACAAAAATTGGAAAATAAACATAAACATCCGCAGTCTAATTCTGAATGTAGTATTCGACTCCGTTTATGTCGATCAACACGATGGAACGCAACTTGGGCTTCGTCGCTTGGATTATTTTACGTCAATCCTGAGATACCGACATATTTTAAAGAATCTTCCGTTCGAATAAAGCATTGTTCGTCTCCGATGGAGAAGTTATGAATCGTCGAGAACAGATTGTGGTTTTCCGCGACTGTAATTTATATATTTACGCCTGTAGCAATCGGGCGAGTATGAACGCGACTCGATATCTCGAAGCTGGTCATCCAAGGCGAAAGAATCGCACTAACAGAGGAATTATGTATGTGGTGAATGGGATCATCCATATTGTTACTAACAAGATCGTGGAATAATGGGAACACTTGCGCTAATTAACTGATGCCTTTCATATCGTGGGACAAACATGGAGCGTCACATAGAATATTATTAACGCTTCACGACGCTATCGAACGCTTCATATTTTTCATTGTTCACATCATATTTCTACAAATCTGTCTTCCCCTCTTTGTTTCTTTCTATTTTCCTCTTTCCTGATACGACGTGTATCTCCCATAGACAATTATTAGATGAAATGACCTAAAGTCAGACACCTGGATTGAAAAGGTCTTGTGTCACGCGAGGGTCTCGATCAACATAAATCTACGAGTCGATCTTTTCCAAGGTATTTCCGTTTTATTAATTGTCCGAGAACTAATTGCCACGCAAGTAAGTACAGTTTGTACACAATGTCGGCATCTGTATGTCAATTGAATTACACCGAAGAAAATTCAGATTAAACACTGGAAAATGATTGCTTCGTCGGTTTGTATGCTCGAAGATTTCTTCCGCACACACTCGAACGATTTATTTTAACGTCGAAGATTATACGCGCGGACAAATATTTCTGCAAGACATGCGTATACCATCGGCAAAGAACTCGCGGCCGCCATAAACTTTCTCAGTAAGGTGTCACGTGGTTTCGAAGCCGTTTAGAAGTTTCACTCTTGTGCAAATAAACCGGTGATATGTATGGAGTTTTCCACTGTAGTGGTTCTTGTATGCGTTATTGAGAAACACGCTTAGAATTTTGTTAACACCGCGGAAACCATTTTCTTCCTCCGTTGAAAGCAATACCGACTTACGGTATCGTCAATTTGGTTGGCTGAACGTACGAACCATTGTTCTACTTTCATTAGAGACAAAACATGAATGATACGGAATTACAACTTCTCGGAAAACAAGTAAACATAGTTTCCCAACGTTTCTCGACTCGTAGTTCCCTTTTTCAAGACTTGTAGAAGCTCTCTTGTCCGGCGACACTTCGGATAAAGTGTCTACCTGGTAAAAACGTCAAAGTTTCTCGAAATTGAGGAAGACAGTATGTTACTTATTTTATTTTACTCCGAAATACTTCGTAGAAACTCCCGTCGTCGCATTGACAACACTTGAACTTTTACATCCCTTAACATCAACATTTTTTAAATATCCTAGATAGTTTTCTAGTAAGTATTATACAGAAAATTATAAATGTTTGGCTTATTTCGAGCTGTGGGACTGTAATCTGTACCACCGCAAAACAACTATACAAATTGGCAGCCATTTTATAAGAAAGAAAAAACGGAATTATTTTTCAAGACTTATATAATAAAAGCTGTATTTAAATTTTCCTCTACTTGTATGATAAGAAAACGATGACAGAAAGATGCTACAAATTTTACACGAAATAAAACGGGTTTTTATATGTATTCGGTTCTTCCTTCATTCATTTAATTGTCTCATTTTTTAGTTGAAAACAAATATAAGTTCCAAAAATATAAATTATTAACTATTGTCAATAGAAATAATAAAGGAAACTGATTAAAATAAGTAGCAGTCAAGGAACTGTTCTTTCAAGTAAATTTCAAATGAAACACTTAAAATAGTAGAGGGAGTTGTTGGCAAGAAACTTGAAAAATAATCGAAAATAAATGGCTATGATCCGTACGATGGCCGCGAGTTAACTCGTCGTTGGTAGCGGAGTGGTTAAAATAGTAGGGAGATGTCGGCAAGAAAATTAAAAAATAATTCGGGGTGCAAAGGGTTAATTTTTCAGGGACGGCGCACAGTGGGGAAAAGTGACTTGCCTCGCTTCAAAAAGAAATAACTTTCGATAGAAATGAGGTACAGCGATGAATTTTTTTTTAAATTAAAGCTGAAACTTTGCAAAATATGGAAAAAATAGGGAGATTACGGTACGAACGGTTTTTAACCTTGAGAAAATTCGTTAAACTTTCACAATTTCCAGAAAATGTGGTTTCTGAGTTACCACGGGCAGAAAAAAATTTTTTAATTTTTGCTATATATCATTTCCCGTAGATTTTTTCACGCTGATTTCAAATCTGGTCTCAAAATTTGTCTACGACTTCAGGATTTTACAAGAAATCGATTTTTGTGAACGAATTGTTTAACGAATTTTCTCAAGGTTATAAAACGTTCGTACCATAATCTCCCTATTTTTCCCATATTCTGCAAACTTTCAGCTTTAATTTAAAAAAAAATTCATCGCTCGACCTCATTTCTATCGAAAGTTATTTCTTTTTGAAGCGAGGCAAGTCACTTTTCCCCACTGTGCGGCGTTCGATTATTGAACGATAACAGGCATTACCAGAACATGTTAATTACTTAGACTTTTCGATATGTAATTCAGACACGTCTTACTAGGAAGTAAGCACTAATAGATAAAAGTGTATCGTACTGAAAGTAGTGTGGCCACGTGTAATAACTTTGTTTCGTTAGAGTGAGTGCATAGACGTCATCCCTGAATGGTTAATAATATATTGCAACTACGAAGGCTGTTACCAAACTAAACGCTGGTATAGAGCGTACTAAAGTTTGTTCGTTGGGAAACTATGTAATAAAATGAGAAAGGTATCATTGAAGAAGTGGTTAGGCTCGAACCGTGTCACCGAGCGCCGAAGAGTGAAACGAATCTGTGGGGAACAGCTAGAAAATGGGGATTTAGGAAGCCGTTAACCGAAAACCGATTGAAACCTGCAGCAAAATAGTACCCTGGCTGTGCTTCATGGGTCGACTGACATACCAGGCAGGAGGGATGAGAATCATTGTGCGTGGAAGACAGGCCAGCAGATCCGAGGCGCCGATCCTCGTGGTCGCACCACATTCAACCTTCATGGATGGCGGGATCGTCTACATAACCGGCTTCCCTTCCATCATCGTAAGACGAGAATCAGGGCTGAATCCGTTTATCGGAAGTATGTGCTAAGTTATTCAAAGATTCCGTAACTCACCCCTCCGACTAACCGAAGCGAGCCAATCATAACCGTCGTAGTTCTTTCATCGAAATTCCTCCACTATTTCAGTCGTATGTTTACAAAACCGAATATACCGAGCGATCAACATCGCGATCGCTTCGAATTAGATCAGGCACAAGGCTATCCCATTATTCTATGATGCAGTGCAACTGGCGATCCCAGAAATCTCTTTTCGAAGGATGGTAGTGGTACTCTTTACTAGGAGTATGGCACTTCGAATTATTATACAGCGTGTACCATGAACTCTGTCCAGTTGAATATCTTGGTTATTGAAAACAATACGAGAAAATGTTACTTACAGAAGAGATTTGAGGCTTTCACGGCCCGACATCATACAGTTATTTCTGTTGAGGCTTTCGGGTGGAAGCCGTGTCCTAAAGGAAGAAATTTCCCAACGTTTCGGAAGCATTGCAGCTAGCTTCATCAGGGGGTCAGAAGACGCACTGATACTGGTGACCAGTAATAACAAAAGTAACTGTTACTTACAGAAGTTGTAGGGTGTGAGAAACGGGTTACCCTGGGTTGGTCGACAACTCATTTGACTGATTGTTTTCATCGACGATTGGACCGACAGTAACTTTCGTCGACAGTATGTTTTCATCTACACGGTCAAATCGTCGACAAATGTCTTCATCGACACGGTTTGGCCGACACTAACACGGTCAAATCGTCGATGAAAACAGTGTCGGTCAAATGAGATGTCGACCAACCCAGGGTAACCCGTAAGAAACTACACAATATGGTATTCTTGCAAATGGAGGCGTACAGAAGATATAAAGGTCACCTTTGTATATTTTTAAATGGAATGTCCAATTTTTGATGCTCGATTTCGATAGATTGGCGTCTTTTGAGTATAAAACAACATAAAAAAGGGGACATAGCGGAAATATTAACTGCCCTTGCAGGTTTAGTAGGGGAGGTACATGGACTAAGGGGAGAAATGAGACAAAACAATAATTTAATGGAACAAGCAATAGAAGATTTAAAAAAGACGATGAGAGAGGAGGAGATAAGATGGGAGAAGGAGAGGGAAGAGTTGCGGGAAAAAGTCAAACAACTTTATTAATTTAATTTTACCTTGCCCTATCCTTCTCCCATCCTTCTTTCAGTTCTGTTCATTTCTTTTTTTTTCTAGCTTCCTCAGCCAATCTATCGCTTCTTTTGGCCCCCTCTCGCTCACTATTTCCTCTATGTTCGGGCCTCTTTCAATTTCCCTACATTTCCTTACCATATGTTCCAGGTTTCCAAAGCTATCCTCGCAGAATTCACAATTTCTATTTTCCTCTTTTTCCCAATAGAGACGTTTGCAATAATAACGTCCTAAAACTTATCGTTGATGAGATATTTAACTGTTTTCATCCTCTTATGTACTTTCATTATGGAACATATTCGATTTACATTTGAGCCGTTCACAGACCAAATCGATTAACTCCATTTTTTGAAATATTTTAAAGGCCCTAGGGGTGTAAGCATAGTGAATTTGCCCTTGAAAGATGTCGGCACGATACTGAGAGGATTTTTAGGTACTAATGAGATAATAAGATCCTGAAAGTTTCAGATCTCTAACCCATTTGGTTTTTGAGAAAAAGCAATATATGTAAAAATCAGAAAAAATGAAAATTCTCTGAAACGCGTGAATCGATTTATTTGAATTTTGGATATGTTTTGGGGGTTGATGGTAGCTTCTAGGAAAAAAATTATGAGCTATATCGGTTGATAAAAACCTCGAAAAAAATGACGCTTTTGTTTTAATTTTGATTTTTAACTATGATACGATCCTGGCACAATTATGAAACCATTTTTTTCGAATTCCTCATCCATTTTTCTATGGATTTATGAGCTTTTAAGATTTTTAAAAAAAGTACGCCATATTGCAAAAAAATAAAAACCATTTTTTATGCAAATATTCACTTTATTTATGTATTTTATGCCTAAATCTTTATTTTTGTCGTTCATATATATCTTTTAACCTCATTTTAAATAGTCATTTCTCTACTTTTAACAATAATTAATTTAAGTAAGCGTCTTACTTCCGACTCAGAGTTTTTGGATGAAGTCGTCGAAACAATGAAATCACAAAATAGTGTAGAAAATACGTTAGCTAATGAAGTTCAACAAAATGGCTGGCAACGTAAAAAATTGCCGTTTCAAACTATTTCATCTGAAGCTCTAGAAGACTTTCCAGAAATGACGGAAAAAGATCTGCGAATCTTTTTCACCGGTTCTTATCAATTGAAGCAGGCTGTGTCGTATTTAGCAGAAATGCTTGATGAAACAGGTAATCTTACTATTCAATATGTAAAAGACCAGTCAAACATACTCAAAGCTCAAGTTCAATCCCGTCATATCAATAAGAAGGTTTATAGATGTTTTATTGAGTATAAAAAAAACGCTATTGGTCCCAAAAGCATATTGAGGCATAGTTGTGAGTGTGCAAATGGTCTTAGAACAATTGGATGTTGCTCTCACGTTGCTGCTACTATTTATTACTTGTCACACGGAAGATATTTGACAAAAATTCTGAGGCCTGCTGAAACACTAAGCGAATTATTTAATAGAGACAATGTTGCGCCGGTGATCGAAGATGATAGTGATGAAGACTGATAAAATATGATCATAAACTTTTTCTTCCAAATATACCTTTCAAACATTTGTTGTTATTTATTTATAATTTAGCAACTAAAATCTGTTTCTTATGTTATAAGCGCACAATGTTTAAAATATTTTAGTTAATATTCATTGACATTTTAAAATTTAATTTTTGATTTAGATATGACTATTTGAAATGAGGTTAAAAGATATATATGAACGACAAAAATAAAGATTTAGGCATAAAATACATAAATAAAGTGAATATTTGCATAAAAAATGGTTTTTATTTTTTTGCAATATGGCGTACTTTTTTTAAAAATCTTAAAAGCTCATAAATCCATAGAAAAATGGATGAGGAATTCGAAAAAAATGGTTTCATAATTGTGCCAGGATCGTATCATAGTTAAAAATCAAAATTAAAACAAAAGCGTCATTTTTTTCGAGGTTTTTATCAACCGATATAGCTCATAATTTTTTTCCTAGAAGCTACCATCAACCCCCAAAACATATCCAAAATTCAAATAAATCGATTCACGCGTTTCAGAGAATTTTCATTTTTTCTGATTTTTACATATATTGCTTTTTCTCAAAAACCAAATGGGTTAGAGATCTGAAACTTTCAGGATCTTATTATCTCATTAGTACCTAAAAATCCTCTCAGTATCGTGCCGACATCTTTCAAGGGCAAATTCACTATGCTTACACCCCTAGGGCCTTTAAGTGTCGAAACACTTGGTTCAGTCATAACTTATTTTATTTATAATAAATTTCCCAAATAATACAGCTTAACACCATTAAACGACAAAGTTGTTTTTGGTCGCTGAATAATAAATAATTTATTTCAGAAGCCATTCTGATTAACTCCGTACTCTAATATAAATCGTTGCAATAATGAAATCGGTGTTCAAAGAATGTTGTCGTTTGATGGTGTTAATCTGTGTTATTTGGGAAATTTATTATAAATAAAAAAAGCTGTGACTGAACCAAGTGCTTTGACACTTAAATTTGACACCTCATATATGCATATCTTGCGGAAATGAAATTATTGAAATTAGAGGTTTATTAGCGATTAATGAACTTTTTCTGCAATAAAAAATATAATTTGAAGTCTGATTTTGATGTTATTACCTTTTTCCACTTGTCAAATCGATTAACTCCTTTAGTCACCCAGAAGTTGTGTTATTAATAACGATTACATCAAGGCTATTCTATCTTATTCATTCTACATGTCTTTATAATATACGAAAGCTCCATCAGTATTTATGCATTATACAATGTTTATTTCAATTTTTATTTTAAAGGGAATTCTGAAAAACAATGTATATTATTTCATCACATTTCTCCACTTTCTGTTGTATCGAATACGTTCCATAATGAAAGTTTTAGGAAAGTTTTACGTTCCATAATGAAATACACTTTAGTACTTTTACACTCAGAATACGCAGATCGATCGAAATCGAGCATCAAAAATTGGACATTCCATTTAAAAATACAAAGGTGACAAGTGTAAGAAAGTGTAAGTATCTTCCGTACGCCTCCATTTGCAAGAATATCATTTCCACCATATTCTGTAGTTTCTTAAACTCTACAACTCCTGTAAGTAACATTTTCTCGTAATGTTTGAAATAACCAAGATATTCGAGTGTATATCACTTCGTTAATATTACAGAGGAAGAAATAATTCGTATTCCATTCACCACGATATACGTAAACACATCGACGAACTTGAAACAGGAATATTTCCTTAGAAATAGGAAATGATTACTGATTTTGTGGTCAGTTGATCGATTGTTCAATGAACTGATCAGGATTGAGATATCGTACGGAAGCAGAAATCGTCAAGTGTAATTTTCTAAACGTGTATCGCGGTATTTATTAAGAAATGCAACGCTCGATATATGCAGCAATTATTGTATCATCGCGTTAGGTATACTTATCGATAGATATCGCGTGAAATAATGTTGACACTGCTTGTTCGATTTAATACTCATTCATTCTTTTGTTGTATAATCACTCTCAGAACTCATCAACTACACGCAGCCGGTCTACGTGTGGAGGGAAGATCCAAATTCCCGGCAAAATACGATCAAGGAGATCATTGAGAGGGCTACTTCGAAAGAGGATTGGCCACAGGTACTCTTAACGAAACAATGCGGTATCTTCGTCAAAGCTAACAATAAATGCGACATTACTCGCTTCGTAATCGTCTTCGTATTATCTGATTGAATTGTCTTGTTTTGAAAAGTTGTAAAATTCAACTTTTAGTATTTTAATCAATTGCAATTTTTGAACAAATTTTCTTCACGCTACAATACTAAATACAATATTAAAGTACAATTAAAGCGTCCGAATATTAGAGTCACTGCGCGTGATTAAATAAAGAAAATTGAATAATTTTTTATAGAAGCATCTTCATAATTTCAATAATTAAAAAATAGAGGAAGGTTAAACCAGTCGTGGTACGATTAGTGTTAAGAATTACAAAAAAAGTTTGAATCACTGAAATTCATAAAATAAATCGTAGGGCAAGTGGTTCAACGACACACTGTGTTAACACTAAACCATGGTTATTGAAATTATAAAAACGCTTTCGTAGGAAATTACTGAATTGACTTCTTTATTTGAGCACATAGTATACAGTCCCTGCTCACTAGACTCGCCTCTATAATCATGATATTTTTAGTTTTACCATGAATAATGGGTATAGTAGCCTTATCCAAATATCACTTAATGATGACCAATGAATTGTCCATATATTTATTTTACAAAAACAATGGATACAAACACAAATAGATCAATATAATTCTTAAAACACTAATATTTTGTTAATCCGACCTTAGCTGCTCTTAAAGCCGCAACTCTTCTGGACATGCTATCTATGCAAGTTTGTGCAATTTCTTTTAATGCAACGTTATGGTGCCAGTGATAGATTATTCTCTCTATCAACTTGGTCTTTGTCGTTATATTTTCTTTGGCCAGTTCCCTTTTCAGGCACTCCCAGACATTTTCAATCGGATTCGCAAGAAAATTTTACACTTGGATAGGCAACCCATAAGGCAACCTTGTAGTATAAAATCATTACCCCATAGGTTGAAAACAGCGTTGAATTCCTTATAGGATTTCAAAACGCACCAATTCTTCAGGTGAGTCTAATAAAGTGAGCAGGGACTGTAATGAAAACCGCACAAAGTTTAAGTAAATTCAATCTTCTCAATTTTCTAAGATGTTTCACTTTTATGTGTTTCGAGCTAGGTAGGTTTAGTGTTAAAGTTGTTTTAACTGTATGCGACTTTTATGGGCAGTGGTGTGGTACTCAAAGTGTGAATGCTGCAGCATTGCTACCGATAGACATAGAAGTTCAACTCTGTGTAATTGTTGTCTGTCTCGTTAATTGATCAAATGAAGATGATTAAATTGCTGGTTACAGGTTATGATTTTCCCCGAAGGAACCTGTACAAATCGATCGTGCCTAATTACATTTAAGTCAGGTGCATTTTATCCTGGTGTCCCGGTGCAACCTGTGTGCATCAGGTACCCTAACAAATTGGACACCGTCACGTGGACTTGGGAGGGTCCTGGAGCGTAAGCATCTTCTTGAAGAATACTTTTAATTTTCCGTCGGCATAGAACCATGAAACCGTTTCCGTCGAGTCAAACGATTTTCGAAATGAATAATTAGAAATTCTGATCGCAGATTGAAATTACTCTGGCTGACGCTGACCCAGCTGAACAGCAGCTGCGAAATCGAGTTTCTCCCCGTTTACAAGCCAAGCGAGGCAGAGAAAACGGATCCTAAGCTCTACGCAAACAATGTGCGACGTCTGATGGCAGAGTAAGCCTATCTTGTTAATAAATCGTTAAATTAATACTCGGAACGCCGGGAGTACTCTTAGCTTTCTGCAGACGAAAGATTCGAATTTGGAATAATGCTTTCAGTGACCGCATCTCCGCCAAGTATCCTTCTGTAAGCAAAAAATAAAATCGATTGACATTTATTGGTCTGCTTGAGTAATTTACATTCGTAAGAGGTCTTCAACATTGCGATTTATGTTCGTACGCAATAAATGTCAGTTGGTTTTATTTTTCATTGAGCAGTCGAGCAAGAAATTGTATGGTCCGCAAAATCGGACACTTCGTATGCACCGGTCTAATATTTATTCTTGATTTCTATTTGTTTTCAGGGCTCTACAGATTCCCGTATCGGACTATACATACGATGACTGTAGAATCATCAGCAAAGCGCATCAACTGCATATGCCTCACGCATCCATCTTGGTCGAGGCACATAAGCTTCGCAATAAACTCGGGTATGCTTGTGAAAATAGCTCCCCGGAGAGATAGTTTCTTCGCAAACGATATCAATTTGTTGTTGATTTAGGCTGGTGGTAGCAAAGACAGAAGAGGAGATAGTTCAGAAGAAAACGCAGAGGCTCAGCGAAGAAGTTAATTTCCACGAATTCGTACAACTATTGAGAATCGACGAGAAAGAGCCTGCTGCTCAACAACTCTTCCGAATACACGACAAAGTATTATTACTTTATTAAGTATTATTACTATTATTATTACTAGACAACGGATCATTATGCAAAATAACATTTTCTACCTGATTTGCAACAAACTGGAGTTAAATGGAAATTTATTTTCTTTCTGAATATGTTTAATAGGATGAGAATAATACTGGGTGTCTCGTAATTCATGGTACAAATTAGATCACGTCGATTGCTGGAAATAAGACGAAAATCAAGAATAATGAAATTGCGTGGGGGAAGCTTCGTTTTCAAGAGAATTCAATTTAAATATCAGTCGAGTATACGTGTCCTTAAGGGAGGAGAAATTGCGTGGGGGAGGCTTCGTTTTCAAGAGAATTCAATTTAAATATCAGTCGAGTACACGTGTCCTTAAGGGAGGAGTAGACTCCTCTTTCCAGGATTGCATTGACAACGAATTTTATGCATTTCACCCTCTACCTGCTTGGCTTACAAGACAACCTGTTAAATGTCTCCGCTTAATAAAAAAATAATGAAAAATAAAGAAGATTAAATATTGGTGTTACATTGTGATGACGCACGGGCGTTTGAACTGTGGCGACGACTGCGACTCTCCGCGTCGCGTTAGGAGTGGTTCAGGCGGGTCAGTGGCTCAGGTGGTAGAGTATCTGATTCGTAGCAGGAAGGCCAGGGTTCGATTCCCGGGGTGGCATAAATTTCCAAAGGTGGTTTTTTCTCCTGCTGCGGGCTCAGTTCCTACTGTCGGGGTCATGGGGCAACCAATGGCAACGATTTCCCCTTTATCCAGGGAATCGGTGAACTGTTGGGAGCCCAAGTTGGCCATCCCGCCTCATAAGGGTACCCGTCGGCTCTATCTCCTCTGTTTGGGGGATAAGAGTAAGGAAAAGGGGGTGGTCAGCTATTTTCATAGCTACATGCTGCCGAATAATGTAAATTACGTCTCGCAAACAAAAAAAATAGGACTTTTGAGGGTGAGAGCGCCCTAGATGGACCTTTTATCTAGCGTTTTTGACTACTGAAAACCCCCTATTTTTGTATTATCGAGAAATGAGAACGCGAATCCCGCACCCTACCGCCGTAATAATATATAATAATAGTATATCACTACAAGACGCTATTGTGACCGTGTTTGTACGTTTGTACATGGTACAATATTAGGATGTATTAAGGACGCGTGTACTCGATTGATATTTAAATTTAATTTTCTTGGAAACGAAGCCTCCCACGCAATTTCGTTATTCTTGATTATCATCTTATTTCCAGCCATAGAATCGACCTGACCTAATTTGTACCATGAATTATGAGACACCCTGTGTAACAGTACTTTTACATTCTTCTAATCTTTTTACTATTTTAAATTACACCTACTGATTTTTGTCATAAATGCATAAAATCCGCTGTCTAATTTATTACAAACTGTAACTAATGTCAATTTCACTACTGAAAAGTCTCGTTTAGGTTTTAATCGAAAGCAATATTTCTGAAAAAATTGTAATTTGACCATTGTTGCAGAATGCAACGAGTACAATAGACTTCGAGGAGTACATATTCACGGTATTAGCCACGTCGAACGCGAACACCGAGTTAGACAAGGTCGAAACAGCGTTTGAAGTAAGTGCAACACGTATTTTTATAGTGTTGTTGATAATCTTTACTACTTCTCACGTAATTAACAGGTGTGCGGCACGAAATCGTTATCGTGCATCGGTAAAATGGAGTTGAGGAAAGCCTTGAAAATGTCACTGAACGTACCGGCGGAGGAGTCGGACAAAATTTTCGAACACGCGAAAATTGATTTTCCGGATACAACTGTGAATTTCGGTAAGTTGCCCTGATATTGCTCGAGACAACACAGTGTCGTGCTACAAACTAATTTACCAGAAATTGCACAATTATTTATCACTGATTTTTGGTATGTAAAACAAAACTGTTGACATGCTGAAAAAAATCCAATTACTGGAATACGTTCAGTAATTAAAATAGTTCGTAATAAAAAACCTTCATACGTTCCTCAGTGTGAAAATTAAGTCATCTTCTTTTTCTAGATACTGTAAAAACATCCGATTTCTTGAAAATGCAACACTATAAATAAAACAAAATCTGTTGAATGTATGTGTGAAGCAAAAATGAGTGAAGTATTCCCAGATAGCCAAAATGCTCGATTCTGACGAGGGCAGTTATGACCGTGTGGGCTCGTAACGTTCCCTCGGCACAAGCTGCCCTCGGCACGTCGGTCCTGATTTCTGCCAAATTTTACGACATTCGCCACATTAATGCGACCGTGCTACCCTCTTACAATCTCGGACCTACTTAAAATTTGGCAGAAATCAGGACCAACGTGCCGAGGGCAGCTTGTGCCGGGTTTGCGCCGAGGGAACGTTACGAGCCCTCACGGTCATAAGTGCCCTCGTCAGATTATAGCCATCGTGTGCCTTTTGCCCATTCAAGCGACGTTCGGCCCGTCTACCTGACCCCGACACGCCGGGCTCGATCTGTGCCCGAGGATCGCTTGGCTATCTGGGTTATTATAGAACCATCTGTGCATTTTCTGAGAAACGTATGAGGGTTAAGAAAAACGGTGTATCGAGAGATTAAATGTTTCTTTCTTTTCCTTTTATTAGAATTCGTGTTGGCTGCGCTCTCGGAACGCGCGGAGTACACTCATATATTCGCGGTGACCACCGAAACAAGAAAAAAGAGTATTTGAGAATATTTCATCAACTCGTTCCACACTCATCGAAGAAGCAAGACGCGTGCCGTTTGTAGCAGACCGCTTCTCAATCAGATTTGCGCCAGTCCTGTCTAACTTTGTTCTATTTTCCGCGATGCTGCTACTCTGTCAACGACTAGATAGCCATTTCCTGTTAGTATTACATCGTTGATGAAACAAAAAGATTGTCTTCGTGAGGATTAAGCGAAACACGGAACGAGAAGATCGCATAAGAGACATTAGAGACACTCTGTTCATCCTTGAGTCGACTATCGAGGCCATATTAATTCAAATTTATGCTAATTATATTTCCTGTATCAGAGATTTGAGACTTTCACGGCCCGGCATCATACAGTTACTTCTGTTGAGACCTTCGACACCGGAAAGCCTCAACAGAAGTAACTGTATGTTTCCTATCAATTTTGATGCGCTTGAAAATTTCGTCGGCTTTAATCGTAAAGGCTCGACGAATGTTTCTTTTTAAGTAGAACGGAGATATATAATTTTGTAATATTATAAACATTGATAAGTGTATAAACAAAGTTTCAAGAGAAAGTGTTAAAAGCGTTTTACTCTTTCCAGACATTGTTTAAACATGTTTATGATGATATAAAATGTGTATCGTTATATTTGAGAAAGTCTACAGAAACATTCAAAGTTGAAAGTTTGACTTCTTCTTCAGAAGGAATATAAAACGATTTTCATTATTGAAACGCTAAAGAAGTATTAAGATTTGTTGAACAGTATTATTTAACGTGTATTAACTGTCTGAAGATTTAGATGGACTTTCATTATCTGACTATATTTCCAATGCAATACAATAAACATGAACATGTTCAAGTTGTTGAGATGGCGAAGCTCGTTTCGAGAGTTCACTCAAGGATTAAACGAACAACATAGCTGCATAGCGCAGCTGTAATTTCGTTACTTTATAAAAGAGCTTCTTTTGTACAAATGAAGTCGAATTCCAAAGGAGACCGCGAGGTTCGGGCCGAACGTCTTACTCGAGAAAGTAAGAAATGTATAAATACTGTTCTCTTTTTGTTCTACCCGTAAATAAGCGTTTTAATTTATTGACAAGTTTTGTATTATGCCATTGTGTTTCACGAGATTTTCGGGTAGGATAAGTATGTACAAGTATGGGCACAGAATCCATAAAAACGATAAATAACGGCTGCATTATAGCGCTGACTATACACATAGGAACACATAATGTATCTACACGTTCACACAGAGTAAAATAAGACGTAGCCTAACTTTCTCTTGCGTTTCATACTTTTACATACTTTCCATCTAGTGCACACACGTGGTCTAGAATAGACTTTATTTCTCGTTAACGCTCGCCTAATATTTATTGTAAAACATTCGACCTCCCTTCAGAGTTTCACCCGTATTCGAAGTCATGTAAATAGTATTACACCGAAGGTTTCTTAGGCATAAGCATACAAACCCCTCCGTGTTGGACTTAATATTCACGGCGGACGTGTTGCCTGTACGAAAGGATTAGGTTTAGAATTATGTTAGATTACTCAGGGTTCAGAAGAATTTCAAGGCTATTGAGAATTTCGCGCGTTATTAGTAGTACCGATTAAGCCACGACCACAAACTTCTCTAAGTTCGCAATGTGTCCAGATTAGAGCTCTCACCGTGCCGATCTGAAACAATGGATCCGAAATGCTCGAGTATAATTTTTCTTTTTTAACAATTAATCAAGTGGAAGAATTTTGTTTTAATTCGGATGATCCTTTGCCTGATATTAATGCTTAACCCTTTCACTGTCGGAGACGAGATATCTCGCGTCCATGATGTCGAAGAAACGATGCGAAAGGGTTAAGCCTACAAGAAAAAGGAATTCCTTTTTAATTTTGTTGGGCTCGAAAGAATGCAATGGTACTGATATTTATTAAATGCTATTGTAAACTAAATTATAAATTTCAATGAAGAATTAAGCCTAAGGGATGCGAATGTAAGTATACATAGTATACGTAAAACTTTGTAGAAATCTAATTTCTCGAGATTTCCATTCGTGTGATCAAAAAATTGGATTTTCGTTTCTGTTTTACTAAGAGCCTTAGTTCAAGGTAATTCAAACATGTTGAGGACTTGGACATGCATTTAGAATAAATATAATATAAAATTTATTCTTTGCACGATAATGAAATATGCTACAGTATTTAATATTTAATAAACATAAATACATATACATGTGTACAATATATGTATATGTATGTAAAATAATAATTATTTATTGGTCATGATATACGATAAACTAGTAATCATTGTATATACGCATATATTAAATACATATATACATGTATTGTATATCAATATATATGTATATACGGGATATATGATTGTATATATATATAGATACAATAAAATATTCTTACAAGATACGAACTATTCTAAAGAAATTTGATCTTTTCTTTTCATTCGTTTGCAGCGAAAGTGTCGGTACTGATGTACTGTTAGTTTGATTTAAGTACAAACACATGACATAGAAATAAATAAATAGATTGTAAATCTTTCTGATGTGGCACGATAAACAAATCAAAATTTTTAAAAGCAGAAGAAGTGGTCGAGATTTATTTAAAATGCTGTTAGGCTTACATTTTGATCATTTTTTTTATATGAAGAATTGGAAAGTAGCTGGAAGCAAAAATTGACCGATGCTTCTGGTTTGAAATACTTTTGTAAAGTTTAAAACCATCAGAATATTTGATATAACCGAATTTATGAATTTCCAATGAAATCTAGTATGTAGTAAAATAAAGGAGATATTGAACTTGGAAAGCACAAGAATAAGTCTAGAGGAAAACAAAATTGTTATCGCCCCAGTATATCACACAACATCGAATATACAATAAAAAACGAAAGCTTTTCTAATCGGAAAACCGCATAGTACATATACAAAAATGGAGCTGTCTTTTAAGATTTTAACGCTCGGTTATTACAACCAAGTCATTATACGATTAATATCACCTATAACTCTTGAAACTTCAATTTGAAGAGTCGCATTATGGCAGGATATTATTTTCAATTTGTTTCTTAAGAGCACTATCGTATAGTACACAAAATATCTACAATATAGCAATTTGTGAGATTCCTTTTTAATAAATATATTGTAATTTATATAATATAAAATAACAAGCTATGTTTCAGTTAATGCAAGTTTTCAAAATAATTGAGTATGCAATGTGTTGCAATTGTATTAGTATTTACTGTTACGTTTACACATGCACACGCACGCGCGGGGCGCGAGTATGGAAAGTAATCTATTATTTATTGACTGTTATCTGTAAACTCTAGTCTCGAACTCAATGAAATTGGAATTTTTCATAAGGTTGTTGAAGTAGTATGTATTTTTAAAGGCACATCATTCTGCCGTGATGTTCGTTATTAATTTTTCAATAGATTTTATTATCAAACTTATATCCTGATTGTAATCGATAATGCTTAAACGGTATCGTGTTCTATTCCGTACAAGTTTTGTGCATTACGTTGTGTTGTAAAATACATAAGTACAAATATATCGTCTGATCCCCAAGAGTACTCGGAAAACAATTCAACTAAAGATCTCATAAATAACAAGACATAAATCTATGGACTTAACTAAGAAAGAAACAAATTAGTCTTACTTTTTTCGCAAAATACTTGACATACTCGACGAGCTACTTTTTTGCTGGAAAATTTTGCTCACTTTCTGTCGCATGTCCTCCACACCTTGTCCCACGTTCGCAGTAGCCATCGACAGCAAGAGGCCGGAGTTCATAGACAGCGAACTGTCGAATACCAGAAACCAACGTTCATGTAATTATTCGGTGAGTAAAATATTACACATTAGAAGTTAGTGCCATCAATTATGATACTGGCTGTATTTGTACAGGGTAGTTCACCAGATATTAACCCCAATGATATTAACGCGATTTATCAAAAAAATTTGTTTCTCCCCGTGTGATGTTCCAAAATTGTAACTTTGTAAAACACCAACATAGCAACAATTTGAAACAGAGCATCTGAAACTGGAGGTTTCAGGCTTTCAAACCATTGTTTAACGATATCGATACAGCAATTTTTGACGGAGTTAAGATCACGTAAAGTGGGAGCAATTTTTCGGGTTCGCAGAAGTGATTCCTTAATTCTTTTGAGGAGTGCATAAGGTGGAGGCAAAGCATGCATCCCTCGAAACCATTCAACCTTATATAAACATTCTTCGCTACGAATAATAATAATAATGACGAAAGTCGAGGTGGTAATATCTGGTGAACCACCCTGTATATTTGTGAGAACATCCTTATTCTCCTCATTAACGACCAAAGTGTACAAACCTCTTCATGGGCTTTGAAAGATCTTGTCGAGATTCTATTTCCCTCAGGAGGGACTTGACCGCATCTTCCTGCTGAGGTAAATGATGAGCTACTAACTGTTCTAGACACTTTAAGCCGGGCAGCAACACGTTTGAAACGCATTGGTAGCTGAGCGGACAATAAACCAGAACAGAAAATGCTTCAACCAAAGCATTAATGAGATCGACTTTACGACCCTGTTGCAACGTGAACGAGGCTGTCGTAGTTAATTGGGTAGCTATCACTGCAAGGAAGATTACCTTTAGTTTTGATACGAACGCTGTTGAAAATATTCGAATCGAAGAGTTCTTACCATCCTCAATGTAATTTTGAGGGCAACTCGGAGCGATAAGAGCTAAAGTGGAAACTAACGGAAGCGCTAAAGCTGGAGGAACTCCTTGAGGGTCCTTCGCGATGTTTTCCAACGTTAGACGTGCTTTATCCTTCATTTCTCTTACTTTGCATTCCGTTATCAGTCGACCAAGCGATGGTATCGCCGCGCATCGAACAGTCCTAAAATCAAATAATCCCGGTAACAACACCAATTACGTCGCTCATAATTAATAATGCGATTCTAATAAAAATTGGAAAACAATGACTATACGAATAGAAAAATATTTACAAATATGTCTTACATATCAGGATCACTAACGAGTGTTATAATTGCTGGAACTACCTTAGCGCTTGCTAATCGATCGGAAACATGAGCTATCACACAACCAAATATCGTCGCGGTTGCACATCGTACAACAGGTCTTTGGTGCACTACCCCTATAAAAAAGGGGGATGGAAGGTATAACTGAATCGCTAAAGTGCCGCTAAGAACGCAACAAAATCGCTAGTCATAATGATCAGTGGAACTAACCATCCCATAAACCGCTAAGGACATATTCTTGCATATGTTCATCAGCGCACAACATAATTACTGCGATTTGTAAGCAAGTAATGCTGATACCGCTCATGGACAAAGCAACAAGGAATTCTTTCAACGATTTAGCAACCTCTGTACCATTCAAGGTGGACAATAGAATTAAATACGTAGGCATTATCGTCAAATTCATGTTTTTCTTCTCAGTCGACAACACTGTCAATTGTTGCTCGAGCTCAGACACGTCGGACGCAAATATCGGCTGAATCTAAATATTAACAAACAACGTTTATTATAGAAGCACAGTTCCCATCACACTGTCCAATAAATTGAAATTTGTTTTTTGCATTTCGATGATTAACCACTTCGTTCTCTTGGACGTGTTATGTCGCGACGTCGATACTGTTCATATAAAGGTCACAGACGAGTTATCTCGCGACGCAGTGTCGTTCGTGCAATGCTACAGACGACATATCTCTCGTGCTTCATTACATGAGCTTTTTCGAGAAAATGTTAATTCTGGAAACGGTACAGGAAAAGAATAACATTGGTTTCAGTTTCAGGGTAACATTTTTTCGAAAAAGCTCATGTAATAATGAAGCACGCGAGATATGTCGTCTGTAGCATCGCACGAACGGTATTGCATCGCGGAATAACCCGTCCGTGGCACCGCACAAGCGGTATTGTGCCGCGAGATAACTCGTCTGTGACCTTATACGACGAACAGTATCGACGACGCAACATAACACGTCCACGAGAACGAATTGGTTAAAATTCGTGTTGGACAGTGTTATCGAGTACTTAAAACATTTGAAATTACCCGTGTTTGCGTGATATATCGTCCAAAACCCAAACATAGTGAGCGAATGTATGTCAGAAGAGTGTGTAAAATGGTTTCGTGCGTGATTTCTATGGATTTTACCATTTCTAAAATTTCCATTACTCTAAAACACAGTAAGTATTAACATACGCGAAATATCCATAAAACATCTTACCATTAAAAAGCGTACAATTTATTTGTGAACCACTCTAATTCTGGCCACGTGTCATTTTCCCATGTATTTGCAAAGAATGTATTCAAAAGTGTTCCGACATCTAAATCTCCCTCGTAAAATACCTTTGGATTCACGATATCAGTCTGACACAAGTAGAGAAACACGTCGGCTGCGAAATAAAGTTAAAAAATAAATTGACAATTATTTAAGCTTTAAATTTAAATGATTTACGTTGGTATATATTATATTTACATAATTCAGACGATGTTCCAGGTTCTATGCATGATCTAACTGCATCCGTATCGGCTACACATATCACCATATGTGGTAATAAATACTGTAAAACATTAATCGACGACACCGTCCTCCCCTCGTTTATGTGATCCTTGTTAGGCGAATGTTGATACTGTCCAGATTTCAACTGAGTTTTCACTTTTGATATTATTCGTGGTAACAAATGTGTTTGCAATCTTCTGAGAGAGAGCGCCCATTGAGCTAAAATCGGTAGAAGTAAAGAGGAAGCGACTTCTACAACGATGGGTGATGAATCGTTTAGCGCGGTTAACGCCAACTCTTCGCACTAAAAAAATAATTGCAAAAGATATAAAACATGTTTACGATGCACAGTAGAGTGGCTCTTATTTACTCTTGTCAAAATTTCTTTGACGGCACTCCCCAGAGTTGTTCTAAATAATTAAAAAAAAATCTGTGCAAAGTTTGAGCTTGATCGGATAACGGGAAATCGTGCCCCAAATGGATTAAACATTAAAATGTAATTTAAAAAAGTAGTAGGACATAAAAGCCTTGCCACCCTAATGCAAGAACCCCTTACAATTATCATATGCAATATATTACCTGAAAATACTTGTCGGGATCATCCATTAAAGCTATGAGTAACGCAAGACTCCTCACAACGCACGCTCTGACCATAGGATCTTTGTCATCGAGTAACATTTGTTGCAACATAGAAAGCATCAAAGAGTTCCTGATGCCAATCGACATGTATGGAGCCAATGCGCAGCAACACTCCACAGCTAGTAACCTTTTCTCAGGATATTTATACTGACTCTGTTCCCAACAAATAGTTAAGATTTCTTCTCCTTCCATTGGATCGTTCTCAAGCTTCGCCATTGCAACTAAACCTAACGATACACCAAATAGTAAGCTTAGTATATCACAGAGAATAATATACGGTAATGTCCCATTCGAAGGGACGAAGGGACATATGTAGAGCCGTGTCCCCCGCCGGTCTTAGAATGGCACATTACTGTAATTCGTTTTATATGCTAACCAGCTAGTATCAATTGTCTTTCATCTTCTTGTGGCCTCTTCTTCAGATTAAACAATAGCTGCAAAAATTTCTCTCTTTCTGCGGATTCAGCGTGCAGTCGGATCACGCTTAATATCAACGGTATGACTTCTTCGCGTTTATTGAGTATGACGTTGGGTACAATACGGGGTAAAGTTTCTGCCAAAATGTGAACAAGGTTATCTCGCGTCACTCCATTTCTAAAAGGTTCTTCCGCTGTAGAGACAATAGAACTTGGAATATTTACTAAACAGTGTGTTATCACCTCCAACTTGAATCTCAGCGGTAAATGTCTAGAAATAATACATTTCAAGTTACCTTCAGTAACAGAATCAATTTTATCGAGAGCGCAAATGAAATACCTAGATGGAGGATTTGGAAGGATAGACGATCCTTCAGTGACGTCTACTCTTGGTAGCTGAATTCTCGTCCACTCCTTGTCCCCAGGATCTGTCTCGCCTAGGCTGACAACCACAGACGCACTGTCATCTTCCTCTGGTTCGTGAGTTGCTGTCGACGTATCTCGAGGTGGTGTTTCAAGAAGCTCGAACTTATCTGGAGTTGTAGAACTGGAGTTCAATGTTTGTATCGTTCCGCTACTACCTTGCTACAGAAAGAACAAGTCAACTACAGAAACTGAAGTAGCAACATATATTTCGGAAACGTTTTCCTATAGGTGTAGCCGGTACCTTGTTTGGATTCTGTGATAAACTTTCATTTGTTGTTGCAATAATTTGTTGCAAGTCCACCTTCTCTTGCTCCAGCATTGCAGTTTGTTGTTTAAGTTCTTCCAATTCTTTGACCTGCAAATAACACGGTGTTTTAAACTGTGTTTAACGGAATAGACTCGTTTCCAGAATTGCAAGAGCGCTAGATAAAAGATCAATCTAGGCCGTTATTGCCCACAAAAGTCCTATTTTTACGTTTACAAGGCGTAATTTACATTATTCGGCAGCATGTTGCTTTATGAAAATAGCTACATGCGCAGCTTTATGCTTCCGAATAATACAAATTACGCTGTCGAATAATGCAATTTGCTTCTCGTTAACGTAAAGATAGCACTTTTGAGGGCGATCGTGGCCTAGATTGTTTTTTTATCTAGCGCTTTTACCCAATGGCAGATGTAAAATTGTTGTAACATGCCAGTTGCTTAAATTCATCCTTTTCCACTTCTAATTCAACTTCACTGAAGTCTGTTTGCACACCAATAATCGCGGAAGGTGCTTTCTCGTAGCCATTAGCTCGCATATATTCTCTGTAGATTTGTAATAATTCTGCAGGCTTTGGGATATTCAATCCCACGTCCTGCCAATCTTCGAAATCTTGATTTTCGTTTTCATCGCTGAACGTGATGGAAGTCAATTTGTATGATCGTGCTAATAAATATTCGTTTACAAGGAAATTTAAAGCTCTCTGTTCGTGAGGCTTTATAGGTGGTTCGTTGGCTGAATGTTTGTCAGAACATTTATCTGGTGTAGGTACATCTGACTCTAAAACATTGAGAGATCAGTTAAAATATAATTTTAATAAATAATATTTAGATATAATAAAAGAAAGAAAATAACCTGTAACTACAGTGAGATTCGTACGAAGAGCAGAGATACACTCCCTGGCTTTTCTAAGTTCAAACTCCAAAATCGCTACTCTCTCGTCAACACCTGCACCATCTTCTGAATATCTTGTCATATCAAGTGAATCCAAAGTTGCCTGACTGGATGATCTGGCTGGATAAATTAAAACAGAAATATTACACTTTGACTATTACACTTTTGATACTTTTTTCAAATTTTATATCAGTATAACATCTTTATTTTAAATTAATGAATCACTTTAACCGCTGTAATATAACAAATTTTCTCCATATTAATATTTAAGATTAATATTTAAAAGAATATTATTAAGCCCTTTTTCGGTATAGTAGAATTATTGAAGAACCACTTTTGATATGCTTACGATAAATAAAGTGTTGAATATTAATTTATGTACTTAGACTGAAATACAATTTAAAACGAGTCTTTTTTAACTTATAAAATTTGAGATTTCTATAATTATTAATATAATTGATAGAATAATTTGTTTTTGAATTAATTGTAACTAGATACAGGTAAATCACACGTACGCATAGAAGTGAATGGTTCCGGCTTGATGTTTTGACCTTCGAAATTGCTTGGGTTTGAGAAGAATTCTTGCAAAACAAGCAATTCTTTTCCTGCTTCGCGCAATTCCGCATGCAGCTCCAAGGCCGTTAATAGAAATTTGTCGTTTAAAAGCTTCGTAGCGATTTCCTCGTAAGTTATACATGTTTTCGAGGTTGGGTATCCTAAAGCAATAAAACAATTATTAGTAATCTCTTCGAAGAATCAGACTGTTGCTAATTATTATAGGATAATTTGTACAAGTTCCTACTGCCGATGACGTGTATACATACGTTCTAAATAGTAGCAAGTATCAACGACAAGTAATGTATTCGTTACAGGGATTTCTGATTTCAAGGCGTTTTCACTCGGCGCAGCATTGAAATATTAATTTTTACGATAGAAAACGTAAACCGTTTTAATTATTAAAACGCAAGTATTAAAAATTAATTACCTTTACTGTCTGTTGACAGAGGATCCCTAACCTCTTGCACTGCATCGACCATAACTTTCACTCTGTTCAAACGTTAACTGAGAATGACATGTCCATATAGGCTGATGAATAAAATAGCAACCCACTCGAGCGCATGCCACGCTTTCATTAATTTAATTAAGTATATTAATAGAAATTACTTGGCTCTAAGCGACACAGCACATCGTTTACGATGACAACAAAGCCATGTTTTACACTCTGCGATGGCAGCGACTACATAGCGCCCATCGGGACATTCGGGATTAAATAGAAACTATCATCAGTATCATCACCGATTGGTTATAACAAAATTCATACACGGTCAGAGTTTGGCGGTATCAATCGATTCAAGTTTAATTTTATTCAAAATTCACGTTTATGATTTAAATGTGAAACCGTGAAAAATCGCGATCGATTTTATGTATTGATCGCTGTTTAAGAACCTTAATTGCTACGTTTTTACTCACAATATTCAGTAAACTTGTTATCTGTAATAATAAATCGATAGAAAGATATTATAGTAGCATACTGGAATATTTAATTCACGATGAACAGAATTTGAATGGTTAATCATTAATCCAATTAATGATAAAACATCTACTTATTTTAATTGATCGCGATTATACAGCGGTTAAATTAAAAATTTTAACTTTATTTGTGTATGAAGTATTGCCCAACTCTGTACACGGCATATAGATTTAAATAAAATATTGTAATATTTTTAAATACTCGATGATATCGTATGCGGTAATTCAGAATCTATTATTCAAAATTTAATTGTCTTTGCACATTTCCGAATACCATTACAACATATAACAGCTTTACGTCTATGTAGTATCACAGAATTTAAATTATTATATATTCTATCAATATATTTCTACAATAGAAATAATTATACTTCTAAATATATTAAATACACATATTAAATATAGTTTTCACATGTGTATTTAATACGATATACTTCTATGTTTAGTATACGAGATATGAATTTTTAAATATACACAGGTATTTCAAAAACATAGTTCTTTATCTTTCTCAGTACAAGTTTGAAGCAATTCGAATATCAATGATTTCATAGAAAAATTACAAATAAAATACAATCATAAGGAAATAAACGTGTATAAAATCAATACTTAAGCAGAATAAGTACTACAAATACAAGTGGCTTTGCATTATATTACACTTAAAAGTCTAAAACGATTCTGCAGCTTGGTTGCACATGGAAAACCTAACGAAGAAACAGGGGTCTAAAGTGTACCGAACTACGATTTAATTTATTACAATTATTATTACAATGATACGAACCTGTGTTTTTTTTCTTCTATGTACAATCTACCTTTCTGCGCGTCTTTTGTCAAATAATAATCGTAATAATTAATAATAGTAGTAATAACACGTGTCTCAAATTCCTTCGATATACTTTTTCATCTTTTTTTGCTTTCGTCTCGTTGATATTTTTATAAGTGTGTTGAAAAATCGGTATAAATGTAACTACTAAAGGAGTAATATTACCGTAGTAATCGTCGTCGTAGCTTAGACAAAACTCGGAAGGACTGTAACACCGTTTTACGTTATCCTATATATTACTATTGCAACGTTATTAAAGTTGGTTCGTTTAGATACATGGCCTCGAGAGGACCATATTTTAGTAAAGAAAATTCGCCGAACGATCCCTTTCCTAAACCACTAATATGAAAATTATTAATGTTTCCACTCCCTACAATTCGTTCAAGCACCATTGGCTGGTTGATTTTCTTTTTCTTTCTTCTGTAGTATATCAGCGATTGAACAAATTGGATTCGATTAAGTCTAAAATTATTACTTCGTTCTCGATTTACTATCATCGATAGACAACTACTTTGTAATGTCGATATAAACTTCGATCGACGCTAGTATACTAATATTAATTCTTACAACTAGATCACTACCGTCGATATTATCAGCAATAAAGTTTTTTTTCGTAAGTCTTGCCGTGTTTCGTTTTGGTGTTGGTGGCTACGACACTTGAGACATACTGATATCCTATTCTTCTCTCTTTTTCTCTTAGGTTTCTATTTATTTATTTCCTACGATCACGTTCATATAGTTAACAACTAGAGTTTAATTAGAACAATGATTTTTATTTCTCGTTACATACCAATATATTCAATTGTCTCAGCAACCAACAGTAGAGTCAAAAAACAGCATAAAATTTATATAAAGTATTACAGATCTTCCAGAATTTTTCTAAGTTATAATTATCTCATTAATATCTTTTTTTCTCTAACCAGCAACCGCCAACACGAAATTTGACTTAGGCTGAGGTCGAGAGACGCAAGGCGGTATAGTACTTTTTATTTTCTTTTTCTTCTTCTTTTGATTGGTATCAATCTAAATCTAGTATTTGGACGAAGTGCGAGGATGGGTCGTGCGTGCTTTTGCTTTCTAAATCGAGCGTGCGAATCTCATAAAATCGTTTTTGCTTCATTTAGCCACAAATAGCTTACTTTCGTTATTTCCTTTGCCAAGTTATAATTTATCGTTCGTTATTAATTCGCTTAAATACAAGTAAGTACTCTATTTTTTTTCTTTAAAAAGAGAGAGAAAAAAAGAGAAGAAAACAAGAACGAAAGCTTATAACCGTCTGTACGCATGTTGTCCTGTGAGTGTCCGTGAACGATGATTGGAATTTGTGGAACAGCCCTGAGAAAGAACGAACGACGCGCGTGGAAATGATGTTTAAGTGAATCGAGGCATACCCGCTTCTATGAATCTGAATCTGCATGAGAATGAACTTTTTTTTCATCACTGAACATGTGAATTTTGGGAATTACTTATTCATTACTTCCTCTCATATCCACTTTTAACCTCAAGTTTTCAGAGATGTGTAACGCGAATATGCAAACATGTCCTTCGAATTTTTATACAAATGACAACCTTCAACGCTAAATATCGATACTTCTGCAAAAAGAAAGAAAAATAGTTATATATCAATATTATACTGTGAATGCTTACAAGGTGATTCAAGGATAGTATCATCAGATTCACAAATTACACTAATTCGAATATCGATCCGCACCGACTAATGGACCAACAATAATGAATTAAGGGGGTAGACTCGTTTCTAGGTTTGCAAGGATGCGAGATACGCTTTCTCATTTCTCGATAATCTAAAGATGGAAAATATAAAACCGGTCATCTGACCGTGGTAGGGTTAGTGTTAAAATATAAGTGAAAAGTAAGTCGAGAGGTAATACAATTTGTGACACCCTGTGCACCTCTGAAACTACCAAACAGTCGTGACTACTAAACTGAAACTTTTCTCTCGGTCCAAAACCGTGTGAACCGCATCTGAAAATTTGATGAGACTATCGTCGAATCGATTTCCGCGTGAAATTCACCCTTACCATCAGGCAACTCGTATAGTTTTTTAGGAAGGGAGGAGAAATAAGGATGCCTTAAAGCTTCTTCCGCTCCTATCCGTTGATCGGGATTTAACTGTAGAAGTGACGACGCCATACTATCACCTTCAGTTATGTCATAAAGTCTAGGAAACGAAAGACCCAATTTTCGTGGAGGATAGAATCCCAGTCTATGCGGTTTGTATCCCGGCAAGTGCGTGACACCGGGCCAAGTTTCTTCGGTAGGGGTACCCAATACTTTGAATATTTTATCAAGTTGGTCGTATGTACAGCGTACACCTGGGAATGTTGGTTCACCAGTCAACATCTCCATAAATATGCAACCTACACCCCACATGTCAAGCGAGGTAGAATACTCTGTGGAGCCCAGAAGAACATCGGGTGGCCTGTACCATAAGGTCACTACTTCATGCGAGTACGTGTGTGACGGTACAGATTTAGCTCTAGCTAGACCAAAATCTGCCAGCTTCAGTTCTCCGATCTCACTGATTAATAAATTCTGAGGTTTCACGTCTCTGTGCAATACTCTCCTATATCAAGGTTACAATCAAATTGATTAATATGTCCATGCGCGGTTGCCAAATGAATTATATCAAATTATTGCATGCATTTTACCTTCTATGACAATACGCTAGTCCTCTTAATAATTGGAACAGAAACAATTTAACGTTTCGTGGATCTAAACCACCGTTGCCGGTTCCATGCCTCTCCATATATTGAGACAAGTCAGTATGGACATACTCGAAAACGAAAGTTAGAGTCTCCCGCGTATGAATTATATCGTGCAAGGTTACAATATTGCTATGCTTCAATTCTTTGAGAAGGCTTGCCTCGCGAATGGCAGTAAATGGAGCACCTTCTTCCTCTTGCAGTCTAATTTCTTTAAGTGCCACCATTTGATTTGTAAGGTGGCTATAACCTTTGAACACTGTGGCATACGATCCTTCCCCTAATTGTTCCAGTTTTATATAAGCTTCGGATTTCCCGAACGGAGAGTCACCCTGTAAATATAAAGATAATTACTTTTAACAACAACACATAAAAGGTGAAAGAAACGTTTAAAGAATTATTGAGCTTGGAATAATTAATGGATCCCCCTGATATTCTGCATTCTTTAAAATGCAAATATCAAAAATTATGTAATAAAATTAGCTTATACAATTCGAATTACGATTTACCAGACCAGGACTTTCCTTAGATAGTTTTAAAGCTCTATAAAGACACAAAAAAGATACAATTAAATAGAAAATTACCCCAAAAGCTGAAAATCTTTTGGTTCTTCTAGGAGGTGGATCTGGCCCAAGAAATACCTCAGACTTAGGTCGCGGAGGACGCCGAGGTCGCAATATAACTCTAGCTTCTTCACGTATATCCTCATCAAGAAGCTTGGAATCACTAGAAACGGAAAGCTGCCGATGCACTCTCTCATGGTCGCCCACACCTGTCCATTCTATGACATCCAATTTCGTCCTTAAAACTTTCTTTAAAATAGTAGCAACAGGAATCCACGTAAAATCATAATTTCTCAATAATTGTATCAATACATAATATTTTAGTTTCGCGCAGTGCATTGTCATTGAATGATACAATAATAGTATTATATATTATATGTATTATGCAGCCTGAGCAAATGGGAAGCACAATTACTGCAAAATCTGTGTAAAAACATTTTCCAGCAAGTCATTCGTGCAATTTGTTATCTCCAATAAAAGAAAAAAACACTATGCTATCACTACAAGAAATGAATCATTTTGATAAATACATAAAACTGTGCAACATATGTTATCTCAGAACAACTTTAATATCATCTATCGATCAATTGAGAGAATCATTTAATCACCTTAACAATATGTTGTTAATTAATTTATTTCTCACTCACCATAACGACGATCCTTATCTGCAGGTATATTACCGTTTGGCTCCAAACGGTCTAGGAACTCCTCGGAATAGCCATTATATGGCAGTTGACCTCTGTTTGCAGCGTCATCAGCCTCTTCTTTTGATATTGCTAAAATACGAAAACCAGTTATGTCGATCTGTTGTAATCAAATATCATTCGTTGCATTATGCATTCATAATTTAAAAATCTTATACATTATAATTTAAAAATCACAGTCTTCGCACTCCTTTTTCTGTAAAAGGTAGATCAAAACTGTAATTAAAAATTCTAGAAAAATATTTTTAAAAGCATATGGAACACAATATCTCAGTAACAGAAAATACAAGGAAGAAAAATCAAGAGAAAACTAATAACCACAATAAGAAAAAAATAATATATTATAATAACAAGAACATATATTGTCAAATGTTCTTGTACATGTAAAACTGTAATAATAAATCCATAATAAAAAACTAAATAAATCCTGAAATACTATCTTCTCTACATAAAAATATTTCAATGATTATTTCCAATACGTTTTATTTGAAATGAACCCAGCCCTGCTTTTTAAACAATTGAAAGATACTATAAGTACATTATGTACAAGATAGTTTATGATACCTTAAATTCAATGAATAATGTTATTATATAATGTAACATAAAAATAGATAGTTGAGCATGTTTGTGAAACCTTCTGATAACTTCTGGAAAGCATTAATACTTTTGTAGTAGATGTTATGTAATGGAAAAAGACTATAACTGAATCAAGTAATAGAATTACCAATTGTGCATCAATATAAAGTAATCAGCTCAAGCATACTTACAAAGTCTCCCAAAACTGTGGCTTAGCCGTTTTTTCAGCTTTTGTACTCTGCTAAGGGCACCTCCTTTCTTCTCCCGCATTGTCACAGACCCTTTACATAATAATCATAATTTATAGTAACCATAAACTGAAGCAAAAACCTGTGAATTCAAGTGTTTATATATTTTTATATATAAAATATTTATTGTTATTGTTTATATATTTATTATTGCTTGTATTTACAATTGTAGTATGCACTTTAAAGAAAAAGCCGCTAATACATAGCTGCAATAGTTATTTGCTCTAAGCACTGAAATGTTGTCATTATCTTGATACAGTTGATAACAATTCGACTGACAGTGTAAAGCTAGACTTTTTCCTTGAAAAGCAGGTTGTGGCAACACAAATGTATGTTTTAGATAAATCTTATAAATTAATATTATCACTGTACATAAATGAGATATGCTATTTTATAGCCATTATATTGATAATGACATTCTTCTTTCTATCGAGCACATGGATAATTACATTTTCTAACATTCGTTCGTTACATCAATGAACCAATGAAGTCAAAAAATAGTTAATTGCTTGCAGAAATGCTCATGACGTTCACCTTTATCTTAAGTATTATACCAGCATGTACATTCAATTCTCAATGGAACAATGGAAACAATTGCTAGTTTCACTGTCAGGCCTGTACCACCAACGAAATGAATTACAGCTAATTAGGCAATAAGTAACATCAACTACTTATAGAAACTATAGGCAAAACAAAGGAAACACCATGGTTCTTTTATAATTATTCTATATGTTTGAAACACACCCGTTAGCCATTTCTAATGGAATCTTTTGAAAACGTGTAACCTTCATTTGAATAGCAAGAACTACAATCGTATACTGTGCAAATATGAACTTCATTATCAAACAGCAATAAGACGCTAGATATTTGGTAAATATTGTACACACATATTATCATTCTTATTTGTGTGCACTATATAGGATGTTCCAAGCAATCAGAGCACGTTTATTTCATGCTTCTAAACATATTGCACAATAAAATAATACATATTAATACCTCGATGATGATGTGTCGATAGACATAGATTCAACTAATGAAGTTTTAGATTGAAAGAACTTTTGTATTAATAATTTCATGATACAAGTGAAAAAGAAAACTACAAAAGTTTCCTAGAGAGATAAATACTTTACTTTCTCATTGTATATTATAGATTTTGCAATATTGGTATCTGTTTAATTTCAAACACAATTCAAAAAAATTGTTTTATAGATTTCCATATGTATAGCATGTTATACGTACAAATATTGTACTTAAATATTTTACTACATTATAATTTAAAAATTATGAACTGTTTCATTTATAAGGAAGTTAATACGAAATTGTATAAAAGAATTGTTAGTTTCTATCGAAAGGTTTGACGTTTGCTAATTTCAGGTCAGATAATTTTTTTTCTAGTAGAGATGAAATGAAAAATTGGGTTATAGAGGGTTAAAAATACAGCTTGTCCCAGTTGCGTGGAACACCCTATACGATGCGTATACGCGCATCTATGTGCGTATGTATGGATATAAACAAAATACATATGGATATGTAGTATGTATGTATATATATACATATACAAACACGTGAGTCGTAGTTACAGGTCAACGGACCAACAAAAGTTTAGTCGGATGTGTGAAATAATAATAAATAAATTACGTTCATAATTTCTAGACTGGCTACTGACTCCGCATCCCGGTTCACGTTGTTCCGCATGCTTCCCCGTACACAAAAGCACTTTCCTCCATTCACGCATCTGTCGCTTTCTAAGAATGACGTTTTCACGGCAACGAGACGGAGCAGTAATTAATAATCCGGATTGAAGGCAACGGATTCATAGCCTTGATGCGCGGCGGTCTCTCGCAAGATCAACAAACTTGCATCCGCGAGCGAAGGTTCGACGAAAGAGAGGCAAAAGAACAAAAAAAAAAGAGAACCGTTTCATCGAGAATGCACACGATCTCGCGTACGTTTCTCTCTTCGAAATGCGTACTGCTCGACCCCCACCCTTACGGATTGTAAACGACACACTCTCCTACGGCTCCCTCTTTGCCGCACTTTGATGGGCCAGTCACTTTGTCTCTCTTTGTCAGGCATACGTCCACCCCCACGATCGCGGAACTTTTGACACTATCCAACCTATTCGATATGTCTGTCTGTCTCGCACGGAACCACATGTGCGACGCAGAGGGGTCGAAATCCGCAAACAGATTCGCGTAGGAAGGGTAAAAACGGAATGAACGGCGCGGAACCGAGACCGAGGACGAGGACGTAAGTCCGTAAGGCTGCGGAAAATGAAATGAGAGAGGGGAGTGGAAGGGGGGGACGGAGCCGAGTGAATTACTTCTAGTAGCCGGAGCTGCTCGCGCGGGCGTCAACTTACCCTCTTTGCTCTTCGAGGCGGTCGAGCCCTTGTCTTGACAGTACATGATTACTCATTCGCTCGCACGCACGAAACACATCACATATGGGCGGTGACGCACTCTGTGTGTGTATGTATGTGTATGCGCGCGTGTGTGTATGTATGCAAGAAGCTATGTTCCGTGATGCTTCTCTCGGGCAGGTCAGGTCCGGCGAGCACCACCTTCACCTTTCTCGTATCTCGTACATCGGTGGCAGTGCACGACGCCTTCCTAACGAACTGATCGCCATGAAAAACACACTGTCGTTTCCACCGTTCGCCGTTTCAAGATCTCGCGCCTTGAACCTTGGCAAACGATACGCGCCACCGATATTCCTCCGGTTGAACTTCACCGAAAGGTTCGGACCCTCTCGCTCCCTCGGACTTCTAGTCTCCAGGAACGTAAATAACCTTTCTGACACCGAGGCTTTTCTAGTCGCGATCCCCTGGATGTACGGCGGGTGCTCGCGCACGCCACCACTATCTCGAACAATTCATCCGCGAGAATAAACTTCTTCCAAGAAGTCTTCTTCCCACGACCGGAATGCCTCGCGCCACAGACAAAAGTCTGAAACTGGCCGAACCACATTGGCCCGAGTCTACCTGCCTTAGAAATAGTACGGAAACTCGAGCGCGTTTACAAGGATCCTCGATGGCTGCTATCACCCACTATCTCACCAAAGAGTAGTCGGTATAACAAGAGGTGACACTTCGGCGGTACCTTTGAAGTTGATCGGTAACATAGGCAAGCGAGAAATTTAAATAAATCTATTTGTGTTAATTTATAATTCAATCTTTATTAATAATGATTTCCGAAGTATTTACCTCGCACTTACACATTCCCTCCTTCACCTAAACATCATTCCTTCTAAAATCAAAATAAATAAACTACTCCAATAAAATAATCAATAATAATTTAAATATATTACAATGTATGTTATAAAATATTTGGCATCATTCACAGAGGGTTCATCCTTGACGAGACAAGGGGAGAGTTCTGATATCTGTTTGTTACAGGGAACACAGTAGCAACTTTATGACGTCAAACGGCTATGCATGTTTTTTTGTTGTATCAGTATGTAGGTGCTAATCTATAACTTTTAGTGTAATTTAAAGAATTTACGTGTATGCTACATAAAACGCAACAGTTATAAGTAATAAGAAAATATCAAATTATTATCTAATTAGTTGAAATAACAACTAAATCCGATCTACAGTTTTTAAATAACATAAGTATTTCACACATAATCAATTGAGGAGATTGGAGAAATAAAAAGTAAGTCGTAAGTGGACAGCAATTGTTAGAATTGTAACTCAAATTATACGCGATTTACGCGCCTTTGCTCAATCGATAAGGTAGTTACAGGTTAAAACTATAATTTCCCTAGACCGCTGGATATGAGCAGTTTCCAATCTACCGAACCAGTGATATAAAAATGCGTATTTCTAAAACAGTCAAAGTTGAGTCTATATAGCTAAAAAAATGGTTTTTTCCATTGAAGCATTTTATAAATAAATAAAAACTATATAAAATCACTACACCTGTGTTTATATAGTATAAATAGATAGTGAAACATCTGAAATCTGGAACATCCATCGACGTTAATTTTCTACGATAGAGGGGATAAACACGAACTCGTTCCGTGTCGGAAATTGAAAATTGCGCTAATATTATCTAAATAGGTATATGTATTGTGTTATGTGAGTAATTGGGACTGTCGGCTATAGAGCGGCAAGGTAAGCAAATTAGTTACATCATTTAGGAAATTATTTATACACCGATGAAATATTAAAATTAAACGAATAAATGTAATCGAGATTTATAATTTACATTTATTTGTGATTACAAATTGAATATCCTGTTCACGGATCACTAATATGCATTATTTGATCTTATTAACATGATTTTACGATAGGCTTGACGATTGTATACGAAATTCTACAAAAATTAGTTTCTATATATGTATAACATTTTTTTTAAATGAAATAGCTTGTCCTAGTACAATCTCTGGCAAAAAGTTTTCGATTGAAGGCATTGATACGGAATTTACAGAAAACATTCATCTTTACTATAACAAAGAAACAAGAAAATAAATAAAATTTTACATGGAAAAAAGTTTCTGTTTCCTAGTAAGGACTGTGGTAAAAAGGTTTCCAATCAGGATTCGAATCAATAGAAGCGTAGAAGCTACTTGAATGTTAGAAGCATAGAAGTTAAACGTAAACACAAGAGGAGACCACAGAAACATAAATAGAAGGTAATCATTTTTGAAGTATCAGTTCATATAGTACTATTCCATTTAGTAGATATCACACCAGTTGTAATCAAACGATATAAAGTTAAAAATAGTTAAGCTTCTCAAGGAGAGGGTAATACACAAAAAAAGGTGGCAGAGATTATGGAATGCAGCCAAGGCACTATCAGTGATTTAAAGAAGAAGTATGAAGAAACAGGACGTGTATTAAACTCTAAGAAATATAGCTGTCCTCGTGTAACTTATAAACAAGGCAATAGGAAAGAGATAAATTACCTGTGGGCATAAAATGTTTCTGATCGTACTGTTAGAAATCGTCTACATGAAATGGGTTTTTCATTCCGACAAGCTAAAACGAAACCTTTCCTAACAAAAAAGCATAAGAGGGAGCGGTTACAGTGGTGTAGAGACCATTCAAATTGTACAATGAAGGACTAAGTAATATTCAGTGATGAGTTGCGTGTATGTATTGGGATCAGTGATGATTGTTTAAATTTCAAAAAGAAGTATCCAGAGTCTCACATGATTTGGAGTTGTATGACTCAGAAAGGAGTGGGCAAATTATTGCATTCTTTAGCAGAATGTAAATTCAGAAGCATGCATCCATATTCTTGAAAATTTCTTGATTCCCAGCATTGAAGAATGGTTTGAAGATCCTTTAAACTTTATTTTCTAAGACGATAGTGCCAGTTGTCATTGTAACAAGACAGTAAAAGATTATTTATGACACAACTGCATTAAAAGAATGAAATGACCAGCCAACAGTCTGGGTCTCAATCTCATAGAAAACTTATGGACAAAATTAAAACAACTAATCAATGAAAAAAGCTGCAGAATAAAGAAGAACTTTGACACGCTATAGAACAATCATGGGAAGATATCTTACCTACGGATTGTAAAAATCTTATCGATTCCATGCTACAAAATACTAATACATAAAATAATTTATAGAATCAGAAACTTTTTTCCATGTAACATTTTGTTTATCTTCTTGTTTCTTTATTATAATAAATGGAAGCTTATGTTATTTTTTATTCTATAATAAACCCCCTTTAATTTCCCATTAGTTTTAACTCCATAAAGTAATATTTTATACTTCCAAAAAAAGAATGTTTTCTGTAAATCCCGTATCAATGCCTCCGATCGGAAACTTTTTGCCAGGGGTTGTACTCACCGTGCCTCACAAGTTGTTCCTCGAGATGGCACAGGGGCGAAAGGTTCTTGCTCGCAGCCAATGGTTAGGCCGTGACATCACACACTTTAGCCAATAATTCGGCTAGAACCGAAAGTGCGAGTGGAATGATCCAATCGGACGGCTTGTTGCCGTATTCCTTCTTGTGAGGCACGGAGAGTACTTCTGCTTAGCGTAGCAACGAATTCAACGTTTGTTTTAATGAGCATTAGAGGATGGTAATTAATAATAATTCATAATGCACGTATGCGTTAACTAAATTAATTTTATTCGCTGGTTCGTCCGAGCCGCGGGATAATTTATATTTGGCACGTTAAAAATTTACGATACGGGAAGTTATATAACAATAGCAACACTAGACACGTGATTCAGTATTTATCATTCTTTTTTCCGAAGAAAATAGCTCCATTTTTATTCTGTAGTCTGAAGCGGTGTGTACGTTGCGCATGCGTCTGCAATGCTTATAGGCGTTCTGTGTGGTGTACATGGTTTCGCGTTGTGAGTCAGCAAAAGAGGAAAGCTTTCAGTTACAGGACTGCTTCCAAAATATTTCGGAGTGCAAGAGTTTTTCGAGTTGCGATACAATATCGAGTGATGTCGAGCACAGAAAAGCAACCGTTCCGCCGGCTACCAACAGATGTTCTGCCATACCATTATGACATTACTTTGTCACTGAATCTGAAAACTTTTAACTTCACTGGAAAGGAGAATGTGCATATTGACGTGAGTTCAATCAATCTAGATCAGCGTTCTTTATTTTTAATCGAAATATTTCAATTGTTACGTCTTCAAGAGCCTGGTAGACTGGAGACACTATGTATTATACATATAATTGTTTAATACTCATAAATAAAATGACATCTACTAGACCAGGCCTCGGAATTAATGGCTCGCAACGGCCGATTTTCGAAGACTACGCCCCCTTGACCCGGCTGCGCATCTCGCTCCCCGTGACTGCCCTAGTGCTCGGAGATCCTCAGGCGCGTACCATCCGTGGCGCATTAGGGCGACAATCGTATCAATAGATTTCCACATTGTTAATGCGTTTTTTTATGAGTGGTATCCCCTGGAAGAACTATGTCGCACGATACTTTTGAAAAAGATATTCGGCAGATAAATTTTGAGAATACTTTTCAATTGTATCGTAAAAATTTTATTCTGATTTTTGCACACGTTTAGACGTGCTTGGCAAATTGGTAAGATATACGGGAAGGACGTATCCGTTCGCATCACAGGCGCAAACTAGATATCCCAGATGTGAATAAAATTTTTACAATACGTTTACAATACGGTCACGGGGAGCGATACCCGCGGCCGGATCAAGGGGGCGTAGCCTTTGAAAATCGCGAGCAATTAATTCCGAGTCCTATATTAGACAATTACTTTAGCATGTGATTAGTAACATTTGGTTGTATTTCTGCGGAGAGTGGTTCAAATGAATTTAAAATGAATGTGTACTTTGATTTTAATTCACTTATAATTTTTTCACTTCAGCAATGAGAATAAATAAAGCTGTCGCTTTTAAATAAGACAGATTGTTTAATAATGATAAAAATAACTAAAATAGTTTCGCACAACATGAATAATAATAATATAAGAAATCAGAATTTTTACATACTTTCTTGGCTTTGTTATAAACTAGCAACTATCACTGCAATATCCATAGGTTGACAAATGCTGATATAGATCATCTGTTTAGACTTAGAAGAAGATAACTACCATTCAATCCAACTAAAAAATGAAATATATTGTTTACATTGTCTACATAATGTTTATACATTTACGTTGTCTATACGTTGTTATTAATAGATTTTAATTTTTATAGGTAAAGAAATCTACTGATATCGTTGTTTTAAACTCATTGGATATTGACATAAAAAATGTTGCTTTCACTGGTAACGATGGAAACACTATTTCAACTAAGAAGGTTGATATCTCTATTCCCGAGGAGACAGCCACCTTGATCTTCAATGACAAGTTGCCCATTGGCAGAAGTGGATACTTGACCCTAGAGTTTGAAGCAGAAATTAATGATAAAATGAAAGGACTTTATAGGAGCAAATATACTGGGTACAGTTTTGTTACATAATTATGCATTCCATTCACATAAGTATTATACATTCCATTCGATAACTTCGTTCAATACGAATGTGTGACAACTCCACAAATTTTGATATTCTGTAGACAAAGTGAGTGGGGTGCTGTAACTTTTCTATGTCCCACATCTGCACGCACTGTTTTTCCTTGTTGGGATGAGCCCTCGTTAAAAGCTAGTTTTGCGATCAAAATTACGCTTCCACGCGGCACGTCTCTCGTCACCTTGTCTAATATGGTGAGCTACAATCAATACATTTCATTTAATAACTTCGTTTCGACTTTTCAGACCGGACGGGAGCGATCTTTACGCAGCTGTAACTCAGTTCGAGGCAACAGATGCTAGACGCTGCTTCCCATGTTGGGATGAACCAGCTCACAAAGCCACATTTGATATTACCCTAAACGTGCCATCAGGTCTTGTAGCACTTTCGAATATGGTAAGTAGCGTTTAGCATCTGTTTCGTAGGTTTTATTCGTTATGGAATTTCTTGTATAGCACCATTGAAACCATACCACTTATTATTTATTTCAGCCTGTTAAAAACAAAGTAACGAATGACACGACAGAGACGTTAGTCTTCGAGACCACACCAATAATGTCAACGTATTTGGTAGCGGTGGTTGTCGGAGAATTCGATTACATAGAGGACACGTCTAGCGACGGCGTATTGGTAAGAGTATACACACCAAAATCGAAAACCGAGCAGGGGCAGTTTGCCTTGGAAACGGCCGTTAAGGTTTTGCCGTACTACAAAAATTACTTCGGAATTGCTTATCCGCTACCGAAAATCGATCTGATCGCGATCGCTGACTTTTCGTCGGGAGCTATGGAAAATTGGGGTCTAGTCACATACCGTGAGACGTGTCTTCTAGTGGATCCACAGAACACGTCTGCTCTTCGAAAGCAATGCGTCGCATTGGTCGTAGCTCATGAGTTGGCGCATCAGTGGTTCGGAAATCTTGTTACCATGGAATGGTGGATTCACCTGTGGCTGAATGAGGGATACGCCTCGTTTGTAGAGTTCCTATGCGTCGCACATCTGTTCCCAGAGTACGATATTTGGACGCAATTCGTTACCGACACGTATATCAAGGCGCTAGAACTAGACGCTCTACAGAACAGCCATCCGATCGAGGTACCGGTCGGCCACCCGTCCGAAATCGACGAAATTTTCGACGAGATTTCTTATAATAAAGGCGCGTCTATCATTCGAATGCTGCACGCCTATATAGGGGACGATGATTTCCGCAAGGGTATGAATCTGTATTTAAATAGACATAGTTATGCGAACGCGGAGACCGCCGACCTTTGGCATGCTCTGGAAGAAGCCAGCAATAAGAACGTAGGCTGCGTGATGTCCATGTGGACCGAGCAGCAGGGTTTCCCCGTTGTCAGAGTTCGACATCGTCAAGATGGCAATGATCGCATTCTGACCCTCACCCAGGAGAGATTTTTGGCCAGCGGTGGCGAGGACACAAGTAACAGTTTGTGGATGGTTCCTATCAGTGTAAGCACATCAAAAACACCCGATAAAAGCGTTCTAACGGATCTGTTGGACGAGAAAACGAAAGAGTTCAGGGTCAAAGACGTCTCTCCGGATAGCTGGGTGAAAATCAATCCTGGAACGGTCGGCTTCTACAGAACTTACTACAGCCAAGACGCGCTGTCCCTGTTGTTGCCAGCGGTTAAAGATCGTACGTTACCTCCGTTGGACAGACTTGGTCTCCTCGATGATTTGTTTGCTGTGGCGCAAGCTGGAAGCGCCTCCACCGTAGAGGTGCTTCAGTTGATGCACGCGTTCCAGAAGGAGGACAACTTCACCGTGTGGTCTAGCATAGATAACGCTATGAGGAAAATCGGTTTCCTCCTCTCGCATTTAGAAAGCCTGAACGCCTTTAAGGCATTTGTGCGTAACTTGTTGCGCAACATTTGCAACGAACTGGGCTGGGACCCTAAACCGAATGAAAGTCATTGTGATACTCTATTGAGGTCTTTAGTGTTGGATCGTATGGCAGGTCTGAACGACACGGACACTATCGAGGAGGCGAAGAGACGATTCGAGTTGCACATCACTCGTAAAACAATTCTCGCTGCCGACTTGCGTAGACCTGTATACCGAGCTGTGCTCTCTAACGGCAACAACGAAACTTACCAGACCATGTTGAGGCTGTACCGCGAAGCCGACCTGCACGAGGAAAAAGATAGAATATTGAGAAGCCTCGGCGCGGTGAAAGACGAAGGTCTACTCGCGGAGACCCTCGAGTTCTCACTGAGCGAAGAAGTCAGAGCTCAGGACGGGGTGTACGCGATCATGTCGGTGTCAATGTCGTACACGGGTCGTCTCATGGCTTGGGACTTTATCAAGAAACACTGGCAGACGCTTCACGACCGTTACGGTGGCGGTTACCTGATGACCAGACTGGTCAAGATCGTTACGGAGAACTTCGTCACCGAGGAACAGGCCCAAGAGGTTGAAAACTTCTTCAAGGAACACCCAACGCCTGGCACAGAGCGAACGGTCCAGCAGAGCGTCGAATCGATCAGATTAAACAAGGCATGGCTGGCCAGAGACTTAGAATCTATCCAAGAATTTCTGAAAAAGCAGCAGGTGAAGTAGTCGTTTAGAGTCTTTTGTGCGTTGGATTTTTATCAGCGACTTGTTACAATGACCAAGGAAGCAGGAAACGGAGAGGTTGCGTTATGCTAGTGCGAGTATCAATAAATTATTTCGTGCGGACTCGGACGAAGGAAGTTGTGTTTTTATAAAACTCGATCGCCGTCGTTTTAAACCTAAATGGTTGGATCTACTCAGACTGAAAATTCCTCGGATCACGATATCGCTTCACGCAGTGCTCGTGTCTGTGCTGGACAGTATTTCGGAAACGCAGCATTCATTTTTGCATTTACTTTTGTACCGCATTCTATTGGGCACATGATCTTTCCATCGCCAGTGCGAGATTGCGTATGCGCGCCGCTGTTGTATCGTGTTGTCACTGGTGTATGTAAGACGAAAAGAAAGAGTAAGTGAAACAAGCGTATAGCTGCAGTATACATTTATATCACGTACCATAATCGAGAAGGTTGAAATAAATACTTTTACGCTTGTACCTGCACGAATGTTTTCAACGTCCTCTCCATCATCGTTGACAGAATTGTTTTACATTGTTTTTACATAGTTTACTGTTTCTGAATACTTTCAATACTGGAAATCACATTTGGATTTCAATTTCTGGTTGATTTCCGAATCATTGTCAAGAGGATTGAATTTACAAAATGAAAAATATGAAAAAGTCTCTTCAATCTATTTGCCTGATAAACTTTATGGTCTCTCATAAGTAGACTGTTGATCTTTATACATTTATGGCTTCTAAAAATGTTCAAAAAATGCTCAAATATAAAATTCCACAGAATTTGATACGATTTTTATTTATTTCAGATCTACAAAGGCTACTACTACTGAAAATAAGTTTTCTTTTATTCCAACTTTCTTAAAATTTGCCTACTACAATTAAAAATTGCATAAACATTCGCAGTCTACTCGTAAGATATATAATTGGTTATTAATTCGACATAGATTATCTCCATAGACATTTAAAATTTTATGATCTCGTTTCTTGAGGCAAATGCTACTCCAATTAATTTAGATTTTAACAATTCAACAACATCTAGATGACGACACTGAGGTCTTAAGGGGTGGCCGTTTGTTGCTGAACTCGCAGTACAGGAAGATGTCTTACCAAGCAACATAGAAAGCTGAGCATTGACCTCTGTTATGGTGCTTGCCGATGACCACCATCTATGAATGCATAGGAGAAAACTTATGTTAAGTCTGCTTTCTCCAGTATGATGAGCAATTACTTTGCCCTTTGTCACCCTCCCCAATCAATGAATGATTAAGGTAAAAGCACCGATAGTTGATCAGTAAGTTCAATAATTGTGTTAGAAGTTGTCCATCTCTGAAAACGAGAAACTTACTAATCAACCATACGTTAGTTAGTAATTGACCACCTATAGTAAAGCCAGAAACACTAAAGGTGGTTACTTTGATATCGTTTACTTGCAACGATTAGTGCAAATTACAAGTAAAATGGCAAATATATTTGCCAAATGAAAAGAAGTTAATACCATATAAAATCTAATTTAGGAACAGAGTAGGTAAATGTTTCGTGGTTTGCTTGTTCTTAATATGAGAAACTATATTTATCTATCGCGCCCTTTTCGAAATATTATTAAGTCCAGAAACATTATTCTTCACGTTTTCCTGGAAGCTCAACTACTGATACGAGGTGCCTTTACCTTAGTGTGATATATTCTCGACCAAGCCTGGGCATATGAAAGTGTAGGAACAGCATTGCAATTAGACAAATAGTTGGAATCTACGCCAAAATATTTTTTATATGTATGGATATTGACGATCAAAGTTATTCTCAGCTAAAGGCTCTAAGATCTCAGTTTTATATTCTTAACAAGTCCTGTCATCTCTGATGCAACCTCGAAAGGAACCACAGGTAGATAGAGCAAATCTCTTCGAAGGTAATAAAGACATGCTCTCTTTCAGCTAGTTCTAATCTCGTAACATTTGAATACAATCCCACTTTTCCTCACAAATATTTGTCTCATCACCGCACGAATTCGAGACAAATAGATCGGAACACCTGCCATGGAAAGGATTAGCTAGACACAGCTGTGCTGTACGTACCGCGCGATAAGAACTGAACCTCGAAACATAATGGATAGATACATACACAATAGTTTGCAAAACTGGACTGTATTAGATTCAAACAAATTTGTTGACTAAAATCCTTATTACGATACGTAGAATCTTTAAAAACGTTACTTCTCTATCTCTATTTTCACCACCTCGAGTTTTAGAATGTTAAATTAAATTAGAAGAAGAAAATATAAATTTAGAACTGCTCAGTTGGATGAACGAACGAACATCATGGAACAACAATCAGTGTTACTGTACAATGTACTACGGAAAATTTGGAAGGGCAGGATGTTCGACTGTAGACGATATTTGAAGAATGTAGAAGAATCGTAGTTCTAATTTTATGAATCTTCAAATACCGAAAGTGGTTGGTAGATTAGACTAACTTCGACGATAACATCAGTGAAATAGAACTTACACTGTGAACTTGTTTATCGTAGCCATATAACTCCTCTTACAAGTATTGACATTATGCAGGCCATTCTCTCGACCAACCCTCTCTCACAGAATCACCTAAAGTCTTAGAATGTCGATTTGCTTCACGAATCCTACGGTGTTTAATACCTAAAAAGTCCTTTCCAGTTTCGGCTTCGCTAATAGAATTAATCGAATTTTCTATGATATCTTAAAATAGTTGCTAATAATTAATGATTCAAGGGATTTCTGTCTGGTCTTGGATCTGCAATTTAGACCCACGTCGCATCGTTAGGCCTATGGTCTACGTCTCGAAAGAAGATACAGGCATAACAGCTGTTCCTCTCACCCCTATCACTTCAGATTTGCAACATAGCAGCGATGTGGACTGTTACGACGACTATAAAATACATTTCAGGCGTTTTCTTTCGAAAAACAGGTTATAGAAAAGTGAACTGGGCATAAAGCTAATGTAAAGCGATGTTACAGACAACCGAGGCGATCCTTATCTGGATCGATCAGCCCGTTTAACTTCCTTGTGGGAGGGTTTGCCGCTGTGACACCGTGAGTCAGCCTCCACTTTCGTTATTAGCGTACATCCAGAACGAGAGAGACAGAGACAGAGAGAGAGAGAGAAAGAAAAAGACAGAAGGTGGTGGTTCGCGTCGGAGAGTAGTTTCGCCACCCCCTAGTCATTCTGTGTTCCCCCATAGCTCCTCGCTATGAATACGAAGTGAGCCTCGAGTGGCCAAAGGGACGAAAAGCCGCGGGGACACGCAGCCAGTCGGACGGAATCAGTTCCCTGGGTATCCCGTGAACCCGTGGTTCCCAGGAACGCGCACGCGACCCGGGACAGGGAACACGATCAATACGAACTTTGCGAACTCCTACACCCTGCGACGATACATCGTCCGCCTGTGCTGTGGCCAGGCCCTCCTTCAACCAGGACAACCACCGAGAGACTCCTCCCTCGCACGTGTGCGTGGATTATTACGTACACGTGTGCTCATTTAACCCACCCCTCGTGAGACTCTGCCTCGCCGAATATACACGTCATATATTACATAACATATACTATAATAAAATAACCTCCCTGCACACGGATCCGCAGAAACTATCAAGACAATTTCGACATTCCTTTGAATTTTCGCTAACCCTCGTACGCTCCTCAGGAATTAATGCACAGAAGATTTTTCGGCGATGTTTCAATAATTTCTGTTTCACGCTTTGTGTTTTGTGGATTGCGAATACATAAAATTATAATACAATCATAGACGAATGTCACGGACATTTCACAGTGCTTAGAAACAGTAATGAGTGAATTTTGATTAGAGGATCGTATGAGGGTTGATTTATCTCCGAATTTCGGAATAAATTCATTCTTTACCTGCGGTAATGGTATGATTAAATGAAAGGCTCAAGGACAATAGGAAAAATGTAACAAATATTTTTTCATACGGTCAATAATTTAGTAGTAAGTTTAAATCGTCGCGTTACTCTATCAAGAAAATTTTGACATTCCTTTGAATTTTCGCTAACCCTCGTACGCTCCCCAGGAATTAATGCACAGAAGATTTTTCGGTGATGTTTCAATAATTTCTGTTTTACGCTTTCATCCAATCAATTGTGTTTTGTGGATTGCGAATACGTAAAATTATAATACAATCATAGACGAATGTCACGGACATTTCACAGTGCTCAGAAACAGTAATGAGTGAATTTTTATTAGGGGATCGTATGAGGGTTGATTTATCTCCGAATTTCGGAATAAATTCATTCTTTACCTGCAGTAATGGTATGATTAAATGAAAGGCTCAAGGATAACAGGAAAAATGTAACATATTTTTTCATACGGTCAATAATTTAGTAGTAAGTTTAAATCGTCGCGTTACTCACCTTGTACATGTACATATGCAGCCAAACAAAATCGAAAACTCAATTTTGCGTTACTAAATTGGTTTTCGTTTCACTAAAACTAAGCTGTTTTCATTTTATCCAATTTTTGTGATTGCTGAGTTGACAGACTGGGTGGTAAGCTGTACAATGAGAACGACTGAATATTAATCGAGAAACTTTTGCGCAATTATTTTGGAGTATGTAGGTGTGTTAATGGTAATATTCGAAATTTGGCAGATGTCCGTAGATTTTTGCGAGCGACTGTATATATTGGTTCGAGACGCTCGCGGATTTATCGCTTTCAGCGATGCAGGAAGCGGGGAAACGAGCCGGCCAGAAACTGCCGATGGGGATCGTTATGGACGAGCTTGATCATAGAGAGAACCGAGTCCTTTTAGGAATCGCGTTCTACCCGCTCGTGAATGTCGTTCGCTAACGGAGGCTGGTTTTATGGACGCGAAGGGGGATGCTCGTTTTTACCCTCCCGATTGTTACCGCGCCGAGAATCATTACAGGATGGTCGAATGACTTTATCGCTCGCCGAGGTTTATGATGATTTTCAAGTTATTTTTCCTTCTCCTTTTTTGACCGGCTTCGTCGAGATTAGAATCAGAGAGGCACACGATAACGACACTGTGTGCTCAGCCGGTTACCAACTTTAGCGAAACTGCTTTCGGCGATACGGGAATCGTAAAGTGTTCCACGCTTAATTACGCATCTTGTATTTTATAATGGAAATTACAGTACCCGGTGCTCTCGGCGTATTTACTTTTATGTATCGCGTAACTCACCGTTTAATTCGCTCGCCGTTCTTAATGCGTGCGAATAATTTAAGTCTTGTCAAAATACACACTGTTATTACCGTTCGTTATCTATTTACAATCGACGAGAGAAGCGTAATTGAAGTACCGGTAATTTTTACCATCGTGTAAACGTAATAAGAAATTGTGTAAGTGGTTTCTTTTGATACTTTTTATGCGCGGTGTAAAGTAACTTTATTTTTCGGCCATTCCGCAGCAGTGTGCAGTTTTCTCTGGAAATCCGCCGTACCTAGAAGGAAGTGCACCTTGTCGAGCTACATTTTTACTTTCACTTTCTATCAAATCGTCGACGAGCTGTGTCTTTCTAGCCTGTCGACTAAAAATTACTTTCTATATCTTTCAGCTATTACAATCCTTCCTTTCAACGATCCCGTTTTATTCCGCATTTTACGATTGATTAAGAAGATTAAAAATATCATGTTCGTATTACTTGAAACATTGTCTATTTTCTTCAGTTCTCTGTATTTAGAATAATCGTAGTTGGAATAATTTACGTAGAGAATACTCCGATTTATCGTTAAATAGCCGGAACGATATGAAAAATTTCGGTAAAATTTATTGATTATTCGCTACAACTCGTGAATTGAAAATTAAATATTTCTCACGATACTCGTACTCGCGGTATTGCTTCAGATCATTGCATTTGAACGTTCAAGACAAGAAGAATTGACGCAAGAGAAGTCTATATCAGGTACAGTCGCTAATGGTCGCGCGATAATGGAGTCGTACGGTGTCGGGGGAAGGTGTTGCTCTCCAATAAAGAATCACAGACGCAGATGTAAACGTGTGGACACAGTTTGCATTTATTTCGCGTGCGCGAGTGTGACACGCCCGCGCGACAATATTACTTACACTTTACAGCCTTTCAGTCTTCGCGAATATACAGTAGTTAGAGACTCGTCTTTAAGTTGGAGATCTCTGGCGATCGTTTTCGCCGATAAGTTATTAATAATCCTTAATCTACCGCAGTTATCCACGTACAAAACAATTTTTCGTAGAAGATCCGCTGCCTGGTGACGGTAAACTTTGCGCAGTAGGGTTGCCGAAGACGTGGAAATGGAAGAGAATGGCGCAAATCGCAGATAGAAGGGCCAATGAACAGGATCTTTTCTGGGCAGAATGAACAGCCGAGGTGTCAGCACCTCTGTTTCGCGACAGGGTGCAGCGGACGCGCTTAGGACCATCAGAGATCTCCAACTTATAATATGAAAAGCAATAACAACGATAATAATCAAGTAATAATAATAATATAATAATAATAATAATAATAATAATATAGTATCGGCAATTACCATTAATGTAATCCATAATCATAATACATATGATTCTCTTTATTATCTACAATGGGTGTCGAAATAATACAGGGCTGATCAACGCGACGATAAAAACATCTCTTCCGTACGAAATCTACGCGAAAGTAATGGGTGGGGGATTCATTCATGACTGGTTGGGCAGGATGTGCACTGTTACGTGACGGCCAATTAGATTCTATGATCTTTCATACGGGCGTCGACGAAGGAATCGTCGAGCGTTTCCGAAAAAGTCTGAAAGCGACATTTTTACCGTTGAAGATCGTACAGGGCGATCTCCAAATCAGTCATGAGCGGCGAACGAAAAGTATACACAAGAGAGTCCAACGGTCGAACACGTCGAGTTCGCAACCCCCCCGGAAACGAGACACGAACAGGAAAAATCCATACCGTCGTCGAGGAGGAAGCGGGAACGAGCTTCGGATCGTCGGTCACGGTTTTACGGGGAGCGAAAAAGAACAGTGGAAGAAGAGCGGTGTACAATAATAAGTGGTGCGAGGAATGCGGCGAGTTTATGTACAAGTATTTACATCTTTCCCCGGGAGAAAGAGGTTTTCGATAAGCCATCAGGCCCGCTTGAATTCTCATCCCTTCGAACGCGTCTCGAGTCCCTCGGCGCCGAGCCGATTTCCCAGCTGTTCGAGAGTCTTTCTGTACACGGAGAAAACGGCGTGGCAGTCCTGGGGTGATCCTGGCGAGGACTCTGGCTCCGTTTCATCCCTCGAGCCTCGAAGCGGGTTCGAACACAGTCCCGAGCGACGTCGGAAAGGTCGGAGAGGTCGGCATCGCGGCGACCTGGAGCTTACTGGAGCTGATGCGACGAGCCATGTCACCGTTCCGTGACCAGTCCGGTGATCGTGGTCGTCGTCGTCGACGCGGTGGAGGTGGTGGGCGCCGTCGTGGCTGCGTTCAGCAACGGCTGCAGCGGTTGCCTCGGGGTGGTCTTGACGATACTGGACTCGTGATTCGTCTCCTCGAGGGTGGTCTGCAGGTCGCAAATGTACTCGATCACCCTCTGGATTACCTCCAGCTTGGACAGCTTCCGCTTCCTCGGCATATCCGGCACCAGCGAGCGCAGCTTCGTCAAATAAGCGGCCACCTCCTCCGCCTCGAGATCCCGGCGGGTTCCGTTGATCCCGAGGCTACTGTGCAGCACACCCCTGCTAGGTGGTACCCTGCCACCCACCGGACTCACTACCATCGCCTTCATTCTCGGTCCTTTTGGTTATCGCACACCTCGGGAACGGAGGATTTCGTTCGGGTGTCGGGGCGGGTCGCGTCCGGGGAAACCAGAAAGAAATGTGGGTCGTTGATTAAATATAGTCACGCACACCTTCTCGACTCGTTATCTGCCGGACGCCGTGCTGCACCGTACACGCACCCCGTATTTATCGATCGAACCAACCCGCCGATGCGACCAGCACCACAGTCGGTTTCCGTTCGGTTCGATCGTAGGCGCTTTTCGGTATCGTTTCGTCTGCGGTTTCGCCAGTTTTCTGCTCTCCTCGCGTTTCGTTATTTCCTCTCGGCGTTGCGCACGATCCTATTTGTCACTCACACACTGTCCGGGTCTCTCTCCTCGTTTGTCGGTTATCGCGAGACGATCGCACTCGCGTTAAACATTTTTCGATCAACCGTCCAGTTTCTGGTGAATTGCGTCGAGTATCCAGGCACAACCAGTGCGCCAACAAACAGCGATACGATATTTACGACGCTCTGTCGACACGCTACTCTCGACGGATCGAAGTCAACTGGCCTCCGCCCCTCACCTGCGAGCTTTTATAGCCTTCCCCACCACGCCGACTGCTACCCCCGCGACGCCTCCACTACTTGTACGGCGCAATCGCTGCCCGAATAGAATAGCGTTGGACTCGAATTACTCGCGAATCCGATTTTTCTGTTCCATTTTGTACCGGCACTTACTCGAGTATATCCTTCTTTTCTTCTTTTCGCGAACAAGTGCTCGTGTTTTGCGATCGATTCAAAGGCAAATCGAAATTATCTCTGCTCTGGGCTCGGTGTTGCGCGATGGGTAAGGAAAACCTCTGTTAATCGTTTAGGGGAGAATTGTTTGGGTTTCGAATACAATAGGAAGAGAGTATCGCAATTATTTGCGAATGTCTATACAATGCTAAGATGTAGCGTTGCAAGTTAATTGTTCCAGTCTGCTATTTAAGACCTGAGCTCAGGCATCTTGAGCGTTATTATTAATATATCCACTACTTTTTTTAAATTTTTTATGCAGGATAAAGGAATAAGCTGACATTGTGCTCATTCAAATCTACAAGAGTTTCTTAGTAGATATCTCATATTTTTAACCCTTTGCACTCGGCTGTCCCCTCTGAGGCACTACTAAAAATTGCTGTACCATTATTTGAAATATTGTTTACATTATTAAATATGTATCGGCATCTAATCAATTACTAAACATGTAGGTATTGTATGAGGTATTATATCTATTTCTTATCCATAAAATTTCAAAAATCATAGAGAATGGAAATATTCTAGATCGGAAGAAATGTTTAACTTTTCAGTTAAAATAGCTCCGAGTGCAAAGAGTTAAGCAATTCATATTCAGGAAGACGGAATACTGAACAGAGGTCACACATAAAACAAGGAGCATTTTCCATAGTAATGTTTTTTGGTGTTTCAGCCTGATAAATATGTTGGAATGAAAAATGAATTAATACCATCTGTTTTAGACTGGTTCAACATTTTTTTCAATTTTATCATTGCCTCAACCGCGGTATTAGATTTTGTACCATACACTCTTGGATCTCCAGGAACGTAGAAAACTCTCAGATCAAGACAATTCGAATCATCTCCAACTTATCCATGTTCCATCCAGCGAAAGAAGAAGCTACCATCGTTCATCTTCTTGAAACAACCAGCGAGCGAAACAACAAAAATGTATTCCCTTCGACGAAGCAGCCGAAAGAATAATGGTTTGATATTGTAGTAGAATCTTGTTGCCATCTAGTTTGTTGCATGGAATCCTCGTTTGTTTCATACTAGTGATTCTCACCACCGGTTGTTAGAAGTTCTGGACCGTGGTAGCTACGTAGAAACAACAGATGACCTGTAATTGGTTACCATTTTCGTTGCACAACCTCGATTTGTGCATTTTCCGTCCCGTTTCGTACAACGAGCTAGGTCCTACTGTACTTCTTGTAATTCTTAGATGTGCGTGATACCGGTCGGCGAGGGCCAGCAAAAATTTGAAAATACAGATTTTGCCAAATTTCAGTGAGTATACCACTGTAATTTGTAGAATGATGTGAATGAAATTCCGAACGGTGTATCTGACGCCCTGTTCCTTGGACTCATTGCCACAAAAATTCTCTGCGAGGGAATACATGACGTCACGTTCTGACAATTGTCTCATCAGAGTACCAATAGTGGGAGTAAATAGCTGCGTCACGATCTGTACTGCAGTTCCCGTAAGCATGAATCGTGACGTCACTGTGTGGGACAGACTACTCTACAGCTTCGCGACGTCACTCAGATACCGACTATAGCATTTCCTCTACTCGAATTCCTCGATGTGGTAATAATGAATGAACTGCATTATAGGCTCGCGACGTCACTCGATTTTGACCACAGCATTTGTTCTGCTAGTACTAGTACTAGTAGTATTTATTTATTTTGGCTTTGCGGCCAAGAAATTGGACTTTGTTTACAATTTTTCTTTGTGTCACCCGTCCCTCCATCCATCCATCCATTCATCCATTCATCGGCCCATATCCCATGGCGTTAGTAGTTCAGGAGATATTTCAATTTAAATAACTCTAAAACACCATTACTGTTGTCCTAAGACGTTAGCGTTTACTTTTCTAGTGTAAATTGAAGAGTTGAAATTGAAATTAAAAAATTGACGTTGAAAATGAAATTGAAGAGTTGAAATTAACGAATTGAAATTAAAAAATTGAAGTTGAAATGGAAGAGTCGAAATTGAAGTTGAAATGGGAGAGCTAAAATTGAAGTTGAAATTGAAAAATTGAAGTTGAAAATGAAGTTCAAGATTTGAAATTAACGAATTGAAATTGAAAAACTGAAGTTGAAATTGAAAAATTGACGTTGAAATTGAAAAATTGAAATTGAAGATTTGAAGTTGAAGGGTTGATATTGAAATTGACGTTGAAATTGAAAAATTGAAATCGAAGAGTTGAAATTGGAATGGAAGAGTTGAAATTGAAAAATTGAAATTGAAGATTTGAAGTTGAAGGGTTGATATTGAAATTGACGTTGAAATTGAAAAATTGAAATTGAAGAGTTGGAATTGGAATTGAAGAGTTGAAATTAAAAAATTGAAGTTGAAATGGAAGAGTTGAAATTGAAGTTGAAATGGGAGAGCTAAAATTGAAGTTGAAATTGAAAAATTGAAGTTGAAAATGAAGTTCAAGATTTGAAATTAACGAATTGAAATTGAAAAACTGAAGTTGAAATTGAAAAATTGACGTTGAAATTGAAAAATTGAAATTGAAGATTTGAAATTGAATGGTTGATATTGAAATTGACGTTGAAATTGAAAAATTGAAATCGAAGAGTTGAAATTGGAATTGAAGAGTTGAAATTGAGAAATTGAAATTGAAGATTTGAAGTTGAAGGGTTGATATTGAAATTGACGTTGAAATTGAAAAATTGAAATTGAAGAGTTGGAATTGGAATTGAAGAGTTGAAATTAAAAAATTGAAGTTGAAATGGAAGAGTTGAAATTGAAGTTGAAATGGGAGAGCTAAAATTGAAGTTGAAATTGGAAAATTGAAGTAAAAAATGAAGTTCAAGATTTGAAATTAACAAATTCAAATTGAAAAACTGAAGTTGAAATTTAAAAATTGACGTTGAAATTGAAGATTTGAAGTTGAAGGGTTGAAATTGAAAAATTGACGTCGAAATTGAAAAATTGAAATTGAAGATTTGAAGTTGAATGGTTGATATTGAAATTGACGTTGGAATTGAAAAATTTAAATTGAAGAGTTGGAATTGAAAAATTGAAGTTGAAGGGTTGAAATTGAAAAATTGAAATTAAAGTTGAAATGGAAGAGTTGAGATTGAAGTTGAAATGGGAGAGCTAAAATTGAAGTTGAAAATGAAGTTCAAGATTTGAAATTAACGAATTGAAATTGAAAAACTGAAGTTGAAATTGAAAAATTGAAGTTGAATGGTTGATATTGAAATTGATGTTGAAATTGAAAAATTGAAATTGAAAAATTGAAATTGAAAACTTGAAATTGAAAAGTTGAAATTGAAAAATTGAAGTTGCAGGGTTGATATTGAAATTGAAGTAGAAATTGAAAAATTGACGTTGAAATTTACTTACTTGTGTAACGTTTTACTACGACAGTAATGGTGTTTTACAGTTATTTAAATCGAAATATCTCGTGAACTACTAACCTTTCGAGATAGATAGGTTAGTACTTTTTTATAACGAATGTCCAGTTGCATCGATCGATGTATTAAAAAATACCTCATTCCATTAAAAAAAATATCGATGACCTTGAAATCTCATAAAAAAATGACCTCGAAAATTTTTTCCCTTACACCGTTACATGTGGCCCTTCAATCAGTGTAACTTTGTCCTAAGAAGTCTTTTGTACAACGAAAAGTAACGGAGATATTTAAGTGTTCTGTTTCTTCGGACTCGCCCTGTATACATATATGTATTTATATCTATCACAGAACCTAGATGCCATAGAGATGTCATTATTTTACCGTATGCATTTGCTCTACTATTTTCTCTCTCTATTCCCACGATCTGCCAATGTTGGCTGTACTTGTTCCATCGAAATGGTCCGGGTCGAAGCCGACCGTAGCCGGGGGTGTTTGACGACCATGGGACTAGAGGCGTCGGCGGGACAAGCCGGGCGTGGAAGAGAAGGGCAACGCCGGGTTTGGGGGCCGAGGGGGGGAGGTGCGTGAAGGGTCCTGGGTGCGGGTGGAGGAGAGAGGAGGGGGACGCGACCATTGTTGAACGTCCGGCGGCGCCAGCCACTAGCCATCACGGCTACCACCACCGTGACATCGTCGCACCACTACCAACCGGCGAGACGGCAACCACCGTTCTCGTGTATGCCCATGGTTCACGGGCTCGCTCGGCGCTCTGTGCACCGGCAACCTGTACACTGTACACCATGATTCCGGCTACGGTTCCGTTGTGTAGGTGTGCGTGCACGGTACCGGGTCCGAGAGACTCTTGCCTTCTTGACTCGTGTGCTCGCGCGTACACCGGGCAATCTCTCTTCCTTTCTCGGCCCTCTCTGTCTTTCTCGCGCTGGATAGCTCAACTCCGTCTAGCCTGCTCGTGACTCTGGTTACTCGGAGTCTCGTTACCGGTCGGGACAAGAATCCACCCGATGTCCGGCGCTACGGACACAGAACGAAGAGAGTCCTTTATTTGCTGCGCCGCCGAACGAGTCCCTCGAGAGGGGCCCACGAAATTGCGAGAGCGACCGGCACCGAATCCACCCGAGGTGGCGAATCCTTCCTATCGACTCGGATGACGGCGGGGTCGATCCGATTTTTAACCCTCGCGGGGCTAACCGGCTGCCTAGACATCCATTCGGTTTATTCCCTTCAAGCGAATCGATTGATTTCGAAAGCTTCGTAATTTGTCGCATAATCGCGGGAGAATCCAGTCGAGCTGGCGAACCATTCTTATCGACTTGGCTGGCGGTGTGCTCGTTCCAATTTATAACTCTTTTACGGCTAATCGGGCTTCCGTTTGCCGTACATTCCACCCTCTTATAGCATGGTTCATATTCTGAATAGTTTCGATAGAACGGTAGAACAGTTTCGATAGATTACATTATAAAAATTGCTACAAAGAACTGTAGCAATTTTTATGAACTGCTCTTTCGAAGAAGGTCTCTAAAAATCGGGTACAAATTGTTGTAATCATCTAACAGTTCATGAAATTCGATTTTGAATTTTCTCGCGCAGAGAAATATTCTCTCGCGACACGATAACGTAAGTATTGATTGGCAAAAGGTTCGCGACTTACGTATTTCTCGCACGTTTCCCGTTATCCTTCCTCTCAGTCGCCAGCTTCGCGCCTTCGCTTTCAACGACTGCAAAAAGTTTGCTTTTCATCTCGACTGTTCACCATATCCGAAGTCTTTATCACGAGCGGATTTCTCGCGCAATGAGGCGCGGCCCGTTTACGCTTTGCATTTTCGATTATCGCGCGAATATTTCCATTCCCGCCGCGTTTTCTACGTTCACCACGTGCTTCTCACACGTGCGAACACCGTTCGAGAATCCTGTAAGACACGACATTGTTATTTCGCCTCGAGGTAGCTGTTCCTTTTCACCGACTATCGCTTTATCTTCCGTTCGATCCTACATGGAACCCCGTGTCTCACTTCTGTACGATATTTCGAAAAAATCTCGCCGGCGTCTTAATCGCTGGCATTAGCCACTCGGTTTTAGTTTGATCAAACTGTTACGACTGCCTCCTGCAGCGTCGAGCGTTTTAATAGCAGACCGTGGATTTTACTTGCGCGTTTATCGCACTTGCACATTCGCGAGATGCGAAGGAACGTGCATTCTATTTTTATTCCGTCTTGCTGTTCGCGAGGTGTTCGAAGTTACTGAATTAAAAGCTATCTAGCATGTGTTGCTTTATCAAAATGGCAAGATTGAATTTATTTATTTATTATTAGACTGCGGATCTTTATGCATTTATGGAGAAATTGGTTTGGCGAAATGTAAAACAGTGAAAGATTTTAAAAATTCAAGAATATTGTAATGTTGCTTTTAACGTAACAAAGTCGTTAAGGGATGAAATCAGTTTTATGTTATTCCTGCTTCTCACAGTCAATGCAAAACATTTTTATTTTGCATAAAGGTCCGCAGTGTAATTATGATTCATTCCGATATCTTGATATTATAATATATTCTTGAATGAAGAAAATCGCGCGATAAGTTCCCGTGAAAGCATCATGATAATTTCAATAAGTGTGGAAGTAGAGATCTGAAACCTGTCATTTGATCAATGAAGATAGTGTTGAAGTGCGGTGGGTAGAAGGTTAATTCGACACCGTCCCGCTAACGAAGAGTAAACTCGGAGAGCAACAGAATTTTCCCACGTGCCTAATACGCTCAGGTATCGTGTACCAAACCAGAGTAAACGATTTGAGAAGCTTGTAGAATGAAAGAAGCGGATACGATCGTACCAACTCCTCCCTAAAATTTTGCAGCATAAAACCTTGACGAAACGATAAAACGCTCGATAAATTGCCGGGATAAGTAGTTAAATGCGTGCGAGACATAAAACTAGGAAGGGAATTTCACAAAAACCGCGAGGATAATTCGTCGGCTATACGCCGCGAGGAGGACGCGTTCATTATGCCGTCATTATCGGCAGTGATAGAGTGTTCGTGGCTATCCGGTCGTATCCGAGGCTACCAGTTACGGTGCCCCATCGAGCCGGAGCTGGCTCGAATATACCAATTTACCTGTCTCGGAACAGCGGCTGGTTATTTAACGTTTCTCATGGTAATTAAGGTTGTAACGCGGGATAGATAATGCCGCGGCGATACACGCCTTAACACTTTAGCCGTAGCGTAATCGAGCCGCTGAGTAAAAACCGAGACAAATGAGGTGGGGAGGGTGATCAATTGAACAATTAATTAACGGAATTAAGGAGTTTAGAGGCGTACTGCGATCGTTAAGAAGCGACCGGTATCTATGACCCCCGTAATGACAGATAAACGCAGGCTTGTATCGAGTTCCAATTACCGAGTACCGCTTTGTGCCGAAGAGGAGCATGCCGGTAATAGAGCAGTGATACACCCGGAGAACGTATAAATAAAGGAACGGGGGGCGGCGGGGGTCAGTGATACCGTCGCGACTCGGGGGCAGCGGTTTCGTCAGTTTATTTATTCCCCGGGTCAAGGGAACTCCGCTTCTTAAACCGAAAGGTCAAGAAGTCAATGAGATCCGGTTGGCCAGGTATGTAACCGAGCAAGTGGCCGAGTCTCACGGGCGTTTCGTTCGATTTTATTCCCTGTAATTTTCCTTGGAATCCTCGCGATACCTGACCAACCGCCGACGAACGTCCCAGCGTTATAAGACCGGGCTATTTATCGCTGCGACACCGTCTCCGTCGAGACGGATCTCTGCGACACCGTCTGCGTCTCAACGATGCTCCCGCAATCAAACTAGCCCCGTTGTGATCCTCCGTCCGACCATACCTCCGCGAATATTAACCCTTTGCGGTCCGACCTGATCTCTCGTCCCTTCTATCTCAGAACTTTCTGCAACATCCTGATAGCTTAACAAGCCGTGCCATCTTGGAATGCTCCGGTTTTTTCAATACTACTTTATGACTTTTTTTGATGGGTCCTTCCGAATCAAAATGTATTATTATTATTAATCGGGAAAGATTGAATGCTGGGAAAAATCCCAGCATCTACAGTAAGTGTCTATATCAGGCATGTCAAATTCATTTATCATCAAGGGCCTAATTAAGTATTATAAATTAATTCGAGGGCCGCAATAAAAAAAGCAGACTATAGTACAAACACAACAATATTACAAAAATACATGTAAAGTATAAAAGTTGTTTTTTTCAATTTTACTTTATTTGAATAAAACTATTTCATTTTTTTTCGAAGAAACTTGGCAAAGGTTTTCAGTAACCAAATTTTTAAAATTCTGTTGAATTTCTTGAGCTGTAATTATTTTTCTAATTGACTTTTTCTAAGACCTTTCCTCAGTTTTATTATTTTTTAACGTTAAAAATAGTGGGTCGCACATATAAATATGTGCTATCACTGCTACCGAACATACATAGCTGAAATACGCCTAATTGTACGTAACATATTGGGAAATCGATCGACAGATAAATAATTGTGGAAATCTGGAATCTCAACATCCATATATTTTAGTTTCAATACGGAATCACACTGTATTTCGATTAATTCTAGTTGTAAATTATCAGCAACAGTTTCAAAGTTTTTGGTTGGGTCGCAGAGTACTTGTCAACGGGCCGCGTGTTTGACATGCCTGGTCGAAAAGTTACATTATACAGGATGATGTAGCTTGTTGAACCATGTGAAACTTACCCGTATAATTTGTTTCCATCTTCATCAACAAACGCTTTACAATTCAGTCTACTTATTAGATACACTCTGCATTCCTATATGTAACTTTACTAATCTATTTGGAACGGTTTAGAAATACTAGAAGTATTCTTACATAAGGTAAACGTGCATTGCCTCAGTCTCTACTCAATAGTCAGCCTTTCTAGAATCAAATTGCTTAAAGATAAGAAATGTCTGCTAACAAACTACTATAAATGAGCAGAATACTCTACCTATTCCTTCACTTGCATTCGGAAGTTCCAATGTGCAGCTTCACATCCCCAAATAAAACATTTAGAAAATGGTGCATAATAGCAACGCTTAAATGGCTGGCTAAAATTACCCTATCATGCAACTGTGACATTATTCAGTAAAGTATGTAAATATCGGTTCAAAAGTTAATGCCGAGTCTGGCTCGACCACGAAGGATTGACCCCTGCATTAATTTCGGTCAAGCAGGTTCAATGTTCTTGCAATGCCCGCAAGAAACGAGTGTAAAGTTCACCTATGAATGAAAAATCTACCCGAGATTATCGTATAAACTCAAAGCAAACTATGTATAGTCTGCGTGTCGCGACCCGCAGAAAAACTAGTGTCCGGCGTTAGGAACCGGAATAGTAACGCGTTACATGAGAATTCCAAGGAATACCAACGAGGCGAGGAAGCCGGCTGAATGCCGGACACGTAGTTGCTTTATAACCACCGGATCTTCATTGACTCCGGATGACTCGAGTATAATTCGAAATTAACCTTGACCGACAGGGTGAAGTATAATACCTACAGCGAGATACTGCTCCAAGAATTTCTGCGGTCTCTCTATTCTGATTAAAATTGACGGAAGCAAGCGATTTGAGACTTTGATAGAAGATTTACCGATCCTTGGAGACCGCATACTAATTTTTTTGCATCTAAACATAGCAACCTAATCCGAAGTTATGGCGATTCAATCGGAGCGCTACGCGGAGAACGTATTTACTGGCTTTTCGTCCGACGCGATGTTTCATTTCAATTTTTTCAAGAATTTTAAGGTCTTCCCATTTTGATGAAAATTGACTTGATAAGATTAACTGATCCTTGGAGGTCGTATAATAATTTTTCTACTTAAAGGTAGAGTTATTATCCAAAGTTGTAGCTAGACTGCGGATCTTTATGCAAAATCAAAATTTCTTGCCTAAATTGCAACAAACAGGAATGAAATAGAAATTTACTTTTTTCCCTATTATGTTTAGTAGATAAATAAGAAATTATTCTCGATCGTACATTTTTCAAATAAATTTGGGGTTATGTTCGCGGCGCACCGGTTCGATCAAATTGCTATTTAGTGTATAATTTGATCGAACCGGTGCGCCGAAAACATAACCCCAAATTTATGTTTAGTAGGTTGAGAATAATACAATAGTATGTTTAAATGTTACTAATATTTTTTCTATTTTAAATTACACCTCTCGTTTTTGCCATAAATGCATAAAATCCGCAGTCTAGTTATAGCAATTCAATCCGAGCGCTCAGCGGAAAATGTGTTTGCTAATTTTTATTGAAATTTTTTAATGCGAAATCATGAATTTGTACAAGTGATTCTGCTAATTCGATCACCGTAAATGTGTTATTTCTCATGTATGTGGCTTTATATTTTATAAATGCCAGTACACACACACGCAGAAATTTCCTCTGTCCCATTTTCCACCACGTTTGAGTAGCACTTGATCACCGCTCGACGACACAGCCACGGTGTTGCTTTTATTCTGGAGTCCTGTGAAATGACGGATTTCTTCGTTTTTAGTTGATCGAGAACGGATCACGAAGAGCAAATGAAAAAAAGAACCTGGCTCGAAGCCGATCGATCGATTCACGGTCTGATTGACGGCGTTCGAAAGCGTACAACGAAATTGCATTTGCACTATCCATGTCAGGTTGTGTACGCACCACTCGATTCGTTAGTTTATATTTAATACCGTCTCCCGCGCTTCAGTTTACGAATTTTCCACTCTAGCTTTAAGCTCTCTCTCTCTCCATCGGGAAACGGAATTTTCTGTCCGCTTGTCTCGGGAAATTGTGTTCTCGTTCACGTTGCTCCACCAAAATAATCAACGTCTCTTTGCTACGGTACACGCGTGATATGCGGACTATGAACATTTATACAAATTTACAATTTTGCGGACAAATGCGAGGAAATGAGGTGTGCATACTTTATGGCAGGTTTCCATAACTTTAAAAATAAATGAAGGGGTGCGTGGATAAAGGTGTCAAGTAACGAATTGTTTGTTTTCTGTAAAAGAGTTTTTAGCGAGGTGTGTTGTCCTTTTTTGATGAATGAAGATAATAAGTAAATAAATAGTTTATAAAGATTTATAAAGATTTATAAAGATTTATAAAATTTATAAAGATTTATAAAGATTTATAAAGTTTATAAAGATTTATAGTTTATAAAGATTTATAAAGTATGTTATCCTTTTTTTATGAATGAATATAATTATTACCTTTTTTTGTATTAGAGAATTATATATTTATTATATTTTAATTATATAATAGAGAATTATATTATTATATTTTCTATTAACCACAACAATATATATAAAAAGGATAACATACTTTATAAATCTTTATAAACTATAAATCTTTATAAATCTTTATAAATCTTTATAAATCTTTATATATATATATTGTTGTGGTTAATCTCTAATACAAAAAAAGGTAATAATTATATTCATTCATCAAAAAAGGATAACATACTTTCTTAAAAACTCTTTTACAGAAAATAAAATTGACACCTTTATCCATCGACCCTTTCAAATATCGAGTTAAGCTTTTCACATGTTTTTAAGGTGAAATTATCGACTGTGTTAGTTTTAGAGACATCGTCGCGAATTAGAGTTCGCTTTGTGAACAAGACTTTAACAAGAAATATGTTTCTCCAATTTTCGTACACATTAGGTATAGCTAGCTTTCGTGGAAACAATATATTGCTTCACATGCACTACATTAAATTAATTTTGTGTCCCAGCATGCTCGAAGAAACTCGATGTATTCCTTTTTGTAAAGTCTAGGACTCGGAATTTGCAAACAAATGCGAAACCAGCAAAGCGATGTCTCAAACTGCCCCTAATTTAGCATGCACAATGTTATGTTCGAATGCGAGCGAAGTCTTGGCGACATTGATCGCAGAAAACGATCGATTTCGAACGGTGTTCGAAAGATCGGATCCGAGCCGCATGTCGATCGATTTCGCGGACGAGATCGCGTTTCGTGGAACTGGCGATCGATGCTCGCGAAACCGGAAGTCCTCGTTTGCTCGTTAGAAAGTCTCGTCGAGCGTCGCTTGCTTTCGTTCGCCGCGAGAACACCTCGGGGCGATCGGTCTCATAATTTATGCGGTTTGCTCGCGATACGTGCGCCCCTTCCCTGACAATCGGAGTAGTCGATTAACTCGTCGATGCTCAAAAAAGATTTATGCAACGGCGACGGCGGATTACGGTTTATTTAAAACGCTCCCGTAGCGTCGCGATTCGTCGTATCGTGTTGCGTCTGGTCACGGTTTAAAAACGTTGCAAAGCGTTGAGCCGATAGTGTCGGCCCCGAGGAATGCCGTAGTTATTTTCGATCCAGTTCCAATCCAGTTCCTCGTTACGTATCAAGGCGATTCGATTGCAAATTGTATCGGGTCGCAGTCAATGAAACGTCTCGGCCGATTTACATAATGTGATTTATAGTCACGACGGGCCGGGCCGTACCCTTTTATCGATTTTCAACCAAGTTCGGCTGTCTTGTCGACATTCTTGACAGAGCTGTTGCCCTTGCGGCCCTTTCGACCGTTTCTACCGGGTGCCACCGGTTCTTGTAACAATCGGACAATAAATCAGATTTTTTGTTTGCAACCTGTATCCCAGATCGTTTCTTCGCTTTGACGCGTTTGCTCTGTCATGCAGAAGTCGCAAGGATATTCGACACGTGTATAGTCCTTGCAAATTCGAGTTAATACTAAACGTACCATTATTGGTGAAATTCCCGTTTCTAGATTTTGTATTTTACAATTATTGAATCTGTAACGATGCTTCCATTGGAAATCATATATGGCAACGCATAGTACATAGTTCTGTACAAAAATCTGTTGTGCGAAGTTTTTAAAACATAATTTGTGTCAGTGTGTCAAAGGAGTGCTAATTATGCTAATTCAATTACTTTGTAATTCGTTTACGTAATTGAATTACATTGTATTTCAATCAACGTAATTCAATTACTAAGTATTTTAATCAGATTTGTAATTGAAATACAATATAATTGAAACACAATGTAATTGAAATACAATGTAATTAAAATACAGTATAATTGAAATGCAATTTATAATTGAATTACACTATAATTGAAATACAATATACTTGAAATACAATATAATTGAAACACAATGTAATTGAAATACAATGTAATTGAAATGCAATATAATTGATCTGCAATTTATAATTGAATTACAGTATAATTGAAATACAATATACTTGAAATACAATATAATTGAAATGCAATATAATTGAAACACAATGTAATTGAAATACAATGTAATTGAAATACAATATAATTGAAATGCAATTTATAATTGAGTTACACTATAATTGAAATACAACATACTTGCAATACAATATAATTGAAATACAATATAATTGAAATGCAATGTATAATTGAAATGCAATTTATAATTGAATTACACTATAATTGAAATACAATATACTTGAAATACAATACAATTGAAACACAATGTAATTGAAATACAATGTAATTGAAATGCAATATAATTGAAATGCAATATAATTGAACTGCAATTTATAATTGAATTACAGTATAATTGAAATACAATATACTTGAAATACAATATAATTGAAATGCAATATAATTGAAACACAATGTAATTGAAATACAATGTAATTGAAATACAATATAATTGAAATGCAATTTATAATTGAGTTACACTATAATTGAAATACAACATACTTGCAATACAATATAATTGAAATACAATATAATTGAAATGCAATGTATAATTGAAATGCAATTTATAATTGAATTACACTATAATTGAAATACAATATACTTGAAATACAATATAATTGAAACACAATGTAATTGAAATACAATGTAATTGAAATGCAATATAATTGAACTGCAATTTATAATTGAATTACAGTATAATTGAAATACAATATACTTGAAATACAATATAATTGAAATGCAATATAATTGAAACACAATGTAATTGAAATACAATGTAATTGAAATACAATATAATTGAAATGCAATTTATAATTGAGTTACACTATAATTGAAATACAACATACTTGCAATACAATATAATTGAAATACAATATAATTGAAATGCAATGTATAATTGAAATGCAATTTATAATTGAATTACACTATAATTGAAATACAATATACTTGAAATACAATATAATTGAAACACAATGTAATTGAAATACAATGTAATTGAAATGCAATATAATTGAACTGCAATTTATAATTGAATTACAGTATAATTGAAATACAATATACTTGAAATACAATATAATTGAAATGCAATATAATTGAAACACAATGTAATTGAAATACAATGTAATTGAAATACAATATAATTGAAATGCAATTTATAATTGAGTTACACTATAATTGAAATACAACATACTTGCAATACAATATAATTGAAATACAATATAATTGAAATGCAATGTATAATTGAAATGCAATTTATAATTGAATTACACTATAATTGAAATACAATATACTTGAAATACAATATAATTGAAACACAATGTAATTGAAATACAATGTAATTGAAATGCAATATAATTGAACTGCAATTTATAATTGAATTACAGTATAATTGAAATACAATATACTTGAAATACAATATAATTGAAATGCAATATAATTGAAACACAATGTAATTGAAATACAATGTAATTGAAATACAATATAATTGAAATGCAATTTATAATTGAGTTACACTATAATTGAAATACAACATACTTGCAATACAATATAATTGAAATACAATATAATTGAAATACAATATACTTGAAATACAATATAATTGAAATGCAATGTATAATTGAATTACAGTATAATTGAAATACAATATAATTGAACTGGTTGCGAGGGTGTGCCGTAAGTAGGTTACGAGCAGCTAGTAAATTTATAAGTAATAAATGTCTTCTGTTTGAAACCTTTACATGGATTTTTCAACCTCTTCTTGCCTATTACTTCATTTTTCATAATTCAATTACAATGTATTTTATAATTGTGCTCCATTGCAATTACAAATTACATTGAAATTTAATTGAATGAAGATCTGAATTATAAATTACAACATAATTGAATTACAATTTAATTCAATTACAATGTATTTTATAATTGTGCTCCATTGCAATTACGAATTACATTGTAATTTAATTGACTGAAGATCTGAATTATAAATTACAACATAATGGAATTACAATTTAATTCAATTACTTTGTAATTATAATTCTGGAGTAATTCAATTGTAATTCTGCACAACTCTGGAGCATGGGTGTTAAAACGCTGTGATTTCATAGAGGAAGCATTTCTACATATTGATATAGGCTTGTATGTTACTCACTTTTTTAGATCTCTTTTTTGTACATCTAGTATGTTACTTTTTCAGAGAAAAAGAAACATTACGTTGACTCTTTTTTATGCACGGAAAAAGTCCCCTCTTAAAAGAAGTATCTGTACCGAAGAGGGCAGCTATTTTCTTGGATTATTACTTCGATTTTACGAGACACAGCCGCGCTCGCGATAACTACATTTTGATGAGACGAAACGAAGTTCCAGTTTTTCTGTTGGCCGAGAAGCGAACGACGCGACGAGCAGAGAAAAGCGGAACGCGAGCGCGACGGCTGCGGACGCATTCGTCAACAGCTGACTTCAGTGCTCGTCGCGATTATCTCATGCATTATGAATGATTCATGAACAATCGCGGTGTTGGCTACGTGGCCTGCTTTTGTAAAAATCGTAGATTTTCCTTGGTACCGTTTCCAAGAACGATATTCTCGACGCGTCCCGTCGCTTCTAGCGCGAACCATTTCGAAACGAACAGACACGAACGACTCGACGATAAACGTTCGAAATTTTCATGGCGTGGCTGCGTGAAACGTTGAAGTGATCGAATGATTAGAGTCACCTCGATAATAAGTCGACGGCTTAATAATATATCTGGTCTACGGATCCCTATGCAAATTAAAAGTATTTTAAGTCAATTGTATAAAATGAATTTTTTCTTTTAATTCCTTGCCCTACGATTTATTTTACGGTTTCAGTGATTAGAACCTTTTTGTAGTTCGTAATTTCCTAAAAAAGGAGAAAATTTATGTCTATTGTATGCCTACATGTTCTCCAATTACTATACATTAACGAAACCAAAATAGAAATTTATCTCGGCTTAAAGGAAATTAATAACTTAGTAGATTGCGGAACTTTATGAAAAATAAAAATTATTTTCATTGATTGCAAGACGCAAGAAGGAAATACACATTTCTTCCTTCGTTTAATTATCTGATTAAACTGCAGTGTTGGGCAATAAATAAATAATTATTTGAATAAAAATTCAAATAAAAAGCAAAAATAATTATTTATTATTTGAGCAGGTCTAAATAGAATTATTTAAAATAATAAAGTTAATTGTTATTTACAAATACAATTTCAATTATTATTTGCATTGACAAATAAGACCAAAAACTATTTATTCGATTTCCACCTTAATCCAAATAATAAATAATCTTTTATTTGCAAATAAGAAATAATAAATAGATCACTTTTGGAATTATTTAAATTCCTTTTATTTCAATAAAAAGTTTAGTTATTATTTGCAATTAAAATCACACGTTTATTTATTATTTAAAATAAAATTTGCCCAACATTGTTAAACTGAAATCAATACGCTGATGACTTTAAATCTTTTTAATATGTCTACTGATTTAAATGGTCCTTACCCATTTTTGTCATAAATGCATAAAATCCACAGTCTGTTAATTAGACTCTGTTCTGAATCTTCATCACGAGTCTGACACGATATTGTAGGGCAAGGGGTTAATAAACTATATTAGTAAACAAATACATTGATGGACTAGTTTAATAAACTTTAATAGACAACCATCTTAACTGCTATATTATTGTATTTAATTGTCCGAAAAGTGTTAACGATTGTAGTATTTCCAAAAAACTCCTTCAGGTCTCCAAGTTTGAAACTCGTCGAGTCAGCACATGTGGAAAACAAAGAGACGTTCACAACGATTGTGAAACAAATAATACATCTCAGGTGTTCAAGATCGTTATCTCTGTTTGAAAACCCGCGAGTAAATCAGCGAAGTCCCTTTGTAACCGGACGATATTGGTTTTTTCGAGGAAAATAACAAATGATTCGCATTACGTAACTTTTATTACGCCTCTCTGTAGAGAAGCGTCCCTGTACACAAGGATCTGCTTTATCAACATCATACTCAGATAAACGCTGCGAAAAGCGTAAAGATATCGCGATAAAGGTGCGCACGGCCGCAGAAAAACTTTAAATGAATCGTTGGAGTTGTTGGAGCTATTAGAACTTCTTTTACACCCCACCTTATTGTCATATTGTACAGAGAGGTTGTTGGAATTGCTTCATCTTTTAATCTGAACATTTGAATCGACGTTTCTTTCAGTCATTTTTCATTTATTCAAATGATAGATTGATACATACGAATTAAATGAAATTCGATGTGACCGAAGATAGTATCTATTTTTTAATTTATCTTCCGTGAAGTAAACAGGCATGTTTTTGGGATGATAATAGCCATGTTGCTGGTAATATTTATGCTGTTAGTACTAATATTGTTCCAAACAATTATTTTCAAGATCACGTTTCTCATTTAACACTTTACCTACCGGAAGCCTATTAATAGGATTTTCAATAATTGTGCTGTGCCAAAAGAAAGCATAGAAATTTACTTTTAGTTACTTACTTATTAGTTAGAATAACTTATTAGTTCACAATGAAAATTGCTGTTGCTATTGCAGGTTCCATTAAAAAGTGTCTAGCCATGTACCATAGACATTTCAAAATTGTGCAATAATCACCGGTCAGTAATGTGTTAAAATGCAAAACAATTATGAAGTAAAGTAACGCGTTCTTGAGGCAACAATTTTCGATTGTTGTGATACTGGGTTTCCTCCATTCGAGATTGAAACGCAGCTAACCGAAGCGTGCACGTGTCTGGCAAAACATAATCGTCGAAGTTCGCGCGACGCAAAACCCGACTACGTGTTCGAATATTCGAACAGAATCAAAAGAAGTCAACGTGACTGGTCAACAAAAAAAAAGAAAAAAATAAGAATACAACGGGGAAGCGGGGAAACCATAGAAAAAACAAGGGCTCGGGTCAGAAGTAATTGTCGGCCGCGTTTGCGAGTGATTCACCGAGGGGAAACGATCTAGCTGGATCGAGACGCATCCAGGTGTTTCGGACGGCTGTACTAAGTGCGCACTCGAATGATTTCCGTCTGCGGACAAGCAATCGACTTTATCGAGCTAACGCGATAAGAAATCTGGGTCCCTACGCAACTCCTTTCGGTACAGGTGAACCGAAATTCCATGAACTTCCTGCGGATAAGGCGCACCGGCGAGATAAACTGGGTGTAGCGCGAAGCGTTGCTTCCGATAAACAAGACGGAGTCGATTTTTCGTGTCTTTTTCTTGCTTCGTACGATACGCTGCACACTTTACACATTTATCGTGTCGTACAGAAGATAGTTAGATCATTGTTATCTTGCGGAAAAATGCGCAGTCTACGCATCAACGTTACTACGAATCATTGAATCGAGTGTGAAGTGTATCTTCGAAGTTCACTTCTTTAGGCGCACTGCGTACACAATTTCTGGAGAGTGAATGAGTCTGATCCGTCACGCTGCGAGGTGAAACGTACTCGGGGCGACGAGCGAGAAACAGACTGGTGTGCAATCGCTGGACTGCGGACCTTTACGCAAATTAAATAATGTTGCATTGATTGCAGGACACAGGAGCCAAACAAAGATTGTATTCTTCTTTTAATTATCCTATTAAGCTGAAACTAACACATTGATGTCTGTAAATATTTTTAACATGTCCACTGCTCTAAATTGTATGTGCCCATTTTTGTCATAAATGCATAAAATCCGCTGTCTATTGGTCTGTTTATTAATTACGAGATAATGTGGTGTTACGTAGAAGCTATTGTCGTTCATTGAACTAATTTGGATAAATTTTGACTCTTCAGGAGCTCGATACTACTCGATATTTGCTTTTAGCTACTTCAATTTTGAACACGGAACTGTTCGGCGTTGCTATAGGGTCCTGTCGAATAATAACAGGTCTGTCGTTGCGTTGGCGCGCTGTCTATCGGGATAGCTGCGATTGAGAAATCGTTCTCCGTAAAACATAATTGTATCGCGCCGCCGTAATAACTCGATCGAGACTGAGAATTAAGTCAGATAGTGTGATTGATAGGAAGCAAATTATGACGCAGTCAGTATTTACAAACACTCGTTTAGGTACAACGATACGAGCACGTTGAAGCGAGAAACATTTATCAACGCTTGGACAAGTGCGCGTGTACTTGATCGCTTTTGAACCGGACTTTCGCGGAAACGAAACTTCTTGCGACTTTCATTTTTTCCCTATCGACACAATCGCTGACGCTGCTGGATGTCATTTAGATATATTTAATTGAAATACGATTAAATAAGGTGCAATACAAGCTCGCTGCAAGTCATCTAACTCGGAACGCTCGAGTGGAAGTGCTTTTAATCTACCGAAGTTCCACCGTAAGCCAAACTATCTGAACGGCACTACTGGGATTCGATGATCTTCCCGCGATCGAACTTGAATTTCGATCTCGATGTGTATCGAATAGGTCTGACTAATCAGTTTTCGTCGTCGGCGTTCATAAATCACTGTTCCCGATAAACAGGTGTACCGCGAGATTTTATCGCTACGCTGTCTCCTTCCTTTACGATCGAGTCGTCAGGTGTGCACTCCCGCCGTGGCGGACGCTCGAGTACAATTTTCCGCTTTTCGCCTTTTATTTTCTTCGCCGACCCGTATCTGCTCTAGCAATCCGAACAAATTGTCAGCGCAAATGCTAATGTCGGACGGAAAACAAATAGGATGAATGAAAGGACTTCCGTTCGACACCATTAGCTCGTCTTTCAGGCTCGGGAACACAATTTTTTCTGTTTGTCGACACTGTAAAATCCGCACTTCCTTTTTTGACTCGTGGAGCAGTGAATCTTGAGTATTCTGGAGTCAATACGCATTCATTTTGGACTCTATACACCTTCTTTCGACTCTGTAGACACTGCAGACTCAATTCGAACTCCACGCATCCTTTTTCGATTCATAGAGGCAGTGAATCTTTTTGGATCCTATATAGACCTTTTCCAGACTCTGTAGACTCTCCTTGCTCTCTGTAGAGCTTCTTTGAGCCTCTTGTACTTCCCCCAGATCTATGAACTTCAGTTTTTATACAGGGTGTCCCAAAATTCGTGAAAATCCCGGAAATGGGAGGTTCCTGAGACCATTTGAAGCGACATTTTCCTTTGCAAAAATGTTATCCGCGGCTTTGTATAGGAGTTATTAACGAAAAACACGGACCAATCAGAGCGCGATCTAGACGCGAGTTGGCACAGTCAGCCCGGCGCGCCAACTGTCGATTGGCCGACTATGCCAACTCGCGTCTAGGTCGCGCTCTGATTGGTCCGTGTTTTTCGTTAATAACGCCTAAACAAAGCCGCGGATAAATTTTTGCAAAGGAAAATGTCGCTTCAAATGGTCTCAGGAACCTCCCATTTCCGGGATTTTCACGAATTTTGGGACACCCTGTATACAACAATCTACATATTAGTTTCTAAAGTCACGAGCTTGTTAGATCCCGAGCTTTCCAAGTCTCTGAAATTCCTGGATCAACGCATCCTTAGATCCGTGAGTTGTTTGGACTCGAGGAGCTAGTTGATCCCGAGCTTCCCCCGAGTTTAATGGATCCTGAAGTTTCCTGGATCCGAGGACGCGTGTACTGCGGTCAATCCCGTTTCTCGAACTCCACGCATCCTTTTTCGACTCATAGAGGCAGTGAATCTTTTTGGATCCTATATAGACCTTTTCCAGACTCTGTAGACTCTCCTTGCTCTCTGTAGAGCTTCTTTGAGCCTCTTGTACTTCCCTCAGATCTATGAACTTCAGTTTTTATATACAACAATCTACATATTAGTTTCTAAAGTCGCGAGCTTGTTAGATCCCGAGCTTTCCAAGTCTCTGAAATTCCTGGATCAACGCATCCTTAGATCCGTGAGTTGTTTGGACTCGAGGAGCTAGTTGATCCCGAGCTTCCCCCGAGTTTAATGGATCCTGAAGTTTCCTGGATCCGAGTACGCGTGTACTGCGGTCAATCCCGTTTCTCGAACTCCACGCATCCTTTTTCGACTCATAGAGGCAGCGAATCTTTTTGGATCCTATATAGACCTTTTCCAGACTCTGTAGACTCTCCTTGCTCTCTGTAGAGCTTCTTTGAGCCTCTTGTACTTCCCTCAGATCTATGAACTTCAGTTTTTATATACAACAATCTACATATTAGTTTCTAAAGTCGCGAGCTTGTTAGATCCCGAGCTTTCCAAGTCTCTGAAATTCCTGGATCAACGCATCCTTAGATCCGTGAGTTGTTTGGACTCGAGGAGCTAGTTGATCCCGAGCTTCCCCCGAGTTTAATGGATCCTGAAGTTTCCTGGATCCGAGTACGCGTGTACTGCGGTCAATCCCGTTTCTCGAACTCCACGCATCCTTTTTCGACTCATAGAGGCAGCGAATCTTTTTGGATCCTATATAGACCTTTTCCAGACTCTGTAGACTCTCCTTGCTCTCTGTAGAGCTTCTTTGAGCCTCTTGTACTTCCCTCAGATCTATGAACTTCAGTTTTTATATACAACAATCTACATATAATTGTCTAAAGTCGCGAGCTTGTTAGACCCCGAGCTTTCCAAGTCTCTGAAATTCCTGGATCAACGCATCCTTAGATCCGTGAGTTGTTTGGACTCGAGGAGCTAGTTGATCCCGAGCTTCCCCCGAGTTTAATGGATCCTGAAGTTTCCTGGATCCGAGGACGCGTGTACTGCGGTCAATCTCGTTTCTCGGCGAATGCGACGCCGAAAAATGTGGTCGGCCGATCTTTTGGCACAGATAATTAATCGCTTCGTCTTAAGACGAAGGTCGAGACCACATAATAACATTTCGTGACGCTTTATGATAAACCGCTGGCTGAAAGGTTGGTTACGTAAGTCGACGAATGACAGTGCGCTTTCGTCCTATTATCTCGGCTTGAAAGCGACGTATAAATTAACGAGATTTATCGACCGCCTTAACACCTCAAGTCCCGCCTGTGCGTTTACAGTGACTCACACGCATTTGTTCGCATGCTTTCCGAAAAAAAACGAGACGAACAAATCGTTATGCGATATTTATTTGTTCGTTTCTGTTACCTTTGCTCGTTTCTGATGTTTCTTTATTTTAGCATGAAGTGCGAAATGTTCCATGGGACTTCGGCAAATAAAATGGCAACTAAATCCTGCGGACAAATACGTGAGTCACTGTATTTTTCTGTCTGTTATCGTAATGTGCCGACGTCTGCTTTCTTAAGTGCAAATACGCTCATTTTATTTATCGTCGCAGCGTTATTATTAGACTGATGAGCTTCACGCGAACTCTCACTTTAATCAATTAGTTTGTAAAATTTTAGGCAAGGCCAAAAAATGTTCCATCACTCGTTACGAAACAACACACAGATAAAATGAAAATTCGTTTCATCTTTTTGCACGTTTCTGTTCCAGTTGATATTTTACAAGTTTATATAAACACATAAAAATCTGCAGGATGTTATGGTAATAAATCCAAACGTGATTAAAAGATAATTATGACAGCTTGATTATTTTAATAAAAGTAATTTTAACGAAAGTAATAAGACTAATTTTAATAAAAGTTAATATACAAAGCTCTCTTGTATCTAACAAGTATGCACGTGCCTTAAATTCATAAAGACTGGAATGCAATCGATGACCTCGCGCCCCTATAGATATATAATACGTGACTTTAAATCTTTAAATTACATTGCTTGAAAAAATTGAAAAGAAGATAACATGTCTGCATATTCGGTTCATAAAGTAACGATCTGATATTTAAAGGTGGAAACAAATTGAGCTTCCTTAATTTGTTCATGAGATCAACTCTTTGTGATTCCAACAAGGTACATTGCCAAATGATGTGGTTAGGATCTTGAACCTCATTGCCGCTGTTACGTTTGGAATCATCTATTATATGTAGTCGTGAAAGAGATGCTGCAAGATGATAATGATCTGCTCTACAACGATTGAATGTTACAATAAATTCTCGTGATAAACCTCTACCCGAGAACCATGGTGCTACCCCATCTCTAATATAATACTGAAGGTATTCCTTGCCCTTAAACTGACCCTGCTGCATTGTGATATAATAGTCTTCTAACAAACAAATAGAAAAAACTGCTATCTATACCGACTAGGGCTGTAACTTTTCCGAAGCTTCGAAGTCTTCGAAGATTCGAAGCTTCGAAACGTATCAAGTTGTAACTTATGAGTTTCATACCATGTCACGATTTTTGATAAATAAAAATATTAACTTTCAGTCACCGGTGACTACGGAGGTTTGAAATTCGATTCTTTGATTCTCATCGCCTTCGAAGTTCCGAGGTTTTGAAGTTCCGAAGTTTCTGAAATCGAAGCTTCGAAGCTTCGAAATCTTCGACCTTCGAAGGAAAGTTACAGCCCTAATACCGACAATGTCTAGTTCCTATCAAAGGTGCAATTGGAAAACGTAGTTTTAAAAGACTTTGAATAAACGAGGCAATTAAAATTCGCAGCTCTCGCGGTTGAAAATTCAGAGACGCGCTCCTAATTTGCTGGGGGTTGTGGAAGATGAATAGCGATTGGTTCGACGCGTGGCCGACGATGACACAGTTCAATTAGCCGTTGCAGGAGCCGGGGCAGTCCTCGACAGCGTGCACGCGTATATGCATTCCCTGCCGGTCCGCGATTTGTCGCAAAGAAAGGCTAGAGTATGCACCTATAATTAGCGCAGTTGCGTGCTCGCCCCTTCGAAATCGGGCCGGCGAGATTGCGACCGGTGAAACTGCGCGCATCTCTGCAGCTGCCGCATATGCATGCACCGATGCACCGTGCACGAACGACCCCAAAGCGGGTCCGTAATCGTGTGCTTCCTGCCGCATCGCGTTCGTCGTCCGTCGCGATAGCATGCGTAGGTACTCACCTCGCACACGCTCCCGTACACTCGCGCGAACAAATTTGTGCCACGACTGCCGCGCACGACACCGACGCTACGCAACCTAACAATAAGTGCAAGGCCGCTGCACGATGCATATTTTCTCCATGAACCGCACTATTCTATTCGATTCCTTCCAAATCGAATCAAGGATCGAAATGATCTTTCGTTTATGGGAACGTTCTGTTCGAACTTCTATAACACGCTTCCGTAGCTCTCGGATGGTGGGATGTTGGGCCCATACAGAGGTACAAGTAAAACTGCATGTGCAAAATTTAAAATCGTAGGGGGATTGAATCCTGTCCCTTTCAATTGATGAAGAAAAGTTCTGTTTTGCAAACAGGAACGTACCATTTAAAATCTATCCTTTTAGCAGCAATGAGCTTAATGATGTTCGATCAAGGGCCGTAGGTTTAATAAGCAGATTCATATAATAAGATTGGAAGCAACATTTCACTATGAGTGTGTTTAGATCCAATATCAAGCTTGCATGTGCAAAATTTAAAATCGCAGGAAATCCTGCCCCTTTCAATTGATGCATAAAAGTTTTATTTTGCATACAGGAACGTTCCTTTTAAATTCTAGTCTTTCAGCAGCAATGAGCTTAATGATGTTCGATCAAGGGCCGTAGGCTTAATGAGCAAATTCATATAATAAGACTGGAAGCAACATTTCACTGTGGGTGTGTTTAGATCCAATATCCAGCTTGCATGTGCAAAATTTAAAATCGCAGAAAGATTAAATCCTGCCCTTTTCAATTGATGCATAAAAGTTTCATTTTGCATACAGGAACGTTCCTTTTAAATTCTAGTCTTTCAGCAGCAATGAGCTTAATGATGTGCGACTAGAGGTTGGAAGGCTTCATGAGCAAATTAATAAAATTCTAATGTACAATATCCAGCTTGCACGGTAGTGACATCGTTTTCTCCGTCGATACTGTTCAAATTAAACCAAGGATCGAAATGATCCTTCGTTTCTGGAAACATTCTGTTCGGATGATGGGATGTTGGGTCCATTTTGACACAGAGGTACAAGTAAAACTGCATGTGCAAAGTTTAAAATCGTAGGGGGATTAAATCCTGCCCCTTTCAATTGATGCATAAAAGTTTTATTTTGCATACAGGAACGTTCCTTTTAAATTCTAGTCTTTCAGCAGCAATGAGCTTAATGATGTTCGATCAAGGGCCGTAGGCTTAATGAGCAAATTCATATAATAAGACTGGAAGCATCATTTCACTGTGGGTGTGTTTAGATCCAATATCCAGCTTGCATGTGCAAAATTTAAAATGGCAGGAAGATTAAATCCTGCCCTTTTCAATTGATGCATAAAAGTTTCATTTTGCATACAGGAACGTTCCTTTTAAATTCTAGTCTTTCAGCAGCAATGAGCTTAATGATGTGCGACTAGAGGTTGGAAGGCTTCATGAGCAAATTAATAAAATTCTAATGTACAATATCCAGCTTGCACGTTACTGACATCATTTTCTCCGTCGATTCTGTCCAATCAAACCAAGGATCGAAATGATCTTTCGTTTCTGAAAAGATTCTGTTCGGATGATGGGATGTTGGGTCCATTTTGACACAGAGGTACAAGTAAAACTGCATGTGCAAAGTTTAAAATCGTAGGGGGATTAAATCCTACCCCTTTCAATTGATGAAGACAAGTTCTGTTTTGCATGCAGGAACGTTCCATTTAAATTCTATCCTTTTAGCAGCAATGAGCTTAATGATGTTCGATCAAGGGCCGTAGGTTTAATAAGCAGATTCATATAATAAGACTGGAAGCAACATTTCACTGTGGGTGTGTTTAGATCCAATATCCAGCTTGCATGTGCAAAATTTAAAATCGTAGGAAGATTAAATCCTGCCCCTTTCAATTGATGCATAAAAGTTTTATTTTGCATACAGGAACGTTCCATTTAAATTCTAGTCTTTCAGCAGCAATGAGCTTAATGATGTGCGACTAGAGGTTGGAAGGCTTCATGAGCAAATTAATAAAATTCTAATGTACAATATCCATAATGTACAATTACTGACATCGTTTTCTCCGTCGATACTATTCAAATTAAACCAAGGATCGAAATGATCTTTCGTTTCTGAAAACATTCTGTTCGATGTTGGGTCCATTTTGACCCAGAGTTACAAGTAAAACTGCATATGCAAAGTTTAAAATCGCAGGAAGATTAAATCCTGCCCCTTTCAATTGATGCATAAAAGTTTTATTTTGCATGCAGGAACGTTCCATTTAAATTCTATCCTTTTAGCAGCAATGAGCTTAATGATGTTCGATCAAGGGCCGTAGGCTTAATGAGCAAATTCATATAATAAGACTGGAAGCATCATTTCACTGTGGGTGTGTTTAGATCCAATATCCAGCTTGCATGTGCAAAATTTAAAATCGCAGGAAGATTAAATCCGGCCCTTTTCAATTGATGCATAAAAGTTTCATTTTGCATACAGGAACGTTCCTTTTAAATTCTAGTCTTTCAGCAGCAATGAGCTTAATGATGTGCGGCTAGAGGTTGGAAGGCTTCATGAGCAAATTAATAAAATTCTAATGTACAATATCCAGCTTGCACGGTAGTGACATCGTTTTCTCCGTCGATACTGTTCAAATTAAACCAAGGATCGAAATGATCCTTCGTTTCTGGAAACATTCTGTTCGGATGATGGGATGTTGGGTCCATTTTGACACAGAGGTACAAGTAAAACTGCATGTGCAAAGTTTAAAATCGCAGGAAGATTAAATCCTGCCCCTTTCAATTGATGCATAAAAGTTTTATTTTGCATGCAGGAACGTTCCATTTAAATTCTATCCTTTTAGCAGCAATGAGCTTAATGATGTTCGATCAAGAGCCGTAGGCTTAATGAGCAAATTCATATAATAAGACTGGAAGCATCATTTCACTGTGGGTGTGTTTAGATCCAATATCCAGCTTGCATGTGCAAAATTTAAAATCGCAGGAAGATTAAATCCTGCCCTTTTCAATTGATGCATAAAAGTTTCATTTTGCATACAGGAACGTTCCTTTTAAATTCTAGTCTTTCAGCAGCAATGAGCTTAATGATGTGCGAGTAGAGGTTGGAAGGCTTCATGAGCAAATTAATAAAATTCTAATGTACAATATCCAGCTTGCACGTTACTGACATCATTTTCTCCGTCGATACTGTTCAAATTAAACCAAGGATCGAAATGATCCTTCGTTTCTGGAAACATTCTGTTCGGATGATGGGATGTTGGGTCCATTTTGACACAGAGGTACAAGTAAAACTGCATGTGCAAAATTTAAAATCGTAGAGAGATTAAATCCTGCCCCTTTCAATTGATGCATAAAAGTTTTATTTTGCATACAGGAACGTTCCATTTAAATTCTAGTCTTTCAGCAGCAATGAGCTTAACGATGTTCGACTAGAGGTGGAAGGCTTCATGAGCAAATTAATAAAATTCTAATGTACAATATCCAGCTTGCACGTTACTGACATCATTTTCTCCGTCGATTCTGTCCAATCAAACCAAGGATCGAAATGATCTTTCGTTTCTGAAAAGATTCTGTTCGGATGATGGGATGTTGGGTCCATTTTGACACAGAGTTACAAGTAAAACTGCATGTGCAAAATTTAAAATCGTAGGGGGATTAAATCCTGCCCCTTTCAATTGATGAAGAAAAGTTCTGTTTTGCATGCAGGAACGTTCCATTTAAATTCTAGTCTTTTAACAGCAATTAGCTTAATGATCAAATATAATAAGACTGGAAAGACTGGAAGCAACATTTCACTATTGGTCTGTTTCGACCCAATATTCATATTGCACGTTACGAAAATCATTTTATCTGTCGACAGACAAATCTTTATGCTTAAAAAGTATTCATTTATTTATTGTTTTTGCTGTTGTTGAATTTTTCTTTAAATTCTTTTCTTTTATCTTTTTATTGGAAAACAAGATAAGTCAACAAGATATTAATGGACGTTATAGAAATTTTTTGATATTAACGTAAGTGTTGAGACTACTTTGTACGATTCTATTATGAGTAAGAAGCATTCAGTATTTTTTCATAATGGTCACGCCTCAATGGACCAGGCTGCTGTTCATCGTGTATGTAAAAGTTTTAGTCTTTTTCAATCGTCCACACACAATGACTTATAATTACAAAGATTGTAATCTTCCGCCTCTTTGTGCATTGTTCGTCTGCTGTCGATGTGTCTAAATAATCAACTTCATTATCGATTGAAAACATACCTTCTATGACGTGTATAAATACAAGAAAATTGAAGAAGAGACAAAAATGTTTGCGAACCCCTATGATTGGCACCGAATAAACTTTCATAGATGCAGTGCACCAAATATCACCAGAACAATGTTTAGCTGCAATTTATCAAGTCAGTGCTAGATGTAATGCTCGCATTGCTGCAAGAGGGCAGCATTTTGAACAATACCTACATTAAATAGATGATAACGTAAATAAAATTTAAATAAATAAGTACAAAAGTAAAAACTTGTTTTGTTTCTTTCTTTGCGATTTTCTCCAAAACGAGCAAATCTCTAAAAGACTTAGTTTTTCGGTCCCCTACACGCTCCTGCAGTTTTGCCATTTAAATTCGGGACACCCGGTGTAAATAAACTACGGATCTTTATGTAACATAAAAATTCGTTCTACCTCGGTTACAAAATATTGTGGAGCAAAATAAAAATTGATTTTTTAAGATGGTAAATGCATGACTGTGTGGAAGTACACTCGCGAAAAAATCAAAAGCGAAGTTCACCCCCTTTAATGAGAAGCGCAATATCCTATAAACAGTAAAATTTATGGTACATAGATCCATTAACGTTTCTGAACCGGCCTAAAGCATCGAACAGTCGAAAGTGCATCGGCACAAGTGTGGTGTGTTTAATTGTCTGAAAAGTGTACGCATGAGGACGAAGAAAATTAGTCGATCCTGTTTACTGTCGCGTACGTGGTCTACTTGTCGGTAGGGAGCAAGGATGTTCCGACACGGTCCGCGCTTGGCACGCTAAAACGACGAAACTCGTTCTCCTTCGAGGCTGATTTCTTTTTTCGCGGTGCCTGTGCGAGTCGAAGGAGGAAGGCATGGGAGTGCCCCTCGAAAATTATTCCGTGGAGTGTATCTTGGCATCCGATGATTGTGCGCCAGAGGCTAGAGTGGTCTCTCGGAGTGCACGTGCGCCTTGCACGTGTTAGCTGTGGGGCGACCCTCCCGATTCCTGACTGCCTACAGACTGTAACATCGTATCAGGGCCACGGCGGCTATAACTATATACCCACACTTGCCTCGTTGTGCTTCGTCTCCTTTTCCTCTCCTCCCCTCCCCTCTCTCTCTCACTCACTCCTTCCTTCTCTCTTTCCCTGTCTGTTATCTCTCTCTCCGTTCAATCTCTTGGGTTCGTTCCTCTTTCAAACTTCGTCTTCTTCTATTCTAACACCGTGTTAATTGTAAGCGCTGAGCTACTCGCAGGAATACGCTGGTCAGTCGGCGAATCGGGAACAATGTGATTGCATCGCTCGGAGGTGGGACAAAGCGTAGCACAACTCCTTTTGTTCGAACTGAATTTTTCTTTTCCATCGGCATCTTGTATTTGTTGGCTGAAATTTTAGTGTTGGTTTTACTCGACCGAACCGAAAACGCCGATTCCTCGTATTGCCTCCCTGACAGAATGTATTCGATCCAGAATGCCCTTTGGTCCTTTTCTTCCAGCCACTACCTTTCAGACAGGACCTTCGAACCTTAAAGATCTTCTAGGGATCGGTAGCTAACCTACCAGTTCGAGGAAGTACAGTCTAGACCTTAGAAATTTTGTAAGATTCCGTATACAAGAATCTTTATTATGTGGACGCTCTGTTATCCGAGCGCTTCATTATCCAAACACGTTCCGAACGCGAAAAATTCGAAGGAAGACGACCCGTATGTAACAGGATTTATTGCACTAATCGGGCGAGGATTTACTAACAGCGTAATTGACCATGACACTAGTGCCATGTGTGTTTTAAACAATCAGTTCAAATGCGAGTGTAATGACAATAATGGCTAGACTGTGGCAAAACATTGAAAACATTTGAGGAATTTGAAAATGCTGTTATAGTGGGTGTAAAAAGTATTCGTACGCCCTTTAAAATAGAATAACTATTTTATAATTGTACCAAGAGACCTGATTTTTTTATAATCAATTAAAAGTATTGGTTTACGAAATGATATTCAAAAAATTATAATTTACACAGTTACATACAAAAATAAAAAAGGAATTTTAACAAATTTTTCTATTTGGGCCCTTAAAGAAAATTTAAAATATATATGTTTTGTAGATTTATAGTAGTTACACACATGCTGAAAATGTCGTCGAAATCGATTAACATACAAACGAGCTATAAGCTGTTAAAAATGGTAAAAATCGTAGTTTTACACGACTTTTGATCAGTTTCTGCTTAAAATCCAGAGAAGTCAACCGATTTCGATGAAATTTTCAGTATGTGTATAACTAACATAAATCTACAAAACATATATTTTAAATTTCCATTAAGGGCCCAAATAAAAAAGTTTTAAAAAATGCCGTTTTTATTTTTGCATGTAATCGTGTAGATTATAAGTTTTGGAAAATCTGTTTTCCATATCATTTTGTAAAAACTAGTGCTTCAAATTGATTATACAAAATCAGGTCGTTTGGTACAATTATAAAATTGTTACTCTGTTTTAAAGGGCGTACGAATACTTTTTACACTCACTGTATATTGTTTTCATCCGATTACAATTATTCAGAAGGGAAGTATATATCTCCTGTATCTTGCAATTAATGCAGACAATTTTTATTCAGTATGTATGAATGGTATGCTGGTATAATGAATGGTATACTGCCAGTTTTACAGTAATACACCTTGAGGTCATTACACAACCAAACCTGTTCCTCATTTACTTTTTTAAAACAGCTAAAAAAGATTGTGCAATTTTTAGAGGGTCGTTGTAAGGCTTCAAATGGTAGATTTGGTAACGAACAAATTTTCCAAACTTTTTGGAGACGTTTCAGTTTAGAAGACTATCGGGAATTTTTATTTTAATTTTTAAAATTTTAATTTTAATTTTATTTTTAATTTTTTAATATTTTGGAAGAATACGAGCGATGGATTGCGAAAATAGAAAGTTCGGACTTTAATCCTTTGCAGTCGGAGCTATTTTAACTCGAAAATTAAACATTTGTTCCGACCTAGAATAATTCCATTCAATATGATTATTTTCATTTTATGGATATGAAATTGGGATAATACTTCATACAATACTTAAATGTTTAGTAATTGTTTAGATTCCAACATATTTAATAATGGAAACAATATTCTGAATAATGGTACAGAGCAATTTTTAGTGGTGACTGTCTGAGTCTAAATGGTTAAAATGAATCCAGGTTTATTAATAATGGAAACAATATTTTGAATAATGGTACAACAATTTTTAGTGGTGACTGTCTGAGTCTAAATGGTTAAAATGAATCCAGGTTTATTAATAATGGAAACAATATTTTGAATAATGGTACAGAGCAATTGTTAGTGGTGAGTGTCTGAGTCTAAATGGTTAAAATGAATCCAGGTTTATTAATAATGGAAACAATATTTTGAATAATGGTACAGAGCAATTTTTAGTGGTGACTGTCTGAGTCTAAATGGTTAAAATGAATCCAGGTTTATTAATAATGGAAACAATATTTTGAATAATGGTACAGAGCAATTTTTAGTGGTGACTGTCTGAGTCTAAATGGTTAAAATGAATCCAGGTTTATTAATAATGGAAACAATATTTTGAATAATGGTACAGAGCAATTTTTATTGGTGACTGTCCGAGTCTAAATGGTTAAAATGAATCCAGGTTTATTAATAATGGAAACAATATTTTGAATAATGGTACAGAGCAATTTTTAGTGGCGACTGTCTCAGTTTAAATGGTTAAAATGAATCCAGGTTTATTAATAATGGAAACAATATTTTGAATAATGGTACAACAATTTTTATTTGTGACTGTCCGAGTCTAAATGGTTAAAATGAATCCAGGTTTATTAATAATGGAAACAATATTTTGAATAATGGTACAGAGCAATTTTTAGTGGTGACTGTCTGAGTTTAAATGGTTAAAATGAATCCAGGTTTATTAATAATGGAAACAATATTTTGAATAATGGTACAACAACTTTTAGTGGTGACTGTCCGAGTCTAAATGGTTAAAATGAATCCAGGTTTATTAATAATGGAAACAATATTTTGAATAATGGTACAGAGCAATTTTTAGTGGTGACTGTCTGAGTCTAAATGGTTAAAATGAAACCAGGTTTATTAATAATGGAAACAATATTTTGAATAATGGTACAACAATTTTTAGTGGTGACTGTCCGAGTCTAAATGGTTAAAATGAATCCAGGTTTATTAATAATGGAAACAATATTTTGAATAATGGTACAGAGCAATTTTTATTGGTGACTGTCCGAGTCTAAATGGTTAAAATGAATCCAGGTTTATTAATAATGGAAACAATATTTTGAATAATGGTACAGAGCAATTTTTAGTGGTGACTGTCTGAGTCTAAATGGTTAAAATGAATCCAGGTTTATTAATAATGGAAACAATATTTTGAACAATGGTACAGAGCAATTTTTATTGGTGACTGCCTGAGTCTAAATGGTTAAAATGAATCCAGGTTTATTAATAATGGAAACAATATTTTGAATAATGGTACAGAGCAATTTTTAGTGGTGACTGTCCGAGTCTAAATGGTTAAAATGAATCCAGGTTTAGCCACTGTAAATGCATAAAATTCGCAGTCCAGTTATAATACCCAGCGTGTTAGTCTGGAATGTATGAATTTTCAAAGATGATATCTTCTTTCACATTTTACAAGGTGATAGGTGCGCTGTGTTGAAATGTAAAGACTGCTATCATGACGATCCCTAATAACAAGCCTCTTAATCTACGTTAAACGAGCTATTCTATTATCCAAACACCGGTGCCTCGCAAATAGTTTGTCCAACAGAGTACACTATTTTTGAGTCTGACACCGTACAATTTCATTTTCTCTAGCATGTAGGACTATGGTGCCTCTTATTTTCGACTTTTGAATTTCTTTTACGACACCCTCCAGAATTGTCCTAAATAACTAACAAAAAATCTGTGTAAAGTTTGAGCTCCCACGGATAACGGGAAAAGTTGCCTCAAAGTCCTTAAACATTAAAATGATATTAGACAAAACCTGTAGATATTAATTTTTTCCGTAAAACAAATGGTTTTCGAAAAAATTGAGGAAAATGTCGGACCGAAATCATCAATTTTTCATCAATAAAAATTAGCGAGAAATGTGTATTTTTTTAAATTTGCAGAACTTACGTTTTTTAAATTGCATATCATTTTGCAGGAAATCGCATATATATTTCTTATTAAAAGTCAAACAAATTTATTGGTTCCATTTTATCAAGTGTGAAGATCTTGTAAAGAGAATTGCGTTTCGAAAAAACCCTCTAAAAGGAACCGCTGAACAATTGCGAGCTAATTATGTGGAACGATCCTAGAGGGTACGTGTAAGAAATTTTGGAGAAAATTTTCGACACGAGTAAGTATAATTTCTATAGCTGAATCTCTATAAAATTCACGGTCCCTCATGGGACGCATCCGGTTCTCGGGCTTCGACGACGTTCGTCTTGCTCCGCTTCGTTCCTGCCAGAAACGCTGATGAACTTTAATCGGTCGCTAACGATTTAATCGAGCGGAGCGTTTCGACGATCCGGCGAGACCGTTTCCACTCGGTAACGGAAATAACCGGGGGACCGGTGTTGATTCCCGATGATTTCGTCGTGAAGCGGCGCGGTGGAGCAATCGGGAGCGCAATAAAAATACTTGGAGCGCTCGGCGAAACTCGGGAGAGAGACAAAAATCGCGCCGCCGACGCCGCATCGCGAGAGGAGGATCCGCTATTTGCGCAGCTGTTCAAACGGGCCGTACCGCGAAAATACTACCTCGTCGTCATTCGTTTTTAAAATATCCGAGTCACGAGTGGCGGCCGTGCATGACCCAGCGTTCGCGCAGCGTCGCGCACGCACTCGCGCGATTAGCACGCCGAGGAACACTTCGTGACCTGTTTTCGCGGTGCACAAGGTTCGGCGAGGCTCCGCTCGCTTCATAGCCGGGCTTCAACAAGATCTAGAGCAGTAGGTACACGTGGCGGTAGCTTCGCCTACCGGGAGCACACTTCCCCAAGAACAGACCAGTTATTGTGCGGCTAGACACTGGATTTTATGCCGCAGCTGCCAGTTTGACCGCACGGGGCCCCATTAACCGCTTCCCCGCACAGTTACCTCCGAAATTTAAAGATTAACAACGGATTTTATGCATTTCACTCTCTACCTGCTTGCCTCACAAGAGACAACCTGCTAAATGTCTCCGCTTAATCAAGTGGCAGCATCAAACCCTTTCATTAACACGCTCCCGGTGCTGCTCGATTTTTCATGCCATTTATGTTAACACGTTAAGTGCCAGGCACGTAACAAAGTTCCGGGAAATCTGATCAATTTTTTCATTGAATCCGCAACTGATAAGTCAAGATTGATTATAGTCACTGCTATTTTAACCTTCACTCTAAGTACTGCTGTTCTAATGTTAACTGTGTACAGGGTAGGGCTGTTACTTCCCTTCGAAGATCGAAGATTTCGAAGCTTCGAAGCTTCGATTTCAGAAACTTGGAAACTTCGAAGGCGATGAGAATATATATTTTTTATAACTGTGTGATTGTATTTATATTCTGTCAAAATTCTGTTAAATTTTTTATGAACACGTCAAGCGCCAAGCCTATCTCGCCTTTCTTTCCGTTTAGCCTGCGATATCCGATTTCACAGAATTTAATAAAACTCATTAAAATTTTGTTTGCAAAGTATTATTTTTTAAGTACATTCGTGATATGATCTCGAAATTTATTAATAGAATGCAATTTTTTAAATATAATTTAATTACGAAAAGGCCAAACGGTGACTGACATTGGCGCTTAACGTGTTCATATTTTTATTTATCAAAAATCGTGACATGGTATGAAACTCATAAGTTACAACTTCATACATTTCGAAGACTTTTAAATTTCGGGCACTTCGAAGTTCCCTTCGTTTCTTCGAATCCTTCGAATCTTCGGAAAAGTAGCAGCCCTAGTACAGGGGGGTAATTGGACCCCATGGATTTTTGGAGCCAAATAAAAGAAAATATTTGCATTAATTACCGACCGGTAATTATTGCGTAATTTTGAAAAATCTATGGTACATGGCTAACCACTTTTTATTGGAACCTTCAATAGCAACAGCAATTTTCATTGTGAGCTACCAAGTCACCCTTAATAACGTCATTTAATAGTTTCATTTAAGATTGCAATGTAAAAGAAAATTTCTATACCTTCTTTTGGTACAGCACAATTATTGAAAATCCAATTAATAAGTGGGTAAAGTGATAACATTAACTATTTCATTGTAATATCAATCGGTAAAAAATTAGTGCACTGGTTTTTCGCATCGTCTAAATACTATTCTGTCTGTTTTTGATGTTGATATACTTTTCAGTCTTAAACATGATAGAAAATTATACATTTGTATGCATGTTTTGAAAGTGTGTGTCATTGATGGCACGTGTTTCGCGTTTCATAATTAAACTGTGAGAATTTGCATTACAAAATATGTACAATGCACTGACTCGTTCATATGCTCAGTAGGATGACTTGCGTTGTGTATTTTGAAATGAACTTCAGTCACTTTGATCATTCGGTGCTGCATAGTATTAACACGTTGACTGTCACACCAATGCAAAAACGAAACAACTTATTTAGGAGTATGTACATGAATAAAAAGTACAACGTAGTAGTGTAGATCAAAAATAAAAAGAATTATATTTAACCAGCGAGACACTCAAAGGGTTCAATAATAATCTTCAGAAAAGTTGTATCTTGCGTAAAGATCCATAGTTTAATGATGTTTTAATAATACCGTCGTGTTACTGTCAGTTCATTAAAGAAATAACTTTCTAATTAACACGTTAACCACCACGTTGGTCACGTACGTAGGTGTACATATAACGCTTGACTAAGTTTAGAAATTGCATTTTATATATATTGTGATATACTCGAAGAAATCAAATTTCTGTAGGATTTTAAGGGTGCAAAAGAATGAAAGTAGCACCCACTATGACAAATGCAAACTTTCAAGATTTCGTGTTGTTAATTAAATTACATTGAGTTAACATTTACATTGAGTTATTATATTATGTGGAAAATTGTGACGTTTGACAATTAAGGGAGTAGACTCGTTTTTCATTTTACGATAATACAAAAATGGGGGTTTTCAGTAGCCAAAAACGCTAGATAAAAGATCGATCTAGGCCGCTATCATCCTCAAAAGTCCTATTTTTTCGTTTACGAGGCGTAATTTGCATTATTCAGAAGCATACAACTGCGCAGAAACGCTAGATAAATTAGAAATTGCATTTGATTGCGATATATTCAAAGAAATTAAATTTCAGTAGGATTGTAAGGGTGCAAAAGAATGAAAGCAGCAACCACTGAGATAAATGCAAACTTTCCAGGTTTGGTTATTAATTAAATTACATTGATTTTGTGGAAAATTGTGACGTTTGGCAATTGAGGGAGTAGACTCGTTTCTCATTTCACGATAATACAAAAATGGGGTTTTTCAGTAGCCAAAAACGCTAGATAAAAGATCGATCTAGGCCGCTATCATCCTCAAAAGGCCTATTTCTTCGTTTACGAGGCGTAATTTGCATTATTCGGAAGCATACAACTGCGCAGAAACGCTAAATAAATTAGAAATTGCATTTGATTGCGATATATTCAAAGAAATTAAATTTCAGTAGGATTGTAAGGGCGCAAAAGAATGAAAGCAGCAACCACTGAGATAAATGCAAACTTTCCAGGTTTGGTTATTAATTAAATTACATTGATTTTGTGGAAAATTGTGACGTTTGGCAATTGAGGGAGTAAACTCGTTTCTCATTTCACGATAATACAAAAATAGGGGTTTTCAGTAGCCAAAAACGCCAGATAAAAGATCGATCTAGGCCGCTATCATCCTCAAAAGTCCTATTTTTTCGTTTACGAGGCGTAATTTGCATTATTCAGAAGCATACAACTGCGCAGAAACGCTAGATAAATTAGAAATTGCATTTGATTGCGATATATTCAAAGAAATTAAATTTCAGTAGGATTGTAAGGGTGCAAAAGAATGAAAGCAGCAACCACTGAGATAAATGCAAACTTTCCAGGTTTGGTTATTAATTAAATTACATTGATTTTGTGGAAAATTGTGACGTTTGGCAATTGAGGGAGTAAACTCGTTTCTCATTTCACGATAATACAAAAATAGGGGTTTTCAGTAGCCAAAAACGCCAGATAAAAGATCGATCTAGGCCGCTATCATCCTCAAAAGTCCTATTTTTTCGTTTACGAGGCGTAATTTGCATTATTCAGAAGCATACAACTGCGCAGAAACGCTAGATAAATTAGAAATTGCATTTGATTGCGATATATTCAAAGAAATTAAATTTCAGTAGGATTGTAAGGGTGCAAAAGAATGAAAGCAGCAACCACTGAGATAAATGCAAACTTTCCAGGTTTGGTTATTAATTAAATTACATTGATTTTGTGGAAAATTGTGACGTTTGGCAATTGAGGGAGTAAACTCGTTTCTCATTTCACGATAATACAAAAATAGGGGTTTTCAGTAGCCAAAAACGCCAGATAAAAGATCGATCTAGGCCGCTATCATCCTCAAAAGTCCTATTTTTTCGTTTACGAGGCGTAATTTGCATTATTCAGAAGCATACAACTGCGCAGAAACGCTAGATAAATTAGAAATTGCATTTGATTGCGATATATTCAAAGAAATTAAATTTCAGTAGGATTGTAAGGGTGCAAAAGAATGAAAGCAGCAACCACTGAGATAAATGCAAACTTTCCAGGTTTGGTTATTAATTAAATTACATTGATATTGTGGAAAATTGTGACGTTTGGCAATTGAGGGAGTAGACTCGTTTTTCATTTCACGATAATACAAAAATAGGGTTTTTCAGTAGCCAAAAACGCTAGATAAAAGATCGATCTAGGCCGCTATCATCCTCAAAAGCCCTATTTCTTCGTTTACGAGGCGTAATTTGCATTATTCGGAAGCATACAACTGCGCAGAAACGCTAGATAAATTAGAAATTGCATTTGATTGCGATATATTCAAAGAAATTAAATTTCAGTAGGATTGTAAGGGCGCAAAAGAATGAAAGCAGCAACCACTGAGATAAATGCAAACTTTCCAGGTTTGGTTATTAATTAAATTACATTGATTTTGTGGAAAATTGTGACGTTTGGCAATTGAGGGAGTGGTCTCGTTTCTCATTTCACGATAATACAAAAATGGGGTTTTTCAGTAGCCAAAAACGCTAGATGAAAGAGCGTAATTTGTATTATTCGGCAGCGTAGTTTGCATTATTCGGAAGCATGCAACTGCGCATGTAGCTATTTTCATAAAGCGGTGACCGTGAATAATGCAAATTACGCCTCGTAAACGTAGAAATGGGACTTTCGATGGCGATCGCGGCCTAGATTGATCTTTCATCTAGCGTTTTTGACTACTGAAAACCCCCATTTTTGTATTATCGAGAATTGAGAACGTGAATCCCGCACCCTTGCAATCCTGGAAACGAGTCGACCGCCTTAACGTGTTAATTTCAACGTCTTACAATCCATGCAGACAACTTGAACTTTGCACACGAAGCGATTTCTGATCCACAGTTCACCGATAGATTAAAGATAGATTTTTCCGTTCCACCTGACACAATGGAGGGTCCTGCAGCCTGCTAATATTTATGGCGTTATTACGACTACATTCTGCGTCCACCATGGTTCCTCAAAGTGAAACCTATACCTCCAGCGGAATCCTGGGATTCCGGATCGTTCCCATCGTCCCCAGGTATTCCCCAGCGCACCAGGTATAATTCAAACGTTTCGGGAATACTCTCTGTTACCTTCTGGACATTGTTATCTGAGAAACAGTCGTTTTGGGTCTCATCGGTCGCCGACTACACAATGCAGAATGCGTGCAACCCAAACGTCTCGAACCCAAACACGCTGGGCCCTGTGCAGTTCCAGATCCTGCAACGGGGACACCGAAAACAGTTCCCGAAATTACCTGAACGGAACGCAAGCCAACCGCCGTTATTGCGTTATTGTTAAAACATCTGGTTTCGAATTCTACAGAACACCTTTATTACTAGGCTCTTAAGTAGGGTTCGCATTGAAATGGAGAGAACCGTAATATAAACATTACAGGTGAAGATGAACAAATTTTGTTACACCCGTATATTTTCAACTTCAACAATTGTTTCGGACAATGGACTTCATCGCTAGACTTCGGATTTTATGCATTTATGACAAAAATGAATAAGTGTCATTTCAAACTGTGAAACATTAGAAGATTCTAAAAATACTATTACATTATTTTCGATCGATTAAAATAATTTAGCGAAGAAAATAAACTTCTATTTCACTCAAATTTCTTGCAATTGAGGTGCTATTCATCACACTTATTGTCGTACGTTACTAATTTCCTCTAAACTGAAATAATATTTTGTTGTTCTCGATAGATAGCCATTGGGGAATACGTAGGCAAACGATAGACACAAAATGAAATCCAAATCGCTATAATAAATCGCATTATTGCTAGCTCTAACATATTTTATAACAATATTGATTTTTTTAATGGCTCGTTACAGGTATTCAAAACAAAATTGCGCAATACTATTTGTTAATCGTACCTGTATTTGTTTAGTTTCGCGCGGTCCATTATTATGTAAATTTTAGGTTGACCTTTTCTTTGTTAAGTTTTCTTTTTGTTTTTATCAGTTATACTGTAAAAAACGGTGTACATTTGTATAAAGGACCTTGGTCCGTATATGATATATAATAATAATAATAAAAAAATGTTCTTCTTCTAAGGAATTATGAACGACGAAGAAATTCTAATCACCGCGGCCGTAAAATAAATCGTAGGGATTAATGGTTCAAGGAAAGAACAATTTTTCTGAGAACTTCTTACTATTATCGTTTCCTGTATTTTGAAGAATGACTCGAGCTGCACAGTTTGAAAAACGACTAAGGATTCGAAGACGGAGTAAACGAATGATTTGAATAATACAATTTTCTGGATGACGCCTTGCGAAACTGGCAAAACTATTTATCTATTTAAATTACATGTCGTGTGCACTATACAGCACTGATCGAAGCGAAACCAAGGGCGCCGTGGAAAAGCCTGAACGAGAGAATGGTTTGACCGGAAGCGGACGATATCAGAGGTCCATTCATTCGGTTTTTTTTCGCTGGTAATATTATTATCTGGAGAAACGAATGAAACCGATAAAACGAACGGATATGAAAAGGGGGACTAGAATTTCATTGGTAACGGTAACCCTTCTAACCCCTGTCACCATATTTCTTGAAAACGAGCCTGAACTCGCATATCAAAATTCAAGAACGAGTCATGAAGGGCCTAAACGCCCGGTGGCCCACTCTCGTAATATCACTCAGCGTTACTTCGGTTCGGATCGATAACAGCGCACATCACAAGAACCACCTTTGTTTGCCATCAAATATTTCCGTGGTCGACGATCTGCGTCGAATTTTTTATGTGTCACCCATAAAAATAACAAAACTGAGCATTCAGCTGTTGTGCCTTTTCATTTTCTCTTTTTACGGTGCCGTTGTAAGCGTTTGCTTGTTAGACTGACGAATGACGCCTGGCAAAATAAGGACTTTTTCGACACACTTTTACCGAGCTGGACACAGATTTATGGTTCTTTTTTGTCCAGCGAAAGCATTCGTTGCATGAGTCAGTTTTTACACAATCCTTGCTTTTCTTTGGCGTCGCGAAGTGGATGTTGCCTTTCATTAAATACAATTTCAATATCCCCTTAAAAAATATGTGTACAGGGTGAGTCACCAAACGTTATCACCTCAAATATCTTCGTTGTTTTCAAAGATACATTAAATGTCTTGAGGACAAAGTTGAATGGCAAATAGGGCTCATACGACACCAAAAAAATTTTGTTTTTCTGTAACATCTTCTAGAGATATAAAAAAAATCATCATTTTAGAAATAATCAAGGTCAATTCATTTTTAAAAATGGAACCACCCTTTTTGAACATCTACAATGAGAGTCCTTTTCATTACGAATTCAATGACTATAATTTCTCAAGGTCATTCAAGGTCACGGACAGAAAAAACGTATAAAACTAAAATATTGCAGCAGAATACGTTTACCAACAGTGAGACTTGTAGTAAACATGCTAAGGTCCTTCAATGCTATGGAATGTTTTCAAACATCCTCTAGTCGATTACGCTGCGATTTATTTACTAACAGTATGTTTCCAAACGCGATTCCGCTATGTCTTACTCAATGATTGAAAGGTGTGACATAATACACGGCTTACTGTGAATGTAGACAAAATGCATTGCAGTCACGAAACACTCCTTCTAGGCTGACTACGAGTTATTATATGATTCTACGAGTTGACGAGCGATTTTCCAAAGAAAAATTGAGTATGGCCATTTTCCTCGATGCAAAGGGAGAAACAATACACAACATGACAAGGAAGAAAGAAGAGGGTGACGTTCATTTTTATTTGGAACGAGTTGTACGAGTTATCATATGATTCTGCGTGTTGACGAGCGATTTTCCAAAGAAAAATTGAGTATGGCCATTTTCCTCGGTGCAAAGGGAGAAACAATATACAATATGACAAGGAAGAAAGAAGAGGGTGACGTTCATTTTTATTTGAAACGAGTTGTACGAGTTATTATATGATTCTACGAGTTGACGAGCGATTTTCCAAAGAAAAATTGAGTAAGGCCATTTTCCTCGATGCAAAAGGGAAACAATGTACAACATGACGAGGAAGAAAGAAGAGGGTGCCGTTCATTTTTATTTGGAACGAGTTGTACGAGTTATTATATGATTCTGCGTGTTGACGAGCGATTTTCCAAAGAAAAATTGAGTATGGCCATTTTCCTCGATGCAAAAGGGAAACAATGTACAACATGACGAGGAAGAAAGAAGAGGGTGCCGTTCATTTTTATTTGGAACGAGTTGTACGAGTTATTATATGATTCTGCGTGTTGACGAGCGATTTTCCAAAGAAAAATTGAGTATGGCCATTTTCTTCGATACAAAGGGGGAAACAATATACAACATGACAAGGAAGAAAGAAGAGGGTGACGTTCATTTTTATTTGGAACGAGTTGTACGAGTTATTATATGATTCTTCGAGTTGACGAGCGATTTTCCAAAGAAAAATTGAGTATGGCCATTTTCCTCGGTGCAAAGGGAGAAACAATATACAATATGACAAGGAAGAAAGAAGAGGGTGACGTTCATTTTTATTTGGAACGAGTTGTACGAGTTATCATATGATTCTGCGTGTTGACGAGCGATTTTCCAAAGAAGAATTGAGTATGGCCATTTTCTTCGATACAAAGGGGGAAACAATATACAACATGACAAGGAAGAAAGAAGAGGGTGCCGTTCATTTTTATTTGGAACGAGTTGTACGAGTTATTATATGATTCTGCGTGTTGACGAGCGATTTTCCAAAGAAAAATTGAGTATGGCCATTTTCCTCGATGCAAAAGGGAAACAATGTACAACATGACGAGGAAGAAAGAAGAGGGTGCCGTTCATTTTTATTTGGAACGAGTTGTACGAGTTATTATATGATTCTGCGTGTTGACGAGCGATTTTCCAAAGAAAAATTGAGTATGGCCATTTTCCTCGATGCAAAAGGGAAACAATGTACAACATGACGAGGAAGAAAGAAGAGGGTGCCGTTCATTTTTATTTGGAACGAGTTGTACGAGTTATTATATGATTCTGCGTGTTGACGAGCGATTTTCCAAAGAAAAATTGAGTATGGCCATTTTCTTCGATACAAAGGGGGAAACAATATACAACATGACAAGGAAGAAAGAAGAGGGTGACGTTCATTTTTATTTGGAACGAGTTGTACGAGTTATTATATGATTCTTCGAGTTGACGAGCGATTTTCCAAAGAAAAATTGAGTATGGCCATTTTCCTCGGTGCAAAGGGGGAAACAATATACAACATGACAAGGAAGAAAGAAGAGGGTGCCGTTCATTTTTATTTGGAACGAGTTGTACGAGTTATTATATGATTCTGCGTGTTGACGAGCGATTTTCCAAAGAAAAATTGAGTATGGCCATTTTCCTCGATGCAAAAGGGAAACAATGTACAACATGACGAGGAAGAAAGAAGAGGGTGCCGTTCATTTTTATTTGGAACGAGTTGTACGAGTTATTATATGATTCTGCGTGTTGACGAGCGATTTTCCAAAGAAAAATTGAGTATGGCCATTTTCCTCGATGCAAGAGGGGAACAATACACACGAGAAGGAAGAAAGAAGAGGGTAACGGAAAAGTGTTTCGCTTGCTTCACAGAAGGGATAGAGTCGCGGCGAGTCGCCGAGGAGCCATGCGTGCAGATATTTTTAATGAAGCGTTGATCGTTCGTGTGTCTGGTGATTAGCGCATGCGGGACATTTTAATGATACGCGTGCCCGCCAGCCACGTTGTTATAGAGTTAAATTTAAAATGCACGTGTCGCATTGAAATGACCAACGTGGCCTCCTCGAACGTCCATCCCGCTCGCTTGTGTAATACGTTCACCGCTGTCAACTATCTAAGTTTGTACCTGGACATTCTGTTTTCATCACTAAGGAAACCGGAGATTATTTTCAAAGTAATGGACCTAACTAAAAATCATTCATTACCGTTAATACCTCGGCAAAATAACGTTCAATCAAAGACAATTCCTTTTATTATTTATTGTTTTAATGACGCCCACCTTATCGTTTCATTACCGTGGCGAATGAATGGGAACGAGACCGTCGATATAACCGGTAACGCAACGCTCTGTCGGGGAATTAGCCTTATTCTAATCGATGGCTATCGCTTAAGATATTTAATTAATGCCTATACGTTCCACGGCGAACAGTCTTTCAGTTATAAGAAGCGGTCCATTAAATCCGCGGGTTTCAGCCGCGAGCACCGTTCGACCAAGTAAGTAGCAATAAAATCTTAACGACCCTTTCATAAATCATCGGTGCGGGTGGAAGACCCGGAGGGTGTTCCGAAAAATCTTCCTGGATAAAAACTAATAGTCATCAATGCTCGAAACCATCAAAGTACACCGAACTGTTTATTACGTTTGCAAGTGAAATGTATAGTGGTGTTTCTGTAATATTGTTTCTGAAACACTCAATATCTTTCTACGAGAGAGGGAGGGTTAAATAAATGTCGGTGGCCATCAAATCCAAGAATGAAGACAACATAAGAACTGTGTATTAGATCCAGAAGTCGAATGCATATACTTTTCAGCAGTTTATCTCATAGATCTCATAAATTATCGCATAGAGATCATGCAGCTCTCTATGCAAACATAGATTTTCAGAAATTGCAATTACGGAAATATTTGCTCCGTTTCTTGAGGCCTTCGAGAAAAACGGAAGAACAGGTAGTTTTCCTAAAGGAAAGGAAAGGGCATAAATCGTTTTAATTTATTCAAACATTTTCTGGGCGACAGAGGCGAGAGGGAGGTTTAAACGAACGTCATTGGCCATCAAATCCAAAAATGATGCACAGCGCAAGAACAGTTTGTGCAGTTTTCAGCAGTTTCTGCAATATTTCTGCGAACTTTCTGGACAACAATGGAAAGAGAGGACGTTTTGAAGAAAAAATGATGACGCTTCAAGACGAAAAGTCATGGACGCAGGCAACGTGGTTCGTATGTCCGGATGGTGCTATTGGAATTACAAGGCAAGTGCAGCGCGTGAAAACGTTGTTGCGCTAGCGTGAGTAATCTTCACGAAACAACGTGGAAAGGTATGAAGCGGAGGTGAAAAGGGACGAGAGAGAAAGAAAGAGAGAAAAAGAGAAAGAAAGAAAGAGAGAGAGGAGCTGAAAGGAAAGAGAGAAGGAGCGGAGAGAAGCGTGATACCGGCGGTAGAAACGTGGTACGGAGGGGGCGAGGAGAAAGAGAAAGAGAAAGAGGTAAAAGGCGCGTTCGCAAAGGCGACCGAAGCTGGCCAGCCTGGTCGGTTTGGCCCCGTGGGAACGCGTTGGTGGCCAGCTGCACTGATTGCCATGAGAGGACGTGACGTAGTCGTCGTTGAAGCCACACAGCCGCGCATGCAACACGAACGTGTCTTTTACTCTTATGTACTCGCGGCTCTAGCGATGGGATCGAGCCGCAACGTGTTCCACGAACCACACTAAATCTCTCTTTCAATCATTCTCAGCGCAAAAGGCACAGTCTTCGTCAATCTTTTGTTTTGTAACATTGATCTGCACACGCAATGATAGTTTGAAGATTTCTCCTCTTTCAAGATTATAGTGATTACCTTGTGAACGAGATTGTAAAATAATATGTAAATTAGAGTCGTACGGTCGAATGGGAAATAAGATATAATTACTCTCAGTTACTTCTAAATCATAATTACAGGGCAGTTAAATCTAAAGTCAGCACGGCAATTCTATTTATCGTAAAATTTTATCTATCGCATTGCTGTGTTCGTTAAAAAAGTGACCCAGGAAGTTAGGATGGAATCCTCGTCGTGAATTCAGGAATTCCGAGACCGTACAGGAAACCTTATAGCCATGTAAATAATCTTAAACGAGTCATAAAACTCGCAAAATAAAATCAGACGAAGTTTAAAGAGCATATCGCGAAAATATTCGATTATAAATTCCACAGGCATGATTGCGATGATATTCGTAGTTTTAATTAACGAGATGAAAAGCCAATGCGGCTTTAGAAATGGAGGATTGTAAAATCTTTGACGATCATAAAAGAACATAGATTGCTAATTATATAGTATCTCTGTTCCGAGCTCTCGCAATCTACTAACGACGTACAGCTAATTGATGCAGAACTTATACGTTTATTTATCATTTAATTATGCGCAGATTATATCCTTTGAGCCACAGATTCATTTATTTACGCTCATCCATAAATGAACGACGATTTTCTCAGAAAGAAACGATGTTGATTAAATTGTGTACAGTTTTACTTTGACAAGATGGCGACGTTCATTACAGATGTTGCATTGAAAGAGCGCGTGTCTCCGTTTTCAAAATATATCCTAGATTTAGTAGAAGAGTATACATTCCTGCTACACGTATGTACAAACACACAATTGTTTATATCAACGATTGAAAATTGACCCTACTGTCAGTTAAAGTATTCGATTCGAAAGGCACTAAATCATTTTGTGAATAGTGACGTCTCCATTGGGGACTTTTGAATTCCCGCCAGTACAATGTTGGAGTGTACTTTATCTCAGCGCTCCAAGAGCGTCGAAGATGAAAACCAGGAGGGTGGAATCGGGTTTCCTTTCCCCACCATAACGTCTCGATTGGAAACTTTTCAGGTGCTGATAGTACAATGTCAAAGTATGCCCCGTGTAGGTGCTTCGAAAGGACGAGGGCAAGGTGGATGGAATCGATTTTTCCTTCCCTCTATAATGTCTCGACTGCTAACTGTTCAGCTTGCGACAGTGTACGGAGCACGTACAGCCTCGTCATCCCTTCGTAACGTCTCGACTGGCACCTTCTCAGCGTCCGATAGTAGAATATGTCGGAGTATGTTCCATCTAATCGATCCAACAGAGTCAAAGGTGAGGACTAGGACTCGTTATCCCTTTCCCGTGATTCCACGTGTCGACTAGCAGCTTTCCAGATGCCGATGATACCGAGGTCAGAACCGCGCCGCGGTGTGTTGCGAGAACGTTACTCCCATCGCTAGGTTTCGCGGTCTCGATCGTGTGTCGCGACTGGTAGTGTAGAAGCGGTGTGCAGGGGGGCCGAAGGGAGGTCGACTCGGGAGGGTTGGCAGGAGGTGAGAGGTGGGGGAGAGCCGGGTGAGAGGGCTCGCGGAGAGGGGTGTTGCATTCCAGAGAGGCGCCGGCCAGTCTGCGGCACACCTGCGCGTTCGGTTGAATCACGGCGCCTCCGACATAACCCAATCCTTTCGTCCTTCTCGTTCTCCAACATCGGTCTCGCTCCCTCCGGCAGATCTCGTCCTCCTGCTCCTTCTATTCGTCCCGGAGCGCTTTCGTCTCCGTCTTTACAGTGCCGACGCTATCTATCCTCGTCCGTAACCGGCTCTGTCCTCTTCTCTCCGTCCAAGCCGCGGCAACCGCCTGTCCTTCTCCCGAACGGCGCAGCTTCGCTCTCCCTAGCCTCGTCTACCGCGCCGGGCACGTCTCGTTGACTCCTCGATCTCGGAACCCCGCCCCCCCGGCCCCGCCGTGCGCATTTTCCTACGATTTCTCTCCTCTCTCGTCCAGCCCCGTCTACCTCTCTCCTCATCCTCGAATAGCCACGGAAGGACCAGGATCAGGCCCTCTGGAAAGGGACGCACGGAACCCACGACCCCTGAGAAAGAGAGACGCGACTAAAGAGACTCCGGAGGACCCGATCTTACGTACAATCGGAGGCGTGCAGGTGTCCGTCGTTCGTCCGGCGGTCGGCACGTCTGTCAGTACAATCTAAGTCGCACCGATGGGCCCCGTAGCGACGGCTACGAGCGGACACCTGTTTTTCCTGGAAGCACCTGTTTTCTGATGATACCCCGCGCCGCGCGAACTTCTTTTTTCGCCGGGAAACGTGACGGGAATCGGGATTTCCCATTCGTCTCGCTCCACCCTGTCCTTCTTTGAATCATCTTGCCGTTTCCGGCTTACGGAGACTTGGCTGGAGATTGCCCCGTGGGGCACTCGATCGCGCTCACGCGAAGGCTAGAGCAACCAAGCCAACCCCCATTTATAGGAACGCAGAGCCAAGTAGATTTTTGCTGCTTTTTCCTTTGACCCCGAAGGAGAGCCTCTGTAAGATATTTAAAATATTTTTGGAGCAAACAGTGCTTGGTCTACAGTTCCTAATAACTAATCCGCCAATGCTCATTGGGGATCAGCGGAGAGTACCCTGGAGCCAAGTAGATTTTTGCTGCTTTTTTCTTTGACCCTGAAAGACAGCCTCTGTAAGCAATGTAAAGTGTTTTTGGAGCAAACAGTGCTTGGTCTACAGTTCCTAATAACTAATCCGCCAATGCTCATTGGGGATCAGCGGAGAGTACCCTGGAGCCAAATTGTTAAGGGATGAAAAACTACGACTTGGTACGCGTACAGAGTCAAGAGCAACGAAGTCTTACTAGTCAGTCTTGTTAGTCAGAACAAGCCACACCTACACTGTTTCTTATCTCCTGCTCTGGCACGTTTGCCCCGAAGAAACACTCCTAAGGGCAACCCAGAGCGCTCCCAGGGTACACAACCTGTGATTGTCCTCTCACCTGTCTGACTTTTTATTTTCGTTGTTACAAGATTGAGAAATTCGATCGGAAATATTAGCTCCATGCGGAGCCATTGTGACCCCAGCCGCGGTTACGCTTCCGCGAGAGAGCATGGTTTCATAGCTTCTTCGAAATCTGTTTTTTCTCACCGGGAGACAGAACTGGAGCACCGGGAGCAGGGAGGAAAGGTGAAAGGAGACTCGCACGGTTTACGCGAAGAACGCGACCAGGTACGATAATCCTGTCGGACGTGAGAGACCCGGGACTCATTCAGTGACGTGGGAACGTGTGCAGATACCATTCATAAGTCGGGCCCGGCTGTCTCTGTGTGACGCAGCCGAGCGGCGCCTGTATGCGTGCGATCTTTGAAGCCGTAGAAGCTCGCACGTACGCTTCTTCGCCCCAATTTGGGACCCTGGGCCCATTCAAGTCCCACGGAATAGATATTTCTGTGGTAATCGAGAAATTTGATGACCCTGTAACGATGGGAAGCGAACTGAATCATCTTCTCGTTCGGATTGCTCGTGTTTTCGTGGTCATTCGTGTATGCCGAGATTCGGCTGGATTTTCCACTTGTTCGTGCTCTACGTCGGTTCGAAACTTTCGCTGGCCGAGCCGCGAGAGCCACCAAGAGACCCACAGTCTTTCCTTCACGGCTCAAAACGAATGTCGTGGGATTCGTGGGAGCCCGTTTTCCGTTTTTGTCTTGTTCCATCGCGGCCACGGACCCCACACCGTTGTTTTATTGTCGGACAACCGCGAGGGAGACAGCTCGAATTTCTGCTAACAATGAGATTCGAGGACACGCCTCGGGCGACACCGTCTCTGTGGGTCCTCCTCAGGTGCACAGATTAGAAACCGTTCGCCTCTCCGTGGAAAACGTCTCCCAGCCAAGCTCCCGGAGCTCCTCGAGACCCGATTGCAACAACCGGTATCATCCGATAATGACATTTTTCTGGACTTGTTCCTCCACCTGTCTATAAGCGTGTCTATAAGTCAATTACTTCGCGACTTTCCACGGCCGCGAGAAACGATTCCGTCCGTTGCTGCTCGATTTGTAACCTTTTTCGAACAACGTTAACTATTCCTGGCGAAATCAACACACCGAGTTACCCGGAAAGCTTGCGTCTTTCCACGTTATTCATTTTTCGCGGGTGAGGTCGGAGCTATTTTAACTTGAAAATTAAACATTTCTTTCGACCTGTTTTCATTTTATGGATTTGAAATTGATATAATACCTCGTACAATACTTGAATGTGTAATTGATTAGATACCAACATATTTAATAATGTAAACAATGTTATGAATAATGGTATTGCAATTTTAGTGGTGACTCTGACTTTGAAAATGTTGGAAATCTCTCGAAGAAGCTAAATCCTCTATCAAAGTATTCAGTTTTGGGAAAAAATAAATATAGATACTGATCTTCTGTTACTACACCCTTTAAGAGGAATACAGGGTGAGTCCGAAGAAACAGAACACCTAAATATCTCCGTTACTTTTCGTTGCACAATATAAATGCATGAAGATCCGTAGTCTAGTAATTACTTTTAAATCAGTATTTGATGTATGTCTTTGTAGTAAATAAAATTTTGCATTTCTTAACAATTAATTCACAATTGATTTGATTTTTCTTGCAAAAATATACTTAAAAATACTTTATTTGTAAAAGATTGAACTTGATTTGCAAAAGGATGAAAGTGATTTGCAGAAATGTGAAAGTGATTTGCAATTACTTTTAAATCAGTATTTGATGTATGTCTTTGTAGTAAATAAAATTTTGCATTTTTAACAATTAATTCACAATTGATTTGATTTTTCTTGCAAAAATATACTTAAAAATACTTTATTTGTAAAAGATTGAACTTGATTTGCAAAAGGATGAAAGTGATTTGCAGAAATGTGAAAGTGATTTGCAATTACTTTTAAATCAGTATTTGATGTATGTCTTTGTAATAAATAAAATTTTGCATTTCTTAACAATTAATTCACAATTGATTTGATTTTTCTTGCAAAAATATACTTAAAAATACTTTATTTGTAAAAGATTGAACTTGATTTGCAAAAGGATGAAAGTGATTTGCAGAAATGTGAAAGTGATTTGCAATTACTTTTAAATCAGTATTTGATGTATGTCTTTGTAGTAAATAAAATTTTGCATTTTTTAACAATTAATTCACAATTGATTTGATTTTTCTTGCAAAAATATACTTAAAAATACTTTATTTGTAAAAGATTGAACTTGATTTGCAAAAGGGTGACAGTGATTTGCAGAAATGTGAAAGTGATTTGCAATTACTTTTAAATCAGTATTTGATGTATGTCTTTGTAGTAAATAAAATTTTGCATTTCTTAACAATTAATTCACAATTGATTTGATTTTTCTTGCAAAAATATACTTAAAAATACTTTATTTGTAAAAGATTGAACTTGATTTGCAAAAGGATGAAAGTGATTTGCAGAAATGTGAAAGTGATTTGCAATTACTTTTAAATCAGTATTTGATGTATGTCTTTGTAGTAAATAAAATTTTGCATTTTTAACAATTAATTCACAATTGATTTGATTTTTCTTGCAAAAATATACTTAAAAATACTTTATTTGTAAAAGATTGAACTTGATTTGCAAAAGGATGAAAGTGATTTGCAGAAATGTGAAAGTGATTTGCAATTACTTTTAAATCAGTATTTGATGTATGTCTTTGTAGTAAATAAAATTTTGCATTTTTTAACAATTAATTCACAATTGATTTGATTTTTCTTGCAAAAATATACTTAACAATACTTTATTTGTAAAAGATTGAACTTGATTTGCAAAAGGATGAAAGTGATTTGCAGAAATGTGAAAGTGATTTGCAATTACTTTTAAATCAGTATTTGATGTATGTCTTTGTAATAAATAAAATTTTGCATTTCTTAACAATTAATTCACAATTGATTTGATTTTTCTTGCAAAAATATACTTAAAAATACTTTATTTGTAAAAGATTGAACTTGATTTGCAAAAGGATGAAAGTGATTTGCAGAAATGTGAAAGTGATTTGCAATTACTTTTAAATCAGTATTTGATGTATGTCTTTGTAGTAAATAAAATTTTGCATTTTTTAACAATTAATTCACAATTGATTTGATTTTTCTTGCAAAAATATACTTAAAAATACTTTATTTGTAAAAGATTGAACTTGATTTGCAAAAGGGTGACAGTGATTTGCAGAAATGTGAAAGTGATTTGCAATTACTTTTAAATCAGTATTTGATGTATGTCTTTGTAGTAAATAAAATTTTGCATTTCTTAACAATTAATTCACAATTGATTTGATTTTTCTTGCAAAAATATACTTAAAAATACTTTATTTGTAAAAGATTGAACTTGATTTGCAAAAGGATGAAAGTGATTTGCAGAAATGTGAAAGTGATTTGCAATTACTTTTAAATCAGTATTTGATGTATGTCTTTGTAGTAAATAAAATTTTGCATTTTTAACGATTAATTCACAATTGATTTGATTTTTCTTGCAAAAATATACTTAAAAATACTTTATTTGTAAAAGATTGAACTTGATTTGCAAAAGGATGAAAGTGATTTGCAGAAATGTGAAAGTGATTTGCAATTACTTTTAAATCAGTATTTGATGTATGTCTTTGTAATAAATAAAATTTTGCATTTCTTAACAATTAATTCACAATTGATTTGATTTTTCTTGCAAAAATATACTTAAAAATACTTTATTTGTAAAAGATTGAACTTGATTTGCAAAAGGGTGACAGTGATTTGCAGAAATGTGAAAGTGATTTGCAATTACTTTTAAATCAGTATTTGATGTATGTCTTTGTAGTAAATAAAATTTTGCATTTCTTAACAATTAATTCACAATTGATTTGATTTTTCTTGCAAAAATATACTTAAAAATACTTTATTTGTAAAAGATTGAACTTGATTTGCAAAAGGATGAAAGTGATTTGCAGAAATGTGAAAGTGATTTGCAATTACTTTTAAATCAGTATTTGATGTATGTCTTTGTAGTAAATAAAATTTTGCATTTTTAACAATTAATTCACAATTGATTTGATTTTTCTTGCAAAAATATACTTAAAAATACTTTATTTGTAAAAGATTGAACTTGATTTGCAAAAGGATGAAAGTGATTTGCAGAAATGTGAAAGTGATTTGCAATTACTTTTAAATCAGTATTTGATGTATGTCTTTGTAATAAATAAAATTTTGCATTTCTTAACAATTAATTCACAATTGATTTGATTTTTCTTGCAAAAATATACTTAAAAATACTTTATTTGTAAAAGATTGAACTTGATTTGCAAAAGGATGAAAGTGATTTGCAGAAATGTGAAAGTGATTTGCAATTACTTTTAAATCAGTATTTGATGTATGTCTTTGTAGTAAATAAAATTTTGCATTTTTTAACAATTAATTCACAATTGATTTGATTTTTCTTGCAAAAATATACTTAAAAATACTTTATTTGTAAAAGATTGAACTTGATTTGCAAAAGGGTGACAGTGATTTGCAGAAATGTGAAAGTGATTTGCAATTACTTTTAAATCAGTATTTGATGTATGTCTTTGTAGTAAATAAAATTTTGCATTTCTTAACAATTAATTCACAATTGATTTGATTTTTCTTGCAAAAATATACTTAAAAATACTTTATTTGTAAAAGATTGAACTTGATTTGCAAAAGGATGAAAGTGATTTGCAGAAATGTGAAAGTGATTTGCAATTACTTTTAAATCAGTATTTGATGTATGTCTTTGTAGTAAATAAAATTTTGCATTTTTAACGATTAATTCACAATTGATTTGATTTTTCTTGCAAAAATATACTTAAAAATACTTTATTTGTAAAAGATTGAACTTGATTTGCAAAAGGGTGACAGTGATTTGCAGAAATGTGAAAGTGATTTGCAATTACTTTTAAATCAGTATTTGATGTATGTCTTTGTAGTAAATAAAATTTTGCATTTCTTAACAATTAATTCACAATTGATTTGATTTTTCTTGCAAAAATATACTTAAAAATACTTTATTTGTAAAAGATTGAACTTGATTTGCAAAAGGATGAAAGTGATTTGCAGAAATGTGAAAGTGATTTGCAATTACTTTTAAATCAGTATTTGATGTATGTCTTTGTAGTAAATAAAATTTTGCATTTTTAACAATTAATTCACAATTGATTTGATTTTTCTTGCAAAAATATACTTAAAAATACTTTATTTGTAAAAGATTGAACTTGATTTGCAAAAGGATGAAAGTGATTTGCAGAAATGTGAAAGTGATTTGCAATTACTTTTAAATCAGTATTTGATGTATGTCTTTGTAATAAATAAAATTTTGCATTTCTTAACAATTAATTCACAATTGATTTGATTTTTCTTGCAAAAATATACTTAAAAATACTTTATTTGTAAAAGATTGAACTTGATTTGCAAAAGGATGAAAGTGATTTGCAGAAATGTGAAAGTGATTTGCAATTACTTTTAAATCAGTATTTGATGTATGTCTTTGTAGTAAATAAAATTTTGCATTTTTTAACAATTAATTCACAATTGATTTGATTTTTCTTGCAAAAATATACTTAAAAATACTTTATTTGTAAAAGATTGAACTTGATTTGCAAAAGGGTGACAGTGATTTGCAGAAATGTGAAAGTGATTTGCAATTACTTTTAAATCAGTATTTGATGTATGTCTTTGTAGTAAATAAAATTTTGCATTTCTTAACAATTAATTCACAATTGATTTGATTTTTCTTGCAAAAATATACTTAAAAATACTTTATTTGTAAAAGATTGAACTTGATTTGCAAAAGGATGAAAGTGATTTGCAGAAATGTGAAAGTGATTTGCAATTACTTTTAAATCAGTATTTGATGTATGTCTTTGTAGTAAATAAAATTTTGCATTTTTAACGATTAATTCACAATTGATTTGATTTTTCTTGCAAAAATATACTTAAAAATACTTTATTTGTAAAAGATTGAACTTGATTTGCAAAAGGGTGACAGTGATTTGCAGAAATGTGAAAGTGATTTGCAATTACTTTTAAATCAGTATTTGATGTATGTCTTTGTAGTAAATAAAATTTTGCATTTCTTAACAATTAATTCACAATTGATTTGATTTTTCTTGCAAAAATATACTTAAAAATACTTTATTTGTAAAAGATTGAACTTGATTTGCAAAAGGATGAAAGTGATTTGCAGAAATGTGAAAGTGATTTGCAATTACTTTTAAATCAGTATTTGATGTATGTCTTTGTAGTAAATAAAATTTTGCATTTTTAACAATTAATTCACAATTGATTTGATTTTTCTTGCAAAAATATACTTAAAAATACTTTATTTGTAAAAGATTGAACTTGATTTGCAAAAGGATGAAAGTGATTTGCAGAAATGTGAAAGTGATTTGCAATTACTTTTAAATCAGTATTTGATGTATGTCTTTGTAATAAATAAAATTTTGCATTTCTTAACAATTAATTCACAATTGATTTGATTTTTCTTGCAAAAATATACTTAACAATACTTTATTTGTAAAAGATTGAACTTGATTTGCAAAAGGATGAAAGTGATTTGCAGAAATGTGAAAGTGATTTGCAATTACTTTTAAATCAGTATTTGATGTATGTCTTTGTAATAAATAAAATTTTGCATTTC